>OZ005650.1:191486588-194346588 GCA_963930645.1 Salticus scenicus
ATGTTTCTCTGTTTCCTGGTGCTAATGCGTATCCAATCGCCTATACTCTATTTCCTTTACGCAGTCGCCTCAAGGCCACTCTCAGATGAACTGTGATTTCACTTTCCCTGTCCGTTGCTAGGTTACTGAAGAAACAACGATATCTCACTGGATGGAATTGAGCACGTGATCTCATTCACGTGATCGCCCTCTCTGAATTCCGTGGTCTTGAAGTGCCTCTGATGAGGAAATGGACTATAGTAGTATCTTGCCCAAAATTCTGGCCTTAATTTTCCCTGTTTCACACACACACACACAAAAAAAAAAAACTGAAGAGTTGAACCAGTTTTATGGATAACTTTAATATCACCAAAAGTGTTATGGAGAGTGTCACACATTTCTTCTAGTTTCCAGAGAGTGCAACATCGCTTAAATAGTTTATCAAAATATCTATCTTACATTATCATTTCTTCTTGACAAAAACATAATTAAAGTCTAAACATTTTAATACTGAAGTTTTTCAGAATATAAAACTAGATAGGCTGTGCATTAAGCAGAGCAAATAATCATAAAAGAATGAAAAAAAAAAAAGTTTTAATGTTTTATTAATGATAATAAAAATGGTGTACTTTATGAAAGTAAAAAAATACTAAGTCATTCAAGCAATATAACAAAGATACAGTGAAATAAATGTTTTTTCTTATAAGATGAAAGACACCATTAATAAATTGCTACAAGGAATTTTACTGGAGAATACACTAAATTAATCTCTTTTTTTCTTTAAACTATTTACCATAATTGTTTTTTCAAAGAGGAAGATTATCTTACCAAAACATTTTGTTCCTGTAGAATCTAAAGTTAATCCTGGTGGGCAGTTACAGCGATATGAACCTTCCACATTCACACATAAGCCTCCACCTTGGCATATATTGGGAAATACTTCACATTCATTAATATCTGGATAAAAAAAATTAGAAAACATATTCAATTAACTATTTGGTTGTATATCCATACAGTATAGGATCCGTTATCCAGAATGTTCCAAAAACCAGAATGCAAAATGCCAACTTACCAAAATTTTTAATTATTGTAAAATTTAAGAATTAAAGTTATACAATAGCAGCAATCAGAATTATAGTTTTACAACCTACTTTTTTTAATGCTACGGTGTTATTCTGAGGAAATATGGTGAGCATAAAATTGTTCAAATAATTACTGAAAATTTTGCAAATTTAGGTTAGAAAATGAATTTTTATTGTATTTTTTAATAGATAAACATTAATAACACATACTTCTTAAAGTGCCCAATAGCAGATGAATCTTATCCTTGAACTCAGGTCGCATGCATGAAGTCCCAATTGTTATAAAATTTTTAAATAGTTTTTATTAATTTCCATTGTTTTTAGAATTCATTTCATAAAATATTTAGCATTATGTGCTAAAAATATTTGAAACATTTATGAACTATTAGTATCAGAGCAGAGACACACTATAAGCAAAAAAAAATATCATAGAAATTTTTGCAAAATACAAATGAAAGGATTTTACTCTCAGGTTCAAAATTAAATTTTATATATGTTTATTTATTTTTCATTTATTATTACTATTATTATTTATGGTTTGAAATTCTAATAAAGAATGTTTTTTTATTTTGCGGAAATAATTTATTAAATGAACAAATATATAGGTAAAGTGTTTACATATATATTATTCATGTTTATCACTGCTATTTATGAAATTATTTTGTACAATTTTTATACATATAATAAAGTATTCCGAATTACGGAAAAACCCCTTATCCAGAATATCTCAGGTCCCAAGCTTTCTGGATAACGGATCCTATACTGTATTTATACAAATGTCAATATAAAAATAAAAAAGGAATTTCTTACCAGTACAAGTAGAACCATCAAACATTCCATAGCCTTTTGGACATCTGTGCTCTGTGTAATGAATGAAATTATTAAAAATTATAGTAAATACAAACATTTTTCTATGTTATATAAAGGACGAAAAATACAAAGAAAATTCAGCTCAAAATAGTAAAAAATATAATATACCGTAAAATCTCGATTATAAGCCCCCCCCCCCCGTTTTTCAAATGCAAAACCAGTAAAAAGTAGGGAGGGGTTTATAATCGGGATTATTAGAAATTTCTTTTAAAAAAAATTGTGGTGGCACGTTCTACCACCAAAGAATAAAACTAATATTTATTATCTAATCCAGAATTGAATGTAACTTACAGAAATAAATCTTAAATTATTAATTTTAATTGACAATTTTGATTAATTTTTTCATATGGTTAATATGAAATACTAATAAAAAAATCGACTGATTTTGGTAAAGTAAAGGCAAGGTAAATCTTGAAAGGTTATCAAACATTAATTGATTTAGTGTTTATAAATTAATAAGAGTATATATTTAGGTGAATATTAAATGCATAAAACTCATTTTATATATTATTGTTAAACCTAATGGCGTTGCAGCCAACATAGAATTTCGACTAAATCAATTTATGCATTTCGAATTAGGGTTGATTAAATTTATAATCTCGGATTAAGGATTTCGAACGAGTTTATTTAAATTCAAATTTTTCAACTTTTACTTAAACACAAATCAGGATATAATTAAATGAGAATAAGTTTAAATCTACTTACCCCTCTGCCAGCAGTCCGGGATTAGTAAAACTAGTACTGCTAATACATAGACTCTGAAACCTACGATATCCTTCAAACTACACTTTATTTGATACATGACTGATTTAATATTGATTATTAATATTTAAGAATGATGAATGGAAATATTATGAATACGATTATAAGATTTTTAATAGTTCAGATTCTATTGTTCCGAGATACCTTGTACCTCGTCCGGATTCGAAAAAGCGACTGAAACAAAACTGCTCAGCGCCGTTCTAAATCAGTTCCTATGTGCGCACCTTCTCCTTCTCTTCCTCCCCGACATCCTCCGGGGGGGGGGCTGAGCATGGCAGACTGGCAATCCGATTCACCGGTCTTGTGATGACTCCAGATGGTGTCTTCAGACTCACAACTCGAATGATGCCATCCTCACCAGGATGGACTTCCAGAATTCGGGCAAGGGTCCAGTGTGCTGGCTGAATTGAGGGTTCTAAGACCAGGACTAGCTGACCAGGTTGCAGATGTGTATTGCCGCTCGTCCACTTTCCTCTTGATTGGAGTGCCGTCAAATAAGACTTGGCCCATGTACTCCAAAATTGCTTCTTGATCTGCTGGACGAGTTTCCACCTGGAAGAAAAACTGGTACACAATGGATTAGGTTGGTTAAAAGAGTGTTCAGGAAGCTGGAGAAGCGGAGCCCCAATTAAGAAATGTCCTGGTGTAAGCACTAAGAAATTGTTGGGCTCGGTGGAAAGTGGGACTAAGGGGCGAGAATTTAAGCAGGCTTCAATGTGACTTAGAATCGTAGCACACTCCTCAAACGATAGGCAACTGCCTTTACATGCTTTAAGTAAATGGCGTTTAGCCAATTTAACGGACGATTCCCATAGGCCGCCAAAGTTAGGCCCGTAAGGTGGCATAAAATGCCAATGAATTTGTCTATTTGCTACAAATTCCTGAATAGTGTTGGTTTTTGAAAGTGTCACGAGTTTCTTCAAATGGGCATGGGCACCAACAAAGTTGCGTCCGTTGTCAGAATAAATGTCAGTTGGATAGCCTCGACGCGCTATGAATCTTTGTAGGGCATATAAAAAATGTTCAGTTGCTAAGTTCGTGACTAATTCGAGATGAATTGCCTTGGTGCTCATGCAGATGAGTAGACAAATATAGGACTTAAATTTTGTTTTTGTTCGTTTATGTTCACACTTTGTTTGAATAGGGCCTGCATAATCAAGGCCAACATGTTGAAATGGTCTACAAGGGTTGACTCTTGCACTGGGAAGGTCACCCATCATTTGTTGAATTGGGGTCGGTTGGACTTTGGCACATGTGACACATTTACGAAGCTCTTTTTTCACAGTGGATCTACCATCAGGAATCCAGTAAGACTGGCGAATGAGATTTAATACTAGGTCGACACCTCCATGAAGACTATACGTGTGAAAATGTCTTATTAATGTCGATGTAAAAGGGTGATTCTTAGGTATGAGTATTGGATGTTTAGTATCATAGGGCAGAGTGATGTTTCTATCAATTCTACCTCCCACTCTCAATAGATTTTCTGGATCAAGAAACACATTGAGGTTTTTTAGTTTACTGCTGTTTGCCACGGGTTGGCCGCGCTGCAAAAGGGCGATTTCTGAAGCAAAGGACCTTTGTTGGACGAATTTAATAACCATTTTTCTAGCTTCTGAAATTTCTTGTACTGAGACTGGTCCTTTCAATTTTGTAGCATTTCTAATATTATTTATAAATCGCTTCATAAATGCAATTACACGAAAAAGTTTATTACTTGATGAAAATTTTGAAACCAAATCCTCTATAACGGATTCTTGCTTTGGAATTGACTCTATTAGTCCAGGAATTCCCACAATTGTACATGGGACTGAGGTAGCAATCTTGGACTCATGATCTGAGACCGGAATCTTTGACCAATCAGGTCCAGACCACCACAAGTTAAAAAGGTTTAATTTGTCGGGTAACAGCCCACGGGTTGCACAATCTGCTGGGTTAAGTTTGCTTGGTAAGTGATGCCATGATGTGGGGTCTGTGAGAGCCCTAATTTTGGTTACTCGGTGTAGGACATATGTGTTGCCCTTTAAGGGTGGATTTAAGATCCAACTACGGGCGATTGTTGAGTCTGTCCATAGGAGAATGTCCTCAACCTGATAATCCAGCGAGCTCTGGACGACTGCCAAAAGTTCCGAGAGTAATACAGCCGCGCATAGCTCCAACCTAGGCAAGGTAATGGGTTTTAAAGGAGCTACACGGGTTTTAGCTGCAATCAATTTTAAAGATGAGTTCTGACTTGGGCGTATATAAATTACGGCAGCATATGCCTTTGTGGACGCATCACAAAATCCCAGAATCTGGAAAATAGGTTCAGACTTCAGGTCTAAAAATCTGGGTACTGACATGGCCTTAAAGGAAGCAATTTTTTCATAAAATTCGTTCCACCTGGTTTGAATGTCTGGTGGTAAAGGATCATCCCAACCAAGTTTTAGCTTCCAAACATCTTGTAGAAGCAATTTTAAAAGAATAGTGGCAGGGGATAACAGACCCAAAGGGTCGAAGATGCGTGCAATTACGGACAACAATTGTCGTTTAGTTTTAACGTTTTCTTCTGTGTTGACGCCAACCTGCAGTGTATCCGATGTTAAATTCCAGTTTAGTCCTAAAATACGTTGGGATTGATCAGGGTTTAAGGATAATTCCTGATTTGTTGATTTTAAAGGTTCTGGGACCTGAACTAGAGCTTCCACATAATTTGAAGCCCATTTTCGCAGCTTGAAGCCCCCAGCATTAAATAATGCCTGAAGGTCTGTGACCAATGATTGAGCGGCTTCGATTGTTTCAGCCCCTCCAAGGAAATCGTCCATATACAGGTTGTTGCGGGCAGCCTGCACAGCTACGGGAAAATTGGGTTCTTCATCGTTTAATAGCTGTAATATGGTACGCAGGGCTAAAAATGGAGCACAGGCTGTGCCATAAGTAACAGTGTTCAATTTATACACTCTGAGTGGATCTGAAACATTGGCCCTCCAAAATATTCTTTGAAAGTGTGTATCAGGCTCTGCGACTAGAACCTGCCTAAACATCTTCTCGATATCACTCGAGAGGGCAACTTTATTTAAACGAAATCTAATTAGATTGCTAAAAATACTGGATTGGAGTTTTGGCCCCTTGTACAAATAGGAGTTCAGGGATTTGCCATTTGTAGTTAAGGCCGACGCATTGAACACTACCCGTAGTTTTGTAGTGCTACTATTTTCATTTATAACTCCATGATGGGGCATATAATAATTGGGTTGACGATTAAGCTCTTCAGCCTTTAGTAAAGTCATATGACCTAAATCGGAGTACTCACACATAAACTGAGCATACTCCTTTTTTAGTTTGGGATTCTGCGCAAATCGATTTTCCAGTTTCTTAAACATTTTTAGTGCACAGTTGGCACTTTCCCCCAAATCTATCTCATCATGGAGGGGTAATTTTACAACATAGCGGCCTTCGGGGTTGCGCTTGGTGGAAGATTTATATAGTTCCTCTGCCGGATCGGTTCCGTTTTCACTCTTAGAAGATATTATGGGCTGATTGTCAAAAAAATCGTTCAAGTTAAGGCAGAGAAACGATGAGCTATATGTTGATTCTGGTTCCATTCCATCCCTTGAGAGGGGGCCACTGAGTAAATACCCAAGTGAACTGGGAATGGCAGATGGTTCTCCTGGCCTTCCCGATATCGGTGTGCCACAAATTAGTGACGCAAAAATATCTGCACCTAATAAAACTTCGATGGGTTGTTGCTTGAAGAAATTCATGTCCGCTAATTGAAGATTGTTTGTATGTGGCCAAGACGTCGTTTGCACCCGGAAATTCGGCAGAGGGGCAGTAACCCTATTTACTACTAGCGCTTTTAAGTTCCTATACTCGTTAGCGAAATATGGCGAGAATGAGAATTCCGTAAAATTTAAAACAGTTTCTGCGGAAAGACCGTTTATGCCTATAAGTCGATGAGAAGTGCCAAACAAAGGCAAATTTAGCTTCTCAACGCAGTCCTTTGTTATGAGACTATTTTGTGAGGCACTATCAACTAACGCCCGACATTGAATAATTTTGCCGTTAGGTGACCTAACCTTTATAAGGGCGGTAGCCAATAACACCTTTAGGTTACTAAAATTTGCATTAGATTGTGAACTATTGGCCACCGACGTAGTAACAAGGCCGCCTCCCTGATCTGCAGAATTCTGTGTATAAATGTGCAGAAGAGTGTGATGTGAACCTGCACATACTTTACATTTAATATTAATTCTACATTGACGCACTTGATGATTAGTTCGCAAACAATTTTCACACAGTGATTTTGATTTAACTAAGTCCCATCGCTCCTGAACACTAATTCGATTGAATTTGGGACATTTAAACAATTGATGTACTTGAGAACAGGCGACGCATTTATTTTCTTTGACTACGATTGAATTATTGACACAAGATTTTTTTACACTACTACCTTCTACTGGCTTCTTAAACATTCCTGGTTTATTTTCAAGCTTTGTTTGACTCGAAGCTTCCCTTTCAATGAATGTACGAAACGAATTTAAATCGGGAATAGTTTGCGTATTCTCTAGACTGAGCTCCCACCTATGCCTAACGGATGAGTCCAATTTTGAGATCATGAAATTTATAAGAATAAGATCGCTAAGAGGATTAGATTCCAATCCGAGGGTCGATAAATTTCGCACCGCTTCGTTACAAGTATCTATTAAATTGAAAAACGATTTAGGATCATCCGCTTTGTTTACTTTTACTGAAAAGATTTTATTTATTTGAGTTATAGCTAATTGACGTTTATTTTCGTAGCGCTGAGTAAGAATTTCCCAACAGTGTTTAAGATTTTCCGATTGTAACGAAAATCCACGAATAAGTTTTGATGCACTACCTCTTACACACGATTGGAGGTATTGTAGCTTTTCAACCTCACTAAGGCTGTCATTATCCAGAATAGATGATTTAAATAAATTTTTAAATGACAACCAAGATTCATTATCCCCGTAAAAATAAGGAATTTCAAGTTTAGGGAGACTAATATGCGAATTAACAGAAGTCCCGGGTTTGGTACGTGCATCATTATTTACATTTGGAGTATTTGATTGCGATTTACTCTCTAATACAACGGATAATTCTAACAGAATGTCCCTATTCTTTAACACCTCTTCAGAGTTTTCATCGTTTTCCTCTTCGGAAAAATTTGTAACTATATCCTCGAATTTAACCTCCAGTGCATTTACCTTATCTTTTAAGATTTTTAATCTGGCTTGATCGCCTTTATCACAATCATTGACTTTCGATTTTATAAATTCTATTTCTTTAATTACATTTTCAAATTTTATCACTTCATTAGATTTTGAGAACAACGCACTCTGTTCGGCGTCATTCGCCCTTGTTTTTCCCTTTCTACCCATCTTATGAGCAAACTAATTACACACAATTAAATTTAAATATGAATTAATCGATTGCATTAAATTATTATTCTGCAGATCAGGAAGTAAAACAAAACAAAAATATAAGAACAAATGAAAGGAAACAACTCATAATAGAATAGCTTTTTTTTTTTTTTTTTTTTTTTTATTTTTACTGAAATAAATAAACTAATAAAATATTAAATGCACCCTTTTCATTCTCATACTCTCATTTATTCAACAATTACTTAACATGAAAGTTTATTTCTGAAATTCCAAACCAAAACTTTCGGTTTGAAACCCAAACTATTTTGAATTACGTTTTCTCTCAAAACAAAACTTTTAAGTATGCATAAAAACGAAACTACTTTGAATTACGTTTTATATCAAAACAATTTAACCTTGTATTAATGATTTATTTCCACAAATTAATTTTAATTTACTTTAAAGTTCTTATACAGATAATTTAATCCTACGTAAACAAAAGAATTTTTTCACTTTACAATTTTTTTTTTTTTTTTTTTTAATTTAACGAATTATGATTAATTATCTAATTAATAGGTAATTAAACCTCCGTGAATCGACGGACCACTATGGCGTTGCAGCCAACATAGAATTTCGACTAAATCAATTTATGCATTTCGAATTAGGGTTGATTAAATTTATAATCTCGGATTAAGGATTTCGAACGAGTTTATTTAAATTCAAATTTTTCAACTTTTACTTAAACACAAATCAGGATATAATTAAATGAGAATAAGTTTAAATCTACTTACCCCTCTGCCAGCAGTCCGGGATTAGTAAAACTAGTACTGCTAATACATAGACTCTGAAACCTACGATATCCTTCAAACTACACTTTATTTGATACATGACTGATTTAATATTGATTATTAATATTTAAGAATGATGAATGGAAATATTATGAATACGATTATAAGATTTTTAATAGTTCAGATTCTATTGTTCCGAGATACCTTGTACCTCGTCCGGATTCGAAAAAGCGACTGAAACAAAACTGCTCAGCGCCGTTCTAAATCAGTTCCTATGTGCGCACCTTCTCCTTCTCTTCCTCCCCGACACCTAATATTTTGCAAAAATATGACATCAATCTTTTTAATTGAAATAATTAAATTGAAAGAAAAGCTAATATATTTTTTTAAAAATGTAACCTTTATTAAATAAGTAAATAAAAGAACTCTATTCTTTAGTATATGAAAGGTGAATAAAGAAAAGTTTACTTATAGATTCAATTATTATTATTATTATTTATGAATATTGAGGAAGCCTGTAAAAACATTTTTTGGAATTGAGACTGGTGCTGCCATCTATTGGAAAATAGGTTTACAATTTCAATATAGATCTATACTTATTTCATAGTTCTCATTCCCATCTCATTGTTATTTTGTTAAAACAGAAGAAGAAGGGAGAAAAAATATTTAAAAAAAAAAAAAAAAAAACATTTATTTAAAATCATTAAATATACATAAGATTTCAGAAAATAATTTTTTACTCAAAATGAAAAAAATGGAGCACAGGGCTTATTTTTAGGATTATGCAAAAAATCCAAAATTGCCTAAAAGTGGGGAGGGGGTTTATTTTCAAAGGGGGGCTTATAGTCAGGATTTTACGGTATATATGTGTATATATAAACAGTTTGTTGAAATTTATTTTTAAAAAAATATTGACTTTAAATTGAAATAGTTTTAATAAAATCACTTGTTATTAAAAAATTAGCAATAATCAAGAGCTCATAAATAAAAATTGAAAGCTGCAGATTTTAAAATTTCTTTTACATAATTACATATATTCTTCCCTTATAATAAATTTATCATTTCAAATTAAAACAACTCAAATTTTTATGAACATGGAATGATTTACTTGCCTATTTCTGAACAGAGTTGACAAGGACTCCCCCAAGCTTTGCCTACAGTACTACAACATTCAGATTTCAACATAGGTATTTTTATATCATTTTCACAACGCCCTTCTTTAACAGTCATCCAACAAGAACCTCTTCTATTATCTTCAAAAATCAAATATGAATAAATATATAAATAAATACTTAAAAAACTCTCTAATAATTATTTAGAAAGTAAAAACAAATCATTGATTTCAGGAAAGAAAGCTAAAGATTATAGAAATTAAAGTATATAGATAACAAGATTAAATAAGAGAATAACAAAGACGATTTTATAAGCACAACCATAATAAGAAACATAAATAAAATTTTATGAATATGAAGTAAAATTAAGTTAATTATTAAGTAATTGTTTGACTGTGATTGTGAACACATAATAACTCTTTTCAGATAATTTTCCATTTCCGTGAAAATCAGTAAAAAATTCACGATTTTTTAAAAACAGCTTTCAAATACTTTTATCAGAAAAGAAAAGAAATAATCTGGTGTGTCCCTCACACGACTTTCTCTTACCCTGAAATTTAATACTATATATACAGGTTGGAGATTAAGAGGTAAGATAACGAGTACTGTTATGTAAACCTATGTTAAACAATTCAAATTAGGCTTCGGAATAGTTTTATATGATAATTAGTTCTGCGTGAAGGGGGCTACCACCCCCCTCAATTCCCCGTTTCATTAATGCACCTACATTTATATAAAATTTAATTCGGTTATTAAAAAATAATTCTGTTTTTAAAATCTAATTTATTAAAATTATTATTTAAAAAAAAAAAAAGTATCTTTTATGATAATACAGACGATTTCCATATTAGAGAAATAGTATAAAACTAAATATCCAAAAAAAGTTGAATTTATTCTCAATATTACATTAAAAAAATAAATAAATAAATAAATAAATATATATATATATATATTTTTTTTTTGTTAAAAATGAAAAAAATGATAACTTTATTTTAAATTATCGCAGATCGATGGTTCAACCATTCGTTTTAAAGGTATTGGCGAACTCTTTTGAAAGATACCCATCATGAAAATTTTCTCCCCTGGAGGGGGGGGGGGGGGGAGGTGAGGCTCCTACATACACAAAATTTTTTCCCAGTTGACTATTTCTATTACAAAAAATATATATTCGTTTTATTTGGTTCAGTGCAGTCTATAGATGTTAAACTCTACTTACTGCAATTTCCCCCATATACGTAATGTATTTGAATACTTTTGAATGTCTCTGTACACGAACCATTTGCTTCAACTCAACGAAAAGCTTACTGTAGCATCCCTATATGATACACATTTAGAATACAGAGTTTGGAATTTCTGCTACTATTTGTTCTTGAGATATGCTGATAACAGACACACAGACATCCATCCATCCACACAGAAACAGACCATTTGCTAAAAACATGATTTTCGTATTCAGGGGGCCGCAGAACATGTAAATATAACAAAAACTCACGTTTGAAAATTTGACCTTAAAACAATACTTTCTCGACGCTATGGGTAAGATAAAGTAAAAAGTTGACAGCTTGCAAATTTTAAAATATCAATTCTAATAATAATAAAAAAAAATCTCTAATTGTCAACTAAATTTGGAGATTTTTAGACTGTGGACAAACGCTATTTGTAGCCTTGAACTTTTGTGAAAATTGGTTTAAAATTCACATTAAAAAAAAAAAAAAAAAACATGATACATGTTATTTAACTTGATTTGAATGTTGGAAGATTGCCAACTCACAAATTTTTAAATTATCAATGCAAAGTGATCTGAAAACAACATTTAATTACTTTTAAAAAATCTATGAAACATGTTTTCATTAAACATAGCCAAGAAACATTCCGTTAAATGGATGTTCTATTTAAAAAAAAAAAAAAAAAATGAAGTTGGACTATTTGTTTGAAAGCTACAGTCCCACAATGCCATTACTTACACAATAGTATTCAAAATAGCTTATTTTTAATAATTGGGTAGAACAAACAAAAATCATATCAAATCTGATAATATTTAAATATTATGAACAATGCAAAATATATTTGTATTTTAAAATATAATTACCAATGCAGATATTTCTTGATACATCTAAAGCAGATCCTGGTTCACATTCACACTCGTAACTACCCAATGTATTAAAGCATGAACCACCAATGCAAATTTCACTTCCTCTTTCTTTACATTCATCAATATCTGAAAAAATACAATTGCTAATGTTTCAACAGATTTTCTTTTTTAATTAGTATTTAGAAAAAGAACAAATTCAATGCATATATTTGCTTTTAAACATGAATAAGACCCTTCTTAAATTTCAAATAACTAATATATTCATGATAACAACATGATGGAAGCAAAAGTTTAAGACAAAGAAAAATGAATAAAGATGAGTGACGAAAATTTATCATGATACACTATTTACAGCACAGTACATGAAATTTATTAACATTTAAATAGCAAAATGAATGTATAACTTTAGAGAATAGTATCAAACAAATGTAAGTCCAGAATAAATAACTATTTAAGTTAATATAAATACAATAATAATTGTTTATTTAATAAATTTAGATAATTATAATAGATAAATGAATAATAACTAAGCTGGTTTAAATGTGAATAATACAGCAATAATATATATATATATTTTTTTTTACAAAGTATATATATAAAAAAAATATATATGTTTTTGAGAGTCAAAAGCTTTTAGGTAAAATCAAAATTGAAGAAAGATTATTATTTTAAAATATCATAAGGTGCATTTCTGTCACATTTTATTTTTTTTTTTAAATTAATTTTATTATTATTTATTTTCATTTTCAAATATATTTATATTTTGGGGTCAAATTTATATATTTAAATGTTTTTGTTTTTAACTTCTGTGAATAAAATCTATTATTAAATCATACATTTTTGTGTTTTGAAACCATTTATGATTAAAAGTCTTAATAATAATGAATGATTTGTTGTTCCCAATATATTTGGCCATATGGACAACATTGTTTATTCTATAGAAGAAATTTGCACAACTCAGTTTAAAAGTATGTGGTAATAAGAACTTCTCTTGATATGTATGTCAAATGTATAGCACAAAGAACAATAAAAATGGAAAAATCATTTAACATACCATCACAAGTATTTGTCAAAACATTGTGCCTAAATCCAGTAGGACATGTGCATTGGAAACTTCCTGGGGTATTTCTGCACTGACCTCGTTCACAGAGTAATAAATTCACAGCACATTCATTAATATCTGCAATACATGCGTAAAATAAAATAAAAGGAAATTAAAAAGGTAAGAGTTAAAAAATAAATGAAATGCATACTGCTTCACACTAAAAAATAAAATAAAATAAATATATAAATGAATAGAAAAAATCTTTTCTTTCATGAATATCTTATTATTACACGTGATTTTTTTATTCAAGTATAATAAAACTACAAATAATTTTGTTTTAAAAAATTGTTAACATTAAACATAGAATAAATATGTTTCGCTAAGATGTCTACAACAGCTATTTTGGCAATGATTGTATATAATTCTAATTTTACTTAGGAACAGCAAATAATTTTATGTAATAATAAATAAAGATATATCTAGATTTTATATTTTTTTAATGTCTAGCTATAATGTCGAAAAATATGTCACAACATAACATATGACTGAATTATATATGAACAATTACACAATTACAGACAAATTAAAAATGATAGTCGTTTTAGACAATAATAATTTTTGAGAGCATTTGAAAGAATAATAAAAATATTTGAAATGTAAGAAGCCTGTAATCATATTTTCTTTTAAATAAGATAAAATAATATTAATAACAAAAATGTAATGCAGTGATTTAAAACAGTTTGACTTGATGATTAAAATATTTTTTCTTCTTATGCAGCTTAAAAATAAATAAATAAATAAATAAAAAAATAAAAAAAATAAAAGAGGTGTGGAGGAACAAAAAATAAAATTAACATTAGATTAAAAATGTTCATTAAATTTCAAAACAAATTTAAAATGATAAAACAATCAATTTAGGAATAATCATTCAGTTTTTTAATTACCAAAATTTCAGTGTGGTACCTAAATTAACAATAATAGAAGAAATAATAGTAAGAATAAAAGTCATTCTTTTTTTTAGCTTAAAACAGAACCATACAAGTTTTAAGGAAAAAAAAAAAAAAAAATTAAAAATATGAATCTACCATACTATCATCTACATATCTGTAATGCAATTAACAATGGATATTAAAGCATTAAAAAAAAAAAGAAAAGAAATAGTGCTATTTTTACCTGAACATATCTTTCCAGTTGAATCTACTTGATAACCTGGGTTACAGATACACCTGTAACTACCTTTCAAATTCTCACAAGCTCCATTTGGACAAATATTTGGAAAAACTATACATTCATTAATATCTGGAAAAATTAAAATTATATAAGTATTTGAAATAATTTTTTGAACACAATAGCACTAAGTTTGCCAAAATATTTGAAAAGAAGTGGAAATAAATTATTAGTAAAAATAATAGAATGGTCATCATCATGACATTTAGGGAGTACCTACAGTGGTCAAAACCACCGCCTCTCTCTACCTGAATATGTAGAGAGCCTGAATAGAAGTTATATAGTCTAGATGATCGATGAAACAAACATAAATAAATAATTGTTAAAATTCATTATAAGTCAAATTTAATACACTTATTTGTTAAAAAAATTAAACCTTACTTTAAGACTTCATGCTGTAGAAATTTTGTTGGGGACTCCCAATATCATCAACAGCTACGTTGTGGCATTAAAATAAATTTCAAAGGAATTAAAAGATCACAAACTATGAAAACTCCACCTATGCTTTCAATAGAAAAATCATAGAGATTGCGAGTAATTTGAATTCCTTTAATGGCAACAAGCAAACAGCCAATATAGACCAAACATGGTGCCAGCTTCTGGCAGAAAGACTGTGAAACACAAACAATTTAGTCTCATTCCAGATCAAGGCCAGGACATACCTGCTGATGATGTTGGGCCCGAACGGAAGGTCTAAAGCATGAAGTCTTAAAACTAAAATTTATTTTTTAGTATATATATAAATGTATTTTTTATGCACATATCAACAGAATTTTACAAAGAATTAGTTTTTCTTATTTACAGCTGACAATACAAATGACAACAACATAACATTAAGTACTTATCATGTCAGTATGGTGTGACAAGAGGAATAGAATGGATCCTTGAACTATACAGTTAAATATTCGGACAATTCAAACTCGGCTAAATAACTTCAATAAACTTTATGTTAATCTTAAACAAAAATTTAAAGTTCAATTTATAGGAACAATGTTGCACAGCAGAAATTAATATCAGTTTCTTCTCACTCTGATTTAATATTACAACTACACTGTTACAACCCATAGATTAAAAGAAGAAAAATAGTCATTAGATGAAAGTCCATTTTTTGAGATAAATCTATTGAATTCATGGTCATGGTTAAAATAAATAGATAAATTAAAAATTTAATTTAATTAAATAATTAATAATAACCATCTAAAGAAATAGGAGTTCAAATGAAAATGAAGAATTGCCTTGTTATCACTTCATTTTAATATTTTTCTTTTTCAGGTTGCACAGTGATGTACCTCTAGAAAATGTTTCATCTACTTTTAATTCTTTCCATATAATTTTGCAGAGAATAAATTGATTGCTATAGAATTGAATAGTGTAGTTTATTTTACACTTATACAGAGTTTTACTTTTGTTACTAATTCTTTCAGTAATACAATTAGGTTTTCTGTTAACAGTGGGTTTTAATTCATGGTTTTCTGTTAACAGTGGGTTTTAATTCATTGTCTCCTCGGTTCTCTAAATACTTATAATCTATAGATAACTGATAATTTTTTTTTATTAATTTTGGTTTTGTGTGGGAATTGTATGCTTTTGTTAAAATTATTTAATTTATTTAAGATTGTAGATATATCATATTTATTGTTAACAACCACATATCTAAACAAATAACATAGTTCGTCTTTGAAGGTTTTAAAAATATTTTATTTCAATAGTCTTAATTTCAGTTGAGTGATGGTACCTGATACAGGAGATCCCGTAGCGACACCCTTTTGTTGTTTGTAAAAGCGACTGTTAAAACCTGTAGTAATTCTCATTTAAAATTAGATTGCTGGAGGCAATTAAGGTAGTGGCAATTTCACTATTTTTAAATATTGATCAAATAGGAATGATCAAACATAAATTTAAAAATAGGATAAAAAAGCATATTTCAGACATAAAATTTGGTAGAGCAAGCACAGCCCTAAGTAAAACTTACTTAAACGAAAGTACTAAAGTGAAATTCAATAAAGTTTGCAAATAAGCAAATTATGATAACCAAGCTTACAGAATCCACCAGAAAACTGTAGAAATTATCAATAATTTATCATCATATAATGGTAATGAGCTAACTCAAAATATAGATCGAAAGTGGCGCTGCTTTTTGAAGCACAAACCAAAGGAAAAAGAAGAATCTAGTTGCACAAGAAATTCCCACTGCAACACCACAAAAGAAGAGAGGGCCCCTCTAGAAATTGCTATGGGGAAATTAAGAAGCTGAAGTAAGGTTTTTAATTAGTATATTAATGTTAATAAAATGCTTTTTTAAAAATATAATTAAGTATAAATAAAAGCATTTAATTTTAGAAAATGAGATTTTTTGAAGGATCTTCTTTTATTAAGAGGACAACATTTCAATTACTCTGAATTCTCATAATCTTCAAGGACTGTAATTATACAATCTCTGACAGATACAAAGCAATATTCATGATTTGACAGTTTATAAATGAACACTATCCACTAACAGTTTTTTTTTTTTAGCTTGAGGCTAAATGATCGATTGTTTTCCACCCCAGTTGATTTCTTATTCCCCATTTCCTTGTGGATTACCTCATAGAATAAAAAAAAAAAAAATTCTATAAGACACAAACATAAACATGAGAAATTTTGAGGTCTTCCCTGCAGTAGTCACGTAATGCTCCTATTACACCCAACGATTTTTCGTACAACTTTCGAGCCAATTTTGTTGGCTCAAATCACCTCAACGCCCAGTGTAATAGGAATTGGGAATACGAAAATTTTTTTCTGGCTACTCATAAAAAGTTGTTCATACGATCAACTTTTCCTACTGTGATAAGCTAATGAGAAGAAAGCTCCTTATATGCGCCGAGAAAAAACAGCGCCAGCTGGAATTCATTCATCGGTATTCTCTTCACACTTCTATGGAGACTTTGCATTGTCCCCATTAAAAGAGTGATAAATAGGTGCACCTTGACATGTACTGTACACTGTGTAAACCAGTTTTTCAAACAGTTTTTGACTCAACTATTGCAACCCTTTTTCGGATTTCCGCTTCCAGAAATTGGAGTAAAAACTGGCTCAAATGAAAGTTGCACGAAACATCATTGTGTGTAATAAGAGCATTAGAAAGGTTTTATGACGTTACACCGATAAAATATCTCTATGAAATCACAAATTTGTTTCACAATTTTTCTAATATATAATTGTATATTAGCAAATTATATTTTTATAATTTATCTAATAGAATTAATAGAATCTAACAGGAAATAAAAAACAGAGTTTAATGATTTGTTATTAATTTTAAAACGAAAAATAAAATTTTAATGATTTATTAAATAAAAATAAAAAAAAAAAAACTCTTTTGTTTATCAAATAAATGTTATTGTAAATTACTCTGAAAAGCCCTTTCTCCATTGTTTCAAATTAAGTAAGCTCAGTTAATCACGAAAAAGTAATAAAATGCTTTATATTTAGAATGTATATCTTACCATCTTCCTGACCAGATCCAGGTCCTCTTGGACAAAGTTCAAGAAATTCTTTTGATCCCATGGCAGGACAGGGAGCACAAGGACTTCCCCATGCAGGAGTCATAGCTCCTCTATTAGCACAACAACAAGCTGATTTTGTTACAACCATGGATGATGGATTACTGCATTCTCCATTTTTATAAGTAGAGTAGCAGAACCCTCTTCGTGTATCTATAACAGATTACATTAAAATCAATAAACAAGTTTGTAGTTGTGGAGCATACTCTTGAAAACTAACAAAAACCTAAGATTTCAAAATAAATTAAAATATTCAATTTAATTTAGAAATTAATTCATCAAGCCTGAAAGATCATTTCAAAAATATATGGAGTGGAAGGCTGATTTTTTTATACCAACTATGTGAAAAATACCAGAGCCGGGAATCGAACCCGGGCCTTCCGCTTTACGTGCGGATGCTCAAACCATCGAGCTAACCTGGTTGATTACCAGCTAGGCATTTCTCACATAACAATCGTTGGCAATGTCACCGAGCCAGCAAACACAGCTGTATCAAGTGACATTGTTAATCATGGCACAACTCCAATAGACCATGAAAAATTTTCAATTTAGAAATTAATTCATCAAGCCTGAAAGTTCATTTCAGACACGGTGATTTTGCCAACTCAATGACTTTGCCAACGATTGTTATGTGAGAAATGCCTAGCTGGTAATCAGCCAGGTTAGCTCGATGGCTTGAGCATCTGCACGTAAAGCGAAAGGTCCGGGTTCGATCCCCGGCTCTAGTATTTTTCACATAGTTGGTATAAAAAAAAAAAAAAATTAGCATTCCACTCCATATATTTCTGAAATAAATCAAAATATTTTCATAATAATAAAAACAAATTATTTTAAAGAATACCTTGGCTACACACCAATCTTCTTAGAAATAAAATTATGTAAGAAGTTTAACAATTTATAAATTTTGATTATTTTAAATATAGAAATACAATTTATATAAATATATTATATAAAAACTGGGCGATTCCGACGCCACAGGACAAACTTGGAGGGGAGGTAGAGAACATCACAAGGATTCAGAATTGTAAGGAACCCACATCCCTAAACATCATTTTAACCCTTTAAGAACCAGGTGATTTTGCATAGATATGGGTATGTCTCTCCAATGTTGTATTTTTAAAAAAAGAGCTTTTACCTGCTAATGTTCATATAAATATATGAATTCTGTTTTTATCAATGCATTTTACTGCAGTGATTGCAGTAATACAAACATTGTGTATAATTTTGCAAAATAATGAAGAGATTATATTGCGAAATAATAAGATTTAAAAATTTACACAATTGGTGGAATTAGTTGCACACAGCAGCCCAAAACATCCAGTTCTTATAGGGTTAAAATGGCATTTGGGGACAAGGGTTCCTATACAATTCAGAATCCTTGTGATGTTCTCTACCTCCCTTCCAAGTCTCATGACCTTTGAATCACCCTGTATATATATATTACACACTGTTCCTTCAGAATTAATAAAATAAAGTTAAATATTTCTTTCTCACAAGAAAATACTTTATGAATTTTGAAATGTCATCAGCCAAAAAAAGTGAATAATCTATTGTATCTCTCCGATTTGTTCTTTATCTAGAAATCTTATAAATTTTATAAGATCATGCAATATCCAGAAAACATAGGAAAGAATAATTGAACTGAATGACTATATTAATGAAATAAAATTTTAAACGAATTAAATTTTTCTTTAATCTTTTGGGAGAAAATCCTTATTTTGACATTACATACAAATATTGTTTTTCTTTTTTTTCCTTGCTTCTTTTTAAAATGAATTTTTTGCAGAATAATCTGAATGATAGTTTATGGTGTTGTCATCAAGGTCATATGACTACACGAAGGACCTAGGTCTGGTGAAAAAATCCTCCATGGGAGGATTTTCTTAAGTGTCTAACCCATATTTTCTTGGGAGTTTCAGAGAAAATCACTGAATGATAGTTTTTGAAATACTTAAAAATATAAAAAATTGGTAAACATTTGCAAAGTTTATCTGTTGAAATAATGTATTTTCTTTCTTTTTTTTTTTAAATTTATATTAGAAAAACAGTAACAGTTATTATTATACATACTGACATTTATGTTAAAAAATCAGTAGAAAGAAAGTGAAATTTAAACTTTTAGAACATCATTCTCAAAGTAACAGAATTACTAAAAATTCTGAAATGAAGCATATGTGGTGTGGTGTCCAATTATCTACATTTGGAACCTGTAAAGAGTTCAAAATAAACATGTCAGATAAATCAGCTGTATAATTTTGAAAAGTTTCACCATATTAACTTTCATATATAAAACATTCCTGATGTAATTGTAATAACTTGTTTATTAAAAGATAAGTCTACAATTCAATGAACTGTGAATAGATCAAAGTGAACTATTAACAAACATTAGGCATTATTCTTTTTAGGATGGTCCTTAAGCTGTTAGTACTACCACAGATAATTAATCATTTTATAGCAGCACTCATTTCTTAAATTTTTTAAACTTACGGGAAAAAACAAAACACTAGTATACATATTTACCTTGACATACTCTACGATCAGGACTTAAAGTGAATCCATCTACACAAATACATCTGTAGCTGCCATCAGTGTTTTCACATCTTCCATTTAAACAGGCATCTGGTGTTTCTGTACATTCATTTAGATCTGAAAAGGCAAGACTATTCACAATTTATCATCATAGCAAAACAATTTTTTTTAACAATACATTTAATTAAATCTGGAAAAATTAACAAATGAAATTTAGAATGCAATGAAAGTTATAATATGAGGAAAGAAGAACAAGAAAAAAAAAAGGACTAAGAGGCACATTAATTTTTCAACAAATGAATAAATAATAAACTTAATGTTCTTAGAAATGCCTACTTTAATATAAATTTTACCTTTGTAAAATTTATTTATTTTTATAATTCTTTTGTACTTCACAAAAGAAACAATTACAATAATTTCTTCTAATGACATTAAATAAAAACAAGTATTGCTTACAGATACTTGGTTGAAAAAAAATATCTATTAATATCAAACTTAAAGTAATATTAAAATATTTTAAGCGCAAATTAAAATTTCTAACTTTTATCAATTATTTATAGAAATATTCAACTTTATTGATTGAGGAATGAAAATATTTTTAAAAAATTTCAGTTTTTCCTTTTATAACATTTCTTTTAATAAAGAACAATAAATTATTATCAAAATTTATAAGATAGATAGACATACCAATGCAAAAATGACCGTCAGGAGAAAGCTTATATCCAGGGTTACAGATGCATTTGAAGCTACCATCACCATTAACACAAATTCCATTCCTGCACATTCCTTTTTCTTCACATTCATTTTTATCTAATAATAAAGTTACAAAAATTATATTATCTAATGCAGCAGTATTTCAGTTCAAGCTGTTAAATTACAAGACAAGATTTTTTTTTTTTTTTTTTTTTTAAGAAAAAAGGCAATTGCTTCAAATAAAGAGTATCGTAAAAAATGTAAAGAACATTAATCTAAAATATATAATCAAAAAATTTTTTATGTCAATATGAAGTGATGTATTTTACTACGGTAATTCTTACAATTTATACAAAAAGTTATACCAGAATTTTTTTTTATTTCCTTTGATGAAGTTTCAAATTATACACGTAAAAAAGAATTCATTAATAAAAATAATTTATCAATTTCAATTACCGACATTCAATATTTTCTTCAAATATTTCTAAAAGTATTACAAATTTACTGGAAAAATTATTTTAAAGATTTTGACACTTTAATAATCCAGAACCATTTAAGATTTAAGAAGAAAAACAAATATACTTAATAATTTTTGATGTATTTAATTTTATTATCAGGTGAACTGATAAACAATCAGTAAAGAATCAATACAATATATAATCAGTGGAACTCAATCAATGAAAACTACATTTCACAAAGGAAAGTCAAAAATTCTTATGAAATTATAATTATGAGATAAAGTAAAAAACCTGAAATAAGACAATTGTTTTCATAACTTGATATAACTTCAAAGCTTGTGAATGTGTATTCATTTTGAAGCAATTGAAAAATAGGTTTCGTTCAATTAAAACCCTTAAAATTACCGCTTTTGATCATGGTAGACAAAAGAAATAGAGATAAATAAACAATCTATAAGAGAGCAGTGATGCCAGATGGTCGAAAAATATTTCCCCAAACAGGTCTTCAAATTTCCCCAAATCAGGGGGTTTTTTCGAAAAAATCCCCAACTTGATTTCTACTAAAAAGGGAAAATAAAATTTTTTCAAAAACAAAATATCAAGCAGATTTATATGGATTTTAGCTCAGATTTTCCCCCAAATGAAGGCAATTTTTCAAAAAAATCCCCAAATAACAATAAAGCTATTGAAAATCCCTGGTCGTAGGGATAAATCATTATGTTGAAAACATTGACAGAAAGTTGAAGAACTCCCCAGATTTGTCCCCAAAAATTTTAGAATTCCCCAAAAAAGTCCCCACAAACATTTGGTCCCCAAAATTGTCCCCAGAAGCCTCAAAAGTCCCCAAAATGGGGACAAAATCCCCAATCTGGCATCACTGTAAGAGAGCTCGACGATAAAAGATAAATAGTTTAGTGCTGCCATCTATTGGTGATAAATACTGATATTCAATTATTATTTTAACTGAAAACATCTAAAGAAATATATCGAGGATTTTGAATAAAAAAAAGTTTGTCAAAAGTTAAAAGCTTTATTTTATCTTAAAACTAATATACATTTTTTATAATAAAATAGCAATAAAAAAATTAATTCAATTAGTAACAATACGAACAATAAAAGAGCATATTTAAAACAACGTGTATAGGAATACATTGTAAACCTAATTGATTTTTTTTTTTTTTTTTTTTTTTTGAGAATGGAAAGTGTTTAAAATTTGAATTGAAAATTTGTTTAATTCAACTGTGCAAAATCTGGTAAGAAATGGTAGAAAAATAAATCACGATCGCATCAATATGGTAAAATTAATTTTTAAAAGTTTAATTTTAACTGAAAAAAAAAAAACATTAATTAACTTTAATATTGTGACGTATATTAAATTTATCAAATATATAAAAATTTCTATCTCTTGACTAAGCTTAGATGAGTTAATATAAGCGTACATTGATATGTAAAATGATGGAAATTTAGACAATTTTTAAAATTTTCAACAGTTTTGGAAAATAAACTGAATATAAACACATTAATATTTAATCTTAAATAATTTTAAAGAATCGTAAGAGAAATAGTAATAGTTTTGTTAAATCAATATTCTGAATACACAAAATCAAAATATATAGTGCTGCCCTCTATGTAGTACATTTCATACTAATATCAGATGTACTCAAGAAGACGTCTCACGTCTGGTAGACATGAGGTTCCGGGTTCAATCTCAGGTCGCGCTCTTCGGCCTAGCCTTTCGGAGTTTTCCGTGGTTTTCTCCGAAACTTGCGTAAATACGGGCTAGGTCACCTTAAGAATTACCTCCACGGAAAGCACTCCCTCTCAGACCTAGGACCCTAGCGCAGTCAATCGGCCTTATTCCCAAACACCAACACACCACAGCTTGACATCAGTACTTGAGTTGTTTGAGATATTTTATATTTTATATTTTAATTTTCATCACATAAATAATATTTCATCAAAATAAATTGTACTTATTAATTTTAATAATTCATTCTTTGTTGTCACTTTAGCATATTAAGCTTCAACTATCATAGAATAATAATAATAATGATAATAATAAATCTCAAATGATGAATAATAATTAAATTCTGGTGCGAAAAACGGTACAACAGCTTACCTAATGATAAAATAACTTACCTATTCAGTAATTCAATTTCTCATTGAAACAAATGTGTACGGTATCTCATTATTAAGAAGTAATTTAATGAAATATGTTTTAAATAACATTATTTGTTAAATAAAATCTTAATTTCTTTTATCCTTTCATTTCGGCCTAGGAATTTGAAGTTTTTCGTGGTTATTTCCGAAACTCGTGTATATACGGGGTAGGATCCCGTAGAAAAGGCACTCCATCCAGGATTAGGACCCATGCTTTTCTCGTGTAGATCATCTGTAGTTCCTGCATTTATGTCCTGCATTTTTAGCCCTTCCATCAATGGCGGAGAGGTTCTACTCTTGAAGCTGCAGACGGGAAGTGCCGCGCTCGATCCCAGATCGCACTCTTCGATATATTTCTTCAGTATTTTCCGTGATTTTCTGCAAAATTCACGTAAATACGGGCTAGGATCTCTTAAAAAGACCCCACGGAGTTCATTCCACTCAAGGATCCAAGTACAGTCAATTGGCCTCAACACCTATACCCCCTCCCCCTTCCCAAATAAAAAAATAAGGTCCACTAGGCTTGTCTTCAAGACTGTTAGAACTCCCTTGGAAACGGACAATAACTGTTATAACAGACAGTTATATCTATATATTAACAGGCAAGCATAAAATTTGTAGTCCCTTTTTAACATATTAATTATGGGAGTAGAGAGTTGAAAATGGTATCATTCGAAAGGTATGGTTAGCCGGAAGTTGCGAATACAAATATTTTTTTCTTACGATGTCAAATAGGTATTTAAAAATACATTTATTTTTTATGCATTTTCCCCCATTTTTCCCTTTTATACACGTATTCCTTTACATTAAAAAGTACCTAAAAGTAGAAAGTTGTTAAATCTGGCAATTTCATAAAGCTCAAATAAAACCATAGACACAGTAATTTGTATAATGTAGTACCACTATACGCAAGCGAAGTGATGACGTCACTGTCTGTCCATGAAGCCATGAAAAAGATTTTCTATGTTAATCTTCCATTGGATTTTTTGTAAAGAATTATCCGCGATTGTAATGAAATGCTCGCCCTTTGGTGGGCTAAGGTGAAATTATCACACCACTGATAGCTTTCACGCTGAAACAATGATAGAACAACAAGAAAGAACAATAATAAATGCACGTGGCTATTATAATTTACTAACAACTGCAGTTGAGAAAGTGCCATCTATCGATCATTACAAACGCGGATTAAAAAATAACGGAAATTATCAGCCGATTTTAATTCCGATATTTGGGTATAGTTATATATAAGTTACTGTCTACATGTGCTTGATTGAGTTATTTTTTCTGTAAAATTGATAAAATTTTAATTTAAAATCACAAAACTCCAGAAAAAAAAAAAAAAAAAATGGCAAACTTCCAGTTTCGAATGTAAACATAAGCATTTCATTTCAAAGGGTGATATTTAAACAATAAACATTCAACTAATATACTAAATAAAAGGAAAATGGATTTGTTACTAACTGCTGCATGTATAAGTAGACGATACGGAAAAAATTCCGAATTCTGTTTTTCGCTGAATTGACATGTTTTGAGCTTTCTTTACGTTTCAATTTCCTGAAATTGGCTACTTATTTTTTAAAAAAGTGTCTTTATTGCTAGCTTTTGTGGGTGGAAGAAGCAAGTAGAAAATACATAAAAACTTTTGATTTCCGGTTTTCGATGAATTTACACGTTTTGAGATTCCCTTGCATTTTAATTAAGTGAAATTGACTACTTATTTTTATTTTTTAAAAAGTGGATTTATTATTCTTTCCTCTGCATATATAAGTAGAAAATATAAGATTCAGAAAAGTTTTAGATTTTCGGTTTTCGATAAAGTTACACGTTTTGAAATTTCTCGAACTCAATTCGACCATATTTGAAAAATATCTTTTTTTTTTTTTTTGTTCAAGCACTGTACTTTATGAACCAATCGAATTAATTTAACAGAATTTGATACTTGGTTGGGCCTTGGTTTGACATGGTACCTATTAGCTTCTGGGCTGTATCACACAACAAGGGGCGTTTTCACGTTGCGATTTTCTCTCATTTCAGGAAAGGCTAACATCTACAGAGAGAAATAGTTATAAAACTCTGGTAATAAAACTCTGCTAATTCAGTTAGAGTGAATATCGACAAACAATTGCCGCAGCTGTGTTGCAATTGCATTCTGTTTAGGACAAGGCGATAACTTTGCTTTGCCTCGCTTTGCAAAAAAAATGGTCGAGTTTCGACCACTGGGCGATACTAGTACCTATAATTGTGATTGTGATATGATCTTTTACTATCAATATAACGAGATTTCACAGGTTTTTTTCGTGATATCTGTAATGTGCGTAATGCGTGTGCATGTATGTACAGGAATGCCACAGGCGACTTTTTTTTTTAAATATTCTTTTTGAACCACTATTACCGAAAAATAAAATTTATAATATTATATTATTACGCAGTTAAATCTGCACTAATCCTGCATAAACTTATTATAAATTTTATGTTGTGGAAATAGTGGTACGAAAATAATTATAAAAAACAAGTCGTCTGTATTAGTTCTGTATGTATCTCGCATAACTCAAAAATGCTTGGACGTAGAGCGCTGCAAATTTGTATTTAAGGTTGTTCTAATATTTAGTTGTGCACATCCCTTTTTGGTGACTTTATGTTTTTCCATTTTTTTTGGATATCTACGAAAACTTAAAGCTTTTGCTCATTAAACGACCTTCCATATTAGTGATTATAACAGAACCTAATATTTGAGCTTATAATAATATTGTTATAAAGCATTAAACTCCTTTCCGTTATAAGAATAGCTGTTGCAATGAAAATAAAGTAAAAACATGACGAACATAATAGTCTAATTTTATGCGTGACTCACACTACAAGTGAGAGTGAAAAAAATATACTAAAATAATTATTAAAGGACTAATATTATGATGAAATGTACCATCTGATTTATATTTGAACATGTTTGATTCACATATTCCAGCTATTAAATTTTATCAAATTAATTGTGTATTGTCTGTACAAAGTAAAAATCTGTTGTCACTCACACTACATTGACAAAACATTTATACAAAAACACTTATTTCTTGATTTAAATTAATTTAAATTTTATATTGATTTAAAAAAATATATTTACATATGATTATTAACGATAATAATAGACCTTTATTTTTTTTATCACTACTATATTAATCAAACATATAGTTAATTTATAGCAAGACATTTAGCATCTGGCTTACATTACATTTCTTTCAAATTCTTTTTATTGACTAATGACAAAAAAAAGAACTGCATTCTTTTATTGACTGCCGGCTCAGGAAGTTTCTTTATTAAGCTATTGTTGAAATCCATTTCAGATATGTTCTCTGATTTTAGAATCTCAATTTTTAGAAAGAATGAATGGAAAGTTTATTTAAAAATTCTGTGCTGAGATGTACTTTGGCAAGGAATTAGCCAATAGAGTACGTTAGCTTTAACATAGGTCATGGCGAAATTGATGACCAAAATTGGTGAAAAATAGTACTTTAAGGTTGCCAAAATCTTGAAGACCTTTCTCCACAGTTTACCGTTGTATAAAAGGATGCCATCTGCACTCGAATAAATTCCATTGAACAAATGACTAGTGCATTCGCAAATGAGAGATTCTGCAATAAGCTATTAGTGTTCCTGAAGAAGCGATATTCATGTTCTGCGGAATATATAACTCTACTAGTTTTGCGGAGTATACAACTACTCAAACTTTGTGGTGCAAAAGTGACAGTTTCATTGGATTGTTTTGTGAATATTCGTCGAATAAACTGCATACATCGACTAGGACCTGCCCGTTTATTTAAGAACCACTTACCACACCAGAAAATGTAAATGTTTTCATGGCGATATGTATAATTAAATTGGTGTACAAGGAAATGATGCATCGTTGGTGTCAGATTTTTTTTTTTTAGAAAACCATTGTATCGTTTTTTTGGCAATTTAAATATTAAAACGATTTCTTTATTACATAATTTGATTTTACATGGCTCCAGATATTTAGATCATTAAAAAGTACTTTGTTAAAGTGCTTATGTTGTCACATCATTAAGATGTAATTTATTACTTCTGAATGATATAATTTTAGTTATAAAATTTAGAGACTATTATTTAGTTGTTAAATAAAGTCTTAATTCATTTTAGTCCTTTCATATACATATAATTTTTACCTAGGCAAAAATCGCCATCTGGAGAAGCTATAAAACCATCTTGGCACGCACATCTGTAACTTCCAGGGGTGTTTTCGCATCTTCCCCTGAGGCATATCCGTCCATTTTCTTTACATTCATCAATATCTTAAAAAAAAAAAAAAAAAAAAAAAAGCTAGTTTTACATTAAAGATAAATAAATAAGAGAGAGAAATGTTAGAGAAGATGACTTTTCATTAGCAAAATTCAATACTCTGTAAAATACACATTAGATTACTTTTTGGTGATGTGAAATCAAAACGTTTTTACAAGGAAAAAAAAAAAAGAAATTTTAAATTGGAATTATAAAAATTAAAGTTTGGTAAAATAGAACTCCGATTCCAGTAAATGAAAGCTTTTATTCATTCAATTAGAAAAACATCATTCAATTAGAACAATATCATTCAATTAGAAAAACATTTTGTTTAATTCTAATTCTAATTCGGAGTTCAAGATAATAACTCTCAAACAGAGTTTATTAACTTTAGCAGAAGAATTCCTAAATTAACAATTTTTCCCAATTGCCAAAGCAGATACGACAGTAGTAACATTTTAGGCATTTCACACATTTACATAGTAAAAATGCAAAATAGGTTTTCAAAAGATTAGGCCACACTATTTTTATGAAGAACTATCGAATATAGGAAATAGAATATTCAACGCCAACTTTTATATAAATTATTAAACTTTGAGGTTTTATTATACCGTTTATGTTTTCTTTCACTAGTTTTCTTTAACCAGAAGTTATTAAAAATATGCAAGCAGTTGATAAAACCCTGAAAAAGTATGATGCTGAAACCCGAACATTCAATAAAACTCATTTCGATCCTTTTTTTTTGCCAAAAATTTTTAACTTTTCTTTTAAAACAATAGCATGATTATTTTTGTGTAATTTAATAAATACATTGTCTGTATTTTGTTTTTAAATTTCATTATTTCTGTATATTTTTTTAAAAGGTAAACGGTTATGCTACTTATTTAAAATCAAAACACTGAAAATTGACATTCGCAAGTATAAGAAAGATAGTTTTGCAAATTTAATAATAATAATAATAATAATAATAATAATAATAATAATAGTGAAGTATAATTTTTTTATTAAAATCACACAATTAACTGTGGAAGAAAATCATATTTATTGAAATTTTATTTTTCCGACTGAGTGAAAATAATGCCTGGACCGGGAGTCGAACCCCGGATCTTTGACTTACAAGGTCAAGGCTCTAACTTTTGACTTACAAGGTCAAGAGCCTTGACCTTGTAAGTCAAAGATACGGGTTCGACTCCCGGTCCAGGCATTATTTTCACTCAGTCGGAAAAATAAAATTTCAATAAATAATAATGAAGGTATTTTTTTAGAAGTAACTCGGATACGAGATTCTCCAAAATTTGTGTACTGAATTCCATTTCCATTCCTAATTATATTCAACAGATTTAAAAATAAAAAAGGAAAATGAAATATAACGTTATGACATTTTGAAGTTTAGTTTAATTAATCCAGTTAATCAGATTTTATTTTAAATTTATAAATACTTAAATAATAGAAAATATCCCCCCCCGTTATTTAAAAAAATATGTATATGATTTTTTAAAGATACTTACCGATGCAAGATTGTCTTGTGGGTGATAACGTATAACCAGGATGGCATCGACATGTAAAAGATCCGTCTCCATTCACACAATTACCATTAGCACACATGCCAGTGATAGAACATTCGTCTTGATCTATGGAAAAACAACACATGTTAGAATATGTATTAAACGTTATCAATGTCATTTAAAGCAACAAAAGTATCCAATCTTCACTCCAAACTTTTAATGACTATAATAAGTCATCTCTCAAGGAAATAAAAATTTAAATTTTAGGCAATGGATTTTCAGAGTACATATTCATCATTTTAGTAGAGATGATCAAGAGTACAAAACTTTCTTCTTTCATACTATAAAGTAGCTTACTTAAACCATTTTTTTTTTCTGATATAATTTATTGTAGATAATAAAATATTGAAAATTTTTATAGGTTTCGATGTTTCCTTCCTTTCTAGAACCATTATATTTGTATAACAATCTTCAACTTATTTAACTCTATCAAATGATTGCTTGTTTTTTTTTTTTTTTTTTGAAAACAATAGTAAGTAGCAGTATTTTTTTTTTTTTTTTTTTTTTTAAATTTTTAAAAGAAGAGTACGAACCCCAATTTCTAAAAATAGCTTCGAATGAACAATATTAACCATACTTCTGCATACTTTTTGTGTATTCTATGTAGATAAATCGTACATAAAATATAGCGATTCATAAGAATAAACCATAACAGAGCTTTGATACCAAAAATTTCAATTCTAGTCCGTAGGAATCTGTTGAGTGAATAATATAATTATTTATCTTCGTAAAAAAATTATAAACTGGATGCAATTTCTACCAGATTTTTTCTATTCTATATTTTTTATAATGTGAAGGAGTTATTGGCAGGAAAAAAGCATAACAACGGGTTGGTGAGAGAGAGAGAGAGAAAGAGAGAGAGAGAGAGAGAGGGGGGGGGGCATAAATCTCCGTATAGCATGCAACTACATGGGAATAAACCCAGTAAAAATGCATAAAATACAAAAAAAAAAAAAAAAACGCGCAATAATAGGCGTAAAAACACAAAAGAAATTCATACCAATAAATTTATGCAATAAATAATAATAATAATAATAATAAAGTTAAATGCATTGAAAAGCAGGTAGAGTGGCTCTGGGGAGGTTTTTCATTCGTCGGAGAAAGGACAGTGATATCATTATTTTAAAAGTTTATTTGAAATGTTTCCACTCTGAGATTTAATGCGACTTTATTAAAGGAGTCCACCTATTAATTAAAGCCGTTATGAAGAAATTCAATTTTATTTGCATTCTTACCTGTGCATTTTGTTCCATCTGATGTTAAATCGTAACCGGTAGGACAAATACATGTAAAGCTGCCAATAGAATTCATGCATCTTCCATTTTGACATATAGTGGCATTTAAACATTCATCAATATCTGAAAAATAGATTTAGTTTTATTACAGAACTTATTTAATGTTTAATAAGCATTTTATAAAATTTGAAACATTTAGTTGTAGAAATTCACTTGGCAGAATTACCACTATATACGGTTTTATAAATTTTCATTAGTTCTTTTATGAGGGTTGCTATTTATATTTCTGGCCTAATAATGAAAAAACAAATATGTAGGATCGAAATTGGTTTTATTGTTTTTCAAAATATTCTCCATGATGATCAATACACTTTTGTATGCGTTTGAACCAATTTTCAAAGCACTTTTTCCAGTCCGATTGAGGTAACTCCAAAACATGCGTTTTGAATGCATCAACCGCTTCTTCGGGGGTCGAAAATCGTTGTCCACGTAATTTATTTTTGATGTGTGGGAATAAGAAGAAGTCATTGGGTGCCAAATCAGGGCTGTACGGCGGATGACCCATCAGTTCGATCTTTCGCTCAGTCAGAAATGCATTTATTTGAGTCGATGTGTGAGAGCTCGCACTGTCATGATGAAGAATGATTCGCCTGTTCTTCTGCTTTTTTCGAATTTCTCCGATGACTTCTGGTAAACAAATGGTCGTGTACCATTCAGAATTGACCGTCCTGCGTTGCTCTAACGCCACTGTTGCCACATGACCGTTAATGCCGAAGAAACAGGCAATCATTTGTTTCGATGTGCTTCTTCCTCGAACAACTTTTGTTGGTTTTGCCTCGCCTTGGAAGACCCATACAGTTGATTGCTGTTTTGTTTCCGGCTCATATGCATAGATCCATGATTCGTCACCTGTGTAGATGTTATACACAGCCTTTGATGTACCTTGAACGTATTTTTCCAACATTTCCTTGCACCAATCGACACGAGCCTTTTTTTGAGCGTTTGTCAGATTGTGCGGGATCCAACGCGAACAAATTTTTTTTTACGCTCAAATGTTTATGCAATATTTTATTGATGCTAGTCATACTAATGTCCAAAGACGCCTCAATCTCATGGTATGTCACATGACGATCTTGCTTTATCAGTTCACGCACAGCATCGATCTTTTCTGGCACAACAACGGATTTTGGACGACCTGCACGGGATTCGTCCTAGATTGAACATCGACCACGATTAAATTCGTTATACCAATTTTTTACAGTGCTGTAGGATGGCTCTTTATCGCTGTATAAAGAATTAAGTTCATCGAAGCACTCTTGTCTTGACAATCCACGTCGAAAGTTATGAAAAATAATCGCACGAAAATTTTCACGATTCAATTCCATTTTTTGAAAGAGAAGAACTTTTCAATTTACTGTCAACAACACAAATAAAGCTATAATGGTAAATCGTCTGCTGAATTTACGTTTAAAAATATCAAACTTTCGATTAAAATCGTCTGCGGTCGCCTAGCAACACTTACTGTTGCCAAGGCCAGAAATATAAATAGCAACCCTTATAACATTGAAAGTTTCTAATATCCTATTAATAGAAGTTACTTTCCGCCATTAGTTGTTTATAACAGGATGAATATACAAGTTAATAGTTTTGCAAAACTTATGGTAATAACACATAATATTTTCTATTATTTATTATTATTTATTTTTAATATTAGCAAGAATTTATTTAAATGTCTTTTTAATTCTTAATATGCGAAATTTATTATGCTTATATTTATTACTAATTTCGCAAAATTCACAGAATTTTTATTTGAATTACAAAATTTATGAGGCATGTAATGATGCCTTTAATTTTTTTAGAAAAATAAAAATTCTTTGGACATTTTTTTTTTTTTTAAATCGAGTTATGTTTTCAAATGCGGAAAAGAATTCGTTCCTTTTGTAAAATGAACAAAGAACTTACAACAACGTAAACATTTGCGAATACAGAGTGAAGGAATTAAAAGGCTAAAAATAAGAGGGATAAAGAAAATATGTGTTTAAAGAAATTTCACTGTTATTTTCAAAGAAATTATACTTTGTGTTATAGAATAATAATAATAATAATAATAAAATAATAATAATGACGTATATTTTTTTAAATTAATACTAAAAATTATTTAATAATTTAATTCTGTGTTACACTGAGAATTAATTTATGCCGTTAAATGTATTTAATGATGTTAAAACAAGGTCTTTTCCCAATGGGAGCGGTCTGAGCGAGTTTACTGCAAAAACAGAGCTTTACTAATAACTTTTGACAAGTGAAGAAAATGAAATGCTATCTCAATTGATTAATTAAGGGCACGAATCCAAATATTATGTTGTATGTTCTAGCCACCACAAGACTTAATTCTATATTTTTCTATACAAATTAACAAAGTGCAAATAATTTATAATTAAATTATTAAAATTATCTGACATGATTAATGCAAATGATTTTCATCTTAGAGAAAACTAACGCTAAATATCCAAAGAAAGATAGTTTTATTGTCTATAAATAACATCATAAAAAATGTGTTTTTATAATGGTTATCTCAGCTATCAAGTTTCGTACAATTTAATGCCATAGAAGTTGAGATATAGCCTTCCCGTTATAGGGGAAATCTGCAGTATAGCATCGCCACCTATTGACCGATAAGCCTCTAAATTGAATCAACATAATGTCTCATAATGGTCTCACATATCAAGTTTTGTTTGATAATGCGCAATAGAACCTGAAATATAGCTTCCCCTTAAATTGTGGAAATCACTGTGTAGCAGCGCCACCTGTTGAGAAATAGACACCAAAAGTTGATAAGCATTAATATATGTCAAGGTGCATCTACATATAAACTTATATGGGATTCTGTGCAATAGTTCTTGAGATATAGCCTTCCCTTAAATTGCGAAAATCGCTGTATAGCAGCGTCACCTGTGGGCCGATAAACATTAAAATTGAATCAGCATAATGTCTTATAATGGCCTTCTCACATATCAAATTTTGTTTGATTATACACAATAGAACTTGAGCTATAGCGTCCTCTTAAATTGTGGATATCGTTATATAACAGCGCCACCTGTTGAGCGGTTGACATCAAAAGTTGATAGGCGCTAATTTTGGTCAAGGTACATCTATATATAAATTTACATACAATTCTGAGCAGTAGTCCGGAGATACAGATGCCACAAAATTTTTGTCTCTCTCACACACACACACAGACAGACAGACATTTTCCAAAAAATGGTCAAATCATGTTCTAGACCTCTCAAAACGTGTAAATCCTTCGAAAACCGGAAGTCGAAAATTTTTACGAATTCGATATTTCTATTGAATATAGAAGAAAGTAAAAACGAGAAAAATATAAATATTATAATCTTTAATATTATCATCTTATACTATATAAAGATAAATGTTCTTATAATTGTAGTTTAATTAATGTAAAACGATTTTATTGTATCGTGTGAAACATTCTCTTAAATTTCAGAATTAAAATATGCATTTATGATAAATGCCATCAAACGTAAGACGTGTTATGAATATGAGAGTTTTGATTTGAGTTAAAACACTAAAAATTTCTTAACATTACTAAGCCATATATATATATATATCTGAACATTAAGAAAGATAGTCTAAAAACTGTAATTATAAAATAAAATAAAGCATGTAAATAAAAGTAATGTTAAGAAAATACGCGTCTCTAATAATCTGTTTTAAATAAGCCATGAAATTTTTTATAATAATAATAATAATAAATACTTATAAAAATTGCTGAATTTCCCATTCCTTGTATCCTGACTTCTATTTAAAATAGAAAAGATCCAAGAACTGTTTTGTAGAAATGTACATACAATTTTGATTTTGCATTGACTATTTTATTTTTATTCTTCCTCATTCTGGTATAAGACAATGCATTCCTATTTTACGAATCGTTCTTAAAAAGAACTTTTAAAATCAATATTAAAATATGGGGATCAGCAAGACTCTTGACATAAAAGTGTTCTATTCATATTGATTTGACTATCGCACGAGTCTCGCAATCTGTGTAAAGAAAGTGAATGTGGAAAAAAAAAAAAAAAAAAAAGGTGTAAAGAAAATGCAGTAAAATACATACTAGTGTTAAATAAAGAAATTAAAAACTTAGTAAGTAAATACCATAAGTATGAAAACAGCAACGATGCTGCTTTCATGTTGCATCCTTTTTCACTTGATGAAGAGATGCTTAACTATTTCAATCTGAAATAAATATCGTGCGTTTTTCAAATATAGTATATGCTTACTAAAATTTTATTATTAGAGAGGAATATTTGCACAATCTTTCTGATTGTGATTAGGCTTATATAAAAGCAAGATGCTTACTGACATCAGTATGCTTTTCAATGATTTCCAGCAGAATTTATCTTTCAGAGATTTAAATGAATTTTGTTCTCATCTCATTTGCTTTGTATTTGATGTATAGATAGATATTGCTTTATATTTGATGTATTTCCAGTATAGAATTTTATTATCGAGAAGCTGCAGAGGTGAATTATTTGTTGACATAATTTTAAATTTAGTTAAAAAAAAATTATAAAGAGCTTTACGTTCATTCTTTATGGTTCGTCCAACAGCCTAGCAGCTAATTTCTCTATATTGGCGTTCAAGAAAAGCCTGTGACATCCAGCTCATTCTCACTACTGGGGAAACGCTGCCCAGTCACAGTCAGGAACCATTTCAGGAAGAGATGGTTGATTCTTGGAGCAAGATTGGGAACAATGATAGTGCTAGCAATTCGCGGTACTCCAGCAAAATGTTTGAGGTGCAAAAAATAATCCTTGACATTTTTAATAGTTCATGTCCAGCTGTTTATAATTAATGGAATTGTAGATATATCTTTAAAAATTTAGTCAATACAATTTCATAAGGTAAGTTGTCATCTTTGATTTCAAAGCTAATAAGACAAAACTTACGAAGACTGCACAGCTAATTTATTTGATGCATTTATTTTGGACTCACCACTGCAAGCATAAAACTTATCTAAGTACAAAATTTATGCATAATTGCCTCTAAAAATATTTTTCACTTGTGAAAAAAATCTCACTTTTTTTTGTTTCCTGAGTCCAATGAGTCCTAGTGTTTCCCCGTGCTTTAGGCTTTGAAGGCCCTTTATCGCTGCCAGTGATAGGGATTTCTCTTTTCTGTAGTAATTGATTTTGTTCGGCTGACTTTGGTCCTGCTTAGGTATACGATAGTCCGCCAATGCAACAATTGCCCTTTGGTTTCTGGAAGTCGTCACTATTATCATTGTAATGCAGCAGTACATCAATTCTGAGCCTATGCACTGGCTTTTGTGTTCGGATGTCAGATTTTTCAGCAGCCACTGGCTACACGATTTTCGGAAAATAGGTGTTCGGATACAATTTCCTATAACAAGGATTGGCATTTATACCGGAAATGGCGTTGCATTCCGTCAGCATATAAGGGATAGTTCACTAATTCCTCGGGTTGTTGTAACTATCCCACATATAATCCGGATCTTACCTCAAAGGCCATCCATATGTTTCAGTACTTGAAAAGTTTTTTGGCTGGGCAGCATTTCCCCATTCGTGATGATGTGTAGACGGCTGTTGCAGACTGTCTAAAATTTCAAGAGATGGACTTCTTTAACACCGTTACATAGAAATAGGTTTCACAATATAAGCACGGGCTATTTTCTGAACGAGTCAAATATCTTGATTAAAAGTAACAAATGTCGTAGTGTTTTTTAAATAGGGGGAAAAAAAATAATATAAATATTTTATCACTTAGAAGTGATTTATTTTCTAGATTTTTAAATTGATCATTCATTCAAGCATTTTGTCAGCCATATAAAACTCTACATTTGTTTTAATAAACATGTAGAATATTCTGAGTGTTTTGCCGTAAAATTCACATCTTACAGTCGGCAGCAAAATTATTGAAGCACACAATCACACTTTTCATATATATATATATATATAGATATATATATTAGTTTGATCGCTAATTTTCATCATCGACTTACTTTTTTATAAACAGTATAAGACTAAGATCATGGCTCGACAAATATTTACTTAACAAAACAGTATTAGATGCCCAACTTTTAAGTAGGAATTATTGCTAGTGATTCAATAATTTTGCTGCCGACTGTAAGGGTTATTTTAATGAACTTGGTTATTTTTCTCATTCAGTCTCTTGCTAAATCTCCCTTGTACGCTTATCTGGCCCCTGGTACGCTTTTATATCTATAGCAGATTAAGCTATTAGATCTTCATCCTCATTATTTCAGTGAGGAAGTCTGATGATTATGGTAACAAAATAAAAGATCCAATTAATATATAATACATAAAGATACTGTTTGACGTGTATTAAATATTTTCCGCTAAGCAAATTAAGTTTATACATTACCTACGCATTTTTTGTCGTTGTTCTGGCCCCTGTATCCTTTATTGCATTCACACCGATAAGAAGAAGGAGTATTGATGCATTTTCCATTAGTACAAAGATCTCTTCGTAAGTCACATTCGTTGATGTCTAACATTGTGCTAGCTGTACAAAGCTGTTTGTGGTCCTCTAAAAAGATAATTATAAATCATCACTTAAATAACTTAAATTTTCTCAGAGTAATTGTGTTAAAACAATGCTAGTGCTATTTTCACTCTTTGAAAATAATATATTCTGCAGTACTTATGAAAGAGAAAATTTAGCTACATATAGCAATACATCACCTTGCCGTACATGACGGGGCATTTTCGATTTAAGACGTTAAGTCAAATATCTAGAAAAATACTTGACAAATTGTACCAAAATTTCAGCTTTGTAAAGAGCATGTTATGTCTCAAATATTTCAATGAAAGTTTAGTTCCAAAAGCAAAAGGAAAGCCAGTAACAAATTAAAATAAAAGAAATAATATTTGGAATCACCCTATAAAAAATAATGTTTGAAATTCGTTATAGCTCCAGTTCATGATTAATATGCTTCTTATATTTATTCATATTCCATTGTATGAGAATAGCACTTAAATTTATAGTTAATTAAACGTAATATCTTACTTAATAAGAAGCGTAATATCTTACATTAAAGTGATCCCAAACATTAATTTTTAAATTTAATTCGTTACTGCTCCCCCTCTCCGTTTTTTAGCTTTTGCTTTTGGAACAAAGCTTTAACTGAGATCTGATATGTAACATACGCTTTCCATTCTTTGAAGTTTCAATATAGTTAGTTCTCTGTAAGTATTTGACAAAACTTCAAAAATCGAAAGTGCCCGTCCATTTATGGCTAAGCAGTATTTATCGCATTTCCTTGCAAAACTGTTCAGGTATATTCAATTTAATATCTGTACCATGGAGGTAAAGGACACCATGCCCATTTTGTGAAAAGAGTCAGCACCATGTCTTTGATGCATATATTTTGCTTAATATAGAGGCATTAAGCAATTTACCCAGTTACTATAAAGGAGATAGGACAGTGGAAAACAAAACATGTCCATTTTCTTTATACATGAAAAATGTATTTCTTTACAACATCATAAACATCATTCCTTAAAAATTACCTTTTTGTGAAATGGTGTCCTTTACCTCTGGAGTACAAACATATTTCTTAATTAAATAATATTTTTTGGACAAGTGCATTAAAAAAGAATATAACTTTCAGCATAATTTGCTTCCTGGTGTTTGTAGAATATTACGTATATTATGAATTTCAATTTATTTCAAATATCTGTATGTCTAAGTTGGTTTATAATACCACGCACTATTTATTTGCTATAGCATTAATATTTCTACAGTAATTTTTTTTTTCTCACGTTTCGCGGATCTGTAAGTTCGAGTAAAATGCAAAAAAGTGAGTATGGCTACTTATGTAGATTTTACAGCGCATCTCGAAACTCTTCGGAAAAAAAAATAATAAAAGCCTTTTTTACATGTATAAAGAAAGTAGTGTTCCTTTTACTTGGTTGGAAATAGACTATTATTATTTTCTCGCATCAGAATCACAACTTTTGTTGAAAATTTTAACGACAATGAAAATATTGAAATGATATATTCAGAATATTCAGATAATATTTTGGAAAATAGAAGACGTCACAAAAAGAATTGGAAATGCATTATTATATCAGTGATCATATATTGTTACTATTTTCCTAAATATCTATGATATCTATTGTTTGGACACAGAGAGTAACTTGCGACACTTTTATAGATCATATAGTTACATTTTATATAAAGTAAAATAAGTTTGTTTAAAATGTCTTTGAAATGTCTCCATCACCAATGAAATTATAAACAAAAATGTAATTCGGCCAATCCATGTTTAAAAGTAGATATAAAGGTTAGATTTTCATATTTGTTGCATAATCATTTGTTATGCAGGAAATTAAAGCTAATTCTATGTAGAAAAAAAAAAAAAAAAGAAAAATCTTTTTAATAATAACACAATCGTAGAAACTGGACCTTTCACATGAAGAAATTTAGAAAATAACCCAAAAACTTAGAAAATTACTTTATAATACATGCATGTAAATACCCGTTATTAGTGTTGGCTAGAAAATTGATATATAACGTGAAAATCAATCTGTAGTTATTGAAAAAGTTTAGTCTCCATGACTTGTAAACACTAGAATATTATATATTTTAGACCTTTAATTATTTTTGGAAAATTACAAATACAGTATATTGGATTATATATAACTGCACTATCAATCTCACATTTAGTTTTCGTTTTAAAAAAACAAACAAATTATATATATATATATGTAATGTATTTAATTGTAAAACATAACAAAATTTAGGAAACATGAGATGCATTATTAATGCCAATTTCATCCAAAAAATTAAATAAATAAAGCTATGATTAGTAAATTAAATATGAATAAAATACTCACGCTGTAATTACAGATTAAACCCACTTATGCCGATGAGTATTTCATAGAACCAACGAAATAAATAAATAAATAAATAAATAAGGAATTTATCATTCAGATACCTTTAATATTTAAGAAGAACCTAGCAATTAAAAAAAAATAAAGAAGTAAAACATGACAAATTTAATAAGATGCGGAAGTGGAAAATGCTTAAAACTTGAAGGATTTATCATCAGGGAACATACAGTCTTCCGTAGAGCAGAAATATCACTAAATTTCAAAAACTGTATAGCTGTTTTAAGCCCAAAAAATGCAGTGTATGTCCCTATCTTGCGACAAAAGAAAGAGAGAGATGAAATAAACAATTCATAGATATACCATTACATATATATTTATATAATTAATTAATTAATTTCAATTTTAGTTTTAATAACTGAAAATCATTTGGAAAATGGTGTTATTTTGCTCGAGTGAATTTGTTTTAAATATGAAAAAACAATCAAGTGTTTATAATTGTAAAATTTGCAAGAATTTTAACAGAAGTAGATGCCAGTGAAAAGTCTTGCCGAAAAAGTGTAACTTTCGTCACAAGCTTTTTTTTTTTTTTCTTTTTTAAATAAAAAATAAAATAAAAAAATCTGGAGTGACTGCACTCGACTTTCCAAACATTGAGTAGTTAACGGTTTTGTAGAAAAAGTAAAGTAAGAGGAGTTGTTAAATAAACAAAAGACAAAGTTATAATAGGGTCTTTGAGTATTTTTCTTTATATAGTACATGGTGTTTAATTTAACGCTATTTTACCGAACACGTAGATCATAATGATAAAGAATATTTCGTTGTGTCCCTGTAAAAATCCACAAATGCTAGATTCACCAAAATGCTTATAGTTAGTGCAACTGTGACTTATGATATTTATATAAATTTTCAGCTCCATCGGATAAGGCATTTAAACGCTATCGCACTTTAAAGTTTGAGCCCATATGCCACAATGATAAAGAAATTTGCATTTTGTCCCTGTAAAAAGAACCATAAGTGCTAGATTCACTAAAGTTCGTAAAGTTCGTGTGACGGTATAACATGTATATAAATTTTCAGTTCTTTTGAATAAGGCGTTTAGTCGCTGTCGCACTTTAAATAATTTGAGCCTATAGGTCTTAATGAGGAACAATTTTATTTGTGTCCCTGTAAAATTCGGTAAGTGCTAGAGTCACCAAACTCTATACAGTTTGTGTGATGATGACCTATAACTCGTATATAAATTTTCCATTCAAATGGATAAGGCATTTAGATGCTATCGCACTTTAAATAATTTCACCCCATAGGCCATAATGATACAGAATTATTTGTTGTGTCCCTGTAAAAAAACTAGAAGTGCTAGATTCATCAAAATCTACACAGATCGTGAAACTGTGACTATAATATGTGTATGATTTTTTTGTTCAAATGAATAAGGTGTTTAGACGTTATCGCACTTTTTAAAATTTGGTCCCATAGGCCATAATGATAAATAATTTTTCTTTGTTGTCCCTGTAAAAATCTATAAGTGATTCTTCAGATTCTCCAAAATCTATACAGATTGAGTAACTGTGACTTATAATATGTGTATAAATTTTTTGCTGAATTGAATAAGGCGTTTAAATGTTATCGCACTTTTAAGATTTTGGTCCCATAGACCATAATGATAAAGAATTTTTCTTTGTGTCCCTGTAAAAAAAACTATAATTGCCAGATTCACCAAAATCAATAGGGTTCGTACTACGGTGACTTGTAACATGCGTACCAATTTTCAACTCATTCGAGCAAAGCGTTTAGACGCTAACGTGTTGACTCTCTCTCTTACACACACCTACATACATCACCGTAAAAATAGTGAAAATGGACTCAGAGGACCTCAAAACATATAGAAACATGAATTTGGATTTTTGACATGATTACAATACTTTCCTTACATATGAATGTTCGGAAAGTAATAATTTGAAGAAATTAAGTAATAGAATTGTTTTGCGATTGTCGTGGAATATCTTGCAGGAAGCAAAAGTATTAAACAAATAAAAAAATAAAAGATTATTTGACAAATTCTGCTTGAAAATTTTTTTTAGGACGTTTTAAAATCAGTCAAAATATCGCATCTGTCCCCATGCTGATGATACGTAAGATATTCGTGATCGAATTATAGTACTTTTAAAAACATTTATTGTCCTCAGATTAAAAAAAAACTGAATTAAAACTTTTGTAAACACCGTTATAATTAATTTGTTATTGTTAAACTTTTGTAAACACCGTTATAATTAATTTGTTATTGTTAAAGTATGAAAGCAATTCACGGTTTGATGAAAGTTGAACAGTCTGTATTTTTAGTGCTTTTTTGTGGATTTAGCAGGAAACCCCTGTTACCTGCTATAAAAAATGTCTGTTGTAGTATACATTATCTCTTATTCGTGTACAGAATTTTGCGATAGACTTATGTAATACTTTACATGACACAGCTAACCGATACCGATATAATGTATAAAAAATGTGCTTATTTAATTCTTTAATGCTAAAAGTTTTATATTATCAAAAGAATCAAGTGTTCAATTTCTTACGTCAAAGATAATTACAAAAGAAAAGACACGTGTCTCTATATTTAAGAGATTATTAAATTAAATATTTTTTTTTCCCTAACAAATCGTTTCTATTTCATCCTGTTCGAAGTGATTCCATTTATTTTTGTCACTTTAATTTGTACCTGTCAACAATATTTAAAGTTAAATAATAATACATAATATCATTCTAAGAAATTTTCTTTTGTGTTTTCTTTCATTTTTTTTTCTATTTTCACAAATTTGGGATTTAAATGGTGAAAGTTAAATGCATATTACAAATTACAAAAGGATTAACAAAAACTTTGTATTCATACTCAGTGACCACTGATAATTTAAATCTCGATTAGTAGTATTAAAAACTACTTCTTAATTAATTGTCATCATGAATTAGTCTATTTATTTATTTTGTCAATTAAGAAATATGTAAAGCATTTGAATGAACAAAGAAATGCTGTTATTTTTCAAAGATGAGTATTTAAAAAAAAATTTCTACACTTTTCTTTTCTTTTCAAATACTTATATAATCTCTAAAATGCTTCTATCAAGCCTTATTGATATTTAAACATAAAATTAATAAAAATTAATGCAAATATTAACAGAAAAAATATGAAATGTGCATACTGCTAAGGTTAATTTTTACCTTTTTAACATACGTTATAAAGAGTACCTAATTTTACGGAAAACAATTGAAATTCAATTGCAATATGCTCAAGAGGAATACCAAAACACAGTTTTAATATATATATATATATATATAATCAGAACGTGCAGTAGAAATATAATATTATCAGTTCATACAGTTGGAATTTAAAGATGATTTAATATCAGTATTCAAACAATTAATATGGTCAAAAACAAAGACCACTCAAATCAAACCAAAAAAGAAATAAAGTCAAATCTAAATGAATTAAAGCAAGTTGGAATAAGATAACAGCATTATTTGAATTCTAACATTACCAAGGCCTGGTAGAATGCAAATATGCTAAATGAATGTTTTTCTGTCACAAAGATAGCAAAAGCTAAGTGTTTCTTTATGTATATATACAGTGGTGGCCAAAAGTGTGGACATTTTTTGAAAGTTTCATGTTTTTCAACTTTGTGTGCTTGTAGAATATATCAATTTTCACTTAAATACAAATGTTTATGTATCAAATTGAAGGTAATTTAATGTAGAATTTAATAACAAAAACAGATTTACAATATCTGTATTCCAAAAAATGTCATGCAACTAATAGCAAGATCTACCTTAGATTTGCATTTTTTTAAAGTGATACTTACACAATCAATACTTAGTAGGATAACCCTTATTTTTTAAGACAGCTTCACAACGTCTTTTCATCGAGTAAACGAGTGTTTGTAGTTCATCTTTCGTAATCACATGGTGCCAAGAATCAATTATAGATTCAATAAGTTGTCTTTTATTGGATGGACGTTTTTTTCGTACAGGAATTTTCAAACGTCGCCACAAATTTTCAATTGGATTGAGATCAGGGCTGTTTCCTGGCCATGGTAATAAATCTATGCCTTTATTTTGAAACCATGCTTTGCATACTTTTTCTGTGTGGCATGGAGCTGAATCCTGCTGAAAAATAAATGGTGCTTTGTTGGGGAAGAGCTCCCTGATGGAAGGTATCAATTTTCGTTCCAGGACAGTTTCGATGTATTTTTTGGCATTCAGGATGCCATCAATCACTTGAATTCGGCCCACACCATCTGCAGACATACATGCCCAAATCATGACATTTGTTGGGTTTTTTGTAGTTGCTTCAATGCAATCAGGATGAAGTGCTTCACCTACTCTACGTCTCACGTATTTTCTACCATCACTACCAAAGAGCGATATTTTACTCTCATCGCTCCAGATTACTTGCTTCGATTGATTTTCTGACCATTTAATGTATTCTTTTGCCCACTTAACTCGTTTTTCGCGTTGCTTTTGATTTAAATATGGTTTTTTCCTTGGAATTCTAGCTTGTAGTCCAAATCCTGATAACCTTCTTCTTATTGTTCTTGAACTTACTACAATACCCGCTGCATTCATTTCACATCTGATGAAAGTTTTCAATCTTGAAGGCATAGCCGTTTAATTTTTCTATCGGCAGTAACACTTGTGCATTTTTTTCGGCCTGATTTGGCCTTATTTTCCACTGATTTCGTTTTTTCATAACGTAAACAGAACTTTCGTACACCAGAACAAGTCACTGAACCACCAACTTGTCTTGCAATTTCAGCATAAGAGAGGCCATTTTCTCTCAATATGACAATTCGGCTTCTTTTTGTAGATGTCCAATCAGTTCTTCTTGTTGGTGACATTGTTTAAAATTAGTTTAATTAAAAAAAAAGGACTTAAAATATTCAAAAACAGCAATACTCTATTTAATTGTACTAGTATGCATCATTCCGCAAAATATTTCCACAACAATCACTCTTTTACCATCCAAATAACCTAAACTATAGTTACAGACATTTGTTTGGTCCTCAGAACAGTGTTTGTGATTGGTCAGTACGCTTTTATTACAAAACACATCATTATTCAAAACGATTTGTGTTTGTTTGTTCTACTAAAATGAGCATAACTTTTTTTGTAATTCAGATATTTTAATTCTGTTTTTGTTATTAAATTTTACATTAAATTACCTTCAATTTGATATATAAACATTTGTATTTAAGTAAAAATTAATATATTCTACAAGCACACAAATTTGAAAAACATGAAACTTTCAAAAAATGTCCACACTTTTGGCCACCACTGTATATACACATATAACATACACTAGTACCCGTTCTTATCACGGGAAATAACAATAAATTTACGTTTTTCAGTTTCAGTACGTTCTTCCCGATTAAAATTAGTGCATGCAAATAAGTATAAATTAAAAACAATATATATATATATATAAACAAAGTTGAATTGAAATTATTAAATTGTAATTATAATAATCCATTCTATTTATTTACTGGAATAGCACGCCGCAAATATTATAGAATAAAATTTTCCTAATATAGTTTTAATAGTAAATATCTTACTTGATCCATGAAGTGGACAAGCTTCACAAGGCTGATCGCCCCATCCTTTCCCCATGTTTTCTCCGCAGCAACATTCAACTTTCGATAGCCTCACAGCAAGAGGATTTCTGCATTGCCCATTTACCACATCGATGTAACAATTACCTTGCCTGGTATCTAAAAGAAAGTATTACAAAAATACAGTACATTTGAATTTATTGAAAAGTAATTATTTGCATTATACTGCAAGAAAAGTGTTATTAATTTTTTCGTAGATAGTTACTTAAGACTAAATAGTTATGTAAGATACTTTTTATTTAAAAATTTTGTTTTACAGTTTAATTTTTAACACTTTAATAGAGGGTACTTGATATACTATTGAATGCACCAGAAGCTTCGAGTTAAAAAGAAAAAAAATTCTGGATTTACATTTATTTTATAAATAAATGTATATGATAATAATGTTTGTTTACTTTATACTCAAATCGCACAAATATAAATATCTTACAGTATACATATATGAAGAAGTGTAACATAGCATACAAAAGTGACTGACGGCACTAGAGATATCAAAAAGGAAATTGCACAATTTTTTCACATATTTTTAAACGTAAATATTTTCCCTGAAAAAGGTTATTTACCAACAAACTGGATTTAAAAAAAAATGTAAATAATATTGATCTCATTTTATTGTTATTATTATTACTTTTTTAAATTATAGAGTATGCGTCGGTAACATAAATCAGGTTTATCAATTAAATAAATAATTTTATTAAAAGGCCAGTGAAGTTACTTTATTTCTCGACAAAAAATCTGTTTTATTTTTGTTATAATCTTAAATAAAATACATTGTAAACTGTTTTGAAATACCTTAAAATAGTTTTTGCTGCTTTTAAATAACATATTAAAGTTTTATTTGAAGATAAAAGTTTAAAATGAAGGAACACTTAATCAGAGATTTAATGTACTTTAATTATTATTATTATTATTTATAAATGATTTGGTGTAGCACTCAGAATAATTAAAAAAAAAAAAAAAAAACATAGATTTCTATAGAAATATTGTAGTTTAAGGTATAAGATATGAAGTACTGTATTTGAACATTTCTCTAACGCTTTTTAAAGAAAATTTCAAACAAGTTTTAAACATTATTTTATTTTATATACATTTCTGTGTGAAGGGACTTCACATGGGGGACTTCACTTCAGGGTTGAAGGACTGTCTCCTTCAACCACTTTTCTCAATAGTGCGGCTGTATTCATAAAACATTTAAAGCTGCTAATAATTTAAAAATAATATTTAAAAATTTTCAGAGATTTGCTGCCATAAAAGTCTATGAAACATACTCTATATTATTGATAAATTATTTATGTGCCAAACAATGAATTTTAGTTTATTACAACAAATAAAAAAATTCATAACAGAACTTAAAACGCATATCGAATGAATTTCCAAATATAGCACTAATAAATAAGAATTATTTTGTGTCGCCCTGTAAATGAAGGACAAATATTTTTCATGTTATATATTATATGAAGCATACTTTTATGCATATAAAAATTTTATGTCAATTTTATTTTGATTAGTGCAGTCTAAATATGTTAAACTGTACCTACCAGAACATTTTTCCATAGACGAAATGTATTTAAATATTTTTGTAGGTCCATGTGCACAAACTATTTGAAAATTTCAATATAAATTTTCAAGTAGCAAGCTTTATAAATTCTATATGATACGTTTGGACTTACTGCTAATGTTTGTTCTTTAGTTTTGCTGATAAAAAACTCATAGACATACAGACAAAGGGACCAGTGCAAACAGGCATCAAGGCACACACACACACACCAGACAAAAAGATCAACCGCTAAAAACGTGATTTTCTGATTTAGGGGATCTAAAAATGGGTAAATATAGCAAAATCTTAATTTCGAAGATTTGACCCAAAATCAATACTTTCTCTATTATATATGGGTAAAAGAAAGTCAAAAGATATTACTTTGTCTTTAATACACTAAGATATGTCTGGGAAGATTTATTAAATAAATCTAAACAAAAACATTAATTACTACAATTCCAAAGACAAAGAAACCAATCTAATAAAAACGTTTAAAAACAAAGATAAAAAATTAAAAAGCATCGCATTCCTAAACATTTGATATTTTTGTTGTCGTATTAATTTGTTAAGCAAACTAACTAACTAACTAATAATAATAATAATAATAAAAATTAAAAAGGTTCCTTTAAGTGAAAACATATTTGTAGACTACTAAGGTTGTAAGAAAAGAATTCTTTTCTATTCTTTAAAAAAGAAAGGAAAAAAAAAAGTATGTAGAACAAATTTTCTTTCTTTTTTCTTTTCTTTTTTGTTCCGTGGCATGTTTTTCTGAATTTAAAAAACTTATTCTTCATTTTTTACATTTTGTAATCCTTGAAGGTACTTGGCAGCCCGTTGAAGCTCAATTATATGGCTCAAGAATCTTAAATAACTCTCTACAGTAAAAGAAGGAATCTTTGTATTTGCTTCCTTTTTTTTTTTTTTTTTTTTTTTCGTTGTTTCCTTCGTACTGAGAATATTTACATGGGCATTATTGCTAGTGGCTGTTCAGAATTTTCACGCGCATAAAAATAAAATTATCCCTTTTGTAAGATAAAATTTACAGCACAAAAAAATCTTTTTATTCATTTATTTCATTTCATTTTTATTTTTTTTGGAAGGGAGGAAGCGAGAAGGGGTGATTTGATAATCTTTTGTGTATTGTATTCTGTTCACTAACATTTTGATTGATATTTTCATAGCTTGTAATCAATAGTTGTAATTTAATTTAATAATTCACATTCTAAATTTTAATATTTGTAGAAAGAAAGCCATTTCATTATTATTATTATTATTATTAATATTGTTTTTATTTGGTTCCACAATAAATATTTAGTATGAGATCGGTTAATTACTTACCAGAAAAGCACAATATCGTAACAGTTATAATTAAAGTAATGAATTTTAAAAAGATATATAATATTGTTACAAAATTGTAAATAATTGTGTTTATTTTTGTATAAATTCTTTCAAAGAGGCTTAGTAAGTTGATAAAGTGCTAATTTTGTCCATTTCTAGTCGTTTTAGCGTTGAAATAGCCTTATTTTCCCTTAAAAATGCATTAAAAAGCCTAATAAGGCAGGTAATGGATTTGGCGACTTTTTACCACCTTGGCGATTTTTTTGGCGACCTTAGCGAGAAAATCCTTATAAGGGATATACCAAATATGGAAGCTCTAATCCCATTGGCTGATGAGATATGGAGATTTCTGGAACGCTCCACGCTTTTCTACAGGGGTATATAAGCCTGCTTTCTCGCCAAGGCAAGTTAGTTCAGTTCAGTCTGTGATCAGAGTCGGTCAGCTTGCATTGAGCCTCTTTGAAAGAGACTTGCTTTAAGTGTTATTGCTATACAGTTTGTACTGTGGATTTGCTATTGACAGCTGTTGTTTAAGCTGTGTTTACTGGTCGAACTGAAGCTGATACTTGGCTTATAGACCTGTATTTTTCTGGATCTTTCTGTGAATAAATTACTGAATTTTTGTACGTTTGGCCTTTCATTCTCGGACAACTCACGAACCCCCAAGTACGCAACATTTCTGGTGTCAGGAGCGGGGTTGTCTGTGAATGGTGATAACGAGAGCTATGGAGCAAGAAATGAAGAAATTTCTAGAAGGTCTCACTACTCAGATGAATGAGTTAAGATCTGGATTGATAGAGAAAATGGAAACAGGACAGGAAAAGATGGAAACCGGATTGATCGAAAGAATGAAGGAAGGACAAAGATAAATGAAAGAAGGACAAAAAGAGATGAGAGATAGATTAACTGAAGAAATGAAAGCAGTACAGGAGAAAATGGAAACATCGCAAAGAGAATTGAAAGACGGTTTGACTGAAGAAATGAAGGAAATGAAAAGCAGTTTGGGTGAAGTTCAGGAAGAAATTAAATCTAATCAAGATGAGATGAAGAGAGAGCTTTCAACGGTGAAAGAATCAATCGAGGGTAAATTAACGGTGATGGAAAATAGAATGGATGGAATAGAAGAGAAAGTTATAAAGATAGAAGAAAATTTTGAAGAGAAAGTTATGAAGATAGAAGAAAATTTTGAAGAGAAAGTTTTGAAAATTGAAGAGAGTTTTGAAGAGAAAGCTATGAAGATAGAAGAAAATGTTATGAAAGTAGAAAGGAATTTTGAAGAGAGATTTATGAAGATAGAAGAGAACTTCGAGGAGAAAGTTATGAAGAAAGTAGAGGAACATCTTGAGAGAAAAGTAGAAGAGAAGTTGATCTCCTTGCCCCAGGAAACGGAAAAGAGAGATAAAAGAAGCCAGAATCAGGAATCTATTAAGCTATCTACCTACGACGGCAGTTCCTCCTGGCATGTATATAAGACCCAGTTTTCCATCGTAGCTGAAGCTAACGGCTGGGACTCTACCGCCAAGTCAGTCCACTTAGCAGCAGCATTACGGGGAGATGCAGCCGAGATCCTGAGAAATGTTTCTAAAGAAGAAAGGAACGACTTCGAGGCCCTGACTAGAGCACTGGAGCTACGGTTCGGAGAGAAGTGTTCTAAGGACTATAGTCGCCTTCAGCTAAAATCTCGTTACCAGAAAACGGGCGAAAGTTTGCAAGAGCTGGCAGCGGACATTCAGAGACTGTCACACCTAGCATTCTCAGACTGTCATGCTGGCACTCGAAACGACTTAGCTCTTCAGTACTTTATCGATGCTGTTCGTGATCCAGAAATTCAGAAAGCGCTGAGACTCTCCAACATCAGAGACGTAGAATCAGCTTTAGGCTATGCACTTAGGATAGAGGCAGCCCAACAAGCCTCCCGTAAAGACCGCCATACCATAAGAGCAGTCTCATTAAACGATACGCCTGCTGGTGAAAATGAAATGAAGAGAAGTATCGAAGAGATCTTAAAGAGATTGCGCAGCCTGGAGAATAATAAGGAAATAAAGGACCGGAAGATAAAGTGCTGGGGCTGTGGAGGGGATGGTCACGTGAAGAGGAACTGCCCTGTACGACCAACTATAGGAAATCACCCGTCTTCACCATCACTACAGGGAAACTAAGAGGAGGCCATCTCGCGGGGCGGAGGTTGCCTAAAATTAAAGAGCCCCAATTTACAGTATTTCATGTTTCATCGATGAGTGGCGGTGATAATGGACTTCACGTCTATGGCCAAGTTAACAACACCACCTGCCGGATGATTCTGGACACGGGAGCCAACGTGACCATCATTAGAGCGGATCTGGCTCAAGAACTAAAAGAGAAGATCATCTGGGCGCCGCCCTGTGTTAAACTCCAGACTGTGACCGGAGACGAAATCAAAATATATGGGAAAATGAACTTGACCATCACTTTTGGGAATGCCAGTTACCATCATATGGCATATGTGGCTGGTATAAGAGATCCTTTAATCATTGGAGTTGATTTCCTGAGAAAATTTAACTTTCAATTGGACTTCAAGAATAATGAACTGCATTCGAGTTCGGAAGACATCGCTGTGTTCAACACTGAAAATCAAGACATTCAGACAATTTGCCAGATAACAGCCAAGTCTGAAATTTCCATCCCTCCACACACAGAGACAATAGTTTCAGGAACACCACCTACAAAGCAATACTTCCGCTATGGACTGATTGAATACCCGAATACAGACAATAGCCCAAGAGGAGTTCTGGAAGCTTCATCTCTAGTTGATCTCTCAAAGTTGATCTCTCATCTACTATTCCTGTGAGAGTCGCAAACATCAGCGATAAGGTTCGGACAGTGAAGAAGGATGAGGTGTTAGCAACCTGCACTCCTGTTACATGCATCAACCGCCCCACGCAATCAACTGAATCCAAGTCTTCTGAACAATTAATAACGGAATTGCTCAAGAATGCAGAGTTAGGAAACGAACAGAGATGTGCTGCGGAGAAGCTACTCCAAGAATTTAAAGACCTTTTTTCTCGAACACCTGAAGACGTCGGGAGAACGAGCATCATACAGCACAGAATTGATACAGGAAATCATCCTCCAATTAAACAACATCCAAGAAGACTTCCATTTGCTAAACAGGAAGAGAGGTCACTGAACTTCTAAGTGAAATGCAGCACAATGATGTCATCGAGCCATCAACGAGTCCTTGGGCCTCTCCCATAGTACTGGTGCGAAAAAAGGATGGTTCAACAAGATTTTGCGTGGATTATCGTCGTTTGAATGACATCACGAAGAAAGACAGTTACCCTCTTCCCAGAATTGACGACACATTAGACACACTTGCTGGCAATAAATGGTTCTCGACGTTGGATCTGAAGAGCGGTTACTGGCAAGTAGAATTACATCCTGATGATCGTGAGAAGACTGCATTCACCACGGGACAGGGACTGGCAATTTAAAGTTATGCCATTCGGATTATGTAATGCTCCTGCCACCTTCGAACGCCTGATGGAGACAGTGCTAAAAGGACTTTCCTATGAAGCCTGTCTGGTGTATTTGGATGATATTATCATTATGGGGCGCACCTTTGAAGACCATCTACAAAACATCCGAAAGGTGCTGGAGAAACTCAGAATGGCTAACCTCAAATTGAATCCATGCAAGTGTAACTTGTTCCGTCGTGAAGTGAGATACCTCGGCCATATCATCTCTGCCGAAGGTGTGAGAACTGATCCGGAGAAGATCTCTGCAGTCGAGAACTGGAGTCGCCCTGAAAATATACACCAACTACGAAGTTTCCTGGGGTTATGCACTTACTACAGGAAGTTTGTCAAGGGTTTCTCAAATATTGGCAGACCACTCCACAAGCTGACGGAGGCCAAACAGAAGTTCCTGTGGACAGATGAATGTGAAAAACGTTCAAGCGACTTAAAGAGGCCTTAACATCATCGCCTATCTTGACGTATCCACAGCCCGACAGACAATTCATACTTGATACAGATGCCAGCCATGAGAGTGTCGGTGCTGTTCTGTCGCAGGAAATTGATGGTCAAGAACATGTCATTGCCTATTGGAGTAAATGCCTGTCTAAACCAGAGCGAAATTACTGTACCACCAGGAAAGAGCTACTCGCCATCGTAAAAGCCATAGAACATTTCCATCATTACCTCTATGGCAGAAGATTCCTGCTCCGGACTGACCATGCATCTTTAACGTGGTTGCTCCAGTTCAAGAACCCGGAAGGACAGATTGCCAGGTGGATACAACGCCTCCAGGAATATGAGTTTGAGATACGTCATCGTAAAGGGACTCTACATGGTAATGCAGATGCCTTGTCACGGAAGCCCTGCTCGGAAAGCTGCAAGTACTGCTCTAGAGCCGAACAGAAATACCTGCTGATAAATCCGGTTGCCAGCCAAGTTACTGTCTCAACACCATCAGAACAAGATACCGATCCCTGGAGTGACGAAGAACTTAGACAAGCCCAGTTGGAAGATCCTGACATAAAGCAAATATTACAGCTGAAGGAGACGACCAGCAACAGACCTACCTGGCAGGACATTTCCAGATTTAGTCCCATTACGAAAAGTTATTGGGCACTTTGGGACTCTCTTCATATCAGAAACGGCGCATTATACCCGAGGCTACACAACATGAGTTCCAGGAAGGAGAGAAGGTCTGGTTGTGGAATCCTGTTCGACGCAAAGGACTCTCTCCCAAGTTACAGTGCAACTGGAACGGACCATACACAGTCTTAAAAAGGCTGAATGATGTAGTGGTGCGGATCACTAAAACACCTTCATCAAAACCGAAGGTGGTGTACTATAATAGGCTAGCCAAGTACCACAAGTAACGGTAATATTAAAATTTAAAATGTAAATACTGGTAAATTTGCGCATGCGTAATGTAAATATTTGTATATAAATACTTGTACATATTTGTGAATTTTGTAAATATTTCTCACTTGATTTATATTTCTATTTTATCGTTATATGCAACTTAGTTTTTGTATTTGAGATTGTGTAAATTTGGTTAGTTTCGCCTCTTAACCAAGGGTTGCACTTCCCGGGACGTGCAGTCATTGGGAGGGGGGCAGTGTTACAAAATTGTAAATAATTGTGTTTATTTTTGTATAAATTCTTTCAAAGAGGCTTAGTAAGTTGATAAAGTGCTAATTTTATCCATTTCTAGTCGTTTTAGCGTTGAAATAGCCTTATTTTCCCTTAAAAATGCATTAAAAAGCCCAATAAGGCAGGTAATGGATTTGGCGACTTTTTACCACCTTGGCGATTTTTTTGGCGACCTTGGCGAGAAAATCCTTATAAGGGATATACCAAATATGGAAGCTCTAATCCCATTGGCTGATGAGATATGGAGATTTCTGGAACGTTCCACGCTTTTCTACAGGGGTATATAAGCCTGCTTTCTCGCCAAGGCAAGTTAGTTCAGTTCAGTCTGTGATCAGAGTCGGTCAGCTTTCATTGAGCCTCTTCGAAAGAGACTTGCTTTAAGTGTTATTGCTATACAGTTTGTACTGTGGATTTGCTATTGACAGCTGTTGTTTAAGCTGTGTTTACTGGTCGAACTGAAGCTGATACTTGGTTTATAGACCTGTATTTTTCTGGATCTTTCTGTGAATAAATTACTGAATTTTTGTACGTTTGGCCTTTCATTCTCGGACAACTCACGAACCCCCAAGTACGCAACAATATTTTTAACAATGAAAAATTTTCATATTTATTACGATATATATATATAGCAATAAAAAATTATTAGATGGGTATAAACATATAGATAAGAGTATTGTATGACTTAGTAAAAATATAGTGCGTGTGTTTGTTTTACACATATATACATCATTATGTAGTCATGGAAGCATGCATGTACAATATTTTAGAAGATTTAAAATTATATTTTTGTCATTACATAGAAATGACATCTTACTTTTAAATTGAAAAACAAACAAAAAAAAGTAATAAAACAAGAAAAAATGTGCAGTTCTCAAAGATTATAATCACTTTTCAACTGTAATTACTCACTATATCGTTGAACCTTCAATGCACTTTACTTCTGTAATGATACCTTAAAATACCTTCTGTTTTTTTACTTTGGAGGAAGAAAATTCTAAAAAATTATCTTTAGTGGTGTTAATCCGCTTTGGTGTAGTTTTACATGCTATCTAAAAACTGTAAAACTACAAAAATATATTTTGTTTATAACGGTACAAGAAGAAATCTCACTAAAGCATTTTTATAAGTTATTTCTAAAGAGAAAACATTAAAAAGGTTGTTTTTGATTAGTCTTGTACATCGTCTAAAATTTGTATACGTCCCTCATAATGTAGTAAAAAATAATTCCTAACGCTGAAAATTTACGATAAGCAATATCCATTTATATTCTATATTTATTTTAACAACTTTGTGAGGAAATGTAAACAAATTAACTCCGTCAGTCACACTATCATACTTTATTTTACAGAAAGAATGGTTTTGTGTGTCTCGAATAACGTATATTAATTTGATTATGTTTACAGTATAAATATATTAAAATATGCTTTAAACATGCCTCTATTAAACAATAATCTACCGAAGACCTTTTGTGAGGCCCTGATCGCAATAAGTCTTTATATTACTTTTTGCTATATTACTTTGCATTTTATTTTATATTACTTTGCTATATTACTTTGTCGCTATTTATATTATTTTTTATTAGAGAACATACTACAGTGAAATTTATAAACATATGTTAGTCCAAAAAAGTTTTAAACATATTTGCGGAAATTAGAGAGCGGATCGGCGGACGGACAGACAGATAGATAGACGAATCCAAATAATAATCATTCTTAAACTTTATACAAAGTTAATAAATAAATAAATAAATAAATAAAGGAGGATAACGCAATTGAAAATGCACTTCCAGCATTTTCCAAATATGTCCTCTTATGTAATCTAAATATTTTTGTGTGGCACTATAAACCAATCATTAATGCTAACGAAACCCTAATCTTCAGAAAACATGATTTGTGCATATAAATAGTCTATGCTAAATTTCCTCGTATTTTGTATATTTTAAAAGTATTAAAATTAGATGTATGGAAATATTTTTCATAAAACATAATGATTTGGGATTCTTTTGGGTGTCCCTGTACACAAACTAGTAGTGGAATTTATACCATTTACGATAATGAGCATGTCATATACATTTATCAATTTCAAGGTATTCGAACGAGAGAGTCTGATAGGCAAAGCGAAATCTTAAAAACTTTTCAATTTTTCTGGAAGGTAATAAATAAATTAAATTACCTTAGTTCACAATAGATTTTAGTTTCATCCACAATTGTATTATTACATTATTATTTTCCCTTTTTGGAAATTAAAAAATAACAATATTCTCTTAAACATTCACTTACATAATCCTTTTTTTAAAATTATCTTTAATTATATAACTCTCTTTAATTACATTTCGAAATGCTGAAAGCTTTATCAGCGGCCAAGAGGTACTGCTTTCAAAGCTAGTGCCAAATTCGATCCCAAGTCGTACTCATCTCCAAGTATGGCTAGCTTACTATCTGGGTCATCGAGATTTTCCGCGATTTTTTTTTTTTTTTTTTTTTCTCCCGAACTTACGTGAATACGGACTGGGATCCCTTAGAAAGATCCTCACGGAGAATACACTACCCAGGTCTAGGACGCTCGCGTAGTCATTTAACTTTAATCCTAACACCAACGTTAATACAACACACTGAAAAATATTTTAATGTCGGAAAATGCGAGCATGATGCACGATTTTGTTTTTGTTTTCTGGAATACGGATTTGTCTAATTCAATCATTATCTAAATCTTTTCATTTTTTGTGCTTAATACTTCACAGCAAAGTTGAAAAGTATTTATAGTTTCGGTTCGTTTGTCTGATTACTTATTTAAGCCTACTGTTATTTCTGTCAAGATTTTAAAAATATCTCGAAACTCATATATTATTTAGGCTCGCTATATCATGTATCCTATTGAAAATGGTATAAATAGCCCTTCTAGTTTATGTACTAGAAGTGCTAAGACTCAAGGAATAACTGGGATACATTACGGTCGATGAGAAGTATATCTTTAAGGCATATTTTAATATTTTTATATTGCACAAAACATAATTAAACGAATATACATTATTTAAAAAGCACTTATGTATATTTATTATAAATTATGGTATGCTTAGCATTAATGATAGATTTACAGAACCACACAAAATTATTCAGATGCATTATGGGATATAAGCGGAAATTGCTAGAAGTGGATTTTTAGTTGTGTTTTGCGATTTAAAAATTTTCAACAATGATCAGATGCTGAAAATTAAATAATGTATCATATAAGTATAGTTGGAAAGTGTATTATAATCTATGCTAAGCGTACTTTTTTTAGGACTATTAGTTTCAATCTGGATTTTTTTGTAGATGAGTTTTGTATAACACCAAAATAAATTAGAAATCTAAGTCCTATCGTTACAAATTCGGTACCAAATGAAAAGGCGATTTTTCTGAATCCAGGGGTGCAAACAGTTTTTCGACACGATAATTAGATGTTTTAAATTTAACTAAAGCATTAAATTTAGGTGGAAACACTTCATTTTAATTCATTTCAGTCATTTTAAAAAAGTACGTGACCAAGTTTTACGGTCCATAAATGAGATAAAAAATAAATTAAAATTAAAAATTAAAATTTTACAGATTGAAATTAATAGCCCTCCGCACTAAACTAAATTCTGTCTTTGCAGAACTTTTAATGAGTTTTTTATTATCTATTAGTCACTTGTTTCATTTGAAATCAAAATTAAATCCATGATTAAATTCATTGTTAAGGGCCCTCTTCACTCACCGCCACTATTGGAGCTAATGTTATTCTATGGGAAATTTTTCTTTACAAATAACTTATTAACTAATACATATTTTTAAATTCTGTTTTCACATTCTGAAAATTCCCAGCTGTTAAACTGACGGACATTTTTTAAGAAATTATTTTTTTAATTTTTTATGTTTTATTTTGAAGCTGCAAAACACGAATTTTCAATATGTGAATTTTTTTCATTTTGCAATTTCAAACTAAAATATTAAAAATTAAAAAAAATACATTTGTAAAAAAGGTCCATCAATTTAACAGTTGGGAATTTTCTGAATGCGAAAACAGAATTTAAAAATATGTATAAGTTAATAAGTTATTTGTAAAGAAAATTTCACCATAGAATAACGTTGGCTCGGGCTTCCGACGACGGTAAGTGAAGAAGGCCGTTAAGTCGTTTTTGTTAACGATGCCATTTTTCCCCCACATTGTTATGAACTTAAACACGCAGATATATACAATTTTCAAATGTAGAGGTTAATCAAAATTAATTAATAAATAAATAGCTCCTCTATTAACAGACGCTATTTTTTCATTCGACTCAGAATATTTCATAAAATTAAGAGGAACATTTATAAAATAACTCACCATACTATATATATATGTTACGTGATTTTAACAGAAAACTCATATAAACTCTTTGTTCTTATGTTAATATTTAATTAAAGATAAAATTTTTGTAATAAAGCGGCAAAATTCTTACTTTTTGTAATTTTAATTAGAAGGCCATATTAATAGTTTGGAAAGTTAATTATAGAGACTGGCAAACTTTGAAATCGAGATTTTTAATCCTGAAGAAAATTTTACATTAAAAAGAATTCTTGCGAAACAATTAATTTTATAAAATTAAATTGTAATTAAAGCAGGATGCAGTAAGCATAAGAAATATAGGATCAAAGCCAAAGTTGTGTTAACATTTTGGTACGAACATTTAAATTTTTGAATTAGATGTTAAAGAGCAAAATTAAGTATTGGTTTCAGAGTTTATTATTAAAAGGTAGCGATTATTTTTATGTTTAAATATTTTCAATGGAATTTCGTTGAGTTGGATCTTATTATTGAAGGGTTAGTTTTTTCTTTACTTAGCATTAAATGAATAAAAAGATTTTTGCTTTTGAGAATTTATATATAGCGACAGAATATTAAGTAGGACTAACTAGCATCTATTATCTCTATCGCAAACAACAGAAAAAAGAGAATGTTAAAACTAAACGTAGATATATAATTATAGCGAAGAAAATACTTATTACATTACATTACATTAAAATATACGGCATATATTGCATTAAAAAATAAAAATGCAACAAAGTCGCGAAAGTTTAAGCATAATTCTAAAATTACAAAGAATTATTTTTAATATTAATAGTCAACAAGGAAAATATTTTTGTGCATGTAAAAGTATCGTTTCTCCCTTGTAGGCCGGGGGGTAATTTTCAATATGAGTACCTTAGAAATGAATGGTTTAATCATAGATCTGTGATGATTTTATACACATTTACCGAATTTTTTCATTAAAAAAAAAAAAAAAAAGAAATCTTTTGTAAGATTTTTGCAGATCTCAAAATTGTCTCTCTTTGGAGATTCAATGTTATATTTTTCTGAAATGTAAATAGTCTGCATTCGTCCGGCAATATAATTTTAATAAATAATTTGTACTGTATGAATTTGTGTAGAAAAATATAAAAGAAACTTTTTTCATGGCTACAACATATTAGTTTTTAATTATGAAACTGTCATTCTTATTGTTCAGAAAGCCAAATATACATATTAATGAATAAAAAGCATTGCATAAAATTTTTTCGAAACTTACATCTGATATTTGAACTATAAATATCAGATACTAGCTGACCCGTCCTACTTCGCACGGATGAACAAATTTTAGTTAACGATGAACTGATATGCAAAAAATAAAAAAATATATCAGTTTATATGTTATAGTCAGGCAATATTATCAACTGAACAGTCAAAATATAATTTTACAATTATTTTTTTCAATCAGTTGTTAAATGTTGGTAATTTTTACTTTATGTTATTTATTTATTTATTTATTTCATAAAAAGAAGCATGTCTTTACTCATGAATAAAAAATATTGAAAAATAAACCTATAACATGAATATGTGTTTGATAAAGTTGACGTCATAATTGCTTTAATTATTATTTACTAGTATCGCCCAGTGGTCGAAACTCGACCATTTTTTTTGCAAAGCGAGGCAAAGCAAAGTTATTGCCTTGTCCTAAACGGAATGCAATTGCAACACAGCTGCGGCAATTGTTTGCCGATATTCACTCTAACTGAATCAGCAGAGTTTGACTTAATATAACTATTTCTCTCTGTAGATATTAGCCTTTCCTGAAATGAGAGAAAATCGCAACGTGAAAACGCCCCTTGTTGTGTGATACAGCCCAGAAGTTAATAGGTACCATGTCAAACCAAGGCCCAAGCAAGTATCAAATTCTGTTAAATTAATTCGATTGGTTCATAAAATACAGTGTTTGAACAAAAAAAAAAAAAAAAAAAAAAAAAAAAAAGATATTTTTCAAAAATGGTCGAATTGAGTTCGAGAAATTTCAAAACGTGTAACTTTATCGAAAACCGAAAATCTAAAACTTTTCTGAATCTTATATTTTCTACTTATATATGCAGAGGAAAGAATAATAAATCCACTTTAAAAAAATAAAAATAAGTAGTCAATTAAAATGCAAGGAAATCTCAAAACGTGTAAATTCATCGAAAACAGGAAATGAAAAGTTTTTATGTATCTTCTACATGCTTCTTCTACCCACAAAAGCTATCAATCAAGACACTTTTTTAAAAAATAAGTAGCCAATTTCAGTTAATTGAAACGTAAAGAAAGCTCAAAACATGTAAATTCAGCAAAAAACGGAAATCGGAATTTTTTCCGTATTTCTACTTATACATGCAGCAGTTAGTAACAAATCCATTTTCCTTTTATCTATATTAATAAAATCAGAGTTTTGTCTGTAAATGTGTCGGAATCGAAAAAATTTGCGATATCATCACGTTTCACACCCCATGAAAGCCGAAAATGACTTCAGAAAATTTCGCCTGTGTGTGTGTGTGTCTGTGTGTGTGTCATCGTGTCCGAATGTCGCTTTTTTTGTCCGGGCATCACTTGAGAACGGCTGGACGGAATTCAACGACGCTTGGCAGGAATTTAGGTCTTCACCCAACTTAAAATTATATCTATCAACTTTTCAGAAATTCCCCCCGTTTCCCCCCTAGGGGGTAAAAGACTAAAACACGTTTGTCCGGGCATCACTCGAGAACGACTGGACGGAATTCAACGGCGCTTGGCAGAAACTTAGGTCTTCACCCAACTTGAAATTATATCTATAGATATTTTCAAAATTATGATTAGTGTTTAAATTGTGTGTAAAAAACGCCTGCGCATGCGCCATAAATATTTTTTCACTAAAATGCTTTGAATGAAAAAACAAAATACAAAAATAAATTTTTAAGTTAAAGACTTTTGTATTCGCGTGATTTTCACTACAAATTATGAAAAGATTGAAATGAAGTTTTGTCATCTGAGTTTCATACTTTAGTTAATTTTAAAACATCTAATTGTCGTATCGAAAAACTGTTTACACCCCAGGATTTAGAAAAATCACCTCTTTTATTTGGTACTGAATTTGTAACGGTAGGTCTGATATTTATAATTTATTTTTCCCTTTTTCCGTTTTTCCGTTGCCACTTAAATTTCACACTTTAGTTATTTTTTAAAAATCTAATTGTCGCATCGAAAAACTGTTTGCACCCCTGGATTCAGAAAAATCACCCCTTTCATTTGGTATCAAATTTATAAATATAGGTCTGATATTTCTAATTTATTTTACCCTTTTTCTGTTTTCAACCCAGATTCGATATGGAACAGCTTTAGTATTGGATCCCTTTGGCAAAATTTGAAATTTGGCACCGAAGTAGCTCGGACGTTTCTCGCCAAGATCTTTAATTGCACAATTGAGATAGCCAATTCAGTTCATCGCAAAAATGGCTTAAAATATTTAAAGTCACCAAAGGGTTTCGATACTTAAGCTGTGCTTTTTTTTTATTTTTTTAGTGCTAGAGGCCTATTTCAGTCGGTACAGTTGTCGAATTTTTATAGGTCACTCTTAATTAGTGCTAGAGGCCTATTTCAGTCGGTTTATTGAATGGGGATTTATTCAATGAAGTCCCCCCAAGGCACAACTTTGACATGAGTCCCCCCCCAGGCCCAACTTCGAGATGAGTCCCCCCCAAGGTACCCCTATTTCAGTCGGTACAGCGTTGTCGAATTTTTATAATACACTCTTAATAGTGCTCAGGGCCTATTTCAGTCGGTTTATTGAATGGGGATTTATTGAATGAAGTCCCCCTCAAGACACAACTTTGACATGAGTCCCCCCCCCAGGCCCAACTTTCACATGAGGCCCCCCCAAGGTACCCCTATTTCAGTCGGTACAGCGTTGTCGAATTTTTATAATACACACATAATAGTGCTCAGAGCCTATTTCAGTCGGTTTATTGAATGGGGATTTATTGAATGAAGTCCCCCCAGAGCACAACTTTGACATGAGTCCCCCCCCCAGGCCCAACTTTGACATGAGTCCCCCCAAGGTACCCCTATTTCAGTCGGTGCAGCGTTGTCGAATTTTTATAATACACTCTTAATAGTGCTCAGGGCCTATTTCAGTCGGTTTATTGAATGGGGATTTATTGAATGAAGTCCCCCCAAGGCCCAACTTTGACATGAGTCCCCCCAAGGTACAACTTTGATATGAGTCCCCCCCAAGGCACACCTTTGACATGAGTCCCCCCAAGGCCCAACTTTGACATGAGTCCCCCCCCAGGCCCAACTTTGACATGAGTCGACCCTAAGGTACAACTTTGACATGAGTCCCCCCAAGGCCCAACTTTGACATGAGTCCCCCCCAGGCCCAACTTTGACATGTGTCCCCCCAAGGCCCAACTTTAACATGAGTCCCCCCCCAAGGTACAACTTTGACATGAGTCCCCCCCAAGGCACACCTTTGACATGAGTCTCCCCAAGGCCCAGCTTTGACATGAGTCCCCTCCCAGGCCCAACTTTGATATGAGTACCCCCAAGGCCCAACTTTGATATGGGTCCCCCCCCAAGGTACAACTTTGACATGAGTCCCCCCCCCCAAGGCACACCTTTGACATGAGTCCCCCCAAAGCAGACCTCCCTCTCATTGGGAAAAAGAGAAAAAACGTTGTTTTGCGGCTGTAAGACAGTTTGGACTTCCAACGTTATTTGTTACAATATCTGCAGCTGAAACACATTGGTTTGATTTAATGAAAACTTTTTCATGGAATTTAGATCGTCACGAATTAACTAAAGAAGAATTTGTCGATATTAAAAAGTTTAGCAGTAGGCCTCTGGCACTAAATTAAAATCTGTCAATGTCAGATTTTCATGTTTTAAATAATGAAATAATGTCGTGTCTGTATAATTTATTATTTATAATATTGCCTATTAAAGACTTCTGTGGTCACGAAATTTGGTGCGTAAATTGTTTGTATGCACCCGGCACTTATTGTAACTGCATTTCACGAAATTCGAAATCCCCCCCCCCCTTCTCGGAGTCGGAGGGCAATAAACATGTTTTTCCGTTTGATTTCGCTTTGAATTATCTTAGAATGGCGAATTTTGGTGTGTGGATATTGATTAAGTGTACGCATTATGTACATTAGTGGGATTTTGCGAAACTTCGAACTCACCCGCTGAGGGTGAGGAAGTAAGAAGTGGGTAAGTTGTGCCGAAGACAGTGGGGACCCAGACTCCTCACATTGGGAGCGAGAAAACTTCTACCAATCACAGCGAGAACTTAGGTTATTAATAAAGATATGGCATTTTGACAACTCATTTAAGTTTAATGTCCAGCGAAGCGGGCAAAGCCTGCTAGTTTAGTATATTAGTTGAATATTTATTGTTTAAATATCACCCTTTGAAATGAAATGTTTATGTTTACATTCGAAACTGGAAGTTTACCATTTTTTTTTTTTCTGGAGTTTTGTGATTTTAAATTAAAATTTTATCAATTTTGCAGAAAAAATAACTCAATCAAACACATATAGACAGTAACTTATATATAACTATCCGCGTTTGTAATGACCGATAGATGGCGCTTCCTCAACTGCAGTTGTTAGTAAATATAATAGCCACCACGTGTATTTATATTGTTCTTTCTTGTTGTTCATCATTGTTTCAGCGTGAAAGCTATCAGTGGTATGATAATTTCACCTTAGCCCACCAGAGGGCGAGCATTTCATTACAATCGCGGATACCCAAATATCGGAATTAAAATCGGCAGATAATTTCCGTTATTTTTTAATATTTTTTTACAAAAAATCCAATGGACGATTAACATAGAAAGTCTTTTTCATGGCTCCATGGACAGACAGTGACGTCATCACTTCGCTTGCGTATAGTGATGCTGCATTATTACTGTGTCTATGGTTTTATTTGAGCTTTATGAAATTGCCAGATTTAACAACTTTCTACTCTTGGGTATTTTTTAATGTAAAGGAATACGTGTATAAATGGGAAAAATGGAGGAAAATGCATAAAACATAAATGTATTTTTAAATACCTTCTTGACATCGTAAGAAAATAATATTTGAATTCGCACCTTCCGGCTAACCATACCTTTCGAATGATACCATTTTCAACCCTCTACTCCCATAATTAATATGTTAAAAAGGGACTACAAATTTTATGCTTGCCTATTAATATATAGATTTGTTCTTATAATATTAATTTCTATTAAACACAGAGCTTATGTGTTTTTAATTTTCTTAAATTTAACGTCCGCAAAGTAATCTGGTTATTGTTTTAGTAATGGTTCTCCATTAGGATCGTTAATATTTTTTGTGATTTTGGCGGTGAATTAAAAAGGTTATCGCAAATATGTAAAATCCTTCGAGTGAAACGTCCTAGCTATTGCGGTGCCAAATTATCGCCAAAGAAGCCCTATACAAAAGTAGATTTCTAAGGCGAATGCACATTTAATTTATTTTAAATGAACCGTGTTTCCAATCAACATAATGAAACTTGCATAATCAAATGTCATTTGCAATTCCCTAGCGGCTGTATATTGCGCTACTTGCTTTCGGAAAAGATTTTATATCAATCATCCTTGGCGGAAAAAAAAATGACTGCCAAGTTATCTCGCAAATATATTTAATTTTTTCCATAACTGATGGCTTTTAATAATGTATATTAAGGGAAAAATCAATAATATGAAACAATATTCGTATAATATATACTATTACAAAATCTGGTGTGAAACTACCACACGACTTCCATTACCCACTATTAAACGTATTATATACATTTCTTGGAGATATTAAGTACATGCATTTTTTTTTTTTTTTTTTTTTTTTTTTTTTAAGATTTTCCAGTAAGAGAAACTTGATACACGTATAAAGACACCTACAACAAAGTTTACATAGTGAGTTAAAAAATAAGGGGAAAAAATAGATAGTTATTTTTTTAAACACGAATTACCGAGATCTAAAACTGAACTTCCTAATCAGGATGACCGTTAGTATTCCTGTAATATGCACGTAATACTTGAGAAAGGTTATCTAAATTGAATTAATGAAACAATTTTCAAGAAAATCGTTAGAGCCGTTTTTGAGATACCAACTTTTACCAAAACTTGGCATACTCAATTATTGACCGGAAAACAATAATTACATACAAAAGGATATTTAGTAGGAAGTTAACATGGCGAGTTTGAAAAAAATTCGTACAGCCGTTTTTAAAGGAAGGCACTTATGAGATCTGAAATTGAGCTGTTTATAGAGGACGCCTATCAATTTTCCTGAACTAACCAATTATATCATTCGAAAGGACATCTAATAGATTGTTTATGTAGCAACTTTGAAGAAAATCGTTAGGGCTGTTTATGAGGTACGGGCTTACGGTCCCATTTCTGGTTTTCGATAACGCAGTTACGATTTTTCAATTTTCACCAAAATTTGGAAAATTCATCTGTACATCAGACCTGAATCAATTGTGAAGGTTTGCAGTTCTATCTTTATTAATTTTGGAGATATGACACCCGCAAAATTTCACACATTCGTACACACACACACACACACTGACCAATTGCCCAAAACTACTTTTTTGGACTCAGGAGGCCTTAAAACATATAAATCAGGTGAAACTCTATATCAAATTTTTTGACCGAATACAATACTTCCACTACCTACGGTAGTACGGTAATTGAAGTAAAAACATAGATCTCGTATTTAATACGAAAATATTATTCGTATTACGTTTTCGATCTCGAAGTACAAAAATCGCTAAGGACGACCGATATCAAATCTATGCTTTGTTTTCAATTAAAATATTGAAAATTTGAATTAAAAATGTATTTTACCAAAATTTATTATAGCCTCTAGCACTTAGAGACAGTGTAACTTTTGATTAGTATAAAAAAAGAAAGAAATAGAAATCGGCTTTTTAGTTCTAGCGATCGTTCTCTACATATACATATAAGCCTTTCCTCTTTATATATTAGTATAGAGCATAGATAGATTAAATAGGTTTCTAATCAATATAATGTAACTCAAATAATTAAATGCTATTTGCATTGCAGTCATGGTTGTATGCGCTATGTATATTGAGCTACTTGTCATAACTGTTAGTTGCTAAAAATAGTCGTCAAATAAATTTAAACTTCTCAATCCGCGATTGTAATGAAATGCTCGCCCTCTGGTGGGCTAAGGTGAAATTACAATAAACATGGTTTAATTCGAATTCCATACAGCCGCCATTGCTTGCCGATATTTAGTTTCACATATATTTATCGAATAAAAATGAATAAATACGGTAAAAAAGATAACACATACTTTTGTGTGCCACAGTGTAACTCCAAAGGATCAAGAAATCCAGAATTGAGCTTCCATTTATTTCCAAATGACAAATTTAAAATTTCAGTTGCTTCGGCTAATGGAAGTAAAGAATTAATCAGATGATTTGAAATTAATATTTGTTCAACTTCAGTTAAAAATCTACTTCCGATCGAACTTTGAATAAACTGAAGTATTTTTTCCAAAAGCAATCAATTTTCCATAATGTAATAGCGGAGAAATTATAGTACGAATATTAAGTAGAATAACACTAATGGAACACACGTGGCTAATGTTTACTAACAACTGCAGTGTTCACAAAGCGCCGTCTATCGATCATTACAAACGCGGATTATTCTTTTAACAAATGCATCCGCGATTGTAATGAAATGCTCGCCCTCTGGTGGGCTAAGGTGAAATTACAATAAACATGGTTTAATTCGAATTCCATACAGCCGCCATTGCTTGCCGATATTTAGTTTCACATATATTTATTGAATAAAAATGAATAAATACGGTAAAAAAGATAACACATACTTTTGTGTGCCACAGTGTAACTCCAAAGGATCAAGAAATCCAGAATTGAGCTTCCATTTATTTCCAAATGACAAATTTAAAATTTCAGTTGCTTCGGCTAATGGAAGTAAAGAATTAATCAGATGATTTGAAATTAATATTTGTTCAACTTCAGTTAAAAATCTACTTCCGATCGAACTTTGAATAAACTGAAGTATTTTTTCCAAAAGCAATCAATTTTCCATAATGTAATGGCGGAGAAATTATAGTACGAATATTAAGTAGAATAACAAAGGAACACTAATGGAACACACGTGGCTATGTTTACTAACAACTGCAGTGTTCACAAAGCGCCGTCTATCGATCATTACAAACGCGGATAATGAAATGCAGACGATATTTTTTTAATTCACTTTTTATATTATTATTCGCGAGAAAGTATATTTTATTATATGTCGAAAAATGAATTAACCCGTAAATTTTTTGGGCAACAATTATAAAATAAATAATTTAATAAAAGTTTAGAAGTAACGCTTAGATCATTACATTATATCATATCATATCAAATTATATTATTAGAAAAATAAATACTTTAAATTTATAATGACGTCAGATTTAACGTGTAAGTGTAACATTTTGCAAAGCTTTATAAGAATTTCAATTTAATCCACGGGCAAATATATTTTTTTTCTTTTCATGTCAAGATATTTTGAAAACAAAATCAACATGTAAAAGTTTCTTTTATCTTGGCAACGGCTAATTTTTTTAATATTTCATTATTTCCATTTCTATTATGGCTTTTATGGGGATTTTAATTAAAATGCTCAGATTTAAAACTAAAATTTATTTTATCAAAATTAAATATAGCCTATAACAATCAGGCATACTGTAGCTTTTGGTCAGTGAAAGAAGTTTTAAAATCGGTTCAGTAGTTTCAGAGATTACCCTCCACAAACATACAATTTTTTGCGCTTTATATAATGATATAGAATAGATAAATTTAACACGTGCGAAATTAAAGTCACAACTTATTTTCTCTTTTCCTCCTTTTGCGCATAGCATATTAAAAAATAAAAATAAAAATAAAATAAACATATGAACATAAAATATGGATGGTATATTTGTTATCAAACCATTGACCGAGTTTTACATAATTTTAATATAAGTAATAAGTTTTAAACTTATATTAATTCCCCCTTTTTTGAAAGGTAAGTTTTGTAAGATATGAAAATTTTAAAACTAAGTGAATAAAATAGTGTAAAGCAGGAATTAGAGATACGTAAAGATACACATGCCTACAAATGTTAAATTAAAGCTAGATTTTTCTTCCTGTATTCACATTTCTTCTTCTTCTTCTTTTTATTTTTTATTTTTTTGTAAACGAATAATTTTAATTCATAAGAACATGAAAATTGGATGAAACGCTAATTATAAATTTATTTATTAAAATTTTTACTATTCTGGCGACTTTCAGAATTTACAAACCAATAATTATATATTTTTAAAAAGTCTGTTACCAGAGAAAAAAAAAGTGACTGTAGGAAGAAAAATCCGTTTTTAATTTAGCATTTGGAGGCATGTGTATTTTCACCTGTAACCCACTGTCGTCTTATTTCAAGCAAAGTCCGGCACTGGAATAACTATACAGACTCACCCCATGCATGTTTCGGATAATATAATATTTTACACAATGTATAGTGTTAACTTCCATATACTTTTAACAGATTCAGCCGTTCTTGTTGACATTTCCAATGATTGAAACATAAAAAGAACATATTGTATATTGGATTTATTGAAATGTCACGAAAATATTTTATATTTAATTATACATGTTTCTGTACCTCGGAAGAAAAGGAAACTACGTTAAAACTAGTATGATGTGGCCACTACATGACTTTCTTCTACATAATTCTACACAAATGTTATTCAATACAAATTACTTATTAAATTATCAAATTATTTTCCATTATAAATGCAGACGATTTTTATCTGACAGAATTATATTATCACTAAATGCCGAAAGATGTAAATTTTTTTGAAAATCAGAAGAAATGATTTTTTTTTTCTAAGTTTTTTTCGTTAAAAGATAAAAAAAAATCTATAACTTTGTTTTAAATTATCACAGATGTATAGTTCAACCATTCGTTTTAAAGGTATTGACGAGACTTTTCGAAAGATACCCATATTAAAAATTTATTCTCCCCGGGGGTACTTCACCCCAAGGAGGGAACCGATGCTCCCACATGCACAATTTTTTTCCCAGTTAACTACTACTATTATCAATAATTCGTATGAATTTTACAATCACACGATTAAAATGACTCTCATTATGTACATTTATATAAAATTTTGTCCTATACTGCCATGTTGAAAATTAAAAAAAAAAAAAATGCGAAAACAGCGCCACCTGTTGAGCCATTGTTCCACAAATTTAATCAGCACCAGTTCATGTCAGGGTCCAATTAAATACCAAGTTTGGTTAAATTTTGTTTATAGGCTTGTGAGATACAGCGTCCACAAAATTTGTGATACACACACACAGACAGACAAACATTTTCTAAAAACAGTCAAATCGTGTTCAGGACATCCCAAAACGTGTAATTCCATCGAAAGCTGGAGTTCAAAAACTTTCACAAATCCAATACTTTCTCTATATATACATATAGAAGAATATGATACACGTGTACAGACATAAAAAAAAAAGTTTTCATAGCAAGTTAAAAAATAAGAAAAGAAAAATTCGTACTTATTATCTTGGAACAACAATTTCCGAGATCTAAAACTGACCTACCTAAACAAGATGTAAAAACCACGTAATACATGAGAAAGTTTATCTAAAATGGATTTATATAACAATTGTCACGGAAATCGTTAGAGCCGTTTTTGCGATACCAACCTTTACCAAAACTTGGTATTCTGAATTATTGACCGGAAAACAATAATACATACAAAAGGATACTTAAAAAGGAGCTAATATGGCGAGTTAGAAAAAAAACCGTAGAGCCGTTAAAAAAAAAAAAAAAAAAAAAAAAAAAAAACGCACTTGCGAGACCTGAAATTGAGCTATTTATACAGGATAGCTATCAGTTTTGCAGAACTAATCAACTATATCATTCGAAAGGAGATCTAATAGAGTGTTTATCTAGCAACTTTGAAAAAAAAAACGTTCGAGCCGTTTTTGAGATACTTACTTACGGTCCCATTTCCGGTTTCCGATGTCCAACTTCCGGTTTTTCAATCTTTATCAAAATTTGAAAAATTCATCTGTACACTAAACCTGTCTCAATTCTGAAGTTTCGTAGTTCTATCTTTATTAATTTTGGAGACATAATTAGCCAGAAGATTCCCCACACACATACATACGTACACTAACACACACTAACAAATTGCTAAAAACTACATTTTTGGACTCAGGAGACCTCAAAACATGTAAATTAGGTGAAAACTCGATAACGAATTTTTGGATCGAATACAATATTTCCATTACCTACGGTAGACGGGTAATGGAAGTAAAAATCAATATTCAACCCGAGTGTAGTTAGTTTTCAGTTTTAAAAGTAACAGTAAAAGAAAGAAAATAAGAAATAAAAACTAAACTTCTTCTTTGAGACATGGACTTCGTGTATTTTTTTCCTTTTCTATGCAAGATCCAATTCTTATTCATAAATATGAATAACATTTATACATAAGATGTTATGTAAATATTTGTGATTAAAGAAAACTTAATGTAAAATTTAGTTACTTTGTACCATATTTTAGTTAGCACGTAATAATTCTAAGATCTAAGTATTTTAGTGATGTTGAAGAGGAACTTAATCGTTAAACTTTTAACCGATTAATTCAATCATTTTTACGTTTTCAGAAAAAATTGCAAATTAACTGGGCTATCGAATATAGAAAGAAAGAAAGAAAAAGTTAGATTTTTTAAAATTTTGTATTCGAGATAAATTAAGTGCAAAAAGTTCAAAAGGCCTCCTTTTCATATTTTCATGTTAACTACTGCAGTCATGGTAAAAATAAATAAATAAATAAATAAATAAATAATAATAATAAAATAAAAAAATGAAATGAAAAAATAAAAAACTAGTATGTTGTGGCATTTTCGTACTAGACAAGTATAAAACTAAATATTCAAAGAAAGTCAATTTTATTCTCTGTATGACATCTTAAAAATATATATATATATACATGAAAAAAATCGATAGCTTTATTCTGAATTATCACAGATCGATGGTTCAACCATTCGTTTTAAAGGTATTGGCGAGTTCTTTTTAAAGCTACCCATAATAAAAATTTGCCCCCCAAACAATGAACCTATATGTACAAAAAAAAAAAAAAAAAGTCAGCTATCTATCACTCTTATAAAGGATTCTTTTTAATTTCATAACGTTTCTTGAAAAAAAAAAATCTTTATGCGCATTTAAACGAAATATTGTCCTATACGGCCACGTTAAATATTTAGGAAAAGCGGGATGGCAACGCCACCAGTAGGATGATTTCCACCAAAAGTTGATAGGCACTAATTTATGTCAAGGTGCAACAACATAACAATTTATATGAAATTCGGTGCAGTATTTCCCGAGATACAATTGCCACAAAATTTTGACACATACGTAGACAGATACATACTTGCCAACCAATTTTAATAAAAAAAGGGAAGATTTGTGTTGAAAAACCAGAAGATTTCATAAAAAAAGGGAAGATTTTTTTTTACTTGTTTATTATGTTAAATAGAAAAATATATATATATATATATATACAGCTTTACAATTTTAATATTTATAAGCAATCTATAAAAACGTTTTACTATAGATTGATTATACTAAATATATTAAGGTTTTAAATGAAGTTATTCCTCTTCAACAAACAAATATCTACAAAACAAAATCTGTAAGAAATTTATTTAACAATAGACAAAAAACTTAGTTAAGTTAAAAGTATAACTAATTTTTTAAATAAATAGAATATGATTTTTGTGTATGTACATTAATCATACATATAAAAAAAAAAAAAAAATAGCAGTAGCTAATTATCAGTTTCAAACATGCATAAAACCAACTAAGTATTAATTTTTTTAAATTGATTTGGGAAAAATTTTCCTACCTGAAAAAATTCTTAATTTTTTTCCCATGTTTACACATTTGGTATAAATATGACATACAAATATTTAATTTAATTGAGGAAAAATAAACAGATTCATTAAATTCAGCAATAAAGATCTAAAAATATTTGCATACGTGAGAAATATTGAACACTTCCATTGCTTTATTGTTTCTAGAACTGATCATTGATCACAATCCGGGGAAAAGGGGGGGGGGATACAAAAATAATTACAGAGTAAGAAATATTAAACACTTTCAACTTTACTTCTAGAATCTAATGAAAGAAGTTTAAAATTAATATTATCATTTATGTTGCAGATGGATAGAGATTAGGAAACAAAAGACTTCTGCAGAACATTTGATTGCTGATCACTAGTTAGAAATAAATGAAGGGGGGGGGGGGGGTAAAAAATAATTACATCAGCAAGAAATATTTAACAATTCTATTTCTTTTTACATGTTCTAGAATCTCATAAAGCAAGTTTTAAATGAATATTGACATTTATGTTATGGATGGAAAAAGATTGGGAATCAGGAGTTTTCATAGAACATTTGGGTTTTCTTTTTAAAATGAACGACATCCGCGACTTTTTTAAAAACGGAAGATTTCATCATCTGTCCGGAAGACCGGAAAATACGTTAAAAAACCGGAAAAGTTGGCAAGTATGCAGATACAGACAGACATTTTCTAAAAATGATAAAATCGTGTTCTAGATTTTTCAAAACGTGTAAATTCACCGAAAACCCCAGGTCAAAAATTTCTACGAAACCAAAAAGGGGGGTGGGCTTCTAATAAATTGTTTTTATTGAACAAATTATTATTTTAGATGCAAATGGTTAAATTTTACTACCTTCACTTGTATTAATTTTATAAAAATCTACTGTATTAGTATTTACTTATTGCATTGTTTGCTGGCATTTTGAATAAGGATTAGTAAGTATTTAACTTTTACGGATATTAAGCTTGACAAGGAATTTGGGAGCTTTTCGGTGTCTCGGCATCTTTAACAACAAAATGTGTCATCAAAATTTATTCTGAAAAACCGCCTGCACGTATAGCATAGCTGCCAAGTGTTTTGTTTTTCGGATACCAGTATAATGTTGTATAATTTTACAGGAGAATTTTACAAGTTTTATAGCAGTTTCCACTGGTTTAATGAGATGAAAATTTTTATAAATTTATACCGGTATCTAAAAATCAGAACACTTGGCAGCTACGGTATGGGAGTCAATTTATGAAGTTCGGACCTCGATATCTAAGATAGTCAAGCTATTTTCTTTGGAAAGTAAACACATTTATTATTCTCTTTGAGTTCTATTTTAAAATATCGGAAAGCAATTCATAGTATAATGCGTATTCTTGACTTTTTATTTAATTTTAAACTATAATTTTATGAATAATTAATGTTCGTAAAATGTGATAATTTATTTAGAAATTTTTATTCGTGAATTCATCAACCGTGAATATTTTTTTAAATCAAATTGGAGTGTAAAGGTTGATATTTTTATTTATTACCAACTATGCGAAAAATACCAGAGCCGGGAATCGAACCCGGGCACCTTCGCTTAACGTACGGATGCTCTACCACTGAGCTACCCTGGCTGACAACCAGCTAGGCACTTCTCGCATAATATTCATTGGCAAAGTGACAATTTATCTTATAATGAATATGAATCATTTGCATCTGACTAAAAAAAATAAAAAATAGTTATGAACATTTTCGCATTCAATACATTTAGAAATTCAGTTTTTATGATAATTAGAATGTGTTTAATAAACAAACTTACAGGTTTATTTATTATATTTTACGCATGGCATTCCATATGTAAACATAAAAAAAAAAAAAAAAAAAAAAAAAAAAAAAAGCAATGAAAATAAAATAAAATTAATTTCTTATTTTAAATTTATATTGTAAGAATTTTCCAGTTCAAAAACACTTCATTTTAACCACATAAAAAAAAAAAATCTTATAAGATTAACATTCTTGAACATAATTATCTTATACAAATTAGTATGCATAGAAACAAACTTCTCCAAAACTGTCATGATTTATCCAGAAGAAAGTGAAATTGTTTCATCTTCTGTAGTAATTTTTTTTTCTTATATTCTTTTTCTTACTTCTGACAAGTTTTAATTAACACAATTTAATTTTTGTTCCCAAAACTTTCAGTAATGGAGGCAAAGGGACTGTAATCATTAAGCAAAATTCCTAAGAATAACGGGAATCAAACTATTCATCCATTATATAATAGAAATAAGGAATATTTTGCTCCTTTGTGTATTTGATTATATTCTTTTCTCTAAACTTCAAGCAACAATTGTCAGAAGTTCGTTAATTCGCTGAGAATCGTTATTTCAATTTATTTGATTAAATCGACTCTTTCCTAATGTAAGGAACGAAACTTTGTTCATTTACTGTTTTCATATACGAAGTGTTGGAGAATTCAAAATTGAATGGTTAATAACTTTAAGTAATTACTAAAGTGAACAGAATGTTAATAAAATTATTAAAATATTACGTCTGCAAGAGGATTGAAGCATAAGAAAGCTTTCTTTAAAAGTCGCAAATTTTTAATCGATTTTAATAAAATTAAAAATTAGCAATACACAGTTCACAGTCCAAAAAATTATAAATTGGGTTGAATATTAGGGATTTTTATTAAAAAGCAATAATTAATTTCAAGACCAATCATGCTTTGACATTTTATGTACTTTGTGACCTGGAAATCTTCGAATTTCCAACTGATCTTAGTGATAAATAATGTAGTTTCGAATTAAAGTATAGCTCTCTCTTTTTTTTTTTTTTTTTTATTCGTAAACCTTTAACCTATTTTAAAAATTAAAAATTAAAAGCTGCCTGAAAATAGTGATTAAAATTTTTTATTTTGCTAGCAAGCATTTTTCACATTGAAAATTACAGATTTTACAGACAATAATATTTATTTAAATTCAAAGCTGGGTTTTTTTATACAGCTAACTTTACACTTGCAATAGAATAGGGAATGAATGCAATAGAATAGGGAGTGTTAAAGTTTAAAATAAAAGAAATATGATTATTCATCTATAGTCTGCTATTGGACAAGCTCTTCAATAAAAGCAGCTAAAATCAAGTTCATTCCTTTTTACTTTCTCTTACCCATATATAAAATATTAGAAAAAGTATTCTTTTTGAGTCACATTTTCGAAATTGAGTTTTTGTTATATTTAAACGTTTTGAGGTTCCACGAATCCAAAAATCATGTTTTTAGTGGCTGTCTGTGTCTGTTATTAGAATATCTCAAGAAAAAATAACAGCAGAAAGTCCAAACTTGGTATTCTAAATGTGTGTCATATAGGGATGCTTTCATTGAGATCAAGCAAATTATTCATGTACAGGGGCACCCAAGAGAACGCAAATACATTACGTCTATGGGGGAAATTGCAGGTAAGCAGAGTTTAAACATCTATAGACTGCACTAAACCAAATGAAACGAATATATACTTGTTATATGCGTAAAAACATGTTTCATGTAGAGTATGGTATGGAAATCATTCACTGTTTGTTTACAGGGCTACACAAAAGAACTAGATTATACTGCGCCAATACATGAAAATTGATGAAAGTGTATGAAGTGGATGAAAGTGTATACCCTTTTCATACAATACCTATGGTTGTGTCATGTTGTGCCGTGTGTTATTACTATAGGATTATATTTATTTGCACAATGTGGTATGTACATAACCTTCAGAAGATATACGGGGCTCCCAATACTTAAACCATAACATTCTTCTTTATTGTTAGTGGAAGTGCTTTAATACAATATTTTACCATGTCCAGGAAAGCTGCTCAGAAATTGAAACTAATTCCTCATAGCCACATGGTAAATAATGTATTTTTTTAAGCTAAGTACTCATCGCTTGGTTTTTTTTGTATATTTACACGTCATGTGGTTTCCTGATTACTATTTTAATAGTCTAATTTTTAACGTTTGATCTTTGTCGGTGTCACTTAGAATAAATTAAAAACAAATAATTTCAGGCGATTCAAATGTTGTATTTTGAAGTTAATGCGTTGGTTACTAGAAAAGCTGGATCAAGATTGATAAGTTTCAAGGAATGCTGCAGGTGAAAGTTGTCTGAATAATTTTAAATGAACTTTTGAATTCAATAACATATTTGAATTCTATAGAAATGCAGATACAAAAATGAAACGGGGGGTTGAGGGATGCCGCAGCTCTCCTCACAGGGAATTATTTGTGAAATAAAGCTGTTCCGAAGTTTAATTTAAATTGTTTTAACGTTGGTTTACATAATAGTACTCATTATTTTACACCTTAATCTCAAAAATATTCAGAAGATATACAGGGCTGCCAATATTTAAGCGATAATATTTTTTTTTTATTTTATTGTTAGTGGAAGTGCTTTACTATAATATTTTATCATGTCCAGGAAAGCTGCTCAGGAATTGAAATTAATTTCTATTGGCCATATGATTTATAATGTATTTTTTTAACCTAAATATTCATTGTTTGGTTTTTGTATATTTACACGTTTAAGGCTTCATGAGCACCGAAGTGAAGTCTTTCACGCTCGATCTTTGTGTCACTTAGAGTAAATTAAAAACAAGTAATTTTTGGCGATCCAAATGTTGTATTTTGAAGTTAATATGTTTCTTACTAGAAAAGTTTGATTACGATTCATAAGTTTCAAGGAATATTGCGTGTGAAAGTTGTCTGAATTATTTTAAATGGACTTTTGAATTTAATAACAGATTTGAATTCCATTTAAATGTAGGTGCAATAATGAAACGAGGGATTGAGGAGGGGGGGTAGCCCCCTCCCACAGATGACAGATATATGTCAAATAAAGCTGTTCCGAAGCCTAATTTGAATTTAACATAGATTTACATAACATTACTCGTTATCTTACCCTTTAATCTTCAATCTGTATTTATAGTATTAAATTTCAGGGTAAGAGAAAGTCGTGTGTGTGGCACACCAGATTATTCATTTATTTTTTGTACATAATATGAAATTTCGTAATATTTTAATTTTTTTAAGAATATAGTATTCATAATTTGCAATGAAACATATTACAGATATACAAATAAAGTTTAATTTTAAATTGCATAATTAAATATAACTTAAAAAAAAAGAAAGAAAGAAAGAAAAAGAAAAAAGAACACCTTTAAAGATTTTGATTATAAGAGCTTTTTAAAGAAAATTTACAAAGTAATTCACGTCAATCAACTGAAGATAATTAATCTTAGTAACGATAATTTTAACAGTAGAGAACTTAAAAGTAACTGATAAATAAAACGTTTACTAAATACCATTTTATTAGTGACTAAAATAAGTACGTACTTTTAAATTATTGCAGAAGTAACGAAACACACCCGCAGCTAAGTCTTTAACCACTAATTCATCCCGGTTTACGTATCTGCCATACGGTGAGATCTGATCATTTTCAAGCGGTTTCTGAAATAATGATGTCCCAAGATGGCATTTAGAATGAGCTGTTCTGTTACGAAAGCACAAAAGCAATTTTAACATCTCATAAACCTTCGGAATTCGAAAATTCCCCTTAGACTAGTTGGTTTCATAGTGGGTAAAATTTTTGTTTTCTACATTTAATTGCTAAAAATATTTCTCTGTATTCTTGTATGTGAATTAAACACTCTCCGCTTTGTTAATTGCACACAGCATGGAAATTAGAGTTCTTCAATTAAGTACGGTTTATGATACAGAAAGGTACACGTTTTAACGATTAAAGAAACTGTTCTCATAACTGCAGTTTCAGTGGAAATAAGAATGATTTACAGCTTTATTTCAAAATTATTTTCACGCTAGTAAATTAATTTTAAGAGAATAGCTTCCGGTACTGAATACAAATTTCTTTGATAGAATTGGAAAAAAAAAAGTATTTGTAAAAAAAAATTAAAAAAAAAAAATTGATGGTATTTAATTGCGCTCGTTTGAAAAAAAAAAGAAAAAAAACATTTTTTTTTTTCTATTTCAAAATAAATGTTCTTTATTAAGATTATTTTTTTTTGAAAAAGGTTAACAGTTAAAATACGTTGTAATAATATAAAATTGATTCTATGAATAGAAGTGATAGAGGTTTCATGAGCCAACAAAAATGACTGCTGCACAAGATTTTTTTTTTTTTTTTTTTGCTGTATACAGTAAAAAGTGTAGGTAAAATATTTAGGAGTTAGTTTTCTGATGTACAGTCAGTAACAAAAGTATCCGAACACTAGCAAAAATTCATATCTAAAAAAAGTAGAGTTAATACTGTTTTGTTAAATAAATCCTTGTCGAATCATGTTCTTAGTCAGTCTAACATGATTAGACAAGGATTTATTTAACAAAACAGTATTAACTCTACTTTTTTTTATCTAGGAATTTTTGCTAGTGTTCAGATACTTTTGTTACCGACTGTATAAATTAAAAATCAATTAAATCCAGTTGTGAATTTTTTTTTGCTAGTAGAGATCGTACAGTGTGAAGATTTACTCATTATACAGTAAAAACTCAAATATAGACTAGTCTTTGCATAAACGGGAAAAATACAGTCTAGGAACACTACCGGTAAACCGATATATATTTAAATTGGATCACATAATTTTTCATATAATACCTCTCTCACGTATCGAATTTGGTGTATTTATAAACTATAGAGATTAAGATTTTGCGTTACTGTAAATGTGGGTAATCCCGTAAGTAGCGCCACCTGTGAGATTATACCAAAATCTAATCAGCACCAATTTATGTAAAGGTACATCTAGATTTAAATTTTGGTGAAATTTTGTGAATTATTTCGTACGATATAGCCCTGATAAAATTTTCGTAGTACGCACACAGAGAGACAGACTGACAGAAAAAAAAAATGGCCAAATCGTGTTCAGTATGTTTCAAAAAGTGTAAATTCACAGAAAACAGAATTCTAAAAATTGAACGAATCGGATTCTTTCTTCTTATATATTATATATTCTTTCTTCTTATATATATTTATTTCTTATATATCTTCTTATATAAGAAAAAATGTAATGAAATGACCTGAGAGTGCCATGAGTTTAAAAACTTAACAATTTTTATTTTTAAAAGAATAAAGTGAATTTTTAACAGCTTAAAAATTAAACTAACATAACAAACATAACTGTGAAATTTTTAGTTGATGATATTATGATGACATGATGATGATACTGAGATGAATTTATTGTGTTTTTACAATATTCTAATGCAGGGTTCATACTCATTTTCAGAAAAAAAATTCCCTGAGTTTTCCCTGAGTTAGTTCCCAGAATCAATAATTTTTCCATATCGATATGTTTACTTTAATCCACTTCTCTTCCCCCCCCCCAACCTTTCTAAAAAAAAAAAAAAAATAGTAGCAAACTAATTGCCTAGAATGTTTTGGATCTGAATAACTTATTTCAAATAAATTTTAAAATCCTTTTCAGACAAAATAAAATATTTTGGAAATGTGTATATATATACCAAACTCTTGGAAATTTAATTACCTTACATCAAAAATTGCCCTTAAATCAAATGCTTCAAAAAATTTGATTAGCCAATGATTATTAAATGACATTGTGCTTTGTAAGGGTCACTATCTACACTTTCGACCCAAAATGCAAACTGTGGAATTGAGTTTTTATCTGCCCAGTCCAGATTAAACGATGTTTTCCAACTCATGATAATAATTACTTTTTAATTCTAATTCAATCCATCTCACAAAAAAAACGAAATAAAATGCCTAAGCTAATAAAATAACTAAGCTAAGCACGTGCACACTGCATCAGCAAGACAATAACAATCAAAATATTTAAAGCTACTGTCAGATGCCGATTATCGAATGAAAACAAATTAAACATGGAGAAAAATCAAGCTAAAGAATCTCTAAAGAGAGGAAAGATGTGTCTAATTTCACGATTGGATTGTTCGTGATGCAAAAAAAGCTTGCCTAGTTTTTTATTGGATCGGCATATTAGTAGACGTATCTGATCGGATTTCCATAATGGCGTCATGGAAACGTGTGAGTACCAGCTTTTTCCAGAGTAGATCCCTGCTTTTCCAGGTTTTGGTGCTTGTTTTGAAAGTTTCCCTGAGGTTTCCCTGAGATTTGATGACTGATTTTTTTCCCCTGAGTTTTCCCTGATTTTCAGGTTCTCCCTGAGGCGTATGAACCCTGTAATGTTATTTTTAAAAGACAAAGAAATTTTTGTTTTCTTTAAAGAATTTATATAACACTTTGTTTTTTAAACATATCTTGGATAGAATTTGAAATACATGTTGGATTACAATTATAGAAAAAAGATTTAAGAAATTGTAATTTTGAAAATTTTCAAAATAAATAAATTTTTAATTAAAAATTAATCGAAAAAAAAAAAAAAAAAGTACAACGCAGGATACAACTAAAGCGTATGTATCAAACTTAAGGCGAATCTATAAATTTTTGTGAAGAACTTTAATTAAAAAACTTTTCTTTACCTAGAACTGTGGACTTTTAGAATCCGTTTTATTTAAACGCAAGTAAAAACTTCAAGAATAAGGAAAGAAGTAATATGTGTGCAAATTTTAGTGTTAAAAGAAAGATAACATGTCTCTAATTTTTAATAAGATCCCCATCCTTCAGTCCCGTAATTCGTCAACTGAGTGCTTTTTTGATAATAATCTACAGTAAAAAAATAGGCAATTAGTGTTTTTTAAAAGGGAAAAAAATGTTCAAAAGTTATTCAAACATTTTTATTACTCGTTCTTCTTTTCATGTCGCCTGTTTCATGAAAAAGTGTTTGTCAGCAAATTACATGTTGATGTTGGAATTAACATTCGCGTTTTTCTTTCTTTTTCTTTTTCTACTTCTACTTATCTTTACAAGCCTTAATTTGCAAAAATTAAGTTATATTTAAAAACTGAAATAGTGACAACTACTAAAATTATGACAAATTTGTTAAAGTATGAAAGGGGCTATACTGATAGTGGAATGAACATATTCATAAATTAATTAAAACATGTTAAATACACACACTAGCCAATGAATTAGAAACCTGTGAGAGTTTCTACAATGGCTCGCTAACGGCGCAAGTATGCAAAACCTGTTATAGTAGTGTGGGGAATGTTGTGCTGGTATGGAAGTGGTCCCCTGGTATTACATGAAAGTAAACAAAAAGCCATGCAATACCTGGACATCTTGGCGAATCGAATACATGCTGCAATGTCATATTTTTACTATTAAAGTGTCGGATACTTCATAGACGCTAATGAAGCTATACATCGTGCTAGAACCGTTCGAGATTGGTTCAACGAACATCAATCTGACTTCCAACAGCTTCCCTGGCCGCAGCAAAGCCCGGATCTAAATGCAATAGGAAATGTTTGGAACATGTCATAAAGGCGCATTCGACAGCAATCTCCTGTTTCATGCAATTTACAGGATCTGGAAATCTGTTTAACCAATGCATGGTATTCTCTGGACATAAATGCACTCCAGAAGCTACTAGAATAGACGCTCTCACGAATATTGTCCGTTATGAAAAAGGAGAGCCAACAAAGTATTAATCTAAATTTTCTAATTCATTGACTAGTATGGGTATTTCTTTTTCTTCTAAAAAACGACCGGTATGTTTTGACCTAAAAAAGTCTAGAATAATCAGCTACAGAGACAATGAACTAAAATTTTAATTGTCTTCTAAATGTTTGACGATATATATTCTTGTCTCCTTTTATTCTCATGCCATTCCTAACATCCAATTTAACTCCTAAGATTTTTTATTTCAATACAAGGTCTTTGTAGTTAAAAAACTTTGAATAAATACCATAAAATGAAAAAAAAAAAAATACGCCATAATAAAACAAGACTCTTCATCAGGCGAATAAAGTAGGCACGAGTGCTGCAAAGAAAGCGGCCAGGCAACAAAATTTGGGTTACTTCTGGCAAGAAAAATATTTTAACTATTGAGCTACCTAAACTGAATTGTAAAACCAATTCTTTTTTAAAATATTGACCATTGTTACACATTATCATTATTTTTTTATTTCGTTACTTTATTATATATTGCTAATTTCTTGAACTAATTATATGTATACTTCATTTAATGAAAATATACAAAAAAGTTCGATCATATTGACAATATTTTTAAAAATTCATTGTTTTAATTTAAAGACGGACATGCTTACGGTAAAAACTAGCTGCTTTAATGCCATTATACAAAGCGCATTGTGGCAAATATTTTTATAAAATCTAACATGCAATTTACTTGTAGATGTTGAAAATGTTCTTAATTTAAATTAGTGAGCATTCATTACATAAATAATATATTTGGATGATGATTAAGTGATAAATTGTCAGAAGGACAGATTCTTTACTAGCGATGGAGATAACAATTTCGGGCCCTCCTGCAAAATATTTGAAGGGGCTCGCTTTTAAAAAACAAAGCCTGATGTTTTTAATAGTTCACTTTCAGCTATTTATAATGTGTAAAATCATATTTATATTTAACACGTTCATGCCGGCGTGACCCACCAGTGGGTCACAGCTACAGTCTGCAGCAAATGTATCCGAGCACTAGTAATAATATCTGTCCAAAAAAAGTACACTTAATACTGCTTTGTTAAATAAATCCTAGTCGAGTCATGTTCTTAGTAGGTCTAAGAACATGATTCGACAAGGATTTATTGAACAAAACAGCTTTAAGTGTACTTTTTTGACATCGGAATTATTGGCTAGTGCTCGGATACTTTCGAGAAGATTATGTAAACAAAATGCGCCGGCATGAACGTGTTAAAGAAACAAACAGATAAAAACATATTAAGGAAGTCTTCTTTACTTTACATTCAAAGTTAATACGATGAAATTTATCAAAATTATACAACTGATTTATTAGACACGATTATTTTCAACTCTTTACTGGCGACAGAACAAAATATCAAAATAAAAAACTTCCGTAGAGAGATTTCACTTACTCGTTCGAAATCGCGCTGAGATTGTATGTGTAAGTTGTCTACGGAGAATTTGGTTAGTCGAGGGTAAGGTGCCTATTCAAGTTTCTTTTAGTTGGTCTTAGTTTCGGAGGAAGTGCAAATTTTAGTTAGTTGAAGATAAAATGCCCATCTGAATTTCGTTTAGTTGGCGTTAGTTTCGGAAAAAGTGTGAAAAGTTCTTAGAGCAAGGCGATGGAAGTTGGAATGTTTTAGAGTTCATTTGTATGTTAGTAATTTAATATAAAGTGCTTTAAGGTGAACGATGTGAAGTATTTCTCCAGTTAAACTATTTAATAATATTTCGGTAAATCTTCAGGCGTGCTTTTGGAGAGTACTAGAGTGAACACACTATCATTGCTAAGTGAGTTCTGTCCAACAAGTTATTAAGTTTTAGAAGTTTCTCGGTGAGTTAATTTAACATTCACACACATTGTCACTAAGCCATGTTTTGTGTTATATTTAAAATAAAATAATGTATCGAGTGGGCAGTCTCCCCCTTCCCTTAATTTTAATCGTTAAAAAAAATATTTTTTAAAAATATAATTATGATTTTCTTTCTAACTTTAAGACACTAACAGAAATTAACCTGGAGAAAAATAAAGGAGCTGCTATTAATCAACCCTTACATAGTTTTTCTAAAAATCTGAATTTTTGGTCTCTTGTCGGAAGCTTCCTTCAGCCGTAAACCTTTTAACGCTTTGATTCTTTGATAGCATTGAAATTTTCAATAGCCTTCAAATGTTTAATAACATTGTATTCAAAGTTATTTTAATACTTCATAATGTGTTACAGACGCGCAGAAAACATACTTAGTCATTATAAAAAAACTATTATGCATAAACTGCAAGCTTAAAAATAAATTCAAAAGGAAAAGAAAAGAAAAAAAAAAGGGGGTGGGATACAAACGTAATATTACAGAAGTTTGTAAATAAAGCTTTTTTGTTTTTCCTTTTGCCATCCCCTCAATGTTTAGAAGCCTAAATTTTTTTTTTTCTCCGATTTAAATATCGGGGAATTATGTGGATATCTATCTATATAAAGCTGCATTAAATTTTCTATTTTTTTTTTTTTTTTTTTTTTTTTTTTGAAAAATTAAAGTATTTATTTCATTGAAGATTTGTTTAAAAGGAGAAAGTTTAAAAATTAAGATAATATCGTTTTGAAACTGATAAATGCATATAATTTTTAAACTTTATTAAACAAACAGATAGTTTTCAGAATTAAAATACAAAAATTAAAAGAAAACGTTTAAAACGTAGAAATAAAAGTTTTTATGTTAAAAATAATAATATGTTGATAAAGGATAAAAAGAAAAAAAAATTGCACAATAAATCAAAGGAACTCTTTTCTTTACTGTGTTAATAAAATAACATAAAAGTAAGTTTTCTTTACTTTTTCTTGGATAACAATTATTTTATTTTTACCTTGAGTAACTTTTTCTAATTTTTATTCCTAAGCTTTGAGAACTCAAGAATTCGCAGGGAAGCTACAGTTATGAAGCACACAAAATATAATTAATAATGAAATTGAATTTCTTTTTCTAAGAGATTATTTGTTTTATGTTTTCGATAGAAGAAACAAAATACTTATTATCCCAAATGTATGTGTAAGGTATGCGTAAGTAAATGAAATTACTTTTCGAATAAACATTGCACCGATAAAAATTTTCAAAGAAGACTGTTTGTGATATTAATTTACTGAAACACTTTAATATATATATATATATATATATATATATATATATATATGTATTTGTATTTTCAAACAAAATGGAATTTTATTGATAGTTTCTTTAAAATGTAAACAGATTTTTTTCAATCAATCATCTTGTAATATCTCACTTACAATAAAATATTTTTTTAAAGTGATGTATAAGGCAACAATATACGTACTAATTATTACAACTAAAGTCATTTAATAATAATAATAATAATAATAATAATATATATATATATATATTTCGCGTTTAAAGTTTGTCTAAAATCGAAGGCAAAACATCTTTCTAAAAAAAAAAAAAAAAAAATAGAAATTTCTTAACATATAGTAAATAATGAACTTAAAGTGAAAAATGAAAATTAGTTTAAAAACTCTTAAAAATATAATTGTAAAAAAATATGAATAAATTGTTTCATTATATTTTCTCACAAGTTATATGTAATTAGTGAAATAATAAATAATGATTCATTTAATAGACAATTAATCATTTAGATTTGTGGAAATTTTTTATGAGCATCTTAGTGTGCATGTAATGTAAAGTAAAAGCTCTTTTAAAAAATGACTTGCAACTAACACATTGCGAATTATAACAATTTTTACAATCTTAAAATAAATTTAAATTTTTAGACTATCTTTCTCAATATAAAATTCGAAGTTTTAATAAAAATACGCAGTAAACACGAATAAAATCACTTAAAAATTATAAATTTATATTAAAAAGGTTTTTTTAAAGAGGCATCATCTATTTATATACCATACAAATTTATCATACAATTGATAATAAAATAGAATTTCCAATTTGGTCATGATATTGTTATGAAATATTTTTTAAAGTGTTAGAAATACAGCCGCATAATGCCATAGGCCCTAAAATATTTTATCAATATGGTAATATAGTAAAAAAAGTTTCCGCCACCGCTGTATAGGATTTTTTTTTTTTTTACCTGCGATATCTACTCGCAAAGAAGAGGGTTCCCAGCGTCCCAAAAGGTACTGATGCTTTTCGAATAATCCAAGGAACACGTTTATCTTGGTTAGAAATTTCTATCACTTTAATTAACGAAGTTATTAATTAAAAACGTCGTGTTAATACAGGTACGCTAATTGCCAAATTGCAAATAGTTTCTACAAAAATCATTGTTCCTTTATCAAGAAAGCGTTCCGTGGAAAGAAGAAAAAAAGGTAGAAAATGTTATGCATTTTTTAAAAGCTATTCCTTCATAAAGGATGGAGATATGCAAAATACGTCTGTACAATTCGAAAGAACGTTTATTCCTAATTTTAACGGTGTAATTGTTTTTAAAAAATACGGATTTTTTATATTAAAAACAAGAAGTCTAAAATTTCTCTTTCTTTCGATGGTCTCTTTTTGAATTGCGCTATACGGAAAATTAAACTTTAATATTTTAACAAAAGGTACCATTAGAAAGGCCATTTTATCTTCTTTCCAACTGCATAAAACATTTTACAAAATACAAGTTAGCAAATCCTTTCTTTTTTAATTTATGAAATATCGATTTTTTCACTAAATATTTTATAACTAAAAAAATTTTCAAGATAAATCAATTATTTTTTTTGCGATATAGATATCGATGAGAGGAATAAACCCTAAAAATGTTGAAAACCGACTGAAAAAATTTTACGAGTTGTGAATTTTCTTATTAAACACGTTCACTGATTTTCCGAAAATCTCATTTTGAGCTCTTCCTTTAAAAGCTTTGTTTTTAAATTTGAATTTTGTGCAAACGAATAAAAATTCAGGAAATACATCTGCAGCATTCGAAAGCACGTTTCTTCACAATTCCATCGATGTAACCTAAAAAAAAAAAAAAAAAAACACCCACGGATATTTAATATTTTAAAACATTTTTTTTTTCAAACCTCCAAAATTTCTGATTTTTTTCAGCTTACATTCGAACTATCTTGTATGTAGAGTAAGAACGCAAATTTAGGGAAGTTTAAAAAATGTATGGCAGATATAAGGAAGTTTCAAGAATGTATGAAAAACAAAAACTCATTTTAAATAACAAAGAAAAGTCTTAGGTTTGTTCATTTGAAAATAAAATCGAAGATTTAACACTTTAAAACTTGTTGAAGAATTTAAAGGATAACTTAATGCACAATTAAAATCCTGAAATTAACAGGCGGATAATCAGAGTATACGATTGTACAAAGGAAAACCAAGAACATTTTTTTTCTTTTTGTAAATATAAGAAGAACAAGAAAATTATTTTTGTACTTAAAATAACTTAAAATTATTAAAACAATTGTTTTGAATAATAATTTATCATATTTAACATGATACAGGGACAAAAAATGTTAACTGCTTATAGAAATCCAGTGGAATAATCAATTGAAAGGTTTAAATTAAAAATATCATTAAGTTATATCAAATTAGCATTCACAATAATGCAATTTACATTTTTTTAAATTGTGTATTTGTTTATTTTCTTGAAAAAACTGAGAACTATCTACATGGTTATAAAACTATGCACTATGTATGACCTATGACTGTGCCAGATGAACAAAATACATGAGCAAGTATGCATTAGAATTAATTCCTTTGAAAGTCATGCTAAAAATCACTTTCTAAAAGAGAGGAATAAAATTTAATATTTACCAAAAGAAAAAAAAATGCATAATAAAGTATGAAATTACAAAAACTACACATTTTTAATTAATAGAAACGAGATATAAACATTCGAATATTTATTTGAAGATTACTTTTAATACTTTTTATGAATGAAAACTATAATAACTATAAAAACTATATTGAAAAATTGGTTTAAACTATATTGAAAAAATCTTCATTTTTACAACTAAAACGTTTTCAGGTACATAACGATACACATATTCTGGAAAGACAAAATTTTGAAGAATATATATATATATATATATATATATATATAAATTTTACATTATTAATCTATTTTTAGAAAAATATTGTCTATAAAATCACTAGAGACGTCAACAAAACTGAACTGCAAAAATATTCGTAACAAAAAAATCCATAGATACGAAATACAGTTTTTAAAAATATACTTTTTAAATTTACAAAAAAAAAAAAAAAAAAAAAAAAAAAAAAAACATGAAATTTATAATAAAAATGCTTTTACCGAAAATGCAATTATTTTTTCACGTAACCAGAATATCTTTATGAATTTCATATTGTAATAAAATTCATTCTATTATTATGTATACTATACTGTTATACATATCAAAAGATTGATTTATACAAGTTTTATGTATAATTAATAAGTTAATTAAATTATTACATAGCTCTTTAAAGCGATTTAAAGTAAAAATCCGAAGTTTAAAGGTTCATGTATATAAATATTAAAAGGGATTCTTCCTTATTTGATTCTTTACAAAATGATACAATTACTTAGTTTAATCTTTATCGATTCACACCGTGGAGAATTATAATATTAAAGCGTATAATTATGAAAGTTTAATCTTTCGCAAATCCCAGAACTAATAAAAGTGGTAAAAGGGTTGATGTAAAATTACTATTTCTCATAATGCCGTATTACTAGTGATTCTGGTACATAAAGTCGTCCTTCGATATGAATACACATTTGAGTTCATATGTATTTTTGTACTTTTATTTAAAAACAGTCTTAATTGTTTTCAATTTGACAATCATACTAAAAATAAAGCAGTAAATCCCATTTATTTTGTAATTGGATGAAAATAACTCAATATCTATGAAATAAATTTGTAGACAATGAATGCAAATGAAATGATCTTGAAATGAAAACATTTATTCCGTGGATTATTACAATAAAACACTGTAGTATTTTAAAGGTGTGTTTAGTCAGTTTTAGCGTATAGAGCAGGAATTTAAATATTCTTGAAAATATCTGGATCAAAGATAAACGTAATGAAGTATAGAAATAAATATAAAAATTTCAAATATAACACAATGAAGTATAGAAATAAGACAGGCAAATGAAAATCTGGATCGTTTACATAACGTTTATCTCATATAGCGGGTGTCTCATAAATGTGCAAATATTTTGAAAATTAATAAAATTAAAGGAATTTGTAGAATTGAAAATGGTTTGCGAAAAAGTTATTCTTGCAAAGGGGATACTTTTGGTAAAGAAAAAATAATAGTTAATATTTTAGTCGATAGACAGCGCTGTATCAGAGCAAATGACACATTTCATGAAAAACTATATTTATTTGCATGCAGGCAAATGTTTACAAGTATATCACTCCTATTCATTGTGTCCACCATCAACACAAATTACAGTATGCGAACGAGTAACAACACTGCTAACTGCAGCTTCAGTTTGTGATTCTTGACTGACAAGGAAACATTCAAAAGGTGTCGTCTTAAAAAAATATTGAAAAAAAAAAAAAAATATATATATATATATATATATATGTAATTCTACTCTTCATAAAACACCAGAAAGTGAAAAAATTATCGGCTGAAATGAATTACAGTGATAATTTTTGATAATTTTTTGTGGAACACAAAAAATTATCAAAATAAAGCATATTTAGCGATTTTATACTGTTAGGCGATTGATTTTGAGTACTTGGCGGAGAAGCAAAACACGGTTCTGTTCGTACACGGCAATCTCAGTGCTAGCGAGCTTATCGCCTAACAGCGTTAAATCGCCAAAAATGTTAATTTTGATAAGTTTTTTGGTCGCTGTAATTCATTTCAGCCGATAATTTTTTCACTTTCTGTTGTTTTATGAAGAGTATAATCACATATATTCTTTTTCAATATTTTTTGAAGACGGCACTTTTTGAATGTTTCCTTGTGAGGTAAAACAGCATTACCAATAATGTCAGCCAGCAATGTCAGCAGCGCAATTAAAAATTTATGTACGAACAAGTATGAGGGGAAAGGTAAATCTAAAATTAATCGATAAATCAAGGGAAATTGTAAAACTGTGTAATTTATAGTACTCTGATTTCTAAATTACTTTTTATACATTTGTGCAGCATCCTTTATCAATGAAAATCTATCAATGAATATTTTTTTCTTAAATAATAATAATAATAATAATAAATAAATAAATAAATAAATAAAAAATAAAAAATAAAATAAATTCACTAGAATAACACACAAACCGCTTTCAATCCTACCAATTCCTTCATTTTTTTTTTTTTTTATTAATTTTAAAAATATTTACAGATTTATGGGACAGCTGGTACTAATTGTATGATGTATTTATATGCCATTGAAATTTAGATTTAGCTTTTTTATTTACGGGGTAAATTGCAGTACAGAAGAGCCACCTGTCGGCCCATATGCATCCAAGTTGAATCAGTATAATGTATAACAATGCCCTTCTCATATACCAAGTTATGTGAAATCAAACAAAATGGAATCGGGTATATAGAATTTCTGTACAAGGGGAGAATAACTCCATCTGTCTGCCAATTACACCCAAATTTAATCAGCATAATGTTCCATAATAGTTCTCTTAATATTTTATTTTGTTGAATTATACATGATAGAAACTGAGATATGACCTCCCCCCCTTTCAATGAAAAAAAAAAATCGATTCCTGTAGGGGGATTTGCACCAAAAGTTGATAAATACTAATTTATGTCAAAGAGCAACTACATATAAATTTATATGAAATTCTGTACGTTAGTTTTTGAACTGAAGCTGCAAAAATTATTTTATCACACACACAGAGACAGACAATTTTTTTTTTTTTTTCTTAAAATGGTGAAATCGTTTTCTGGACCTCTCAAAACGTGTAAATCCATCGAAAACTGGAAGTCGAAAAATTTTTCGACACCAATACTTTCTTCTACTGAACACAGCTACACGAGGATCCTACGCTTTGATAGAAGGAAGTAAAAAACATTGAAATTAATTAGATGCCTGGACTAGATTTTGTGGAAAATTAAGAGATGTAGGATAAAGTATGATGAACGCTTATATATAATAATAAACTAAGAACAACGGTTGATGATACTATAACATTAATAAAAACAGTTTTTAAAATTAATATATAGAATGACAATTAGTGTAGTTAAAATGCTGCCAAATGTGATTTCGATCTTATAACAGAAGATCTTGTAACAAAAATTTGGATAATTTAATTGTTGTCCATTAGAACATGTCATTGGAAGAATTACCATTTAGTCGCATTATTGAATGAAATTTCTAATGCTAATAATTTTTCATCATTGAAATAGTTTCTACTTATTAAAAAAAAGTCGCGTATCGCTCTTAGAATTTATTACACCTTAGTAAATTCATATTGAAATTTATTCGTGCATCGAGATATTTAATCATAGATACTCATACACACCCTTGGAGGAAAACATACTCAATTCCACATTATATGCCGAAGGAAATGTCTATGGCTATCTATGAACCTATATAGTTGGCGTACGCTTGGTTATAACGTGCATATAACTCATGTCTCACCTACTACATTCAATAATAATAATAATAATAATAATAATAATAATAATAAAAATTCTGTCTTTTTAAAATTTTCGACAAAATTTTTCTTTGCCTGATAGTTTTCTGCATTTGAAAATTTCCTCATATTATCCTTCTTCTTTACATTTTCCTCTGCTATATATATATTCTGTATAAAACAGAAAAATTAAAGTTTTACTTCAAATTTTTATAAAATAATAAAATTTTAAAATCAAGTCAGAATTTTTTTCTTTCAAATAAAACCGTGATTTAAAAAAATTATTACTTCTTAAAACTGACATGAAAGTAAGTTCTCAATGGCTATATATAAGACTAGACAAATATAAGACTCTTTTGATTGCGGAGACAAGAAGTGATTAAATTTGAATATTTGCAAATATTAATCCAAGACATCTAAGCTTGCATTTTATCGCAAAGTTTCTCGAATAAATACTTCCTTTGATGACAAGTCTAAATATGGAGCGCTCTTGAGTAAATGAATTGCATTTCATTTTCCTATTCAAAATGTTCTACGCGATGTTCATTTCATATTTCCACGGATCAACGGAATCTGTAATTTATGTATGTGGAGCGATATTCTAGCCATTAGACAACATAATCCAAGCATGCTGAATATTAATTTCAGTGAAAATAACATTAGATGAATAACATGAATTTTTCGCTGCAATAGCATCTAATAAGTTACCTGGATAAATAAAAGAAAAGAATGATGAGTGATATGATGCTTGAATATGTATTTTCATTATTCACTACATCAAATAGTTATTGTACACGTATTCTATTTTAATCAAACAATTGATAATTTGAAAGTTTACATCTAGTAATTTATTTGCCAAATACGCTAATTAATTTTCAGATTTTTTCTATCATAATTAAAGATTAACAGCATAATATTTATCTAAAAAGTTTTACTTTAGACAAAAAATTAAATTTTTTAAATTAACATTAAAAATAAATTATTGTCGTTTTTTGTAAATTTGGAACTTTCGATTTCTGTAAACATAACTGGTTTAAAATTTTACGAGTAATTTAAACATGCCCACGCATATATGTATATATATATATATAATACAAGGTGTCCTAGTATGTACTACATTTCAGAACTTAAGAGGTTTTGAGTTAGGGTGTATCCCGACGACTCGGAATCATATAGCAATGCAGGGTTGAAAATGCTTTTCTGACGCGGTGGTGTACACAGAAACATCAGAAATAAAAAGACACCTTGTAAGTGAATTCATAGAAGAGCTGTTAAGTTTGGCGATTTTTTTTTTTAAATTATTTTTTGCCATTATCATTTACATTATTATTAATATTTAATTTTTTTTTTTTTTTTTTTTTTTTTTTTTACCATTTATTATAATCAGTTTAGCTATTTTTTTTAACAATTTCCTCTAATAGTTAGCTAAAAACTTTGACTATAATTTGTCTGTTTTTAGAGAGAGTAGAGAAATTATACAGCTAAATCGCCAAAAGTTGTTTTCTAGAAACTTGGGCTTTTATTATATATATATATATATATATATATATATATATATATATAAAAAAAAAAAGTAGAATGAGGGGGAAAAAATCTTCCTTCATCTATAAAAAATTTGAGGATGATGATAACAATGTAAAAAATGAGTTCAGTTATAGGAAATGCAATCGAGTTAGAATAGAGTAAAATGAAATATATGAAGAAAATGGGACTTCTTTTCTTGTGACATTTAGATTTATTTTTTACAGTGTAATTTTATTTCCTATTCTCAGAAATCTATTATTTTTCTAACAAGCTGTCTTTTAAAATAAAATTTATCTTTTGGAAGAAAAAAGTCAACTTTTATGAAACCTACTAATAGCATTATACTTGTAAGTGAATTTGTACAAAATCTCAGAATGATAAGGTTTTCAATAATAATTATCGGTTGCAATTATTTGAAACTTTATCCTTATATAATAGTAAATTTCACAGCTCAATGTTCATTTAAGATAGAAAAGCTTTAATTTCTACCTCTAATTCGTTTTAAAGCTTCAAATAACTTAAACCCTTTAAAAATCTTTTAGAAGTAGATAAACCGTGAACAGAATCTTATAAAAGCTGCCAGTAAGAAATAACGCCTCAGTGAATTACGCTTAATTGAAATCTCCCCAGAATAAATAGCAGGATTATTCTACTTTCGAACTAATCTTGGCATTTCAGAACTTAAAAATGCTACATTTTCGAAAAATAAATATTTTTTCTTGCTAAAAAAATACAAAATTTATCATACGCGAATGAAATGTATTAATAGACTTATGCGCCTTTAATAAATATATTTAAATTTATTGTAAAAAAAAAAAAAAAAAAAAAAATTAAATATATAAAAATTAAAAAGAAATAAAAATTGTGTGGTTTTCACAGCTTATGAAACACTTTTCAAATGTATTTATATGTTCACATCGTTCAATTTTCAACGTTTTTTACTTTTGGGATGACATTTTAATCTATATATTTTTTTAAATGCCAGAGTGAAACGTTGGCTTAATTTCTGTGTATGTTTTTTATTAAGCGCACACAAAGACAATATAGACGAACCGAAGTTATATATATAAATATATTTTAGCTTTATTGCAAAGTTTTAAATACGAATAACACGGCTGAAGATACACTTCGAGCAATTTCAATTTTTATCTCATATTAAATCTGAGTATTTTTGTAGTTCTGCTAAACAGTCATTAATGCTACTTAAACTCTATTCTATAAGATATATTATTTTTGTGCATATTGCTAATGTGTGTCAAATTCGTCGTGTTTTGTGAAGTACAAAGTAACTGACACGGGATTAAAAGGAAAATTTTGCACCCATTCGAATACTTTTGTATCTGAACTAAAAACTGCAGTGCTACACTGTAAAAAATAGGTTCTTAAAAATAAGTATATATTGTCTCAAAATAGCCCCGAAACAATATACCACTAAATTTGAAAACCCATGTACTCCTTTTTGAGTATATTGACATGCTCAAAAACGGGGTTGATCAATAAAAATCCTAATATCCCCATGTTTGACACGGCAATGTACTCAAAAATGAGTACATAGGTTTTAAATTTAAGTATATATTGTTTCGGGGCTATTTTGAGACAATATATACTTATTTTTAAGAACCTATTTTTTACAGTGCATTAATACTATTTTCAATAGAAATCATGCTGCAGTGAGCCTGAACTATATACTTATTATACATGGAAGTACATAAGAATTTTAAGTAACAAGGAGAGATATAAGCTGCTTATTTTTTTACATCCATCATGTGACTTAAAATAGTAAAATGGGTTACACACACACACACACACACACACACACACACACACACACACACACACACACTATTAAAAAAAAAAAGACGCACCAAGAAGGAATTGGACACAAATTGGACAAATTGGACACAAATTGACATGCATACAGGTTTCGATGGAAAATTCAAAATTTTAAAGTTTGGTTGCCATTGAATAAGTATGTGACGCTGCCGCGCATCTTAATTACGCAACTGGCAGAATATTAAAACGGAGAAATTTTGATTCTAGGTCATAAATTCTTTGAGAATTTTATTCCGTCTACTCAGATAGACAGTAACTCTGAGTCACATGCAGGTGCGCGAATAATATGCGCAGATGTCAGCATTTGAGAAAGGTGTGTAGGTGGGCTCAAAGGTTGGTCTAATCTGCGAATTGCTTGACAATTGTATAGGAGAGATGCCACTATTAGATGATACTGGCAGAAATGGGTGAACCACGGCCGAACACAGCGTCAGGGAGGAAGCGGTCAGCCTAGAGAGAGGACAGAACATGAGAACCGATCAATCGTGAGAGCGGTATTTAAAGCCCCAAATTCATCATTATCATCAATCCTACGTGCAACTGGTACTTCAATGACTTCAAAGACCATTATTAGGGGGCTCAGAGAAATAAGGTTGAACACACGGAGCCCCTTATGCGGACTGCTATTGAACTTTGTATACCGATAAGCACGTTTGTAGTGATATTGGGATTTGTCGAACTGGAATGTCACTGAATGGAGTAGAATTGTCTTCAGTAATGAGTCTCATTCCAATTTGAGCCTCGATGACCAGCGAGGATACGCGTGGAGACGCACCGAAAAAGGAGGTATTCCAACCTGGCTGTCGCCAGCCATACGGTCCGACAACCAGGAGTGATGGGTCTGAGGTGTCATTTCATTTTATAGCAGGACACCTTTGGTTGTCCTCCGTGGCATCTTTACAGCACAGCAGTGCGTCGACTACATTCTACGTCCCGATGTGTTTCCCTTCCCGCAATCCTGATCGTATATTTAAGTCTGATAATGCCTACCCGCGCACAGAGATAGTTTCCACTACTTGTTTTCTTGCTTGTCCAACATTATTTTGGCCAGCAAAGCCGCCAGATCTCTCTCCCACTGAGAATGTCTGGAGCATCATGAAAAGGGTCCTACAACGACCTCGGGATTTTGCTAATCTAATGCAGCAACTGAACAGCATTTTGCCAGATATCTTGCAGGAGCACATGTGCCAACTCTATCAATTAATGCCAAGCGGAATAACCGCTTACATAAAGGTCAGAAGTGGACAGACACGTTATTGACTTGTTTAATTTGTGAGGCCCTTTCTCTTGATTAAATCATCCAAATTTTCTGAAACTAATCATTTGTTTTTCTCCACATGTACATCCCATTTACCAATTTTCGTCCTATTCGGATAACTCCTTCTTGGTGCGACGGTTTTTTTGTTATAGAGTATATATATATATATATATATACTAGCTGGCCAGAGACCCATGAAAATTTTTACCAAAAAACATGCTCTCGGGTGCCTGCAGCGCCAATCGTAATTTGTTATCTGTAAAAGTCGCATAATATTAAAATATAAAAAATTCAAATACTTTTAAATAAAATATAAATGTAGCTCTAGTTCAACGTAAAATACACTCAAATCAATGGAAATCAAATAAACCAATCAAATCTCTCGTAATTCCTCATGACGTAGCTCTAGTTCAATGTAAAATACACTCAAATTAATGAAAATCAAATAAATCAATCAAATCTTTCGTAATTCCTCATAACGTAGCTCTAGTTCAACGTAAAATTCACTCAGATCAATGAAAATCAAATAAACCATTCAAATCTCTTGTAATTCCTCATAACGTAGCTGTAGTTCAATGTAAAATACATTCAAATCAACGAAAATCAAATAAACCAATCAAATCTCTCCTAAGATTCTCCATTCTGCGCATTATAGAAATGGGAAGTTTTATTTTCATATTTTTATTAATTAAAAGAAAACTAATCAAAAATTCGAAAATCTGACTTCGATGTGCACAATGACCCTACGGAAGGCACCTTTGTGTAAAATCACGTGACTGTCCGAGCTACCGTTTTCGAGAACAGTGAAATATACACACACATATATATATATACAAATATTCCTCACTTAACAGTATAAGATATATATATATATATAAAGGTTAGTTTCTTCATTATTGCATTAGTAAATTATATATTATTACAATATTTAAAATAGTTTTTTCCTTTAAAAAAATAAAAATAAAAAAAAATACAATAATGAACCTTATATAATTTCTTTTGTAAGAAACGCAACAGTTTTGAGTTATTCCTGTGTGCTGTAACTAAATTTCTGAGAAGAAATATGCGGAAAAAAAAGTTATCTTTCGTGCTTGTTGCAGTTGGTATAAATTCTTACCAAAATTTGTATAACAAGAAAAGATAAACATATCACGACAGATATATAACACACGCAAATACACAAGCTTTGAGACTTTCGACACGGAGAACGTGACATTTGAGGTAAATCACCCTGTATTGTATTTTTATTAAGAAAAAAGGAAAAGGAAATAGAAATTGAAGTTGAAGAAAGTAAATATGCAAAAAGAGAAATAAGTTTTTTGAAATGCAAACTTTAGTATAAACGAAAAAGCAATTTAACTTTATTCAGGTTTTTATAAAATATTAACCTATTTCTGATTTTGTATTTCTCTAGAAAGTACCTAAGTTGTTTCCTTCTTTAAACTCAAATAACCATTTTGTTTGTAACGTCGTTTAAATATAACTTTTTTGTTATAAACTTTAATCTAAATTAAATATATTTTATTTATCTACAATTTTTTTTACATTTATTTCAAGATGCCGTAACTTTCAGATGTTTTTATGATGATTGAGAGATATTTAACATGGAATTAACATAGAAGATTCAATGGAATGGCTAAAATGGAACTTAGTTTTTATGTATCAGATAAACTAAATGAGAACAATATGTATACTTTTAACGGCAAGAATTTGAGATTTTTTTTTGTGAGAGCTACAAGTACAGGCCGATATATAAGAGAGAGAAAAAAAAAAAACGCATTAAATATAGCCTTAGTACTACAAAATTGCCAACCAGTGTGATGTTTAATAACCCTTGCTCTTCATCCAACATAGGTTATATTGGCTAAACTGAAAGATGTGATTTAGTAGTATGTTTCATGTATAGTATAGTTTTTATGTATCAAAATAGTAAAATGGGTTATATTAAAGAAAGAAAAAAAAAGTTAATTACTTCCCTTATACTCTTTATGTGTCAGATAAACTAAACGAGAACAACATATATATACTTTTAACGGCTAGAATTTGAATTTTTTTTTTTTTTTTTTTTTTTTTTTTCTGAGAGTTTTAAGTACAGGCCGATATTTCATGAAGAAAAAAAAAAGAAGCATTAAATATAGCCATAGTACTACAAAATTGCACTGCTACTGGGGTTTACTCTAACCCCAGCTCTTCATTCAGCATAGGTTATATTGGTTAAACTGAACGATGGGAGTTAATGAACAGTGTTATAGGGTAAGTGCCCTAGTGATTGACACTTTTAGAGCAATCTCTGATGTTTTTAATGTTCTAGTCATCAGAAAATATTTTTAGAAATCTTAAGTTAGTACGTATGATATGAAAGACATTCAGAACCACATATATGTTAAAATATATACATTTGATAACAATTATTATTATTTTTTATGAATTTTTATTTGACACCCACTCATTGTTCCAGTAACTGACACTGCCAGTTTTTCATTTTTTCAGTACTTGGCACCCTATGTTCCAGTGTTTGACACTGCTAGTTATTCATTTTACCAGTTATTAGCACCCTATGCTCCAGTGTTTGACATAAAATGTTAAAATTTTCATATGTAAAATATATGATTTTATTACTTTTCTTATTTATTAATTATTTCGGGATAGATGTCAATTACTGGAGCATGCCAATCACTGGAGCACCTACCCTACTATATGAATTTTTTTTTTTTTTCAATCCTTCTATCGTCATTTACTGCTGAATGGTCTTAAGTTCATTGTTTTGAAATATGTCGGATTAGTTTTATTAGTTACCTTTTTATCTGGGTATCTATGAAACTTTTTTATATTAAAAAATTCCAAGAAATTTGTTAATGATCTATATTTCTTAAACTCCATTCATGTGTGATGGATGAAAACATTTTTGGTAATTCGTAATTACTTTCTTCTTTATATTTTAAAGTTTGAGAACCAGTGATGTCTATTCAAAACTTTGCTTTTCATGCTAAATAGATTATATTGGATAAATTAAAAATCACCCAAACATACAATTGTATGTGTTATCTCCTGGTAAGTTAAACTTACTACAAACCAGTTGTTTGCAGTGCTAGAGAAAAGTAACGAATTAAAAACAACAGAAAAAGAAGATCATTTTAAAAATTTAGCGTTTTTTTTTTTTTTTTTTTTTTTTTTTTTAAGCTTTCTTCTATATTCAATAGAAGGAAGTATTGGATTCGTAAAAATTTTTGACTACCGGTTTTTGACAGATTTACATGTTTTGAGAATTCTAGAACACAATTTGACTATTTTTAGAAAATATCTGTCTGTGTGTGTGAGAGACAAAAATTTTTTGGCGACTGTATCTCTGGAGCTACTGCTCAGAATTGTATAAAAATGTATATGTAGATGCACCTTGACCTTTATTAGTGCCAACAACTTTTGGTGTCAACCGCTCAACAGGTGGCGCTACTGTACAGTGATTTCCGCAATTTAAGGGGAGGCTATATCGAAAGTTTTATTGTGTATAATGAAACAAAACTTGTTATATGAGAAGGCTATTATGAGAAATTATGCTGATTTAATTTTAAACGTTATTGGTCAAAAGATGGCGCAGCTATATAGCGATTTCCGCAATTTAAGGGAAGGCTATATCTCAGGAACTACTGTACAGAATTGCATATAAATTTATATGCAGATGCACCTCGACATTAATTAGTGCCTATCAACTTTTGGTGTCAACTGCTCAATAGGTGGCGCTTCTACACAGTGATTTCCTCACTTTAAGGCAAGGCTATCTCAGCTCTATTGTGTATCTTCAAACAAAATTTGATATGTGAGCAGGCCAATATGAGACATTATGCTGATTCAATTTGGATGCTTATCGGACAATACGTGGCGCTGCTATACTGCAAATTTCTTCGATAATGGGAAGGATATATCTCAGCTTCTATGGTATATAACTGCATGAAACTTGATATATGAGATAACCATTATAAAAACGCATTTTTTAAGATGTTACTCATAGACAATAAAACTGTCTTTATTTGGATATTTAGTGTTAGTTTTCTCTAAGATGAAAATCATTTGTATTCATCGTGTTAGATAATTTTAATAAATAATAGTTTTAATAAATTATTTGCACTTAGTGAATTTGTACAGGAAAATATAGAAGAAAGTCTTGTGGTGGCCACAACATACTAGTTTTTTTTTTTTTTTTTTTTTTTTTTTTAATATTTAAAAAATAAACTTTAATTGACAGTGAAATTAGTTTCATTAAAATCGCTTCATTGGTTATATGCTTTACTGTAAACCAATGTAAAGTTCAAAAACTATAAAAGCATTGTCATTAAGTTATTATTACAATTTACAAAATATGTTTATTTAATAAAAATTAAATTTTAAATTGATAAGATCATAAAATAAAAGTTTTTCTTGATCGATATATCTAATAATCTAATCACACACAAATAAGTAAATATGTCATCTAGTAATTATAATTTACTACAAACTAACAATTTATAACTTACTACAAACTTACTTAACTACTTACATATTAACTAATGAAATGAATTCAAAACAGTAAATAAGGAAAAGTGCGTCATACATATTTATAATGATTTTCTTCGATAGTATTTACAAAACGAAATTTTAATTGATAGAAAAATTAGCTTAATTAAAATTGTTTTCAATGATTGAAGGCTCTAATGTAAACGAAAGTAAAGAATATTATTGAAGCATAAAGTATCTTCATTACGATTCTGTTGAAGAATATGTTTCTTGACTTCAAATTAAATTTTATGTTAATAAGAACATAAAATAAAAGTTTTTTTTTTTTTTTTTTTTTTAATCTTTTCCAAGAATTTATTATTAATTTATAGTTAATTATTTTTATTTGCTAAAACTGATAATTCATGATAAAAATAATAAATAAATACAAAATAAGTAAATAAAAACAAAAATAAATAAATAAATAAATAAACCCCTTTAAAATAAAAGTAAAAGAAACAAATTCTACAGTTTACATCGATTATAAAAACTTTCCAACTGTACTTATCTATAATGCCGTTTAAACTTAAATTATATTACCTCCATGATAACACCTTAATTTATATGTTGTATTTTTATCATGGAAGAAGAAAATTCGCAAACATTTTCTTTATAGAAGTGCTTAAAAAACAAATAGATTACTTTTGTGTACAACTAAAGTCTACAATCAAACAAGGCTATGAAAATTATTTTATTTTTAATTAAGTAAAGAAGGAAACTCAAAACAATCACCTCTGTGGTTTTATTTCTACAGAGAAAGCATTAAAAATATTGCTTTTACCCTTATATCATCTAAAATTTGCATATACACTAAAAAACTACTTGGACTTCCGGCGGCAGTAAGTGAAGCAGCTCCTTACGTTAATAAAAGAAAAAATAACGATGAATCATATAGAAACAACTTTTTTAGGAGCTATTATTGAATTTCATGAAGAATGTTTTTGAGTGAAACTAAAAATATCCAGCTACTACTCATTTAATAATTTACAAATATGCAATTGCATGTAACATCTGGCAATTATAACATACTAAAATTCGAGTATTTTAAGATTATAGAAAAATAATAAAAATCAAAATAACCAAAAAAGGAAAAAAAAAAAAAAAAGGAGAAAGGAACGTCCTTGAGATTTAATTTTTTATTTTTCTACGATAATGTTTACAAAACAAAATTTCACTTGGTAACTAAATTAGGTTAATGAAGTTTGTTTGTATTGATCGCCGGCTCAATTATAAACCAGTGTAAAGAACATTATTGAAAACAAAACTGGGTGTGCTGATAAAAGCGTGCTCATTACGTTTCTACTACAGGACGTGTTTACTTGCTTATGAATAAATTGTTTACTTATTTAAGGACATAAGCGCAAGAGTGCTTTATCTTTTAGGAAATCTATCGATAATTTTAATTGTTAAAACTCATAATGCATTGCAAAAACCAACGATGTATTATTTTAAGATAATAATAACAACAACGACAAAAAGTATTTGAAAAAAAATAATAATAATAATAAAAAATAATTTAATTTATATTTTTAATGGTTCTTTTATGAAAAGTTTTTTGAATAAAAGTAATATAAATAAGTAATAAATAAATAAATAAAATAAATAAATAAATAAAATAAAATAAATAAATAAATAAATAAAACAAAAAACTATTAATTTAGTTCTAAATATTTAATATTCATTAGTACTATCTCTGTCATAAAAAGAATTTAATTTATGACGAAAAGCCTAATTTAAAAAAGTGTACAAATAGTGTGTATTTTAACAATTGTCTATAAGTTTCTTTTTCTTTTTCTTCTTTTTTTTTTTTTTTTTTTTTTTTTGGGGGGGGGGAGGGGAGGTATTTTTAATCTGGCACATTTCTTTTAACATCATTTGAGTATCATATTCTCTTGTGATGGTTTTAAATCTGGCATATTCATTTTATTATTCTCGTAATAGTCCACCGCAAAAAAAAAAAAAAAAATAATAATAATAATAAAATAAAAACTGAATCTATTGACTAATATTATTGAAATAAAAGCTGCGAGTCATAAAAGTATTCTCACTACATTTGCATTGCAAGAAGTATAAATAAACTTAAGGTTATTTATAGTCATAAAATAAATATGCTTTATTTTGTTCAGGGATCTATCTATAATTTAAACTGCTAAAACTCATTAGGTACTATTAAAAAAAAAAAAAAAAAGAGTTCATTTGAAAAATACTATAAAAAAAATAGTTTGAGATATTTAATGATTCATATGCAGACCTTTTCAGGGTGAAAAAAAAAAATAAATTATAAGAAGAAAAGAAATGAATGCATACAATGCTCAACACTTCATCCGGGGTATCCATTACATATATATATATATGTGTGTGTGTGTATAAACCTCATATTTTGTTACTCAGTTAAATTAAAACACAAGCGTTCTGTGACGTATAATTCAAAAAAAAAAAAAAAAAAAAAAAAAAAATTATTATTATAAATATGTGTGTAAATACATATATAATTATTTATTGTTGTTTTGTAACTTTTTCAAGGATTTGCCATTGTTTTAATTTTGGTAATATATAAAGTGAGAGAACAATTATAATATAAAACAAAAAAAAAAAAAAAAAAAAAAAAAAAAAGAAATTAAAGGAGACTAATGTGCAAGTTGTACCTGACGGGACTAAAGTGAAAGTTGTACCTCAAGGGACTAATGTGAAAGTTGTACCTCACGGGACTAATGTTCAAGTTGCACAGACCGAACAAAATATTTCTTTCAACAAAAATGCCTACTAACCCTGGACGATAGGTCTAATATATCGTATCATATTATATATCGTATTTATCGTAATATAACTCAATACTTATTTCGCTTCCTTCTTCGACTCGTTTTAATACGCACTTTTTATATGCATGAGTAGCCCCCGAAAAACAAAAACATTAAATCGTTAAATTCATTTTTTTACTTATTTTTATTTCATATTATTTCACGCACACTTTTTATTTCCTAATTCAAAATTATTAAAAAAAAAACTTTTTCGATATCGCTTGTAACGATACTGATTATTATTAATTTTCTTTTCTTTTTCTTTCAATAATAATAATAATAATAAAAGATTTTGATGAAATTCTGGCAAAAGTAGAATTTAGTTTAGGACGGAGGACTATTATTTTTTTTTCTTCCCAATTATAACATCGCTTTCAAATTATTTAATTATATTTTCGATAAATTTTAGATTTCGATAAAAGTCCAACTATCGAAAAATGATTTCGACAAATGTCCAACTATCGAAAACGACAACGCAAAAATCCCAGATTGAGACTAATAGGCCCTCAGTCCTAAAAAAAAAACGTTTTAACTGTACACACTCGTTTAAATCTCCGTTCGCATATTTTTATTGAAAAATATTGCGTCTACAACGCACTAACTATAACCCAAACACTAGACGACGGCTTTTCGTACTACAGTGTTTGGGATTAGTTAATAAATCAAGATCTATAATTTTTAATTCTTCGATGAATTCTTTCCCGATTTCTGAATTAAAATCTACATTAAAATCTATATTAAAACCCCTCACCAACAAATAAACAAAACGAATTAAAATCAAATTTATTTATTTATTTATATTTATTTGACTGTAAGAACGTGTAAAAAATAGTTTAGTCCATGATATTGAATCAGATTGTCCAGAAAAAAAAAAAAAAAAAAAAAAAAAAAAAAGAGCTTCAGTTAAGGAAAATGACACTAGAAATAATATTCATGATGCATGTATGAAAAATGGCTAATTCGAAAAGTTTATTTATTAATATTTTTTTAAATCTAATTTTTGAAGGGCTTAATTTTTTTCCCTCAGAAATAGGAAACTTTTGTTTAATTTTTTTATTACTTCACCATCCAATAGTTAAAAGTAGATTTTTAAATACACAAAAGTTTTTAGAATTATATACAATAATTGCATTGTTCCTCAATTTAAATAAAAGAAAATTGTTAGACGTTCATTTTTTTTTTCGACATAAAAATAAATATGTTTATTATTCACGTGCAAATACATTTATGAATAAAAAATGACAAAATAAATAAATAAATAAAATAAATAAGTAAAATAAAATAAATAAATAAATAAAAATAACGCATAATTTTATTTTGCTTCAATCTGTTTTTCCTTTTTAATAATTTTAAAGTTAAATGGGGGCTTTTATTTAGTATTTTTTGAACTAATTATTCGATTGAACTAAAGAATTTTGTCCTTCTTAATAAGTATGCCTATTTTGTCCTTCTTAATAAGTATGCCAATTTCCGTAGCAATCAGTTGATCAATGTAGCTTCGTACAGCAAAAGACCTGACTTATTCAAGGTGATACACAGAAAATGATGACGACGGGCAGTGTCTGACTGAAGGCAATAGTCCTGTCGTACTAATAATACTAAATAAAAATAAAAACAAAACAAATAAATAAAAATAAAACGAAATAAAATATATATGAAAAAATCAACGCAATATAATTAACCATTTAATCACTTACAATGTAACTTCTAGTAAATGCGCATGAGTTTTAAAACCAACTGCTTTAAGAACTATAGAAAATCAACTAATTTTAATAACGAAAAAACAGAGACCGTTCTAGAAATTTATTATTTATTTTTTAATAAGGTTTACAAAGCAGAAATTTACTTTGCAACCAAATTAGGTTAATGAAAACTGTTTCTATTGATCGCAGGCTCTAATGTAAACTAGTGCAAAATATAGTATTTAAAAAAAAAAAAAAACGAAAGAACAGAAACTAAGAGTCATTAAATTTTCTCATCATATTTCTATTAACAGGAGTATATTTTTTTATTTAAAAACAAACTTCAACTTGTTTAAGGTTTCAAAATCAAGAATATTTTATCTTGTTCAAGGATGTATCGATAATTTTAATTGTTGAAACTTATGTATTATACAACAATGATGCAGTGTTTTAAGATAACAAAAGAAAATTATAACATGATGTTTAAAATATAAATTCAGCGTGGATAGTTATAAGAATGAAGAAGATAAGGTTGAATAACGGCATTTGGAGATATTTAATTATTTTAATCTCCTAAAATATGACTTTATTTTAAATTTCATACTATAGCAAACTTAATATCTTATTTCATTTTCAGAATGTGCAAGATTAAATCTCTTTTGCAGTAAGTACTGATAACGAAAAATTATTTAAAAAATTCAATCATGATTGAGGCTTATACGATTTAGCTTTAATTATATTTTTTGAAGAGTGTTTAAAACAGTCCCATATTCTTTGACATCCGCACTCAGTATTTTAATTATGTTTCAAAGAAACCATTATATATTCAACTTTATTTTGATTAAAGATATGCTATTACTGAAAGTAAATTAAACTTTTGTATTAAACTTTGCTTTAAAAATTACTTACTCACAATGGGGAATTTGTTAAGTATTTCTCTCTTTTTATATCCCCCCCCCCTTTTTCTTTTTACCATTCATAAAATTTTAATTAAGAAATAAAGAAAATGTATCTCAATTGGTTTTTATTGTGTAGTTAGAATTTATTGCATCTGAATTATTTAATAAGGCTCTTTTAATTATACTATTTTCCTTTTTATAGAATATTTTTTAAATAACCCTGCCTTGTTTTCTCTTCTAAGTAAATAAAATATAAATCATAGTTCTTGGTTTTATGGAGTGATACAGACAAAATAAAGAGGTACATTTTAAGTGGTAGTAGTATACACCAAAACTAGCATTTTTAGACTGAAATGAAAAAACAGACAGAAATCATTCTTTGATTCCTTCACAAATTCTTTCACAATATTATATAAGTTATTTACGATACTTTTGTAATACAGTGTTTCTGCTGAAACATAGTATTATGAAAGACAAATATAAGAAAAAAAAAATTACACATTAAGTTTCATTTTATATCTATCAAAAGTATTCGATGTTATGGTGGAAGTAATGATGTAGGTTGTTCGGCGTCAATTACGCTGTTTTCAAAATTTAGTCAATAACTTATTATTTATTTTTTCATATGGCTGTTAGACAAATGAATATAATATTTCGATGACATGTCACTTATAAAATAATGAGATTTTGTACTACTTTAACATCGTGAATATTTTAAAATTTGTCATTAATTCAATTTTTTTTTCAAAATTATGCTTTTAAAGCAAATAAAAATTTAAACAGTTTTAGAAAAAAAAAAAAAAAATAATAATAACAATAATGAGGAATTCCGTTAATGATAGTTAAAAGAAAGTAAAACCCTTTTTACCTTCTGCTTTAATTTTTCTTTTATTTTTTTCTTGTAGGTGAATAATATTTTAAAAAACATGCATACGAATATGATAAGGTGTTAATTATAGAATTAATTATTGAAATTTGCCGACGTTAATTGCTTACAAATTAATAATTACATATATATTTAAAAAGTCTATTTTGGAAGAAAAAGAAAAGAGAATAAAATAAAAATAAAATCTGTTTGTAATTTAATATTGATGACAAGTGTCTCATATATTGCATTCATCTACTATAATACCTAATGCATTTTCAATATCATCTTTCATTTAATTTTCTTTCTAAAACCCTACATTTATTTTTATTCTTTTCTTCAAACACGAGTTTTTGAAAAAAAAAAAAAAAAAAAAAAAAAATTAAAGAGTTAATATTACAGTTTACAAAGTTATACAAAAACGAAACAAAGTTATACGAAATTATATAAGATTCGATTATGTCAGACATGCCATCCAAATTTTATGTTCTGCGCTTTTACTTCCTTTGCATTTTTCCTTGAAGTTTTATCTTTTTCTTAACGTTTCTCCTCATGGAAAACTGGGGTGCTTTTAAATTTTAACTATCGCAGTTTGCATAAGAAAAACGAAAAAAAAAAAAAAAAAAAAAAAAAATATATATATATATATATACAAGAAAATCAACTGATACACATAAAAAAAAAAAAAAAAAAACATGAAAAATAGTTAAGTTAAAAGCATCGAAGCATTGGATTGAGGCGTAAGTGTTACTACTGCTGCTTTGCATGCGAAAGAACGAAAAGAAAAATAAAAGTGTCGAAAAAAAATTTCAAAAAGAAAAGAAAAACCTGTACAATCAAAAATGAAAAAAATTAAAATTAAAATTAACTGATAAAAGTAAAAAAAAAAAATCCACTAAAACTAGTTAAGTTAAAAAAAAGAAATCCATTAAAAACAGTTAAGCTAAAAAAAAGAAAAAAAATTGAACAGAAGTTTTGTGGTTCCCATCTTTTGAAAACCAGTGTAGCTTTTTTTTTAAATGCTTTAAAAAAAAAATAGTCTTCTAAAAGTACTTTTGGGAAGGAAAATTTGTAAGTTTTTTGTTTTCATAAATCATTAGATTGGCAACTTTGACCATTTACAATAGAGATTTTTGATGCATTCTAGAAAAGTTTTTCAAAAGAGCGAAAAGTGATCAAGCCAGGAGTTGAACACCAACGCTCCATCAGTTCGTTGATATGAAAATTTCGTAATTAAAGTAATTTTATTTTCCATACTTCATAGAGCAATTTTGAAAATTCGTAAATAAAATATATATATTATTGTCTTCAGTATTTTTTTTTTCATTTTATTTTTTAGTTGAGCTATCTATTTATTTCTTCAAATGGAATAAATTAAAAATAAAAATAATAAAACCGGAATTTGCTTTTGAGACTGTAAAACAAACACTTCTTGCCAGATTTTTCTGTTGAATCATCAGTGCAACCAAAATATCACATAACGAAAAACAATATCTTAAAAATTAAATGAACTTTTTATATTTTAAATCGAAAACAGCAAAGAAATTTTTAATGTAATATTTACACATATTTATTATGTTATAATGTAGCAAAACACAAATTATAGCATAAATATATTGACGATCAGTTGAAATAAAAAAAAAAAAAAAAAAAAAAAAAAAAAGCCCTACGATTGTGCATTCGTGATTTTGTTTTTTCTTCTCGCTTGACGAAAGGTCGTACTTAATTATTTCAACATGAAACTATTATTACGCGTTTTTTAATTACGGTGTTTGTTTCCTAAGATTTTATTCATCGTTAAAAGGACGGTGTTTGGAAAGTATTTAGTCAAACCAAAAATTGCTTGTAGGTAGATTATATATAGTTTATATACTATACGACTCGATTCTTGATCACTTATACTATATTATTAAAATATTTAATGCATTTATATATAATTTTCCTCATCAGATTAAACAAAAAAAGATTTCGAACAATCTTATATATTGATGCATTTACCAGGTATGTGAAAAGTTTTTCAATAAATCAAACCTTAAGCGAATATTTTAAGCATTTTGATATTCATTGAAATAAAATACCATTTTGAAATTTATATGTTAGTCTCATATAACTTTCATAATCGTGAAATTTCTTATATATTTTATCGGATACGTGCTTGTCAGCATAGAAGGACGTTATTAAAGGGAATTTGTGTGCCTGAGTTTTTTACTGACCACTTTGCTCAGAGAATCTGTTTATGAATTATTTATACATTCTTGTCAATCTATCGTCAGATGATGCAAAAGAAAGTTGAATATTGGAAAGATGCAGCTGTCTTTTCTCACTCAGATAGCTTTAAACGAATTCAAAGAAATATTGGCTTTGGCAGATACTTTGTGCGAGTGTCACAGATGGCAGATATTATCAAAGAAATTATTGATTTCTCGGCTCTTTTTTTTCACATGGTTGAATTCTAGAAGTTTACGAAATGACTTTGTAACATTTTTATCCAGTTTCTTCTAAACGAATTCATTTATCCTTATTCATTTGTCTTATTATCAACATATAATTTTTTAAAGAAGTAAAATGTTTAATTCAGAAGTAATTAATAAATAAAAGAAAATCGCAATTAATTAAAAATAAATACAATATTTAAAATACATGCACAAATAGATTAACATAGGTACATGACGAAAGGAACTTTTAAAATTTTCGATGAACACAAAAACAAAAATCTTATTTATAAAATGTATGAAGTATTTATAATGAATTCCAATTTTATGAAGTATTTATAATGAATTCCAATTTTATTTATTTAATATCGTCACTTTCTTCGGTTTTGTGCATTGCCGTTTTGATGCCACATTCGTGCTTATTCTTTTCGACTGATGTACAGTCGGCTGCAAAATTATTCGAGCACTAACAATAATCCCTGTCTAAAAAAAGTACACTTAATACTGCTTTGTTAAATAAATCCTTATCGAGTCATGTTCTTAGTCAGTCTAAGAACATGATTCGACAAGAATTTATTTAACAAAACAGTCTTAAGTGTACTTTTTTAATATAGGAATTATTGGCTAGTGCTCGAAAAATTATGCTGCCGACTGTACGTAGATTCGTGATCTTCGTTTGAACCGAAATAATAGCTTGAGCTTTTTACTATTTAAGGTGTCTACCTACAATTTTTTAAAATTTATTTATTAGATTATATAGTGACGAAAAGAAAGGGGTTGCACGTGCAGAAATAGATGTTATAACAATTTTAAATAAAACAATTTCAATTTTCTGACAGCTAACCATTTTTGAATTTTGTAAAATACAGTATATATATTTCTGTTTTCGCAATCCAAACGCTTTTTTCATTTTGTTGAAAGAAGTAAACTAGTTGGCATATGTGGATTCTGCTCAGTTTCCTACCATATATTTGTACTCATAATTTCTATTATGGAACATACTACAATCATGTTAAAGAGATGAAGACTACTTTGCATGGTTTCAGAATGAAATTTCTCAACCATTAGGCTATCCTACATCCACTTAGATGCGTTTACCTTTTCCTAATTTATTGTTTAATTTTATTAGGGTCAGTTTTATAATACAATTTTCATGCAACTCCGTAGTATTTTCAATCCAACAATCCCCAAAATGCAAATTTATGTGAAATATTGCTTTATTCCGCCATGTTTAGAAAATCACAAATTTTTAATAACTTAAGAAGTTTTGGAAGTTGAATACTCATAGTTAATTATGCTTATGCCAGTATTATAAATGATATTTGAAACTTGTTCAATATCTTTACAATGAAAATTACCCTCATAATACACGTTTAAGCAAAATTTCGCCCTACTCTCTGATGTTAAAAAGTTGTAAATTTCCAATAACTTATGAAGTTTTTTAATCAGAATGTTTTAAACAAATACTGTCTTGCCATTCTCATAAGTTTCAAAATTGGGCTGTCCTCTTTACGAACATTTGTTCTTGAGATATCCTATGGAAGCAGACTAATAAACTAACTAACACACTAAAAAAATAATTAATACACTAACAAATTAAGTAATACATTAATAAACTGACAATCTACAAGTTGACACCCCATCGATTTTGTGATTTTCAGATTCTTTACACCTCAAAATGTGTATAAATGGCAAAAAATCTAGGTCGAAAATTTTCCCGAATATCTAAGTTCCCTTTATAGTATGACGGGGAACTAAAAATATGAACTCACATATAATCTCACGTCTTATGAAGTACAAAAATATCGAACTGGTATTAAAGAAACAGAGGTTTTATTTGAATATTTCGGGGCGTAATGATTATGAATTTAGATTAGTGACTTTACTCGTCTTTCCGAACTTTAAGTACTTAACAGGTGTTTAAATGAATCAAAATAAGAGAAGTCATTAAATAAATAAAAGAGAAGATTATAATAGGGTGTTTAAGTATTTTTTTCCACATAGTACGTTGTTTAATTTATCTTTATTACACTTCAAATAACACTGCTCGGCATGAAAATTGCTTCTGACACCATTTCAGCATATTTTTTTTATGTAAAATGACCTCCTGAATTCGAATAGGACGCCCATTTTGCCCTATCACCCACCGTTCTTTAGGAATGGCCCCCTATTATTTATCATTTTTCGGTGATTCTATGGCTATAAATTGGATTTTTCGGAGGGTGAGGATTATTTTAACAGTTAAATATCTTCTGAGGGGCTACAAAGTTGGAAAATTGTAAAACATGGACATTTGCGACAAGGGATTTTTTTTTTTTTTTTTGGGGGGGGGGGGAGAGGATTTGCCACTGAAATGTGGGAGAGGTGGAGTTTCTAGAAAACGGTGGGTGACTGGGCAAAATAGGAGTCATATTCGGATTCAGGAGGTCATTTTGCATAAGAATCAGCAATAATGGTATCAGAACTCGATTTTTTTTTTCAGAGCAGTGTAATTCGAGCATATAGGTCATAATAATAAAAATTTTTTCGTTGTGTCACTGTAAAAAACTATAAGTGCTAGATTCATCAAAATCTGTACAGTTTGTGTGATGGTAAATTATAACATGTGTATAAATTTTCATCTCAGACGAATAAGTCGTTTAGACACTATCACACTTTAAATATTTTGAGCCCATAGGCCATAATGATAAAGAATTTTTCGTTGTGTCGCTGTAACAATCTATGAATGCTAGATTCACAAAAATCAATACAGTTCTTTCAACTGTAACCTATAATATGTATATAAATTTTCAGTTCAATACAATAAAACATTTAGACGCTATTACACTTTAATTAATTTGAGTCTATAGCCCATAATGATAAAGAATTTTTCTTTGTGCCACTGTGAAAAAAAAAAAATACTATAAAAGCCAGATTCACCGAAATCTATACGTTTTGTGCGACTGTAACTTATAACATTTATATAGAATTTCAGTTCAATCGAATGAGGCATTTACACGATATCGTATTTTAAAGATTTTGAGCCTATATGTCATAATGATAAAGAATTTTTCTTTGTGTCCCTGTAAAAAAAGTATAGTCTCTAGATTCACCAAAATCAATAGAGTTCGTGCTACGGTGACCTATAATATATGTACCAACTTTCAGCTTATTTGAACTAAGCGTTTAGACGCTATAGTGTTCAGTCACACACATACACACATATAAATCACCGTAAAAATAATAAAAATGAATTCAAGGGACCTTAAAACGAATAGATACACCAAAATTGAATCTTTAGCATGATTAAAATACTTTCCTTACATATGTATGTTCTGAAAGTAAAAATTTAATTATAAATATGGAAATGAATTCTTCAAAAACAGTACTTACCCAAACAGGCTCTTTGGTTTTGAGATGGAACGTATCCATAATCACATAAGCAGTTGAAGCCACCCTCTGTATTTACACATTGTCCATGCATGCATAGGTCTGGGTTTGCCTCACATTCGTTTACATCTAAATAACAAAATATATAAAGCATTATTCCATTGAACACTATTTAATTAAATACAATATATTATTAAAAAAAAGCTATGCATCTTCAATTAGAAAGCAAAGAAAGGTAGTATTACAATTGGCAATTAGTACTACATTATATACATATGTTTGTACTCTGATGTTTACAATTCAAGTATTTAATTAGTAGAGAATAGAAAATTTTTTAATAAAGACAAACACACTTGCCCAAATATGTTTTTGTCATATTAACTAATTGTAAAAAGTGAGGTATTAGGTTTTTCCCAATAAATTAATAATTTAAAAAATTTGTTAAATTATTAAAAGGAAAATAAACGTAATTTTTTTTCGTATATAGTTATGCATAAGATTCTCTTTCTTATACACTTTTAAAAATTTAATTTTGCAGTTCATAATATTTGCTTATATTCATAAAATTAAAGTCTAAGCTTCTTTTAATTTGTAAGCGTAAATTTTTTACATTTTCCAGTGATTGCTAATACAATCGAACCTCATTAACGTGAATTTCAAAGGGGATAAAAAAATGTGTTCATGTTATCAGTAACTAATCTTCATATAACTAAACTAATCTTCATTTTGACGGGGATTGTGGAAAAAGTTCATGTTTAAAGTAATTCACGTTAACGAGGTTCGACTGTATTTTATTTTCATACATTTCAATTTGACTGACAAATATTTTTATCCAGTCTCTGGAAAAATGTAGGAATTATGTCAGTTTACTTTTAAATTTATTAAACAGAATAACATAAAATATAATGCAGACGTAAACTTGATTATATAAATATGAATATTATTATAAATTATTATATTTAAAACATAAACAAAATCGGAATCGAACAATATTTTGAAGAATAGATAAAAATTCTTATTTGTAAGCATGTGTTAAAGCAATTCTGTAATGTAAAGAAGGATTTACCCTGTAAAATGAATGAGACGGAATTTGGACATTGTAAAAGTTATTATTAAGTATAACATTATTTTAAGTCTTCAATTTTCAACTTTTTATTTTCAAGGATACTTACATCAATTTTTTTAACACGTGTGATATACTAGTAAAATTATACTATAAAAAAAATCTTACTTTTTTTTTTTACTTATAAGAATATCTAATACAATACAAAAAAAAAGAAAAAAAATCATTATCATCTGTCATTATTATTACTTGCGAAGTTGTCCGTATGTTGATACTCTGTCGTAAAGAAGTAGTGCAAGTAGTGCAACTAATGATAATAATTTCCTGAATTATAGATTGTATATCAGTTTTCAAGTACATCTCTCATTTATATTAGATTTATGTTTAACCAAGTGAATTTTGTGTTTCTGATGGTCATTTTTATTTGACTACAATGTTATGCTTTTTATAATTTTAAACTTTAAACGAAATACCTATTTTTATTGTCTTTACACGTTGGAACTATAAAACATTACTTATAAATTCTTCCGAATGTCTTGAGTAAATTTTCTGTAAATATTGTGTCATTTTATTAAACTAACACATGGAAATTGACTGCGATATTTAGATTAATTTCTTCTTTAATAAATAAATAAATAAATAATAAATCGAGAAATTACCTACTATAAACCGGTTCGCCAATAATTTTTTAAGATATACGAAGATTTGTTATTGAAACTAAAAAATTAAAGTAAAAATAGTTTATTACAAAATAAACTTTAATTTTTAAAGTTCATTTTAAAATGTGAATTAGCAAGATATCACTTTAGAGAAAATTGATTTACTAACAATTATAAGAGATTTTATAAAATTTGCTCCTGAGAAAAAATGTACTTTAAAAATTACATTATCTTGAAATATTACTTTTGCGTGGAGCTTAATAGAAATATTTACACCAGAAAAGCATTAAAGAAAAATAATATATTCCGAAACTTTTAGGGGTGAAAATGTGTCTTATGTCACGAACTCGTCTCTTACCGCCATCTTAAGTGTAACATATTATCCCAATAGTGTTTTAAAGAGGTATGTCTGTCATGTATTTTTAAAGAAACACACACCTTACAGATAATTCGTTTTTGAATATACCATAACACTAGATCACAATTTAATACTATACTAGTAAAATACCGGGAAAAAAATGGCAATATAAGATTTTTGTTTCAAATATTTCTTAATAAGAAAATATTATTTTAAAATATCTTAAACAAAATCACATTTTCATTACGAGTTATAAAAGGCAAATAAAATTTCCTAAAAGAATCGAAGTAAAACAAAAAATTATGAAGCATGTAATAAAACAACAATCATGACAAGATAATTAATAAAAAACAAATTATACAGTTTTGTATGATAGAATCTCTTAGAAAATTAGTGTGCACTTTTCAATTCAAATAACTCTCAAATGTTTAATAGAACACGTAAATAAGATTAAATATATATAGGGGAACATCAACTATTCTCCTCTTGTAGAACACCCCACCATATCTTTTAACAAAAAGTAAATATGGTGGATTTGAGTACTGTCAAACATGTATTGTGACAGTACGCAGTTATTGCGCTAACACCGAATTTAATAGACGCATTTGCTTAGTAAGTGTAAGCATCGAAACAAAATTTTGAAAAAAAAAAAAAAAAAAGCAAAACAAAAGTAATTTCTGAATTTTTTCAATGTGCGATAAATCGAAGTGAATTAATTAAAAAATAATAGTGTAATATATATTCATGCAGTATATTCAATATATTGCAAGATCGAATTAAGCCAAAATTTGGAATGAAAATAGTTTTTTCTGTCATTATAAAAGAGATTGTCATTCCCGGTTCTGGGCACCCATGTTTCCTTCATTTACAGCGTATTTTGACTTACAATATGGTCATCAAATATGGTCGTTTAAAACAACAAAACATATTTTATTAGTATTTTATGTATTTTTAGGCTTTTTTAGCCATGTCAACCCCGGAAAAGTCAATCGATCCAAAAGAAATGCATTTTAAGGCGATGGTTAAAGCCATTTCGGATTGCTTAGTATATAAGAAATCCATAAAATCGACTGCAAGAGAATATGGACCTCCTCGCAGCTTCTGTGTCTCTACAGAAGAAACCTAGAAAAAGTAAGGGAACTCCATCTGTCAAACTGCTGACCAAGCGCGCTAAAAATAGGAACATTCACAATCAGGAGATGATGTCAATTTCTGCACCATTTGCTTGGAGCCAAACAAGAGCAAATTCAATCGAATGCAACAAGTACAGGGATGGAACACGGGCGCAGAATTCATACCGGAATCTGTTTAAGAAATTTCTATACCTATAATATCGTTGATTTAAGAAGTAGAAAATTTTCTTACACTGATAGTGGTATGAGTTCTGCGCCCGTGTTCCATCCCTGCAAGTATGATCGTCTGGTTTTAAATGTGCCAATATACATGACAATTATTTTATTTACAAGCATTGCACTTCTGATTTGAAGGATGAAGAAGATGACGAATAAAATTGGAGAAATGCCAATTTTTGTTATTATTTCGGCCACTGAACCCTTACAAAATGAATAAATTTTGTTGTTTTCTGTATTTATGGTGGTTTTTCTTATTATTTTCCCACTTTTAGCGTATTTTTCAAGTGTGCCCACAACCGTGTACAAAAATTATTTTGGCAAAAAATGATCACTTCACAAAATTGGTAATAATTTTTTTCTGGTTGAGGGAATTAATACAGTTACTTCATGAAACGTTATCTAATGGTTCTAGCTTTCCATTGGTATTCATATGTGTGCATAATATCTATTCTATCAAAAGTTATAAGCTAAAATCAAAACTGTGCCCACAACAGGAGATGTTCCCCTATATATATATGCAGCAATACCATAAAAATTCCGCTTACGTATTGAGTAATCATGTTCCATTGGATATTCTTAAGAGAAATAATCAGGTGTGTCACTCACACGACTTTCTATTGCCCTGAAAGTTAATACTATAAAGGCAGGTTGGAGATTAAGAGGTAAGGTAAAGAGTACAGTAATCCTATGTTAAATAATTCAAATTAGGCTTCGGAAGAGTTTTATATGATAATTAGTTCTATGTGAAGGGAGGGGGCTACCGCCTAAAACGGGAGGTTGAGGGGGGCTCCCCCGTTTTATTAATGCACCTACATTTATATAGAATTTAATTCTGTTATTAAAATTAAAAGTTTACTTAAAATTATACAGACAATTTTCACACGCGACATTCATTGAAACTTATCAATCTTGATCAACTTTTCCAGCAACAAACTTATATTAATTTCAAAATGCAACATTTGGATCTACTAAAATTATTCGTTTTTAAGTTACTCTAAATGACACAGACAAAGATCAAACGTTAAAAACTTGACTACAGTAATCAGGAAGCCTCAAAACGTGTAAATATACAAAAAACAAGCGATGAATGTTTAGCTTAAAAACATACATTATTCACCTTATCTCTATGAGGAATTCATTTCAATTCCCGAACAGCTTTCCTGGAAATGGTAAAATATTATTGTAAAGCACATCCACTAACAACAAAAAAGAATGTTATCGCTTAAATATTTGCAGTCGTGTATATCTTTCGAAGATTATATGCAGACCACATGGTGCACCTAAATATAATCGTATAGCAATAATACATGGCACAGCCTGAAATACACTTCCGTCAATTTGCAACTATTGTCGCACTATTATCTAGTTCTTTTGTGTAGCCTTGTAAACGAACAGTGAATGATTTCCCTACCATATTCTACATGAGACATATTTTTACGCATATAAAAAATATACAGGGTGATTTAACGATGATGGGAAAAACTTTCAGGGAATGTGGGACACATTATTAGGACTCAGAATTGTATAGGAACCCATGTCCCTAAATTACATTTTAACCCTTTACTGACTATGTGTTTTCTGGTAGTTTTAACAGAAAGCTCCGCCTTATGTCACTGCTTGTAAATGGTGCTCTATTCATCAAAAAAGTTCTGTCTCTTACTGTTAATCTTACAAAATACATGATAAAAATGTTATTTCCGAATACTTCACACTGATCGAATAAATGCTTATATTGTGAATAAATTTTTAGATGTACTGTAACGCGCGCGAAACGTAAAGTTTACGCTGTAGGCGGAGTTTCAAATACATCGCAAAGTCATACTTGTCAACTATCTCATTAATAACCGTACAATTGTTAACGCACCTTGAAAAAAATGGCCTTTTTTACACACAACTTTATTTTTAGAATAATTCTCTCCAAATGTTGTTATGATTAAATAAGAATAAAATTACTGTAAAATATGACTGAAGGGAAAAAATAGCGGGTTGTAAAAATTGTACGGTTCATAATGAGATCAGGGGTCGTAGTCTCCGCTTTTTTTCAGGACACTCATAGAGAGAATAAATTTTCTTCTTTTTTGCAACAATAATTTACACGTAGAAATACTTGTGGTATACTTATAACATAGTTGCCAATATTTTATTTATTCCGGAGTAACTTTAGCCCCGCCTCTAATTCGCACCACTTATTTTTTAAAAGTAATTTTTTCTTATTTTATCATAGTTGTGCATTGAAGAAATTTTTTTTATAAATAAAGTGGGGTGAAATAAAGGCGGGGCTAAAAGTACTCCGTAATAAATTAAAATATTGGCAGCTATGAATTATAGTAATGTGCCATGATTATATAGGGTAGAGAATATTTTATAAAATTAGTGGTAATAATAAGTTTGACAATTTCTTATTCACGAGAGTGTCCTGAAAAAAGGGCGGAGACTACGACCCCTGTGAGATGGTTGGCAAGTATGCAAAGTGTTTTTTGCTGTAATATTGACAATAAACGCTTAAACTTACAATCACCATTTGTAATACAACTAAGCAAAATTGGGGTAATTGGCTGGTAATGCTGAACGTAGAGAGCTTAAGTGGACCCGATCATTCCTTATCTGCATCTGCTGTAAGGTGTAATTTTAAACTGTGTTTTTCGACGGTGATGGGAGATTTTACTAATTCTGACGCAAGGACTGGAACAAGAACTTCTCGACATCCAGACATGGAAGAAACCATTCTAAGCATTGTGGATGATACACCCGGCACAAGTACAAGAGATATTGCACGCCGTGTACACGCGAGTCAGTCCACTGTTTGGAGAGTCTTACATGAAGAACGTCTACACCTATTCCATATTCAGAAAGTCCAAGCATTGCAAATAAGTGATTACCCTCTGCGCGTAGAACTTTGCCAATGGTTCTTGCAACAGTGTGCGTTGCAGCAAAATTTTCCAACTTTTGTTCTGTTCTAAGATGAGGCCGTTTTTTTACACAGGAAGACTTTTAAATGTGCTCAATACTCGTCTGTGGGCAACCGAAAATCCACACGCTATACGCCCACATTCATTCCAAAAACGTTTCTCTGTTAATGTTTGGGCAGGTAATGTGAACGATTACCTCATAGGCCCATATCTTTTACCAACACCGCTCAATGGCTCACGTTATGCTATTTTCCTAAAAGAAGTTTTGCCAGAATTGCTGCAAGATGTTCCTGCTGTCGTGCGCAACCAAATGTGGTTTCAGCATGATGGTGCGCCAGCACAATTCGACTTGGAAGTGCGCAGTTACCTGAATACCATTTTTGCAAGGCGATGGATTGGACGGGCGGGCCAGTCCGACGGCCACCCCGATCCCCAGATTTATCGAGCATCGATTTCTTCTTATGGGGGGGGGGATCTGAAGGTCATCATTTACGAGATTCCTGTTGATTCACCAGAGGACCTAGTTGCTCGACTGTCCATTGCGGCTACACAAGTACGCGAAACACCTGGCATTTTTGGAGCTGTTCGCCAGTGCACACTTTGACGCTATCAAGCATGCATTACGGCTGGTGGTCGCAATTTTGAATACTTATTGTAAATATTGATGCAAAGAAGCACTTTGTTTTTACTATTTGTTTTTATACATTTTTACTTTCGATTTTTGCAAAATGTTTTTTATTTCATATTTAATTTTTTGTGTTATGCTTATACAAAAGATGTATGTTTAAGTAAACTGTTCTACCCCTTAATGTTTGTTCTATGACTGTAGAAATATTCATATTTGAATCTCCATCTACGTTGCAACTTTTAAATTCTCTGTGTTACAGTATATTTAAAAATTTTCACAATATTAATATTTATTCAAGCAATGTGCATTATTTGGAAATAAAATTTTTATTATGTATGCCTTTTGTATGATAAGCAATTATACATAGAAATTCTCTGTTAAATATTACATCATTCAAGAGTAACGGCAGTAGGCGGAGCTTACTTTTAAAAAACACAGAAAACACATGGTCCGTAAAAGATTAAAATGTCGTTTGAGGACATGGGTTTCTATGCGATTCTGAGTCCTAATGATGTGTCTTACTTCCCCTCAAAGTTTTTCCCATCATCGTTGAATCACCCTGTATATTCGTTTCATTTGGTTTAGTGCAGTCTATAGATGTTAAACTCTACTTACCAGCACCTTCCCCCATAGACATAATGTATTTTAATTCTCTTGGGCGTCCCTGTGCACGAACCATTTGCTTCATCTCAAAGAAAAGTTTAGTGCAGCATCCCTATATCATACACATTTAGAATACCAAGTTTGGACTTTCTGCTACTATTTGTTCTTGAGCCATGCCAATAACACACACAGGCAGACAGACCATTCGCTAAAAAATGATTTTCGGATTCAGGGGACCTAAACACGTGTAAATATAACAAAAATTCATGTTCGAAAATTTGACCCTAAAATAATACTTATGGTAGACCTTAAGTAGACCTTATGGGCAAGAGAAAGTAAAAATGAAAACTCCAAGCTGATAGATAGTTGATCCTAGCCTTGCTTTCCTCCAAATTTGCTCTGATCACTGACTTTTAGCACATATTATATATTAAAAGTCAATTTTGTACCATATATCGTATAATGCAAAGGAAAATTTTAATTATGACGAAATAACGCAACTATTATGTAACTAAAATTCAGTGCCACAAAAAATATGTTTGTATACAAAGGTTCAGAAAAAATACGTTCCTACTATATAAAGGCCCATTTATATTTTTCTATAGAGCGCTAAAACTGTTAAAAATAATAATTATTATTATCTATTTAAATCCATTAAAATAAATGGGGTAACAGAAAAAATTATGTTTGAAATACTTCTTAATAACAAAATATTGCTTAAAAATCTTAAACGAATCGACAATTGATTCAACCATTTGATGTTTTTCAAACTTGCTTATGCTATTGTTATTAAGACTTTTTATTGATAAATGTGAATAGATGCATATAAATTGGTATTTTTCGACCTTTATAAATACTCAGAAACAGATTTTTATGTTTTTAAAATGTTTTTTGAAAGTATCTGTGACAGGGCATAATCAGGAAAGCTGAAAACATATTAGCATTTGGGTAGAATATAGTATATATCTTATAATTAATTCATACCTGCCAACCGTCAAATTATGAATCGTAACATTTTTAGTACCCGCTTTTTTTTTTTTTTTTTTTTTTTTTCAGACCAGTTTTTTTAGAGTAATTTTATTCTTATTTAATAGTAACTACATTTGGAGAAATTTACTTTGAAAATAAAGTGGTGTGGAAAAAGGGGCGTGTTTTAAAGGGACGTAATATCGTTACGATTATTAATGAGATGTTTGGCAAGTATGTTAATTGTAGAAAAAATTACATAGATATTCGGAAAAGTTGGCTGAAAATTTTTCTAAAAAAAAAAAAAAAAAAAAAAAAATCCATATTTTTACATCAATTTAAACATATGTGTATTTAACATTACAACTTCCAACTGAAATAAAAGTCAGGTCCCAGAGTCAGTTTTTGACGTTTTAAAAATAAAGGTTTGGAAAGTCAAGTGGAGTCATTCCACATTTATTTTACGTGCTAATTTTATATTTTACCCAGACAGCGTTGTTAATATTTTGTAAATCAAACAAAACAGAAAATATCGTTTTTTACTATTTTTGGCTAAAATTAAGGTTTTTTTTTTTTTTTTTTTTTTTTGGTGCATATAAATATAGCTAACAGTTCACAACCCCTTAAATAAATTTTTACAAGAAATTAACTTTTCTCTGGAATATTACAGAAAGTAAAAAACATTAAAAACTGCAAGAACATTACAGAAAGTAAACATTAGAAACAGCAAAAACATTACATAAAGTAAACAGCATTAAACCTTCAAAAACATTGCAGGAAGTAAATGGCTTTAACTATTTTGATAAAAAGCAAGTGTGAAAGGTTTTGAAGGTTTAGAAATGGTTAACATTGTAATCTTAGGTAAATTCTTATTGTACATCTTTCATTACTTTTTTTTTTGTGATTTTTTTTGTGCTTTATTTTTACTATCGTATGTAAATTCTTATTTGTGCCGTAACGGATCCTTGAAATGCAAGAACTAATATACATAAGAAAAAAAATGACTAAAATAATCACAGTCGCTGCACACGATCTACGGTCTCACCAGCGATTTGAAGGTTTTACTTTCAAAGCTGTTAGAAGAGAGGTGCTACGTTTAAACTAAGTTTTCGTTAGCCGGTTTAATATTTAGAATTAAACCGACCTAACATTAACTGACCTAACTTCTCGACCTAATACTTTCCGCGATTTTCTCCAAAACTCGCATGAATACTGGCTAGGATTCCTTAGAAAAGCATCACGGATGGCATTATTTTCAAGCTTAGATTCCCTATCGTAAAAAATTGGCCATATTCCGCGCACTACAATACAATCCCGGCTATATCCCTCATGCAAGATCAAATTTGAGACTTTCAGCTTCAAGCTATAAGATTTCTGAGTAGTATACAAAAGACTGGACTCAATTTGCATAATTTTTAAGATTAGTTTCCCGGATGTGCGTTGAATAAACACAAAATTGAAAAAAGTTACATGCTCGCAAATTTAGACATAAAGTGGATATTTTTTACAACCTAAATATAATATTTATTTATTGTAAGAAGTATATGCATAATTTTTATAAAATTGTTTGTTCTTTTTTTGTATTATTTTAAATTAGTATCTTATGAAAAGGTGCAGCTAAAAACATCTAAGTAGAATTTTAAATTTAATTCTGTGTAATTTAAGTGACGCATTCTTTTTAATGCTTGCTAGATCAACTAACATTTTTCTTTGAAATTCTTTCATAAAAATAAAATTTATTAAAAAAAAAAAAAAATACCAAGTTATTATTTGATTGTAAAATGAAAAAGGTAAATTGAATAAATGTAGAAAATATCTAAGCGTAGCTAATTTAATAAAAATAAAGATGAATTCTTCTGATACGAACTAGCATATGACATAAAATTCAAAGAATGTTGAATTTTCAATTTACATTTTATGTAAAGATTATTTTAAAATATTTTGACCGCACAAATAATATTTGAAATGCATTCGAAGAAAACTATTTAAATATAAGAATTATATAAAAATTAACGAACTGTAAAGAAGTTGTCTAGAAATGAAATTACGTCCTTGCATAAAAAAGGAATATAAAATTGAGATGTAAAATTGCATCAAATATAAGATAAAAATAACATTACGTTGTGGATTAATCTTTAACTATAGAACCTTTTGCGGTAGAATAAATAATAAATTCATGTTCGACGATTTATTTATTTATTTATTTTTTTTTTTTAAGCATTGCTTAATTTAACTTGTTCACACACACACACATATATATATTTGAATAAATGTATTTTATGTTTTTGAATTTTGACTATAGCTATATTTTTACTTTAATCCTTATAATGCTACCTGACTTTCATTTATTTGATTTTCTTAAATATGTTTTTTAAAAGAGTTGTTTTAAGTATTAATTTTTTAGTTATAAGTTTTAACAGATTTTTATTTAGATTATACAAGATTAATTTAGCATATTAAAGAAAAAAGGAAAAAAAAAAAAAATATATATATATATAGATTGCTATCCTTGATTGTTGATACTTAAAAAAAAAAAAAAAAAAAAAAAAAATGTTTTTAAAGTAATACAATGACCAAAAAAAAAAAAAAAAAGTGATTAAGTGATTACAGCAGTACACTGATGTCTTTACGATAAAAATATTCCTCATAATGGATGTTTATGTGAAAAATTGCCCTATTCTCCTACGTTAAGAAAACGTGTAAATTTCTAAAAATATTAAGAAAAACTCTTGCCAAATGTTGTACTCCACTCGCCAATGTGGTGGCCGCTACGACTAAACATTGAATCCCTTTCCTTCACGTCAGAAACAGATGTTTGCACCTAACAAATTCCATCAACAGCTTCCTAAACATTAAGACCTATTCTTTAACCACATTTTTTTACGACCATGGGAGCCTCTGCGCAAGTCTGGAATTAACGACTTCATAAGGGTGATAACCCTTGTGTTTGAGAGAAAATAAGCGATAAGGGAACACTGAATGATTAGATGTTTACTAAATCCATACTTAGCACCCCTCCAAGACTTTAGACTCGTCCTCACTGCTAGGCGTCCGAAACGTGGTTACACTATACTTTTTCCTATTCGAGTCGTAAACAAAGAAGGACAATTCTACTTTGAAAATGGGATAGTCCTTGTTTGTTTACGACTCGAAAAGAACAAGCACTATAAAGCAGTTATTTACTGTTATAGTATGAAAAATGTAAATGCTTCCAAACATATTATTGATATCAGCAGTTTCGTGCCCCCACGCCCCCACCCCCCCTCCATATTAATATTAATTTGTTTTTCGTGTTTAATTTTTTTTTTTTTTCATTCTTCTAGCAAGTTTTGAATTTCTATTAAATTTTGAATTTTTCAAATCTATTTTTTCTTCAGTTTAACTTATATAGTTAAAATGAGGTGGAGGTTTTTTCGAATTTCGAATGTAATTGTTCAAAATGAATTTTTTTTTTTTCGATTTTAAATATTAGCTTCTATGTTTCTTTTTCTAAAATTTATTCGTTCATTTCAATCGTCTGTGTATCTTACTAACGGCTATCACTCTATTTATTTTTTATTTATTTAATTCATTCATTTGAAGGCGAAATGTTTTTTTTTCTTCTTTTTTTAATTTATTATATTTATTAAAAATCAAATGTAACGCAGTAGAAAAAATTAAATATACTGAATTTTAAATTTAAAAACTTATTTATTACAGATAACAACTTTTTATTTTTTAAATTATTAATTCATTTGAAAGATTTTTTTTTTTTTTTTTTAATTTATAGTATTTTATTGGTAAAAAAAAAAAAAAAAAAAAAAAAAAAAAAAAGTGGTAGTATATAGTTGAAAGGATTAAACTGACTAAAATTTAAGTTTAATTAAAATTTATTTGATTTTATTTATTTTTTAAAAATTTATTTATTTTTTATTTATTTAATTCTTTTTTAAGAAAAATCTACTTTTTATTTCATCATCATCACCATCATCACGTGTAGTTCAGGAGTATCTGAGGTGATCGAGACCACCACTTACCTCCCCTGAATATGTAAAAAGCTTGAAAGGATGTTGCAGAATCAATCAATTCTGTATACTTTTTATTTTGTAAAGGGAGACGGCTTATACATGGTTAAAAAACTAAAATATTTATAGATTCTGACATACAGTCATCTTAAAAAGCGTAGTTTTTAAATAATTGCAGATCCTCCTGCCGTCGGTAAATACCCGAAGCGAGGTTCAGAGCGATTTTATTTTAATGTAGGTATTATTTTTATTTTTATTTATTTTTTAAATAATCTGATATAAAAAATAAATAGTAATTCAATTCTTTTGAAAATTCATTTAAATATAGTTACCAGCGAAGCGGGCGTAGCCTGCTAGTTATTAACACTTTGACTGCCAAGCCAAAATTGCAAATGTTCACCACGGTGCCAAAAATTCTTTTGCGTATCTTTTTCGACATAAAATTATATATTAAAAAAACATTTTACAATCTGATTCATTTTGCAACACATGGGGAGATTCTCATCCTCCAACAATCAAACTCCAGTACGATTTTCATGTAATTGATATCGTTTTTACAGCAAAGAACTGAAGTGTTGAAACACCATGGCTATCATATCTGATAGCCAGTGCCCCAACGGAAACATCACAAGCTATCACATATGATAGCCATGGCAGTCAAAGTGTTAATAGCAAAAAAGCTATTTATTCCATTTTTTTTTTTTTTTTTTTTTTTTTCAAAAATATTAATATATGCAAAATTTTGTAATACAACATTTAATTTGGAAAAATGATGATAATAATAATAATAATAATAATAATAATAATAATAATAATAAAAGAAAATTTTGGCATGCATTTCAAAGAAACGCATTTAGTATTCATTAATAGTAAAAAGCAAATCCAACAGTTATAGAAGCAATAAAACAGTGATGAAGCAATGAAAGAAATATCCTATGTCCAAAATATCAGTTTTAGCAAAAAGTACTTTTTTTTGACAGGTGTTAATAAAATATTAAGTTTTTTTTTAAACACACACACACACACACACACACACACATATATATATTGAAATAAGAATTTCAACAAACAAAATAATGGTGATGCTCTAAAATATTTTTCAGGATAATGTAGAAAGGCAAACATTATACAAAAGAAAAAAAGTAATTTCAACATACATATAAATGGGAGAAAAAGAGAGAAATGCTATATATTTCATTGCAACAACACAGTAAAAGCATATAAAGTCATAAAAATATTCTCTCATCTGTTTTTCTTTTTTTAGGAGCTACAGAATTGTACCATTAGATTTATATTTACAAACACACAATAACAGTAAATCACTGCTTTATAGGTCTTAATTTTTAGGATGCTGTTGACGGAATTATTATGTGCAAACATCTGTTAGTGACTTGAGGGAAAGCAATTTGGATTTATTGCATAGAGTATTTTGTCATGTAGTTTTCCGAGCTCTGAAAAATTGTTTGTTTTATGAAATGGCAAACAAAATAGTGGAAATGTAACTTAAAATTATTCGAAACTTTGTAGAAATACTAGAAATTTTGACTGTATATATGTATAATGCAGTAATATTCAACCATTTTAAAATACAGAATAAGGCGAAATTTAATTATAGTTCTCTTTACAAAGGATTGCATTTTTAAATGAGCAACGAAGTAATGTAAAAAGTATAGAAAACGATGTATAATTGTTTGTTTTAAGAAATGACAAACAAAATAGTGTAGAAGTTATTGAATATATTAAAGAAGTAATGATTTAATAAATTAAAGAAATAATATATATATATATTGTAACCAAGTTGCATTTTTAGATGAATAAAGTTATAGTTATCGTAAAAGGAGTGAAAAATGATCCATTTAGTTTTTATTTTTGAACATTATGCTATTTTAAGCTTAGGATTATTGATAATGACTTTTAAAGTTTTCACTCAGTTGAATTATAAAAACTATACATTTAACTGTAATATGAAGTATTTATCAAGAACTGATAATAATATTTAAATAAAGGACTTTAAGAAGCAATTTTCGTAAGATTTGAGCTTTGACCAGACAGTTGAAACGTATTTGGAGTTAAATTAGTAATTAAATCTAATTATTTATAAAATTATTATTTTTTATTAAATCGTTTGTTTATTAATTAATAATTTTATTAGTTCATTTATAAAATACATTCCTATAAAAAGAACTTAACTGAAATGAAGCTGTTAATTTGTACCCTGAACAATTTTTCTGTTTTCAGATATAAAGAATTCTTTACACAGAAGTTTATTTAAATATTTTTAAAAATTCTTTTTTGCATTAATATATATATATATAAATAAATAAAAAGTATTACAAAGACATAGCTAACCACTCTGTTTTGATAAAAGAAAAAATAAGTAAATAAATTAAATAATTAAATAAATAGTAAATGAATAAATAAATAATAATAAATAAACAAACAAAATAAAATAAAAAACTAAAATAAATAATAAGAAGAAAACACAATTAAGTTATGTGGATTTTTCTTATAATAATTAGTGCTTAAATGACTTCATCAGTAATAAAGTATTCTTTATAATAACATTTACATTCAAAAAGAGATGAAATGACTTAATGACGGTCCTGATTGTTAACGTAACCACTTTTTGAATTTTCGCATAAACAGCATATGCCAGCAAAATCTACCGATAGCAATTATTACTTTCTTTGTTGAATCTATACCTACTATAGTTGAATTGAGTGTTGCTGTTTTATCTCTAGAATCATGGCTTTTAAGACTCATAGATATGTATATGACATAAAATGTATATGAATATTTATGTTTGCTGTATTTATGGTTTTTTTTTCTAAATATTTATTTATTTATTTTTTTTTTTCACAATATTTATATTAAAAATTGTGGTTGATACGTTACATCCTTATTTCGGGATATCTAAATCAAAGTCAGTTTTAACATTCAAACCTGTATATTTGCGTTATAATCTTTTTTATTGTTGCACTGTTAAAAATATCAGAAATGTCACCTGACATAGAAGTCAATGAATCGTCATGGTTACACACGATTAACTTTACTTTTTTCTTCGAAAGACTACAGAAAGAACTAGTCAAAAATCGCAAAAAGTTAATGGTTTCTGAAATTAACGAAATATTTTTTTTGAAATTTATTAAAATTAACGATTATACTATTTCAAAAACGTTTCCAGAAATCTCGTAAAACTTCCATAAACATTTCATTCTTAAAAAAGAGAATTTCCTAATGAAACTCGTGCTTTAAGAATTATTATCATTCATAAAACACAGTGGGATCACTAATGTACCAATTCTTTTTGTGCTTAACCCTTTAATTGTCAAATGGTGAAAGTTTTTCCTGAAGGTCTGTACCTATACATGTATTGTCTTCTAGAGGCAACTGATGTTCACAACGTTAGAAAAGCCTATTGGCTGCTTTATAATTAGATGTAGAACGACAGAAACAAGGTAGTCATTTGGAGTTGTAGATATCCCATAACAGCCAATGAAAACACATTTTGATTTTGAGCATCAGGGCCAAATAAATGGTTAAAGTGAACATTCATTTTATGTGTGATAAAGAGGGTGCTTTTTTATTTTTATTTTTTACAAATCCATCTATATAACTCAATAAAGAGTTGCACTGAAACTGCCTAACTTTTAAATATTTATTACTATTTTATAAATTATTTTTCGTTACATTTCCATTGATTTTTCAAAAACTTTTTATCTTAAATGTTGGCTCTATTTTACTTTGTTGTGGTGGAATATAAAAAGAAATGTTTTATACATGCTACATTAAAGAAAAATTATAGTTCAAAAGTTTCATTTATTCTATGTCTCTACTTATCCAAGTTTTCTCATTTATTTGAAGAAAAATATACATTTCGTTAAAGAAAAATCTTCAGTGATAATTTATGAGGCGAATAAAACTTTAAAAATACTATTGAAAGTGTCTGTAGGAGGACCTATCCCCATTTATATTACCGAATCATATATATATTTAAAAGCTCATTTTGATATAACAACATTTTTAAAGCCATCGAGTAATAAAATATTCAGATATATTACTTTCGTGAAATATGTTTTCATCGTTTCACACGGATTCGTGCACTAGAGAATATTCGTTTTATTTGACATTTGGTACTTTAAAACCAAAAGAGAATCACCTTCCAGTCACAGAAAGAAAAACAACTTGTTTGTTCTGCAAAGGAAACGAATACATTCTTAGAATATTTAACAAAATATGAAATTCTCTCCTCGGAGAATAAAGCTGTCAAAAGATATGTACAACATACTGAAAAAATAAGATTGTTTTCGAAATAAATACCGATCAAGTTAAGTCTTTACTTTTGAAAGAAAGTAAGAAAAGTTATTTTCCCATTTCCCCCCTCAAGCACAAACTGATATAGCTTTTGAATTTATGCTGACTATTTGATGTTTTCCCAGAGACAACAATCAGATTCATCAGTTAATGCTGGAACGTGAACAAAGGGAAAATTGTTTTCAGAAAGTAAGGAAAATGGTCCTTAATTAGGTTATTTCGCTGATAATTAAAGGAATCTCGAAAGCAATTTTATAAAGTAATGATTAATTTAACATGTTTGTTAATATAAAGTACTAGAAATATGAATACATTTCTGTTAAACATGCCTGATGCTTATTTGCAGCTTTGTAAATGTCAAAAGTAAATTAAAGGGAACCATGAAAATAATGATGAAAAACATCTTTTAATATCCTAGAAACATCTAATTAAATTCACAGTACAAAATTGTATATGATTTTCAATTAATTTACCTCAATTGTTTTTGATATATTATGAATAGGAACAATTAATGAATAATTTGCTTTATCAAAATAAAAAAAAGTCCTGTCATTTTACTTTAATGTTTGTATAGTTCAGTAAAATTAATTATTTCATCAGTTTATTGAGCTATGTTAATGGAAACATGAAAGGAATCTAACAATGTTATTTCAGTATAAGTGAAAAGATCCCAATTTCATATTTTATACATTTAATATCATAAACAGAACGTGTTAACACACAATAAAAAATAATCTTGTGTGTAACAAGTAAAAACATACGACTTCTATTAACCAAAACAAAAAATTACTAAATTACTAGTATTGGCAGTATTTTCGTAATACTAATAGTAAATGTAATACTAAAAGTAAATAGTATAGTAATATTTACAATAATAGCATAGTAATACTAATTCACCAATATTACTAAATAAATCATTAGAGCCATTTTTGAGATACCGAATTTCGGTCTCACTTCCGATTTTCACCAAAACTTGGCAAACTTATATTTTCAACAGAAACCAACAGGGTATCTAAAAGGGAATTAATATGGATACTTTTAAGGAAATTCAAAAAGTCGCTTTAAAGATAAGCGCACTTGTGAGACCTCAAATTGATCTACACTGTCCAAAAAATTAGTGAAGCAAGCAAAAAAATGAAGAAACCTTTGCGTTATAGCCATGTATGGAAAAAAATGGAGAATACACATGTAATAAAATGCAATACAGAAAAAAAGAAGCAAAAAACATTGGTATGGGAACTTTAATTCTTTGGAATGGTAGAAAGATGAAATGATGCTTCAGGGCAACAATTTGGTTACGTAAATGACAAAAAACTTAATGTTTGGAAATGGTACAGGATGTTTAATATGGCTTGGGGTTCTCCGAACTGCTAAGACTGCCGCAAACCTGTTTGGCATCGATCCGATAAAGTTATCGATAAAATTTTGTGGAATACTCTTCTACTCTTGAAGGAGTGCCAGCTTCAAGTTTTGAACAGTAAAAGAAGGCCTTGGCCTTGCAGAAACGCGTCATCTGAGTATGTCCCAAACATGCTCTATTTGATTTAGATGAGGAAAGCATGCTGGCCACTCCATACTCTGTATTGTTTAAGCTTCAAGAAGTTCTCCACAAGACGAACTGTGTAAGATCTGCCCTTATCATGCATTAAAATAAAAGAATCGCTAATTTCTGCAGCGTAAGGTATAATATGAGGTCTCAGAATCTCGTCTGCATACTTTTGGGCCCTGAAATTGTCATTCCGAATAATATACAGGTTCGTACGTTCGCCTACGCTGATTCCAGCCCATACCATCAAACCACCTCGTCAGGCCCTGACTAACGGCAGGGCATACGGGGCAAATGCCCTGGGCCCCCCTTCTGGAAGGGGCCCCCTTACAGGCGTATGCAGAAATTCTGCAACCTAAAGACCTCTTATGCCACTGCAAGGGGGCCCCCTAGAATAGGCTTGCCCCGGGGCTCCAGGCAGTCTAAGTCGGGCCCTGCACCTCGTTTGTAATGTGATCTTTTCGAACGAATATAGGGTTATTTCGAGTGCCCCTTCCTTGCCATACAAAAACACAGCTGGTGTCACACTCTAAACAGAATCGGGACTCGTCAGTAAACAGCGCTTGACTCCAATCACTTTGCGCTAATCTTGATGCTCAGTCCACTTTCTTTGGTCCGCACGATATCTTGTTGTCAACGAAATGCACACCATTGTCCTACGTGAATAGAGACCACTCTGATGAAATCTATTTCGGATTGTTTAGCTTGAGACCCTTCGTCCTATTACCAAAAGAAATTGTTTTTGCAGCTAAGTAGCATTAGTTGTTCTGTCTCGACGAGCTGTTAGCAGGATATATCGGCCATTATTTGCTGTGGTAACACGCGGACAACCTTGCCTCATTGTCCTGGTCGATGACTAACGTTCCATTTTTCTTGGAATCGATTCCACACTCTTGAAATGACACTACTTGCCACTCCAACAGCATGCACTACACTTGTTTGAGTTTGGCCGAATTCAACTCTCCCAATAATACGCTAAGCCATGAATTTCAGTAAACCACGTTATGGTGAAATTTTCAAGTCATCTTTCTCAAAACAAAAGCGGAATGTTTGAATTTCACCACTGAGACAGTGAGGAAAAGAAGCTTCTGTGAAATCACGATTTCTGCACTTATATTCTATTTCTAGTTTTTGATGTCATGAACGTTGATTTGCATATAAAGTTTCCTTCTTCTGTTTTCTGACACACTTTAAATTATGGATGTTTCATTTGACATTAGTTACGAATATAAGTATTTCCATAATTTCGTTAAAACGATGGGTCCTCTAATTTTTTTTTTTTTTTTTTGAGCAGTGTATTTATGCAGGGGTTCTATCAATATCCCTGTACTAACCAGCTTATACATGTGAAAGGATATCTAATAGGATATTTATATAGCAACTTTTTTTAAAAAATGAGCCGTTTTTGAGATATGGATTTATGGTTCCAGTTCTGGTTTTGCAATTAAAAATAAAATTGAAAAAATCATCTGTACACTAGACCAGTCTTAATTTTGAAATTTCGTCGTTCTGTCTTTATTCGCTTTGAAAGATAGTGAGAAGCTTCCCCACATATATATGCTCGCACACAAACATACATCCATACATATACACATACACACTGACCAATTGCCAGAGCACTTAATGATATTGTTATGAAAGTTGCCGACATTTATGAGTGTAGAAAGTAATTCTTAATATATAAGCAGATTCTAGTCGACGAATGCACTTTATTTTGCTTTAGTCTTGTTTGTCATTTAAAGAATTTTCGAAGAATTTAGTTCAGCGCTATAAACCAATGAATCTTTATGGAAAATTCCAGAATTCTGTTCTCATTGAAATTAGAGTTAGCAATCAAATTTGGCGGCGAATATTGTTTCAGGATTGCCAGAATGAGTAAATCCTTTCTCAGTTTTAACTGAATTAATTGTTTTGGTAAAATGTATCGTTTTTCACCTCTAATTTTTGGCAAAGAGAACAAAAGTCGGCAATCTATACTCGAAAGATTTTCATTAAACTCTAAGTTATGCATTTGCCAATGTTAGATTCTGTAATAAGCCGTAACTGAAAAAACTAGCATAATTTGTTTCACGATATATATAATTCTATTATCACAATTTTTGTGGTTGGAGTAGCAGTTTTTCAGTTTTTTTCCCCCGTGGTTGGAACCTGCCTGTTTATTTACGAATCAGTTACCTCACACAAAAATATCAATTTTTTCATAACAATATGTATATTTCAACGGTTGTAAAAGGAAGTCATGTGGTGTCCACATCAGATTTTTTACATAGGAGTTATTGCTAGCTCTCGAATAATTATGTTGCCGACTATATCTCGCTTGACGAAGAAATACTTTGGTTGCAAAGGTACTCTAGGAGGTTCGTTGCAAGATTTCATAGTTGCCGAGTTTTAGTTAGATTGAATTCTTGAAAGGTGGCAGAGTAGTGTGGAACTGATAGCTCGGTTGGTGGAGAAATACTCGAGTTGTAAAAGTACTCTACGAAGCTCGTTGTAAGATTTCATGGTTTGCGAAATTTTGAATAAATGAGGTTGAGTACACTTTAGATGATGTCGAAAATATGCAAATTGATTCTCCAGTGATAGTATTTAAGAGAAAGCGAACTTAAATTCGAAGTCAGTTGGGGAGAGAGAAAGAGATAAGTGGTTTCTGGCCAGTGTTGTGCAAGTTCACGAAAAAAACGAACTAGTTCAAACTCAAGTTCATTGTGTAAAAAACGAGCTAGTTCGCGCTCAAACTCATGTCTGAAAGAAATGAACGCGCTCAGTTCAAGTTCATTTTTAAAAACGAGCGAAACTCACTAAAAGTTCATTTTTACGTACATTTTTTTTTTTTTTTTTTTCTAAATAGATCTTATCCTCTGTGAACACTTTCATAGGTAATTTCCCTTTTTCTAAAATAACCAATTACCATGAAAATTATTTTTAATTTTACGCTTAATTAAACTTATTAACTTATAACTCTTAATTATAACTTATTAATTTAATTGTAGTAAAAATTTATTTAGCAAACACTTCTGAATAGTGTACCCACTGATTTTGCATGGTTTTTTATTCTCAAATTTTCAATACGTTTCTTTATACGCATGAGAACTTATTACTAAGAGACAAATTCTATCATTTAGAGGTTCCGTCGTTTTAAATTAGTGTTGCGCAGGACCGCATTCATGAGTTTAATTATTTTCAGTTTTGAGCTGAATTTCGCTCGTTTTAGTTCCCCATCATACTATAGGTATGGGGAACTTAGGTAATCGTCAAAATTTTCGATCTCGGTTAGTTCTCCATCATACTATAGGTATGGGGAACTTAGGTAATCGTGAAATTTTCGGCCTCGGTTTTTTTTACTTTTTCACACGTTTTCCGGTGTGAGGAATCCGGAAATGACGAAATTTGTATGGTGTCCGCCTGTAGGGTGTCTGTTAGTATGTTAGTCCGTTAGTTTGTTAGTCTGTTTACACGATATCTCACGAACAAATGATCGCAGAGAGGTCAGACCAGTTTTAAAATATTACTTTCGATACTGGCAAGAACCCTATTCATTTACAACATTCGAATTAAAAAACTTCGTAAGTGATAAGAAATTTACTATTTTCTTAACATGGGAGAATAGGACAAAATTTCACTTAAACGTGCATTAAATGGAAACTTTTTACTGTAAAAATGTCAGACCAGTTTTAAAATATCAGTTTTGATGCCGGAATGAACATCAGTAACTATAAATATGCAACTTTGAAAATTTCGCAAATTATTGGAAATTTACGAATATCTTAACATGGCAGTATGGAGCGAAATTTCACATAAACGTCAATTTTTAGAGATACTTTCATGGTAACGATGTCAGACTACTTTTGAAATATTATTTAGGATAGTGGCATGAATATCACGGACTATGAATTTTCCAATATAAAAATTTCCTAAGTTATTAGAAATTTACGAATTTCTTAACATGGCAGAATAGGGCAAAATTTCACACAACTTCTCATTAAGATTTTAAAAAAAAGAAATGGAAATTTTTAAAGAAAAATCTTAAGCATACTGCTCTTATGATTGAGACAGTATTAATGTTTAGCAGCATTGATAAAGAAGCAACCATGACCCCTCATGGCAAGTGGCAGTAATGTACATGTTTGTATATATATACACATTATAGTTATTTTTTTCTTCCTGCTAAATTTAACAGAAAAAAGTATCAGATTTGCAAAAAATCTTGACTTCCAGTTTTTGATTTATTTGCATGTTTTAAGAGCTCTCGAATATAATTCGAATATTTTTTTTTTAAAATATGTGTCTGTATGTGAAGTAGTTGCTCCTAGAAGTAAAGTAGTACACTAGTACCTGTCAGTTACTGAGTTATGTTTTATAATTAAGGGAAAGCAATAATGGGAAAAGGACCCAAAATCCAGAAAATTCCGAAATCCGGAATTATTCTGGTCCCGTGGGTTCCGGATAATGGGTCCTATACTGTACTATCTAAAAGGATGAGTTTTTATTTATTTATTTACTTATTTATTTAAAACTGTTTTAAGCTTTTATTAAGATTTATTTTAGTTCTGTAATATACATTTAATGAAGTTTAAGATTTATAAATCAAAGATTGAATTTTATGATGTATATGTTGCTTACATAATTAAAGGCTGTAATTATTTTTTTTCCTTAATTGATTAAATAAAAGATAAAATTTCTACATCCCTATATTTTAATACTTGTGTGGAAGAAAAAAGAATTCTAAAATTTATTTATTTTTTAAATTATTATTATTCAACATTAATAGTAAAATTGCTGTTAATTGAGGTTCAAGATATAACACTTTCAGATCATTATCAATTGATATTTCTTGAATATATATTCTAAAATTGAAAAGGGTTTGAACTAAGAAGTTTTGTTTATATAATTTTGGAACAAATTAAAATAATCATCTAAAATATTTTTCTTGCTATAGTAAAATTTTCGTGTACATGCTATTAACAATAGCAGAGATTAAATTCATGAGTGAGAAAATCGTGCATTTGAAACTGTTAGATAGTCCTATAAACTCCTTTTAAATTGATTTCTTATAAATATGTTCACATTTTGATACCTAGTAATTCCACGAAGATTTGAGAAGTTTACAAAAAGTGCGCAATTTTTCTCGCTAATATTTCTGAAGAAATTGAATAAATCTTAAAAACTATTAAAAAAGTGAGAGTAGGAGAGAGACTAATACTATTTTTAATATGTAGTATTTTGTAGATGAAACTTATACAAAAAGTTCACTCATTTTTTGAAAGAAGACTTTATTTCATGTTTACTAGTTATTCATATAAGGCGATTTCTTTGAATTTCTGGAAAATGCAGATAAAGGCAAACTCATCGTTTTTTGTGAACGCTTGCTAACGAGAGGTAAGAGGGAACCTTCCTCCCTCCCCCAAGTCCTACACACACAATGTTAAAACAAACTGGCACATTAGGTAAATTTCAAACTTAGTTGGCAAACTTCTTAAACACTTTTCAGTCAAAAACTATAATGCATTTACAGATTCTAATTTTGCATTTCTTTCCCCCTCCCCTTTTTTCACTTTATTCTATATTCAATAAAAGAAAGTATTGGATTCCTAAAAATTTTCGGCTTCCGGTTTTCGATGAATTTACACGTTTTTAAAGGTCCAGAACACGACTGGGCGATTTTTAGAAAATGTCTGTCTGTGTGTGTGCGTAAATTTTTGGGGACTGTATCCAGTGGCGTAGCGAGCATAATTGGCGCCCGGGGTACGATTCCTTTTCGGCGTCCCCCCCCCCCCCTTATGATTATGATTTTTTATTTTTATTTTCTGAATTTTGCTTTAAATTTTTGAGTAGTTCTTCGGTCAATATTTGTAAAAGAACGAAATATTTTTCGTTTTTACTTTCCCTTACCGAAATATAGTAGACAAGGGTATCGTTTTTAAATGGAATTTTGGAAATTGAGTTTTTGTGAAATTTGCACAACTTGAGGTCCCTCCAAATCCTAAAAACAGGTCTTATGCTGATGATCTGTATGTGTGTCTGGGATCAGCACATCTCAAGGACAAATAGTAGCAAGAAATGCAATCTGAAAAATCAAATATGGCTATTAAAAATATGCTGTTCATTGGCCCTTTTACTGTTTTGGCTTTAAATAATCATTGTATATGCTCATAACTTTTACATTAAATAAAAATATATATTTAAGAATCTTTTGCTTTTTAATTTTTTCGTATGCTTTTTTTTATTCTACGTCTCTAACTTGACCTTCAGTACACAAGTTTAAAAAAACTGATATTTAAAGAAAAATTATGTTTTAATGTCTAGTAAATAGTTCTAATAAAAATAAATAAATAAATATTAAGTTCCCTAGACCACCAATGTTTCTTTCTCCTTTTGTAATAGGATACAATATATTTTTTATTTTTATTTAGAAACAACCGTCCATATTTATAAAATCCCAATAATTAAAAAAAAAAAAAAAAAAAAAAAAAAACTTTGATCATTTATAGAATAGAATAGATTTCTGATAATTTCAAACTGTCGTAGAAGCGTATTGTGCTGCTTAGATTACAAACAACATTAGCTTGCTGGTGTAATATTGGGACGTTATCACAATGGTCACAGGTTCGAATACTGGCATGATCCCTCTTCACTCTTGTAAATAATAATAATAATTTAGTCAGTCTTAAAAAGGTATATTTTATAAACATTTAATTTAATTACTTGACTGAAAAAGAAAAAAAAAAGTGTAATTAATTTGGTACAAAAAATAAATAAATAAATAAATAAATAAAAAATAAATAAATAACCTTCTATTTGAATTACTCATCCAATAAAAAATTAATATCTAACATACTCTTCCTCCTCAGCTTCCAAAAGAAAATATGTCAGTGTATGCGATTTCGACACACAAAGCTTAAAATATATAGAATTTTTTAAATGAATAAAATAAATAAAAAAACCAGAAAACCAAATGCAAGTTAGTTTTGTAGTTAAGCACCTAAATAAGACGTGCTACATTGTATAAAATTTAATTTTATTATGCTTAGGTTTAATAATAACAAAATAACTTAACTTTTTAGGTTCTTTGATTTTACTCATAAAAATATTAAAATAATCAATTTATACTAGCCAAAGAAAACTACATTTTAAAATAATAATATTTAATCTCTGTTATAGCCGCCATTTTATAAGCATGTTAATTGAAGTTGCTTTAAATTTATTTTATATTTCTAACCTATTTGTACCAAAATGCATATTTATTAAATCTCTATTAATCAAAAATAAAATATGATTCTCCACTGTGAGACTATGAATTTCTTTATTAATAATTATGAAACATTTTAAATGTTCTTAAATTTTTAAGATTATATATATATATATATATATATATATATATAAATTTATTTATTTATTAAAGCAAAATATATAAACATCTATATTCAAAGGCGTGCAGTCAACTCTTTATTTTAGATACTTATATAATTGTTTTAAATAACATACAGCTTTTAAGTAATGAAAAAAGAGCTGGTATGTATTATTTGTATTAAGACTTCTTCACATTTTTGTAGGAGAAGAAATAGCCTAAGTGGGTAATCAACTATAAGTTATAAATATATTATTTTTTTTTTTTTATTATTATTATTATTACCGTTACAAAGAATTTCATGAATTTAATTACGATTATCAAAATATAACCACCGAATGTTTAATTTTATATGCGAAAATTATTTATCATACATTGTACATTCTTTAATTATTTTATATGCTATGCTGTATAAATAATTTGAATCAGTGTTTTTTTTTTTTTTTTTTTTTTTTTTTTTTTTTTAAGTTTTTATACACTTAAAATGTTTTTATATTATTTACTGAAATTTCATTTACATAATTAGAGGTATAAACTAGTAATTTGTTTATGTATTTTTTGATTCTCTGGAAGATCTGTTCAATAATATAACTGTATTTTGTGTAATAGTATATTTTAATTCAGTTTCTTATACAATATAAATTAATAATATTATATTACACTCTCGAGTTGAGTTGTATGTAAATCAGAAGGTATGAATTCGGGGCGAGTTCCGAGTCTGAAAACTGTTTGTGGGCCAGATTGAGGCTGTAAGGACATTTTGCGGGTCAAGTTTACGTGGCCCGCGCAGGACTAAGTTAGATAAATCTGTATTAAAGTTAAATAAAAGAATAATATATCAAGAAGTTAAAGTCATGCATCATGCATAGATAATGACTTTCCAACATTACACAATATAATTACGTGAATAAATAAGGGAATATTTGAATAAATTCTGTTTTAAAAAATGAATATATATATATTTAACATGCGTCAATCATAAATTATAAACTTGTTTTCATATTTGTAGGGAAATCCATTTGTTCAATATGCTATATATATATTGCGACGTACAGTGATCAGATATGAGGAACGAAAATTTTTATTTATCAAGGTATCAATGAAATACGGAAGTAAAAGATAGCATTTTACAAAAAAGAAATGCTGAAAATTTTAATAAATAAAGAAAAAATAACCTTGAAAATTTCCCCAAAAATGTTGTATCTTTATAAAGGGAAAATAAAAGAATTACGGCAGGGTAAAGTATAGAAAGTTGTTAATATAAAATTACTGTCACTGCCCAACAACTCAAAAAATTTCAATAACGAATTAAAACATGTATAATTTTAATTTGTTTAAAACAAAACAATTAAACACGTTAACATTTAATTTTTCATTTAAATAAAAGAAAAAATATATGTACCATAGTTTTTATTTTCTTTATATATATATATAAAGAAAGAAAGAAAAGTAGCAAAATTAAATAAATATGAAAATATGTACGCACAACAATTTTAATAATATTATATAGAATTTTTAATATTAGTTAATTATTACATTGCTGTTGCTTTATTTTACTTTTGTGAGATGAAACAATTGCAAGGTCTAATTTTCCCAATCTATTATTATTATTTTTCACTCATACTATAGGTAAGGGGAACTTACGTAATCGTGAAGATTTTTGATATTGATTTTTCACTTTTTTACACGTTTTGAGGTGTGAGGATTCCGAAAATAACAAACTTGATATAGTGTCCGTCTGTAGAGTGTCTGTTAGTGTGTTAGTCTGTGTACACGATATATCAGGAACATTGAACGCAGAGAGATCGGACCAGTTTTAAAATATTACTTATGACACTGGTCGCAAGCCCACAAAACCCTATTAATTTGCAACATTTTAATTTTAAAACTACGTAAGGTAATTGAAATTTACAGTTTTATTAAAAGGGGAGAATACGACAAATTTTCGCTTAAACATGCATTAAAAGAAATATTTTTATTCTAAAGATGTCACACAAACATTAAAATATGACTTTTGATGCTGCCATGAACATCCTTGACTGTGAATTTTCTATTTTAAAATTTTCATAAGTTATTAGAAAACTATGAATTACGTAACAGAACAGTAATTTAAAAAATTACTTTAATTAATTAATTAAAAAATAGTGTGAGTATTGCTTCACAACTTTTTTTTGCTAATACACATAAATTCGAACATAATAATAACTCCATTTTCGCTGTATTTTATATAATATATATACAATATATATATATATATATATATGTATTTGATTTATTACTATATATTGTTTCTTGCCTTTAAGCTTACACACACGCATATATATACAGTAAAACCTCTCTAAGTTGGACACCTACGGTTCCAAGAAAAAGTGTCCAACTTAGAGAGGTGTCCAACTTATAGGGGTTAGACATAATGTTAATGAATACATTCCGTTCCGAGAAAAAGCGTCCAACTTAGAGGGGTGTCCAATTTATAGGGGTGTCCAACTTGAGAGGTTTCACTGTATATATATATATATATATATATATATATATATATATATATATATCAATATTTGCATATTCAATTTATGATTATATATAATATGATTCTTCTTTCGGAAATTTTAAATTCATTTAAATTTATTAAATTATAATTCATTAATGAAAGGTAAATCGACTAAAAGTTATTAAACAGCCAATTTTTTTCATTTATAAAGACGACAGAACTATTTTTCCGGTGTTTTTTTTTCCGCTTACATCATAGACCATAATGCAATGGCAATCTTTTGTGAACCCCCGCACACAAATCAGTTGCAATATTTATACAATTTCCAGTAGGCAGCATGATAAACAAAGTACAAAATCACTATCAAACATTGGATAATCTTAAAATGCTAAGACAAATGAAAATGCAATTGTACTGATTTTTAATTATAGCCTTATTGAATTTAAATATTTTTTTGTGGCCCTGTAAACCTTTGTAGAAAAAACATGAAAATGTCATATTTTTTGCATCCCTGAAGTTTCAGGGTAATTCGTCAGGTATTTATTCTAGATATTTAACAAAACATCTAAATTCGAAAGTATCCGGTGATTCAGTCATGCCATTTATAGCAAGATAATAATGTATTATCTAATTAATTTTCAATACTTACTCTTATTGGGGTGAACAGGATGACTGTTGTTTATCTTCATGGGTATTCGGTGAATTTGAAGAACTCGTAATGATGAAATTTGGCATTTTGGGAATTATTTTTCGTACGAGATCATTTCTTTTTGCTAATTCAAGTGCTCTTTTCTTACGATTTTCAGCACCACTAACTTTTTTTTTTTCTTTAAAGAAATCATGATTATTTTACATGAAATATTAAAATTATAACTAAAAAATATTTCGAAAATTTAATGTTCGGTTTTTAAACACAAAATATATTCGATAGAATTTTGCTAATGCTAAAGGCTTATCTAAACCACCCAAAAGGGCATATTGCTGCGAGAGCATGCTAATAAAACTATCTTGTATAAATCTCCATTCTCCAGTAGTTTTTTTTTTTTTTTTTTGGCCGAAAGGTTGTAAATTGGACTGTTGTCATTGATCTCTATGCCATTAGTAGCTACCCCCCGCAACGTGTTTTTGATATTTGGCTTTCTTCGACGAAAGATCTTATCAGTCCTGTTATGGTATGGGTCATCCTGTCTTTTCTTGTTAAAGTTTCGGCAAACACTTTCTTTTCTCTTTTTAAAAATAATGGGTGGTCGGTATTCCTATAAATACAAGAAGAGAAAATTGTACGATTGCAGTTATAAATCTAGGCGACATGAGATCGGGTGCGGAGGAAGGAGAAAGCGACAGCTGTCCTCAAAGGCATGTTTTTTCTTCAATTACGTTTTTATCCTGAATGTAGAATAACAGATTTGCAGGGGAATTTGTACCCGTTATCGTTTATCTTTCAAAAAATATTCTCTAATTCAGGAAAAATAAAATATAATGGAAAAGTGAATTTGGAATATGAACTTCTTTCGGTTGTTTTAAAGATGGAAAAAAAAAAAAAAAAAGCATGGGAGTAGAAGTGTAAAGTATGGAAATGGTTTAAAATAGTGTTACTTACTCTTTTAATTTCTTTGAGAAAATTCGAAAAAAGTAATTCTGGCTACACATAAAAATTATTAAAACATACAACCTGAATACAATCATTATTATTATTATTTATTTTTAAATAGTCTTTTTAATCGAACAATGACAATAATAAACAATATTAATAAATAATTCTTGTAGGAAAGAAATTGAGAAATACAGATAGATTTTATAATAAGAATAAAAAACAGTCTAGGATATTTGTACTCCATCTCTTTCTCTCTCTCTTCCCCCCCCCCCCTTCCCCGCCCATGGATTACTTTTGAGCTATACACTGATACTTAAAGAACAACTGTCGCTATGTACCATTTATTACGAAAAAAAAAAAAAAAGAAAGAAAGAAAGAAGAAGAAGAAAATAAAGAATGTTTTTGGTTAAAAACATAACTATAATTTTGAATATGAATAAATAAATAATCATAACCTAGATATTATATACAATTTAAGAATAATTCTCAGGTTCAGGAACCTGTAGTTATTTGAATTTCATCCTGATGCCGAATATTATAAATTACTTTCGGTTAGTAAGAATTTTTTAACTTTAGAATATCTTTCACATACATTAAAATTCAGTTCTTAAATATATATATATATATTATTGACTTGTGGTTCATTCACGCCCCCCCCCCTTAAAAACAACAACAACAACAACAACCTTTAAACATTTTCATATTGCCAAACTTTTAGTGGAAAACATGGGAAATATCTTTTAAACTTCATAAATTTTTGTTGCAATTTTAGTGCACTTTATAAATACTACTTTTTGTTCTGTAAACTTAAAAATAAAAAAAAAAATAGAGGGAGAGATTGACAGTGTATAGAAAGGGGAATGTGATAAATTCTGTTACATAAGTTAATGTGTAATTATGACATGGGTAAAATAAAAAGAAGGCAGCCGTATGCATTCTTAAAGTGAGTGTGTGGTATGGTGCTGACAACCTATTCTACGGATACTGGCTTGGCACTGGGATTTCCTCCTCCTGGATGGAGGCGGTCTTTCTGAAGTATCCTAGCACGTATTCTGGTGAGTTTCAGAGAAATCCGCGGAAAGCTTCGAACGGCTAGAGCGACGAGCCCGAACTGGATTCGAACCCGGTACTCCCGGTCTATCAAATTCGAAATAAAATCTCTAAAACACTGGTGGGGTTTTTCAGCTGCAGAAAAAAAATTATGCTAGAAAAGGAATTTTTGACAGACTTGAGGGTGAATTCGTCTGACAAGATATTGGCACCTGTCAACTCATTTGCACTGTATTGAGAAGTACAATGCCTCAGTTCAGCCGCTCCATCACCGTGGGAAATTGACAGCATGCTTCTTTCACCCGAATTCTGAAATTTGATCTAAACTACTTTTATCTTTCAAAGTTTTCACAAAAATACAGAATTATAATTAATTAAATATTATGATAGATAATGTTTGTTTCATGAATGTATTAAAGTATAAACTTCAATTTCTTTATTCACCAAAATAATATTGTTTAGATACCAGCATAGGAATAGCTTGCGCTCCCCCTTTCCCCTACACGTCGTATTTTATTCTGATGGTACCTATGTGTAGTAATACGTTACATACGGTCAGGATATAATCCGTATAAAGAATGCGTTACGGAACTATTGTATATCCATTTGCTTCAAACCAATAAGGGACGGTAAATAACCTGTCAAAGGGGGCCTAGAAAGCATTCTTTATAAACAATGAAAAAAAAAAATATATATATATCGACCTGCATGCAACTTTTATTTTAGTCACTATCTTTTTTTTTTTTTTTTTTTTTTTTTTAATGTCATTTTAAAATTTTTGGCGTCCTTAAAACCGCGGCGCCCTTAGGCCCGTGCCTCACGGGCCTGAGCCTGAATCCGGCACTGGGTAAAATCTAAGAAATATGTATCGTCTTTATTTCTATTCAGTTTAACAATATCCGGTCAGTAATAGCTCTTGTGGATACTCATTTGTAATCTCCCAATTAGAGGATTCTCAGAATGTACATGTTTAGCCTAAACTAGTGTTGTCTGAAACTTTCCAGGGAAGTCGACCCTCAGTCGGAAGGTTTGTCTTCCCATACATCTTCCTTAATTGATTGGCGAGTTTTACTAGCAGTAATTTTCCAAAATAATTTAGATTATTTTTCTTTTAAAAAATAAATCCTTTTATAAAAATATATCTTTCTGAAACTGCTTTTTTTTCTTTTCGTGCTGCATTTTAATGATTCAAGCTGTGTGGAAACATTACTTATAACACATTTTATCGGACAAAACAAGAAAGAAAATATTTAATAATATTACATATTAATTTAAAGTATACTTCCCAGAAATCGATCAAATCAAAAATGAAATTTTCCGGGAAAACTTGTTTGTCTTGCAGGTCATTTGGCGCCCCTCTGAGAGAGGCGCCCGGGGCATGATAACCCCCCTCGCTATGCCACTGACTGTATCTCAGGAACTACTGCCCAGAATTACATGTAAATTTATATGCAGATGTACCTTGACTAAAATTAGCGCCTACGAAATCTTGGTATCAATTTCTTAACAGGTGGCGCTGCTAGGCCGCGATTTTCACAGTTTCATGGAAGGCTATATCTCAGGAAATGCTACACGAAATTGCATATAAATTTATATGCGGACGCGCTTTGATCCAGATTAGTGCCTATCAACTTATGGTGATCATTACTCAACATGTGGCGCTGCTATACCGCGATTTCTACAATTACAGGGAAGGCTATATCTCAGGAACTACTGCACGAATTTGCTTATAAATTTATATGCATATGCACTTTTTCATTAAAATCACCAAGAAGGTAATATAAAGAAAATTATTATCTTTCAATCTGCTCCTGGACTCCCCCTTCCTCCAGGTATATACTAAGTGAAAATGGTAACAATTTAATTGATTGAAATTTCTAAAAATGTATTATGAAATAATTCTTTAAATTTATTGTTTAATGTTTATTATTTTTGCGATTTGCAAAAATGCCCTTTTTTCCGGGTGCCCTTTTTATGAGTGACTTTTTTTCCACGCGCCCTTTTTTTCGGGATCCATTTTGCACAATTATTCTCTTTTCTGTCCATTTCTTCTTCTACTTTCCTTTTTATATTTCAGACAGAAATATTTCATATGAGTTTGAGCTTGAATTGCTTTTTCACGCTCAAGTTCGTGAAAAAAACGAGTTTCGCTCAACTCAAGTTCATAATTGAAAAAACGAGCGAAGTTCAACTCAAAACTCAAAATTTTTGAGCTACGCTCATGAACGCGTTCAAATGAACGCGTTCGTGCACAACACTGTTTCTGGCCTCTTCCAAATGAAATAAGGTAGTATGTGTTTAATCTTTCACATTAGTAGGGTAAAGATAAGTTTATTAGTTACCCAATACGACTAGCTATATACTTTTAGAAGAATTAAAGTTTTATTTTGTTTTTAATAAGAGTCTTCTCGTTAGTTACACCTTTCAGAGCAGCTATATGGAGAGGATGGGAGGAAAGGTAGTGAATTTACCCTCACAAATTTATATATGTATATATAAATTTCTTTTCAGAGAATTTCCGAGTACATCATTCTTCTAAATTTAAAACGACTAATTTCGAATATCTCTGCATATTAACTATGTTACCCACGTATGTTATACGTAAATTCGAATCAACGTTCACTCGAATAAAAGCAATTTTAATCGATAACAAGTTTGCGATGAGAAAATTAAAATTTATTTATTTAGATGAATAAACAAAAATACTGAAATACTATTAAATTTTTAATAATATAAATTAACTGATAATTATATTTTAGTTTAAGAGCTGGAATCAAGGAAAGCTGCATGGAGAAAAATAATTAAATACATCATAATTTATCATTTTCGCATCTTGTAGACTTTATAAATCGGTTGATTTTTTTTTTTTTTTTTATCATAAGTTAAAAAGTTATTTGTTAGCGACAAAATTCACTTCTTAAAAATCAATAGTTTTCAACTGAATAATATTTAATTGTGAAATATAAAACACTAGGAAACCTTTCCTAGAGTACCTAATTACCATATGGAAGTTAAAAGATTTTAATTGAAGTCATCAGAATCTGGAATGAAGTTACAAGCGAACCGGATGAATATGGATGTGATGAAAGTATTCAATAGTTGAAATGTGATGACCGATACTTCAATATTTTAATTAAAATTCAAAGTATTTTATAAGTTGTAACTGATGAAAGATAGAATCAGAAATACAAGCCAGTAAAATGTTAATTAGTTTTCAACTTATATTAATTGTATTTCAGGACATTTCATTATGAGTTTATGATTACATAATATTTTATATTGTGCAATATTTTTAATGAACCATAAGATTTTTCTGCAGAAACAAAAATCGCATTAAAAAAATCTTTGATGATTAGTTTGTGTAATTTAGAATTATTACATGTAAAAATCGTTTAAAGACATGCTATTGTTTCCCCTTAAAAAAGAAAAATGTATTCTTTTCTAATATTAATTTAAGATTTAAGTAAAAAATTTATGGGAAAGTGTATCGTTAGTATAACTGCTGTGTCGAAGATTCTTTAAACTTTTATTATTCATAATTGTTTGTGCTATTCTACTATACGATAACTATTTTACTTCTACATAAAAAAAAAAAAAATATCTGTGACTGACATTTAGAAACTAAATTGTGTCTTTAGTAAAAATAGTTCCATGTCACCCTTATAAATTCTAGTTCCCTTTGCTAGCGAGTTTCAAAAACCCTTATTAGAATTCTCATTTTCCCTATTTGATCGTTTTCCTACATTATCGTAGTCAAATCTATTTAAAAATCCCTGAAAATAAATGCGAATTCAAGAGGCGAGTTTTAGTAATTATAATCTTACTTTATAACCGAATTCTAGGAAATCAAGTGAGAATTTCTCGCAATAAAAAGGATTCATAATATTCCTAATATTGTTTCGCCATCTGGAAAACTATAGACTAGAAATTCTCGATCATTTCGATTATTCAGGTTATTTGTTTGCCTTATACGCACAGCTCGTAATTCCATATTTCTAGTTGAGAGATTCAGAAAATGACTACTTATTCTATCTAGAAAGAAGCGGTATATTTTTTGTCCGTTTAAGAGTGTACTATTGTATTGTAAATGTGCTTTATACTTGTGGAGTCTGACGACAACAGGATTCCTTTCTTTTCCGAATGTTTACCACATGTCTGTATTACTTTTGTACTGTGATGTGCGCGGTCTATAAAAGTAATGCTAATTTAATATTAATGAAAAACTTTGCACAATAAATCCTGTTAATTTCTATGCGGCGGATTTGGAGTCTTGGCGAACGAACGTGGATAGGCTTCCTACAATTCTCTAGATTATAGACTATATACTCTATAATGATATACTCTACTTTATACTCTATACTCTATAATGACGTAGTAGACAACAGCTAATCTTCCTTAAAGTTTTAAATATACATTCCAAAATCTATCCAGACCTCTCAGCTTTTTATTTTGCTGTACAGTTAATTTTTATAGATTACGGCTTGTTAGATGGTCTCCAGTCTACCTTTATGGATGAGTTCCAGACCGTAGTTGCCCATAGTGTAGCACTAGTACGACGTAAAACCCACTCGCTCACTCATTCACCCAATATTTACTAGTCTCACTCTCAGCATTAATACCTGATTTCTGTATACGGCAAAAATTAGAAAGAATTATAGATAAGAGGTGTTAAAAATCACGGAATATATTTCGATTGTCACTAGATGATGATATTAATTGGTGAATAATGCAGTAGACAACAAGTCGTTGAAAGTCTGAAGGAGATCAATATACTTCAGTAGGTAACAGATTGGTTCATGATGGCAATAAAGATAATGCTTAACATTTGAATATGGTATAAAGTATTTTCACACACACACACACAAAAAAAAAAGGATTATCACATGTGAGGTCCAGACTATAGACCGTCACCAAAGTTGGGACGGAAATCACTTCGTCGCCAGTGACTCGGCGAAAGTCTTGGTCGAGTTAGTTTTATGTCGACATGGTGCTGCAGTGAAAGAATTAGGTTCTGAGTGTTTGATGAATGGGAAGTGATTTTAAGTTCGATTGAAATGAAGGGAAAGGAAGTTTGTTAGGATGTAGTATAAGATGGAATTGATAGTGAATTGGTAGTGATAGAGAATGGTAGCTGATTAGTGTGTGAAGAGGTGAAGTTAAGTGATGGTAGAGAGGTGTAGTGTCGTAGCGTAAAGTAAGAGAAGGTTCTGTCGCGCTTCGGGAATCCGGCCGATAATCCCGGTGTGAGAATAGCTAGTGTAACAGAGGGCAACCATCGACAAGATCGGTATCGGTGAGATAAGCTACCTTTTATGTATGCTTTGTTAAAAATATTTCTTGAGGTCATTTAATTAAAAGTTATAACAGAGTTAGCCCAACTCCCTCCTTGATATGGAACGTTAAATAAACTCTTATTTATTTGTTAACTTTGTCTCGAGCTCTTATTACTATCTAATTAAGTAATTAAGTAAGTAAGTTAATCTTTAAGATCTACGATTGAGAGGTATGGCGACCACGTATTCCTCACACAGAAAATAAGTTTTTTAAGGATGGACTTTTTAAGCAACAGTAAACAAATGTTTTCTGCTGTATTAAAAGATTCGCTATAAATAATAAAGATTTTTTAAATATTAGAATAGCAAATTATTTTTTTAGAGATGCATCTGAAGATTTTTTAGCATCTTTACACTAAAATGTAGGGTTCACAATAAAGTGCATGCGGGCAAAAGCTGTACCGAAAGGAATAATCTTAATGTATAGAAGTATAAATTTGAATTCTATGACGAGAAAGAGCGAGAATAATTTTAAATTTTTATAATTTTTTTTAATTTTATTGTAACCAAAAACTATATTTAAAATAATTATATTGGTATAAATTATATGTAACTTATGTATAATATTGCTTGCTTGCCAATGAACTGAAGTTGTTAAAGATCACAATCTAAAATCGGAAAGAAATGTTTGATAATGGCAATTTGCCAGATCCACAAAAGTAACTCGAAAAGAATATCTAATCTGATAGAATACCTATTAAATATCCATAAATGTGTAAAAATAAATATTCCGTATGTCGGTATATTTTATGCTCACAAGATAGCATGGGGTAAATAACATTTTTCTTTTTTACATTAATTTAATTTTGTTTTGTTATTGTAGTTCTATACAGCGTTGCCAATATCTCAAATGTTTAAATCACGCTTTATACCAGTATTTTTTGCTAGAAATGTTTCTTATTAATTCCCCACTGTTAAATAAAGTGAAATTTATTGTAGAAAATTTCTGGCATGAAGTCCGCTTAAATCGGACACTTGGCAACTACGTGTATGATAATTATTGTACAGTTGGCAACGCTGGTTCTATGTCTTAAAGGTACAGAACTACATTTTTATGGTAAATTTTTATATTCTTCTATATAAATAAGAAGAAAGTATTGGATTCATATATTTTTTTTTAATTTCAGGGTTTCGATAGATTTAAATGTTTTGAGATGTCTTAAACACGATTTGATCATAAAAAAAAAAAAAAAAAAAAAAGTACATCTGTGTGTTTACGAGTTAGCAAGATTTTGAGTATTTAGAGTGTTATTCAGAATGAGTATTTTTCAAAAGAGGTGTTGAACCATATGATAAGAAACAAAATTATCGATTTTTGCTTCATTTTTAAATAATAATAATAATAAAAATATCGATTTTTGTTTCATTTTTAAATAATAATAATAATAATAATAATAATAATAATAATAATAAATGCATTTCTTAAAAAGTTTTCTCTTCTGTCTGTAAGGCAAAGAAAAAAAAAAGTTTTTTTTTTTTTTTTTTTCGATATTTAGCGCTATTTTTCTATTTTTCTCTGAAGTGGAAATCATCTGCACTTGTCATTGAAAATAATAAGTTTTATAAATAATTTTTAGTGCACATTTGTAAAAATAAATAAAGAAATAAAAAAATAAAAATAAATAAAAATAAATAAATAAATAAAATAAAATATGGAAGAAAATTTTGTGATGATAGTAAATTTTAATAGAGCATAATTTATGTTTATACAATAACGGCATGTTATTTAGTTTCAAATTTCATATAATTTAAAAATATATTACACTATATTTTATTATAAGTAATTTGCTAAACTATTGCTTATCTAATACGCGGTTACCTATCTTTGTAATTTTTAACCAGGCTGGTTAAATGAAAATTCCTTTTTAGAAATTAGTTATTAGATTAAAATTTGTATTACTCTTTTTTAAGAGCATTCCTTCTAGAAGAAGAATAAACACAAATATAGTCAAAAACAAATATTCGAAAGGATAAAAGGAAGGAATATATATATTATAGTTTTAATTGTAAAATCTGTTTCAGAGGTATTTATGGTGTAAATTAAATGAATTAAAAAAAAGGGGGAGGCAAAAGATAATATATATATATAAACACATTTTTTTCGATCCTTATTTATTCGATTCTGTTTTTTTTTTTTTTTTTTTTTTTTAATGTATAAAAACAAGTTATTTAAATTTATAAAAAATAAATAGTTTCTCGCAAAATGATAATTATATACTGGTTTTGCTGGTTTAATTGATGCTATTTTAAAATGAAAATGTGGATTTTACTACCCAATACTTGTATTTTTATATAATTGTTTTCACAGATATTCAAGCTCATATATATATATATATATATATATATATATATATATATATATGTATGCCTCAGTTTTAGATTATAAAAATTTTAAACCATGTTTTATTATAAATGTGTAATAAATATTTTACTAATAAGTATTATTTTTATGCTTATTTTGCATTTTACTGTGCTTTGACAAATTTAGACAAAATACCTGCAGAACATTTGCAAATTTTAATGTCTCGTTGCAGAACATCGGATATAATTCTGCTCCTGGGCATTTTACTTATGAATCTTTGATCTAATGGTTTTACTAGTAATATTGTTTGATTTACCACATTATTATTTATTAGTCTGTCATTTTTTTTTTTTTTTTGGGGTGGGGGGTGGGGGGTCTAATTTAAATAACTTATTTTTGTATATATTTTTGTATATATCATTGATGAATTTTCATCATGGCTATGGCTACTTATTGTAAATATTAATACATTTTCCAAATTTTTCTACTCAAGGCTGTTTCTGTATTTATACTAAATTGTGCTCCATTAATTTTAATCAAGAATTTCAAATGTATTATTTATTTTAATCAAGATTTTCAAAAGAATTATTTATTTATTTATAGATATAAATATTTATCAATTTTTAAGAATTTATCAGGCTTTAGTTATATGCAAGCTTAGTTAAATTTTTAATACTATTTATAATTATTGTCTCAATTTATTATATTTCTAATATTTATCTTCTTTATTCATTACATGGTTGTTCTTAGTAAATACTTAGCGCCTGGCAAAAAAGGCAAATCTTATAGTTTGTCTTGTGCTCGGTACAGAGTAATGTATAGGGATTACTCTGGATGGTCATCCTGCTACCTATATCATCCTCCTCTTCGCAATTTATTTTTTAAAAAATGCAATTCTACAAGGTGTCTTACTTGCCCTCTTGCTGATGCTTCTCATTTTAGAGATAGCTCCTCTCATGTTACATTTTGTAAGGCTTTTAATATCATTTATTCAATCAAATGCAATTTATGCAATATGATTTATATTGGACAAACTAGCAATCCATTACACAAGCGGATTAACTTACATCGTTCTGATATTAAAAAATCACGACAATTTACTACTAATTTTGAATATATGCACTTCCATCAACATGACTTTAATAATATTACTGTGAAAGTTCTTAATTTTAAGAAGAATTTGAATGAACGTCTTTTACTTGAATCACAATATATTAAATCTCTGAATACACTTTATCCCTTTGGTTTAAATTCTAATGTTTATAATAAACAACATATTGTTTATTCCAAGGTTTCAAAAATTGAATTTTACAGTAATATTTATAAAACATTAAATCACTCTTTATTTAAAAAGACTACTAGAACTTCTAGGGGTTCTTCTAGGTCGTCTTCCCCACTTCTGGACATTTCATCTCTATTACAAAATCTCAAATCCTTAGAACGTATTTTTCTTAAGTCTTATAATTGGAAAGATATACGTAATTTTATATTTGGGATAAAAAAGAAGTATCTTCTTAAATATTTTAAAGTCTTCCATTCTCATTCTTTTGATTCACACTTCAGTGATGTATTTTTTGATATTTTACACTACAGGGCTGAGTGTTTTAATATTAAACTTGACTTAAAATCTGGTCAAAAAATAAATAACTCTCTCTTGGTGACAAATTTTTCTCATCCTGTGTTTAATAAACTTCATATCCACAATTTACTTAATGATCCATCCAATCCTTTTCCCATCAAAAACTTCATCATTCAAAAAACTTTTAAATACAATATTACTTTAGGCAGAAAAATATTTAACTACAATAAATTTGCTAAATTTCTTTCATCTATTGATCAGCCTCCATGCTATTGTTCTGATTCCAAATATAAATCTTTTTTCAATCCATCTCATGGTCATATTATTACTGGCGATATCAATATTGTGGAAAATCTTACTTTAAGATCTTTGATGAAATATGGCACTAAATTTCGTATGCCTTCAAAATTCAAATTTATTGATATCATTACTCAATTTAATTTAGACTTGGATCTCTTTATATACAAAATTGCTATTGATTATAATAAACCAGTGGAATATTTTAATGAGTGGAAATTTAAGCTACTTGAGAAATTTAAACTTGATTTAGTTTATAATATGCACCATCTTTCTAATATCAAGTACTATAATTTCAAAGAAATTAATTCAGCAATTCTCGACCTACAGTCTAAATTTATTATTACTTATGTTGACAAGGCGGCTAATAACTATGCAATTATTTGCAAAAAGTATTATAAACAACTTCTTTTTGATACTATGGATACTAGTAATATTTTTGTTAAGATTAATGACAGTATCGAAATTAAAAACAGGCATATATTTAATTATTACAAGTTGATAAAAACTAAAAATAATAACTATAATTATCCTTATTTAGTTGTAATTCCGAAATTTCATAAAGATCCAATTAAATTTCGTACTGTTACTGTTGCCTGTAATGCATACACTTCTAATGCTAATATTATATTATTAAATATCCTTAAAAAATTACATAGTTATATTGTTTCTAACAAGTGTAATTTTTTTCTAAAAAATAGTTTTCAACTCAAAAATAAAATTAAAAATCTTACTGATATTACTGGTATAAAAACTTTTGATTTCAATGATCTTTTTAATAATATAGTTATTAAAGATATGTTTGATATTATAAATAAACTTTTTGTAGAAAATCTGCAGTATTTAAATCTAAATGTTAACATTACTCCTTCAACCTTTAAAACTCTGACTAGGTTTATACTTTTCCATAACTATATTTTATTCAATAATTATTTATATAAACAACGTTTAGGATTGCCACAAGGTGGCATTGCTTCTAGTATATTAGCTGATCTATACTTATATTATTATGAGCGTGATATTGAGTGTACTAACTTTAAATTACTACGATACATAGATGATATAATTATATTATACTTGGATAAACATCACACCAATCTAAACTTACCTGTTAATTATCCTGAAAATCTGTCTCTTAGTAGTACTGATTTGGAATCTAATGTCATTAGTTTCTTAGATTTAAAAATTATTCTTAATTGTAATGGCAAATTAGAATTTGACTTATATGATAAAAAGAAAGATTTCCCCTTTAAGGTAAATTTTTTTACTAATTTTCAAACATGTTTACATAAATCTGTATTTGTCAATATTCTTCTTAATTTTAATCTACGTATCAAAAATTTAGTGTCTGATAAACATCAAAAAGTACAATTTCGATTTTTTAAAAAATTAGCATTAATTAATGGCTATCCCAAACACTTGATTCAAAAATTCTTTTAATCATTTATTTATTTATTTTATTATTGTAAATATTATTATTTATTATTTATTATTTATTCATAATTTTTATTTTTATTACTATTATTCACATTAAAATAATTATGAATAATTCATTTTATTTTATTTTACTATTATTTTCATCTCAATACTCTAGATGGCAGCACTATCCATGCTAAAATAATTATGAATAATAATCTGCTTTTTTTAGGATTCTGCTTTTTCTAGCCTTTCTTCTGTTCAGTTTTTCTCAGGCAAAGTTCGCTTTTTTTTTTTTTTCCATATTGTAACTTTTAATAGGTGTTGGACACATGTTTGAAAAAGACGTTGACTTTCTGTCTTGCTTTGCCCTTGAATGCACGTGTGGGTGCATTCAATTCACAAACGGAATAACTAGATTGGTTGGATCGCGCGTTCAGTTGAACTTCGAGTGAATGCGTTGCGACAGCTGATTGGCTGTTAGAGGTCAAGACTTAAAATTTTTAGAAGTGGCCAGTGACCACTGGACATGATGAACACAGTGGCCACTCATGAGTCATCGTCGTTATACATCGGATTCATACACATAATATATATATATGATATATATGTGTGTGTGCATAAAAGCATAAAAACACAAATGATATGGTCGGAAAATTAAATTAAGAAATAGTGTTCTTTATTGTATTTTAATAATAATACAATAGTCACTATTATTAAATGACTATTGTATTATTGGTCATTTAATAATACAATAAACATGTATATATAATATATGTGTGTATTTCTGCCAATAAAAAAAGTAAAGTAAAATAAAATAAAATAAAATAAAAATAAATTGGTATTTGAAAAAAAAAAAAAAAAAAAAAAAAAAAAAAAATACGCACTTCTCTAGTTTACATTTTTCAATATCTGAAATGAAAGGAGGTAGGAGGAAGACAAAATAGATTGAGTAATTGAATTATTGAAAAGTGATTCGGTTTTAGAGGGAAGATATGACCTTGTTCGAACTTCCACTGAATGCTTATGATTTTATTCTTGTTAGTGTTTTAAGAGTGAGTTCTATAAGCATGTAGTTATAACAGCATGTAATCCAGCTTTTTAAAAATGTTATTAATAACTATAGTACTTATGAGGGAAAATATATGGACTTTCATAGATAAATATTAAAACACGCATTTTGCTATGGGAAAACAGCAGGCTATAATGATGATATGATCTGACAATGTGATTTCTCATACACAATTTGTGTATTACAAGAATATTTATTTTATGTCCCATTGCAAAAGAAATACAAAAAATTGATTCATTTAATAAATTTCGTCTAGTCTGGCACTTCCACATCTGCAAATGGAAAATAATTATGATCAGAATTAGAGGAAAATGAAGTTATTTTGAGTCTGAGAAGGAGGTGGGGAGGCAAAGAATCTGTACTAGCCTATTATCAGAGGTTCAATTTTATTAATTGGCATGCGATTGCTAAAATTAGAAATTTGCTGAAATTTTTCTGTAAACATGATTGGTTGGTTAGCATCACTTTCAATAAAATGACTACCTAAACAGTTATATATATAGCTTTTATCTACTTCAAACATTTTCAGGATTATTTCATTAACACAAAAAAATTACTTAATATAACTGCAGTTACCTTTATATCCACATGAAACCTTATAAAAATTTCATACCATCAGAACAAATTTTTCAAACATTTATAGAATAAAATTTTTATGTATGTACAATACATTACTCATACATTAATATATATATATATATATATATAGTATTTAATAATCAGTTTTAAACATGTATGAAATCAACTGAGCATTAATTTTCTTAAACTAATTAAAAAAAAAAAAATCGTACCTAAAAATCTATTTTTCATCCCCCACCCCCCTGTTTACACATTTGGTATAGATATGAAATATAAATATATAATTTAATTGAAAAAAAAATATATTCATCAAGTTCAGTCTAAAAATAATTACGTATGCGAAAAATATTGAGCACTTCTATCGCTTTGTTGTTTCTAGAATTGATCATTTATCACTATCTAGAAATGGGGAAAGGGGGGGGGGGGAATTAAAAAAAAATAATTACATGAATAAGAAATATTAAATTCTCAATTCTACTTCTAGAATCTAATAAAGCATGTTTAAAATGAATATTGCCATTTATATTATGGATGAAGAAAGACTGAGAAACAACTGCAAAACATTTGATCGGCGATCGCTAGTTGGAAATAAGAAAAGGGGGAGAGAGGCAAAAAATAATTACACGAACAAGAAATACTTAACAATTATATTTCTTTCTAGATTCTAGAATATCATAAAGCAAGTTTTAAATGAATATTGACATTTATGTTGTGGATGGAGACAGATTGGAAATCGGAGGGCGCGATCATCATCGAAATCCCATTAACAATCGCCGATCGTTAATGGGATTTTTTTTAAAAACGGAAGAAATATTTTCGCGAATTCGCGGAAAAAATGGCGATTATACCAATTTTTTATGATCGCCACTTTTTCAAATTAAGTCGCCACGTGGCCAGTGGCGACCGTGAGTCTTCACCTCTATATGGCTGTCGCTTTTTGACTACGAAGTTTGTTGCAGGGGTTGTGGCAACAATCATAACGGTGTGGGTTAGATTAGGCGGGAATATTGCTAGTTGTTATGATTTAATCATAACAAAATAAATCGATAAATAAACAAATTACGCGATTTATTTGGTAGAAACAATGCTAGTGAACTCCCGTAAAGTTATGTTCTTTCTTTCGTTAAATAAGGAGTTTTCTGTAAATTTATAGGAAAAAATCCCAATTCCCTAAAAAAATGGTGTAACTTAAATTTACGAGTTTTGTCCATTTTTTTTTTTTTTTTTTTTTTTTTTTTTTTAAGGTGATTTAACCGTAAAGAAATAAAAAAATGTCCACATTTTAAACATTTTTCAAGAACACTAAATTCTGAAAGAAATATGAAGTGAAAATAATGTCAAAATGTTTCAGTGTTAATTTAATTTGAAATCATTTAGAACAATGCTAAAATTAATTATAATTTTCTATTAATAATTTGGTTGAAACCTGATTTACATACCTTCACATGAACTAGAATCTTCATTATATAGGTATCCTTCAGTGCATTCACACCTGAATGAGCCAATAGAATTGACACATTTACCCTTTTCGCAAATGCCGGGAATTGCTTCACATTCATCAACATCTATAAAATAAAAATATTGAAAATTAATTGAAAGAGCTAGTAATTTAGAATGTAAAAGCAAAGTTTAAATGTTCATTTGTAAAAAAAAAAAAAAGTAATAAAACTATAATAAATTTGAAAAAGTAATAATAATGGGAATATAGTACATAATAATTTTATATATTTGGGAATATATATGTGAATATATCAAATTAAGAATGTAGGAACCATAAGGATCTATTTAAAATAAAGTAATAGTATAAAAGCATCATTAAGTTGAACACCTTAAATCATATTAAAAATATACTATTTCGGGTCGAATCATTATATTTAATGAATTAAAATTTTAAGTAAAGAAATTAGTAGATAATTTAAATACAACAAAAAGACGGAATTAAAATTTTACAATTAAAAAGTGCGCATAGCAGGATATAGAAATTCAAAATGAAAGAAGAAAAGCAAATGCCTTAGTTTAGTAGGGGACAAAAAAAAAAAAAAAGATTCGTTATTGTTTATAGCACGCCCGAATTAATTTTGCAAAATATATTTTGATGAATATTTCACTTCTAAATTAACATGGACAACTGACAGTAAAATATATAAAATTAAATAATTCTTCTGACAGTTTTAAATTTAAAGCCTATCCTCATTTGAGGACGTTTAGTGTTCTAGCGAAAAACCTTCTAAATAGAAACACTTCGAGATAACCGATTAATTTCCTATTATGCGCTGACAAAGACCTCGAAAGTAAAGTATTATAATACATATTATTATTCATCTTGACTTAAGTTGGTATATCTTCTCAAAAAGAAATTTATATGCGATGAATGGAAAATTACAAAATAACTATCCAAATTATGCAATTATAATTAATAGCAAGCACATAAAACTTTGAGGAATCATTTACAGTGACGCTATAAACTGTCATTAAAAAGCAAAAATCATTCCAAGAAACCGCAAAAAATATACGTGCTGTTTTACTAGCTGTCCTCAAACAAGGACGTTGGGCGTTAATGGGTTTTAACAAAGAATGATAGAAATTTTATTTTTATCATATTTAAGTAGATATGATCGTATGAGGGGCGCATTTCAAAGTTTTAAACATTTAATAATAAAACCAGATTTCATAAGAAATTAAGTGAATTTATTACTTCAAATCTTACAATCATTCAATTCACTTTATATTTAAAATTTCATGGTCTAAAATGATTGTCTAAAAATCCAGTGATTAAGTAGAGATGGCAGAAAATAAAGCTTATTGTCTTAAATAGAGCCCCTATAAATACAGGCTGACTCACATACAAAATGTTGACGAAACCGAAGCTGATCTCTTCCTTCTTTTTATCATTTTTTTAAAAATCGTGGAAGTTGAAATCCATTTCGCAAATGGTTTGAACTACTAATAGCTGAGCAACCACCCATATTTTCAAAAATTTATTCGATAAAAATCGCAAAAAAAAAAACAAAAAAAAAACAAGATCAGTAGGCAACAAAATCAGTTGTCAGTTAGCTCCGTTTTTTAAAACTCTAAGAGCCAATGATCAAGAATACAGTTGTCTCTATTCAGTAAAAAAATATAATATCATTCATGTTACTTCATACGTATATATATATTTATTTTTGGTTATCCAGAATATAGAGCAACACTAATGAGCAGCAGTTCTACCAACTTATAGGGACTTTTTTATTTAACTTTTTCATTCCCATTTTGTTTCACCCATAAAACAATAAATCTTATGTTTAGTCATAAATATATATTTTTAGTCTAAAAAATATAAATATTTTTTTTTAAATAGAAGTAATTGCAGAGTATGAATTTAGTTAACAAAGCAACTAAAGGTGTTTATTTGTATTTAATAAAACTACTGATGCCATTTAGAACCATAACATTTCAATAAATAAACATGTCAAAATATTGAAAGAAATACGTGTTACAATTAATTAAAATATAAATTATAAGCATTAAAAATTAAAAACTAGTATTTGAAACAATTAATTCACTTAAATTGCCCAATAAAAGGGAAACTGATTTCGGTATTACTATCAGAGTAGAAGTACACTGTTAAAAATTTCGACAGAAAACTCTGTGCAATGTATTATCGTAAGTCTTACGTAAAATTACAGGGATAAATAAACGGAGATGTTAAAAAACTTATTTTATATATTCACTTTAATAACTAATATTAATTTAATTAATTATTGGTCAGAATATATTTCGGACTTAGAATGCTTTTTCTAAAGTAGTAACAGTCATTTTTAATCTTAATTAAATCATTAAATAGCAAAATTAGGTAAAAATACAGAATAAAGTTTGAGAATCTCGATTATTCACTTTTAACTGAGAATTACTGTAAATTTACAGAGACTCTGGATAAATATTTACATTAAATTTACAATTTTTAACAGTGGAGTAAAACACCCTTTCATTCATCAACAAGGATAATGAAACCAACCATCTAATATATATATGTATTGGTAGAAAAATGTTTATCGATTATAATATTCTTCATTTTGAATCAGTAGGAGTTTGAGATGGCAAGCAAGAAAATCTTTAGAATTATGATTCCAGTTGGCATCACGAGGAATGAAAAGGTTACCACTAATTTTGAAAAAATGGTGTTTGGTAAATATGAAGGTCGATTAGACTAACATACAGTTACATAAACATTACAATTAAAAATTAGTGATGGGTATTGAATATAAAAGTCCCTACAAGTTGGTAACAATATTAGGCAAACGTAGCTCAGTATTGCCCAACGTTAGCGCTCATCGGCGAATGTCAAAACATTTTGTACCGATTTGATAAATGTTGGAAAATACCATTCAATATCTCTACTACAATATCGTAAGTTCCGAAAAGTTTGATATTTATTTTTAAATTTTGATGTAGATAGATGATGTCCACAAAGAAAATGGAGTTTACTAAATAAGCGACACATTAAATTCTGTAAATAAATGGGGGGAAATGCTGTTATACATTAGCCATGTTTCGATCGACATTCACAGTATATCTGTGCTACTGCAATATAACAGTTCATTATTGTTATATATCCCGTTAATCATTGGATTTATATATTAGAGATATATTCTTTCTATCGTAACTGAAAAATGTTTCCGTTTAACATTGAATTTTGTAATATTTAAATAATACTTTTACAAGATTTACTGTTTAAATTTAAATAAAAATAAAAAAGTGCTTCTCATGCGTTAAAAATATTAGTTTTTTTTTTTTTTTTTTTTCTTGTTTCTTTGTTACATTTTTATTTTTTATTATTCTTTTTCTAAACTATTTTCTAAGAAATGGAGTAATTAACATAACTTTTAAAAATATTTTTTGCTTTGCTTAAAAAAGTGAAATGGAATTTAAGAATGAGAAATAAGATTTCCCACTTATCGTCAACAATAAAAAAAGTAGCATCTTCTTTATGAGTAAAAACAAAGCTATTAAATGGAAGAATGGATTTTTAATGGGAAATAGTTTTTCCCTCGGGTTGCCATTTTTCTTCTGCAGATTTTTTTAAAACCCTTTTTTTCATTTGGTAAAGAATAAGTGATAATATGCAAGAAAAAAAAAAAATGATTTACTAAGTGCCAATTGAAAAAAAAAAAGAAAAATCCTTGCTGAAATTTATATATATATTGTCAATAATTAAAAAATTGTAAACGTGTAATTGTATTTATATATAGAATAATCAGTTTAAGAGCAGTCAACTACTTATTACCAATACAGTATGTTGCCAGTAATTTTTGACTTATGTAGGAATTACGTTTTTTTTTTTTTTTTTTTTTTTTACGAAATTCTTTTCTTTTCTTTTAATAATTAATGAAGCTAATCCAGATATACTAAGGAAATTTTATACAATAAAAAATCGATCAAATTAAGAATATAATTTATAATTTTTAGTCAAATTGAAGGGAAACAGTTGTGTAGAGTATGTTTGTGTATATATGTTTATTTACCCTTAACTTATAAACAGATTATGCGATTTTTTTTATTCCTATAAAGGGCAAAAAAATGGGTAGTCTTAAATTTTTTTATAATGAAAAATGTTTTTTTTTTTCCCGTTTGTTCCAACTTTCGGAAAAAAAAAGGATATTCATCTAGAAACTTGAATGAGATATTAAATGACTCTGTATTATATTAATTATTAAAAGAATTCAGCATAACATACAGGTTGTTTCATAGGGAAACTTACATATATGGATACATTATAATTTACTGTTATTGTAAAATGAATCAAATCTCTATAAAATTCAATTATTCTACAAACTTACACGCATGTTAATACTTAAATAATAATAATAATAATAAAAACACTCTTTTATTTCAAAATGTACAAAAACTCCAATTCGTCGGATATGGATAACAGAAATGTGTGCAAAATAACAGCTCAAGCAGATGGTAGGAAGTGAGTTACAATTCGAAAAAAAATTTTGAACAAGAGTTGGGGGGGGGGGGGTTGTTCTAAGGTCTCTCCAAAGTGCGTTACTTCTTGAGCATGTATTCAAATTTCAGCTATAGGAGCTGGGTTAAAATTTGAAAAGAAATTTTGAATTAGAGTGCCCAGGGACATGAAAACCCCTTTCCCTAAATTTGTTTTTTCTTCAGTATTCTTAGTCATGAAGTGTGTGTGAAAATTCAATTCTTAGATTTGACCCACACAAATAAATAAACAACATACCAAGTTAAATGTAAAAGTAGTCCTCGTATTGAATTCAGTTCTCAACAGCTATGTATACATTTATAATACATTATCATATACAAGTTCCATAAAAGACCGTGAATGACTACAAAATATGGAAAACTTTTGAAATACAGAACCCCAAAAAGTCTATTTTAGAAATCTCGCAGCTCAATTTTTATTTTTTTTTAAGTAGATATGCGTTAAAAGTTTTGATATCGTATATTTATGACGCATTTTTAATATATATATATATTTCAAAAATAATTTTTTCAGACGATTATTTATTTATTTATTTATTTATTTATTATTATTATTATTATTATTATTATTTTTAAGGAAATATGTGTAATGTTAAAATGCTTATAATTTTTTTGCCAACTTGTCATGACTATATTCCCGTTCAGCTAGTTACTGATTAAAGATGGAGATTTTATTATTATTATTAACATTTACTTCATATAAAAGAAATAGTATAAAATAATTCTACATATTTGAAATATAATCCTTTTTATAAATTAATTTACTGATAATCAGAGTTTAATTAGCAATATATTATATAAGCAATTATATTATATATGCAACTGAATTAGAAGACTTAAAAAAAACTTTTAAAAATGATCCGTTTAGATTGTTTGAAACATATTTTATGAAACTAACTACTTATACTTATTTTTGAACTGAATAGGAAAAGCTTGTACATGAAATTTCTTTTTTTTTCCATCCTACTTTTAAAAAAGAGAATTTAAAGTGTTTATCAACATTTTATTATTATCTTATGTATTCATAGCAAAAAAGTATTGGATTCGTAAAAAATCTTCGATTTTAATTTCGATGGAATTACATGTTTTGAGATATCCTGAATACTATTTGACCATTTAAATAAAATATCTGCCTGTATGCGACCAGCATTTTTTAGCAGCAGTGCACGGAATGTCATAAAAAGTTATATTTATTTGTACCTTGACATAAGTTTGGGCCTTTTAGATTTTACAGTGTATAATTCAAGAAAGAAAGAAGAAGAAGAAAAAAAAAATAAGAAGAATTATGCTGATTTAATTTTGGTTCATATCGACAAATGGTTTCGTTGACATGCTGAAAATCTCCCAGTGTATTGAAAAGTCAGATCCCAGATTTTACAGCGTATAAATGCACCTAATTATTTGTGAGATTTTCATTATGAAAAAGAACATTGACATCATTTGGATGTATATTGGCTGACAGGTGACGTTGTTATTACTTACTGTCCGCAGCTTTCCATACGGCTATATCTGATCATTTATTGGTTAAAATTGCACCAAACTGTATATGTGAAAACTTTATTGTGAGAAGTTAATTAAATTTTGTGCATGTTAACAGGTAGGAGGCGCTGTTATGCAAAATGATATATAAGAAAGTTTTGTGATGGCCATAACATACCAGTTTACATATAATAAATTAATTTTGCTAAATATTAGAAACGTTTCACAAAACATTTCTGAAGATTTTAATATATCAGACTGTACATTTTTCTCTCATGAAAACAAAAGTCCTAACATTTTTATATTCACAATTATAAATTTTAGTGATTAAAAATGCTTTGGTATTTAAATATGAAAATGTGTATATGTAAAATTTCTAATTTATTATCAGCAAATAAAGTAACTGCATTGTATGGTTAAAAAAAAAAAAAAAAAAAAGATTAAACGATTAATTATTAATGAATAAAATTTGTCTTATCTGTTTTACAGTCATTTGCAAAAGTTTAAGACCAGAAGCCGATTTTCAGTATTTTAACACATTACATCATTTGCGCAGATTATTACGTCATCTTATGTGCTGATTGCATCAGACGCATTCTACTGCTATAAATAAAGGTGCCCGGAATGTTTATTAAGTTGTTTATTGGATTTTGTCGTAGACAATACTGTTGTGTAATTATTGTAATGGGTAAAAAACCTTCACTTACTGTTACAAAAATGTCAGAAATATTGGCCCTGCATAAAATTGGATTTTCTGAACGTCAAATAAGTTCGACAGTAAATGTGAGCAAGACAGCTGTGCATCAAGCTATTAGTTTCCTACTTGGAGTAAGTCGAGGTTTCCCTGCAGGTTTATGAGATGATAAAACAAAATCTGTGGCCAAACATCTTGAAATAGTACGCAAACTGACGTTGATGCCTTTTGCAGCCAGAGAATGTCTAATTGTATTGCAGGAGGTTCTTGTATCTCGTACGACCATCCTTCTTATCACATGACCCTCACGTGCACTCATTTTTCTAGGGTGAACGCTTCTCTTAAGGTCCACAAATTTTCCCGAAATTTAAAATTTACTAATAGCTTGATGCACAGTTGTCTTGCTCACATTTACCCCCGAACTTATTTGACGTTCAGAAAATCCAATTTTATACAGGATCAATATTTCTGAACTTTATGTAACACTAAAGGAAAGTTCTTTTACCCATTACAATAATAACACAACAGCAATATCTGTGACAAAATTCAATAAACAACTGTTGAAAAACGTACCGGGCACCTTTATTTATAGCAATAGAATGAGTTTGATGCAATCAGCATATGAGATGACGCAATAATCTGCGCAAATGATGCAATGTGTTAAAATACTGAAAATCGGCTACTGGTCTTAAACTTTTCAAAATGACTAATAATTATTTAGCAGTTTTTTTTACAATAATTATTATTGTAAAATTTCTGTACTTTATTCTCTTTCTTATGCTCACTGGTAAAAGGTGAATGACATTATACAATAAATAAATCGATAAAATATATAATATATATATTAATAGTTATAAAAGAGTAGCAAACTTACATATTTAAAAAGTAACAGAATTTTTTGCAATTAGAACTTCAAATCACACTTCAAATCACAACCAATTTATTGTTCGCATAAATAAATTTAACATTATTTATAGAAATTAATAAGACTATTTATAATTATTTTTTCTAGTGGTAAATGATAATTATGTTTTTCTGAGTTTAGTGAACTAAGATCTTTTATTTATTTATTTATTATTTTTTCTTTTTCTTTCAATAATATTTATTTCCAAAAACTTTTCGCCAATAAAAGTTATTTACCAAAAATTTCTTTATTTTCTCCGTTTTTTTTTTTTTTTTTTTTTTTAATTACGGTTTAGAGGTATAATAATACAAATAGAAAAAAAAAAAAAACGTGAATTTTTGAACTGTTATATATATATATATATATATATATTAAAGTTATTTTTAACAATTAATTCAACATAATATATATATATATTAAAAATTTAAGAAAAAGCATAAAAAATACTAAATACTATCTTTTCTTATTTTCAAAAAATAAAATCAGTAACATATGCTTTGTGCAAAAATAAAGCTATTCGATGGAAGAATAGGTTTTTAATGAGGTAAGACTTTTTCCTTTAGGTTATCATTTCTATTTGAGTGCTTCTCCATTTTTTTTTTTTTTTTTTTTTTTTTTTTTTTTAGTATCACACTTGTCTTTTCTTTTTCTTTTCTTTTCTTTGTTTTCTTTCTTTCATTTTTTTTTTTTTTTTTTTTTAATTTGAATAACTATGTATCTAATTGTTCAAAAAACAAGTTTAACCGGAGAACAGTTATTCATTTAACAAGTAATAAAGTAAGTAATTTTTGAATGATATCAAATTTATATTTCATTTCCAATAATGTAAAAAAGAGAGAGAGATAGAGAGGGGTTGGAGAGGGGGGGGGAGGGGGGGGGGGTAACAGATGAATAAAAAATTTTCCCATTTTAACAATTAAAACTCTTAACACATTTAGACATTTCACATTATTAAACTCCTTTAAAATATTAATTTTCAATCTGTGAAACTTTAGATGCTGATAAAATAGTATAAAACTTCAATTGTTTATGAAGTACCTATTTTAGCGTTTGTGAAATTAAATTAAGTCAAAACTATAATAATATATCATATATAATTTGTGATAGTCTCCAAATTATGAAAATTATTTAAAAAATTTAAAAAGTGTTTTCTAATTATCTATTATATTTTATTCAAAACTTGGTCATGACTTTTTCTTTCTTTCTTTTTACAAAAAGTCATGATTTTAAAATTATTTGCTAAATATTCATCCTAATAGGTGGAAGCTAAAATGCATATATTAGCTTTCTATTTGCAAGATTACAATTTTAGAATTTTTGAAAGTTCCAATAATTAAATTTAAAATCAAAATTTCTCAATTCTCATTATTTATTTATAAACGAAAAAAAGATTTATTTTTATTGCTCGTAGTTTATTAAATTTTTATTGATTTTGTATTTCTTTTATTTACATTTGATTATACATTCACAAAGAGAAAAATGATTGGAAAAATGGATAAATTTTTTATTTAAACACACATTTTTTTTTTTTTCAATTATTAGGTAAAAGATGTGGCTTTTATTAATACGCTTTTAAAATTTTACGACCTCATTAATAATTTCTTTTTAAACAAGAAAAGTCAAGAGTCTTTTTAAAGTGAAAATTCTTAAAAATTATAATTATTTCATTTCATTTGTAAAGCACGCTGAAAGTAAAATAGAAGAGAAAAGAACGTTGTAATTTATTGCTAGCAAATAAAAGAAGTAAAAGTCGCTTTGCATTTAAAAAAAAATCACTATTAGTCTGAAGGGGAAAAAAAAAAGATTTTCAATAAAAAATAAAAACATTTTTCGAATCAGGTTATTATTGTTTTCCTTTGATCATTTTTCTAAAGCCCCATTCAAAGCTCATTAGTGAACAATAAACCTCGGAGTCGGCAAGTAAAAACAAAGTCTTTAAAAAGTGTAAATTTGAAGTTTCTCTGTTTTCAAATTTAGAGTCCCCAATCCATATAAGGTTTTATTTTAAATCAGAAAAATGAACAGAAATATCTTTTTTTTTATTCTCCAAAAATAAAATCCCCAATAATTGTAAGGATAGTTTAATTTTTTAACCTCGTATGCCAAATATTGTTTTTGGCTTAAATAACTATAATTTAAAAGCATTTTTTTAGTCATTTTAATTTTTAAATAATAAAAAATAGAAAATATACTTACTGTATAATAAATACATTAAATATTTCGATATAATATATTGACAAATTTTGTTTGATTTAATTTAACTTACTTGATTATATTAAATTTTAAATGCTTTTTAAAAAAACTAAATTGAAGTATGCATATATACAGCGAACAGAGAAAAAGTTCGTGCTAGCGTTTAAGATTAATGCCGATTGCAAGGCTTCTAGTCCTGAGTGAAACGCCTTCCATAGGGGGCCTTTCTAAGGTATATTAGTCCACATTCATGCAGTAAGAGAGAGGGGGAGAGTGAGAGGTGGACATCTAATACAGACTTCAAAATACCAAGTTTCAATCTCTGGCAGCTACTTGTTTTTAAGTTATGGTGATAACAGATATACATACAGATCGAACGCTGAAAATTGGACTTTTGTAATCAGATTAGCTTAAAACGTGATTTTATGCAAAAAACCGAATTTGAAAAGCCAAAAAATACTATTTGTTCTTGAGATATGCTGAAGACAGACAGACACACAGACCAACAGCTAAAAACATGTTTTTTTTGGATTCAGGGGACCTTAAAACGTGTAAATATAACAGAAACTCAATTTCGAAAATCTGACCCAAAAATAATACTTTCTCTACTATATATTTGGGTAAGAGAAAGTAAAAATGTCCACTATTATATCATGCCCTGATGCATTTGAAGTAGAAAGTAACAGAAGTCAGCATGGTAATACTTGAAACTGATTATCTAAGGAAAGTTAATCTCATAACTCTGTTTTACGTTACTTTTAAATTGCTATTAATGAAACATCTAAAATAATTTCTGGTTAATAACCGTAAAGATTTATCTGTAATATTTTGTTTAAAATTGTCCAAAAACACTAACCCTATAACCAGCAATTTTTAGTAATCATATTTCTGATCACAAAAAATTTAAAGCAAAAACAGTTTACTAGGTTTTATAGTTAACATTTTAACCTTTATTTTTCGAATACAATAGTTATTTTTTCATGTAGTAAGTATAGTTAAATTATTAATAATAAATGACTTCATTCTGAAATTAGGCATGTTAAAAATATGCTATCTGCACGTTAGCTTTTCTTTACTATACGAGCACAGGAAAAAAGCTGTGAAATATAAGCATCTAAAAGTTTTTCTTATGCAGATATATGTACTTAAATTGCTAGATTATAATTACTAATTTCTATTAATTTTAAAATGATATGATACACATTCATTTTTAGGAGATAAAAAAGTTGTTAATTATCTTTCACACGAAGAGATTAAATAAAAAAAAAGCGAAAGTAAGGCACTTACAAATTATTTATTTTAACATTAATAATAATTACAGCAGATAAGCTTGCAATTATCTAAGAACAGAACTAATAGATAGATTCTTAATAGCAAATTTACTTATAAAAATTAAGAAAGGCAGAACTTTATGAAACATTTTAGGGAGATAATTACTTTTAGTATAAGGTAAGTAATTATAATATTGCGTAAAAGGTAAGAACGTTTTTATTTATTTTGATGTACGCCAATTTTTATTCCAAGGAAAAAGTAATTCATTTAGTTGATAATAAAGTTATTTTAGATTATACTAAAACAGTCTGTGATATACTCAATGAAATCTAGAGACATAAATATTTTTTTAAAAGATCCAAATGATGGATTTGAAAAAATAATTTTAATTAAAAGAAATTAATTTAGATAAATATAAATTAAATAAATTAATTCAAAAAGTTAAACCCGTTGAGAAATTAAGGAATTTCTCCTAGATTTATACTAATTTCTCCATATTCATTTTAGTTTTCATGATTTATCTCTTAAAATTAATTAAGTAATAGGAATGAAAAATGGATTAAAGAAATAACGAAATTTTATACTAATGAAGTAAAACTAAGTAAGAAAAATTGCAGTACGCTTCACTGATTCTTTTACTCAGTCACCATGTATTACACAAAGTCTGAATAAAGCTATAAAAACTCTTTTAGTCTGGAAAAGATAGGCTGAAAGAAAAAGTTATTTCGAACTAGAACATTTTTTTCTGAGGTCTCGGATAAATTACTAGTTTAGATCTGCACATTTTCTGAAAAAATGTGACTTCTTTATAAATACTACATTATCCATTACGAATAACCAATATTTATTGTTTAAGGTAAAATTTAAAACAAACTCGCTTATTTCATAATAGATAGGTCATTTTTTATTTATTTTTATTTATTTATTAATTTAAAATCAATTTAAAATCATGTAAAAAAAAAAGAACCTCAAAATCGTTCAAGGAGTTTTTAAGAAAATCCAATTTCTGCCAAATTTTGCTCCGGTGGAATGCGAGTTACTAGTGAATACTAAATTTCTTGAAAAATGAGGGTAATTTAGATATCTAATTATCATTTCACCAAACACCCAAACGTTAATTTTTTATAAAAAATATCTCGAACACTTTCCTAGAAAACCTGATTTCTGTTAAAAATTGACCCAGCCGAAGTATGGATTGCTAGCGAATGCTAATTTTCCTGAAGTTAAAAATAAGTCATAAATGTTAGTTAACTCAATAATAATAATAATAATGAAAAAAATCAAATTTTTATCAAAATCGTTAGAGTCATTTCTGAGAAACTGATGACAAGCATACAAAATTAAATCGTTTAATCAAAAGAGGGATTTATCTTCTTAAAAATTAATTTTACATGATATCCTCCTATTTTAAGTAATGTTAATTTTAACATTAAAAAAAGAAAAAAAAAAAAAAAACAGTAATTTGGTATGATACATTGAAATTTTCACGGAGAATTACTTTATGCTAAATTATATTTTGCTGGCTTTACTTCAGATAGTTTCATTTTTTAAATAAGAATATATTGTGTTTTATTAGTTAATACATGTTTAATATGTTCATAGATAAAACATGAAAAAATTTTGAACATAGTTGTTTGAGTTTTAATAATTACTTTTATTTGAGAGTTATTTTATTGTTTCTTTTACTCTCTTTAAAATATATATATATATATATATATATATATATATATATATATATATAATAATAATGTATTCCTCCTGAACATTTAATTAAAAGAAAAATAATTAACATTATAAAAATGTAAAGTAAATATGAATTAAAAATTTGATTGCATTATAAATTTAATTAAATTTGAAAAATCTAATTTTCTCAAGCAAGAATTTTATGAGTACGGTAAAGTAAATTAATATACTAAATTATCAGTTCATATTTTAAAATCAATACTAAGCTAAGCGCAGCAAATAAGGTGCAGCAGATAGCAACAAATTTAGCAAAGGAAGAAAGGATAGGGAAATAAATTGAACGATATTTAATAGATTTATATTTATAGATAATTTTTATCATTATTTGCACGGTCAAAAGTTTGTCATACATACGGATCATGCGTCTCTCACTTGGTTAAAAAATGTTAAAAATTTAAGAGGAAGATTATTCCGCTGGTCCCTTAAACTTAGTATGTTTGACTATGAAATTAAATATCAAAAAGGATCAACAAATATTGAAGCTGATATGCTATCTAGATTACCTGTTTTGGAAAATGTGTCACACCATGTACACCTCCTAGACTTAAATGAAATCAAAGAAAACCAGAAAAAAGAAAACACAGGTATTAACATTAAGAAAACTCTTGAAATTGAAGATGTAATTGTAATTAAAAAGAAAGGTTTGTATAAGGTAATAGTCCCGATGTCATTAAGATTACGCCTCCTACAGAAAACCCACACTCAATTTGGACACCCAGGAATTTATAAAATGATAAATTTAATTACACCACAGTATTATTGGCCTAATATTAATAAAGATATTGAAAATTTTGTAAAACATTGTCATACCTGTCAAATAAATAAAAAATGCAGACATAAACGGTTTGGTTCATTACAGGAAGTACCGCCAACAGATAAACCTTTTGAATGTTTGTCTTTGGACACTGTTGGTGGGTTTAACTACTATAATTCTACAAAAAAATATTTGCATTTGGTCGTGGACCATGCAACCCGTTATGTGTGGGGATTTCCATCAAAAAGCGTTACCACTGAAACGTATACAAACTTTTTAAAACAACTTTTTCAAATTCAAGTACCTAAAAAATTGTTAACAGATAGGAATGCAGCATTCACGGCATCCCGTTTCAAAAAGTTCCTTCGAAATTATAATACAAAACATTTGTTAACAAGTAGCCATCATCCCGAATGCAACGGGAAAGTCGAGCGCCTCAATCAGACTATTGTTACGCGTCTAAAATGTAAGGTTAATTCTTCTTCAAATAAAATTCCCTGGACTAAATTAATTGATGAAGTTTTACATCAATATAACTTAACACCTCACTCTGTAACTCAATTCCCACCTAGTTATTTATTATTGGGAGAATTACCATATGATCCATTATTAGTAAACAATAGTTACTATCCTTCAGTTGATGAAGCTAGAAAAATAGCAAAAGAAAAAACAATACAATGTCATAAAAAAAACAAAATCCGATTTGATGCTCGATTTCTCCCTGTTAAATTTAAAGTTGGTGATGAAATTATTTATGAAGAATTCCAATATCCCAACACACGTAAGTTAAGTCCACCTTATTCAGGCCCTTACACAATCTTAAAACAAATATCCGAAGTTAATTTTGAAATAGACAAACCCAGTCCCCATTTTAAAAGAAATTCAGAAATTGTTCATTCATCTAAGTTAAGATACTATAATAATCCTCAAAAATTCAAATTAAGTCATGAATAATTTTAGTTAGGGATCAACTCCATGCCCCAAGTATTTTTTTTTTATTTATTTATCATTCTCGTGATCTTCTGATCTTCACCACTATAAAGCGATCAGAGAGTGCGGGAAAAATGATTTGTTTTTGCCCTCTGTAAAAATTCACCAATTACCACCTTTAACCCAACTCAACTTTTTGGAAAGACTTGACCCCTGAACTGAGTCAAATATTAACAGTATTAACTGAGAATAATACTTTGTGGGTCAAGTTACCCACAAAACAAATTTTTTTTTTTGGCTTGCCAATGGCTGACCAAGCTCTGGTACCAATGTGGTATTTTAAAACAATTAATTACTAAATAAAGTGATTAAGTTGGTTTTATGTAAATAGGTTGTAAAAAGGAAAGACCTAGTAGTACTGGTATTCTTAATATTAGTAGTAGTATTATTAGAGTGTATTAAACACTATTGTATTTATTAAATAATTTTATGTGTCTGTTAAATGTTATATTTATGAAAAAATTATTTGTGTTAGTCTGTAAATAAAATTTCTAGAAATTGTTAAAAATGTACTATGATATAATTGTTTTTATATACTTTATGTTTTTGTTTTATTAAAATATCTTTGCATTATTAAAAAGATACACACACAAAAAAAAAAAAAAAAAAAAAAAAAAAAAACAGATTTTGTGAAAATAAAAGTTTGTTTACAATTTACAAAACATTTTTTACAATGTACTGTTAAAATTACAGTGTTATAATTATTGTTATACACATTCTATATGGACTCAATAACCAAGATCAGACTTTTTACAACAATTATTTATTGTCAACGATCAACGTTATTATTCAAGACATTTAAAAACTTTATTGGCCAAAAGGAACTTTACATAAAGACTTTCCTCAACAAACTAGTTTGTACATAAAAAAGATATCTTGTCAAAAATGTTATGCCGGTAAACATATTATGTTATAATTTTTTTTTTTCAGTATGTCATACGTTTTCATACATTATTTTATTAAACTTTTCTTATGTTTGTAAACAAGCGCTATAAATACCATTATATGTATCAGGCGAGCACGTTGACCAGGTCCAACAGACAAGTAAATAAATTAAAAAAGAAAAAGTAAATTTTTTATAAATAAAGGGAAAGGCCATAACTCCTACTTAAAAAGGATTCCATAACAAAATATTTCAGACGAAATTTTCTAAAAAATAAAATTTTCATTTCTAAAATAAAATTTTCCATTTTTAAATAAATTTTCCATTTTAAATAAATTTTTCAAAAACTTAAGTTTTATAATTTGTCAAATTTTCCATTTTAAGTTTAACTTTCTCCTGGAGTATCTCCTACTTCTGAGGGACTTCCCACATACTTGCAGGCAAGTATGGGGGAGCGTCGGCTTGGAGGGGGGGGGATATAAAAGGATAAAATAAGCAAGATTCTAAATTAATATTTAAATTAATATTAAATGATATCTTAATAGAATTAGCTCAGAATAAATCTTAATTTTAAGAACAACTTTGTGAGAGTTCTATTTTAGCGCCCCTGTTAAGTTAGTTTTTCAGCAAAGCACATCGTAGCGCGGGAATCGCGATTAGAAGAAGTTTCATAATCAAAATTATGCAATAGTTGAAATTAGCGGCAATGCATTGCGAAATACGAAATCCTGGATATCCGGGTCAGCCAATGAAAGGATGTGGGTTGGATTTTGGCTGACCTGGTTATCCAATAAGAATAGTTTCGGTTCCCGCCGAAATATCCATATAAAAACGGGAGCACACGAAAATCGGAGGCTCTTTCCATGAAAGCTTTTGATTAAATAGTCGACGACAATAATAAGTTTAAGTTAACGGTCCCAGGATGGGAATTGATTCGCGGTTCCGCCGTTAATGGAACAATTTCGGCCCGACTCGGCTACGGATCTGTACAGCGTGCTCAAAATGAAGTGACTTAATAAAGTGTAATATGACTGTCTTCAAATAAACGACTGCATCATCAATTGTGGAGAATTTCTTTGAGTGAACTTTCTTAATATGGAGTGACTGGAATACATCAGCCCTACAAGAAAGGGCTTACGTTACATATATATATATATATATATATATAATAATAATAATGTATTCCTCCTGAACATTTAATTAAAAGAAAAATAATTAACATTATAAAAATGTAAAGTAAATATGAATTAAAAATTTGATTGCATTATAAATTTAATTAAATTTGAAAAATCTAATTTTCTCAAGCAAGAATTTTATGAGTACGGTAAAGTAAATTAATATACTAAATTATCAGTTCATATTTTAAAATCAATACTAAGCTAAGCGCAGCAAATAAGGTGCAGCAGATAGCAACAAATTTAGCAAAGGAAGAAAGGATAGGGAAATAAATTGAACGATATTTAATAGAATAAAACTTTACTTTTATTATTATTATTATTTTTTTTTTTTTAAGAAACTCTAGTCTACAAAAACGCAATATTTTGTAATATTTCATAAACACAATTGTTTTAAAAAATAGATTTTTAACGTATTTTCTTACATAAATGTAAAAGGCTGATTATTGCAGTTTTTCTGGAAAAAAAAAAAAAAAAAAAAGATTAAATGATTAATTTTACCAATCATGATTTTTTAGTTCCCAAATCCATACAGAATCCATACACATATATATTGAATGACATAAAAAATGAAACACCATAAATGGTCGGCTGTAGAGAAATACAATTTTCGGGGAACAGACAATTGAACAAGTTTCGCAGATGATCTGAAATACTCAATAGTTAGGAATTACAGTTCGTTAAGAAATTGTAAGACAATTTTGATTTTGTAAATTATGAAGTAAATAAAAGTTCTAATTATAATTTAAACATATGAATTATCAAAATGCAACACATTTATTAAAATTATGTTGTAACAACTTTGAATAATGCAATAAATGATTAAATAATAATATTAATAATAATGAAAAGCAATAATTGAAAAATACACTTTTAACCAATTATAAGACCACTTGTCTAAATAAATAAATAAAGTAAATTAATAAGATATTGATCCTTCATTTTTCCTTTTAACTTCAAATACTCTCCTATGAGTAATACTTTCACAGAACTGGTTGATTTCAGATTCAGAAATATTATACCATTTTTTCACAATGGATACTTCTATTTCATTGCCGGATAAAATCTGTTTATTATTAGCATAAACTTTGCGACATAATATATCCTAAAGATTTTTCATGGAGTTCAAATTTGGACTTCGACTTGGCTATGGCAGAACATTATTATTATTATTATTATTATTATTATTATTATTATTATTATTATTTAAGTATTCCAGGGTGACTTTAGACGTATGGCGAGAAGCATTGTCTTACAGAATCATCCAGTTATCACCACCTAAAAAAAGCTCAAACAGTATCAAATGATCATATAGCATAACTTGACACTGCGCAGAGTCCATACGTCCGGAAATTCGGTGTAAATCGTACAATTTATCAAGACTGAAAGCTCCCCAAACCGTTACTGAACCACTCTCCCCTTTTTCGACTAAAGCATTGTTTCGGTTCCTTTCTCAAATCATGCCAATGGCTATCCGGAAAGTCAAGATAAAAAATATTTATCCTATGAAAATATCATTTATTTCCATTTATTATCCCATGACATTTTTAGCCTATTTCAGTTTTTCTTCTTAATAATGTTTCAATAACCTCTGTTTTTTCAACAGTTTTATAAATTTCGCATCCCTATTTGATTTAAAACTCTTCCAAACTGTTACGTGAAAAGTTTTTTTGATAAAACGTTTCGAAATTTCACGAGTTGAAAAAACTTTTTTTTTGTTGATAATCGACATATTTGTCTATCGAAATATTTGTCGGGATGTAAAAATCACTTTTCTTCCAGGTCGTTTAATTTTACTTGAATCATTTTTGTAATTATTACATTACGAATGACAATTTTAGAACACTTCATTAACCTACAGTCGGTAACAAAAGTATCCGAACACTAGCAAAAATTCCTATATAAAAAAAGTAGAGTTAATACTGTTTTGTTAAATAAATCCTTGTCGAATCATATTCTTAGTCAGTCTAAGAACAGGATTCGACAAGGATTTATTTAACAAAACTGTATTAACTCTACTTCTTATAGATAGGAATTTTTGCTAGTGTTCGGATACTTTTGTTACCGACTGTAGCAGTTAAATGTTTAGATTTATCAGCGCCCTTATAAAATAAAATTTTTTCATTCTATTTACAGATAACTTTTTACTGTGCATCATTTTCAGTTATATCGTAAATAACAAACATAATCTGAACCTGAACATTTACTTCTCGATATACGTTTTATAATGATTTTGAAGTGACGTATAATATGTTAATTTAGTCAGATGGTCTTATAATTTAGATAAAAAGCAAAACAAACAAACGTTAGTTGAAGTAAAAGTTTCTTATCTCTTGTTACCTACAGAATTCTAAATTTCCTAAAGTTCTGCGTTTCAGAAGACACGTATGGATTATGAGATGTTTTGATGAAATACTGATAGTAGTTTTGGCAATCGGGCATTTTTACGAAGATCACATTATAAATTTACTTTAACTGGTTGATCTTACTACTGTATCACTGCTTAAACACCAGTAGATGTTTCCATTAAACATGAAATTTGCACGAAATCCATCGAAGAAGAAATATTATCATGATAGAGCATGTCCACATACGTTCACAACGTAATTCATGGGTCTGAAGAAATGCAAGGGCGGCTTCCCAATTTATTATTTTGGACATCTTGTAGAATCTGCAAGGATCTTTGGATATTACATATGAGAACATTTGCACGATAATTGGTTGAAAGTGATTTTACCGCAAGACGACCTCTCTGAAGACTCCCATTGACGCAAACTCATCGATGAGAAATGTTGGAATCAAACCACTTGTAATGCTGAAAGACACACAGTAGTATCCGGATGCGAATCGTGGTTCTTTTTATCTGATAACAGACGTCGGTTCAGAGTCTGGAGATGTCGAAAAAACAAAGCTAATCCGACACCTTTTATGGAACACAATATCGATTGCCAATGTGACAAATGTTTGAGGTGATATTAAATACAATAACAAGTTACTCTTGGTATGCATCAAAGATCCATTGACAGCATTATAAAAACTGATGAAATGTTATTGACGACTAGTTTTCTTATATTCAAAGGCTACGAAATTATATTTTTCAACAAGACAACGCGCAAACGCATATAGCCATTAACAAAAATCATGTTTTGTAGCGCTTTATTTTTGTGTGAAATGTGTTCTATCTGAACTGTAATGTAACGAGTATGTGTGTGACGTTATCGATCGTCGTTTGCCTGCTCTGCCTTATCAGTTTATTTGCCCGTTAATCGGAGGATAAAGCAGGGGTATTTGCGTTCCGGATTTTTTATTTTATTTCCCACCAGTAATTACGAATTGTTTTTTTTGGCTATGTTTAACTGCTAAACATTAATAGAAAACTACTTATAATATCACTATTAAAAATTACTGGTGAGAAATAAAATAAAAAATCCGGAACGTAAACAACCCTGATAAAGTAATAAAGATGGTTGCAATGCTTATAATTTCTTGCTTCTATAAAAATAAATTTCAATTGTAATAATTATGGAAGTAATAAAAGGGCATAAATATTCAGGAAAAAACATTATTAAAAATTCTTCTTTCCAGATTAAACAGGGAAAGAATATTTATATACCGGAAAAGGTTTAAAAAAGAAAAAAAAAAAAAAAAAAAAAAAAAACTATTTACTTTTAAATATTTTTACAATTTGAAATGATATAATCTTAGAATCCTTTTAATATGTCAGAATTTTTTTTTTTTTTTAACTAGTAGGTATAGAAAGCCTCTACCTGGTTTCCGCATCATATTTGTTCTCAGAAATTTCTATCGCAGGGTATATAATCTTAGACTGCATCGACTGCACTACTTACGTCTGCATCGTACTGTATTCATATTAAGAGAAATGGCTTGGTTCGACACGGTGACTTCAATGTTGCACTAGGCTACCCACCTTTCAGTACGATACAGCCGGAAGCAAAATTATTCGAGCGCTAGCAATAATTCCTATATAAAATAGTACACTTAATACTGTTTTGTTAAATAAATCCTTGTCGAGTCATGTTCTTAGACTGACCAAGAGCATGATTCGACAAGTATTTATTTAACAAAACCGTATTATGTGTACTCCTTTTATACAGGAATTATTGCTAGAGCCCGAACAATTTTGCAGCCGACGGTACATTTATATTATCCTAATTCGTTGATTAGTTTTATTAGGATCAGTTCCATATTTATGGTTTCATGCTACTCCATAATATTTTTATTGCAATGATCCCCATAATGCAATCTTATGTGAAATATTATTCTATTCTGCTATATTAAGAATATCTTAAATTTTGAAATTCTTAAATTAGGAAATTTTCAAATTAGAATATTCGTAGTCAATGATGTTCAAATTAGTATCCCAATAGATATTTTTAAAGTAGTCTCACATCTTTACGATAAAAATGTCCCTAAAAATGGATGTTTAAGAGAAATTTTGCTCTAGTTATTTTGCCATTTTACGAAAATCTTAAATTTCGAATAACTTAATTTTTTAAATTAGAAAATTCATTGTGAATTATGTTCATGCCAGCACTTTAAATGATATTTTAAAAATGATTTGACCTCTTTGCGATGAAAATAGCGCATAGAATGGACGTTTACGTGAAATTTATGCCTTATATTCAACCTTTTTAAAATTCATAAATTTTAAATAATTTATGAAATATTCAAAGCTGAATTTTTATATTTAATGATATTCATGACAACATCATAACTGATATTTTAAATCTGGTCTGACATCCTTACAGTAAACATTTTTCTCAAAATGGACGTTAATGAGAAATTTCGCTTTATTCTCTCATATTAAGAAAGTCGTGAATTTTGAATAGCTAATACGATCTTTAAATTAGAATGTTTCAAATCAATAGGGTTTTTTCCAGTGTTATAAGAGATATTTTAAAAGTGGTCCAACCTCTTACGACTATTTGTGAGATATTGTGTACGCAGATTTAACAAACTAACAAATTAATCACAAACTGGCACTTACTGATGGACAATGCATCGATTTTGTGATTTTTCGGAATCTTCGTGTCTCAAGACGAGTAAATATATATATTATGTATGTATATAAAGTTGAAAAATTTCACGATTACCTAAGTTTACCATATTTATAATATGATGTGGAACTAATATGAGATATATTTTTTTAATTCACAGGCGCACAAATAATTATTGTTTTTTAGTTGTTGGCTCACTTTTACCATATTTTTTATTTGTAATTGTCTAATTCTCATTTTGAATAAAATGTGAACAGTTTGAGAGCAATTAAAATAGTTGAATTTCATAATTTCCAAGAAATTTTACCATTAATTTGGATGTATGTTAAGCAATTCTATTTAACTGTAAAATTTAATCACTAGTATATTAAATCGCTATTTCAAAGAAGATTTCCCGTATATGATGGAATGCAGAGGCGAATAAGAAATATAAACATCGAAATTGTTTGTAATTTCGATGTTTATTTCATATTTACTTAAGCAAAATCCTTGAAAATAACATTTTTTTCCAACATTTCTTTTCAATGTCTTGTACCCAATAAGGATATTCCATGACGTAAGTTCGATTGTTGTAGGACAATTCATAAAACTCTAGCAACCTAATTCATTCAGACCTAACAGCCGAATGTATGAATGCATATACTTATGCAAGCGTATATATAAATGCATCGAGTTATGAATTTAGAAACGAAGTGCAATAACGGGTAAGTTACGAATTTTCATCACATAAACATGCATTTTGATTTTTCTCTTTAAAACAAAATTTATTTGAACAGTAAATGATTTAAAAACGACCTCTCTTAAACATAAAATGTTCTTAATAAATGCTTCATGTCGAAAAACTACAGCTGAATTATTTAAATCTTAGAAAAAACTCTTAGAAATTGTATTCAACAATAGGTAAAACTTGCTTAATTCTATTGATCTTAAAGAGACAGAATAATCTTAGAAATCAATATTTGCTTCAATACTGAAGCCTCTTTCACATTAACTTCTGATATGCTTCGTTGGCAGCAATGAAGGCATAAATCAGATCTCTTTTCTTGTATTAGGAAATTTAAAGGAAAGTATTTTGAAGTCACAATCATACTAAGATGCACTTTGAAACGTATTCAAGAATAACGAATGACTTTAAGTACCAAAGATGTTATCATGCTAAATGCATTGAAATGGCTAACAAATATTTGGAAAATGAATACTCTGATGCATGTAGAAGTAGCTTTTACGTGAAATGAAATATTTTTAATATTTATGAAGTTTCAGAATATATTAACAATTTAGAGGATGTTTTAATTAAAGCAAAACTCGGTGAAAAGATAATAAATTATGAAAATATTCAATCATGAATAAAATTTATATTGACATTAAATTTAGTTGTAAAAGTGTTTTTTTCCCTCACGTGTATGATGTGCATTAAAATATTTTTCATGCGTACGTGTCGATATGTTTATATGTAAATGCAAAAACAAATCTCATTATTTTTTTTACACTACGCATAGAATTACTTTTAAGTGAAATTTATTTCGAATTTTGATATAATCAATCTAGTTTGCTTTGCACTTTAACTATTAGCCCTTAAAAATAAATAAATAAGTAAAGAAAGAAAGAAAAAAGTTATGTTCTGAATTTAAAGTGAATAGTTAAAGAACTGACTAAATGATAAACTAGTGAAAAACAGAAAAACAAAAGTCTTGTAATTTCTATGCCTTAGTTTAGAATATCTAGAGTTTCTGAGGGTAAATGTATGAATCATAAAGTGGAACACTATCTGCCTTTTTGAGTATAAAGGCAAAATTTAATTATATATATTTATATTTTAAATGAACTTTGGGCAACTATATAATACATTTTAATTTTATTCTCTTACATATGTGCTTTAAAAGTGATATGGCCAAAAAGCTCCCAGAAAAATCAAGAAAATTGAAATATTTTGAAACAATATGAAATATTTTGAAAGACGTAGTTTACTGACGACATCTAACTTGTATTCTGTGATACAATTTTCTTGTATCATAAATCATGCAGAAACTCGAAATAACAATAAAAAGCTTCTGCATTATCTTTAGTTTTATCTAGTATTAGTCTAATTTCTTCTTTTCATGAATGGAAAGATGGAAATTCATAAAATATGAAGGTATTTAATGCAGGTTTCATTTATGCGAAGAGTTGGAAGCAAATCGGACTCACTGATGGTAATATCACATGTTGACAAATCCCCATACGATGTTTTCGATTCTTCAGTTTCATCATTTAGTTAGCCCACACATCGGGTCCATATTTGCGAACAATTTGTTCATTATCGATTTCCATTATAGCGTTGTTCTACTTTTTCTACTCTTCATGGAAAACATTTAGTGATTTTATATACAGTCTTTATTGCTTCGTCTATGAATGTTTATGGATTTCCCTTCCACTGTATCTTTGTTGAATTCTAGGACCACATCTAAGGGTCAATCCCAGACTGTAACCAATAGCCGACTAGGTAGCTTTAGTATGATGTTAATTAACCAACCCAACCCTAGTCGAATTCTAAAGAGAGGCTCTATCCCTTACTGCACTAAAAACTATATTCAGGAAATTACATCAACAAAAAAATTAGACAAAAGGGTATGGTTAAGGTCAGGAAAATTGTTTTGCGCATGAAGATAGAAGTCAAATAATATTCTCTGAGTCATATACCTTATTATATAACTTTGTTTAAAAATCCTTAATTTAAAATACAACCCTGACTTCATAATAAAATTTCTATATTTATGAAAAACAGAATCTGTAAAAATTTTCACCATTTTAGCGAAGCATAAAACATTTTTGTTTTTATGTCTTAAAAGAAGTGTTTTTTGTTAACCGTGTTGTACATTTTTAGTAAAATAATTTCGATATCTAAACAATTCCGATGCATATTTCGGACTTTTAGTATAACTACCAGATATTTTATTGTTTATGAAATTATGATTCAATTATAGTTGTAGAAAAAAAAGTTAAAAGTATTACAAAATGCGATGAACAATTTCAAAAGCTTTTGAAACCATTTTACAACAGATACCATATCTAATTACACTAAGAAATATATTAGCACAAATTAGATTAAATATATAAAAAATATCTGAATTCGACATTTATTTTAGTATGTTACATGGGTTTTTTCTTTAAACGGTTTTACTCTCACATCTCACTAGAATAAATTTCAAGCAAAAAGAACATTTTTCTTTTAAAAAGGTATTTTTTTTTATCTCAAAATATTAAACATGTATTTAAATACAGTACAGTTATAATTAAATTTCCGTTATAAACAGCATTCTGCATTTAAAAGAAGCGAGCGGATTGGCGCAAAATGTGGTTTGTGGACGATTTATGAGATGAACACAAGAAACAAAAACAATAATAGTTTAAAAATGTCTATAATGCGGCACTTTACATGAAAAACGGGAAAATACAACAAAATAAATGACTCATATGAAATTTGTAAATAATTTGAATATTTATTGATCAGTTTTTGATCAGACGTGGCATATTTCATTAGTTAAATTTGCCATTTTCCATAGAAAACGCCATCTGGTGGACATACTTGGAACTATCCTATTTATTCCTCTAATTCCTTTTAAAAATCGTTCAGATACCAAATTTTGTGGCAATCTGCTCGTACGTTTTGCCTATAGAAACGTTTATTAAAAGAGTTTAATTATAACCATTCTATACTTAAGAACACACATATGAACTGATATTATGACATTCTATGGTGAAACATATTAGAAATAAGTTAGACCAAAGCTTCAACCGTGTTAAAGTTAATGTTCAAATCTAATTAACTTCTAAACTTCCATTCTTCTGTTTTTAGAGAATTTAAAATCCACAATATAATTCTGAAATATAAGACATATTCTAGAAGAAAAATATTTACCTTAATTTTGTCACTGAATACACAATAAGAAATAAAAAAGAAGAATTAAACTATGCAAAATTCGTAAAACATATTGTTGGATCAATTTTTATTTGGACTTTTAAAAAGTTAATTATTTTTAACATTTAAATGTTTGATTCTTTTAAAAACTTTTTCTGCTTATCTCCTTCCAATATTTAAATATTAACATTTGAGAAATAATTACAAGAAAAGTAAAATTTAAAGCAATTTTCACAATATTTTAAAAACGACACTTTGGAAATTTACTTCTAAAGCCTTAAAGCTGAATTAGGAAAAAGTCCTTTTACCACCAGAAAATTTTCTTCAAAAAAGAAAATCCTATGAGAGGGGCTGCATTAAAGGATTTGTAATGGGTTTAAAATAAAACTGTTCAGTATTTTTGAAAATTGCTATGCATTTAAAGAGCTAAAAATATCAGTACGAAATCTGTTCAATTTTAGATAAGGCTGTAAAGAAGATTTCCAAATCATATTAAATGATATTTACATTTTAAATTGTAAAGGCATCTCTTTACAGGAATCTTTCCATGAATTACTGAAATATCTTATGTAGGATATTTTTTTCTGCTTACGATACGTGCCATTAAATACATTTTATTAATATCTAGGAACATTTGTTAACAGAAATTTTGAACAATGTTCGAGTTTTTACTTTAGTTCAACCAATTAAAAAATTTGAGGTTGAATGTTGAATAATTTCATTAAGAATGAAAAATATCCTGGGTAGGAATTGAACTTGGGACCTATGGCCCAAGCATGCATCGCCAAGGCATCGCCAAGGAGCATCGCCAAGTATGACATGGCGATGCTCTACTCTGAGCTATCCTGAACAAATCCTGACTGATATATCTCGTAAGTTGATAGATTAGAACTGCCGGATTCGATTCAAGGTCGAATTAAACATTTGGAGTTTTCCGCAGTTTTCTCCGAAATTTACACAAATACAAGCTAGGACCACTTAAAAAGACACCGGAGGGGCACTCCAGACAGGCTTAGGACCCATCACCTGTTTCATAAATTTCGTTGAAGGTTGATTTTATCTTCGCATTTTGCATCTAATTTTAACAGACTTGAAGAACATTGAGCGAAATATTTAGTTAGTGATTGTCCATAATAGCTCAGTGGTTGAGATAAATTGTAGGCACGATAAATTGTAGGTTCTAGGTTCAGTTCCTGACATAGCCCATTTTTTGCTCTGAATAACATTCGTCATCATTTAATCTCAAACTCATCAATATTCAATCCTACTGAGAAAAGTAATTCAGGAAGTTAAAATATAAATATAGTTGAGAACATTACAAATTACAATGCTGATTTTAATAACATTTAAGTATGAATGCATTTAATTTATTAAACATACTTTTGATTTGCATAATTTTGCATGAAAGCAGACGTTTGGTATAATTTTTATTAAAATTACTTTGAACAATTCTTTAAAGCTGAAAAGACCTAGTTTTTCAACGTTAAAGAATTGATGTTCGATATGCTCACATCTGAAATTAGTTACACTAGGATTTTTTAATTGCGGAAAGTTCAGATTAGAAGGAATGTATTCATGTATTAAAGATACAATTATAAACAATTTGTTGATACCCAAATAAATATATTTTAGCGAAAATTTTAACAATGCTTGGATCTATTGTGAATAGTAATTCAAGGAGTTAAAATATAATTAATTCAAGATTAATGCATTAGAAAGTTAAAATGCTGATATTAATACTACTACATGAGCATAAATATATTAAATTTATTAAACACGATTTTTTAAAATGTAATTTCATATGAAAGCTAACGTTTAGTATAATTCTTGTGAAAATGGTTTTAAAGTTCTTTAATTAACCGACTTCAAAAAGGAGGAAGTTCTCAAGTCAAATCGTATGTTTTTTTTTTTTTTTTTTTTTTTTGCTTGTTAGCTCGTAACTTCTGAACGGATACTCCGATTTTGATACTTTTTGCTTTGTTGTATAGATTTTGGTCTGAAATAGGTCCCATTGTAATATATTTACGATCTAAATAAAATAAAAGCGCCACCTGGTGGAAACAACGGAGTTAGCGTTCCAATCTCGAAAACGGTTCAAGATAAGGGGAAAAAGTGAATTACGAAGTTGTAGAGTATTATTAATTTAATAAGTAAAGACAGTTTTTAGACATTAACGCTAAAAATATAACGCTTAAAACGTGCATTTGTGTGATCGCAATTTCCTATACTGTGCGCACTTGAACTATGTTGCACACTTTTCAGAGTAGCGGGTGACACGTATGCTATGCAGTTCAAAGTACGGTTACTGTAAGCAGGCACATAGATTAATGAAAAATCGTTTTTAACCGACTTTACAAAGAGGGTGTTCTTAATTAGAACCATATGTTTGTTAGCTTCTTCGTAAGAGATGCTCTGATTTTAAAACGTTTTTTTGTTGTTGTCGTTGTTATAAAGATCCTCTATTGAAATAGGTCGCACTATGATTTCATTAAGATCTAAACAAATTACAGGGTGCTCACAAAAGTCCGTTATCTCTCTTTTAACTGTTGAACGGCTGCAGTTCGTAAAAGTAGTACGCAAATATAGTAAAATGGTTATGCGTTACGAGATGCGACCGCTTACAGGGCCACTTGGTAGAAAATAGCAGAGTTAGCGTTTCTACCTTGAAAACAATACGAGGTGTGTGTGCGTGTGTGTGTGTGTGGAGGGGGGGGGGATTACAAAGCTGTAGAGCATTATCGATATAGTCTAGAAAGACATCTTATAAATATATGAATATTAACAAAATGTTTAAACTTGCATCTGTTTGTTCGCAGTTTCCTGCACTGTAACGTTCCGAAGAGGTCATAGAAATCAAAATGACATTATTTCGATGTTTAAACTTCTGTCCGTCAGCTGCAATGCATATTTGGATCGTTTTTGAACTATTAGTTCTTTTGCGTACATTTCAACGCAGCGGGTGAGACGTTCGCTCTGTAAAATTCAATCAGAAACCAGAAGTGCATTGCAGTTGAGGATATTGTTATATCGTTTCTATGTCTGTTTTAATTTATTAAAGATATACGCTATAATTTTTTTTTTCTAGAGCCTCATGTGATAGCCTTATATGAATAACAGATAATCATCGATTCTTTTCTAGCTGCTTCTCATTTGAACGCTTATATTCCATATATTTACTGATACTGGTTACTTTTAGACTAGGTGCCTAACAGGATTTTGGGTTACGAATGCAGCGCATCCATTCTTTACATTTTAAAAACTTTTTTAATTCGATTTAGGGGGATTCAATAGATAGTTATTTTCTCATATGGCATAAAGCACGAAGAATGAAACAAATTAAAAATGCATTATTTGAGAAAAATGAATTTAAGGATAAAGTATTGACTTGAATAAAACTGACACAACTGCCTCTCGAGTGGTTAATTTTTGAGATAGAGATGTAACGTCTTCTGTGCACTTTGGGACACTTCATATATTTTTCAGTGACATAAACTCGAAATTGCCATTTTTTGAATTGTGTCACTTTTCTTCCGGGTTGCAGTATGTGAAACTGCTGTCGAACATTTTCTCATGTTCTGCTATGAATACATTTTCACTGAAAGGCAAAAAAATAAAATCTTTTTGTAAAAAAAAAAAAAAAAAAAAAAAAAAAAAAAACCCGACTCCAAAAACCAATTATTATTCAAAGAACTAAAAATAAAATGAAACTGTAAATTGAGCTTAAAAGTATGAAATAAATTCCTTCAACAACAAACAGAAACACTAAAACTAATCATAACTTTTAAAGTCGGCGCAAAATTAAATAAAATAATCTGGTGTGTCATTCACACGACTTTCTCTTACTCTGAAATTAAATACTATAAATACAGGTTGCACATTAAGAGGTAAGATAACGAGTACTGTCATGTAAACCTATGTTAAACAATTCAAATTAGGCTTAGGTTTTATTTAAAAATAACAGGAGACTTGGCGTTGGAATATTAAAACTCGAATAAACTACTACGTCAGAAACGCCAAAAGAAAAATTTTTTCGGTAGCCTTAAGCGTACAGTCTTCAGTGCAAAAAGAATTCTGAATCTGAAGAAGTGCTCGTATATATAGGAGAGGGACTGAATATAGTTCAACCAACAGGATTATGGGAAAGGTGGAGTGTGTGGCCAATAGGAATTTAGGAATGTTAGCTGTGTAAAAAGTTAAGAAAATGTGGACTGAATGTAAAATTTCCAACAATCAGACAAATAGGGAACAGTGAAATCACAATTTTCAAGGTTTTTAAAATTTTTATAAATATGAAAAGCTTAAAAAAAATCGAGTTCATGAATGGATTTAGGTCTGCAAATTATTTTAGCTGAATTAAATTTAAAATTATGATTTTCCTCCCAGCAATGTTTAGAAATAGCTGATTTATTGGTTTCTTGTTTGCGGACGTAATTCATATGTTCGTTTAGACGAAAATTAAGACTGCGTTTAGTTTGGCCAATACATGATAAACCACACTTACAGGAAACACTATAAATGCCCCAAGAATTATTATTTTCCTAAAGAATTATTATTTTCCTAAATCTAGTTAAACCATAGCTAAAATTCTCAAACAAAATGATTTTAAAATAATATTTTCGCCTTCCAATAAACTCACATTTTCTCACTTAAAAGATCCCATTGATATGCATAATTCTTGGGGCATTTATAGTATTTCCTGTCAGTGTGGTTTATCATATATTAGCCAAACTAAACGCAGTCTTAAATTTCATCGAAAAGAACATATGAATTACGTCCGCAAACAAGAAACCAATAAATCAGCTATTTCTAAACATTGCTGGGAGGAAAATCATAATTTTAAATTTAATTCAGCTAAAATAATTTGCAGACCTAAATCCATTCATGAACTCGATTTCTTTGAAGCTTTTCATACTTAAAAAATTTTTAAAAACCTTGTAAATTGTGATTTTGCTATTCCCTATTTGTCTGATTGTTGGAAATTTTACATTCAGTCCGCATTTTCTTAATTTTTCTACTGTTTACACAGCTACACATTCCTAAATTCCTATTGGCCACACTCCCCACCTTTTCCGTAATCCTATTGGTTGAACTAAATTCGGTCCCTCTCCTATATATACGAGTGCTTCTCCAGATTCAGAATTCTTTTTGCACTAAAGACGGTACGCTTAAGGCTACCGAAACAGCTGTATGCATCTCAAAATTTTTTCTTTTGTCGTTTCTGACGTAGTAGTTTATTCGAGTTTTAATATTCGGTTTTATATATTAATTAGTTTTGTGTGAGGGAGGCTACCGCCCCCCTCAACCCCCCCGTTTCATTAACGCACCTACATTTATATAGAATTTTATTCTGTTATTAAAATTAAAAGTTTACTTAAAATTATACAAACAATTTTCACACACAACATTCCTTGAAACTTATCAATCTTGATCAAACTTTTCCAGCAACAAACTTATATTAACTTCTAAATACAACATTTGGATCGCCTAAAATTATTCGTTTTTAAGTCACTCTAAGAGACACAGACAAAGATCAAACGTTAAAAAACTTGACTACGGTAATCAGGAAGCCTCAAAACGTGTAAATATACAAAAAACAAGCGATGAATATTTAGCTTAAAACATACATTATTTACCATACTCTATGAGGAATTTATTTCAATTCCCGAACAGCTTTCCTGGAAACGGTAAAATTATTAATTAAAAAAATTATCTTCCATGATAATGCAGACGACTTTCATATTAGAGAAGTAGTATAACACTAAATATAAAAAAAAGTCGAATTTATTCTCAATATTACATTTAAATAAATGAAAAATGAAAACAAGACCTTCCGGCTTTTTCGGAAGGGTAGGTTGATTTCTTTTTCCTTATCAAGTATCATTTTTTTTCAAAATGGCGGCTGCAAATTATTAATGCACTTGGTAGAAATCTTGATGTAGGCTATGCACATATGGAGTTTTAAGCAAATCGGTTCATAAATACATTTTTATGTGAATTTAAAATTTTCAAGTGGCCTGCGATTGGAAACAATAATGGTGGGTTAAGTTGACAGATATATGAAATGTATTTGTGAGATAAGTCTACTGTACACATATAGTTCGAATTAATTCAAAATCTCAAAAATTCGAATTAATTCAAAATCTCGTGTCACTTCGCTGCCACTTCGATCAAAATGGCAGAGAAAGTTGCTCATCTAAGATATCATTGCAAATTTGAAAATAATTTTTTTTTTTTTTTTTTTCAAAGAGGCTTAGTAAGTTGATAAAATGTTGGTTTTCTGTATTTCTAGTTTGTTTTAGCATTAAAATAGCCTAATTTTTCCTTAAAAACGCATTAAAAAGATCCAGTAACGCAGGAAATGAATTTGGCGCCAAATTTAGCGACTTTTTCCCTATGGCGACTTTTTTGGCGACTTTTAGCGAAAAAATACTTATTATCGATATACCTAAGATGGGCGCAATAACGTGATTGGTTCACGAGTTACGTGAATTTTCTAGATTTTTGTTGTTTAAATGATTAGTCCAATTTTCAACTTTGATTTGAATTGATTAAGTATTTCTAAAGTGTGATTTCAAGTGGCTGGAACTTAGAAACAAGATGTCGGGACAAGTTGCCCAGTGAAAACATTCAAGATAATTATATGATAATGTCACTGTCCAAATTTGGTTCGATTTGGAGTATTATTTCAGAAGTTATCGTGATTTTAAATTTTCAAGTGGCCCGCTTAACTTAAGATATCTGCCACTTTATTAAAAATGGCGGATATAGTTTACTAATAAACTTCATTAAGATCCTTACATGGTCTGTATTTACATCAAAATTCAAACAATTTCGGAATACTCTTTTTACAATTTAAATTTGAAATTTTCAAGTGGTCTCCACTTGAAAACAAAATAACGGAGCAACTTGGTTAACAAACTCATCTAAGATATTTATAAGATAAGTTAAGACACTGTTCAAATTTGGTTCCATTTGGAGTATTATTTCGGAAATTTTAATGGTTTTAAATTTTCAAGTGGTGGCCTGATTTCAAGTGGTCTCGCTTAACTTAAGATATCCGCCACTTTAATTAAAAATGGCGAATAAAGTTCATTAATAAAGTTATTTGAGACACTTGTATAATCTATGTATGCATCAAAAAAAAAAAAAAAAAAAAAAAAAAAAAAAAATCGGAATATGCTTTTTAGAATTTGAATTTGAAATTTTCAAGTGGTCTCCACTTGAAAAAAAAAAAATGGCGGAACAACTTGGTTAACAAATTCATCTGAGTTATTTATAAGATAAGTTAAGAAACTATCCAAATTTGGTTCAATTTGGAGTATCATTTCAGAAGATTTTGTGATTTTAAATTTTCAAGTGGTAGAATGATTTCAAGTGGCCCCGCTTAACTTAAGATGTCTACCACTTTATTAAAAATGACGGATAAATTTCATTAATAAACTTCATTGAGACCCTTATGTGGTCTATATTTACTTCAAATTTCAAGCAAATTCGGAATACGCTTTTTACAATTTGAATTTGAAATTTTCAAGTGGTCTCCACTTGAAATCAAAATGGCGGAGCAACTTGGTTAATAAACTCATCTAAGATATTTATAAGATAAGTTAAGACACTGTCTAAATTTGGATCGATTTGGAGTATTATTTCGGAAGTTATAGTGATTTTAAATTTTCAAGTTGTAGCCTGATTTCAAGTGGTCCCACTTAACTTAAAATATCTGCCACTTTATTAAAAATGGCGCATAAACTTCATTAATACACTTCATTGAGACCATTATGTAGCTTGTATTTACAACAAAATTCAAGCAAATCTTGCTTTAAATATGCTTTTTACAATGTCGGTTTGAAATTTTCAAGTGGCTGCCACTTGAAAACAAAAAGAAGGAGCAACTTGGTTAACAAATTCATCTGAGTTATTTATAAGATAAGTTAAGACACTATCCAAATTTGGTTCGATTTGGAGTATTATTTCAGAAGTTATTGTGATTTTAAATTTTCAAGTGGTAGAGTGATTTCAAGTGGCCCCGCTTAACTTAAGATGTCTATCACTTTATTAAAAATGACGGATAAATTTCATTAATAAACTTCATTGAGACCCTTATGTGGTCTATATTTACTTCAAATTTCAAGCAAATTCGGAATACGCTTTTTACAATCTGAATTTGAAATTTTCAAGTGGTCTCCACTTGAAATCAAAATGGCGGAGCAACTTGGTTAATAAACTCATCTAAGATATTTATAAGATAAGTTAAGACACTGTCTAAATTTGGATCGATTTGGAGTATTATTTCGTAAGTTATAGTGATTTTAAATTTTCAAGTGGTAGCCCTATTTCAAGTGGTCCCACTTAACTTAAAATATCTGCCACTATTTTAAAAATGGCGCATAAACTTCATTAATACACTTCATTGAGACCATTATGTAGCCTGTATTTACAACAAAATTCAAGGAAATCTTGCTTTAAATATGCTTTTTACAATGTCAGTTTGAAATTTTCAAGTGGCTGCCACTTGAAAACAAAAAGTAGGAGCAACTTGGTTAACGAACTCATCCAAGATATTTATAAGATTAGTTCACTGTCCAAATTTGGTTCCATTTCGAGTATTATTTCGGGAGTTATCGTGGTGACAAAATTTTCATTATATATATATATATATATATATATATATATATATATATATATATATATATAGATATATAGATAAACGAAGTGATTGCAATAGATCGATTTCTAAAGAAATCAACCTAAAAATCTATAACTTAATTTTAAATTATCGCAGATCGGTGGTTTAACCATTCGTTTTAAAGATATTGACGAGCTCTTTTGAAAAATACCCATCATGAAAATTTGCTCCCGTCGAGGGGGACCAAAGGGGGAGGCGAGGCTCCTACATACACATTTGTTTTTTTCCGGTTGACTATCTCAATTACAAAAAATATATATTCGTTTCATTTAGTTTAGTGCAGTCTATAGATATTAAACTCTACTTACCTGCAATTTCCCCCATAGACGTAATGTATTTAAATTATCCTGGGTGTCCCTGTACACGAACCATTTGCTTCATCTCAACGAAAAGCTTAGTGTGGCATCCCTATATGATACACATTTAGAATACCGAGTTTGGAATTTCTGCTACTATTTGTTCTTGAGATATGCTGATAACAGACTGACACACACACACACAGATCAACTGCTAAAAATATGATTTTCGTATTCAGGGAACCTCAAAACGTGTGAATATAACAAAAATTCACTTTCGAAAATTTGACCCAAAAACAATACTTTCTCTGCCATATATATGGGTAAGAGAAAGTAAAAATTAATAATTTTATTCAACACATAAATTAAATTCTATTCAAAATATACCTCTCACTTTGGCATCTACGAAACACAGCCAAAAACTACATTGATTAAAATAAACAATTAAGATTTTGTAAGCTGCAAAAATTTGCGAAATGTTTTGGTATCTGCCGTACTCGGCGGGGAAAAAAAAAAAAGATCGCCAAATCACCTGGTTGCCATATTTAATTTGAAAAATCATGGGTGTTTTAATAAAGTACATTAAGAGAGGAATCAAGGATATGAAATATTATTTCGTACAATACATAATACGAAAATATACATCTGGTGTGTATATTATTGTATTACATTTTGATCGCCAAATCCAAAAACGACAAGTACGACAGATAATAGCAGGAGACTTGGCGTTGGAATATTAAAACAGGAATAAACTACTACGTCAGAAACGCCAAAGAAAGATTATTGAGGTGCATACAGCTGTTTCGGTAGCCTAAAGCGTACCGTCATCAGTGCAAAAAGAATTCTGAATCTGGAGAAGTGCTCATATATATAGGAGAGGGACCGGATTTAGTTCAACCAATAGGATTACGGAAGAGGTGGGGAGTGTGGCCAATAGGAATTAAGGATTGTGTAGCTGTGTAAACTGTAGAAAAATTAAGGAAATGTGGACTGAATGTAAAATTTCCAACAATCAGACAAATAGGGAACAGCGAAATCACAATTTACAAGGTTTTTAAAATTTTTATAAATATGAAAAGCTTCAAAGAAATCGAGTTCATGAATGGATTTAGGTCTGCAAATTATTTTAGCTGAATTAAATTTAAAATTATGATTTTCCTCCCAGCAATGTTTAGAAATAGCCGATTTATTGGTTTCTTGTTTGCGGACGTAATTCATATGTTCTTTTAGACGAAATTTAAGACTGCGTTTAGTTTGGCCAATATATGATAAACCACACTGACAAGAAATACTATAAATGCCCCAAGAATTATGCATATCAATAGGATCTTTTAACTGAGAAAAGGTGAGTTTATTGGAAGGCGAAAATATTATTTTAAAATCATATTGTTTGAGAATTTTAGCTATGGTTTGACTGGTTTTAGAAAAATAGGGTAAAACAATACTGATATTAGATGTGACTGATTTAGTAGACGAAATACGAGGGAGTTGTAATTTTTGGATAGCTTTGTCTATAATGGAAGGGTCATAACCTCTGTCAATTGCGATGGCTTTCAGGTATTTAATTTCAGATTTCAATAAAATAGGATTTGAACAAATATTAAGGGCACGGTTTACAAAAGTATAGAAAGCAGCCATTTTTTGGTTAGGTGGGTGACATGAACGCGCATGGGGAGGAAGGGAGACTGCAAAATTTTTACGATAGACAGTGGTTGAAAATCCATTTACAGTGCGAGAGACGAGGGTATCAAGAAATGGAAGGGAGCCGTTGTTTTCTATTTCATATGTAAACTGGATATTACTGTCAATTGAATTTAAGGTATCTAAGACATGGTCAATATTGTGATGAGATATGTCGATAAGTGTGAAGGTGTCGTCAACGTAACGGGTCCAAAAAGGAAAAGATATTTTCTTAAAAAGTTTGCTTTCGAAATAGTGCATGTAAATATCTGCGAGAATTGGGGAGAGAGGGGAACCCATGGCTAAACCTTCAGACTTATCACAAACCACTTTTTCTTTCCAAAATAAATTCTATCGTCAGTCTGAAGGTTTAGCCATGGGTTCCCCTCTCTCCCCAATTCTCGCAGATATTTACATGCACTATTTCGAAAGCAAACTTTTTAAGAAAATATCTTTTCCTTTTTGGACCCGTTACGTTGACGACACCTTCACACTTATCGACATATCTCATCACAATATTGACCATGTCTTAGATACCTTAAATTCAATTGACAGTAATATCCAGTTTACATATGAAATAGAAAACAACGGCTCCCTTCCATTTCTTGATACCCTCGTCTCTCGCACTGTAAATGGATTTTCAACCACTGTCTATCGTAAAAATTTTGCAGTCTCCCTTCCTCCCCATGCGCGTTCATGTCACCCACCTAACCAAAAAATGGCTGCTTTCTATACTTTTGTAAACCGTGCCCTTAATATTTGTTCAAATCCTATTTTATTGAAATCTGAAATTAAATACCTGAAAGCCATCGCAATTGACAGAGGTTATGACCCTTCCATTATAGACAAAGCTATCCAAAAATTACAACTCCCTCGTATTTCGTCTACTAAATCAGTCACATCTAATATCAGTATTGTTTTACCCTATTTTTCTAAAACCAGTCAAACCATAGCTAAAATTCTCAAACAATATGATTTTAAAATAATATTTTCGCCTTCCAATAAACTCACCTTTTCTCAGTTAAAAGATCCTATTGATATGCATAATTCTTGGGGCATTTATAGTATTTCTTGTCAGTGTGGTTTATCATATATTGGCCAAACTAAACGCAGTCTTAAATTTCGTCTAAAAGAACATATGAATTACGTCCGCAAACAAGAAACCAATAAATCGGCTATTTCTAAACATTGCTGGGAGGAAAATCATAATTTTAAATTTAATTCAGCTAAAATAATTTGCAGACCTAAATCCATTCATGAACTCGATTTCTTTGAAGCTTTTCATATTTATAAAAATTTTAAAAACCTTGTAAATTGTGATTTCGCTGTTCCCTATTTGTCTGATTGTTGGAAATTTTACATTCAGTCCACATTTCCTTAATTTTTCTACAGTTTACACAGCTACACAATCCTTAATTCCTATTGGCCACACTCCCCACCTCTTCCGTAATCCTATTGGTTGAACTAAATCCGGTCCCTCTCCTATATATATGAGCACTTCTCCAGATTCAGAATTCTTTTTGCACTGATGACGGTACGCTTTAGGCTACCGAAACAGCTGTATGCACCTCAATAATCTTTCTTTGGCGTTTCTGACGTAGTAGTTTATTCCTGTTTTAAGTACGACAGATATCAAAGTTATACGAAGTTTGCAAACAAATCTCTAGTAATTTTGTAGAAACATAAATACCAAATTGTGAAGATGTTCCCGATTTTATCTTAGATGTTTCTAATGAACAAAATGTATCCAGTGATAAAATAATAAAGGAAACTATGATGATGGATCATTCAAGAAATCAGCGTTTATAGCTATAGGTCTAAAAACAAAACTGTAAAAAAATAATCAAATTTTATTTAATTTTGCACCAACATAAAAAATTATGATTAATTTTAGAGTTTCGGTTGGTTGTTGAAGGAATCTATTTCATAATTTTAAGTGTAATTTACAATTTCATTTTATTTTTATAGTTCTTTGAATAATAGTTGTTTTTTGGAGTCTGTTCATTTTTTTTCTTTTTTTTTTACAAAAAATTTTATATTGAAAATATACAACTTTTTAAGAATTAAGGTTTGATACACTCAAATCTGAAATTAGTTACACTGGGATATATTATCTTGGAAACTTTTAAATGGACTTAAAATGAGATTCCCAAGAAAGTGTAAGATATATTATTTAGGTAATAAAAGTAATCTTATGGTAAAATGATTGCATACGATTTAATCCTTCAAAATTTTGACCAAAAAATAGATTCTTCAGAGATGAAGTAATAAGTAAATCCCTTAAAAAGAATTTGAAATAACTTTGAAATGAATTTTTACTTTGATTTTATTATTTTTAAAAACTAATTTTATCATTAATTACTTGATTTATTTTATCTTTTCGACCATTTATCTTTTTAAATTTTTCGAATATTAAAATCTAGGTTTTGTAAAATATGTACAAAAAAAAAAAAAAAAAAAAAAGATATTTTAAAGTAATTTTCAATATACTTTAAAAACGAGACTTCAAAAAATGTACTTCTAAAACTTTAAAACTGAATTACTTAAAGTTCTTTTACCAGGAGAAAATTTTCTTTGAGGAAGGAAGTCTTAAGAGAGATAGCTGCATTAAAGGATTTGTAATGGTTGTAGAGCAGAACTATTCTGTATTTTCAAAAATTGATATGCATTTAAAGAATTTAACATATCGGTAGAAAAATTTGTTTGAAACGAGAAGAAATATTATCATTATTATTATTTTTTTAATTTGATAAATAATATTTGCATTTAAAAAAATCTTATTAATGTATTTATTTACTAAGACGAGACTTTTTTTTTTTCCCTAAAGAAATTCGTTATCTTTTCTTTTTGGACACCTCTAATAAAACTGGATATCCGACAACATCGACTTAAACAAATAAGTAAAGAGCTATCGTGCAAAATTAAATTATCCACACCGTGGAGGATCAAATTTGTGACGGCATGCCTCCGGACCATCTTTAGGGGTGCAAACCAGAGACGTTAAACCTAACCAACCAATAAACCAAAATTAAATTCTGTTTAGGTAAAACTTTTATTTATTTTTCCTTTTACTGTTTTCTTTTCTTTTAGTTTCCTTTCATTAAAAAATTAAAATAATGATTAAAAAAAAAAAAAAAAAAATGTATAATCTTTGGAAAAATGAATATCTGTGGTAAATAATGTTGCGTAGCAACTTATATCGTAATCTAAAATTCGTAGGAAAAAAAGAAAAACAGCTTGTTAGTATCATTTGGTTTTTTTCTGTAAACAGAAGTCTAAGAATGGTTTACACAGAACAACTTTTTTGGATTTACATTTATTACAGCTGTGTTGTTTCAAATTAAAGTATAATAACAAAACAGCAGTGAAAATAAGTAAAAAAGCAAATGAATTTGAAGTTGTTTATCGATAGTTTAGTAAAAAATGAATATTTAGATTTATTTAGTATTGTGGTTGTGTTGAATTCTGTGCACACTCTCCTAACTCTACCTTAGAAATACAATGCAGGAAAAAACAACCACGTACAATTTCAATCAAACTTTATGTGCTCTGTACATGGCTTCCAAGTATAAAAATAATGAACCTTTCGAAAACATCATCCATGAGTAGACTGCAAATAAATTTTTGATTGATTATAATTCACACTTTTTTAAATGTTAGTTTTATAATTTACAATTCCTCTTATAATAGTTGTAAGACAGAATACAATTTATTGCAACATGCAACATAGAAATATCGATAAAACTTAAAATGCTAGTTCAAAGATAACAAGGAATGTTTTGTCCAAGGTTTTATAAAGTATAGCGAGATTTTTCTCATAACGTAAAACTAAAACAATAAAATTAATCTAAAATATATTTTAATCCTTGATTTTGAAGAAGACACTCGCTTCGCCCAAACAATCGTTAGTGTGTTCAGCTTTATCAAGATGATATTAGCCATACTACTTAATTTACTGCTTTTTTTTTTTTTCTTTTTCAAGTGAGAAAAGAAACCAGAATCGAAGCTGTTACATTTAAATGCTTCCATCAAAGCCTCTCGACACGTTGATTGTGGAAGAGTGTGTTGGAAGTGTGAGAAAGAAAATGAAACTTCGTATTTTGTACACTGCACATTATGCTACAAAAATATGTGAACATTCTCTACATTAATTTTAAATCTGTTTTGAGATTGTTAGAAAAATTCAGCCAACTAATGTATCTTATATTTAAAAAAATTCAATAAAAAAATAATATTCTGAAAAATATTCGAAAACTTGTGAACTACACTTGGGAATTATTAATATTTTATTTTTTTAATTAACTTTTATTTTTAATAACAGGTTTAATTTCACGGCGATCACAATTCCGTACAGGTCATTCTGCTTGAGACTGAGATGCTCTAGCTAAACTAAGATAAAGAAAATAAAATAAAGTTTTATACGTCCATGATTTGGAATTAAAAAAAAAAATAATAATAATAAAAAGGATAATTTAATCGAAAAAAAGGTCGTCACAACTGCAACAATACACACAAAAAAAAAAAAAAGAACAGCATTTAATCCAAGGTTTGAAACGGATAAAAAATATGCAATTTAAATTAAAAGAAAAAATATATATCTGGTAAATATATCCAAACAAGAAAATTTTACACATTAATGGAATTCTTTATTTTAGCCTTAATTTTTCATAGTCCAATTGAAAATAACAGTGAAACATTTAATGTGAAATTTTTTAATTTATATTACACATATATATATTGAATAATATTTTGGTATATTTTGTGTATTTACGAAAAAGAATTTTCAGAGGAAATATTTCCCGCCATAATAATATATCAATAATATTTTAATTATTATTCTTAATTTTCTTAGTATTTTGAAAGTTGATTTTAATTATATTTCATTGTAAAGGGAAGATGGACAATTTAACGGTATTATTAACAGAATTGTGTATTTGTTCTTAAATTATACAATAGTAGTATGAGTAGTATTTTTTAATAAATGGGTTAATTTTGTATTTATTCTGGGTCGACGTGAATAATTTTCATAATTTTATAATAGAAATAAATCGAAATTAGAAATTTTAAAAAAGGAAATTTATTTTACTCAAAGAGATAAACGGCTTTTCTATCTAAGGGTAAAATAATTGATTTATATAATTTAGCATTAGAACTCGGAGTTCAAGTTACTGCTGAAAATAAATTATATATTTCAAAAATGTGCGCGCTATTCAAAGTTATTATGAGAGAATCGCAATGATTCTGATGTATTATGGAGCCGCAATGGTCCAAAGTTTTTTTTTTTCTTTTTTAAAGAATCGCAATGATTCTGGTGTATTATGGAGCCGCAATGGCCATAGTTTTTTTTGGAAGAATCGCAATGATTCTGATGTATTATGGAGCCGCAATGGTCCACAGTTTTTTTTTGAAAGAATTGCAATGATTCTGATGTGTTATGGAGCCGCAATGGTCCAAGGTAGTTATCAGGGAATCGTCCTGCATTCCGATGTATTGTAGAACCACCCTGATTCAACGTTGTTTCAAATTAATAGCCATATTTCTAGAATAAGTTAACTTGATTTATAGAATTAACTAAATGTATAAGAAGTAATCATATAAATACAAGTGTGATGGTCTTGTTAATTAAATCTTCCGACTAGGGGGAGAATGTAGTACCTTTGAAATAGTAAACCCTGATTAAATTAAATTTAGGTATCTACTGCGCATCGACTTTCACATTCATGTTAAAATGTTATAGTTACAAAAGTTCAATCTCCTGTGGTATACGCGGAAACTTTTAAGTGCTGTTCCCACCTCGGGACGTAGGCTCGGGAACAGAGGGGGAGAATGTAGCGCTAAATTCAAACTTTTACGAATAGATTAAATAGCCTATCGATATTGAGCCATCTTCCCTATCATTTAAAACAATATAGACGGCGCTGTCGCCATTCTCGGCAAAATATCTAATGATATTTTGCCGATCCATAAAGTGAAGTGAAAGCATTTTGTTTTCAGAAGTCAGTCAGAAGTTCATCGGATCTTGCTGAAAGATGTAGTCGTTTTTTCGTGTAAGACGCCCCTGTGGCCATGGACCGCAGGCAGTGGCCTGTAAGAAGTTTTATTCGTTCTTATGTATCCTAATGTTCTGTTTACTGCGCGCGATGTATATAGTTATTGTGATTGTGCTTTATTATAATTAAAATATTAAATAATGGAATGCCAGAGTTCGTTCTTAAATGATCTAAGGTGTCATTCTGTTACAACATATATTTTTTTATTTGTTTTGATATAGTTTTTCTATAAAGAAAATATAATTCAGCCCACTACTGGTAGTTTTTTTTTTTAAACTCCCGAACGTATTAAAATTTATTTAGACTCAGAAAGTTTCATCCCTAAATAATTCAAATACAAAAAAACGTTACACACACACACACAAAAAAAAAAAAAAAAAAAAAAAAAAAAAGAAGAAGAAGAAGAAAAGCATCAAGAAGCGAATAGATTAAGTAATGGATTAAATAAATAAATAAATGAATAAATAAATTTGTAATTTTGTTTATTTATACACAAAATTACACTTCTTTTCTATTTATATTCGATATTTTCTGCAGCTACTCTTTTTTTTTAGTACGACAGGTAGTACGTTTCTTTTTTGACAGCTATTTTGCGTTTTCACCGTGTATTTTATTACATCTTGAATGAACATTTTTGTTTTTATTTAAAGTATAGTAAGCTGAAGTTTTGTCATTGTATCTGTCCAGATTATTTGATTTTATCAAAATTTGGTACATTTATTAATAAGGAGAAAATCTAGCTAACGCTGAAGGGTTCAATCAGATAATTACATAAAGTAAAAACCCTATTTCAATTTTAAAATTATTTAAAAGAAAAAAAATAAGGACAAAAATAAATAAATAAATATAAAATAAATAAATAAATAAACAAACGTGCAAACATTTTTTTTAAAATAATTAAAACAAAATTGAGAAAAATCGAGAGATAGAACAGGTTCAATATAGAACCCCTTTGCGAAATTTGCAATTTGGCGCCAAATTAGCTTGGACGATTCTCGCCAAGGTCTTTACTTACGCAATTGCGATAGCCATTTTAATTCATTGCAAAAATGACAACAAAAATTTAAAAGCTGCCAAAGGGCTCCTAAGCTGAAGCTATATCAAAGAAATTTTAAGAAATGAATATAGTATCCAATGCCAGGGAATGATTCACAGTTACTGTATGCCTTTATATGGAAGACTAGATTAAAATAAGTCCTGTCGTACTAAATTAAATTCTGTTTTGTGCAGAATGTTATACTCACTACTTAAGAAACAAACAAACAAACAAACAAACAAAACAAAAAACAACAACAACAAAAAAAAAAAAAAAAAAAAAAGAGCTTAGGTTTGTTTTCTTTTTAATTTTTAGTGGGTACGATTCCGGTAAACATATAACAATCTCAAAACTTTTCAAAGGATTATTTTTAATACAGTTAAATTAAAGTCTCGTGATGTTATTTTTAATTTCTTGGAACTTCTAACACAACTCTTTACGATGTAAGATAAGATTCTCTCCCCCTTTTTTTTTAAATATCACGTGAACTTGTTAGCCATTGTTAAAATGATGAACTAATGTGGGGGAAAAAAAAAAGGCAAGGTGTAATAAATTTCGAAATACATTCATTTGGTAAGATTGATTTTTAAGCCGGTGCAGACCAACTGGTTATAAAATATTTAAAAAAAGTATAGAATTAAAAGGGAATACGCCTGACTGTAGATTTTTTTATGTAACACTTTTTTGCTATTTGGAAACAGAATAATGCTTTACAGTTATTTATTGAAAAAAAAAGTTCAATATTATTTCTGAATATTAAATTAATATTGATTTTTATTACTAAACATTCTTTTTATTTAGCCTTAAAAAGGAAAATATTCTATTTCTTGCTTTTTTAATAAGTTCAAAATGTTGTCTTATTCCAATTTAATTTTGAGTTAAAATCTTAGTCAACATTCAGAATTTCAATAAACAATATTTGTACGGACGGTATTGTAAAAGCTGAAATATGTGATAACTATAAATTCAAGAAATGCATTATTTTTCCCTCTGCATAAAAGATAAAACCGTTATTTATATTCGCCACGTCGCCGGAAATTCGTATAATACCTACTATTCTACCCCAAATATTTTTTCTTATTTAGAACATGCGAGCTGTTCGCAAGAACAAGAGCACATATTGCTGCCATATATCACTTAGTTAGAAAAGTCTTGAAACTAGAAATGCAAATACTTTTAGAAAGAATAAAATAAAACGAACGCACCAATTTATATGAACACATTGAATTAACAACTTTGGAAAATTTAGAGAAATAACCTCGACTTCATTGTTGCGTATAGTAAAAAGACTATTTTTTCAGAAGAAAAAGAAGAAATATTACTTAATTATAGAAAAAAAAAAAAAAAACTATATCCATTTGCTATATAATAAAAATTTCTTTATTAAGCTACAGCATTATTTTCATAAGTTATAAGAAACGCCGATATAAATTGTAAGACCTAAAAGACTAACAAAAAAAAAAAAAAAAAAAAAAAAAGAGAGTTATGATTTTAAAATTTAAATTCACTTCCTTATAGGATTAGTTATTTTTGTGCTTATGCAACTATTCTATGCACACGCGATTTATAATTAAGATCATTAACTTAAAATTGATTTTTAACAATACAGGACTATCCACATCTGAACCAAATTAAAACCTGTCAGTTTAAAAAACAAAACAAAACAAATCTAGACTAATTACTAGACATTACGTCAGATACGTCAAAAAATAAATGATTTTTTAGAGCATAAATACAGATTGTTCAATGAGTGACGAACAATTGAACAATAAATGTGCATGGAATGAACCATTGACGAAGATTGTTTAGTGAGTGAGGTGACTAATAAATTCTCAAATTCTTTTGCTGTATACAGCAGTAGTAATTAATCGTAAATAAATAAATATATATGTATGTATGCATGTATGTATATATATAATGTGTATATATACATATATATATACATATAATACATATGTACATATATATATTGTGGGTTGTTGTGGTGAATTATTCATCTGTTTATTTTTCGTTCCCCTTCTCATTGTTATCATAATATATATATATATATTCTTATTCCCATCTTTACAAAGCAGAAAATCACGAAAACATATATCATCTCTGCCAGTAGCTGCTAAAATTTTTCCTTAAAGTCAATAAATTTTGTATTAATGTTTCTTGTGAATGTTCTCGTTAAATATTGTCCTAAACTTTGTGTTATTGCACGTCCATAATATTGATTCGAACTTTGGGGAATATTTTCAGTTTCCAAATAATAAATTAATAGTTTGAAAGTAACACATTGGAATATTTCAAAAGATTTTGACACAACGGCTTAAATTAGTAGAGTGTTTGCAAGCCTCAAAACGAAAGTACGAAAGTCTTCACATTATATAATGCATTTAGATATTGTATTCACTAATACAAATTAATCAGCGTATGTTTTAGATTTTCCATACAGAAAGAAATATTGCAAATAACATGTTGTTCCTTTAAATGAATAATTAGTTTTGTATGTCAGATATCTAATTGACTGCTGAGTGTGAGTGAAAATGCGCGGAATAGGTTTCAATCGGGTAAATCAGTTGATAAATCGAGGCACATTATGCCAAGAAAATCGTTAGTCTGATCCCTTTTTGCTATACTTAGGGGGCGATTAAGGCTACCCCTAGGCAAAGTATTATTTCTGTCTTTACCCATTCACCCAATTGTACTTTTTTTTAAAACCACATATTATACAAAATGTAAAAAATATATTTGAACAGTGATTCTATTATATTTTTAAAAATACCGAATTCAGATTTTTTCTTTTCTTTTTTGTACGTGTACACAGCATAAATTGAATTTTCTCATCACTTATGTTCATGAGAATTTAATTTTTCATCTACATTCAAAACATTTTTTTTTTTTTTTGCATTCACAATCTTGGAGATACGTATGCAATTCGATTACTGAATTAATAAATTACGGCATTTAAGAGAAAATTTTATCCATTTTCAGAAAATTTTACACTTCTACGATCCCCGTTTCAATAAAACTTCAAAAAATTCAGATTTCTAATATGAAATTAGCTGAAAATTTAAATATGAAAAATGAATTTTAAAAAGAATTTAGAATAAAATTGCAGGGGATTTTTAGGGCTCCTAAAACCAGTAGGTCCTAGGCACGGTCCTACTAGTCCTTCGGCGGTACTGGGCGGTAATTTGGCCCTGGCTCTACTGAAAATTAATTCGGCCTTTCCATCTAAAAATTTATATGGTTAAAAGGCCGTACATGGTTGATTTATGCCGAGTACATAAAATCTGCTGTTTGTTTTCATAACTGCATAATTAAATAAAAGCTATTACAGCAGTATCAATCTTACAATTTGAAAATACAAAGTTCAGTAATTAAACTGTATAGCTTTTAATTTAAACTAGTGAATAATGCCTGCTCCGCTACTCAGTCTTCCACTGTTTTGATAAATCAGGTGATTAAAAATAATAACAGAATTGACCTGAACTTTCACATTTTAATTATTATTATTAAAAAATCTAATAAAGTGTTCTAAAACCCGTCCTTGAGGAGCAGCATAGAAAGTCAATGCGGACCCGTATGCAAAATATTACAGTTTGAGGACAGCTCTTTGCCTACAAAGCGATGGCACAAAGACTACATACAGAGATCTAATATGTAGAAATTATTCTAGACATAATAATAAATTCAAGTCTAAGTAATACATTTATTTAAAAAATTCTTTTATTTTTTTAAACATTAATCATTAGATAATTGAGTTAATGAAAATGATTAAAGAGATACAAATATTGATTACAAAAACATATAAAGAAAAATAATGATCTAACATTTTTACTTTTTTACTTAAAAAAAAATGATTTCCTATTTTTTAGGAAAAAACATTAGTATATATTATTCATCAAATAAAAAAAGCAATTTATTATAAATAAAATTTTTAGTTACATAAAAATTATCTAAATAAAAAATTATCTAAAAAATTTATTTAGATAAATTTTTAATTTCAAATTTTTTGTTAAATTATCTAAATAATTTAACGATATTAGTTTTATATATGAAATATATATCTAGTTACATTTTTGTGATATTAAATCTAAATATTAATTTAAAAACAATAACGCCATTCTAGACTATAAATATTAAATCGATGCTAGGCAAATAAATTGTGAAAATACTGAAAAAAAAAAAGATTTACTGGCAAATAAAAATAAGGATAAAAGCACACAACTCTTTCACGATCTTTAAATAAATAATATTAAGTATTTTCTTAATGTAATAATTTATTCATAGCAGTTGTTTGAATAGCTAAAGAAATATTTAAACAAATTACAGATTATTCTCATAAATACCGAACGATGTACAGCGCAAAAAGATTCATTTATCACTATAATTAAGTTAGAAATAATTTTTAAGAGAGTGAATGTTCTTAAAAAATAAAAATAAATAAATAAATAAATGAAAATCTTTGGTCTTACGTGTAAGAGAGAATTCGAATATTTAAAATAGATTATTCGTATAAAAGTCATTTAAGAATATATTGTTACAAGGATGATTTTTTTTTAAATAAATGATTTCATAAATTTCGATTCTTTTTAACATGCTTTTATTAACTTGATATGATGTAACTATTAATGTATGTAACAGAATCTTGCGATTGAATTTTCGGCCACTTCTGATCGTTTTACTGATCTGAAATTTTGCACATGACTTCATCATCGATGACAATTTTATATACAAGTGTTTCCATGCTGCTATCTCTTCAGAGGCAGGTTCCAGGGGCAAACAATAAAATCTACATATATAAACTTCTATCGTATGTGGCACAGGATTTAGCCGTATTTGTATAACTTTGAATGGCAACAATTAATCAATTATTATTTTTTTTATCAAAGATTTTAAAGTATGCAAATATTACACTGTAAAAAATTTTGAACACATTTTGCCGGTCACTGACCGTTAAAATGTTTACTGTCGTTGGCCGTGCTAATTAAGTTATGCCCGTAAAATTACCAAAATGTTTTGCTCGAAGAAGAGAAGTGACCTTTAATAAACAGTCAGCAATCTTAATTTTACAGGACTTTATTTCAAATATGGGCATTGGACTTTTTCCTCAAAGAAGGCAGCTGGCCGTAAAATTTAACGGTCAAATCTCCGAATTTTACTGAAATTTTTTAGAGTGTATGGCATGTGTCACTCGCACGATTTTCTTTTACCCTCCATTTTAATACTATAAAGATAGATATTTTGCGCTTTTTAGTTCACATTTCAGTAAAAGCGTGTTTTTTAATTTTTTAAAAGTATAATTTTATCATGTCTTGTTCTAATAATTTTTCATATATACTATTCAGTTGTCTTTTTCTGACACAAACTACTCTAATTGTGCTTGGAACTTCCATATTTCTATCAGAAAGAGGTATTTTACAGCTACATAATTTATAAAATAAAGTATATAATCTGTATATAATATATATCGCATTATACAGTTGTACAAAAAACATAACTTATATTTTTATTTTAATATATTTTTTTTTTAAATAGCATTTTGGAAGTTAGATATGTATGATGGAAATATGAAATTCTAAAGATGAGAAACAGGAATAAATTTAAGTATAGAAAGAAACAACTTTAACATAAACATTTTTTAAAAATTATAGTTTGGAACTTGGAAATATCTGGATGGCAAAGCCTATTACCTGGCAAAGCGAAGCCTAGGTGTTAATTACCGTACACAGGGACGAATATTCGCTTGATCACAGTAATGTAGACTGAAATTGCTTGGTGAGTAATTGGAGTTTCTTTGTCCTGCTTGAACATGTATGATCGACCAGCCCAGCTGCACCTCTAAGATAGTAAAAAGACTGGAAAGCACAGAGAACGCACCAGGATGAATTTTGAAAAACGTGCACGTTTAACTAGGGAAAGTTTTAAAGGAGACAGAAAATGGCTTGGGATTGTCGCAATAGATAAACATACACACACACACACACACACACAGAAAAAAAAAAAAAAAGGTTAAATGCCCAAATTGATGGAGGTTTGTACATGGAGGGGGAAGGTAAAGGGATGATATTCTTGCATAACAGCTCTGTGTTAAATTACACAAGAATGGAACGAGCTCAGTAGGGAAGGGGGGAGACGATAAACTGCTAGCGTTAACCGGCGAATGAATCGTGGGATAGGAGAACTTTTTAAAATTTTTGAAAGATGCATAATAATTTAATTTTGAGATTAGTTTTGAGTGGTAAGGGTGCGAACGCAGCCAAAAGAATGAAAATTATGCATGGGAATAAAATTTCTAAAGGGCTCGTAAAAAGAAGAACCACCACAATTTAGGTCCACCACAATGGAATGGTTTCCCAGTATCAGTAGCCCGATAAAGTGCTAACGACTGCACCGAGCATTTGACGGTTCAGAATCGTTTAACTAGGACCAGACACCAGCACTTTACCAACCACCAGTAAAAATATAACTTCGTTTAATGAATAGTCTGTTTGACATATGCACGCATTATGAAAAGTGTGAATCTCAAAAATAAACAAGAAATAAAATATTGTATCTTCCTTATTACACAAGAAGTAGTTACCGTTTTTCACTTCCCTAACAATATATGTTTGAGATGTTTGCCTTATTTTACCATGTTTTTATCAACTTCTATTCTTGTTTGTTTCTTTGTTTGTTTGTATGTATGTATGTTCGTTTGTTTGTTCAGTACAAATCTTGCAATCGAATTTTAACTAACTTCCTTACTAGCTAGACATTTGAAGCTTTTACAGTAGCTCAAAACCCGGTGACAACACAATACTTCGAAGTCCGATTTTTGAATTTTTTTTATTAGTTTTCTTATAATTAATTAAAACATGAAAGTAATAACATCCTAATAGCGTTAAAATAGCCATTAAAATATTAGCTATAATTTAATTGTTGCCAAAAAAAAAAAAAAAAAAAAAAAAAATACGAGTTCGTTTTCTTTCGACATAAAAATAAATACATTTAATTAAACGTGAATGTTAAAAAATTATAAAAAGTTAAATTATGCATTTCACAAAAATTGACGTCATTATCATTTAAAAAATTTTATGCATATCCGCGATTGTAATGATCGATAGATGGCGCTTTTTCAGCTCTTGTTGTTAGTAAATATTATAGCCACGTGCATTTATTATTGTTCTTTTTATTATTCTATTTAATATTCGTACTATAAATTCTCCGCCATTACATCATGGAAAATTGATTGCTTTTGGAAAAAAATATTTCAGTTTATTCAAAGTTCGATCGGAAGTAGATTTTTAACTGAAGTTGAACAAATATTAGTTTCAAATCATCTAATTAATTCTTTACTTCCATTAGCCGAAGCAACTGAAATTTTAAATTTGTCATTTGGAAATAAATGGAAGCTTAATTCCGGATTTCTTGATCCTTTGGAGTTACACTGGAGCACACAACAGTATGTGTTATCTTTTTTATCGGATTTATTCATTTTTATTCAATAAATATATGTGAAACTAAACATCGGCATGCAATGGCAGCTTGATGGAAGTCAAATTAAAGCATGTTAATTGTAATTTCACCTTAGCCCACCAGAGGGCGAGCATTTCATTACAATCGCGGATTGATAAGAGCTCTATGATTCATCAGAAAATTTAAAACATAGTATATAAAAAGTTTTTTTTTAATCTTATAATTATTTGTAATCAATTCAATGGTTAGAAAGGCTGCCTCAAGCTTCGTTTAAGGTTTAAAAGTTTTCAATTACGCAAGTAAAAAAAGAAAAAAATTTTTTGCCCAGGCCCTAATGCTACATAATGCGCATTCCTGAAGTGTTGAAATATATGAACATTTGCACGACATAAAATTCATAAAATAATCTAGTAAATTACCTTTATCAAGAAATTTATAATAAAAGAAACTTCTTGTTTTTTAGAAGAAGCCTTGCCAGGGCAGAAAAAATGTTTTGTTTTATTAAAGCGTATCCCATTACGTACATTCAATTTTCAGTTCTAAAACTCAGTTTTTCAAAAATAATCTTTTTGACATTAATCGACATCTTTCATTAAAAGGATTATATAGCCCATGACAATAGCATCAGATATTAGTAAAAGGTACAGGAATTTTATTTTTGTACCTACTATGAATAAAGCTGTCATTTAAGAGGATTTTTATGAAAAGGAAATATGTATTTATTTGTATTCTGTATTTATTTGTGTTCAAATCACCAATCTCCGATATAAAATATGAGAAAAATATTTCTGTTTTATAATAAATATTATGATAAATTGAGAATGTATAACAAATCTCACAATAAACCGAAATTAATTTTCATTCAATAAAAATTATATTATTTATTCATCAAACAAACTGTTGCAAGATTTTTATTTAAATATCGATAAACATTTCTATGAATTTTTTATTCTTAAAACCGTTTTGTTAGAAAACCTTTTATTCATTTCCCACAATATGCGTCACTTAATATATTTTTCACATATAAAATATGAACTACAAAATAAATAAATAAATAAATAAAAAATATAATGTATTGTACTGATATTCTAATGTCTGTTTATTAGTCTGAGCTTTGGAATAAGGATAATAATATCTTTTGAATGCGTTTTTTAAAATACTTCTGTTAACAGAAAACGTATATATATAGATGTATATACATACGAGTATTATAATTATATATGTACGAATAAATATTTGTTAAGTTAAATTATTTTGTGAAACAAAGGAAATTTTTTCCTGCCTAACACGAATTTAAATTTAATTCGAATTTTTTTTTATTCTTTTCATGAAAGTAAACGATTGTTTTTTTCAGATATGTTAAGAGAAATATGTTTTTTGTTTGAATTTTTTCATTTTGTACTACATTAAAAAATACTTCATGATTTTAGACTTTTTTCTTTTCATTTCTTTTTTTCTTTTAACCAAGCAAAAATTTTATGTATATTTTTATGGCGTTATTTTCTAATTTTTGAATGAAAATAAGAAAAACAACAGTATTGTACACATTCTTTAATTATATCCGAAATAATAATAAAAAATAGTGTTTATTTTTGAGTAAGCAATTAATTTTGCAGCGACATTTAATGTAAAAAAAAAAAAAACTGATTGTTTGCTTCTTATAATAATAAAAATAATAGAAAGTACATATATTATATACATATATATACACATAGAGTGATTATAAAAAAAACTATCCCGATATATGAGACATAGCTATCATACCGTTCACAGAAATTAAATAAAAATTTAGTGGAAGGTATTTTGAGGTATGTGCTCAAGAATTACATATATATATATGTATAAAAAACAGTTACACTCTAACAGTTACGGTTACAGTGACAAAATTTCGAAATTTTCAAAAGGTAACACCTGCTTATTTTTTTATTGGAATGGGATCTCCATAACAAAAAAAAAAAAAAAAAAAAAAAAAAAAAATAGAACAGCACTTCTAGCACGAAAATCACCAAAGCTACGCATACTAAGAAGAAAAGAGAAAACAACTGTGATGTGCGTACCAGACACGGCTTTCATTTTTTTAAATGACGTCACATTTCCCACTGAATCTTCGGTTCTGACTACAGTCTACTGATTCTGCTTTGAAACGAAAAGAAGATACCACGGTATTCTTAATTTCATGTAAGGTTACTGAATAAGGGCTTTAATTTCGTTGTCAGTCGTAAGACGCCGTCATGACTGACGTCATCGCACTACGTGAAAAATAAGGCATTCTGAAATGGCAATCAAAATCGATTTTGATGATGATGATGATGTTTCCCAGTAAGCAGCATATATTTCACAGAGCAAGAAAGCAAGATACACATCACGCATTTCCAAATGCCTTATTTTTCACTTAGTGCGATGACGTCAGTCATGACGGTGTCTTACGACTAACAGCGAAATTAAAATCCTTATTCAGTAGATCTACACGAAATTAAGGATACCATGGTCTCTTCTTATCGTTTCGAAGCAGAATCAGTAGACTTTAGGGAGAGCCGAAGACTCAGTGTGAAATGTGACGTCATTAAGAAAATGAAAGTCGTGCTCTGGTAGGCACATCACAGCTGTTTTATCTTTTCTTCTTAGTCTGCTTAGCGTTGGTGATTTTCGTGCTAGAGGTACCGTTCCAACGCTGTTTATGTTTTTTTGTTATGGAGATCCCATTCCAATAAAAAAATATGGTGTGGAACAACCACACGACTTCCATTATCCACTATTACACGCATTATACCCATTTTTTTTAATTTTCCAGTAAGAGAAAAGTGATACACGTATAAAGACATATAAAACTGAGTTTACATAGCAAGTTAAAAAATAAGAAAAAAAAAATAGATAGAATTATTTTTTTTAAACATCAATTTCCGAGATCTAATCTTTTCACTACCTAATCAGGATGACCGTTAATATTCCTGTAATAACCACGTAATGCATGAGAAAGGGTATCTAAAATGGATGAATGAAGCAATTTTCAAGAAAATCGTTAGAGATGTTTTTGAGATACTAACTTTTACTAAAACTTGGTATACTCAATTATTGACCGGAAAACAATAATTACATACAAAAGGATATTTAAAAGGGAGTTAATATGGCGAGTTTGAAAAAAATCCGTACAGCCGTTTTTAAAGGAACGCACTTGTGAGACCTGAAATTGAGCTATTTATACAGGATGCCTATCAATTTTCCTGAACCAACCAAAACTATATCATTCGAAGGGGCATCTAATAGGTTTATGTAGCAATTTTGAAGAAAATCGTTAGAGCCGTTATTGAGATACGGGCTTACGGTTCCATTCCCGGTTTCCGATGACCCACTTCCGGTTTTCCAATTTTCACCAAAATTTGGAAAATTCATATGTACATCAGACTTGTATCAGTTGTGAAGTTTCGTAGCTTTATCTTTATTAGTTTTGGAGATATGATAGACAGAAGATTCCATACGTACACACACACTGACGAATTGCTGAAAACTACTTTTTTGGACTCAGGAGGCCTTAAAACGAGTAAATCAGGTGAAGACATAGAATTTTTGGACCGAATACAATGCTTCCATTACCTACGGCAGTAGGGTAATGGAAGTAAAAAGTAGGTGTTGCCATTTGAAATTTTCGAAATTTTGTCACTGTAACCGTAACTGTTAGAATTTAACTGTTGTTTTTTATATGACTCTTGAGCGCATACCTCAAAATACCTTCCACCAAATTTTTATTTAGTTTCTGTGAACGGTATGATAGCTATGGTCTCATATATCGTGATAGTTTTTTTATAATCACCCTGTATGTTTGTGTGTGTGTGTGTTTCTGTGTTATATGAGAGCAATAGTTCTGTAGGTAAGCATCAAAATCTGATCAATCAGAAATGAGTTACACATATGAAATAAACTCTTTATAATATTGATACTAGTCTTCAAAATACAGTTATACAGACAATTATTTATTTATTTATTTTTAATGCAATTTTAATTTTCAATTAAAAAATCTTCCATCACAATTTAAAAAGCATATGTGTGAGAATATATAATACACAATGAAATAAATCTTAAGAGATGGCAAAATATTTATTATTTTTATTATTATTATTACAATCGAACAGTGATTGCAATTAAATTTGAAAGTACAAAAATATTCATTATCTTTACAAAAACAATGGCCTTAATGTTATTTCCAAGAAATGTTATATCAAACATTGATAATGCTTATGAATATTTTAAACCTAATAAATAACGAGCAAAATATTTAAACAGAAGAATTTTATAAAGGAAAATTTTCTAATTATGAATAAAGTTTTCATAATATGAAAATAACTGGTTCATTTTTTATTGAGTAACATGGATAGGAAAAAAAAAAAAAAAAACATACATAAGTAGATAAATAAACGAAACAATTAGTAGGTAAATAAAGGGATATATTTAAGATGTAATTTCAAATTTTTTCACTTAATGAAAAATATAATGTTCTAAAAAAACAAAACAAAAAGTGTGGCTTTTGAACGTGAAATATTCATTAGTAGAATGTTTATTAAAAAAGCGATTTTATTTTCTGAGATCAAAAGACTGCTATTATTGTAGCATACTTCGGTAATTATTCTCAAAAATACACAAAATAACAAAAATAATAACAATAATAAAGTTTTTGAACCGAAATTTGCTTAATTAAGAAAGCTACAACGTAGAAAAAGTAGGCATATCACGAATACAAAATTCTTGCAAGAAAAACATGAAATGCATTTCTTTAATTTTATAGAATTAATATAGAATTTTAAGTTAAAATACAGGTATTCACTACTTACATAATAAATAAATAAATAAAAATATGACTTATTTAAATAAAAAGGTGACACTCCGTTCAAAGAAAGAGTGAAAGAATCATTTTTAGAAATAATAAATCTTCAAATATGATTAAGTATTTTACTTTAGGTTTTAGTCTACATTACCCTCTAAATCAAATTCTATTAAAAAATCGAAAATTTCTGTAACTATTCTACAAAAAATTTCTATTTTTTAAAACTTCAGAAATTTAGTATAAAATTACATATAAATTTGTGAAAAGAAACATTTCTATAACCAGATAAAATCAATATACAATCATTTATACCAATTTTGTCTCGTGTTTACATTCACTACTTTTCCGTAAATGGCCAGACACTTTCAATTTTAGACGTCATGTCAAATATCTCAAAAAGTACTGGACGAATCTTCTTGAAACTTCAGGAATGTAAAGAACATGTTACACCTTATATATTTCAATGAAAGTTTTGCCCCGAAAGAAAAATAGGGGCAAGTAATAAATAAATAAATAAATAAAAATGAAGATTTTGGGATCAGTCTGTAAAAAGTAATTTTCTAAATGCGTTCTAACAGTAGCATGTGATTATAAGGCTTCATCGTAGTATCTGTATAATTCTACTACATATATTCGTGGATATATAAACGTTTCTTTTTATTTCTTAAATTTTTTGTAAACTATAACACGCAGGGTATTAAATGCAATGGCAATCCATTTTTAGAAAACTGGCATTTACTATATTTGAAACAGCATACTGCCATCAGAATATAAAAATATTAAATATCTAATGAAATGTAAGCATTTTTACTAAGTAAATTTTAACTACGCATGTGCAAATTTCATTAAGTTCCATTTGCTTATAATATAATTGCCAATAGTATTGAAGAGCTTATGTGAAAACCCGAAATAAATCGTGTAAATTCAAAAAGTTATACGCTATAGAATGAACGGAATTTCAGTTATTCTCGAAAAGAAAGAAAATGATAAGGGGTTTTATCAATATTTATTTGCAATCAGCGAACACGGTATTACCATTGATTGAATCAAAATAAATATGTGAGTAAAACCCCTTAGAGTTTAGCATCTTTTTTTCGAGAAGACTTGAATAATGGTTCATTCTATCACATACAACTTTTTAAATTTACGCGATACATGCTTCGAGTTTTCATATAAGTAGTTTAATATCTTTGTATATTAAATTATACAAATGAAACATCGTTAAAGCTTGCGCATGCACAGCTAAAACTTATTAGTAAAAATGTTCATATTTCATTAGATTTTTAGTATTTTTGCATTCTGACTGCAGTATGTCGAGTTTCCCAAAATTGACTTTGCACAGGGTTTAGTACCTTGCATGTTATATTTAAAAAAGTTTCTTTCTTTCTTTTTTCTTTTTAATGTTTAAAAGAAACCATTATATCTCAATGAATATAAGGGGTAGCTTCATAAAAAATTATACATATAATGAAAAGAAGCCTCATAAGAAGAAGGCAGTCTTGCTTTTGTCTCCAAGGTTTCAGCACGTGTTTTTTGCACCTGAAGAAGAAAGGCCACCTCCTTTCGAAACCGGTAGTGCTTCCCTTTATTTAATGGTGTGTTAAGAAGTTCTTATGGTTAAATATTTATACAGTATGCCCTATGAGCAAAAACTGTTGCTTGCGAATCTTCTCTGTATTCTTCTGATACAAAACATTTTTGACAACGTATGTTTTGCATAGAATACGCATCTTTTGGACAACTTTACTGTCAGATATTTTTTGTAATATAAGATTTTTTTTTCCAATAGTGTAGAAGCAAAAATTTTCGGTTTTATAATTTGATTATTGAAAATATTCCTAAGTTTCGAGATTTCCATTATAAGTGAAGAATATTTTTTTAATGTTCTAAATATTATCGTATGTAAAAAAAAAAAAAAAAAAATCATAAATGTACTTTATTGGATCAGAAGGCTAACTTAAACTAGTAATATAATGCACCAAAATGATGGTGTTAAAGGTATTAAATAAAAAATTTTGTAAGCAAATACCATAAATTGCAAAAATACGCAACGAATTTTTCGCGTTGAAAAAAATGTCATGACCCTTCATCAGGTTGAAAAAAAACATAATTATTTGTTTTTACAGTTTATCATGTTTCCTCGCAAAAAAAAAAAAAAAAAAGACATAAGCCATCTTACTGTAACGTAATATTTAATATTTTTTATATTTGAAGAATTACTGTAGGTCGAAATGGTTTATTCTTTGGGATTGATGGGTGAGGAAAATGGCACCAGGCACCAATAGAAGAGGACATATACATTTACATTAAAATATTCTATAGTATTAAAAGGATTATTTAATTAATTACAAGATAATCTTTATGTACAAAACATATATAAAAATTGTTCTAATGTTAATAAAAAAGAATAAACAATTCAGGCTTAAAAAAATAAATATATATGTTTGAAATGACTCCACTACCTTTTCTGAACATTTTCAAATTAACGGTTGTTAAAATAAATGTATAGAAGAAATGTACTTAAATAAACAAAATGAAAAATTACAGTAGAGTGTTTGAATATTTCTTCTCAAATTATATAGTCATTTAATGGATTATAATGCATTTAATTTCATTTATGCGTCCCTGTAAGAGAACTATAAATGGTAAGCTTGCAAAACCAAATATTTATCTATTCCTTTATGTTTTAAACTGTTTAATATTACTAAAGCGATAAAAGTCTTACTTTGTATACCGGTAAAAAAAAGAACTATAAGTTCTACACTAATGGGAATCTGTACGGTTCATGCGAAGATAACCTATAACATGACTAGTAATTTACATCTTAATCGAATACAAAGCTTGGAAGCTAGCACATTTCAAATAATTCGACTCTATATTCCATAATGAAATATAATTACTTTCTGTCTCCTTAAAAAGGAACTATAACACCTACACTCATAAAAATCTATACAAATCGTGTCTTGATGACTTATAACATAAAAACTGTATTGGATGAAGCGTTTTAACGGTAGAGCACTTCAAATAATTTGAGTCCATTAGCAGTAATGAGGAATATTTTTTGTAACCCAGTAAAAAAACTATAAGACCCTCACTCATTAAAATTTAGAGAAATCGTTCGACGACGATCTATGACTAACGTACTAACTTTCAGCTCAATCAAATCAATTTCAGCTCAATCGTTTAGATGCTGTCGCGTTTTGAATAATTTGAGTCCATAGGAAATAAGCCTATGGACCTTGCGCCAATAAAAGTTAATTAACCAACCAACCAACCATAGGAAATAATGATAAAGAATTTTTCTTTGTGCCCCTGTACAAAAATTGTAATTGGTAGACATAAAAATTTATACAGTTTGTGCGACGGTGATCTATTGCATAGCTGCCAACATTTAACTGAATCGAATAGGGTGTTCAGTCGCTATCGCGTTATAAAAATTTGAGTCGATAGGCCATAATGATAAAGAATACTTTTTGTGTTACTATAAAATATCTATAAGTGTTAGACTCATCAAAATATAAACAATTCATAGTGCAGCGCACTATAATATACCTACAAAATTTCAGATCAATCTATCAAAGTGTTCAGAAGGTATCGTGTTTACACACATTCACAAGTAAACATAACCGCAAAAACAGCAAAATTCGAGAAACCTTAAAACGTATAAGTACACTAAAATCTCATAGTCGATTTTTTTTCAAGATTAGAACATTTTTTAATATAATGTATGTTCGGAAAGTAATAACACATATTTTTGTTGAAATTTTCACATTTGCATTATTTTTTGTATTGCTCAATTTGTGTAAAAAACATTACTCATTTTTTTTTTTTTAATTACTAAAACAGTTATCAGCAGTATCAAATAATAATTTAATCACGAGTTTCTTTCGTTGAAACTTGTCAAGTATTTTAAATTGAAAATTTATTTCGAAGAATTAAAATAGCTTTCAGGTTTTGGATAGAGAAAAAACTGCAAATGATTTATTCAAGATTTCCTCGATAAACTGGTACAGACTCACTCTCCGTAATCAAATAGCCTTTTAGCGAAAAAGACTTTTCGCTTTCGAAATTTTGCAAAGTACATTTTCTTACCCAATCTTATTGCTTTCAATATCAGGTTAATCTAATCTTTCTCCAATGTCATTTATGTCAAAGTTTTACTGAATATTTGAATTCTTTTTATTCATTTTTTAGGTGGCCATTTTTCAAATTACATTATTAAGTGTTAGGTTCTTATGTAAAATTTATATTTCAAGATACAATGTGATTCCTATCACTTTTTAAATAACGTTGGATGATTTTTCTTTTTTCTTTTTCTTTCTTTTTTAAAAAATACCAGGTAATTAGTTTATTTTTGTAAAATTAACGCATTGCAAGTCGGATATTGTTATCGGATTCCAAAAGAAAAACTAGCTCCTCCGCATTTATGCGTACCTGCAAAACAGTACTTTATATTAAAAATTATTAGCTTATTAGTGTTTAGTTCATTACGTGACACTGACATATATAAATGCCAATGGTATTTACCGTATCGATTGTCGGAGAAAAATTTAAATGATTTTATTACGCATGCGCAAAATTATTTTGTTAAATAATAAAACATTCACTTTTTGATGTATTGTTTCGGTAAAATGTATAATTTTTTACCTCATCTCTAATTTTCGGCAAAGAGAACAAAAGTAAGCCATCTATACTTGAAGGTTTTTCATTAAACTAAAGCCGCTATCACACACGAAGTTCCGTATAAACGGCATTAACACATAGTAACTAATAAACAGGTTTTTCATGCGGTAAACCGGTGAAAAGCTACCGTTTGATGCTTTTGCCGCACGTATATTCTTCAATCACGCATTTTCGAGTGTTAAAATCACATACGCTTGTCTTTAGAATGAAGTCCTCCAATCAGAGAATCGCGATTCCAAAGTATCACCTATCCTCATTCCTTTCAAACCTCCGAAAGGGAAATTTTCGCCAAATGTTGCGCTCGTTGTTTACATTTGTGGATTTCGTTTATGCTGAAAAATAACCCTTGACTGAGCACAAGAAAGTTGTTCGGTAGGTTTGAGATTCAATAGATTACACTTTAAAATATATGTTCTTTCGTGTGATAGCAGCTTAAGCTATGTATCAATGAGAGATTCTGCAACAAGCTATTCCTGAAAAAAAAAAAATAATAATGTATTTGTTTGGCGGTACATATAATCCTATTATCATGACTTTTGTGGTTAAAATAGCAGTTTTTCAGTTTTTGTTCGTGTTTAGAACCTGTCTGTTTATATACGAATCAGTTACCTCACACAAAAATGTCAATGTTTTCATAACAATATGTATATTCTTCTAATGGGTGTATAAAGAAGACATGTTGTGTCCACATCAAATTTTTTAATTTAGAGAAACACACGTTACAATCTAAATTAATGTGGCGCATGCAATATAATTTAGTTATGGCTATATACTTGTCTGTATTCCAAAATTTTCTATTTCTGTTTTTGCATTAGCCCAATAACTAAAAATAGGAAATTTTCAAATATGAAACACTGCATAGCAATTACCATTAGGATTTTTTTTTAAATCTAATTTGGCAGAAATTACTGACTGCTACATAAAAGTAATGCAGGCTTCAGTTATAGTGTATAGATACATACATACATGCATACATATGTAATGTATATATATGTATATTAGCCGCTCTAAATATTTATATATAGAATCTAAATTTAATTAAAAAATTAAATTAACATAGAAAAAGTACATATTTTTACTTTCCGAACACTATTGTAAGGAAAGTATTGTAATCATGTCAAAAATCCGAATTTGAGATTTTGATGTTTCTATACGTTTCGAGGTTCAATGAGTCCGTTTTCACTATTTTTGCGATGATGTATGTATGTGTGTGTGTATGTATGTGTGTATGTATGTGTGTGAGTGAACACGCTAGCGTCTAAACGCTTTGTTCGAATAAGCTGAATGTTGGTACGCATATTGTAAGTCACCATAGTACGAACCCTATTGATTTTGGTGAATCTAGCACTTATAGTTTTTTACAGGGACACAAAGAAAAATTCTTTATCATTATGGCCTATGGGACCAAAATCTTAAAAGTGCGATAGCATCTAAACGCCTTATTCAATTCAGCAAAAAAATTATACACATATTATAGGTCACATATACTCAGTCGGTATAGATTTTGAAAAATTCGTTATCATTATGGCCTATGGGGCCAAATTTTTAAAAGTGTGATAGCGTCTAAACCCCTTATTAATCTGAGCAAAACATTTTTACACATGTTGTAGGTCACAGTTGCACCAACTGTATAGATTTTAGTGAATCCAGCACTTACAGGTTTTTTACAGGAACACAATGAAAAATTCTTTATCATTATGGCCTATGGGACCAAATTTTTAAAAGTGCAATAGCATCTAAATGCCTAACTCAATTGAGCTAAAAATTTATATGAATATTATAAATCACTGTTGCACTAACTATAAGCATTTTGGTGAATCTATCATTTGTAGATTTTTACAGGGACACAACGAAAAATTCTTTATCATTATGATCTATGGGCTCAAAGTTCAGTAGCGTTAAATAAAACATCGTGTAATATATGGAGAAAAATACTCAAACACTGTATTATGGTTTTCTCTCTTTTGTTTGTTTAACAACTCCTCTTTCTTTACTTTATCTACAAAACTGTTAATTACTCAATGTTCGGAAAGTCGAGTCGAGTCACTCCAGATTTTTTTTCTTAAAAATTCGTTATGCAATACATTTTATTGTCACAAACTATTTTATAAAGTCAAAAAAAAAAAAAAAAAAAAAAAAAAAAAAAAAAAGAAAAAAAAAATAATAATAAAGGAAGCGTGTTTCAAAAATAGCATTTTCGTATATTATATTTTGAAATTTGTTAGAAATATCTTAGAACTACCAAAAGTAATATGCTTTTTTTTTTATACACAAACTTTAAGTTTTAACTTTATCAAAATAAACTTCATGCATAAAATTGGAAAGAGAGTAAATTTTCCTCTTTAAAAATTATTTAGTATCAACGCAGCAAACTCAAGTTTGTATTATGTTATTTCAAATAATTTTCAGTAAAACAGGAAATACTTTTAATTACACGTCGCGTATTTAAAAATTTTAATGAGAAACAGGAGAAGTAGCATTTTCTTTAAAAGAGCCATTTAAGTTGAAAGCGTACTTAGGCATAAGAACTTTAGACCCTTTAAATTACCAAGTAAAGCAGCTTAGAAATATAAAATGGCAAACTCTTTCAGAGATTTCAAAGATAAGAATCAGTATTGGAGAGGTTTACATTCTAAAAAAGCATGTACTTAAACTTATTCATTGTAGAAACGACTTGCAAACAACTTAATATAGTAAATGAGTAATGGAAAAAAAAATTAGTAAGAGTAATCAATTAAAATTAATTGCTTTCTAGACAATGAATTTTTTTTTCCCGATCAACACTTAAAATTAGGATAATAAGTAAATATCATTTTACTTTCTTCTATTCTTTTTACTTTCTTCCGTTTTCGATGAATTTACGTGTTTTGAGAAATCCAGAATACGATTTGACCATTTTTATAAAATGTTTGTCTGTGTGTGTGTGACAAAATTTTGTGACGACTGTATCTCAGGAACTACTGTAGAGAATTGCATATAAATTTATACGTAGATGCAACTTAACTTAATTAGTGTCTGTCAACTTTTGGTGCTAATCACTCGACAGGTCGCGTTGCTCTTTAGCGATTTTCGCAATTTAAGGGGAGGCTATATCTCAAATTCTATCAAGTATCATCAAATAAAACTTAATATGTGTGTAGGTCATTATGAAACATTATGCTGATTCAATTTGGATGCAAATTGGCTAATAGATGGCGCTGCTATACTGCAATTTTCCCCGAGAACGAGAAAGCTATATCTCAACTTCTAAGGCATATAACTGTACGAAACGTGATATGTGAGATAACCATTCTGAAAACACGTGTTTTAAGATGTTATTTTAGAGAATAAAATTCTTTCTTTGGATATTTAGTTTCATTTTTCTCTAACAAGGGAACATTCAAAAGGTGTCGTCTTCAAAAAATATTGAAATATATATATATGATTCTACTCTTCATAAAATACCGGAAACCGAAAAAAATATCGGTTGAAATGAATTACAGTGACCACAGAAAATTATCAAAATTAAGCATATTTGGTGATTTCACACTGTTAGGCGATTGCTTTTGAGTACTTTGCGGAGAAGCAAAATACGGTTCTGTTCGTATACGGTAATCTCAGTATTAGCGAACTTATCACCTAACAGCGCTAAATCGCCAAAAATGCTTAATTTTGATAAGTTTTTGTGGTCGCTGTAATTTATTTCAGCCCATAATTTTTTCACTTTCTGGTGTTTTATGAAGAGTAGAATCACCTATATTTTTTTCAATATTTTTTGAAGACGACACCTTTTGAATGTTCCCTTGTAAGAGGAAAATCAAGTGCATTCATCATGGAAAATACATTTATTAAATAATAATTTTAATAAATTAATTGTATTGAGTGAATTTATGTAGAATGATATAGACGAAAGTCTTGTAGTAACCACAACATATTAGTTTTTTTTTTTCATTAAAGACTATCAGTATAAATTATTTTGTTTTTAATTTCCCACTATTTTTTTTTTTTTTTTTTTTTACGTAACTCTGCCAATTAAAAGAAGTTATTAAATTCAACGTGTAAACTTATGAATTGTATTTCATACCACGCAACTAAATATTATATCTTTTCGAAAAAACTGTTATTTAATTAAACACTTTTAAACACGTTATTCAAGAGGTTGCTTGACGTTTATTAGCGAAATTTGTAAGCATAATTCATTTTCTTATTTTTCAAAAAATTTTGAGTATTACTTTATTATCGAATGTATTAATGAAAACTATTATGGACTGGGTGATATTGGATTAATATAAGTTATCCAGAGATAGTTTACCTGCATTCAAATCACATGTAAGTTAGAATTCGATATAGTTTACAGTAATGGAGTAAAATATAAAAAATAATTTGTTTAAGTATTGCTGTACAAAATTTTATCATTGATTGTGCAGTCAATATAGAAAAAAGAATAAATTATCACGAGCATGAGGAAAAACCTATTTTTATTCTTTTTTATTTTTTATACCGTAATAATATAGAATAGAGAATCAGCGCGTTAAGCGGAAGGCCCGGGGTTCGATTCCCGGCTCTGGTATTTTTCACATAGTTGGTAAAAATCAGCCTTCTACTCAGTAATGGGTAAAAATCAGCAAAAAAAAAAAAAAGTTGGTAAAAATCAGCATTCTATCAAAAATTAATTGCCAGGCTGATGAATTAAATTTCTGAATTGAAATTTCGTGGCCGTTTGTAGTCATGCCATATTCAAATTTGTCACTTGATATAGCTGCTTTAATGCAGACTCGGTGACCTTGCCAACGTAAATAATGTGGGAAGTGCCGAGCTGGTTATCAGCCAGGGTAGCTCAGTGGTTAGAGCATCCGCGCGTTAAGCGGAAGGCCCGGGGTTCGATTCCCGGCTCTGGTATTTTTCACATAGCTAAAAATCAGCTTTCTACTCCATTCTATCAAAAATATAGAGTATGGTTACTATATTAAAACAAATCACACAAAACGGATAATTTTTCATATATAACTAGTATGTTGGGGCTATCACAATACTTTCTTCTATATAATCCTACACAAATTTACACGAATTCCTGCAGCACAAATTATTTGTTAAATCATCATTTATGAAAATTATTTTCCATGATAAATGCAGACGACGTTTATCTGGCGGAATTATGACACTAAATGCTGAAAGAAAGTCAATTTTTCCAAAATGTGCGAACATCAGAAAAAATCCGTTAAAAAATGAAAAAAATCGTTTACTTTGCTTTAAATTATCACAGATCTGTAGTTCAACCACTCCTTTTAAAGTTATTGATTGACGAGATCTTTCGAAAGATACCCATAACTAAAATTTACACCCCCCCCCCTTCCGAGTTTACTACTACTATTATCAATAATTCATACTAATTTTACAATCAAACGTTAAAAATAATTCTTATTATGCGCATTTACACAAAAGTTTAATTTATCTCTTCCTTTTGACAAAATAGTATATGTAATTCGAATTTTTGGATATTTCGAATTTTTCTCGGGTTTCTTCAATTTCGAATTATCCAAGTTCTACTGTAGTAGAATTTCTTCTTTACCAGACATGGAAATTGTCCTAATCGCGATCCGCTCGAAAATGTTTCGTCTATAAAAAGGCGGGGGAGAGGGGAGAGGATTAATTTGCAGCCTACAACTCTGCCAGAACTAGAAAAAATTATTTGTGATATTTGGCACATTAAAATTGCTGAGATTTATATTAAAACACTGTATAATACTATGCTATTGTGCATTAAAGCAGTAATTCCATATAAAGGTGGAATTAACCCAATGTAGAAAACATAGTTTTTATAAAAAATTGCTTAGATCTAACAAATAAATAGTTTTATTTCATATATTAAAATATAACTTGATTATTTCATTTAATAAATCATAATAGAATACAAAGTGTATGGTTAATGCATTATGTTTAAAACGAAAGTTTTATGCAGATTCTTATAAAGTACTTCGTAGAGTGTAATAAATCGAATTATTAAATCGAAAATGTACATAGGTATCATTTCATCCCTTTGGTATTATGCAAACAAGACAGTTTTATTTGTTTCAACTCTTAATTTTTAAGTTATTACAAATGAAAAAGGTATATGTAATTTTTTCTGCAGTGCGACTTTTTTATTGTCGCTTAGTGTACATAAAAAATATGCCTAATAAAACTACGTTTTCTTAGGCGTATACGTTACGAATTTAAAGTAGGAAGAAGAGATTATTTTTATTCTTATTTTATTTATCTCATATTAATGTAGGATACGGTTACTATATTAAACACACACACACACACACATATATATAATAGACCTAATTAAAATACGTTATGTTTGTAGAAACTAGCTTCAATTATTTACTAGCTAAACATTTTTCTACCTATCATACTGTACAATTTAATGCCTATGCTTATTCAGATAATAAAAAAATTATATTATATTTATTTATTAAATTTTAGTTGTTATTAGAAAAATTTTAATTGTATCTTTTAGTCCTGCGACGTGCAAAGCATATACGACAATTTCACGTCCCACCAATTGTTCTCTGAAATCAGAGCTTTCTCTGTTTATCCAGCTTTATTTTTATTAAGAATAAAAAGTGAAATATGGTAACTTAAATATCACTCTATGACTAAAAAGTCGACGATAGTAATACATGAAAGATAACTCGCAAAAGTTTCCAACGAAAGGAAGATGAATCTTCTTACAACTCTAATTAATACTTAGATAACTTTCCTTTTGTTGAAAAGTAAGGTTTAAAATAAAACTTAAAGAGGTTTTAAATGCAAAGACTAGTCATTTTCAAATAATATACAGTATAAGTTAAATCAAGAAGATAAATTTTAAGTAGAATTCTCGAACATAATGGATAACAAATAATGATCGATTTCACAACTTTCTAAAATTCAACGGAAATGTGCGAAATACGATTCAAAGTATAAATATTTTGAAAAACCTCAGATTGCTATAATAACGCTTTTCAAAATGTTTATAAATGTATTTTTAGTGATTTTAATCGTTATAATTCTTATAAAAATTCAACGAGTATTTGGAAAATATAGCATAATTTTACAAAAAGTTGTATTTTAACTTAAATATGCAACTGATATTATTTAAATTATTTTGCTTTAAACTGAGATTTAAAAAAAAAAAAAAAAATGTAATTTTTATTTTCTTATATATACATAAGAAGACAGTATATTGGATTAGTAAAAATTTTCGACCTTCGGTTTTACACGTTCTAAGCACCATTTTTACTAAAAGTCTGTCTGTCTCTACATGTGTGTGTGTTATGAAAATTTTGTATGGTGGTGGATCTGATGAATTTATGAAGGGATTTCAATAAGAATTTATATTTCTTTAGACTTCAGTTTAACTTGTGGCTGGACCAGGACTTGTGTTAGACTGCTCAACAGGTGAAGCTGCTATGCTGCAATTTCTTCTGTTTAAGGAAAGACTATATCTCAGCTTCTATAGGGTACAAGTGCACAAAACTCAACATATGTAACTTACATTCCTATACCAGAAAAGCTAGTTTTAGTGAGCTGTAGAATCCCTTAAAGATTGTCCTATAATTTTAGAATCGCCCTGTATACATACACGTCTGCACCCCCCTCCCCTAAAAAAACAACAACAACAACAAAAAAAGAACGAAAAGTTATGCGGTTTGCATACATTATTGGCATTTTATGATTAATAGTAGTGTTTTTGTTGTCCGAACGAATTTATTTTATTCTTTTAGGTGCAATTTACAATTCCAATTTACGTCAATTTTTAATTTAGTTTTAGTAGCTTGAATAATAATTGCTTTTTGGAGTGGGTTATATATATACTTAAATTTTTATAAAATGCCATATTAATTAATATTTTAAAAGACGCTTTTAATCCAAAATGTACTAAAAATTCAGATTCTGTGGCAGCAGATTAAAAGTAATTAGAAGATTTTACATGAGATAGGATGATGAGGTAGGACTGATGAGGTAGGATTCTAAAATTACTTTCGTTTATTATCGCCATCGACTACAAACACATGCATACAATTTGGGCAAATCGATTCGACAGAAGTTGATTAAAAGTGAATCGCAAGATTTGACACAGGCAGATAGATTTTTCTGCTTCTGAAGCCCGTATCTTGTTAGATAAATGTTTGTAAATGTTTGCAAAATTTATGGTCATCGACTGTAAGATTGCGTGCCGGAATTGAGGATAATCAATTCGGTGTGAAGTAAGTTAGAAATTGAATGCAAGGTTTGACTCAGATAAAACAACCAAATAAACGAAAGCCATATAAAAATAATCAGCAACAAATGAAAATAATAAACAAAGAATTCGTTTGATGAAGCTTTGCTAATACTCTTATTGAAAATCTTGACCTTTTACCTTGACACTGCAAAAAAAAAAAAAAAAAAAAAAAAAAAAAATTGCACACTAGATTAATGTCTGTGTGTTCCAGTCACTGACAGTAAAAATAATGTCATGCTTGTAAATCTGTAATGATTATTTTCTCATAGAAGGGAAGTAACCTTCTAATAAACGGTCAGTACTCCGAATTTGACAGCATTTTGTTATAAATACAGGTGCTAGACTTTTTTTTCTGGAAGAAGGGAGCTGGTTTAACGGCCAACTCTCGGAATTTTAGAGAAATTTCTTAGAAATGAATCCCTGAAATTTCTTTCTAAAAATGTTGATTGTAATATATATATATATAATTAAATTGATGTGTTTAGAGAAAAAATTTGAATTTCAAAACAGGAGAAACTATTGAAATATTTCTATAGTTTTATTGGAATTAAAAACGTTCTTATTTAACATTTCTAATGTAGATAGCCCTATTATAGGTATTTTATTTTATTTTTTATGGTTTTTGAATTAATGGGAAAATTATCTTTGTCTGAAAAACTACTTTATAACTTCTATATAATTTTTTCGTATTTATATAAATCTATATTTTAAATATTTAGTATGAAACATTTTTTTTTTAATTAGTAAAAATATGTTAATAATGGAAATAAAAAAATTGACGCTAAAATAACTCTATAAATATAACGACAAAACGTTACTAATTTGAAAAAAGACATAGTTTTAAATAAAATAAAACTTTTTCCTAAGCAGGTTTATACATTTATACATAAACCCCAGATGGTACAAACAGAAACTTTCCACTTAACTACTCACTTTGAATTTATTGAATAAAGCATATATGAAAATAAATAATGTTTAGGGCAGTAGTAACACACAACTTTCTATTTCTTAAAGTATTCAATATGGCGAATGCGGTATGTCACATCTATTGAAAAAGAATATGGGAATTTCTAGTATCAAGATTTATAATTAGCAAAAGTATCCAAAAAATAGGAAACATATGAATAAATATGGTGAATTTCATTCGTAAACACATCTCATGTTTATTCTTCTTTAACATTGAAACCTACTTAGTTGAATATAAAGCAGTAGAATGCATTATTTATGTCCATATGATTAAACAAACAAGATTTCTTTTCCTTCTTCATTTACAGCGAAGGTCTAAGGGTATCTTTCGCAATATATCTTTTGAAATTGGGCTTATTATTATTTTTCAATAGAGAATTTTTATTATTAAGAATAATTTTACAAAATATTACAAAATGCAATAAACTTGCACATTTGGTTTTATTTTGAATGTCAGAACTTTCTTTTGCGTAAACTAGTTCGTTGTGGCCATCACGAAATTTTCTTCTATAGTTTTCTAAACAATTTCACACAGTACAAATTATTTATTTAAATTAATTATTCCAAGATGAATGCAGACGATTCTCGTTTCTGAGAAATATAAAACTATACGACGAAAGAAAGTCAGATAAGGAAGTTTTCATTGATTTTCATTTCTTTTTTTTTAAATGAAAATAATTCATAACTTTGTTTTAAAGTATGACAAGTCTGTGGTTGAACCATTCATTTTAATGGTTTTGACACGTTCTTTTGAAAATTACTCACATAGAAAATTCATACCCATGGAGAAGGAAATGAAAGGATACTCCTACAAATATTATTTTTCCTACTTAACTATTACTAAAATAAGTAATTATTTTAAATTTCAAAATGGTTAGTTAAAAAGGTTTTCATTGAACACATTTATGCGAAATTTTGTAATATAATTACGAACTAAAAATTATGAAAAAACAGATAGCAACGCCAAATGTTTTTTTGTTACTCACAAACAGATATTTTCTAAAATTTATCAAACCATTTTCTAGAACTCTCAAAATATGTAAATTCAACAAAACCCGGAAATTTTTTTTACTATATATATATATATATTTTATTTAAACATATATGCTAGTAAAACAACGCTTTTGATATGCGCTAAAAGTACTATCTAGATTTATATGACTGAGATACGAATAATTTCCAAATATTAAATGTAAGTGGAAATGGTATAAAATAATAAAATTTAATAAAAAATAAATATTACCGAGAATTTCTAGTAAAAACATTCTTTGTATTTTAAATACATGGGTATTTAGTAACGAATTTCTATACAAATTGAATTCATGGATATTTAAATCCAAGCTACAGAAAGTTTTACCATCCGGTATCCCCAAGAGCATTATCTTTTAATGGAAAATAAAATGAATGTAAATAAATTACTGTTTCATAATGATAAAAACTTCTCTTTTAATAAACTAAAAAAAAATCGATAGCATGGACGTTTATATAAAACAAATAATTACTAAATCACATTCTTCCGTACTAAATATCAAGAATTATGTCTTATGTTTATAACGCCAAAAATTAGTTTCTGAACAGAAAAGTGTTTATCGAAATCGATTATTATATTTTTTTAAGTGTGCGTTCAATTCCTAGTGTGCATTATAAATAATAATAATAATAATAATAAATAAAAAAACGCTTATCAGCAAAAGGTTTATCAAAGTTCGTAATGAAATTTGTTGACATTTAAAAATACATCATGTAAGATCTATAAAGTTCATTCAAACCGTAACAGATTATAAAAGACGATGTCCATTTTTTGAGCTATTAAAAAATACTGAATTTGAAGAGATTATTTTTATTCAGTAGCATATTTTATGTAGTGGTAATAATATTTTATAAAATTTAGTACCTAATGAGAATTTTTTTACTAAGATTAAAGTGTGAAAATACAAGAGGATTAGTCCAACAACGATAGATTATAAGTTCATAAAACTTACGCAAAACTACCTAACTTGCGATATAAAAAAATAATTTTTTTTAGACATTTCGTAATTCTATACGCAGCAATCTTCAGATCTTTTTTCCTTTTTCTTTTTTTCTCCTCTGTATAATAATAATATTAATAATAATAATAAAAATTGTAATAAAAAGCTTGTACTTCTGACAAATTTTTTGTAATAATTTGAAAGTAAACTAATGTTTGTATAAAGCTAAATTACATTAAAAGTTCATATATTAAATGTTTCTACTTTTGCATTAGAAATTTTCATTATTTTTAATATAAGAATAACATTAATATTTAGTGAGATATTTCAGTATTCATATAACATTATCATTCAAATAGCCAAAGAAAAAATTCGTTCCATAATTTACGCCTTGCCAGAAAATAAAATAAAGACTATTTTTTAAACAGACTAAATCAATAAAATTATGAACTTGGAATCTAGCATATCTAAGTACGTATGAAAAGAGAAAAGCCAATAACGTTTCATACTCTTTGTTTTTAAATATATTATCAAACTTAGAAATCTGATACGAAAGCCAGTCGAATCACGCAAAATTAGTTTATGACTAACATGTGTATATTAGAAACTTATTCTTCGAAGAAAGAGAAGTTCAGTTCTTTCACAATTATTAATGTCTATAAAAGGTGTTGCGGAATGACGAAATATAACAATGCACTTAGATATATATGTTTGTTTTTCAAAGTAGAACAAAAGAAAAAAAAAAGTGTGTAGAACTATTTAGTTGAATGCCAACATATATTGTAAAATAAAAAAGACTGGATTGTTGGATGGGTTTTTACGTCGCACTAGTGCTGCGCAAATGGACCATTGGGGATGGTCTGGGACTCATCTCTCGAGGTGGTCCAGAGACATGCCATCACAATTTTGATCCTCCACGGAAGGGATGGCTCTTCCGCTTCGGTGACCCCCAGAGGTATAATTTTTAATGGGAACATGGAGGACATTGCGGCCACGACAGATTTTACGTGCACCAGCTACCATTAGTGTACACGACGGTCTTTGGCTGGTTCGGGTACCGAACCCACAATCTTTCAATTACGAGCCCGGCGTTCTACCGACTGGGCTACCGCGGCCCAATAAAAAATGAAATCTAATTTGATTTTCATTTTATCTGACTATAATTTAACGTTTTAAAGATTTTTTTATTTGATTTTTTATTTATCTAGCTTGAAATTCACGCTCTTTTAAAAATTAAACGTACCAAGACAGTAAATACTTAAGTAACCAAGACAGTAATTTCACGTGTTAATTATTTTAAGATACACTAGGACTCGCATCTTTCATTAACTACTACAGTGCTCTCTCTGCCTATTCGCAACTTTGCCTTTCACTGAATACAAATATTAATGCATAACACAAGACAAAAGCAGAACAATATTACAGAAGTCCCTTTATTCGATATTAGATTAAAATACACAATATTTAATAGTATATGGTTTTTATTTTATTTTATTTATTTATTTATTTATTAATAAAATTACAAAAAAGAGAAATTTTCGCAATCGGTTTTCAATGTTTTAATGATTTATTCCCCTCATCGAGATCTTAAAAAAAAAAAAAAAAGATCGCAAGAACTTGAGTTATAAAATGTTTAGTGAAAAATTCTTCAATGTTTTTTAAAAAAAATTAAAAATATGACCCGCTAATTCGTATTTTGGTAAAAAATTTATGCGGTTTGAAAGAAGATTAAACGGCCTTTCTAACACTATATTTCATTAAGAAATTGAATGTTTAGTTTTTTGTACATGGAGAATTGAAAAGAGATAAGCTAATGTAAGCTGGGAAAAAAAAAAAAAATAAAGCAGAAATTTTGGAAGGTTTTTTTTCTTTTTCTTTTTCTTTTTCTTTTTCCTTCTTTCTTTCTTTCTTTTATTTTTATGTTAAAAAATTAAATATCTATATTTTTCAAAAACGATTATATCGTTGGAATTGGAAAAAAAAAAAAAAAAACCTTGCTTTCGAATGGCGTAGATGTATTTCGGGTATTATTATTATTAAATGATTTTCAGCGAGCTGAAAATAAATTTCGCAAAATCCATGCGTGCGATTCAGAAAAAACTTACTACTCGAGAAATAATTAAAATCGAGTTTCAACCTTTGGAGGGTTTGTTCCTCTCTTTGAAATCTATATTAAAAAGAAAAAAAGAAGAATTGATTTATCTTGAAAACTTTTTGGGTTATGAAATGTTTATTAAAAAATTCAATGTAAAATTCAATATTTCGTAAATTTTTATAATATGTATCATTAATCCTTTTTTATTTTTATTTTTTAATTTTACACGTTTGGAAAGATAATTAAAAGGTCTTTCGGAAGGTACATGTCGTTAAGAAACTGATCATTTTGTTTTTCGTACAGGAGAATTCAAAAAGAGATGAGCAGTAAAATAAGAACATTTTAGTTAAATATATATATATATATATGTGTGTGTGTGTGTGTATACCTTTAGAATTGGGAATAAAAATTTTTTTTTTTGAACGGTACAGACGTATTTTGTATATTGCGATCCATTATGGAGGGATCGCTATTAAAAATGGCTGTAATTTTTTTACTTCTGTTTCTTCTTTCCGCGGAAAGCTTTCCGATGTATTTGGAGAAACTATTTGCAAATTGGTAAATAGAGTACCTTTATTAATGCAATGTTTTTAATTAATAACATCGTTAATTAAGGTGATAGAATTTTTAAACAAAGATGAACATTAAAAAACGAGACAATATACATTAAAAAATGTACAATTTAAAACAATAAAACACATAAAACATAAATTTAAACGTTTCGAACCTTTTACAGGCTCCTCATCAGTAAAAACATCAAAAAGTAAACCACATTAAAAAACGAGATAATATACATTAAAAAATATACAATTTAAAACATTAAAACACATAAAACATAAATTCAAACTTTTCGAGCCATTTACAACGTTTATTTTTTATGTTTTTACTGATGAGGAGCCTGTAAAAGGCTCGAAACGTTTAAATTTATGTTTTATGTGTTTTGATGTTTTAAATTGTATATTTTTTAATGTATATTCTCTCGTTTATTAATGTAATTACAATTTAATATAACTGTACGAGACGTAATGATTTTTAAATATTTTAAATAAGATGAACATGTTCCTTAGATTATTAGACACTGGTACCTCTCGCAAAAAAAAAAAAAAAAAAAAAAAAAAATGGAGCGATGGCAGTAACTTTTTACTTCCATTACCCTACTACCGTAGGTAATGGAAGTATTGTATTCGGTCTGAAAATTCGATATCGGGTTTTCACCTGATTTACACGTTTTAAGGTCCCCTGAGTTCAAAAAAGTGGTTTTTGGCAATTGGTCAGTGTGTATGTATGTGTGTATGTGTGTGTGTGTGTGTATGTATGTATGTATGTGAAGAATCTTCTGTCTATTATAGCTCAGAAACTAATAAAGATAGAGCTACGAAACTTTAGAAATGAAATACGTCTGGTGTACAGATGAAATTTTCAAATTTTGGTGAAAATTGAAAAACCGGGTGGGACATCGGAAACCGGAAGTGGGACCGTAAGTCTGTATCTCAAAAACGGCTCTAACGATTTTCTTCAAATTTGCTATATAAACACTCTATTAGATGTCCTTTCGAATGATATAGTTGGTTAGTTCAGGAAAATTGATAGGCGTCCTGTATAAATAGCTCAATTTCAGGTCTCCCAAGGGCGTTCCTTTAAAAACAGCTGTACGGATTTTTTGCCTTCTGATCACATTATTTTTCCTGATCACATCTCCAAAAAATGCTTTTAATGCGTATAATTGTGGGTAATGGAAGTCGTGTGGTTGTTTCACACCAGATTTTTTTTTTTTTTTTTTTTTTTTTTTTTAATATGTAAAGATTACAAAATCTGCAGAATTATTTTTGATATGAAGAAGGTGAGAAATTAGTATGTAAAATACCACTTTGGTTTTGGTTTACGCAAGGATATACGTATATCAAATATAATAGAGCAAATAGAAGAAAGAGCCTTAAAAACATAAATACATTTATAGAAAAATAAATTTATATTCATAAATATAAGGTGATTCAAAAAGAATATAGCGGTTACAAATGGCTATAACTATTTAATTGAAAATAATTTATCGATAAGAATTACACATAATGTAAAATGAAGTTCAGTCTTTTATTTACATACTATATAAAAGTTCTATGTGATTCCTTTTGGTAACATGGACCAAATCTAAACAATGGGCTACTTAGATTTAGACCGAAAGTTAGTGTGTTCTGTGCGATATCAGCATGTAAATTGTATGGTCTTTTTTTTTTTTTCATTGAGTGCAGTATTACAGCAATAAGTTTACCTTGACATGTATGAGTAATGACTGACGTCACAGCAAGATACGGATTTTACAGATTACAACATCTGATTATTTTTAAGCCAACATCTTCCAACATGATTGATCGGTCGAACTGGAGATGCCGACGATGTGTTTTGCTCTTAGTCCTCTAGATCACCAGTCTCAATACCCTGCGATTTCTTTCTGTGAGATTATGTGAAAGACCTTGCGTATGTTCTTCCTTTCCCCCAAAAAATTTCAGAACTCAAAATGTGCATTTCATATGCGCTTGCGTTGCACTCCAGATATGCTGCAGAATGTATGGCGTGAAATGCACTATTTCTTAGATGTTGTCCGTGTTACTATGGGGAATTACACAGAACATTAATAAAGTTTGTAAACAAAATTTCAAACTTCCTTTTACATTTTGTGCAATTCTTATCGATAAATTCTTTTTAATTAAATGGTTATAGCCGTTTTTAATCGTTATATTCGTTTTGAATCACCATGTATATCCTTTCCAATATGTGCCATTTCCAATATTTTCCATGTTTAGAATAAACTAACAACAACAATATTTTAACAATTTTATTTTTGAATTTTACATATGCTACTATTTTTCTTTAATCCACAATATTTTTTTCTTTTAATTCAATTATCTAATTCAAGTAAACTATAAATTATTTTAAATAATCTCAAACGACTTTCAAATAAGAACTAATTTATTGTTTTTAAGTTAAGAGAAATGACTGTTTCACTCTTGCAAATAAATTATTCATTTAATACTAATTACTGGCAACTAATTTTCGTAAATATGTTAAAACACTAAAGCCGAAAGACAGTTGTTTTGTTATGGTTAAAAAAAACTACACAACAAATTAGCGCAGATAATCAGCAAAGCATTCACGTTAACAACATCTAGCTGCCGAACAAAGAAATTTCAGAGAATATTTCCGTAACACGTTCTTTTACACTTCTATTATTTTTCTAATTCTCTTTTTCTTAACTTTAATTCCTCTTTATTTTTCTTCAATTCATTTATTTTAGAAAAATAAATTAATTAACATTTATCTATTTTTATTCGATGAGCATTCTGATTTTAATTGTTTTATTGTATCTGAAACTAAACTTAAAATGTCTAAGCCAATTATAGATTTATAAAGGATTTCATTTAGTTTTATCGTTACATTTATTTAATGAAGAAATATTTTTCCTGAAATACTTTTTTAAAAATATCTGTCATCAGTGATTATCTCGACCAAACAAAAATTTAGATGATTGGATTTCTTTAAATCATTTATAAACCGAGGAATTGCGGTAAAATAATGTCTCTCTCTCTCCTATTTTTTTTTTTTCTGATTTTTATTTTTAGAAACACTTTGCTAGGTATTCTAACTTGATTATCGTCCTCAAATAAGATCAGTAAGGAATTTCACATCTGTAATCTATATTTCTTTAAAAATCATGTAAAAACGAACCTATGAAGCATTTTAACTAACTAAAGAAAGAAAGAAACATCGTTTACAACACAATTTTTTATTTGACAGTTTCCTACTCTTTTTTTCCGAAAACATTAAATAAAATAAAATAAACAAATAATGGTATTGACAAAATGCTATTATTGCAAACAGTAATGCTTAATTACTGTTCAGGGTGTTTCAGGAATGATTGAAAAGTCCATTAATTCCTTAATTATTACAAATAAGTGGGCAATGTATTTTGCAAAAGTGTGTAAATTAAAGGAAGAAATAAGATCACAATAAAAATTTTTCCCAGTTAATTATATATATATATCTGTGTGTGTGTGTGTGTGTGTGTGTATTAATTTCTTTTAAGATCCCTTTAGACAAATTTGGTCAATTGAAAAGTTTTCTTTCTAACATAATATCAACACAAAATTCCAAATATCTATATCTTAAAATTGAGGGAGTTGTACTTTGAAAATTTAACACCTTGCAAAGAGATCATATATAAAATAAAAATGTAAATTTTTGTATTACAAAAAGATAAAACGTGTGATAATATTCATATTAAAACAGTTTTTGTATGTTGACGATAAATTTGTAATCCAGTCACATAGTCTTACATTTTTATTTTTATTTATTTAATACTACCACTTTTATTAAAAAAAAAAAAAAAAAAAAAAAAAAACAATAATAATAATAACAATATGAAAGTATGTAGTTTATATATTTTTTAATTTGTCATAGTTTTAAAAAATGACGTTCTAACAAACTATTTCACAGACACCCCCCCCCCCCTCCTTTAACTGTAATTCAGCCATTTCAAATATTCATTTTAAAATACTTTTTAAAATCTTCGTAATGATTAAGATTGCATTAAACTGTTGAATTAAAAAGTTCAAAATCTTGTTTAGATAACATCCTAAATTCAAAATACATTCTAAATTATAAATCTGTGTTCTGTGTCAGTGCTTGTTTGAATTTTTGTTGTATTAGATAAAAAAAAAAAATCGTGATTTCTTCATAAAATACATTTTATGAAATATCTGTCTTCTGTATACATATGTTGTTAATTATGTGTCTCAATGTGATACCGCATAGAATGAAATTTACGAATACATGGGTTCGGCAGCTCGCATAGATAGTCCGCTATTTAACTCTGTCTATTTAAGCTTTATTTAAATGCATTTTCGATTTTTTTTTAAACACGTGTTATTGTATTTTTCATCTAAAAAAGTAACTATAATTTTCGACATTGTACCCAGTAGTCGAACATAAAAATGGCACAATAAACGACAACGCAGCATCATTTAGAAATATTTGTAGTAGAATTTATGTGGTGCAGTTCATTTTAAAACTGAAACGTTATCGACGATGCATTTATTATTTTAATACCCGCTCCTTTAATTATGTGATTTTAAAAAAATATCTTTATATCGATTGAACGAAACTATATATATATATATATATATATATATATACAATATGCATATATATGTATACATAAGGTGTGATATTTATGATGTTGCCAAGATTTAGGTTTTGCAACGAATTGTTCCCGCCAAACAGAGATGCATCTAGAATCAATGCTTGTATGTGCACATGCATGCCATAAACAGGCATGTAAAAGTCTGTTTTTCCTCTTAGAAAGATATAGATAAATATTTGTGCACCAACAAGTTCGATTTCAGCACTTTTGACATTTTTTATGTGTTAAATCTTATGTGTTAAAAATTATGTGTTAAATATTTTGAGTTTACCGCGATGTAACATTAAAGATCGAATTTTTAAATTCAATTTCTTAATACTTATCATCTTCTCAAGAAATTTTATTTCAAGATTGCAAAGCTATTTTTTTTTTTAATTTTACTTTTGAGCGAAACAAGAAAGATCTTAAGCTGATTTGATATGAAATTATTTTCATCCAGATTTAAACTGTGAACCAATAGCTATCTTTAATTACTTAAAAAAAAATCATAAATGTATTGGAATAACAATTAATGTATGGGAGGATAAAATTTCTTAGCAAAGTTAGCAAGGAATAATTTCCAGAAAGGAATATTAGTGGCATAAACACAACACACAGTTTCTCATAAAAAAATTTATTCTCCGAAAATCGCTATATATGATATATAGGGATCAGAGGAAAATATACCTTTTTCTGAACCGAAAAAATCAAATTACTTATAATGAGAAGCATTATTACGAATTACATCATAATGATGTACAACAAATGTTCATCGTCTCACTATATCAATTACCATATTTATGAAAGCGAAACCCGATGGTCTGCAACTGACTTACTAGGTTTTTAACTATTGACAAGAAGACACTTTTTTATTTCAGGAACTAAGTATGCAAAATCAATTGAAACTTCAAACATGCCATAAATATAAATCTATTTTAATATCGTTTTAAATATAGTCATTATATCATTGAATTATCCGAGGCATATCAATGATTTACTTTGATTTACAACATTGAACGTTTGAATATTTCGTATTATATTTTACAATAAAATACCTGTATTGCAGAGCAACTACTAGCATGCCACGTAATAAATATTGTTTACATTCCAAAAACTGATGCTTAATGGTTTTGCTCAAAGCAAAATTCTACGACACATAAAACGTTATAGTAAAAAATCGTAGTAAAATATTCTAAATACATGGTAACATGTATGATATTGTAATCCCATGATGTTGTACATATCGTGGTATTACAATATGCTCAATAATAATAGAAATTCGAAATTTCATTAGGGAATACGAAAAAAAAAAAAAGTTTTTATTTTTATTTTAATAGAAATATGTTTTGCTGAATTACATTAAAAATATATTTCTTTTTAAAAGCAATAGTTCGGTTAATCTTACTTATAGTTACCTATGAACCTGATTTTATTATTATTTATTTATTGTGAATGTAATATGGTGAACTATTTTACCAGTTAAGAACTCGCATACTGCTAATGGAAAATGTAAACTTTACTTGAAAATCAATTTTTAAATTACTTTTTTTGCTGATAAATTTTAAAAGTTTGAAAGATGTCATTATTCGATGTTCATTGTTATTTTTTGTGATATTTCTTATATTTTCAAAATTTATTAACATTTGTTTGGGGGGGAAAAAATCAAAACGCTATTTTCTTCAATAAATAAAAAATGCTTACACATTATTTAAAATCTTAAAGGAACCTGGTACCTTTAACTTTGAAACACTGAAGTAGGTTTCATATAAAAGTTTATGTTTCTATTTAATATTATATTTATAAATTTAACTATATTAGATTTGTCCAGTAAAACACATATTAAGGTAACAATTCTTATTGTTTTTTGATATATTTTTTACGAATTTAAAATTTTTAAATTGCGTTTTCTCAGTTTTTCTTTTTCTTTTTCTTTTTTCTTTTTCTTTTTTTTGATATATTCATGATTTTTAAAATGCTAAAACTTCTAGATATATTTTTAAAAAGATTTTATATATATTTTTGAATGTTTAATAGAACCTCTTATGAGAATTAGGTATAGATTTTGAAATTTATTAATTAGGTTTTTAGAAAAAAATTAAAAAGTACACGTCTATTTAAAAATTTGAAAAAAAAAGAAAAAGAAAAGAAAAAACATGATTTTTGTCATATTTTTACTTTTAATGTTTTCCTTTTAAAGATATTGAAAAATACACCCCTAATTATTTTTCATAAATTTTATTAAACATAATAATAATAATAATAAAACGTATAGGTCTTTTCTTAAATATCTGTAAAAATTTTAGCATTTTGAGGATCATGGATTCATGAAAAAATGATAGCTGAGAAAACGCAATTTAATATTTCAAATCTGTAAAAAATCGATTAAAAATCATAGGAATTGTTGCCTGAATATATATTTTATTGAGAAAACCCAATATAGTTCAATTTATAAATATTAAATGGAAATATAAGCTTTTATGTGAAACCAATGGGGTGCCAACTCAAAGGAGCCAGAACACCTTACGTGTTACTGAATGAATAAATTTACCTTACTTTATATATTAGTCATTCTTAGTACAAAACCTATCTATAATAAAAGAGTTTATTTGTGAAATAAATCTCATCGAGAATCTCATTTCGTATCATACATTAATAATACAGATTTCCGACACTTATGCATAAAGACTTTAATAATTTATAACTCATTTAATGTCGTCTAGTTTTATGTGTAATAACATTATATAACATCCCGATGATTCCATACTGAAATGGAATAAAATGCATTTGAAATACAGGTTTAAAAGCCTTCTTGTGAATTGCTAATAATCACAACCTTTTATTTATTTGATGCACTTAACTAAACCATCATTTACATGAGAATTAATTATTTAAACTTTAGTGTAAAGCAATAACATTTCCTATTTTGTGGTTTGTAAAAATAAAATTAAATAACTCATATAAATAAGTAATGATTAAAAATATCTGTATATATTTTTATTAAAAGATTAATAAATATGCAAATTTGACATAGTAGTAATGCTATGAATGAGTTTCTATTGGGAAATTAAAGGTCTTTCCAAACAAATCATTTGGCATAGAAAATCAACAACCATGAAGATTCGATTTCATTATGAAGTTAAAATTGTCAAGTACAGCTGCTGCTGTCAAGTGAATACCCAGATTAGATCATCTCTGAAATTCTATGTGTTTGCTTTGTTTAATAAAATTTAATATGCTTCAAAATAGAAGCATATCAAAGGCAGTCTTGTTCTTGAGATTCTGTTGCATGTTATGTCAGGAGGTTTAATAAATATGTGCGGAAGAAAATTTATTTGTTAGTGGAATATTTAGATTTCCTTAAGTCAAGATTAGAGTGTTGTTATTCACTTTATTCTTTCTTTATTTTTTTAAATTACTGTTATATATAAAAAATGGACTTAAACTTCATATTGTTAACTTAATTAAAATGAAAACTATTTTTGTTTTTCCCGAAAACATTTTTGGGTATTGTAAATTATGTTTGATTAAGAAACAGTCAAAGTAAAAAAAAAAAAAAAAAAAAAAAATACTCTAAGCATAGCGAAATGCTATATATTTGTTGACCATTGTTATTATCTCTCTCTGATATTTGTCAATTTTTTCGTATCTCTAATCTCAATGGAACTAGTCAATAATGTAAATAATTTTTTACCCGCGTAATAGGATATTTTTAAGTTTATGTCTTGTTATTATTAATACTTTGCTGTTTAAAAATTACACACCGTTAAAAACCGAGTTGACCACTCGATAATTATTCGAATTAAAATTTAATAATGAATGATTTTTTTATTCATTTGGTAAATATGCATAGAGATTTATATAAAATACAATCTAACGAAACAATTATTATTGAATTTAAATATGAGTTGCCTATAGCCCGATCATCAAACTATAGAATCCTTTTCACAGGTAGAGTAATTTTAGATATGCAGAGAAAATCGATAGAGTAATACAAAGCTTAAACAGCTAAGGATAATTAAACGTTGTGCAATAATGCAAGATCATATAAATAGCAATTATTTTGATTCACCATGCTATCGTTTTAATACCCTAACAGAAGGTTACCTACAATAGATAAGTCCGTATTGAATTGCCTAATTAATGTAAATCACAAGCACACACACATACGTATATAAATGTGTTGTTTTGAGAAAGGTTTGAGAGATTCTGTTCAAAATTGCCAACTTGCAGGGACTTTTTTAGTAAATAATTACTACTAATTCTGAAAAATGATGTTTGTTGTTTGTTTAACTGTTTGTTTGCCATATCGTCAATGAGACAAACATTACATTTAAAAATTAGTGATGAATAGTGAATATAAAAGTCCCTACAAGTTGCCAGCATTGATTATATTGAAAAATATTGCAAAAAAATAATTCGGTGATTCAGATTTATAGATAGGGAGTTTGCATTAGAGAAAAGAGCCCATAAATTGAATAACAAATATTACTAAAAAGATCATCATTCAAATTGCTAAAAAAGATTTTTTCATTGCTATAATGCAAAAAAGAAAATAAATTTATATCAAAATCATAATTTTGCAAGCGTATGTACAGTCGATAACAAAAGTGTCCGAACACTAGCAAAAATTCCTATGTAAAAAAAGTACACTTCGTACGGTTTTGCTCAATAAATCCTTATCGAATCATGTTCTTAGACTGACTAAGAACAGGATTCAACAATGATTTAATTAACAAAACCGTATGAAGTGTACTTTTTTTATATAGGACATTTTGCTAGAATTCGGACACTTTTGTTACCGACTGTAACACAGAATTTAGTAAATTGATTTTGCGTCAATAGTAAAATTTTGTTAAGCTCGTTATTTCGTTGAAATTGTTAAAAAAAAAGTGTTCTATAATCATTTACTTATGAAATATCAAATATATTTACTTTTTAATCCGCAACGAAAATAATCCATTTAAAAAAAACTTTTAAAACCCAAATTCTTAATATAGCGTATCACACAAATCTTTTCGAAGTCAGAATAAAATTTAATTTGCAAAAAAATTGTAATTTTTTTTTTTATATTAACCAAAATTGTGTTATTTTGAACTGTGCTAAGAAAAGAGAAATTATTTATTAAAATTCACAACAGATGGCAGCACCAAACGACTGCCTATAATTTTTGTGATTTCATTTTCTGATTAAGGGCCAATATCTGCAATTTAATTATTCGTTTGAGGCACCTTTTTATTATTATTTTAGTTTATTATTTCTTTTATATTATAACTTAATATTTTACAGATTTGGTTAATGTTTATGTGTTTTTCCTAATCATTTTTATTTTGTATTGTTAATTGTTTCATTGACATTTTAGTGAATATTCCGTCCAATAGAGGGCGCTTGTATTCCACAAAAAACTCTTTTTTGCTTCTAAAAGGAGATGTAAGATAAGAAAAAGGCTTCTTAAAAAACTCTTCAAAAATTTTTAGGATACTGTGTAGTCAACGAAAAATTTTCTTTTATCAATTGGTTTCTTTTCTACTAATTATCTGCAAAAAATAACACTCCGGGGTATCGAACGCTCGACTACCGTGTTACTAACATGGCGCTCTAACCACCTGAACCACGGAGAGACAAACGCAAAAGCTTATATTTACCTTAAAATGGAGGCGCATTTTTTATTAGCTTGAGATTCACAAACATACCGGGGAAGAAAAGGCTCCTTAAAAAAACTCTTCGAAAATTCTTAGGATACTGTGTAGTCAACGATAAATTTTCTTTTATCAATTGAAATCTTTTCTACTAATTCTCTGCAAAAATTAACAATCCGGACCTTTGGTGAATCGAACGCTGGACCATCGGGTTACTAACCTGGCGTTCTATCTTTTCTACTAATTCTCTAAAAAATTAACAATCCGGACCTTTGGTGAATCGAACGTTGGACCACCGGGACTGGACCACCCTGGCGCTCTAATCACCTGAGCCACGGAGAGACAAATGAAAAAGCTTGTATTTACCTTAAAATGGAGGCGCATTTTTTATTAGCTTGAGATTCACAAACATACCGTAGTGAATGACAGTAAGCACATAAGAATTTGGGAAAAAGAGGCGCTATAATTTTACAGTTTCTCTATATCTGTGTTTCTGTGTATGGATGGGTAGGTCCGTTTGTGGTATTGTAGCTTTCAAAGAAATAGACTAATTTCAATGAGGGTATTATTTAATTTAATTTAATTTAATTTAATTTAATTTAATTTTTATGTTTGAAAGTTAATTTAAGTTCTTAATTATGTGTGGTGATTTTTTTTTTAATTCATTAAAATACGATTTTTTTAGGAACACTTTAGATTCAGATTTTATAATTTGCAAACTTTCAATTTTCCATGAAAAGTCAGGGGTGATTTGGACTAGAGTATAAAAAAATCTTTTTTTTTTTTAAGCAAATTTTCAAAAGATTTTAACGAAAATTATTATTATTTTCTTTTTTTCTTCTTAAAAAAAAGAATATATATATATATATATATAGATAGATAGATAGATAGATATATAGATTGATAGATATAGATTATAAGTACACAGTCCAAAAATTTCTAAATTTGGTTGGAAAATTACAGACTTTCTAGAAAAATGATATTCAAGAGAATCCATGCTTTGGAGCATTTTATTATTTGCAAACTAAAATTTTTCAAATTGAAAATTACAGATTTTATAGAAAATCTAATCTACACTAATGTATAAAGAGGAAAAGTTTGTTTATATGTGGAGGATAATCTCTAAAACTACTGAACCCATTAAAAAAAAAAAAAAAAAAAAAAAAAAAAGAGCTACACTTATTAAAAGCTACACTTATTAAAAGCTACACTATCCCTGAATGCTATAGGCTATAATTAATTTTGATAAAGAAAAATTTGAATTTGAAATTTCAGTATTTTAATTAAATTCCCCTTAAAAGTTATGAAAAAAATATTGTAACGAAAGTGATTTTTCCCGTGAACGCCGTGGCTACGAGTTAAAGCGTCGCGCTACGAATCAAGAGGTTCTGAGTTCTATCCCCGTTAAGGGAAATTGTTTAATCTAAACTGTTTATTTCTCATTCAATCATTAAGTTATTATGTGTATGTTGAAATATTATTATAAATTATATTTGTTTGCTAGTATTTAACTTTGAAAAAACACGTAATGCTTCAGATAAGCAATTTTTTTTTAAATCTAATTTCTTTTACGTTATTCTTAAAATGTTTTTTAAGAAAGAGTAATCGTTAAAATGCATGATTAATTTTTATTTTCATTTATTTTCATTTATTTACTTATTTGTTCTTTTTCTTTTTTTCTTGCAGCTAATTTCCAATTAGGTGATTCTCGCGCAGTTTTGCACATTTGGCGATTAACACACATGATGTGCATATCAGCTTATTTTTTGTTTTAATTAAGATATAAATATATATTCTTTACATATCTACATCTATGTAAATAAAGAGAAGTATCTGTTTGTGTATGTGTGTGTGTCAGCGCTATGATGTATAGACTACTGATCACAGAGCTACAAAACTTGGTAGATGGGTATAGCTGAGACCATGCAAGTGTGTATCTCTTCGAAATTTTTTAGAATTTCGGAAAAAAAAAATGAAAATTTGTACCAGAAAAAAATTATAGATTTTTCTGATACGAACTGACCCCTTATCGTAAAGATCTTTTTAGAAAACAGCTGAAAAACAGCTTATTTAATCACCAATATTTCTGTGAATTTTTGTGAAATTCAACTGGATATTTTTTGTAACGTGCTTTATATAGTTGGGTATCAAACTATGTCATAGTTTTTTTTTTTTTTTGCTACAGCCCGTGCATGCGCAGTAATAAATTATTTATTACAACTGTCCATATCTCTTTGAATATTAAATCAATACAAAAAACCCTTAACGGGTTAAAAGTTTGTGACGCAGCATTGTACTTTATGGCTATAAGAATTAGAAATACGGGTCTTAAAAATAATGATATCAAATTTTCAGTGACGCTTTGATATTAATTAAATTATACATAGATTTTCTTATTTGAATTTGCTTTTTCCTTTTATTTATATTTACAGTGTAAACGTTATTTTCAACATAAAATAATATATAGCATTTACTCATTGATACCTTTCCATTCACATCTCTTATACTATGAAAGCATGTGTTTTAAAAGAAATTATATGAAATTCCAGTAACGCAGTGGTGTTACATTAAGTGATTTGCTTTTAAATTTCTCTGCAATTATTTTGTTTTGCATATTAAAGTATATGTGCACATTGAAATATTGCTTTTAATTTTCAAATACGCTGTCAAATATATCACTTTCATTAAGCTTATATTATGTACTGAAATATATTTATTTCAATGAATTATTCTATCTTTTGCGTCACGCCATCCAAAACTGAAAAAAATTTCACAGTTTTTTTCTTTGCATCACGATATCTATTTGCATGCATTTTCAATTTATTTGGATGAAATGACACAAAGTAAACATTTCCATATATTTTACTTACAGTTTTGGATGGCGTGACGCAAAAGATAGAATAATTCATTGAAATAAATATATTTCAGTACATAATATAAGCTTAATGAAAGTGATATATTTGACAGAGTATTTGAAAATTAAAAGCAATATTTCAATGTGCACATATACTTTAATATGCAAAACAAAATAATTGCAGAGAAATTTAAAAACAAATCACTTAATGTAACACCACTGCGTTACGGGAATTTCATATAATTTCTTTTAAAACACATGCTTTCATAGTATAAGAGATGTGAATGGAAAGGTATCAATGAGTAAATGCTATATATTATTTTATGTTGAAAATAACGTTTACACTGTAAATATAAATAAAAGGAAAAAGCAAATTCAAATAAGAAAATCTATGTATAATTTAATTAATATCAAAGCGTCACTGAAAATTTGATATCATTATTTTTAAGACCCGTATTTCTAATTCTTATAGCCATAAAGTACAATGCTGCGTCACAAACTTTTAACCCGTTAAGGGTTTTTTGTATTGATATCATTACTTTTTAGGGGTTAATGATCAAAACGCAAAATTAAAGGAGCATGGTAATAACACTGTATTAAAAGTGTTGTTTTATAGGTCACACTCGAACAAAATGACAAACTAAATAAAATTTCAAAATTTTATAAAAAGTGATAAAAAAGATGGACACATGCAACATTACAAAGGCATAATATAGTACATTTTAAAAATGACAAAAATTTCTTATTTATATTTATTTCTTATTATAATGTTTTAGGTATAGATTTGATTTAAAAGAGAAAAATAAATAATAATAGAAAAATCTTTAAAAAGTGAAAATTTTATACTGGTAAATATTTAAGTAGTATAGTTTGTTATGAATTTAATTAAAAAAAAAATCTTAATCTATTCAAAATTTTATTATAGCTTAAAATTTTGTAATTTATATATTATATATATACTAGAAACTTAATGAGCAAATTAATTATTTTCAAATTCTGTTTTAAGAATTTTTTCAATCCGTAGTTTAAGTGATTTATCACCTAATTTTGAAAAAATTACAAATATTTGCATATGATTATCATATTATTTGTCATTTTTATGAAAATAAAGGAAAAATTTTTTGTTGTTGCAATCACCTTTTAAAATAGAACCAATTTTGAAAGTTAACAACGTATCAGCATGAAAACAATGTAAATACAAAGAATATTTTTGATAAACAAATGTCATATAAAATACAAGTACCTAAATAAATAACTCATTTAATATATATATTAAAAAAAGAAAAATATTTTTTATTTTATTTTTTGTGTTTATTTTTGACGCTCCCCGATAGGTGGAGCCAAAACGATTATTTGATATTCAGTATTTCAGATGGAAGAGAAGAAATTCGTACGCGAAACTGCCGCATCACGGTATTTTCGGAGTAAAAAATAGTTCGATTTTTAAACTGAGTTATAAAAAAAACAAGAGTTTTCCTAGGGAAAAGGGAGATGTCAGGCACATCAGATAAAAGCGATTAATATCATATATAAATTAAACTAAATTCGCTCGAGCCATATTCGAGAAAAATTTGTTCCTTACATACGCCGTTCATTTACAACTTAAATGAGCCAATTCATATCTCGAAATATATTGCACGCAGAAATGTAGGGATTTCAGGGTAGGATCAGACAGAAGGTGAAAGTCTATTTTGAAAATATCAGAACATAACCTCCCATATTTCCTGAGATATTAAGTGTCGGCTTTCAGCGGTTACTTTGATCTTAAAATTCCTGTATATATAAGTGTCGCAGTTTTCGTTCGTTTTTCCGTTTCCGCTGAGTGTCGTGGCGTTCGTTTGTTTTTGCGCTTGCGTCACTAGAAAAACTGCCGTTTTTCATGATATATTTGTTTTAGTTTAATGATTTAGGCATATGTTGTCATGTTTTCCGAAAATTTCATGAAATTTGAAAAAAAAAAAAAAAGGAGTTGTAGAGTAAAAATTAGCGAAAAAACATTTGCATAATATATATATATATATATATATTAATAACTACTTAAATGTTGAAGATATCCTCACAAAACTCTACACACGTATTAAATATAACATTTATAACTATATCTAAGATTTTTAGATCAATCAAAGCTTTTCTCACAGAAATCTACTGACACATGAATGTAAAAAAAATGAAGGTATTTGTACAATAAAGGTAAAATTGTAGGTTCGAAAAACATTTTCATATTAAATAGAATGACAATTTTATAACACTTTTTTTTATGTAGAATAAAAAAGATGCTTAACTTATTTAACTTATATATATATATATATATATATATATATATATACTCGGGAAATTTGTTTTATTTTTGTTATTTTCTTTCTTTGAGTCATAGAAATGATATAAAGATTAAAAAATTTTTACGAAGTGAGGAATTATCTATAGTAAGTTTATATTTTAAAATGATTTCATTGATTATTTTAGTTTCCTTAGATTAACGATACTATGTTATCTCTAACAAATTAATTGTCATTATAAATGCACTAGTAGTTTTCGCTCAGAGTGAATACCGCCAACCCCATACAATAGATCTAAAAGGATCGATACATTCTCTACACTGAATTGTTATTGAATTTAATTCAGATTGTATATTTACTGCTGTAAAACAATGGATATCGTATGCACTGTTTTCACTAAACCGAATACAATTTTACTTCTAACTGAATACTTTGTTTATAAGAACATTAAAGTATTTAAAAAAGGAAACAAAAATGAATTTGGAACAGGTGTGGTCAACTGCGGCCCGCCGTGTAATATTTTGCGACTCGTGGAGGCTAAAATGCCAATAACTTATAAATCTGTTTCGACCTATGTAGTGGCAATATCTCAGACAGTTAGGGTAGGTAAATAAACGAATATCGCTCTACTTATTGTTAATAACAATAGATTCGATCACTTTATTGGTTCTTATTAATATAATCATTTATGTATAATTCCAAATTTTTGTCTGTTTTGTTCTTTATTTATGAATAAAACACTATATATATATATATATGTATACAATTGTGAAAAATAGTTTATTTTTAAATATGCTTCCCAAAATATATTTCATAAATTATTTGTATAATTCAATTCTTTTAAAGAAGAATTATGATCTATAAACCGTATAAAAGTATATTTCAGAAAATAACTTTGTACGAAGAGGGGGGGGGGGGAGAGTTTGTTTTGTTTTGTTTCCCCTTTTTGCTTCTTTTAGATATTTTTAGTGTTATTACTTCCATTACCTGACTACTGTAGGTAATGGAAGCATTGTATTCGGTCCAAAAATTCGATATCGAGATATCACCTGATTTACATGTTTTAAGGTCTCCTGAGTCCAAAAAAGTGGTTTTTAACAATTGGTCAGTGTGTGTGTGTGTGTGTGTATGTAAGTGGGGGATCTTCTGGCTATTATATTTCGGAAACTAATAAAGGTAGAACTACGAAACTTTAATTGAAACAGGTCTGGTGTACAGATGAATTTTCCAAAATTTGGTGGGATATCGGAAACCGGAAGTGGTACTGTAAGTTTGTATCTCAAAAACGGCACTAACGATTTTCTCCTAAGTTCCTATTTAAACAATCTATTAGATGTTCTTTCGAATGATATAGTTGGTTAATTCAGAAAAAATGATATACGTTCTGTATAAATAGCTCAATTTCAGGCCTCGCAAGTGCTTTCCTTTAAAAATGGCCGCACGGATATTTTTGAAACTTGACATATTAACTTCCTTTTAAATATCCTTTTGTATAATAGCAGGAGACTTGGCGTTGGAATATTAAAACAGGAATAAACTACTACGTCAGAAACGCCAAAGAAAAATTATTGAGGAGCATACAGCTGTTTCGGTAGCATAAAGCGTACCGTCATCAGTGCAGAGAGAATTCTGAAACTTGAGAAGTGCTCGTATATATAGGAGAGGGACCGGATTTAGTTCAACCAATAGGATTACGGAAGAGGTGGGGAGTGTGGCCAATAGGAATTAAGGAATGTGTAGCTGTGTAAACAGTAGAAAAATTAAGGAAATGTGGACTGAATGTAAAATTTCCAACAATCAGACAAATAGGGAACAGCGAAATCACAATTTACAAGGTTTTTAAAATTTTTATAAATATGAAAAGCTTCAAAGAAATCGAGTTCATGAATGGATTTAGGTTTGCAAATTATTTTAGCTGAATTAAATTTAAAATTATGATTTTCCTCCCAGCAATGTTTAGAAATAGCCGATTTATTGGTTTCTTGTTTGCGGACGTAATTCATATGTTCTTTTAGACGAAATTTAAGACTGCGTTTAGTTTGGCCAATATATGATAAACCACACTGACAGGAAATACTATAAATGCCCCAAGAATTATGCATATCAATAGAATCTTTTAACTGAGAAAAGGTGAGTTTATTGGAAGGCGAAAATATTATTTTAAAATCATATTGTTTGAGAATTTTAGCTATGGTTTGACTGGTTTTAGAAAAATAGGGTAAAACAATACTGATATTAGATGTGACTGATTTAGTAGACGAAATACGAGGGAGTTGTAATTTTTGGATAGCTTTGTCTATAATGGAAGGGTCATAACCTCTGTCAATTGCGATGGCTTTCAGGTATTTAATTTCAGATTTCAATAAAATAGGATTTGAACAAATATTAAGGGCACGGTTTACAAAAGTATAGAAAGCAGCCATTTTTTGGTTAGGTGGGTGACATGAACGTGCATGGGGAGGAAGGGAGACTGCAAAATTTTTACGATAGACAGTGGTTGAAAATCCATTTACAGTGCGAGAGACGAGGGTATCAAGAAATGGAAGGGAGCCATTATTTTCTATTTCATATGTAAACTGGATATTACTGTCAATTGAATTTAAGGTTTCTAAGACATGGTCAATATTGTGATGAGATATGTCGATAAGCGTGAAGGTGTCGTCAACGTAACGGGTCCAAAAAGGAAAAGATATTTTCTTAAAAAGCTTGCTTTCGAAATAGTGCATGTAAATGTCTGCGAGAATTGGGGAGAGAGGGGAACCCATGGCTAAACCTTCAGACTGACGATAGAATATATTTAGGAAAGAAAAAGTGGTTTGTGATAAACAAATGCGGGTAAGAGAAACCACATCACACACAAATCACTTTTTCTTTCCAAAATATATTCTATCGTCAGTCTGAAGGTTTAGCCATGGGTTCCCCTCTCTCCCCAATTCTCGCAGACATTTACATGCACTATTTCGAAAGCAAGCTTTTTAAGAAAATATCTTTTCCTTTTTGGACCCGTTACGTTGACGACACCTTCACGCTTATCGACATATCTCATCACAATATTGACCATGTCTTAGAAACCTTAAATTCAATTGACAGTAATATCCAGTTTACATATGAAATAGAAAATAATGGCTCCCTTCCATTTCTTGATACCCTCGTCTCTCGCACTGTAAATGGATTTTCAACCACTGTCTATCGTAAAAATTTTGCAGTCTCCCTTCCTCCCCATGCACGTTCATGTCACCCACCTAACCAAAAAATGGCTGCTTTCTATACTTTTGTAAACCGTGCCCTTAATATTTGTTCAAATCTTATTTTATTGAAATCTGAAATTAAATACCTGAAAGCCATCGCAATTGACAGAGGTTATGACCCTTCCATTATAGACAAAGCTATCCAAAAATTACAACTCCCTCGTATTTCGTCTACTAAATCAGTCACAGCTAATATCAGTATTGTTTTACCCTATTTTTCTAAAACCAGTCAAACCATAGCTAAAATTCTCAAACAATATGATTTTAAAATAATATTTTCGCCTTCCAATAAACTCACCTTTTCTCAGTTAAAAGATCCTATTGATATGCATAATTCTTGGGGCATTTATAGTATTTCCTGTCAGTGTGGTTTATCATATATTGGCCAAACTAAACGCAGTCTTAAATTTCGTCTAAAAGAACATATGAATTACGTCCGCAAACAAGAAACCAATAAATCGGCTATTTCTAAACATTGCTGGGAGGAAAATCATAATTTTAAATTTAATTCAGCTAAAATAATTTGCAAACCTAAATCCATTCATGAACTCGATTTCTTTGAAGCTTTTCATATTTATAAAAATTTTAAAAACCTTGTAAATTGTGATTTCGCTGTTCCCTATTTGTCTGATTGTTGGAAATTTTACATTCAGTCCACATTTCCTTAATTTTTCTACTGTTTACACAGCTACACATTCCTTAATTCCTATTGGCCACACTCCCCACCTCTTCCGTAATCCTATTGGTTGAACTAAATCCGGTCCCTCTCCTATATATACGAGCACTTCTCAAGTTTCAGAATTCTCTCTGCACTGATGACGGTACGCTTTATGCTACCGAAACAGCTGTATGCTCCTCAATAATTTTTCTTTGGCGTTTCTGACGTAGTAGTTTATTCCTGTTTTAATATCCTTTTGTATGTAATTATTTTTTCTGGTCAATAATTGAGTATGCCAAGTTTTGGAAAAAGTCGGTATCTCAAAAATGGCTCTAATGATTGTCTTGAAAATTGTTACATAAATCCATTTTAGATATCCTTTTTTATGTATTACTTGGTTATTAAAGGAAAATTATTAGTCGTCCTGTATAAGTAGATCACTTTTAGATGTCGGAAATTAAAGTTTCGAAAAATGGTTAAACCGATTTTTTTCTTCTTCCTATTTTTAAATTCGCTATGTAAATATATTTTATATATCTTTACATGTATATAAGTTTTCTCTCACCAGAAAATTTTAGGTGTCTAATTTGTCAGGTCAATTTTATGTCTTTTGATCATATTATCTCCAAAAAATGCATATGATACATGTAATAGTAATTAATGGAAGTCGTGTGGTTGTTTCACACCACATTTTTTTAAATGTCTTACTTATATATTTACTTTAATGTCTTACTTATATTCTTTTTCCCATAAAAAGGAATGCCATTTATTGAATTCTGCATCTGTGATTTCATTTTTTTTAGATAAATATATTAAATAGATAAGTCAGTGAATTGTTTACTTGTGTATTGTATATTAATTTATACGTTACTGAATCAATAATTCTAATTATAAAGTTTTCAATTCATAAGTTTTTCATTTCGGATTAGGAAATATTATTATTATTATTACTGCTACTTTTGGCAGAAATTTTATTTAAAAAAAAATAATTAAAGATGAAAATTGTCAACTAAATATGTCAAATAATGAACATTCTTAAATAATAAAATTAATAATTACCCCTTTATATCCCAATGTTGAATATTTGTAACATATCTTAGAGCAAATTTCATTGTACACAGAAAACTTTCAGACACGATTTTATTTATTGCTGCTATTCTGCAACATTGCAATTAACACAAGTTGTTCGTAAAATTCCCAACAGAGGAAGATAACATTATATTTATCATACTAAAATTTGATTTATCAAGGAAAAAAAAAAAAAAGAATTAGGCGTAAAGGGAGAGACGCATTTTAAGAGATGTGGTGAAGGCCCTCGTGATAACAAAATTAACAATTGATAAACATTTTTACATTAACTGTAATCATTTAGATTTTAATGGCATTTTCTTCATATTGCAGACATCCAACAGACACTTTTTTATCAATAAATGTTTAGATTTTGTTTCTTATTTTTAAAATTAATTGTTAGATGATTTAAATCATTTATATTTATGTATTTATTTATGTATTTATTCATTTATTTATTTATTTATTTATTTATTTATTATTATTATTATTTTTTTTTTTTGCACAAGTAACTGACTCATATGCTTTATTCGCTTCTAAGTGTTCGTTGAGATGTGGACAGATAATATGGGATAGAATTACAATATGATAACCTTGGAAGTGAAAGCCAAGAACCGCCACAGCTACCTGGAATCAAACCAGGTACCCTGGAGTCTTCAGATTCCCGTCGGGGAGGTGTACTTGCATTTTGTCCGTTCGGTCACCAAAGCTCTATTGAAATCTGGTATTCTAAAATGTGGGTAAATAAATTTAAACTCGGCGTTCTTGAGTTAAAATAGAATAAAAGTGTCCCGAAATTTACTGAATTAAGTCTTTTTCTTTTTAATCTAGAATTTACCGGTTATTAGGTCTAAACTTTATTACGATTAAAACTGATTATTTCAACAGTTTAAAAATTCTGCCAAATTTTTTTTTTTTTCAGTTTTAATGAAGTTGTGAATTTTTATTTGAGAAAACGTTTATCCGTTAATTAGAATTTTAACATTGAAGAAAATATATATATTTTAAATTATTCAGAAATCCAAATAGAAAAAAAAAAAAATTCTGTATATATGAACATATATATGTACGTATGCGTGCGTGTATCAAGCATTATCCATGCAAAAACGGTTAGACGTAACATGTAATTTATATTTATTCATATAGAACGTTGTTAAAACATCTCGTTATGAACCTCTCTTTTTGGTCACTATATAATCTGCCGGTTTCTCTCATCTAACCTTCGTCAAAGTGTGTGAAAGTGAATTGTACTCGAATAAATTACGTTGAACTTTGAGCTGTGTATTTAACATTTAGAGACAATACCACAAACTATTAATTAACACGTTAACGCCCGAATTAATTTTGCAAAATATTATTAGCTGATTATTTCACTTCTAAATTAATATAAACAACTAACAGTAAAATATATTAACTTAAACAATTCTTCTGATAATTTTAAATTTAAAGCTTATCCTCATTTATTGACGTTTAGTGTTCTAGCGAGAAAACTTCGAGATAGAAAAACTTTGCGATAACAAATTAATTTCCTATTATATGTTGAGAAAGATCTCGAAAGTAAAGTATTATAATATATATATAAGGTAACAAACCACTTTAAAACACGTAGATGTAATATTTTTATTAAAAACTACACAAAGCTTTTCGCCATTATAACAATAGCATCATCAGGTGTAATTGCGTTACATAGAACCAGCAATATATAAATAAAGAAGTTCAAACGGTTTAAAGTTACGGTTACAATTTTTTTTTTTTTTTTTTTTTTTTTTTTTAAGTTACGGTTGCAATAAAAATTTACCGTAACTTAAAAGAAAAAAAAATATTGTAACCGTAACTTTAAACCGTTTGAATTTCTTTATTTATATATTGCTGGTTCTATGTAACGTAATTACACCTGATGATGCTATTGTTATAATGGCGAAAAGCTTTGTGTAGTTTTTAATAAAAATATTGTATCTACGTGTTTTAAAGTAGTTTGTTACCTTTTATATATTATTTATACACGTGAAATGTTTTATAATTTTAAACTTTTAATAGTTTTTAATCTTAATTATATTATAATATATATTATTATTCAACTTATTTAAGTTAGTATACCTGCGCAAAAAGCAAATATATGTGTGACGAATGAAAAATCATAAAATGACTAACCAAATTATGAAATAATAATTAATAGTAGGCACATGAAACTTTCACGGATAATTTAGAGTGACGCTATGAACTTTCACTAAAAAACAGAAATCATTCCAAGAAACCACAAAAAATATACATGCCATTTTATTAGCTGTCCTCAAATGAGGACACTAAGCGCTAACGGGTTAATGTGTATCACCGCACTTCAGAATGTGGAAATAACGGGGGAAAAAGTCAGAAATCCCTAAAAATATTATGAAAAAAAAAAAAAAAAAAATCTAACGTCAGTGGGAAAATGTAAGAAAAATAGACAAGAAAAAGAAACCGAAGACTGAAAAGGGTGGAAATAGCGACTCTGAAGCTGTCGTCGAGGCTTAACTACGCCTCGCCTAATATGTGACTCCTGATCTGCGCTATATTTAACACAGACTTTCTTTGTATGATTAATATACCTTTATTGAACTGTTACGAGAATATTCGTTGAATTAATGCATTCATCCACTGGAACCTGCCTTCGTACTTACGAACCACACACAGAAACGCAAATGTTTTAGTAATAATATAATGGTTTAATAAGTCTACAAGGAAGTGTCATATGGTTTATTCATTAGATATTTTAATTAGTGTAAGAGTATCTCTAGTTTCAAAGAGTAAAAATGATGATAATGTTAATTTTCAATTGATCAACGAGCATTAAAATATGGATAAATATCGGCCAAACAGAAAAGAATAAATTATTTACGAATAGCTTGTTCATGTAAATGTTGATATACTGGAGATATTCATATAATGTGACGGGAAAAATCTTCCTTTAACAATTAACCATTCCTTTTATTCTATTTCACACGGGTCTCATTACATAATCAATATTAATTCACAATACCTGAAATAACAAAAATTAATGTTTTCTAGAAATTTGAAATAAGCATAGAGATGTTGAAACTAACAGCTGTTAAGTTATTTGCATGAAGGATGTGATCTTATTTCTTGATTTCTTAATTCGAGCATGAGATTTGTTTTCATTTGAAGGAAAGGGGAGATTTTGGTTAAATATTAATTCTGCAAACTGTACTGAACAACTTTGAAATAAGTTTGAATATTTATTAGAGAAGTTATATGATATTTTTTCCATAAAAGTTTTTAATGTTATTTATTCTTCATTAATTTTATTTATTTATTTATTTATTTTTTTACAAGATGAATACTAATTTTGAAGCATTTAATGTAAAACTACAAATAAGAACATGTCAAATCAAAAGCTGATACATAATATGCATATAAATATATGCGACATATGTTGTTTCTGACTAATAATAAGTTTTGATTTCAAGGATAAAAATAAATAAATAAATTAGTCCTAATTCTTTTTTCTTTGTTTCGTTTGCCTTTAGGATGAAATTTATAAGTGTTATTTATTATTTCCCCATCATACTATAGGTATGGGGAACGTAGGTAATTGTAAAAATTTTCCGACCTCGATTTTTTGAGGTATTTACACGTTTTGAGGTGTAAGGAATCCGAAAATGACAAAATTGATATGGTGTCCGTCTGCAAAGAGAGTGTTAGTTTATTATTCTGTGTACAGGATATCTCAAGAACAAATGATTGCGGATAGATCGGACCAGTTTTAAAATATTACTTATGGCACTAGCAAGAACCCTATTGGTTTGGAACATTCTAGTTTAAAAAATCTTCGTAAGTTATTTTAAATTTACAGTTTTCTTAACATGGGACAATTGAGCAAATTTTCGCTTAAATGTGCATTTAAAGGTTTACTGTAAAGATGTCATGCCCGCTTTAAATTATCAGTTATGATGCTGGCATGAACATAAATAACTATGAAAATTCAACTTTGAAAATTTCGTAAGTTATTTGAAATTTACGAATCTCTTAACATGGATAAATGCATCAACATTTCGCTTAAACATCCAATTTGAGGGATATTTTTATCGCAAAGATGTCAGACTACTTTTAAAATGTCATTTTTGATACTTGCTTTACTGAAAATATTCTAATTCGAAAATTTGGTAAGTTATTCTAAATTTAAGATTTTATCAATATAGCGGAATATAGCGATATCTCATATAAACATGCATTTTGGGGATCGTTGCATTGAAAATAGCATGCAACTGCATGAAAACTAAACTACGGAACTGACTCTAATAAACTAATAAACTCAAACTCAATAAAATCTGACTGTAATAAACTCAAAATAACAAATTAGAATAAGGTAAATGTATCGAACTGAAAGTTGGGTAGCCTATTAAGTAGGGTGTTTCAGTCAGTCATTGCGTCGAGCGGTCGATGAAATTCAGTTCTCTTAACATGAATATAGTATGCCTTGAACTAGATATTTATGAGAACATACGTATGCTGGGGATCTGAATACAGTCCACCTACGTTAATTAGTTTTATTTAATCCTTCCTCTTTATTTACGATTTCAAAGAAATTTATGTACATTGAATTTACATATTTTTAGCTTTATTCTTGGTTTCGTTGCAAACTAAGTAATTATAAATTATTAAATACCAGATGTATTAAAATGGATTAGTAAATAATATCAGGAAAAAGTCTGTAATGTTCATTTAATCATCAAAGTGGTAAAATGATGAAGTGGTAATAATAATAATAACAATAATAATAATAATAATAATAAATAATTAAAGAAGAAGAATTTTTTAAGAACTGGAAAAAAATTATAAATGCTGATTTTTATAAAATTTTTTTCCTTCTTTTACTTTTTATTACTGTTCTTTTTATTTTTTGATATGCAATCTTGCCTCTGGTTTTTTAAATTCGATTTCGCTATATGTGATAAAATGGCACTTAAACAAAAAAGTAAATTTTGAATGATTTAAAGGAAAGATGACTATTTGAATTTGAATTATTATGCTTTTTCACAAATTTAATGTTTTTTTTTTTTTTTTTTTTTTTTTTTTTTTTTAATGTATATATAAATTGAAGTTTTCAAAAATTATCTGCTAAATTTTTATTTGATAGTATCTTAGAAAAAATCAGTTTTAGCATTTAATGTAATTTTATTGATAAAACCGGCGTTGCAGCTTTCATGCTGCACTATTGCCTTAATTTCATTACAAAATTCTTATTTTACCTCATTCAACACAAGTTTTTCTATTCTGAGAGCACGTTTTCAGGATCTTCACTACATAAGATTGTATGAGAAGAATGAATAAGAAAAAGGACGTTAGATTTTTCAAAGAAAGTCAAAACCAAAATCTAAATTTCAAATTTGAATCTTCGTAAAGTGAATGTTGAATCTTTCATCTTCGTTTTCCATAAAAGAATTCTTTTTATAAAGTATTATAACATGTTATTACTTACAAACTTTGAATAAACACCATAAAATGCAATAAACTCGCAACAATTGTTTCGGGTCGAAAAAACACACGACCCTTCATCAGGCGAACAAAGTAAGCACGAGTGCTGCAGTCAAAGCGGCAAAGCGTTGCCGCACACACACACATATACATATATATAAACAGTTGAATCTCGTTAATCTCAAGGGGACTTAAAATTTTCTTCATGTTATCAATAGTTCATGTTATCAGATCTAATCGTCATATAACTAAAGAATTATTGAAAATATTAGAAGTTTAAATAGTATGAATTGAAGGAAAACACTGCATTTTTTGTTCAAAATTTCTATAAAGTCTCCTGTTATTAAAATTTGTTATTTATTCGTCTCTTGTGAAAATTTGTGCTTTTAAGTTTACATTAAAAATATGTCTAACTTTAAAAATATTGTAAAAACTTTGAAATTAAAGTTTTCCTTAAATATTTAGTTTTGGCATGGTTCATGGGATCTCGATGCAAAAAATGAATTTTAGTTGAATCGACAAAATAATTTATTTATTATTTATTATTATTTTTTTACGTTAAGTATCTTAAAATATTATCTTATTATTTTTATCGATTCTGCCTTATTTGATATTTGCTAAAATTAATGTCCAGATGTAATTAAAATATAAAATATGAGACAACCTGGCATCTTTTCTCAATGTAAAACTATCGACATTTTATCCTCAAAAATTTTTCGTCCTTTTAACCCAAAACAACAGAGAAGACGTAAGTCTCCTCAGTAACTTATATCAGCTTATAGAAATTCCATGAATATTTACGGGAGATAGAGCATCAAATGTATACTTATTATATATATTACTATGTATATTATAATTATTACATTATTATATATATTTGACGTAAAAGTCAGACACAAAACTTTAAAAATTAACCTTTTTCATGTTTAAACTACGGTTTACTTAAATAACTAAACGAGGAACAAGTCAAATTTTTAATGCAGAAAACGGGAAATTCATGATCAATGAAAAGTAACCTATGAAATGTCTAAAAATTTTCAAAAAATTAACATACGTCTCCTTAACCCTACAGTGCATACTGTAGCCAATTGGCTACAAACTCTTTTTTCCTCTCTAACCTATTCAATTTATGCAGCATCTCGGCAACACTGTGTTTTCCGGTTTCAAAATACTCCAATTAGCGATTTTCGTTTATGAAACAGATCATAGATTACAGTACCAACCCGTTGGTTGAAATCAAAGTACGACTTTTGCAATCACATTTTTTTTTCTGGCAAAGGCTGACTTCGATCTTCTAAAATGTTATTAAACATGCAAAAATATATTTAAAAAAAAAAATATTTTGTTGAGTGAATATTTTTTTATTAATTTTAACTTGTTTTAACAACAAAATTTATAATAATAGTTTTTTACGTTCGTTTTTACAAATGTTGCCATTTGGCAACACTATGAAGAAAGCTTGATTTTGCTTTTGATTATATTTCTCTTGTTAGTCGAACAATGACTTTGAATACATTTGAAACTATTCGACAATTTTTGCATTTCAATGATAATACTTTGTGTTCTAGTGATGACAAACTGTACAAGTTGAGACCGATAACTGACGCCCTAAAAAAAAAGTTTTTATCTATTCCACAGTCTGATTTCACATAAAATTTTGACATTTATACCGGGGCCAAAAAAATGCCATTAGTCTTCTACTGAACGAACCAGATGACTTAGGAGTCACTGGTTCCATGGTAGCTAGGCTCGCCCGCCCAGTTCCTGAACACAAAAATCATAAATTATACTTTGACAACTTTTACACATCTGTGCCTTTATTGACATTCTTGAAGTCAAAAGGAATTCTATCGCTTGGTACTGTACGAAGAGATAGAGTACCATCTTGCAAAATGCCACCTGATAAGGAATTGAAAAAAAGTAAACGTGGAAGTAATTTCAAGTATGTTACGGATGGGAATGGATGTGAAATATCAAATCTCGCGTGGCATGATAATAAAACTGTTTTGATGATTTCAACATTTGCTGGGACAAATCCCGTGAAAGATGCCATACGCTATGACAGAAAAGAAAAATGTAAAAAAAGTGTTTCTTGTCCTCATGTAATCCATGTGTATAACAAACATATGGATGGAGTAGATCTTCATGATAGTTTACTTATGAGATATAAAATTACCATGCGAACTAGAAAATGGTACTTTAGACTATTTTATCATCTTATCGATCTTGTTATAATAAACGCCTGGTTATTGTACAAGCGGGCACACCCTAATAGGCATTTGAAATTGATAGAGCTTCAGTTTGAGGTTGCAGAAACCTTGTGTTCTATTGGGGAGATGAAAACTTTAAAGCGAGGTTGACCATCGAATGAAGTTGAGACTGACTTAAAACGACTGAAGAAGCCTGACTGCAAGCAACCTTCCAAATAAGTTTGTACGACAGAATCGATCACTGGCCCGAACATTTAGATTCCAAGCAACGTTGTAAATTTCTCAACTGTAAAGGTTTTACTAGAGTTAAATGTATGAAATGCTTAGTTCCTCTATGTTTCAACCAAAATAACTGTTTTGTGTCATACCATACAAAACCATAGCGTTTAATAATAAAAACTAACTGGCAAGTACTAAATATCTCATGTTTTTTTATTTATGTGTAATTATTATTTCAATAAAAACATTGCAGATTAGTCTAATTAAAAAAAAAAAAAATCCTATGTATTGAAAAGTATATGCTTAATTCACAGTGTTGCCATATGGCAACAATTTAAAAAAGTTAAATAAAATAAAAATGGCAATCACTGGAATTTTTTTAATATTTTTCCCTTACTATGTGACTAACATAGAAGCAAATATATTTTTTCTGGGAAAATAGAAAAAATCATGCACTGCAGGGTTAATAATGCACATCTCCTAAAATCTCCTATTGCGGCTGCATATAAAAGAACCGTGTGACACGCCACCTTTTCCAACGTGACGATTTACCGCTATTTTACCTTCTTATAATACCGTAACATATGCTAAAAAGTATGAAAGATTTGTAATAGATTGTTTTTGCTGGGGATATAAAACCATTGAAATCGTCTGTAATAGATCATAGAGATAATGAAAAAGTATTAAACGACATTAGTCTTTCATAATATCAAATTTTTATTTTTCGTGAGAAATATCAAAATTCATTCTCAATATTAATTACTTATTGATAATTTTTTTTTCTCTTTCAACATATCAACTGCAAGTTAAATTAAAAATAAATAAATAAAGTAAAAAAATAAGTAAATAGATAATATATATATTTTTTAATTTTTAGTTTGAAACTGAATCAATGAATCGTTTATCATAGAACTTATTTATTTTTATAACACGATAAGTATTTCATTCATATATCAGCTAAACAGTACATTTAGAGTACACAAAATAGTTTATAATATTTAATTTATTCGGTCTCAAAATATATAATTCCAGCTGGCATTTATGATTTATTAACCATTTTTACAGAAACAACTCTGGTTTAATTTTTCTAATAAAACTCTCCTATTCAAAGCTTTATTCCATGGCAGATGAACAATATAAAACTTGCTTTAGTCTAAAACATTCAGAATAATAGTGTTACTTTTAGTTTCGTACATGAAATAATTCTGTCTTGATAAAATAGCTCTCCTATATTAATTTTTTAGAAACATAATGATTGAACAGCTAATACTGAGGGAAACTATATTCAGTTTTATTAAAGACTGAATTAATCAATAAAATTCTTTCAAACTTATCTTACATCTTTATTAAATTTTGGATGAAAGAACTCAGATTCTCTAAGTTATTTTGTTAGATAATATCAACATGAGGAATTCCAAAATTACATTCTGTAACAAATTCTTAACTGAAGTTTATAAATGACAGCTTCGGAGAAGAAAATCCTGGAGAAATATCTTATTTAATCTTTAAACATTATGTAAGAATAGGTTTATGTTTAGCCTTGCGGGAGTCTATAAAGAAGTTACATAAAGAAACGTATATACAAGAATGAAAAGCATAAGAATGATCTTATGTCGGATCCATTAGTTTTCATGCCACCTTACGATTTCCTTGAAAGTAAATGTATTGTTGAAAAGGGATTCAATAAAATATTGGACATAGAATCTTTATCAAAGCGGAGTTACTTCCTTAAAAGTGACAAAATAGATGTGTTTTTAAAATAATGTAAGGAATGCATTATTGTCATTGATCTTTCAATACAAAGAAAGGAATATATGTAGTGAGTTTAACATAATATAAATAAACGGAAACATTTTGAATTATGTCGTAGATGTAATGCTTTAATGGAATATATAAAAATAATTATATTTTACACAAAACAAATATTAGAAATTAAAGACTGCAATTGAAAAAAAATATCTTTTAATAAAAATAAAATAAAATAAAGCATTTTGTGTTTATGGATTTAATTTGGATTTAAAAAAAAATCATTATATTTCTGAAGCGTTAAATATTAAATAACTTAAACAGAAATCCATTTTTAAAAACATATCTGTATTTCATAATAAAAGAAAAAAAAAAGCCTACCTTGGCATGTTTTTGACTGTATATTAGTGATAAATCCTCGGTCACAAGGTAATTTCTTTGGGCATTCCTCACATGGATGTCCCCAAGCCGCCCCTACAGTTGCACAGCACAGTTGTCTAGTACAAACCACCCCTGTCAGTTGACCAGCGCAATACTGATTTTTTACTCTTCTGAAGCAAGGACCTGTTCTGTAATCTAGAAAAGTGAATAATGTTAAAAATAAAGTTCATTAATAAGCGCTAATTGTATTTTGTTTAAAAATATATGAAATTACCTCTTTCACATCTTCTTCCAGTAAAACCATATACACATGCGCAACGATCTGGACCTATGCAACGACCTCCATTTAGGCATTCCTCTTTACAAAGTCCTAAAATCAGGAACGAAATTATAACATCGAGCAATAATAAAATTATAAGTGAATTTCATGTGATATTGAACTTGCATCATTGATATATGTTTGTATTAAAGTTCTATATATAAATAATAATAATCATAATAATAATGCACCAAGGTTTGACGATGATATACATTCCAGCATTAAAAGAAATTTATTTTATTTTATTTTATATCATTTTTATTTTTTTTTGGAAGGGGGGGGGGGGGGTAAAAATAATTAACTTGTAAACAAATGAACTTTGCATATACATTTCTTAAACATTTTATGTACAAATAAGCTACATAGTATATTACTCTATAATACTTTAGATTTTTTTGTTTATATATATATATATATAATTTACGCTCGTTTCACACAGTTCCTTGTTCTTTAAAATGACTATAACTGTTAAAAGCATTATTTTTCGCAAGTTCAGTATCGTAATAATAAATAATATTTTCCATAAAAATCGCACTTTAGCAAAACAATGTAACACACATTTCTTTTTCTTTTCTTTTCTTTTTTTCTTTCTTTCTTTCTTTCTTTTTTTTTTTTTTTTTCTAGTTTTAAACAAAATAACATTACTGAAACAAGTATTAAATAATTTGAGTCCATAGACCGCATTGTATAAGAATGGTACTTTTATTCCTGTAAAAGAATTAGAATTCTTATACTCATGAAAATTCATGAGTTCTTGCAATGATGACCTTTGATATTCCTACGCAAATTGATTTTAATCGAATGCAAAATTTACAAGCTGTCACATTTCAAATCATTCTAATAAACAGGCTCCAATGAAAGCGAATTCTTTGTGTTTCTGTAAAAAAACACTATAATCTCAATCTCGACACATATGCAAATTCATACAGTTTGTGCAAAAGTGACCTTTAACATGCTTATCAATTTTGAGATTAATAAAATAAAGAGTTCAGATGTATCGTGTTCACGCACACGTATATTCATAAACACATACATCAAAGTAAAAATAGTAGACATGAAATCTAGAGACCTAAAGTTATCAAAGAGTTATAGTCAAAAGTTTTCATGATTACAATAATTTAGATACCATAAATTGGGAAAGTAAATTTGAAGATGAGTAATGCTTCATATAATTAAAAGGTTTTCTTCTCTTAACAATTATCCTTTTAGAGAAAAAGTTTATTTTTAAAATGAGATAAATTACTTGAATTTGTTGAGTAGAAAAGTTTTGTTTCCCTTTCTTTCATGCATACATAAATAAAATCATATAAATGAAATCATATTTATTTGGAAATGAGATAAAAAAAAAAGTTTTAATAGCTTTCAGTTTTGTAAATACTTGAATGCATCAGCAATTCTATAAAAGTTATTCATTTTAATATTAAAAAGTTAGTATTTTCAAATTTTCCCATAAAAGCTTGGGACAAAAGTAAGTTCATTTGATCAACGTATTCAACCATGCATGAATAAATATTCTTTGACCCTCAATATAATTAAAAGTGCCATAAAATAAGAAAGATTTTTTTAAATAGCATTATAATGAAAAATTTCAATTTATAAATACTGTAATTACTTTGGCGCTAAATCTTTTGTATTTTTTATTGCTTCGAAATATTTTTCACTGACAGTAAGTCTTCTAAACAAATTTAAAAATAAAAAGATAATAAAATAAAATCTTCTTTTTTTTTTTTTTTTTTTTTTTTTTTTCTATTTTGAAAAATGGTCTTTTTTCAGAGTTTTTTTCTTTGACCAAATAAAAAAAAGCGATTATAGAAAATCAGTACTTTAATTAACTTCTGAAAATCTTCGAACTAAATTTACATTTATTCACATCCGTTTTATAATTTCAGGAATACATTTAATGACTTTTCTTCATTATAAATAAATCTTTCTAAATAAAATGACACAGAAAATGAAATTACTTTTTTTATTGGCTCAGCATGAAATTTTCTTCATTTTTAATTCTTCATATATAGTTGGAATTATTTGCTTACTCGTAAATGCATATAAAATTTTTGAATGCAGATAATTACTATCTTTGAAATGAAGTTATTTTTCATTTATTTCCTCTGAAGTTTAATTTCAAGAGAAATTTTAATGAGTGAAATATTTTTGGGTTCATATATAACAATAACTTAGATATTTAAATTACGTTCAAACTGAAAATGTTAATTAAAATACGTTCATAACTAAATGCATGCATAAAACTTAATTCATTACGAAAATGTGAAGAAAGCAGGAATCAATTCATGCTAAAAGCATTACATATTGAAAAATCATAATTTAACTTTAAGATAAAAAATAAAAGAAGATAAATAAATAAAAGAAAAATCCTTAAATAACTATAACACCCCCCCCTTCCACTCCAAAAGACCCTAATGTCAGCAGGTACTTATGACTTGTTACGGTGAATAAAACAACGTTGGTTCTGTAACGGTCAAGATTTTCCGTAAAAACTCACCTTCAGTACCCGACTATGTTATCAAATAAAAAAAGGATGTATTTTACATTAAAAAGTGAACCATTAAACCCCAAAATTACGTAAATGAAAATAACAAGATAAAAATACAATACCAAGCATAAACATTTGGTACTTAAAAGCAAACACTAAACAGTATTAAGAGGCAAGTGGAAATGTAATACAAGATAAAGTACAGTACAACATAAATGATTTAATGAAAATAAAAATAAAAGAAAGTATTGTAATATATACAGGCCCTTCAGCATTCCTAAAATTTTACCCGCATTTTATTATACTTTAACCACTATCATAAATAGGAAATTTTTATTGAATATTTTTCAATGTTTTAATGCTAAAAAAAAAAAAAATATTGTTTTAAAATAGCGGTGATAATATAATAAAACTAGTATATAACCCCGTCAAAAATGACGGAATGTGAACAATAAATCTTGAAAACAATGTTAGAACATGAAGATTACCACGTGATCATTTAAATGTAGTTTCAATTTTTATTTATAAATCAAATGTGTTTCGATATTTTATAATTTTCGTTCTGAAATTAAAAAAATTCTACCCGATCAATAAATATGAATGACAATAAAAAAACTGCTCGCTGACAAAAAATATAGGCCCGACAACCACAACAGCAACAACACATCCCAGTGTTCCGGTAAGTGCTCTATTTAAAGTCCTCATAATAAGAATAATCTGGTGTGTCACTCACACGACTTTCTCTTACCCTGAAATTTAATACTATAAGTACAGGTTGGAGATTAAAAGGTAAGATAACAAGTACTGTTATGTAAACCTATGTTGAACAATTCAAATCAGGCTTCGGAAGAGTTTTGTATGATAATTAGTTCTGGCCCTCCTCAACCCCTCGTTTCATTAATGCACCTATATTTATACAGAATTTAATTCGGTTATTAAAAAATAATTCTGTTTTTAAAAAATTATTTATTAAATTTATTATTTAAAAAACTTATTTTGTATGATAATACAGACGATTTCCATATTAGAGAAGTAGTATAACACTAAATATCCAAAAAAAGTCAATTTTATTCTCGATATTACATTATTATTATTATTATTTTGTTGTTGTTGTTGTTTGTTAAAATTGAAAAGAATCAATAACTTTATTTTAAATTATCGCAGATCGATGGTTCAACCATTCGTTTTAAACGTATTGTCGAGCTCTTTTGAAAGATACCCATCATGAAAATTTACTCCCCTCGAGGGGGGGCGGCGAGGCTCCTACATACACAAAAAAAAAATTCCCAGTTGATTATCTCTATTACAAAAAATATATATTCGTTTTATTTGGTCTAGCGCAGTCTATAGATGTTGAATTCTACTTACCTGCAATTTCCCCCATAGACGTAATGTATTTAAATACTTTTGAATGTCACTGTACACGAACCATTTGCTTCATCTCAACGAAATCTTACTGTAGCATCCCTATATGATACACATTTAGAATATCGAGTTTGGAATTTCTGCTACAATTTGTTCTTGAGATATGCTGATAACAGACACGCAGACATCCAGACACACAGACAGACAGACACACACACAGAGAGACCATTCGCTAAAAACATGATTTTCGTATTCAGGGGACCTCAGAACATGTAAGTATAACAAAAATCCACGTTTGAAAATTTGACCCTAAAACAATACTTTCTCGACCCTATGGGTAAGAGAAAGTAAAAAACTATTCACTTCATTTTACCAAAATACTTTTTTTTAAGGCTATCGAAAATCCTGTTTTCAAATACGCAAGCGAAGTGTGACGTCACTGACTTTCCGTGGATGCAAGAAAAAGATTCTCTATGTTAATCGTCCATTGGATTTTTTGTAAAAAATTATTAAAAATCGAGGAAAATTATTTCCCGATTTTAATACCTGTATTTGGGTATAGATATGCTATCGTATCCATGTGTTAGATTGAGTTATTTTGCTGTCAAATTGACAAAATTTTAAGTTTCAAAACTGTGTCATCTTTGGCGTTTTTTGTATTTGGCGATTAAAAACATAATACGAAAATATACATGACAGATGTTTATTTTCGTAATATGTATTGTACGAAATATTGTTTCATATAATTCATCGCTCTCTTAATATAAGTTGTTAAAATAACCATGATTTTTGAAAGGAATTAAATACGTTCGCCAAAATAATTTGGCGATATATTTTTTTTCCGCCAAGGATGACAGATATATTAAATCTATTCCGCTGCAACGTATGAGTATCTTATATCAGACACTTTATTTAGACATTTGAAAACAAATTTGACTTCAAATTATGATAGAATATTTATCATTTTCCTTTTAATTAGTATATTAGTTGGATATTTATTGTGTAAATATCATCCTTTAAAATGAAATGTTTTGAATCGAATATGGAAGTTTGCCATTTTTTTTTCTAGAGTTTTAAAATTTAAATTTTATCAATTTACAGCAAAAACAACTTAATCTAACGCATGCAGACGATAACTAATACATATCTATACCGAAATATGGGAATTAAAATCGGGAAATAATTTGCCTCAATTTTTAATAATTTTTTACAAAAATTCCAATGGGCGATTAACATAGGAAATCTTTTTTTTGCATCCACTGACGGCCAGTGACGTCATCACTTTGCTTGCGTATTTTCTAATTAACTATCCAATAATTACAGACACTCCATGCTAACCCAAATTCAACTCTACTCGATACTTCCAACCAGCTATCTCACCCGCAACATCGCCAAAATATCCGGGATCCAGCTAGGGACTTTCTCATTCTCAACCGAACATTTTATCTTGACTCGACATTATCACCTTAGACTACTCTACTTTCAATACTCATTTCAACTGGTGACCTTTACTTGCCCAACCAAACATTCTATCCCAACTATAAATTTACACTAATTTCAAAACTAAAATCAACTGGCGTCATTTGCGTACTGAACTCGACGCCAATCATACCTTACAATGTAAAGAAACAATGAAGCTTGATAAAAATATTTAAAGACTTTAATATGCTTTTACAAATATTTTAAGAGTTTTAAGGCTTTAATATGTTTTAGAAATACTTTAAGCGTTTTTTTTTTTTTTTTTTTTTCCGTAGAAACAGTCAAAGAGTCGTCCATTCGGAATCCATTTGGAATTTGTATTTTCTGAATGGCAACAGTTTTGGTTTGTTTTTATTTGGTATTCCGTTGCTTACAATCATGAAGTTACATAATTGTATTTATAGATTCATGTTTATAATAGCCAGTGATCCATTATATTTAGTTTAGATCTTTAAACATTACAATTGAATAGTTTTTCAAGGTTTTAGTGAAAATAAATAAGAATACGTGCGATACAAAACATATTATATGTATGTTTTCGTAAGTTGAACCAGCTCAGTGGAACAAACGGAAAAAAAAAATGGCTGCCAAAAGTTTCTGTTTTGAAGCGGTACTAACCGGATTCGTTCATGACAGATGAGGATCATTATATATATTAATAAGCGTAAGATTTTAGGAGCGCCTCGAAGCCTCAATCAATATAAGTTACATGCAAGTTTTGACTTATTCTGCTTGAACTTACAAAATGAACAATAATATCTAGATTAAATTTGTAAATAAATAAATAAATAAAAATAAAAATAAAATGAAATGAAAATAAAAATAAAATAAATTTCACAATGTTTGCGATTTTCCGTGAATGAACACTGAAGATACTATCATTAATGTTAAAGTAATTGAGAAATTTAATCCAATATTTAATAATAGTTGTCATGTTTAGCGATATAGCTTTTTACAGAAAGAATTATAGAAATATGCTGTTGATTTTTTGACTACATAATATGCTATATAAATGGAAACAGAATTAAATTCGAGGTGTAAGAAATGATGACCACAAAATTAAGGATGTTTTGTTTTACTATGTTTTTGATACATTTATTTATAGCATTAAGATGATCTGTTGCGATGTTGATTCTTTTTCTCTTTTAAGACGTGTTCATTGTTTCAAATAACAGCTTCAAGTTCATTTGTTAAATATTTAATTGTTTCTGTTTGTTGTCACCTTGTAGTATATTACGACTATACATTCACTAATGCTTTTGTCATTAGTTTGTTTATTTGTCTTACCCGATTGCCTGTTTCTACGAAGTTAAGATGCTGACCTTTTTCATCTATTAAGATTTTTTCTATTGTTAACTTCGACACGCTAGTCTTTTTAAAGGTTCAGTAACTTCCATTTGTAATCAATTTCCTGGGTATTACATTACATTGTGTGTATCCTGTGTGTACACATTTACTAAAGTCCGTGACTTTATTTTCATGCTTATCTGGGTTATTAAACTATTTTCTCTCTTTCTCTGTTTCTCGCACACACATGAACAATTATTTAGTTATTTACTGATTCAGCATTTTTTTTTTGCGAAAAAATATCAGACACAGACAATAAAAATATTATAAATCCAAAGAATATAAAGTTGCAAGCGAACGGTGTATGAACCAATAAACTCTTAAAAACAAAATGAGTCCTATTCAAGAATACTTTCAACTGTAAGGATTGAATAAAAGTAAACATTTGTTTGGCCTGAGATTCGAGTTGCGAAAAAGTTTACATGTTTGATTTTTTCTTTAGGTTCTATCAGCCGTTCGGAGTTTTTCGTGATTTTCTCCGAAACCCTCGTAAATACGGGCTAGGACCCCCTAGAAAGACCCTCACGGAGGGCATTTCACCTATAGACCTAGGTTCATCCAGATATTAACAATTTTATTCGATTAGTTTAATTCATTGCTGCATAGTACGAGAAAAAATTCACATGTTAGTTAGGAACATACTTCAAAGTTGGAGTTCGCAGAAAAGTACATGTTTTATAGGGAAAACGTTGCACAAGTACGGAGATTTATTGTGAAATATCGGCTGTGAATTAATTACTTGCAATGTTACGTCCAACCATTGTGAAAGGGTGCCAGTATTTCGAAGACGGTCGCACGGACCGGATCCGGAAAGACCGGATTGAATTGGGAATACCTCTTGAAAGTGCTCAATCCATGGTCCGTCACCAGCCCGATTCTAAGCTGGTTCCAGAACTAAAGAGCGATTTTCCATCGTGAAAATATCTAATGATTAGTGCAACATTCTGATAAATGTCTACACAAACAGCAAGATTGTGTACAAAATTTACAGTCGGTAACAAAAGTGTCCGAACATTAGCAAAAATTCCTATGTAAAAAAAGTACGCTTAATACAGTTTTGCAAAATAAATTCTTGTCGAATTCTGTTCTTAGTCAATCTAAGAACGTGATTCGACAAGGATTTATTTAACAAAACAGTATTAAGTGTACTTTTATTACGTAGGAATTTTTGCTAGTGTTCGGACAATTTTGTTTACCGACTGTATGTGCTATATATTTGTCATATTGTATTGATACGCACTTCTCAATAAAGTGTTTTTTGACCTATATTGTTCGAGTGTAACTTAATTTTTGAACGCTTCTAGAATAATGCATGTACTAACTGGCGGGTTACAATAGTTGTGTATTTACAGAATTCGCTCCATTTTTTTGCGCATCGTCCAGTTAGGCTAAGTTTTCATGATGTAAAAATAAGAGTTTTTATTACATATCTTCCAGCTTGAAAATCTTCAATAAGTAGCTAAAAATTAGACTGATCGGCCTATTTTCTATCAAATAATTTACATTTCAGACATTATAATAATAAATACATTTTCAAAATAAGAAGCTTTTACATTCTTCTCTCTCAAAAAAGATTCAGTAATATAATTAAATTTACTCATTACTTTAATTTTAAGATTTAAAAGATTTTTAAGGAAAAGTATTCTCATAAAAATACAAATAATATTATGATAAAAAGCAGATTTTAAGATATTTTCACAATTACTATAACACCCCCCCCTCTTATTTAAAAACTTGATTTTTACTTTCTTCTATATGTAATATAGAGAAAGTATTGGATTCGCGAAAATTTTCGACCTCCGTTTTTTGACGGATCTACACGTTTTGGGATGTCCTGAACACGAATTGATAGTTTTTAAAAAATGTCTGTCTGTCTGTCTGTGTGTCTGTATCATTTTTTTGTGGACGCTGTATCTCACGAACCAATGAATGAAATTTAACCAAACTTGGTATTTAGTTGCACCCTGACATGAACTGGTGCCCATTAGATTTGGGGATCAATAGCTCAACAGGTGGCGCTGTGATCGCATTTTATAGGACGAAATTCCGTATAAATGGGCATAATGAGAGTTATTTTTAACTTGTGATTGTAAAATTAATATGAATTATTGATAATAGTAGTAGTTAACTAGGAAAAAAAATTGTGCATGGGGGGGCATCGGTTCCCCCCCTGGGGGGGAAGTACCCCCCCAGGGGGGTTAAATTTTGAAGATGGGTATCATTCGAAAGATCTCGTCAATACCTTTAAAATGAATGGTTGAACCATAAACCTGTGATAATTTAAAACAAAGTTATCGATTTTTTTTACTTTTAACAAAAAAAAAAACTTTGAAAAAAAAATCGTATTTTTTTTTTTTTTTTTTTTTTTTAAATATTGTTACTGATTGAATATGTATAGGAAAATATAGAAGAAAGTCTTGTGGTAGCCACAACATACTAGTTTTTATAGGATTAAAAAATAAATAAATTTCACATAACTCAAAAACATAAAATGTTCAACAATTTTCAAACTGTATTTAAGGAACTGGGCAGATATTTTTAAGCAAGCAGTTTTTGTTTCAATGAACGTATACACCATGTCCATCCTTAGATGAATATTGTATAGTATAAATTGGCTTGAAACAACAATTTTAGCATATACTAATTTACTATGAAATGTATTTTTCTTTAAAAAGAAAATAAAATTTAAGATGAGTCTTTGAATATTTTATGTTATATACTATAAAAATATTTTACGATTATTTTCATAATTATTGATTGACAATTTTAAACCCAGATATAAAACCTAGCTTTAATGCGTAATTTTATATAAACAACTTAAGGTCACATATATGTCAATAATATACAATATTTTAAAAAGTTTTAGATATTTCAATTTTCAGATATTTTCTTTAAATTCGGCTTTAAGAAGAAATATTTACCTGACAAATTAATTAATGTAATGTGTTGTGGGCCGAGCGTCATTTTCAGGGTATGAAAACGAATTAATATTATTTAATATGCAAGTTAGTTTATAAAAGTTAGAAATTTGCTTAATCTAATTAACTCATAACATTATTTATTCTACTGGAATGGGTTTGTTACTTTTAAAAAAAACCATTTGATTATTTACAAATAAAAAATGAGAACACGCAAGGGAAAAAGAAAAAAGAATTTTTACGTTTTGAAATTAAGTAAACTTTTTCTAATTTTAAAAATTAACATCGGCAGAAAAAAAAAAAACTGTTGTTAAATGGTTATGTTATTATTATTATTTTTTTCTTTTTGCACAGTTAATTTTAATCATGCATTAAAATAATTTGTTTCTAAACTTTATAGTTAAATATTTACAGCTAAAAAAAATGAGACTTTTTGTTTGTTCCGGTTAAAATATAGAAGATATAAAAGAAAAACAGTTTTTTTTCTTTCATTTTCTTCGTTTTCTACACGTTATTACTGAAGAAGAATTCTGTTCACGTATCATTCCAAAATTTTGTATAAATATGAATTTTATTTTACTAAATTTAATTTAAACAAAATATTTACCGATAAGAAAATTTTATGCCTTTATTGAACAAACAGCTTTTAAGCCGAAAATTTTGATTATATAGCCACTTTATAGTATATTTGATTTAAAAAGAATCGGTAAAAAACTTTCAAGAAATTAAATACTTTTATATAATTCACTGAAATTTGTTAATTTCCTAAAACTGAATTTTCACTATTATTTGTGCATGTAATCACAGAAATTACAGCATACATTTTACGTTTTAAAATGGTTTTGATACATTAATTATACGTATACATTTGAAAAACAGAGCAAAGTATAAATTTGCTATTATTGTAAGCATTATTAAAAATATATAATGCTAAAAAATCTGCTTTACAACTGTAATTTTATATTAACCGTAATGCACATCTGTAATTTATAAAACAAAATGTTAGTACGTTTGTTTGATGACTTAAAAACTGCTAGACCGATCTACACGCGTTTTTTTTTTTTTTTTTTTTTTTTTTTTTTTTCTTCCGGGGTGGGGGGAAAATTTAAATCTATGATAATGATCAATCTCACATATAAAACGAAAGTTTGAAGCTTATTAGTATAACATTTCGTGCCATCTATTGGCTGATTCAACTATTGGCTGATTCAAAATTGTTTCCAGCTGTCTTTTATTACTCACATGATTTTACATTGCTATAAATGGACAGTTACAAGCCTGGTCTCTTATTACCCCACGCGGGGTTATTAGGAACAAGGATTTAATGAAAATTTAAATGTTTTTTTAAACAAAAAATTTAAGTTCAAAAATCACCTAAAAAATCAAGAGGAGTCCATTTAACGAAATTAATACGACACATTTATTTCAAGTTATTTAGATTAATAGTATAATTTTATTAATATTTTTATCTCTTATTACCCCTTTTGTCTCTTATTACCCCGGCTTCCCCTATTAATAATTTTCATAATTCAAAAAATGTTTTTTTAATCAAAAATACGCATGAAATATGTTTGGGTCACTTCATTCTAACGCATAATAATAATAATAATAATAATAATAATAATTAAAAAAAAAAAAAAAAAAACCAGAATTGGAATATAGCAATTTTTTGGGAAGATATGAATTAATGTTTATCACATTCATTTAACATTAACATCCCCATACTATGACAGCTTACAACTATATGAAATATTGAAAAAAATACATAAACTATACCATTTTTCCGCGATGATTTGATCCAAAGAATTCAAATAAAAAAAAAAAAAAAAAAGGAGTTTACCACTCAAAAAAATTAAGCTGATGCCAGTTTTAATATGTAGACGACCCCTAAGCAAAATCTAACTATACCATTATAAACAAGACGTTATTACAAATTGACTGGTACCAGCTGTATGTTTTTACGACAACTTATGGCGAAATTAGGGGGTGGGGTGGCTTTTTTTTTTTTCTATTGGCTGTACATGGATGATGTATATATCAATATCAAAGATACAAACATTTCATTAACATACGTAGGCCACAAAAAAAAAAAAAAAAAAAAAAAAAAAAAAACATCCTGCCCTTTCTGCATGGAAAAAAAAAAGTGCATTTCTCTCAATTTTCTATTAGCTTATAATCATTTTTATTTGTGCATGGATGATGTTTTTCGAAGTTTTCAAAGAATGAAACATTTCTTTAACGTATTTATTGGGTGAGTGCAAAAGTTCTATCCGCTTTTATTACCCATAAAGGAGAGAAAATAAACGCAAAATGAACAGTACCTATTATTGTGCATAATCCCCATTGCTATCTGTGACCTCTTACCATCTTTCTGTGAGGAGATGAATCCCACGACGGTAAAATTCCGGCAGTTTCGAGTCAAGAAAGTCTTGGATTCTAAGGATTCTAAGACGGAAGGTGGCCGCTCACCACTATGCAGCGGTTTTGAGCGATTTCAACCTTTAGAGAGGGGCTCCGATGGCACTGTGGTGATTCAAAAGAGCCCGTGTCTAAAGGTTAAACCTCCTCCGTTGTTTATTGCATAAACAGAAAAAAAAAAAAAAAAAAAAAAAGGTTACAGAGGTCGCCAAAGCGGAGCTTTCACACGACAGAGGGCGACAAGGAACAAGAATATGAAAAGAAGAACGGAGCCTTGATCCCTCGCATGGAAAAGCTTGTGAAGAAAAATTGTATGGTCCTCCATGAGAAAAGTTGGTAACTGCCTTGGAAGATTGAAACATTAGTCGGTCAAATTGGAAAGATGCATTAAGAAGTTATAGATTCTGGTTAGTTTCTGACGTAGGGGAAGCCGGGTAACGATATTAAAAAGCCAGTCGTTAGGTTTATTAGGTGGGTTAAGGATATGCCAATCAAGAGTTAGTGGGCATGAGAAAAAGTAATGATTTGCATTACCCTCAGCGCCGCACTCACATTGTGGAGTGCGCGAGCAATGAAACTTGAAGAGATGTGATTTGAACGGGCCATGGCCCGTTAAGAAGGCTGTTATGGCTGGGGAAAGGTCAAAGTTATAATTTGACACTTTTGGGAGGAGGTTAAACGTAAATCTACCTTTAGGAGATGTATCCCAGTATAGCTGCCATTCTTTCTTTAGTCGTGCTTTAAGACATCTTTTGATATAAGAGGGGGGGGAGGGCCAGAACGAAATCCACTGCTTCCTTTTTAGTGGCAGTTTTTGCTAAGAGATCTGCCATTTCATTGCCCGCGACACCCCTGTGAGCGGAGACATGAGCTAAAGAGAAAGTCTCGGGCTTAGACAGGAGATCTAATTTTATTTTCTGAATAATAGGATGGTTACTCCTGTGGCGAGCCAGAGCCTGAAGACCTGAGAGACTGTCACTGTAGATAGAAATTTTCGAATTGGTAAAATAAGAAATTGACCAAGAAATTGCTTGGCTGATAGAAAAAATCTCAGCCTGGAAAACAGTGTTACAGTCCCCAAGCCTACAGGACCACTGATGAACCAAGACCCCGTCAACAAAGGCGCAAAATGCGGCACCCACACCATGGACTGTCTTAGATCCATCTGTATATATCGCCACAGGGGCTGTAGGAGAGAAGGAGTTAATATTAGTATTAATTAATGCATGCGTAAAGTCCTCTGCTGGGTGTATGAACCAGCTGCCCATTTTGAGTTGAATTTCTTCATTTGGAAATAGGATTTTCTGTAGGTCTTTGTTTCTTAGTTGTAGTACGTTTATTCTGTTGTATTCGTAATTCAGAGTGAGGTGTAAAGGAGGAACACCGGTGATGACGTGGAGAAAGTCTTGGATGGCAGTTTTCACAGCATCAAGATCATCAAAGATTTTCTGACTGAAGGAATTGTTCAACGCACGAAATAGGTGATAATCAGTTGGTGCCAAGTCAGGAGAATAGGGAGGGTGGAGTAAAACCTCCCAACCAAAACCCAGTAACTTTTGGCGAGTGATGACAGCAGCATGTGGCCTGGCATTATCGTGATGAAGGATAACACTGCGACGATTGATGAAACATGGCCGCTTTGCTACCAAATTTGAATACAGCTTGTCTAACTGTAGACAGTAGAAGGCAGCATTGATGGTTTGGTTGAGTGGCAGGACCTCCCAGTGAATTATTCCCTGCATATCCCACCACACACTCAATAACACCTTCTTGGGATGAAATTCAGCTTTCGAAGTCAATTCAGGCGGATTAGAAGGGCGACACACAGTCCTACGACGCTTTACGTTACGGTACATAACCCACGTCTCATCTCCTGTCACAATTCGTGTCAAGAATGGGTCATTTTTGTACCGGGAAAGCAAGAAAACACAGGTGGCGATTCGGTCATCCCGTTGATTAGCTGTCAGGTTATGTGGAACCCAACGATCCAACTTTCTCGCAAAACCCAACTTAACCAGCCGTCTCTCCACCGTTGTCCGTTGAAAGTCTCCGCTAATTCTTGCACGGTTGGGTTTGGATTGTTCCTTATGGCTTGGTCAATGTCGTCGTTTCCAACGTGTGATTGTCGTCCATGTGTGACGTCAATTAAATTGCAAATTAGCGTATCCAAAAACGGGTAGAACTTTCACACTCACTCGATAATTGTAAGAAAGGAGAAAAAAAGTGTTTTTATCCAGAAATTTTTAAATGAATTGTTGAATTATCAGTAAGCAGTAAGGGTCCAGGGCCGATGTACTTTTTGCTTGCAACAAGAAATTGTCTCCTCTGTCCCATCCTAAATAATTATTAGACTGGCGTCTTTTCTATATGCATCGATGGGTCTACCATACAAAAACACTGAAAACACTGCTATCTTAATTTTGAAAAAAAAAAAAAAAAAAAAAAAAAAGAGGACTGAAAAACTTTCTGCACGCACTGAGTCAGTATATCAACAGCGTATAAATGTATTTTAGCATATTATATTACTTACAAACCTTGAATAAACACCATAAAATGCAATAAACTCGCAACAATTGTTTCGGGTCGAAAAAACACACGACCCTTCATCAGGTGAATAAAGTAAGCACGAGTGCTACAGTCAAAACGGGAACGCGTGCGTTGCCGCTTTGACTGTAGCACTCGTGCTTACTTTATTCGCCTGATGAAGGCTTGTGTGTTTTTTCGACCCGAAACAATTGTTGCGAGTTTATTGCATTTTATGGTGTTTATTCAAAGTTTGTAAGTAATATTTTATACAACGCCAGTTTTGTGGTGCTTTTTTATTTAATTTTAGCATATTATCTACGATTATAGGTTTTATAAATATTACGATTAATTTTGAGTTCCAAACATGTGTAAAATTTTATTTATAAGGCAATACGTTCTTAAGAATTATAGATCACTATCAACAGCAACAAAAGCAACAACAACGTAAAATGTTTTGAAAAAATTGAAAATAAATACTACAATTTTCATAGACATTTTTTATTTGTTTCATAAACTTACCCAGTAAAATTGAATGAATGTAAAAGATATATATTTATAGTTACAGAAATTTAATAAGAGGAATTCTGAAATGCAGGAAATATACTCTTCTTGGAAGGAAAAATGTATCTGTCATATCTCATACTTGTAAAAAATAACATTTTTATTTTGAAAATACCCAGAGAAATTTAGAATTATTTCTAAAACATGAACAATAATTAGAAACAGGTTCAAATATGACATTTATGCGATAGAATGGTTTAAATAAATATTTTTTATCTTTCTTTTAATATCTGTATTTTCGATACTAGTGCATAAAAAGAATTGAGAAAATGATACAGATATTTAATATTTTTAAGAACCAGTTCAACATTTTAGGTTCTTTTTTTAATTGTAGAGTCATTATTTTCACTTTCTTTTTATAAACAAGTAGTCCTCATGATAAAATTAGCATTACTTTTATGGTGATAAAACTAATATTAAATTTGTTGTTAAAAATAAGTAAAATGAATATTGTATATTTTATGAAAAACTGTAAAAGTTTCATCGAAAAATAAATATTTGAATCAATCAAAAATTTCATAGTCTAAAAATATCAGGTTAGTCCTTTATAATTCCAGGGAAGGAAAACATTGTTTTTACTTGTTTAAAATTCATAACGATAGACAATGTACGCAAACGAATGAAATCTACGAATTTGAATAAAAATTGTATTTGAGGAAAAATATTTAAATTCACTTACATGAAATATATTTTCTGTTTCTCCAATGCATTTATTTGTAATTTTTCAATTTTTCAAAATAATCAGGAAAAGACAAATCAAATGAAATTTAAATTATATGAAACAAAAAAGAAAACACGTATGCAATATGATTGAACTGGAAGTAAGAGAAAGCAATCATTTTTATTTGTGACAGATTTTTATTTTTATTTTTTTTGTTGTACCAGGTATAAAGTTCAGAAAATACATTAACTGCAAACTTTTTTCCCCTTTTTTTAAAGTAGAAATTTTAATTTTAGAATTTTAGCATTCAAATTTGAATATGAGATTTTTTCGTAGATAGTTAAACAGTTTATTATAAAATTATAGAAGAAAACAATATACATAGCAGACTCTATACACTGCAAAAAATAACGGTAATGTTTACAGCAGAATGTGCTGGCACCCATATTGCCAGCACATTCTGCTTTTAAATAAAGCAATTTACAGCGGCAACATCAACATGGAAAGACTCTTTTACAGTTATTTCTGCTGTAAATTACTTCTTTCTAACAACAGAGTGTGCTGGCACACACATTGCCAGCATATTTTGCAGTAAAACCTACCGTTAGTTTTTACAGTGTAGATTATACACTGAGGAAAAAAATATACCGACTTCATCTAGAATGAATAAGTGGTCATTTTCTAAATCCCATACCTAGAAATATAGTTTTCCGAGCTATGCGCATGCGGCACGCCAATAAACTGAATAGATCGAGAATTTCTAGTCTACACATTTCTAGATGGTGAAACAATATTCTGAATATTCTGAATCTTTTGTACTGCGAGAAATTCTCGCTTGATTTTCTAGAATTGGATAATTAACCAAGATTATAGTTGCATAAATCTGCCTCTTGTATTCGCATTTATTTGCAGAGATTTTTATATAACTTTGCCCTCGAGAATATAGGCAAACGCTCTAGAATTCTAATAGGGGTTTCTAGAACTCGATTTCAAAAGGGACTAGAATTTATAAGGATGACATGGAACTATCTTTTCTAGAGCTACAATTTAGATTCTAGATATTACAGAATTTTTTCTCAGTGTATAATATGCATGAGACCAAAAATACATTGAAAAAATATAGCTATTGTTAATAATAGTAGGGAATAACATAAATGACAGTTTTAAACTACATTTAGTAAAATACATACTTATTTACATAGATAAAAAAAATAATGCATCATAGTATTACTGTCAAAGTTTGAAAGTAATATTTTTTACAACGCCAGTTTTGTGTTGCTTTTTCATTAAATACATCATAGTGTTGCATTTCTCTCTTTCCACGCTCTAAGTTCCGTAAACATTATTAAAGTTCCAGTTAAAAATGCTATAAATAGCAGGGAACAGGCTCAAGATAAATAATAGCAGAAAACATGCATCAGGATATTTAGTAGCAGTGATGAAAGACTTGGGAACTTTTTTATTAGTCACCACTAATTTTGAGAAGTGATATTTAATATACATTATCGATAATCATTCTTCGAAGTGATTAGCCAACTGCTACAATTAAAATTTAGTGGTGGATACTGAATAAAAAAGTCCCCAAATCTGACAATACTGAATAACAGGGAACAGGTTCCACATGTCTGAGTGGAAGGTTAAAAAAATTTCAAAGCATTACGCTCTGTAAAACACATTTTAATACTTTTGCACTGCACAAAACATTAAAATTAGCATATATTATTCATAGGTACGAAAGCATATTTTCTGTACAGTATGGTATGATTAGCATTAATAATTAATGTAGAGGGTTAATTCAGATATATTAAAGAATTAATCGAAAATTGCTCTAAATGCTCTTTTGTTTATGTTATACATACATAGTACTTTCGAACAAAGTTTAAAAATAATTCTGACTTCGATTCGTCTACCTGTCCCTCTGTCCGTTCTCTAATTTCTATAAATATGTTTAGAATGTTTTGGAACTGATACATGTGTATTAAGTTCACTATAACATGCCCTTTATGGAAAATAATATAGATAGCAATGTAATTAAATTACATACAGAGACTCACAAAAAAATCCGATGTATAACAATCTATGTGTGGTATACATTGTTAAAAATAAAATCTTACCTTTCACCAGGAAAATTTAAGTTATTCAAAAATTCAGTGTTATGATGTTTTTTCATTTTTCTATCATTTTCATTTTCATTTTCTTTTCTTTCTTTTTTTCTTTTTTAAGCAACGTGTGTTATTTATTAGTGCGTATTGAAACTTTAGACGTTATACAGGGTAACAATAGAGCATTTTTTTGAATATTTTTTCTTTAGAAATAAAACCACATAGATGCTTGTTTAGTCTCTCTTCCACAGTTACAAACGAAATGTATTTTCGCAACCTTTGCTGTGTTTAGACTTATATGGATTTTCTTATACAGTAAAATTATAAAATTATTGTTCGTGAATTTTCTCCCTTCGAAAAAAATAAAGTAAAATAAAATAAATAATTTAAGGTTAAATCACGAAGATAAAATACGTTTAAACGATATATCCGTAAGTACAGTTAACACATTTTTATAATGTATGGAAACTCTTTTTCTTTCTTTCTTTTATTTATTTATTTTTTTTCATAAAATAGGTAAGCATATAATATTTTATATTTTCCTTACCTTTTCACTAAAGAAACAAAAAATAAAGAGTCCAGAATATTCGCTTTTGTTGATAAAAATAAATAATGTGATAATTTATAGTCCTTGTTTTTATTAATATACAATTCTATTTGTTCTTATAAATCGCGTCAAAAAGCTGTAAGCTGTTTTAAAATACCGTTCTATTTATACTATGAAAATCCATTAAATTATTAAATAAGATGAAATAAAATATCTTTGTCCAAAGTTAAGATAAACATTTGAGTTATTCCTATGAAGTATATTAGCATTTGTTATATCGTACTTTAATGTAACTAACGTCTTTCAAATATTTTCTTAAGATAAAAGCTTCGAAATCTGAATCTCCCGTAAAATATATTCACATATATTTTAAAGCCGTTAAAATAAAAATTGACTTTTGGGAGTATTTTGATAAAAGGATATATATATATATATATATACAAAGTTGCTACTATTATAGATGAATGTTAAATAAAGGTAAGGTTTTTTGCGAGTGTGTGTGTGTACATTGCCTCGCAGTCTAAATTGTATACAACCACATACTGTATTGAAATTAAGAAAGAAAAAAAAAAGTAATATATAAAATACTTCAAATGAAATTTTAACTAATAAATAAGATAGGAAACTACATCTCAAATAGATACTTTTAATAAACATGTGCGTCATTGTAAAAACAACCAACTTGTTAAAAAATAACACTTTAAAACACGTAAAAAATTTCTTAAATAAAATTAATAACTTTTCCAGATTTGAAGTTGCTCTATGTTGACCAACACTGTTAAAAAAAATGCAACTTTGCTGCCAGAAATTCTCTGTGATTACAGAAAAATACGCTTTGTCAACGTAATTTTTCCGCAATTTACGACTTTTTTCTCGAATTACAGAGAATTTCTGGCAGCAAAGTTGTATTTTTTTAACAGTGCAGTATAGCTCCAACTAGTTCTCTCAAATTTGTGATTTCGGACTGACTTATCAAGCTTGACCGTAACTGTCGTGTGTTTTTTCTTGTGATATATAATGGACGTGTTGCTGCACTTGTTGTCAAACTATGTCTTGAATTTGCTCCTAATGATGCCCTGACAAGCAGGGCGAAAAGCTTTGAATAAATAATTTATGTAATTTTTAAAATTATTTTAATTAAATATGTTTTTTTTAAAGAAATTTTTTTTACGTGTTTTAAAGAGTTATTTTTTAACAAATTAGTTGTTTTTGATAAATAAGAAATTTCCAACCACAATCATTAGTAAAGTCTAAATGTGTTAAAATTTACCAATGAGAGATTTCGACCACAGACTGGTATTTGTATTGTTTTGCATCTTCCCTTATACGAGTCATTTACCCAAATCGATAATTGTTTTGTCAAGTTTGTCATTATGCTATATTTTTTTTTTTTTTTGGATTTGTGTATCTATAGTCATTTTTAATTCGCTAGGACTAATTTGTCCGAAACCTTCGATTTTAAGTAGATTTCTAACCAGTATATGAACATTCATCTCTGAACCAGGACTCGAAACCGACACCTACTAACTCGCTAGTGTGCTAATGATTCAGACACGAGATATTCAACACTGGAAACTTTGGCTGTAAATGTTATTTCTGATCAATAATATCATCTATGCGAAAAATTTAAGTACTTTTCCGTACACTGTGAGTCATTTTCGGAAGAAAACACTGAGAAAAATTTCTGCAACTGACATCTAGAAACTGAATTGTGTCTCTAGTAAATATAGTTACTTGTCATCCTTATACATTCTAGTTCCATTTGCTAGCAAGTTCTAAAAACCCCTATTAGAATTTTAAATCGTTTTCCTATATTACCATTCCCAAGCTTATTTAAAAATCTCTGCAAATAAATGCAAATTCAAAAGGTGGGTTTTAGCAACTATAATCTTGGTTTATAATCCTGTTCTAGGAAATCAAGCGAGAATTTCTCGCAATACAAAAGATTGGTAATGTCCATAATATTCATAATATTGTTTCACCACCTAGAAAAGTATAGATTAGAAATTCTGAATAGTTTCGTCTATCCAGGTTATTTATTTACATTAAACGCACAGCTCGTAAATTTACATTTCTAGTTTAGGGTTTTAGAATATGATTGCTTATTCGTTCTTGATAGAGACGATATGCTTTTTTTTCTCAGTGTAAACATAGTAGTTTTAAATTAGTATTAGCTTACGCAAAGAGTTCGGTCGTAAACCTATCTGTATTCAGAAAAAATAAAACGTACATATGTTTTACAGACTATTTCGATTTTTTTGGCTCAATACAAAATATTCACTGATAAAAAAAAGGGAAAAAAAAATAGTTATATGAAAATGTGCATAAAAATTGGTTTGAAAAAAAAAAGAAAAGAAATGAATAGTTATTTTTTAAAGAAACGTTTTATCTTTAATAACAGCATGCATAATAAGGTTACGGCATCTCCACATATTACTTAATATATGCAAAAGTAAAAATGAAATATAAAGAAGTAAAATTAAAGAAATAGAAAACGCATGAGAGGGCGTGAGTATAAGAGATGGAAAAGGAAGTTAAAATTTGTACAATAAGTAAGAGCACATACTTTACATTACATTAATTTACTTTTAACATTATTAAAAAAAGAAAATTTTATTATTATTATAGTATAATTTAAAATGTCTACTGTTTTTTAATTTTTATACGAATATTTCGATTTTTATCAGCAAACTTATTTTGTTTTTATTTACACTTTTTTTGAAAGGGATCTTTTTCGTGGTTAAATCATATGTAACACATCCCCGTAAATTCTTAAAAAAAAAAAAAAAAAAAAAAAAAAAAAAAGTTAATCGCAGGTGAAATCTGCTCAGTTTCTCATCATATATTTGTTCTCATAAATTTCAGTTGAAAGGCATATTAAATTTTCGATAAAAGAAATAAATTTGGCCGATCGCTCGACACTGCCTCAGATTGAAATGACGTATAATAGACTACAGATCTTTCACTTCCTTACATTTACCTTATCCTAATTTGGTAATTATTATCATTAGGGCTAGTTTCTTATTTCAGTTTTCATGTAATTCCATACGATTTCCAAAACAATGATTCCCTATAATATAAATTTATGTGAAATATTGCTTTATTCTCCCATGTTCAGGAAATCCTAAATTTTCCAGTAATTTACGAAGTTTTGAAATAAGAATGCTGAAAATAAGTAGGATTCCTGATAGTATCTTAAGTATTATTTTAAAACACGTCCAATAATTCTGCTGTCATTTGTTCATTATATATAGTGTATACAGACTAACTAGTAATCTAACAAGCTAACGAACTAACACACTAAGAAACTAACAGAAGTGACACCCTACAGACGAACACCACAACAACTTATTAATTTTCGTATTTTCAAACCTCAAAACATGCAAAAGCATTAAAAAGCCGAGGTTGAAAATTTCACGAATATCTAAATTCCCTATTCCTATACTATGATGAGAAACTAATAGCCTATAGCATCTAACTGGTCAGCTCACATTTCGATACTTTCTGCTGAGAGCAAGAAGTTGGCTCAAAATCTTAGGAGAAACGACCACTTTAGGTATATATGTCTACGCTAAAATGACCATTTTTGATAAAAAAAATAAATCATTTTCTAAATTTTATTTTAAAAAGGAATATATTACGTTTTTAAAACACCTTTACTTTTGATTATGTGAAAATTAATACCAATCAGTTAATTAAAACGGTGGTAATATTTTCAGAATTGGAATTTGAAATTCGAAAGGACATGTGAAAGTTAAAGACATTTCAGATGAAAATTTAATGGCCTAAAATCAACTTGTGTAGAATTTAAAAGCTAGGAAATTTTAATAGAGCAATATTTTTACAGAGAAAAAACATTAATTATTTTTTTTTAATAACAAAATTTGTCATTTATTTTTGTGCCTAACAAATGCGATAACTTTAGAAGTTTAAGGTATGTTTAAAAACTTTTGCATTGTTTTACAAATTATTTTCTAAGTTCTGAACTAAAAGTTAAGCTCTACGTGTAAATTTGGTTATTTCATTGTAGATTGTACATAAAATGATGGTATTTTTCCACACACACACAAAAAAAAAAAAAAAAAAAAAAAATTGTACGACATAACATATTTTAGTGAATTTAGGAAATATGACAAAATTTTCAGTTCATTGCACAGGCAAGGGTTACAGTAATATACATCAAAAAGGAAACTGGAATATATTTGGTTAAATCAGTTGCACAGCGTCTGGTGTAATGACAAAACTTTGTAAATTTTTTATATAAAAGGATCTAGATTTTGAAATAAAAATCTATCTATACATATATGTGAAAAGCTTATTTATTCTCTGGAATTTTTAGAACATTTAAACTAAAAATATGTATATTTAAACAAAATACTGTGTTATGTTAAATTTCAAGGAATTTTAAACTTACAATTAATTTAAAACTGAAATACTTTTTTAGTTCTTTTAAAAACGAAGGTTTTCAGTTGGGCACAGCTTTCTTCAGGTGCAAGGAAGAGCCTCATTCATCAGAACACCTGAAGAAAGCCAGTTGGAAACGTTCGTTTTTAAAACTAAAAAAGTATTTGAATTTTGAATTAATTGAAAACTTTGTATTTTTCCAAAAATATCACAGAGCATACAGGGTTGAGAGATTTCTTGCTGCCTGATCTGTTCCATTCTTAAAAATAAATAAATAAAACATTCTCGGAAGCTTTCTTCGTGTTTACTTGTTTCTGAAAAGAATGCCATTCTTTGTTTTTATCTTTCTACTGTGCTAAAGTCGAGTGCCTTATAATTAAATTTCTTTATAGAATGAATATTTCAAAATTTAGAAAAAACTAATACTTACAGACTTTTGTAAAGATATTTGAGTCAGGCTTTTAACTGTAATAATGACAAACGAAAATTGATCTGCAACTGATTACACGTAAAAGTTCGATATACACATCAAAGTTCGAAGTTTAGATATGCAATAAACAAATTTTTGTACATTAAGATAAATATAAAAGGAGGAATAAATAAATAAGCTAAAAGTCGGTTCTAAATTCATTAAACGAATAAACATTTCTTCTACATTCATAACTCAATTCACTCAAAAATGTTAAAAAATATTTAATTAGAAATTTTAAAAATTAACCATGAGAAGTTCTTCAGCAAATGATTTAAGAATATTTGTTATATTTTAAATAACCTTGCAAAATAAACTTGTCTGTAATTCTGCTAAATAAAAAAAAAATATATATTTTTTTTTCCCCTTCAAAATATTTTGTACCGTTCTACTCTTTTAATTAGTTTAAAACAATAAATCCAAAATATCAGTTATTTACATTTAATTATATAATTAAACCTTGTTAAGCAAAGTTTTGATAACTCTCGATTAAGCATTTAAAGGATAGAATAGTGTAGTTCATCGGGCATACATAGTTCAATAGGTCGGAGAGATGGCTCTCATTGTTATGAAATACATCCTTTAATCAACATAAATCACGTGAACGTACACAGCTAAAGGCATTGTAAACAACACTTGCAGCTAATGATGATGAATTTACGTGATTAAATCTAGAATTGAGGTGAATCTTTACTAATAATTGGTATTAGTTACTAGATCATTATACTCTTAATGACACATTGTAGTAATTATGTGTACAACACACAATTTAATCATACAATTAAGATTTTAAAGGTAGTTAAGCAATATAATTGCTGACGTTAAATAAAAATGATCAGATTGACAGTACCAAATTTAACTTAAAGCATCGATTATACGCAGAATGATGCTTTTTAAGGCTAAAATAATTTACTTTTTGTACATGCATTACAAACGGAACATGCATTTTATGATTTTATACGTAATGTTTCGCATACTTTGTAATTAATATTAATTCAATCAATTAAAACGTAAAATGGTTTGTACTTGTAAAATATTTAATACGTTTCTGCCAGAAATTCAAACAAGTAATAATAATAATAATAATAATAATAATAATAATAATAACTTAAATAAACTTTGTAATTTTTTTTTTTTAATCACAGAAAAATCTCTGATATTTCGACTGCTGAAAACTTGACAAACATATTTATTGCTTTTTTTTCTTTCTTTCTTTCTTTTTTAAGTAATTCCTATTTTTTGTACAATGTACGTTGCATAAACTTCTACACAGTTTTACAGAAACATGTAGGCACAAATATAAAACAATAAATTAAAAATGCAAAAATGAATCTGAGAGGATTGGAGGAAATACATTAAATTTCGATCAAAATTTTTGTAGCAAGAATTTCTTTCTTTTTATTTATTTTGAAAGCTTTTTCCTAATGTGAAATATCATTTTTCATAGTCATTGAAATAATTAACTCGCAACATGGAAAGGTAAACACTGCATTTCTATCGTAAGAGTTAAATATCTTTCTTGAACATTATTTATGACAGAATCGAATTTTCGACTTACTTTTAGAATTTCGCATAAAAGTAAAAATATCTAGTATACTGTGGCCATTAAAAAACTTTATTCTATGTTTACCTATACAAATTCATGCAGCGAAAATTATTTATCAAAGTTATTTTTCAGGGTGAATGCAAACGGTTTTCCTCTAAGAGAAGTTTAACCCTAAATATCGAAAAAAAGTGAATTTTGTGACCTACAGAAAATGAATTTTTTAGATTTAAATGATTCTTTAAAATGAATTTTTTAGATTTTCTTTTCTTTTTTTTAAAAAGGGAAAAAAGATAACTTTGCTTCAAATTATCAAAGATAAATGGCTCAACCGTTCTCTTTAAAGGTAATGACAATCTGTTTTACAAAATAATCATATTTAATAGATGGCTTACTCATTGATGTGCTGGGGTGAATTTTCCTTCATGGGAAGGATGTGGCGATACTCTTACATGTAATTTTTTTCTTTAGTTGACTGTTACTATTATAATTTTTTTTTCTACTTCACAATGGTTGATTAAAAAGAATTCTCATTATGTACATTGACACAAAATTTTGCTAAAACGGGTCGACAGCGCCAACTGTTGAGAGGTCTTAACCAAAAGTTAATAGACAACAATTTTTGCCATGATGCAACTAAATATTAAATTTTATTAAATTCTGTGCATTAGTTCTCTAGACAGAGTTGGTAAAAAATAAATTGCCTCATTCACAAGCGGACAGGGATAGTTTTCAAGAAAAAGTTAAAATCATGTTAAGGGCATCTCAAAATATATAAATCCATTGAAAACAGGAACTCGAAATATTTTGCGAATACAATACTTTCTTCCATTGAATATAGAAAAAAAAACACTGTAAATTTAAATGGTAATCAAAATAATGAAATGAATTTTTAGTATCAGTCTTGATAATTTTAAAAACACAGCTTAAAAATGACAAACAATAGAGTGTTTACACTTCAAATTTTCATTAAAAGAAAAAAAAAAAAAAAAAAAAAAAAAAGGAAGTAATACCTTAAGCTTTTTAAAATTGTCTTTTTTATTTATACAAACATTCGCCATAATGATGTTTGTCACTCTACATCAGTAAATAGGAAAAAAGTTAAAGTTATTTTTCATAGCAAACAGCGGATAGTTTACTTGAGCATTAATAAATTAGTTTTCAATTATTTGCTTTCAAAATCTAGTATAATAGTAAGAAGAATGTAAAACCCTGCGGTTCGCATATAGTTTATTAACACTTGCAAACTGTACGATCTCATTGCATTTAGCATACTTTGCTTTTGTGATCGTACAACGGGCAGACAAAATCGGAAATGCAATTCCAGCAATTTCCGGTTATAACCCTGTATATAAATACTTTGTGTGGTCCTGTAAATCTTAATGTTAATCCTACTGTATTCGTACTATATTCATTTTTTTATACACATGAATACTGAATATCAATTTCATTAGGATATGTGTAAAATAAAGATAAAAAATCTGATTAAAAAAAAAAAAAAAACTCTCATTAGGCTTCGAAATTCTTTCGAGTGTCCAAGCATACAGATCAATGGTGGTAATTTACCCCCTTTCCAAAAAAAAAAAAAAAAAAAAAAAAAAACATTCCATAGTGAACTTGAGTATTACATATAAATTTCAAGAAATTCCATGACTATTCAAGAGATTTAGACCGAGGACAGGCAGATAGACGGCCAATCAGATAGACTTAAAGACAGAAAAGTGAACTAATTCAAATCATAATCACTTTAAAAATTGTTAAAAATTGTTAAAAACGATTAATTAATTTCCCTATACACAAACTGGTGGTGTTATTTAGTCCATTTTCAATAAAAAACATCCCACAGTAAACTTGAATAATATATATCAATTTCAAGAAATTCCATTAATATTTACAGGGTTTAGAACGCGGACAGATAGACAGACAGATAAACCGATGTTATAAGCACTTTTACACTTTGTTGGAAAGTGTTAGAAATTAAAACAGCAGAACTGAATCATCATCGAAATAACAGATGAAATATTTTTGAGAGATCGAGAAAGTCATAGTATTCTTCAAAATGATAGACACTAAAACATTTACAATTCAAACACAAAAAGAAACTCCAGATCTAAAAGAGAATAAAGAACTTTTTATAGGTTTGAAAGTTTATTGTTTCCAAAATAAATATTGTACGTTCTATTTGTTTTCCTGGAGATACGAATAGAAGAAAAGTACATTACATTCCAAGTCTTGTTTCGAAAGGATTCCATTTAAAAGATTTATCAAAGACAGATGTGATCTTCTGTATTTGGGACTTCATTTTATGTGAAAGCAGCTAGTAAAGAACACTTGCTCTTGAATTACAAGTTTGTTTACTGTCTATAATATTTCAGACTATTGAAGAAATACTTTCACTTTTATACTTTCACTTTTTCATGCTTGAAAGACATTTAACTTATTTAGATAAGAAAATGTAATTCATTATTCACAAAGTCGAAAAGTGTTTAATTTTGATTGATTGGATAATGCCAAATATGCAAATGTTATTAAAGAACAAAATAATAAAAGTTAAAAAAAAATCTCACTTAAGAACTTTGTTTTCGCTTTTTATTAACAAAACAAAACTACTTAAAATGCAGGGAATTGCCTTCTAATTTATATAAGTATGTTCTTATTTTATTATTATTATTTTTTAACTATCATTTAGTACAACAAATAAATGTTTAATAGATAAAGAGACTGCAGTATTTCCGGACGTAGAGAAAATTTCTTGCGACCATTAATTTGCATATTCGTATACTACTTAATTTTTTTTTAAACTATTATTATTATTATTATTAATATTATTTTTTTTTGACAGAACAGTATTAAAATTACTTAAAATAAAAGCACAAAATATTGTTCTCAGTCACTTTTATTAACTCATGTTTTACACATCATTTATTCATTGAGGATATTTAAAATTCATAAAAATTTTAATTTATTAATTCTTATGAGAAATTACTTTTTAACGCTGTTATTTTTGAAAATGTTTATACAGACATAAAATTTATACACAAATTTATATCCACTTGTTATTTTTAGACCAGTCGTTTTTTGAGCTGATGTCGATCGCACAAATTTTCTTATCTCTTTAATTAATTTTTTTTTCTAAATTAGCTAATGGCATTAAAAAGTTTTATAAATATGTACAGTGTGTTTAATATTAGTGTTATTTGTAGAAAGCTGTTCCCTAGTATATACCAAAATATGTTTGGGGATATTGATGAGCAAATTACTTTCTAAAATGTGTATTCATATTAAATGTTATTCGTTTACCTAAATTTAATTCATTGAATTCTTTTTCCCCAGAATTATTGCGAGGGATTATTTTTTCACTGATTTTACTCTTCGAGATGTTTGGTACTCATGCTAAAATTCGAAGCAAAGCTATGTTAAATTAATTTTATTTTCTGACCAACAAATTTTTTTTCAGCTATGGTTGATCGCACATCTTGTCTCTTTAATTTGTAACCGACTTCAAAAAAGAAGGAAGGTTCTCAATTCAAACGTTTTTTTTTATGTTTGTTAGCTCATAACTTCTGAACGGATGCTCCGATTTCGATGCTTTTTGTTTTTCTGAAAAGGTGTTGGTCAAAAATAGGTCCAATTGTAACAGCTTTATGATCTAAAGAACATACAGGGTGCCAAAAAATCAGTCCCAACTCTTTTAACTGCTAAACGGCTGCAACTATAGTGATAAAAATGGTATGTAAGTATAGCAAAGTGGCCATGCAGTACAAGGTTAAACAGCTTACAGCGCCACCTGGTGGAAAATAGCGGAGTTAGTGTTCCTATCTCGAAAATGATTCTAAAGAAAAAGTGAATTACAAAGCTGAAGAGTATCACCGATTTAGTACAAAAAGATTGTTTAGACATTCATGCTAACGTTCCTATATCGGAAAAGGTTCAAGACAGGGGGAAAAAGTGAATTATAAAATTGCAGAGCATCATCGATTTAGTAAGAAAAGATAGTATTGACACTGATGCTAAAAATACAAGGCTGAAAACGTGCATTTTTTTGTTCGCAATTTCTTACACTATACACACTTGAGCTACATTGCTCACACTGTAGTGTAGTTGGTGAGACATACGCTATATAGTTCAAAATGCGGTTACTTAATACTTTTTGTTTTGTTGTAGAGATCTTGGTCTGAAGTAGGTTCCAGTATAACATCTTTACAATCTAAAGAAAATTAAGCGCCATCTGGTGGAAAACAGCGGAATTAGCGCTCCTATCTCAAAAACGGTTCAAGATGGGAGGAAAGTTAGTTACGAAGTTGTAGAGCATCATCTATTTTCTACTTTAAAAAAAAAAAAAAAAAAAAAAAAAAAAAAAAAAAACAGTAAAATTTATTACAAGGAAACATGTCTCTGTGCTGTGTTCTCAACATAACGACTCTTTAAAAGCCAATTCTCCCCCCCCCCATGTTTGGAGATCTGAGATTGGAGCAGAAACAACTAGCTGTCATTGTTAAGCAACTTTTATTAAACACCTTCCCCCCAATAAATACATAAATAAATAAATAAAATATAATAAAATAATAATAATAATTAAAATTTATTGGAGAAATGAAGTATCAAAGTCGAGACATAAGAAACATTATCCGACGGATCGACAAAATGCCATACTCTGTTTAAGTAAAAACAAATAAACAACAACAAGAAAAGTTTGTACGAATGTTTGTGTGACTTACCTGATATGGTTATTTTCTTCTTGACAGTATTACTCAAATTTTTAATTGAACTATGCGCAAGAAATGGGCAGCAGCTCATGTTAGAATCGATTTGCGTACTAAATTGTGCTAAATTATTTGCCAGTATATTCTTAAAAATATTCAGTTTTAATTAATTTCAAAGCAACTACACTTGTTACTTTCGGATAGGACTTTTGAGAAAGAATTTGGAGAGAAGACAACTGTAAAAAATAATATTTTTCAATAGACAACATGCTCCATGATTATGGTTATTTTAGAAATTTGCAAACAGTCCTCTAATAGTAAGAACGGTTTTCTGTTTTGACACTTTTTATTTGATTGGTCGATTTACGTTTTATTTTTATTATGTCATTTTTATGTTTCAATGTGACACTTAAATTTGAAAAAAAAAAAAAAAAAAATAAAAAAAAAATAAATGAATATTTTTTTTACCTTAAAATATGTAGTTAAGTTTCTTAGCAACGGTTACTCTATTCGTTTCTTTTGTAGGTTTTTATCTCAATTCTAATTTAATATTTTTTAACTTGTTGCTAAACGGAAAAAAAAAAAATCCTGAAATATTCAAGGTGAGACACAGCAAATGATGATGAAGTGAAATGTCGAACTTAAACATTGTAATTTTTTTTTTGTTATATTACACAAAAGTATTGGGGCAGCATACTTGCCATAGCTGTGCAAAGAAATGTTACCAGCTGTAACTGTGTAACAATAACTCATTATGGTACGGTTACACAGGTGCAGCTGGTAGTATTTTTTTACATGGTAAGCTGCCTCAATACTGTTGTGTAATATTACACAAAATTTTTTACAGTGAAGGAATAGTCTAGTCATATTAAAAATAAAATAAAATAAATAAGATTGCTTCGAAACAATTTTGACAATAAAAATTTTACTTCTTTGGCAGACATGAAAAAGCACATGGATCAATTCTTCAGCAAGAACCCTGGAAATTTTATTAATATGGTATTATGCAACTACAGCACAGATTGAAAAAATTTCATCTCATCGAATCATAGAATAGAATGAATGATCCATGTTATATTATTAAATGCAAACTTTAATAAAGAAAATTTCTCTTTAATTTTTGTCACCAAAAAAAAAAAAAAAAAAAAAGTGAAATGAACTTTTGCAACATCTCATTTGAATTGTAAAAGTTTTGCGATGGATAACATAATACTAGTTTTCTCATGGTGAAGAATACAGTTTAATTATTTCGACCTGGAAACACTTGTGAGTTCTTGCGAATTTTCTTCTAATTTTCTTTATGTTATAATCAGTAAATAATTTTACAAATTTTTGGCCCGGGAGTGACATATTTCGTCCAGGGCACCAATAATAAATATCGCAAAAAATTGTACCTAGAGTAATTTGAGGAGCAGAACTAGGATATCATATTAAAAGAATACTGTCAGTTCGAAAACTTATCAATTGATAGCATTATTGAACAGACAAACGAACACTTTTTTTTTTTTTTTTTCAAATATGAGTGAAGAAGTAAAATAATAATAATAATAAAATTTATAAGGTAACCTTAATCTAGTTTTACAAGGAAACATTCGAAAGGTGTCGTCTTAAAAAAATATATATATATATATATATATATATATATATATATATATGTGTGTGTGTGTGTGTGTGTGTGTGTGTGTGTGATTCGATTCTTCATAAAACACCAGAAAGTGAAAAAACTAGGCTGAAATAAAATACAGCGACCACAAAAAATTCTCAAAATTAAGCATTTTTGGCGATTTAGCGCTGTTAGGCGATAAGTTCGCTAGCATCGAGATTGCCGTGCACGAACAGAACCGTGTTTTTCTTCTCCTCCAAGTACTCAAAATCAATTGCCTAACAATGTGAAATCGCCAAATATACTTAATTTTGATAATTTTTTGTGGTTGCTGTAATTCGTTTCAGCCGATAATTTTTTCACTTTTTGGTGTTTTATGAAAAGTAGAACCACATATATATTTTTCAATATTTTTTTAAGACGACACCTTTTGAATATTTCCTTGTTAGATTTGAAACAGATTCTTCAGAAACTATAACATAACTTTTTTTTTTTCTATATTTTTGGGAGAACATACCAATTTAAAGTGGTATCGATAGAAAAAAAAAGTTTTTTTTAAGATATTTCAAATGTATGTTTTAGCAAAAATATTCAGGTAAAAAAAAAAAAAAAAAAAAAAAAAAAAAAAACTATAGAGCTATAATGACGTCAATTTTACCCTGTAAGTTTAATTTTTCACAAAGTTTTACGTCAATTTTAATACTTACGAGTGAATTTCTTTGCATAAAAAAAAAAAAAAATTAAAATCAACCCGCGAACTTTTTTGCCAACAATTAAAAATTAAAATAAATTATGTATTTCTGTCTAAAAAAGGGCTTCTGCAACTTTTTCGATACTGTCCGTTTTGATACTGATTATTATTAATTTTTTTTCCTCTTTCTTTCAAAAAAAAAAAAAAAAGATTTTGATGAAATTCTGCAAAAGCAGAACTTAGTTTAGTACGGAGGAATATTAGATTTTTTTTTTTTTTTTTTTTTTCTTCCCAATTATAACATCGCTTTCAAATTATTCAATTATATTTTCGATAAATTTTCGATTTCGATAAATGTCTAGCCATCGTAAAACTGGTGACAACGTTTTATCCGTAGATTAGTCCTCCACCCTAAAAAAAAAAAAAAAAAAATTCGTACTAGTTTAAAAAGCAACAAACTTTTTTATTTAAGCCGTTTATTGTAATTGAAAAATATTACAATTCTCTTTGCTATCATTAGATCAGAATATTTAAAAGGACTAACTATCTTATCATATAATAACAGGATACTTGGCATTGGAATATTAAAACCCGACTAAACTACTACGTCAGAAACGACTTTGCATCTCAAATATTTTTCTTTGGCGTTTCTGACGTAGTAGTTTATTCGGGTTTTAATATCTTATCATAGTTACCAATTTTTCTTTAAGAATAATAAAACTTGTTAGGTAGCCGTAAGGAAAAAAAAATCCTGTCAGTAGTTTTTATCATAAGTTTCAAAGTCTATTTTTTGTATTTATGTGTAATGAAAAATTTAGAAATAGTAAATAACTGTACTTTGAAACCATGAATTTCATGTTCTTCATTTCAATTAAATATAATATAAGGTTTTTGACTTTTCCAATAAACTTTTACTGTCAAAACTATCGCGTATGAAATATCTTTAATGAAATATTGAAACTTTAGAAAGTAGAGAATTTTCAAAATAACTTTTGTAAGCAATATAGTTATCTATATTAAAAATATACATTATTAAATGAAAGAGATAAGAAAATATGCGTATTCAATAAGAATGCGTGTTGATTAATGTTATGTCTTATGTAAAAAAGCTCTCGAATTTAATTTTTTCGTTTCAATTTATACATGTTAGAAAGTCAAATCTAAATTACAAATAAAAATTGATAAACTTATTCATAGTAGTAAATATTGGTTTTTATCGTTATAATGGACAGAGAAATTTTAATGTGATATTTGTAAAATATATTTCCTCATATTTAACATTAAATTAACATCTATTATTCCTTCTTTTTATTAAAAAACTTAAAAAAAAGAAAGAAATATCTGGATTAAAAAAAAAAAAAAAAAAAAAAAAACAGAGATTGATTAATTTAATTAAAAATAAAAATAAAGAAAAATCCACAAACAGAAATAGATTTAAAAATTTTTTAATTTTTAAATTAATATATATTTTTCCTTTTGTTTTCACATGTCTTATATTTGATCTTTCCTTTTCTTGTTTCTTATCTTTTATGTATGTATATATATATATATATATATATATATATATACATACACTCATGTCCATAAATTAAGGATAATTCAGATTCACACTGAAATCGATTTTTAATACAAAAATTTCACCTGTAGAAATACCACACATATCTTTAAGAAAAATATGCAAATTATAGGAAGCCATCAGATGACGCCGATATGACGTCACAATGACAAAAGTGTAAGAAGGGGATAGAAAAGGAATGGGAGCAAAGAAGGAAAATTGTTCACAAGCGTTCTGTGTGCCGCTCAGTGCCACAGCCGAATGTTTAAGATAAAGAGGACGAATGCAGATAATTTTTTACGTTGTAAAATTATCGGACGACTAGAATGTGGGCGTACTCGGATAGAAGTATCGGGGAAACTTAGAATCGCCCAAAAAGTCATCTCTAGGCTTTGGAAACTATTCCAAAATGATGGAAATGCTAGTCAACGTTTCAGTACTGGTCGGCCCCGTGTTACAATGCCGAATGACCACCGGTATTTGGCAGTAACTGCCAAAATAAGCACAGCATCAGACCTGTCTCGTCAGCTGTCTACAGCCACGAGTGCCCTAGTTTCAAGACAAACCGTGTATAAAAATTTGGGAGTTATTGGTCTATATGCTCGCAGGCCTGTTAGATGTGTTCCACTCACATCAATGCACTGTGCTTCCGGTTAACTTGGAATAGAGAACATGCAATGTGGACAGCGGCGCATGTTTTCCGACGAGTCCAGGTTTAGCTTGCAGTGTGATTCACGCCAGACTTTCATATGTGAACGTCAGGTACCCGTTACCACCAAAACAACATCATTGAACGACACCGTTACTGTGGGGCAGCAGTGCTCGTTTTTTTTTTTTTTTTTGGGGGGGGGGCATATTGGGCACCAGAACAGATCTGCATGTTCAAATCGGAAGAATGATAGGCCAAATTTATCGGAGCATTTCTCGGCAACAACATGTACGTTTTGTTAGAGGTGCCATGAGCCCAGAATTTGTGTTTATGGATGACAATGCGCGTCCTCACCGTGCAAATATTGTACACGGATGCCTACAATCTGAAACTATCACCCGCATGGAATGGCCAGCATTCTCACCTGGCTAGAATCCGATAGAGCATGTGTAGGAGATGTTTTTCCGACGAGTTGTAGTCCGTCAACCACCTCCTACATGTGTACCGGAACTTCGGAGAGCATTGCTTACTGAGTAGAGTAATCTTCCCCAAGATCAGATCAATAATTTAAAACTCAGCATTCCTACGCGTTCTAAGGACTGTATTTGATCATCTGAGAGACATACAATGTATTAACCATCATACCAACTATGTAATGTTAAGTTTTTGTAAGAGAGATATTTTTTGTAATTGCTTCAGGGAGCAAAAATCGTAGTTTTTATAAATGATATCCTACATAAACCACCTTTTTTTGTTCTTGATCTTTTGTTTAATAAATGGACTTTATGAATAAGTCATGTTTGTTTTGCTTCTGAACCTTTATTTGCCTCAGCTAGCATTATCCTTAATTTATGGACATGTGTGTATATATATTTTAAATTAAAAATTGGACTTCCATTTAAAAAATGAAAAAATACAGAGGCAAACATTTTTCTATGAACAAATCTTGAACCTTATTTATTGAAAGTTAGATGCAAAACAAATTCACGAACAATAATATATTTTAAAAATAGTAAATTTTTAACTAATATCTGTTTTTTTTTTTTTTTTTTTTCTGTTCCCCTTTTCTTTTAATTTCTCATTCTTTATTTTTTAAATTACCCTTTTAAAAATTAGATTGATTTCTATTTTTAAAACGAAAATAGAGATCTTTTAACTTTTAATACTTTATCTTTTAAATTCTCTTATAAAAAATACGTTTCTATTTTTAATGAAAAATAAATAAATAAATAAAATAAAACAAAATAAAATAAATAAAAGATAGAACTATTTTGATTAAAAGTTAGATCCAAGAAAAATTCATAAGCAAGAATAGATTTTAAAAATAGTGAACGTTTTAATTATTATTTTTTTCTTTTGTTTACATATTTTTCATTCCTTTTTCTTTTGTTTTCCCGCTTCTTATCTTTTTAGTTTTTCTTTCAAAAATTAGATTTCTATTTTTAATAATAATAATAATAATAATAAAATAGAGAGAGAGGTAGAAATATTTCTCTGAACAAAGGTTAAATTATTCTGATTTAAAGTTCGAATCAAGAAAAATCCACGAAAAATAATAGATTATAAAAAACGTAAATATTTTAATTAATACCTATTTGCTTTAATTATTTTCTCGTTTATTATATTTCTTTTAAGCTATTTTTACAAAAATTAAATTTCTATTTTTTTTTTTTTTTTTTTTTTTTTAGTAAGAAAATATAAAGATGGTAAGTTTTTCGGTGAACAAAGGTTAAATTGTTTTAATTGAAAGTTCGAATCAATAGAAATCCATAAGCTTGAGAAGGTTTTAAAAATTGTAAATATTTTAATCAATATCTAATTTTTGGTTTTCCTTTCCTTTTGTATCTTTTTAGTTATCCTTAGGTAAATTATATTTCTACTTTTAATGATAATAATAATAATAATAATGTTAACAAAAGAGGCAGAAATTTTCATCTCAACAAGGGTTGAACTGTTCTGATTGAAAGTTAGATTCAGAAAATCCAAGCAAAAATATATTCCAAAAATTATCTATAGATTCTAATTGATACCTATTTTTAGTTTTGTTTATTTTTTATATTTTTGTTTTCCCTACCCCACCATCCTTTTCCGGCCCCCTCTCTTTTCAGTTATTCTTAAATAAATTACATACTTACTTTTAATTAGAAAAATTAAAGAGGTAGATATTTCACTAAGAACAAAGGTTTAATTGTGTTAGTTGAAAGTTAGAATCAAGAAAAATCCAAGAGCAAAAGCATATTTTGAAATATGCAATAATATAGATTTATAACTTTTGATTTTCTATATTTCTTTTGATTTTCCATTTTCTTCCCCTGTTGCTTTCGTGTTTCTCGCTCATTATATTCTTGTACCGAGAAGTAACAAATTTGATTGCAACCGGAATTTTAGATTACATTTAATGTTTACTTAGAGTGAAAACAAGTTGTAAATTATTTTTGACAAAAATAATAATAATAATAATAAAATAAAAAATACACAATTATTATAATAAATGAATAAATAAATCCCAAATATTATATAAAAGTAATCATATCATCAGTAGAGTATACAGAAAAATTATAAAGTAAGGTATATCTATTTCTATCTTAATATTTACACAGAGCTTTCCAAAGTAATCTTCATCGCGCAATGTTAAAAAAATGTCGCAAACCTCGGCATGCAGTGGCTACGATATACAATTAAAAGCTGTAGGAAATCACACCCACATACATCGTTCTTTAAAATGTTATCTCTAATATGATTAATGAAAACAATAATTAATTCTGACTTTAAGTGAACATTGTAGACTTGATTTACTTGAAACTATGATTTACTTGAAACTTGATTTACTAGACACATTATTTACTTGAAACTATTAAAGATCATTTGATATTAAATATAAAACATGTCAGATGTTTGTTTATAATTCCAAGTAAATAATCCAATCTATAGTGTTCACTTAGCGCCAGAATTAATTTACATTCAATTTATTTTTTTTAATCGATCTTTTAACGTTGTAAATTGTATTGAATGAAAAAAAAAAAAAAAAAAAAAAAACACTAAGTGTCATTGTTATTGGTCAGTGACGTAACCATGGCATAATTTACCCGTAGTTCCTTTCTGGTGAATGCGCTTAATACTACTCGCTTTGATATTTACATACATTTAGAGCATGTGCGAGAATACAGTATAACCGCGACAATTCTAAAGGCTTGGAAGGAGCCAAATTAACAGAAAGGTTAGAATTTGGAAAACATCCTGTCACTCGGCGCTTCCTTATCGCTTATTTTCTATTAATCACAAGGGCTATCAACCCTATTTTAACAGTGGACTCGTTGAGTCAGCACATGCGCAAAAGCTCCCACTGTTGCAAGATACGTGGTTGAAAGATATTTATCTATGTACCAGTTTAAATCAGTTTAAATACGCATATGATGTACAGTACATTTGGAATGTACTCAAGGTGCAAAAAAAAAAAAAAAAAAAAAAAAAAAATCAATGTTCTAAAATAAATTAATAGTTTGCTCCGTTTTTAAACTTAACAATATTTTATAGAGCATGATCCAGTGAACAGGCCGATCTTGAGAGAAAAATATCATGCTTCTTCTGAATAAAATATACCGGAATTCTACTTTTCTAACTGAAATGCTGTTTAGTAACATTGAAGTTTTGTGATGTTTGTTTAGTCATTTCTTACAACTGATTTCTAGTTATCTCTTACAATTGAAAAAGCCAATGACTATGTTCAGAGAAAGTATCAAAAAAGATTATGTTCTATTAATTCAGCACTAGATGTTTTCTAGAAATTTAAGTTTATATATAATATATATATGAAATAAACTTTGAAAATTAATAAGGAAAAAACAGAATCATCAATAACAACTTGAAACTATTTAATGATATACCAATGCAGAAAGAGGAAATATAATAAGAAAATAAATTAACTGAGGATAAATGAAAAGCAATCCAAAACACATGGGGCCTTCTTCAGGGGAGTAACCAATGTAAGGAGTGGAAAATGAGAAGTTTCTGAGGAACGTGTGCTTTAAGCCAAAAAATACGTTCCCAGCCCCTGACTTCTCAAACACAAAAGCAAAAATATAAAACCATCGAATTCAAGATTAAAAATGAATTAATACGAAACACTAATATAAAGAATCAAATTTATAAATAAGATACATTAGTGAGATACATCAATATAAAATATAAAAATATATAAACACAAATTTATAGGACAAACAGAATGAAGAAAAGAAAAATGAAAAACTCCTCCACACACACACGAAAAAACACACGATACATTAGTGAGATACATCAATATAAAATATAAAAATATATAAACACAAATTTATAGGACAAGCAGAGTGAAGAAAAGAAAAATGAAAAACTCCTCCACACACACACACACGAAAAAAAAAAAAAAAAAGCGAGCCCTCTTCGGCTGGTAGGACCACATACCAGTTCTTAAACGTTGCCCGAGAGAAAGAAAAACCTTGTATAATATTAAGAATCAGGTAGATTGAAACGTTTACTTTGTAAGAAAGCAGGATAGAAGTTAACAGTTAAACTGTTTTTAAGGTTTTTCTATATTCAGGTCTATATTGTTATTGCAAATCATTTTAATTCTAATAAATTAATTAAAAACACTTTAAAACACGTTAAAAATACATTTATTAAAATATAAAAAACTTCCAAAGCTTTTCGCCTACATATAAGAAGGCATCATCAGGGAATTTGGTTTTACACATACTTCAGAGCAGTTATATGTACTTTTGAATCACATGGTTAACAGTTAAGTCCTTACATAAAATATATTTAACTGGAATTCAGAGGCTGGAGCTATTTCAGGAAGAGGAGGTGCTACACTTGGACGCTGGAGCTATTTCAAGGAAGGGGAGGTGCTATACTTGGAGGTTGGAACTATTGCAGGGTGACGAAGTGCTACACTTGGAGGTTGGAATTATTGCAGGGTGACGAAGTGCTACACTTGGAGGCTGGAACTATTGCAGGGTGACGAAGTGCTACACTTGGAGGCTGGAACTATTGCAGGGTGACGAAGTGCTACACTTGGAGGCTGGAACTATTGCAGGGCGACGAAGTGCTACAATATAGCACGCACGAGAAGCAGCGAGATAGCTCCAGCGTCCAAGTGTAGCACTTCCTCTTCCTGAAATAGCTCCAGCCTCAGAATTCCAGTTGAATATATTTTATGTAAGGACTTAACTGTTAACCATGTGATTCAAAAGTACATATAACTGCTCTGAAGTATGTGTAAAACCAAATTCCCTGATGATGTCTTCTTATATGTAGGCGAAAAGCTTTGGAAGTTTTTTATATTTTAATAAATGTATTTTTAACGTGTTTTAAAGTGTTTTTAATTAATTTATTGCAATATGACACGTGTTTTTAATTCAACTCTTAACTGGAATTTGTTTATACCATTTTAATTCTGTTAATGTGTGTAAACATAATATTTTTTAAAATTTTATGTCTAACGCAGGAAAACCAATTCGTCAGATTACAAACCCTAAAGCAAAAATCATAAATTTTATCATAAATACAAATCGATCAGTTTTCACCAGTTTTTTTAAAATATATTTTTAAAAATAATTTGTAATTTTTTTAATTTGCACACACACACATAATATATATAGGGGAGATCCGTGTAATATGGACCCCCCTAAGCAAGAATGCTCATAAAACTAAAATTATTAAAATAAAATGATTTAATTTGTTTGCTGCCCATTACAGTTGTATAGTTGCATGGTTCAAGCTTGGTAAAGCACTCTGGGAACTATTAATAACTGCAGGAAATAATTATTTTATTTATGTATCGGTGGTCTATATTACACATACGTTCGTGTAATATGGACGAAGTGGTCCATAGTCGTCCTTCCCGAAGTGGTCCTTCCTGAACAGTGGACACACTTGGAATTGTAAAACGAACTGTCCAGCATGTTCCCTGAAACACTTGTTTATCTCTTGGAAATAGTAGAAATGGACGAAAACAATAATAGTTAATGGACGATAAAAAGGGAGGTGTAATAGTCCAAGCGGCGGCTGCAAAAAATTGAATTTAAAAGGTGTGAAGCTGATTTTTTTTCTATTGGTAGAATTCATTGTTACAATGAAAATCTGATAGGGTTGCCTGGTCAAAGCCGTCAAGTTTAAGAGAAACAACCTCACTTCCGGTCACAATTTAAACGATTTTCGAACCCCACAAGTGTAACGATGAAACCGGTGCTAAAATGCAGAGATTAATATCTTTATGGCATAGGGTTGCCTGGTCAAAGCCGTCAAGAAACAGAAGTTGCCATGAAAATAGGGGACGCATTTTACGATTTAATTACCCAAGTAAAAAGCGATTTACCCAAGTGTAAAGATGAAACCGGTGCTAAAATGTAGAGATTAATATGCTCTTTAAAATGGCATAAGGTTGTCTGGCAAAACCGTCAATACTCGGAGGTTGCCTCGAAAATAGGGGTCAAATTGAAACGATTTTAGAACCCCACAAGTGTAAAGATGAAACTGGTGCTAAAATGTAGAGATTAATACGCTCTTTAAAATGGCATTGGGTTTGCCTGGTCAAATCTGTCAAGTAAAGCAGTCAACCACAAAAAAAATAGGAGAGTTTTGAAGATTTCTTAACGAAGTGTAAAAAAATATGAATAGCATTAACAAAGGAAATGAATAAGGATGAAATTATATGAATATTTGAAAGGTGTGACTGGTTCCAGAATGTACAGCATAGAAGTTATTTTAAAATGGCATATGTTTGCCTGGTAAAATTCGTAAAGAAATATCGGCCAGTCTTTAAAAAGCTAACGAATATTAAAGGTGTTTAAAACAAAGTGAAACACACATGAAGACTATTTAAAAAAGGTTAAACACGAAATGATTAATATTTAAAAGATGAAATTGCGAGCTAAATGTAGAACATACAACATTATCAATTTGCTTACGATTGGTGCTTTAAACCTGTCAAGGTATAGCGGTCAGCTTAGAAAAGGAAGCGAATTTCAATATTCGTTTATTCTATTTGTTTAATGATGTAAGAGATTTTAAAGCATAAAGTAAATTAAATTATTATGCGTGACCATTCTTTTTCTAATCTGTATAAAACTAATTTCAGCTCACGAGCTCGTTTTTTCCCCATTTTTCAATACTTAAAATATTCAAATTGTGTCAAAGTATTGAGGAGATAAATTCTCTGAAGAAATGTATGCGGCTGCTTTGTAGAATTTCATACGAAAATTTTGGGTTGTGCCGATTTTGTTATATTAAAAATTTGTCTATTTTAGAAAATTTTCTCAATTAATTTTTTTTATATCTAATTAAAAATAATCAGTAATAACTTCTGCAAATTAATTATGAGTACAAATAAAGCGAAAAACATTTTTTAAAAATTGATAAATTTTTTCTCGTTTCTTAATAACCATGAATTAATTTATGAAATTGAAATTTGTAAATCTTGCTGCAAATCTGAAATAACAGTTTTTATTTTATTTTATTTAATTATTTATTTTGTATACTAAAAGAATTTTTTATTATGAATTTCTTGGGCATTATTATCTCCGTTTCTGCTAACTTTTGCGGGCGTATTTTCTTATCTGTATCCGCATGCTACATTTTTAATTTTTACTATTAAATTCGTTGTTTTTATGGGAAATTTTAGAACAGTTTCATTACAGTTTATTTATTTATATTTTCTTTTTTAAATACTTTTTATATTTTGTTTCACATTGTGTAAAAAAAAACCCCCTTCAAAATTAGCTGTTTTTTTTTTTTTCCGAGGCAACCACTATTTCTCGAGAATTTTCACTTGGCAACCCTATGATACTTTAAAGAGAATATTATTCTCTGCATTTTATAAACGGTTTCATTTTTAAATATGTTAGGGCAAGAAAACCGCTAAAATTCGCCCCCCTCCTCCACCCACACACGCACACTTTACGTGGCAACCTCTTTTCTTGACGGTTTTGACCAGGCAACCCTATGCTATTTTAAAGACCATATTATTCTCTACATTTTAGCACCGGTTTCATCTTTACTCTTGGATAAATCACTTTTTACTTGGGTAAATACATCGTAAAATACGTCCCCCTTTTTCGTGGCAACCGCTGTTTCTTGACGGCTTTGAAAAGGCAACCCTATGCCATTTTAAAAAGTATATTATTCTCTACATTTTAGCACCGGTTTCATCTTTACACTTGGGTAAATCACTTTTTACTTGGGTAAATACATCGTAAAATACGTCTCCCTTTTTCGTGGCAACCGCTGTTTCTTGACGGCTTTGAAAAGGCAACCCTATGCCATTTTAAAAAGTATATTATTCTCAACATTTTAGCACCGGTTTCATCTTCACACTTATGGGGTTCAAAAATCGTTTAAATTTTGACGGGAAATGAGGTTGTTTCTCTTAAACTTGACGGCTTTGGCCAGGCAACCCTATCAGATTTTCATTGTAACAATGAATTCTATCTATAGAAAAAAAGTCAACTTCACACCTTATAAAGTCAATTTTTTGCAGCCGCCGCTTGGACTCTAAAGGCTATCCAATGGGTAGTATGCGAAGGAAGTGATAGCTTGATTACCCATGCTTCTCTGGTCTATTCTATAGCCTCAAGATTTTGAGTGTGCGACATATGTACGCTGAGCATTAACAAAATCTCTCTGTTTTTATCATGTACCACTGGTCCTTATTACACAACAGAGCATGTTTCATATTACATGCATCAACAGAGCAACGTTGTTTCCAATCATATATTGCTATGCAAATTGGCGCCCATGAAACACATGTTTAAATTGTTCAGAAAATAAGTACATTTGCTATTATTAACGCGAAAATTATATTACAATTACCTAATAGCAGAAAGTAATACTTTCATTTTAATATACTTGTTACATCAGTGATCATATAAACCGAAAAGTCAATTTCATAATCATCCAAATACAGGTACGCATGTGCAAGTCACTTCCTGTTTTGTATAACAATAATATTCACTAAAGGCAATGAGATGGTTTCACCACCTAGTGTTGAACATATAAATTTTCTCATGGTCCGTATTACACGATGGTCCATATTACACGGTTCTCCCCTATATTGATATATATATATATATATATATATATATATATATATATATATATATATATATATATATATATATATATATATATATATATATATATACACATATATATGTAATTTATTTTGCTAAACATAGACTATATTTTGTATTCCATAAGCTAAAATTCTGTTAATACCTTTATCCGCAAACATATTAATTTTATTTATAATTTCTCATTTGAATTATAGAATTTCATCAGTTTTTATAAATATTTAAGTAAAGGCAAAACACTGGATTTTTTTTTCTTTTCCCGTTTGAAATTCAATGTTTGACAAGTGAATATTTTTTTAAACAAATATAATATTTTCTGTTAAGTTATATATGTATATATAATTTGAAGCAATATAACACTTTTCAAATCGATTTCAATAATTTTCTTTCATAGATCATAATACATAAGAAATATTTTGTGTACCCTAGGAAACGACTTGTAAATGCTACATAATTAATTTTCAATAAGGAACATTCTTTAGTGATCCCGATATCACGCATAAATTGGGTAGTTTTCAAAACGTATTTGTTGAAGTTAGAGCTAAGGCATTAAAACGAATCGAAGTCACAAATACTTTTCAAATTTGTTGTTAGAAAGTGTAAAAAAAAAAAAAAAAAAAAAAAACTCCTATATTTCTTTTGTAATTAGTAAATGAAAAATTAAAAACATTTTCTTTAATACAATAGAAATATTCTTTACGATGTAAGATCGTAAGGGAAGGGGGTTCTGACCCCTATCAACCCCTCCTTGCATATAATGGACAAAAAACATAAAATATGTCAGAAAGTTAATTAATTTAACTAAACTATATGTATGAAAAAAGAGCATGTAGAATTATTTCTTTTTCTGCAAATATTGAATATTGAATTGTTTCAAGCAGAACAAAATAAAACTTATTTGATTTTTTAATTACTGAACTTGAAATAACTCTTAAAAAAAGTATGAGAGTTAATTATATTATTTTTTTATATTTGTAACTGTAGTTTCATTACCTGAAGAAATTTATAACGTAGAATTTTTCATTTTAATTATTGCACTCCTCAGTAATAATTTCTCACAACCACTTACCATGTTTTTTTCTTTTCTTTTTTTTTTCTTTTTTAATAAATACATAATATGGATTGAAATAAATTTCTTCGATAACATACTTTCCATAGGAAATTGATTTATTGATTTCCTTCTGTAAAAAGTAAAATAAACTCTGAATTCAACTGAAAGATTCATATTGAAAATGTGCTACAGCACAGAATAAATTTGTTTCATTCAAAGAATTTCCACTAAAGAAATTTACGTTTCGAAGCTTTTGAATTTCTTTGAGATATCAATTTGTAAAGAAGTGTAGCAATTGATTATCCAATATACTCAAACATTTTTTTATTTTAATTTCTTTTTTCGAAATCTGTTAAACAAGGGTAAATTATTGTTTCATTATTTTACCGATAATGACATTCAAAACTTAGACAATTGTCCTTATATTATCAAATTAAGAATGTGTCGTTGGAAACCAATATTAAAACTTGTTGAGATAAGATTTTATTATGAAAGTATACTTGGATGATTATCAAGTCTGTTAGTCATAAATTTTCCTTTGAAAATTTTTTAGAATTTCTCATTACTAATATTTTGTTTCTTTTACAAATGAATGCACTTAGATTAATAACTACAATAATAATCTGCGTTACTTACAGTCTATACAATTTAATGCAAAGGAAATCTCTTAAAAAGGTATTAAAAATAAAAATTAACTCTCATGACTTATAAACATCTAATATTTGTAAATAGTTAATCACGCTACTTATTTATGGAAAAGCATATAATACATAATTCATATAAGCTGTAAAATGTTTTGAATTTAATCAAGCATGTTTTTACCTAACCGAAATTTTTGACCAACAAACAGACTCCGTTTATGTAGTCTTACAAAACGAATATGTAAGAAGTAGTTTCAATATTTTAAAATTTAGTGATTTTCAGTATGAAAGACAACAAGAACGGAAAAACATGCGTTTTAAATAGACTATTAGCGCGTCCAACTGTATGTACTTGTTGCAGCGTTCAATCTTTAATGCACGTTCTCTACATGAACACACAACGGACAGACAGACTTTATGAAAGAAGGTAGACCATTTGAATTTATAATCACACTGCTAAAAATTTCAACAGAAAACTCTGTGTAATGTATTATCTTAAGTCTTACATAAAATTACAGAGAAAAATAAAGGAAGATGTTAAACTTATTTTATACATTCATTTTAATAACTAATATTAATTAAATTAATTATTGTTGAGAATATATTTTGGACTTAGTATGCTTTTTCTGAAGTAGAAACAGTCATTTTTAATTTTAATTAAAAAATTAAATAATAAAATTAGTTAAAAATACAGAATAAAGATTGAGAATCTCGATTATTCACTTTTAACTAAGAATTACTGTAAATTTACGGAGACTCTGGATAAATATTTACATTAAATTTACAGAAATGTTTAACAGTGCACTCTTAGACATTTTTGGAAGTGTTAAAAACGTTTAAAACAAATGTAAGTGCAATTTAAGCAATTTCTAATCGCAGCCTTAAAGAATCTTAACATTTAAATGTTGCCTTGTAAATAATGGACACTAAACATTACCATATTATACAGGAAGAATTTTTTTTTTAGCATATGAATAATAAATGTTAATTTCACTATGTTTGACAAAGTACAAAGTTATATAAATGTTATTTATTAAAAGGCGTCTCATAGAACGCAATGCAATGACATTCTATAAATATTAACGGAAATTAAAGCGTTGCCAACCAGACAGATAGAAATACAGAAAAACAGACTAATTGAATCATAATCACTCTTAAACATTATTTTAAAGTGTTAAAAAATCTTGATGAAAACGAAAATGCAATTGCAGCAATTTTCAGTTATAACCCTTTATATATCTGGATATTTTTGTATGGCCTTGTAAATTTTAGTGCTAATCATAGTATATTTTATAGAAAATATATTTAGTATAGCAAAAATGAATGTCAATATAAAATACTACGTTGATAAATATAAATAAATAATTTTGACAAACATAAACAAATAAATATAGTGTGTAATTTTTGGACAATATTTTTCCGTATGGTAAAATTGAAAAGAAAATGTTGTGAATTATGATTCCGACATAATTAAAATTTTCCTTTGTTTTGAAAATAAAAATGTAGATTTCTCTTTACAATATTACATTTTTATTAAAATGCCTAAGTATATTAAATTTCTGTTCCAAAGATGTTTATTCTAATAGACTTGACATGCTTTTATTTATTGTTTCAGTTAACGTTTTTATTTATACTTGAAACAAAACGTTTTTTTTTTCTCAACTTGAAATAGTAACATTTTAATAAAAGAATAGCTCCTTATGAAATTAATTAGGAAATAAATATGAAATCCTCAAACGCATATAAACATCACTGAAAAGAACTACTAATTAAAACTGAGTTAGTTACAGAGAAAAATATAAATAAACTAAAAAATAAAATTCCATTTATAATAAGTAGGCACTTGAAATTAGAAGACTGCGCATTTTAAAAATCTTTCCCTTTTTATAGATAAATATTGACGGTAAATATATTTAAATTTAGCTTATAATTCAAGCTATCAAGTATTCATGTGATCATGAAATTAGATAAGTGTAAAATGAAGCTTGAAGAGTTAAAAATATTTCCTTTAAATAAGAAATAACCTGAAGTCGCTAGATATCTGATCATAAAGTTATTTAAATTCTAGAAAGTATCGATTTTTGTTTTTGTGAAAGCAATCTAAACACTTATGCTATAATTAAAATGGATTTCAGCAAAAGAGCTGCTTCGCAATAAAAAGCTATTTCTGGAATATTTCTTTGATAGTCGAAATAGACAGGTAGTTTTTTAAATTAAAAATTTACTCTCAGAAGTTAAAAAATGTTCACTATATGTATATATATATAATAAAAGGTCACAAATATTCCCTATATGACATTATTTTCACGATGGAATAAATATGTTGTACAATATTTATTTAAATTTTTGTGGTCGGATTCAACTAAATAAATTTTACAAAAAACTCGATATACAGTCGGCAGAAAAATTATTGAAGCACTTAGCAATAATTCCTACTTAAAAATGGGAACCTGAAAGTTTTGATAAGTAAATATATCTCGAGTTATGATCTTAATCTTATACTGTTTATAAAAATGTAAGTTCATGATAAAAATTAGCGATCAAACTAAAAAAGTCGTGCGTGAAATAACCACACGACTTCCATTACCCACTGTTACACTTATATATGCAATTTTTTTTTTTTTTTTTTTTTTTTTTTGAGATAATATAATCAGAAGACATAAAATCGACCTAACAAAGTAGAAATCCAAAATTTTTCCAGTAAGAGAAACTTAATACGCGTGTAAAGGCATATAAAACAAAGTTTACATGGCAAGTAAAAAAAAAAAAAAAAAAAAAAAAAAAATGGTAGAATTATTTTTTGAAACACAAATTTCCGAGTTGTAAAATTAACCTACCTAAGCACGATGACTGTTAATTTTTCTGTAATAACCACGTAATACATGAGAAAGGATATCTAAAATAGATTTATGTAACAATTTTCAAGAAAATCGTTAGAGCCATTTTTGAGATACCAACTCTTACCAAAACTTGACATACTCAATTATTGACCGGAAAACAATAATTGCATACAAAAGGATATTTAAAAAGGAGTTAATACGAAAAGTTTAAAAAAAAATCCATACAGCCACTTTTAAAGGAACGCACTTGAGAGACCTGAAACTGAGCTATTTATACAGGGCGCCAACCAATTTTCCTGAACTAAATAACTATATCATTCGAAAAGACATATAACAGAGGGTTTCTATAGCAAATTTGAAGAAAATCGTTAGAGCCGCTTTTGAGATACGGACTTACGGTCATACATCCGGTTTTCAATGACCCACTTCCGATTTTCCAATTTTTATTAGTTTCGGAGATATGATATCCAGAAGATTCCGCACATACACACACACACACACACTGACCACTTGCCAAAAACTACTTTTTTGAGACTCAGGAGACCTTTAAACGTGTAAATCAGGTGAAAACTCGATATCGAACTTTTAAACCGAATACAATACCGAAATATAACACCGAATACAATGCCAAATACCTACCGAATCCAATACCGTGTCCAATACCCTACTATCGTAGGTAATGGAAGTAAAAAAAATATGAAAAGTGTGGATCTGTGCTTCAATAATTTTGCTGCCGACTGTAGAATCAGAAAGATATTTAGTATAGAACTGGAAATTACATTAACAAGATTCAATTAAAAATACATTTTTAATATGAATCCTTTAACGGTACACAAATATAATTTAACTTAATTGAAAGTACGGTGTTGTATGTTATTACAAAACTTTTAATTTTGTAATAATATATAATATTGTTATGGGGGTCCGCTACTGGTACCATAGAATGTCATCATCACCAGCAGTGAACAATCCTGTTCAGTACTGGCTCATTTCACTTTTAAGACGAGGTCTGGTAGTTGACACAGTTCAGTGTTCTTCCAGATTCAGATTGTAGAGAGGAATAGTAAATTATATTGTATAAAATTAGATTGGTATGGATCAATATATTCATAAAAGATTAATTCTTCCAAATTTTGATATATGATTATTATTTACTTATTTATTTATTTATTATTATAATTTTTGAAATGAAGAGCAGAATTCCAGCAAATATCTGAGAGGAAGATTATCTAACCTTAATATTTATGAAATTATCACAAAAAAGAGTGATTAAAATGTTATTTATAAATTAAGACTCATTTTAGAAAAGAAAAATGTGTTGTTGAAGCAGCTATAAATTCACCAGAGATAGTTTGTTTTCAATTTATGAAACAATTTTATATATAAAAATTATTCAGTCATAATTTTTAACAGTACAACCATATTCATAAAGAGTTAATTGATGTATCGAATACTGGTCATAGTTACAACCTCTAAAGTTGAGAATAATACTTTAAAAATAATCAGAAAATGTCCTTATAGTGTCCACTGCTGTTATGGTTACCCAGATTTGAATTTCACTAAAATATCATTAAATATAATGAATTTCTTTTTGCAATTTGATCAAAGTTCTATATGATTTCTCTACCCCCCCCCCCCAAAAAAAAAAAAAAAAAAAAAAAAAAAAAAAAAAATATGTCTTACTATTTTTGTTCCTTTATATTACAATAAAAGAAAAAGGAACAAAATATTACTGGATCAGATTTATCAATTATTTATGATGTATTTTTAAATAACTTGTTCTTGAAATTATGTAAATGCTTAGAGTTTGAAAACATGATTTTTATTACTTAAATCTAATACTTACTTCGTTGTGGTGGCAATATTCCTCCTCCTCCTCCACCACCACCTCCTGGTATTACTACACTTTCAGCTCCTCCACTATCACCTCCTGGATGTACTCCTCCTCCATTTACAGCTCCGGTTCCAGGAATACCAACACCAGTTCCAATTATCAATCCATTACTATCACATGATGGACTAACTTGCCTATTACCACAGTAGCATAAGTTAGGACGGATGCAGCGGCCGTCTCCGCACGACGATCGACAAATAGCTGAAAAAAGAGAAATAAAATCTAAGTGGAAATGATATGCCCTTTTAACTTTATTTATATATATATATATATATATATATATATATATATATATGTATATATATGAAGAACTAAAGAACTTTTGAAACTGTAGCTACATTTCAAGTTTAGATCATTTTCTAGAATAGGAACATAGGCAACTTCAGGAAAATTATAGCGAACAATATGTGTTTATCGTCTTAGTAGTAGCAATGAAAAGTCTATTCATTGTGTTAATGATTTTGTTTTGCGAAAAAGTTTCAGATTTTTTACAAACATATCTTGAGTTACTTTATCATACATATTTAGTGTTTAAATTTGGAACAATTTTCTTATTTCGGGTGTGTTTGGTAACTATAATAACAACAAAGAATGTTATTTTAATAATAAAGATTGTAGTGGTTGTATATACCCAGCATCCTCTCGATAAATCATTTTGACAGCTAGAAGTGTAGGAAAGGTAAATGAAGAAGTAAGAAGTAATAAATCCAATTAATTATTAGAATTCTTTGAAAAAGAAGGGAACTTGACTACTCACTGAAATCTATTTAGCTGCTACTTGTAGTGAAGTAAGTGTTTGTCTAATATGGTAGTGTTGGGTTACGTTGGTAAACTCATCATATGAAAAAGCAACCCCAACTATGTTTGCTTGACTTTGATTAACTTTCAAGGGAAACATCTGCAATGTGCTTTAGAATTTCTCATAACCACATCGAGACACTGAATATGCGCTGTTTAAATGCTTTGCACTGGAGAATCACTACTCAAACTTACCTTAAACATTCTTCCCAAATTTCTCGACATACAACTGAAACACTTGAACTTTGAAAAATCCGCCGCTTTCCACCTATTACTTTAAATTATTTGTCGAAACCATTCAGTCCAAACGAACTAACCTCTTCTCAACGTTTGACATCTCTCGGAGAATTAGAGCGTGAGGCCTCATATGCTTACAAGTTACTGCTACCGAAACGAGCTTTCTGACGCATGAATATTGTGAATATCTTGGTACATATAAAAATATGCAACATTCAAAATTTGTTTGTTTTTCATCATAAATTTTTGTGCGAACAAATAAAGGAACTAATTTTGAGCATTCATCGAGAGCTTTCGAAATTTTTCTCATCCGAATTTAATTGTAGGTATCTAAATTGTATGAGATTTATTTTAAGCCAGCATCGCATCAAAATTTTATTAAAAATATTTAATAATTTCTGCGAAATAACGCTTTTAAAACGTTTTCATAAGAATAATCAACAAGGAAATGCAGAGTTAACAAATTATTAAAGTTTTAAAGGCATAAAAATATTTCCCATACAGATGATCAATGATGAGTACTTTGAAGTATTTTTTTTTTTTTTTTAATTCAAACCACAAAAATTTCTTTCTTCAGTGCGAATTCATATTTCATATCCATTCTTTGCAGAAATAATTTTACGTTTAGCGGCATGATTATTTATGCAGCAAAACTTGAGAATTAAGAACACGAGACTAATAAAATTGCAGTAAAATTCTATCAAAACATGCATGGAGGAAAAATTGCTAAAACTGACATCATGTTTATATTTATAATTACCATCTTTTAATTAAATCGCTTTCTTGTTTGTTTGTTTGTTTGTTTGTCCAGTTCAAATCTTGCAATCGAATTTTAACTAACTTTCCGAATAGAAGATTTGAAATTTTTAGAATAGCTCAGAAGACGATGACAATGTATTATTTAATACTTTTAATCAATTAATAAATATTTTCTTTAAATTAATTAATAAAAATTTAAAATAATAACCTCATAGTAGCCATTTAAGTTTTATTTATAATTTAATTATTGCCCCCCCTCCCCCCCCCCCCCGAAAAAAAGCGAGTTATTATTATTATTTTTTTTGGACAGGAAAATAGATACATTTACACGTGAACAAAAAAAATTGAAAAAAAAAAAAAAAAATTATGTATCTCACAAAATTGACGTCATTATCCACTTTAAAAAAATTATACACATTGATAAAGTGCTAATATAGTTCTAAAGCTATAACTTCCCGACTAGCTAGACATTTGAAACTTTTAGAATAGCTCAGAACGCGATGCCAATGCATTCTTTTATTTAATTAATAATTTTAAAATTTCTTATAATTGCTCTCTTTATTACGCATTTGATCATTTTTTTTCAAGCTGATGGAATAATTCATAAAAGAAAAAAAAAAAGTATTTATTAATACATAGAATTGTCAAGTATATATGATTAAAAACATGGTATATAAAAAGTTCTTTTTTTTTATATATTTTGTAATTATTTATAATCTACCCAGTAGTTTAATAGTCTATGGTACAAGCAGAGAGTTTTATATATATTTATATTGTTACAGGATTGTAGAACGCAAGAGAAACATCTGTTCAAATGCCAAATTTTTCCTTAAGAACCAAAACAGATATATTCTAGAATATATATATATATATATATATATATAGATATATAGATATATATATAAAGGAAATTATCCACAATACTCACACTATAATGAACCAGTAAAACCCAAATTCAGAACAGATACAAAATACAAATTGATAACAAAAAGGATTATCCATTCATACCGAAAATTTTAACATAAAAAATAAACAGTGATACATTTTATAAAAATTTGAAAAAAAAAAAAAAAAAAAAAAAAAAAAAAGAAGAAGAATCTCCTCAGAGACCGCGCATTCTTCATAGAGCAAAAATTCAGCATGTTTTGGAAAATTATAGTGACATTAAGCCAAACACTAAACGTGTACGTCCGCGATTTTGTGATAAAATCAAAAGAACTGAAAAACGTTAAGAAAAAATGAATAAATTACCAAAGGGAATTAACACATAAAATTATAAAGCACCAGCAGCATGTACCTGAAAACGGCATTTATCACATATTAAAAGTTGAGGTGTAACTAGTATTTATAAAATATAGTAGATAAGAAAAAATATGTAGAATTAAATAAATTTATTTATCGTTACAATCGTGATAAAATAAGGCAAGTTAGAATACATTATATAAATTAAAGATATTAACTAATAAATCATTTAAATATATTTAATCTATGTTTTCAATAACTATAATAATAAAGAAATGTATATATATATATATATATATATATATTTACATAATTATAGAAATTTCACTTTATAATGAATTTGTCAAAAAATGTAATGCAATTCCAGCAACTACTAAATTAAAATCTTTTGATGCATTGCACTTCCTACAGAGTGAATTCATCCCATCTTTTGCTAAAATAATTTTACAAATTTAGTGTCATGCAATAAAACATATGAACTCGCTTTTTTCGAAGCAAAAAAGTCTCGTACTGATGTTTAAAAGCTATCCGAAACAGAGAAAACAAATACATACCTGCAAGCATCTAATTAATATTCTGTAGTATTGTTAGTACCTGCCTTCTTTTCGCACCAGTATTTTTTTAGAGCCTTTATCTACTTATCTAACCGTAACTACATTTAGAGAAAATTACAATACAAAATAAATGACATGGAAAAAAGTTAGGTACTAACAATGAATATTAATTAGAATGGTGTCAGGTATGTAAATATCTTGTGTGCAGATTCATACAAAATAATTCATATTCGCCACAAGATATCAGTGGGAATGATTAAAAACTTTGCTAAAAAATTTATTTTCAAATGTGCTCTGCAATATTTTTAATTTATCGAATTTTAGTTTACTGTATTTTGCATAATAAGTAGACAATATATAGGGCTACTTAAAAGATGTTGAAGAGGATTCTCTCTATCGATGTAATTGATATTAATGCTTTTTAAATTATATTATACGTGTTACTATAGAAGTTTTCAACTCGGTTTGATGTTTTAAAACACACACTTCACTCTTATAAATGAAGTTCAAATTTTCATGAAAAATATGGTGTTAAGTCAGTTCAGCTGCAAAAAAAAATTTTTCTTTTTAGAAATTTGGTACCTAGTTTCACCATTTTAGTAATAATCACTACAGAAAATATTAAAGAATACATTTTTACAGATTTATTTGCAGTTAGTTAGCAATGAAGGTCTTTTTCAATACATATGATGTATTAATTAAAACACATTCATATGTAATACAATAATTTTGTGTCATCATATAAATTATAAGAGTTTGAACTATATCCATGTCTAAAAATATGAAGTGTTGTTTATAATCTTCATATTAAACACAATAAAAACATTAAAAATTTTCATGTTGTTAATATATTAAAATTTTATTATAAATGTAATTAAAATTCTATTTTAAAGTAAACACTAAGCTAAGCTAAAAAACATATGTTTCGTTTTAAATTGCTATTATATATATATATATATAAAGGTTTAAACGAGTTCTCTTAAAAAAAAAAAAAAAAAAAAAAACATTTTTTATAAAATATTATATTTAAGGAAGGAAATTATTATATAAGAAAATATTGAAAAAGCTGCACATGCTATAAAAAATTACTTACTTAGGATATTTTTAATACAAGAGCTTTTAAGCTTACGCAGAAAAATATTCTCTGTAGATATAAAATATTTTTCCAGTCTTAAGTATAGAAATAAATGTAAAAGTGTAAACCCAAAAATATTTATCTATGGGAAATATGTAGTATGCTTAGAAAAGTATAAGAGAATATTACAAAGTAAATATCCTTCAGTTTTTCATTTTTTCTTTCCTTCGAAACGGAACATGAAAATATGTTGCACATTGCATAAATATCGACAAATTTGAGGCAACGGCTTTAAAAAAGAATAATGTTTGGAAAATACAGCATAACATTTAACCAGCGATCGCTGATATTGTTGTTGGTTAATTATTCAAAGATGTGTTATATTTTGCTAAATATACTAAGATTTTCAATGTGAAATTCATTTAAAAAAGGCATTGATTCTTCTTTATCACTTAATTTAAAATCAAGCATGCTTTGCTAACATTTTTGTCTGACAAACATTATGGATGAAATAGTTCAAATAACTCTCTTACAGAGTAATATATTTACATAAGTTGTTTCCTATAGGAAATCTTGATTTTATAATTAAGGAACTCAAAACACGAACAAAGGTAGACAAATTATACTAGTGAAAAAAAAAAAAACAAGAAAATGCAATTATTATTTTTTTCCCCTTTGATAGTTGTAAAACATTGATACAATAAATTTCAAAATTAGTTAGAAATGCTACCGTTAGGTGGCGTGATATATAGAAATTGTATACAATGCTTTAAAAAACGTCTATTGGTAACTTTGAAAACAAATAGTTGCAATTACATTTCAATTGATTTGGAATGCATAGTTTTTGCAGTACAGAAATTGTACAAAGGAAGTATGCATTATTAGTCACCCTTAATATTGTGTCAAATGAAATCCATCATTCATGCCTCACAGATCGACTCCTCTAGTTCGTATGTTGCAATATTTTTTCCGGCAAACACTGGTCGATTATGTTTCATTATGCTTTTTTGCTGTTTACTTACTTCAGTTTTAAGGTACTGTTACAAAGAACCACATTTTTTACTTACTTTCTGTTACCTATATAATAGTAATGGCAGAGAAAGTATTGTTTTTCGATCAAATTTTCAAAATTAAGTTTTTGTTATATTTACACATTTTAATGTCCTCTTAATCCACAAAACAGGTATTTTTCGGTTGGCCTCTACTTTTCTCTCTTTCTCTGTGTGTGTGTGCGTTATCAGCATATCTCATGAACAATTAATAGCAGGAAGTTTAAACTCGGTATTCTATATCTTTATCATACAGATGCTACACTAAACGTTTCGTTGAGATCAAGTAAATTGTACATATACAGCGACATCCAAGAGAATTCAAATTAATTATGTCTATGCACAAAAATTCTTTTAGGTACAATTTAACATGTATAGACTTTCATAATATATATATATATATAGATATATATGTGTGTGTGTGTGCATAAAAGTACGTTTTGTGTAGGATACGGTATAAAAATCTTCACTATTCGTTTACAGAGCTTCGCAAAAGAAATAGAATGTAGTGGGACTATACTTGGAAATTGTTGGAAATAATATGAAGTTGTGCTGTGCATTATTAACATAGGACTGTATTTCAGCACACAATGTGATGATTACATAGTTTTTAGACGGTACACAAGGCTACCATAATTAAGAGAAAACATTATTTTCTGTTGAATATAATGGGTAGAAGAGTTTAATTGCATTTTACCGTGTTCAGAAAAACTTATCAGAAAATGAAAATTAATTCCTCATAACCATACGATAAATAAAATATTCATATAAAGGAAATTTTTTAGAGTTTTATTCTTTCTTTGAGTTTAATTACGCGTTTTGGGGTTCTCTGAATACTGAAATCAAGTTTTTAACGATTGGTCTTTGTGTATGTCTCTTATCAACGTAACTTAAAAATAAATAATTGCAGAGAGTTTAAATGTTGTATTTTGGATTTTATATGAGGTAGCTAATTGGAAAGTTTAAACTAAATTGATAAGTTTCAAGGAGTGGTGCGGGGAAAAATTTTGTGAATATTTTGGAATAAACTTTTTAATTTAATAACTGCCTTGAATTCTATATAAATACAACTCTACAATTAACGCAGGATTCATAGGAGCCGTAGCCCCTCCCTCCACAGAATTATGCGTCAAATGAAACTGTTCCTAAACTTAGTTTAAATTGTTTTAACTTAGGTTATTATACAGTACTTGTTATCTTACCTCTTAATATGCAATATGTTTTTATGGTATTGAGATGCAGGATAAGAGAAAGTCGTGTGAGTGGCACACCAGATTACTTTTTCATAAATTGATTAATAAATTCTCTTTAGGGATATGTATGTTTACGATTTCTTTTTTAAAGAAATACATTGAAAACTTTAAGATAGAAAGTCTTACTATTATTCTTTGCAGAAACTGAAAAGTGTGATAATTGTTCTATTAAGTTTGGGGAATAGAAATTCCTTTCAATATTTTTGAATTGAATTAGATGAAAAAAACTAGATCATCAATCAATGAATATCATTATTTAACACAAACTACAAAAACAATCTTGAGTAGCTCCCCACGAGCTTCCAAAAGCTTAGTAATTATCAGGAATTTATACAAATTTTAATCACTCTATAGTTCAGTAAATAATCAAAATTAAAAAGTATAATATGGTGTTAGAATAGTTCTCATGAAAATCGAGTAGTTTTCAGTAATGACCATGCTACGGCATAATTCTAAAACATATATCAGTTGTAATATTTTAATGAACGTATAATTAGCTCCAATAGGACGTGATATTTGTAAATTATTTCATACTTCCATGGAAAAGAAATCTAAGTAATACACACATAATTTCCAATAATGTTCATACATTAGCAAAGCAATGTAATACAGTGCGTTGCATGAATATAAACGCACCTTAGATTTAAGAATTAGAATGGTATAGAAGTCTATTAAAAAAATATTAATAGGTGACACTTGATGCAAACTGTATGTGTATGATTAAAGAAATGAAAATACGAGTCAAAACAATGAAAGACCAATAGGATTTTTTAGAAAATAATTTTATTGAATTTATGACAAAAATACATGTTGCATGAATTTAAACGCACATGTAAAAAATAAATAACTGAGTGACAAGTACTGTATCTAATACTTTGTAAAGCCACCATGGGCTTCTAGAACAGTCAGTAAACGCCTTGCCATTGTCTGATATAGTGGCATGAGGTCATCCAAGCTGGTTGTCTTCCAAGCTAATAGAATGGCCGATTTTAGTTCATCTTTCTTGTTAAACTGGCCTTCTGTTTACTTAAACACGGCGAACCAGAATACCCCATACGTTCTCCATTATGTTTAAATCGTTGCTTTTTGAGGGTCAATCCAAAACTTTAATTGTTTTGTCACGGAATCATTTTTTCACGATATGTGCTATATGTACAGATACACAGTCTTGCAGAAAAATATAATTTCTTCCAGCTTTCTTGACTGCTTGACAGCAGAGGTTCTTTGGGAGCATCTGGACATAATCTACAGAGTTCATGGTGTTCTTCACGAACTCTAATTCGAAAGCGCCTTTAAAACATATGGCTGCCCACATCATGACACATCCACCTCCAGATTGAAGTTTTAAACAGTACATTTCTTCGGTTCTCAAATCGTGCCAGTAGCTATAAAATCTGTCCAGGCCATCGAGATTAAACTTCTTTCAATTGAGAAGATGACTTTTTCCCAATTTAGTTGATCTAGAATCCATTTTCTTGCCCATTCCAACCGCATATCTTTGTGCTTTTGAGTGAGGGGGGTTTCGCTTTTATTTTCTTAAATTTAATGAATGTTGCAGCTTTGATAGTTCTCCATATGGTTGTCCGATGAACACACAGCTTGTATTGAGCCTTTATTTTCGCACAGGAAATATTCTTTTTGTTTGTAGCGTTGCATATTCGACGTTTGTCGTGATTGGTGAGCTTTCCTGTTCGCTTCTTATACGCTTTTTTCCCATAATTTGCTCCTTTCTTTATATAATTTCGCACAACACTCTCACTTCTTCCAATTCGGCACCCAATTTCACAATTGCTAAAACCTTTACTACACATAAAGTCGATTTTTATCTTCTTGTCTACTGTCAAAGTTTTCCCTCTTGCCATCCTGAACAAACTCCGTAAATTTTGCACTCAAGCATTAAAACTGTTTTTAAGAGAACTTTAGCAACACGACTATCTATGTTTTAATTTAATTCCGGTGGCTCTGTTAAATTTTAAACGCAAAATCCAAAGTGCGTTTAATTTCGCGCAACAAACGAAAAACAGTGAAAAATAAGAAAATGCTTAAACACTCATTTACATAGGCTTATATGAGCCTAAACATACGTGATCAATGCACCTTATTCAGTTATTAGTCATATGCAATAACTGTAAGTCACATTTCTTCTTTTAAAATTTAAAAAATTCTATTTCTGCTTATTGGAAAAGGTGCGTTTATATTCATGCAACGCACTGTAGTACTAGATTTTTTTTTTTTTTTTTAACAATTTAACATTTTTAAAACGAGCTTCAATTCATTTAAATCCATAGACTGCAATGTATAAATATTCTATTTTTTATCTCGTAAGTCCTACACCACAAAAATTTATACAGTTTTTGTGTCGATGGCTTGCTATGCCTATCCAGTTTAATCCTAATCTAACAAAGAATGTATATACTAAAGCACATAAAAAAGTTTGAGCCCATAGGTTTTAACACTTTATCTACTGCATTATGATACAGACAAAAATTGTGTTTGAAACATATATTTTTAGTTACTAAAGTGCATTATTTAAAGATATATATGTTAAAAATTATGCATATCACCTCATCATGATAATTAATGAGAATTTTGTGATGTCGTACTTTAGTGTACCACTGGTACACAGAGGTCAAAAAATTATTTCGACATGAAAAAAGTGTAGATAAATATTTACTCTTTATGATCCTCATATTTTTTCTAAGATTAGTGGGGTATTCTGGAAATAATATATGAATTAATTATAACACACATGAAGATCGTGAAAAATATCAAGCAAAAACAGCAAGTGCACTCCATAAAATCCCTTATGGAACAAAAATGGCTATATGTATCGTCTAATGCTTTGTAGTGAGATTAAAGGGTGGTGCATCTGTTCCCTTCTTATAAATATCTTTGACATTTCTTCTATAAATTCGATTTTATACTTTTTTAAAATAATGGTACTTTAAAGTACCGTCAGTAGATAAAGGGTTAACGATGAAAAATATTTCTTTGTGGTTATGTAAAAGTTATTAATAAACTATAAATCCTACATTCATGAAATACTACACACGTTGTAGGACGGTAACTTATATGTAAACATACCTACCAATTTTCTGTTTAATAAGATAAGACGTTTAGACGCTATCGTATTTCAAATAATATGAGTTCATAGGCGGTGTTGATATATATATATATATTTTTTTTTGTGTGTGTGTGTGTCCTTGCGTGAACGATAAATGGCGCTATGACATACGACAACTCTTCGCGCAACTTTCTTTCAGACCAATATTTACTCCAATTCTGAAATCTGAAATCCAAAAGAAGTTTGGGGCAGCGGTACCCGGGTAGGTAGAGTGCGGAACTCGTACGTAAAATCGGTCGTGGCCGCAATTTCTTACATGTTTCATTTCAAATTATATATCTCTGGGTGACCGAAACGAAGAAATCATCTCCTCCGTGGAGAACCAAAGTTGTGATGGCATATATCCAGACCACCCTTGGGGACCCAGATCGTCGCCTATTGCCCGCAGTACAGCACTAATGCGACGTAAAACTCACTCACTCCTCCAAAATTGCGTCAAATGTTAAGTCAAAAATCACTCAAAACACTGGTATTCATGGTGTTCAGTACGTGTAAAGGCGCAACTGTCCATCATTCTTTTCTTTGCGCGTATGGAGAGCTTCCTTTTCATTAGCTACTCGAAAGAGAAATTACTCGTATGAGCAAGGTTTTCATGAGTAACCAGAAAAAAATGTACGTGCTCCCAAATCCTATGACACTGGATGTTGAAGTGAAATCGAAAATTAGCTCAAAAGTTGCGCGAAAATTTGTCGTGTGTAGTAGCGCTATGATTTCTATGCTCATCAAAATCTATATACTTTATGTGACGGTCACTTATCTAGCATATACAGCAAGTTTCAGCTAAATCAAATAGGAGTTTAAATGCTATTGTGTTCACTCACAATCATACCCTCCGACACATATAGCACTGTAAAAATAACAAATATGAATTCAACAAACCTGAAATTGTTTAGGTACCAAAATCTAACAGTGGAAGTTTTTCATGATTACAATGTAATCGGAAAGTAAAAATATTTAAGGAAGCAATATTATGTAATACTTTTCGCAAACGACATGTAGCTATTTTTTTTAATCATAAATATTATTTGCATGAAAAATAAACGTATTTGTTGTTTCATTATTTGTGAAGTATGTATATTTGTGAGTGTTATATTACATCCTTCTTAGAAAGTATATTTTCATCATGTCCATAACCATATATTTTTTTAGATACTGAAAAAAAAAAAAAACTTTATTTACTAAAATTTATCAATTTATCGATTTATTAAACACAATTAAAGAAAAAACTCCAATGTACACGCATTTTATTATCATGAATTATGAATGTCTAAAGTAAATATGTAAACATAAGGGTATCAGAAAAGAAACATGAGACTAAATGTATAAACAAATAAAAATCTTTGTTTGCTTTAGTCAGTAAAGAGTATCTTTAAACAATGCATCATTTGTCTTTGCTGAATTTTCTCTTTATCGATTCAATATGTACACTGTTCAGTTACGCAATTTATTTATCTCTATTTATTTATCGGACTGCAATGAAAATTATGTACATTTTATTTTAGTTTTTACTTATTGTTACTAGAAAGGAGGCTATTTTAAATTTTTCTTAAAGTCACATTCTAAATACTTTGAAATATTATAGACTTATTATTTAAATTTTATGAAACAAACAGAATAAAAATCAACGTAATCTATATAAATAAAGCAAAGTGTTTGTCGGCGGAACACATCCGGGTGGACCACTCCTATTTTTGATTGGCCGAGATTTAACTACTTTCGTGACGAAAGTCGGACATTTTTTTTTTTTTAGTGATGAATTTTTTTTAAAGATACTGCATGGATGTTATACTTTTTTAAAAGAGTTCTAAAAACTGTTCATTTTTTGTGGGGACACTATTACATGAAGTTATTAGATATAAAGACATTACGTTGCAAAGTTTTATTTTAATTAATTAAAATATGAAAATAAATATTAACTATAAATTAATTGTTGCCAAATATATATATATGAGTTCATTTTCTTTCGGCATAAAAATAAATACATTTAATTAAATGTGAATATTAAAAAAAATTGTAAAAAAATAAATTATACATCTAACAAAAATTGACGTCATTATTACTTTAAAAATTTTATACACACTGATAAAATGCTAATGTAGTTTTATAGCTATAAGATTTAACAGAAAATTTAAAAACATGGTATATAAAAAGTTTTCTTTTTTAATCTTATAATTATTTATAATTTGTTGTCATTTCGGCGATGAGTTGATATGGGTATCGCAAATGTGTAAGTAAACATTTTGGCGAGAAACGTCCGAACTGCTGCCGCCAAGAGGTCCGAGCCGTTTCAATGTTTTTGCACAGTTTTTCTCAATTTTATTTTAAATATTTTTGTAATGCGAGAGGGAAAAAAAAAGGAAAAACATTTTTTTTTATTTTTTATTGGTCTAATTATACAAAATATCTCCATGTAAAATATTATGTGTGTTTCCGTTCTGTTTATTATCAAAAAGAAAATAACTAATGCAGTTTTTTCTATATTTTGACATTTCTGTAAATTAAATTAAATTATCCAGTACCAAGACGTTCCGGTGAAGAACTCCCTGCCGAAGGCAGCGACAGCCCGAAGCGAAATTTTTAAAGAATTTCAATGCATTTTATTTTTAATTTGTCGAACGGTGTAAAAAAATATTGATTCTTTTTTAATTCATTTAAATATAGTGACCAGCGAAGCGGGCAAAGCCTGCTAGTAAAGTAATAAAGTAAAAAATCTTTTACTAATATTCAGAAATGTACATTGCTGTAATAACGGAAAAATAGTTTATGGTTTTAATTTTCTTATAGTATTTAGAAAGTATTGGTTTCGTGAATATTTTCCAGTTTCGGTTTTCGACTGATTTGTATGTTTTGAGATGTTTGATTATTTTTAGAAAATGTTTGTCTGTCTCTCTCTCTCTCTGTGTGTGTATACAAAATATTGTGAGCGTTATATCTCCAAAACCAACAATCGAAATCTAACCAATCTAATATTTCCTTGAACCTTAATTTAAATTGATGCGGATTACATTTGAGGATCGCCGCTTAATAGGTGGCGCAGTCCTTTTTTTTTTTTTTTTTAATTAATTTCTAATAGGGCATTATATATAGGCAAAATTTTCTATAAATGTACTTAATGAGAATTATTTTAAAATAATGATTCTGAAGCTAAAGAAAAATGTTGATAATACTAATAGTAAAAGGAAAAAATATTGTGTATATATAGGAGCAATGCCTTCCCTCCCCTGTGGGGAAGCATCCTTCCGAGGGTGTAAATTTTTAATATTATATTTTTAATATAATTTATAAAAATATATTTAATATTAAAATTTTAATATTTTTAATATTAAAAAGGAAAAAAAAAAAACCTCGTCATTACCTTTAAAACGGATAGTTGAATGATTGATCTGTGTCGATTTTTTTTTTTTTTAACAAAAAAAGTATTTTTTCATTTATTGGCACAAAACTGACTTTCTTTCGGCGTTTAATAATATACTTCTCTGAGATGAAAATCGTCTGCATTTATCTTGCAAAATAATTTTAATAAATAAATAATTTGTACTGCGCGAATTTATATAGGAAAATACAGAAGAAAGTCTTGTAAGGCCAAAACATTCTAGTTCAAAATTAATAAAAATAAATAAATCTGAGTGTACCTTTAACAGAAATGGTTTAGATAAAGACCTAGTTACTAAATTACTTATTCTGAAAAACTATTTTATTAATGCCATTATTAATTATTTGTTATACTGAAAGCTATTATTAAATATAGCAAAAGGGAAAAAAAGAAAAAAAAAAAAAGGTTTTCTTTCAGTTGTATAAAACATTTTTGGTAAACTATGCATTATTAGAGGAAGCTCACTCTAAAAATGACTGTCGTTTCTGTCCATCACGTACATATTTTTCTTTCTTTCTTTTTAAGTTTTCTTTCTTTCTTTTTCTTTTTTCTTTCTTACTTCCTCTTTTTTCTTTTTCTCAAAATAATAGTTGTTTACGCAAAAATGAAAAAAAAGCAAATCAAACAAATAAACAAAATCTTAATTTTATTTAATTGAACTAAATGTATACTATTTCATAATTAAACAAACAAATCCTTTATGGTGTATTTCAATAAATATTCAATATATTGTTTTTGTAATCAACAATAAGATATCAGTTTGGTTGTTTGCAGACCTGTGCTATTATTAATTTTAGTGAAAGAATTACGCTGTATAAAATAAATAAATAAATGAAACAAAATGCAGTTCTATTTGAATGAAAGAGCATAATTATTTTGAGAATAAGCATAAAATATTAAAATCAATAACAGATGTTTACATTTTCACTGTGTCATCATAATGAATAGTTCAGAAAATTCCAAACGCAAGTCATAAATCCAGTTGGAAAAGCAGCATAATAAAGCTGTTTTGCCCCCAAATGATTTGCTTTTGATTTTCTACATTCCCGTCACGTATTCTGCGACTATCTCTATATTTATTTTTATCAAAATTGAAATGTTTGGTGCGTTTTCTTATAAGTTTCTGTCATTCGATTTGTTATCTTGTATTTCATTCGCGATAAAATATATATTTTAAATATCTATATTGGAAAACACGTTAACGTTAAAGAGAAATTTATTTAGAATGTCTACATTTAGTATTAAATTTTGAAAGTTGAATGAAAATGTTGTTAGAATTATAAAATACGGATAGAAAATTTTCCTTTTATTAGTAATAATTTTAGTATGGGTACTATTCAAGATAACAAAATAAGTAAAAATAACATTTATTAAGAACATTTTCCTTGAATCGGAATTAATTTTGTGTTACTATATGAGATCATTATTGGAAGAAAAAGTGTAACTATGTGCATCCTGTTTTGCTTTTACTAAAGGTACTTTTATTTTGAAAAATTCTAGGTTTCTAACCTTCATTAATATCTTTATCAAGTTTACTAATGAAATAGAGCAAATTAATGATTAATAACCATTATTTCAATTCAGAAACGAAGATTTACAAAAAGCTTTTAATAAGTACCAGAAAAAATTGAATACAAATATGGGACCTTTTCAAAATAGTCACAAAATGTAGTTTAAAATGTTTTAAAACATTATAAAACAAAACGAAAATTTAGAAAATATATTTATTACGGGAAAAAATATTTATAGAAATCATAGACGTGGCTCTTTCAAACTCGGCACAATCTGAGTGTGCCCACATCTCGCAAATAACACTTTATACCCCTCTTCTCTGCGAGTGTGTTCAGTGAACATTCCATGAAAACAGATGCAAGCTGCATCGCTCGAATATAGTTTATCCCTATAGTTCATATGTAATCATATCTGTACATAAGCGGCGGATCATGGTCGCCTGGTAATTCCGATGATTAATCATATCGTTTAGTGGGTAAAATTTTCTTTCGTTGAAGCCTTTGGTCTTCCCACCCTTGGCCGGCCTCTTAACTCACCGAAACCTGGCCTCTGTGTCTTACCCCTTGAAAACTCAATGATGTCTTCTTGAGATCACTTTTGTCAAGCGACTTAGTCAATTGATTCTTGTATGGTGATCAAATAATGCGACTGGACCTTGCTGATTTGGATCCACGAATAGTGGTTCTCTTCTTAATGTTGGGAAACAGGGCATATATCGAACGGAAAGCTGCATTCGAAGTTCCTGGGTCCATACTTACACCACGAAAGGGTGGCTGTATTTATACTAACCCCACCCAACAAAGATGGCTTGACTAAAGGTGTGTTTTAAAAGCAGTTTAGGATCTTCGCTTTCCGGACATCACGGTTAAACTATTTTAAACTAAACCATATGAACATGATAAGAAAGGATTTCAGATACCTGTCAAAAGTTTGCAGTCTAGAGCAAACACCAATTCGCACAATAACTCACATTGCATCCACACTTCTTAAAAGAACAGTTCCAGCTGCTCTCTACTATCTTATATCAGCATGTGGCGCTATCTACAGCCCTTGCCTCCAGCTAGGGCTGGATTATTTATCAATATATCCCCAAGTATCGATATTTTTTAAATATCCCGATAACAATATTTAAGATTTTGCTCTGCCGATATATCCCTTTAACGATATTACCTAGTGCGCACTGTGATATAGATTATCACATATTATAAAATTCATAATCTTCTCTTTATAGGAATAGGTAAATTAGATTCCTTAATCTTAAACAACTACTTAAATTATAACGATTTTATCCTCTAAATAATAAATTTTACAATATGCATTTTCTAATTTTTATATCTTCCCTTTCGTGTCTTTTTCAGTGTAACTGAAACAAAAATCTTTGATCAGTTCCCAGTATTCATTTTAGCAAGCCTAACGTACTGGAAATTCTTTTTGCTCTGTAAATGATAATGTTTTGACTTATTGCTATCCTTTTGCTTTGTGAAACCAGAAAATAATTAATTCGGTGTCTTTTAATCTTACATCGAAGAAGCCTCTCGTCGCCTAATTTACATCAACGATCAAATAAAACATGTGCTTTGTTTGTTACTTTCCCAGGGTCTAAATCTTGGCGAAATCATGCCAACATTCCCTAACAACGGTCAATAATTACTCGTGGCATTTTAAAAATATACATGTGAATATTCTTAACGTTACCGCAACCATTCTCTATCTTAGAACTTTGAACTTGGCGTATAATTCAACGCCAAAGGCATTGTCATTTTTTTTTGCTTCAGTTTAGGAGCGAACACTTTCTTACTGTTTACTGACCACGAAAGATGTAAAAGCCTCAAGAGCGATTCGGGCTTAGGGCCCGGCCGCATCGTCCGTACTGTTTCCCTACTCCACAATGTTTTCGTTAAAAAACTTGTATTCTTTGAATTGTCTATGGTCACGTGAATTGGAAGATTTCTAATAAACCGCCATGAGAACCATATATGTCTCTGAGTTAATTCCGAGCCTGGACCTTTTTATGGTAATTAACTTTTAATAACGTTTTTACTTTTCAGCCAACAGCCATCAACAAAATCATACTTTCTTTTACGACGGCCGCTCATCTACTTGACACGCACCGCGCGATCAATCGATATGCCGATAAGTGCCGTTAAACGCCAACCACGGATTAATAAAATTATGCTTCCGCGCTAGCGCGCATCACGAATGAAACCCGAGCGAACGAACCACGATCAGCGAACGAAACCCGAACAAAAAGAGCGCGCAATATCTTATACTAATACCCATTCTCTTATTTTTCTACCATCACTCACTGATAAAATAAAAAAATATAACCCCACCCCAAACGATCACTCCCACAATGCATATACTTCCTCTTCCTTTATTCCTGCGTGCGAAACCTCAAATCTAAAATATCACTGCTTTAATAAGTCCACCGCATAATAAAAAAATAAACAGTATTTATTGAAAGCCATCTGCTTTGATTATCGCGCGAATAAGCGGAAATACATTCCTTTAATTACCAATGTTTCGTTCTACTCTTCCAGAAGAAAACACTACTGTCTTCATTAACCTCAGACCAACTTCATCAACCAATGATATCGCGAAACATATCTGCTCGATGGTCGAAACGATATATCCCTATACGTCTGAATGATATTCACCAAGAAAATTAAGTTATCACAGTATATTGACTTATGAGAGTATACCACTCTACATTCATGCATTTACTGACCCTAAACGATAATATGAAAGAATTTATACTACCGTTAGTATAAGTTCTTTGATAATATTGCACATCACCGCTCGTGGATCGTTGGTGTACCACAGACAAGACGATGTACAAACAAACGCTTATTATGACGAATGAAAACAATATCTTTTGTTTTAGCTCATTTCCTGCTATTGGTTCATTGATATTGGTTTATTTCAAAGTATCGATATCTTCTGGCCAATAAGATGCGACCTTCAACATGTGTTTAACTCGCTTTCGGCTGTACATCAGTCAGATAGCTCCCTTTCTCCTTTCCCATGTTATCCAATGGGATTTTCGTTGCTTCGTTTTATAAAAATATCTCATTCAAAAATGAAGTTTTTCGAATTTTGTTTTTTGAATATTACTCTTTGAACGGGTCGCCATTTAGCTTGGTGAACAATTTTTCGAAAAAATTAATTTAAATATTTTATTTCAATAAGTAAATTATGGACTCTAAGTGAGGATCTGTAAGTAAAATATTTAAATTTATTTTTTCGAAAAATTGCTCACTAAGCTAAAAGACGACCTGTTCAAAGAGTAATATTCAAAAAACAGAATTCGAAAAAGTTCATGTTTTAATAAAATATTTTTATAAAACGACGCGACAAAAATCCCATTGGATAACATGGGAAGGGAGAAAGGGTGCTATCTGACTGATGTAAAATAAAGTTTTATCTTACAGTGACAGTTTCTTTATAGAATTATATAATATTGGATAGTTTATTACTTTTTTTATGTAGCATTTATTTTTTCTCTTTCCTTTTCTTTCTTTCTTTCTTTTTTTTTTTTTTTTTTTTTTTTTTTTTTAAGCTATACATGTTAAATAAAATTGGTTTAAATGCAAAATGAGTTACTTTAAGTAACAAAATGAAACTTTAACATAATTTTGTTTAAATAATATAATTTTTATACTGACAATGTATACATATATATATATATATATAATATATATATATATATATATATATATATATATATATATATATATATATATATATATATATATATATATATATATATATATATATATAATTCAATTTTCAATTATTGTGAAGCTATTACGAATGTGAATTGAACACATATACATTAAAAAAATATTGTAATGATTTGATAAGCAGATATAAAAATAAAAATGACAAATAACTGACATTTAGGATACATATAAGAGTTTTAAGAAAAAAAATATTGCTCTCTACGACCAAAAAAGGTGTATCCAATGGCATTTCTTAACTATTTAAAATGATTTTCCTTTTTATTTAATACCTACATCTTAAGACAATTTTTCTTAAGCTTTATTTTTAGTAGAATTATGAATTTTTATATACTTGGCACAAATAAAACACAGATCACATATTAGCTGTGTTAAAATATGATTTTAAATTAATTAAAGCTTAAAATGGGAAGAATAGAGGATAAACTATACAGAGGTATACTAAAAAGCAATAGTATAAGTTATAAGAAACACAAAATATTGATTCACTTTTTATGCATTTTTTTTTTTTAAAGTTATGGTAGTAATATAAAGTTATGGTAGTAATATACCAGAAAATACATGGAAAACACTCTATACTTGTATACTTAAAAATTCGTGTGCATATGTCTTTAAAAAATAACAAATGTCTATTTTTTCCTATCTTGAAAGAAATATCACAATATATCACTAATATCGATATTAACTTGGTGATATATCGCGATATTTAATTTCTGATATCGTCCAGCACTACCTCCAGCCCTCAGCACCACCCAAAGTCACTTGTGAAGCGGTGCCCATATCTACACCTGTGTTCGTTTTTACACTTTCTCATCTAATAATTATTATAATTATAATTATTATTATTATCGCATGCTATACATAAATTATTTTAAAAAGGACATTTTATATTATAATATTATATTACGCATAGATTATAAAAAAGCTTTTTAGAATGTCTTGAAAATTGACTTAATTTTATATTCATTATATTTTTCTAGTAAATGTAAGTATATATTTTATTTAAATTTTTCGGATTTTTTTTCAAATTCTTTGACATTTAAGTAGAATTATTGTTATTAAGATTACACATTTTTATTAAATACAATAATAGAGGAAACATGAACATTTTTAAGAGAATAATAATAATAATAAGATTAAGAGAAAAGACTAAGTAATGAAAACGTAAAATCTGTGTTCAATTCTTTTACAATGTAAAGGTAATAAGAATTGAACACAGTATAAGAAAGCTATAGTATATGGTAAAAAAGCGATCGTGACTAAAGAATTTGATTGATTTTAATTCCTAGAATATATATTTGGCTCTTTCAAAGCCAAATATCCTACTTCAGTGACTAACGCACTTTACCATGTCGCGTAATATTTTATCATAAAAAAAAAAAAAAAAAAATTCTAATAGAATGAGAAGTACGGTAAAACTAAGACTGTTACGTTAAAAGAAGCAAGAAATTAGTAATCAGTTTTTCAGATCAACAAACACTCAGATACACTGTATTTAAAATTGATCATTACTGCAGATTTTATTAGACGTGTTACTTCCTATTGCGTGTGAAAATCAGAATTTAACAAAACTGAAATACGTCAGAGAAGGACTATATTATATTTCTTTCTTACCAAGAAAACACGAATATTTATAGATGAGTCTTGGAAAATATCATCAACAACCCTGAATACTGAGAGTTGGAAAAGCGTCATATGAGATGAATGAATAACATGTTTCAATTGAATTGATCATACGTATGGAAGAATGCATAGTGTACGCAATTACAAAACGATGGATTACTTGGGCCAGAAGGGTATTCACAAACAGTTGATAGGGTAAAAATCTATAGATCTTTCTGATCCTCTGATATCTCTTGAAATTTATGATGCAGATATGTTTATAAATTGAGTTGTCATTTGTTGATATATCGGAATTTATTTCGCAAATAGTGACGTCATCTTGAGATTGTACTGTTATACTATTTGTGTATAACAAATTATCTTTTCAACGAAGTGTGCAGCAAGAATGGTGTACAGCACATTCTCCTATGAACTATTATACATTTTACAAACATACAGAGAGTAATAATGTTATTATTATTATTATTATTATTATTATTTGACATTTATTTATTTTATTTTTTAAAGAAATACTGGACGAAATGGCTTTGAATTTCAGACACACAAAACACATTCTTTGACTAATTTCTCCCAGTAACAATTTAGTCATGAGTGTAGTAAGGGGACCAACCACAAACCGAAGAAAAACAAAAATACTTTGGATTACCCTCTATCATCTACCTTCAGCTTATTCATTTTACGATAGCTTTCTTAATTTTCATTCGATTCAAATGAACTTTTTGAAATAAGTTGGCGATATATTTTGCTTTCAACTTCTGCAATAAAAACTGCTATTTTCACGCATGAACATTAAAATGTATTTAGTAGAAATATTCCTATTTTATCAAAAATTAAACGCATGCATTTTATGTTTCAGTATATTTTTTTTTTCTAATGTTTGGTCTTTTCAGAAAGTTTTATATAATTTTGTTGAAATCCAATCTTGTTATAAGCCAAAAACTTGGGAAAAAAATTAATAATTTTAGAAAAGGAAAAATATATTTGTCTAAATATTCCTCATAATCCTACAAAAAAGCATGCAAATAAATAGTAAATCAAATCATAAATTAAGCTCATAAGTATTTGCAAATTTTTATGAAACAGGTAATCCAAAGTATTTTAGTTTTTCTGTAAATTTACAGTTGGTCCCCTAGTTGCACTCGTGATTAAATCTTTACTGGAAAGTGTGAGTTTAAGAATGCTATTTGCATGCATGAAGATCAAGGCTATTTCGTTTAATATTTAATAAGAAAAAAAATTTTCAATAAATAAATAAATAAATATAAATAAAACTAATAATTTGATTACACATTGTATGTAATCAAGAGATCATTTAATGTAAAGAATTTTATATAAGTGCTTTATACACATCATAGTCAAAATTTTTTTATAATTCGAGCACCATAAAGAGAATTTATAGATAAAGTTGATTTCGGTTTGGTTTTGATGCTAAGAATAACTGAAACTTAAGAAAAAAGTGATTAAAAACATTCATGATTTAAAGTTAATATTTTACATAAAAATTAAATAAAAGAGAGTATGCTTAGTCTCTAATAAATATATATTAGAACGTTTTAATAAAATACATAAAAACTAAAAAAAAAAAAAATCAGTATAAAAGGCAAAAATTAATTCTTATTTAAATTAATATACAGACAATGATATAATATACGACTGAAGCAAAACAAATGCACTGACGTAAGTACATACAGTTATATTTTTCAAAAAACAGCTAACTATTCTTTACTGACATTATCTAACTATTTTTATTGAAAAGATACGAAAGAGGTGTACAAAATTTTCTTTGAAAGAATTTATATGTGCAAGAAGAATGTTAAAAAAAGATAACTTCTAAAGGAAAAGAAAATTCTTTTTCATAGAGCGCAGTATTTAAGAGAAGCTAACAAAAAAATATTTTTGCCTTTCGAAGTACACAAGGAGATTTTTTTTTAATAATAAAGTAAACTTATACTTGGATAATTTCTAACAAATGTTTTATTTTACTCAATAAAAGTGAAACTTATAAAGCTTAACAGTTGTTTTTCTTTTCCTTTCTCTCTCTCTCTCTTTATTTTTTTTAGCGAATAAGAAAATGTATTTTTATTTTTTTTAGTACTTAAAATAAAAACAGAATTTAGAAGAAAAAAAAAAAACATTACTATTCAGTGGAAAATTTAAAAATTTAAAAATTGTTAGTTTGTTTTTCAAAATTCTAAAAGAAATGTTTAAAAGTTGTTTAGAACGCTCGAGTATTATTGCCATAAATTTGTTTGAATACAAGCAATAAAAAAAAAAGTTTTTTTCTTTCAGTATTTAAAACCTTTTTTATTGCCACGGCAAAGCAAAGTATAATACCATGAAACTTGTAAAGGAAAAGGTTTTTGGTGTAATAATTGTGTAATAATTTCGGTGTAAGGGTTTTTTTTTGCAGTGTAGAAATACCTTCCTTAGAACACAATGCTTTGGAATATATTTGGGTGTCCCTGTGCACAAACCAGCAGAGGTATTCGTTCCATTTTCAATAGAGAATATACAGTAGTGAAGTTGAGCAAGATATATGTTTCAAAAAATTCCATACATATTTATAGGAGTTAGATGCGGACAGACATAGAGACGGGCATACTAACAGGCAGCCACATACACAAATTGAATTCATACTCACACTTAAAAATTGTTAGAAAGTGTTAAAAAATCTTAATGTAAACGGAAGTTCAATTCCACCAAATTTTTATTAATATTTCTTAAAGTAACTGAATATTTTTGTATGACCCTGTAGATCTAACGCTAATCATACTATATTCTATAGAAAGCATTCTTTTGTGCCTATGAATAACATATTTCAATTTCATCAAGTTTTCTGCAAAGAAAGTTATTAAAATTTGGTTTATAGAAATACCTCTCATAGAACGCAATGCTTTGGAATACTTTCGTGTGCCCCTGTACACAAACCAGTGGTGGTATATACTCCATTTTACATAAGAAACAGTCGATAGTGAACTTGAATAATATATTTCAATTTCATTTAGGTGTGTGTACTGTAAAGGTATTAAAATATGGTTTATAGAAATACCACCCATTGGAATACTTTCGGGTATCCCTGTACACAAAGCAGTAGAGGTAGGCCCTCCATTTTCAATAGGGAACATTCGATGGTGAACTTGAAAAACATATATCAGTTTCAAGAAATTTCATAAATATTTACGGGAATTAGAGCGCAGACAGACGGACAGACCGACGGAGAGACAGACAGACAAACCGAAGTCATTAACACTTTTCAACCTTGTTGGAACGTGTAAATAATAATGTTAGGTTTTAATTCGATTTATCTGTCATAATTAATGAAAAAATTTCAGATTCACAAATGAGAAACCAGCACCATTCAATTTTTTTTTACAATTTCAAAATTCAAAATATCATCAGTTTTATAATGGTATAAATTGTGATTTTAAGATATAAAGTTAAATTTTTACAATCAAATAATAAAATAAGTCATAGAAGTTCTAAAACATGCAGTTGTAATATAATAAAATTGTACACAAAGGGAAAAAATGAAAACATTTTAAATTATCATTGTAAATTAAAAAGGAAATAAAAATTTAAAAACTTGTTTAATTAAATTCACTCTGCAGGTTTTAAATTTTAGAATTTAACTGACCGTTACTTAAGTTTAGTACAAACCTTTATTATTGAACAATGTAAAAAAATGATCATTTCATGATTATTCCGACGTAGTGCCATAAGTTCTGATACAATTAAAAAGGAATTAAAATAAAAAACTTTGTAATCAAATTTAAAACTAAATCTTCTTAAAGTTTTATTTTACCTTTAAATTTAACATATTGCACCTTTTATTCAAAATGATTACCTTTTTACTTCACACAGGCTTTAAGTCTCTTTGGCCAATCATATATCGAGGTACGCACTTCTTCCATGGGAATTTCCATCACTGCTCGTTAAAGAATGTTTAAGAATTTTCAAACTGGGATGTCGTTTTCGGCACATCTTTTCCTCCAACACTGACCACAATTTATAGTCAAGCGGATTCAAATCCGAACTGCTGGAAGGAATATTTGGCTTCTGGCACATTCTCTTTTAACTACTGCTGGGTCGTCTTTGCTTTATGAGCTTGTCCTTTTGAAAAGTTCAGTCATGTCCATTGAACAAGTTTACGTTTAGGGGCTTCATTATTGGTCCTAAGAAAGGGTTTTGATAAACTTTTGCCGTGGTTTTCACTTCTTACAAAACTGAATCTCTGTGACACCTTCATAACTGGTACCCTACCAAACCATTACCGAAGCCGGATGATGAGTTCTTTGTATGCATTTTTTCCTCTCTTTAGCTTCTTGAGCAGTGCTTTCAATCATGCTGGCGGTTAAAAGATTCCTCAACGTCAAAAATTTTCTTGTAAGTAAACAGAATTCTTCTGTGGCCATTATGAGTGTACCATCGGAACAATACTTTTGCTTTCAGATACCTCTGGCGCTTTAATTAATTTGTAAGAAAATGGACAGTTATTCTTCAATAACCTCTTAGTCTAAGATGTAATGTTGCAGACGATCTCAAACTATGAAATTAAAAATATTATTTTATCGTCTGATGCGTTTGTATCACAGCAGACGATGTTAAATTTTTGTATCAGAATTTATGACACAACTTATATACGAGCATATATATAATTGTATATAATATTAAATATTTATATACATTACGAAAGATATATACATTTATAGACCGTCAGTGAACGGTTGGTGTGAAAGTAATGGCCGTTTTCTTATTGCCTAAGATTGTGTTGCTTGTGTGTTAATATAAAACTAGTATATTGCTACCACCACACGACTTTCTTCCATATTAATTTAAACAAACTCACGCAATACAAATTATTTTTTTAATTATTTTTTAATAAAATTATTTTCTACTAGCTGTTGTGCCTGTTCTTCGCACGGGAATTAAATTATTATTCCCAGTATAATATTGGGCCGCGGTAGCCCAGTCGGTAGAGCGCTGGCCTCGTAATTGGAAGATTACGGGTTCGGTACTCGGGACGGCCAAAGACCATCATGTACACTAATGGTGGCTGGTGAACGTAAAATTGGCCGCAATGTCCTCCATGTTCCCATCAAAAATTATAGCTCTGGGGGTCACCGAAGCGGGAGAGCCATCTCTTCCGTGAAGGATCAAAATTGTGATGGCATGTGTCCGGACCACCTCAAGGGGTGTGTCCCAGACCGTCGCCAATTGCACATCTGCGCAGCACTAGAGCGACATAAAACCCAACCATCCAACCCAGTATAATATTACAACTAGTACATTGCGGCCACCACAAGTTTTTCTTCTACATTTTCCAATACAAATTAATTAACTAGAAATAATTTATTAAAACTATTATTAATTAAAATTATCTAACATGATGAATGCAAATGATTTTCATGCTACAGAAAATTAACACTAAATATCCAAAGAAAGACAGTTTTATTGTCTGCAAATTACATCTTTAAAAATGCGTCTTCATGATGGTTATCTCACGTATCAAGTTTCGTACAGTTATATGCCATAGAAGTTGAGATATAGCCTTCCCATTATCAAGGAAATTTACAGTATAGAAGCGCCACCTATTGGTCGACAAGCATCCAAATTGAATCAGCATAACGTCTCACAGTGGCCTTCTCACATATCAAGTTTTGTTTGATGATATGTAATAGAACCTGAGATATAGCCTTCCGTTAAATTGCAGAAATCGCTGTGTAGCAGTCCAGGGCTTTTTACTTTCCGAACACTATAGTGAGGGAAGTACTATAATCATGTCAAAAATCCGAATTTGAGATCTTGGTGTTTCTACACGTTTTGAGGTGCTAAATTCATATTTACTATTTTTACGATGATGCATGTGTGTATGTATGTGAGTGAACACGATAGCGCCTAAACGATTTGTTCGAATGAGATGAAAGTTGATACATGTACATAGGTCACAAAAACACAAACCCTATTGATTTTGGTGAATCTAGCGCTTATAGTTTTTTTTTACAGGGACACAAAGAAAAATTATTTATCATTATGGTCTATGGACCAACATATTTTAAAGTGCGACAGCATCGAAATGTCTTATTCGACTGAGCTGAAAACTTATACACATATTATGAGTCACCGTCGCACGAACTCTATAAATTTTGGTGAATCTAGCGTCTATAGCTTTTTTTACAGTGATACAAAGAAAAATTCTTTATCGTCATGGTTTATACGGGCCCAAATTTTTTAGACTGCGATAGCGTCTAAACACCTTATTCGATAGAGCTGAAAATTTATACACATGTTATAAGTTACTGTTCAACGAAGTGAATAAATTTTGGTGAATCTAACACGTATAATTCTTTCACAAGGAGACAACGAAACATTCTTTATCATTATGCCCTATGGGCTCAAATTCTTTAAAGTGCGATAACATCTAAACGCCATGATTGAGCTGAAAAGTTATAGATCACCGTCACACTTACTATATCTATTTGGTACCATTCAGCAATTATATATTTTTTTTAAAGGAACACAAAGAAAAATTCCTTATCATTGTGTCTTATGGGCTCAAACTACTTTAATATCTGATAGAATGGAGTAGAAGGCTGATTTTTACCAACTATGTGAAAAATACCAGAGCCGGGAAACGAACCCCGGGCCTTCCGCTTAACGCGCGGATGCTCTAACCACTGAGCTACCCTGGCTGATAACCAGCTCGGCACTTCTCACATAATTTACGTTGGCAAGGTCACCGAATCTGCATTAAAGCAGCTATATCAAGTGACAAATTTGAACGTGGCATAACTCCAAACGGCCACGAAATTATACTTCAGAAATATAATTCATCAACCTGGAAATTAATATCTGATAGAATGGAGTAGAAGGCTGATTTTTACCAACTATGTGAAAAATACCAGAGTCGGGAATCGAACCCCGGGCCTTCCGCTTAACGCGTGGATGCTCTAACCACTGAGCTACCCTGGCTAAACTACTTTAAATGTGATCAAACTACTTTAAATGTGATAGCGACTAAATGCCTCATCCGATTGGGTTGAAAATTTACATACATAGTACAGGTCACCGTTGAACATATTGCATAAATTTCGGTGAGTCTATAACTTATAGATTTTTATAGGGACATAACGAAATTTTCTTTATCATTATGATCTGTGGGCTCAAATTTTTTTAAAATGCGATAGTGTCTAATCACCTCATCCAATTAAATTGAAAATTTGAATAGATATTACATGTAACCGTCGCATAAGCTGTATAAATTTCAGTGAATCTAGCACGTACAGTTTTTTTTTTTTTTTTTTTTTACAGGGACACAACGAAAAATTATGTATCATTATGCCATATGGGCTCAAATTCGTTAAAGTTCGATAGAGTCTAAACGCTATATCTGATTAAGCTGAAAATTTATATGCATGCTATAGATCATATTTAAACGAGCTGTATCAATTTTGTAAAATATAGCACTTATAGTCTTTTTACAGTGACACAAATAAAAGTTCTTTATCGTTGTGGCTTATGGACTCAAAATGTTTAAAGTGCGATAGCGTCTGAACGCCTCATTCGATTAAGCTGAAAATTTATATGATTATTACAGGTGACCGTCGCATATACTGTATAGATTTCAGTGAGTCTAGCATTTATAGATTTTTACAGAGACACAATGAAAATTTCTTTATCATCATGATCTATGCTCAAAATATTTGAAGGACAAATAGCGTTAACTTAAAGAACATACTACATAAAGAAAAATACTTAAATACCTTATTATAATTTACTCTTTTGTTTATTTAATGAAATCTCCTACTTTTTTTTATACTTTTTTTGTTAATGACCTAATGATCAAAAAGTCGAGTGGAGTCATTCCAGATTTTTCTATTTAAGTTTCTTTAATCGTTTTTAGGACTGATCAAAATCAAAGGAATCCTGATAGAATTTTAATTTTGTTTATTATAATTTCTTAAAATTTGATTTAAAGGAATTGTTAAAATTTTTTGGATGCAGTTATTATACATATTTTCTCATTATATGATTTATGTAGTTTGCAACGGGATTTTTTAATGCAAATTTTTACAGGAAAGACAAGCATATAAACAACAGGATAATAAATTACTTTTAAAAAATGTAATATATATAAATGTGGATGAAAGTTTGTATAAATGATAAATGATATAACTTTTTTTTTGAAAATTTAATTAAAGTTGTTTTAATACGGTGGTAATATTTAAAGATGGACATTTGAATATTTATAATTGAACAATTAAAGTGTCTCCCTCTCCTCCTTCCTCCTTCACTTTCCTCCTTCTTTAACCAGGCTCAATTGCTTGAAACGTCTGAAACCAATATAAAAATAAATTTAAAAGAGAAATTTTTTTTTGGAAATATAGATTTTTTTTATTAATCAGAAGTAAAATAATTTTTTTTTTTACGAAAATAGTTAAAAAAAAAAAAAAAGTATTTATCCCATATTCATATTTTGCTCGCAACATATATTTTACAAACATACATAATTTTGTTTTTTAAAAATTTATAACACTTTTGTTAAATTTTATCAAAGAAAAAATTAAAGATTAGTCATTCAACTATATTTAACCGTTAAAGGAAGAAAAAAAAAAAAAAAAAAAAAAAAGAAGAAGAATATTAAAAATAAATAAAGAAAATATTCAATTACGTAAATGAATCTAGCACTTTTTTTTTTTAAATAATGCGTATATAATAATAATAATAATAATAATAATAATAATAAAGAAGTTTTAAATTACCGATTTCCTTTTCGTTTTATTATGAATTCTTTATAGCATTTCTAATTTATATGAAAAAAAATATTTATCTATATCTATATCTATCTCTCTCTCTCTCTCTATATATATATATATAATAAATCCCCTTTTTTCCGACAGTAAAAGAATAGTTTACATAATGTTTAAAAGAAAATAGTGCATTATATCTTATTTAATCTCTCACGCTAATTTCAAACAAACATTTTCATTATATTATGATCATAAATAACTTTCTGATATTAATAAATTTATTCCAACTACTAATAAATATAATTAGAAATAAGGAATAATTATTCATGCGTGGAAAATATTTAATATTTTTAATCCCATTTTTGTGCTTTTTGTATCTTCTTTCATACACCAACATATTTAATTTAGTTTATATAATTATACTAAACATTTTTCATAGTAAAAGATGTAGAAAATTTTAATATTTCAGCCTACTTAATATTTAATTTACAAGTTTAATAAGCACTTTTTTTCTGCCAGTTATATAAGAAATATTGTTTTTATATTGAAAGAAGAACTAAAGAGTGTGTTATTTAATTTTTAAAACAAAAACAAATGGTAGTTTTATTTCTATTTTATACAAAATCTACTAGATATTAATAAATTTATTCAGTTTTTGTTTTTACTAAGTATCTATATTAGTATATGTATATATATATATATTTAAGAATGCAATACTATAAAACTTAATTTTTATCTTTATCTCTGAAGAAATATATGTATATAGGAGTCTACTTAACAGTAGGTTAATTGCATATAATGGAAAAAAAAGTGGAAAACATAATACCGACGAATTATATGCACTGCAAATAAAAGGGTCTTAAAGTAAGACATAAAAACAACTGAAACAGCATTTAAGACACGTAAATGTCTTAAAATGTACCTTAGACGTTATAGAATCTTAATTTAAGACAGAAATATGCCTGGAATATCAATTCAGACACAAAAATGTCTGAAGCACGTAAATACGTGAATTTTCAGACAGCAAAACGCGTTTGAATATTCAAACACTTTAGAAATTCAGACACTTGCATTACTTAAAAATTTTTTCATATGGAATCTATTTTAAGAAAATATGCTTATCTTATTTCTTTCCACATTCAATAAATATATTATTATTTTATATAATAAGCAGTTAAACTACTTAAATTATGGTAGCTTTATGAAATTATACTTTTATGGAATAATACTCTAGGGATGTGAATGATATTTCCATGTTATTATCTTTAACACAATTCATAAACAACATATTTAGACACAAAGCTTATTTCGTTCAAAAAAAAAAAAAATCTTTGTCTTTAAAGCTTTTTTATATTAAAAGAAAGATTTTGAAGACGGACGTAGCAAGTAATTTGTAGAGAAGAAAGCGAATTTATAAATGAACAATCATGATTAATTTGTGCATATTTTTTTCTTTCTTTCTTATTATTATTATTCATTTAAAAACTTTTTTCTTTCTTTCTTCTTATTATTATTCATTTAAAAGCTTTTTTCTTTCACAAATTTACCTACATCTAAATGTAAAAGTACAAATTTTCCTGTATTCATGATTATAGTTCGTTTTTATTTAAATATCACTTTAAGGAAAGAAATCTTTATCATCGAGGGATGCAACCTTCACATACTTGTTACGCATTATTATAAAATTCTGGTCCTCTAAATATGAAATTTAAGATAATAATATTTATTAAGTTTAAGATACCATACTATAAGTAGTTTTATGGCAAAAAAAGATAGAAATAAAACATAACACTGCGATTTGTTAAACGAATACTGCAGTATATTATATCATGAAAACACGTCTTGCTGTATTCGATGGTAGCGTGATTGGTAAATACGTCACTCCGACGATGCTTGGCTCGAGGTTTCGGTTTCCTTAGACAGTGTCAGTTCGAATCCCAACGCCGGAAAATAGCACTTTTTTAATATAAATATTTCATTAATGTTCTAAACAATTCTAAAATATATTTTTAACAGAAAAACATAATCGCACGCCATATTTATTTATTTATTAAAAAGCCTTAAAACGGTAGTATTTTTAAGCCTAACATGGCGGTGTTTTTAAGCCTAAAACATGGCGGCTTTTTAAGACACTTGCAATATCTTAATTTCTGATGCAAAAAGGTGTCTTAAAAAGTAAGACTTTTTTTTTTTTTTTTCGCTTAAAAAATGACCATCCCTTTAAGACACTTTTTAAACTGAATTTAAGACATTTACGTTTACAGTGTGAAAATAATTAACTAAATGAGCTTCAAAATTTTCATACTACATGCAGTTAAGGGTTCATATAAATGATTATAAATATATAATGATATGTTTTTATTCATAAGCTTGGAAAAACATCAGAGAGTGGTATTCTACATAATGTTGATTCAAAATTATTTAGCAATGTAGTGTTAGAAACGCATTTGTAGCGTGCTAGATGGCATTATTCTGAAGCAGGAAAAATGAAATCTATGTGCACGATATTCGGCAGTCGACCCTCATCCACAGAGAAAAAAAGGAGAAAATTTCAGTTATTCTGAATTAGCTATGCTAAAGAAAGTGGTACCTAGATGGATATATTAAAAATCACTAAATGTTTCTCGATCACGGCTTCATCAAGAGTATGTGATATGGTATCGACACGTCAAAGGAATGGGAGCAAACAACACGTATTCCTGAAGTTGAAGAGAAAGTGCTTCGTTACGGAGCAATTCCTATGACAGCACAATCGTTACAAACCTCGCTTTATCCCATATCGTCGTCTGGAGAATCTTGTGCTCAAATTACTTGGACCCATTACCACCCCTACTTCCTGCTGTTTGCGCAATGTGAGTTTTATTTTATCGGTGGTAAAAGCAGAAGGTTTCGGCAGAACTCCTTTTTCAGGCTTCTGCCCTGTTGACGAAGCATTCTTTAGCAGACAATCCTGTTTCAAAGCACATAATACACATGTGGGTAGAAGACAATCCCAAGAATACCAGAAATAGTACCAGTTTTGCCAGAATGTTTGACCGGGCATTATTAGCAATCACGTAATAGGCTCATATTTCATACCTATTTCTGTGGACGAAGAGTCTTGTACGATATTATTAAGGAAGTCTTGCTCTGAAAGTTAGATGAGTAAAGCATCTAGCAGAGCCGTGGAACACCTATATATAGCTCCAGCTACCTCATTATCCAACAAGACTTAAATTCAACATTTGTCGAAAATTTTTGTACTGGTCGTGGTGAACCCATTCATGAGCCTGCATAATCCCCGGACTTGTCCAGCCTAGATTTCTGAATTTTGGGTCAAATAATTAAACTGCTGTACTAAATCCCTTAGGACAGAGAGAAGGTTTTGTTGCACGTATTAAGGTAGCTAACCTGTGGTATATTTCAAAGCATTCGTGATTCTATGCTGCACTGATGACACGCTTATATCGTAGCTAGTGATCTTAATTTCGAACATTCACTCTGAATTCTAAACATCGTAAGTATAATTGTAAGTGTAAGCATCATAATTGACTAGATAAAACAACATGTTTCTTTTCACATTTCTTACAATTCACTGTTTTATTTTCTGCATTCACGAGGTTTATCTTTCTTTACCTACATTGCCTTATAATTCCGAATCGTCATTGAGTAGCTTACCTTCTCTGAAGTGGTTGTAAAAATTATTGAATGCTCACACTAGTTTTAAAGTATAATCCTTGTAATTAAATGTCAATAAAGAAATTAAAATGCCATATATGATGTACGGATCATACTTTACATTTGGTAAGAATAGTGATGATTATTATCATAAAAAAAATTGATCTTTTTATGCAAAATAAAAATAAATGAACAGAAAAAAAAGGAAATTAATAATAAAAATGTTACAGGTAAAATAACAATACATAATGTAGTATATGCATTTTACTGCAGAGGAGAAATAAAAATCCATGATTCCTGTGAATATGTATTCAAGAAGGAAGCGACTGGTGCAGATAATTCATTGCTGTTACTGATATTAAAACATATTATATTGTCTAATTGTAAGTAAAACAGTAAAAACGTAAAAATATACTTACGAACAATACACAATCCACTGTAACCTGGTCTTTTAGTCCATCCTGGGCAGCAATGGCTTTTTGTTCCCCGATTGCAAACATTAGGGCTACATAAAGACAAGAAAAAATTATAATTTGAATTATTTGCTAAAATGTCAAAGTATTTAAATAAAATTTCATATAGTATATGTAATATATTTCCCTATGTCAAAGTCATATTTTGCTTAAATATTCTTGACATTTTATTTATTTTCTTATTAAAATTTCTTTGGAGTAATATAAAAATCTCTAAATTCTTAAAAACGTCATAATAATCATTGCAATTAGAAAGCAATATTTTTAAAGCTCTATAATAAAACATATTAAAATATCAAATACATTCACTCAAATAAAGTGAATTTCTAGTGAAATAATAATTTTTTAAATTATTCACTATATTTCCAAACAGTGAAACCTTGCGCATAACTAAACAAGTATTAATATATCTGTTTTTTTTTTTTTTTTTTTTTTTTTTTTTTTTAAATAATGAGTGATAAATTTTCCCAGTATTGATCATATAAGGTATGCTTAATATATAAATGTAAACTTCATTTTCGACACATTTAGTAAAAAAAAACCAATATAAGAAATTTTAGAAATTTTAAAGCTGTAATTTTGGATTATATCTATGTATATTATTTTTATCTAGCATATTTCTGATAATTATTAATTATGCGTTTATGCATCAGCATAAATTTCTAAGTATCAAACAAATCTAAATTAAACTTTTCTTAGTATTAGGAGTTTTTTATTTATTTTTTTTCATTAATTGCGCTTTATTGTTTAAATAAATTTAAATATAAAATTTTAATATAAATGAAATTATTGAATTATTTCTAAAATAATTTATAGTTATTGAATTTATGTCAGATAAGGATACAGTTTTGACTAGATACGATTTATATTAAACATATGGAACTTCAAAAATCTTAGAATAAACTAAAGAAATTAAAAAAAGTATGTTTTAATTTAGTTACTTTTAAAAATAAATACGTTTTATCTCATGTATCTGTCAGTTTTTGTCATACCAAATTCACATTAAATTAGTATATTTTAATTTAAATACTTTTAAAAATAAGTACGTTTTATCATGTATCTGTTAGTTTTTGTCTTACCGGATTCACAAATTCACGTTTTTTATTTGTCGTTTTAAATCATGATAACACCTTGTGAGGTTGAGACTGCAGAACGTCTCCGCAGTTGTTTGAAATTAAGCTGGATTCAGCAAAGTACAAAGTTGGGACGGTTAAATCACTTCGACGCCAGTAAATCGGCGAAAGTTGAGGTCGGGTTAGTTTTGTGTCGGCAGGCTGCTGCAACGAAGGAATTAGGCAGTGAGAGTTAGATGAATGTGAAGTGATTTTAAAAGTATTGATTGAAATGAAGGGGAAGGAGGTTAGTAGGAAGTAGTATAAGATTGAGAGGGTTTTAGTGTGGATGGGGGTGTATATTAGAGTGGATGGTGGTGTATATTGTAGGAGACTGTGGTGTAGATTGCGAAGAATTTTATTTTGGCGAGTATTGAGGTGTGAAGTAGTGGAGATTTAGTTGTGTGACGATTAAGGAGTGATGAGTGTTGGTACGCGTATCTATTACCATTCGTAAAGGTAAGTTGGTTCAGCAGGGAATCCTCTGAGCCACAGTGAAGTCACAGTAGCGAAGTTAAAGTGTGCATCCGTCTCTACACCTTCGACGGTTGCTGGGGTGAGATATTTAGAATTATCTAATTTAAATTCTGATATATTTTGATAAAGTAATTAAATACGCTGACTGAGCTAGCTTGATTGCCAGAAACGCTCGACCCCCCCCCCCCTCACTCGGGTATACTTTACGAGCTCAAATGATGTTACTCAATTCTTTACTGGAATCGAGGAGTACTTCATATTATCTAAAATTGATGAAGCTGATAAATTTAATTTATTCAAATACTCCTTAAAAGGAGATGTTAAAATCTGGTATGACACTGTTGCCTCTAGAGCTCTAGGCCAAAATCCTACGTATGAGGATTTGAAACTTAAAATTAAGAGTTCATTCTCTTCTATTGCCGATAAAACCAGACTTCGTCAAGAACTTTACACGACTAAAATGTCATTTTATGATAAACCTCCAACATTTTTGTTACGTAAATTAGACATTATAAAGCAGCTGGATTTAGTTGTATCTTTTGCCGCTGCAATGGAAATTATAACCCCGCTATTGACTATTCCTATTCAAGATTATCTTGATCTGAAACCTGTCACTTCTTACGACAGCCTGTTTCAAACCTTATCCAAATACCAGGAACGTCACCCTCCAAGGGCGGAAAATAACTTTAATCGCCAGCGGGTTAATGGAAATATGCAAAATTCTAGGCGTGAAAATTTGACCCCCCCTCAAAATTTCAATCGCTATCAACAGGAACGTCAATCGCCGCAACCAAGGCGTAATAACTTCCAAAATTCTCGGAACGATCGTTCTAATCAAAATCAGTCTCCAAACTTTTCTCGAGCTGATAGAAATAACAGAAATTTCGTAACTCTCGTAATAACCAGAGTCGTCAGTTAAACGAGTAAGTGGCTCTTGTGAAGAGGGTCAACAGCCACTGAATGTCTCAACCACCTCCATATGTTTAGACACAATTTGTATCAGTCCGGTGGACCTCCCTAATTTAAATGTAATACTGCATGATGTTTTAATACCTACTTATTGTGACACTGGTGCTGAACGTTCTTTTCCAGCATATGAAACTTATAAAAAGTATTTTGCCTTTACATCTTTAAAACGGACATATTTAAATATTACAACGGCTCAAGGCCAGTCCTGTATTAATAGAGGCGAAGTCAGCCTGAATGTTAAAATTCATAATTTAAGTGTTAATTGGCCTTTTTACGTCATAGAAAATCTTCAGCATCCCTGTATTATAGGGTTAGATTTTATGAAAGCAAATAACGTTGAAATAAATTTTGCCAGTAAATCTCTATATATTGATGATTCTAAGTTAAATTCTAAACCTGTCGAGCCGACAGAGTTAATTGTTAATCTTGAGGAAAGTGCCCTCACTCATATTGAAAAAATTGATTTTGTTAATTTTCTTAATCAGTTTAAACAGTTATTTTCTGATATACCTGGCTTGACTCATATTGTTTGCCATGAAATTGACACTGGAACTAATAAACCAGTCTTTAGTAAACCTTATCGTTATGATCAGGCCAAGCAAGGCATTATAAATTGGCATATTGACAAAATGTTGAAAAACGATATTATTATGCCTGTAACTTCTCTTTATGCATCTCCTGTTGTTTTATGTCGTAAGAAAAATGTTAAATCTATTACCGATCCTGAAGCATGGAGGTTTGCAATAGATTATCGTAAGCTCAACTCTATTACACAATATACTCAGTATCCCTTGCCTATAATTGATGGTTAGCACATATTACAACGACCAATTTTATGTATACTCTCGATCAGACATCGGGTTATTTCCAAATTGCCATGAAACCCGCTGATATATCAAAAACAGCATTTATGACAAAAAACGGCAGGTTTGGTTTTAAACGAATGCCTTTCGGATGTTCAGGGGCAGTTGCAACTTTTCAAAAAGCGATGGAAACTATACTTAAACCTGTTTTGAATAAATTTGTATATGTTATATTATTATTATATTTGTATATGTTATATTATATATTATGTTGATTATTATATCTCGATGATATAATAATCACGTCCTCATCTTACAATGAGCATTTAAATCATTTAAAAACTGTCTTTACTCTATTGCAAAATGCAGGATTAACTTTAAATTCTTCTAAGTGCAATTTTGAACGTCAGGAAATTAAGTATCTAGGCGTCAAAATAACGCCTGCTGGTATTTCTGTGGATGATGAAAAAACCAGCCAGTTTTAAACATGCCCCCCCCCCCCTACAACTTCCAAATATGTTTCTAGATTTCTAGGCATGTGTGCCTGGTATGGAAAATTTATACCTAATTTTGCTCACATATGCGAGTCCATCTTTAAATTATAAAGGAAAAGAATTAAATTTAACTGATCAAATGAAGCACAAGAAGCCTTTGATAAGTTAAAAACTATACTTAGCGCTCCTCCTGTACTAGCTCATCCTAATTATAATATAAAATTTCAAGTAGCAACTGATGCTTCTTCCTACGGCATTGGTGCCGTTTTAAGCCAAGATGGCCGCCCATAGCATATGCGTCCCGAACGCTAAATACTGCAGAAAGAAATTACCCAGTAACTGAACGTGAATGTTTAGCAGTGCTTTGGGGACTGCAAAAATTTCGTTTATATTTTACGTACCTTCCAGTAACAGTTGTTACGGACCATGCGGCATTAACTCGGTTAACAACTGGAAAGAATCTCTCCCCTCGCATGATTCGATGGACTCTTAAGTTATCTAACTTTAATATGAACACTGAACACCGCCCTGGTTCTGCCAATATCGGAGCTGACGTTCTTTCACGTACTACTCCAATTCAAGAAAATACGATTGAATCTAATTGTGTAAATCAATCCCTATCAATTGCTTTAAATGAAAAGAATGTTCAGTTAAATTCTACTGTTAAAGATTCATATACTCATAATTCGCATTTACATGCAGAACCGGTTAAATCCGAAATATTATCAAAGGTAACTGAAACTCGAGTAAAAGAAATTGAAAGTGAACAGTTAAACCAATGTGCTAGATTTAGTACCTACTTTAAACAATAATTTCGCATCTGATAAGGAAAAAGTAGCTTTAGCGCTTCTGCCAGCATCTGTGTTAAATTCGAAAGATATTAATTCAAGAACAAAAAAAATGATCCCGAATTTGGATTAATCTATAAGTATTTAGAAGATCCTGAGTCAGTTTCAATAATTGAATCAGCCATTGCCTTAAATTGGTCCCAATTTTTTTCTTTAATCGATGGCATGTTTTTTATTCAAAATTATTATCATCTTATGGCGAATTACGTGTTGTAATTCTCCGATCTCTTCGTCAAGCCATCCTATTTGAGCTTCACGACTCTCCAATTTTGGGGCACCTTGGCATTAGGAAAACTTATAAAAAGCTCAAGGATGCCTGTTACTTTCCTAAAATGAGGAAGTTTGTTAATGTATATGTTTCAAGTTGTTGCTTGTGCCAACAATATAATTATAAAAATATAAAGCCGGCCGGTAAATTAATTCCTATTAAAGTTGATTTTCCAAATCAAATTCTTGGACTCGACTTAATCGGTCCTTACCCCCTCTCTAAACCTAATAGATTTCGTTATGTGTTAGTTATGGTGGATTATTTTAGTAAATGGGTTGAATTTGTGCCTTTTTCGGCTGATTAACAACATCTCATATATTCCCCTTTTAAAATATCAAAAATAAGCTAATTCAACCTTCCCTACGCCTTCCAAAAATTTTTATTACATTTTATTTACATATTTAACATTCTTTCATTTATTTTTACTTTTTTTAAATTATTTATTTTTTTTAGGTTTTTGTTTTAAATACATTACTAGGATATATCACAACGTTTTTTTATGTAAAATTTTTAATCACGTAAGTTTTAATTTCCTTTCTGTTTTAAAAATATAACCATTGTACAACGGTTCTTTTTAATTAATAGTCTTGTTTTACTGAAAGTTTTTTTTTAAATAAAATGACGAAAAAAATATTATTTGAAAGACCATAAAAAAAGAAGAAAAATCTTTTGTTACTTTTTTTTTTTCCACCTGCGATTTCTGGTAACAGTTTTTGCTTCATTCTTTGAAGTATAAAGAAAAAATCATCTTAACATTTTTTCTAGAATTTCTTTAAGACACATTTAAAATCTAAAAAAATATTTAGCATCAACATATGCACATATTATTTCTTTTCAAACGTTAAACGTAGTTTTCTGGCATATAACTAAGTTTTGATATTAAAAATAAAATACGATAAATATTTTAAAATGTGGACTGTTATCAGTTGTGCAATCATTTCTTTATAAATTTAAAATAAACATTTCTTTATAAATTTAATTATTTTTCACACGTTACTTAATCCTTTAAAATCACGTAGATCATACATATTAAAAAATCAGGAATGAATCTAAAATAAACAGAAAAAATCAGATTACCTGACAAAGTTAGAAAAGTTTAATCGTAATTCCATTTATATAAAATTATAAACTAAAAATATATGTATATATTCGTACGAATTTTTTGCTAGGATTTAATAAAACAACAGCCTAAATCTTACTGAATATTACCTGCACGACATCATTTCTACAAAATAAATCGAACTTAAATTTATGTGAAACAATTCTTCATGACGTTACAATTTTTCATACCAAGCAAAGTTTATGTTATTAAAATATAACATATTGTTTCTCATAAAAATGTTGGTTATTTTTAAGCATTTTAAAAACAACGTAAAGAAAAGAAAATAGAAATCGCTAAGTAATCAACAAACTTGGAGACACTTGGCTAACTATCGCCCTCTTTTATGACAAAAATAAGTTGTTCGAACCACTGACAACCTGCCAAACTGCTCAAATGAAGCGAAAAATGTATTGCAATAGCAAATGTATTGCAGCATTTTTATCATTTTACTGACTAATTAAGGTTTCATATAATTCAAGCATATTAATCAGGCAGACATAATCTTTTGGTATTAAAGTTTGTAGTACCTTTGAAATAGTCAACCCTGATTAAATTAAAATTTAGGTATCCACTGCGTCATCGTACATACTCCTTCATCGTCATGTTAAAGTAGTTACAAAAGTTCAATCTCCTGTGGTATCCGAGGAAAGTTTTAAGTGCTGTTCCCGCCTCGGGACGTAGGCTCGGGAACAGAGAGGGAGAATGTAGCGCTAAATTCAAACTCTTATGAATATATTAAATAGCCTATCGATATTGACCCATCTTCCCTATCTTTTAAAATAATATAGACGGCGATGTCGCCATTTTTGGCAAAATATCTAATGATATTTTGCCGATCCATAAAGTGAAGTGAAAACATTTTAATTTCAGAAGCCAGTCAGAAGTTCGTCAGTTCTTGCTGAAAGATGTAGACATTTTTCGTGTAAGACGCCTGTGTGGCCATGGGCCACAGACAGTGGCCTGTAAGAAGTTATATTCGTTCTTATGTATCCTTCATTCATCTATATTCTGTTTACTGCGCGCGATGTATATAGTTATTGTAATTGTGTTTCATTTTAATTAAAGTATGAATTTATAGGATTCCAGATATCATTCTTCAATGTTCTGTCGTGGAAATTCTATTATAATGGCGCCCAACGTAAAATTAAAAAAGGAATATCTATTATAACGGCGCCCCTCGTGGGATGCCATTATAATAGAATTTCCACTATAGAACATTGAAGAATGATATCTGGAATCCTATTACTTAATACTTTAATTAAAATGAAACACAATTACAATAACTATATACATCGCGCGCAGTAAACAGAATATAGATGAATGTAGGATACGTAAGAACGAATATAACTTCTTACAGGCCACTGCCTGTGGCCCATGGCGACACAGGCGTCTTACACGAAAAACGACATCATCTTTCAGCAAGAACTGACGAACTTCTGACTGACTTCTGAAATTAAAATGTTTTCACTTCACTTTATGGATCGGCAAAATATCATTAGATATTTTGCCAAGAATGGCGGCAGCGCCGTCTATATTATTTTAAAAGATAGGGAAGATGGGTCAATATCGATAGGCTATTTAATATATTCGTAAGAGTTTGAATTTAGCGCTACAAGTTAAGGAAAATATAAATTGTAATTTCCCAATTTTCTTAGTGATTTTTACAGATTATAGATGTTTTAATTATTAATCAGTTATTTGATTATTTAATTTTTTAAGAAGGATTCCCAAAATATGTCTGTCGGAGCCTCATCTTTTAAAAGTTGTTTTCCAATCTTTTATATAATTTTTAAAAGAAAATTGCTTCAACTATTCCTCTAGAACATATTGATTTGTCGATTTTTGGGTTTTGAAGTACATCACAGTCAGTGTCTAATATATGGTTATTACACTATTTCTAGAATGGTTTAACTCTATAACGTCCATTGGCTCGCAGTAAAACCAAACATTTAACAATTTTTATGCAATAATTTTTTTCTTTGTTTTAATCCTTGTTTTAATCTTTTTTTTTTTTTTTTTTTTTTTTTTCCCTGTTCGTTTTATGTCCGATAGATAAGCAGACCTACTCTGAAATTTAACAAATTATGTGTTAGAGGAAGCTTTATGCAGAAGCCACTTTAAATTTCTTGGTAGGCGGAGTTTTGTAATTTATAATGTTTATTTACAAAGTTATTTCTTATTTAAATGATTTTTTATTCGAACTTAATCAGATTAACATATATATGTTTCAAACTAAATATTTCTCAAAAATTAAAATTGTTATTTATTATTACTTATGTAGGATCAACTATGTGTCTAATAGCCATAAAATTAGCAATTTTCAAAGAAAAATATGTAGTAAACATTAAAAGGATAATAAACGAAGAACCAGGTATCAATGACAATAAATCATACAAAAATACCATAAAACAAACCTAAAAAACCTTTTTGTTTCTTTTTTCAGATATGTGCGAATTATATCCGACATTAACTTTTGTAATACTGCTTGCATACAATTAAATAACAAATATATTTTAAAATAAATTACAAGCTATATCTGCGAAATATTAAATGAATGAGAATTTTACCGAAAGTGTTGGAGCAAAAGCTCTTATTAATTTATAAAAAGAAAAGCCAAAGATATAATGTGACAACATTGATGGCGAGCTTTAAAATGCAGAAAGTAGACATTCTCAGTTTTGTTGTGTTAAATATTGTAATAAAAGTCATCTACACCTTGATTGATTTTTATTTGTATAACATAAACTAATTATTTTTTCCCATTAGAAGTGCGCAGAAGAGTTCTATTTCATTACTGTTTATGTAATAAGTGCTCGAAATATTACTAGGAATTGACAATAGCCTGTATCATATAGGCAGTCTGAAAAATGAGGGATTTTTCTATAGACCATGTACGCTCGACTCTCTCTCCACGAACCATAAAATGTAGAATGCTGTAGGAAGAAGCAAAATATGCAAACAAAATAATTCAAGAATCGCGAGTTAAGCATTTAAATTAAGTTGCTTCAATTGGTTGAAAAAAATATCAACTTAAATTCCAAAGCGATTGCAAAATAATGAACACAATGTACTGCTAAAAATTTCCTCATACAGCCATGCCAATTGCCTGAAACGGTTGAGTAGCAAAATACAACGAGCGTTAGTGGAATTCGTTAGAGAATCTTAAAGTCCACAATTATATGTGATTGTATGAAAAAAGGTTTTGAGCAGTTCAATGAAATTCATTTTTAGTTTTTATTTATTAAGCGATATAAAAAAATAGTAACTGTTATTATTATTTTTTAATTTGATTATTTAGTTGTTTATTTATTTATTTTATTTTTTTTGAAAATTCGTTTAATTATCGTGACTAGGGAAAAGGAAGAAAACTGGTTGTATTAGATACTTTTTGAGGATTATTATGTAATAAATTCATAATACAAGAAAAGAAAATAAATAAATTATTTATACAGTAAATTTCCATTTTCAGCGGTCGCAGGTTTCTATATTTTGAAGACTACGAACTTTTTACAGCAATATTTTCCTTATTTAATCGATGAAATTCGACAATTAATTAAAATAATGTTTATTATTAAAAAAAAAATAGTATTTAAAATATACGAGGTCTTATTAATTCTTATTAGGTTATACGAGGTCTTATTAATTTCTTCTGCATTTCATAGTTTTTTAGAAAATATTTGTTCTAGATTTCTTTTTTTTTTTTTTTTTTTCTTTTTAGTCAAACCCTGATAAAAGTTAGAATAATTTTTAGAATACGTGGTAAATCTTGAGCGAACCACTAGATTTTAATTTAGATTTGTATTAAATAAATAATTATTTTTATAACTCTTTCAACATTTTATATAATCTAAACATATCCTATACAACTAAAATCTCTGAAAAAAGATGATTACCTTGGCTAAAAAAGCCATATCAATGTAGATGGCTGTCTTAATGTTACTCATGAAGAGAGAACAAATTGAACATGTTTCAGTAATGAGAAGTCTTGTGTACAGGCGTGAATATACGCAAAAGAAAAAGCAAACTATTTTCAGAATATACCTGATTAGATAGGGGTTTTTCAAGACAATTCTTAAATATGAAGAGGAGTAGACAATTACTTATATGAAAATGAAATATTCATTTTCCACAAGAATATTTTTTCAATTGTTTAATTTGAAATAATTTTACAAATGAAAAATATTCTTTATTAAACATTTAAGAGCAAATACTTAAAGAAAATTCAAGAATAACATTTAGGATAATGGTTACCATTTTGTTTTTTGACATGAGGCATTTAGAGTCAAAGCTTATGTGGGCTACATTGTATCTTATGCTCCATAATAGGTAGAAAAGTTTTTTAAAACACTCTTAGAAGCCATTTCCTACAACATTTTTTTTTTTTTTTTTTTTTTTTTTTTTTTTTTTGCAAATATGATGAAACTTAATATATATATATTAGAGATACCTATGATTCTATAAATTTTTCAAGTATAACCAGATACATGTGAAAAAGACCAAACAATATTTCAAAAATTATTTATTATTTATTTATTTATTTTTTACATTTACAAAAATCCAAAGAATGTTTTTTTTATCTTTATTAGAATGTTACGAAGTGGTTATTTAATGTAATTGGACGGAAATTTTATTTTCTTTCCCATGAGAACCTATTGTGAAGTCATTTTTTCAGATGATGGAATATTTATAAAAACTAACGTCTGTCTAGTAAAATTAGCAAAGTACTGGACGAAATATGAAAAACATCAAATGAAAAAAAAAAAAAAAAAATAAATAAATAAAAAGTATCATATTAAAAAAAAAAAAAAAAAAAAAAAAAAAAAGCAAATTAAAATATATATTTGTACAACAAATGCCAGAATTTTTGTTATAAATATAACTGGATGTTACTTTTATTTGAACAGATATTTCTTAGCGAACATATTTTGATTTGATAAATTAGTTCATTAAAATTCAAATATATATTTTATCGCAATTGTTTAAAACATATTAGCAATTTTCCTGCAGTTATCAGAACACATAATAGTCGCTTCCAGTAATAAATTCACTGCATTTGTATACCTTTTCACGGAAGTTCTGCTGCGTATTTAGCTTTTATTACCAAACTCATGAAATAGACTGAGTTTGTATTATATGGGGTATTTAGTTTCATTCGATAATTTAGTCTGAGGTATCGATGCTAATTATATGCATGAAAATATACAAAATCTCTGGAAATAAAATGATTTTATCATTTTGCAACGGAGTTTTAAAGTGGTAATGGTTGTTCGGTATGCAATTTCATAGGTTTAACATATCTATAAAATTTAGTCAGAATGTTTAGTTATCAGATTATTAATAAAGTAATTAAAGACATGTTTGTTTTGGGGAAAACTTTTTAGTTGTTTTACAAAGCTATATATAATAATTACATCAATGATTTACTGTGATGAATATCGAATTACTCCAAACAAACATATGGGGGAGTATCAAGAATTTTAACAAAACCTTTTATGTTCATTAAATTGTTTATTATTTGTACTTTTTAACTTATTTGGGAAAATTTTACACTTTCCGTTTTCAATATATTTCCATATTTTCGGATGTCCTGAAGACGATTTGAAAATTTTTAGAAAATGTCCGTCTCTCTCTGCGTGCTTGACTATCTCTCTGTGTGCATTATTTAACAAAATTTTGTGAGCCCAGTATCTTAGAAAAAATGTGCAGAATTCCACGGAATTTTATATTTGATGAGATATTGATAAAAATGCTCTAAAAAAAAAAAAAAAAAAAAAAAAAAACATTCATCTAGATAATTCTTTCATCTGGAATGAATAAGTGGTCATTTTCTAAATCCCTAAACTAGAAATATAATTTTCCAAGCTGTGCGCATGAGGCATGCCCATAAACTGAACTCTGACGAAATGATCGCGAATTTTTAGTCTACACATTTCTAGATGGGGAAACAATATTCTGAATATTCTGAATCTTTTGTATTGCGAGAAATTCTCGCTTGACTTTTTAGAATTGGATATATAATCCAAGATTATAGTTGCTGAAACCCGCCTCTTGCAGTCTCATTTATTTGTAGAGATTTCTAAATAACTTTGCCCTCGATAATATAGGTAAATGCACTATAAATTTATTAGTTTCTAGAACTCGTTTTCAATGGGGACTAGAATTTATAAGGATGACATGGAACTATTTTTTCAAGAGCCGCAATTTAGATTCTAAATGTCAGTTACAGAAAGTTTTCTCAGTGTCGGTGCCAATTAGAATTTGGCTTATATCGTTCAGCAAGTTACGCTGCTATGCAGCGATTTCTTCCATTTACGGAAAAGGTATAGTTCAATTTCTATAACATATAAGCGTACTATGCTTGGTATGGGAAATTGCTGTTATGAAAAACTATTCTGATTCAGTTTGGGTGTATATCGGATGATAGATGGTACTGTTATGCCACCATTTTCAGGTTTTGCATAATTTTATAATTAATTAAGACTTTAAAATTAAATGTAGAAACGTTTTGTGATGTCCAGAGCATGATAGTTTTTGTTTGTTATTGAGTTAACAAAATATGCACGTTATCTGGTTAATATAGAGACAATTTATTGGGGCAGACTTACGATTGAATACATGATGAGTGATACATCATTAATAAAATATAACTTATAATAAAAATGAGACAAACTATATAGAATTAACAATATAGTTTAAAGTACAAAACATACAAGAAAATTCACATATTATAAATACAGACATTTAGAGTCTTTTTCCGGCCCCTCATCAATACAGACATCAATTGTAAAACGTTAGACAACTGAAAAGTACAACATATCAAAGAAATGCTGCATACTTCGTCTGCCCTGAGCATGCCTCATTCAAAAGAGAAGGTTGAAATTTAAAAACCATCGTTCAAGGAAAAACCTAGAATAATAGTCAATCAATTAAAAACAATAATTTTAATTTTATCAAAATCAAGTATATGATCGGTTTCTAGTTTATTGACCCACGTGGCATATCATCCAAAAATTGTCCAACATACCATAAAAACCACCCATTTACGTAATTTTGATAACATTAAAATTATTGTTCCTAATTGCTTCGACTGCCATTCTAGGATTTTCATTGAAAGATGGTTTTCGAAACTTCAACATTCTCTTTTGAATGATGTATTCACAGTGCCGGGGGAGTATGCCACACTTCTTTGATATGTTGTAATTTTCAGTTGTTTAATGTTTTGCAGTTATTACTGATAAGCAGATATATTTATTATACACTAAATTTATTTTATGTAAATTATCTCGTATTTTTACTTTCTCTGACCCATAGGGTAGAGAAATTATTGTTTTAGGGTCAAATTTTCGAACGTGAGTTTTTTTTTATATTTACATGTTCTGAGGTCCCCAGAATACGAAAATCATGTTTTTAGCGAATGGTCTGTGTGTCTGTTATCAACATATATCAAGAACAAATAAAAGCAGAAATTCCAAATTCGTTAGTCTAAATGTGTATCATATAGGGATTCTAGAGTAAGCTTTTCGTTGAGATGAAGCAAATGGTTCGTGTACAGGAACACTCAAAAGTATTCAAGTACATTACGTCTATGGGGGAAATTGCAGGTAAGTAGAGTCTAACATATATAGACTGCACTAAACCAAATGAAACGAATATATATTTTTTGTAATAGAGATAGTCAACTGGTAAAATTTTTTTGTGTATGTAGGAGCCTCGCCCCCCCCCCCCTCCTGCGGGGGAAGTCCCCACTCGAGGGGAGAAAATTTTCATGATGGGTATCTTTCAAAAGAGCTCGCCAATACATTTAAAACGAATGGTTGAACCATCGATCTGAAATAATTTAAAGTAAAGTTATCAATTTTTTTCGTTTTTAACAAAAAAAAAAAAAAAAAATGTAATATTGAGAATAAATTCAACTTTTTTTGGATATTTAGTGTTATACTACTTCTCTAATATGGAAATCGTCTGCATTATGATTAAATATAATTTGTTTAAATAATAATTTTGATAAAATATTTTTTTAATAATCGAATTAAATTCTATATACATGTAGGTGCAGCCTCCCTCACACAGAACTAATTATCATATAAAACTCTTCCGAAGCCTAATTTGAATTGTTTAACATAGGTTTACATAACAGTACTCGTTATCTTACCTCTTAATCTCCAACCTGTATTTATAGTATTAAATTTCAGGGTAAGAGAAAGTCGTGTTAGTGACACACCAGATTATTTAATATTTTAAACCATGCTTTTAATTGTATATAGTTTGTCTCAATTTTATTATAAATTATATTAAAAAAAATAAATAAACGAGATGTAATGATATATGAATACTTTACATCTTTAATAAGTTTTAATATTTACCCTTATGTAAACGTATACTAAGACACAATTAAGGTTCATAATGCTTTAAAAAAATGCACAATTCAGCTTATTAGGTAAAATGAATTTGATATTTAATATTTTGTGATGCATGAGGAGTATGCGTACCTTTAAATCAATCAATTTCTAAATGAAAAAGCCACATTAATTAATTTTTCCTTACTAATTGTTTGTATCATAACCTAGTTTTGTTTTTATTTTATATATTTATTTTATTAAGTTTTTTATTTTATTCGCATGGCTTTCTTTAGAATTTCAGTAAACATAAATCAAAATGCAGTGTGCTACTTACATGCTTCTGAAAAATATTTTCTTGTTCTTTTTACACGTATGTTGTACAATCCATTAACAATAAAATGTGGTGAAATAGCTTATCATGCCATTTCAAAACTGACGAAGTTCGTGGTGAGCATTGCTGCCAATTTTTTTTTTGAGTGTATTAAAAAAGACTCGGTACTAATTTGTTTGAATGATGGTTTTCAAGTTATTTAATCATACCAGATGCAGAAAAATTTCCCTATTGGAAAGTACTGACACCAAATTTTCCGTATTATAAGAAACACGGGAATGTTACTTTGGTTTGTATGCTTACGACGGCGCTATAATGGTTTTAAAACTATACTTTTATGTAAACTTTACAAATAATTAGTCTTAGAATGATTTTAAATTAAGCGTGGAGACCTACAGGTTTTCATATTATAATTTTTTCTTTGTTAATTTTTAGATATTGATTCTTGAATAATTTTGTCAAAATGGTTAAAACAATTTATTTTTAATATGATATTCCCAATTCAAAGAGTGCGCTACGAATGTAAAGTAATTTTTCCAGAATTTATAAGCTGTTAGATTTATTTACTTTCTCTTACCCATAAGATAGAGAAAGTATTGTTTTTGGGTCAAATTTTCAAACGCGAGATTCTGTTATATTTACACGTTTTGAGGTCCCCTGAATACGAAAATCATGTTTTTAGCAAATGGTCTGTGTGTGTGTCTGTGTGTCTGTCTGTTATCAGCATATCTCAAAAACAAATTATGGCAGAAAGTTCAAACTTGGTATTCTAAATGTGTATCATATAGGGATGCTACAGTAAGATTTTCGTTAAGATCATGCAAATGGTTCGTGTACAAGAACAATCAAGAGAATTCTAATACATTACGTCTATGGGGGAAATTGCAGGAAAGTAGAGTTTAACGTCTATAGACTGCACTAAACCAAATGAAACGAATATATATTTTTTGTAATAGAGATAGTTAACTGGGAAAAAAATTTGTGTATGCAGGAGCCTCGCCTTCCCCCTGGGGGGCAAGTCCCCCCTCGAGCGGAGTAAATTTTCATGATGGGTATCTTTCAAAAGAGCTCGCCAATACCTTTAAAACGAATGGTTGAACAATCGATCTGCGATAATTTAAAACAAAGTTATTAATTTTTTTTTTTTTACTTTTAACGAAAAAAAAAAAAAAAAAAACTTAGAAAAAAAATCGTACTTTTTTTTTTTTTTTTTTTAAATATTGAGAATAAAATGGACTTTTTTTTGGATATCTGGTGTTATACTACTTCTCTAATATGGAAATCGTCTGCCTTATCATAAAAGATAATTTTTTTTTAAAATAATTTTAAAAAATAGTTTTTTTAAAAAGAGAATTATTTTTTAATAACCGAATTAAATTCTATATAAATGTAGGTGCATTAATGAAACGGGGAGTTGAGGGGGGCGGTAGCCCCCCCTCACACAGAACTAATTATCATATAAAACTCTTCAGAAGCCTAATATGAATTGTTTAACATAGGTTTACGTAACAGTAATCGTTATCTTACCTACTAATTTGCAACCTGTATTTATAATATTAAATTTCAGGGTAAGAGAAAGTCGTGTGAGTGACACACCAGATTATTTCTTCTCCTCTAAAACCCTTTATTTTCCATTTTATCGAATCTGTTAAAGGCATGTATATTTTGTAATATTTTTTCTCTTCAGAAAGGAGCAGGGTCCGAGTAAAAAAAAAAAAAAAAAAAAAAAAAAAAAAACTTTTTTTCCCGACGATGAAAATCTATCAGACCAATTTCTACACACAAAAAGCAGATGTACCTTAATTTTTACTTTTTATTAAGAGAATGTTTGGTCTCCAAAATTGGAACAGAGTTGAGCGAAAAAATAGCCTCTCTGGCATGTAAAATACGTGTTGTACTTTACGAATTTATAATTTATTATATATTTTGTATATTTTGATCAAATAAAGTTGCAAAAATTTCTTTTATTTATTTGAAGAACTATAATTCGTATGCCATTAATAATAATGAGGCGTAATTATTTTTATACTTCGGATTAATATTTAAACTGAATATTGATTTGCCTTTATAACTAGATGATTAACAAATAATAATAATAAAAATAATAATAGTAAAACGTGTAAATCAAATCTAAATGCATGCGCAAAGATATTTATTTAATTAATTTATACATATTACTGTTAAATTATTACGTGTTCATTTCTCTTTAACTGATCATGAATTACTTTTATATTTTTCGAAAATTTTGGTACAAATGATGTAATAAAAAAAAAAAAAAAAAAAAAAAAACCTTTTACTTTGTTTTGCAATAGCATTTAAACAGAAAATGAGAATAAATGCTATTTCCACTTTTAAAATCCATTTATTTACAGGAAAAGGGCGGTAGGGAAAGTTAAAATCGATACGCCGCATGGTTTTTAACCTTACATAAAAACTAGTTATACGTTGTTAAATTGCTTTAATTTCCTGTCTACCCAAACGTAGCGTGTTTTTGCATTATTAAAAAATAGCGTTATTTAATCATATTGATTTTTTACGTTATGATGTCTTTATTCTACGAAAAAGTGGTAATAAATGACACGGATGTCGGTACAATCGGAAACTTTTGACAAGTTCTACCTTTCAATAAATATTTCCCTTGTGCAAGATTTCATGCTAAAATTTATATATTTGAATGTTATTTAAACTTTCAATTAATAGATATATAAATCAAAATAACAAAATAATTGTATTGTTTAATATTCAAAATATAAAATAGATTAGTAATAATGCACAAAACGTTAAAACTTCTCTATATTTAAAATGGTCCATACGTAATACAACTACTTTGAAACTGGAATTTAATCTTTAAAATCAACGAATTTATTTAGAGTGAATCTGTGTCCATCTTTTCACGAGAAAAAAGTACTAACTCTTAACATTTTATAAATCGATGAACTGCGAAAAACATTATGTTGAATTTAATAAGTATTTTAATGCAATTTTTGATTAGTAAAATACAATGCTTTAAAAATATTCTTTTAAAATGGTTTTATCACTCAAGTAGGTAAATCGATTATATCTAATTAGGCAGGTTAAAAAACAAGATGGTATTTTATAATAATTACATTATAAACAAATATCATAATAAGAAACTATTCTATCATTAAAATATTATTCTTATTGAGCCATAATTTATTGAATACACTGTCTTTGAAAAAAATTATGTTAACAGTAAAGGGCAAATATTCTGAGCAGGCGAAATCTGTCATTTATGACAGTGATATAGTGAATAACTTTTCATGTTATCCTATAAAATAGTACTTAGTTATTGACTTCCAATGAAAATATTCAATCTTCATAATCTTGCATTCACCGTAATGTATATATATAAAAGCAAAATTATTTATATTTATTTATTAAGGGTTAATTTTTAATAAATTAATAAAAATATGTTTTTTTCCCCCAAAACCATTCATAAACATTAGCTGGAATTTTAAAACAAATTAAAAATTTGCTCATTAATATAAAATTTCAGTGCAAATTACTTTACAGTTAATACTTTCATTACTCATGGAACAGCGTTTTTTCATTTAATATTTCAATGATTTAAACAACTTTTATGCGGCAAGAAAAATCTATAACTTCAAGACTTTTTTAATTCTTCCGTCATTGTTTAATTTCTGTTTTAAACGAGATATCAGTGTCTTATCGTTTTATTACCATAAAAAAAAAAAAAAGAAAAGAAATACACGCATGGACTTAATTTTTATTAAAGTTGAATTTTTATCTATTTTAAGTACTTTTAAGTTTAACATGTTGCGAAATTCTATGTCCAATAAAATGCCGATGAGCTGTGCGATGAGAAATATTTGTATTTTAAGTTCTATTATAATTAGCTAAAAATAAATAAACAAATAAAAATAACAAGTAGTGCCGCTTATTTTAGTTTACTATGTAGAAAAGTCGACAATGTCTTTATTTATTGGATAAGCAGTTATTCGAAATATTTTTCTTATTATATTTAGAGGTTAATAACAACCAATAAAATATTTAATATGCTCTCTACGTGTCATCAGATTAATATATTTTTTTATTTATCGAGATGAATACTTTTCTTATTATATTTAATAATTAATTAACCATCATTGAAATATTTAATATACTCGTCACTATTTCTTATTAGACAATCATAAACTTTTCTTTATCGAAAGCATATATCAATAGTCTCTTTTATTGTGCGCTATATAATCGATATGATAAATATGTATTTCTAGAGTCTTATAAGTTCTCATATTCACCACAAGTTAGATGTAAAAACTAAACACAGATATTTGGTTATTATATCAGAAGTGGGCAGCTATATTCTAGCTGATTATATTAGTTCAATCAAATTTGATTGAAGATTTAATCAAATACCAGACAGATATAATGTTGCAAACATGCATATTATTAATAACAGTTATTTAATAATTTATTTTCTAACAATCAATAGTTAAATGGATTTCTGCTTGGAGTTTAACGTAAAGTACTTTAACGATTATTTTAATCCGTTTTGAGAGCAAATATTGTCTTATCATAATGGACCAGAAACAAACCTTCTGAATTTACAATTACAAAATTATAAATTTATGGTATCAATGCTTAAATCGTATTAAATCTATGAATTTAAAATTCTATAACGATTAATTCATACCTTCATACAGCGATTACTGATTGTGGTTGGTTCAACGCCAAAAAGAAATTCTTTAAACATAATTTAAATTTAATATGACTGTAAACAACTATCTAATAATAAAATAAAAACTGTAATGAAATTTTGAAAATGTGTTTTTCTTATTATTATTTTATCTTAAATTTAGTGATGAATAAAAAACTAAATTTAATATTTCAGGCATTAAATATTATAATTTTTAGATTTAATTATCAATATATATGAAAACTCTATTAAATACGACTAGTAATCTGTGAGCAAAATGTGACTATTTAAAATATATTGTATTTAGATTAAACAAAAACACTATAAATTGTAAAAATAAAAATAAGATAAATTAAAAATTAAAACCACAAAAAATGTTCTCGTAAAGAATTAAGTACAAAACTTAATCAGGCTGAAAAAAGTAGGCATAAATGTAGCACAAAAGCAGCAACGCAAGAGTAAAGACGCAACAATTTACAGAAAAATGCACCGAAATACATATGTTGCAAGATGATGTATAAGATGCAAACGCAATAAATTATTTAAAAAAAAAAATGTCCGGGATCGAAAAAAATAAGCACAGCAGTTTTCATGTTGGGCCCATGCTTAATTTTTTTTCGCCTGATAGACTGTTGAGCTTATTTTTCTTTAACTAACTATTGCTTTATATATTGAAAGGAGACTTGGTGCGGGGTTATTAAAACCAAGGAAAACTACAACGTCTAGAAAGCCAAAGAGAAAAAGTTGGTGCACTGAAAAAAAAAAAAAAAATATATATATATATATATATAAGCACTTCCATAAATAAGTCTATATATTAGAGCACTTCTATATACAGGGTGTCCACTAATCGGCCCCAGATTTTAAAATTAATTTATTCCTAAACAAATTAGATAGACGAATGAAACAAACGGCATGTTTATTTTGAAAGCTGCGAAAATTGTTTACATGAGAATCAAAATTACTTACAAATATTTCCAATATGTTTCGCTGTATTCACAGAGTAGAGTTTTAGATATTTATGAATTCGTTCTCTGTGAGGAGTTATTGCCCCTTCACCACAATCTCTTCAAAATGCCCACCTTTCGCTGTGCATAGGTGGCGCAAGCGTAGAATGAAATTTTCAGTTACCTTCTATAGTGTGTTAATAGAAATGTTCGCATATGCCTCACAGATTAACTGTTCGAGGCCCTATGATGTTGTAGGGCTCTTCTGGAAGACAGTGTTCTTCAATGCGCCTCACAAAAAGTAGTCACAAGGGGTAAAATCGGATAAATATGGGGCCCAATCCCTGCCTTTTCCAGTAAATGAGGGATAGTCGAAAGCAATTACTTTAGTATCGAAATATTTCCGGTTCTTGTTCCCGTAGGATTTTGATTTAATCTGTGATATTCAAGTAAAGAAAAAAAAAAAAAAAAAAAGCTGTTCTGGGAAATGCATAATTGCATCACCTTTTACTCAGGATTCAGAGCACTATTAATAGTAACATGATTTTGGGATTACTTTGCCATCTGTTGGTGGCATTTGAAACTAAATGTTGAACTATAGTGCTTAAGATTTTTACAGTTTTCAAAATAAATATGCCGTTTGTTTTATTCTTCTATCTATCATTGCTTAGGAATAATTTAATTTTTAAATCAGGGGCCGATTAGCGGACTGTCGAAGTGCTCTTATATATAGAAGTGCTCCTATACATAAGAGCACTTCTCTCTCATTTCTCTTTGCACTGAAGATGGTATTCTAAATGCTACCGAAACAGCTGTCTGCTTCCCATTTTTTTTTCTCTTTGGTGTTTTAGACGTTGTATTTTCCCTTGGTTTTAATAACTGTTCCTTCACATATGCATAAATTTAAACAATTTATAGCATCTGGTTACAAATTTTCATTCGTCGTTATTCAACAACAGTATTCAAGTGCATTTTTCTGGAAAAAAAAAAAAAAAAAAAAAAAAAGATAATAATAATGATTATTGAATTTTTTTCTGTATTTAATAAGTTGATGTGATACTTACACTACTTCCTCTTAACCTATAGGCATATTATTACAGCTTAATGTGTAACTTATTGGATTCTGTATCTGAACATCTCTAGAGTATTTTAAATGGCAGTTTAAAACAGTTCTAGAAACAGTTTTTTTAGTCAAAATTTCTGTATGAGAGGCATCTATTTCTATGTGAGCTTGCGCCAACCTTAATCTCCCTTTAAATATTGTAGCTACATTCATAAAACATTTATGACCGTTATTAAATTTAGTTTCAAATTATTCAGAGAATTGCTGGCTGTATCACTCCATGAAACTATTAGACTAATTTTGATAAGACCTATATATTATTTATAAATCATATACACTATAAACAATGTATTTAAACTTAACACAATTTAAAAGAAGAAAAAGGCAGGGCACGATTTGAAATGCATTTGAAGCCAGTGCCGAACATAATACTAATATATCGGAATTCTTTTGTGTGGCCCTATGAAAGTGAAGGATGACTATATTCCATGCCATATTTTACGTAAAACATTCTTTTGTGCATATGAAAAATGTATGTCTATTTCATTTTGTTTTCAGTAGTCTAAATATGTACCTACCAGAGATTCCTCCCTTAAACGTGCTGTATTAGAATTTTTTTTATATGTTCCTGTACACGAAACGTTTGTCCGATTTCGATAAAAAAAATTTCAAGCAGCATCTCTGTATTATACCGATTTAGAGTACCAAATTTGAACTTTCTGCTTATATCTGTTATTCATTTACGTTGATAACATATATGCAGACACACACTTAAACACACACTTAGACCAATCGCTAAAACCCAATTTTAGTATTCAGAATACATGAAAACTTGTACATAAACATATCAAAATCTCAATTTCGAAAAATTGACTCACACAGCCCTCTTCTTTCTACCAGAAAAAAAAAAAAAAAAAAACTTTTTCTGCGATATATGGGTAAGAAAATGTAAAAAGTATTTAAATATTTACTTAAGGTAGAGAATTTAAGATAAATTCCGATTTTCCGATTCAGTTTAAATAGTGTTCACTATCCTCAACTTCTTCTTCTTCTTCTTTTTTTTTTTTTTTTTTTTTTTTGTAGATATTTTAATTTGATAGAAATGAATTAAAAAAATCAAATAGATAAAAATTACAAATAATATCGCTGATTATTAAAAGAGAGAGATGGTAATTTAATTAAAGGAATAACTATTCTTAAAGATACGATATTTTTATAAATTCACAGTCTAATAAAATAGAATTTAAAAGTAGAGTTCATTATCAATGTTATCTCTCCAATATCCCTTAAAAAAAAAAAAAAAAAAAAAAAAAAAAGTTGACAGTAATTCTAAAAAGTTGTTATGAAATAAAAGAAATTCTCTTTGTAATTAGAATATTCACCTGCGGGTTAAATCTATCCACATAATTCATTTTTTATTTCGTAATTTTTTTCTCTTTCCTTCTTTTTTGTAGTAGGTGTAAGAAAGATCAGAATCCAATTCCAATTTCATTTCTGGCAAACTAATCAGCATAATTTTACTTTAATGGTCAAATTAATGTATTGCTATTATCAACAGTTGTCAAAGATGGAAAGCAGTTTTCTTTTCTAAATGAAATACATTAGGCAATAAAAAATTCTCAGTTAATAGAGAAAAAATCATTAACATATATATATATATATATATATATATATATATATATATATTTTTTTTTTTTTTTTTGAAGTTTTATGTTTAATAATTTAAAAAAAAAATCCTCATTGACTATTATTTCTTAACTAGTCATCAAAATATAAATTTCAGTAATTACTTTCTCATACGCTTATATATGGTAGAGAAAGTATTGTTTTCGTGTCAAATTTTAGAAATTGAGCTTTTGTTATATTTACACGCTTTGAGATCACCTCAATCTGAAAATCATATTATTAGCGGTTGGTCTCTGTGTGTGTCTGTATGTTTGTGTGTTATCAGTATATCTCACAAACAAATAATAGCAGGAAGTCCAAACTCGGTATTCTACATCTGCATCATATAGTGACGTTACACTAAATATTTCGTTGAGATCAAGCAAATGGTTCGGGTACAAGGCCATCCAAGAGAATTCAAATACATTACGTCCACGGGAGAAATTTCTGTTAAGTACAGTGTAATATCTATTGGGTGCCCTAAACAAAATGGAATAAACACTTTTTTTTATATGTATAAAAGCATGTTTCGTGTAGATTGTGGTATGGAAATAATTCATCATTCGTTTACCAAAAGTATTTGGTTAAATTGGGGCTTGGAAATTGCTCGAAATGCATTTCATTTTGTCTTATATGTCTTTCATGTAAAACCAAATTTAAGTACACAATGTGATGTGCATATAGCTTATAGACAATATACAGGGCTACTCACAATTAAACTAAACATTCTTTTCTATTGAATATTATTGATGGAAGTGCTTTGTTACATTTTACAATGTCGACGAACAGTGTTCAAGAAGGAAAATTTATTTTTCACATCCATGCTGTAAACAAAGTACTTTTTGAAATTCTATATTAAATTCTAGTTTTTTTGTATTTTTTACCATATGGCTATGAGGAACTAATTTTAATTTCTGAGCAGCTTTTCTAGACATGGTAAAATATTACAGTAAAACACTTCCCTAACAACAAAAAAGAACGTTATGGCTTAAATACTGGCAGCCCTTCATATCTCCTGAAGGTTATGTACACACCACAGGGTGCAAATAAATATAATCCTATAATAATAACACCCGGCATAAACTATAATCTAGTTCTTTTGCATAGTAAACGAACAGTGAAAGTGAATGATTTCTATACCATATTGTACATGAAACATGTTTTTACGCATATAATATATATATATATATATATATATTCGTTTCATTTGATTTAGTGCAGTTTATAGATGTTAAACTCTATTTACCTGCAATTTCTCCCATAGACACGATATATTTGAATTATCTTGGTTGTCCCTGTACACGAACCGTTTGCTTAATCTCAACAAAAAGTTTAGTGTAGCATCTGTATATGATACATATTTAAAATACCAAGTTTGGAATTTATGTTATTTTTTGTTCTTAAGATATGCTGATGACACACACACACGCACACAGACACACACACGCACACACACACACACAGACCAACCGCTAAAAACATGATTTTTGGATTCGGGAACCTCAAAACGTATTAATGTAACAAAAACTCGATTTCGAAAATTTGACCCCAAAACAATATTTTCCGTATCATATATGTGGGTAACAGAAAGTAAAAAAACTTCCCATGATAATACGTTTTAATAATCTCTGTCTTAAGATTCATTAATGTTCTACCATATAAAACTGCTAATAGGACAAATTTTAAATTACAAAAACTGCTGAAACATTGTTAATTACTTTTCATGCTAGTATTACATTTAAAGAAAATGGCATATTTGAGTTCTATAATTAATTATAAAGGTACAGTCGGTAACAAGTCTCCGAACGCTAGCAAAAATTTCTATGTAAATAAAGTACACTTAATACAGTTTTGTTAAATAAATCCTTGTCGAATTCTCTTTTTAGACTGACTAAGAAGAGGATTCGACAAGGATTTATTTAACAAATCTGTATTAAGTGTACATTTTTTACATAGGAATTTTTGTTAGTGTTCGGAGACTTTTGTTACCGACTGTATTTGAAACATTTCTTACATTAAATTGTAAAGCATTGTTGTTTAAGTTCTGAAACAAATTTGACTACTTAAAATAATATCTGGACACAAATAATTCTAGAGATTAAAGTTAAGAAAGAGAATTTTTAAGTAACATTTTAAATAATGTCATTTAAAGGCCATATTTTAAAGGAAATGTATATTAAAATTCACAGTCATTGATATTTAAACATTCGTATATATCTCATATAATTTAATACATTTTGCTCATAAAAAAAATGTGTTTTAAATGAGTAGCAGTACTCATAATGACTGAATTTTGTTTGAATTTTAAGTGATAATTTTAGAGTGCATGATATGGACAATTATTGGGAAACACTGTATAAAATTTAAAGTATTTTTTTTAGATTGGCTTCATTTTTCTTATTTATTAGCCCTTTTGTATCATTCGGTTTGTTGTATTTAATAAGTTTTTAGTAAAAATCTGCTCATCTTTAAATGTAAGTTACAACGAATATAAAATTAAAATTAAAATGCTTTTAACAAATAAGATTAGTGAGTTAAAAGAAAAAAAAAAAAAAACAATATTTCTTTTCATTGCTTATAAAGAGTCGTTTTGTCATTAAAATAATAAAATTATCTCAAGAAAAAAAAAAAAACCTTACTTTGTGGGCTGCGCCATTTTTGTTGCTAAAGCGTCGTGCTCGTAATCGAAAGATTAGGTGTTCAATTCTTCATCCGGTCACTGATCATTGGATACATTAATGATGATAGTTGGTCTGTCTATCGTGACTGCAGTATTCACCACGTTTGCTACAATTAATATCTCCTAATATCTCCGTGGGTTGCATAAACGGTGGAGCCGCTCCTCCTCCACTACGAGGAGAATCAAAATTGTGATGAAATGTGTCCGGACAATCCCTAGGGGGAGGGAATCCACGACCGTCGCCAACAACCCATCAGGCAGCCCTAGTATGACGTTAATCACTCCAACACAGCCCGATTCCTTTCACCTGTACGTAGAGTTTACCTAATCTTCACTATTAACAAAATGAAAACATTGATTGTATCAAATATCATATCAAAACAATGGATTTATCAATTATTTCAATAACGCTGGAATTAACTCTGTCAACATACATTGTTATTAAGGTAATCCTTTAATTATAGAATTAAAAAAATGTTGTAAAAATAAGTGGCTGATATCAATTATTTATATATTTCGTTTTAATTTACTTATTGCACGCTAGTTCGCTTACTTTATGACGCCTGTCTGGAGTGTTTATTGGAGCAACCCATTACTATCAACATTTGTTTGCATCCTTACTTCCCGATATTGCAATTTCAACAGGAAATATAAACGATGCGAAGCTTATTTTTAAAGCATGGTGTATTTTATCTACAAATTTTGTTGCGACAAGAAAATTCACTTAAACAGTTATAATTTAAAGAGACAAACAAACAAACACTCAGAAAAACAAACATACCGGTTTTGAAATGTAATTAAATTTATGCAATACCAGTACCATATAGTTTTTAATTAAAGAAGAATTGTCGCAAAGGGAGTATCTAATTTAAATTTTTCCAAAAATATAGTTAAAGAGGTAAAGACATGCAAAAATAAATAAATAAATCACCTTTGTTTAGACATAATTATTAAACATAATGCTGTGCTATCTTTGTAAAATACTAGGCAAATAATTTACTCATTGATGTTTCTTTGCTTAAGATTTTAGTTCGAACATAACCATAAATCTTTAGGAAATTGCATCTAATGAGAATGATGTATAATTAACTTCGAAATCTAAGTCAATTTGCTTTTGGAAATAACTCATTTAGAATATTTGCATAAACCTGTACGCTTAAAGAATATACAAGCCAAATATATACACGTAGTATGCTCATTAAAATATGCCTTATTTCCAGTTCATTACTTTTAATAAATATCATTAGACATTAATGAGATACATTAGATCAAAAACCAACATAAATAAATGAGGATCAAAGGCAATTTAAATAAAAGAATCTAAGAATAAAGCTTACGAATAAAAATTAAAAATGTTCTGCTGGTTAAAAAAAAAAAAAAAAAAATCTTGCTTTTTTTTGTCACTCAGTAAATGAAGTAATGATACTCAAATATTCCCTCATAACCGTTTCAAAAAATAGTCTTCTTTCACCGCAATAACTTTCCTTAAATGGACAAAGTATCCCCATTTATTTTGTTAATTGCATTCTCATGTTACACAGTGATTAAATCTACCAAATGAATAATGATGCTTGGATAGTAATAGAAAGATTTTTTTCCCTTGTTCAGTTGAAATAGAAAAAGACATATTTATTAATGTTCTTTCATTAAAGCTTCTGTTGTATCGTCATTATGAGAAATATATTCAAGACTGGATTAGAAAATGGTGCTAATGTTGAGTATTAATAAATGAAGTGGTGAAGATAATTATAAATCTTATATTCAATGATGTTTGTTTTAATAAAGTTTCCCTTTGTACTGAATATTTGAATAAATATATTATTCTGTTCGATAAAATTATTTTCATCGGACCATTTACTTATCATTTAAAGAAAGTGATAAAAATATATTTGATATAAAACGAATAATACATATCTTAATTAAAAAACATATAATTTCAGCTAAAGCATGACTTGATTAAATGAATTTTCAATTGTTCAACCATTTTTCAATTTGGATTTAATCTTATTATTATTATTTTCTTTAATTGATTATGGCTTTTTAAAACGGGAAATGTAATTATTATCAAGAACAGAATTTTCAATCTACATTCAGAAAAAGTCTAAAAAGCTCTTTGGTAGACAGGGTGTATTAAAATCTAATATGCATAAAACTTTTCCAGACATCAATTATGTACAAGTATGTGAAAGTCTCATTCTTTGCGACCTAAATTTAATTTAAATTTGGATTCTGACTGCATTTTCATAAAAGCAATTTGTTTAAAATTAATGTATTGTTTACTTTTTAACAATTTCCAATAAAATTTAGAAGTGTTTATAACTTCGGTTTGTCTAGTATACCCGTCAGCTCTCTACTTGCCCGCGCTCTATTCTTCGTAAATTTTGTTAGAATGTTTTGAAATTTATAAATGGTATTCAAGTACATTGGGAATAGTAAAAATAGAATAAATAGAACCACTCACTGGTTTGTGTACAGAATACCCAAAATAATTCCAAAGCATTACGTATATGTGAGGTATTATATAAAGCATAGTTTAATACCCTTGTACAGCATAAGATATAATAAAATTAAGACTTATTATGCACAAAAGAAAGTCATATGCGTTGACATTCACGTTTTAGAAAGTGTGTAATTTATAATTAAAATATCGATAAAAATTTACGGATATTTTTCGATAATAATAGAGCTATATTAACTGACTACATTTCCTAAATTGCATTCGGAATTGATATTCACACTATAAAAAATTTTTGTGTAAGAATACACAAATTTTTTTACAGTGTATTGATGCATACCTAAGTAATTTTTTTTTTCAAAATTCATGCAAATTTGTAGGGTTTTATTCCTAAATTAAAATTCCAATAGGACTATTGCTTTACAATTCAGTTTCCAAAATTTAAGTTTTATATTTGATTCCCCCCCCCCCCTCTGCGGTCAAAAAAAAAAAAAAAAAAAAAAAAAAAAGAGTCATATTTGAGGACATTCTTTATATCAAATAGTTATTTTTTTTCTCTTTTCTTTCTCAATAGCATCTTCAAATTCTTATCCGCCCCCTTTAAATATGAAAATCTGAACAAGCAGTACAGAAATCCAGTTTTTCGTCGACGTTTAATTAAATTTGATGTTACGTTTACTACCTTATAAAAATTTTATACAAGCATACATTGTTAAAAATTTCAACAGAAAAACTCTGTGTAATCTATTACCTTAAGTCTATTATCTTAAGAAAAATAAACGGAGATGTTAAAAAACTTATTTTATACATTCCTTTTAATAACTAATATTAATTTAATTAATTGTTGTTGAGAATATATTTCGAACTTAGAATGCTTTTTTTAAAGTTGAAACAGTCATTTTTAATTTTAATTAAAAAATTAAATAATATAATTAGGTAAAAATACAGAATAAAGATTAAGAATCTCGATTATTCACTTTTAAGTAAGAATTTCTGTAAATTTACAGAGACTCAGGATAAATATTTACATGAAATTTACAGAAATTTTTAACAGTGTATTGTATTAAAATTAAACACTAGAAACTTTTTAAAATTCAGAAGACAAAATTCAAATATCTTATTCAACGTGTTAAACATATTTTGAGATAAAAATTGTACTGCTTTTAAAAAATAACAATGCAATTAATAACAATCAAAATTAATTCGTTCAACTTAAATTAAGCATAAAACCTTACATTTCAGCTTCAAGTATATTCCGGCTTCGTAGATATTCAAATATAGTAAAATATTTATAAAGTTAATTCGTTCAGTTTAAATGAATTTTTAATTTCGAATTAAAACTTTATATTCTGTGATACTTATCTGCTTTATATACATTATGAATATGATTTTTATAAATGTACGAAGCAGACTGCTTTTGTCCAAAACTAGTACCGCTGTTTATGCATATTTTACTTTGTCGGTGTTATCAAAATTGCAAAAATAACTCATTCTAAAATTACTCGCATTATAAAATTGATATCTTTCATAATTAAATTATATATACCTGCATATTCCTTTCGACTTTTATTAACAGTTACCAATGAACTACAAATTAAATATTTCTATGGACCTTTAACATGAAAACGTAATGTTTATTTTAAAAGTTTTTAACATTTTTGGAAACAGAAGTACTAGTACTCCGTTTCCTGATTCAACATTTTTCACAAGAAAACTCATTCTATAAAAATAATTTTCAAAGGAAATTCAAGTGTGTTATTTGATCATCTTATTTCTCATAATGAATGCTCTAAATAAATGTGCATCTAAGCTCACTGTCTCGACAAAGTCTAGTTAAATGATATGACCTGGAAATAACATCTCCAAATGCTACGTGTGTATTTTGTTTCTTAGATGCGTTGATTTTAGAACGAGTTCTCAAATTTAGTTGTTTATTTAATTAAAATAATGAAATGAAGGTTTTTCTGCGTCCTTTCCTAATTTTAGAAAATAGCCTTAGCTTGCGTTCCGTATGTTATGCGTATTTTTTTTGCATTGGTATTACTGACAATATTGGTTAAAAAAAAAAAAAAAAAAAAAAAAAAAAAAAAGATTAAAACACGATTTTTACTTCTTACCAAAATGATTGTTTAGTTGAATATTATAAAATTAAGTGAATTAGTACTAAAATAAGACATTTCTAAAATAATCCACTAAATTAAAAACTTAAAAATCCCTTGTTAGTGAAATAGTTTAACAGTTGAATTTTATGATATAATCAAAGAATTAATGTTACAGTAAGAAATGGAAAATAATTACACACTAACTTACGTTTAGTGACCCCCAAAAAATGAGTCACCGACTATAAAAATTAAGATTTACCCATAAAGCTGTCATGACTTTTTTCTCGGAGATGGGAAATGGCCTATAATAAGCTTTCAACATACTGAATTTTACAGCTATTTGTTACAGATCGAGTTGCTGGATTATTTTCTAAAGGCAGGGAGCTGGCCGTATAATTTAACGGTGAACTCTCTGAATTTTACTGAAATTTCTTAAAGTATATTATAAAAAATTAGAAAATGTTCTGTTTTTCATTCTCTAGAAGAAGGATGTCTTTTAAATTAATTTATTTACTTATTTTACTTATTTCATATGGTCTACCACACAGAAGAATAGAAAACAGAAAGATTCTACATAAAATTCATTGCGTTTATCTAATACTTAAAAATTCTATTCTTAGGAAGTAAATTTCATGGTACGTTATCAGAGTACATTTCTTGTTTTGAATAGCACTGTGATAAAGTAAAGTAAAGTAAAGTAAGTTTGAAACGCGCTTTATTTCTTTACCCGTTACAGGTAAATGGGCAATGTAAATGGAAAAAAACGTCCAAATTAAGGTAGGAAAGACGACTACATTAAGAAAAAAAAAAAACCCACTAATTTTTAAAAAGTTACATTTTTAAAGTTTTTATACAGTCCCTCTATGCAAATTTTGTCAATTACAAAGTTTTTATTTTTCATTCAACAAGACCATTAGAAAAAAACCGTATAACAATATCTTTAAAACCAACCGAATTATAATACAGAAGAAAAAGTGATTTATGCCATTTTTCCGCATCATGTAAAAGGCTGACTTTTCGGTGAAAAGAGGCATCATTTACAAATTGATAACGGAAATGTTTAGATCAAAAACATAATGTATCGTAAAATTCTCATATGCAATTAAATTAATCCTTAGAATTTTAAAATGTGTTTCGAATTTAGCATCTTGTTTAATAACGATTTTTTATAATATGTCACAAATTTACATTTCTATTTTGATATATGGTCCCTATAATCAGAGTTCAGTTTTCAATTAAATATAATTCATTCAGTTTTAAAGATACAAGAATGCGTTTTTTTGCAATGATGTTTTAGCTTTGAAAATAAAAACTTTCTAATTGACCAAATTTGTCTATAGGGGTCGTATAAAAATTTAAATAATGTAATTTTTTGAAAATTAACAGGAAGATATTTTTATTAGCGTAGTTTTATTTCCTATCTTATTTTGTACTCTTTGGCAATTTACGTTACCCTCTCATCTCTAACAATTAAAGAATTAAACCGCGTTTCAATCTTTTTGGGACACCCTGTATATAATAAAATAAAATTAATATAAATACTGAAAAAGAAATATAGGTCTTGAATAAAAGAAAAAACGACAAATATTTCTATAAAACATAAAAAATGTAACTTTTGTGATTGTTTGTACAAAAATAAAATAAAATAAAAGTGTGTGTGTGTGTGTGTGTCTTTTACAAATTTTAGTAGTTTAGTTGAAAATGCCTATTTCTGTTTCTACATATATGGAAAATAAAATCATAATTTATAAACGATGTGTGATTTTGTTACGGTGAGGAGTTGTTGTTTATCTCACTCTTGTTTTAATTTTCTTTAACTTATTATTTTTCTCAACTACTAAATTACATTAAAACGCGTTGTGTTAAAAAGCAAAAAACCCCAGGTTATCCAAATTTAACAAAAGTTTGTGCAATAAATTGCACCCTAGACAATTTGTGCAGCTGCCCTGCTATGAATATCCTTTCATCAAAATATGTAAACAAATTGGCATAAATTAAGGCCTATGACAGCCTCTTTCTATCATTAACCCATTATTAAACTTTACCTAAAACATTATGCATAGACAGAGACTCTCATAACTAACACAAACATAATGATAAAATAAAAAAGAAATACAGAGGACAATTACCTCCCCCCATAAATAAAAAAAAAAAAAAAAAAAAAAAAAAAAGAAATGTAGCCTGTGGTGAGTAAAGGAAAGTTAGCCTTTTCAACCAAAATATCTCATGTTATATAAACAATCATTTTTTTTCTTTGATCAAATATTCTGACTTAAACAAAAATATCTAACTCCTAATTTAATTTTATCTTTAGCCTCTCTTTTTTTTTCTCTAGACATACCTTTCCCCTCACCACAGACTACTAAATTGCCCTCAACAATAGAGTATATAAATATTGAAAAAAGAGAATACATATTTTATCTGACAGTTTCCTCCCAAATGATAATAAAGAAAAGAATTTAAGTGGTCACAGTTGTTCATTTAGAACAGTTGGCAAACTTAAGTTTTCGTATAATTTAGATACTTTTCTCATGAAAATTTTCCTACAATTTACTTTTTTACTTTTTTAAAAATATATTTTAGACAAAATTATTTCAAAGATTCACTGGTTTTTTCTCTCTTTTATTATAATTATATCCCATAATGTCGGGAAATATTATTATTTATTCATAATGCATGATTTAATTTCTTAATATATTATTACTTATACTTTGTATTCTTTTAAAAATAACAATTACTTAACTATTCACTGATTCACTATCGCTACGATCTTCCTTAAATGTGAATCTTACACCGTCGCCAATAATCCATTAGGCAGATCAAATTACATGTCAATCAAACCCAATCCAGCCTTTTACTGTCGCTTTTACTACAACTATGTCGAGTGAAAAAGGGAAAGTGTTTCATAATCTGTAAATCCTGCATGATTTTACTCTTCTGTTTTTTATCTAACATTCAGTCAGTCATTCGCTGTCTAACTCATTCTCACTATATCACATAATATGGGACGGCGTTTTATAATAATTTATCAATAATGCATAATTTTCCTTTCGTGCTTTTTTTTTTTTTTTTTTTAATACAGATTTGTTTCATATACGTATAAATAGACATAATTAAATTAAATTCTTCATTATCCCTTTCTATGTGTTGCGAGAATATAGTGTAATATAGGAAAGTCTTTCTTCTTATTTTATTGCAGGTGGTTTATTGAAATGGTAAGGATGCTCTTATAGAAAACTGTAAACGATAAACTTCAGGGATAAAGAAAATATTTGTTGTTATAAAAATTCTAAAATGAAAATAGACACTATACTAGAAAAAGAATAATAATGAAGAATGTGATTGATATATATATATATATATATATATATAAAAGACAAATTAATATAATTTTATGTGTATTATTCATAACTTCCCCAATTATGCAAATCTATGCTCACAAAAATAACTGTTTTATATATTTACATAACATAAACTATTTGTTTTAAATACATCAAGAATATATGTCAACGAAATATTAAATTAGAATATCTCAAATTAAAGACTTAATAAAATTGGTAATATATCATATATGTATTCTAACAAATAGCATCACTTTTATCAAAAGGAACTGATTTATAAAAAATAATTTTCATTAACACTAATAAAAATTGAAATAAGAAAATATAACCTAAGTCAATATTCATAAACACATAAAAAGTTTACTTTGCACGCTTTAATTTATTAATAAAAAATATCGTGTATCAATTATTTGAGCATCCACATTTCATGCCGGTGTGCGTTTGAAAATCGCACTGTAAAATAATATATCACTTTATGCGCTAAAAAAATGAATGGATATATATCGTCTAATCGAGCAACATCTTTTTTTTTTTCCGTATCGGTTAAAAACGACAAGAATAAAGTGTAAAATTAAAATAGATCTTTTTACTTTTTTTGAAACACGAATAAGCAAAAATGGAGAATGCGTGAGCAAAATTAACTCCGAAACTAATGCATTGTGGAGATCTAATGTCGAAATTACAGGTGACTCCTAAATGAATATTCAGGACGGCAAGCTCTCAGAGATTAATTTTGTGACTTGTCAGCAAATCCTGTGCTCTCATTGTTCCCCGGAATTATTAATTTCTCACAAAATGAAATCAAGCGGATAGAGGATAGATTACGCAATGAGCATGCAGTTATCACAGAAAATGTGTCATCTATCGTTTTGAGGGAATCGGTTGTAAACTGTCTTGTCAATGAAGACATCAAAGAGATTTTTTTTTTCTTTTTCAATACAAAATTTCATAATTCGTTACAACACATTATGTATGTGATATTCTAATGATATATATATATATATATATATATATATATATATATATTTAAGGAAAAGCTTCAAAATAGCGAATGAAATTTCTGTTAATTATCTCGTATCATGTTGTTTTTAATCCCCCACTTTATTATTATTATTATTATTATTTTAGTGTTTTTATATAAAATACAATATCCAAGGAACGCTCACAAACTGTGACACACCGATTGTAACCAAACATTACAGGTGGATAAAAAGTACAAAGATATATGAGGAGCAAACATTCAAACCGTGTTTTCTCCAAAAATTAAACTAGAATGTTGTAGCCACCACACGACTTTCTTCTATATTTTCCTATGCAAATTCACTCAGTAAAAATAATTTATTAAAATCATTGTTTAATAAAATTATCTTCCATGATAATGCAGTACGATTTCCATATTAGAGAAGTATTATAACACTAAATATACAAAAAAAATCAATTTATTCTCGATATTACATAAATAAATAAATAAATAATAATAATATATATATATATATATACATTGTTAAAAATGAAAAAAAAAATCGATAACTTTATTTTAAATTATCGCAGATAGATGCTTCAACCATTCATTTTAAAGGTATTGGCGAGCTCGTTTGAAAGATACCTATCAGGAAAATTTATTATGATCCTGGTAGTGGCTTTTTTATTTACACAACCAAACGTAACCATTTTTAAAGCAATTGCTAAATTTTTAAATGTATTCTACTGTTTTAAACTCTTCACAACCAAACATGTCCTGCTCATGTTTCACATTATACTGTGTAGCCATCTGACAACAGTGCCAATTGCAAAAAAAAGACTTTAGGCATCTGGCAACAAACATTGTTTTTTCCCGTAGAAACAAGAAGCCAGAACTTTGATGGAACAATATTTACTTTGTCTATTAGTAATGATATTTTTTAATAACGCTTGCTTATATTATTACTCATGCTACTGCAAGAATTAATTTATCTTTTTTATCATTTTGATTTGTAAATAGTGAATGCATATATATTTATAATTTGGAGTCTTATTTATGCAAACAACACGCAAACCTATAACTGGTGACCCGGATAAACAAATAATCGGTAGCTCTTTCTAAGGATGTCGCATTCAGCTCACTATAAATCTTCTGTTACAACCTTTTGATAATATTGAGTGACTTTTTCAAACCTTTTATGAAAGCTTCTCGTTTTTAAAAATAACATTTACATAAAATGACGGACTCAAAAACTGATTTACAGTCGACAAATGCTAATGAGAAACAAGATACTCAACTTGGCGATAGTGACTGGTTACCATCATTGGAAAGCAAGGTTAATACCCTAACCAAAGTTTTAACCCTTTATCTACTGACGGTACTTATAAGTACCACCCACTTCAAAATTACATAGAATAACCATTTTTACAAATATTCTAATGGTATTTAACAAGAACACTCTTTTAATTCCGTTCTTCCAAAATACATGGCAGCACGGGTTCTATGATGAGTATTTTAGCTGGGAAGGCGAATAGTTTTAAAACTGATGTTGCATTTTCAGCTGTCATTCTGATCGGATTGCCAAGATTGTCATTTTTGTTCCGCAAAAGTAGTTTAAGTCAAAAGTTAAGTTCCTTATTTTTTTTATATGTTAGTCAAGACCTTAGAAAACGATTTGACTATTTAATTTGAGTGAACAGTGTACATAATTGATTTTACAGTTGATTAACTTTGTGGTACTTTAAGTACCGTCAGTACACTGGATGTTAGAGAAAGCACAACTTCGTGTTTACTTTACGTCCATGTAGTTTGTTATTGTATTTCATTGCTTTGTAGGGTCATTACTAAACTGTAATAGAGTTATGCTTTTTAGGAATTTCTTTTTAGTTTAACTTATTTATTTCGCTTTTTCAGTATTTTTTTTTTTTTTAACTTTTTCAAAAAGTTTTGAAATTTGAATCGAAGCTTGCTTTTTTTTGCCACACAATTAAATGAAATAGCTATTCTTTATTCAAAAAATAACATTTTAATTTCTTTGTGTGTAACTGAGATTTAACAGTAATAGGCGGTTTTCAAGGTGCTATTATTTCTTTCCTCTTTTTATATTGTCTGAAAAAATGAAGCTCAGACTTCAAGAGGCTTTGTATTTATTACAGAGCCTATCATCTGAAAGCAGTTGTGCACTAACAGATGATTCTTCAGATGAAGAAGTCCCAGCAAATAATCTGCTAGAATTTTCGTCGGATTCTGAAGAAGACGATCAAGAGACTGAACAAGACCCATGGTGCAGTAGTTCATGTTCAGAAAATACAGTACTTCCTACCCCAGGATGCAGTAAATCAAGAGTGAATAGGCAATGGAAAAAAAAAAAAAAAAGAGATGTCCAGACCGAAGTTCCCATTTTACCCATAAAAATCTGAGTTTGTGGATACCACATTTGAACATTTAGTTGCATATATAGCATATAAAGAGTAGCAAGAAAACATATCTTCTTTGGAATATAGGCGTTGCACAACCAAAGGACTGCTTACAAAATCAAAATCAGAATCTAAACGAAAAGGAAGAGCCAAATCTAATGACAATGAGCAAGTTTTCTCTGCATACAAGAGGAGGAAAGGGAACATGTCTGTTTGTAAAGATATTCACTTAGAAAATCGAGGATGCCATTGGCCAATTTTTGTTTCGAATCGGGGTTGTTGTGAATTTTGTGCTTTAAAAAACAATCAATCGAAACCTCACTCAAAATGCGCAACGTGTAATGTATTTTTGCGTATTAATGAAAAGAAAAATTGTTTCTTTGAATATCATCAAATTTAAGTTTGTGTAAAACCTGTTTTCATGTGTAAAAAAAGTAAGTAAATTAAAAAAAAATTATAATTTTCAAAAATAAATTTTTTTGTGCTGTAACATATTATTGTTCGCTCGTTATTAACACTTTTAAGAGTTAAAACTGCGTTAAAAAAAGTCATACGGTCTTTTTGTATTATGAGACTATTTTAGTCCTCTGTGTACTGACAGTATTTTAAAGTACCAATTTAATTAATTAGCTCTAACGGATTAAATTTCCCAAAGATGAGTATTTTATTTATGTATATCCCTTAATTTTTGATGTAGTGACTCAAAAAAAATATTGCACGAAAAAAATTGCAGCACATCATAATGCAGTAGATAAAGGGTTAAAAGGTTTGACTTATTTGGAATGATCATCAAATTGGCAACTTATTTTTATTAATGGATTTATTACTATATTTTCTGCATATATAAGAAGATAGTATAAGATTTGAAAAAACTTTAGATTTCCGGTTTTCGATGAATTTACACGTTTTGAGATTCCCTTGCATTTCAATTAACTGAAATTTACTACTTATTTTTTAAAAAGTGGATTTATTACTAGTTTCTGCATATATAAGAAAGTAGAAGATACGAAAAAAAAATTGATTTCCGGTTTTCGACGAATTTACACACGTTTTGAGATTTCCTTGCATTTCAATTACGAAAAATTGACTACTTATTTTTAAAAAAGTAGATTTATTATTCTATCTTCTGCATATAAAAGAAGAAAGCATACAATTCAGAAAAAGAATTTAGATTTCCAGTTTTTGATAAAGTCACACGTTTTGAGATTTCCTGAACTCAATTCGACCGGCTTCATCTCAAATTCTGTGTTGCATAAACGCACCAAACCAAATGGTCTATGAGATGGATATTACGTAAAACTATGCTGTTCTAATTTGGGTGCATATCGGCCGACAAGTGTCGCTGCTGTGCTGGAACTTAATTCCATTTATGAGAAGGCAATTATTTTGCTTTGCTTTGCAAAAAGTGGTCGAGTTTCGACCACTGGGTGATACTAGTAAGACACAAGTAAACTTTAATATTCTAATCAGATCAAAACATCTTGATATTCATGCGGCCCTATGACTATAAGACTATAATCTACTTTTTTCTAGCTTGAAAAATATTTAAAAATTTCTAGAAATTACCGTAAGTTTCGAACGCTAGAAATTCAATCCCACTGATTATCAGACAGACAATTGTGCAGTAAGAATAAACATGCAGTAAAATAATACGAATAAAAGTAAGAAAGCACATTAAATTTATGGGCGTATAAACCACTGACAGTAATCACATAAGATTCCAATTACGTTTAAGTGACTATTTTATAAAGTATTGTTCAGTGACATTATATATTTCGAAATTACAATATAATATGCGCTGTATACGTAATTTGTTGCACTCATGAAAACAGAAATCTAAATCACGTTTCCTTTAAATATTTTTCATGCAATCCATATAAAAATATCAATTTTACAATTTACTATATTTTGAAAAGGTTTCTATAAGATTATAATAACAATAAAGATAAATACTTAGAAATTATATAATAAAAGAATACTTAAAAATGGAACTCCGTTAATATTTGTGCGTTTATTTTACATTCGAAAAATTTTATAGAAATGTATGTTTTATGCTTTATTTAATTTCACAGTTCTCATATATAAAATTATAATTTGATTTTAGAGACTTAAAAACGTTACTATGAAAAGTATTATTTATTTACTGAAATGAAAGTAACTCAGAATCTGAATATCTGTGTATTTGCATAATCCTTGTATATGTTTAGAAAAGAAAAGCTGCAATTTATTTTTCTGACATTTCCCACTAGAACGATTCTTCCTTCGAAAAGGGGTTTAATGCTTACTAGAATGTTTGGATATCTTTGAATGAAAAGAGATTCTTTTTTGTACACACAGTAAAAGATGCAGCTTATCATAATCTGGAGTCTACTTTAAGATGGTGTAAATTTTCAAATTTATGGAAGCTTCGATAAATTACCGATATTAGTTTTATAAAATTCTGATATATTTATCAGAAATAGCACAGGACTTACTTAAGTGTAGTAAATGTTCCAAATAAGGACACGTCGAAAATTTTGAAAATGTGCTCGTTTTTAATATATTACCTTGTATAGTAATAATTGCTTTAATTTTTGTGATATAATAGAAATTTTATGCAATATCATATAGAAATATTTAAAGTTTCATTTCTCTATACGCATTTGATATCATTGTAATGGATATTCTCTAATAAATATTCTCTAGATTTCGATAAGAAATGAGGCTTCATATTGCCTTAGTGTATACACATAGTTCAGAGTAAGAAGAAACAACTAGATATTTAACATGATAATTTTAAAATTTAAGTTAATTAATCAAGTTTATTATTTTGCATAGTAATCTAATTCTTATCGTTCCCAATTATTCCAATCAAATGTCATTCTTTTCACCTGTTACCCCTAACTGCCATTTTTCTCTCAGTGCATGGGATCTGCTTCCACCTGTCTGCGTTATCAGTCAAACGAAAATGCTCTTTTAATTAAAGTTAAACGTAGCGTAATATAATACTGCGTGACTTGTACAAAAATGGATTGCTATAAACCAAAATCATTATGGTGAGACCATGAATTCCATAAAAATAAGCTTAAAAGATTTAATTTTAAGTTTTATATACAAAGAAAAATATTAATACAACATAATATGTATAAGTATTTGCTCATAATATGTTATAACATTCTAAAAAAGAAAAAAAAATCGCTATTCCTTCTACTTATTATTTTTATTTAAAAGTAGTTAAGCTAGTATGTTACGGCCATCACAAAACTTTCTTCTATACCAGTCAATATAACGGCGCCACGTACCAGTTAACATGTACAAAAAATCATCATAGCATCCCACAATAAAGATTTTATTATATGCAGTCTGATTAAATTTTAACCAATATATGCAAAGATGCAGGCCGATGAAAAATCACACAAGGTGAGAAATATCAACACCACCTATCGGGTAATACACCTAAATTAAGTCAATGATCTTTTTCCATAATGATAATCTCACATATGAAATTTCGCACATTTATATCCTACTAGCAGGCTACGCCCGCTTCGCTAGTCACTAAATGAATCACTATAATTAATGAATTCTCAAAATTGCATCAATTTTTATCATGTGAAAAGAAGATTAAAATAAATTCTGATCGGGAAAAATATCGCATCGGGTCCCCACTTCGTTCGGCATCGCAGGCCATTGTGCGCTGCGCGCGCATTTATGTTAGACACTCTTAATGAATCACTATATTATCATAAGGGAAAAACATAAATGAAAAAACAAAAAAATTCTTCTCATATCGGTGGAATAATCGGTCTGGGCCCCCACTTACTGCGGCAGCGTAAACATGCGAGTATCCTAATAATTCTACACTATCGAGACTTAAGGGACCGCTTCACTCACCGCCTCCGGAAGCCGAAGCTAATGTTATTCTATGGGAAATTTTTCTTTACAAATAACTTATTAACTAATACATATTTTTAAATTCTGTTTTCACATTCAGAAAATTCCCAACTGTTAAATTGACGGACCTTTTTTAAAAAAATATTATTTTTATTTTTTTATATTTTATTTTGAAGCTGCAAAATACGAATTTTCAATATGTGAAATTTTTTCATTGTGCAATTTCAAAAAAAAAAAAAAAAAAAAATACATTTTTAAAAAAAGTCCGTCAATTTAACAGTTGGGAATTTTCCCAATCTATCCTAATATTTTTTTTCCGTTTTGAAAATATCTGAATTCGATTTGTAGCTCCAAAAAACTTCTATATACCAATTTTGGACGATCTAACACTATATTTATTTTTTTGCCCCTCCGCCCCCTCTTCCCGCACCTCCTAATAACTTTACAATTTCAAAAATATCCTCATTCGACCTGCAGGCCTTTAAAATCTACCTGTAGCAATTTTGAATGGCATAACTGTGTTTCTATTTTTTTTTTTTTTTTTTGCCCATAGTCCCCCCACCTGGGATGAATTTCTAAAATTCCAGAAACTAGTTTTTAGGTATTTGCGTGAGCTATATTTTAGTGCGAAAATCTCACATATGATTTTTATTTTTGTTTGCGATATAAAGGATTATTTGAAATCACGTTCCCTTCCCCCCCCCCCCCCAAATTTCTAAAACTCCAGAAATTGGTTTTTAGGTATTTGTATTAGCTATATTTTAGAGTAAAATTTTCCCGTATATCTGTTTTTATTTTCTTTGAGATACATAGGATTATGTGAAATCACCTTTTGACCCCTTCCCTCCATTAGGGACCTAATTTCTAAAATTCCAGAAATTAGTTTTTGGATATTTGTGTTAGCTATATTTTAAAGCAAAAAGTTTACGGATATCTGTTATTTTTGTTTGAGATTTGAAGGATTTTGTGAAATCATGTCTTGCCCTCCCTGCCCTCTTTGGGGGCGAATTTTGGAAAATCGCTTCTTACTGGATATCTACATCATAGAAGGAATATTTTCACGAAACGTTATGCTTCTAGGTCCAATTGGGCTGGGCGTTGATGACTCACTCACTCAGGACAAACGATTTTATATATATAGATAAAAGCTGAGATATAGCCTTCCCGTACTCAAGGAAAATTTTAGTATAGTTTAGCGACCCTCTGTCAATCTGCACCAAAATAAAATCGGCGTTACTTTTTTCATTATCAGTCTTTTACATGTCACCTTTTGTGCAAATATACGCTATAAAGGCTGAGATACTCTTATAGTAAATAAGGAAAACATTACATAGTGGTATCAACTATATTAAAATATGCACAAAAAGTTCATGCACAACAGTTTACGAAATGGTTCAACTAAATATAAATTTTTATGAAATCTATGTTCTTGAACTTGAGCTACTACAGAACTTTGTTCGCACAGAACATATATATACACACATATATATATATATATATATATTGGCCAAATCGTATTCAGTATATCTCAAATAAACCGGAAGTGGAAAAGTTTTTTACGAATGCCGTTCTTTTCTATTGAATGTAATTGATGGAAGTGCTTTGTTATATTTTACTATATCTAGTCTACGAACACGGATCAGAAAGGAAAATTAATTTTTCATACCCATGCTGTAAACGAATTTATTTAAAGTTCTTTTTTTAACTCTAGTTTTTCGTATAATATCACGTTCAGAGGGACCCTGAATTCGAAAGTCCAGGTTTTAGTGGTTGATCTGTATCTATATCTGTTATCAGCATAACTCTAAAACAAATAACTGCAGTAAATTAAAATTTGGTATTTTTAAGTTCGTATTAATTTGCCACATGAAAAAACTTGTTCAAGATTGGCAAATTTAAAGGCAAATTAATAACAGCTTTGATTAATAATAAAAATGTAAGCAGTATAAGTGAACGGAAGGGAGGGGTTGGCAGCCCCCCCCCCCCCTCATACAAAATTACATGTTAAATAAAACTGTACCTAAATCTATTTTACATTATTTTAAAAGTAGATTTATCTTTAATATCTTACCTTATTGGTCTTACGACTTAATCTGCAATATATTTCTATAGTATTGAAATGCAAGGTAAAAAAAAGTCGTGTGAGTGACACACCAGATAATTTAATTTGTTTTTTATGTTCAATAATATAATATTTTGATCTACTGCTCATTCACTCAATACACCTTTCCACCACTATAATAAGTGTTCCTCCTTAGAATGAAAAATCTGTAGTTGAGAGTATAGAGATGCTACATCTATACAAATTACTGTGTCTATGGTTTTATTTGAATTTTAAGATATTGCCAGATTTAACAGCTTTCTTCCTTAGGAATTTTAATACAAAATAATAGGGTCCGGCGGGGTAAAGTGGTTGCATGGGGTTAAGTGAGTATACTTAAAAAAAAAAAAAAATAATAATAATAATCTGGTGTGCCACTCACACGATTCGGTAATCTGGAAGCCACAAAACGTGTAAATATACAAAAAGCAAGCGATGAATATTTAGCTTTAAATTATATATTATTTACCATATGTCTATGAGGAATCCATTTCAATTCCTGAGCAGCTATCCTGGACATGATAAAATATTATAGTAAAGCACTTAACCTAATAATAAAAGAGAATGTTATCGCTTAAATATTTGCAGCCATTATATCCTTTGAAGATTATGTATAGACCACATGGTGCACCTAAATATAATCCTATAGTAATAATGCACGGCATAACATGAAATACACTTCCATCAATTTTCAGCTATTGCTGCATTATAACCTAGTTCTGTTGTGTAGTCCTGTAAATGAACAGTAAATGATTTTCCCAACCATATTCTACATATGTTTTTACACATATAAAAAATAAATATCCATTTGATTTAGTTCAGTCTATAGCTGTTAAACTCTACTTACTTACAATTTCCTCCATAGACGTAATGTGTCTGAATACTCATGGGTGTCCCTGTACACGAACCATCTGCTTCATCACAACGATAAACTTAGTGTAGCATCCCTATATCATACACAGAATACCAAGTTTGGGCTTTCTGCTACCACTTGTTCTTGAGATATGCTGATAACAGTCAGACACACACACAGACCAACCACTAAAAACATGATTTTCGGATTCACAGGACCTCAAAACGTGTAAATATAACAAAAACTCGCTTTCGAAAATTTGACCCCAAAATAATACTTTCTCCACCTTATCGGTAAGAGAAAGTAAAAAAAAAAAAAAAAAGGCTACGTATTTAAAATAATACAATATTTTTTATTTTTTATTTTTGTTTTGTATTTATTAGACATCTGCACAGTTTTTTCGCTACAGAAAGAAATAGTGGCAACTTAAAAATTATCGTTTTTAGTTTAAATTATTGTTCTACGTACAGCATATAGCAGCTATTACTCTTCCAAACTTCTTTTTTCCTCTTTTTTTATAGCACAGTTATAAGTTTTTTAAAAAAGAATAATAAGCATATAAAATATCTAAGAACATTAATTTACTTGAAGGTAAATTAAATTTATTATATTTTGTATTGGATGGGATATTTTATCATGTGGAGTAAAGTGGGTATAGCATTAGGTTTAAATATATGGCTAAATTATTATATAGGGTAATCTCGCGGAAACTGTCACTATGATAAAAATGAAATGAATGAAATGCTTTGAATTTTTCTTTTTTTTTTTTTTATCATATATATGTAATTGATACATTAAAAAAATATAGATCCTGCATATTATTTGCTAAATTAATAAAACGATTAATAAAATTGAAAATCCATTTTTAGCAATTTTATTTATAACCCTTAATCTACATGAATCTTTTGAGTGTTCCTGTAAATCTTAATGCTAATAATACAGTATTCTATAGAACACTTATTTTTTTTTTTTGGCCTGTGAATAATAAATGTAAATTTCATTATAATTTCTGCAAAATAAAGGCATTAAATTAAGGTTTAAAAAATATATCTCATAGAATGCAGTGCTTTGAAATTCTTTCGGGTGTCCCTGTTCACAAAGCAGTGGTAGTATTTACTCCCATTTAAATAAACAACATCCCATAGTACACATAAATAATATATACAATTTTCAAAGGAATCCCTGAATATTTATGGGAGTTATAACGCTCACAGACGGACAGACAGATGGGCTAATCGAACCCATAGTCACTGTTAAACATTGTTAGAAATTGTTAAATACGTTTAATGGAATCAAAAATGCAATTCCAGCAATTTTCGGGTGCACCTTAAAAATATCTTAATATTTTTGTGTGTCCTTGTAAATCGTAATGCTAATCGTACTGCATTTTACAGAAAACGTTTTCTTTTTGTGTATAAGTTATGACAATATCATTATGATTTGTACAAAATAAAATTAAAACATAGAAATTTATGGAAATACCTCTCATAGAACTCAATACTTTGGTTTGTGTCCTTGTACACAAACCAGCGGTTTTTCTTCCTCCATTTTCCATTGGGAACATCCCATACTGAACACAAATAAAATATATCAGTTTCAAAAAATTTCCATAAATGTTTACGGGAGTTAGAGCTCGGACAGACTGATAGACAAACAGACAACCGAGGTCATAAACACTTTTCAGGTTTGTTGGAAAGTGTTAAAAAAGATTTACTACTGGTAATTTTGCTCCTTTTTTACTAATTACTCACATTACCCCATGCCATGCGGTACTGTGGGTATAAAACTTGGTCTTTTTCTCTCAAATCTTTGTTATTTATTTAATTTTAAGTATTGAGTCGAAAATTCAAGCTCTATGTGTTCTCAACTCTTGTAATGTATATATGCAACATAAAGTTATTTAATTTTTTGAAATCTTATATTAATTTTGTTTCACTTATTTTTAAAAACGATGTTTTTATACCCATACTAGCAGGCTACGCCCGCTTCGCTGGTCACTATTTTTAAATGAATCACTATAGTTAATGAATTCTCAAAATTACATTAATTTTTATCATGCGAAAAAAGAAAAAAAAAAAAAAGAGAGAAAAAATGTGATTGGAAAAAATGTCGCAACGGGTCCCCACTGCCATTGGCAGCGCAAGCAATTGTGCGCTGCGCGCTCATTTATGTTCAACACTCTTAATGAATCACTATATTATCGTAAGGGAAAAAAAAATTCTCCCATCAGTGGAATAATCGGTTCGGGCCACCACTGCCTGCGGTAGCGCATACAGGCGCGCAAGGCTTGCATGCTCCTTCACCTACCATTCCCGCCCCTCTTAATTATTTTAGAGTTTAAAAAATACTCGCAGTCTTTCTCTTGGCTTCTAAACCTAATAATACTAATTTTCAACATTTATCTGAATTTCTTTATTTTTACCATTGCGCCCGATCCCTTCCCGCCCTTCGTAATAATTCAGTACTTTCGAAAATATCCGCAATCGATTTATCGGGCATCAATACCCAACAACACTAATTTTCAGCGCTCTAACTCTTATTTATATGTTTTTGCCCTTTCACCTCCCCTTCCCGTCTATCCTAATAATTATAAAAATTCGAAAATATACGCAATCGATTTGTAGGTATCAAAAACCTCCATGTACCAATTTAATAACTTTACAAATTCGAAAATATCCGCAATCGATTTCTAAGTATCAAAAGCATCTATGTACTATTTTAAACGACCGAACTCTATTATTTTTTGCCCTTCCTAATAACTTTACAAATTCGAAAATATCTGCAATCGATTCGTAGGTATCAAAAACCTTTATGTGCCATTTTTTAACGGTCTAACTCTATTTTTATTTTTTTGCCTCTCCGCCCCCCCCACACCTTTCTGACCCTCCTAATAACTTACACTTTCAAAAATATCCTCATTTGACTTGCAGGTCTCTAAAACCTATCTGTACCAATTTTGAACAGTCTAACTATATTTATATTTTTTTACCCCATAGCCCCCCCTTTCCCGCCCCACCTGGGACTAATTTCTAAAATTAAAGAAATTATTTTTTATGCATTTATGGGAACTACATTTTAGAGCAAAAATATCTTACACATATATTTTTTTCTGTTTGCAATATAAAGGATTATTTCAAATCACGTTTTGCCCCCTCTCCTTCCCTCTTGGGGGCTGAATTTTGAAAATTCCACAAATCAGTTTTTAAGTATTTGTATTAGCTATATATTAGAGCAAAAATTTCACATATATCTGTTTTTATGTTTGAGATATATAGGAGTATGTGAAACCACGTTTTGCGCATGTGAAATCACATTTTGCCCCCTTTCCGCCCTTGAGGACCGAACTTCTAAAATTGCAGAAATTGGTTTTTAGATAATTAAATTAGCTATACTTAAAAGCAAAAATTTTACGGATATCTGTTTTTTTCTTTGATATACGAAGGCTTTTGTGAAATCACATTTTGCCCCCTACACCCCCTTGGGGGGCGAATTTCGCAAAATCGCTTCTTAGGGGGTGCTTACACTATATGTTCTATAATCTAACCCAGATTTGAGTCAGTGGCTCCAATAGATTTTGCTGTGCGTTGATGAGTCAGTGAGTGAGTGGAAGTACTCTTTTATATGTATAGATTATCCCCACCTGACCCTACATGTATAAAATAAAAAAATCCATAAAAAGAATTTTTAAATACCTTCTTCACATCATAAGAGAATTTTTTTTTTCTAAAACTCTCATTAATCTTTCTTTTCGAACGTTACCAATTTCGATACACTACTGCCTTGATTGATATGTTAAAAGTGTACGACAAATTTCATGGTTGCGCATTTATATATAGATTATTAATCTCCATAACAATATATGATTATCAAAATAGCATATTTTTAATTTTAAAATACACTTTTATGATTTTTGCTCTTATTGAAAATGTTCGCAATTTATATACAGGTGACTTCGTCTACAGATTGAGATAGGTTAACACGGCATCTGGTGGTAAACAATAAAATCAACATTATTTAATCTGACACGGAAAGATATACGGGAAAAATGTCAGTTGCGAAGTTAGAGAGCATCCGGAATTCTTTATGAAAAAGTACTTTATACACAATGATGCTGAGGGGGGGAAAACATGTGTAAATTGCGTGTTTGTTTTGTTGTAACCTTTCTAATTTTTGACGTTATGTGAAACATGCATTATACAACAGAATTATGATACCAGTTAATTTTTGATTGAAATTATTATACTTTCTCCTTTTGTTCGTGGTTTTTAAGGTCACGAGGTTAATAAGAAATGCTGACTAAACGCACGTTTTACAATTTCTCATTTTAGAATTGTTTTGTGCAAGCTGTCTTTTTTGTATTAAATCGAGGATGATCTACATTTTTACATATAGCATTTTCCCTGTGTTTCTTACTATATTTGGGATATAAATGCTAGCTTCACTGTTTATCACCAGGAAGCACTATAAACACCTCACCTTTTAATGCATAGCCACATTACTCTACTTAAGAACTGTTTTCTTATCTATTCTTCATATCACTTCTAACGAGCTGTGGTATTTACAAGAATATTACAAAAGAAATATTATATTTTGAAAGAGATCTCATACTGTACGTAAGAATATTAATTTTATAATTTTCCAAAACTGAAGCAACCCTTAAAAAACATACAACTTTTTTTTGAAATTTTAACACGAATTAAAAATATGGCAATCAGTTGAAACACACTTAATTTTAACATATATTAGAACAACTTAAAAGATATGAGACCCTTTATATCACAATTACGGACATTTAACGCAATTTTTGGCAGCCTAAGAAAAACTTTTCTCGCGAGTAAGAGAAACCAAATATTAATTAAAATGATAGTAATAAAGTAATTCGATATCGAAATTTATTTTTGACGCAAAGTTGTCTTCAATAATAAATATCGTAAACACATCATAGATTTTCTTCCCAGAAAGCGAGATACGCATTATTGTTTTAGAGGCGATAATGTGCTGTGCTTTAACATCACATTAATATATTGTTTAAATTTGCTGTTAAAACCCTTATTATTATTCAAGAATGTCCGCGATTTTTTGGCCGCGGTCAATAAAAGAAGCAGATTCGTAATTGAAAGGTTGGAGGTTCGATCCTCGAGCCAGCTGAAGACCGCCGTGTACGCTAATTGCTACTGAAACACGTTAAATACACCGTGGTCACACAATCCTCCGAGTTCCCATCAAAATTATAACTCTCGGGGGTACTGGATCATGTTATTTACTCGCCCCTGATCTGGATCAAAATTTAAGCTCTTGTTTTTTGTTGGTGCTGCCATCTTTAGCCAGTTACTCGAGCTACGTCTATCCTCCACAACTTGTGGTGCTCTTCTAAAAAACGGAAAAACCTTCCCTGCGGTCGGGTAGTTTCACAACCGGGGCTTCGAGTGTGAATGGCATAAGAGACAATAACAACACACTGTTTTTTTTTTTTTAATAGTCAACAAAATTATAGAATTAATAAGTATTGAAGTGAGAATTATTAAAATAATATCTTCCTGTGTATAATAGAATCAAATGAAAAAAGGAAAAATTTTAATACAGTTCTATATTAATTAAAAAGCATGCTTTCTAGCTTCAAAAATATTTTACCTCTTCTTACTGGATTGAAATATTTGATTTTAACATTATTGCTAAAATTGAAAATCCTATTTTAAGATTAAGTGTTTTATTTAGGGAAAAAAATGAAAACTTTTTGAAGGAATTAAAATGTACGGCATTAAAATTGCAAATATGAACTGAAAAACGTAATTCAATTTTAAAGAAGTATGAACCAGAACATATCTACTGTTTCATGAATAATTCATATTATCTAAACTTTAGTATATGAATTTAGTAAAGAAAGAAAATATGAAGTGAGTTTTTATCAGAATTTGTGTTTTAAATGTTGCATAAAATAATTTAAATATCAACAAATATAAACAAAACATAAGTAAATTAAATGTTATACACATGAAACATTCTGAATTTCTTTATACTTGGGTCCGTAAAATATAATAAAATAAAATAAACTTTTTTGTGTTTTAGATAAAACTAAAATTAAATTATGAGCATTTTTCACAACCGGAAAAAACTATTTTCTGTTTCATTGGAAACGTTGAGCGTAAGCAGAGCCAAAAAAAGACAATGCTTGCGACTCAGGTGTTCTGCGAAATGTAGCGAAAATTCAAAATGCCAAAGGCATGAAATATTTTGTGAAGGTCGAAAATCACAGTCTTTCCGAAAAGTAAAAGCTTTTAGAGATAAAAAAAGATAAAAACCCATTTCAGTCGGGAAAAATTTATCGATGACAAAAGAATTTTTTAAAGAAAAAACAGAGAAAAAAAAAACTTAAAAAATAAATAAATAAATAAAAATAATATAAATTCATTTGAATATTTTATACAGGTGTCCCCTCTTTAACTCAGGTTCCTGTTTATGCGGATCGGTAATTATTACTGTTATTATTATTATTTTAAGGTGCTTTCTCGATAATTGCGGGAGAAATTTCAATTAATGCGCATTCGACTAGGCAATCTCTCTCTCTCTCATCCTTTCTTCTTGATACGATAGGTGTTTCAGTCAGTGTCATTATCAATTTTTATTCATCACCTTGAATGAACGTCAAAACATTCTTGTTTTTATTTAAAACATGTAAAGCTGAATGTTTGTTATTGCATCTGTCGGAATTTTTAGTCCGGATTATTAGATTTTATGAAAAACTGGCAGGCTTATTAATTAGGACAATTCCTAGCTAACGCCGTACTTTGTAGTTTATATTTTTATCGCGATGAAGAGTTATGCAAAATTATTTTTTCCACATTAATCGTTAAATGTTTATGGTGTTTTGTTTGCAACTTTTTCTTTTAAATAGCATCAAGTATTATTAATAATGCACAAAATATTTAGAAAATTAGTCAGTATTCTACAAAAGAAACTGTATCCTAACGTTTTACATACGATAATGCATTCTATGTGATAAGATATTTTATTATTATACATATTTTGATCTTACTTAGAGGCTTTTGAAATATAATTCAGGATTGATTTGCAAAGTTTGAGTAATTTAAATAATTATCTTGAAATTCTGTGTTCATGTGCATTACTAAAAGGAATTTTTTTATGACATGCTTTTTAATCATTTCCTTACAAATCTTTCTATATCTCTTTTTCAATTCACTTATGGTTATGTTATGTGTTTATTTATCCGAGAAATCTATTTACCGCCTTTAATGGATGTGTTTTCAACTAAGAAAAAACAATTCACCCATACAGCTGCATAACTACAGGTAATAAAAAAAAATTACAGTTAATTACAGTTTCAATTTATAATCCAATAAACATTCAAATAGAAAATAGAAAATAAATTAAACTATGAGAAAGCAGAATAAAAGACATTACATTTTCTATTAATGGGATAGAGGGGAAAATACCATTCGTAAAAGCTACCACTACTTTACCAAGACAAAAGACTTTTAAAATTGGTTTTCTATCAATAGGTGTTAAATGATAGAAACCAGCGCTATCAAGATCTAAGTCTTAAAAAATAAATTAACTCTATCTTATCAGATGTGAGTATTATTGGAAAGTATTTAAATGCAGCTTAATTAATGTAAACTAAAGAAATTATATATGTATAAATAAAATGTATTTAAAATTTTTTTAGTCTTTATATATATAAACTATTATGAATTTGATGCTCTAAATATTTATAATTAACTTATATTCATTTTATATAAATACTATCCATTTTATGTATACATTAATTTTTACTTATTCGAACTTAAAAATGCCGGGATTACGCATAATTTTAAAATGGTCTAAAATCGATAGTAATGTTAATCGGGAAGCGTATATGAGTTCAGAAACTCGTTGTCTAAAATAAATTTTAGCTGAAAGTTTTTAAAAAAATTTATACTATTAAATTTAATTGTGGCTGATGCGATTACAATGAAAAAAGTTCAATGAAACATTTATGATAAAATAATGATTACAGAAGCTTACACAATGGGACAAATCAAGTAAAAGCAGCAGTAAAACCAGTATGTTGTGGCCATCACAAAACTTTGTTCTATATCATTCTATATAACAGCACCACTTATTGTTTAACACGTTTAATCATAGCTTCTCACAATAAAAATTTTATAAATGAAGTTTAGTGCAATTTTAACCACAAATGCTGAGAAGTAGTTACTGGAAAAAATCATTAAAGGTGATAAGCAGTGGCATCTCCTCTCCACCGACATACACCCAACTTAAGTGAGCATTAGATTTCATAATGGTTATTTCACATATCAAGTATGGCGCATTTATGTGTCATAAAAACTGAGATTTTGCTAAATTGTAGTACACAGAGCCACTTGACAGCCCAAACTGAAACAGCATAATCTTCATAATGGCCCTCTTACATACCCAGTTTTGTAATATTATACACAACAGAATCTGAAATATAACCTACAAGTTCACAAGGAAAATTACAGCATAGCAACGGTACTGAGCGGCCGATAAATATCCCAATTGAATCAGCATAATGGTTCATAATGTTAGGATTCACCCGAAGAGCCAGAAAGTGAAACATTTAGATTAAGAAGCAAACCAAAGTTACTGATGTCTTTTCTAGAGAAGAAGTTAAAATCGAGCTGGAATGGGCACCTTGCCAGAAGAAATGATGATAGATGGACTATCAAAGTCCTATTTTGGATACCGAGAGATAAGAAAAGACCGAGGAAGAGACCACTGTGCCGTTGGTTGGGTTTAACGTCGCACTAGTACTGCACAATGGGTAATTGGTGATTGTCTGAGACATACCCCTACGGATGGTCCGGAGACGTTACCCCACAGTTTTTATCCTCCACCCCTGTGCCGTTGGAGAAATAAAATTGTGAAGTTTGGAAGAGCAAAATGGGGAAGGATTGCAGAAAATAAAACAGACTGGAATCAGCTAGGAGAGGCATTTATCCTGCAATGGATTGATAAAGGCTGAAATTGATGATGATGATGATGGTATGCATATATATATATATATATATATATATATATATATATATACATATATAGATAGATATATGTGGCTAATCCTGGACGATAACCTCTGGGCCCTTATGCTCGACCCTTTCAAAGCTTTGGTTACTTTTTCCTGTCTATTCTGACCTCACTTTATTATCAGTGTTAGTTTTCTTTTTCCACACACTTGCGATTGTGAGTCTTTTCGTTTTCATCCCATGCTTTTTTTTTCATTTTAAAGTGCGGGGTTATATATTAGGTGGTCTCATTAGGCGAGACACAACTAACTCTCGACAATAGCTTCAGAGCCCCTATGCCCAACCCTTACCCAGCTTCGGGGACTTATATATATGTATGCAAGGCTGTAATTCGTAATGCATGAGTGCAGCCTAGCTATCCAAGTCAACACCAAAAAGAAATTAAAAAATTAAGAATTATCACAAATTTAAATTATGTTAAAATGTATTTTCAATAAGAAATAAAATGTTTACTGTGTTAGTACAATTACTTTTAAAATCTATGTTGGACGCGTAAAATTATGACTTAAATGTTATGTGCATTGGATTAAAAAATTAAAATCACACGACAGAACTATCCTGTTCATGTAAGTCAGATGATAAGTAGACAAGATTTACTGTTAAACTCCATCACTATATGACAGAATTTACAACACTTTGAAATTTTTATTCATTTATTTTTATTACATGAATGAACTCAGTTAATTTACACACATAGACGTTAATATGGCTAATTTCAATTTATGGTTAATTTCAATTATGTAAAATATTTTATATAATTCATTTCTTCGATGCATGTACACTGTACATGGTATTCGAGAACTCTTGGTAAAAAAATTCAAGAAGTGATAGAACACGCCTAAACAAGCATTTTTTTTTTCATACAAAGCATGATTGCAAGGCAAGCAGTGAACTTCTAGATGACACTTCAGATTGAATTTTTCCACATTTATGATTCTGCGTTGTTTTGTCCGCGCTATTTCCTAAGGATTTTTGGCTTAGCCCCTGGTTTTTTTACCATTCATATCAATTGAAATGGAAGAATACAATCTGAAATGCCATCTAGAGGTTCGCTACTTGCGTTGTGACCATGCCTTATGTAACATAAATTGCTCTTTTAGAGGTGTCCTATTACCTCTTAATTTTTTTACCAAGAATTTTGAAACACCATGTATATTGATTAATCAAAGAAGAAGAAATTAATATTTAGAATGCGTTTCAGTGATAATTAACGAGAAAACGTTATACAAGAATACGAAAAAACTATGAAATTCGACAAAGCACTGTTTTCTAAAACTATGCAATCTGAGAAGAAGAAGAAGAAGAAGAAGAAGAAGAAAAAGAAAAAATAAAATCAGTAAACGAAAAAGCTTTAAGCATCTTGAATAAAATGTTGCTTTTATCACTGATCCGAAATAGATTAATTTCAAATTATTTTTGATTTCTTATTTAAAATTTCAATCATGCAATGCAACTAATGGTATTTACATTTTGGATAAATAATATACCTATTTAAATTTTTAAATTTTTGCTTCCTAAAAAATTTGTGAATCTAAAATATACTTAAAAAAATAACTGCTAAACGGCAATTTTCCGCTGAATAAATAATAGTAATAAAAGAGAGCATGTTATTGGCTATCCAGTGTTTTCAAAAGATCGGAATCGTAAATATTAACAATAAATTATTATTAATAAAAAATAAATATTATTGAAATTTTTTTAAAAGTATTTCACTGAATTTTTTAAGAATTTATATTGTAAGTTAAACTTCTTTTTTAACAATTTTTATTTAAATACATATGTTTTCTACATGCACTTATCTTTCGAAATCTTCGCTGTCTTATACACTAGATAAAACACATATCACCTGCTTCAGTTCAAAACTGAAATGATATGATCAGCGTAATCAAATGATGAATGCTCAAAGGATTTCGAAGTGCACATAAGGCACGTCTAGAGTGAAATTAACAATTGAATCGCCTTCTTATTCATCTAATTGATTCTAGATGCATATTGAGATGAATTATTAATGAGTCAAAATAACAGTTACACCTTTTGAATTGCGTTACGAAATTATATCAAGCAATATTAAATCCAAGAAGTAAAAATAAACATTTTTAATAAATAATTTATGTAAAAATACTTTTAATAAACTATTTAACTATTAGAGAGAAAATAGTTTTGAGAAAATTTTGAAAGTTTTACTGTTTCTTTCTTTCTTTTTTTTTTTTTTTTTTTTTTGTTTTTTAATGTGATATTAAGTAAAATTAACCCGCGAATTTTAATTGCTGAAGAATATCTTTCGAAATGATTAAAAAGAAAAAAATGGAAATGTAATTAGTTTTTGAAAATATACGGATGATAAATGTGTCTTTTTACTTCTATTATACCCGACTACCGTAGGTAATGGAAGTATTGTATTCGGTACAAAAATTCGATATCGAGTTCTCAACTTTTACATGTTTTAAGGTCCAAAAAAGTAGTTTTGGCAATTGGTCAGAGTGTCTGTGTTTGTGTGTGTGTGTGTATGCGGGGAATCTCCTGACTATCTTATACCCGAAACTAATAAAGATAGAACTACGAAACTTCACGATTGAGACAGGTCTTGTGTACAGATGAAATTTCCAAATTTTGGTGAAAGTTGAAAAATCAGCAGGGGGACATCAAAAACCGGAAGAGAGACTGTATGTAAGTATCTCAAAAACGGCTCTATCAATTTTCTTCATAGTTACTATATAAATACTATATTATATATCCTTTTGAATGGTATAGATTATTTGTTCAGGAAAATTGACATACGTTCTGTATAAATAGCTTAATTTCAGGTCTCGCAAGTGCTTTCCTTTTAAAAACGGCTGTACGTATTTTTTTTTTTTTTTTTTGAAACTGGTCATATTAACCACTTACAAATATCCTTTTGTATGTAATTGTTGTTTGCCGGTCAAGAATTGATTATGCCATGTAAAAATTGGTATCACTAAAACGGCCCTAACGATTTTCTTGAAAATTGTTACGTAAACATATTTTAGATATCCTTTCTCATGTATTATGTGATTATTACAGGAAAATTAATAGTCATTCTGCTCAGGTAGGTCAGTTTTAGATCCTGGAAATTGGTGTTTCAAAAAATAACTCTAACTTTTTTTTTTTTAACTCGCTATGTAAACTCTGCTTTATAGACTATAACAAAAAAAAAAAAAAAAAAAAAAAAAAAAAAAGTGACGCAGCAAGAAGAAGTTAACCGAATGGGACAAAAATTGGTAGATGTGATGTACATGTGGAGAAAAACAATTGATTAAAAATTCAGAAAATTTGAATGATTTAATCAAGAGAAAGGGCCTCAGAAATTGCACAAGTCAATATCACGTTGGTTTACTTCATGCCCTTAGGTACGTAGTTATTCGGCTTGGTATTAATTAATAGAGTTGGCAGAAGTGCTCATGTGAAGTATCGTGGCAAATTCTGTCCAATTGATGCGTTAGATTAGTAAAATCTCCAGCTGGTTGTTGGACCTTTTTCATGATGCTCCAACCGCCCTCAATGGAAGAGAGATCCAGAAATTGAGCTCAACCCCATTTCTCTGAGCCACCTATTAAAGGGTCTTTGAAGTCACTGAAGTATCAGTTGCACGTAGGATTGGTGATAATGATGAATTGAAGCTTGAGTACCGCTTTGACGATTGACTGGTTCTTACTGTCTGTCTTCTCTTTAGGCAGACCGTTTTCTCCTTGACGCTGTTCATCCATTCCTGTCAATATTATCTAATAGTGGTACCGCTTCTTTCCCATTGTCGAAAAAATCGCAGATTAGACCAACCGGCTTCTTTTAGCCCAAACTACACACCACACTCAAATGCTGACATCTGCGCATGTTGTTTGCGCACCGGTATGCGAGGCATAGTTACTGTCTTTCTGAGAAGATAAAATAAAATTCTCGAAGAATGTATGACCTGGAATCAAAATTTCTCATTTTTAATATTCTGCAAGTTGCGAATTGAGATGCGCTGCAGGGTCGCATGGCATTCGATGGCAGCCAAACTTTAAAATTTTGCATTTTCCTTCGAAACTTGTATGTATATCAAATTTTGTCCAGTTTGAATTACTCCTTCTTGGTGCGTCGCTTTTTTTGTTGTAGAGTATATTTCTTTACACGCGCATGAACATTCTGTTACCGGAAAATTTTTAGGTGTCTACTTCGTTAGGTCAATTTTATGTCCTCTGATCTCATTATCTCCAAAATGTGCATGTAATCGGTGTAATAGAGGGTAATGGAAGTCGTGTGAATGTTTCCCACCGCATTTTTATGTGTTTTTATTTTAATAAATTATTGAAATAATATGATTTAAAATGCATTGTTAGAAAGCAGGAATATATATTTAAAATATATGTATTTATTTGAAAATGAGACATTTATAATGCTTATTTTTATTACGAGATTATTACGCCTTTTAAAAATTATTTTGTAATAGCTTTTTCCGTACGAAACTTTATTTAACTGCTCTTTATAAGGATATTTTGTGCTGAAAGAGAATAAAAACAATCAAGTAAAGAGAAATCATAGAATTTTTTTTCTTACTATTTTCCGAAATTAGTGTCATGTCTGAGCCTAAGATTTGCTCTTATACTAATTATTTTATAAGTTATTGTGCAGTTTTAAAAGACTGAAAATAAATCTAACATACTTGTGCTTCTCTTTTTAAATCTTTACACTATTGACGGTGATTCATTCCAGGATTGTATTTAAAAAAATGAAGTTAATGTAAAATTTAGGAAAGTAAAATATTTTTTATCTGTTCACCGGATTATTTTCAATGTTATAACAAATAATATTTTTCACTGATGCCTGAAAAAAGTTATTTATCATATGATAGTAAAATATATTTCGCTTGTCTATCAAAAATGAGTTTGTAAACGTAAAAGCAGGTTTTGTAGTATAATAAAATGAGGAAAATTGTTCACATAATATTTGTCCGATTTCAAGTCAAGTCAACGAGGTGCTTTGGAGTACCTGCATTTGGGCGCGTCCAATGTTTATCTCCAATGAAACTGAGAAAAATGTAAATAGATTTTTCTAAAAAAAAAAAAAAAAAAAAAAAAAAATGTTCAATTTATTACATACGATACCATAATATGCTCTTCAGATTTTTGAATAGTTTTTTGCAAGGCTTGAAGATAGATAAAACAGTTTTTCCGAAATTTTAATTACAAGAAAAATGTCAGACGTTGGTAAAAATGTGCTACGTTCTACGGAGATCAGCTGGTCCTCAAATGAGCGTCCGTCCTTTTTGTTTGATGATTAGTCTCTCTCCGTTCAGGATTTTCATTAGGTCCAATCATAGATCGACACGCCAAACTTAATCTTGTTTATTTTTCACGCACATTTTTGTCAGAACTATTTTTCTGTTTTTAAATTGTCGAAAACGAAAATTAGTCAGGTAAGGCATGTTATTGAGGAGAGTTTTAAAATTTAAAAATTCTTTCCAAGAAAAAAAAATTGATGATCTATGATAAATCAAGATGAAAATTCTGTTTTGTATTCTCCTTAAATCTGTTTCAGAAAAGAATAATAGAAAAAAAAATCTAAACTGAGATTCATAGTCAGATTAAAAAAGAATTATTTAGACTAAAAATCAGAAAATTTTGATCCAGTTTCCTATCGGCATATAAAAGGAATATTCATTTCTATAAATGTTTTAAATTAGAATAAACATTTTTTAATCTAAAAGATTTCATAATTTTTATTTTTTTTCCCCGTTGAAAAAAGTATTAAGTCGCAGATATAAATAAAATATGTCTTTACACAATAGAAATAATTATATATTTTAAGTTATACTCATTAGAAAATATGAAATGCATTATTACATATTCCAAAATAAATATAAAATAATCTAAAACTGTTAATATTATAAAAATATATACATAATAATTTAATGCACGAATAACTGAAATATCCCTTTATGAAATTTTAAATTTATGAAATGTTGAAAAAAATAAAAATTTGAAACAATAGCTATAGACTTAAAACGAATAACGTGGAATAATATTCTCTCTTGAATGAATATAGTATAAAAATTAAATACTGCGAAAATTAAACGAATAAAAGTATACGAATTCCGAAAACATTTGTATTTATGATACTGCTTTAAAATCTTATTTATTTATTTTTTAATAATTGAGTAAATGCAGCCATTAAATAAGTGCACGAAAGTATTATACAACATACTAAAATATGCATTGAGGGGAAACATAATGCTTAAAAGTTAATATTTTTTTAAACTGTCAGAATTTAGAAAAAGAAAAAAAAAATCTTTTGATTTTTAACAACACAGTTCGAATATTTTTTTTTTTTTTTTTTTTTTTTGTCTTTCAAAACGATAAAGAAAGTGATATAGCTGGTTGTGAAATGTAACTGTTTCACTAAAGTTTCAAGTATACTTTGCGAGAGATATTTTCTTTCAGAGAGAAACGAAGCCTTCGTTTCGATAAATAGAAACTTATCTTAGTTCCTGGAATCACGCGACATAAAATTCCAAGCAATTTTCTTTTTTCACACTTATTTCTAAACTGAGACATACCGTGAAAATTTCCAAAAAACATAGATACACAGATTTTAAAATGGCAGCTGAAAGTAAACGCATTGACCCGGAAAAGTTTAATCGAGTTTCAATATTTTAACATTATATAAAAATAAATCTTATATAACAAAAATGTATTACAATTATATAAATCTTAGTATATCAAAATACAAACGTAAAAATTGTATAACTGAATTTATTTTATTTGTATTTGAGCAATTTTACTCATATATATATATATATATATATATATATATATATATAGATAGATAGATATATATAGATATATATATATAGCAGACTAATTTTCTTTTTAGTGTGAATGATTGAAAGCAAATGCAACCAAATTTTATCGGCAAAAAGGAAATTTGACTTAATAAGGGTATAATTAGTCAATCAGTAAGAATTTAAGAATAAATTTCACAAAGAAAATTATATGAAATACATACAAAATCTAGTAAGCCACTAAAGTGATGAAAAATCTAATTTAACTTTGGTTCGTCTGTCAGTTTTCTATAGTTTTACATTTTACTTTAAAGATGAAGAGAATACCAGTCAGATAATATGAAAGTAAGTAACTACTCTCTTGCAATAAGGACTGTACAGCGAGACCCAATTTATCTGCTAAGTTTTATTTCTTAAGTGGTACGATATCTGGAATAAAATTGGTTATAGAAATAAATTAAATGTCACATCATTATTAAGTACAAGCAACTACAATTAATAATGATGCACTGTTTATTAATAACATAGCGTAACAATATCATAATGTATAATAACATATCGCATAACCATATATAATTCCTTAAATATTGATCATCTTACGCATGCGTAACAAATTATAAGCATGTTCAGTAAATGATACAGAATTTTATAAAATTGTTAAAACATATCAGGGATATCAATTTTAGTAATAACAAAAAATGAAATAAAATAAATAAATAAAAGGATATTGTACAGAAAATTTCCATTGAATAAAAGGTATTTCATACTCTGATAAGGTCATGTACAAAAATTCAATATTGTATCATAAAATATTATATACATATATATAAACAAAGGCGTTAACTGATGAGTTTCAAATTAAAATGTAAATATGTTTGACTGTTTTTGTTATGATTTTTTTTTTCATTTACATTGTGTTTATGATGCCTTGTATGTAATCTGATTCCTTTCCCAAACAGTGAGATTATGTTGAGATACTGAAGTTCCCGTGAAATCTTTGTCTTATCATACCGCAGCAATGCTGAAATTTCACACAACACTTTATTAGTATATGCCATAAATTTCACTTACTTTAAATTTTTTTCCTACGGAAACCGTATAAAAATACTTAAAATTTTTCATTCTTGAACTTAAATATCGTGAAATTTTAAACATATTTTAGAAAATTCTGTAATTTTTTACGCAACTTTATGATGTCTAATTTATATCATGGAATAATATTCAACACGTTCGCTGCCGATCTCACGTGACTAATATTTGAAACGACGTTTTTTTCCTTTAACCTGCCGATTATGTTTGACGTAATTCACAAGAGCTCTACATCGCCAGGTGTTATGGTCTTTGTGTTTACCTTTGCTTGTCTGCGTAAAGTGTCACATCAATACGCTGTATGACGTCAAACGTATGAAAATTTGTCTGCTCGCTAAAAGCAAACTCTGGAGCTAATGAGTAATAAGTTAAATTTCCTTAGCAAATAGTTTTGTTAGTACTAAGCAGATAAAATATTAAATCACTGACGTCATCACTTTGGTCGCGTATTGAGCAAACGTGTTTTATTAGAGAGAAAGCATTCTATTTTGAAATATTCTTCCGTGAGGATAAAAATTTCGATGGCATGCTTCCGGACCACCTCTATGGGTGATTTCAGACCGCCACCAATTGCCTATTGCGCAGCACTAGTGTGATGTAAAATCTAACCAACCATCTATTTTGAAATATGAATATTTCTGATGTTAAGCTGGTTGGATAGGGTTGGAATTTAAGGTTGGTTGAGTTTTACGTCGCCCTAATGCTGCACAATGGGCAATTGACGACCGTCTGAGCTACCCCTCGAGGTGGTCTGAAAACATACCATCAAAATTTTGATCCTTCACGGAAGGGAAATTAGAATTTAAGAGATTGAATGTTTGAATTTTAGAGGCATATTTTTGAATTTCATGCCAATACTGATTGCTATAGTACAAAGCTTTACATATTTTTTAATCTCATGCATTTTGGGATAGGGGTTATAGATCAGAGGATAAACAGATCAGAGTACCATTATTATACAGAAACGTTAAAATTTGCTATAATTATTCAGTTGCGGATGTATTTTTTCATTTTTAACAAATGAGGACTATAAAAAATCTCGAGTGACTCCACTCGACTTTCCGAACATTGAGTAATTAACAGTTTTGTAGATAAAGTAAAGAAAGAGGAGTGTTTAAACAAACAAAAGAGAGAAAACCATAACAGAGTGTTTGAATATTTTTCTCCATATATTACACGATGTTTTATTTAACGCTACTGAACTTTGAGCCTATAGATCATAATGATAAAGAATTTTTCGTTGTGTCCCTGTAAAAACCTATAATTCACCAAAATGCTTATAGTTAGTGCAACAGTGATTTATAATATTCATATAAATTTTCAGCTCACTTGAATAAGGCGTGTAGATGCTATCGCACTTTTAAAAATTTGGTCCCATAGGCCATAATGATAAAGAATTTTTCTTTGTGTCCCTGTAAAAAAACTGTAAGTGCTAGATTAACCAAAATCTATATAGTTGGTGCAACTGTGACCTATAACATGTGTACAAATTTTTTGCGCAGATTAATAAGGCGTTTAGACGCTATCACACTTTTAAAAATTTGGCCCCATAGACCATAATGATAAAAAATTTTCTTTGTGTCCCTGTAAAAATACTATAAGTGCTAGATTCTCAAACTCTTTACAGATTGAGTATCTGTGACCTATAATAAATGTATAAATTTTTTGCTCAATTGAATAAGGCGTTTAGATACTATCACACTTTTAAGATTTTGGTCCCATAGGCCATAAGATAAAGAATTTTTCTTTGTGTCCCTGTAAAAAAACTATAAGTGCTAGATTCATCAAAATCTATAGGGTACGTACTGTCGTGACTCACAATATACGTACCAACTTTCAGCTTATTCGAACAAATCGTTTAGACGCTAGCGTGTTCACTCACAGACATACTCACATACATACACATATACATACACACACACATACATACATCATCGTAAAAATAGTGGATACGGATTCAGGGGATCTCGAAACGTATAGAAACATCAAAATCTCAAATTCGGATTTTTGACATGATTACAATACTTTCCTCACTATAGTGTTCGGAAAGTAATAAAATATTAATGATAAATCATTTACTTTATACAATTTTTGAAAACGTAGAAAAATGCCTTTAAATAAAGGTTGTCCCCAGAAACTGTAGTGTAGCTTCGATCACATCGATTAACCGCATTTTTGTGCACAACTTCGTGTTAGCTTGGTGGTACTTTAACATTTGGTTTAACTGTATGATCTAAGTTTTATTCTTTTATTTGTGATTAGTTATGAATTCGTAATTATTGCATATTTCTTTTTTATTCTATTTTATGAAAATTTTCCTTTTGTTCTGCGTTTTTTTTTTTTTTTTTTTTTTTTTTTTTTTTTTTTATACGATATTTTTCCTCCCGATGTATCTCTTTGTTAGGTTAGATCGCCGGTGTTCGATCGGACGCCGCCGGTGGAAGGTTGCTATTCGGAACACGATGCGGAACGGCGGCGTCTTGGCGATTTTCGAAATTTCGCCAAGCGGCAGCCTAAAGTAAACTTCTACCTGTGAAGCAATACGTCACAACCCGCGCTAGCGCGGGATCGGCAGCGAACGTGTTAAAGAATTAATGCAGAGATAAAGCTTTTTCCGAAACACTATATATGTGTACAAATACAAGTGAATTAAACACGTTAAATATTTCAAATTGTTTACATATATTTCATTAACTTGTTTAACGAAAAGCTTTAATTTACTTTAGATGTCTCAATTGAATAGTTTTCTTTACTGCCAAATATTTTATTGGTGGATTCAAGAAACAGATTAAAAAAATGAAAAAAATAAATAAACTTTATATACTAAATACACGAAACATCAGTTACTAAGAAAACAAATCTGAGAAGAAATATTTAAAGCTACATTGACAATAAAGTCCAAAACGTCATGTGAAATATTGTTCTATGTATTGGAAAAAATGACAGAAAGCAAAAATTTCGTCTTTCATGTGACAACCCACGTTTAAGATAAGAGAGAAGAAGAAATAACACAAAAAAAGATTTCATTTATAGATTTTTAATATACTGCATTTACTACTGATACTAAGTTTAATGTATTTCTAATATTCTATAGTAGAAATTGTAAGTTAAAATTAATGTTGATGTTTAATTTAAAAAAAAAGTATAATTAGTATTAGTTACATGATATGATGAGTACATTCCTTTTTTACCAATCAAACTCTGATTTGTTTATTTGTCGGGAATAAAGTCGAATGACTCTGCAGAGCTGCTTAACCTGGGGAAGTACACACAATGTGGGAGGGCGGTCTTTCTAAGGAGTTCTTGTCCGTATTTCCTCAAGTTTCGAAAAAAAAAAAATTACGCGACAGAGATTCAAATCACCATCATATAATGAAATAGCCATTTAGTACTGGAATCTAATTTTTTGTGAGACTTAAATTTAAGCCATCATTTGAAACTATAATCGCTTTAGTTTCTCTGGCCAGTCTGCATTCATTTATTATATCAGAGAAATTTCAGTATTATAGTGACAAATATGACTGTAAATTTTGGCAATATTCAGCAACATATTTCACCATAGATCTTAAAAAGTTCCTACTTGGTGATAGTGTTATACGTTAGTAAATATCTTCTTCAATATTATATATTGCCTCTCTGTTTTGTTTATCTAATGTATACTTCTATAAATAAGAAATTTTACAAGTCTTGTTTTATCATTTGATTTTGAAACAAAACATATGGGTCAGTAGCTTATATGTTCTCATCAAATGAAGAAAACAAACAGAAATTCCTTTGTTTAAGGACTTATGTGTAAAATGTGAAATAGTAAGAAATCTCTAATAAATGTACAATTTTGTTTTCAATCACTCCATAACAAGGTTAGAAAAATAATGCATTTCTGTAGTATAAAACAAAACAATATATAAATAAATAAATAAATAAACAAAAATAATTTATATATATATTGTAGCATTAAAAATATCGAAGAGAATATTACCAAAAGTTTATACAAACAAGTTGATTTAAACACTATTTCAAGTTTACAAATGTAAACGTCAAGCACAAACGCGATGAAATAAACGAAAAAAAACATCTAATGAATCTTCTGCATTTGAAAGCAAACTTTATTTAATGCACTTTCGTTGGCTACGACATTTTTAACTGTCAGAGAAAGCAGTATGTTAGGTGTTTTTAAATTGAGAAAAGCAGATTTGTGGACAACCATATTTTTAAGATGTCATGCTTAGCATTAATGTAAAGCATAAGAAAAAAAGGCTTTCTACATTTCGAAGAAAATTTAATATTTTATTCTGGTATGCACTAAAAATTTCTTCTAACACGATTTTTCAAAAGAGAATCTCTGTGAATGTCATTTAAAATTAATCTAACCTAAAGAAATTTAAAACTCAATAATTGAATGAATACATATTTTCAGGAAATTGAAAAAAAAAAAAAAATATATATATATATATATATATATATATATATATATATATAAACTAGCAGGCTACGCCCGCTTCGCTGGTCACTATTTTTAAAATGAATCATTATAATTAATGAATTCTCAAAATTGCGTTAATTTTTATCATGTGAAAAAAAAAAAAAAAAAAAAAAATGAAAAAAAAAACTCTGATCAGGAAAAATGTCGCACCGGGTCCCCACTGCCTTCGGCAGCGTAGACCCGTGCGCGATGCGCACGCGCGAATGCATATATATGAGCGCCCTAATAATTTTACAAATTCGAATATATCCGCAATCGCTTTGTAAGTATCGAAAACCTCTATATACCAATTTTGAACGATCTGACACTATTTTAATTTTTTTGCCCCCCCTCCCCTCCCCCCTACTCGCCCCTCCTAATAACTTTACACAATCGAAAATATCCCCATTCGACTTGCAGACTTCTTAAACCTATCTGTACCAATTTTGAACGGCTTAACTGTATTTCTATTTGTTTTTGCTCCACAGCCCCCCTTACCGCCCCACCCCTTTACCTGCCCCTCCTAATAATTTTACAAATTCAAAATCATCCGCAATCGATTTGTAAGTATCGGAAACCTCTATGTACCAATTTTCAACGATCTGACACTATTTTTATTTTTTTTGCCCCCCCCTCCCCTCCCCCTTCTCGCCCCTCCTAATAACTTTACACAATCGAAAATATCCCCATTTGACTTGCAGGCCTCTTAAACCTATCTGTACCAATGTTGAACGGCCTAACAGTATTTCTATTTGTTTTTGCCCCATTGCCCCCCCTTACTGCCCCACCCCCTTACACGCCCCTCTTAATAATTTTACAAATTCAAAAATATCCGCAATCGATTTGTAAGTATCGAAAAACTCTATGTACCAATTTTGAACGATCTGACACTATTTTTATTTTTTTGCCCCCCCCTCCCCTCCCCCCCTACTCGCCCCTCCTAATAACTTTACACAATCGAAAATATCCCCATTCGACTTGCAGGCCTCTTAAAGCTATCTCTACCAATTTTAAACGGCCTAACTGTATTTCTATTTGTTTTTGCCCCATGGCCCCCCTTACCGCCCCACCCCCCTACCCGCCCCTTCTAATAATTTTACAAATTCAAAAATATCCGCAATCGATTTGTAAGTATCGAAAAACTCTATGTACCAATTTTGAACGATCTGACACTATTTTTATTTTTTTGCCCCCCTCCCCTCCCCCCCTACTCGCCCCTCCTAATAACTTTACACAATCGAAAATATCCCCATTCGACTTGCAGGCCTCTTAAAGCTATCTCTACCAATTTTAAACGGCCTAACTGTATTTCTATTTGTTTTTGCCCCATAGCCCCCCCTTACCGCCCCACCCCCCTACCCGCCCCTCCTAATAATTTTACAAATTCAAAATCATCCGCAATCGATTTGTAAGTATCGGAAACCTCTATGTACCAATTTTCAACGATCTGACACTATTTTTATTTTTTTGCCCCCCCCCCTCACCTCCCCCCTTCTCGCCCCTCCTAAAACTTTACACAATCGAAAATATCCCCATTCGACTTACAGGCCTCTTAAACCTATCTGTACCAATTTTGAACGGCCTAACTGTATTTCTATTTGTTTTTGCCCCATAGCCACCCCTTACGCATGTGAAATCACGTTTTGCCCCCCCGCCCCCCTTGGGGACCGAATTTCAAAAATTCCAGAAACCGATTTTTAGACATTTGTATTAGCTATATTTTAAAGCAAAAATTTTACGGATATCTGTGTTTTTGTTTGAGATAGGAAGGATTTTGTGAAATTACGTTTTGCCCCCCCTCCCCCCCTTGGGGGGCGAATTTTGTAAAATCGCTTGCGGCGTTGTCTTTCTCGGGTCGTAAACATTAACCGTGCCAAATTTGGTCCCGCTCGGTGAAACGGCCTAGGATTCTATAGAGGACACACAGACACACAGACACACAGACTCTGCTCTTTTATATATACTATAGATATATATATATATTTGAACGTTGTTAATTCTAAATAATAATAATAATAAAAAAATGTTCTTCTATATTATTCTGTATGACAGCATCACCTGCTGGACAATAATCACAGAAATTCAATCATAGCTTCTCATAATAAAAATTTTACAGATGCAGTTTGGTGAATTTTTTTCAATAAATGGTGAATTGTAGCCCTAAGAAAAATCGCACAAGGTGGGTAATAGTAGCACCCTTTCCTGGTCAATATGCGCTGAAATTCGATCAGCAATTTTAACGCATAATGCCGATCTCACATATAACATTTGTTGCAATTATTCTCTATAGAAACTGAGAGATAATCTTACCTGGACGCAGGGAAAATTCCAACATGGCAGCATCATCTGTCGGTTGGTAAGCACCCAAAATAAAATAACATAATTTATCATAATGGTCGTCTTAGTTATCAAATTTTGTGCAATTTATGACCAATAAAAGCTGAGACATAATCCCTTTTCCAAATGAGAGTAATCCTATTATATCAGCGCCAACTGCTGGGCGATATACTTCAAACGTTAACAGACAACAATTTATGTCAAACTGCAATAAAAAATAAATCTTTATGAAATTTCGTATATAGTTCTTAATTTAAAGCTACCACAAAATTTTTGTTACATTTGCACAAACACACAGATACAGATAGATAGCAAACAGACAGACTGACATTTTATGAAATTAATCAAATTGTGTTTAAGACATTTCAAAGCATGCAAGATCCATCGAAAACTGGAAATAAAAAAATTTACAAAACTCTTTTTTTTTTTTTTTTTTTTTACTTTTTTCTATGCTCCTAAAAGAAAGTACTTGAACCAGTTATTTTTTTATTAAATGTTTTGAAATTTTACTTATCTTTTTCGTACTAAAACCGACAGATTCTCAAACACCAGTTTATGCAAAAATATTGTAATTTTTCTAAGTAACTTATCTTTTTTAGTTAAAAGAGAAGCAAAATTTTCGCAATGCGTTTTAGATTAATGTGACAAAAACTTTCATAAAATCGCGCATTTAAGATATTGTTAATATAAAAACCATCCATCTTCTTCCATATCAGTCATTTTCCTACAAAAGTTCTTGTTAACCTTTGACCCCTGGAGCGGGAAACTGGAACTTCTTCTTTTTTTTTTTTTTTTTTTTTTTTTTTTTGCAGTTTAACAAATATAAGAAGCCATTTATTTCTTATTTAGAAAGAAAAAAGGAAGATAACTCTATTTAAAAAGCAAACTCTTTTTTTTTTTTTTTTTTTTTTTTTCTGCAGTAAAACTGCTAGTCTGAAAAGAAGATGCCTGAAGAAATATGTATTGTTAGATAGCGTACATTTCCAAAGCATAATCAATGATTTATACTTTTACGCTAGGCTTTGATGAAGAATACAGGAAAAACTTTGAAATATTATTATATTTTCTTAGGCAGAGATAGAATTTTATTGTATGTGTTTCTCACATAAGCCAGAAAATATAAAAATGAAAGAAACAAACAAAGAAAAAAAAAAAAAAAAAAAAAAAAAAAAAGGAGCCCGGAAATAAGTTGCCAAACTTTTAAAAACTATTTAAAATATTGTTTTCAGTTATCACAACTCGCATTTTAATGATAGACGGCGAAAAGGCATTTCCTTAATTTTAGAAGAAATGAAGTCCATATTCGCTAAATCAAGAACAGTGGTCAAATGTTGTGATAAATTTGATTCCAAAAATTAAAAAAATAATCATATAAAATTTAAGTGCGTTTTTTATCCACACAATGGAATTCAAGTCATGAAATGTAATTTGAATGTAATTATTTATGAAAATAAACGTCAGTACAAATTTATCAATGTCGTCGCTAGTTTATCTGTAGAAGGAATGATATCTAAATACCACAAATTTATTTATTTATTTATTTTACTGCACCTGAATCCGATCCCGATAGCAAAAATGTATTATAATTTTCTCCGATTTCAATTTATCATGATTTATATTCTTTTTAATAATATTAATAACATTAATTTTTTTATTATTTATTGTAATGATTTTTTTTTAATTCTATTTTTACATTTTGCTGAGAAAGAAGCCGCCAAATTATCAGTCTTCTTTCATATTTTATTCTTTCCTCAAAACAAAAAATAAAAACTTCTTTTTGTACAAATTTCTATACAATTTCAATACGTCAGTGTCTAGCACTACATTTGTGAAAGTTGGGCTCTTCATATTAAAAAGATTCTGTTGTATTTCAATTTCATTCGGGTAAATTTCATATCCGATTTCTCTGCAACCACACTAGGCACACTTTCATTTGATACGACTCGGCTTTTGCCATAAATTTTGGTCTGCCAACCTTTTCTCTTATTTTCTTTTTCTATTTGTTGTTATGGTCGTTGTGATAAATAGCCAATCACATACAAATTAAGGAAATTCAATTTTGCTATTTTAAGATCATAACAGAATGCCACTTAATGATTTTGAATAAGACCGATAAGTTAAATGAGTGATATGCGAAAGTGTTTTGTGAATAATTTAAAATAAATTTTTAAATTTTGATAAAACAATTATTGTTTTGTGATATCGGGTGCATATTCAAATAAGGGTTGAGGAGTAGACACACAAAAACAGGATCGTGTTGGTAATGTGTTTTAGTTATCTGTGACTGTGACTGGTAACTATCAAAATAAGAGAAAGTAGTGTAAGTGTCATTGAAAATTATTTGAATCAAAAATGAAATTCAAAATTACCTTAAGAAGAAACCTGTAATTTTCTTTTTATTCAAAAGCATAAGAGTAAAAAAAATGAATTTGTATCAAGTATAAATCTGACTGTAACATATAATATTTTCCTGTATTCATTTCATAATTGATATTAATGGAAAGCATTAATTTTTCACATTATTTGGACAAATAATTACTAATAAAAAATTAAATTTAAGCTTCAACGTTTAAAGTCTTTTTTTTCACTTTGAAATTTCCTTAGAATATCATGTCAAATATGAGCATTGTTGCAGAAAATTTTAAATAAAACGTTAAGCTATCTTTATTCATACGTAAAAGAGACAATTTTCTGTATAATTAACCTGATTCTCCTCAATAATTCGGTGATAAATTACTCAAATGATGATTCCAAACTAATCATAAAAGATAGATTGTGTGGAATATTCCCAAAGAATATTGGTATAGATAACATAGTGCAAAATATTTCGTATAATGTTTTTTAATTTTAAATAAAATTTAAGATGCAATACAATGATTTTTTTTTAAACTGATATACTCCTTTGTTAGTAGAGGAACTGAAGTGAATATGAAATACTATTCCTACTTGAACTCACCATAACAAACTGAAATAGTTTTGATCATTGTGAATTCGACTATTGCAAAATTTGAAGTGTTGTTAATGTGTTTCAGTGATTTTATGTTACAAAAAATAGGGTTTAAATGTAAAATTTTTAGTTAACAGAAGTAAAAGCTATTGTAGGGTAAAATTGACTAAGCGGGTAATATGGAATATTTATGAAGTGAAATATGGAATACCTATTTTTTTGAGGAATAATATGGAATGGGGTAGTACTTTTGCAGATAATCATGAATAATTGCCATATAAACATCTTATTTTGAAATTATTATTGAAAATAAATAATATTAAAAAGTTATCAACATTCAAGTTTTACAAAAATTAAAAATAATATCGAATAGTTGGTATTTCATATTACCCGAATTATCATCTTGAAATCGTCATCAGAATAAACCAGCTTCAACCACCTGTTGGTAGAAATAAGTTCATGGAAATTACACTAACTAACTCAACTTCCTTACCGGAAATGACATTAGGTTTTTATTCGATTTTACTGCTTCGTAGGTTACAGATCTCTGAAATAATATGAACATTGGTAAATGAAACAAGCTTTTTAACAAAGAAGCTGCTCTTCTCATTTACACAAGGTGAACTATCGTTCATATCTGGGGCCTATTGAAGACGTTTAGCGTGCTTCCGCTGTTGTAACACCGTAAAGGTGAAATATAATGATATTCCGTTTTACCCGACTTTGTCATATTCCCCACAATTCCTCTAAGTTAATACGAAAAAATGCAATTTGATATTATGAAAATAATCCGTTACTTGTTAATCCAAAAAATATTACTATTTTTTTAAATATCAAAATAAAGCATTTCGTTAATATATTTTCATTTTGTAAAACTAGAAGTTGAAAAAGTAAGTTGGTTGGTTGGATTTTTACGTTGTACTAATGTTGTGCTATGGGCAATTGGCGACTGTCTGGGACTCTTCATAGGGGTGGTCCGATGAGAAAGTGTGATAATCTTTATATCTTACATTAACGTAACAAACTTTCTTATTCATCAGATGTTTGTGTATTTATGTAGATAAAATAAACTTAAACGGCTTCCAGAAAAATTGAAATTTAATATTCAGTATAATTTCCTATTTTACAGTGTGTTCATTAACAAAAGGTTTCATAAATTTCATAGTAATAATACAACAAATTATATTGAAAACCTTTATGAAATTATAATTAAAAACCCTTTAAAATCAATAAGAAAATGTAATACTTTATTTAGTCACAGAAATAAATGTTATTTTTATGCAAGTATCATGTTATACACATTTACACTGTAATTGTAGAAAATGATGAATTGAAAAAAAATTGAAAGGAAATTTATCGCTTTATGTTTAAAGAAAAAGGAAAGAAAAGAAAAGATTATTTTGATAAATTGTTACCGAAGAAATGCAATCTCATGGGGTGATTGCTTTGAGGATTATAATAAAAGCACTTTATTACCGAGTCTATTTTTAAATATGCTCAAACTACTTACAGAGTTTCGCTGTTGAATGACTTTAAATACGATGCATTTATTTTAACTGAAAGAAAGCTTCGTACGATGCATAATTTATTTCATTCAAATATGCCGCCTTAAATTTTATGATGTAACATTAAGTGAAAAGTTATGCAAAATTTATATTATATAAACTATAAAATTATTTTTATTGGAGTATTAAATTCAAAAATTCGTTTGAATAGGTATACATAAATACAAGCAATGAAAATTTATTTTATAAATTCCGTTACACGCACCTTTAAATAATGAACGTCACAGACCATGCTCTTTTATGCGTCCTACATGACGCATAAGAGACATGAGTCACATGATTTATATCGACGATCACACCTTTATCAAATTTTATCGTTTCTCCTATAAATTGAAAGATGTAATTTTACTTCATACGTAAACTTATTTGTTTTATTTTTAAACATAGCAAGATGAATTTTAAATTATTGGGTTCAACATGTCTAATTTATGATTTAATTTTTATTTTATATTCTGAATTCTGTACTCTGTTATACCTAATCTTATGTTCTAAACTATTTTTTAATTCAATGAATACCTAAGCAAAAAGCAGAATCGCGCGAAACTCTCGCACTTCTTAATTTTAATACTTTACATGTGCATAATTATTATTACCTCTTTAACGTGACAACATATAAACTATTTAAAACTGTTTTCATAAAAGAAAATATCTGACAGAGTCACCATATGGCTTACTTATACACCCAATAAACTATACATATTGTTGTGAAAAAATTATATTTCCGTGTGTGGTATGAGGTTCGTAAATAAAGAAGCGTGTTCTAGACGATGAAGTTACATTATTATTATTATTTTTAAGTAATATATATTATAATTTCGAATATTAGACATCTAAAATTTTCGAGGACTCAAAGTAATTTTGAAGAACCTAAGAGAACCTACAGAAGAAGAAAAGAGAAAAACCTAATATTTTGAAGGATTCAACATTCACTCATGTGAATAAGACTTTAAAAAATGGAATATTTTGAAAAAATTAAATTAGCAGGGTTTAACAAAAATAATGGTCATTATTAATTCATTAATACTTTGCTCATGTGCCTCTGCAAATAGGAGACAACAAAAAAGAAAGCTCTGCCTATAGGCATTCCTCTATATAATATATTATTAAGGAAAAATATTCTGGTGTGTCACTCACACGACTTTCTCTTACCCTGAAATGTAATACTATAAATACAGGTTGCAGATTAGTAGGTAAGATAACGAGTACTGTTATGTAAACCTATGTTAAACAATTCATATTAGGCTTCTGAAGAGTTTTATATGATAATTAGTTCTGTGTGAGGGGGATACCGCCCCCCTCACACAGAACTAATGATACAGTACATGAGGGGGGCTACCGCCCCCCTCAACCCCCCGTTTCATTAATGCACCTACATTTATATACAATTTAATTCGGTTATCTTCTATATAAATAAAGAGAAGTGTCTGTGTATCCGTGTGTGTGTCTCTGTGTGTGTCTGCGCTCTGGTGCTCACACTATTGATCGCAGAGCTTCCAAATTTGGCATATAGGTACCTGGGCCCCTGCAGGTGTGCACCTCATCGAGATTTTTTCGAATTTCGAATTTCGAATTTTTTAAATTAATGTTTTTTCGATTTTAAATATTGCCTTTAATGCTTCGTTTTTCATAAATTTAATCCTTTTGCTTCAGTCGTCTGCGTATCTTAGCAACGGCTATTACGCAACTTATTTTTATTTAATTCATTCATTTGAAGGTGATTTTTTTTTTTTTTTATTTGTTATATTTATTGAAAATAAAATCGTAATGCAGTAGAAAAAATTAAGTATAATTAGTTTTAAATTAAAAAACGTATTTATAACAGTTATGTTTAATTTTTTATAGTAGAGCAACTTCTTATTTTTGATTTTTTTAGTTAATTCCTTTAAAAGAAAAAACTTTTATTTATTCATTTTTTTTTTTTTAAATTTACTGTATTTATCGGGAAAAATGGTAGTATATACATAGTAAAAAGGATGAAATTGAATAAAATTTATTTGTTTATAGATATATTTAATCTACTTTTTATTTTATTTTATTTTATTACATTGGTCGGAATCAAATCGTAATATAGTGTAAATAGCATGGGCTATAAAATACATGATTCAAAACTAAAATATTTAATAGATGCTGAGATACAGCCATCTTTAAATCGTAGATCTTAAATAGTAGCAGATCCCAAACTGTCGTCGATAAATATCCAGATTGAAGTGCCCGGGAAAGATCTTCCTGCAGGCATGGAAAATCCAGACCTGATGCAATGCGGGCGGGAAAAGAGCTGCCGTAGACAGCGGGTACCCGAAGCGAGGTTTAGAGCAATTTCAGTTTCTTTTCTTTTCTTTTCTTTTCTTTTTTTTTTTTTTTTTTTGTCTATAATGCGGTGTAAAAAAATAAATATTAATTCAATTCTTTCGAAAATTCATTTAAATATAGTGACCAGCGAAGCGGGCGTAGCCTGCTAGTCTTATATAAATAAAGAGAAGTGTCTGTGTATCTGTGTGTGTGTCTGCGCTCTGGTGCTCACACTATTGATCGCAGAGCTTCCAAATTTGGCATATAGGTACCTGGGACCATGCATGGGTGCACCTCATCGAGATTTTTTCGAATTTCGAATTTGAATTTTTTAAATTAATGTTTTTTCGATTTTAAATTTTGGCTTCAATGTTTCATTTTTCAGAAATTTATTTCGTTTCAAAAGTCTGCGTATCTTAGCAACGACTATTAAACTATTTATTTATTTAAATTCATTTGAGGAAGAAATTATTTTTATTATATTTATTGAAATCAAATAGTTATACACATACAGTAGAAAAAATTTAACATTTTAGATTTTGGCATATAGGTACCTGGGACCCTGCAGGTGTTCACATTATCGAGATGTTTTCGAATTTCAAATTTAATTTTTTTAAATTAATGTTTTTCCGATTTTAAATATTTGCTTCTTTGTTTCATTTTTCATAGATTTATTCTTTTGCTTCAATCGTCTGCGTATCTTAGCAACGGTTATTAAGCAAATTATTTTTATTTCATACATTCATTTGAAGGCGAATTTTTTTTTTTTTTTTTTTTTTTTCTTAATTTGTTATATTTATTGAAAATAAAATCGTAATGCAGTAGAAAAAATTAAGTAAAATTTGTTTTAAATTTAAAAACGTATTTATAACTGTTATGTTTAATTTTTTTATAATAGAACAACTCCCTATTTTTCATTTTTTAATTATTTCCTTTAAAAGAAAAAACTTTATTCATTATTTTTTTTTATTTACAGTATTTATCGGGAAAAATTGTAGTATATACATAGTAAAAAGGATTAAAATTTATTTGTATATATATATATATATATATATATATATATATATATATATATATATTCATTTATTAATCTACTTTTTATTTTTATTTATTTTATTACATTGGTCGAAATCAAATCGTAATATAGTGTAAATAGCATGGGTTATAAAATACATGGTTCAAAACTAAAATATTTAATAGATGCTTAGATACAGTCATCTTTAAAATCGTAGTTCTTAAATAGTAGCAGATTCCCCCTGTCGTCGATACATATCCAGATTGAAGTGCCCGGGAAAGATCTTTCTGCAGGCATGGGAAACCTAGATCTGATGCAGTGAGGGCAGGAAAAGAGCTGCCATAGACAGCGGGTACCCGAAGCAAGGTTTGGAGCAATTTCAGTTTCTCCCCCCCCCTTTTTTTTTAAAGTTTTTTTTTCTATAACGTAGTGTAAAAAAATCAATATTAATTCAATTCTTTCGAAAATTCATTTAAATATAGTGACCAGCGAAGCGGGCGTAGCCTGCTAGTTAAAACATAATTTTCTTTTTAGAAAATAATTTATTAAAATTATTATTTTAAAAAATTATCTTTTATGATAAGACAGATGATTTCCATATTAGAGAAGTTGTATAACACCAAATATCGAAAAAAAAAGTCCATTTTATTCTCAATATTAAAAAAAAAAAAAAAGTACGATTTTTTTTTTTTTTTGTTAAAAGTAAAAAAAAATCGATAACTTTGTTTTAAATTATCGCAGATCGATGGTTCAACCATTCGTTTTAAGGGTGTTGGCGAGCTCTTTTGAAAGATGCCCATCATGAAAATTTACTCCCCTCGAGGGGGGACTTCTCCCCCAGGGGGGGAGGCGAGGCTCCTACATACACAAATTTTTTTTCCCAGTTGACTATCTCTATTACAAAAAATATATATTCGTATCATTTGGTTTAGTGCAGTCTATAGACGTTAAACTATACTTTCCTGCAGTTTCCCCCATAGACGTAATGTATTAGAATTCTCTTGATTGTCCCTGTACACGAACCATTTGCTTGATCTTAACGAAAAGCTTACTGTAGCATCCCTATATGATACACATTTAGAATACCAAGTTTGAGCTTTCTTCCATAATTTGTTTTTGAGATATGCTGATAACAGACAGACACACAGACACACAGACCATTTGCTAAAAACATGATTTTCGTATTCAGGAGACCTCAAAACGTGTAAATATAACAAAATCTCGCGTTCGAAAATTTGACCCAAAAACAATACTTTCTCTACCTTATGGGTAAGAGAAAGTAATGTGCATTTCTGTTTGACAAACTTAGTGCCGTATGTATAATAGTAACATTTACTGCATCGATCACTGTGAATAACATTTTTTTTTTTTTTTTTTTAGACTGATACGTAAAAATCTTTTGTTAAGTACATAATGTCATAAAGAAACGCTAAAAGGCTCGGCTTATGATAAATAAACAAGAAAGTTATTGTTTACGTTAAATAAACAACAGAGAAAATTATAATAGGGTGTTTGAATAATTTTCTTCGTATAGTATGTTGTTTAATTTAATGCTATTCCCCTTAAATAATTTGAGTCCATAGATCATAATGATAAAGAATTTTCCGTTGTGTCGCTGTAAAAATAGTAAGTGATAGACTCACAAAAATCTATACAGTTCGTGCGATGGTGACCTATAATGTGTACATGTATAAATTTTGAACTCAATCGGATATGGCATTTAGACGTAATCGCACTTTAAATAACTTGAGACTATAAGCCACAATGATAAAGAATTTTTCGTTGTGTCCATGTAAAAAAAATATATATATAAGCGCTAGAGAATAAGGCGTTTAGATGCTATCCCGCTTTTTAAAAAAAATGAGCCCTGGCCATAATAATAAGGAATTTTTCTTTGTGTCAATGTAAAAAAAAAAAAAAACTATAAGTGCTAGATTCACCAAAATCTATATATGTGCGATGGTGATCTATAATATGTGTACAAAATTTCCGTCAATCAAATAAGGCATTCTGACGTTATCGCATTTTAAAAAATTAGTCCCATAAGACATAATGATAAAGATTTTTTCATTTTGTCCGTGTAAAAAAAAAAAAAAAGTGTAAGTGCTAAATTTACGAAAATCAAAAGGGTTCGTGCTACTGTGGTCTACAGCATACATACCAACATTCAGTTTGTTCAAACAAAGCGTTTAGACGGTATCGTGTTCACTCCCATACACACATAGATAGATACAATGTTTGCTAATACATGTGTTATTACTGAATGAAACCACCGTATCTTGTAGTATCTTATTCTAAAGTAAAATTTTGCGAAATTCAAAACTATTACCATTTAATAATTATCCTTAATATGAATGATCTCAGCAGGATCTAGTTCCATTACTACCTGAGAAAGATGTTCCGTAAAAATAATACCCTTCGGATTACCGACGTAGGTGAGCAAATCTCTCAGCGGAGAATTAAAATTATGATGGCATATTTTCGAACCACACCTAGGTCTAAATCGTGGACCGTCGCCGACGGTCAATTGAATAGTTCTAATGCGATGTAAAACCCACCCAACCTCATACTAACTGAGAAAGTGTTTACTAGTTGAGTAAATAGATGCTAATATAAATGCATTTTATTCACAGAACTACGAAATTCGGCAAGTTATGCATGAAGCCATGATATTGGAGAAATGCAATAAAACAGTGTAGTGCACAATTAGGCATTTCAGTAAGAGTACTGAAAATTCATCCCCCCCCCCTCCCATGTGTACATTAGGTATGTGCGCACTAAATGAATTAAAAAGAATAGTTGTGAAATATATGCAATAAGCTAACATTCTAATTTTGGTTTGTCTTTTAAATATTTTTATTTAAATGCTTAAAAATATTTGTTTAAATTCAGGATAGTAAATTTATGAATATTTAATTTGTATCTATAAATAATAAATTTACTTATAGTTTTTCTCCGAAGAAAATAAATCGGCACAAATTTAATTAGATTAATTGTATATTTTGTTTTGAATCGAAAAATTTAATTAAAGCATGTATTGATTTTAATTAAATTATATGTACTTAAAGAATTTAATTTATTAGAAATTGTGCAAACGATAAGTTTAACTGAATTTTAATTAAATTATTCCATTAGATTCATATATTTTTTTTTTTTTTAGCCTGATAAAATAAGTTGCACGGAACAATTGGATATAATGATGAAAATAAAAGCAGTTACATAAAAATAAATGAAATATTTTAAAATCATAATTAATATATCCCGTTATAATATTTAAACTATAATATTAAAGAACAAAATATTGAACATAAAAATCGCAAAATATAGATTATTTCAAATTTATTTAGAGGAAGACAGCAAAATTCTGTAATAAATATCTAATAACAGTTTTCGCAGTCGAATCTGTTGTGAAGTTTTATTTATTAAGGGAATTTTACGCAATAAAGAATGAATAAAAGTTAAATCAAGACTTTAAAATTTAACAAGAAATTCGCGAATTTGATTTTTCCTAATTTTTATTTTAATTCAAATATTACATAAAATAAAAACATAGAAAAACCAAAATTTATCAATTTAATGTTAAAAAATATTTTTATCTTAATCAGTCTAAAATGACATCTGTGATAATTAATTTCAAATGTACAGATAGATTATGATTTGTCTAGATAAAAAGCGATGCATTTTTTCTAAAGTCTGCTCCAATTACACATTCTGAAAAGCTATAGAATACAACTGGAAATTTGTTTTTCTGTTAGATATACTTTGTTAACACTTTCCAACAAGGTTGAAAAGTGTTTATGACTTCGGTTTGTCTGTCTGTCTGTCTGTCCGTCCGTCTGTCTGTCTGTCCGTCTGTCAGTCTGTCCGCGCTCTAACTCCCGTAAATATTTATGGAATTTCTTGAAACTGATATATGTTATTCAAGTTCACTATCGGACGGTCCCTATTGAAAATGGAGTTTATACCTCTCCTGGTTTGTGTACAGGGTCACGCGAAAGTATTTCAAAGCATTGTGTTCTATGAGAGGTACTTCTACAAACCATATTTTCATACCTTTACTGTAGACTTACCTTAATGAAATTGAAATATGTTATTCAAGTTCACTATCGGACGTTCCCTATTGAAAATGGAGTTTATACGTCTACTGGTTTGTGTACAGGGACACACGAAAGTATTTCAAAGCATTGTGTTCTATGAGATGTATTTCTGTAAATCATATTTTCATACCTTTACTGTAGACATATCTTCATGAAATTTAAATATGTTATTCCAGTTCACTATCGGACGTTCCCTATTGAAAAAGGAGTTTGTACCTCTCCTGGTTTGTGTACAGGGACACCCGAAAGTATTTCAAAGCATTGTGTTGTATGAGAGGTATTTCTACAAACCATATTTTCATACCTTTACTGTAGACTTACCTTAATGAAATTAAAATATGTTATTCAAGTTCACTATCGGATGTTCCCTATTGAAAATGGAGTTTGTACCTCTACTGGTTTGTGTACAGGGACACCCGAAAGTATTTCAAAGCATTGTGTTCTATGAGAGGTATTTCTATAAATCATATTTTAATACCTTCACTGTAGACATATCTTAATGAAATTGAAATATGTTATTGAAGTTCACTATTGGATGTTTCCTGTATAAAATGGAGGGAATACCACCGTCGGGTTATACACAGGGACACTTAAAAGTTTTCCAAAGCATTGCGTACTATGAGAGATATTTCTATAAATCAAATTTTAATAACTTTAGATTCCACGAAATTTTAGGGAATTGAAATATGTTATTTTTATGCACAAAAGAATGCTTTACATAGGATATAGCATCATAAGCATTATATTTACAGGGTGGCACAAAAATATCCAGATTAATTAAGAGCTATTAATAAGAAAATTGCTAGATGTGTACTTTCATTTACGTTAAGCGTTTTTAACACTATCTAACATTTTTAACACTTTCCAACAAGGTTGAAAAGTATTTATGACTTCGGTTTGTCTGTCTGTCTGTCTGTCTGTCCGTCTGTCTGTCCGCGCTCTAACAACCGTAAATATTTATGGAATTTCTTAAAACTGATATATGTTATCCAAGTTCACTATCGGACGTTCCCTATTGAAAATGGAGTTTATACCTCTACTAGTTTGTATACAGGGACACCCGAAAGTATTTCAAAGCATTGTGTTCTATGAGAGGTATTTCTATAAACCATATTTTCATACCTTTACTGTAGACATATCTGAGCGAAATTGAAATATGTTATTCAAGTTCAGTATTGGATGTTTCCTGTATAAAATGGAGGAATTACCACCATCGGTTTCTGTACAGGGAAACTCAAAAGTATTCCAAAGCATTGCGTTCTATGAGAGATATTTCTATAAATCAAATTTTAATAACTTTTTTTCCACGAAGTTTTTGGAAATTGAAATATGTTATTTATATGCACAAAAGAATGCTTTGCACAGAATATAGCATGATTAGCATTAGATTTACAGGGTGGCACAAAAATATCCAGTTACATTAAGAGCTATTAATAAACAATGACTAGAATTGTACTTTCGTTTACGTAAAGCGTTTTTAACACTTTCTAACATTTTTTAAGTGTGAATATGAATTCAGTTTTGTGTATCTGCCTGTCCGTCTGTCCGAGCTCTAACTCCCGTAAATATTTATGGAATTTCTTGAAACTGATATATGTTATTGAAGTTTACGATCGGATGTTCCCTATTGAAAATTGAGTTTGTACCTCTACTGGTTTGTGTACAGGTACACCCGAAAGTATTTCAAAACATTATGTTCTATGAGAAGTATTTCGATAAACCATATTTTCTTACTTTTACTGTAGACCTATCTCAATTAAATTGAAATATGTTATTCAGATTCCCTATTGGATATTTCCTGTATAAAATGGGGCAAATACCACTACTGATTTATGTACAGGGACAATTAAAAGTATTCCAAAGCATTGCGTTCTATGCGAGATATTTCTATAAATCAAATTTTAATAACTTTACTTTCCACGAAGTTTTAGGAAATTAAAATATGTTATTTATATAATAGCAGGAGACTTGGCGTTGGAATATTAAAACAGGAATAAACTACTACGTCAGAAACGCCAAAGAAAAATTATTGAGGTGCATACAGCTGTTTCGGTAGCCTAAAGCGTACCGTCATCAGTGCAAAAAAAATTCTGAATCTTGAGAAGTGCTCGTATATATAGGAGAGGGACCGGATTTAGTTCAACCAATAGGAATACGGAAGAGGTGGGGAGTGTGGCCAATAGGAATTAAGGAATGTGTAGCTGTGTAAACAGTAGAAAAATTAAGGAAATGTGGACTGAATGTAAAATTTCCAACAATCAGACAAATAGGGAACAGCGAAATCACAATTTACAAGGTTTTTAAAATTTTTATAAATATGAAAAGCTTCAAAGAAATCGAGTTCATGAATGGATTTAGGTCTGCAAATTATTTTAGCTGAATTAAATTTAAAATTATGATTTTCCTCCCAGCAATGTTTAGAAATAGCCGATTTATTGGTTTCTTGTTTGCGGACGTAATTCATATGTTCTTTTAGACGAAATTTAAGACTGCGTTTAGTTTGGCCAATGTATGATAAACCACACTGACAGGAAATACTATAAATGCCCCAAGAATTATGCATATCAATAGGATCTTTTAACTGAGAAAAGGTGAGTTTATTGGAAGGCGAAAATATTATTTTAAAATCATATTGTTTAAGAATTTTAGCTATGGTTTGACTGGTTTTAGAAAAATAGGGTAAAACAATACTGATATTAGATGTGACTGATTTAGTAGACGAAATACGAGGGAGTTGTAATTTTTGGATAGCTTTGTCTATAATGGAAGGGTCATAACCTCTGTCAATTGCGATGGCTTTCAGGTATTTAATTTCAGATTTCAATAAAACAGGATTTGAACAAATATTAAGGGCACGGTTTACAAAAGTATAGAAAGCAGCCATTTTTTGGTTAGGTGGGTGACATGAACGCGCATGGGGAGGAAGGGAGACTGCAAAATTTTTACGATAAACAGTGGTTGAAAATCCATTTACAGTGCGAGAGACGAGGGTATCAAGAAATGGAAGGGAGCCATTATTTTCAATTTCATATGTAAACTGGATATTACTGTCGATTGAATTTAAGGTTTCTAAGACATGGTCAATATTGTGATGAGATATGTCGATAAGCGTGAAGGTGTCGTCAACGTAACGGGTCCAAAAAGGAAAAGATATTTTCTTAAAAAGCTTGCTTTCGAAATAGTGCATGTAAATGTCTGCGAGAATTGGGGAGAGAGGGGAACCCATGGCTAAACCCTCAGACTGACGATAGAATTTATTTTGGAAAGAAAAAGTGGTTTGTGATAAACAAATGCGGGTAAGAGAAATTAATTCTTGTATTTCGAAAGAGGTGAAATGAAACTCTTTTAATCTATTTTCGAGACAGCAGAGGGCGCCACTTATTGGAACATTAGTGAAAAGAGATTTTACATCAAAAGAAACCATAGTGAGATTAGTGTGAGGGCAGTTTTGAATATTTTTTGCAAAATTTATGGAATTCTTAACAGTATAACTATTATCAGCAAGAAGTGGAGCAAAAATTGTGGTGAGAAATTTAGCTAGATTATAGAAAGCAGTACCGATATTAGAGACTATTGGACGAAATGGAATATTGGGTTTGTGAACTTTTGGTAAAGCATAAAATCTGGCACAATTAGCAATAGAAGGGATAAGATGAGATTTAGTCGAGTTCAATAACAAGGGGCTAGATTTTATAGCAGATTTAATTTTATTTAATTCTTGAGGAGAGGGGTCACGGGGCAGAGGAATGTATGGGCCATCATTAATTAGTTCGGTAACACTTTCGATGTATTGTTTTTTATCCAAAATAACAATCTGACCACCTTTATCAGCTTTAGTTATGATGATATTTTCATTAGATTTTAATTCCTTCAAGGCGTTTTTTTCTGCAGGGCTGAGATTTGATTTAAAATTTTTAGAGTTGAAATTGGCATTATTAAGGATTAAATGACGAAGATTTTCTTTCTGTTGGTCAGTCAGTCGAGAATTTTTGAAAGCTTTTTCAACCGGTGCAATTAACTGAGGAAAAGAAGGAGGTTTAGAAATGGCAAAATTTGAATTGAGTTTGAGAACAGAATATTGACTACTGGAAATATCAGCACTGGAAAGATTAACGATTGCATTTTTATTGACAACAGGTAAGTCGTTCGAATGAATAGGACTCTGTGAATCACGAAGCCGGGTGAATTTATCATGTAATTTAATTGAGTGTTTACGAGAACGGTTGTCACAATGAATCCAGGAATTGTGATCAATCAACATAAAATTAGGACGTTCAAAAGCTAACTTTAAGTGGAGAAACAATAAATCTTTTTCAATTTTGGCGATGTTGGTACGAGTTTCCTTAATAACTGCACGGAAACTCGTACCAACATCGCCAAAATTGAAAAATATTTATTGTTTCTCCACTTAAAGTTAGCTTTTGAACGTCCTAATTTTATGTTGATTGATCACAATTCCTGGATTCATTGTGACAACCGTTCTCGTAAACACTCAATTAAATTACATGATAAATTCACCCGGCTTCGTGATTCACAGAGTCCTATTCATTCGAACGACTTACCTGTTGTCAATAAAAATGCAATCGTTAATCTTTCCAGTGCTGATATTTCCAGTAGTCAATATTCTGTTCTCAAACTCAATTCAAATTTTGCCATTTCTAAACCTCCTTCTTTTCCTCAGTTAATTGCACCGGTTGAAAAAGCTTTCAAAAATTCTCGACTGACTGACCAACAGAAAGAAAATCTTCGTCATTTAATCCTTAATAATGCCAATTTCAACTCTAAAAATTTTAAATCAAATCTCAGCCCTGCAGAAAAAAACGCCTTGAAGGAATTAAAATCTAATGAAAATATCATCATAACTAAAGCTGATAAAGGTGGTCAGATTGTTATTTTGGATAAAAAACAATACATCGAAAGTGTTACCGAACTAATTAATGATGGCCCATACATTCCTCTGCCCCGTGACCCCTCTCCTCAAGAATTAAATAAAATTAAATCTGCTATAAAATCTAGCCCCTTGTTATTGAACTCGACTAAATCTCATCTTATCCCTTCTATTGCTAATTGTGCCAGATTTTATGCTTTACCAAAAGTTCACAAACCCAATATTCCATTTCGTCCAATAGTCTCTAATATCGGTACTGCTTTCTATAATCTAGCTAAATTTCTCACCACAATTTTTGCTCCACTTCTTGCTGATAATAGTTATACTGTTAAGAATTCCATAAATTTTGCAAAAAATATTCAAAACTGCCCTCACACTAATCTCACAATGGTTTCTTTTGATGTAAAATCTCTTTTCACTAATGTTCCAATAAGTGGCGCCCTCTGCTGTCTCGAAAATAGATTAAAAGAGTTTCATTTCACCTCTTTCGAAATACAAGAATTAATTTCTCTTACCCGCATTTGTTTATCACAAACCACTTTTTCTTTCCAAAATAAATTCTATCGTCAGTCTGAGGGTTTAGCCATGGGTTCCCCTCTCTCCCCAATTCTCGCAGACATTTACATGCACTATTTCGAAAGCAAGCTTTTTAAGAAAATATCTTTTCCTTTTTGGACCCGTTACGTTGACGACACCTTCACGCTTATCGACATATCTCATCACAATATTGACCATGTCTTAGAAACCTTAAATTCAATCGACAGTAATATCCAGTTTACATATGAAATTGAAAATAATGGCTCCCTTCCATTTCTTGATACCCTCGTCTCTCGCACTGTAAATGGATTTTCAACCACTGTTTATCGTAAAAATTTTGCAGTCTCCCTTCCTCCCCATGCGCGTTCATGTCACCCACCTAACCAAAAAATGGCTGCTTTCTATACTTTTGTAAACCGTGCCCTTAATATTTGTTCAAATCCTGTTTTATTGAAATCTGAAATTAAATACCTGAAAGCCATCGCAATTGACAGAGGTTATGACCCTTCCATTATAGACAAAGCTATCCAAAAATTACAACTCCCTCGTATTTCGTCTACTAAATCAGTCACATCTAATATCAGTATTGTTTTACCCTATTTTTCTAAAACCAGTCAAACCATAGCTAAAATTCTTAAACAATATGATTTTAAAATAATATTTTCGCCTTCCAATAAACTCACCTTTTCTCAGTTAAAAGATCCTATTGATATGCATAATTCTTGGAGCATTTATAGTATTTCCTGTCAGTGTGGTTTATCATATATTGGCCAAACTAAACGCAGTCTTAAATTTCGTCTAAAAGAACATATGAATTACGTCCGCAAACAAGAAACCAATAAATCGGCTATTTCTAAACATTGCTGGGAGGAAAATCATAATTTTAAATTTAATTCAGCTAAAATAATTTGCAGACCTAAATCCATTCATGAACTCGATTTCTTTGAAGCTTTTCATATTTATAAAAATTTTAAAAACCTTGTAAATTGTGATTTCGCTGTTCCCTATTTGTCTGATTGTTGGAAATTTTACATTCAGTCCACATTTCCTTAATTTTTCTACTGTTTACACAGCTACACATTCCTTAATTCCTATTGGCCACACTCCCCACCTCTTCCGTATTCCTATTGGTTGAACTAAATCCGGTCCCTCTCCTATATATACGAGCACTTCTCAAGATTCAGAATTTTTTTTTGCACTGATGACGGTACGCTTTAGGCTACCGAAACAGCTGTATGCACCTCAATAATTTTTCTTTGGCGTTTCTGACGAAGTAGTTTATTCCTGTTATTTATATGCACAAAAGAATGCTTTGCATAGAATATAGCATGGTTATCATTAGATTTACAGGGTGACAGAAAAATATTCAGTTATATTAAGAGCTATTAATAAAAAATTGCTAGAATTGTACTTTCGTTTACTTTATGCGTTTTTGAAACTTTCTATCATTTTCTTAGTGTGAATATAATTTCAATCTCTGTATCTGTCTGACTGTTCTTCTGTCCGTCTGTCTGTCTCTGTCCGTCTGTCTGTTTTACTGCGCTCTAATTCCCGTAAATATTTATGGAATTTCTTTAAACCGATATTTTTTATTCAAGTTGACTATAGAATGTTCCCTATTGAAAATGGAGTTAATACCTCTTCTGGTTTGTGTACAGGGACACCCAAAAATATTCGAAAGCATTGTGGTCTATGGGAGGAGTTTCTATAAACCATATTTTAATACCTTTAATGTATAGAAACTTCAGTGAAATTTTAATATATTATTCAATTCCCTATCGGATGTTTCCTATGTAAAATAGAGCCCATTTCTTACTGGTTTGTGTACAGGGGCACTTGAAAGTATTCCAAAGCATTGTGTTCCATGAGAGTTATTTTTATAAACCAAATTTTAATATTTTTTTTCTCCGCAATTGAAATATATTATTCGTATGCACAAAAGAGTGCCTTCTCTGTAATATAGTATTGTTAGCATTAGATTTACAGGGCCACACAAAAATAATCAGTTACATTAAGAGCTATAAATAAAAATTTGCTGGAATTGCACTTTTGTTTACATGAGCGTTTTAAAACTTTCTTATAATTTTAGTGGGAATATGATTTCAATTTGTGCATCTGTCTATTCGATTGTCTACCTTTCTATCTGTTTGTCTCCGGCTCCTATCATCCGTGAATACTTTGAGAATTTTTTTAAAATTATACAATCAAGTTCCTTATGGAATGTTCTCTATTTAAAATGTCATTAATAGGTCCTGTACAACTAGTTTGTTTACAGGGACAACAACAACAGCAATAAAAAAACAAACAATGTATTACGTTTTAGGACAGAATTTTTTAAACGTTATATTTAAAAATATTTCTACTATAAAAATCATAGAAACATTGACATGCATTATTAATATTCTAAAATATTGTTTTTTATAGAACATGATATGATTAACTTTCAGATTTACAGGGCTACACTAAAATATTCAGAGAGATTAAAAGCTGTAATTATAATCTAACGGCTGCGTTTTCTTTTGCGTTAAGCCTTTTTAACACTTTCCAAAATGCCTAAGAGTAATTTTAAAATCAATTAGTCTATCTGCATGTTTTTCAGTCGTTCTGTCTGTTGTGTGATAAAGTAGGCAAAGAATATTAAAAGTTATTCGATTCAATTGCGTACAGTTGGAAAGTGTTACTAATCAATGCGTACTGCATGATTTTTCTTTCTTGTTTTACCTTGTCTTTACCAGCTTTCAAATATGATACAGAAAATAGGGTCTTCTAATTCTTTAAAATAATAATCCTATCACGGCCCCTTAATTTATTTTATTTTTATTTTATTTTTTTTCGTACGTAATGAGACAGACAACATCCCGAAATTCGTATTTTTACTAATTCACCTGAGTTTTTTTATAGAAAACATTAGAAGAGTAAAATAACTCTTTCAGGAATAAAAGCGTTTTTTATGCCACCAATATATATATATATATATATACAGAGAGAGAAATTTTTATCATATTTGTGCAGTTAATTTTGTGATTTTATAGGATGGGAATTTTTGTATAGAAATACCGGTGGCAAAAAAAAAAAAAAAAAAAAAAAAAAAAAGCGGAATTCTTTCATCTATGCTCATTCAAAGTGGTATACCTTGTGATATGTTTAGGTAAATTAGCCAGAGCTGCCAACCTAATCCAGCAAATTGTTAGTACCGCCCCTTTTTTTACACCACTTAATCTTTAGAGTATTTTTCTTCTTAATTCCTCGTAGATAATCTTGAAGAGAATTACTCTAAAAATTAAGTGGAGTAGAAAAAGGGGCGGTACTAACAATTTGCCAGATTAGGTTGGTAGCTTTGACTACCTCCATCAAAAATAAAGTTATTCTATAATTAAAAACCACTAAATCGTATAATTTTGCATGCTTGGAAATTGCAGTTTTCGTGGTTTAAAAATCAATAAATAACAATACGACTTTTCAGTTTTTAAGTGTTTTGTTTTAAAGAAATTCTCAATAAGCTGCAATTGATTTATTTTATAAAATTTAGATTACGAGACATATTAAAATATAGTCTTATGAATTTAAAGTGAAATTTATTTTGAAAAATGAATACGAAATGTTGTTTATACAATATTTACAAAAAACTGTCTGAACATGAAAATTATTAATTGTCAATAATCCACTGTATATTGTGTGTGTCTATAATGAAATTACAAAATGGCAAACCTGGCCCAGCTGAGGTTGATACACTGCTATCAAGGCTATTAAGATTAAGACGACTGCCATATTAATTTAAAATTTACCAGAAATGAACATATAGGGGCCTAGACGCGATAATTACTTCTCTTATATTATACTAGCAGACTTTGCCCCCTTCGCTGGTCATTATATTGAAATGAGTACTCAAAATACCATGTCATTAATAATAATAATAATAATAATAATAATAAAAGAAAAAAAAATCACTGAAATCAGTCAAAATCTAAGTTAAAGTTCCCGCTCGCCACACGTTGAGTCTGGAGCTCCAATGCCTTCCGCAACGCCTTACCTGCTTTTTACTCCCCTTCCCTCGCGGGTAAATCTGAAAGTTTTGCAAAATCCCATCAATGTGCATATTGCGTACATTTTAATTAACACCCACACACCAAAATTTCTCATCTAAGGTATTTGGAGTAGATTTAAGCAAATGTGTTTTTTGCTCCGTCCACACCAAAGCGCGAGAGGGGGGGAGGGATATCGCAAAATCCCTTTATAGAGCATGCTGCATACACATACTTATCCGAAATGTGAAAAAATCGAGATCCTGAGATTATTTAAAGCAGCGTTATGTTTTAAACATGTTTTTTCACCCCTCCTCCCACTCTTAAAGGAAGGACGGGGCAGAAAATTTCGCAAAGTCTCTTTATACTATGAGTTAGATACATATAACCGACCCACATATCAAAAACCTTCATCGTAAGATAACTTAGTGGAGAGTTACGTATGGCTAGATGTTTTTTGACCCCCCTCCCCACTCCCACAAGGGTAGGTAGGGTCGAATTTCCCCAAATCCCTTTAAAGTGTGTGTTCAGTGCACAAAAGCAGCCCACACATAAAAAAATACCATTCTGAGGTAATTTGGAGCAGAGTTACGCATGGAAACCTGTTTTTTTGCCCTCCCCCTTCCCCCAACACTCGAGGGGGCGGGTAGGACGGAATTTCAAAAAAATTCCTTTGTAGTGTGTGTGTTAAGTACGACCTATCAAGAATCGCTTTCCCTACTAGCATAGCTACCAACATCCTAAATAATATTCCGCAGTATTATTAGCACCCGCCCCTTTTTCTTCACTACTTTACTTTTAAAGTATTTTCCTCCAAATATAATTGTAATTAAATAAGAAGAAAAATACTCTAAAAAACACTGGTGTGAAATAAAAGACGAGTCCTCACAATACTACGAAATATTAATTAGGATGTTGGCTGCTGTGGATTAAGTGTCCTCTAGAACAAATTCCAGTGAAATTTGAGGTTGCATATACAAAAAATCGAAGTTCCCTTACATACTATCATCAATGGTTAAATGCAGTTCATCTTGGGCAATAGCTCAAGAGCATGCGATATTGTTTTGCCTTTTTGGATTATAATGACTGTGAGAAGGGAAGTGTGGCATAAATTGCTGCTGCTGCTATGAACGTTCTATTGTCTTCTAGTGCAGTTTTTACTCTTTTCTATTAAAATAAAATTACTTATTATTCGTATAAAATAAGAAAATTCTGTCATGCTAAAAAATATGTACACATTTCCATATGTGATAATAAACACAATATAGAATTGTGCTTAATGAATGCAATTCTCAATGAGCCGAAATTTATTTTAGAGTATAATCCTGTTATGAAACAATCAACAAATCAAAATTTTGCATAATTCGAAATTTTTAAATAATTCATAATATGGTTAAACATGTTAACAATCTTTAAATTGTTATGATGTTTAAAATAAGCTTTAATGTAATCCTTGAAAAAACCTTTTTGTATTAGTGTTTTATAAAGCTTGTTTAATTTTTTACCATTTGACTAATATATTCAGATGATGATATAATAGATTTTCACAACAACATAGTTTAATTTAAATTATCGCAGTAATGTCACAAGCAGTAGAATTTTGATATTTTTTTTTTTATTCATGAGATGGATTTTTTTCATATTATATAATATCTAAATCATATTTATCATCTAATTTATTTGCATGATATTTGTTATTCACGACCATTTTAATTACTTAATTTGTAGGATTCTTTCCTATTTTTTTTTCAACTTCTCCCATTTAGTTATTATTGCATATACGATAAATGAACCTTATCAATGGGTACATTGTTTTCTATGGAGAATGCTGAAATGCATTACCAGCGGACATGTAGACACTATTAAATATTTATCTGTGAATTATGAGCAATTTCTCTTGCCAGAATCGATTTATTTCTTTTATAGGCGGTGTTGCGAAGAAATAATTTCGTTATTTTCACGTTACACTAGCTAATTTATTGCATTATAGTTATTTGGTCGTTTACCAAAGAAAAAAGTTATTGTATATATAAAAGTCATGTAAATTAAGCCTGTCACTTTATATAATGTTAATCTTTTCCAGTTGTATTTAACTTTAAAGGTAATACAAGTAAAATGTTAAAAAATTCTGGATAGTTAAATGAAACATTTAATGTGTCTCGCACCCCCACCCACTACCCCTCAAAAGGATATATATATGAAATAAAATTATTTCCTTTTAACCATGCAATGTTAGTCCAAATCCAATGGGATATGTTTAAGAAAATGATTATTTTAAACATTCAGAAATTTATTTATTAGATATAACTTATTATAAACTGCCATTATGTAGTCATATTTTCTTTTTGTCAATCTTTTTTATCATTTCTTTAACCAATCTCTATTTTCAATCGTATGATATCCAATATTTGGAGAAAAAAAATATTTATTTGTATCCGCATTCCGAATTCTATGCATTTGGAAAATTTGCATTTTCTATATAGAAGATGTATTTCTTTTTTCTTTTCTTTTTTTCCCTTTCCCTTTCTCGTTTTTTTTTTTTTTTTTTTTTTTTGAGGTAATAGAATGATGCTTCTCTGTCACCGTGCAAAGATAGAAGTGCACCATTATAAATTTTGGTAAAATAGTAACGGGTATTAATAGTAACGGGTTTAAATGATATTCGTTCAGTTTATTATCAGTACAAGTAGTAACAGAAAATATGTTCAGGATTATTAATTTTTGTGGTCAAAATACGATATCATTAGTTTTTACATGTAAGTTTGTAATAAATAAATTACAACTATACCTAAAGTACGAAATAGAAAAAGGGATAATAATATTTGTTTTTTAAACGAAAGAGTTTTATATAGTTAAAAACTCAATGCTTTAATATTTGTTAAATGAATCAATTTTTAATTTCTGTTTCACATTTGGCAAAATCTCTGCACAGAAAAAAAAGAAAAAATCTTCAGAAATATAAATTAAAAAAATTAATTAATACATTATTGATTAATGCATTGAAATATTTCGATCATCAGGAAAAACATTTATAAAATCAAAAGTAGATGTTGTTCTAATAGAAGTTCGCTGTACAAGATTTTTGTGATGTACTATACTTATAGTTGCCAACATTCTAATAAATATTCCGTAGTGTTGTTAGTACCAGACTTTTTTGACGCCAGTTTCTTCTCTTTTTTTATTGTTTTTCTTCTTATTTAATTGTAATCACATTTGGCGAGAATTACTTTAAAAATAAAGTAGAGGGGGGAAAAGGGGTGGGTACTAACAATACTACGGAATATTAATTATATAGCTATCAACATCCTAATTAATATTTAGTAGTATTGTTAGTATCTACCATTTTTTTTTTTCACACCAGTTTTCTTTTTTAAATATTTTTCTTCATATGTAATTGCAATTACATTTGAAGAGAATTACTTTAAAAGTAAAGTGGTGGGGGCAAAGAGGTGGGTACTAACAATACTATGAAATATTAATTAGGATGTTGGTAGCTATGACTATACTGGGGTGGCAACCATCGTCCAACGAGCCGTCCACCAAGGTTTAGCAAGTCGTGGCCAAATTTACAAAATATCTTTTGTCCTAGCTCAAATTCTCTGTCCTTTTCACAGGAAACTTTCAAGAATAAGAAATTTCCGCATTTCTGCGTCCACTATTTTCATACAGATATTTTTACACTAATGAGTCGGGATTAAAGAGGATACAGATTATTGTATAAAAAAAACTGGCAAACAAAAAAGGAGGAAATTTCTCATCTCTGAAAGTGTCCTGAAAAAAGGTCAAAGACTTCGAGCTCTGCTTTTGTATGCAATGCAAAAGTTAAGAAAGTCATTTTGACTCTTCTGAGTGAAAACAATGTAGACAATCATACCAGTTGCGAAGAAAATTACATTCCAACGCAGTTTTCTTCAACGACACGGTTTCTTATTTGGACTTGTATGATTACTAAACGAAAAGTCAGAATTAAACAAAATTATGTAGAGTATTTTTCTTATTATTTAATTCTAATTACAGTTGGAAAAAAGTACTCTACAAAAAATGGCATGGAAAAAGGATGAGTACTAAGAATGCTGCAAAATATTAATTAGAATGATGGCAGATATGCATATACTCTATTTATAATACATATATGTTGTATTAGGGTCTTATTATACTTTAACAACTATGCATTTAAAGAAATTTTCAAATTCAAGTTTTGTATACACTAAGCGACAAAAAAAAAAAAAAAAAAAAAAAAAAAAAGCCGCACTTGGATATTTTTCATTTTTCTTTCTGTAATCGTCTAATTTTATTGTTTCAAAAGTAAATTTTTGAGCAGATTTTATTACGATGTGTTCCGTTTGTAATTTAGGATTGAGCCAAGTGTTAAAAACAAGATGCAATTGTTCTGAAAATTGTAATTTTAGAAAGTACTTCAAAAATGGCAAGAATAAGGCAATTAACGATACCACAAAAAATATTTATTTTAGACCGAAAAATCCAAAAAAATATTTTAATACGTGGGATGTCAAAATGATTAAAAGTTAACAAAATATTAGTGATCTGGTTTTTAGCATGATATAATAATTTTTGGCTGTTAAAACTTCACATTTGTCCTTAAGCGGCCACGTTACTCATCCAGTCGAGATGATCGCAAGTTAAAAAGCCCGCGCTTAAAAAATCCATTTGTATTACATTTAGAGCACAGCAGGGATTCAGAAAAAGTGTTTAGTAACATAATCTATCTAAATACAGTGAAATAATAATTAAACAAAGCAGGTTTAATTGTCAGAATATCTGAAAAAAAAAAAAATCATTCTTAACGAAAAGAATTAGAAAACCAAGACTTTAGAGGGTTAACAAAATTTAAAAATGATCAATTAATTATTGGGCTGAAGTTGTTCTCTCTGATGAGTCAAGTTTAACTTATTTCGAACTGACGGAAACAAACATATCTGATCACGAAAATGTGACTGACTTAATGAAAATCGCACGTTTAAAACAATGGCATATTCCCCGTACATTACGATACGAAAATGCATAATTTGTGAGTCTGACAAATTTTCATGTTCAAGGGATCAATTAACCCGAAATAAAATTTGGTCATTAAAAAATTGGTACCTAACCGACTACTTTGGGGGTATTTCAGACTCTTCCATAATCAGCATTTCAAGATGATAATGCACCTTGTTATATGGCGCTTGTGATATATTTATTTGATTCAAGTTGTTAAAATTACTTATCCATTCTCATGAGCATCTACAATTTTGTAAGTTATCATAACTTTTTTATTTAAAATTAAATCCCTCAAAGAATATCGCAGGATTTCTTCTTTATTAGACCTGAAATATGTCCTAAACTCAATCCGCTCGAAAATGTTTAGTCTATAAAAGAGGGTGGGGATTAGAAATTTGTAGCTTAGTCCATTGAAAGAACTAGAAAAAAATATTTATGATATTTGGCAAAGTGAAATTTTTGAGTTTCATGTTAAAAAACTGTAAAATATTATGCCATTGCGCATTAAATCAGTAATTACGTATAAAGCGGAATTATCCAATCCAGAATACATATTTTTATTACATAATTGTTTCGATCTAACAAATAAATAGTTTTATTTCATACATTAAAATAGCACTTGTTTATTTCGTATAATAAATCATGATAGAATACAAAGTATAGATTTATTATATTACGTTTAAAAAGAAAATTTTATGTAGATTTTTATTAAATACTTCGTAGAGTGTCATAAAACGAATTATTAAATCGAAAATGTACATAGGTATCATGTTATGACTTCCGTATTATACAAACATAACAATTTTATTTGTTGCAATAATTAGTTTTTAAGTGATTACGAACCCAAAAGTGTAAGTCAATTTTTTTGCAGTGCGGCTTTTTTTTTTTTTTTTTTTTTTTTTTTTGGTCGCTTAGTGTGTGTATATATATATATATATATAGATAGATAGATAGTGTGGCTTGCCGTAATGAAATGCATTTCCAAAGCGGCACTTTTTGGAGTCTTTTGGATTAGACAAGTCTTTACTATAAGGCGCATGAACTGCTTGAAGTAGAAAATAACATTTTCAACATCTGCTAAATTTTTTAGATTCTGAAAATTAACGAATAAAACAAAATAGCTGGGACATTTTTTAAACTTAAGATTTTTAATAATGTTTCTTTAATAATTAAAAATCTGTAAACAAACGACATTTGGAGTGTTCTTAGGGAAAAAAAAATCTATTATTTAGAAAAATAATAGAAACAATATAATTAGATAATAAGGTAAATCTAAGAGAGATTGCGCACATAGGGAATCGGCAGGAAAGAGTTGCGATTTCAGGTGATTGTACGACATCAATAGTGAAGTGCCGAGTTGAATGTGCATACTGGATCGTGCAGTTCAATGTGCTTCAGTTGTCTAAGATAAAACGTGGTTATTTTGTCTCGTGTTCAACAATAAATGCCTGAATTCTCACAACTCTTCCTAGGAATTTCAACACAATGATAGTAGCACAAAATATTTTTAATTTAAACAATTCCTCATACGCTACTAACCTTTAGTAACGGTACGAGCACCACTATTTTCTCTAAAAGCAAATAATTATTTAATAAAAGACTGCTCAATCTCTCATACCAAAATGGGAGTGTTTGCGCTTTTGCTATTTAGGAGAGATTACACATTGATTTTTATAAAATTCTATACTAATATTTTATAAAATTCTATATTAATTAGTAATTCTGGAGATTTCGCAGTTTATTTGTAATGACGAGAAAATGAGGATGAGTTTGTTGAATGTCTGGCACTGTACCAGGAAATAATTTCGACAACTGACTGGACTAGTTCATCCCATTCGAGACTACGTATCTTTTTGGAGACTGTCCCCAGAATCAGAAATTAAACATTAGCCACACCTCTGGCGGGATTTACCTCTCGAATGCTAATGTTAGCCTATGAGAAATTTATCGCAAAGTATTTAAATGTTATGTGCGCAATCTGTCTAGAACTGGCTAACATGTGGCAGGTGGTTGCATAACATGTTCACCATGTACAGAAGAGCAAAGATTGTGAACAACGAGAGATTCAGTCAGCAAACAAGAAACCATTCAAGCTGAAAAGGAAATATACTAGTTTATGTTAAACGCGTTATTTAGTAACTTAATGCTATTTTACAATCTTTATCTGGTCTTGTTCTTTTTTTTTTCTTTTATACTTTTTTCTTTCAATACATTTTTGTATTTCTTTTTAACTCTCTTTAATTTTTCAGATTATTATTATTATTATTATTATTATTATTATTGAATTGAAATATTCACTTCCAATACAGAAATATTTGTTTACAAATACCTTACAACAATGTCACTTAAGTGCAATTAATATTATTAACAATATAATTGTGGTTATAATTAAGCGCAATCTCTCCTATCCATGTGCACAATCTCTCCTACCCTATAAGGAGAGATTCTTCGAAATAGCTCTCTTGGTTTTATTACAGCTATTGTTTTAAATTATAACAGAATAACGAAATAGTAGTGGAAATGCATAGAAGAAGGGTCAATTCAAAATTATGCACCAATAGTTTAGCAAAAAATTAATATTTGGATTATTTTATGACGTTCTGTTGAATTGTACGCGAACTCTCCTAGCTTCTTCTTATAAATAAATATAAGTTGAAAATATTTTAATGATTTTTACTCTGGAATAATAAAACAGGATTTAATAAAATACTCTTTCTTAAAAAAAAAAAAAAAAAAAAAAAAAATGTGAAATAAGTTAGTTTATTATAGTACAACCCAAAATGCATATTAAAAAAAAAAAAAAAAAAAAAAAAAAAAAAGTTCTTTTTTCTTGCTGAACTTCAGCAATCAAAAATATTGAATACTTTTCACATCTTAAAAGAGTAAAAATTCCAAAAGACGTTTCAATATATTTATTGAATATTGGCACGCAAGAATCCAATAGCATTGCTCATCGCCTTAAGACTGAAAGAGCCACACCGATGCGGGATGTAGAGATGTATAAATGGAGTGAAATCCCAGCGAAGAGAAAATATTTTATCCGTCAAATCATCTTTCACTGAAAATAGAGAAAATGTATCCTATTTTATAGGAAGGAATTTAGAAGTTGTCAAGTAATACATTTTTCTTTTTATGAATACGAAAATCCATATAAAAGAATTCCATAAGACTAAATTTGTTTTTATAATATTAAAATAATTTTTATAATACTTATCACGCGTAACAATAAACATAAATGATATTTATGCTTTTATTTTTTTATGCTATGGCAGCTTTAAATTTCATGATTTTTTTTTTCTAGAAGAGCATTGTGACATTAAAAAGTGGATTTTGGCAGCTTTTACGTCATAAGCACACACCTTTGGAATTTTTTTTTCGAAACAGTGCTGAAGCATTTTATGAGTGTATGGAATACAATTCACTAACTGGAAATTTTTCTTTGCATGAAAGGCGGATAAAAATTCAATTTTTACAATTTCTTTAAATTTTTTGTTGTAATTTTTTAAATTGTGTACTCTTTTTATTCTCTTTTAAATTCAATAGAAAATAATAATGTACAAACACGTTCACAAAAATTTTTGATTTCCAGTTTTTTGCAAATTATCCCGTTTTAAAAGCTCGAAATAACGATTTGATCATTGTAGAAAATATCTGTCTGTGTGTGTATGTGACAAAAATTTATGGCAGCTCTAGCTGAAAAGCTAATGTAAAGAATTTTACATAAATTTATATTAATTGCGCCTTAACATAAATTAGTGCCTACTAATTTTGACGAAAATCGTCAAACAGATGGCGTTACCGTCCCTTTTTTTTCCAAAAATTTTAATATTGCAGTATCGGAGAAAATATCATATAAATGGGCACAATGAGAATTTTTTAGTGAATTGTTGTGAAATTAAAAATAATCATTTATGATAGTAGTACTCAATTTAGAAATTACTTTTGTACATGCATCCTTCACCTTCCTACCGGTGGGTGAAAGTCTTCGTCATGGAAATTTATCATGGAAAATAATTTTAATTAATAATTCCTATGTGAATTTCTATAGGAAAATATATAAGAAATTTTGTGATGGACACAACATTCTAATTTTATGCAGGTTTTTAATTTATAGTTTATGCAAATGATAAATATTTAAGAAATTGTAAAGATTTGAAAAGTCGTTTTCAATGTTTTTCTTACACACTGTATATATATGTACTCGGATGTCTTCGGACGGGGCGAGTGAAAACTTTCTTACACACTGTATATGGGTGCGTGGTTATTTAAATACTAAAACTTTATTATTATTATTAATAATTAGGACTCAATACAATTATTTTTAATCATTTGATATTTAACGGCAACTTTTGAAAATACAAAACGGATACCGAAAATATAATTAAACTTTCCTTTCCTAAAAAAAAAGTGAAGTTAGTTTTTTTATATTCGAAAACTGATACGCTACAAAATAATTTATATGTAGCATCAGGAAGAGTACTTTTAAGAAATGATAGGGAGAAGTATGCTTTTGATGAATAATTTTAAGAATCGTAAATAGAAGTTTTCTCTGCGTATGTTTCAGTAAATATGAATGTTTCTTTTCCGTTTTTTATTTTTAAAGAATGAGTAAACTTGCAACTTCTGGCCTTGCACTTTTCCTGTCATTCATAAGTATGAATACGTTGACCTCGAAAATGGACTGGTCAAAGACATACATTTAATGTTTCATATTTGAAATCATTGTCTTACTCTAGTAAACGGAGATAGTGAGTATTTGAAAAATTTCATTCTTCTTTTTTATGGTAAAAGTACCTTTTGCATTTTTAAAGGTTAATACGAGTTTAAGCAATTTCACGTCCTTCAAAAGCAATGGATTAAATTTCTTTAGTGTTTGAAAAAAAAAAAAAAAAAGAAAGTAAATAAATAAGTTAAAAAAAAAGCTTATGGATGGAATGACCAGAAATATTTTAAATTATTAATATTTGTAGAGAAATAGATGATATATCAAATAAATTTGTAAGCAAATTACACGTATAAAAAGTTTAATTTAATGTAGCTTGTTTAAATACCAAATTCATTTTTAGCATTAAAATTAAAATAATCCTAAAAATTTTAAATTTAATTCTTTGATTCAAAACTTAGATAGTATTTGCAAAGAAAAAATAACAAGCTAGTATATTTTCTGGCCCTCACGATACTTTCTTTTGTATTTTCCCATAAAAATTCGTGTAGTACAAATTATTTATTATTACTGATTAAAGTTATTTCCCATGATAAATGCAGACAATTTTCATCACAGCGAAGATTAAGTGTACAAAGAAAATTAATTTTATGCAATTCAGAAAATGTTTCAGGAAATGCGTTTTTATTAAATTCGTTTTTATTTTATGCATTTTTATTTGTTTAAAAGCATTGACGAGTGCCTTTGAAAAATACTCATACTGCACATTTTCACCCTTGGAAGGGCACTGTAAGCCCAGGGTAGGGGTAGCAATTCTTCTAAATATACAATTTTTTTTTCTAGCTTACTATTACTATTATAAATAATCTTTTTAATTACAAAATCGTTTCTTAAAAATAATATTCATTATGAACATTTATAGGAAATTTTATCCTATATTGCCAGGTTAAAATTTTTGAAAAAAAAAATAAAAAAAAAAATAAATAAAAATACAGCGCCATTTGTTGAGTGATTGGTTCCAAAATTCAATCAGCACCAGTTTAGGTGAAATACCAACTGAATAAATACCAAGTTTGGTAAAATTTCGTTGGTTGTGAAATGCAGCATCCACAAAATTTGTGACACATATACACTGATAGATAGACGGACAAACATTTTCTAAAAAAAGGTCAAATCGTGTCAAGGACATCTCAAAACACGTAAATACACTAAAACCGGAAGTCAAAAATTTTCACGAATCCAATGCTTTCTTCTTATATATATACATAAGTATGTAATATGTTTAACATCGAACATGTTTATATTTTGAAATAGTATAATAAATTTATTCTTATTTACTTATTATATATAAAATAGGCTTAGCAAAATAGAACCAATTTTCGACACTAAACTAATAAAATTATTTTCTCCATCAAAATAAGAGAAAATTCCAGTAAAGCATTTTACAAAGAGGAACAAAATAAATCTGTTGCATGACAACTTTATTTTCTATCATAAGCCTTCTGTTAAAAAGGAAATAAAATTGTAAGTCTTACAAAAAATCTTATGAATATGTAATAGCAATAGAATTCATATCACATTGATTTATTTCCTGGAGAAAGTTGAACCATAAAAAACAGAACTTACAGTATTTTTTTCTTTGGAGAAATCAGTTATCACAAGTAATATTTCATAATCTACACATCAAATCAATAAAAAAGACAAATGAAATGCAGAAAAAGTATAATTGAATTATTAGCGAAACTAAAAAGAAATAAATACTCCTTTCTATATTGATATATGCATATTAAGCGCGAATTTTTTTTATACACCCATTATCACATAACGTCTTCCCTATTTTTACTTTCTCTTACCCATAAGGTAGAGAAAGTATTGTTTTTGGGTCAAATTTTCGTACGCGAGATTTTGTTATATTTACACGTTTTGAGGTCCCCTGAATACGAAAATCATGTTTTTAGCAAATGGTCTGTGTGTCTGTATGTCTGTGTGTGTGTCTGTCTGTTATCAGCATATCTCAAGAACAAATTATGGCAGAAAGTTCAAACTTGGTATTCTAAATGTGTATCATATAGGGACGCTACAGTAAGCTTTTCGTTAAGATCAAGCAAATGGTTCGTGTACAGGGACAATCAAGAGAATTCTAATACATTATGTCTATGGGGGAAATTGCAGGAAAGTAGAGTTTAACGTCTATAGACTGCACTAAACCAAATGATACGAATATATATATTTTGTAATAGAGATAGTCAACTGGGAAAAAAAAATTGTGTATGTAGGAGTCTCGCCTCCCCCCCTGGGGGAGAAGTCCCCCCTCGAGGGGAGTAAATTTTCATGATAGGCATCTTTCAAAAGAGCTCGCCAACACCCTTAAAACGAATGGTTGAATCATCGATCTGCGATAATTTAAAGCAAAGTTATCGGTTTTTCTTTTCTTTTAACGAAAAAAAAAAAAAACTTAGAAAAAAAAATCGTACTTTTTTTTTTTTTTTAAATATTGAGTATAAAATGGACTTTTTTTGGACATTTGGTGTTATACTACTTCTCTAATATGGAAATCGTCTGCCTTATCATAAAAGATAATTTTTTTAATAATAATTTTAATAAATTATTTTTTAAAAAGAGAATTATTTTTTAATAACCGAATTAAATTCTATATAAATGTAGGTGCATTAATGAAACGGGAGGTTGAGGGGGGCGGTATTCCCCCTCACACAGAACTAATTATCATATAAAACTCTTCAGAAGCCTAATATGAATTGTTTAACATAGGTTTACATAACAGTACTCGTTATCTTACCTATTAATCTGCAAGCTGTATTTATAGTATTAAATTTCAGGGTAAGAGAAAGTCGTGTGAGTGACACACCAGATTATTTACTTTCATTACACGACTATCGTAGATAGAAGAAAAATTGCATTCGGTCAAAAATTTCAGTGTTGAGTTTTTAACCTGATTCATATGTTTTAAGGTCACTTGCGTCCAAAGATGTACCAAAGATGGGTCCAAAATTGGTCAATTTGTGTTTCTGTATGTGTGTGTGAGAGAACCTTCTAATTGTTACATCACGAAAAAAAATTATCGAAATAAGTTCGGCAGGTTTGGTACGCAGATCAGTTTGCCAAGTTTTGGCGAGTATTGCAAAACAAAAAAAGTCCATTATGCAAACAATATATTGTCGGATCAATAACGCAAATCCCACATGCTTGCCAATTCTATAAATATTGGAAACCAGAAAAAGCACAGTTTGCAAAAAATACGTTGTCGGAGCAATCATGCAAATTCCATAATCTGACTTTGAAATTTTCGTTTTCAATTTAGAGAAAAGAAATTTTTACTTGATTTTTTTTTTCCTAATGACTTTTCAGATAACTGATTGAGTCGCTAACATAACATTCTTAGTAAGGGCAATGGGAGTCGTCTTGTGTCCCTGTCAATATAACACTTACTTCCTCATGCGTAGGTACAATTTTCATAAATAAAACTACTGTCGATAAGTTTTATAGTTGCAGCTTGTATGCACGTTACCCTGTATTTATAAATTCATAAAAGCATGTTATAACGATATTAATAGTTATACAAACAAATAAATAAATAAACAAACAAAAGAAAGAGGGGAAAAAATCCTAGATTGTTATTTATAATATTTATTAATGTTTTTTTTTTTTTTTTTTTTTTTTTTAAGTTCTATCGTTTTAAATTTGTGATAAATATCCAGGATGAAATTTTTAAGGAATTGAAGCCGAGGTAAAGGCTTTTGGAATACCTTATAATATCTTATTAACTGTACTATAAGCCTTTTATTTATTTTTTTATGTATGTAATTACTATAATTTTTTAATGAAATTAATTTTAATAAAAAAAATCTATAATCAGATAAAATAGTTAATAAATCATCTATGATACAAAATATAAACAGCGCAGTTTGTGCAGAGTAATATTAAGAAATATATTTTGACGCCCCCGCCCTCCCCCCCCCACAAAAAAAAAAAAAAAAAAAAAAAAAAAAAAAAAAACCTTTTCAATTTGGAAAATTAACAAAATTATTGTCATACTTCCATCTTTCCAGAATTCTGAGTAATTGAAAATGAAAATGTTTAACCCTGGTATCTTTTGTTAAAAACCAATTTTAACAAAGAATACCTATCATTCTGTAATATACCCAGTAGAAAAGGGAAAACATATTTAAAACAATAAGCTGCAAAATATAAAGTAAAAACTGAAAAGTAATCAAAATTCTCTTGAATGACGAATGGGAATAAATTAAATTAGGAAAAATTCTTTACGCAATCGATATCACTAACCCTTGGAAAACAATTAACGAAACAGATAACTCTCCCTCTAAAGTGATTAATGGGACACTGACATTCAAATATGTTTATGTTCTTAACTAACAAGCAAATTATTTAACATCGAAAAGTATAGTAGAGTAAGTTCTTTAAATATTTATTTTATTAACGACCTAAATTGTGAGTCTTAAATTGAATAATGTAATATTTATTATGCTTGTTTATTTATATACTTTATATGTTAAACATATACACAAAAAATATGGCTATTGGCAAACATTTTTTTTATTTTTTATTTTTTTAAAGAAGCCTTAAATTTGGAAAATTAAAATTGTTTAATCAAAGTTGATTTGATCGAAAGTCAATTGTACTAAAATAAATACTCTACTTAGGTAAAAAATTGCCTTATTATTATCATTATTATTTAAATAGTGTTTTAATTATACTTTTCGGTTTCAAATTTTAAATAAATTACGTAATACCATAACACACAAAACTAAAACTCGTTTTAAAACGCGTGGTAAATGCTCAGTGAAAATTAATTAAATAATAATGAACTAATTAATTTATATATTAGTGCAGCACGGTTATCTTCTTTTTAATCCGTCTTCTCAAAAAAGATATATGAATATCTGGAAACTCTGGGATTAGGAATATCTTTTTTTATTATATCTCATGAAGCTAATTCATTTTTAAAACTCTCCGTTTATCAGACAATCCTTATGCTTATTTATTAAGTTCACAGTCTAAAAATGATTTTAGCCTATACTGAATAATTGTTTTAACATATGTTGAATAACCAATTTAGTATATGTTATATTAAGTAAAACGGCATAAAATAATTATATACTATTGAAATACACCCGGTGTTGTTTTAAACAGAATACCGTAACAATAAGTATATATGAATATTTTTTTATTTACTGGATCACGCAAAAGAAATTAGAAATATACTTGTCTATGGCTGCTAATAAACCTAAAACTAAATTTAATGATGTCATGCAGTGTTATCTAAACTAAATCACAATATACTATACTAAATATTAAGAAAATATAATTCTACAAAAAACTCTGCATATATTTTTTTAGAACACTAGGGGGCTCTGCCCCCTGCTCGCTCCGCTCACCAACCTCCGAAGGAGGCTTCGCCTCCTCCCCGACTCAATTTATTAACACATGCAGAACTCTGCCCGCCTATTCTCTGCTTTCTTTCACTGAAAAGGAATATTAATAGTGCATATTAAAAGACAAAGGCAGAAAATTATTATGGAAATCTTCATATTCAATGTCAAATTGATATATATATAATATTTATATATATATATATATTTAATAGAAAGAAATTCATAATATCTGGACCATTTTGCATTGCAATTTTAGTGTATGACCCTTTTTATTTCTTTTTTACAATCTTAGATACGGACCACGGTACCCCCAGTCGTTAGAGCGCCGAGCTCGTAATTGGAAGTTTATGGGTTCGATTCTCGCGCCAACCAAAGACCGTCGTGTACACTAATGGTGGCTGGTGCACGTAAAATATGTCGTGGCCGCAATATCCTCCGTGTTCCTATCAAAATTATACCTCTGGGGGCTACAGAAGCTGGGGAGCCATCCCTTTCGTGTAGGACCAATACTGTGGTGGCATATGTCTCCGGAATATCCGTAGGAGTGCGTCCCAGACCGTCGCCAATTATCCATAGCGCAGTAATAGGGCGACGTCAAACACAACCTACCTATTTATCTACCTACCTACAACCATAGATCATATTTTAATTTTCCCGTGTAAAAAAATTAATTTTATAAAAGTAGAGTCTTTTACATCCATGGTTTCGGGCCGCGGTTCCCTAGTCGGTAAAGCGCCGAGCACGTAATTGGAAGATTGCCGATTAGATACTTGAGTCGGCCAAAGACCGTCGTGTACACTAACGGTGGCTGGTGCGCATAAAATCTGTCGCGGTCGCAAAGTCTTCCATGTTCCCATCCACACTGTACCTCTGGGGGTCACCAAAGCGGAGGGGGGGATCCCTTCCGTGAAGGTTCAAAATTGTGATGGCATGTCTCCAGAACATCTCTAGGGGTGGATCCCAGACCGTCGCCAATTACCCATAGCGCAGTATTGGTGCGACGTTAAATCCAATTAACCTGCCTAACTACGTACAACCATGGATCATATTTTAATTTTCCCGTGTAAAATGACTTCATGACACAAGAACAACGTCACTGGGAGAAACTCTTTTCAAAATGACAAATAGAGTACCTTCATAAACTTGCCGTTTTTAGTTAATAACTTCTTTAATTAAAATGATAGAAATTTCTAAGCGGCTGAAATGCCTTCCTTGGAGTATTCGGAACACATTGATACCTCTCATGACGCGAAGGACCCTGCCCTCCGTTAGAAGATGCTGTCGTAAAACAAAAAAATTTGACGCCAGTGACAGTAACTTTTTTTTAATATATAGAGAAAAATGTTGAAAGTGTGTTTTTAATTATATTATTCATTTTCCATTTAAGAAACATTTTAGTATGGTATTGTGTAAATGTAAAAAATAACCCAGAATACAGCAGAAAAATATTCTAATATCTAAATAGATTTTAGTGAAAATTACATGCATTTTATTTATTTATTTAATTATTTTTCCAAAACGTTTTACGTACTAAAATTTTATTGTAGGCATTATTAATCGAATTTATATTTCCTCGTTATAATTTAAGAAAATTTTCAAGTACTACGTTGTATTAAAATTGAAATGTATTTTTAATTAAGAATCACAAAAATGTAAAATTAAATTTTAATCATTACAAAAATAACTGTTTAAGTATACACAACTTAAAGTTTCTATTACCCAAGTACATACTACATTAATCCCCATTTTCTATCTTACTTGTATAAGATATATCAATACATTGCCAAAGAATTAACTTTTGTCATTGATCATTCAATTTAAATAAAAATGTTATTTGCAGGAAATTGAATATTTTTCAAACAAGTCGAGAAAAAAAAAAAAAAAAAAAAAAAGATTCCTTCTACAGATATATTTACAAGTGAAAAAGTGTTCAGCTTATAGAAATATTTTATACAAATATTTGACTGTTTCTTATCTTAAAGAAAGATTAATGAATATTAAATTCTGCACTCTTTGTTTTTTTAAAAATCGGTAGAGAAAAAATTGCACGAATTTCAAATATTAGTAGAATTGATTGTGCAACATAAAGCCAACAAAGGTTATTTAAAATACAGACCTGTCATAGATAACTCCTTCATGTAAAACAAGTAATGAATATTTTATTGAATTCTTGATTGTCAAGTAAACGTAGATTAGACTCTTTAAGTTTATGTATTCTTGTCTTGCTTTCATTCAAAAAGTCGAATGTCATAGAAATCCAACGTGTAAAAAGAAAAATTTTCTTTTCTTTTTTTTTTTTTTTTTTTTTTTTTTTTTTTTTAGGAATGTATAATAAATAAAATATATGCATTATTCAATTAATTTTTTTTTTTTTTTTTTTTTTTTTTTTTTAATTTATTCTGCAATATTTTGTAAATTATACGGCTATGCATGAAAATAGGCCCGAACATCATTTTTGCAAATTTTTACGTAAAATGACCTCCTAAATCCGAATGTGGCGCTGATTTTGCCCTATCACCCACCATTTTTTAAGAATGACCCTCTATTTTTACCACTTTCGGTAATTTTATGGCTATACATTTGATTTGTAGGGAAGGAAAGGATTATTTTAGCTGTTAAATATTTTCTGAGGGGCTACAGAAGTGAATTCTAAAATATGAACATTTTTAGCACAAAGAAAATTTAGGGGAAGGGGGGAGGGGATTTGCCACTGAAATTATCATTTACATTTATTATATTTTATTAATCAATTATTATCATTATTTATTATTATACATTATACTTTTTCTGTTTTTTAGTGTTAAAATATTTTTTTCTATTCTCCAAATCAAATTCGTGGCCATAAAATTACCGAACAGTGATAAAAATTGGGGAAGGGAATGGCATCCCTAGAATACGGTGGGCGATTGGGCAAAATGGTGGTCATATTCGGATTCAGGAGGTTATTTTACATAAGAATCAATAGAAATACTATCAGGGATCATTTTATTTTTTCAGCGCAGTGTTATTAATTGATTTAATGTTAAGATGCTTGACTCCTACAGTACGTGCCATAAAAGTTTCGTTCAATAAGCAATTTTATGTATTTAAAATTTTTAAAAATATTAACTATATTATCCACATAAACAAAGAGAAGTGTCTGTGTATATGTGCATGTGTGTGCCTGACTGTGTTTTGCAGCTCAGACTACTCATCGCAGAGCTACTAAACTTAGCAGAGGGGTAGCCTGGACCCTGAAGATGTGCACATTATCGAATTTTTTCAAATTTGAAAAAATTAATTAATTTTTTTTTTTTTTTTTATTCATCGTTTTTTCAGATCCATTTTTTAAAATTTTGTCTTTCCTTTCAATCGTTTGCGTATCTTAGCAACGGCTATTAAACTTCTTTTATTTAATTCATTAATTTGAAGACGAATTTTATTATTATTGTTATTTTTATATTTATTCAAAACAAATGCAGCAGAAAAACTAGTATGTTGTGGCCATCACAAGACATTGTTCTATATTTTCCTATATAAATTCACTCAGTAACAATATAAAAAAAAAAAAAAAAAAAAAAAGAAAAAGAAAAAAAAAGATTTTTTTTTTTTTTTTTTTTTTTTTTTTTTGTTAAAAGTAAAAAAAAAAATATTATAACTTTGTTTTAAATTATCACATATTTATAGTTCAAGCATTTGTTTTAAAGGTATTGACGAGACCTTTCGAAAGATAACCATCTTGAAAATTTACCTCTCCCCTCCCCCCCCCCCCCGGCGGGTATTTCCCCCCAAGTGGGGAAGCGATACCCCCACATGCACAAAATTTTTTTCCTTATTAACTACTACTATTATTAATAATTCATATTAATTTTATAATCACAGGTTAAGAATAACTCTCATTATGTAGATTTATATGAAATTTTGTCCTATACTGCCATGTTAAAAATTTAGAAAAAATACGATCACCACGCCACCGGTTGAGTGATTTATCCCCAAATCTAATCAGCCCCAGTTTATGTCGGGGGCCAACTAAATACCAAGTTTGGTTAAATTTCGTAAAAAAAAAAAAAAAAAGGATTTTTTTTTTCTAAGTTTTTTTCATTAAAAGTAAAAAAAAATCGATAACTTTGTTTTAAATTATCACAGATTTATAGTTCAACCATTCGTTTTAAAGGTATTGACGAGACCTTTCGAAAGATACCCATCTTGAAAATTTACTCCCCTCGAGGGGTCTTCCCGCCCAGGGGGGTGGCGAGGCTCCTACACATACAAAAAAATTTTCCCAGTTGACTATCTCTATTATAAATAATTCTTGTAAATTTCATAATGATTACTAATGATTTCATAATGATTACTCTTTATGCACATTTATACAAAATTTTGTCCTATATCACCATGTTAAAAATTTAGAAAAAGCGGGATGGCAACGCAACCTGTAAAACATTTTTTACCAAAAGTTGATAGACACTAATTTATGTCAAGATGCAACTACATACCAATTTGTATGAAATTCTGTGCAGTAGTTTCTGAGATACAGTTGGCACAAAATTTTGTCACACACACACACACAAACAGACAGACAGACGGACAGACAGACATTTTCTAAAAATGTTGAAATCGTATTCCAAAACTCTCAAAACGTGTAAATCCATCAGTTGAAAATTTTCACGAATCCAATACTTTTTTCTATTGAATATAGAAGAAAGTAAAAACTAAACATATTACATTTTAAATAAAAGAAATATTTATAACAGATATTTTTATGCCTATTTTTCATACTATAACTAATTGTACTAAAATTATAAATTTATAGTACTTAAAATTTTATTATTACAGATAATAGTAACGCTAATAAAACGGAGTGATTAAGTCTCGTAATACGTGGTATAAAAATCGAAATATTTAATCGATGCTGAGATACAATATATCCATCTCCAAAACTGTAGTTCTTGAATAATAGCAGCTTCATTTGTAGTCCAATAAATAACCAAATTGAAATACTGGGAAAAGGCGTTGCGCCAAGCAGTGGGAGGCCGGACCCAAATTAGAACGATAGAGAAAAACGCTGCCAAAGGCAGTAGGTACCTGAACCAATATTCAGAGGGATTCAACTGGGATTTGATTTTTAATTTTTATATATAAACTGATATAAAAAATTAGGGATTCAATTTTGAAGATTCATTTTAATATTATGAGCAACGAAACGGGTAAAGCCTGCTAAATAATTGTATAGTAAATAATAATTAAATGCGACAAATAACTTAATTTTATCTGTCAGAATTAAAGAGACTCATTTCATAAAATGTGATTAGGATATTTTAATTTCATATCTGAAGTGATAACGAATAGGAAAATTTAAATAACACATACTGAAAGGAAAACAAGTAAATTAAATATTTTTATGGTTTCAACTACGCATAATTAATAATACACAGTGGAAAATAAAATTAATTCAATTTTTTTATCAAAGTAACATAAATGAAAACGTAAACATAGTATGTCAATTAAGATATAATTCTATGTATTCTTTTCAATTCTTTAGATAAAATAACAGTTAATAATTCTTTATCTGGGAAAGGAAATGATTTGATTTAATTTGTATTCCATTTATTTCTTAATTTACAGTAATTCAAAGAATTTATGTTTGTATAGGACAGAAAAAAATAATTAAAAGAAAAATCCAGCAACAGTATAACTAGAGCTTAGTTAATAATTAAAAAATCTGAAATATATTTATTGTTCACATTTATGATTCATTAGTAATTAAATTCCAGATTTTTTAAGTAGAAATAGTCAAAAGACTTCCATTAAAGCAAGAGCTTAATTTCCCTTGCCCCGCACCCCTCTATATCTTCGTTTGAAAAAAAAAAAGTCATTAAATAACGATTATATATTGCAAAATGCTCATAGTTTTAAACAGTACTTCATTAAGAGAACTTAGAATCCCGAAAAGGAGTCATATTTTCAATAAAAGATTTTGGAACAAGCGAAATTCAGGCAAATATATTCGTATTTCTCATGATATTTTATGTTTACAGAATTAATTAGCATAAATTATTTGAGATAACATCTTGAAAATCTTTTTTAACGTATTCTTAGTTCATGTAAAAATAAATATGTTTCACAGATTTTTGTGCGAATGAATTTTCATTTCTAAATATCGTGTAATTTAAGATTTTACCCCATTGAAAACAATATAAGTAACATAAATGTATTTTTTAATTTTAATTTGAAATGGTGTTTGATACGTTTTATTGTAATTCAAGCTAAAGTGATTTTTTTTAAAAACTTAGTTAGACAAAGTACAAATTATGTATTTTAACTGAAATAACGTAATGTTTTTACTGATTTTTGAGATAAAAATAATTTTTCATCATAATGATATCTTTTTCTAAGCGAAACAATCGTTAGATTTTTTTAAATTAAGTAAATTGATTAATAAATAAATTTGTAAATTTGGGTTGCCTTTTCAAAACAATTGTTTATGTGGAGACATAAAAAAATTCTATAAAGGAGAAATGTTTAAATTTTTGATTCATTATTTCTATTGGAATCAAATGGCAAAAGAGTAGAAAGGATTAAATTTTAAATCAAATTAAAATTTATGATAATTATCTTTATGTATAATTTTTGTAATATATTTAATAATATTATAATTAAAAATTGTATTTTATTTTTTGATTTATTACAACATAGCGATGACTAGAAAAACTAAATCATACAACTAGATCTCTGTAATACATGAAGTTAAAGTTAAAATATTCAGTAGTCGCTGAGGTATAGCCAAATGTAAAACTACATTTCTTTAATAATAAATAACCTGTTGTCCGATAAACACCCAAAGAGAAGTGCCCGGTGAAGGCGCTGCCGCAAACAGAGGAAATCCGAAGCGAAATTTTCAGAATTTTAAATGGATTCTTTTTCATTAAGTTTTTAATTTATAAAGTGATTAAAAAAAATCATTTTTTGAACATGTATTTAAATATAGAGACCAGTGGAGTGGGCAACGCCTGTTTGTTTTGAATAAGGCAAAGCCCGCACCCCCCCCCCCCCTCCCACACACACACCTTTTTTTTTTTTTTTTTTTCAATCGGTACAAAACTTGTATAAAAAATATCATAAAATATATTTTTTAAGATCTATATTCATTATAATCTTAATACTAATAATTTTATGGTTTCTGATTCTGTAATAATGCTTGAATTAAGTAATAAATTATTTATGCTATGGAATTCCTTAAAAATATCTTGCCATTTGATCAAATTCGTGATTTGTCAGGGTATTATACCTTAAGTTTCTATATTAATTTAACACTTGAGGTAATATATGATTATGCATTCATTAATATGTCTGGAATGCCCCTATATTAAATAATTTCTCCCTAATTTAACTTATTCTTCTTCTTATATTTTTTAAGTTTTAGTATTTTTTTTTTTTTTTTTTTTTATGTCTTCTTGCTACTTTTAACTTGTCATTTTAGATATCCCTTGTACTTTTGCTGACTTCTTTATTGTTCTTTCGGAAGTGCTCTCTACATGTATACATTTTATTTTTCCAGGGAGCTGATATTAATAAAAAGGGTTTTCCGTTTGATGTTCTTTTGAATTTTCGCAAGTTTTTTTTTTTTTTTTTTTTTTTTTTTTTTTTTTTTTTATGCCCAAAGAAGCGTTTTCATTTTTATGTTTTCAGAGTCGAGAAAAAATAGATGATTGAATTTTGTTTTACCACATCTTTCCCTTCTTGAGTAACTAAAATGTCTAGAAACTGACATAACAAGTAAAAACCGTGGGAAAATATTTTTTTTTCTTTTGGGCGATCACATTTGGGCGAGACTTAAGATGCACCAACGGCATCTTCAGAAATAAATATAATTTTGAATGTCAGAGGATTTTTCTTGCCATCTTACCTAAACTAGCTCCTTAGAAGTGTGAGCCATTAATTTTCACTAAAAGTTTTCACTAATGCACGCGAAAGCAGTTTATATTCTCGGCTATAATTATTAATCCTTCCATCTCTTAAAGTCAGATGTAAGACTGGATAATTCGATTTTTAATAATTTATTTAACAATTATAAATCGATACATGACAATGTAATGAATTTGTAATTTCAGTATAAAATAGTGAGGAAAAAGAATTTCTTGTGCAATTTTGGAATCGTAAGAACATATGCAGATTTGACGAAAAAAAGGAAATATCCAATTTACGTTGGTATTCTATATATACTCACCAAAAAATCGTTTTTAAATGTATCACATTAATAAAAATCTGGAGAACATCTTTGTTACATTCTTTAGTTCGTAAAACCATTAATTTTCTATTAGAAAACCCGTTTAAAAACTATGTACTTTATTTCTTTTCTTATTTATCTTTAAAGTTTGAAACTCATAAATCTTAAACCAATTTTTTCAACACAATTTAAATTTTAATTCAACAGAAGCCAAATTATTACTACAATCAAATTAATATTGTAGAACGAAACACTAACGATATTTTAACAAAATTATTCAAAGAAAGACTTCAAAATAAAATTCATATTTTCATACTTCTTCAGGCAGTAAAATTTTAGTATAGGACCCCCATAGGACTGTTATTTTTTTTTTTTTTTCGCCATATTGGCGAAGCCTTTTTATTTATTTATTTTGCATAATTTTTTGTTAAAAAGACCAATTTTAACTGTACTTTTAATTATTGCGTTTTTTAGTCAGTTCATGACAATAGTTCATATTCTGTTTAAATTTTGAAAGCATTGCTATGTTTCAAATAATGCTTGTAAAAATTGTAATGATGCAAAATTTAAAGATACATTTTTCTATATGATCTAACCAGACAAATGCCTAATGAGTTGAGCCCGCGTACTCATGTATAAATATTACTTTTAGAATTGCTCAGAATATAATATAGAATTGATCATGTATAAATATTAATTTTTTAATCGCGTACATTACTTTTTGGAAAATTGGCGATGGCAAATAAGAACCAGCTATATTTTTGAAAATTTAACACGAAATATTGAAAAATAAGAAAAATATTCGGATTTCAGATTATTATTATTATTATTATTATTATTATTATTTATGATAGTGTACATTTGAAACAACCCACAACGTTATTATTATCCCCAGTTTTTTTTTCCTCTCCTTTTTTTTTTTATATAGTTTATACTCTGAATCTAAGAAATTTTTTTCTCCCATAACGTCATTATCGTATCGGTTCGACAAAGTTTAATCGAAACTGATCCACGTTAGAGAAATATTTATATAGATATTTGTTTTGTTTAATTTCTGCTTTTTATTACTCTTCTTTCGCTAAATTCTTATAGAAATAAATATAATAATAATAATAATAATAATAATTTTCCATGCACAACTTTTTTGGAGGAGAAAATGTATGCCGCAAAAAGAAGAGTAATTAAATAAGATAATAAAAAAGTAATATCAATAATAAGAAATTATTCGAAGAAGAATTAAAAAAAAAAAGTTTTACATTTTAAATATTTTACTATTCATGAAAAACATTATATTGTTTACTTAAACTATGGACAATAAAATTAAAGATAAATCCTTTTGAATTTCTTTAACGCACACGCTTTTGTATAATTATGTGATTTATTTGTCATAGTCCTACATTTATTGTAATTTCCAATTTTATGTATAATTTTATTTATTTATTTATTTTTATTTATTTAATTTCGTACACTTCTTATATCATAGAATGCGTATTTATAGAAGTATATGGTAAAAATAAAGATAATGAAAAAAGTATTACAATAATTTAAAAAATCTGGAGTGACTCCACTCGACTTTCCGAACATTGAGTAATTAACAGTTTTGTAGATAAAGTAAAGAAAGAGGAGTAGTTAAACAAACAATAGAGAGAAAATCGTAATAGAGTATTTGAGTATTTTCTCCATATATTACACGATGTTTTATTTAACGTTACTGAACTTTGAGCCCATAGATCATAATGATAAAGAATTTTTCGTTGTGTCCCTGTAAAACCTATAAATGCTAGATTCACCAAAATGCTTATTTAGTGCAACAGTGATTTATAATATTCATAAAAATTTTCAGCTCAACTGAATAAGGCGTTTAGATGCTATCGCACTTTTAAAAATTCGGTCATATAATGATAAAGCCATATTGATAAAGCCATAATGATAAAGCCATTTCGGCCATAATGATAAAGAATTTTTCTTTGTGTTCCTGTAAAAAAACTGTAGTTGCTAAATTCACCACAATCTAAACAGTTGGTGCAACTGTGACCTATAATATGTGTACAATTTTTTTTTTACTGAGATTAATAAGGCGTTTAGACTCTATCACACTTTTAAAAATTTGGCCCGATAGGCCATAATGATAAAGAATTTTTCTTTGTGCTCCTGTAAAAAACTGCAAGTGCTAAATTCACCAAAATCTGTACAGTTCGTGCAACTGTGACCTATAATATGTGTATAATTTTTTTTTAAATAAGTGCTTAGACGCTATCGCACTTTTAAAAAATTGACCCCATAGGCCATAATGATAAAGACATTTTCCTGCTGTCCTTGTAAAAAACTGTAAGTGCTAGATTCCCCAAAATCAATAGGATTCGTACTATGGTGACTTACAATATACGTGCCAACTTTTAGCTTATTCGAACAATGCGTTTAAACGCTAGCGTGTTCGCTCACAGACATACACATACATACACACAAATACACACACACACATACATACATCATCGTAAAAATAATGAAAACGGACTAAGGAGACCTAGAAACGTATAGAAACAGCAAAATATTAAATTCAGATTCTTGACATGATTACAATACTTTCCTCACTATAGTGTTCGGAAAGTAAATATATTGTTGCGTACTTGGGGGTTCGTGAGTTGTCCGAGAATGAAAGGTCAAACTTACAAAAATCCAGTAATTTATTCACAGAAAGTTCCAGAAAAATACAGGTCAATAAACCAATTATCAGCTCCAATTCAAGCAGTAACCACAGCTTAAACAACAGCTGTCAATAGCAAATCCACAGTACAAACCGTATAGCAATAACACTTGAAGCAAGTCTCTCTCAAAGAGGCTCAAGAGCAATGCAAGCACTAGCGAAGCTGGCTGAAAACTGAACTGAACTGACTCGCCTTGGCGAGAAAGCAGGCTTATATACCCCTGTAGAAAAGCGTGCAACGTTCCAGAAATCTCCATATCTCATCGGCCAATGGGATTAGAGCTTCCATATTTGGTATATCCCTTAAAGGATTTTCTCGCCAAGGTCGCCAAAAAAATCGCCAAGGTGGGGAAAAGTCGCCAAATTTGGCGCCAAATCCATTACCTGCCTTATTGGGCTTTTTAATGCGTTTTTAAGGGGAAATAAGGCTATTTCAACGCTAAAATGACTAGAAATGGACAAAATTAGCACTTTATCAACTTACTAAGCCTCTTTGAAAGAATTTATACAAAAATAAACACAATTATTTACAATTTCGTAACACTGCCCCCCTCCCAAGGACTGCACGTCCCGGGCAGTGCAACCCTTGGTCAAAAGGCGAAACTAAACAAATTTACACAATCTAAAACACAAAAACTAAGTTGCATATAACGATAAAATAGAAATACAAATCAAGTGAGAAATATTTACAAAATTCACAAATATGTTCAAATATTTATATACAAATATTTACAAAATTCACAAATATGTACAAATATTTATATACAAATATTTACATTACGCATGCGCAAATTTTACCAGTATTTACATTTTAAAATTTAATATTACCGTTAATTGTGGTACTTGGCTAGCCTGTTATAGTGCACCATGTTCGGTTTTGATAAAGGTGTTTTAGTGATCCGCACCACTACATCATTCAGCCTTTTTAAGACTGAGTACGGTCCGTCCCAGTTGCACTGTAACTTGGGAGAGAGTCCTTTGCGTCGAACAGGATTCCACAACCAGACCTTCTCTCCTTCCTACTCATGTTGCGTAGCCTTTAGATCGTACCTTGTCTTCATTTTCTCCGTTGCAATGTGAATTCGCTCCCGAGCAAAGTTATGTACGCCCTCAAATCGTGCCTGGAGATCTTGGATGTACTCCTCGGGCGATGAAGGCGCATCGGGTGGACAACCAAACAGGAGATCACAAGGGAGACGAAGTTCACGTCCAAAGAGCATCTGGGCTGGAGTATAGCCGGTGGTTTCATGGACAGCACTTCGATAAGCCAGCAGGAACAATGGCAACTTCAAGTCCCAATCTTGCTGGTTCCTTGATATTAGAAGTGAGAGGTTATTCAGGATGGTACGATTGAACCTCTCGACCATGCCGTCCGACTGGGGATGTAAGGGTGTAGTCCGGGTTTTGTCTATGCCGAGTAGTTGACACAGTCCTTTGAAAACATCAGAGGTAAAGTTCCTACCTTGGTCGGTATGAAGTTGTAGGGGCGTGCCGTACCTTGACACCCATTGCTGCAGTAGGACCTCTGCGACTGTGCATGCCTCTTGATTGGGAATGGGATATGCCTCAGGCCACTTGGTGAAATAGTCCATCACGACGAGGATGTATTTATTTCCACTGGAGGTCCGTGGCAAAGGATCCAAGATGTCGACTGCAATCCGTTCAAATGGTGCTCCCACGTTATACCGTTGCAGTCTTCCTCGACTTCGTTTCTGCGGGCCTTTACGCGCCGCACAAGCATCACAGGATTTACACCATTTCTCCATATCCTCCTTTGCCTTGCACCAGTAGAAGCGTTCCCGAACTTTCTGCAGAGTCTTCGTTACCCCAAAATGGCCTCCGGTAGAGCTACTATGCAGTTGTTCTAAAACAGCTGGAATTTTTTATCTTGGTAATAAAATCTTCCATCTGAAGCTTTTCCCATCATCAGATTCCCACTTTTTGCATAATACGCCGTTTCTGATATGAAGAGAGTCCCAAAGAGCCCAATAACTTTTCGTAATGGGACTAAATCTGGAAATGTCCTGCCAGGTAGGTCTGTTGCTGGTCGTCTCCTTCAGCTGTAATATTGGCTTTATATCAGGATCTTCCAACTGGGCTTGTCTAAGTTCTTCGTCACTCCATGTATCGGGATCTTGTTCTGATGGTGTTGAGACAGTAACTTGGCGAGCAACTGGCTGTATTCTTTGGGGTCTATCTTCGGCTTTAGAGCTGTATTTATGATCTTCAGATGGAGGCTTCCGAAAGAAGGCATCTGGATTTTTCCGAAGAGCTCCTTCTGGGTGGCATACTTCGGAGACATTCTTGGTTGCTTCTCTAGGTGTTCTTACTGGGCAGCTTCGTTTGATATGCCCGTCTTTTCCACAGCCCCAGCATTTAGTTATTGGAGTCTCCCCTCCTTTCTTACTCTCAAGTATGCGTAGTCTTCTATTAATTTCTGCAATCATTTTCAGAATCTCTTTAAAATCATCTTGAGAACGGTTCACTTTGTCTACTGTGCTGTTCTGGCGATGTTCATGGGAGGCTTGTTGGGCTGCCTCGATCTTTAGGGCATACACCAAGGCTGACTCCACATCCTTCACGCCGGAGAGTCTGAGGGCTTTTTGAATATCTGGATCTCCGACAGCATCAAAGAAATATTCTAGGGCCAGATCATTGCGTGTTTCAGGATGACAGTCTGAGAAAGACAAATGTGAAAGCCCCTGGATGTTTGATGCCAGTTCTTGTAAGCTTTCCCCTGGTCTCTGGCGACGGGACCTTAGCTGGAGTCGACTATATTCTTTGGACCATTTCGCTCCAAAACGTAGCTCTAGTGCTCTGGTTACAGCTTCGAAGTCATATCGCTGTTCCTTCGAAAGGGTCTCCAGAATATCTGCGGCGTCACTCCGCAACGATCCTACCAGATGAGCCGTCTTTGCAACAGAGTCCCAGCCGTTAGCTTCAGCTACGATGGAAAACTGCGTCTTATATACATGCCAGGAGGAACTGCCGTCGTAGGTGGATAGCTTAATAAATTCCTGATTCCGGATTCTTTTATTTCTCTTTTCAGTTTCCTGAGGCATTGATTCTAACTTTTCTTCGAGATTCCGAATCTTGCTCTGCAGTTCATTCCCTATTACCTCTCTGTTCCACTCTTCTTTCATTTTTCTTTCACGATCTTCCTCCATTCTCTTAAACTTGCTTTCTATCTCTGAAAACCTTCCTTTCAGCTCTTGATCAAAGTTTTCTTTAAATTTCTCCTCTACACTCCGTTCTATCCTCGTAACACTCTCTTCAACCTTCATAACATTTTCTTCTATCTTCATAGCTTTTTCTTCAAAACTTTCTTCTATTTTCAAAACTTTCTCTTCTATTCCATCTACTCTGCTTTCCATATCCGATAATTTACTTTCAATCACTTCCTTTACTGCTGAAAGTTCTCCCTTCATCGCCTCTTGATTGCATTCAACTTTTTCTTGGATTGACTTAATTTCTCCTTGAACTTCACCCAACCTGTCTTTCAACTCTTTTTGTCCTTCTTTCATTTCTCTTTGTCCTGTTTCTATTTTCTCTATCAATCCGGTTTCCATCTTTTCCTGTCCGGCTTTCATCTCCTCTATCAATCCAGATCTTAACTCATTCATCTGAGCAGTGAGTCCTTCTAGAAATTTCTTCATTTCTTGTTCCATAGCTCTCGTTATCACCATTCACAGACAACCCCACTCCTGACACCAGAAATGTTGCGTACTTGGGGGTTCGTGAGTTGTCTGAGAATGAAAGGCCAAACTTACAAAAATTCAGTAATTTATTCACAGAAAGTTCCAGAAAAATACAGGTCAATAAACGAATTATCAGTTTCAATTCAAGTAGTAACCACAGCTTAAACAACAGCTGTCAATAGCAAATCCACAGTACAAACTGTATAGCAATAACACTTGAAGCAAGTCTCTCTCAAAGAGGCTCAAGAGCAATGTAAGCACTAGCGAAGCTGGTTGAAAACTGAACTGAACTGACTCGCCTTGGCGAGAAAGCAGGCTTATATACCTCTGTAGAAAAGCGTGGAACGTTCCAGAAAATCTCCATATCTCATCAGCCAATGGGATTAGAGCTTCCATATTTGGTATATCCTTAAAGGATTTTCTCGCCAAGGTCGCCAAAAAAAAATCGCCAAGGTGGGAAAAACTCGCCAAATTTGGTGCCAAATCCATTACCTGCCTTATTGGGCTTTTTAATGCGTTTTTAAGGGGAAATAAGGCTATTTCAACGCTAAAATGACTAGAAATGGACAAAATTAGCACTTTATCAACTTACTAAGCCTCTTTGAAAGAATTTATACAAAAATAAACACAATTATTTACAATTTCGTAGCAATATTATATCAACCAAAGTAAATCAGTTCTGTTCCTAAAAAAAAAAAAAAAAATAAATAAAATAAAATAAAATAAAAATAAATAATAAAAAAATAATTGAGATACAGAAATTTGTAAGTATAAATTTATACAAGAAAGTTTAATTGAACAGAAATATATATATCCCAGTTTTCATTTTTTTTTTCTGCGAAGTTTGCACAAAAAAAAAAAAAAAATTAGAACATATAAATAATTAGTGTATAAATATAAATAATTTTCAGAAAATTTTATTTATTTTATCTATTTTATTAATTTTTTATTTTATTTATTTTATTAACTTTTTATTTTATTTATTTTATTAACTTTTTATTTTATTTTATTTATTTATTTTTGTAACCAATCGTGAAAATAAACTTGCACTTTTTTTTTATAAATTTCTTTCAAAAAATTTTATCTCCGTATTTATCGATTTTCATGACTAAAATATATGTGATAAATTTAAAAGACAGTAAACAAGCACACATTAAAAATTTTGACATTCTGTTAGAATATTAAAATATACCATTTATCGAAATTTAGTTCATGCTGGGTAAAATATTGTTTTTCATAACAATTATATAAAGCTGAGTTATTTTAATTTATTTTAAAATAACTTGTTTTTTAGAAATTATATTTTTACTAATGGACAAAACTAATTATTCAAAGTTTATTACTTTAACTATTTTAGAAATAAATCAATTTAAAAACAATTACTAGTTTCAAATAACTTATTGTATTTGGGAATAAATTTTATTGGGTACTTAAATACAAGTTGAGTTAGCAAATCAGTCAAGTACCAATTTGCTAACTCAACTAGTCTATCTGAAGCATAGCTTCTTAGCAGTACCCCCTGACATTCAAAGTTGTGTTGAGAATTAAGAATGTTATTCAGCCATTCTTTAAGTTTCAGTGAAATTTTTGAGCAATTGTCTGAGCAATAATACTGATTTATTTTATGTCCTACCATTAAAAAACGGTGGTTCATTTAAGATAGGCATAAATTCAAATAACTTTCATGTAGGGAAGAGCAAAGAAAATCTGTCTTTATAAATGTGAAATTATATTACGTGAAACAAATTAGTTCTCAATCAGCGGAGATTGTTATTCAGGTTTTAATACGTATAAAAAATAAATAACGAGAAAGTTTTATGAAGCAAGTTTTCATCCTATTTTTTAGAAAGGTTTTTTTTTTTTTTAATTATTTTTATTTAATTTACCTAGTAAAAAAGTTTTAAAAATATAGCTTCAAGCAATTTTTTTAAACGACTAATTTTTAAAATTTAAAAGAAATCGTTCAATCATGTATTTTTTTCGCATTAATATACAATTTAAAAAATTAAAATTTTAAATTCTTTCTTAAATACTTTTAAAAATTTTTTTAAAAACTAAATAAATTTCCTTTTAATATGTTTTATAAAAATTGGTAATCACCAACTTAAAAACTAATGAATGCTTTTCTCTTTTTAATTTAAAGATTAAAATACAAAGAAAAATATTCATACACATAAAACGTATTTAAAAATATGAAAAAAAAAAAAAAAAAAAAAAAAAAAAACCTTTACAGAAAATTTACTTTTAATCTGAGAATACAAAAATTGTGATTTTCCATGTAAAATTTTAAATCTAAAAGTAAAAATCAACTTTTTTATATGTATCCAACAATAAAATAATAGTAAATCTTATAAGCTTAAAGTGAAACTTGAAAATTTTAGAATGTTTTAATTAATGATGATTTTAGTTATTGAACATTAATTAATTTAATTGGGGGGGGGGATGTGGGGAATGCATATTTCAATATTTTTTCACCAGTTTCTAGTTCAATCCAGGTTCATAAAATAGTTAAAAGTTAAGACATTCAGGCTAAATAAAAAATTTCAGTTGGAACTTTCAAATATTTGTTGAAACAAATTTTAGCAAAACGAAGAAGTCGTTCATATGGAGTCCTTTTAACATTAAATATATTTTTTCAGTATGATAAATCCCGTTTCTCAATCAATCATCAACTTCCAACAATTTTAATCTGTTAACGGTAATAACTAATTATTAGCTGGTAGATAGCTGATAAACAGCGTTAATCAAATAAATGTGCAAAGCTGACTATAAATAAATAACACTTTAAATAAATAACATAAAATCACTTAATAATACACAACTTAATGATTCTGAATAACAAGATTTCATCTCGAAAAATTCATAAAACAAACATTTACCTAAAATGTAACAAAATATTGATTTAAACTTGATTAATTCTGTAAAAAAAAAAAAAAAAGGTTTTAAATCGGATAAAAAGAAGCGTATCCAAGATAATAAACTTAATATTAATTTATGTTACCAGTTATTAAATATTAATTTCTTTGTCGTTCAAACCGAAAGAAATTTTATGTGACAAGAAAATGACTCATTTAATTTATGTACAATGTGTATAAATATCAATTTTGTAGGTGGAAAGTAAATAATTGACAGATGGTGTTTTTTATACTACGAAATACAAACTAATTTGCTTAATTTAATTAACTGAAACAATTCGTACAAAATATGAAATGATATTATGCTTGCAAAACTTAAATTTTTCATAGAAAAAACACGCATAACTATGACTTTTCACAATAAGTATAAGCCTGGGTAAAATTGGGAATAATTTAACTTTTTTTTTTTTTTAATAGACATTCATTAGAAAAATAAATACATATTTTATTCAGATTCCTCATTTAATACTAAAATTTGCAACTGAAACTAATAACCTGTTTTTTCTTCAAAATTAATTTGAACCTATTGTTTGAGTTAAAGGTATTTTACAAAAAGTACATAAAATAAAAATGCAATTACTTTAATGTATCTACATGTATCTACGATAAAAATACTTGTAAAAAATGGAAATCTAATTTATACTGTGGCACATAAAAATAAAACAAATTGGAATGTAAAATGAAGAAAAACGTATTATTTAAGAATGTTGCATTTATTCATTATTTAGTTAACGCAGTTTTTGGAAATCTGTCACGTAAAGAAGTCTTTTCGTGAGTTTAAACAAGCAAACAAAAAAGCAATTTGTAGAACACTTCCAGCCTCTTTAGAGCACATTAATTAAGTCGCAAGAGCACAAGAAGATGAGTTTTATCATAAAAAAAATTCTTGTAATTTAATTTTTTGCTTACGAATTTACATAACTGCTTGTCATTTTTTACGAATATAAAAGAATTTATACGGAAAAATACGAAACGTATTAGAAATATGAAAAAGGAAACTTTTCCAAATTATACTTAAAAAAAAAAAAAAAAAAAAAAAAAAAAGATTTACTATAAACTTATTACTGTAAATTTATAAAATATTATAATTTTATTGCTATAAATTTAAATATTGTTAACCACTTTTTGTGAATACAATTCTAGATTAAATAAAGAAAATAGAGAAATAGGTATTTGAAAACATACATAAAATTACAAATACTCAGATGTAAGGTACGTTTATTAAATAAATTTTGTAAAAGAACTACGAATCTGAAATTAAGTCTCCGACCAAGGAAGTTTAAAAACAAATTAATGCTATTTTATATGATTAACTTTCATATAAACTATTAGGTTTTTATTAAATGAACTTTATAAACAATCTTATGGAATATTTTATAGACAGCATAACCATAAATTTATTTATATTATAAACCCTTTGCAACGTTGAATGATTATACGCTTTTTGAAATTCTGAAAAAAATTAAATTCTATATTTACTGCTAAAATTAAAAATTTAAAGCTATTAAAATATTTCAGAAGATATATCAGAATAGTATACACAAAATACTTTTGAATATATATATATATATATATATATACAGTCGCACCTCGTTACCGTGAACACTGTTAACGTGAATTACTTTTAACATGAACTGTTTATACAATCCCTGTCAATATGAAGATCAGTTTAGTTATATAAACATTAGTTACTGATAACATGAACAAATACTTTAGCCCCCTTGAGATTCACGTTAACGAGGTTTGACTGTATATATACATATATATAATTGTTTTGTTTTTTAATGCTTTGTATTAATTCAATTTTAATCTTGAATTCGTTTGCTATAGATTTTTGCTTTTTTCGGTTAACTTTCTAGATACTAAATCAACACTTTGATTTAAAAATAAACGAAAAAAAAAAAAAGAAAGAAAAAAAGAAAGAAAGTGACAAGTGAGGTAAATAAGAATAAAAATTAAAACCAAAATTAAATTAATATAATCATAACGTAGACCAACAAATAAAATTTTCCCAATGCCAAATAATATGTTTATTAGATTGTATTTTCCGTTTTTAATACTTATTCTTTTATTAAAAAACTTAAAATTACATCTTAAACAAATTATTAAAAGAGGTTTTCATAAAATGTTACGATAAGCGATTCAAATACTGGAAAAAAAAAAAAAAAAAAGTCATTATAAATAACACTTTTAAAGAAACTCTTTTAAAATACTATTGACAAGTACATATTTATTTTAACTTAAATAGCATCGTGACAAGTGAGGTAAATAAGAATAAAAATTAAAACCAAAATTAAATTAATATAATCATAACGTAGACCAACAAATAAAATTTTCCCAATGCCAAATAATATGTTTATTAGATTGTATTTTCCGTTTTTAATACTTATTCTTTTATTAAAAAACTTAAAATTACATCTTAAACAAATTATTAAAAGAGGTTTTCATAAAATGTTACGATAAGCGATTCAAATACTGGAAAAAGAAAAAAAAAAGTCATTATAAATAACACTTTTAAAGAAACTCTTTTAAAATACTATTGACAAGTACATATTTATTTTAACTTAAATAGCATCTTAAGTAAAATATATCTATACATTATAATCCTTTTAGAATTATTATAAATCGAACATAAAAAAATCTGCTTGATTCTCATAATTTTTTATTTTCCTTTCTTCTTTATTATTATGCTATAGTAGATTAAAATATCACCACCTTTGAAAAAGATTTTCTCTCTGAAACCAATTTTTTTGTAATTATTAAAAAAAAGTGTATATAAATAAAAACTTAATTTAGAAGGACTGTTTTTTCAGAATATATTCTTCGAATTTTAATTACGTTGGTAAAATTTTTTAAATATGTTCAAAGGTCTAGAAATACCCTCACTTAATCAAATAATACCAATAATTAAATTTACAGAAAACACTAAAATAAATAATATTCAAATTGGTGTATGATCACTTAAAATAGTGCACACAAAATATGTTAATTTGATTAAATATTTATACTATCTTAAATGAATGTGCAATAGTTAAATGTAAATACTTTCAAAACCAATATTTGTGATACAAGTATTCAGTTTTAATATGCATTATACAAAAGTATTTTTTTTTTAAATTATTTATTTAGTTAAAATAGATAATCTAAATATAATGTTTTTAAAAATGAAAAATATAGACAGAATAACGTATTTATTTCAATAAAGCAGTTTTATTTCAATAAAATACTTTTTTGAAAAAAAAAAAAAAAAAAAATGAAAACACAATTATAGATATTACATAGACATTAAGAATGGAGAAAAAGTGAAATCGCATACAAAAAGCAAGTTTTAAACGAAATTAAAAACATATCATAAATGTTACTATTTTCTTTTATAATTTTTTTTTTCACTAGGGGAAAAAAAAAATATTGATTAAAATTTTGGTAAACATAAATATTAAAATTTTCGTTTTTAAAATGTGGTTGTCATAGTTATTTTAGAAATTTGTTGCAGTAGAAAGATAATTTATCATTGATAGAATAAAAAACGTAATCATAATAAAACGTTTCAAGATCGTGGACGAAAAAAATTGTTTTAAACTTGCAATAACAGAAACGATATTGTTCAATCTAAGCTGCGTTATTTAATGTTAATTGAGGGAAAATGGGTTTGCCTGTTGTGAAACTTATGTATATATATATATATATATATATATATATATATATATGCACACACACACATATATATATACGAACAAATACACACACACACAAAAAAAAAAGAAAAAAAAAAAAAAAAGCCGCATTGCAGAAAACTAGACTTACATCTTTTGTGTTTGTAATAAAAGTAAAACTAATGATTGAAACGAATAAACTTGTTATCTTTGTATAATACGGAAGAAATAACATGATATCTATGTACATTTTTGATTTAATAATTCGCTTTATTACACTCGACGAAGTATTTAATAAAAATCTACATAAAAGTTTCTTTTTAAACGTAATATAATAAACATATACTTTGTATTCCATTATGATTTATTATATGATAAAAACACATTATATTTTAATGCATGAAATAAAACTTTTCATTTATTAGATGTAAGCAATTACTTAATAAAAATGTGTATTCTGCATTGGTTAACTCCACCTTTATATCGAATTTCTGGTTTAATGCGCAATGGCATAGTATTTTACAAATTTTAACATGAAACTCAGAAATTTCACTGTGCCAAATATCAGAAATAATTTCTTCTAGTTTTTGCAAAGTTGTAGGCTACAAATTTCCAGTACCCACCCTCTTTTATAGACAAAACATTTTCGAGCGGATTCAGATTACGACTGTTTTCAGGTACAGTAATTAAGAAATTCTACGATATTCTTTGAAGGATTTAACTGTAAGTAAAAAAAAAAAAAAAGTTATGATAACTTACAAAATTATAGATGCTCATGGAAATGGATAGGTTATTTTAACAACTTGAATCAAATAAAAGTACCACAGACGCCATGTTTTTTGTCCCTTATTGTATATATTGAAAAAGATAATAAGGCATTTGTTTAACACTTCTCATACATTGTGTCTATACATAAATTTTACATTTGGGTTTATCATTTGATTTTTTTTTTAAAATATCGATAATGATATGAAAATTGCTTATTATTGTTACTGAATATTTAAAATTTCTTAAAAGCTTCTTTTTAGTTCGTCATTAATTTTTACATATGATTAAAATTAACGATGCTCGATGATTGTGTTGTTTATTCATAGAAAAATACGATTTAAAAGTACAAAAACCTTATCAAAGTTCAAAAAGATGAGTTGCAAATTATGTATTCAAACATTTTAAAATTTCTCGAACATGCATAATTGTTTTTAGCAATGTCCAAGTTATTTTATCTTGTGAAGTCTCCGTTCCGACTTCTAGTTGATTCATTGTACTTAACTTAGTGTAGAACACAATCAGGAGTCTTAATTTAAAGAGACATCTATCTTTATTATAACTTTAAAGTGAAGAGGGGCGCAGAGATATAAAAGAACTCACTAATAAACTTAAAGTAAGTAATTTAAACTATCATAAAATATAGCTCACCACTTGCTGCTTGCAAAGGTAATAGTCGAAATGGCCGAGAACCTTTCTTAGAGAGCGAAGAAAAGCACTTTATATCACCAGCACTACAACTACCAACTCTCAATACCAATAACACAGTCTCCAATAACATAACTGTCAACGCAGCACATAACCACCACCAACAACGACAACCGGGTTAAGTGCTCTATTTAAAGTCCTCTAAAATAGAAAATACGATTCAGTTCATTTTACCAAATTACTTCTTTAAAGACTATCTGGCTTCAGTTTTAAACACCTTTCACCAATCTACGTAGATCCTGCTTTAAAATTATAAAATTAACTATCCAATAACTAGACACTCCATGCTAACCCAAATTCACCTCTGCTCGACACCTTAAACTAACTATCTCACCCACAACATCGCCCAAAAATGCTGGATCCAGCTAGAAACCTTCCCACTCTCAACCAAAATTTTATCCCAACTCGACGCTATCACTTTACACTAATAAGTAGTGTAAAGTTATACTACTTTCAATACTGAATTCCCTTGGCGACCTTTACTTCCTTAACTCGACGCCATTCCTACCTTGCAATCTAATTATTATTATTTTTTTAATCTGAAAATAATATGAGAACAGTATAAGATATGAATGACTCATATGAATAAATGTAAACGACAAAATTAAATGCCAAACTTTAAAAATGAAACACACTCAAAAGATAAATGAGCATATAGAAAAATCTGATTTAAATTTTTCTAGCATAAAATACAAATTGTTTTATTGGACACTCTAGTTGATGTAGTATCGATTAAGATGATACGGTGTAAGACGGCATGCGAGAAGAATCTGACATTTTTGACAAATTAGCGTTATTTAAAGTCATATTGGCTTTTGAGGCTACAACTGATACTTTATCCATGCAATTTATCATTGTCAAAGGAAAGCGGAGGTAAAATACGTATTAAGTTTTACGACATTGTCTTCGTTGTGATAAAAAATAAAAGGCTAATTTACTAGAAAGGTGCTTATATGCATATATATATAAGTTAAAGACAATAAATAGAACCCCCCGCCAAAAAATAAATAAATAAAAATAAATAAATAAATAAATAAACACATAAAGGCTTTTTTTTTTTTTTTTTTTGGAGTAAGGAAATGGTGTTTACTGTTTTATAATTATACGTAATATAACATGAAAAAAATATTTATTTATATATTTTCTATTATTAAAAGAAGAAGAATTCATATTCAATTTCATATTCAATCATTATACTATTATCGATTCTTTATGATTAAGAGTCTATAAAGTAGAGACTTTGTGAAATTTTTCATAATAGTGACCTAAAAAGAATCTTATTGCAAACAATCATGATTTGATTTTATTCATTCATTATCGCTATCGCTCTGTTGTTGGTGTGTGTACTTTTGTTCTTCGATACATTTATAAGTTTTATCAAATAACTAGTGAGCAGTGTTGCCAATTTTATGGATTTTGATATTCAATGAATAATTTTTAATTAAGTTGTTTGATAAGTTATAGTCAAGTTTTCTAACTTTTGAACTTTGTGTTGTCAGCGTAACTTAAAATTACTTAACAATCTTGAATATTCTAAATAAATGTATTTATTATAGTGAAACAGGGGGTTCAGGGTGCGGTAGACACCCCTCACACAGAATTATTCTAGTATGAGTTTTTGTTATCTTACATATTAATCTCCAATCTGTTTTTATAGTATAGTAATCCAGGGTAAGAGAAAGTCGTGCGAGTGCACCAGCAGATTATTGTTAAAGTATTAGTGCGTTTTCATACTACTGAAGAAAATTAATCAAATAATAATGGGATCTACTGACAATTTTCGAACATTCATGAGAAGTTCAAATGCTATAATAAAGTTTGTCGTCGTTACACACTGGCCTACCAGACAGATAAATTACAAATCAAGAAAGGTAAATTTCTTTAAAATTCATTGAGAAGAATTATTTTTATATTATACGTTTAAAAAAAAAATCAATTTATACATATGTGTTATTTATATAAGTATTATGCATATGAGTATATATTATATATGTTTTTTACAAGCGGCTTGATATAAAGATAACTATTCAGTTACATCAACTATTTTCCAAACAACACACCTAAACTATATATGTAATGAATCCTAAAATATCTATAGATACTTCCTTAATTTTTCTTTAATTTTTAGTTTTATTTTCTTAAAAATTTTTGACATTGAAAAAAAAAAAAAAAAATCATTAAATATGTTTAATATTCAACTTTTAAAAATATATGTATAATAACTCTTTTCCAGAACAAGTGATCATACCTTCTTTCAAGCTTAATTAGTATGGAAGAAATTAAAAAATAAACTCCATTATCTCCATTTTAGAACGTTTTAAGCTACTTTAAAATTTTTAAATGTCCAGTCTTAAATAACCTTTATTATCAGATTTATTGAAAATTAAATAATACAACGAAATAGTTATTTTTTCTCCTTTTCACAGTTCGCTTTCATATCTAAACGGGAATTTTTTCTCTAGAAAACTTGATCATGCCATTAAAAATCAACGATAGGCTAATAAATTGAAATATCTGGGAAAATTATCTGTACAAGACAAAAGCCTTGTTCAATATGATACACGTATAATATGCATCATGCATAAGATTCATGGTTATTCTTGCATGGCACAAACAACGCATGCGACTACAGATGCGAATTTTAATTAGGCTTCATTTAGAGATGAGAACTATATGATGCTTTTTGCGGCTCTTGTTGCGTGATTAAAGCGCTTCGCCACGTCTGATTTTACGATGAATGCCTGACTTCTTTTTCAGAAATTAACTCTAAATTCATATTGAGACATCGGAAACTTTCTTAGAGATTTACGAAAAACCTCTGTAAGATAATTTTTTTTTCTTTGACGGTGTAATTTGAAACAAATAATTAATGTACTCACTGGAATCAGTTTAATCAGTTATTCTCGAATTAATCTTTCAGAAACAAAAGCGTATATATTTACAGTATAATTAAAGATTTTATTTTTAATATGCTAGGAAAAAAAATGCGTTGATGAAAAAGATTATTAACTCAAAACAGATTATTAACGCATTGGTGTGACTGCATATGAAAATTAAGTGAATCTGAATAATATTGTTTAAAAATGCTTTATTTATGAAGGACATTTTTCTCTAGAGAAGCTTTGATCTCTATGTGTTAAAAAAAAAAAAAAAAGTTACTGTCACTGGCGTCAAATTTTTTTGTCTGTGACAGCATCTTCTCTCGGAGAGCAGGGTCCTTTGCGTCATGAGAGGTATCAATGTGTTCCGAATACTTCAAGAAAGATATTTCAGCTGCTTAAAAATTTCTATCATTTTAATTAAAGAAGTTATTAGAAAAACGGCGGGTTTATGAAGGTACTCTGTTTGTCAACTTGAAAAAAGTTTCTCCCAGTAACGTTGTTGTTCCGTCATGAAGCCATTTTACACGGGAAAATTAAAATATGATCCATGGTTCTAGGCAGGTAGGTAGGTAGGTTGGGTTTAACGCTGCACCAGTACTGGGCTATGGGTAATTGGTGACGGTCTGGGATGCACCCCTAGGGATGTTCCGGAGACATGTCATCACAATTTTGATCCTCCACGGAAGGGATGGCTTCCCCACTTTGGTGATTCCCCAGAGCTATAGTTTTGATAGGAAAATGGAGGATTTTGCGGCCAGGACGGATTTTATGTGCACCAGCCACCATTTAGTGTACACGACGGTCTTTGGACGGCTCAAGTATCGAACCCGCTATCTTCCAATTACGAGCTCGGTGCTTTATCGACTAGGATACCACGGCCTGGATTTATGGTTGTAAAAAAGAAATAAAAAGGGTCATATAATGAAGCTGTAATGCAAAATGGTCTAGATATTACGAATTTCTTTCTATTCCGAAAAAAAAAAAAAAATAATAATAATTTAGCATAATTTTCATAAAAGTAAATAAAAATAAATATTGTGATATTAAATACTATTTATTTCAATTTGACACTGAATATGGGGATTTTTATAATATTTTTCTGATTTTGTCTTGTGTTATGCATTATTAATATTCCTATTCAGTGAAAATCAAGGCAGCGAATAGGCGGGCAGAGTTCTGCATGGGTTAATAAATAAACTGAGTCGGGGGTTGGTGAAAGTATCGATCTAGTTATCTTAAAAAAATGAATGTTATATATATATATATATATATATATATATATATATATATATATATATATAAATTAAATTTATAATAATTCATTATAATAACTATAATGGCAGTGTGGAATTTTCCATTTCCCATGCATCGGAAAAGTCTATTATACATATATATATTTGAGGAAAATGACTAAATCAAGAGATTTTAGATTATAAATAAATGCAGATAAAGCAATCAGATTTGCTTCATCAAAAACTTTACATTGTTCATACTCGTGAACTACTCATACTCACCTATATTAATATAAATTATTACAATTATGACTAACAAAATTTTATCGTTTATTTTAGCTTCTACATTCAAAAACAATAATGTACTAAATTATGTTTTACGTACTTTATTTCAAAATATCTGAATTTTTGGTTTATAAATGATTAAAAAGTTAAACAATTATCATGTTAGAACTTTTTTAATAATCTAACCTTCTGAGAAACATTATGCAACAATGAGATTCAACATTAAGCTTTATATTATAACAGATTCTATATTGATTTTACTTCATTTTTTTTTCTGATAACTAACCTGTTAGATCATTTATAATTTTAAATGATTAGCTCTAAATATAATGAATAATAAAATGATTAAATTTCCTTGTTTACAAATACTTAATTATTTGATTCTTTTTTAAATGGTTGTTTCCAAAAAAGAGAAATATGAATTTATATGAGAATTATTTTGTTATTTTGTAAATTATATAGATATTCAATGAAAACCTTTTCAAACATTTCAGTAGATGAAACCAAGTAACACATTAAGAACTAGATAAAACATCAATAAATATTTTTGAAAAATTAAGCATCCTTTATTTAAAACATACAACATCAATACTTTTTCAAGGGCATAGGTTGATTGTTGCATGCAAATTAAGACATATTTCTGTCTTGTATACAATTTCCTAAATTTTTACAGCAAGCTATATACTATTAAATAATAAAACCAAAATTATTACTTACTTTACAATTGTAATATATACATATACTTCATGCTTTAGTACCAAATTTTAGGTTAAAAAATAATTATAAATAAATTTAGTTTTTTTTTCAAGTATATTAACACACTATCAAGAAAATACTAAAAAACATTTTATTTATTTCTAAAAATATTTTCAAAAACATTGGCAATGATGATTAAACGGTACACATACTTGTGCTGTTTTCCTTGTTCTTTCTCAATAACGACACTTCCTTATAAATTTAGTGCAGTTGTTATTCATATATGCGAAATAATTATGAATTAAGATATCAAATGCTTTTGTTGCTTAAAAATTATGTCTCATATCTCACAGTGACCAGGTTCAAAATGGTACCATAATTAATCTTCAAACCAAAATCAAATCTCATCTGTTCAATGATCACGTTTATCAACACGATTAGACAAATGATATCATGCATCTTACATGAGATTATTATTTAAGATATTTAAAAAATTAAACTCATATTCTTTATAAAAAAAATGCACTTCTTACTTTGTTATTCAATATCTGTGAATAAAGTATGTTTTTGCCCAACGAATCTAAATAATAGCAGTTGATATTTCGTCACACATACAGGGCAGGATAAAAATGCTTTACATAACTCGTTAAAAACTATTTTTCCTACACAAGCTTATTTACAAAAAAATAAATAAATAAATAAAAATAAAAAAATAAAATAAAAAATAAAATAAATAAATAAATAAATAAATAAATAAAAACTAAATTTAAGATTTTTTTTTTTTTTTTTTTTTTTTTTTTTTTTTAAGAAAATTCAAAACATGTTCTTTGAAACCAATTTTGTGGTTTAGTGGAACTTTGATAACTCTGAATAAAATGTAACGTTTGAGATAGAAAATACCACTGCGTCTTTAAATTGTAGTTTATAATAATAGTAAGCCTTAGAGTTGCAGAAGTTAAGATTTTTTCTGTTCATTTTACCGCTAAAAATATTAGTCACGAAAAATATTTTTTATCAATTAAAATAATTGTACAAAAGTTAAATACAAAACAAAATAAAAAGTCCCAGACGAAATAAAAGTATTAAAACAATATCCAGAGTTCTACATTGGTTCTCATAATCACAAAGATAATAAATATTTTTATTTATTTATTTTATTTTATTTTATTTATTTATGTATTTTACTTTAATTGAACATTGAAAATTGGTAGTGAAACAAATATATTTTTTATTGATTCAAATTATATTAACAGATAAAATTATGAAAATGAGTTTTGTTTATAATGTTTTGAAATTTTTCTGTTTAAAAAATTAAAAATGCGATCAAAAAGTATTTTTAACTCTTAATTTTTAGGTCTCAGAAAAAGTAATGCTATTTATGTTTCTTTCTTCAGACCATTTTTACTGCTTTAGAACTAGGGCAAAACTATTTGTCTTGTTCAAAGAAAAAATATTATCCCCTAATTGTAAATAAAAAGGTAAGAGCTTCAATCTTGAGATGTGTAGATGTTCCATTGACATTCATAGTAGTAAGCTGAATTACTAAATTCGTTCTGCCATTAGCGAAAACTGCTCCTCAGAACAATTAATATATATTTTTGAAACGCTTGATTCATATCTGCATATCTGCCTTTAAAATATATGCTTTGCCTTTTGCTACCGTCAGATCAGCTGGTAATCCTTAAAACTATTTGCTTAATCAAGAACAAAACATTTATCATCCGGAAATACAATATTTTACCACATTATGTTGTCTTTAATCCATTTTAACACATACTATATTCCTATCATTTTATGTTTATCGGTTAAATTTTTAAAATTAATTTAATACATTATTAAGTATTTTGAAAACGAGCAAATATTGAATCCGAATGACTCTATAAATTTTACAAGAAAACTTATACACATACATTTTTAGTAGAGCTGTAAAATGCATTATCGGTCTCCGATTTATCTAAGATAACTCTGATTTTCCATCACATACTCGTATCTTTTCTACCAAATCAGCAGTTAGTTCCACGATTGATTAAATTTTCTTTAGCAGCTTTAGATCTTTAAATTGTTTTTACTATACGGCGAAGAAATTGAAATAACTAAAGTTGGTAAATACCTTCATATTTCAATTCATATATATATATATATTTTTTTTGAAGAATTATCACTTAATTTCCATCTGAGAATATTTAAAGTTTATATGCGAATCAGCTTAGTCGCGTAATTGACAAATTTGAATATAAACTGAATTTATTCACTCGTGAGTTAAATAATTCTGAATAATCTTTATTTTTCTTATTATTATAAACACCTAAAAAGTGGAGAAAAAATATTTTGCATGATTTTTTTAACATTGATATTGTTTTTATATTTAAAAAACAATAAAAGTTAGGTTTTTAGAATAGGTACATAAATTGTGCTTAGAACAATCTTGTTCATAATTATTTTTTCGTTAGTAATTAAAAAAAAAAAAGATCAATTCTCTTTATAAGAAAGAGTTTTATAAAATTATTTTTAGAGTAATAGAAAATGATAGCTTTCAGGTTTAGTTTTGTAAAAAAAAAATAATTACAATTTTTATATTTACATATTTTTTCCCTTTATTTAAAGAAAAAAAAATTCAATTTTTGTATTAGCGATATTAATGCGGTAATAAATTTCTGGAAAGCATAATCATTTATTTGGATTTACCTCACAGGATTTGGATTTTAATACAATCGAAATATTTCAAGAATGCATTTAAAGTCCTCTTTAAATCTAAGATTTTACCAAAATACGATTAATTTACCATAAGATTTATCAAGCTGATTGACGTGGTATTCGAAAAATATTTGCATACTAAGAAAGTAGAACTAATAGTTTAACATAAAAGGACAAAAAAGTAATAGTTTTAAATTAATTAAGAATTTTTTGTTTTTCATTTTTTATCCATAAAAAGATATGATTCGGCAATTTTAAAGTAGTTTTATTTGGAAATTTAATTTGTTTTTGGACATAAAGTTTTTCTACAAGCGAAATAGACCTTAAATTCTTTTTCAGTACTTTCAATAAAAGATTAACGTATTTAGAAAAACGTTTTAATAATATAAAAGCTTTAAATCATTAAATATAAGTGATATTCTAGAAAAAAGTACAATATATTAAAATTTACAAGCTAATTTAGCTGAGGGGATAGAAAAAATTATAATGTTTTAAATTTTATAAGAAATGTCTTACTATCTGGAATTTGCTTTAGAAAAAGTTACAAAATTATTATTATTATTATTATTATTATTATTTTGTATATTTATCCATTGTTTTCTATTTAATATTTTAAAATAGATTTTTATCATGCAGTCTTTAAATCATGAGCCGTATATTAAATTATAATACTGACAATTTGCAAAAATCTCATAATAAATAATTTTTGTTCTAATAAAGCATTCGTATTACAGAAGATAAAATATCATTCTAGATATTCAATCTTTCTTTAAATCTTTCTTAAAATATCTAACATAAATATTAATGAATTATTGGTTTCGTATTTTAAGGAATAATATCTTGAATACTAATTACATTAGCATTGAAAGTTTTAGTTCTTTGATTTTTAATTGAAAATACGATTAATTTTAAGTTATAAGTCTGTACTTTTTTTAAACAAATAATTGCTTATTTAAAAAAATTATAAGTAATATAATTTCTTTAGAAAACATAGGTTTAATTAGGAAATTGAGATGAAGAGTGTAAAATATTTTCGGAGCTATGAAACGCAATTTAGATAACAATTAAACATGAAGTTTAAAAGCGTTCTATTTAAAGAGTACATAATTTGTATTACAGAAATGTATACAGTGTAACTTATTTCAGTTCTCTAGGAAAAAAAAAAAAAAATACATTAAGCTGTAACCTGCGTATTAAACAAACTAAAGTAAGAAAGTGTTTATCCTTTAAATTTTAATATATGACTTGCTTTTATACACATTTTTAGGCTTATGTCTGATACGTATAATTTACAGTTAATTTATAATATATATATATATGTATATATATATATATATATATATATATATATATATATATATATATATATATATCTGATATTAAAGTTGCATTTTTTGGCAGATAAATTAATATATGAAAACGGTATTTTGATTAGATGCCTAGAAGATGACTACAATAGGAAATTATTTTAAATATATGGCCTAAGCTAAAATATATGTAATATAATTAAATGTCGATAGCTAAACTTAATAAATAAAATTTCTTTCAGAGAGTATAACGTGAAAGCTAAAGTCAAAAAACAATTTTTAAAGCAATTTATTTTAATAAATGTTTAAATAGTTATTTTTAGTTCTAAAAATAAAGGAATAGTTTATTTATTGAAGAATGCATACTTTTGTATTAGCATATAAAACTAGTAATTATCAGTGAACTTTTTTTTTTTTTTTTTTTTTTTAAATAAAACTGTGTTTATAGAAAGGAATTTCAAGTAAAGAACTTTAATTTCTTTAATAATATGTAAAAAATATTATATCATAATGCATGTGCAAAATCTATTTAAAAATATTAAAGATGCAAAACGATTTTTAATCAGTTTAAACTGATTTTGATAATGGCAGTTTTTGAACAAACATCTTTTTAGGCTGTTTTATTTTATTTATTTATTTATTTTAATAAATATATAAACATATTTTGAAATAAATAAATTCAAAAGTACAAGTTATCCATTTTACATTTAATAGAACAAATGTTCGGAGAAGAAAAAAAAAACATATAACAACATATTAAACATATGTAACTTTCTTTTATGTAGCTATCAAAGAAGAGCGAGTCAAGGCTGATGCGGAAACATTTTATGAATGAATGGATGTGAAACATATGCTTCCATTCACAACTTTCACATCCGCCAACGAGAGTACCATTTTATCTGTCAGCATCAGATGTCTCATCTTTCTTTAGAGTTATCTCTTTCTTTCACTTCTTGCGAAGGACTCTAATTGGGTTCGTAGACTTTGACCTCGCCGCTAACAAGGGAATAACCGTTGTTTTAAACAAAACTCATGTGTTTGACTTGAAAGAGATACGCAGAGATATGACATATTCTTTAGATTAATTTTTGTGGGAAAATAATAAAAAACTACTCATAATGTAGTTATATTCATTATTTTAATTACTTACAATAGGAATATTAATTTCTATTACTAATGAAATTATCTATAACATTTAAACGTTTTAGTGCTATTAAGCATACCTATACAATTTACGCAAATTTCAAAAATCCACAAACAATTCTCAAATAATGTAAAGGATTAAGTACTACAGCCAGTGATAGTTCGTAACTGAGGGCCAGCGGGGCACTGCCCCACCTAATTTTTTTCTCGATTAAAATAATAATAATTCTTCTTCTTTTTTTTTTTTTTTTTTAATAACTGTTCAAAAAATATATATACAAAATAACAAGTCTATCTAACTGTTTTTTTAATCTTCTTTCATTATCATTTATTTGTCAATATATTTTTTCAGCTGTCACAAATCACTAATGACTGACCGACTCCTACTTCCCTTCCTTATCTAAGAGAATAGGGCCGTTTTCTGTCGGCCCAAAATTGGCGTGTTTATTTGTACAGTTTATTCTACTAGAAGATCGAGTCAACAGATTTGCCGACGAACTGCTTTATCAGTGTAAGCACGCTGTAATTTTCTCGTCGATGGGCCAGCAGAGTTCTGCCATTTGGAACAAAACTATAAGGGAAAAAACTGTCTGTTAATCATGCAATTCACGGATATTATTTGGCGACTTCTGCATTACGTTTTTTTTACCTCGTTGATTTTTCGGTGAATTTTTTAGAGTTATATTTGATGGTTTAAAATTTTAGTGTTTAAAGAAAGAAATCTGGTAATAGTCAAAAATATTTTCTAGACTAGCGTTTGAGATAAAAGCCTATATAAGAATTTAAGACCTAAGGTTTAGGAATTAAGATTTAGGAATATAATTAGCATAAGCTAAATAATATTACACTCTGAGACATTTGAATTTAAATTTTAATGGTGTATAGTGTTAAGGTTAAAGCCAGTTGACTAAAAGAGGGTCCTAGACCTGAGTGGTAAACTCTCTGTAGAGAGTCTTTCTAAGTGTTACATAGCTCTTTTTATTCAAGTTTTGGAGAAAACCATAGTAAACTCCAAATGTATATGTCGACGAAAGCGATTTGGTATCGAACTTAGCTATTTCCGTTATTTAAATTTTGATATTCCATTGATCAGAACATTGCAGAATTTTGCAGTTGTACTTGTAAAACTTTAATTTTTCAGATAATTTTATGCAATGTTTTCCATATGGATCGGGCCCTACCTGTGAAAATTTGCAGGAGCCATCACTGACTACAGCCATTAAAACTTGTATTTTCAACAACATTTATTGCCGTTATACAGATGCAAAATATCGTGGTATTTCAAAATTACACTGATTTTTTTTTAATATTTTTTGCAATAGTTAGTACATACAAAGAAGATAAAATTACTAATGAAAAAAATCTAAGCAGTACAATACTTCATATAATATACTCTGGACATTATTCTCTCAATAAATATTATACTACAAAAAGCATTGAATTTACGAGTTCTAAGGAAAAAGTAAAAATCATATGAAATAGGCCAAAACTTCTGTTTCGTGAATAATGTAAGTACTTAAGGTATGACTTCATTGATTATAAATAAATAAATAAATAAATAAATAAATAAATAAATATATATATATATATATATATATATATTTTCTACAAATATGTAATGAAATTTTATTTAAGCCCAAGTCTAAATATATAGCATGAATTAACTGGCCGTGGATATATGTACTGAAATTGTATTTAAGTCTAAGTCTATAGCATGAATTAACTGGGCTGCCGATCTATGTATTCTGAATGGCTTTAAATTTTTATCTAGCAATAGCATTTTGCTTCATTTTTCAAAATGAGGAAAATGTTCGTTTTTTTTTTAAATGATAAGCTAAAATCAAAATAACATTAAATATTTTCTGCTCTTATTGAGGTGGTGTACAAAAAAGGAAATTTTCTATATGCTTTTTTATACTTTTAAATGAATTCTAAACCTTCGAATTTTTTTATTTTTGTAACAGGAGACGGTATATATGTACAAAACTAGTCCTTAAGATTTACTTCCACTTCATTGATCTTGCATTTGTTATAAATTTAAATATATAAATTTGATAATTTTTAATGTTTTTTAATGTTCAAATGTATTTCTGTTTATTTATATAAATTTCGTGAAAGTATAAGCGATGATTTATTTTGAATCGTCAAAGCCTAAATTTATTTTCATGTCTATTATTTTATTTCTTATGTGTTATATGTGTTATAAAAAGGCACTGTACAGACGCACATACTTTAAAATATTTGTCTAAAATTATAATAATCACGAAGTTATCGTAAATTAAACAGTTATAAAAAACGCAGCAGATTTTTTAAAGATAAATAATAAAAATAAATTTTAAAAATAAATAAAATGAAACATTTTAAACTTCAATTTACGTTAATGTATTTAGTATTTAACTTTTTATGGATTTTTATTACTGTCATTACCGAATATCATGATGTTTATCAGAGTATTTTTATCTGAGCTGTTTAAAAAATGTCTCACACAAAAAATAGAATTACATGGTTATCGAAAAGAAAAAGAATTTTGTATATTAAACTTAGAAACGTTTCTTTTTAAAGGATTAAGATAATTCTGACTGACATATAGTCGATAAACTCTTGACATTTTAAAAACTGAACAAGATGCCCAGAGTTTCCTTTTACTTTTTTTCTATTTAGTACTGTTATTACTATTATTACAGTGAATTATTTAATTTACGTCCAAATATTTTTATGGATCTTTGTTTTTGTGACTGTGTCCATAGAAGAACACGAAATTTTTTATTTAAATCAAGTTACAATTATCTATGCCAAATTATTTCTGTCTTATCATTTTTTTAATCTTTATCTTACTATATGCCTTTGATCGCCAGTTAGTTCACGAATCTTGAAAATACTGACCCTAGCAAACTCTTGCTTGGCAGTGCTGGCGGCTGTTTTTGAGGCAGACACCTACAACCTGTCTGTTCATCATACATACTCCGTGCTCCTGGATCCCTCTGTGCGTAAGTTGCCAATATTTTTAAACACTTCTAAACGAGGTAAACAACAGCATGTTGTTCGTGATCCTTGAAAACTGCCTTGAAAATTTCGACTCTTAAAAATTGCTCTCGCATACGTCAGCGGCGTCCTCCTCACGTGCCAGACGCTTACGGCCGGTTCAAAAGGTAAATATGAAACATTAGATAACAATTATAAATTAATAGCTTTAAAAAAAATAATTAAAGTATATATTATTTATAAAACTTTTTTTTTTTTTTTTTTTTTTTTTAAGTTTTCGCTTTAAGTTTTATGTCAGTTTTGCGTAAAACAGCGACAATCTTTAGGAGGAAAGGACTCAGAATTGTATAAAAACCCATATCTGCAAATGTCATCTTAACTCTTTAAAAACCAGGGGTTTTCGGGTAATTTTTAACACATGTGGACGGTACAAATGTAGAGCTACAAACTATAAATGGATGTAGATAACAGCTGAAAGAATGAGGAGCACGTAGCAACCCATGACAGCAAACATCCCATTAATACTTAAAAGAGTGGATACAGTCTGGTATTTTTTAACACTTACTACCATGTGCTAGTATTATAGTCTGATCACGAATAGTCTAATTTTTTGGTTATTTTAACCTCTGCCTACTTTGTGAAATTTAAAAACTTTTACGATCTCTCATATCACAAAATTATACCCAACATTCATATTAATACAATCAGCTTTTTAAATACATCGATTAGAAACACCATTCTTACTATTTAGTTCACTTTACGCAATCATTCGCACGAAAAAGATGTTTGTCAAAATTTAAAAGTCACGCCCACATCTGTTAAAAAATACCTCAAAGCACCCGGTTCTTAAAGCGTTAAGATGAAATACAATTCGGACCTATACAATTCGGAATCTTTATGATGCGCCTTATATCTTCTTAAATTTTGGGATACCCAGTATATATATATAAACTAAAAAGAATTAAAGATAAATTATTTCTAAAGTAGACTAAATGCAATAAAATCATTTTAAAAGGTATTTAAAAGAAACGCTGGTATGGAGTGATTGAGAGACTTTCTGTTTATATAGTTTTAGTGAAATAAATGATCTTCAATAGAACACGCATACATCGTGCAATTTAATTCACTCTACCTCGAAAGAAAAATCTAAAGGAAAGTATTACAGTCAGCAGCAAAATTATTGAAGCACACATCCACATTCACATTTTCATATATATATTTTTTAAGTCTGATTGCTAGTTTTTATCATCAACTTACTTTTCTATAAACAAAATCAGACTAAGATCATGACTCGACAAATATTTACTTAAAAGAACAGTATCAGGTGTTCATCTTTCAAATAGGAATTATTGATAGGCCTTCAATAATTTTACTGCCAATTGTAATATGAATTTTTTTTATACATATTGCATTGCTTCATTAAAAAAAAAAAAAAAAAAAAAAAATCTAATTCATATTTTTAGATGTAATAATTCATATTTTTAGATGTTAAATGGATGTAGATAACAGCTGAAAGAATGAGGAGCACGTAGCAACCCATGACAGCAAACATCCCAGTAATACTTAAAGGAGTGGATACAGTCTGGTATTTTTTAACACTTACTACCATGTGCTAGTATTATAGTCTGATCACGAATAGTCTAATTTTTTGGTTATTTTAACCTCTGCCTACTTTGTGAAATTTAAAAACTTTTACGATCTCTCATATCACAAAATTATACCCAACATTCATATTAATACAATCAGCTTTTTAAATACATCGATTAGAAACACCATTCTTACTATTTAGTTCACTTTACGCAATCATTCGCACGAAAAAGATGTTTGTCAAAATTTAAAAGTCACGCCCACTTCTGTTAAAAAATACCTCAAAGCACCCGGTTCTTAAAGCGTTAAGATGAAATACAATTCGGACCTATACAATTCGGAATCTTTATGATGCGCCTTATATCTTCTTAAATTTTGGGATACCCAGTATATATATATATATATATATATATATATATATATAAACTAAAAAGAATTAAAGATAAATTATTTCTAAAGTAGACTAAATGCAATAAAATCATTTTAAAAGGTATTTAAAAGAAACGCTGGTATGGAGTGATTGAGAGACTTTCTGTTTATATAGTTTTAGTGAAATAAATGATCTTCAATAGAACACGCATACATCGTGCAATTTAATTCACTCTACCTCGAAAGAAAAATCTAAAGGAAAGTATTACAGTCAGCAGCAAAATTATTGAAGCACACATCCACATTCACATTTTCATATATATATTTTTTAAGTCTGATTGCTAGTTTTTATCATCAACTTACTTTTCTATAAACAAAATCAGACTAAGATCATGACTCGACAAATATTTACTTAAAAGAACAGTATCAGGTGTTCATCTTTCAAATAGGAATTATTGATAGGCCTTCAATAATTTTACTGCCAATTGTAATATGAATTTTTTTATACATATTGCATTGCTTCATTAAAAAAAAAAAAAATCTAATTCATATTTTTAGATTATTTTTTTTTAAAGAATGTAAATTTTTAACCATTAATTACTTATGCCACTTATTATAGAATACATTCAAAATTCTAGACGATATAAAAATTTTAAATCGTTTTTCCTTAAACTCTACAGAATCCGTGGATGAATGTTATTAAAAATAGACTTATTATAGAATACATTCAAAATTCTAGACGGTGTAAAAGTTTTAAATCGTTTTTTCTTAAAATCTCTACCATCCGTGATGGAACGTTACGAAAAATATTTTTTTTAAATGCATAAAAAACTTTCTAAAATTTCAAACAAAACTTTTTAAAATCAAAATTGTCTGCTTTTTTGATGGTGTTGTCAAATTTTGTCTAAAACGCATGGTAGCTGAGCGAAAAGGCGTCAAACTGAAACATTCAAAATCACACAAAACATAAAAAATGAAAAAGAAAAACTATTTCTTTATTTACATTGCCACCCTTTTCCCTGTACATTATGTGTCTGACTGTCAAATTTGTAGCTCTACGATGGGTGCTTGCTGAGCTTACTGCGGTACAAATAGGCATACACACTCGGACATATTTTTTTATTAATTCACATTTAAAGCACTTCATTGTTGGTACATTTTTGTTTTTCTAAAATATGGTTTTCAAATCTATATTACTATGTCTGCTCCAACATTTGCAAAGATTAACCATAACTATAGGCATCTTTAACCAAAAATGGTTTCTTTTTGACATTTAAAAAATCATTCTATTACATCTTGGAGATTTTATGCTCATTCAGAACTGTTTTTACATGATTTGTTTTTAAAAATGCCTTCTGGATAACATCCAATCGATTTGGAATATTTTTATTTTCAGAATGTGCAGCCTGTACACTGTTAAATTTTTCTCTGTTTAACATTACAATAGTTTATTTTAACCAATTCTTCCCGCTTTAAATAAATAAAGAAATAAAGAACAATTTAAATTATATATTATATATATATATATATATATATAGAGAGAGAGAGAGAGAGAGAGAGAGAGAGAAACAGAGGAAAAAAATAATCTTGATGTATCTTAAGACTTAATGTTGTTTTTATAGTATTAGTATAATATGAACATAACAGGGTAACAAAATCTAAAAATTAATGCAGTGGAATTTACGATAATTTTTGGAGAGAGACTGAATTATAGATTCACACATGCCAAACAAAACTAATTGATTTTTCAAGCAAATAATATATCATGAGAGAATTTTATAAACGTGGTAAAAGCGTCTAATTAAAAAGGAAAAAAAAAAAAAAAAAAGAGAGATTTACTTACTATTCGGTTTGCCATTAAAGGTTCTAAGCTATTCACAAAAACCATTATCATTTATTTCATAAAATTAGAAAAAAGTATCAAATTAAACTATTCATATCAAAATTAGAATATATATTTTCAGAGTGGATTAGTGACACATATTTTTAAAGGTGTGGTGTTAAACACAGAAATACCAAGCAAAACATTACAAAAGTGCAACGAAAGGAAATTATAAAAATACTTAAGTTCAATATGTATCGTGTTATACATCCAATAATTAAAATGCAGATCACATAGATATTTAATTTCATTTTCTCTTTCACTCCTGGAAGAATTCCTTGAAAGCATTTGAAGTCATAGAAAGATGGTCTCATTTATTAATAACGATATATAAAGTAGAAGATAGAAGTAATGATTACATTTTAGGAAAATCAGTCAATTATGTAATGGTTTTAGTTAATTGCTTTGCATATTTACATATTGCTTTGCATTAAAATGAATTCAAAATATAAATTTAAGTGACGTCAACACAATGGAATTATACCAAACTCTATATTGATACATTTGAAGAAGTACATTGTAATTAATAAAGGTTCCACTTTCATTTAAAATAGGGACAAGTTTAAGTTCATACAATTGCAATCAATACTTTTAGAAATTTTTGGGGCAAATTCACAATTTTAGTAGCAAGTACTAGTAACGAAACGAAATGAAAGTAAAATACCAAATTTTTAAAAATATTGGTTGTAGTTAAATCAACCCATGGTAGAATTTTTTTTTTTTTTTTTTTGTTGAAAAGTCAAACTTTATTTTTACAGTGCATGATGAATAAATTAAAAAAAAAAAAAAAAAAGTAATAAATACGGCTCAGGGGATAAATTTATTTTGGTGCCGAAAAAAAAAAATAAATAAATAAATGCTTTCGTTAAACTTAAGTAAAGATGTTTATGTAAAATTGGTTTTTAATGATTTAGAACACCGTAATTTATTACGTCAAAACTTAATTTGCGATACTTGGTAATTGTTAGAGTAAATTATCTATATATAATATATTTTTTTTCCCCTATTTTAAGTTAAGTGTGCCTTAAGGAATCGCATAGAATTAAAAAGTTTAATTATTTATTAATACGAATATTGCTAGCATAGGCCTAATTTAAGAAGGAGCTTTCATAAATATGTTAGTGGAAACTGCAGCATGAGTAATGAAATAAGAGTAATTAGACATGAATTAAAAATAATATAAAAGTTCTCCCATATAGTATGTACTACCGGAGTTTTATAAATCGATTGTTTAAACTTAAAAAAATAAATAAAAATAAATCTTTAAGTGATGATGCTAATATTTTAAGATGCCGTTTTTGAAAGTCGTAAAGTAACATTCGGTCTTATTTTATTTAGAAACTTTGTGAGGTCGCGTAATATTGAACTTTCTCATTTAACTTGTAACAGCTGAAAAGTACAGAGTGCAAACAAGAAAGACGAGAAATATTAAACTTATCAGCCTATTTTAAATTTTATAAAGTGTGTGTGTGTGTGTGGGGGGGGGGGGGCTACCCAAGATATTAATGGTTGAAACTGTTCTGCGCTAATTGAAGGTGAGGAGTGTGTTAATACCGGAAAAGCATTTGTGACAAGTTAACCTTCGTATAATAGCAAACTAAACTACTTTGTTTGTATTTAGTTCCAAATGTAATTATCTTCCCTTCGGAATCTGCTAGTCACTCTTCTCTTAACTGTCCGAGGAAAAGAATTTTAAGGTTTAGCTCTAAGGAAAAAAACCTCTTTCGGAACAAAACTCTCTGTCTTTGAAAGTCTCGCCACTTAAATAAATCACTATGGAATGTCGTTTTTTTTAAATGATACTATAACTTTTTTCAATACTTTTCTATACAACTACCCCACCGAAACTTTGCCGAAAGCTAGACATCGCAGCTCCACTATGACGCCCATCGTAACTTTATTCACAACTGTTCAATTCCAAATGATAATAATGCTCTTAAAAAAAAAAAAATCGCATTAAGTAACTCATTTTCAAAACTTCGAGGTGTTTCACATTCCAACGAAGTGTGCTATCTGTGAGCGCTTTCAACATTAATTACAAACGTCTTCAGAAAGGGGAAAAATATTTTATTTGCACTGTAAAAGTATTTTTTTTTTTTTTTTTTTTTTTTTTATAACAAATGGAAAATTTCTGACGCACATATTTTTCTCCAATTTTACAAATTTTATTTATATTGAAAGTTAAATGCTTATTTATATTTATACATCTTAAAAAATGCATAAATTTAAAAATCATATGATATTAATGATAAAATAATACTCTTCGAAATATGTCATTATAACAAGAAACTAAAATTTTTTTTTCTTGTGATAGTATATTTAATACAAGGAGGAACGCAAGCAATCTTCAAAAATGCATCATAATGGTCACATCTCTATAGCTATACTTTTATTATGCTTGTTATAAAAGTAGGAAATATTGTAACTGTTTAAGTTTCCTGTTTATCGTCTTTTAAAACTTGTTTACCAATAAAAATAAAGTTTTGACCTTAGATATTGATCATCAAAACCGTATGTTGATATCTCTCCAAGTAAGTAATAACATTTTTATTTTGGAATCAGTCTATGAAAATACTCAGAGCTATAACTAAAAATAAGGATTCTCAAAAATGAAAAGACGATGCAATAAATAAATGTTATAACTTAAAACTTTTTCCCGTTACAGATAATTTGCCAAGAGGAAGTATAGGTTTTTTTTTTTTATGTAGGTACGAGGATATCTTTTTAGATCATATTTAATCTCAAATTTCGATATATATTAATATTATGTAGCTTAGTAATAAAAAATAAATAAAATAAAGACTAATATAAGAATATTTTTAAAACAAAATGTTTATAATTTGCAGATATCTTTAAATTCCTTATTAGACCTCAAAATCAAATATATGCATGTTTTTTTGTTTTTTTTTTCCTAATTTGATTTTAGACTATTTAGTGATAATTATATTTTTGTTTGCATGAATCCTCATACAATTAAAATTTTATATCATATATTCGCCCTTTTGTTGCTGGTTTCGCTTTCAGTTTAAAATATTTTGAATTTTTAGTGGAAATAAATTTAAAATTGCGATGGATTCGTAAGTGTTTATTAAAATTTAAGATTTCTAAAGAGATGAAAGCTAATTAATGCTCATAAAAAATTTACAAAATGTATACTTTTGATTTCAAGTCTGTTTGAAGTATAGAACAGTGAATTTTTCAGAATTTAAATGCTTTGAGCTATTTAACGGTATCATTATACGAAATTTACGGAAAGCTAAACTTCGGTACGTATCATGAAACATATTAAAGATATTAAGTTACATGCATTAATTACATGCTCCGAGAGCTTCATCAAATTTGCAAAATTTCAAATTATAATCTTTTAATGTATGCGCTTTAATGACGAAAGTAATTTTGTAGAAAATTAATGTCTTTTGATTCATAAAATAACAGTATTTTAGATGGTGATATCAATTATTTTGTTTCTCCTTTTTTTTTTTTTTTTTTTAATTAAAAGACTTTTATTTTTATATAATTGACAAAATAAGTGATAAAACACTTCTGTTACTGATTTAATTACTGTTTCCTTATTTATGTTTTCAGTTTATTAAAACATTATTTCCCCCCCTCCTTTTTTCCATGTGCATACGGACTTACTATACGGAGTGTTTCAAAAATATTTGTCACAAATGTAAAAGGAAGAAGATGAAATGAAATAAACAGATGTAATATAGAAATGCAAGTGTGGAAATGCCGCGCTGATGCGGAAGATTGTGTTAATGAGATCGATCAGCGAAAATATTTTTATGGCTGTGTTCGTTATGTCTACGCAGATTTCGAGCATAATGCATTGTTACATCTCTTCTTATGAGTAACATTAAGAACATGATCTACAAAAATCCCATTGAGTCAGATGACGATAAGTAGCAAGATCGTCAGTATTTGCTGGATACATGAGTGATATACCTGGAATTTTTGCTATCTACTCCAATCCATGCACCGCGTTGTGAAATTTAGCACTGTCGGTGGTCTCACAAGCATCTATTTTAAAAATCTGGAGTGACTCCACTCGACTTTCCAAACATTGAGTAATTAACAGTTTTGTAGATACAGTAAAAAGTAAAGAAAGAGGAGTTGTTAAACAAACAAAAAAGAAAAAAACATAATAGAGTGCGTATGTTTCTCCATATATTACACGATGTTTTTTTTTTAACGTTACTGAAATTTGAGCCCATAAGATCATAAAGATAAAGAATTTGTCGTTGTGTCCCAGTAAAAACTTATAAATGCTAGATTCATCAAAATGCTTATAGCTAGTGCAACAGTTATTTATAATATTCATATAAAGTTTCAGCTCAATTGAATAAAGCGTTTACATGCTATCGCACTTTTAAAAATTTGGTCCAATAGGCCATAATGATAAAGAATTTTTCTTTGTGTCCCTGTAAAAAAACTGCAAGTGCTAAATTCACAAAAATCTATACAGTTGGGGTGCAACTGTGACCTATAACATGTGTACAATTTTTTTGCTCAGATTAATAAGGCGTTTAGATGCTATCACATTTTAAAAATTTGGCCCTATAGACCATAATGATAAAGAATTTTTCCTTGTGTCCCTGTAAAAAAACTATATTTGCTAAATTCACCAAAATCTATACAGTTGGTGCAACTGTGACCTATAACATGTGTACAATTTTTTTGCTCAGATTAATAAAGCGTTTAAACGCTGTCACATTTAAAAAATTTGTTCCTATAGGCCATAATGATAAAGAATTCTTCTTTGTGTCCCTGTAAAAAAACTATAAGTGCTAAATTCACAAAAATCTATACAATTCGTGCAACTGTGACCTATAATATGTGTACAATTTTTTTGCTCAGATTAATAAAGCATTTAGACGCTATTGCACTTTTAAAAATTTGGCTCCATAGGCCATAATGATAAAGAATTGTTCCTGGTGTCCCTGTAAAAAAACTGTAAGTGCTAGATTCACCAAAATCTATAGGGTTCGTACTCTAGTGACTTACAATAGACGTACCAACTTTCAGCTTATTCGAACAAAGCGTTGAGACGCTAGCGTGTTCACTCACAGGCATACAAACATACATACACACATACATACATCATCGTAAAAATAGTGGAAACGGACTCAGGGGACCTCGAAACGTATAGAAACATGAAAATCTCAAATTCGTATTTTTGACATTACAATACTTTTCTCACTATAGTGTTCAGAAAGTAAAAAGCTGGATCATTAAGTTTTCGCATACTTTGACTCAAGCTGTCGTTTTCATTTATACATTGTTAAATATTTCCTTATGTGCTTGCGCTTATAGCGGAATTTCCGCCCCAACTTTACTTTACTAAAACTGAATATTGCAATCAATTTTACTTGCCTTTACATTTGTAACAGATATTTAGCATTAGCACCCAACATAAACACAAGTAATATTTACATAAATACGTTAAATAGTATAACAAACAATAGAAAAGAATAATACACATTCTTTTGTACAAGGATAGCGTTGCGTAAACAATACAAACATACTTTTTTTTACACAATGTTAAAATATTAAATAATTCAGATTTACCTTTTGTAAAATTATCTCTATGCTGCTCAATATGACAGGTAAATAAAATCACTTACCTAAAAAAGAAAAATAAATATTAAGAAAAAAAAAGAAACATAAATATTAAGATTATAACAGATAATATTTATTCTAGCTATAATATCAATTCTTTCTCTCTCTCTCTCTTTATATATATATATATATATATATATACACTCCGAAAAAAAAAGTTTAGCAATACTTGCAAGCGTTCAGTTATATACATATTGCAAAAAATTATCAGATATTTAATCTTTGATGTGTACATACATTGACTATGAACTATTATTTTTTATAAAACACATGTATTTTGATATACATAGACAGAACATAACTTTTACAATTTTCCTGTGTTGAAAGTTTAAAATCCGTTGTATGATAAATTCGTTTTGCAAATAAATGACGAGAAAGTAACTTCAATTACTCAGCATTAACAACGCAGGTAGATAACACCTTTCTACAGAATCAATAAATTAATTTCAAGCTTTATAATTTAATATTAGTGATTAACGATTATAACACGTTGTGCTTATGATTCATTAAACTCATCGAAGTTTTATAAGAATACTTAGTAAATGCTTTCATTTCAGTTTCGTCAATCAAAAGAAGAACATTTAATAAGCAGATATTTTAGGTCTTAATTTTAATGAGCGTATTTACAGAAAAATTTATACTGAAGATTAGGTTAAGAGTTTTGAATAAAATTTTTATCGCGTTTATTTGAGATACATAACGATTCAAAAATTATGATAAGTTTGGTTTAATGATGATACAATGTTAGCTTAGTAACTCTTTTTCTATGAAAGTAACACATTATTTTTTTTTTCTTCATATCTAACAATGAAAATTTTAATCATAAAGGGGCTGATAATAACAATAATAATAATAATAATAATAAAATAAAGAATCATTTTATGTATATACAGAAGAACTTGTAATTGAAAAAGGGTTTAATATTTTTTACATGAAGATAAAACGAATTTCAGAAAAGATGGTAAACAGTTTTTACAAACTATGCAGAATAATTAGAAACAACATTTTAAAAAATTCTATTTTTATTTTTATTTTTATTTTTATTTTTATTTATTTTTTATTCAAAAATATATCCATGGAAATTAAAAATATCCTTTATTAGTTACGACATAAATAAGTAGAAAAATAATTAAATCGTAACACTCCGAATAATTTCTGAAAGAAGCCTACTCTAATTTGATATTTTAAAAATTTCTCTTGGAAACTATCTCGAAAATGTAATAAATATGTATATGTAAGTTTACATTTTCCCCGATATCATACACATTAAAATATTTCATACATTTTAATTAGCAAAAAATTTAAAAGAAAATTAGAATAAATAAATAAATGAATGAATGAATGAAATAACAGTCCTAGTGAATTTGAACTATACCAACAAAGTAATAAGAACATTATTTGCTCAATTTTAAATAATAAATACTTACTACTTTTTAATTATCTCTTCAAATACTCAGAATAAAAGTTCCATTTAAAATAACTTTCTTATTTTGTTAAATAAACAAGTACATTAAAGAAATTGTCCCATTTTAAAAATTACACATTTTCTTGTAGAATTTAAAAAGTTTAGTAAATTGAATTTAAACACCTGGGGATAATGAAAAAGTATCATATTAGATATAACAATAACATGTCAAAAATTACAAGTTATAATATTATCATAAAAAAAAAAAAATAATAAAAATAATTTTCATTTTTACATCCTTTATAGAAAGTATGAAGAAGTATTCTGAAAAAAGATTTGTTAAATGGATTTTGTATTTGGAATAGCTCAAAAATGAATAGTTGTAGAATGTAGTAAATTAACATTTGTGACTACCGTAACATCTTGTCGTATACCACCAATTATGGTTTAGACACGATCTACCACTTTGTATATATCTACGACTTTACACGATTTTTGTGACGTCTGTATGTACGCATGTATCTGTGTAAGTGTTTCACATAACTCAAAAATTGTTAGACGTATGGTTACAAAGTCCTTTTTAGGTATGTCATAACATCCAGTTGTGCACCTTCTTTTTTGGTCTTTCTTTGAGTTTTCATTTTGGAAATATTGATGGTATCCATAATGACTAAAAATACAATGGCGATTATATATGACTGGCCGTTAGAGAGATTTAATATAAGCTAATGATAGAGCTCGTAATGATATTATTACGAAAATTGTCTATATTCTTGCACGTAGAGAGTAATTCGTAAAGATATAAGCATGTTCTTGTCGGATTATTTTGATAAATGTGGAATAAAACTTTTATTCGTACCATGAAAGACAATAATCAATGAATATTTTCGAGAGAATCCAATGCAATAGTCATCCGTACCACAAAATCAAGTAAGTAGCATTAAATACACCACAGAGCAGGAATTTCCCTAATTCAGAAGAAATGATCAATCGCTTAAAAAGCAGTCTCTCACACACAACCGCTCAGCGTAAAATATTAACACAAACTCAAATTATCGAGACATTTGTTAGGAATTTTAACCCCCCCCCCCCCAAAAAAAAAAAAAAAAAAAAAAAAAAAAATACAGAACTTGGCTTTTATTGAAGTTAGAAGTTCCAAACTATGGAACAGAAAAATTTGGGTAGCAGATTACCTTATTTGGCGCTAAGTCACAAAATATTCTAGGAAGTTAGTTACTCCACCAGAAAACAATGGATCATCCCAATGGAAATTCCTGAACTCGGTTTCTATTGAAGTTAGAGCTACCGAACTTCGGTAACCTTAAACTATCACTTTAAACCGAATTTGGTTGCCAAGTCGCAAAATTCCACGCAAGGTCGCCAAGCTTACCGTCATTGCCTATTTAAGTGTTGCTGACAAACTTGAAGACTTGAAAAGATTATTGACAAAATTTTGAGGAAAGTAGTAGTTTAGGATTTACCAGGATCTGTAAATCCTTTCTTAATTTTGATGGAGTTAAATTGTTTGTTATAATAATTTGTTTCTCGCCACTAATTTTTGCCAAAAAATACTAAAGTAGACTATCTACACTTAAATGACATCCATTGGACTCTAAGCTGTACATTTGAAAGTGAGAGATTCTACAATAAGTTGAGGAATACTATTCCTGAACAAGTAATTTATTTTTACTCGGGAATATTCAAGAACTACAACCTATCTGTTTATTTACGAACTACTTGCCACACACAAAATGTCTATGTTTTCCTAACATTATGTGTATTATGAAGGGAGTATAAAAGGATGTTATGTGATTTCCACATCAGATTTTTTTTTTTTTTTAAATTTTAGTTTTCTATTGAATTAATATAATTTTTAATAATTTTAATGTAGTACTTGAAAGCGTAATTCAATCAAATGAAGTATTATTAATGCTCCTTTTTAAACACTATATGCATAATTTAAAACTTTACCACTTTTTCTTTAATTAAGCTATTAAAATATATTTTCTAAAATATGATGAGCATTAAAAGAAAATGTAAGAATAATTGCAAATAAATCAACATTTTCAATATTAGCGTCTAAAATTACATCCCAATTTTAATAAGTATAGGAGATAAATTTCATCTGTTATATTTTCTCTATAAATTTTAAGTAGCATTAATGATATAGAAGGAAAGTAAAAGAACTTTTATTTACGAGCAAATTTAATCCATATAAATTGCACGGTAAGGTATTACAAAGATTGATATATGAAGGAATTATTATTTAAAGCCTTTAGAAATGCATGATTGAAGGAAAAATTTAATGACAAAGAAAATACAAAAACTTTATTAGGTATAATTAATGTATGTACAAAATTGTCATTAGTTGAAACAACTAAATCTTTATTTAACTTCATTTTTAATTCGTTTGAAAAATTACAGAAGAAACAATATTTCACATGCACAATCTTTTCAAAAAACTTTAAAAAACAATAGGACAAAGAGAAATTACGTTAGAAAACCGATAAAAATGAATTTTTTAAGAATTTTTGGCAATTTTTTGCAAGGAAATTTTCCTTTTTATTTTATGTATTTTCCGAATTAGTTCAGTAAATTTAGACCCAAAAAGTGGGCCAACACAAATTCATAATGAGCTATAATTTGCAGAATTAGCTCCTAGATGTATATACGTAGAATGAATCCTGAATTATCCTTAAATTTTGATGTCAGCTTCCATCTAAAATGGTGTATCAAAGGCAGCTGCTAAGTAATGAACGTTTCTTGTGATCTTAACTTTAAGATTTATATATATATACATATATATATATGCATATAAAAGAATAACCGCTAAAGAAGGACTGAGGTATTTTAATTTTAATGAAAGAATGTTATAATAGTATGGAATGGATTTTGCTAGGTATGTGGTTTGTCGATATGTACATTATATACTTGATAGGTACCTAAAATAAAAATTTTCAGTGTTACGTTTTCTATTTACTGTTCTGATAAAAGTAAGTTACTGCATTAAAAAAAAAAAAAAAAAAAAAAAAAAAAAAAAAAAAAAAATGTTTACCTATTTTAGCCAATGGTACTTCCACCTATATATTATTTTTCTCGACAAACTCCTTTATACAAACGGAAGTGGAGAAATCATTCCCGTAGAGGGTCAAAATTGTGATGGCATGCCTCCCAACCGTTGCCAATTACCTATAACGCAGTGCTAGTGCGACGTTAAACCGAACCAACCGACCAACCAACCTCTTTATAAAAAATCGAATCTAGACAGGATACATAGAAAAAAAAATTCCATATTATATTTAAACTAAAATTGCGGAGAGTCAAAGAAGATTCATGTCAAAAAATGTGTGTTACTGTTGACTTTGGTAGAAGTGTACTGGCCACAACCAAACAAGCTAACGTTATTCGCAAGCCTAAGCTTTTACAAATGGTGATGGACTACTTCCAAGCTAAAAGAATAGTTGCTTCTAACGGCAGATGGTGATGCAGATTCATTTTTCAGATCAGCTGCAATTAATACAAGTCAAACAATTGTTAGACCTATTTACATTATAAGCGCATATACGTGCGGACATTTCCTGGCTTTCATTACAGAAGTTCATACATAAACGATAGCGTAAAGTGAGGATTAAAAACGGATTAAAGTATTTTTTCCTGGAAAAAGCAGTTAAAAAAAAAAACGATAAAAATGGAAGGTTTTAATTGGAATAGTAGAACAAATTAAATCAAAAATAAAAGTATAAACAACACGAAAAATTACACCATGTCTATCTTTACCATCAAGATTTACTAGCCATCATCTTCTAATACTCATTAAAACAACTTCATCACGTAAAGCTCGTAAACGCTGTGTAGTTTTGTTTGCCACGAAAAAGAAAGGTTTCACTTATCAGCGTGATAGCTACCGTTAGGCTGACTATATGTGTTGAGACTATTTAAAGTACTATAAAATGTGCAAAACTATACAACTGACTTTCTAAAATTATTTAAAGTGAAACTAAGTTTATTGAACTAAACCAAATTATAAATAGGTTAATCGCACTAGCAGGTACTAAACAGACTTGCCAACCATTCGCATTACTAGAAGCAACCGAGAAAAATCACTGTTGTCCTTATGACCCTAAAGAACCAACTATGGATAAAAATGGTATAGCATATCTAAAATACAAAAATTTCAACAAAAAGATGGATTCCATATTCTCTTCCTGCGAACAATTCCCGGATGTGATACGAAAACAACAATTTTTATAAAAGTAAAAATCTTCAGCTTTCAAATTCGTAATGGAAACTCCCGAGCTGGATTTTTTATTTCCATACTGAAATGCATGTTTTCAAAAGGTAAATATTAGCGATATTTTTTTTAAATACTTTTTAAAGAATTGAAAGTTAATTATCTAGATGAAATACGATAAATTCGTATTTAACGATAAATTCGTATAAACAAAATCATTGCTTCAATATTTAAAGCTACTGCTCTTTCACAAACAAGTGCAGAAGCATCGCAGCATTCACCTAGGATTTATCTTTAAGTCCGAATGATTAATAATCTGGCCATGTTTTAACTTCAATCATCAGGTAGAGGGTTTAAGTTCTGGTTCAGCCATGAATGTTCGTAGTGGTTCAGGATCCATTTTAAATCGTAGGTCCCAGTCTAATGAGCCGAAATATTCAGAATATGACCATTGAATGACAGCCCAAACCTTATCTTCAAGTCTAAAGGTGAATAGAAAACAATATAGGGGAGACCCGTGTACCTAGGGCCACCCCACTTTATTTGAATAATATTTAATTTTAGGTTTTATTACTCAATTGGGCGAGTAACAATACCAATTACTACTTTTACAACTACTTTGGAACTTTTGAGGAGAAAGTTTTGACAAGTTCATGTAGAAAACGAATTTACATGGTTTGAAGTAAAATTTTGCAGCTCATCTCTTTTGCTATTTTACAAAGGCAAGTCAAATATATTTCTTTCATTTCTAGTGTATAAGTTTGCTTGTTATATTGAATAATAAATGAGATATTTAATTAGTCCTTTCTGCATGTGGATTTTTTAGTGGAAGGCATTTTGAATGACGTTACCAAAACTTGTACCTAGAGCCACATAGCTGCCTTGTACCTAGGGCCAGTGTGTTTGGACCCTTTAACACTTTTGCAGCCGCATGTTTTTGTCTTTTTGACAGTAAGGTGCGCCTTTGGGCGTTTTTCCCATAAGTTACAATTTTTCAAAACAAAATTTTCCGTATTCACATTTATATTACAAATGGATATGCATTTTAATCATACTCTCTCTAATCAAAGTATTTGCATCCATAGTATACTGATTGTACAAATATGAATATTGTGTATATTTTTTAGAAACAAATAACATACAAATTGCAAAAGAAACGCCCACTGGTGGAGTTTTATATTTTCAAATGGCGTGAATCTACGTCAGCGTTCGCGAAAGTGTTAAGAAACACAGTACAGCCTATAGTAATTGGATGCTAGCAAACCCTGGTAAGCCAATCACTATATATGACGTTGCTGAAAATGTTGGTAGGTCCTATCCGCCGGCCTGTAAACCTGCTATCAGGCATGGCCAGACAAAATCCCTTCATAAATAAAAAAAAAAAAAAAAAAAGATTTTCCAATAAGAAAGTGAACCAAGAATGATAGAACTAGATGTCTCTGTTTCGTGTCCTGTTGAAATTTCGAAACCATCAACATCTAACATCTTTTCGTGTGTCATGCTTTAACAGGTACGAACCTAAGCAAAACCTTAACTTAAAGCAAAACCTCCATATCAAAGAAAAGATGTGACCGAAAATCAGAGAGATCTAGAAATCCAAGAAACGCTCCGAAAAAAAAAAGAAACTGAAGAAAAAAAACATTCTGTTAGAATATCCCTAAGAAAGAAAAAAAAGAAAACGAAAGAAAACGCTTATATAACAACATAATAATTATTAAATGATTATATAAATATATTACTTTTTTTTTTTATAAAACACATGTTTATATGCTTGTTTTCTATTCATTACAACGTGAAATTTAAATTTGAGAGAGTGGCCCTAGGTACAATGAGGGTGTTGTACCTAGGGCCACGAGTGAAGTTTTTTTTAAAACCTTCTATTTGTCGGAATTTATTATTTTAGGCATTTATATTAATCCCAATTGGAAGTAATTAGTCCTAAAGATATGTACATATCAGTTTGATAATTTTAAACAGGTCAAGGGCTCTGGTTTTTGGCATTGAAAAAAAGCGGCCCTAGGTACACGGGTCTCCCCTACACATTGTTATAAATAGGGATGATACGAAGATATAACCCATACATTTCAATGTTTCCAGCATTTTCTGAAGAACTTCTGCAGCTTACCTTTTGAGACTGAAAAAGAACTGCTCTAAAGGACTGTGATAAAAAATGCTTACGGTTGACGTCTATTATCCAGTTTCACGTGTCGTATTTCGATTGCTTAGCAGATACATGTATTAATTCACCTTCTCTTTACAAGCAGATTTCAAGACAGTGGAGTTAACAGTACGAAGATAAGTTAGTGTCTACTGATATTTTTGTTTTGTTTTTGAATGTTGCAAGTATTGCTATAAATTTTATACCTTTGCTTTCAATTGAAGTGTTGGCGGCTTGTAATAAATACGCCGAAATGTTGTTCTAATCTTCTTTTTATTTTCATTTATAAACATCTATATGTAGAAAAGCATAATCGCTCAGTCATTTTTCAATGCGTATTTAAAACATTTTCATAAAAAATAATTTTCACAAATAGGATTACAAAAAACATCCAGAATACTTTTTTACGTTTTGCCAATCAAGCAAAACAAGGAAAATTTTGTAATTTGACTAACAATAGATCAATATATATACGTCTCATTTGTAATTTTTTTCATTAAAACATTATTCACTGAAACAAGCTCTAAGGAGAACAAACTTGAAAGAAGTATGTAATTTTCACTTACTTTTTACTTGTTAGATATGGAAAAACATCGAATGAGTAAAAAAGTACTTAGAAGCTATTTTTGTTCCACTATTTTTAATGAAAACTTTCATGAGAAATCGTGGTATATTTCAAGTGTTGTTTTTCTTGTCATATAGAATTGCTCCTCAAATGTTCGGCTCATTACGAATTATTGTTTATTTTCCGATTTGAGTCGTAAACAAACAAGGACAATTCTACTTTGAGAATACAGTCGTCCTTGTTTGTTTACGACTCGAATAGAAGAACGGACAGCCCCTGATGAACAAACTTTTCATTTATTCCACTAAATATTTTAAAGCGTAACATTCTTATGCTTTATTACATGCAATGTATAAAATTCAAATAATGTTTGTTTTTTTCCTAATGTACAGTTGATTAATGTATATAGGAAAGTCCCTTTAACCTGAAAATACTTGCGAACGGAGAGTGCTACAGCCATGCAAGTGAGGTAACGGTATAGTAAAGCGACTATGCCCGACCTAATGCAAACAACAGCAGCGCCCCCTAGTGGCGAAATTTGGAAGTTAGCCATTGCAAATCGAAAACGAAAAGAGATAGAGCAAAATTTCCAATTAGAAAGTTTTAGAGCATCAGTTAATTAGTATGAAACGATATTTGGTTTACACGGATAAGATAAAGTGGTGCCTGTATACCCAAAAAATATCCAAAATCGATGCACTCCATTTTGCGTAAATATTTGAAAGGAATAGCCAGAGGAAAGAAGAAATATGCACAATTTAATGAATAAATACTATGTACTTACACCAATAAATTATGATAACACCACACACAAAAACAAAATAGGTAAACTAAACTCTAAGTCTCATAGTGATAAAAAGCTAATGTTGAGAATGTTCGAAAAGTTCGCCATTGCTCACAATACACGTTTGTATTCGTGTGAGTAATTCTGCATGCACATTTCTCAGCATGGAAGGTGTTACACTATTAAAAGCATCTGTAATACGATGACGTAGATCCGGCAGACTTGAATGTGGAGTTGCATAAACCTGATCTTTTATGTAACCCCACAGGAAGAAATCCATCGGAGTCAGGTCCGGCGATCGTGGAGGCCATTCATTACTACTACCATACCCAATAATTTGTTTCCAAAGCAATCTTTTAGAAAGCTTCGCACTCCAGCTGGCTGGTGTGCAGGAGCACCGTCATGTTGGAACCACATGTCCCGTAATGCGGACAGTGGAATATCATCCAAAAAGTCGGGTATGATATCCTGTAATAGTTGGAGGTACCTCTGTCCGTTTAATGTGCTTTCGTAGAACATAGGTTCCAGTAAGCGATCCTTCTAGATACCGCTTCACGCATTAATGGAGCAGCGCTTTTGGTGTTTTGTGGATAGTCCCCACAAGGGATTTTCCAGCGATCAGTAGTGGGCATTATGCCGGTTTAGTACTCTGGTACACTGAAACAGTGCCTCGTCCGACCAAACAACGTTGGACATAAAATCTGATTTATCTTCAACATTATTTAATGCCCAGTTGCAGCAATGAAATCGACGCTCATTATCCCGTGGCAACAGTTCTTGCTGCAGAGTGACATGATAGGGATGTGCATGTTGACTATGCAGTATTTGCCATACTCGGGCCCGTGTTAAGCCACAAGCCATGCTGATTTCTCTTGTACTGCTGTGTGGATGGGCTACTGCATATGCCAAAATACTCTCTGGCGGTAAACGCATACCTGCACTCACTGGTCTGCCAGAACGAGGTCGACTTTTAGTGCTTCCTGTCTCCATGAGCCGTCGCACCACATTTGCGATGGTAACTGCACTTGGATGTGGCCCACCTGGAAAACGAACGGCATACTCCCGTGCAGCATGCGTTGCGTTTCGTTGACATTCGCCATAAATAAGCACCATCTAGCAATATTGAAAGTTAGTGAAGCTTGACATTCTCACACAGCTCCAAAATTCTAAATCCAAACGTTTATATTTAAGAAATGTATCTTTTGTAGGATCTCATTCATTTAGGATCATTCAAAATTCCATTTGTTTTGTCACTTTCAAAAAAGAACACATATCTTCTACCCGTCGCTAGGCAACGATTGAAATTGCCACAACACAGAAAATAAAATTTTTAAAAGTAAAGCGCTCGCACATTAGGAATAAAATTATCGTCTGCCATCAATAATTTTATGCTATGAGATTATGTTGTTCGTATCAAGCGAGCGCCAACACCTTTTAAACTAACATTTTAAATGCATTGGAAATAAATGTTTTCAGACAATACAGTACAGTACAAAGTCACAAACTGCATTTTCACACTGCTCCATTTCCGAAATGTCAGTATGTAGAATAGAACAATCGCGCATAGATTAAGGACATTTTTGGGTATACAGGCGCCAATTTATCTTATCCTTGTGAATCAAATATCGTTTCGTACTAATTAAGTGATGCTCTAAAAATTTCTAATTGGAAATTTTGCTCAATCGATTTGCAATGGCTAACTTCCAAATTTTGCCACTAGGGGCGCTGCTGTCGTTTTCATTAGGTCGGGCATAGTCACTTTACTATACCGTTACCTCACTTGCGTGGCTGTAGCACTCTCCGATCGCAAGTATTTTCAGGTTAAAGGGACTTTCCTATGCACCCTGTATAAAGTTTCTTTTATAAATCGTCTGCTAAAAGTTTCAAAATTTCACTTTGGAATTTCTATGTAGATAGTAAAATAATTAAAAGTCTTTCCAGAAATTATAACGATTACTTTAAATCTTTACTTTTGCTGCGGTAAAGTTATTTATCATACTAATAACCAAAATATAGTTTTTTTTTTATATATAGCTGTAAATTAGCGTAATAAAAAACGTACATGCTGAAAACAACTACAGCAATAAAAAAGGCTCATATAAAAAAATTATCATTACTATAAATTTAATTTATTTTAACTATTCTAAATAACTTACTTATTCCTAAAAAAAAAAAAAAAAGAGAAACGTCATTTTGCATGAATGTTTAATCATTTAACAAGTAGAAATGCGTTTAGGTAAACTACATAAGCAATTGTCAACAAAAGAAATGGCAAGACCTCAGAAAGTAGAAAATTAGTTAATATCAAACGATTAAAGAAATGAAAACGAAATAATTATTTTGCATATTTTTTTCAAATGTTAGTTTCGAATTAACCATTAAGATATTTTATCACAATATCTTTGATATACACTACACCAGATTTATTGCGCGTTTAAGCCGGAAAATGAGGCTGAAGATGAAAATTTTCAATTTGTTTTCGTAATGACGTCATTACGTAAAATTCTTCGAAAATAAAAGAATTTTGTGATTTGTTCAACTTTAAGTCTAGTTACCTCATGGGAGATGGAAGAAAAAAGGTTATTTTCATAATATATTACTAAGATTTTGCACATAAAACTTATCTGCGGAAGTTGAAATGAACTAACTCTTAAGACTTTCGTACAGTTAGAATATATATTTTGAATTTTCTTTTTTTCTTTTTTTATGAATACGAATGTTTATGTGAATAGACAAACAGAGAGTAATTAAGCAAATGACTAGACATTAGGAAACGGAACAAAATTAATCTTTGCAAATAAAAGCATGTAATCTATTTCAATTATTTTGCATGTTTTATTATTATTATTATTATTATTATTATTATTATTATTGTCTTACATGAACTTAAAATAAAAATATATATTTATCTTGAATAGCTTAGGAAACTACAAACATCTTTTTCTTTAAATTTATCAATGAAAGTAAATTTGAAGCGGACAACTTAGATTTGTTTTCATAATGACACCATTAGGCGAAATCTGTGTTATAAATAAAACTATCTTGTAGTTCCTCCAATACTAATTTAGATGTAAATAAACATTTTTTTTTTTTTAATAGATATTAGACTTTTATCAAGGATTTCTAGAATAATACTTGAAATAAACTAAATTTATGTAAGATAAATTTAAAATAAAAACAACATTAAATTTTACCGTAAAATTCAAGCATATAATCATTATTTTAGTTATGAATACAAAGTCTTTTAATTTTAGACTAAGATTTTCTTTCTTTTATTATCATTATTTATTTATTTATTTTAGTTCCCATCATAGTATAGGTATGGGGAACTTAGGTAATCGTGAAAATTTTCGACCTCGGTTTTTTTTTTTTACTTTTTTACACGTTTTCAGGTGTGAGGAATCCGAAAGTGACAAAAATTGTATGGTGTGCGTCTGTAGGGTGTCTGTTAGTTTGTTAGTTCGTCAGTGTGTTAGTCTGTGTACACGATATCTCAAGAACAAATTGTCACAGAGAGGTCAAACCAGTTTTAAAATAATACTTTCGACACTAGCAAGAACACTATTTATTTGCAACATTCGAATTAAAAATCTTCGTAAGTTATTGAAATTTGCAATTTTCTTAACATGGGAGATGGGGCAAAATTTCACTTAAACTTGCATTAAATGAAAACTTTTTGCTTTAAAACTGTCAGACCAATTTAAAATATCAGTTTTGATGCCGGAATGAACATCAGTTACTATTAACATGTTACTTTAAAATTTTTGCAAGTTATTGGATATTTAAGAATTTCTTAACATGGCAGAATAGGACAAAATTTCGCACAAACGTCAATCTTGTGGGATATTTTCATCATAAAGATGTCAGACTACTTTTGAAATATTATTTAGAACACTGGCATGAATATTAATGGCTATGAATTTTCCAATTAAAAAAATTTGTAAGTTATTTGGAATTTACGATTTACTTAAAATGGCAGAATAAGGCAAAATTGAGCATAAACTTCCATTTTGAGGATCATAAATATATTGGACAACTTCAAAATTACATTTATGATACTTGTATGAACATGATTGACTACAAATATTCTAATACGAAAATTTCGTACGTTATTCGAAATTTAAGATTTTATCAACATAGCAAAATGGGGCGATATTTCATATAAATATGCATTTTTGGGATTGTTGCATTGGAAATAATAGCATGAAAATAAACTACGAAATTGGTCCCAATAAAATAAATTAATAGATTAGAATAGGATAAATATATCGAACTGAATGGTGGGTAGCCTATTAGGTGAGAATTTCGTTCTGTCACTGTTTCAAGCGTTTGGTCAAATTCATTTCTCTTAACATGAATAGAATATGTCCTGTACAAGAAATTTATGAGAACATACTTATGATGGGGAACTGAGCAGAGTCCGCCTATGCCAACTAGTTTTTTTTTAGTGTAGATTATTTTATATGAAAAAAGTGCTACTTGGTACACACACACACACACACACACAAAAAAAAAAAAAAAAAAAAAAAAAACAATTTTCATGCATGTAAGGTTGAATTTCCTCTCTAATATTCATTTATATGAATGGACGGTAAACATGAAGCTGAATTAAGAAAATCACTTCAAACTTCGTTAGGAATTATTTAAATGATTTGAAAACTAAAAATTACATAAAGATGTATGATAAACGTGATGACGTAGAAAATTTGTAAAATAATTGTGAATTTTTAAATCTGGAAAAAAAAAAAATCATGAATGGAATAATTTTCTGAACGTAATTTCACTTGTAGATGTAAAATATCTTTCATTAAAAAAAAAAAAAAAAAAAAAAAAAAATATTTGAAGGATTAAATTTTATTTGTTAATAATTTCCCTCAAAATTTAACAGTGAACTTGACAATTTACAAATTTAATCACTTTAGTTTAACTATATGTCTGGATTTTCATTCGAAAAAATATAAATTAATATAAGCTATTCAAGTTTTCTGGATTTATTGTAGCGTGCTTCTTATTAAAAGTTTTACATATAGCATCAAAGGTATGTGTACAAAGTTTCAGAAAATAATTTGACACATCATAGTCTAAGAGATGTATATCTTAAAAGCCGTTTTCACACATTTATACCGTGCAAAAACTACATTTTCAGATGCAATAAGCGATATTTATTATAGAGTATGATGTGAATAATGTTAATGATTCATTTACAACGCCAGACAAAAGTTTCGGATACAATACGGAAAATTTTTGGGAGAATTAGGTTATTGGGGACTTTTGAAAATGTCTGGGTTTTAATTGTGTTATGCATTTATTACATTGTCTACCGATGTTAAATAGTATTCATGACTTATTCTTTATGGTGTGAAATATAATTAAAAACGAAAACAAGGATAGGCAGGAAGGAATGCTGAAGTCATGAACACTCTTAAATCTTGTTAGAAAAGAAAAAAAAATATCCTTCAAACACCGTTTTTAAATAGAAAAACAAGTTATGTCAAGTAGTAGATTAATTAAATATTACTTTCTTCTATATTCAATAGAAGAAAATATTGGATTCATAAAAAAATTTCGACCTCGAGTTTTTGATGGATTTACACGTTTTGAGAGCTGTCGAACACGATTTGACACTTTTTGGAAAATGTCTGTTTGTCTGTGTCTGTGTGTGTGTGACAAAATTTTGTGGCAACTGTATCTCAGGAGCTACTGCACAGAATTTCATACAAATTAGTATGCAGCTACACCTTGACATAAATTAGTGCCTATCAACTTTTGTAAAAATTGTCTAAAATGGACAAAATTTTGTATAAATGTGCATAAAGAGAATTATCTTTAAATAATCATTATGAAATTTACAAGAATTATTTATAATAGAGATTGTCAACTGGGAAAAAATTTGTGTATGTGTAGGAGCATCGTCTCCCCCCCTGGGGCGGGGGAAGTTGAATAAATTTTCATGATGAGCATTTTTCAAGAGAGCTCATCAATACTTTTAAAATGAATGGTTGAACCATCGATCTGAAATAATTTAAAATAAAGTTATTGTTTTTTTTTTCATATTTAACAAAAGTTTTTTTTAAATGTAATATTGGGAATAAAATGAACTTTTTTTGGATATTTAGTGTTATACTACTTCTCTAATATGGAAATCGAACTGAATTATCATGGAAGATAATTTTATTAAACAATGGTTTTAATAAATTATTTTTACTGAGTGAATTTGCATAGGAAAATTGGGAAATTCTATGGGAAATTTTGCCCCATTATAATTCATTAACTAATACATAATTTTAAATTCCGTTTTCCCTTTCCGAAAATTCACAACTATTAAACAATTTATCGCTTTCTAAAAATTGATTCTTTTTATTTTTAAGATTTCATTTTTAAGCTCAAAATTTTCACATTGTGAAAATTCGCATTTTACAACTTCAAGATAAAATATTAAAAATTTAAAAAATATGCATTTTAGAAAGCGATAAATTGCTTAATAGTTTCTGAATGTGAAAACGGAATTTAAAAATATATATTAGTTAATAAGTTATAATGGGATGAAATTCACCATTGAATAACATTGGCTCTGGCTTCCGGGAACGATAAGTGAAAAGGCCTCTTAATAGTGCGATTACGAAAAATCTGAATATTTTTTTCTGTCATGTCTGAAATTACTTTAGATTAAAATATAGTGGATTCATCAAACTAGTTTTAACTTCTCTTATCCATAAGGTAGAGAAAGTATTTCTTTTGGGCCAAATTTTCGAAAGTGAGTTTTTGTTATATTTACACTTTTTGAGGTCCCCTGAATCGAAAATCATGTTTTTAGCTGTTGATCTGTGTGTCTGATTGTGTCTGTCTGTTATCAGCATATCTCAAGAAAAAATAGTAGCAGAAAGTTCAAACTTGGTATTCTAAATGTGTATCATATAGGGATGCTATACTAAGCTTTTCGTTGAGATGAAGCAAATGGTTCGTGTACACGGACACCTAAGAGAATTCAAATACATTGCGTCTATGGACGAAATTGCAGGTAAATAGAGTTTAAAAGTCTACAGACTGTACTAAAACAAATGAAATAATTTTTATATGCGTAAAAGCATGTTTCCTGTAGAATACGGTAGGGAAATCATCCACTGTTCATTTACAGGGCTACACAAAAGAGCTAGATTATAGTACGACAATAGCTGAAAATTAATGCAATACTTAAAAATTGATGGAACTGTACTTCAGGATGTGCCGTGTGTTTCTAATTTAGGATTACTTTTAATTTCACCATGTGGTGTGTACATGATCTTTAAATGATATACAGGGCTGCAATTATTTGAGCAATAACTTCTTTTTTATTATTAGTGGAAGTGCTTTACTAAAATAAGTTACCATGTCCAAGAAAGCCGCTCAGGAATTGAAATGAATTACTCATAGACATATGGTGAATAATGTATGTTTTTAAGCTAAATGTTCATTGCTTTTTTTTTTGTATATTTGCACGTTTTGAGACTTCCTGAATACCGAAGTCAATTTTTGTAATGTTTGATCTTTGCCTGTGTCTGTTAGAGTAAATTAAAAACATATAATTTCAGGTGATCCAAATGTTGCATTTTGAAGCTAATTCGTTTGTTACTACAAAAATTTTATCAAGATTGCTAAGTTTCAATGAACGTTGCATGTGAAAGTTGTCTAAATAATTTTTAGTGAACTTTTGAATTAAAAAACAGATTTTGAATTCTATATAACTGTAAGTACAGTAACGAAACGGGGGGTTGAAGGGGGGGGGGGACAGTAGCTCCCCCTCACATAGAATTATTTGTCAAATAAAGCTGTTCCGAAGTCTAATTTGAATTGTTTAAACATAGGTTTGAATAAATGTACTCGTTATCTTACCCCCTAACCTCCAATCTGTATTTATTGTATTAAATTTCAGGGTAAGAGAAAGGCATGTGAGTGACACACCAAATTATTTTTTTTATATTTTTGTCTTATTAGTTTCAATATACATTATTTTTACATATTTTGCTTCATTATAACAACATATAATGTTTTATTTTTTTTAAATAAATAGGATTTTTTAAGATTGTATAGTTATGAAAATCTGCGTCACCAAAAACAGACTACGCAGTTAAAATTGATGAGCCTTAGCTATATTTATCTGACATAAATAAAAAAAATTATAAAAAAAAAAAAAAAAAAAAAAAAAAAAAAAAAAAAAAACACGATGATTTGGAAAAAACAATGAAAAGTTTTCTCAAGGTTACTGGTTACTCCTGGTTTCTCTTATAATGGAAAACTTAAATCTCGGTATGAACTCAGATTACTATTAGAGATATGTTTAATACCTGTTTGCGAATTAGACACTCGATACGTTACCCAGATATTCTTCACAATGTCTAAGTTACACAACAAAAAGCTAGAAATTATAATCATAAATTTACTTCTATATATTAGGAAAAAAAAAAAAAACACTTGATATGAGAACGTATTTCATGCTTTTCCATTTATACGTTTTTTCGAAAGTCTTTCATCTGTGTCCTATATTAATGCAAATATTTTCATTTAAACCTGCATCCGAAAAAAAATGGATGGACTCTGAGAGATTGTGATGGAGAAATGAAACAAAATGAACCTGGTGATTAAAATAAAAGTATTTTTATATTTTGGAATATAAGATGAATATTGTCGTTTTACAAAATTACTGTTAGTTTTATCACATTATAAATAAAAACTTTTATCTTTGTTCATTTATACATTTATATAATTTTTTCAAAACCAATGCAAACTTAGAATTACAAAGAGATTATTTATAAATTTATACATGTGAGTTAAGAAAAATTATTTCATTAAAATTATAATATTTTATAATTAATTAATAATTTTATCACTATAAAAAAGTGATAACCCATAAGCTTTAAAAAAAAAAAAAAAAGTTCTGCTTCGTTTAAAAGATATTTTTTAAGAATATTTTAATTGTGAAATAGGTAAATTTTAGAATTTTAAGTATTGGATGAAAGATTGTTTTCAAGTAATATACATTTACTGTAATATTTTATTCACTACTATTATTATTATTATTATTTTAATTACACCGAGTTAAAGCAAATTTATTTATTTTTATTTTTTATTGTAAAATTCATACAATAATCTGTTTCTATAATTACTGAAAATATGCTTAATTAATGCTTACTTCATTTTAAGATAATATGAATTAACGTATGAGGAACTTGTTATAACACTTTTCTCACAAGAATTACTCCTAATGAGACGATATAACTTTAAAGTAAACTTGATGATGCACAATTTACTGTGTAAGCACATTAAAATGCCATACCAAAGAAAATTTAAGATGGAATTTCTATTAAGTAAAATTAAACTTCGTGAAATTTAATTTCAAGAATTGTACAGAGGAGCAGTTGTAGTGAATTATCTGAATTATTTAATCAAATTCATTTTCACACACTATGTAGTAGTAGTCCACTGTCTACTTTGAAAACAATATAATTAATAAGGTTAAATTTATATTATAAATTTTGCACGATAAAGTAAAATATTTTAAAATAAGTTAGAAAAACATAACATTGTTTCACACAGAGAGAGAGATTTAAAAGAACTATGCGAACTTGAACTTTAATAGAAGAATGTTAAATAATTTCTTTATTTATGCACCGATTTTTAAAAGATGTTCCGATGTAGATATCTTTTTCTTTTAATAAGGAACGGATCGTTCTTATTACTTAGCTATCGTAAACTTTACTAAGATTTGAAATAATATGTTTGATGTTTTGCACTCTAAATAGGTCAGTTACTTGTTTATTGGCAAAAACAGAATTATATGGTTTTATTATATATTTTTAATTTCTCTTACCCATAAGGTAGAGAAAGTATTGTTTTGGGGTCAAATTTTAGAAAGTGATTTTTTGTTATATTTACACGTTTTGAGGTTCCCCGAAGTCAAAAATCATGTTTTTAGCGGTTGGTCTGTGTGTGTGTGTGTGTGCGTTTCTCTCTCTCTCTCTCTTTGTGTGTGTGTGTGTGTTTGTTATCAGCATATCTAAAAAAAAAATTATAACAGAAAGTCCAAACTTATTTTTTTTTAATGTGTATTTTGATTTACAGGGTTACACTAAAATACACATATTCATTAAGGGCCACGATGGTATTTCTGTTTCCGTTTGTGGTATTTTTCAACAATGTTTAAGAGTGATTATAAAGTCAATTAGTTTTTCTGTGATTTTGCCTGTTTGTTGTATAATCACGTAGGCAAAGAGCATGGAAGGTTAAACGATGCAACGAGCTGTACTGTTGAAAAGTGTTAATAATCTATGTGAACCGCTTGATTTTTCGTTTTTCTTTCTTTTATGATTAGACTTACCTATTCTTCTGTGAAACTATTTACTTTCTAAATAATACCAAAAAATACTAAGATACTTGATTTTACCTTCCACATAGTATTATTTCAAAAGAAGCAAAAGTGGAACGTGAACATCTCAAATATTCCGGAAAGAAATGGGTTTAAAAGTTTTAAACCATTTGTAATCACTTCGACAATCCAATATGGTTTTCAAAAGGAACTTCAGTACGTGAATCTTCAAACGTCAATCTCCTATTCTTTATAAAAAATTTCTATTCATCATGATACTTGTAACATATCACATATGATGTACACCAGCTTTTCTTTTCAGTAACGACGTGATATTTTTTTACGATACTTCCTGACTTATTCCTGTTGGGAATATTTATTTGACTCGAGAGAAGAGACGATGAGGAAGATGATTACTTCGAAAGGAGAAATGAAAAGTAATATGTTGAAGCTTAAAAAGTTTATATGTGACGGTAAGGTGAGCAATTTCATAGAATTGGAAATTATTCGGATATTAAGATGCCTATTGTTATATGCTGGAGCATGATTTTACTTTAGGCAACGAATTCATTTGTATTGTAAAAAGAATGGATATTTTAGTATTATATACATTTAAATTTGCACCAATATTATCTTATAAAATAAGATGGTGCAGAAAATAACAAAATATGTCTTGTAGAACTGAGAACGGAAATATTCGTTCTGACTCCACCTATCCATTCCTGGCATCACACCATTTTCCATTTGGAATTATTTTTTTTCGAATTAATATGTATGCTAATAAAATGTTATATCTCACTTACATACAATTGTGTACAAATATAATTATATCAATTTTTACGCTTAATTTGGTGTAATGCAGAATGATTCATTCAGATACAATAAATAAATAGACAAAACTTTAACACATTTTAAAAATTTACTTTTAATTTTTAACTAAATTTAAATTTAATTTTTAAGAACAAATGGAGTGTTTATCTTAAAAAAAAAAAAAAAAAAAAAAAAAAAAACTTTTTTTTGGCTATTTTTAAAATTTTTTGAAAGTTGCCCGCTTGAGAGATAAGAGTGTATACCAATAAACTTCAAATTCATGAGGTGAAAGACATGCTCATCGGGTTCGCCGGTTTTAGGATGCAAGCCCGACACTTCTAAGGGTTTTTGATATTCAGGGTTGATTCCTGGTACCTGTGAATGGACGAATTTCTCGATAAACATTTTGATACTTTGTAATTTTTTCGTACGGCAAAATATCAAGATATACGGAATACCTTTAAACCGTTTGGCAACTGAATCTTGCAAAACCAATTTGAGATATTGCTCCTTTTACTTTTGAAATTTACATTTGCCGTTTAGGACATACAATACAAGAAATAATAAGGCCATGTTAGTAGCATAATGAGATTATTCGTCTCCAAAAATGAGACTAGCTAACTCTTATCTTTCATGCGATTCTATTATACTCCATGTATAAAAAGACAAAAAAAAAAAAAAAAAAAAAAAAAAAAAAAAGAAAAAAAGAAATTGACATGTAAAATTTCCTCAAGGATAAGGTAAAAAGAAAACAATTTTGTATATTTTATTCTGTATGGTTTGAATTAATCGACTAGATGTGTTTAGAGTAAAATATTATCCCTTTTTCTCTATATATAAAGCTGAAACTTCGTCGTTGTATCTGGCCGGATTTTTAGTTTGCTAGGAAAGCTCGACCATTCAACCGATGTCTACGAAAATTGGTATCCTTATTAATCAGGACAATATCCAGCTAACGCCGTATTTTTTAGTTCAATCGGATAATTGCTCCAAATGATATTATATAGAAACCCCATTTTAACTTAAAAATTATTAAAAAGAAAACAGACAAACAAATAAATAAATAAATAAATTACTTATTCCATTTTCAAACATAAAAAAAGATATATATTTACACGTGAAAAAAAAAAAAAAAAAAAAAAAGGCGCTTTTTAATTTTATTATTTACGTGTAACAAACATATTTCTTTTTAAGTATAGAAAAAAAATGCGCAAACATTTTTTAAAATTTTAAATTAATTCTTTATTTTATTTTATTTTAAAGTTATCCCGATGAGTTCAAATTGTTATAGTTAGGTTTTTATTGAGATATTACATGAATTAGAATTCATTTATTCATGATATTCAGTCGCAATACCGTAAAGCTGGACAGGTTAATCTTAATTCTTCGTTTTCTAATGTTCCTGGATTTCAGGATAAAAAAGAAAGGAAAATAATCAAAATCTAATAATTATCAACTTAAATGAAAACTTTAATCAATTATTTTTATCAGCTTTATGTCGTGAATATTTCACAGTATTACGAAAAAAGAGATACGAAATAAGTTACTTTTCTTTCACGAACAATAAAATTGTTTAGATCCAGGCTCATACATAAATTTTAAAATTTACACGAAGTTTATGTGATATTTTGTGATGAACATTTCTCCTACACAAATATTCTAAATAATTTTGATTTTAATGATGAGAATTCTGCATCATTATAGATCCATAAAAAATTAACTTTTGAAAATACACCTAGAGCGAATGGACTTCAAATAACATATCTAAAAGTGGTGTTTGAAGTTAATTTTTTTTTCAGATGTCTTTAAAAATAATTTTAACGTTAAATTGTATAGCATCTAAAAAATTTAAACGAAGTTAAATATATTTATATATACACATATATATGTTATTGTTATCTGTAAAAACAGTTATAATATTCCCGTGTGAAGAAAAAAAAAAAAAAAAAAAAAATTTTTTTCTTTGTTATCGTTAGAATTTTTTCGTAAATTACACTGATTGTCACCTACCACAATTTGTGTAATTTGTTTGTTTCATTAGGAAATTTACAGCAACATTAATTAAAAAATTATTGTCACGTTCAAATCTATTTTATAAATCAACTTTATATATATATATATATATATATATATATAATCTCTATTTCTTAAACACCTCTTGTTTATTAGTAATTATAAATTTTCCCTCTTGAATTTTATGTGCATTTGAGCATAAAAATAAACTGTTCTAAAGCAAAGAGGATATGCTGAAAGATAAAAATAACATGAAAGATAAACATTTAAATTAATTAGGAATAATTGAAAAACATTTTCAAATATTTCAGATGAACAATTCAAACATAATAAAATTCATAATTCTAATTTATTTACGCTTCGTATAATTATAATTATATCCCTAATGAATTTATATTTCAGCTACATTTAAATTAAAATAAAGAAATTATCATCATGATTTGATTAAAGAGCAAAACCAAAAGAGCCATTTTAATTATCATCAAACAATATAGAAACTGAATAGAGACGACTTTTTAAATTAGATTTAATCAAATCTTACGTATTGTATCAATTTCTATATTTTGACATGAACTCAGTCACTTGATTCTGATTAATAATCTGTTTATATCTTCAAAAGTACATATTAATGAATGTTTAAAAAATAATTTCATTGTTAATAAACTAAAACTAAAATTACAAGCTTAAAAGTTGGAGGTGTAAACATATGTTGATTTATTCTTCCATATATATATATATATATATATATTAGGTTGATTTCTTTAGAAATCAGAGTATTACAATCGCTTAGTTTATAGCTATAAACAGCGTGTTGCCGAATTCGACCGAGAAATTCTGATGTTTGATAGTAAGTTAGAGTAGGATGGAAAATTACTATAGAACATAAGGCGATAAACCTCGTATACAACTTTAACACTTGTATAGAGAAAATAAAAACAGCGAGCAATTACTCCTTAGTGGGTATTGCAGAATTCTTGGCCTTTAAGCTTCATTCGAAAACAACATCTTAGGTTACACGAATAAGAAATAGCGGATATTAATTTACGGCTGAGCAGTTGGCAATGGACGCCTATCACAGATGATGCACGAAGAGCAATATCCTAGGAAGCGTTGTTCGTACCTCACCATTTTCGAAAGTATCGATCCATGTCTGCTGGAGAAGGGATCATTCCAAATAGTGATGCGTAATTCAGTACAAAAACATAACAAAATTAGCAAGTGTAATATAGATCTAAAAACATGTTTTATTATTTAAACCAAGTCATATTTTTGTACATGAAAGATTGTGTACCTAAATAAAAGGAAAAGTTAGAACTTAACTTATAACAGATTTTATAGACCCCACTTTTTCAAAGAATTGTTTTCAGGTGCGTAACACTGCGATCACTCGAATACCGCCATTGCTTCTTTTTGCTTTGGCACAACTAGTTTATGTGTTACCCGGTATGTGTCGAAGAAAACATATGTGGATCGTTTTTCCCACTAAGATCATTTTAGGCTACCTTTCCTATATATATATATTTGCCTACCGATCTATATACATATAATGGAATATTTGTCATCACGATAACTTTCAAAATACTGCATCCATTCAAACCCATACTGGATAGTGGACTTATCTTAGACTTATCCATGATGAGTTCATTGGAGAACTTGATCTGCCATCTTGTTTTAAAATGACAACCACGTAGACATTTGTCATTTTGATAACATCCAAAATACTGAAACAATTTGAATAAATGCGGAACAGGGAAATTATCTTAGAAATATTTTAGCTGAGTTCATTGGGTAACTAGATCCAGCTAAACCTTAAGCCATGAGTTTAGCTTCTCTTCCCAATTCTCGCTGATATTTATATGCATTTTTTATAGAAAGTACGCTCTTTAATAAAATGTCTTTCCCTTTTTAGACCCGCTACGTTGATGCTACCTTCGCGCTTAATGACACATCTCGTCACAATACTGACCATGTCTTACAAACTATAAATTTTATAGACAGTAATATCCAATTCACATATGAAATAGAAAATGATGGTTCACTTCTATTCCTTGATACTCTTGTCTCACGCACTTTTCCACCATCGTCTCTCGAAAAAATTTTGCAGTCTCTCTACCTCCCCATGCGCGTTCATGTCACCCATATACCCGAAAAATGGCAGCTTTCTATTCTTTTGTTAACCGTGCCCTTAATATTTGTTTCGATCCTGTTTTATTAAGCTCTGAAATAAAATATCTGAAAGCCATAGCAATTGCCAGAGATTATAATCCTTCTATTATATACTAGATAAAGCTATCCAAAAATTTCAACTTCCTCGTACTTCGTCTACTAAATCAGTCTCTTCTAATATCAGTATTGTTTTACCCTATTTTCCTAAATCCAGTCATGCCATAGCTAAGATTCTCAAACAATGTGATTTTAAAATAATTTTTTCAACTTCCAATAAACTCACCTTTTCTCAATTAAAAGAGTCTATAGATATGTATAATTTTTTGGGCATCTATAGCATTTCCTGCCAGTGTGGTTTTATCATACATTGACCAAACTAAACGCAGTCTTAAATTCCGTCTTACAGAACATATTAATTATGTCCGTAAGCAAGAAACCAATAAATCGGCTATTTCAAAGCATTTCTGGGAGAAAACCATAATTTTAAATTTTGTTCATCTAAAATAATTTGCAGACCTAAATCCACTCATGAACTCGATTTCTTTGAAGCTTTACATATGTATAAAAATCTTTAAAATATTGTTAATTGTGATTTCGCTGTACCCCATTTGTCTGATTGTTGGAAATTTTATATTGAATCCACATTTCCTTAATTTCTTTCATATTTTTTACAGCTAACGTTTCGTAACGTTTCGTTGTCAAGTCACTCCATTCCGCGTCGCCCCATTGGCTGATCATCCTGAGCTGAATTCGATCCCTTTCCTATAGATACGATCACTTCTCTTTCATGTCTTTACGCACTGAATTCAGGTTAAGGTAAGCGGAGGTCTTGACCACTGTAGGCACTCCTGAAAGTCACGTGATGATAATGATGATGATGATGATATGCACTGAAGACGGTTTGCTAAATGCTACCGAAACAGCTGTTTGCTTTCCTATTATTTCTATTTAGCGATCTAGACTTTGTTGTTTGCCTTGTTTTTATAATCTTTCCCTTTTTAGACCCGCTACGTTGATGCTACCTTCGCGCTTAATGACACATCTCGTCACAATACTGACCATGTCTTACAAACTATAAATTTTATAGACAGTAATATCCAATTCACATATGAAATAGAAAATGATGGTTCACTTCTATTCCTTGATACTCTTGTCTCACGCACTTTTCCACCATCGTCTCTCGAAAAAATTTTGCAGTCTCTCTACCTCCCCATGCGCGTTCATGTCACCCATATACCCGAAAAATGGCAGCTTTCTATTCTTTTGTTAACCGTGCCCTTAATATTTGTTTCGATCCTGTTTTATTAAGCTCTGAAATAAAATATCTGAAAGCCATAGCAATTGCCAGAGATTATAATCCTTCTATTATATACTAGATAAAGCTATCCAAAAATTTCAACTTCCTCGTACTTCGTCTACTAAATCAGTCTCTTCTAATATCAGTATTGTTTTACCCTATTTTCCTAAATCCAGTCATGCCATAGCTAAGATTCTCAAACAATGTGATTTTAAAATAATTTTTTCAACTTCCAATAAACTCACCTTTTCTCAATTAAAAGAGTCTATAGATATGTATAATTTTTTGGGCATCTATAGCATTTCCTGCCAGTGTGGTTTTATCATACATTGACCAAACTAAACGCAGTCTTAAATTCCGTCTTACAGAACATATTAATTATGTCCGTAAGCAAGAAACCAATAAATCGGCTATTTCAAAGCATTTCTGGGAGAAAACCATAATTTTAAATTTTGTTCATCTAAAATAATTTGCAGACCTAAATCCACTCATGAACTCGATTTCTTTGAAGCTTTACATATGTATAAAAATCTTTAAAATATTGTTAATTGTGATTTCGCTGTACCCCATTTGTCTGATTGTTGGAAATTTTATATTGAATCCACATTTCCTTAATTTCTTTCATATTTTTTACAGCTAACGTTTCGTAACGTTTCGTTGTCAAGTCACTCCATTCCGCGTCGCCCCATTGGCTGATCATCCTGAGCTGAATTCGATCCCTTTCCTATAGATACGATCACTTCTCTTTCATGTCTTTACGCACTGAATTCAGGTTAAGGTAAGCGGAGGTCTTGACCACTGTAGGCACTCCTGAAAGTCACGTGATGATAATGATGATGATGATGATATGCACTGAAGACGGTTTGCTAAATGCTACCGAAACAGCTGTTTGCTTTCCTATTATTTCTATTTAGCGATCTAGACTTTGTTGTTTGCCTTGTTTTTATAATCCCACGTCAAGTCTTCCATTAAGATTCTAGTTATAACTAAGACCTGAGAATTGTTTCACAGGTAAGTGTAAATTACTTACCTATAACTCTATATGTGATGCTTATTTTAAATTGAAGAATTATAAATATATATATATATATATATATATAACTAATATTCTAAATAAATGAGTATATACATAGCGAACTCTACGCCACATAAAATTATAAAATACCTAGGTGCATATTAAGTGGCGCTGGTATTACTCATCTTCAGTTATTTTTTATATGGTTACATCTCAGTATCTATTGGTTAAAATTTGACCAAACTGCATACGTGACATCCTTAATGTGAGAATGTATGATAATTTTTTTAAATGTTTACCGATAGGTGGCGCTGTTATATGGAATGATATATGAGTAACTTTTGTTAATGGTCACAATATACTAGTTTATTTGTTACATTCATTTAATTTTCATTTATTCGTTACATTCTTCTTTTTCTTTTTTAAAGAAAAATATGCTTTCAAATAAACAACTTTTTAAACGAAAAACACTGAAGGTTATTATAATGACAGCAGCATTAATGCATATTATGAAATAATATAAACAACGGAATCAAACACCTATATGTAATTAGTTCTTTAATTAATGAAAACGCTTTGATTCTATAATTAATTAAATTTATTTCAGCAATATTTAAAGTAACCCAAAATTATTATTAAAGCATTCTGTTTGAAAAGAAATGTACGATAATTATATTCATTAAAATTCAACCGAGCGATATCCTAATTACGTAGAAACAATTCTCTCATCTAACAGAATCTGATGAAATGCAAAGTAGCAACAATGAAATAATAATATAAAATCGATCAACTGTCAAATAATAATTATTAAGATAATAATTGTGAAAAATATTTATCATTGTGTTTTACAAGTAAATCTTATCAACAAATTATAATATAGCTATCACAGGCACATGGTTGATTCCATAATTAGAAAACTTTACTCTGAATAAAACTTTTATCGTGTCGGGTGTCATATTTCAATAATCTGTCTTTTCTAAACAAGTGTTGCACCGTTGTCATTATTTCTGTACTTGAATATATGCTTCCATTTCTTGTTCTTCACATATACCGTAAAAATATTTCTTATTAAAACATTGAAAATTGTAGTTTTCTGTAGAAATAAACGATAATTAGTTTGTTAATCAAAGAATTACTTTTAGATGTATTTATTCTTCGAATTGGTCCCGAATGTTAAATTATATGAGTTTTAATATGTTAAAATTTTATATAGCAATCTAATAATTCTTCATAAATATGTCGTATTTAAAGTATTTGTCAAATAATTTTCAAATTCTTCGATTGCATATTCTATACTTTAAAAAATATGCAAATAAAACTTGCTATTCTTTTTGTTTTTATTTTATTTTCTGTTGTTTTATAAGGCACAAGTGCCGATGGTACTCTGAAATTATAATCAAACTCTCATCACGAAAAACATATATATATATATATATTAATATGCAATAATCGATTAATTTTACTTTTCAGGAATAAAACAAAACGAATTTTTCTCTATTAAAACTATAATGCCGTATTTGAATACACTTTTTCCCTTTTAAAATTATAGCATATAAAAACACGGAAATAGGAACTTTTGTGAAAAGCAAACAATTTCTAAATCGAGGAAATATTTTAAGCAACATTCAATGTTGAAAATACGTTTAAATATTCTGTTACGTTTATTTACATATTATCTGAAAATATTGTAAATCTGTTTAAATATTTTTTCGGGTTTGAAGTTTGCATCTAAAACAACCGTTGAAAGGGGCGAAACAAACAAGGTAAATAAAAATAATAGCTGGGAAATATTTTCAAAGATATGGTTTGAAAATAATATTTATTACATGCACGCAAATGTGTGCTCAATTCTTAACACATCAATGTAATTGTAATATAAAATTACGAATTTAGATTTTTCTAACAATACCAAACAATGCATTTTATGAAAAAAATTTCAATGTTTAAAATTTGAAATAGATTTTAAGAATGCATTGATTTTTAAAGTGATGCTTGAAATATTTAACACTTTATTTTATACTACCCAATTTTAATTCCCAACTGGAAAAATTCATCGATATTTTAATAATTTTTACTTTTTAAATTTATCCGATAAAACATATCTTTCTCCTAGAATTTTTTCTCCAATTCTGATAGCTCTTGATTTTAAATGAGCGTAATTGCATTGTTCATGGAACAGTTAATGTATAATTTTTCTTAATAATAAAAGACTTGATTGTGTGATGCACAGTTCTTTTGCTTATCGGCAGTCCAACAGAAATTTCGCGTGTGGTGATCCGTCGATTCTACCGTGTGAGCTCATCCACAGTCGATCTCTTTGTGCTGATCTGGAGGAATCCATCATGTAAAGAACTGTGGAAAAGGATCTCCAGCAATGTGGATAATAATGCGAAGCCGTTAACTACGCATGTGCTTCTAGCAATACCACTGTGGCATCTACTGGCTAACACATTAACTCTCTGGGATTTGCTATAACGCCACTACAGCTAAGGTCTCCTTTTCATTTGGGCACACCTTATATATACAGCCCTGGAAAAAATGTTAATGCCAAGACAAAACCTTTATTATTTTCACTACTTTTTATTCGAATATTACGTAATTTTAAATTCAATGCAATAAACAATAGTTTTAATTATACATATAAAAATAATACTGAAAATTTGTTTATTTTTTATTTAAAAATTAATTTTTGTTTTTTGTACATGTGACAACCTGGAAAAAAAATAATAAGGCCTAACCCAATTTTTATACTTTTTTTCAAATTTTATTAATTTTCTCCAATATTTTACTGTCGTCTGCGAAGATGTCTTAACTCAAGATTATGACAGGAGAAAATTGGAATTTGTTTTGAAAATAGAGAGAGATAAGACATTAACATTCATTATAAACAAGGCAATTACCAGTTTTTAAAAAATGTGCTTTAAAATCTCTTGTGTCTTTTGTAAGTTTTTTAGCGAACACACATTAGAGTTCTTTACAATATTATTGACAATTGAAAGAAAATACAAAAATAAATAAATAAATAAATAAATAAATAAATAAACAAAGAATAGAATAATTTAAGAGGACTACCAGACGTCGCAGCGTTTCTAATATTGTACTCTCATTTTATTATATTGTCACAACTTTTTTAAAGCAATACTTTTTAACATAATATTTTAGAATTAAAACAGTCAAAATTATTCAAGAAAAGTTTCTTATTGATGATAATGGTAATAATACAATAAAATGAGAGTAAAATTTTATTCAAGAAAAATTTCTTATTGACGAGAGCGTTTAATTATTTTCATAAAAAATTAGTATCAACATTTTTATAGTAATGCTTTCAGTAGCATAAATAGATAGTATTTCTATTGTGTTTTTCTGTGTATTTCAACTGTTATTTACAGATAGAATCATGAAGATTTTTATGTATGAAATATGTAACTAATTTTTTAAGGAAATTTTAAATAGAAAAAGATAATTTATTTTTTAAACTAAATTCTATAATATGTGTTGAGTTGTACGGGTAGAAGTGTTTTTCTAAGCTACGTAATATATAAAATTATGCGCTGACTAAAAATGAGGAAAACTAAAGTCGAGTAAATTATTAAAAATAATTTTTCTGTTGTGCAAATGGAATAAAATGTGCCCATCACTATTTTAATTTTACTTACCGATTTAATACATGCTTATTATCATTTTAAAAGGAAAAATACTAGAAAAGGATCTCTTAAAGATTTTTATATTATCGAAGATAAAAATCTTATCATAGATAAAAATGTGTCTTATAACCTTTTAAATCAAGTCTATACATACTGTTTATAGGCTATATTTTGGTTTATAAAGAAAGTATGCTCGGCTATTTTATGCAATAGGAAATTCGATTACCTTATTCCTTTTGCTTATTTATTTCAACCAATACAATAAAATAACATCAATGCCATGTGACATCCGGTTCAATGGATTAAAGAAGGCTTAAAAGACAAGTTTAAAAGTCTTTCATTTCCAATAAAATACTTAAGTAGGAGAATGTGATCAATCAATGTCACGCTGTAAAAAATAAATAAAAACTTTCCAAAAAGTGTAGAATTTCAAGCGTTCAAGCTTCTTCTTATCTTTAAAATAGTATAAATATTGAGAATATTTTAGATTTGAATTTAGTTTTACCCAAAGAATTAGCTAGATGTGAAATTTTAAAAGCACAATAAATGGAAGCTACACTATATTTTTAAGATCTTTAGAATAATCATTATTACCTGTGAACAAAATTTGCAATCAAGCATTTCTTGTAAATATATCAAGGATTTAAGTCCATATTCTTGATTATTCAGGAGACGAAAAATAAAGTTAAACTAACTAAAAACTAATTAGAAGAATCGATTAGGAAAAAGTGATTATGTTGACTTATACCCTTTATACCATTCAGTGATTGTCAACCTTCATTTAATAAAAGGAAAAAAAATGAATTAAATATTTTATACCAAGCATGGACGCTAAATTTCTAATTTGAATCTTTTTTTTACCAATGGATTTTCTCAGAGACTAAATAACATGGACTTTAATCCCTTATACCAGTCGATAGAGAATTGTTTTCTGAGTCTATGTACTTAACTCAAAATCGACATTTTTGGACTTAAATCCTTTATACTTATCAGTACAGGTATGCGAATTAGGTATTTTCTTAAAAAAAGAAAAAAAAAAAAAACTATTTTTAGTAGGTATAAAACTAGAAAATATGTTATCATGTTACTCTTAGTGACGGAAAAGGTATAAAGGAAATAAGCACAATACTAATAGATAAATGTGCTCATTAAAAGCGGACAGTGTCTAATCTCGCTAACATCCACAACCCATATTATTCTGTAGGGAACTTTGTTTCCACTATGACCCATGATCTAACATTTATTTTTTATTTATTTCTATTTATTTATTTCCGTTTTCACTTTCAGAAAATTCACAGCCGTTATATAAACTAATACTCCTTTCGCAAAATTTGATTTTTCGCATTTCACACATTTAATTTTCTAGCTGAAAAATGCCAGAAATGCATTTGCTATTTTTTCACTTTTTAAAACTAAAAATATTAAACATTATTATTATTTTTTTTTTTGTGTGTACTAATTTAATGGTTATGCATTTTTAGGTTGATTTCTTTAGAAATCGACCTATTGCAATCACTTCGTTTATCTATCTATCTATCTATCTATTGGGTTGTTCGGAAAGTAATTTCGTTTCTTTTTTTTGTGGAAACGAAAGACAGTTTTCGTATAATAAACAAATACTTTATTAAAATATATATTGGCCGTTCTGGTCCAACACCTTTTGCCATCTTTCTGATAGTAGCATAATTCCACGCTCATAAAATTTTTGGTCTTTGCTGGCAAAAAACTGATCGAGGTGGTTTTTGACCTCCTCATTTGAGGTGAAGGTTTTACCGTCTAAAAAATTTTGGAGTGACCGGAACAAATAATAATCCGATGGTGCCATGTCTGGAGAATATGGTGGGTGTGGCATTATATCCCATTCAAGCTGTAAAAGCTTTTGGCGAGTGACCAAACTTGTGTGAGGTCTCGCGTTGTCTTGGTGAAACACTACATCTTTCCTGTTGATTAGTTCTGGCCTTTTCTGTTGAAGTGCATTATTCAGTTTGTCCAGCTGATGACAGTAGACTTCCGAATTAATCGTTGCGTTATCCGGTAAAAGCTAAAAAAAAAAAAAAAAAAAAAAAAAAAAAAAAAAAAAAACGGTTCCTTTAAAATCGCAACAAACAGACAGCATCACCTTTTTTTGGTAAATATCGGCTTTGGAAATGGTTTGAGCCGGTTCATCTTTTATGCTCCATGACCTCTTGCGATTGACGTTGTTGTATACAACCCATTTTTCGTCCCCAGTGATGATGCGCTTCAAAAACGGATCATTTTCGTGACGTTTGAGAAGCGAATCGCAGACGTCAATGCGGCGACACAGATTTCTCTCTGTGAGAACATGGGGAACCCATACATCGAGCTTCGAGGATAATCCCAGGCCTTTCAAGTGGTCATAAACTGTTGAATTTGATAATTTTAACCTCAATCCGATCTCACGTGTTGTTACTCGCCGGTTCGCATCAACTAATGCCTTTATCGCGTCTTTATCAGCTTCAACCGGCCTTCCCGAACGTGGTGCATCTTCGACATCAAAATTGCCGGATCGAAATTTAGCGAAACAGTTCTGGCACTGGCGTACTGTCAACACACCTTCTCCATACACATCGGTCAATTTCTTTCTGGCTTGAACAGCATTTTTACCCTTTCTGTAGTAAAACAGTAAGATATGTCGAAAATGCTGCTTATCGCTCTCTATATTTATAAGGGCACCAACCAAAAACTACTGCGTAGAATTAATTAGAATTTTTCATACGCAAGCCTTGCTATATGAGCTCTCAAAGCATATAAAAATTTTACGGTGTAAATGTAAAGTTGGGTGCAAAAAAATACAATTAAATCCTCTGTCGGGAAAAAACGAAATTACTTTCCGAACAACCCAATATATATATATATATATATATATATAATGAAAATTTTGTCATCACGATAACTCCCGAAATAATACTCGAAATGGAACCAAATTTGGACAGTGAACTATCTTATTACTATCTTGGAAGAGTTCGTTAACCAAGTTGCTCCGACTTTTTGTTTTCAAGTGGCTGCCACTTGAAAATTTCAAACCGACATTGTAAAAAGCATATTTAAAGCAAGATTTGCTTGAATTTTGTTGTAAATACAGGCCACGTAAGGGTCTCAATGAAGTTTATTAATAAAGTTTATCCGCCATTTTGAATAAAGTGGCAGATATTTTAAGTTAAATGGGACCCTTGAAATCAGGCTACCACTTGAAAATTTAAAATCACTATATCCGAAATAATACTCCAAATCGAACCAAATTTAGACAGTGTCTTAACTTATCTTATAAACATCTGAGATGAGTTTATTAACCAAGTTTCTCCGCCATTTTGTTTTCAAGTGGAGACCACTTGAAAATTTCAAATTCAAATTGCAAAAAGCATATTCTGAATTTTTTTTAATTTTGATGCATACATAGATTATACAAGTGTCTTAAATAACTTTATTAATGAACTTTGTCTGTCATTTTTAATAAAGTGGCGGATATCTTAATTTAAGCGGGACCACTTGAAATCAGGCTACCACTTGCAAATTTAAAACCATGATAACTTCCGAAATAATACTCCAAATGGAACCAAATTTGAACAGTGTCTTAACTTATCTTATAAATATCTTAGATGAGTTTGTTAACCAAGTTGTTTCGCCATTTTGTTTTCAAGTGGAGACCACTTGAAAAATTTCAAATTTAAATTGTAAAAAACGTATTACGAAATTGTTTGGATTTTGATGTAAATACAGACCACATAAGGATCTCAATGAAGTTTACTAGTAGACTATATCCGCCATTTTTAATAAAGTGGCAGATACCTTAAGTTAAGCGGGACCACTTGAAATCAGGCTCCCACTTGAAAATTTAAAATCGCGATAACTTCTGAAATAATACTCCAAATCGAACCAAGTTTGGACAGTGATATTATCATATAATTATCTTGAATGTTTTCACTGGACAACTTGTCCTGACATCTTGTTTCTAAGTTCCAGCCACTTGAAATCACACTGCCACTTGAAAATATGCCATCACGATTACTTTTAAAATACTAAACTGATTCAAAAAAAAGTTGGATAGTGAATTTATGGTTCAAATATCTAGGATAAGTTCACTTGGTGACTTGATCTGCAATTTTATGTCCAAGTGGCTGCCACTTGAAAATTTGTCAATATGTTAACTTTAGTAATACAGAATCGATTCGCATCAAATTTGGATAGTGGATTTATTCTTCAAATATCTCAGATAAGTTCGCTGGGCATCTCACTCCGCTTTTTTTTCCAAGTGGTGCCATCTGAAAATTTCTTATGACGAAAAATTTTTGAAATACTGATTTTTTTGAACTAGAACTGGACAAGGAACTTATACAAGTATACTGGATGATTTCGCTGGGCAAGTTGTTTTGCCATTTTGTTTCCAAGTTCTAACCACTTAGACTGCCACTTGAAAATTTGCCATAAAATTAACTTTTGAAACACGGCACTGATTTAGACCACAGTTGGACAGTGAGCCTATGCTTCAAATATCTTGGATATGTTTGCTGGGCAACTTGTTCCACTGTATTGTTTCCAACTGCGGCCACTGGAAAATTTGTTATCAAGGTAACTTTAGAAATACTTAATCAATTCGAATCAAAGTTGAAAAATGGATTTATCAAACAACAAAAATCTAGAAAATTCACGTAACTCGTGAACCAATCACGTTATTGCGTCCATCTTTGGTATATCGATAATAAGTATTTTCTCGCCAAAAGTCGCCAAAAAGTCACCATAGGAGAAAAGTCGCCAAATTTGGCGCCAAATCCATTACCTGCGTTGCTGGATCTTTCTAATGCGTTTTTAAGGAAAAATTAGGCTATTTTAATGCTAAAACAAGCTAGAAATGCAGAAAACTAACATTTTATCAACTTACTAAGCCTCTTTGAAAGAATTTCTACAAAAAAAATTATGTTCAAATTTGAAACGATATTTTAGATGAAAAACTTCTCTGCCATTTTGATCGAAGTGCCAGCCACTTAATTTTTCAACACGATGACTTTTGAGATTTTGAATTAATTCGAACTATATGTGTACAGTAGACTTATCTCACAAATACATTTCATATATTTGTCAACTTAACTCACCATTTTGTTTCCAAGCCCCGGCCACTTGAAAATTTTAAATTCACATAAAAAGGTATTTATGAACCTATTTGCTTAATAATCTATATGTGCATAGCCTACATCAATATTTCTACCAAATGCATTAATAATTTCTAGCCGCCATTTTGAAACAAATTGACGGCTACTTGATAAGGAAAAAGAAATCAATCTACCCTTCCGAATAAGCCGGAAGGACTTGTTTGAATGTAAAAACGGAATAATAATAATAATAAAAATGTATTAGGTAACGAGTCGTTGTGGAAGCAAATTGTTGGAATTGATTAGATTGGATTAATTAGATTGGATTAATTACGTCGCACTAGATGTATCAAGTGGGCTGTTCGCGATGGTCTGAAATTCTCTACCGGGGAGTGATCTGGATACATGCTTTCACAATTTTGATCCTCCATGAAGCGGATGGCTTCACCACTACCGCAAGTCCCAGATGTATTTATTTTAACGAACGTGGTTGACATAGCAGTCATGACGAACTTTACATGCACCAACCACCATTAATACACATGACGGTCTTTAGTCGGCTTGGCAATCGAACCCGTAGTCACCTGATAACGAGCTGAACACATTAGAATTATAGAATCCAATAGAATTTAAATTAATTATCCAATTTTATCCAATCCAATTTTATCCAATATTAATTTTATCCAATAGAATTTAAATTAAATGAAACAATTTAAGCTTATACAATTACGCCGTTTTGGTAAAGAATTATTCTTTTTTTTTCTTTTTTTAAATATTGGCTCAAAATTGAAGTATGTTTTTCTACGTTATTAACATTTATTTTAATCTGTTTAAGGATTGAGTTAGATGGGTTCAACATCTCCCCCTATGAGTAATTGGCGACGGTCTGGGACGCACCCCTCAGAATGGTCCAGTTTTTTAAGATATTGTGACAGTATAAAAAGTTACGCTTTCTTGATTAAACTCTTGAGCAGATATTTTGTTACTATAAATTTGAGAGAATAATGAAGACCAAGATTTAAACTTGGCACTAGTTTATTTAACGCTTTAGTGACGGGAGAGCTACTACACACAATCGGGGTGTTCAAAGTAGAATGAAATGCTAAATAAGTGAAATGTGTGATTCGTTTTCGCTTACTGACGAAATATCTATTAATGTCAACTTACGCTGGATGCTCCTGAAAGAATGCGATGGCTTGAAAAAACTTTCCACGCTTCTAATATCTCGCTTTCAAAATAGATTATTACTGAAGAATCACTTTGTATAATTACCCATATTGAATATCACCAAAATACAGTGTGATTCGTTTTCGCTTACTGACGAAATATCTATTAATGTCAACTTACGCTGAATGCTCCTGAAAGAATGCGATGGCTTGAAAAAACTTTCCACGCTTCTAATATCTAGCTTTCAAAATAGATTATTACTGAAGAATCACTTTGTATAATTACCCATATTGAATATCACCAAAATATGTTGAAATCCAATTATAAGACCGAAATTTCACCGAAAGCCAACTCCTCTGAAATGCTAATTTCATCCACTACTTCCCAAATTCTCCACCTATTAACTTGATTTAAACAACTAAACCTTTCGACCTAAGTAAACGTTCGAAAAACTTCACAATTTTTCTAATCACCACAAAAACTCCGTGTAAGATCTTAAAAAGTTTTTTTTCTATTTCAAAAAGTAGTTTTATTAATTTTTATTCAACGGTAAAAAATATAGTTTATAAATCAAGCATGAAATAATTTTTAAATTCCAAAAAGAAAATAATGCTTCAGGCTCCCTTCCTTCACTTGTCAAACATTTCTTAAGATAAATTCCGTCACGTTCTTGTAATACATCATATTATGTTTCTTCTGGAAAGCTGTATCACGCCTGGGACAGAAATAAATGCTCTACTTTTTGAACCACATCTTTGATCCCCCAGGAACCCCAAAAAGATTAATAGGGTGCTTATATTCTTCAAATCCTTCTTAAACTACAGGATATCGTGCCTCAAAGAAGATTAAACTTAAAAGTATATAGAAGTCTCAATTTTACCTAGCTATACGTCACAGCTTAAATAATAAAAATAACAATAATACGCATAAAATAATAATAATGATAATAATATTTTAAGTATTGTTAATTTATCTGAAAAACGACTACAATTTGTTTCTAAGACAGCTTCAAGCTGAATATGTCATTTATGAAATTGATTTTGTACATTTTTATGTATAAAGCTAGTATTCATATTTCGAGTCGATAGAAAGAAGGGATTGGGTAAAAAAGACAATATACCTATATTTATAATAGCAATAAAAATATCTATAGTATTTTAAGTTAATCAAATAACAAGATATTGTACATTTAAACAGTGCATACAGGGCTGCCACAGACGACTTACTTTTATTCTTTTCATACCACTATTTTCAAAAAATAAAATTTATAATATATTTTCGCAGGTAAATCTGCACTTTCCCAGCATAAATTTACTATAAATTTTACTATGGAAATAGTGGTACGAAAAAAAAGGTGCCTCTAGCAGCCCTGCATATATATGTATGTCCAAATTTTGAAAACATTGAGAGTCTTCAGAGGAATATAAGATATATTATTTATCATAAAGCTTTCTTTTTATAGACTACAATATTAAAAATGGCTTTCAACATTTCACTAAAAAATTTTGCTAATTAGGCAAATTTTACAGGTAAATACGAACAATTTTTCTGGTGAAACACAGAATTTAATTTTTAACAGTACTCTTTTAAATAATTTAAGGTGGAATCTTCGAATTCTGCCTGAAATATGTGACAATTGCTTTAAAAGTACACTGAGAAAAAAATTCTGTAACTGACACATAGAATCTAAATTGAAGCTCTAGATAAAAAAAAAAAAGTTCCATGCCATTCTTATAAATTCTAGTCCCCTTTGAAAGGGAGTTCTAGAAACCCTTATTAGAATTCTAGAACGTTTGCCTATATTATCGAGGGCAAAGTTATTTAAAATACTCTGCAAATAAATGCGAACACAAGAGGCGGGTTTCAGCAACTATAATCTTGGTTTATTACCCAATTCTAGAAAATCCAGTGAGAATTTCTCGCAATACAAAAGATTCAGAATATTTAGAATATAGTTCCACCATCCAGAAAAGTGTAGACGAAATTCTCGACCATTTCGTCTATTCAGTTTACTGGCGTGCCTTATGCGCATAGCTCGGAAATATATATTTCTAGTTTAGGGATTTAGAAAATGACCACTTGCACATTCTAGATGAAGGCGGTATTTTTTTTTCTCATTGTAAGTAATGCATCGCAACCAATATTTATTTTGATGAATATTTAAATATGTTCATGAAAAATTTATAAATTCACATAAACATACATACAAAGCTGTTAAGATTCCACAAACAAAGCTGTTAAAGTGTGCGAGAGATTTATAGATTTAATCGACTAATATATAAGAAATTTTATTGCAGTAATCTATATCGGTATTCATGAAAATAAATAGATTTGTCAGAGTTTAGAGACATGAATTATTGACTCAATACTGTTGACATTTTTTGAGTTTCAAGGTATATGCATTTTATTTATTACACAATATTTTCTTTTCTTTTTCTTTCAGTCTTTCTTATTTCAAGATAAGACAACATAACATTTTTCCATTAGAAAACATATAATAACAAATTTTAATTATTTTTTTTTAAATGTTAAAATGTTTGAAGGAAGAAAATAATAAATAATAATTAAAATAATTAATAATCAAATTATTTTTTTCTTTTAATATTGATAATTAATTCCTTTAATCGCTATATATTTATGCATATATACTGATGCGTTATGCTTGTCATTCTTCAAACTATGTACGCCTCATAAATTTTAGTTCATTTAATCTTTTTCTGGTTTAATAATCTTATCTCATTCTTCAATATAAACTTGGTTTTATATTTCACTATGTTTTTTTTTTTTTTTTTTTTTTTTTTTTTTTTTAGGAAGCATGCACTTTCTTCAATTTCTAACGTATGCAAAGTTTAAAACACTTTATTATAATACGCATTTTGTACTGCAGGACGACAAGAATGCGGACTTATTTCATTGGTAGGCAGATAATTAATTTTTTATGTTTATGTTCAGTCATACACACACACACACATTTACTGTATTCTGATATGTCGTATGCAATGTATGTATATATATATATATATATATATATATATATATATATATATATATAAATCCGAAACCTATTTTTGTTTTTTAAGTAATAGCTATAAAATGTTGCAGAAAGAAGAATTTAATTTAATACAACAGGGCATATGTTTGAGCAACAAATATTAATAATTATTCTATATATAATTATTCTATTAATAATTATTCTATATTAATTTGTTAAAATTTTTATTTACAGCTAATATAGAACTCCCCTGGCGCATTTTAAATTTTTTATGTTATTTCGGCGATGAATTAAACTATCTATTGCAATTGCGCATGTCAAGATTTTGGCGAGAAGCATCCGAGCTCTTCTGTGCCGAATTTCAAATTTCGCCAAGAGGTCCAAGCTGTTCCATTGCTTTAGCACGATTTTTCTCAATTTTATTTTAAATATTTTTTAACTTAATGCGACAGAGAAAAAAGGAAAAACATATTTTAATTGGTCTAAATATACGAAATGTCTCCATGTAAAATATTATCCGCTTTCCATTGTGTTTATTATTATAAAAAAAAAAAAAAAAAAAAAAAAAAAAAAAGAAGGCTAAAGTAGTATTTACAGGGATGGAACACGGGCGCAGAATTCATACCGGAATGTGTTTAAGAAATTTCTCTTCCTATAATATCGTCGATTTAAGAGGTAGAAAATTTTCTTACATTGATAGTGGTATGAATTCTGCGCCCGTGTTCCATCCCTGTATTTACTATATCATTAATATCTCTATAAATCAAATTAAATTAGCTAGTACCATTACATTTCATTCTCCACGTACATTTTTTATTTTCTAAATTAACTATTATCTAAATCAAAAATAATTAATTAATTAATATAAAATGCAAACTGTAATACAATAAATGTCGACAACGCAAAATCGCCAACTGAAAGAAATAGTCATATAGTAGAAATAAAAATAAATAAATAAATAAATAAAGATAGTAAGGGTCAAATATCTCGAAAAGCACACATATGATCGAAAAGTAGAAAAAAAAAAAAAAAACAGGCCTAATATTTTTAAGGAATCTATTCATTGATGCCAAAATTCAGACCTCCCGTCCACTTTCAGAAGCGTAGGTGGGGACAATTTTGAGATTTCGAATGAGAAACTCTTATTGTCTAAAAAACATTTGGATCCTACATAAAAATATCGTACTAATTTGATTTACATGTATCATTCTTTTCTTTTCCTTTTCCATTTCATTTTTTCACCACTGGCGCTATAATCGATAAAAATGAAAGAGTTATGCAAATCTAGGAAAATAGAAATATTTCAAAAATACTCTTCGGTTCGAAGAATAGACAAATACGTATATAATAATTCTTTAAAAATCTATCCAATAATAGTAAACTTGATCATCCCTTTCATCTACCTGTAAGTGGGGCAGAAGAGATATTTAAAAATCTTAAATAAAAATTCCTATTACGATTGCTTATTTAGATATTGCGTGTATGCAACATTTTGACAATAAACTCTGCATATCATTCATTCAAACAATATCGTATTATATGATGCAATAAAATGATATCATTTACAAAAAAAAAAAAATGATAATAATAATGATTTAGAATTTGTACATAGCTCTTTGACTAAAAAAATTTAATTGTATTTGATTTTGTTTGGTAAACACCCTTTTTATGGTATCCCATAGAAAACTGTCTAGCGGCAATTAATCAAGGCAAGCTCCTCACTCCATTTTGTCTACCATTTTGACCATTGTAAATCATCTTTATTTTTTATTTTTATTGCACAAATTTGATTAAACGAAGTGCGCATTATTGGACACTTATTTTCAAAAATTAACTTTCATACACAAAACATATTAGTCTATCACAAAAAGGGAAACATTCAAGTTGAAATTTTAAATTTATCCACCCTCTTCTGTCCTGCACTCTAAGAGACGAAGTCCAAGGTCGAATTTGATCGTCACTGGATAGCTTTTTTAAAAATATTAAACATGTATTTTTTTAATTTTCGAATTAAAGAATATTTATTGTTTCAAGTACTTCTACTTTTAAACGTTCACATACCTGTTGCGTTTTAATTAATTATCCATGAAGAGAAATGCTACATGTAAGTAAAATTAGTGTCTTTTTCTTATTTTTTCTTATTTTTTTATGGAGAATCATAAATTTATCTTCAATAAAGGATAGTGGTTCCCATTTCAATTTTTATTGTCGCTTCGTATCTATTACTATTATTATTGTTGTTGTTCTTGTTATTCCTGTGCTTAGAGTTTCTCCAATGCAATTTTTAATTTAAAAAAAGTATACAAAACTTTTTTCTTCATATTTATAATATTCTTACTTTTAATCGATGAAAATTAAAAATCGAGAAATAAAACTGAATACTTATCAAAATGAAATTACTGTTATCTATACTATAATAAAGTGTTAATTTATTTCGAAATAATATAACTACCGATAAAAAGTTAAATTATAAAAATTATCTATTTACTTTTTAACTAAAAGTTGACTTTTACTAAAAGCGCAAATGAGATTTTAATCTCTAGAATTATTTTTTCATGTATTTCTACATTCGAGTAGTCTAACTTTTGCAAAAATGCAAAACAAATCATTTTGTCTTTAAGGTAATTCAAATGAAATTTTCAAAATTCTGCATTCTATGGTATTCAAGGCTCTCGTTTTAAGAAATTGCTTTTTAATGATCAAATATAATTTAAATATAAAGAGGTTCTGATTTTTTTCGAAAATTTTACAAAATTATTTAATTAAAATATATCGTAAGAAGATTATCAAATGTTTTCAATAGTAGTAAACTATATTACTTACAACTTTGAATAAACACCAAAAAATGCAATAAACTCGCAACAATTGTCTCGGGTCGAAAAAACACACGACCCTTCATCACCCTTCATCTTTTATTATCGATTGTTTTCTAATTAATTATTACATTTTTGTTTTTAAAACTCCCCCATTTTTTTCGTTGAAACTCCGCCTTCTTTAAGTTTTGACTTGATTATTTGTTAATTTTTGCTAATTTCTTCTCATTTTTGAGCCTCTAATTTCATATTTTTTATCGAGGGTTTTCTAATTATTTAGTTACTTTTTTGTATTTTGTATTTACAGTTTTGTATTTTTTAACTCCTCTCCCTCCTCCCTTTCATCGTTTAAACTTTGCCTTCTTTAAGTTTTGACTTGTTTTATTTGTTAATTTATGCTTATTTCTTCTCATTTTTGAGACTGTCATTTCATATTTTTATTTTATCGATTTTTCTAATTACATTTTTGTATCTTTAACTCCTCCCCCCCCCCCATTCTTTTTGTTTAAACTCCGCCTTCTTTAAGTTTTGACTCTTGTTTCATGTATATGTTTTAGCATGAGTTCTTCAGAGATTAATCGTTTCAAACATCTTCGTTTGAAACGTTCTCGCTTTCTTAATCATTTAAATTTTCTTCTTAGATGTAAGCGTGCTCAGATAATTCCTAAGTTCATAGACATTATGTACAATCTTCCTGCTTCTCTTCGCATTAAAAATGCTTTAAATAGGAGTAAGTTTGCCATTCTTAGGGCTATTATTCAGGATATTCAGTCTCTCTCGTCTATTGAGTCAAAAGATGCGTTGCCGCTTTGACTGCAGCACTCGTGCTTACTTTATTCGCCTGATGAAGGGTCGTGTGTTTTTTAGACCCGAAAAAATTGTTGCGAGTTTATTGCATTTTATGGTGTTTATTCAAAGTTGTAAGTAATATTTTTTACAACGCCAGTTTTGTGGTGCTTTTTTATTAAAAAAGTAGTAAACTATGCTATTTATTTATTGATTTTTGACTTGGAGTAATTATTTATTTTAGTTTTTAACAACTTATCTATCAGTCCAGTTTTTAACAGCTTTTTCTTAAGCCTATAAAAATTTTAAATAATTGTATTTTTTAAGAAATTTAGTTCCAGTTTTATTTCAGTAATTTTTAAAAAAAATTTCTATCGTATTATAAAATATATTTGTCCAGCAGACAATAAATATATATTGATAATTATATTAAATCTATATTAAAAGGAGACTTATCGTTAGATAACTAAACATAGAAAAAATCTCCAACGTCTTGAACACCAAAGAGAAAAAATGAATAGCTGAATGCTGTTTCTGTAGCCTTAAGCGAACCATCTTCAATACATAAAGAACATAGAGAAAAGTGTTCCTATATATACGAAAAGAATCGTATTCTTGATCAACTAATAAAATTATGCGGAATGTGGGGGAGTGACCAATAAGGAATTGAGAAATGGTAGTTTTGAAAAAATGTAGAAGAAATTAACAATATGAGGTCTGAATGTAAAATGTTCAAGAATTAGATAAATGGGGTACAGCGAAATCAAAATTAACAACATTTTTAAGATCTTTATATATGTAAAAAGTTTCAACAAAATCGAGTTCGTGATTAGATTTGGGTTTGGAAATTACTTTAGTTGTTTTAATTTTAAAATTATGGCTTTTCTCCCAGCATCCGATTCCTTTCCTATATATAGGAGCACTTTTCTCTCATTTTTTTTTTTTTTTTTTTTTTTTTTTTTTTATGTACTGAAGACGGTACGCTAAATGTTACAGAAACAGCTGCCTGATTTTCAATTTTTCTCCCTGCCGTTCAAGACGTTGAAGATTTTCCTTGAGTTTAATTATATTAAATCTACATTGTAACATAAAAGGGACGACCCACAAAACATTGTGTTGTTAGTATACCATTAAGTAAAAATAAGTGAAATACCCTTTAATAAAAAATCGGAATACGTGTGCCGTTAGATTTATTATATTATAGAAATGCAATAAATATTAGAAAATGACTGCTTAAGATAATATCGAGTAACAGTACTTTTCCAAGTCTATCATTTTATCTAAGTTAATGTAAATAAGTAAATATTGCCAAGATCATGCGAGCATGTAAAAAAAAAAGCGTATAATAAGTTGAAATAGTATAATAATAGCTAAAAATCATGGATAAATATTAAAATAATGAATTCAATTTATATGATTAACCCGAGTGTAGTCGCGTCATTTTTTATAACGCTAGTAGTCGTGTGTCGGTCTTTTTTCCACCGCTGTTTACTGTTGGGGGAAAGCCGAAAGAAACCCAGTAGAGGAAGATGAAGTGCCTTTAATTCAGGCGAAGCTTTTCCCACAAAACTATAACCTGTCTGAAAAATCAGAAGTGGGAAGAAAAATGAACCAACGTTACTGGTTGCATCGCGGACAAATAGACCAATTTGAGAAGCAAAATGTTTTTAACTGATCAAAATAGCAGGAATGACTTTAAAACATACTATGTTATAGGACATCCACCCACGGTCAGTTACACAGATTTTCCCCACTTTATTTTTAAAGGGTGATCTGTAGGAGGAATTTATAAGATATGGGCGGCGAATAGACCGATATGCGACTGCTAACGGGATAAATAAATATGAAAGGTTTAGTTTTATCACACACACACAATAAATAAAAAGGGAAAAAAAATACGCATTTTGCTTTTATGATAGAGTAACTACAATCTGCAGAACGTAAAATGGGAGGAAAGTTAAAGATTAATACACCTCTATTTAGTTTTTAAAGCTCATTATTCATCTTAGAAGAATGATGAAATGTAGAAAATGTCACCCTAGCCCCTTAACGCGCGCTGTCCTTGCTGCGAGGACACAAAATTTAAGATCTAGTTGCAAAGATTCATCCCGGAAAATTTTTAGCAAAAATTTCCGTTTCTAACATATCAGAAAAGGCCGGTTTTCTAAACCTTAAAATTTAAAATTTCTTTTAGTTTAATTTAGTTCATGAATTCCGGTGGCAGTAAAATTTAAACGATCCGAATTGTCTTGCGCCGCAAAGGGTTAGACTATATTAATTTCATTCGGATTTGAAATATTTTTGTCCACATCCTCAGCTGAACAAATTTTCGTTTAAATTTATTTAAGGCTTAACTATCATATAAGATAACAAATATTTATATTTTAAAATAAAATTTATTTTTTTAGAAATCGATTATCAACATCTTTTCAAACTGAGCTAATCTGCATAGAGATTTGTTTTGAAATACTATGTACATGTCTGATTTAATTAAAGCGACACTACACAGGTGCCAACTCTCTCGTTTTGCAAGGGAGACTTAATACCGGAAAATTTTATAATTGTTTTCGTCTTATTTAATCATCGAAAATATATGACCTAATCCTTTTAAAAAAATAGAGGTGATGAATTTTATTAAAAAATTAAAAAAGTTAGAACCTGTGAAATTGCATCATTTTGAAAATTGGCCATAACGTACACCAAACACAATTTACTATTTTTATAGATGTCTCACAATAAATTTAATTACCGTATTTCAATACTAAAACAATAAACATGTTGACATTGTTGCCAATTTTTATTCATTTTGCATAACGTTTTAAAATAGTTTTCTTTGTGTTATTTATCAAAGGAAGTTCAGTTGTCAAATAAAGCAAATTTTTTTTTCAGAAACAGTGTTATTGAATACGTGTAAAAGTAGTCCACTACACTCCTTTTCATATTTATAAGGATAATCGATTTTTTTTTTTTTTTTTTTTTTTTTTTTTGAAAGAACGAGGGAAAATTATTTATGAAAGAGAATATGCAAAACACACTTAAATTGTTGATTCAAAACCCCCAAAATATATATTTTTAAAAAATATATAAATACAATGAATGAAAAAAATAAACAAATGTAATTTCCTTTACATATTTTTAAAAGTTCATAATTATAAGTACAATTGGATTCTCTGATTTTATTTAGATTGCGAGCGAATAATTACAGACCAATCAGGGCCTGCTTAATTCCACGTGAGGCCAGGAGCACATGTATTTTTTTGGGCCTCGCTTCACACCTCGCACTATGCACCATCCAGCAAAGGTGCATATGTAGCTGTATATGGGACTAAAGTGACAGAAATGTACATTTTATTATACCATTTTCTTTTCATTTTTTACGGGCAAAAAACGCACAATGGCACTTTCAGAACCAGTTTTAAGCCCCCCCCCCCTTTTTTAATCAGGTCCCGCGTACACGTGGCCCGGCGTTAATCAGACGCTCAGACCAATATACAAATATGTTAAATGCGAGACTGACCTGAGTCGTATATAAAATCCGAAACTCTTTTAAGGACATCAGCTGAAAAGCGTCTAGGAAAAGAATTTACAGAGATTGAAGTACGAAGAGGATAGTTTTTGTGCGAAACAAGAGTGTTAATTCACTGTATTGCTAAGGAAATTCGAAGATTTAAAGCTGCAGTAGAAAATGTAATCAAGAAACGCAAAAAAGAAGAAAATCTAAGCTATCTTTATAGTTGTGAACATCTTTAAACAACATTTTTTGTCTGTATTTTTTGTCTGTATTTTTTTTTTTCTTCTTTTTTTTATCAAAAGGAAAATGCTAAAAAATTCTACATACACCTACTAATATAATTTCAGTTCATGAAAAATCATATTTTTTCTCTCAAAAAGTATCCATTGTTTTGTTAGACTAAAATATCTAGGATCCTTAAAATTATAAGAACCAGTGTATGTGTCGATTTACAAAGCAAAGATTTATTTTTATTTATTTATTTTTTTTTTTTTTTAACATGTTGACTTTTAAGAAGAATGAGAAAAGCATAAATTAAAATCGATTTAGCTGCTCTGAGTAACTGTAATTATTCCTGATATTATATGAAATAACACTTAATGGCTTCACACAAAAAAAATATTGCATTTTACTTAAAATTATTTAATTATTTTAACTGATAACAGTGTCATTTTTCGAGCATGTGACTGCATCGATATAAATTTACTACATAAGTTTGGTTACTGCCGTATAAAGATTATGTTCATTGCAGTTTTTATAGCCATTAAAGGAAAAGAATAAATGTTGCATTTTATTTTAAGAGATGAATTAAAATCTATTGATAAAAAGTTAGACTGAATCTTTGCTTTTGTTAATTTTTTCATTAAGAAATTAATAGTATATATTAAGACACAAAACGTCTTTTAAAATGATAGTTATTCTACTCTAGTTGTATAAAATGTAGTAAAATAGCAATTATCAATTAAAATTATTCTATTTAATTTGTCTGTACATAATTCAAAAATAAAATTCTAATTTAAATAAATTTTTAAATATTATTTTATTTTGAATTTTAATTTGTTTGTGACTATATTTAGAAATACCGATATCTGCTAATATTTATGAGTATTATTCTTTGTGCATAAAAATTTTAAATACATTTTCTTAGAACTATTAAACATATAGTGGGCTATAAAGATTTGTCAAAATTAAATACATTTGGAATGCTTTAGACTTACAATTGTCTAAAAACGTGGAAAAAAAAAAAAAAAAGGATTTTTTTTTTTTTTTTATTAAAATATATTTTAACCCTACAAGGCTCCATTTTTTTTAGTGCGCGACAAAAATATATAGGTTGTAATTAGTGATCAGAAGATAAGGAAAACTTATAAAAATAAAAATAAAACCATATTTTACGGAAAAATCAACTTTTTAGCTCAACGTACCGTATGTGGAACATACATAAAAATACGATTTACTAATACATTTACTATTGTATTAAAAAAAAAAAAAAAAAAAAAAACTTACCTCTGCAAAATATACACTTCGTTATAACACACAGTATTTTTTTTTTTTTCGAGTCAAAACTGTTCAATAACTATTCTTTTTTTATTTTTGAGTTCAGACAAACGACTAACGTATCACTTTCAATCAAATTTCACACTGAGTGCACTATAACAAAAACACGAACGACATCTTTAGGTAAAGATTCGTATTACTAGCCAGTAATACGAATACTATTACATTTAATACTCAGCGTATTAAATGTCAGTAGCTTCTATCAAGATGTCAAGAGATGTCGCTACTAACAGTTTTATAGCTATAGGAACGATTAAAGTCGGTGTTCCACATACAAAACTGGGTGTCTTGTAGGGTTAATAGCACAGTACTTCCCTTCCCCTTTTCCTCCACTAGTCTGGGCAAGAGAAACTCAGATGTAAATATGATTCAATTGTAGAATCTGAAGAATAGTTTAAATTTACAGCGTAAAAAGCCATAAAATAGCAATAACGCCTTCCACGTAGCAATGTATTATTTAAACCACAACTAAGCGAATATAGTGTTCAATTATTTTGCATATTAATTTTGAGGCGGTTTCATGATTTTCCTATGTCACTTAAATAAACAAATTATTATTGTTAGTTAATTTATTAGTTTCACCTATGGTAGAATCTATATAGCTTTGTTAATGGTAAAGATTCTTTACAGCACATAGTCAGATATTTATGATTATAATTTTAGAGAACTAATTGTTAATGATAACATTTATATAATAATATATAAACTTTATTTACTTGAAGAAAAATTAAGGCTTTTATGTTAAAGTAAATTATTTAAATTTCGATAATAAGCAGCAAATAAACCTTCTAATAAAATTGTGTTTTAAAATGAAATTTTAGTGAGCATCATTAGCGAAAAGCACTTACTGTTACATATTACCTAAAATATCATGGAATATTACATAATTCAAAACAGTTTAGCATGAATTCCCAATATTTGCACAGAACCTATATTATTTCTAATGCAATTACTCTGACCATAATATTAGCTTATATTTATCCAAACGTGTTTACTGACTGGAGAACTATTGTAATACATATCTCGGGAATATACACTGGAAATCATTTAAACTAATTCATTTCTCAATGTGCTTAGACATATTTAGAACATTTTGCTTCTGTAATACATTTAAAATATATTATGTTTTAGAACAATTTACACTAAATATAGTATTATAAAAGATAAAACCCAATGAAATGTTATAAAAAATGTTTATGTAAATAAAAAGTTTAATGTTTAATGTTCAATACTTAAAACATAATATATATATATATATATATATAAAGACACAGAATTCTAGAATACTTTCTTCTTAAGTGTATAATTTTTATTGTAACCAGCGGCTAATTCGTGTACCATTAGATATACTTTCAAATATAAAAGTATTAAAATTTTAAAATATGTATTTTAGGATCAGTTTATATCTGAAAAGAACATTGCAATAAAGTTTTCGAAATTAAAGTTATCCCTAAAATTATAGATATGAACGAAAATATTACAGGGTGTCCGATTCTTTTAGTGACTAATAGTTCCTGAACCCTTCTTTTAGTGACTAAAAGTTCCTTTTAGTGACTAATATATCCTGAATCCTTAGACTGACTTTTATTTGAAAAAGTATTTCAAATTTTAAAATAGGTTATCTTATAAACAGTTCATATCTAAAAAGACCATTACAATAAAATTTTCAAGATTAAGTTATTCCTAACTATGGTATTAAAATTTACAGATGACCAACGATCGTACAGCATGTCCAGGCTCTTAAAAAATAATCACAGTCCAGGTAGAATAAAACGACACTCAGTTGAGGAGTTTAATTTATAAATTTATTTAAATTCCACAATAGTGGTCTTTACACCAGAAAGCATATCAATAAATGAAATAACTGCCTTAAAAATTATGGACATATTTTCTTCGGGGATTTGATACAAGTAAGATGTGTGAGAGAGAGGTATTTTTTTATACGTATTACTATGACAACAGATACCAGGCGAATGTGTGGAGGGAGAGACCGAGAAGCGCGCAAGACTTCCGCAGCCAAAAGCTGGTAGCACGGCAAAACGTTCGCCAAACTGTCGCCAAACTAATTCTTTGTTCTTAATGTAAATCTAATGGAAAACTTTGAATTTTGAAAGTCGGTTTAAATTACAATAACCAATTTCATGGCGTGATCAATTAGACCGGCAAGATCGTAGTCTGGAAGACGGCAAGACCGGAAATAAAAGCACTTATAGCTACATTGCGCAATTTTGACATTTTTAACGGAAGATTGCATGAGAATTATTGAGAAATATTATTTAAATGACTGGCTTATTCTGAAAGTCAAGAACCACTTTTATTAAATTATTGAGAAAATTTTTTTTATTAGATTTATTTAACAAAGGAATTTCGAGTTCATATTTCAAAGATTATTTCATTAAAAAGACTACACTTTTTGAAATGAAATAAAATAATATTTAATCAAAAGATATATTTTAAAATATGGATTTACACAGATTAATGTAATTAAAATTAATCTTTTATTTTGTGAATTGAGGTGCCAACTATTTTAAAAATTAAGAATATAATTTGAAATAAAATTAACTTTTGAAAAGCAATTTTCCTCATGAAAAGTGTAACAATTTAATTATTCAGTTTTTGAAAGAAATAATCTAAAAATAAATATATGTGTGCAACTCTTCCACACAAACATTATAGGTGTTCATAAAAAATATAATATAGTTTGTTCTAATTCTATCGGTGACCAGTGGTACTGTCTTGAACCATTAAATAGATTTCCATCTGCAGCAAAAAAAAAAAGTAAAAAAAAAAAAAAAAATTCTTTGGAAGTAGTTTATACCTAAAAAGAACGTTGCAGTAAAAATTTCAAAATAAATTTTTATACGATTCTCGATTCTGTTAGTTATATTTATAAAACCTAACCTGATATAATTTCTCTCAGAGTAAAACAAAAGAAAAAAAAATGAATAAAAATTCTGTCAAAAACAGAATTTAGTTTAGTACGGAGGACTATTAATGTTAATCTGTAAATTTTTATTTTTTATTTTTTAATTTTATTTTTTAATTTTTTAATTTTAATTTATTTTTTTATCTCATTTTTTGAAAGTAAAACTGGGCTATGTCCTTTTTAAAGTGACTAAAATGAATTTAAATGAAGTGTTGCCATCTAAATTTCATACTTCAGTTAATTTTAAAAAATCTAATTGTCGTGTCGAAAATCTGCTTGCACCCCTGGATTTAGAAACATCGCCCCTTTCATTTGGTTCCAAATTTGTAAAAAAAGAACTGATATTTCTAATTTATTTTGGTGTTACACAAAATTGGTCTAGAAAAAATCCAGATTGAAACTAATAGTCCTCGTCCTAAAAATATATTTTATGGCCTTGGAGATCAAATTACGAAACGTTTCACTTTTTAAAATTACTTTTCGTCACGTAAAAATTTCTCATTTCGAGTAGCCTTTTAGGATCCGTACAAACATAGAAATTCAAATAATTCTGTTTTAATTTACTTTACTGATTATAATAACTAAAATGAAGTACAAAATTCTTCTAACATTTTTACCCTTTAATACTCTTTACAAATTTCGCTAAACTTATTTTATAAATTGTTAGATGATCCTAAATATGCACAAAGAAAAATAATAGCAGTTTTAATTTTCGAGAATTGTTTAGTTTGAAACATATATGCCAATCTGATTAAAGTTAAATAATAATTAATTTAATTAATAAGAAACTTTGTAAACACGAAAATTACAAAAAAAAAAAAAAAAAAATCGCGACAGTTGTTTGTTTCGGGTCAAAATCAGGTAAACGACTCTTCATCAGGTGAAAACAACTAGACACGAATGTATCATAAAAGAGTAAAGTGCCTAAAGGAATGCCTAAGAAATGTGAATTTTGTATATTTCTTTCGCGCCTAAGAAATGTGAATTTTGTATATTTATTTCGATGAAACGTCATTTATTATACTTTGGAGTATTTGCGCTGTCTACCACACCGAGAAGGAACCAAAGTAGATTAAATAAATGAAAAAATGTTGAAAATTCGTGGCATAAAAATGGTAACTGCCTGATTTTAGAGCTAAACCAATGAATCTTTAAGAGTTAATTAATTAATTGAATAATCTCAAACAATGTAGAAATTATTGGGAAAAAGTTTGCTATAAATCTTTTGTGTATAACTGTCATTTGCCAGTACAGAAGAAATCTTCTTTAATTTCAAGTAATTATGAATAAGGAATTTTGAGCATAGATCGGCAAAATTTTCTTTTAATTAATATAATAGCCAATTATTTATATATATAAATTTTTCAACCAAAAAAGTATTAAAAAAAAATATTTCAAAAATTTGTACAGGAATGCATGACTTAACTGAGGATAAAATACATATGTTAATAATAAATTTAAAAACTGAAAACTGCTTTGCAATTTGTTGTGTATCTGTGTGATTTCACAGGTATGGTATGATAAATTTCCATGTTTTTTGTTACCACTATTTTGTAACATAATATATATCGTAAATAATTACAAAAAATTACTATAAAATGTCATAATGATTTCTATATAGAAATCGTGATAGCTAAAAACGAAAAATTTTCTCATGTATGTTAACTATTGAGGAAGCATTCAATAGTCACCGTTGATATTGGATTTCCAATATAAAGTTGATGAAGTGAACATACATTACATACATTATGTAAAATAATTTTTCGAATTTTTATTATTTCTATAATAAAAGCATTAAAAACTGCCGAATTATATAAATAAAAATGTAAAATATTTGTAAAAATAAATTTCTTTTAATATTGCTAGAAATACGGAGGTTTTCGAATTTCTCTTATCGATTCAGAATAATACTTTCATTTTTGGATAAATATGTGAAGAATTCGCAATTTCTATGATGTATAGTTTTCTGTGGATTGGTCGAGCAGCCCATGAAGTGCACTTCATTTATCACTCCGTCAAACTTAATCCGGAACAATGTTGCCTTAAAAATTTATGATTCCACTTGCAAAAGTGAAAAAAATGTATACATGTGATCAATCACAGTCAGTATTAAAGTGCAATAATGCATCTGAAATAATGTAATTGTTGGATATCACATGAAAATGTTACTCTATTGCTCAAAGGAAATAAATACTTTATTGTTTTGTGGAAGTAGTAGAATATCAGAGCAACAATTCTTAGAAGTGCTTTAACCGCATTAAACTAAGATAGAATACGAAAAATCTTTTTATTTTTACAAGGAAACAAACTTTTACAGAAATAAATAATAATAATAATAAACATAAAAATTTTGATTATAACGTATAAATTAAATAAGATATGTTGAATTAAATATAGTTAAATAAGATAAACTGAATAGCTTGTAAGTGTTTATAAATAGAAAACAATTCCTAAATTAAAAATCTATTAATTATTATTATTTTTTTAATTACACTTGCTTAAAGTTTTGACAAACAGGGAAAAGATAAGAAAACGAGAAAAAAAATTGCGTAGAAAAATAATGATTCTATGCAACGTTTCAAAGAAATTTGAAGAAAATATTTTTTTAAACTACAGTATATTTATTGAAATTACTTTTTGCCCGTTATTGAAACTTTTATAGAAAAAATAAATATACTGCATAGAAAAAAAAAAAATTCAATGTTATAAAAATTATAAAAAATTATAAGTGCTTTTAAGTTTCATTACACAATATAAAAAATGAAACTTTAAAAAAATAATAAAAAGCTTATTAAAAAAAAAAAAAAAAAAAAAACATATTAAATCTGAAAATATAGATTAATCAAAACCCTTGTTTGATATTAGTATGAAAATATTATATAGACTTATTTGATGTTAGTATTTTTAAAAGATTAAATAAGTTTTGAAAGGTATGTTAACCAAACATCAAAATTTTATAGGTTTAAATTGATCTATGTCTTCATCAGAAAAATAAGGTAAGATTTAAGAACATTAGTGAGAAAATTTTGTTACGAATCTTGTTTCAGTCTTTGACATTTAGTTTCCTTTAAATAATGCAAGAAATATGGAGATTCTCTTATCATCTCGAAACAACGTGTTCATTTTTCGATAATAATGACAAGAATTTGCACTCTTTTTGATGTATGGTTTTCTGTGTATAGGTCAAACAGTTCATGAAGTGTACTTCATTTATCATTACGTCAGACTTAATCTAGATCATTGTTGCCTTAAAAACTTATAATTCCACTTGCAAAGAATAAGAGGGAAAAATGTATAAATGTGATCAATCACAGTCAGTTCTGAAGACCAATAATGCATCTGAAATGGAGTAATTGTTGCATATTACACAATGTCCCTGTATTGCTTAGAGGAAATAAATATTTTTGTATTTTATGGAAGTAGAAAGTATAATCAAAGTAGCAATTCTGAGAAGTGCTTTAATTGCAATAAAGTAAGAGAGAGTACGGAAAAAGCTTTTTGTTTTTATTTAGAAATTAACAAAATGTTGCTCTATTGTAAAAAAAAAAAAAAAAGTAATACTTCAGGTACTAAATATGAAAAAGATTAAAAAAAAAAATATATATCCTTCAAATATATTTTAAAGTACATAAAATGAAAATGTTGCAAGTACATAAAATTTTAAATCATAAATAAATGAGTTAAAAAAAAAAATACTGTTTTCGCTGATAAATTATTAGGAATCGGAAAAAAACAATATGAATTCCAAATAAAGAAACTTCTGGAGTAGAAAATTAACACAATTTTTCAGAAGAAATCAAACGTAATATACAATATTGTTTTCCGTCTTTACACTTAAGAAAAAATACGTATTGAAATAAATTTATGTTCTTTCATTCAACCTTTTGTAGCAAACAAAATATATAAAAATATATCGCGTTAAAAATTCTTTTATCGATTTGCCAAAGTTATAAAAGTAATAAAAAATGACATCCATTGGTATTTTTTAATTCTATTACTCAAAATTAAAAGTAACAAAAAAAAAAAAAAAAAAAAAAAAAAGCCACTGAAATCATCAACATTTTGACGTTTCTAGTTGTATTTATGATATCTACACCAGAAGAAGAGGTTGAGGCGTCGAGAGCTGTTATCGTATGGAATACTTACTGTCAGCTCTTATTAGTCAGGTTCCTCTTAACCAGTGTTGTGCACGAACGCGTTCATGAGCGTAGCTCAAAAATTTTGAGTTTGAGTTGAACTTCGCTCGTTTTTTAAATTTTGAACTTGAGTTGAGCAAAACTCGTTTTTTTCACGAACTTGAGCGTGAAAAAGCAATTCAAACTCAAACTCAAATTAAATATTTCTGTCTGAAATATAAAAAGGAAAGTAGAAGAAGAAAAGGACAGAAAAGATAATAATTGTGCAAAATGGATCCCGGAAAAAAGGGCACTTGGAAAAAAAGGCACTCATTAAAAGGGCACCGGGAAAAAACAGCACAGGAAAAAAGGACATTTTTGCAATTTGCAAAAATAATAAACATCAAAGAATAAATTTAAAGAATTATTTCATAACACATTTTTAGAAATTTCAATCAATTAAATTGTTACCATTTTCACTTAGTATATACCTGGGGAAAGGGAGAGTCAAGGAGCAGATTGAAAGGTAATAATTTTCTTTATATTACCTTCTTAGTGATTTTAATGAAAAAGTGCATCTGCATAAAAATTTATATGCAAATTCGTGCAGTAGTTCCTGAGATATAACCTTCCCTGAAATTCTAGAAATTGCGGTATTGCAGCGTCACCTGTTGAGTAATGATCACCAAAAGTTGAAAGGCACTAACCTGGATCAAAGTGCGTCTGCTTATAAATTTATATGCAATTTCGTGCAGCAGTTCCTGACATATAGACTTCCATGAAACTGTGGAAGTCGCGGCCTAGCAGCGCCACCTGTTGAGAAATTGATACCAAAATTTCGTAGACGCTATTTTAGTCAAGGTACATCTGCATATAAATTTACATGTAATTCTGTGCTGTAGTTCCTGAATTACAGTCCCCAAAAATTTCTGATGCAAATACACAGACAGACATTTTCTAAAAATCGTCCAATCGTGTTCTGGACCTTTAAAAACGTGTAAATTCGTCGAAAACCGGAAGCCGAAAATTTTTACGAATCCAATACATTCTTTTATTGAATATAGAATAAAGTAAAAAAAAAGGGGAGGGGGAAAGAAATGCAAAATTAGAATCTGTAAATGCATTATAGTTTTTGACTGAAAAGTGTTTAAGAAGTTTGCCAAATAAGTTTGAAATTTACCAAATGTGCCAGTTTGTTTTAACATTGTGTGTGTAGGACTTGGGGGAGGGATGAAGGTTACCTCTTACTTCTCGTTAGAGGTCTGCACGGGCCGAAATTTTCAGGCCCGGGCCCGGCCCGGTATGTAATCGAAAAGTTCGGCCCAGGCCCGGCCCGGCCCGATTCAAAAATATGTAAAATTACAAAATAAAAAAAAACATGCCTTTCTACGAAAAAGATTTTTAGTATGTGTTTTGCAAAGGTTTTATATAGCTAAGCAATAGAATGTAACAAAACTGCTGAATGTTTACAAGATATTTATATGTAAACGGTATTTCATTGTTACAGACGTACAGAAGGCACAAAGACAGACAGAAAGTCAAATCTAAAATATCAGCATTCCTCAAACAATATAGGAAGGTATTTAAAATGGTTAATAGTACTAAAAATACACTTTCAACCACTTCCTGTTATATACCATAATGTATCCTAATCTTTCATGTGATCCGGTAAACAAAACTTTAATGCTAATCCAACCATATTCAATAGAAAAGATGCTTTTGCAAATGCTAAAATTGATACTACTTTCATCCAGTGCCCCGGAGAAAAGAAAAAGAAGCCTTAGAGTAAAATTTACAGCGGAAAGATTTTTATAGCCTTCAAACTACCTAAACACTACAGACCATGGAAAACAAAGCCTTATATACAGTAAGGTATCTAATTTCTTTTGTTTGTTACATGTACGCAAACCGATAGTACCATGCATATTATTTTGAATTAGAAACCATCTAATATTACTTTAAATAAAATATATGAATTTTGAGACATGTTTAAAATACTTGCGGAAAATCAGATAGCGAACAGTCAGGCTGATAGACAATTAAATTGTAGTTACAGACACCTTTTAACAAAATAAAATTTTATGTGACATTCCAGACTGTAAAATTATGTAAAATAAATGACTGAAAAAGTATTTTATCATTTTCCTTTTTCGTTGATTAACGAGGAAGTTAGAAAAAGGTTCGGGTCGGGCCGGGCTCGGGCTGAACATTTTCTCCAGGCCCGGCCCGGCCCGAGTACACACAAAAAATATTGAGCCCGAGCCTACAAAAAAATTTTAAGCCCGAGCCCGGCCTGGCCCGAGAGCAAATTGAAAAATTCGGCCCGATCCCGGCCCGTGCAGACCTCTTCTCGTTAGCAAGCGTTGACGAAAAACGATGAGTTCGCCTTTATCTGCATTTTCCAGAAATTCAAAGAAATCGCCTTATATCAATAACCAATAAACATGAAATAAAGTCTTCTTTCAAAAAATGAGCGAACTTTTTGTATAAGTTTCGCCTACAAAATACTACATATTAAAAATAGAATTAATCTCTCCCCTCCCCCGCTCACTTTTTTAATAGTTTTTAAGATTTATTCAATTTCTTCAGAAATATTAGCGAGAAAAAATGCGTACTTTTTGTAAACTTTCAAATCTTCGTGGAATTACTAGGTATCAAAATCTGAACATATTTATGAGAAATCAATTTAAAAGGTGCTCATAGGACTATCAAATGCACGATTTTCTCCATGAATTTAATCTCTGCTATTGTTAATAGCATGTACACGAAAATTTTACTATAGCAAGTAAAATAATTTAGATTATAATTTTAATTTGTTCCAAAATTATATAAACAAAACTTCTTAATTCAGACCATTTTTAATTTTAGAATATATTTTCAAGAAATATCAATTGATAATGATCTGAAAGTGTTATATCTTGAACCTCATCTTGAATATACATCCTAAAATTCAATCTTTGATTTATAAAGCTCAAACTTTATTAAATGTATATTACAGAACTAAAAATAAATCTTAATGAAAGCTTAAAAGAATAAATAAATAAATAAATAAATAAAAACTCATTCCTTTACCTAGTAATATATATTGATAAATCTGAGGTATATATTTTTTTTCACAACAAATTAAACATGTTTATAAAATTTCTTGGAAATTATTGCGAATAAATACACTTTATAAATAACAGTTATATGGTAAGTTTCCTGACCATTTTTGAAGAGAGGGATTTGTTTAGTGTTTTCAGCACAATTCGAACATATAGGTTAAAGGTAATTAGTAAGAGGATACACAGCAACATTGTATTGGATTCAAAAGAAAATAGCGTGAGAACCTTTTGTTACGTAGTACAATACTTCGGCTGCAGACAACTTCCTGCATTCTACAATACTATAAATACTAGTAACATTGCTACGCTGGTGCCACGATGCAAAGATCTTTGGCAAGACCACCCAGAGATACGGGAGATGTACCATACCTCATAGCCCTGAGGCAGTGTGACAAATTGCCACCCTCTCATAAAAGTAATGGACATTTCATTTCGCTGATAGACGATGCTAATCAATGAAAATGATATCTTGCTCTATAGGCGTGAGTCCATGTAAACAGATTCTCTTTTTTCTTTAAAAATGAGATTCCTGTTATTTGCGAAAATGATTCTTATCTTTATTTTATAACTCTTGCATTGGAAGATAAGCATCTTTAAAATATAAAAGATTAAACAAAGATTACTGGTTTAACGCATGTTACACATAGATTAAACAGAATAATAGTATATTTTTTAATGTTTATTTATATTTTTAATATTAAAAATAAAAATGCATTCAGGTTATTGAAATAATTTCATATCAGAGATGTAGATTTTATATCAGTGATTATTTTAATTTCAGCAGTCTCTGGGAAATGCAAATAATAAGTAAAAATAAGTAAAAAAAATAAAAAAATAAGATAAATATAAATATAAATAAAAACAGAATAATAATCCTCCTTATTACAACAAGCTATTTATAATCTAATTTAAATTCTCTTATTCTTTTTTTTTTTCTTTTTTTTTTTTTTAATGAATATATATATCTACGAATACATCCACAAAAATTCAAATATACGTGTACTAAACTAAAGATTATTTTTCTGTTTTTTTAATGTATAGCTAGTTTTAAAATATCATTTATGATACTAGTAAACAGGATTTAATTATTGGGATTTAATATTATACTTTTAAATCTTTATATTTTTATTTATAATAAAAGGCTTTCTTAAAACTTTTCTTAAATTACTCTTAGAACTTCCATAATTTTTCATAATAGGAGGTATTTCGCAAAAATTTGTATTATTGAAATAGCATGGATTTGCTTGCATGAAAACTGAAATACAAAATTGACAACAGTATAATATCGTGGAAAACTGGGCACGAAAAAAATTACAGTAGCAAGGAAAAGGGTAGCCTACTGGATAGGGCATTTAAGTCTTCAATCGTATTAGGTGATCAGCGGAATTTCTATTTCTTCTTGTGAAAGGACTGGCTTAGAGTCCTGCGTGGTTCGAGTAAACTTGACTCACAGCCGACCCGACCTGCAAAATGGTTTTTGTCCTTCAACCCGAACTGAATCTGCAGTTTCTGACCCGCTATATTGTTAAAATTGTGTTATATAATAAACTGAATAAAAGTTCTTTTAAACAAACTACAATTATATTATTGAAGAAATCTTTCAGACAATTAAATATGGTATAAAAATATTACAACAGTGTATTTATCTAATTGTAAACAAACTTTTAGCTATATTAAAACATATATTTAAAAAATCCATTGTTCCAAGTATTTTGACAGTAAAATAAGGAAGCAAATATAGGTCGGAAAAAATATAGTTTTCCATATAAAGCTTTAAACGTTAAGTATTAATATTTAGGTAAATGTAATTAAATTCATGTTATCAGTTATGTCTTTAAATTACTAGGAAGGAAGACAATGCCATCCAATCTCTTCATTTAAAAGTTTAGATTCATAAGTAAAGCATAAAACAATCTTCGGAGAAAACATTTTGTGAATAAAAATTAATGCAAATTTTAACTGCACCCGACCAGCAAAGCAGCTAATGAGCGATTACCAGACCCGATGCGTTTCTCTCTTGTGAGAAATGCGTCCTCTCTTGCGATTAAAAGGGTAGAAAGTATTGCTACCAAGAACATAATTTTTTTTTCCCAAAGGAATAAAATCCATATGAGTTTGAGTTACTTTTCCCGCTCAAATTCATGAGAAAACGGACTTTGCTCAGCTCAAGTTCACAATTTAAAAAACGAGCGAAATTCAGCTCAAAATTGAAAAAGCTTTAATTAAACTCATGAACGCGGTCGTGCGCAACACTGATTTAAAACAACGGAACCTCTAAATGATAGAATTTGTCTCCTATTAATAAGTTCTCAAGCGCATAAACAAACGTATTGAAAATTTGAGAATAAAAAATCATGCAAAAACAGTGGGTAAACTAGTCAGAAGTGTTTTCTCAATAAATTTTTACTAAAATTAAATTAATAAGTTATAATTAAGAATTATAAGTTAATAAGTTTAATTAAGCGTAAAATTAAAAATAATTTTCATGGTAATTGGTAATTTTAGAAAAAAAAAAGGGAAATTACCTATGAAAGTGTTCACAGAGGATAAGATCTATTAAAAAAAAAAAAAAAAAAAAAAAAAAAAAAATGTACGTAAAAATGAACTTTTAGTGAGCTTCGCTCGTTTTTAAAAATGAACTTGAACTGAACGCGTTCATTTCTTTCAGACATGAGTTTGAGCGCGAACTAGCTCGTTTTTTTCACGATGAACTTGAGTTTGAACTAGTTCGTTTTTTTCGTGAACTTGCCCAACACTGCTCTGAACTAATCTGGCTCTTTCCTACTACGTGGTCCGCCCTCGCACCACGGGGGCAGCTTGAATGCTGCTTGGTTAAATGAATAACTGGTTAATTTTCTTGTTTTGCATTTTGTTATGTTATATTTTTCTTGTTTTCCGAATTATCTTATAATTTTAGTTATACTAAAGTTTTTTATGTAATTTTCATTTATTTTTTTATTTATAATTTTTTGTAATTTTATATTTATAGTTATTTTATGTTTGTTCCTCTTTAATCGAGGATGTGGTGGTGTCTGGTTTTCGTTAATCTGTGTTGTACTGTCAAGTGCCCGATGCGGTGGTTAGCAGTTCATCGGGCTATCAATGCAAGTCACCATCCCTACGTGGTGGATTAAAACTGAGATGTTCCCACTTTTATCATATATTAGGCAGCTCCTGTGCATAACACGCACTTGTTTTGGGCCTTAATTTCCTGAAAAGCATTACACAGTTTACAAATTATGTTATTCTCAACCCTAATATCTTCCTCCCCCAGTGGCTATTTCAATACCTTAAAACAAAGCTTCGATTTTCCCTGGTCATGAGTTTCCAGCTTATCACTTCGTTCAGCGGTTTTTTGCGAGGGCGTCTTAGCGGTTCCCTCCCACCTTTTTTAGAACCTTTTTTTCTTTCGGCTAGTAAATTTCCCATGCACAACTACTTTCTGCGGTTCCACTGACCTTTTTCCTCATTAAAAAATCTTTTTCTCTTCTTAAATTTTTCAACTAGCTATGGACTTAGCTCAGAATTCATACAATCAGCATAGTTGCCAACTTAACATTTTTGGCTATTGAAAAAATTTAATAGAAATATTTATTTTATTTAACCAGTTAACTGTAACAGTTTTCACTGATTAAATAAAATAAAATTTTTTATTAAAATTTCCTGGTAGCCAAAAGCTGCTAAGTTGGCAACTATGACAATCAGCTACGTGCTCTGTGTTTCCCTACTATGAAATCTTCAAGGTGCTGGTGTTCTGGTGGAGCTTTTTGTCCATAAGGAACATTGTAATTCAAGTAGCATTGTTGTATTCCCTTTTTCAGTAGGTAGAAGCATGAAGTTATTTGTGTAGGCGGTGCCCGTGTAGGCGGTCGCCATGCTGTAACCTGGCGTTCTTCGCCTCTATGGACGGTGTCAAACCTGTTAAATTTGGCTTAGTCAAGGTAAGTAGGGGCTGTACAGAGGTTTGCAAGTCTATGCTAGGGACCAAAGACTGCGTTACGGCATAGTACAGTAATGCGAAAATACTTTTATGAATTTTACTTCAAATTTTGATGTTCAAAACGGTTGAGTGTTTGGTTATTTCATCCCTCACATGTGCATAAAAAATGTTGCAATTTCTTGAAGATAAACGCATTTTTAAATTCAGAGTATTTATTTGTCAAGCTCGCCATTAATTTTTTTTCTTTATTTCTTTCTAAAACAAAGCTGACAAAACTGACAAGAATATTTTTCTCTACATTATTTTTATCACTAGTCTCAACTTAGATCAATATCTTAAAATGGTTATAGATTTTTAAATAACAATGTAAATAAAATAATAAAAACTGGACGTTAGTATAGCTTTATAAATTAATTTTGTCGATAGATGTTCATTGTTTTATAATACTTTATACACGTGTGTACAGATATAATTTAGATTTATAATGTAATTTTGAAACTTATGGAGTCAAACGTATACATGACTAATAACGCAGGTCTTCAAAAATAATGTGGACAAAATTTGATTTGGTAATTTTTGCTGATACACGTGTTTTTCGGTGTGCTGAAAACGAAAATGAAACGAATTTTTCATGAATACAGGGAATCTACAAACACAATATGTTCACTTTCGGTAGTTTCTAGTACGTTTGTAATGTTAGTCATTTGTTTAAATAATAAAAAGTTTAAAGTAATGATATTAAATAACAAAAAAGTCTTAAGAAAAAAAAAAAAAAAAAAAAGCCAGGTTTAAAAAAAAAAAAAAAAAATGTTTGTCACTGTTTCCTTTATTTATCCGTTGCTTATTTATTTCTTAGGTTGGGGGGGGGGGGAGATGCAGAGGTAATATTATACTCTAAAGAGAATATATAATTTGAGTCTCTAAGACTGAGAGTAAGACATATTTCAAATATCTTGTTTTAAGTATAATCACTCAGAGTTATTGATAGTTAAAAATGTTTTAAAATTTAAATGATAAATTTCGCAGAATAAATCTTGAAATAAGGACAACATTTTCACAACATGCGGATTTTTTTTTTTTTTTTTTTTTACTTAAAAAAATTATAATTTGTCATTCTAAAAATGAGACACTATTTCTTGAGTAACAGTTTACAATTTTATTTCTTAAATTTAAATTGCCATTCACAAAAAGCACACGCAATGTCTTTTAGAAATATTTTAAGTATTTTAACCATTTTTTTACTGGAAAACTGTCATTTTAACTCTCTCTCTCACCTCTCCCCCCCCCTTCTACCCTTTAAAAGAAAAAGAAAAAAAGTTAAGAAGATGTAAAAGAAACAGAAGTTCGAATTAGTAATATACGAATAACATATTTCAAAAGAAATAAAAAAAACTGAACAGAAAAAATTACTGACTTGCATTAAAAAAAGATTTAAAGTCTCTGTCAAATATGCATTAAATGGAACTCATCTGCATTTGAATTCTATCCCGGGGGATTAAAATGTAAAAACAATATTTGGCTGCCAATTACTTTGTCATAGATAAATTGTAATTATTTTGTCGAAGGAAAATCCATTAATAAACGCAAAATTCAATGTTTCCATTTATAAAAAATGAAAAAAAGAAATTTCTATGCGTAAAGTAATATTCAGCGAATAAATAATCAGACACCTGATTGTTTCAGTTTATTATTAATTTATTTTGTTTCCATTATTTTATTTAGTTTTGTCCTTAGAGGCATAGATTGAAAAGCGTTTAAAATAATAATTTTGTTTTTAAGTTATTATTTTTGGGGTGATAATAATAATAATAATAACAAGAAGAAGAAGAAGACAAAGAATAGCATACATTATATATCTTAACAAAAAACTAACAAGTTAATTTAAAAATATATATTTATATATATCAACATTAAATTTTAATAGAGACTACACTAATCTAATTCCATTTATTTATTTTTTTACATATACATATACATACAGGGTGTTCCAAAAGGATTGAACCGTTGTTTTATCCTTTACTTATTAGAGAAGAGTGGGCAATGCAAGTTGCAAAATTATACAAAATAAGGCAGGAAATAAGATCACGTTCATAAAAATTTCTTCTTGATAATTTCTAAAAAGTTACATTTTTTTTTTTTTTTTTTTTTTTTAAACAGCTTTTTCTATGTGCCGTAATTCATTTGGTTTTATAGATACAGATATGTGATTTTTTCTGATGAAACAAAAACTAGAAAACAAAAACTTTCTAACTGACCAAATTTATTTAGAGGGGTCGTATAAAAATTCATTAAATGTAACTTTTTGAAAATTATTGAAGAAAAATTTATAAATGTGGATTTTTTTTTTACATTATTTTGAACATTTTTTGCTATTTACATTGCCCCTTATCGCTAATTGGTAAAAAATAAAACTACGTTCAATCATTTTGGCCCAGTCTATATACATACCGGGTGATCCTTAAGTCACAGAAAAAATAAAAAAGTATATTTTTCAAAAAGTACTGACTGTAGCTCTATGCGGTTTGCAGTGAAATGTACAGAAAAGCATGCGATGTTTCCTTATATATATATATATATATATATATATATATGTTGATTTGAATTTCCTATTCTTGCATTTTTTAACATTTAAAAAAAAAAAAAAAACTTTTAGCATTTCAATATTATTTATTAAATGCCTTATGGATTTACTTTGTTCTGGTTATAGCTTTTGATTTTTTCTAATTCTTTATGTGATTTTTGGTTTCATCTTCTGTTTGAAAAAGATTTAAATATATATACATACATACATATATATATATATATATATATATATATATATATATATATATATATCAAGCGGCGCCCCGAGACGCAGAATCTGTTGGGGAGACCTGTAGCACCTATATAATTTCCGAAGAGCGGACGACGTTAAGTTTATTAACACTAGAAAATCGTGGAAGGAAGTGTCCGTTTGTTTATTGTTTGGGCTTTTATACCAAATTTTCTGAGCTACTGATTGGTTCTTTAGATCATCTGGGCTCTTAAAAGGAATTTCTGAAATTAATAAATATGCAGCTCAATGCCGCAACAGTTGCAAATTGCGTTAACGTCAGCGAATTTCGACTTATAATTTCGTTCCTTTTCTGATTTCTGAGTTATAAAGTCTTCTGCTAGGAAACAAACTTTAAAGGGGCAATTACGAATTATTATCGATTATAATTTCGACTAGCGATTTTTACACTTTTAATTTGGGTTTATCAATAATTTACATCTATTTATTTTTATCCTTTTCATATATATATAAGCATTAGTTACATTTTCTACCAACATAGTCGCACTATCTTTTTACATTTGAAACAGATCCGCCTGATCAAACTATGCCATATTGCGAATGTTGAAACTTTCGTTAGGAGAATTTCAAATGCGAAACGTCTGACAGTAATTCTAATGAATAGAAGCCGTCACATTGAGCATTTAAAGTCCTAGTTACGTTGTTGAATGTACTACACTACAAATCAAGCAAGCTTCAGAAATCACTGATGAATATAATAAAATTATAAATTAGAAGTAGCGAATAAATTTTTATGAATGAATACTAATAAAAAACTAGTATGTTGTGGCCATCACAAAACTTTCTTCTATATTTTCCTATACAAATATACTAAGTGCAAAAAATCTATAAAAACTATTATTTATAAAAACTATCTAACAGGATGAATGCAAATGGTTTGCAATTTAGAGAAAATTATATAGCACTAAATATCCAAAGAAAGACAGTTTTATTGTCTATAAATAACATCTTTAAAAAATGCATTTTTCTAATGGTTACCTCGCATATCATGTTTCATACAGTTATATGCCACATAAGTTGAGATACAGCCTTCCCATTGTTAAGGAAATTTGCAGAATAGCAGCACCACCTATTGGCCGAAAAGCATTGAATATGAATCAGCACAATGTCTCATAATAGCTTTTTCACATATCAAGTTTTGTTGGACGATATGCAATAGAACCTGGGATATAGTCTTCCCTTAAATTGCGGAAGTCACTGCATAGCAACGCCACCTGTTGAGCGGTTTAAGTCAAAAGTTGATAGGCACTAATTTATGTCAAGGTGCATCTACATATAAATTTGTATGCAATTTTGTGCAGTAGTTCCTGAGATATAGCCTTCCCTTAAATTGCAGAAATCGCTGTATAGAAGCGCCACATGGTGGCCTATAAGCATTCAAACTGAATCAGCATAATGTCTCATAATGGTATTCTCACATACCAAGTTTTGTTTGATTATATGAAATAGAACCTGCGATATAGCCTTCCCTTAAATTGCGGAAATCGTTATATAGCAGCGCCACCTATTGATTGGTTGACACCAAAAGTTGAAAGGCACTAATTTAGGTCAAGGTGCATCTACATATAAATTTATGTATATTTCTGAGCAGTAGTTCCGGAGATACAGTCACCACAAAATTTTGTCACACACACACAGACAGACAGATATTTTCTATAAAGGTCGAAAACTGTTCTAGAGCTCTCAAAACGTGTAAATCCATCGAAAGCCGGAAGTCGAAAATTTTTTCGAATCCAGTACTTTCTTCTATTGAATATAGAAGAAAGTAATCTCTCTCTATATAAATGGCTAAGTGACTTTTTTTCCTGTTTGTCCATTGCTGGACGCAAGTTGATTGGCTAAGAGAGAATTTCTTCTCTTTGTCTGTGTGTTGTTGTCCCCAGCTTTTCATACTTTAGTTAATTTAAAAAAATATAATTGTCCGATCGATAAATTAATTAAACCGACGGAATCAGAAAAAATTCCCCTTTCATTTGGTATCTTATTTGTAACGAAATTTTGATTTGATTTTTTAAAATTAATTAAAATGTGAAAATAATATCCTGGAAAAGCTTTAAAAATGGATACTTAAATTTTTAACTGTTGCCAAAAAAAAAAAAAAAAAAAAAATTTTTTTTCTTTTTTTCAATATAAAATGAAATATGCTTCACGCGAAAAAAAAAAAAAAAAAAAAAAAAAAAAAAAAAAAAAATTTGCTTTTGCACATGAAAAAATGAAAATATGAAAATGGAGTAAATAAAAAAAATAAAAATAAAAAAAAATAAATAATGTACCTGAATTTTGATTTTTCACCCCCTTTTGTTTAAATGGTATATTAAATAGATGAATCGCGCTTGGCATGAAAGCTAATTCAGCATTACATTAAAGAGCTTTACTTATTGATAATCCTGGGTAATTTTTAAAATTTTGTTGCTGAAATAGATCGGACATTTTTCGCCAAAGTCTCCACTTTCGTAAAAGCCACATTAAGCCACGTAGCGCATAAAAAATATAAATAAATTATAAAATGTTGATAAACAGAAAAGAAAGAAAAGGAAAGGAAAACGAAAAGAAATAAACAAAACAAAAGAATAACATAAATTATGTATTTTTGTCTAAAGTGACGATAAAAATTCAAAAGTCGACAAGAGGAGCTACATTAAGGCTGTATCATGATCAGGTTTACATATTTCAGTATTTCATTATTTATTTTTCTATATACCAACTACTATTAACTAACTTAACTGCTATTATAACCATAAAAATTAATTGCCTCATGCGATAGATGTAGCCGATCATAGCACATTGTAATTTTGTATTTGTGTGAAATTGTTGTCATTTTATAGTTGATCGAATAAATCAAATAAATATAGAAAATAACATGAAAGAAAATATTTTGAACACCACGTATAGTGTTGTTCATATGTAACTGGGATTCAAATATAAAATGGCTACTTCAATTTTTTCGATACTGTCTGTTTCGAAACTGTCGTCTGATAAGCACCCAAATGGAAGCCCACTGGTAAGCTACTGTCACAGGCAATAGGGACAGACACAGACACCCGAGAGCCTGCGAATGAGTGAATCGCTGCCGAAGGCAGCGGGGAACCAAATCGGGCTTTAAAACAATTTCGTGATTTCTTTAAATTTTATTTTTGTTTGTAAAGCGATATAGAAAAAAGTTTCCTTTAAATATAGAGACCAACAAAGCGAGAAAAACCTTCGTTGATTCACTACCTTCATTGATTTCATGAATTAAAAAATTGTTTCGTTAACAAACTTTGATCTATTGGAACGCAGGCAGCATCAGGTCGAGTTTTGTACATTTCGAGTTTGATTTTGAAATTTTTCCCGCATTCGGAATTCGGTTCGTTCCCAAACCAGGGCTTTGCTAGTAATTACATATTTTGAATTATTTCCGATAAAAATTTGTCCTTTTATTTAAATGATATAAATAAAATTTAAAGCTATATTTTTCTGGGGATACTTTAAAAGGTGCAGAAACCATTTTTTTTAAATTTTTGAATAGAAAAATGCTATAAACACACTAACATATTTTGTAATATATATATATATATATATACAGGGTGTTCCAAAAGTCTCCCCCCCCTCCTAAATCAAAAAGGTGTAGAAATTGTGAAAAATGGCGAAACACGTATTCAATGAATTCAAGAGGGGCCTCTTTTTGTGAAAAAAAGTTTGGGCCTAGGGGGACTAGGGGGCTGCTAGGGAGGGCAAGTTTAAAATTTCAAATGGGAAGGTATGTATTGTGGTACATCCCTCGAAAAGTGTATTAAAACAGTGAATTTGATATAAATAGTTTCGCCCTACGATGATTTTTAAAGGAGATGCATTAGTTTTTAGACTTTTGAAATGTGGATTTTATACTTATGTATCCCCTTTAATAATCATTGCAGGACAAAACTATTTATATCAAATTCATTGTCTTGAAGAGACATTTCCAGGGATGTATCACAAGACATACTTTGCCCAAAAAAGTTTGGGCCCGGGTAAGGGGATGGTAGGGGTGCCGCTAGGGAGGGCAACTTTTAAAATTCAAACAGGAAATTATGTCTTGTGATATATCCCCACAATGAATTTGATTTAAATAGTTTTGTCCTGCAATGATTATTAAAAGGCATACATAAGTATAAAACCAACATTTCAAAAGTCTAAAAACTAATGCATCTCCTTTAATAATCATCAAAAGGCGAAACTATTTATATCAAATTCATTGTTTTGAAAAGACGTTTCCAAGGATGTATCACAAGATATAGCTTCCCATTTGAAATTTTAAAGTTGCCTCCCTAGCAGCAAACCTAGTCCCCCTAAGCACACAAATTTTCATCAAAAGAGGTCCCTCGGGAATTCATTAAACATGTGTTTCGCCATTTTTCCCAATTCCGATTCATTTTCGAGTTAGGTGGGTGGGTGGGACTTTTGGAACACCCTGTATCTATCTATCTATATTAAATAATAGCAATGTTGCTTAGCAGATATTGTCTGTCAGCCTGATAAATATGAAATATTAAATATTAAGATTAATTATATAAGATTATCACATAAAGCTAATAAGTGTAAATAATTAATAATAAGTGTAAATATTTTAATAAGTAAAATATTTTAATAATAATATATTTGATGTTTGCTACCATTGGACTATTTTTATTATTCTGTTAAAACGAAATTTACTAATAAACGTTATGGGCAGTGGCGGATTTAAGGGGGGGGGCTGAAGCCCCTCTTCCAAAACACTGACATTCACAATTGAATATTGCAATTGTAAATTTTTTATTGGTCTAGAATAACACTTTGAAAAAATCTTAGCCCCCCCCCCCCCCAAAAAAAAAGTTAAGTTCTGGATCCGCCACTGGTTATGGGCACATTTAATTTATTAAAGAGTTCATAACTACGTTATAACCTTGCTGTATATAATTATGCTGCTTGTTTGGTATGAAATTAAAAATAAACGTGCATAAAAAATCTGTCTAATTATAAAAAAAATACACATTTCTTGTTTGAGTCGTACGAAAAATTAAAATAGCAAATAAAAGCCCATCAGTACTACACACGTACACGTACACGTACACAGACCCACACACGCACACGTACACGTACACAGACCCACACACGCACACATATATATATAGTTTTAAATATTAGTTATATAGAAGTTGAAACTAAATTTAAATGTGTTTAACTCTAGAACAAATCTCTGGTTAATGCTGTTACTAAATACAATGTTATTCTATAAAATCCATAGCAATCATAGAATTTGATCTTTCATCCTTTTTAGATCTTATTTAAATTCCTAACAAAACAGTTAAGAAATAAAATTTGCCTCTAATCTTTAAAATCCACCAGGCAATTTATCTTCCAAAGACAGACTTTCCCTTCCTACTAATTTAATTCATTCTCTGGTTTTGTATCTATCTCTAATTTGCATAAATGTTTCACTTTAAAGTTCACAATTCAACAGAAACTCTTAAAATAATAAGAAATTAAAGACCAACTAAACGAACAACGAGAATATTTTATAAAATAAAGTAATAGTGATCAAAATTATTTTGATTCGCCGATTGCTTAATACTGTGAAATAAATTAGATGTACAAAATCTAATAATATAACTTGTATTTCAATTTAGAACGCAGAAATGTACCGAACTTAATGATAAAGGAATAATTATAAATATACATAACAAATAATGCGGAAAAAAAAAATGAAAAAGAAAAGAAAAGAAAACCGTTCTTCTTCAATCGTTTTCTGTTTCTTTAATTTTGCAGAATAAAGCTTTTTTCACAAATTATTCTTGTTTCTAAAATTTGAGTGATTTAAACAAACCTTTGTTTAGAATTTGCCGACATACTTTTCCTTATACTAACATGATTTTCATTATTATTATAGTTTCACTCACTTGAACATTTGTAAATTTAAATATATCCTATACCATTAGGCGACTTTTTAAATGCAGAGTTTATATTGCAATAAATTTAGGAAACTGCTATTCAAAGTTGAAAACAGGGGCCGAAGCATCCGCTGTAATTTTATCCGGGAACAATTTTTTATAGTATTTTTTATATATTTAATACACTAGGGGGCTCTGCCTCCTGCTCGCTCCACTGACCAACCTCCGAAGGAGGCTTCGCCTCCTCCCCGACTCACTTTACTTATTAACACATGCAGAACTCTGCCCGCCTATTCGCTGCTTTCTTTCACTGAAAAAGGAATATTAATTGTGCATATTACAAGACAAAAGCAAAACATTATTATGGAAATCCTCATATACAATGTCAAATTGAATTATATAATATTTATACATATTTTTTTTTAATAGAAAGAAAATCTTTATATTTAAACCATTTTGCATTACAGCTTTAGTATATGACCCTTTTTATTTCTTTTTTACAACCTTAAATCGGGACCACGGTACCCCAGTCGGTAGAGCGCCGAGCTCGTAATTGGAAGATTGCGAGTTCGGTTCTCGAGCAGACCAAAGACAGTCGTGTACACTAATGGTGGCTGGTGCACGTAAAACATGTCGTGGCCACAATATCCTCCGTGTTCCCATCAAAATTATGCCTCTGAAGGGACACCGCAGCTGGGGAGCTATCCCCTTCCTGCAGGACCAAAACTGTGGTGGCATGTCTCCAGAATATCTGTAGGGGTGCGTCCCAGACCGTCGCCAATTATCCAATGCGTAGTAATGGTGCGACATTAATCACAGCCTACCTAATTATCTACCTACCTACAACCTTGGATCATTTTTTAATTTTCCCGTGTAAGAAGATTAATTTTCCAAAAGTAGAGAAAAAATGTTGATATTTATTTTCTTTTACATCCATAGTTTCGGGCCGCGGTACCCTTGTCAGTAAAGCGCTGAGCACGTAATTGGAAGATTGCCGATTCGATACTTGAGCCGACCAAAGACCGTCGTGAACACTAATGGTGGCTGGTGCACATAAAATCTGTCGTGGTCTCAAAGTCCTCCATGTTCCTATCCCCACTATACCTTGGGGATCACCAAAGCGGAGTGGGATCCCCTCCGTGAAGGTTCAAAATTGTGATGACATGTCTCCGGAACATCTCTAGAAGTGCGTCCCAGACCCTCGCCAATTACCCATAGCGCAGTGTTGGTGCGACGTTAAATCCAACCAACCTACCTACCTACATATAACGATAGATCATATTTTAATTTTCTCGTGTGAAATGACTTCATGACAGAACAACGTCACTGGGAGAAACATTTTTCAAAATGGCAAATAGAGTACATTCATAAACTTGTCGTTTTTAGTAAATAACTTCTTTAATTAAAATGATAGAAATTTCTAATCGGCTGAAATGTCTTCCTTGGAGTACTCGTAACACATTGATACCTCTCATGACGTGAAGGACCCTGCCCTCCATCAGAAAATGCTGTCGCAGACAAAAAAATTGACGCCAGTTATAGTAACTTTTTTTAAATATATATAGATGATTAAATAAATAAAAGTTTGTTGTTAAAATATAGGGGCATTTAATGGTACAGGATACTTCGGCCCAGTTAATATCAGGTTGTATTTTAAAACTGCATTAGTGCTTTTGAAAGAATATATCATATGCTTTTGCATGGATGCTTCGAATAATTGGAAAGTTTTATTTTGAACATCTGTTTAAACAAGAGTTGCCATAAGTGGAATACAGTCAATTATAAATAAGTATTTTATGTGAAATAAACTTTATACTGTAATTTGCTTATCATTTTCCCTCTTTTTCTTAATCACTTGTAGCGTTTGTGACAAGTAGAGGCATACAATTTGGCTATATGAATACTCTCGATAAAATGTCGGTTAGTCCATATTTTAGTGTGCTGAATAGATTCAAAAGCCGTTCATTTTTCTCGATATAAATATTCGCAATATTCTTACCTTTTGAAAATAAATTTTTTTAATATATGTCGTCTATTTAATCCCCTGATGGGCTAATACTTCTAATTTTAAGCATTTATTCTTCCAAAAATTAATCCATATCTTATTCCAATTATTTTTTCTTTGGTCCTTTATTTACTTTCTCCGTATTAGTATAATGGCTCTCTTTATTACTCAAGTGGGTGTAAGTAATTTCAACTGTTTTTGTCTCTTACTGGATCTTAACATGTATCGAAACATTTTAGTGCCTGTTTTAGCAATGTGTTACAATCAGTTTTATTTTTGTTGTGTTGGTATTGGCATGTATCTATTAAGTGCTAGAATTTTAAGGTTAAATTTTATTAAGTTATCTATCATTTATATATATGTGTGTGTGTGTGCATTATCACTATCTTTACAATAATATTTTCTTTTCAAATTATGTTTATCGCATAGGTATTTAATGCATGTTACATTATTGTTTATTTTAAAATAAATAAAACCATTACACATTGTTTAGGTAATGAACAATTGAATACAATTTGTTTTACAAAGAAAAAGAAAGAAAGAAAAGAAACCTTTTACATATACTTAATTAAAAACTTTTCAAGGAATCAGAAGCCAAATATTGGATTTTCTATTTTCTATTTCCTTTTTATTCATAAAGAAGTATGCCGATTATTGTCATTTCGATCGAATAAATGAATTATACATTTCTGAATGTATATCATTGAGACAGTTGGTAGAACTAATACTATCTAACACGAATTTGTAAGTCTCTTAATGCATATTACACAAGTTTTAGATGCATTAGCAGGTTGCATTCTTAATGTAAGAGCCTTGTTCGCAAAACAAATTAGTCCGTAACATGACACATCCATCAACAACTGGGTAATCTGTGAGCTAAGAACATCAGAAAGAAATCAAGGCAAAAGATGAAAGCATTCGATTTATCTCCGAATGAGTCAAAGTACGCAAGATAAAAAAAATGCACCAGGCAGACAACCATATTACGGCAATGTTTATATGAATACGTAACATAAAGAAGTTTAACGATCTTTTTAAAGAACACGTTCAACAAATGAAAAAACAAGTGAACTAAAATTAAATGAATTATGCAAGAAGTTGTGTTTTTATTTTTTTTTCGAAATTTTAGAGCCCTTGATGCTTTAAATAGTAAAAGGTTTGTTTTTTACAAACGATATGTTTTATATCATGACATCATTAATTTCATTCTCTTTTCTATCTATCTTTCTTTTTTTTTTTTTTTTTGTAAATGAAAAAAAAGGTACATAATATTTTAGACGAGTTAAAATATTTTTTAAGAACTTCCTCATTATATCTTAAAAGCAAATTTTTAACAGATTTTTTATCAGTTTTCTATGATTAAACATGATAAAATATTTTGCAAAGAAATAATTAAAATTTAGTGGTAGATATTGAATAAACAATTTCCTCAGTCTGGCAGCACTGCGTACAGGCTGACACCTATGTGATTGGAAAGGTTATTATTATTATTATTATTTTTTTTACTTTAAAATGCATGTAATTAATTAATTTATTCTTAAAAACAGTGTAAATATTATGTCAAACTAAATACGCAATATAATCAAGAAAAATGTTAAAAAATAATTTATATTATTGTAATATAATAAAAATTACATTCACTGGATATACTATAAGGACAAAATGATAAGTACACTATAGATCTTTTTATTATTACAGTAGAACCTCGCTTATCTGAGGTAATGTGGACCGAGAGTACCTCGGATAATCGAAAATTCGGATAACATGGATAGGTTGTATTATGTCTAGGAGGAAACGTACAATAAAGTTTAAAATGGATGAAAACGTAGTCAATGAAGTAAAACAATATTTATATCACCTATTTAAATGCAGTCAGTTAAGAATGCAATACAATATACATATATAAATTATAAAACATGATACTCTATAGTAAAATTTGTCAAATTACTCTACAGTAAAATTTGTCACTCTATGTTATTTGTCAAAAGCCATGTCTCCTCCGAGCCGTGACGTTTTCGGGACTACCGCGGTTAATCGGGGCTTGGATAACTGCGGCTCTATTGCATTATTATTATAGTACAATTTATTAAAACATTAAGTCTCCTTTGTGCATAGTGACTTCAAGAAGGGGCGTGGCATAGAGATCACCATGTTTTGAACTTACCGAGGTGATAAAATAGTACATACTAACGAATGGAGAATTTCAATTCTGCTTTTGAACTGTATCAAACTATTTGATACAATTTTCTGTTGATATTGCTCCTTGTAATAGGCAATTGTTCCCCGTGAGATTTAGACCAGAATTATTAATCAGCCAATAGAGAACGAGAAACTCATCTTCCAAGAACTTTATGTGCTCTCCTTTCCAAAGTATATTAATTTATTATCTAATTGAAAAATATAATTAAAACAAGCATTTTCTTCACTCTTGTACACCAAATAACTTTTTCTAATAACTTAATATACATATCTGTTTTGTTACCCTTATACACAATAATATTCAGCCTATAGAAGAAAAAACGGCTCAGAAAACCTTCACCCTTTTTTGACGCTCAAAAATTACGTCTTTTTCCTTTAAAATGGTTTACCCGTTTACCAATACGAATGGTACACCAAGGGAAAAAAAAATCTGCACTTGGATAATTTTATTTTTCCTTTTTAAAACAGCCAATTTAATCATTTAAAAATAGGAATAAAACGGAATATGGTTTCGCTGAATTTCACATATCCGTATCCAGCACAGTGTTGCCAAATTTGGAGATTTTTCTTTATTCAACAACTACTAGTAATTTTTAATTGTAACGGTTGCCAAATCCTTTTGAAAATTAATCCTTTATTACATAGCAAATATCTCTCCTAAAATTTATTGGTGATAATTGAATAAAACAGTCCCTATATTTGGCAATACTGATTCAGCCCAGCCGGCAACAGAGTTCCGGATATTCGTTACATCCCTACATTTAAATGTTAAAATTGGTGGTTTTTGAAAGGAAAATAAAAGTATCCAAGTGCGGCATATATATATACATATGTATATATATTTTGTTCCTGAGCTTATACGCATCGGGATTATTCAAAAGTGACTTTATTTTTCATTATAGAAAATAATTTTAAGCTAATTGTTTACTGTTTAATTTTTTCTTTGTAAGATCAAAACGGGGAGTGGAAGCTGAATGGTCAGGCGTGTACACTAGTATATTGCTTTATTTGTTCAACGGTTCCAGTTCTTTTAATTACACTTTTATGGACCCTATAGTGATGCTGGTGTTTTTACCGGGCTTACAGTTTCTTTTGTTACCAATCTTTCATTTACTATCTTACAAACAATCAAACGTTCGTATCATTTTCAAGTAATTTTAGCCTTTCTCATTGGTTTTGCTATATTCAGTCACATTTTGTAGGAAATTAAAAATGACAAGCTTTAAATATTTAATTTTATCAGCAATTCTTTGAGGGGACCTTTCATTATTGGAAGGTTCATTATAAGCTAAAACCGCGCCTCTTTCTCGACAAATAGGAGTTTCCACTTCCCATCCACAAAATATTTTAGAACCGAAAGAACACGACTATAAAATATTTTAAACGTTTTGTTGAATGCAATACAAAAATATCTGACAATCATGATCCCTGTATTGAAATAATTATGACGTTGTTATCATTTTCTTCCTTCGTAAACATAATAAAATACATATTTAAAAATATATGCGTAATTTTGTTAATTATTCTTATAGTATTACTGGTGAAATCATGAATTTAATTCTAAAAACAGAAATTTGATTTCTGTTGTTTTTATTATTTTGTATCCTGCTGTATTAGTACTGTTATCTGACTATACTATATAAACACTTCGATGTCAAGTCTTACAGGTTTTAATGCAGCCTAAGTACAAGGAAGGAGTTTCTTTTCTTTTCTTTTCTTTCCTTTTTTATCGGTCAGTGCGTGAGGTCATATCTTTTGACTATCACATCTAAAAAAGAAAGAAAGAAAGAGTGAAAGAGTAAAAAAAAATTACTAATATGGGCCGGTCCAGTGTATCAATGAAGTCTTGATGAAAATCGCATTGAAGTTGGGCATGGATAATTGGAAATGGGATCAAAATACAGTATCTCAGAAACGGCTCCTATGATTTTCTTCAAATTTTCTGTATAAACTCACATTTATATATTCTTTCATAACACGTAATTGTTATTAAAGGTAAATTGAGAAGCATCTCGTATGCTTATGAATTTAAGTTTCAATATATCTATATATATATATTAAGTATAATAGTGGGAAGTACTGACAAGAGTAATGGATTATTTCGACTTAAAGAAAAAAATTAATCTTGATTGAAATAATTATAGTACTTCAAACTTTGTTGCCTTTAAATAATAATAATAATTTAATAAATAAATAAATAAATAAATAAATAAATAGCCGATTTAATTAAACGATTTGCCACTAACATTAGGAAATTTATCTCTTGCGGTTATCAAAGTGCTACTACTTTTTTTTTATTATTATTTTACTCAATATATAATTAATATGCTGAAGACATAGAACTTTGAATTAAAACTACATTTACTTTATTCATTTGATTCAAGTTAGATTCAAGTTAGAAATTTAGCGTTGATCTTTAGTATAAAATATTTAATTCAATTTTTTCCCTTTATTAAATGAAGATTGACAATCACGGAATGGTATAAAGGGTATAAATCAACCTAATCCCTTTTTCTTAATCGATTCTTATGATTAGTTTTTAGTTAGTTTAACTTTATTTTTCGTCTCCTGAAAAATCAAGAATATGGACTTATATCCTTTATATCCTCAGTACAGATATATACATGTTAGATTCACCAAAATTTGTGCACTTCGTGCAACGGTGTACAAATTTTCAGCTCAGTTGAATAAGCTCAATAATAACGCTATCGTAGTTTAAGAAATTTTGTCCCATATAGACCATTATGATAACGAATTTTTCCTTTGTTTCCCTGTAAAAAAAAAAAAAAAAAAACTCTAAACGCTAAATTTACAAACATTTATACAGTCTGTATAAAGGGGACTCATAGCATGTGTATAAATTTTCAGCTCAGTCGAATAAGACATTTAGACGCATTTTACAAAATTTGGGCCCATAGACCATAATGATAAAGAATTTTTCTTTGTGTCCCTGTAAAAAAAACTATAAATGCTAGATTCACCAAAATCAATAGGGTTCGGGGTATCTTGACCTATAACATACGTACCAAATTTCAGTACATTCAAACAAACCATTAAGACGCTTTCGTGTTCACCCACACAAATTGCACACATACATTAGAGTCCTGCATCGGGTCGGGTAACCCGATTTTACCCGAACCCGACCCGACCCGCGGTTCGGGTTCGGGTCGGGTTGACAGAATTTTTTCTCTTGCGGTTCGGGTTCGGGTCGGGTTGACTGATCTTTTTTTCGTGCGGTTCGGGTTCGGGTCGGGTTGACTGAATTTTTTTTCTTGCGGGTCGGGTTCGGGTCGGGTTTGGTTTTCAACAAGTCGGGTCGACTTGAGAACAGCTTTCAAAATATTTTTTACAATTATAAACATAAATTTATAGGCATGTTTACAACTATGTAACTAATTTAAACATTCTGCACATACTAGATATGTATCGGTTGGCTGTTTGGTTAGAGGATTTAAGGCCGATTGACTCCAGGTGTGTCCTAGACCTATAGGTGGAATGCCCTCCGTTTGAGTCTTTCTAAGTGGTCCTAGCCCGTATTTACGCGTGCTTCGGAGGAAACCACGGAAAACTCCAAACGGCTAGGTCGATGAGAGCGACCTGGGATCGAACCCGACACCTCCGATCTACCAGCTTCGAGCGCAGAACCGCTCGACCGCTTGTGGGCAGACATGTACCGGATCTCCCTATTCGTATCCGCGGATATCCGCCAGAAAAATTGATCCGTATTTGTATCTGGATCTGTTTTCTTTTCTTCAACGAAACTATTATGTATCTTTTGTAGAAATTGTATGAAAATTAGAAATGCGTTATAAATCTTTCTCGACTGCTGTTAATATATAAATTAAATAAATACAAATACAGTATAACCTCACATTTACATTCTGGAAATTGAAAAGATTTCGCAGTTAACAAGTTTTTTTTTTTTTTTTTTTTTTTACTTTCTTCTATATTCAGTAAAACAAAGTATTAGATTCTATCAACATTTGGTGTCAACCGCTCGACGAGTGGAGGTATACAGCGATTTCTGCAATTTCAGGGGAGGTTATATCTCAGGTTCTGTTGCGTATAATCTAACAAAACTTGATATGTGAGAAGACCAATATGAGATATTATGCTGATTCAATTTGAATGTCTATTAGCCAACAGGTGGCGCTGCTACACAGCGATTTCCGCAATTTAAGGAAAGGCTATATCTCAAGAACTACTGCACAGAATTTCATATAAATTTGTATGTAGATGCCATTTAATATATATTAGCGCCTGTCAACTTTTGATGTAAACCGCTCAACAGGTGGCGCTGCTACACAGCGATTGCCACAATTACAAGGAAAGCTATATCTCATGTTCTATTGTGTATCATCAAACAAAACTTAATATGCGAGAAGGCGAGATTATGAGACATTATGCTAACTCAGTTTGAATGCTTGTCGGCCAATAGGTGTCGTTGTTATACTGCAAATTTCATCCATAACAGGATAGCTATATCTCAACTTCTGTGCCATATAACTGTACGAACCATGATATGTGAGATAACCATTATAAAAACGCATTGTTTAAGAAGTTATTTATAGACGATAAAACTGTCTCTCTTTAGATATTTAGTGTTAGATTTCCCTAAGATGAAAATTATTTGCATTCATCGCGTTAAACTTTTTAATAATAGTTTTAATAAATTATTCGCACTTAGTGAATTTGACAGAAAAATATAGAAGAATGTCTTGTGGTGGCCACAACGTACTAGTTTTTTTTTTTTTTTTTTTTTACAATTTACCAACTGTGTGACAATGAAAATTTACTTTATTTTATATCATGTTATATCATTTTACCTTGTTTTGCATGATTTTTAGATGAATAAGTAATGTTGATTTATTTTTCGGGTTTCGGGTCGGGTTCGGGTTAGACAAGGCGGGTTTCGGGTCGGGTTCGGGTCGCAAAAAATTCTCTGTTGCGGGTTCGGGTCGGTTTTCGGGTTGATGAAAATTTTTTTGTCGGGTTCGGGTCGGGTTTCGGGTTGATGAAATTTTTTTTGTCGGGTTCGGGTCGGGTTTCGGGTTGGTTTAAAATTCATCTGTCGGGTTCGGGTCGGGTAAAACCCGACCCGCGCAGGACTCTAACATACATACACATATCATCGTAAAAATAGTAAATACGAATTCAGGGGATCCCAAAACGTGTAGAAACATCAAAAGTTCAAACTCGGATTTTTGACATGATTTTGTAGCGCATAGCAAAACTGCCAACTTTTAGGGTTTATTCGTTAGCATTGTATGTACCGCCTTTTATTTACAAAATCTTTATTTTAGAGTAATTTCTCAAATATGTAACTACTATTAAAACAAAAAATAAATAAATAAAAAAGTGGTATTCAAAATAGTGGTTCTTGAGAAGCCTGTTTTTTACCATGACAGTATTTTTCATATATTTGATAAAAATTTGAATATAAAATCTGATGCTAATATCAGAAAATGATTTTTCACGTGCATTTTGTAAATTTCTGTTACCTCTTAACCGTGAACTTTTAGACATAGTCTACTCATTTTAAGAAACATAACTTAATTCAAAAGGAAATTTAAAATTTGAATATTGGGCTTTGTACACGATGAGATCTTGTAAAAATACGTCTGCGTATGATTTTTTTTTTCACATTTAAGTCGCCCCTTTTTATTTGAAAAGCACAATGACAAAGGCAATTATATAAATATAATATATATATATATATATATTATTGGTAGAGATGACTGGCCATCTTAATGATTGAACAACGTTATCATACTTAACATATATAAGTATATTGATTTTAGAACATGAATAATTTACAGCAGAATAACTGTAACAGAGTCTTTACAGAAGTTCCTACTGAAAATTATTCTATTTAACAACAGAGTGTGCTGGCACCCATTTTTTTCCAGAGCATTTTGCTGTAAAATTTAGCGTTTTTCTTTTTTTTTCAGTGTAAACGAGCCAAGTAATTAATACAACACAGGGTGTTCAGGCCGACAGTAAGCAGAAGTTTGCACTTTTAGATATTTTACGGGATGCGAACATGCTGGTGGTGTCTGATGAGGGAAGAGGTTGCTTGTGAGAAAGAATTTGCTGTAGTCAGATTTTTCATGAGGCGTGAAGAGTCTAATATCATTTGTGACTGTCAGAATTGCTTAAAGTAACACACAGTGTTGAGGTTGCTGCCACATCCTTAGAATGGAAATTGGATACAGTCAGAATTGTAGGGTAACGAAACAGATGGTCGATAAATAGTTTAAGGTGGCTACTTAACGCATATTATAATGATGGTCATAACATTCCCAATTAATATTTATCGAGTTTAAAGCTTCTGCTAACTTTAAAGCAGCATGGAAAGAAGAACATCATTTGAATATTAAAAAGAGACTTGGCGTTAAATAAATAAGCACATCCAAAATCATCAATATCGTGAAAGCAAAAGGGAATAACAAAATAGTAGACAGTTTTTCCGGCAGCATTTAGCATATCGTCATCAGTGCAACATTGATACGCCTTCAGTGTTGAGTGACCTTTAATGTTGATGATTTTTCCTACGTTTAGAAAACACCATTCATTTAGGACAGCTTTTTTAAAAAGCTATGCATAAATTTAAATATACTTAGCTATACAATTGAAATTAGTTTTCATTAATTTCACACTCCAAAAAGTTCTAATAGTTTATTTCATCGAATTATTTACTTATGTATACATAGTTCAGTTACGTATAAATTAAGTTTGAATGGCCTCAGTTTTCTGACGCTTTTTTAACGACTTTGGAAATATTTGTCACAGAATTTTAAGTAATGTAATTTTAAGGATTTTTTTTACTTCTACAATTTTTGTAGCTATTTAAAATTAATGCATATATGAATAATCTATGTTATTGTAATCTTTTAATTTATTATGAGCACATTACTGTTAAAAAAATAATATATATATACATATTGAAAACTTTTTCAAACATTTCAGTAGATGAAACCAAGAAAAAAAAAAAAAATATATATATATATATATATATATATAATTAAAATTGTGTGAGCATAACAACTTTCAAAGTTTTGAAGAGAAAAAATAAGTACATTATATATTCAATTTTAAAAGAATAAATCTGGCTTTGAAAAAAGATATGCCTGTCAAGTTAATAAATGGAACGCACTTATAGAGAATTAACTTCTGAAAAGTTTTGAAGCAGCAATTATTTGGAATTACGGAATATAAAACCCGAGCTCATACTCAAAACCCCTCCTCAATTTTCAACATTAGCGCTATTGATCAAGCATTACAAGGACTTGGGGTACATGAAAAGTTTAGATCTTGATTTATGAGTCAACATTAATACCTGAAAATTCTGCCGAAATTTCAGCGTAGATCTTGTTTCAGCCGTCTATCAAGTGTCGGATTTATTTTCGCACTTTAAAATAAATGCACACATAGAATATCTGCCGATCAATCTAATACTTCATTTTAGAAATTGTCCAACTTTTCCTTTTGTTGAATTCTATTTGTATCATGTTTTGGTTAAAAAAAAAAAAAAAAAAATCATGAAATTCTAAATTTTGGCAAAAGCAGAATTTAGTTTAGTACGGTGAACTTTTAGTTTTTTTTCCCAAATTATAACATCGCTTTCAAATTATTCAATTATATTTTCGATAAATTATCGATTTCGATGAATGTCCAACTATCTTAAAACTGGCATCATAAAAAACCACAAATTGAGACCGCCCCCCCCCCAAAAAAAAATAAATAAATAAATAAATAAAAATAAATAAATAAATATAAATAAATATAAATAAATATAAATAAATAAATAAAAAATCATAAGGGTGCTCAGGGTTGTAAAGTTTGAAATAATCAAAATGTGGTAAAATGTTTTCTTTTAATTATCCGAAACCTGAATTTTAAAGTAAAAATTGATGATTATAATAAGGCCCAAAAATATAGTTGTTCAATTATTTAAAGGGGAAAAAAACACTCAGGGAGAAAAAATTGTATACCGCCTTCATTAGAAAGAATAAGTACTCATTTTCTGAAACTCTAAACTAGAAATATATGGATTCACGACCTATGTGTATATCGTAAACAAATAACCTGGATAGACGTAATGATCGTGAATTTCTAGTCGATACTTTTCTAGACGGTGAAACAATATTATGAATATTATGGAGATTATGAATCCTTTGTATTGGGAGAAATCCTCGCTCAATTTCCTCGAACTGGATCATAAATTAAGATTATTAGTAACTAAACTCGACTCTTGAGTTCGCATTTATTTGCATCGATTTTTAAATAAGTTTAACCCCACGACAATATAGGAAAACAGTCTAGAATTCTGATAGGGGTTTTTAGAACTCGCTAGGAAAAATAACCAGAATTTATCAGGATGACATAGAACTATATTTACTGAAGACATAATTTGGTTTCTAGATGTCAGTCACAGATTTTTTTCCTTAGTGGAAAAAAAAAAAAAAAAAAAACATTATTTAAGTTGAAAAGAAGAATAAATTTAGCATCACATATCTATCGGTTGACAAATTTAAACTAATATTTTATAACCACTATAAGACTTTCTTTTTACTATTTTATACAAATTTAAGCAGAAGAAATTATTTATTAAATTTGTATTTATTAAAGTTATTTTTTATGATGAATTCCGACAATTTTCCTTTTGCAGTTTTTCATTAAAAATGAAAAAACGAAATAGCTAACTTATTATTAATTACCACAGATCTATAGTTCAACCATTCATTTGACGAGTTCTTTTGAAAGATATCCATATTGAAAATTTACAACTTTTTGGAGGGGGGGGGGGGATGCTCCTACATGCACAGATTTTTTCTCCTACTTTACTGCTACTACTATTATCAATAGATCATATTATTTTCACAATTATTCGTTAAAATTGACTCTCATAACGTACATTTATATGATTTATTTTCATATACTGCCATATTAAAACTTATGGAAAAAAAATGGGATAACAGAGCGCCACCTGTTGAGCGATTGATCCCAAAATATAAAAAGCAGCAGTTTAGGTCAAGCTCCAAACTAAATAACCAAAATTGGTTAAATTTCGTTCATTGGTTAATGAGAAACAGCTTCTGGAAAATTTATGATTTACACAAACTAACACACAATGACAGATATTTTTAAAAAATAGTCAAATCGCTTTAGGACATCCCAAAACATGTAAATAAATTAGGACAAAAACTATCACGAATCTAATACTTTCTTTATATATATATAGAAGAATGTAAAAAAATTATTTACTCGTTAGAATACCTTCGTAGGTAGACTTACTATTAAATATTGATTAAGAATTAGAAGTTTAAATTTACGTTTTAAACTACTGATGATTTTAATGTTTTATACATTGATATTACCCCATAAATTAAATAACTGATGAAAATTTCAATGTGAAGAAAGTATACAAACTTATTAATTGATCACGTTTGTAATAATATATTATGCCTTTTCACTTTCTTCTATATATATAAGATGAAAGTATTTGATTCATAAAAATTTTCGACCTCCATTTTTTGATTGATTTACACGTTTTGAAATGTCCTAAACAAGATTTGACCATTTTTATAAAATGTCTGTCTGTCTCTCTGTGTGTACGTATCATAAATTTTGTGGATGCTGTATCTCACGAACCATATTTAGTTGGATCTTGACCTAACTGGTGCTGATTACATTTTGTGATCAATCGCACAACAGGTTATGCTGTCATCCCATTTTTTTTTCATTCTTTTTAATATGGCATTTGAGGCCCGGCCAAGTAACCAAGTGCAGTCAATCGGCTTTAACCCCTACAATCAATCAATTAATCAATGAGGACTAAATTTCGCATAAATGTTCATAATGAGAGTTATTTTTAACGAATAATTGGGAAATTAATATGAATTTTGGATAATAGTAGCGCTAAACTATTAAAAAAAAAATAATGTGGGCATGTAAGAGCATCGCTCACCCCAGGAGAGAAGGAACCTTCTTGGGTGTGTAAATTTTCAATATGGGTATCTTTGAAGAGAACTCGTCAGCACCTTTAAAACGAATGATTGAGCGATAGGTCTGTGATAACTTAAAACAAAGTTATCGATATTTTCATTTTTAAGGAAAAAATATTTAGGGAAAAAAAGTATTTCTTCAGATATCGGCAGAAAACTGACTTCCTTTGCGCATTTAGTGTAATGTTTCTCTATGATGAAAATCGTCTGCATTCATCCTGAAAAATAATTTTAATAAATAAAAATTTTAATAAATAAATTGTACTTCGTGTACTTATACAAAAAAAAAAAAAAAAAAAAAAAAAAAAAAAATATGTATATATATATATATATATATATATAAAAGTCTTGTGGTGGTCACAATATACTGGTTAATTGGTAAGATGTTTAAGCTATACATCGATAATATGAAAAGCTAAAGTGCTCTTTTACGGCAATTTGATTGTATAGTAATTAGAAACAATTTGTCGTTTTGAAATTCAGTTCAACGACAGAGAATAAAATTCCAACTTTTGTGCTGCTCCTATTTTTTTAATCTATCCTAATTGATAATAAAAATTACTGTAAAATTGCAATAAGGTGTCTGTATGGAAATATAGTGGTAGCAAGAAAAACTGAATTCTCATCCAAGAACATCAATTTTCGCCTGACTAGTTTATAATCCATCTAAATCAACTCTTTATTAGTTTCTTTGAATAAAGAGGAGGTTACACTTTAAATGCTTATTAAACAGATTTTGTTACTTCTTTCATACATATAAAATAAATAAAAATGTGATAATAACAACAATAATAGAATTTTTATTGAAATCATACTTATTAGAATTGTTTCTATTTTTAAAACAAATCCAAGAAATTTTCAAAATAAATTCAGAAAATTTAATTTAAATGCTAGGAATATTGAGGTATAATTTACCTTAAATCGTCAGATTTTTTCCCCCACCGACAAATAAACCAGTTTGAAAAGTCAAAGTAAGTATTAGAATCAATACATTACTAAATTTATTAATATGTTACTAAATACTAAATGAAGACCACATGAACCAAATTATAGGCAAGATTAATAAAGTCCGAAAACTTTTCCCGATATACTTTGTATTTATTTATTTATTTTATTTTTATTATTTGCATTATCCTCTGTGCTCACAGATATAAAAAGTACTAAAAACAGTCCATTTCCACCTTGTGCATCTGTGTTAGATAAGTATTTTCGTTTTCCAGAAATTATTTGAACGTCCGGTTAATAATACAAGGGAATAAAAATCCACTTTTATAGCATAATTGGATTCTCCAGTGGATTCATTTATGGGATATTTTTAATTTTTACTTCAACGAAATTTGTGACATGAAAAAATATTACTAATAATATTTCCATCAAATATGATGTGAAATAACTCTAATTCTAATTAGTTAAAAATTGAAACATACGTTGAATTATACTGAATGATATATTTAAAAAAAAAAAAAATAAATAAATTTGGAGAGGGAAAAAAAAAAAAAAATACACAAAAAAAAAAAAAAAAAAAAATCGGATATATTTTTTTTTCTTTTATCAAATTTTCAATTTAAATTACTCATTAATTTTTTTTAAACTTAAAATATGGTAATTGCAAACATTTATATTCATTATTAAGCAAAAATTATTAATAAATAAATTATTAATTAAAAAAAAAAAAACTTTATTTAGACATGTTTGCGAAATTTCATTTTCATTTTAATTTTACTATTAATTAAAAGTACTCTTAATAAATAAATTTTGATCGCACAAATCAAAATAGTTTGAGTAACTGTAAGGAATAATTCTTCAAATATCCTGAGATCTTACAACGAAGTTTAAATTAAAATGTCATTACAAAGTTTTCGCGTCATTCATCACATATTGCCTTCATATCCTAAAATCTGTTCTGATCTACCTAAGGAGCTTATGAATGCGCCAAATCCGCACAGATTATTAGACAGCTTGACATATCCATTAATAATTTGATTTGGGATATAGTCCACAAGGATCAATAAAAACATTCAATAAAATGACATAAATATGTATTTTATTTTATTTTTTTTATTTCAAAAACTTGAGAAAAATAGAACTTAAGATTAATATTAGTCTTGGAAAAATATTAATATTAAAAGAAATGAAAATTGCATAGAACTGACCCTAAGAGAAATAAAGTAATGGCTAGTTTTTAGAATAATAACCTGCATAAAGGGTGGCCAAAAACTGAAAATTTTCTCGAACACTTTTAATACGAAAAAGAAGAAGAAGGAGAAAAAAAAATCTTTCCAACAATTGTAGAATGTATTACATAATTCCTGCCGCCCACACGGTGTAGTGGTTAGCGACCCTGACTTCTATACAATTGGGTCCGGGTTCGAATCCCGGAGAAGGCATGGATGTATGTATTGTTCTTGTTCTTGTATCTGTTCTTTAATAAAAAAGACTTGTAAACCCTTGTGGTGTGGATTATTCGAGATACAAGCGGCCCTAGAGGCAAGCAATAAATCTCATGTACTCATCAAACCAAATCAAACATAATTCCTCCTTTATCTCTATTGCATATATCAGTAGCACAATTGAGCACAATTTTTAACCTGGCATGCGCACGTTTAGATGGAGGGGGGGGGGGTAATAACGTGATATAATAGATTCATTCATTCCATGTCAAATCAACACTGCTAAAAACCTGACACCCTCAGGTTTTTAAGAAATTTGGCTCATTTGTTTGTTTTATAGAGAACCAACTAATAAGCCCCTATATCTTTTAGTTTTTGACATACAGGGCTCCAAAAATGGGTAAAAAGTGCAAATTTCCGAAATCCTTCTACTACGAATGTACCCATATTTTCTTTCATAATTAACTTAGAGAAAAAAGATCGGTATCATTAGAAAGCTTATAATATAGGCTTTCAAATGATGTATACAAGTGTATATATATATATATATATATATATATATATATACATTTTTTTTTCACTTTAAGGTAAAACATTTTGACCTTTGACTTCCAATATCTCAAAAAGCACACATTTAATTTTCTTTTAAAAATTATATGTTATTTTTACATTGATTATCTCTAACTATTGCAAATTTCAACGTAGAACGGCCATGGGATGCTGAGTTATAAATTAATATGCAACCCTAAATCAGTATTTTCATACTAACATAGCGTAAGTTTTTCCCATATTTTGTTCCCTAATTAACTTAGAGATATCATTAGAAAGCTTATAATACAGGTTTTTAAATGATATATTACATGCATACATTTTTAAATTTTTTCATTTTAAGGCCAATCATTTTGACTTTGACCTTCAATATCTCAAAAAGTACATATTTAATTTTCTTTTAAAAATTATATGTTATTCTTACGTTTATAATCTATAATTACTGTAAGTTTCAACATGGTACGACCATGGGATACTGAGTTATAAATTAAAATGCAACTCTACCAGTATTTCAATATTAACATAACATACGTTTTACAAAAAAATGATGTCCAATGTATTAGAAAAAAACTATATATGAATGAAGGCTATGAATACGTTAATTTCCCCAGTAAGTTTTATAATATATTTAATAATAGATATTCTTTATTTAATATTGAACAGTCAAATTATTAAAAGAAGTTTGACTTACCTGGGTCTGCACAGGTAATTGGAATTCCATTTCATTGAAAATTATCTCGTAATGTAGTCAGCAGTATTGATGCTTGAAAATGTAGGATAAATTACCCACATATTATGTTGAAATCACTTATGGTTTTAAAAACAGAACAACTTGTTTTTCTGTAATAAAATGTGGGTTAATATTTGTTTAATAGTTTAAATATTAACTGCATGATAAAGGATTGCCTAGAATTTTACTTTTTAAAATTTATTTAATGTTTCTTAGGAACAAAGTTCCATTAAGTAGAATAAAAAATGGAACGTCTGTCCCATATAAGAAAAGTTCCATGATTGAAAAAGTATTACAGTAGTCGTAGAGAGACGCGACATATCGTCACGTGATGAGGCAGGTGCATTAAACAATCAGTTTGGCGGGAAGCAAAAAAGTCTGGAACATGAAAACGAAAGTTAATAAAATTGTTCTGAGATTACATATCACAACACCCCCTCTTAAGCTCAGAAATTTTCAATTGTTCATAAGACAATGTCTATGTCTGTTAAACGCAGTTTTAGGTAGAGCCTTTGTGAGGGTGTCGGCTGTCATTTCATTGGTAGGTTTGTATTGAAGCTTGATTAGGCCTTCCTGTATCAGGTTTCGCAGAAGATAAAATCTCAGCTGTAAGTGTTTTGTTTTGGAGTAGAACTTGTCATTTTCAGCAATCTTGATTGTTGATTGATTGTCCTGGTACAACACTATAGGACATTGTTGCGGCAAATTTAAATCATCTAGTAGCTTCTTGAGCCATTGTATTTCAAGTGCAGCACTCGCAGCTGCGACGTACTCAGCCTCTGCTGAAGACATGGACACACAGGGCTGTTTCTTTGAAGTCCAAAAAATTGGATTTTTGCCCAATATAAATAAATTTCCAGATATAGATTTTCGATCATTTGGATCGTTTGCCCAATCAGAATCCGAATATGCTCCAAGAACAGGTTCACCAGAGTTACAAAGTTTTAATTTAATATCTTGGGTATTTTTCAAATATCTAATAACCCTTTTAACTGCCTCCCAGTCTTTCGCTCTAGGATTTTCGTTTCTACGGCGTAAGATGCCAACGGCAACACTTATATCAGGTCGCGATACTGTAGAAATGTAAAGTAACGCGCCTATAGCCTGTCTGTACATTGTGTTGTTTGGTAAGAGATTGTCATTATCAGTTAATTTTATATACCCTGGTTCCATCGGTGTGTCAGAGGGCCGTGCGTTATCTAGCCCAAATTTGGTTACAATGTCTTGCATTTTATTACTTTGATCAAGCGTAATTACCCCTTTACAAGGTCTTTCTATGTTTATGCCGAGGTAATATTTGGCTTCCCCAAGGTCGGTTAATGGATATTCTTCCCTAAGTTGATTAATTAGTATGTCAATATTGTGATTTTTACCAGCTATGAGTAGGTCATCGACGTAAACAAGAATATAAGTTTCTGTATTATCTTTGTTACAGATATATAAACATTTGTCATGCTGACTTTGTTTAAATCCTAATTTACACAATGATTCGTTAATTTTCAAATTCCACGCTCTAGCGGCTTGTTTCAAGCCATATATCGCTTTCTTTAACTTACATATTTTATTTTCTTCGCCTTGGACAACATAACCCTCGGGCTAATGCATGTATACATCTTCTTGCAAATTTCCATGTAGGAAAGCAGTTTTGATATCCACATGCCTCAGATTCAAATTTTTTTATAGTGACATGGCCAAGAAACTTCTTAGAGTGGTATGCGATGCAACTGGTGCAAAAGTTTCGTCATAGTCCACCCGTATTTTTGAGAAAAACCTTTGGCGACAAGCCTGGCTTTATATTTCTCGACTTGTCCTTGGCTATTGTATTTGGCCTTGAACGCCCACTTACACCCTACTACTTTGGTCCCTGGTTGAACTTCAACAAGTTCCCAAGTATGTCTGAGTGAATTCATTTCGTCGAGTGTGGCATTCAGCCAATTTTCTTTTTCAGCTGGGTTTTGAATTTTTAGTATATCATCAAAACACTTAGGCTCATCAATTCTTTTGTCATTTACTGCAAATGCAAATCTGTCGGGCGGAACAACTTTATTTAATCGTTGTGATCGTCGCGGCAGAGTTTGCGTGTCATCCGGACTATCGTTATCCCCCGCTATATCTATATCAGTATCTAATATTGGTAATTTGGACACCGGAATTTCATCATTTGAATTTTCATTCTTGATTTGTGATGTTTCATTATTGTGGGATTCTCTATTCTCATCTTCCAAGAATTTTACTTTTCTGCTAATTATTACATTTTTATTATTTGTGCAAATTCTGTAGCCTTTGCTACGATTATCATATCCCACAAAAATTCCTTCTTGAGCGGTGCTATCCAGTTTTCCCCTATTTATTTTATATACATATGCGTATGCGCGACATCCGAATGTTTTTATATTTGATAAATCGGGTTTACGGCCGGTCCATTTTTCGTAAGGAGTTGAGTCGCATGAGGAGGTCGGGAGCCTATTTTGTATGTAATTTGCAGTATTTACGGCTTCCCCCCAAAAGGAATTCGGTAAATTACTGTCTTTAAGCAGACAGAGTGCCATTTCGGTCAGCGTACGATTTTTACGTTCTGCCACGCCGTTCTGAGCACTAGAGTAAGGAACGGTAAACTGGTGCTCAATTCCTTCTTTATTCAAAAATTCATTTACTTCCATACTAGTGTTTTCACCCCCGTTATCGGAGCGAATTGCTTGCACTTTTCGGCCAAATTTGTTTGCGGTCATAGCCACATATTCCTTTAACTTAGAAAATACCTCAAACTTATTTCTTAGCAAATATATAATAGTATAACGACTAAAATCGTCGATAAATGTAAGAAAAATAATATTTTCCACCTACAGTGGGGGTTTTCATAGGGCCACATAAGTCTGTGTGGACTAGTTCGAGTGGTACGGAGGCTCTGAATTGTGCAGCTTTGGGGTAAGGTGAATCGACCAATTTAGACATTATGCATGTTTTACAATTAGTATTATGTCTGCAATCATTTAATTTTATACCCACAGCCATGTCCTTGTTAACTAAATCTTTAATGTGGTTAGTGTTTCTGTGGCCAAGTTTCACATGCCACTTGTTTATGCAATTTTCGTTATCACAAGTTTGTATTACAATGTTCGCTGTGTGTTTGTTTTCAGAATAATTTAATTGACATTCATATAAGTTATTTTTCACATATCCCTCAATGCATGTATTACCCTGATTTACAATTTTACAGGTTTTATCATCAAATACAGCGATACAGCCATTCTCTGTTGCTCTTTTTATAGAAATTAAATTAGTTTCTATTTCAGGGACATAAAGAACATTTTTAAGTGTTATTTTGTTCTGTGTGTTTTCCGAATTTACGGTATACAAATCTACAGTACCGGAACCCAAGGATTTTAGCTGCGTGCCGTTCGCGATAGTGACGTTAGAAACGTTATTTTTAAGTTCGCGAAATTTTAGTTTATCATTGCATATATGTGAAGACGACCCTGAATCAACCACCCAATTTACAGTTTTATCTCCAACATAAAAAGAATACAATTTATCATCTTTTGGTTTATTGCTCCCCTCTGCAATTTGAGCGCTATCTGGCTTCTCATTGTTCTGAGAGCATATGTTGGATCTGAAGTTAGGTTTTTTGTTGAAATTTTTATTGTAACTTTTAATAGCAGAATTATTTTTATTTTTCAACTTATAGCAATCTTCTATGTTGTGGTTGCTTTTCCGACAATATTTGCAGAATTTCTCCGATTTGTTATGGTTTTGGACTTTTAACGCTGAGTTTTCAGCAGTTTTGTTTTCTAGCCTTTTGGCATATTCATCAGCCAATTTGTTTCGTATATATTCAGGTGTCTATTGCGCTTCGTCTCTCGATTCGAGACTTGTTATGAGAACGTCATACGAAGGAGGGAGTGAGCATAGCATCAACGCAGCTAGGTGCGATTCATCTATGACTTCACCTATGGCAGTGAGTCTGTCGCGTGTTTTATATATGTCAGATATATGTTGATTTATGTCACCACCTTCAATTAATTTTATGGAATAAAGTTTCCTAAGTAAGAAAAGCTTACTTGTAAGTGACGATCTTTCGTGGACTTGGCGCAGAGCATTCCAGCACTTTCGTGCTGTATCTAGATTCATAACGTACACTATCTGGTCATTATCAATAAGTAAATTAATAATAGCTCTGGCTTTTCTATTTTTAGAACGCCACTGATCCGTAATTGGGTTAAGAGGATCGTCAGTAATCACTGTAAAAAGATCCTCTTTTTGCAAGTACATTTCCATACGGAACTTCCACACATTATAATTTGTGGAGTTCAGCGGTTCGATTTGGATATCTTTTGTTGCGGACATACTTAAACAAAATTTTTGTAACAGTTTTTGTTAATATTTGTTCAATACGTAAACATTTATTTAATATTTTAAATCAACACAGTTTGAATAAAATAGTACTTGAAGAAGAAAATAAAACTAAGTACTTGAAGAAGAAAATAAACTTAAATAACTTTCTAAGTACTTTTCAATACTTTCGATTTAGTGTCACTTCAGTCCTCATGATCTATTAGAAAAAACTATATACCCAAGTAGCACAGGAACGTTCTGTGAACGTCTAATAACGGTTTCAATAGTTCAAACACCGTGTTTCGTGTCAAAAGAACGTTCTAAAACACGTTCAGAAATGGTATTATTTAGAACGTTCTGAAAATGTTTGATTTGTACCATCTATAAAACGTACAATTCTAGTTCTATATAGAACGTTCAAGTGTAACACCGTCATAACACGTTCTGTAACAGTGTAATTATAACGAATATGACAAAATGACTTTTTAGTACTATTGGTTGAGAAACTAGGTTAATCATGAAAATTTTTGACTTCAGTTTTTGATTTTTTTACACGTTTTCTGGCGTGAGGAATCCGGAAGTCAAAAGGTTGGTATGGTATCGGCACCTATTAGCGTAATAGCCCGTTAGTCCATGTACACGATATCTCAAGAACAAATGATTGCAGAGAGATCGGACCAGTTTTAAAATATCGCTTATGATATTGATAAGAATCCTATTGAGAGATTTGTAACATTCTAATTTAAAAACTTCGTAAGTTATTCGAAATTTATAATTTTTAGCTTGATAGAGAATAGAGCATTTTTTACATTTTCAGTTTAACGTTTTGTTAGCACGTCAGTAAAGAATGCTTTTCAAGAATCAGTAGCGGTGAGGTGAAAAAAAATTACAAAATTTTAAACTCATGGAAAAATTTTGTGAATTTTGTATTTCATGAATCAATGTATGGAATTCAACCAAACTTGTTACATAATTAGATCTTGCCCTAAATTGGAGGTTATTTAAATTTCATTTAGGATATATCGTCCGATAGATTGCGGTGCTATGTAATGAAACCCTCCATTTATGGGACGGCTATATCTCAGCTTCTATAGTGTACAAATGCATTAAACTTAATATATTGGTATATATCATGATAACCTCTGCTAATACAATTTGGATGTATACATTGTCCAACAGGTGGCGTTGTAATCTGCAATTTAATCATTTTAACGGAAAGGCAATATTTTAACTCTTGTGATTTAACACTTAAATTTTGTGATACACTGAAGTTATAAGTGAAATCGATTTTATGTAAAGCTTTACTGGTCCATTTTGGATGCACATCGGCCAACAGGTGCTATGTTGCAATGTAATCTCATAACGGAAACGAAAAATCTCAACTTCTGTGATTTATAAATGTTGTAAATTTGGTACGTGAAATTAATATTACGTAAAACTCTACAGATTGCCTTTGGGTGCATATTGGACGACAGGTGGCACTGCCACGTTCCAATATTTTCCATTCACAGAAAGGCTATCTATCAGCTTCTGTAATATATATACTCACCAAACCTTCTGTGTGACATACATTTGATATACATTATTGATTCAATTTGGCTGTATAACGAGTAATAGTCAAACAGTTTTTTTTTTATTATTATTATTCATAGGACATTGTTTTTTCCCCTAGGAATAAGTATACGGGGATGGGGGAGGGGTGGATAAAAATTTTCACAATGATTATCTTTCAAAAGAATTCGATATCACCTTTAAAACGAATAATTGAACCATCGTTTTCTGATGATTTAAAACAAATTTACCGTTTTTTTTTTTTTTTTTTTCATTTGTCATAATAATAATAAACTCTTAGAAAAATAAATTTTCTAAGATCTTCTACATAGCATAAAAATGATTGTCTTCTGTCATGAAAATCTGCTAATCAAGGATGTTATTGAATAAATAATCTACTGCTTGATCAGCAAACTGCACAAGGTTCGGTCTGCATAGCATCAACATAATTGAAGAATGTGACAAAAATTTTCGCGCTTTAACTTAACGATAAGCAAGCATCTGCTATTACAGGAAGTCAAACGGTTTGGCAGTTTTATCGCTAATTTGGCTATTTTTTTTCCTCTCTTTAATTATTGCTTATATTTTTCTTTCTTTTCTTTCTCTCATCCACAGATATGGATAAAAAAAATCCAAAATTTGACCCGAAAGTATTGTTTTTGGGTCAAATTTTGAAACTGATTTTTTGCAATATTTTTGCACATTTTGAGGTCCCCTGAATCCAAAAATCAGGTTTTTGTATTTGATCTGTGTGTGTGTGTGTGTATGTGTCTTTGTGTATGCCTGTACGTGTATGCCAGTTATCAGCACATTTCAAAAACAAATAATTCCAGAATATGAAAACTTAGTATTCTACATTTGAATCATGTAAGGGGATGCTGCACTTAGCTTTTCCTTGAGATCAAGCAAATGCTTCGTGTACAGGGACGTCCAATATAATTCAAATACATTAGGTATGTGAGCGAAATTTTTTTGCTATTTACAGTTTAATATCTGTAGCCTGTACTAAACAAAAATAAGTTAACATATATTTTTTTATATGCATAAAAGTATGTTTAGTGTAAAATATGGCATGAAAATCATTCCCCATTCATCTACAGGGCTACCTAGGAATGATAATTAATACTTCAAACCTACAGAGTAAACAAAGAAATTTTTTAAGTGGAAATTTTAACGCTTTTTTTTCCCTATAATTACACGTTTTGAGGTTCCCTGAATACTAAAATCAAATTTTTAATGGTTAATCTTTGTGTATGCCTGTTATCAGCTAATTTTAAAACAAATATTTGCAGATAATTCAAATTTTGTATTTTGAAGTTTATTTTGAGGTTGCTAAAAATGTTTGTTCAAGATTAATAAGCTTGAAAGAGTGGTGAGAAAGAAAGTTGACTGAAAAATTTGGAATGAACTTTTAAATTTAATAATAGCCAAGAATTTTTTATAGTAGGCATTATGCAATATATTTAAACGGGGTCCCCCCCCCTCCTCACTGAGAGAGTTATTCGTCAAATAATATCTCTTCCTAAAACTAGTTTGAAATTTTTAAAACGTAGATTTATATATAGTATTTGTTATCTTACACTTTAATCTGCAATCTGCATTTATAGTATTCAAATGCTAGGTAAGAGTAAGAGACAGCCATGTGAGTGTCCCACGAAATTATTATTAATATTTAAATAAAAACAGTCTTTTTTAAATACTGATAATGCATAATTAAGTAGTAATTTTTATTTTATTTTTATCTATTTATTTATTTGGGTTGAGAAGTGATGTGTCTGTCAAATGAAAGAAGAGATTTAATTGATGGTCTACATTCATGATGACGGTCGTTATTAAAAAAAAATAGCGATACCTTCAAATTTCACACATTATAAAATCCAAAATTTTGCTTCAAATTATCTTGGAATGGCGAATTTTGGTTGGTGGGTATTGATTGAGTGTATGTAATAGGCACTTCGGTGGTATTTCGCGAAACTTCTAACTTACCCGCCGAAGAGGGAGAGTAAAAAGTGGGTAAGACGCTGCCGAAAGCAATGGAAACCCAGACTAATCATGTTGCGAGCGGAAGAACCATTACCAAACGCAGCTGGAACATCAACTTAAGTTTCGATTGATTTCAGCGATTTTTTTTTTTCTTTTGAGATTTTGTTAATAATGACATGGAATTTTGAGAATTTATTTAAATATACTATGCAGCAAAGCGGGCAAAGCCTGCTAATGTTTATTTAAAGCATACTTAGATATGCTACACGAAACGTAATAAAATTATGAAATACTGTTCGTATGCACATAAAACATGTTTCCTATAAAATATTTTATTGTTAGCTTATGATTCATAAGGCCATATAGAAATATTTAGATATATTAGAGGATAATAAGCGAAAATTGATCGAAGTGTGTTTTAAATTTTGTTAAACGTTTTCAACTTTCCAACGAGTTAAAAATATGCTTAAAATTTAAGTTTGTCAACACCATTGTCTGTCTATTCGTTCTCTAATTTCAAAAATATATTTTATAATTCCTCAGTTACATCGTAACCGTGCTCATTTTTTATTGAAAGTATGTGTATACCGTAAGCGGTTTGATATGGGGACTCACTAAAATTTTAAACGTACAAAAGTGTATGTTTAGGTGTAGGGTGCAGGTGTTTTATAAACTAAGTGGTCCGCATGATTTTTCTTTTTTGTTTATTACTAAATATAGTAAAAATGTAGCAATTTCTGTAATATTTCAATAAAAATATAAATATCTTGCGCATTAGTAAAAAAAAAAAAAAAAAAAAAAAAACTAGTTATACTGTGACGGCTTTAAAAGTTTTTTTTTTATTCCATTCTATATAATAGCGTTACCAACGATTTATTCGCACAAAATTTCAAGAAACTTAGCTTCTCACAATTAACTTTCTATACATATAATTTCGTACAATTTTCACCAATAGGTGCTGCTGTATAGGCAACTGGAAATCCCAGACACTAACAGCAACGCCACATTGTGGATAGATTACATCCGAATTGAATCAGCATACATTTTAATAATATAAATATCATATACCAATTTTGGTGGATTTAAATAACAATAAATAACATACGAAATATATATACCTTAGAAGAACTACCTACTCTGAGAAGCAAGGTTTTACCTTATCAGAAACGAAATTAAATTGTCGTCTGTTAGCTTTTTGTACCCAAATAAAATCAGTACAGATTTACATGATTTCCATCACATGTACAAGCTTAGTGTATTTATAACTATAGATGATTAGATGGAGCCTGTCCAGTAGAATTGCAATATAGAAGCAACATGTTATGAAAGCCACATATTAAAATCTAATTAGCAGTAATTTAAGTCTAGCCAAATATTAAGTTTGGTTAAATGCTGTCCACTGGCTCGTGAGAAACAGAGTCCAAAATTTTCTTTCTGACACACATACAAAGACATTTTCTAACAATAGTCGAATCATATTCCAAAAATCACAAACTGTGTGAATTTATCGAAAATCGAAAGTCGGAAATTTTCACGAATCCAATACTTTCTTCTTGACAGATGTAAGTAAAATAATAATAATAATAATAAACGGTAATCATACGCTTGATCCAATCTTGAGGTTGAAATAATTAAAAACAGCTAAAAAAAAATGTTTTATTTATTTATTAATTTATTTATTTTCTCCTATATTAACCCTTTGCCGGCCCTAGTGCTCTAAACCGCTATACATAGTATTGCCAAATTGAGGGACTCTTTTATTTAACGAACACCAATAATTTTGAGGAGTGATATTTGATATACATAATGGACGAATAAACTTCGAAGTGATTAGACAACCGATGCAGTAGAAATTTATTGGTGGATATTGAACAAAAAAAATCCTGAAATTTGGCAACATTCAAAAAAGGAGAGGGAAATTCAATAGGACCGGCAAAGGATTAAATTAAAGGTTTAAAGGATAAAATTTCGATCCGTGCAGTCATCTAGAATAACGTTTAGTATAAAAATACACAGATTATTTTTAACTAATGGTTGTGAAATGATTATATATATATAAATATATATATACACAATACTGATAATTATTCAAAAAAACTTTTTGTACATTCGGCAGAAAAATTACTGAAGCACACATCCACGTTTCATATATACTAGCAAACCCGTGCGGCATTTTCGCACTTTATTTCTTTTCTTATTTACCTTTAAAATTTGAAACTTATAAATATTATATCAATTTCACCCCTTAATTAAAATTTTAATTTACCAGAAGCAAAATTATTATTAGATACAAATAAATATTGTGCAATAGTGAAACCAGAATTATTCAAAGAAAAGCTTCAAAATAAAATTCATGGTTTATGACTCAGTTTTCATACTTCCGCAGGCAGTACGGTTTTAGTAAAGGACCCCTGTGACGCCTTTTAAATTTTAATGTATGCAATGGCATTTTATTTATTTTAGCGTAATTTTTTGTAAAAAAGAAAAAAAAAAAGTCCTAGACTTAAATTGATAATATTTTTTTATGATTGCGTTTTGTAGCCAATTTATGATAATATATCATGTTCTGTTTATATCTTTGAAATATTGCTAGGTTTATACTGACTCTTGCAAAGATTTTGCAGAAATAACTTTCAAAAATACATTTCTCATAAAATAATGTCCTCAAACAAATATCGTCATGTTTTCTTTATTAGATCATTGAACTGAATCCGCGTGCTTAAATATTGTTCATTTTTAAATACTATTTTTTATCCTCACGTATTTTATTAATTTTACCACTGTCGTATCATTTCAAAAAATATTAATTGAAATTGGTCCACGTTAGAGAAATATTATATAGATATTAGTTTGATCACTAATTTTTATCATCAATCTACTTTTTTATAAACAGCTTAAGACTAAGATTATGACTCGATAAATATTTACTCAACAAAACAGTTTAGGTGCAAATATTTTGATTTACTAGAGCTTCAATAATATTTCTGCCGACAGTATATGGAGTAGCATCATTCACAACCGCTCTTTCGTGCCGGCAAAATGATTTTAATATTTTTTGAAATAGCTCACAATTTTTAAAATGAATAGTTGAATCAAGCTTCTGTAATAATTTGAAATAATTGAATTTATATATATATATATATATATATATAAACAAATAAATAAATAATATTTTTTTCCATTATTGGTTTTTTTCCTTTCTCTCATTTTTTTCATAAATGTAAAATGCAGAAATAACTACTTTTAATTGAACAACGTGGATTTGTTTAAGAAAATATAAAATACAGTTTTGTAATGGCCACGACGTACTAGCTTGATTTTGTAATTATCATCCTGTTTAGTTAGATAAGCTTTCCTTGAAGTGGCATTTTATGTAATTCAATAAAACAAGCATGCAACATTTTAAATACACCACGAATTTTTATATCTTGCCTCATCATAAAAATAAACTATTTAACAAAATATTGTTAAATACAAACTCTGTAACATAATATTTAAATAACATTTTTTTAATACAATTGTTGAGTTCTGCATTTTTCATTAAAGTAACTACATAAAACAAAAATAGTTTTTTTAACCCCTAATAATTAAATAATGACTATGCCACAAAATGAAAAGGACTACTTGTGTTGTTTTATCTCAAAATAGAAAGCTGCCAAATTTGACTAGACCGCCAAATTACCAACAAGGGTTGCCAGTTCCATAATTTTCAGCCGCGAAAACCAAATGATTTCATATCAATTTTCTCATGTTGATGACTTTCTGATTATCAAAGAGAGACGTAAGAGTGAATTTACTTTATATATCTTACATACATATATTTTGATACATTATTAATACTTTATTCATACTTATAATAAAAGTTTGTATATAATTATTAATCAGATGCTAAAAAGTTTGACTTGTTATTTTTAAGTTATTTTTTTTTTTTTTTTATCTCGAGAAATTGAAAAATGCTGTTAATGTAAATCTAACTACTAATTTGTTTTCTAACAGCATTTGAATATTAGTATTACCAATGAATAAATTTTACAAGCAAAACTTGTCACATAATAGTATTATGACATCAAATATTTTTTCTGTTATAAATAAGCGGGATTTTTGTGTAAAAAATAAACATAATTTAAATTTCTCATCAAGAGAAAAAAACATATATTAATTTCTTATAAATCTAATTTTAAGGTATGTATGCTTGTGTCATTTTGTCAGTCTTAATAAGGGTATGGTGGACGTTGAAAATCTTTCTTTGAAATTATTGTCTTACAATTGTTTGTATTGCATATAATGGGTCGTTCAATGTAAAGTGAATTGTTTCCTTCTAAATAGATTTTGAAATAACGAACTTTTTGCAAATTTATATGTAGGAAAACAATTTAAGATTTTGTAAGCATTACCTATTTTTAGCGTTTAAAACAAATCAGAGTAGTAAGAATTTATAATTTATAAGAAAAATAACTTAGAAGTTTCATTTTTATAATTATTTAGAAGTTTTAGTTTTCTGAAAAAACAATGTAAGGCCATTTATGGGATTTTAATGCAATAATTAGAGGTTTTTCACTTTTATAATGAAAGATGTAACTAAATGTGGTAAAATTAAGCAAAAATATTCATATTTAAAAAATGTGGAGTTTACACCGGTTTCACAGCGTATGTTTCACAGTGTCTGTATATGCATTGAAATGTATGAATATTAAATATATTAAAATTTCCTGAATACTACCAAAGTTTAAAAAATTAAAATTACAAATTTTAATCTTTTTTTAAATTGTTTAAAATGCTTTAGTCTTAAGTTTTTACTTCGATCTTATATTATTATAGTTTATAAATATACTCTAAATGCATCTGTACATTTATTTTGTGGATTTATTTATAAATAAATATATATATATATATATATATATATATATATATAATTTTTGAATTAGAAAAAAAATAATTGCATGAAAATTCCACAGTTAAAAATATTACAAAAATAAAAATTAACTCATCAATCGATCCACAAAGTAAAGCACAAATGTATTCAGATTATACTAATAAACAATATTAGTGCAAAATCAAGGAGAATTTTCAAAAATTAAATAACGTAGATAATTTTTTTTTTTTTATATTATGAATTTTATTCTTTTAATTTTTATAACCGTTTATGACCATGTACGTGTGATTCTACTGGTCAGACAGAAAATTATTTTTCAGTTTCAATATCCATGTAATAAATGCTAAAAAAGAGATTATGTATTAGTTTTCTTAAATTCAATAACATCGATTTTCTCAAGACATGTGAGTAAAAGCCTGCTTATAAAAATGCTAATTTAATTTAATGTTGTAAATGTTTACAGTCAGTTACGGTTAATATTAAGAGAACATGTTTAAAAACAGAAATTTATTAAGAAATAAAAACAGAAATTTTACAAGAAATTTTTATGACAACAGTTTCTAAAATTTCCGTTTTATGGCAGAATTTCTTGAGATTATTAATTTCTTATCCAACATTCATTTTAAATTCGTATATTTTTTAAAGTAAAAAAGTTTATTTTACATTTAGATATTTAAAATATTGTATTAAGTTTCATGTTTTTATATTTTTGACAAAATATACATATATATATATAGAGAGAGAGTTTGAAATTAAGATAATTTGTGAGTTGCGTTTTACTATATAGCAGTTCGTAAGATATCTTTCTTGTAAAATACTAATAGATAGCAGCACTACTCCGAAATTCACTTAAAATTTACGAATGCGTAGTTGCTTTAATAATATTTCGGTGCTTTCTTTTTTCACTTGAAGAAGAGTCGGACTGATAATTTGACCTGAAACAGCTATTGCGTTTCTTTTATTTTCAATTTATAACCTATTTGTCACCTTCATATCAAATGGTAATGAAGTAAAAGAAAAAAAAAGTGCATTAAAATTTAAATAAAATCTTATTTATAACCGTTATGTTTATGCATAATGTATAAATTTCATAGTATAACAGCTTTTTACTTTTGTTTATTTTAAATAATTTCTTTAAAAGAGAAATCTTTATTATTTATTTATTTATTTATTTGTAGTATTTATTGGAAACAATGGTAGTATATAGCTGAAAAGATTAAACTTATTAAAATTAAAATTTAATTAAAATTAATTTGTTTTTTTTTATTCATTCATTTCTTTTTAAAGGAAAATGTACTTTTTCGTTTTATTATATTCATCGAAATCAAATGGTAATATAATGGAAAGAGCAGGGGCTATAAAATACATGCTTCAAAATCTAAAGAGGTACAGTTGACTTTAACATTGTAGTTCTTAAATAATAACAGATCCACCTGTTGTTGATAAATACTCATTTTATCATGAGATATTTAGATGAATTTTTTTTTTTTTTTTTTTTTTTTTTTTTTTTTAGCTTACTTACTGATTTTTTACCAAGCAACATACATTATATATAATATATATATATATATATATATCAGTCGAACCTCGTTTACGGGAATCTCATGGGGAATAAAAAAAAATTGTTCATGTTATCAGTAGTTTATATTGTCAGTAACTGAGAAACTGACCTTTGTTTTAGCGGGGATTGTGGAAACTATTCACGATAAGCGGTTTACGTTAATTAGATTCGACTATATATATATATATATATATATTGTATCAGAAAAAAAAAAGTAAAAAATTTACAAATTTAAACTCTCAAAGTACAGAGTATTGTTATAAAGTTTGGAATAAAATCACAACACAAAATATGGAATAGAGTTTCATATTTTTTTCCCTTTATTTTTCTCATATTCCATTTTCAGATTTAATGCATCTTTTTCAGACGTGAATTTTACTGTAATAATTTGCTTAAGTCAACTCTGATAGACAAGTTTAATGCATCTGAATGTTTGCATACATGTATTTCAATTTAATCTTTAAAGCGTTTTTATTATACCTCTTTAATTAATTGATTACGAAAATATGTCTGCTATATTCAATATTTAACATTCTTCAATATATAGCTAATAAAGAAATTTCTAAAAATATTTCTTCTTGTAACCAAATATATTTATGTTAAATGTGTAAAAGTTATTCTCACTTAACCCTTTGAGGGACAAGATAATTTTGATCATTTAAAATTATCTGCCACCAGTACGTACAAACAAATATAAGTGATTAAAAAGAAAAATGGAGTTTTTCTTCTATATTATTAAAGTAAAACTTTGTAAAAAAAATTCTTGGACAAGTTTTTACAGTTGGGAATTAAAATTAGGTTTGATATAATGTATTCCAAAGCCTTTGAAAGGGTTAAACGAATTTAAATAAATAAAAATGTATAAGTCTGCGTAGCTTTATATTTTTCTTTCATCTGAATTATATAGAGATCTACAAAAATATAATTAAGTGAACCTGAACATTAATGTTACAAACAATACTCTGGTTAATATAATCCTTTTTTTTTTTTTTTTTTTTTTTTTGGTATCTGGTTGCGTAAAAACATTATGTAACATTGGGCATTATGTAAAATCACAATGCACAATATTGTTTTAATTTAATCTTTTAAAGTTTTATTTTCGTATGCATTTCGCATTATTAAGATATATATTTTTGAAAAATTTAAACTGTTGTTCCGAATTTATCATTTTTGGTGTATAACGTACAAAACTCATAAATATTAAATATGTACATAGTAGACATACGTTGTACAGTATCTAAGAACTACAATGCCGTATATTTATTAAGAGTATATTGTACTGTATGTAATTAATGAATCTGTCAATTTTATGATTAATAATCAAATAGTAATTCAGATAAAGCTAGTCTGAATACACACAAGTGTAAGCACATATGTAATCCACAGAATAATTATTGTGCATCTTTATATACGTATACAGATGATGGGGGACCAAATAAGAAAAAAAGCGATACTTTCGAATTTAAACATTTTGTCGGAAATTTTGAGAAACATTTGATGGATACTTTGTGGGTGTAAATAACATGTTATATCACATATGTTTAAAAAAAATACCCCAAAGATAAGAAAAGAACCACTAATAAAATTATATTTTTACATATTTGGCACCATATTGTAATTAATAATGCTTGAAATTTATTGTAGTTTTAGCATGTTTTTATGGCGCTCTTTTTAATTATCATTTATAATTCACCATCACAGAAAATTTCTTTAACGAAATTAAAGAGTTTCAAGTGTTTTTTATTTATAATAAGCACGGTTTTTAATTTATTATAAGTCATTTTTAGAAAACTTGACATAGTACATTAGACACAACATTCTGTAATCTGAGATTAAGAACATTAAATTTATGCAAAAAAAATGAGCATTTTTACTAAAAGATATTTATCTGCGCATGCACAAGATTTAACGAAAAAAAATTTTTGGGTATTATTTAGTGAAATGTATAGAACTCATGCAAACATTGTGAAAAATCAAAAAGATATCGTCAACAGAATTAGTTGAAATTTAAGCACTATGAAAGACAAGCAAAAGTATAAGTATGTAATGCATATTTTTATTTTTAATAAGTCCTTGGGAATACACTGTAAGTTAATTAAATTGAAATCTTTATAAAACCACTTATCGTTCGCTTCTCTTTCATATTGCTTTAAATTTAACTAATTCTATCGATGATATGTTTCTAAATTTCCCTGATATTGCTTTGGTTATTTTGCAGAGTATTTATGTATTTGGATAATAAATTTTGTAAAAAAAAAAAAAAAAAAAAAAACTTTGTCACCATTTGTGGATGCAAAGTTAAAACTTATTTAGAAAAAATACTCATATTTCATCTTATATTAATATTTTTATATTATATTTGTATTATGTTATGTCTAATGCACTATGTCAAATTTTCTAGAAATGGCATTAAATTGATCTGAAAACCCTTTATGTTATATAAGCAAAAAATGTTTCGCAAATTTTCAATAAAGATAAAAAAAAAAATAAAAAAATAAAAAAAAATATTCTCAATGAATGCGCGTGATACTGACAAAATTATGAATACACATAAATTAAAGAAGGCACATAAGAATAAATGCTACAGCTACAACGCATTTCAAGTGCAAATTTTTATAAATAAAAATTTACACCCCCCCCCCCCCCCACCCGTTAAGATCCCTTCTTTTCTTTCTGGACAAAATCTTTACATAAATATATGTGGAATAACATGTTTTTTATACCCATGAAGTTCTATGCACTTTATCAAGATTTCTCTATGTATTTGACAAAAAGGCTAATTCGGAAAATTACACATTATTTTGCCACTCGTCTGTATATCATGAAAATGGCTAAAAATTGACTTTTAAAGTTTGGAATTCAAGCATTCTCTGGAATAAAAACTATTTATATTAATGGATACAACACGATAAAACTGTTGTGAAATATAATTATATATATATATATATATATATATATATATACGAAAGAACAATAGTTTTATTTATAAAGTATTTATACAAAAGCTATTTCTATATGTTTTCTTTCTTTAATTTTTCCTTCTTTCTTTTTTTTTTTATACTAACCTTCTGAACCAGAAAATAATGGCGTCCAATAAGTAAAAATTATGTTTTTAGCATAATCATAGACAGAGATTGGGTGAGGACGGCTTTCTTTCCTTTTACTTATGTCTAACATAATATAAAAACGGAAAAGGGAAAACGTTATCAAAACAATAAATAATATATTTAATAAGTAAATAAATAATATACTAAGAAATGATATATTAATTATAAATAATATACTTACTATATTTTTTATTAAAAAAAATAATAATAATTACATTTGTTTATTATTTAATATGCCATGATAGCATAATTACATAAAATGAGTAAAAATTGCGTTGACTCATTTTAAAGAAATTTAAACATTTAATGATTACCAATTACATTGCCATGTGGAATAAGTTTAAATATCTGTAAACATAATTTTTGTAAACTGCTGCTGTAAACTGAAAATATGAATACACACATGCACTGAAATTTAAAAATATGAAGTATGTTAAATATTTTGATTAAAAAAATTATATTTAAGTATTTGGAAATTTTTAAAATTTCTTCCTTCTAACTAATTTTTAAATTTTCGTTTCAATTTCTTATTATTATAAATTAACAATATATTCTAAACTCAATTGCATATAATTTTAGCGGTGTATTGGTACATTAATTTTCGAAAATATTTTTTATGTTGGAATATTAAAACTTTCTATGAACTTCAGCATTCAAATATATTTTTAAACTATCCATGGACTTACAAAGTAGTACCCAGAAATGTTTAGAATATACAGGGTGCAAAGTCGAGAGCAGGCCTTTATTTGCACAATAATTGGTCTCAGACGTTCTCCAATTACAAAATGTATTTTTTAAAAAAATGTAAGCATTCATTATATGACATGCTTAAATTAAAAAAATCAATTTATTCAAAATCACAAAAATTGGTAATTTTTATACGGTTTTCAGGACGCTAATAGTAAAAGTTGACTTTCAACTTAAAAAATATAACACGAAAAGTTTCACTTTTGTGCGCCCAAAATTGTCTGAGATAGTTAGTTTCAAAATTTAGGATTATTTCGCATTTTCTCGGGATTTATTAAAAAGACAATGAAAAATTCTTTAATAAAGCCCGGGAAAAAGCACACAAATTCCAAATAGGATATTTAAACCGATCCCTTATTGAAGGCCTAAATATGTTAGAAAATCTAAACTTTAAATATCTTGTTCCATTTTGGGAGAATATAAATGAAACTTTTTGTTAGGATGAGTGTCAATTTTTTTAAATATCACTATAGGGTATATAATATATAGGGTATATAACTGTATAAAAATTTAGTTTTTGTAATTTTGAAAAAATAGATATTTTAAATTTAAACTTGTCATACCGCTCATATTTTTATAAAAAAATTTTTGTAACTGAAACTTTATGTTTGCGACCAATAGTTGCGGAGATAAAGACATTCTCGTGATTATCTTTGTACCCTGTATTAAAAAAAATTAATATATATATATATATGTATGTATAAATGAATTTTTAATCGTAGTTAAAACCAGGCAACCGATATAAGATCACTGAAACCACATAGAACAATGAGAAGGAAATTACAACAAATTTAAATAACATGTGGAGACTGATTGTGATTTATTGAAACATTTATTTTTGTTTATTTATTTTTATTTTATTTAACTTCAATCTAATCATACATTTATTCCTAGATTATTCGTTGCAATTTTAATAATTTTGCCGGTGCGTAAAAACGACATGAAACTCAAATCAAAAGATACAAACAAGCAACGAGAAGGAAAAAAAAAAAAAAAAAAAAAAACAGCATTTTTTTTTTTAAAGGAAAAGCTCAGAACGGTGAAAAAGAAGAAAAAAAAAAAAAAAAAAACTCGTCAGGGGTTACCTTTTTCACCGTTGAGCACCAATGTACGATTTCGTTCGTTAGCAGCTATACCAGCGGACACCCAATCGTACAAGAAATTAATTGAAGTTAAAAATGAAGAATAAAGTGGAATAAACCAGGGGTGCAGAACATGTCCGAACGTCCGAACGAGGTTCGGGTGAAATTTTGAATATTTTTTTAAGAGAAAATAAAAATGTAAATCAAAAATAACAATTTGCTACTTTGAAGTGCTTATACACTAACAGCGACATTTTTATGTTACACTGTATGTTTATTCTCTTAAAGATTTATTACATAGAACAAATGACTTTGAATAGCAAAGTAGATTTTTGCATTATTGAGGGAAATTTATACTGTGTTTGGGGGAAATTTCCGAGGTTTGAACATTTTCTGCACCCCTGGAATAAACTATTAATTCAAGAACACAGAGAATCAAACAGAAAACAACTATAAAAAACAAACATTACTCACAGGATGATGCATCCGGAATCCCAAGGATTAAAACAAGCAAAATAATTCAAGAGTTTAGTTGTACATAGCAGATGAAGAATGATACAACACAGCAACAGGGATATGAATTACTTTTTTTTAAATTCAAATAATGTTGGAGAAATTTGAACATACTTAATTTAGACGTATATGCATGAGAAATTCCATATTCTACGACAGTAATTCCCAAAAATTGTCATAACGTGAAAGTCAACACTATATCCCTTAAAAATTTCCTTAAATTTTTGCATTTAAAAAAAAAAAAAAATTCTTTTTTTCCCCTAATCTGAAGATAATGGCGTTATAGTATTAATAACGAAACTTTAATAAACACCATAAAAGGCAAGAACTCGCAGCTGCTACAAAAGAAAAAAAAAAAAACCGGCAACGCATTCAACACACTCAACGTGCTTGTTTGCAGCTCTCGCGCTTACATTGTTCGCCTGATGAAGGGTTGTGTCTTCTTTTAACCCGAAACAATTGTTTCGAGTTCTTGCATTTTATGGTGTTTATTCAAAGTTTTGTAATTAATACTATAACTTCATTATCTTCAAATCAGGGGAAAAAAAGAAATTAAAAAAAAAAAAAAAAAAAAAAAAAAAAAAAAAAAAATGAAAAAATTTAAGAAATTTTTTAAGGGATAAAGAGACGTAATGGCACTATTTTCGTAAAACTCTCATATAATATCGAATTTTTGATGCATATTACGTTGAAATTAAAGGAATAGTAAGTATGTTAAAATTTCTCAAACATTATATGAATAATAAAAAAAAAAGTAGTTTATAATCCTGTTCATGTGTTGAATCATCAGCTATGTAATTTTTAATAAAAAAGCACCACAAAACTGGCGTAGTAAAAATTATTACTTACAGACTTTGAATAAACACCATAAAATGAAATAAACTCGCAACAATTGTTTCGGTTCGAAAAAACAAACGACCCTTCATCAGGGGAATAAAGTAAGCACGAGTGCTGCAGTCAAAGCGGCAACGCACCAATTGCGTTGCCGCTTTGACTGCAGCACTCGTGCTTACTTTATTCGCCTGATGAAGGGTCGTGTGTATTTTCGACCCGAAACAATTGTTGCGAGTTTATTGCATTTTATGGTGTTTATTCAAAGTTTGTAAGTAATAATATGTACTTTTTACTTTTAAACGCCCGTACTGTGGTGTTTTTTTTTTATAATGACGTCACAGTTTTTTTTTTTTTTTTTTTTCTACACTATTTTAGAACGTTTACAGTACGTTTTCTAGAACGTTCTGAAAATGTGTATAACGTTTTGAAAACGTTCTAAAGACGTTTAGAACGTTCTGAGACCGTATACGTAGAACGTTCTCAGAACGTTTCTATAACACCGATGGTGATAGTTACACGTTCATTGAACGTTCTCTGAACCGTGCTATTGTACGGCTTCAAGATGGACAAATAGACGTCTATAACACGTTCAAAGTGAACGTTCTTAGAACGTGTTTGTAGAACAATTTTTGAACGTTCAGAGAACGTTTCGGTGCTGCTTGGGTATGAATGAAGGCTATGAATACGTTAATTTTCTCAGTAAGTTATATAATATATTTAATAATAGATATTCTTTATTTAATATTGAACAGTCAAATTATTAAAAGAAGTTTGACTTACCTGAGTCTGCACAGGTAATTGGAATTCCATTTCATTGAAAATTATCTCGTAATGTAGTCAGCAGTATTGATGCTTGAAAATGTAGGATAAATTACCCACATATTATGTTGAAATCACTTATGGTTTTAAAAACAGAACAACTTGTTTTTCTGTAATAAAATGTGGGTTAATATTTGTTTAATAATTTAAATATTAACTGCATGATAAAGGATTGCCTGGAATTTTACTTTTTAAAATTTATTTAATGTTTCTTAGGAACAAAATACGATTAAGTAGAATAAAAAATGGAACGTCTGTCATATGTAAGAAAAGTTACATGATTGAAAGAGTATTACAGTAGTCGTAGAGAGACGCGACATATCGTCAGGTGATGAGGCAGATGCATTAAACAATCAGTTTGGCGGGAAGCAAAAAAGTCTGGAACATGAAAACGAAAGCTAATAAAATTGTTCTGAGATTACATATCACAACACAATGTTGAAACTTAAAATAAGTATAGATAATAAATATAATAATAACATATAATTTTTAAATGAAAGTTAAATGTATACTTTTTGAGATATTGAAGTTTAAATGTCAAAATGTTTGACCTTAAAATGAATTTTTTTAAAAATATATACATGTGATATATCATTTAAAAGCTTGTATTATAAGCCTTCTAATGATACCAATCTTATATCTCTAAGTTAATTAGGGAACAAAATATGGGGAAAACTGACGTTATGTTAGTATGAAAATACTGATTTAGGGTTGCATATTAATTTATAATTCAGCATCCCATGGCCGTCCCATGTTGAAATTTGCAATAGTTTTAGATAATAAATGTAAAATGAACATATAACTTTTAACAGAAAATTAAATTAGTACTTTTATAGATATTAGAGATCAAAGGACAAAATGTTTGACCTTAAAGTGAAAAAAATTAAAAAATATATACATGTGATATATCATTTGAAAGCCTGTATTATTAGATTTCTAATTATATCAATGTTTTATCTCTAAGTTACTTAAGAAAGAAAATATGGGTACATTTGTAGTAGAAGAATTTCGGAAATTTGCATTTTTTACCCATTTTTGCAGCCCTGTATATCAAAAACTAAAAGAGATAGGGACTAATTAATTGGTAAACATTCATTTCTCAATATGACAAATAAATGAGCCCAATTTCATAAAATTCTGAGGTGGTTAAAAATGCTGATTTTTTGTGTTGATTTGACATGGAATGACTCAATAACAACAACAGAATCCTGATGAAAGGTAGGTCCGCGCCTTATTTCGCATGGTTCGTAATCGCTTTCTCAGAGTATTTAGACATTGTGGCCCCCTTGAATGGTCAGCAAGCAGTTCAGATCTAACTCTCCGCGGCTTTTTTCTATGGGTCTGGTCGAAAAGTGAAGTTCATCGCACAAAATCTAAAACTCTTGATAAATTTAGGGAGTAAATTCGCCAGGTGCTTGTAAAAATACTACTGAGATTGCTCCAGAATCTGTAGCAAATATTCCCCAATATTTAAGAAAATAAGTAAATAATTTTGGTGCTTATTAAAAGAGTTTAAATTTTAAACAAAAACTTTTTTAAATGAGTTTAAATTTTAAACATAAAAAATAATTAAATCAGTAATTTTTGAGAAAAGGCTATTATCGCAAATGCGCTCCTATCAAACTGAAATCTGTATTTGTTTTTAACTAACTAACCTAAAACTAAATTTCAAGATACTACAGTCGGCAGCAAAATTATTCGAACGTTAGGAATAATTCCTATGCGAAAAAAATACACTTAGCATTGTTTTGTTAAATAAATCCTTGTCGAATCATGTTCGTGAGTCGTTCGTAATTTGCTTGGTTGTCATACTGCGACTCGCGAGTCGCATGCTGATCTTTATCCAATTCAATGCAGCTCTGCCACGAATTGATTTAGATTGAGTGCGGGCGAACTGAGCGTCCTGTCGGTCGTGTAAATGTTACTGAATTCTTTGTCTCTACACATTCATGCTAATATTTTTAAGTATGAACTTTAACAAAATTAGAAATCGTATTATTGTCAAGAACCTAGAACTCTTCTTGAAATTAAGAACAGCGACATACAAATATGACTTATACAAATACAAACTTTCCAAAGAAATGCACGATCATTGTTCAAATTAAATGTGTGTTTTGTCACACTTTTATTTATTTTTTAATAAAAACTATCTTTTTGTCAATTAAATTAGATTATAATCATAATGCTATCTGGTTTTGTTTGATTTTAGTAACTGATTTAAGCCGACTCTTAGATACATGATCCTCGAAGATAAATCTGTTTTTCAAAATAAACCTTAATAGTCATATTTCTAATCTTTGTCTCTCTTGACTAACGAGTTTGTCAACCACTGCTGTATGGTAAGGCTAGAAGGCTCCTTTCTAAACTTTCCTTCTGATAACCCATCTTCCAGTTCATGTTCCAACTGATCTAGATTTATTTGAAATTGCCTTTCATGGACATATTAGCATATTAGGTAAAACCCGTGTTCAGTTTCAACAAGGGTCGACGAGGTCATTTTTTTTTTTTTAACCACTATTTTTATAAAGCAATATTTATATTTTTCAATTAAGGACTTGCAGCACTTGTCTTCGATTGAATAATACAGATATTGTGCTTTATACTGCTTATATATATATATAGTGGTATGAAGAAAAGTGAGCGCTTCAACCCCTGCCTCCGTAGGTTTTTCGTAATTTAAGGAGCGCTCATATTTCTGGTAAACTTGCATCTGCAGGGCCTGTTGACAAGACTAAATACCCCCTCCTCCCCCTTGACTCAGGGACGATGTGCACGTTTGAGAGAATCATTTTCTTTCCTTTTCCAAAATATTTACGGTTGAATGCAGTAAACAAAAACTACGCTTGAACTTGCATGTAAAAACAACTAACTATAACGAGGAGAAATTGGTACTCAGATTATACACATTCCTATTTTATATCCAAAATTTATATTTTTTATTGCCATATTGTTTGTAGTTTATAATTGTTCAACAAAATTTCATAAATATAAAAACATAATATGTTGCGACGTTTCCATTTTCCTAATGAAAACAAAGAAGCTTATTTCATGAAATTTTAATTACAGCAAAAATTAAAAGCAAAAAATTTCATGAAATTTTAATTAGAAAAAGAATAGTTTAAAAAATGAGTCGAATTAAATCAAATGTTGAATGCATTCAGCCTTTTGCATCGGTAATTTAAAAAATATGTAATCTGCAAAAGCATAATCCGCAGTTTTCTTTATTAAATGTATTTGGGGCTTGATTTGGGATGGGGTGGGGTGGGGGTATATGTGTTCATCTATTATGTATATATGTTTAATAACAGCAAAAAATTAATGTACACATTTGTTATCGATATTAAGCGTTTTTTCCTCATTAAATGAGCTTCAAAATGCTTTATATGGACAAATTGCAAAAGAAAAATATACTTGTTTCACTGTTAAGAAAAATATTCAATTAATTAGAAATAAAGAACCACGTTATTATTTTAACCGCTAAATATGAGTTCATGGCATTATTATAGAATAAATTCTATTTCTTTTAAAAATACTAAGTATTATCATTATACCTTTTATCTCGTAATTCTTAAAAATTTCGTAATTTTTCTCGAACGTCTTAAAAATAATTTCGAATTTTAAACAATATTAATATGAATTTTATTTTTAAAACTTGGAATTTGTTATTAGTTTTTAAAATTAACACAACAGAAAAAAAAAAAAAAAAGCAGAAATAAGCAGAAACAAAATTAATATCTTTGCGAAAATTTGTGCTTAAATAAACACGAATACTTAAAGTAAACAAAATAAGTTGCTATGCTTACGACAATACATTTTTGCAATTGCTCTTAATGTAAAAATAAAATAGCAATAATAATTACATTGACTTATTTATGCAGTTATTTAGAATATATTTTATGAACATTTCAATTTTTCTTTTCTTGCATTTAATTGTGAATGACCGAGGGAAAATTTATAGAACGGAACTTCATTGTTCTATTAAATATAAGATAGCTTTTGTGTGTTTGCTTTGTATATTTGCTAATAATGATAAATGTAAATAAATATTTTATTCTGTTTCTCCCTGATAATGATCTTGCTAATATTTAAAATAATTTCACTAAAGAAAGCATAATTAATAAAAATATGTTTTAACAAATTTTATCTTTTATATTACAAAGAATTTTTAAAACTATATTTGTCTGATTAATTAAAAAATGTAACATTCAAGAAACTTTAACATGCGATAACGAAAAGAAAATATTACATTAATTATCTGGGTTTGAAAATAATTATTTTACTTATGCAATAAAAATAAAACTCAAGCCAGGAACATTCAAGCACATTTAGGTAAAATATTAAAGTAACATTTTAATACAGAATGTTATATTACGTTAAAAATTATGTTTAAACACCCAAATCTGAAAAAAGTCATTGAAAACAAGAGAAATAATTACTTTGATTTTATAATAATAAAAAGAGTGAATATGTGCAGTTTAACTATTTCTTTTTAAAAATATAAGTGGGGTGATATTTTTGTATACAGTTTAATGACTAATTAAAGAGGATACTAATTCGTACCCCTTAGGACTAATAGTGACAATGAAAAAAGCATAAAATTTTAGTAACGCTGCTAGGCCTGCTAGTTTACTTAAACATTTAAAATTTTCCCCCTTTTAGTAAAATTTATTTATTTTAATTTTTAAATGTATAAATTGCAATTAATTCTTAGCGAATTAGACATAATTGCTATTTGAAAAATTATAAATTTTGTAGTCATAAAGTTAATTCTTGGTCAAATTTTATTTTTTCCTCTGCACCTCACTCTGAATCACTTTACTAATTGAAAACGCTTCTAATAATTTTCTCCTCGGGCATTTGTCCTGAAACTAGGTGTGTGTATTATCATTTCAACCATTCCAATACATTCCTTCTTTTATTTTGCCGTATAGTTTTGAATTTACCCCACTAATGTAGGCATTGAATTCTATAGCCATTGTTGTAAAAAGTAGTTAATTTCCCAGAAATGTCACATGCAATGTGACTATTAGGAAGGAAGGCACATGGAGACACTGGACTTCAGATGTGAGACATAAAATTAGAGGTTTGTTTAATTATTTAATTAGTTTTTTTTTTCGGTGGGGGGGGGGCTAAGGGGAGGTAAAATAAATAGCGCGGATTAATGGAACTCGAGTGGAAAAGAATACAGTATATTTTAGCAGATTAACTGCAGATTTTAACTAACAACTAACGTGGATTAACTGTACTCGACGGGTAAGAAATGGCTTGAATTTTAGGTGAATTGTTGTTCATAAGAACGCGGATTAATGATACTCGACTGTTCTAATACATCGAGATATTAATAATTAGAAACTATTAGTATTTCAATGATAGATCACTTTAAGAAATCCACCCGGAAAAGTTTTGAAGTCTAGCTGTAAAACATACGTTAAAATGCTCCCGAATAACTCTTATCATTAATTGCTTTAACAGAAATTTCTAATAGACTGAAGCATTTTATATGTCTTTTTAATAAAAGACAATTATTTTCAAGAATTCTTTAATAGCATTATTTGTACCCCTCCCTCTAAAGGTAGATACAATATATTAAAAAAATAAAAATAAAAATAACTATTTTCTTTTGAAACGACTTATTAAAAGACTATCAGTTTATTAAAATCATAATATATACTGAAAAAAAAATGATTACATTAAAATTGGTATGTTAAGGGCCCTCTTCACTCACCGCCAGCGGAAGCCGAAGCTAATGTTATTCTATGGGGAATTTTTCTTTACAAATAACTTATTAACTAATACATATTTTTAAATTCTGTTTTCACTATATGAAAATTCTCAGCTGTTAAATTGACGGACCTTTATTAAAAAATAATTTTTTAATTTTTTATATTTTATTTTGAAGCTGCAAAATACGAATTTTCAATATGTGAAACTTTTTTATTTTGCAATAAAAAAAAAAAAAAAAAAAAAAAAAAAAAAAACATTTTTAAAAAGGGTCCGACAATTTAACAGTTGGGAATTTTCAGAATGTGAAAACAGAATTTAAAAATATGTATTAGTTAATAAGATATTTGTAAAGAAAATTTCCCCATAGAATAACATTGGCTCGGGTTTCCGGCGACGGTAAGTGAAGATGGCCGTTAAGGAAAGTTTACTATAATTATATAACGTGAAAAAGTTTCTTTCAGATTACTAATACTATCACAAAAGTTTAAAAAAAAAAAAAAAAAAAAAGTGTTTAATACTTCTTTTTATATATGTAAAGGCATAGACAAAATATTAATCCCATATTGCATAATAGATAAATAAATATATTCAAACTAGCAAGCCCATGCAAAATTTTCGCATTTTATTTCTTCTCTTATTCACGTTTAAAATTTGAAAATCATGGATATTATACGAATTTGACCATTTAATTAAAAATTTAATTCACCAGTCGTTAAATTATTATTAGAACCAAATTAATATTGTGCAATAGTGAAACTAAATCATGCAAAAAGAGGTTTCGAAATAAAATTCATAATTGACGACCCAGTTTTTATACTTTCGAAATGCAGTACTCTTTTAGTATAGGATCCTCATGAACGAATTTTAAATTTTCGTCGCCATTTTGGCGATGACACATTTTGTTTATTCATTTTGGCATAGTTCAAAAAAAAAAATTCTAATTTGATTATACTTTTATGACCTGTTTTTTACACAATTTATGATAATAATTCATATTCTTATATATTATGATATATTCATAATAATTCATATATCTTTAAAGTATTGCTAGGTTTAAAATGACGCTTGTTAAGGTTCTTAAGATTCAATTTTTAAAAATACATTTTTCCACAAAATACTTTTATAAGAAAAATGTCGTAACTTTTTCTTTTCTTATCAGATAATTGAGCTAAGTCTACGCGCGTAAATATTGTCCATTTATAAATATAATTACATTTCCTCGCGTATTTTATTAACTACTTCACTATCATGTAGTTTTGACATTATTTAATCGTAACTGGATACCATTAGAGAAATATTATACAGATTACAGAAAGAAAAATAATAAATAATTAAATACAGTAGTAGCAGAATATTTTTTCTTAAAGTCAAAACTACATGTACGTAAATTGAAATATTCAAGATCTAAATTATTATAGAAAATGACTAACTCTTCTTCTTCTTCTTCTTATTATTATTATTATTATCATTTCATTTTCTTTTAATTTAAAAATAATTAACCAATTAAAAAAATAAAAATAAAATTGGCAGATTTGGAAAAGCATGTGAGCAAATCCCGTTACATTATTTAATCAAACAAACCCATTAAGAAATTTTTCATATCGAATGATCTTATTCAAACAAGTTTCTTTTATTCTAATGAAGCATTTCGAAGAAAAAACGTTTAATGAGCTTTGAAGTTTTTCAAACATTTACAATACTTTTCACAACTTGAAAGTAAATGATCTTTCTCTTACTTTTAAAAGATGGAAATGATTTAATGTTCGTAAAGGTTCGACAGAGAAAAGTTTAAAAAAATTAATTTAAGATTTTTCTTATAGATATTACCATTATTATTCTTTGACAATTTTCGGCACTGTGCTTAGGAAAAACATAATTATGTCAAAAGTTTCGTATTATAAATTAATTAATTTTACGAGGAAATATTGCAACTACTTTTGACAGATGAAGCAAAAATAAAATATGACATATTGGGGATTAAAGAAAACTAAAAACGAATTCCAGTGATAATAATAATAAATAAGTATATAATAAATGTATATGTATAATAATAAATTCTACAAAAACATAGTAGATGCTCATTCTTAAAATGCATTTTTAATCGTAAGCTATAGATTTATGTTAGATTTGTGTTGATAGCACTTTTATGAATAAATGAAAAGTTAAATACATGTATTTCATGCCTAATCTTATGTTAGTCGTAACTAAAGAGTGCAAAATTCAAGTAAAAATTCTACATATTGACTTTATTTTATTATTATTATTATTATTATTTTTTTTTTTAAAGGAAAGAAAATCTATTTAGAAGACAATAAAGATCGTACACTAAAGAAACATAAATATAAATTCATATGTTGGGTAGTCAAACAAAATCTTAAAATGGTTCATAGAAAATATATAGCAGAAATTTCTACTAGGTTTTTAAGTAGAAAATGTTTTACTCAAAATCCTTACTAGGTTTCACAGACAAACATTTACTAGTTACACAAAATTTTTACTAGTCCTATAAGGATTTTCCTAAAATAAACAAACTTTACTCTTAAAAAAAAAAAAAAAAAAAAAAAAAAAAATAGGGAATAACTTTTTAAAGTTACATCATCTATCTATGCAAACATGAAACAAATTTTTAAAAAGTACGTTGTTTCTTATTTTTTAAATATATAATAAAAATCGAAATATCATAGATTTTTTCTTAAATAAAAAAGACATTTAAAATAGTAATAATAATTCCAGAAAATTAATAAATGCATGTTTTATGGGACTTTTACTTTGAAAGACCATGTCAGAAACATTATCAAATTTTCCGCAAAAATATTTTTTTTTTTATAAGCAAAGCGTATTTTTAATTTCAAATTCTAGTTACTCAGGAAAAAAAAAAAAGGCCAAAAGATCATGTATTCATTTCATTTAAATAAATCGCATATTTTATTTAAATATTTTAAGTTAAATTAATAACTAACCTAATTTATTTGTTGAATTTTATGTATTTAAAAGTATTGTTATAAATAAACGATATCACATGAAAATCGTTATTATTATTATTATTTTTTTTTTTTTAAAGATTTCCTATTTAAGTAGTCTGTAGCACCTAGCCCTCGATTTTTCCACACGTATTACCAAATTTATTTTCCCTTGTCAGTTCAAGTTATTAAATATTGATTTACATTATATTTAAAACAAATGGCTTAATCTTTTACATCACAATATTTATCCTTTTTTGAAGTCCAAACGTCGCCAAGAAACTATAAATGACATCGTAATCTTCAGGAAAATTCGCATCTGCTAACCCTTTATCCGCCGTTTGCAAAATATGGCAAAAATTGCGTTTACTCAGAAACAGATATAAATATGGTGATAGAACTTTAGGGTTAAGGGTTTTTGGAGGTGAAAAATCTATTAGACTTATCCTCGTCTTCAGGAATATTCACGTTAGCAGTTAACACTTTATCACATCGGTTGAAAAATATAGCATAAATTATTTAATCGCAAATGGTATAACGATTTTAATGAAAGTTGGTATTAAAGGTTTTTTGAGGTGAAAAATGATTGGACGTATCCTCATCTTCAGGAAACTTCGCGTTCGCTGTTAACCCTTTATCCAGCGATTGTAAAATAGGACAGAATCTGTGTTTAATCAGAAACAGGTATAACGAGTTTGATGAAAGTTTAGAGTTGAAGGTTTTATAGAGGCAAAAATAGATTGGACTTAACTTACGTTGAGGCAAACTCGTACTTTCTGTTAACCCTGTATTAGCTGGTTGCAAGTTCGGCAGAAATGGATTTTAATCAAAAATGGGTCTAACGATTTTAATAAAAAGTTAAGTTTAAAAGTTTTTTGAGAAGACAAAGCTATCTGACTTTTCCTGCTAGTCAGGATATTAGCATTCATTGTTAACCCTCCCCCCACACATAAAGTAAAAAGACAGAAACTTGGTTTTCAAAAATGGCTCAACAATTTTCATAAAACATAAGGTTTTTTTTTTTTTTTTTTTTTTTTTAAATGAGTCGATAAACTCATTTGACTTATCTTCGTGTTCTACAATACAATCGTTAGCTTTTAACCTTACACCGATGGTTGAACAGTAAGGCAGAAATTTGGTTTACACAGAAATAGATCTAACTATATTGATAAAACAGAGTTAAGTGTTTTATGAAAAAATAAACTCTTCTGACTCATCTTTATCGTCAGAAAACTTAGCACTCACTGTTAACATTCATTCCATTCATTGAAAAATATGGCGAAAACACTATTTTCTTGGAAATAGTCGAACGATTTTGATAAAAACTTAGGGCTGATGGTTTGGGTAAAATGATAAATCTATCCTTATCTCCAGGAAAATTACTGTTTACTGCTGTATTAATCCTCATTACACCCATTTCAAAATACGGCAGAAACTTTGCTTTCTTGGAAACTGCTCGAACGAATTGTGATAAATATTAAATGTTTCATTTTTTTTGAGAAGGCAGCTCGTCCTGAATAATCCTCATTTGCAGGAAAGTTAAAAGTCATAGTTAGCCCCTACTCCGCTCATGTATACTGTAGCAGAAATGTGCTGTTTTTTCCGAAAAAGAACTTAACGATTTTGATAAAAACAATTATCGTTTATTTATTTACTTATTTTGACAGGAAAAATTGTGTATCTGACTTATCCTCATCTTCGCATAAATTACCGTTCGTTGTTAAATTACACTGCGCCATTCGCAAAATGTAGCAAAGATATAGCAAAACATAGCAAAAATTTCTCAGAGTCTCTTTGAATGATTTTCATAAAAATTTAGATTTAAGGACATTTGAGTTTACAATTCAGTCTGAATTGCTCTTCCTTTTCAAACAATTAGCATTCATCCTTAATCCGCGTTTGTCCTTGGGAATGAATTGCCCCAGGTTTCCTTTCCTTCGAAAGTAATCGAATAATTTTGAAAAAAAAAAAAAAAAAAATTAGAGTTAGTGTTTTTGTGTGATGACAGTTCGATTTGAAATACCCTCATTTTCAAGATATTTAATGTTCATCTTCATGATAAGCACAGTATTTTTCTTCACTTCAGCTGGGAAAAATACTGGAGAAATTTGGTTTTCATGGAAATCACTAACGATAAAAAAAAAAAAAAAAAAAAAGCGTTATAGTTTTTTTTTAGACGAAAACCTGATCTGATTGGGGTTTCTAGATATTGGGGTTTCTAGAACTCACTTTCAAAGGAAATTAGAATTTATAAGGTTGAAATGAACTACTTTTACTAGAGCTACAATTTAGTTTCTAGATGTCGCTCACATAACTTTTTCTCGGTGTAATATATCATCTATCATTAGAACTTACATTAATTTAATCTATTTTAAGTGGTACAATGATATTAAATATATTTTTTAAAGTATTACTATCATATATTGTAAAACGAATTCTTATGATCGAGCATTTAAACAAAAACAAATGCAACACACAAATTTACAACTGTCAACATTGTGGAGAAAACTTTTCAATGCATCTTAAAAAAGAATTCAAGCAAACTATCTTGTTAAACAAATAAGTTTTTCAAAATTAAATTGAATCTGCCCTTTGGTAGACAAAATTTCATGTGATAGATATTTTCGCAAAAAAAAAAAAAAAAAAAAAAAAACCTTGATATAAGAAAAAATATTTTAAAAATTCAATAAATATAGAATAGAATAGAAGAAAATAAATAAAACATTATTAATTTGCTTTCCACTAAGTTAAAGTATGCTACAAGAAATATGCTTCAAGATATTTACAGCAGCAATAGCATTAATAATACATATTAAATTTCCCCTGAACCACTTACGTCAGGTTAAAAAACATTAAAAGCATTAAAAGCATTCCACAGTACAGTGCACTAACATAAATATAAAAACAAAAGAATTTTTATTTGGACTAATCTTTGCGAGGAATTTGAAAAAAAAAAAAATAAAATAAAATAAAATAAAGCAAGTACGATGTAATGAAATGTAAAGAACAGGAATTTTTCTTTTTCAGTTTCTTTCTTTTCGTTTTCTTTCTTTCTTTTCTTTCTTTCTTTTTTTTTTTAAATAAGGAATTTTCAAATATTACACTAAATATATTTTTAGCTATTTTAAGTACATATTTTTTCCAGGTATTTTAAGGCTGCATAATATTCAATCGATAAAATAAAATTGTAGAATAAATCGTATGTAATTATGGCACAAACTATGAAAGTGCGAATGAATACTTATTACGACGAAAGTAATGATGACAGAAATAAAGAATCAAATACAATTAATAAAGCTACCTGTTTGAGGTTCATAAAAAGAATTATTACCTCAGATTACTTTTTTTAATGTAAAAAACGAAATTGCTAATGGCATGAAAATGTAATTTTTTTGAGACATTCTAAATGCAGGAATGTGTGGATACATTTTTCTGAAAACAATAGTACTTTAAATAACAGAATTTGAATTAATAATTCATGGATAAATATTCCGGTATTAATTATGCATTTCCAGAACAAATAGTTTAACGCGTAAAAAAAAATAATAATAGTAATAATACATAATAGTAATAGTAATAATACATACAAGAAAAGATTATGGTCTTTTACAAAAAAGGAAACAAATTCTTTTTAAATGTCGTAATAACTTTTACGATGCTGTAAGGTCCAAAACGAATTATATAATTTTTTATTAAAGTGGATGTTTTTGTCATTACAATGGATTTTACATGCTACGAAACATGATTTTTTAAATATATATATAAATATAAATGTGGTAACGCTTTTGTTACCGACTGTACTTGTTACGTTATTTCCCCAAAAGATGTTTAAAAACCGTATTATAATTTATGCATGTGTTTTAAAAATATATATATTAAGGATTTTTCCTGAATTGAAATTTCAAATTTCAAATTTATTTTGATAAATTAATAATTTTTTCAGATGCCGCTGACATAATTATATTTTTTGAAGACATAATTATATTTATATTTTTATTTATATTTTTAATTATATTTTTACCTTTTTAATAAATTGTTAAAAAAGTAATGGAACACTTTATTATTATTTAGTTTACAAAATATAAAAATAAAGAACAATGCATCTAATGCTTAAATTCCTAAATGCGTAAAATCCTTTAAAGTACACCAGTTTCTTATCTTCTCATCATCTACATAAATAAAGGAAAGAGATTGTCGGCGGAACACATCCGGGGGAATCACTTTTATTTTTGATTGGTCTAGATTTAAATATTTTGGTGATGAAAGTCGGCCATTTTTTTAGTAAAAACTGATGAATTTTTTTAAAAGATACTGCGTATGTGTTATACTTTTTAAAAAGAGCTCTAAAAACTGTTCATTTTTTGTGAGGACACTATATACATCAAGTTATTAGATTTAAAGATATTACGTTGCAAAGTTTCACAATACGATGTCATTCGATTACTTTTATCTTAAAATAAGAGTCTAATATTAAACAAAAAACAGTCTAATATTAAATAATAATGAATAACTTTTTAAAAATTATCAGTTTTGAAGTTCTAAGAGCTGCAATTTTTAAATTATAGCGTACTTATTTCCCATACATAATCCAAATTTCTTAACAATTGTTGATTCATGCTTGAGAATCATTCACATAAGACCACAGAGCATTGTTGCAAAACGTGTGAAAAATGGAAAAAAAATATTTAATTTAATTTAATTTGTAATCTGTTATTTTGACTTTTTGATCTTAAAAGGAATTTTTATTATGTTACAAAGCCCAAAATGTGATACAAAAAGTAAATAGTGATTCAGTTCTTTTGAAAATTCATTTAAATTTAGTGACCAACAAAGCGAGCGTAGTCTGCTAATATTTAATAAAACTTAACAAATGTAAATGTTTCAAAAAGTTACCCACATTTCACTAATAATTAATATCAGCATAAAAAATCATATTGATGTGGACAAATGATGCACGTAAGAACGAGTCAAATTTTTAAAATGATAAACGGGCCACATTTTTGAAATGATAACCAAAAACATACTGAAACGAAAACTGCTAAACGATGAGAAGAAACTAACGAACTGAGACAAACCAAGTATGGTATGGAACAAGGGTGGCCAACCCGCAGCATGCGAGGACACTAACGATATTTAAAGCTTGACAACTTTGGTTAACACATTACAGATTTATGAATACCTTCTGACTTTTCGAAGTAAAAATACATTTCAATGATTATGGTAGCTAAAGAATCACATTGTTGTAACGGAATATTATAGATTCATTATTCATTCTTTTTATTATAGTTTTTAAAGTGTATGTCATAAATGTTTTATGATACTATTGTTAATTTATGAATGAAAATAATTTAAATTAATGAGTTCTGCTCCGAATCTTAATCCTGCCCTTTCCCGAAAAAAAAAAAAAAAAAAAAAAAAAAAAACATGTGCATTCATGATTTATACATCGGCAAATGTATGTACACATACACATATATACAAAAGGCGTGGTTCTCCTGTATAAAATAGATTTTTAATGCGGCCCACTAAATGCTTTGGGTTTAATAGGCCTGTTGTAGAACGTAGATTATCACCAGACATTGCCAAGAAGACAAGTGGAAGGAAATTCTTGTATAGGAAATTCTAGCAATGTTTCTAGCAATGGAAATTCTAACAATTCTAGCAATATTTGTGCTCTTTCACGAAAAACTAAAAATATTATTTACAAAAAAGTTCTACAGATCAGCCAACATGTTTCATCGACCTTCTGGATTGAGTTTAGAATTCATTTATTCATAACTTTCAGTAGAAATAGCATAAAATTGGAATCTTTTTAATTTAATTTAGTTAATTTTTATTCCAACTCCAAACCTTCTTTTCTTAGTTCTTGATATGATTCGGAAGTTCTATAAGTGCTTCTTCAACCCGAGCAGCGCAGGGTAGACCAGCTATTTATGCAATAAATTCTACAGCTCTGTCTGAAATCATTTTAATCATTTTTCTACGTGTTAAAAAGTGCAGAATTCACTTGTAAACTACGTTTGAATTTCTATTTAGATCTCTTTTCAAAAATTTCTCTTCTTATTTAAAAATAATTCTAATAATCTAATAAAATTAATTGACATGCCATATAAAAGAAAAAATATATATAGGAATTTAATCAATGACACATTTTTTTATGTGTCCTTGTTTGCATGAGGATAAAATTTTGCATGTAGAAGATCATAAGCAGTAATGTAGCTTTTAACATAGTATGGAAAACCAGTAAAACATAACGTTTAATAACGAGTTTGAAGTTTCATAAGTTTTGAAAATTCGATATACTTAAATAATCCTAGAGCAAAAGTCGACTTCAATGTCATTGCATGATCATCCAGTAAAGCAACACAATATCGCATGATTTTCTTAGAAAAATGCATACTCGAACACGTTTTCAGATATGTGATGTCACACAGTGATAACAGGGTTAAAATTTGGTAATCACATTGGTCTAAAAACTAGGAGAAACCATGATTTGCTCACACTGCTACACAGCCCATACAGCACAGAATGTTTCAGTTATGTTGCAAAAAGCTTACAATATTTCAAAAACGTAACACGTTTTAGTATGCTCTCTCATACCTTTCTGAAACATTCGCCCTTTTTGATTTTCTATCTGTTAAGTGATTGTAACGTTTCTGTTACATATCTGATTTTTTTTTTACGATCGCGGACATTTCTACATCTTTGAAACTAATCAGAAAGCAATCTGGACGTTTTTAAACGTTTCGGGAATGTTTATAATGTTTCAATGTCATATGATTGTTACGTTCCTGGAAAATTTTGTGCTGTTAGGGAGTGGATGTGAAAGATACCAGATGTCAATCATTAGAAATTACCTCTTCAAAAATATATATGACAGAATAACAAAATCCATGTAATTTTGGTTGCGTGTAAGAAATATCGCGGAGATTTCCCTTTGACCCGTGTACTCAACTCTTGGATTAAATGAAATCCTTTATTATGAGATAAATTTTAAAACACACACAGTCCATGTGCCACTTCGTAAATCGGATCACAACGCATATTCATTAAATTTTCGCAACAAATTATACCATTCCTATATATAATTTTGTATGCAAAGTGGATCTTGTTTAAATTAATTGTTAAAATGATATTTAGACAAAGCTTCTATGATATGTTGACCATTTATAAGGCGCAATTTCAATAAATCAACCGATTATCTCTTCGATTGTTTTTCAGAATTATGTATGACCATTCATTGGAAATTAATTACCTGGTTTTATGACTCCTAAAAGCATTCCTCTTGATCGAGACACGTTGCATTTATTGTGTTTGGAGGCTTGCTTCTCGTACTGTTTCACAAATGTAAAATATTCTGAATAATTCTGAAACAAACGTTACTTGCGCTTTAATGTTGGATGTTTATCTTCTTTACATGAATTTAAGATTGTTTTGTTTTCAGATTAAATGTATATGGGAATCAAATTTATTGTTTTTACCTTAAAACAGGGTTATGTAAGGATTGAATGAATTTAACATCACATTAAAACTATACATAGGGGGCAAATGGCAACGATCTGGTATTCGCCCCTATATTACCTTAAAAAATAAAATTGTCTTTTGAAAAAAAAGTCACTGCACTTGTGGTTAGACGAGTTAGATTTATGTTATATATTTTTCCTTCGAAGTATAGTGCAAACATGTTTAGTCAAGCTTTTAAAATTGTAGCATTCACTTTTGTTTGGAAATTTATAGTGCTGCACCGAGTAACTTTGGCCGAGTACCGAGTAGTTGTAAGAAAGAATAATTGATGCATTTATGAAGAAATGTGCACAATTTGAAATAAAAAAAAAAGGCTTTTGAACATAAAATTTAGTTAAATAGTAAACAGCATGCTTTCATGTAGAACTTTTGTAGTGTATCTATATATTAATAGGCAAGCATAAAATTTGTAGCCCCTTTTTAACATATTAATTATGGGAGTAGAGGGTTCAAAATGGTATCATTCGAAATGTATGGTTAGCCGGAAGGTGCGAAAACAAATATTATTTTCTTACGACGTCAAGAAGGTATTTAAAAATTCATTTATTTTTTATGCATTTTCCCTTTTATACACGTATTCCTTTACATTAAAAAATACCTAAAAGTAGACAGTTGTTAAATCTGGCAATTTCATAAAGCTCAAATAAAACCATAGACACAGTAATTTGTATAATGTAGCATTACTATACGCAAGCGAAGTGATGACGTCACTTTCTGTCCATGGAGCCATGAAAAAGATTTTCTATGTTAATCGTCCATTGGGTTTTTTGTAAAAAATTATTAAAACATAACGGAAATTATCTGCCGATTTTAATTCCGATATTTGGGTATAGTTATATATAAGTTACTGTCTACATGTGTTTGATTGAGTCATTTTTTCTGTAAAATTGATAAAATTTTAATTTAAAATCACAAAACTCCAGAAAAAAAAATTGCTAACTTCCAGTTTCGAATGTAAACATAAATATTTCATTTCAAAGGGTGATATTTAAACAATAAATATTCAACTAATATACAAAATAAAAGGAAAATGGATTTGTTACTAACTGTTGCATGTATAAGTAGACGATACGGAAAAAATTCCGATTTCCGTTTTTTGCTGAATTTACATGTTTTGAGCTTTCTTTACGTTTCAATTAACTGAAATTGTCTACTTATTTTATTAAAAAAGTGTCTTTATTGCTAGCTTTTGTGGGTAGAAGAAGCAAGCAGAAGATACATAAAAACTTTTGATTTCCGGTTTTCGATGAATTTACACGTTTTGAGATTTCCTTGCATTTTAATTAAGTGAAATTGACTACTTATTTTTATTTTTTAAAAAGTGGATTTATTATTCTTTCCTCTGCATATATAAGTAGAAATTATACGATTCAGAAAAGTTTTAGATTTTCTGTTTTCGATAAAGTTACACGTTTTGAAATTTCCCGAACTCAATTCGACCATTTTTGAAAAGTATTTTTTTTTTTTTTTTTTTTTTGTTCAAACACTGTACTTTATGAACCAATCGAATTAGTTTAACAGAATTTGATACTTGGTTGGGCCTTGGTTTGACATGGTACCTATTAGCTTCTGGCTGTATCACGTTGCGATTTTCTCTCATTTCAGGAAAGGCTAACATCTACAGAGAGAAATAGTTATATTAAGTAAAACTTCGCTCATTGAGTTAGAGTGAATATCGGCAAACAATTGCCGCAGCTGTGTTGCAATTGCATTCCGTTTAGGACAAGGCAATAACTTTGCTTTGCCTCGCTTTACAAAAAAAAAAAAAATTCGAGTTTCAACCACTGGGCGATACTAGTATACATAATTACGTTCATTGCTATATTTTGATACTTTCAGCATAGTGGATTACTAAAAACATAACTGATAACTTTATTCTTTACATCTTTTTCAGATGCGAAATTATCATCCTCAGATAATTCTTGGAGAATATAAAAGTTACTAGTTACTAAGGCTTAATTTAAAATACATGAAATCCACATATGAAAGGGGAACATTAAAATATTTTATAATTTCAAACATGATAAGCTTCATTAATCTTCAGATCGTAGAAATGTAAAATGACAGGTGGTTTTGGGCCATAATTGGCAAAACAACAGATTTGCTTATGAAAATACGTTTTAAATAGCGTTTTAGTGTATTTACTTTTTTTATATATAACGTAAAATGCCATAAGCCTTTACTCGGTTAAATGCCCCCTCCTCTTTTCACATCCTTGTTGTTGTTGTTGTTGTTTTTAAAATATTAAATAAACGCACATTTGGCTCAATAGTAGACTGTATCCGAATAAGTGATAGTTTTTTACGTTATTTTATAGTATAAAATTCAAAATAAATCTTTTCTTACCGATTTGAAAGTGTCTTACTTTTATTTGCACAAACGTATAACGAAAATTTTGTGTTAATATTACATAGAGGTTCATTTTTTTTCTAAAATATTTTATTTTTGTCTGATTTATAGATACAATTTTATGTACTAAGTTTTTATAAAATAATGCACATTCATATTACATTCATACAAGATAGTTATAATTAAAAGCTTATATTATGGATCATCTCTATACTAAGTTTAGTAACAGTCCGTTTTAACTGCAGAAAGCTGTTATAGCAAACATTTTAATTATAATGTCTCTGTATTTATATTTTCATATTTTTTTAGTTTAGCTATAAAATAAATATCTCTCATTAACACATTTCTTTCAATAATGCATAAAAATAGTCAAATTTCCATAACTACTCGGTATTAGCCGAATACATAGCCTAAATTTGGCCGAGTACCGAGTACTCGGCAAATAGGCCTAGTAAGCCGAGTGCCGAGTATATACCGAGTACTCGGTACAGCTCTAGAAATTTATCTATAAGGGAACAGTGTACTTTTCCTGAGCGAAAATCGACAAAAAAAAAAAAAAAAAAAAAGATTTTTTTTTTCCAATTCAAATATTACTGTACACAACGAAAGCTATCGTTTACAAAAAACCGCAGGTGAATATGACGTTATCAGCATTTAAAAAAGTTAAATGCCCGTTTAAAGGGCTGTCAAAAGGTAAACAAAACGCAAACAAAAATAAAGTATTTCTTATAACAGCAATTCTTATATCGATATTTAGAAATATGTCTTACTTATTGATATAATAATATAAAAATATAATTAAAAATATATATATGCTTTCGGATGTTTTGAAGAATGCGTATGAAAGATAAGTGTGAAAATAAGCTTTAAATGCGTTTTTCTAAAAACATCTTAATTTTGGATGAAAATACATTAAATTTATAATTTAGCTTCTTTTTCCTTTAATTAATAAAACTTGTTATGCATTTTAGAATCTGATTTCAGAAAGTTTATTAAAAACTAATTAAAAGTCATTTAAGTGCAAAATTATGACAAAAAAATTAAAATAACTATAAAAAAGAATTTCTAAACAAAACACTATTCAAGGAATTTAATAAATAATAGCAACTTTCGTTTATGATGTATTTATGAGTGTTTTAAAGGTAAAATTAAGATAAAATATAAAAATTTAAAACGCATGGAAAATTAAAAAAAATTTTAATAAAATTAATTATTATTATTTTTTAATTAAAATCTATATTTGTATTAAGATTTTTAAAGGTTACTTGATATACTTATATTGAAATAAATATCGATACAAAATATCATATCTTTATGAAATAAATTTAAAAAAAGAAAGTTAACGCCCACTGTTCCCTTAAGAAAACTGTTTAATTATTAATAATAAAACTTTATTTGTTAAAAAACATCAAACTTTTATTTTATTTTGTCTTACGTTCAAATAGAATATAGTGCAAGAATATGTCAAAACAGAATCTACTTCTAATATACTTTAGGAACAAAGAAATTATAATTGTTAGGAGAGTTATAAAAAAATATATATATCGTAGGATTATAAACATTAGAATCAATGAAAAATCCCCATTAATGGAGACGGATCGAAAGATTTTAAAAGGTTACAAATTATAAAAGATTATATTATTTCCAAAAGGTTACAAAAGAAGATCGACTATAATTGTGTCTCTAATGCGACAATCTGTAACCAACATATTCACGAAATTTATGAAATTAAATTCTTTAAAGTTCAAGATCTAAAACTGTAAATTTCTGGTCAATGTGAGTTATTTTACAGATATTGCAGATGAATTTAACTCTTAAGCTAATCGTGAAAACAACAACGCCATCATAATTTTTTTACTTTATTTATTTATTAATTAATTATTAATATATATATATATATATACAGAGCCCGAAATTTCAACCCAGATTACACGCGTCGAAAAAAAATTTTACTCGCCACAAAATAGGGTTGTCATTTATTTTTCTTTCTTTAACTATTTGAAAGGCTTTTACATATAAGTCTAAAATTACATACATTAAAAGTGTGTGATATATCATCATGTTTCATAATCATCTATAATTAAAAATAATTATAACGCATTTGAGATTTTTTTTTTTTTTTTTGTCAAACAATATCTTGTGAAAATCTTTTTATTATGAAAGTTTAAGCTTCGTTATTTATCTAATTGGTTACTTAACTTTTTATATTAGAAATGCCTTTTTCGTCCATTTTATTTTGTATTCAGACGGAATGTCAATGTGTATAACTTGTTCATTATTGTCATTTGAAGTAGCCATTTTGGAAGAAAAATTTCGATAAAATTGTTGCTTACAAATCATTACAAGGGCAAATCTCTGGCGTTTTAGTAAAAAGCTGGAAAATATGAACTGTTTTTTGATCATTATTCAACAAAATAAACATAGGCAGTATCTTTAAAAGGGCTCGCGCTCATTTTCATGTGACAGTATCGCATAGGCAAACTTTCGCATATCTCTTCTCTCGGATATTGGGCGAAGGACAAAGAGGCTCTCTTCTTGTCTATTTTCCTTCTGCTTGGAGAAGTAACAGTTGGAAAATACAAAACTGCCGAAAAGGTCAAACCTTTTATGTATGCACTAAGCATTTATCCTTTTCCAGGCTGAGGCGATATCGGGCAGCGCACACACAGACTCGACTCTCTGAGAATCTAAAAAGGAGTTGTTAAATATTAGTTATAAGATGGCAAGAGTTTGCCATATTTAAATCTGTAAAAAGAATGTTTTCTGTCACCGTATCGTGTAAGAATTCAATCTATAACTAGACCAAATTTTTACTCGCCACAGTAAAAATTCCACTCGCCATTGGCGAGCTGGCGAGCGGAAATTTTGCGCCCTGTATATATATATATATATATATATTGCGTCTTATATTTTAAGTTTAGTATTTAACATGAATGTTAAAAACAAATATCGTGAAATTTGAAAAAAATAAAAGAAAAGAAAGTAAATAAAAAAGTTCAGAATGACTGCGTTACCTATAGAGCGATATGGCACCAAAATTTCAAATAATAATGATTATTATAATTCTAATAATAATGATTCCGAACAATATTGCATTTGCTTTTTAGCGCGATTCGATGCTATACATGATTAAATAAACTGTGTGATTATAAAAAGTACTACATAGCAGTTAATGCCATCGATGAGTTGAGGTGAGATGCCGAGATATTATGTAAATAGTGTATGGAATAGCTCCGAAACCTCTTTGAGAATGTACTGTAAAATATAATATTCTTTAATTTTTCTGCGATGCAAACAAATAAATTTTAAACTAAAGAAACTACTTAATTAACATACAGATAGACAAATATTTTCTATTGGGTGTAGTAATAAGTTGTAAAGTGAATTTTGTGTGACGTCTACAATGAAATAGCTTACTAATCAGTACACAACGTTTACGTCATGTAATAGGAACTATTTCAGAGTTAACAAACCAGCGCATAAGTTGGAAAAAATTAAACTAGATTTAAATTTCGAATATGAAAGGTATCATACGATAAGTCATTTATTCTTCACTGCACGTATTTCTCAAAGGAAAAAGTTCCACAAAAGCATTCCAATCAATCTGTTCTATTTTCGTGTAGAAAATCTTAACAAAATGTACATGGAAATTTTTTTTCTGATGTTTTAAAAATGGAGATATTGATGTTACAGGTTGAGAATGCAGCGACGCTTACCTCAAGACAAGGCATGAAAATCTTCAAGCAATGCTCGACGAAGATGTATTTCACAAGCAAAAAGAACCTGCTGAACAGTTAGGAGTATAAAATAATGATTTCGCATCGTTTATGCGAAATGGGGAATATTCAGATAGCGGAAAGATAAATGCGACATTTATTCAGCCAGAAGAATAAGACTGGGCGTACCTTAAAGTGCTTAAATCTGCTCAACAAGAACACAGAAAATCGTAGCGGAAGATGTAAAATGAATATGTTATGATACTAAAACGCAAAAACGCTAGGTGAATCTCAACAAAGGAACCATATCGACGTCGAAACGAATCATTCACTGCAAAACAGTTTTCCTATGTATTTGGAGGGTTAGGAAGAGTGCGCTTTTTGTTACGAACTTTAAGAGCCAGAATAAGTGTAGCTGCCGAAAACTATAAACACCGATTCTTTCGTTTAAACCGGTAAATTGATCAAAAATATATCTACTTACGGGGTGCAAACCATTGCACCCCGTAAAATTGCTTCGTGATAACGTAAGTTTTCATGTTGAGAAAGAGGTTAAGGATATTTTAGGGGATATTTACGTGTTACTGGGACATTTTGGAGCACCTGGCGTATAGTTTTGGCACGGCCCTTTCACGTTGTTATTTGTTTCCGTCGATGCATAATGTCTTATCTTCTGCACACTTACGGACAGTGGACGAAGAATGTAAATGAGTTGACGACTTAATCACGTTATATGACGAATGATCATGCCACGCGTATGCTGCCAGATATATGGTTGTTGGTGTTCGATTATTATGCAGAATGTTCTGGTGAAGAAATCTATTATTCCTAATATTTAATTACGTGTTAATATTTTGAAATATGCTTTAACTTATTACTATACCCAATAAAATCAGTTCAATCGTATTCATAGTTTCCTAAAACGTATAAATCTATCAGAAACTTTATATCGAAAACTTCAAGAATATAATATATATTATACAGATATCAAAATAAAAGTCAAAATATATGTAAAAAAAGTTTTTTTTCTTTAATCTGAATATAATTTAATTTTGTATCATACATTAAACCGAAGACAGTAGGTACATTTTTATGTACTTTATTAGGTTATGACTTTTAACATACAAAATAAATAACAAAACTAAATATATTTTATGTATTTCTTATAACATATAGCATAGATTTTGCATATACAGGTTAAAACAACAAATATAATACATCTTTAAATAATTTCTATTGCTTAATCTATGATTAATGTTCGCTGCAATTATTTAACACGTAAATTTCTAACTAACTTAATATTTCTTTCCCAATGAAATTGTTTTGTAATATTTCAATTGTCCCTCAATATTTAATATCCTATCTATGAACCTGTATAGTTTCCTTACCGTATGAATTCATTCTTACTAAAATTAATTAAAATGTGTATCAAACAATTAAATTTTGTTTTGACAGAATTAAATTACGAAAGAAAAAGCCTTTTGTAGAGAATTTTTTAAGGAAACCCCTTTTACTTTTTGATTTAAATATATTACACATTAAATCTGTGGTTTCGATAGTGTATCTTGTATTTTTTTTTCTTTCATATTAATAAACAGGCATATTTATATTCGATTACTAAAAGTAAATATACTTGCACTTCGTAAAAATACATATTTTGTTTAGTTATTTAAAGTATTAGAAATCGAACAAAACACTTTTATATGTGTCAGATTTTTTTTAAATGCGAACAATTGAAAGTTAAGCGAAGTTTAACTTTTTTTTTTCTTTCTTTAAATATTTATGTTGTTTTGATACGATTTTAAAATTTGTCTCTGCGAAACTTTAACGAGATTTGCAGTATTTATTAGTTTCCTAATCTAGTAATTGTTTTCCCTAAAGAAATATCTCTTAACTTATCTGTATAATGTTTTAATTTTTAATCAGTTACCGCAACAGTTTTCACCATTCCTTAATAATTGAAAACAGGGCTTTTGTGTTTCCTTTGCAAATAACAGGGTGCATTGTCTTTTATCTTAGTAGAATTCTCAACATCGTCGATAAATCTTTCTCGCAATCTGTTTCCTCATTGATTGGGAGTTTGTTGATGGGAAATTCTCAGACAATTAATGGATTATTGCGTCTTGTATTACAACAAGGATAAATTTTAGCTGCAGAGTTATAAATTTATGATTTCCATAAACAGATTCTGTGCTACAACTGTACTATTCAGCATGTTACGGATACATGAAGGCAAATTTATTTCAGAAAGGAAAATAATAAATTGAAGTAACGTGTGGCTTTATATTAATATTGATTATTTATTCTTTTTTTTTTTTTTTTTTTTTTTTTTTTTTTTTTTTTAATTTTCTTAATTATTAAAAAAAAAAAAAAAAAATCCCTAAATTATTTATAAAGGATTTTTATAAAGAATTATTAATATTCAAGTTATGAAATTTTTGTAGCTAATGTATAAATTTCATATAACAACCGAAAGTTTGTGAATAAACACATGGTTGTAATAAACACGTAGATTTTATTGTACACAAAAGTTAAAGATAACAATGTAGTGAAAATTATTTTAAAGATTTCATAGCAAAAAACATACTCTGTAGGAAAATATAAATATTATAAAATTTGAATACTTTGATAGATTTTCTTTTTTAAATTATTCTAAAGTAATAGCTTAGATGTATGTAAATGAAAAATATTTTAATCTTCAAATACACATTCTCAGGTAATCGCGCGTAATTAAAATGGTATTGAGTAATATACAATTTTTTCTAATATAATGCAGTAGTATATATCAGTGCCCTATATATGTTGTTAATTAAGTAGATTTTAAATATAGTATATATTAAAATGAATGCAGCGATTTCCAGCAAATAATCATAAAATCATCAATAAGAAATGTAATTAATGTATTTAGTCAAAATATGCTTAGGGTTATTCTACTTTCATGGGATAAACTCGGAGGGGAGATAGAGACCATCACAAAGATTGAGAATTGTATAGGATCCTTTGACCGCAATCGTCACTTCAATATTTTAAAATCTGGATGTTTTTGGTTATTTTTTTTAACAAAAAAATCCTCCATATATGGTTGTTGCTCTCGAATGTTGTATTTAAAAAAAAATTACATGGTAATGCTTGTATAAAAGAATATACGTAGTAATAATTATATTTTTAATCGATGTATATATAGCATTAATTGCATTAATACGAACACATGTGTATGATTTTGCGACATAATGAAACATACAAGATTTTAAAATTTATACAGTAACCAAGAAACTAGTGAGTTGTTCATATTTGAATATATCTCTAGTTCCTTGGTTATTTGTAACTCTTCTACTCCATTCTATCTAAATTAATTTCCAGGTTGATGAATTAAATTTCTGAATTGAAATTTCGTGGCCGTTTGGCGTTATGCCATGTTTAAATTTGTCACTTGATATAGCTGTTTAAATGCAGACTCGGTGACCTTGTCAACGTAAATTATGTGAGAAGTGCCGAGCTGGTTATCAGCCAGGGTAACTCAGTGGTTAGAGCATCCGCGCGTTATGCGGAAGGCCCGGGTTCGATTCCCGGCTCTGGTATTTTTCACATAGTTAGTAAAAAATCAACCTTCTACTCCATTCTATCTAAATTTATTTGTAACTCTGCCTACTGCGTAAATTTTAAAATATTTTATGTTTCATTATTTCTCAAAATGATATGCAATGCTCGTAAGAATGCAATCAGGGCAATAAATACTAGGTCTATTTTGAATTAATAAAATGACACCGAAAATGTTTGTTTAACAATAATTATATGGTACTTTACCAGTTATCATCTTAAAAGTTTCCCAATAATATCTTATATATTATCCAGGTTAAATTTTAATCAGTGTCAGAATTTTGATTCAAAAAGACAGAACTTTCCGGTAGACTTGACACATAGATTAAAAGAAATATATATTACTACGTATATACCTTTATGTAAACATCAGCATGAAAACTTTTTTTTTCTTTTTTTCTAAATGTAATATTTGAAAGCCACGTCCATATCTGGATTTTATTGTTAAAAATAACCAAAATCATCAATTTTTTAAAGGATTAAAATTGCGCTTTAGCTCGTAGGTTCCTAAGTAAATCTCAATCCTTGCGATGATCTCTACCCCCCTCCAAGTTTGTCCCATGACTGCGTAAAAACCCTGTAAATATATAGTTTCGAATAGAGTATATACGAATAAATATATAGTTTCGAATAGAGTATATACGAATAAATATATAGTTTCGAATAGAGTAATAACGAATACAGCAATACATAATTTACGATAAGTTTACTATGCAAAATGCAATCAATGTATTTATTCAAAAGGAATACGCTGTAAAAAAGGCTATACATGAGTTACGAATAACAGTCAGTAATTTTACTTTTCCTTAGTTGACTGTATCGTGCTGAGGATATTTTGCATCACAATATGCACCCGATATGGATTCTGGCATCTTCTCTATGAGATGACATGCCCAGCTTTCCTTTACAAAAGAATTTTACCTCGCCACACTTCCTGACTGAAATTCCAGTTAAATACGTACCTGAACGTTGGATTAGTTGCGTAACTGCCCTAGATAATGCACTGTAGCCTTGGCGAACAGCTTCTCCGGAACAAACGACTTTTTATTGTGACCTTTTTATTTTATTTATTTATTTTTATTTATTTATTTATTTTTGAGTGTGTGTGTATGTGTTTGTGAAAATTCGTAAAAGGTAGAGTGTATGTGTCTCAAAGTGTAAAAATCATAAAGGACTTGAAAATCTGTGTCACAGCTACTATCGACAGCATCGGTAAAGACATATACTACATACGTTTTGGCAAGAATTGAATTAACGATTTGATTAACATAAGGAGCGCATTCAAAACTTCCCTAGAGTAATTCTATCTGTATGTGTCATTTGAATAAATACATTATTTGCATTTTGCTAATTACACCTTTGAAATGAGGCATTCATTTTGACTTAACCTATATATAAAATACAAAGAAAAGTCGCGAGTAGCTCTTTATCTCCGCAACCATCGGTCGTAGACATATACTTCTAATTACAGAATGTTTTAAAATAGGTAAGCATTTAGAATCTGGTATGTTTAAATAAAAAAAAAAATCAAAATTTTGAAGGTTACAAAAATTAACTTTTTATACAGTTCCGAGATCCCCATAGTCATATTCGGTAAAAGCTGGCACTCATTCCGATAAATATAACACAAAAAGTGTTATTTTTGTGTGCTCGAAATTAATTGACATGTTTAGTTTCGATGTCCGGGATTCTTTTTTTTTTTTTTTTTTTTTTTTTTTTTTTGCATTTTTTAGCCTTTATTAAGGGGTTGGTTTAAAAATCCTTAATAAAGTTCAAAAGTTGTTATAGGGACCAGGAGATTGCATAAACATTTAGTCTTTTATTTAAAAAAAAAAAAAAAATTGCTTTTTTAAATTTAAACATGCTGTATCATAAATGCTTACATTTTTTAAAACAATTTGTAATTAAAAGTATATGTCTGCGAACAATGGTTGCGGAGATAAAGGCCTCCTCGCGACTTTGCTTTGTACGCTGTATATTAACTACACAAGCTAATATTCCTTTTCCTAACTATTTTCTTACGGCTGCTAATTTTTACTGATTTTCAAAATATGTAAACTATAAAAAATACTTAAAAATATTAGCATGTTAATATTTTTAGCAGACCTACGCATATTCCATCAATCACATGTTTTGTAAAATTTCCGAAAAAAAAAAAAAAAACATGTATATATATATATATATAAATATATATATATATATATATATAATTAATATTTGCATTGATAAAAATAAATAAATAATTTTTTTTTTTTTTTTTTTTTTGTGAAATAAATGTTTAATTCGTATTAAAATTACATAAAAAAAAAAAAAAAATAATAATTCATATTGAGTTTCATAATTGTAAAAAAGGTTTTATATCAAACATTTCCGGCCATTTTACTTTTCAAATAAAAGTAAATATCCGGCCATTTTACTTTTCAAATAAAAGTAAATAATCATAATCATCGTGATAAATAAATATATAATAACAAATAAATAATAATACATAATAAAAGTAAATAATAGATAATAAAAATAAAAAATCATAAAAAAGAATATAATCATACGTATTATAAAATCGTCATTGCACAAAAATTTGCTAGAACCACTTATTATAATACTTTCATGTAGAAAAATATATATTATTAACTAACTTATTGAGATTCTATAATTTTTATGTAAATTTTTTTTTCAAGCTAACATTAATAAAAGTTTTTAAAGTTTCAACCAATATAGAACGATATTATTTAATTACTAAATCTTAAAGAACAAAAATATTAAATTACCAAAAGGAATAATTCAACTGCATTGGGAATAAACTGTTTATTAGTTTCTAGTTTCTTTAAGGCGATATCCCTGCCCCCGACTGTCTAAAATTTTGAACCCAAAGCCAATTACTCGCATTAATCCGCAGGAGCTCTAAGTTTGTAAACTCTTCCGAATTTATTCTGCTTTGTTTACCTCGCTAACTGGGGACGGAAATTGCATGTCTAAAGTGCAACAACAGCTTTATCTTTTTCCTTTTTTGAGAAAACTTTCAAAGCGTCCGATAATTCTTTATTATTGCTTTTGTCACTGATGAGGAAACTGCAGACGGGTAATAAAGATTCACTAATCAGACAAATAATGGATATTGTGGCTGATTTTACTTAGACAACAAAGAGAAAAAAAGAGAGAAAAAAAATCGTTAATTAAACCAGGATAATGCTGGTATATCATGTCAAAATTTCTCTGAATTAGAACAAATGTTGTGGAATTATAAAGATATTCTAAAGATTATTTCTATTGAAATAAAAGATTCTAATGAAATAAAATTTTCTAGAAATATTGGTAAAGTGTGAAACGTAAAATGTAAAGAACAAAAATGAATTTATTTATATCATAGGGTTTCTAAAATAGGTTTATGTACCAATTTTCAAGAAAATCATTATAACCGTTTTTGAGATACTGACTTTTACCAAAGCTTGGCATAATTAATTGTTGACCAGAAAACAACAATTACACGCAAAAGGATATTTAAAAGAGGGTTAATATTGCAAGTTTTAAAAAAATTATCATACAGCTGTTTTGAAAGGAACGCACTTGTAGGACCTCAAATTCAGCTATTTATACAGGTCGCCTATCAATTTTCCTGAACTAACCAACTATATATTTCGAAAGCATATCTAATAGAATGTTTTAACAGCAATTTTGAAGAAAATCATTAGAGTGGTTTTTGAGGTACGGACTTACGGCCCCACTTTCGGTTTCGGATGTCCCACTTCGGGTTATCCAATTTTCACCAAGATTTGGAAAATTCATCTGTACACAAGACCTCTTTCAATTATGAAGTTTCCTAGTTCAATCTTTATTAGTTTCCGAGATATAATAGCCAGATGATTCCCTACATACACATACACACACATACACACAGACCAATTGCCAAAAACCACTTTTTTTCAAAATATCAAAAATAAACCATATAAAGGTATACCTGAAAAAGTATTTCATTCATTTTCTTGTATTATTTTAAACAGTTTTTAAAAAAGATCTTATACCTACTAATGTCTCACACATTTTCACTGAGGTGTTAAAGATGCGCTTTACTTAGAATGCCACAAAAAAAAAAAAAAAAAAAAAAAAAATCTTACTGGATTTGTTTCTTAATTATTATTACTATTTTGTACTAGGCGTCTTAATGTCATTCCCTTAGAATTAAAACCAAATACTAAAGATTAACTAAATTTTCAACACTTCTACAATACATAGAATGATAGAAATATACAATATTTTTATTTTATTTATTTTTTTTTTTTTGTTTCTCGGAAATTACGCTTTAGGAAAAAATTTTAGGCATAACATTTTATTCTTGAAAAATGAAATTATCTGAAGGATTTAAATATAAGAGAGAGAGAGAGAGAGAGAAAGAAACAAATCACATTTTACACATTACCACACACAGTTACAACTATTGATATTATTTTATTTAAAAATCGGCATTTGTAATAAAAAGTAGAAAAGTCTATTCAATGTATTAATACGAAATATTGATTTCACACATCTTTAATGCGTATTAGGCGTACAGGGTATATCCCGGCGACTTGGAATCATAAAGCAATCTAAGGTCGGAAAGAGTCTGTCGAGGTTATACACAGAAACATCAGAAATAAAAATGCTCCACGTGAATAATAAATGAATATTTGCTTTGAGAAAACGTGTACATGAAAAAAAGAAAAATATATATAGGAACATTGATCAAATATAGCGTTCGAAATTTTGCCCATCCACTTCAGTTCAGGCGTCACGTCTACGTTTCGTAAAAAATACCGAACGTTTTTTAATAATCCACGGTTGTTTCAAATTTCTCCTTCAGCTATGCAATTCGGGAAATCAATTTTTTTTTTTTTTTTTTTTTTTTTTTTTTTGCTATGTCATCGGTGTGAAGCAAAGTATAAGAAATAATTCCGAATGCTCAATTAAAAAGTATCTAGTAAAAAGACTCATATTTCATCAAATATTGAACATTTTCATATTCTATTTCTTATTGTATATTAAGTCTTAATACATATATATCCATATATATGAAATCGTTTGTCTTGAGTAAGTGCGTGTGATAGTGAGTGAGAGACTGATTCATCATCGTCCAGCCCAAACACCTGGACCTAGAAGCATGAAATTTTGTGATAATGTTCCTTCTGTTACACAGACATTCACTAAGAAGCGATTTTACAAAATTCGCTCCCCAAGGTGGGGAGGGAGGGCAAAACGTGATTTCACAAAATCCTTCATGTACCTCAAACAAAAAACAGATATCCGTAAAAATTTTGCTTTAAAATATATAACTAACACAAATATCTATAAACGCATTTATGGAATTTTAGAAATTCGGTCCCGAAAGGGAAGGGGGGTGGGCAAAACGTTAATTTCCCATAATCCTATATTTCTAAAAAAAAAAAAAAAAAAAAAAAAAACAGATATTCATGAAATTTTTGCTCTAAAATATAGCTAATACCTAAAAACCAATTTCTGAAATTTTAAAAATTCGGCGTCTAAAGGTGTGTGTGGTGGTGGTGTGGGGGGGGGGTCAAAACATGATTTCAAATAATGATTTATATCGCAATATATATATGAGATTTTTGCTCTAAAATATAGGTCACACAAATATCTAAAAACCAATTTCTGGAATTTTAGAAATTCGTCCCAGGTGGAGCGGAAAAGGGGGCTATGCGGCAAAAAAAAAAAAAATAGAAATACAGTTAGACGCCGTTCAAAATTGGTACAGATAGGTTTTAGAGGCCTGCTAGTCGAATGAGGATATTTTAGAAAGTGTAAAGTTATTAGTAGGGGCGGGAAGGGGAGGGGTGGAAGAGCAAAAATATAAAAATAGAGTTAGATTGTTAAAAATTGGTACATAAAGGTTTTTCATACCTACAAATCGATTGCGGATATTTACGAATTTGTAAAATTTTTAGGAGGCACGTATAGGTTTTTAAAAGCTACAAATCGAATACAGATATTTTCAACAGGGAAAAAATATTAGGATAGACGGGAAGGGGGGACGAACGGGCAAAAATATAGAAATAAGAATTAGAGCGTTGCAAAATTGTATTATTAGGTTTTAAGACTCAATAAATCGATTGCGTATGTTTTCGAAAGTGTAGAATTATCGTGAGTTGCGGGAAGTCAGGACGGGCGCTGGGGTAAAAATAAAATTAAAGAAATTTAGATAGTACGTTGAAAATTAGTATTATTAGGTTTAAAAGACTGAGAAAATGCGCACGCGCAGTGCACAATTTGGTGCGACATTTTTCATGTGTGACATGACCCAGTGCGACATTTTTCCCGATCAGAATTTATTTTCTCTCTTTTTTTTTTTTTTTTCACATGACAAAAATTAATGGATTTTAAGAATTCATTAATTATAGTGATTTATTTAAAAATAGTGACCAGCGAAGCGGGCGTATCCTTTTAGTATATTTATATATAATGGTATCTTATTTTCTTTTATATTCTGGTTCCTATCTTATTTTTATATTCTAACTCTACTGTAGAATGTATTATGTAATGTTTTCAAGGAATGGCATTTCACTGAGTTGAGTTGCCTTGCATGTTTTCCCCGAAAAACGGACATTTCTTTAATTTTTTAAATAATTTTCTTCAATGTACATGTTATTTTCATAAAAAAAAAATAAATAATTGTATGAAGAATCGTAGTAATATGCTACAGTTACAAAACATTTCAAGCATTTTTACTTACAGGGTGATCCTAAATATTTTTTTCTTTTATATTGTAGCTGGTTTCTTTTAAACCTTCAGGACGAAAATTTCTCTAAAACACATGATTTGTGACATGTCCTTTTCATCCATGAAGTTTTAAGATAATTAACAAAGAATTATTTTCCATATATTTGACAAAACGTTGAAAATTCAAAATTTCCGTTCATTTCTGATAAGATAGTGTAATTGATTTGAAGAGTTAATGCATAACTGAATAGAAAATTTTATGTTTGAATATTTTACATAATAAACGTATTTTTACAGATCTCGTGGTTTATTTACCTTGCTTTTAAAAGCAAATCCAAATATAGGGTTTTCATTTTTATTTCTTTTTTACTATGATAATTCTAAAAAAGAAATATAGTTCCTTTGGTTCAAAGCATTTGAACTATTCTAAAAAGAGAAAGAAAATTTTCGATCTTGTCTTAAATTTCCTTAAGAACATGAAATATTTTTAAGTTTCAAAAATTTTTTTAAACGGAAAACACTCCTTAATTTTTATAAATATTGCTTTAAATTATAAAATCGAAATAATGAGTTTCTTTCTTTAGCTTTCGATGCGACGATCAAATAAAAAATTCATTGTTAACTTGTCCTTCCATTATATATACTGAAAAGCAATTTATTGGCCTCGTAATTTATAAATAAATAAATTTATCCTTAAATCAAACTTGAAAAACATTACTTCTATCATGTACAGATGATAAATGAAGCAGAATTGATCTAACTCTCGCTATAAGTCTCTTGAACATTCATTTATATCTTTTGATGATTTGTCATGAGAGCAAAATGTTGATAAATATATCCTATATTCAATGGTTTATCTCATTTTTTTTTTTCTTTTTTAGCTTACACAAAAAATAATAAGACTGTTTTCCATGAATAATTTATGAATTGTGTATTTAAGTTTTAAAGATAACATCTAAAGTTTTAATTTCATAACAATAATTACATGACTTTATGGATAAATTTATATTTCTGAGAAAAGACATTTAAAGGGCGATAGACGTAATGTAATTGATTGAGTGGAGTAGTAGATGTTGAATTCTCTCTGAAAATGAATGTGACGGAAAAGCAACAGTCACATAGAGAACAAAATACATGTTCGATAGGTTCCCATTTATCTTCTAAATATATGTTATTTGGAGAAGGAAAAATGGATTTCGTATCGTAGATATAGATAATTGCATTTGTTCTTATTTTTAAAGGTAATAAGACTAATAATGTCAGTAAAAGACTAAGAAAGATAAACTTAAATTTATTGACAAATAAAAAAACATTTAACTGTAATTACGAACATACAATACATAATTAAAAAATTAAACTTAATAATTATTTGTAATTGTAATTTTTTAAAGATTTTTATTTAACTTTGTTTTTAATCCTGCAATTCTTATTGCACTGTATTAATTTCAATAATGTACATTAAATTTTTGTTATTCTAATCTAAAGTTTAATCTCGAAATCAATAAAGGGAACACTCAAACTTTACTTAAATTACAAAGTGAACAGAAATTAACAACTCTTTCATCTAGTCTGTTAATTATTCATTTTTTTTTTTTTAACAAATTATCATGAAAAAACAAACATAAAATACCTCGTACGTAATTACATTTTTACACTTTTTTTTACATATATTCTTAGAGCATCTTTCTTGCTTTTATATGTGATAAGTTAAACATAACTAGCTTTGCTGCTCATGTTTTAAAGTACTTTCTAAAAAAAAAAAAAAAAAAAAAAAAAAAAAAAAGACTAATTTTTTTTATGGACGATATAGTGCAGCAAGCTTTTATCATAAACTGAAACCCAATATTTAGATGCTGGTTTTAATGGTTAACCATTTACAATCAAATTAATTGGAAATGTAACGTGAAACCTGAATACTGCTTACAACAATGTGATTTTAAAAGATAAATAGTTCTCTGCTTTATCATCTTTTATTAAAAAAAAAAAAAAAAAAAAAAAATGCATTTTTAAATCAAATAATAATAATTAAAATATATCACAATAGGTATCGGTCCTGTTAAGAGAAAACTGACTCTATACGCAAAAATTGATTAAATCGATTAAATAAGTGACTTTGAAATAACATTAAATACATACGCTATAAATATCATTATAAGTTATTAAACAAATAAATAAAAAAAGAATATTTAAATTGTCTTTTATATGCTGTATTTTAGTTAATATTAGTGAGTTAAGCTATTATTACTCATGTTAAATAATGCAGAATATTAAAAATATACTTGAAAACTGGAAATTTAGGTTAGTGACTGGTATACACTTTTTGTTTATTCACCATTTTTACGAAATAAGAAGATAAATGAATAATACTAAATAAATAAATAAAAGTAAAACAAAATAAATAAATTGTTAAACTTGATTAAATACTCTCCTAAAAATTTTTGCACATGTTCAAGATAACAAATTTCCTCTAAAGGAAAGTAATACTCTTTTATTCTTGGGAATATTTTTATATTGTGAATAGTTTTTAATCCACTAAAAGAACTGAATAAAAAATCTCTTTTTTAGTAATTAAAAAGTGTCTGTGTTATAAATGTACATTAAATATAAATTTATTTTCGTTATACAAAAAGTAATAATAACACAGGTCAGCAATGAACTTTTATTTATTTATTTATTTTTTTATTATCATTTTTTTCAAAGTGAAGTGTTTTTCTGATTTATTTTAGAATTCTGATTAAGGAAAGAATATTAAAAAATTTCTATCATGTACAGTTATGGCAAAAAAAAAAAAAAAAAAAAAAAAAAATGGATTTTTTTTTTTTTGACAGAAGTGACTTTTTAAAGCTTTACTATCTTAACTCCCATCTCAGATGTTTCCCGGAAAATATCAGTGATGTGACTGTAGAACATGGAGGGAGGCATTAAAGAAATGGAAAGGGGGTATCAAGGTCGATGGAATGTTAACATTTTAACAGGTTATTGTCGGATGCTGCATAGAGAGTGTCCTCAAACCGTGCACAGGTGAAAAAAACTCTAAACGATTCTTCGATGTAAAGAAACATAGACATTTAAAAGATAATGTGTAAATAATAGCCTACATTAATGTATGTTATACGTAAAAACATTCGACTGTGTTAAAGGTTCTGTGTCAGTTCTTCAGATCTCCATCCTTACTTTGTGAAAAATCTTCATGTGATAGGCAGAGAAGACATACATTTCTGAGTTCAGCATATAAAAACACATTAGAAACATCCACAGCAGTGAAAAAGAAGTGTGCGCATAAATGTCAAAGTTGGTAACAAATACAATTAATAAATCAAATCAAAATCAAATAGAATTAATGAACAGCAATAATGTTTCATGTATTTTAACATTATAAAAATCTCGATTACAATAAGTGGGAAAAGGAAATAAGGATTAAGCCACGTCACCACAGTTGTTTTAATTAAGCTGGATCCAGCAAAGTAGGAAGTGGGGACGGTTAAAATCACTCCGTCGCCAGTGGCTCGGTGAAGGTTGAGGTCGAGCTAGTTTTGTGTCGGCAGGGTGTTGCATTAAAAGACTTAGATTTTGAATATTAGTTAAATTAGAAGTGATTTTTAAAAGTACGGATTGAAATGTAGTGAAATGAGGGTGTAGGGAGAAGTATAAAAATAGAGATCGTTTTAGCAGATGGTGTGGATGTTGGAGGATCGTATAGTGGATGTTGGAGGATCGTATGGTGGATGTTGGAGGATCGTATAGCGAATGTGATGATTCTTATTTTGATGAATATCGGAAGTAGAGTCGAGGAGATTTAGTTGTGTAAAGTTAAGTAGTGTTGAGTGTTGGTGAGTGGCTACTAAGTTTCGGAAAGTTCAAGATGGGCCAGAAGGGAATCCTCTGTCCCATAGTGAAGCCGTAGTATTGGAGTACGAGTGCGACCGTCTCTACACCTTCGACTATGTACTGTGGTGAGATATTTAAAATAATTAAATTGTTGATTTATATATTTTTGATTTAGTAATACGCTGGCTGAGCTAAGATCTATTTTCCAGGCCGCCCTCCCATTAATCTGGTTCAAATAAACTTTTATTTGTTGTTCAATTAAAGTCTCTGGTTTTCTTAGTAATCAAAGTATTTAAGTTAAGATGGAGTTTGCAGAAACGCAAACGCCACAAAAGTTTTGTAATAAAAAATTATTTTTTCCAAACTTTTCAAAAGTTACTACAGGAATATCTGAATAAAGTAAACCCTTGAATGAGTAACATTTGTTATGAGTATCTTGCAAAATTATTCTTAGTGATAGAACAATTTTTATTGTTTATTTTTCTAGCAGAATACAGTCAGCTTTATTTTGATCTGCTGTGATTTTATCAAAATAAGAATAAAATGAAAGAATTTATCTATGTGTCTTATCGCCAGTGCTAGCGTAGTCTCAGCGTTCATCCCTTTTCAGATTAGAATAATTTTGTTTCATTTACGACTTACATCGGGGAAGGAATAATTAGTCTGTTCATAACCGGTCAGAGTTAAATAGGAATTGCAATTATTAGCAATTTTGCTTGGAACCATTCAACACGGAATGTTAATATACTGTGATTATTATTTTTTCTTCTTTCTTTGAACGTTACAGATTTTTCATATGGTACTCAAATATTTATGGTTTTATTTCCAAAAATATTGATCTTAGTCATGCATAATACTTTATAAACATGTACAAAACAAACGTACAGAATTTTTATTGGTGTACACTATTTTACTTCGTTTCATTGAGTAATTGCATCCCGAAAATACACACATAAAGTTAAAAACAAAGATATAAGGTCTATAAACAGCTAACTTATATTTTTGAAATGTATATTAACTGTAATATATTTACGTTATATATAGTGATAAATGTTTTGCTGGAAAATAAGCTACAACGGCGAAACCTTCTTTAAAGTAAAAATAAAAGATATGTAAGATAACGGTGGATCTAGATTTTATTTTGAAAAGAATAAATGAATTTTTCCTATAAATATAGATAATGGAAGATATTTCAAATAATAAATTTGAGTATGTTGATACGAGATTTAAATGTGAACAAAAGTTTATTGAAAAGTTGATAATATAATGTTTAATTAATCTATAAAAATTACAGGGATAATAGAAAGTGAGAAGAATTGCGATATCAGTGCTGATACTTGAAAGAATAAAATATGCCATCAATTTTAAACTTTAAAGTAGAATCTTAAATTAGGAAAATTTTTCAATTAAAATATTGTTATTATTTTGGGGTAAATGACTTTTACGCAATTAGCAAACATCTTCAGGCAGGAAATTTTTTTTATGAAAGTAATAATAATAATAATAAATAAAGTAGCATCGCTTGTGCTCGCATAACAATTCCCTATAGTTTTAACATAAGAAATTATCCCTTTTGTAGATATTACTTCAAGAAAATTCAAAATTCAAACTATATAACAATATGCAACCAACATCGTTGCTTTCATTATTCTATTCTATTTCTTAAAACAATTTTTATAGATACCACACGCACCACATAAACTTTAAATTTTACGTCTACTTTTTAAGATAGCACGCGATCATATTTTATAAAAAAAAATTAAATCATTAAATTCATTTCTTTACTTATTTTTATTTCATTTTTCATGCATTTTTCATTTCACTTTTATTTCACTTTTCATGCACGCGCACTTTTTATTTCTTAATTTAAAATTATTTAAAAAAAAAAAACTTTTTCGATAGCGTTTGTTTCGATACTGATTATTATTAATTTTCTTTTCTTTTTCTTAAAAAAAAAAAAAAAAAAAAAAAAAAAAAAAAAGGATTTTGATGAAATTCTGGTAAAAGCAGGATTTAGTTTAAGACGGAGGACTGATTGAGACTAATAGTCCTCAGTCCTAATAATTAGAGAAATATATATAGTATATATATATATATATTTTTTTTTTTTGCACAGTTTTTAATTATAGTTTTCATTGTAAATACACAGTCTCTCTTAAACAATACTTTTAGAATATTGTATATTTCTGATTTAAAAATTACAATTAAATTCGTTTTTAGAATGATGCAAGTTATCACTGATTTCCAAACCGGAGGACCTATATAACTTATAAACTTTTTCAGCTTTAAGATAGTTTTATGTGGAAATGAGACGATATAATTTGACATAGTTACGTAATGTCGAACAACTGTTATCAAGAGCTAGGTGATGCCTTACGATTTTAGATAATTATTTGACTATTTTATATTTTGACTTTTATGACTGCATTTTTTTTTTTTTTTTTTTAGACAGAATATTGTTGTAAGTCCAATATTAAAAGGATTCAAATTTACAACAATAATGTCAAAATTAAGGCGTTTTTTGTTTCATGATTATGTGTAGTAATAGAGAGATATTCCTTAATCGACATGAAGCATTTTGCCTCAGGAAGAAGTTTTTTTAATTGATATGGTGTTTTAACAGCAGGGGTCGTACTCTCCACCATTCTTTAGAGACAGTCTCAGGAATAAAATAAAAAAATAAATGTTTTGCTACCATTATTTTTATACTGTAATCTCTACCCTATATAATCAAAGCGCATTACTATAAATATATCCAGAAATATTTCTGCATGAAATTAGTATTGGCAAAAAATGCGAAATTCTTTTTATCTCCGAGAGTTCTGAAAAAATAGCGGAGAATATGACCCCTGTAATAGAGCTTGAAATACAAACGAAAAGAAGAAAAACGAAATATTATCAATGATATATTGCCATTTTTGTACATTTACTGGAGGATATCATGCTACTAACTTCCAATACTTTTGTAATTCCTTAATGAATCATATAAAGTAAATAATATAGTCTTTATTATTACAATAAATAAAAAAATAGTGCTTTTTGTTATGGATAAATTAACAAATGATGAACATTCACTACAGGATGATTATTATTTGATGCTGTTGTCTAATAACAAGATAAATATATAACTCCATAAAGTTTAGGAACATTTTTATTCAATATCATCCACTAAATTTTTAATTTAACTATTGCCTAAAACTTTGAAGGTTATTCGCTCTTTATCTATATCAAATATCACTCCTCAAAATTATTCGTGAGAGTTAAATAAAAGGAGTTCCTAAAACTGATAACACTATTTAGAGCGCTTTAGAGCGTTAGGGCTGGCAAGGGATTAAACAATTTAAAAATGCTGTAAAAATTCAATTTTATTTCTAAGAATGGTGTTTAAAGTAGGCAGCTGGATAAAAATAAATAAATAACGGGCATAAAAAAACATTTATAAAATTTAGATAGGCTTTGTAAAATTACATAGAAATAGAAAAAAAAAAAAAAAAAATATTTTTTATGTAAAAGATGTAAAGGGATAATTTAATATTTTATAGGTGGAAGGATGATTTAAGAAATATAATTCTCTCTCATAAGTACTATACACTGCAAAAAAAAAAAAAAAAAAAAAAAATGTTAAAAGTACAGGAAAAATCTGGCAGCTGGGGTGCCAGTATTTCTCCATCAAATATACAGTTTAAAAGCGTAAAATTGTATCACTGACATATATTTTACAAAGGAATCCTATAAAGCAAACAGGTTTTTTGTTAAAAGTACAGTTTAGTCTTGTATATTTGACGGAGAAATACTGGCAACCCAGCTGCCAGATTTTTCCTGTACTTTTATTTATTTATTTATTTATTTATTTTTTTTTTTTTTACAGTGTACTGCGTAAAAAATTTCTGTTATATTACAGATAATATCCGCATGATAAATAATAATAATAATAATAATAATAAATAAATAAATAAACGATGGGAGAAATTATTTGTAACAGAACAATACAGAAAATATTCATACACAACATATTTTTTCGTAAGCACACTATATATATATGTATATATATAACTTCGCATTACGTAAATTACTCTATTTCGACCAGTATATATATATATATATATATATATATTCACTAGATATAATATCTGGTGTCAGAAATAAATGTGTCTTTTGAAAGATTGAGTCATAATTCTGCAAAAAATACCTGTAACTTTAGAAAACAGAAAATTTCTGCAGGAAAGTTAGAGAAATTATCTGAATTTTAAAAGAATTATTTTTACAATACACTCTTACACTTTTTTATTTGATTTTTTTTCTTCTTCAACTTAATTTCAGTTGATTGTACAAAACACAAATTAGCATTAAGAAGTAGTGTGAAACAGAAAATTCTAATTCCCTTTGTGCTGATCTCGATTGTGCTCTTCTAAAACTTTTTGTGAAAGTTCACATTATTTTTAACCAACATTTATAAGGAAATAGTTTTACTTTGGAAAATTATAACATGATTAAAAAAAATTTAAAACTAGTAAATACATATTTAAAAAACTTAATATCATTGAATATGTTAAATCAGACATATATTCATAATTTAAATATTCATACTAACAGCACTCATTAAAAGCTTTGAAGTGTTTAAAATTTAACTACTTTTGGCATGTACAGTGTGTCCTAAAAGTTCCAGCATTGACGCTGATGTAATTTTTATTTACAAAACAACAAACCTTAAAACAATTATTTTTATACTAATGATAAAAGGCACATTTAAAATAACGAAGGAAAAAATACGGAACTTACATTTATAATAAATGTTCAAAATGTCCACCCTTTTCTAGGAGGCAAAGCTGAACTCGTTTGAGCATGTGTTTAGAAAACGCGTTTTAACATGCTGGGAGTGACTTCTTGTAGAGAAACCTGTACACACCTGCACAGAACCTGTATTAAGAAATTGTCGAACGAGCTGATATAGCATATTTTTACTCGGCATTGCATCATCTGGATATTTATATCGCCAAACATCTTTGCATCTTTCATACGATTTACATTCGAAATAAGCTTCAAACAGCGTAATTCTCTGAATGCGTGAGAAACTCATTTCACTATGAAGAACAAAATAACATAAAACTTTATTCTCACACAACTTGAGTGAGAAAAGATACAAACGATAAAAATTAATGAATTGATGCAATAATAAGCAGACGATAAAATTTAATATTTAAAAAAAAAAAAAAAAAAATCATGGACACAATGAGTTTTTTAAGTTGGAGTACTGGAACTTTTAGAACACACTGTATTACCAAACTTTTATTTGTTATTTTGTATCAGTGACAAATACAAGATCGTCTATATTCAAAAATGCTGATATATATGTATTTGTACATCTACTCCTCACAATTTCTAGAATTCTATCAATATACGCATTTCACTATTGTTCCACAAATCCATACATGAAAAAACATTCCTTGTGATATTAATTGATGTTTAAAAATGATATTAAATTGTATTTGAATTAAATTATCAGTGTGAAATCCGCAAGATATATTAAAAAGGATCAAAAGACATTTGCTGGTGAACTTATCTGAAAAGGTTCCTTCTTTTAAATAATATTAGACAAATAAACAAGTTCAAACTACCACAACTTTCTTACTTCATAACTTAATTAAGTCTTTCAGGAAATATTCCGAGATAAATATCTTTTATGAAACTTCAATTAAAATAGTTCACGGAAATTAATCTATTCTTTCACAGAACCAATATATTTTCTTTTTTTGCATTATGCTGAAATTTTGGAGTGCAGTAAGTTGCAAACAAAAAAGTGAATAAGAAAATTCGAGTTATCAGTAATTAATACAAACAAATAAACAATAAGATTTAAAATAAAAATGAATTAATTCTAAATTATTATATACATTGTAAATGTCTCATCTCAATAAATAAAGTGCACTGTAAAGAAAAAAAAAAAATCCCGTAAGATTACGGGGAATGCTCGGCAGCAGAGGTTCCAGACAAAGCCCATAAAAAAACATTGGTTTTACGGGCAAAATGTTTTTTACAGCCATGTAACGTAATTTAAGGTTATTATATACTTAATTTACGGTTTAAGCGTTTCTTTTTACTGGCTTTGTCTGGAATCTCTGCTGCCGGGTTTTTCCCGTAATTTTACGGGAATTTTTTTTTTTTACAGTGTCCTTAATTTCTTTAGTTTAAGGACACTGTATTAAAGAAACGGACACTATTTAAGTTAAATTCTATCGTCTTTTATTAATATAGTATTTTTTAAACGTTATAATGAGTTATAATATTCAGAAATTCTTTTTATTTTCCTTTTATAGCTTTTATCTAGACAGTTTTCAAAAGATCATATTTATTGCTCGAAATTTGATTGATAATTTTACTAGATATTTAAATTTGACGAAAAACTTTAAGTTGATTCATACAAATTATCTAGAAAACAAACTTTACTTCAGGACTATTTGATATATTACAGACACTTTTTTTTAATTTACTTTTTTACATTTTTCATTTTTTGTTATTTAATTCCGAATTAAATTGTCCAAATGGCATCGAAACATGTTGAAAACTCACCGATCCCCTTTAAAATTCCTGATATAAAACCACTTCAGCACATTGTTGTAAAAGAACCCTCAAAAACTTTTGAGAAACCATCATTAAGACCTATCAAGAAGTTATAACTAAATCCTATCTTCAAGCCTTAACTGAAACATATCCAGAAGCCTTCATCAACCTACTAAAAAGCCATTTATAAAACCTGTTCAAAAGCCGTCACCAATACATATCCAGAAGCCATCATCAACACCAATCTTGAAGCTATTACCAACACATATCTAGAAGCCATCATCAATACATATTCAAGAAGCCATCACCGTCCGTCAGCAATCCCCAACTCCTATCTGTAAGCCATCATCAGCACATATTGAGAAAACCATTACCAACACGTATCTGGAAACTATCACCAACATATATCCAGAAGCCAAATCCAACACATATCCAGTAGCCCTCGTCACTAGAGATGGGCGTTATTTCACGTAACATAATAAGTAATATTATTATTGCATTGTAGCCTATTAGCACTGTAATATATTACAAAAAATATCCTATTAAAAATATAATATTTTCAACTTTATCTCTGCACGCGAAATAGACAAGAAATTTCTGGCGATAAAACTGATATAATACACCATTATACAAGTAAAAAGCTTGAATATTTCTTTTATATAATTACTTTTTTATTTTATTTTATTTCATTTACAAAATACAAAAACAATATTCTGAACGCCAGCTAAAGACTCGCATCACACTTTCCGCGCAGATGTTCGAATCGATTCGTTACTTCACGTCTGAAAAAAATAGGTCTGAAACCTCAGTAAGGAATACAGACGATTTCATGAAACTCTGTTACTCAGTGATAGTCTGAATCATTAATATCTTTCCTTTTCTATGTTCATAAAATTATCGTTCAAAAAATTATACAGCTGCAACTGTATTATATTTTTAACGATAATTTTGTAATGATAATATTTTCTAGAATGTGTTACGGAATATTCCTTGTGAAATATATTAATCAAAATAATTTTAATAAGCAAGATAATTTTAACGTTTAGGACAATTAACATCGTGCTCATATTAATTTAGAAATGATTTTATTTGGTGTTGATTATTTTTCATGGAATAATAAAATCGTTTGAATACAATACTTTGATACCACGGTTTAACGAAATAGTGTTAATTTATGAAACTAGCATGAGAGAGGTAAGTGGTGATTATTAGATGTTGATTACTATTTCGTCATGAAGGTGAGGAATGGCATTACACTTGCTAGGTTTGGATTCGCTTGCGTATTGGAAGCAGATGTTTGTGTGTTTGTTTATATTTTAATTGCTTATAGCAGATGGAATTGAAAATGCGTAATGGCATACGGCATTTATTGTGGTATTATTAAGAATATTGTTTAAGTTTAATTAAGAATAATTTGAGAAGAAAATTGAATATTTATTTATTTATTTATTTTTACTGTTTAGCTTTTCTTCACTTATTTTTTTAATCTGATTTTTTCTTGAGACTATTTTTTTAGATTTAAAATGAGTAAAGGTGTTAATAGTTAATTATGCTCGTATGTTAAAATTAAGTGTCTGAGAAAATACATCATTTTATGCATTTTTTGTAAGCAAAATCTATATTTTTTAACACGTGTTTTTAATTTTAGAAAACGTATTCAAAGTGACTGTTTGCTAAGTATGAGTAAAAAACACTAACTTTCTTGTCAATCTGCGGAAAGTTCAAGTTCTTCGGAAAATCAAAAGAAACAGTCACTCGGTAGTCTAAAATTTGGGATGCCTTAAAGATGTTTCTTAAAAATTCGCTATTATTATTTAATTGTTTCTTAATTACATATATGGCTTATAATATGAGATTTTTTTTTTCAGAAAACGGCTCTCGTGTACGTGTTTCTTGATATTATTTGAAATATTCTGTTTTCGTGTTTAAAGAAATTGGTTTAATGAACTTTAAGCTTACTCGATTGGGACAAACGTTTGTGTAAAACTTTGACTCTACCACTATTTCATATGAGCGTTTTTTTTTTTTTTTTTTTTTTTTTTTAATTGAAGAAATTCTAGTGTTAAATAAAGTGAAGATTACTATTCGAAAGTATTGGGACTTAAAAACATGAACCACATCCACTATGTAGGACACATGTATATATTGTATATCATCCAGAAAGGATTAGAAAGACATTAGCCATATGTAAACTAAAAAGTAATAGGTTATAAAAATAATATGTTGCAAAAACCTATTACCAAGGAAGTATGGAACGAAGTAACCCATTACTGAAAAGTAACAGTAACTATTTATCCCATCTCTACTCGTCACCACTCTTTGTACATGGCCCCATACAGTATATGAATGGGAATAGCCTCGGATATCACGATCGGAAATGGGTTTTCGTATACGTAGTATCAAGGAAGAATTTCACATTTAACAACAGGTTTTGACATTCCTAAAAGTTTTTACAATTTGGACATACTATTTGAAGAGAAGTAAAGAAATAAAATGGTAAAATTGGACATCGGCGGACATCTTGACATATTTTCAAAGCGAAACACAGCAAAATGGTGGCAACGCGAAATGCTTGATCGAAAGCAATAGTATTGTAGTAAAAAGAAATTTATGCCGTAATATTTTTGTACCTCTTAAACAGCTTTTTCACATTTAAATGGTGGACGTTATAAATATATTTTGCAAATCACAGTCTTAGAGTTATGAGAAAATTTGCATACATACACAGAGAAAAAAAATTACCGACTTCATTTAGAATGAATAAGTAGTTATTTTATAAATCATGTAACTAGAAATATAGATTTCCGAGCTATGCGCATAAGGCAGGCCAATAAACTGAATTGACGAAATGATCGAGAATTTCTAGATGGTGAAACAATATTCCGAATGTTCTGAATCTTTTGTATTGCGAGAAATTCTCGCTTGATTTTCTAGAATTGGGTAATGAACCAAGATTATAGTTGCTCAAACTTGCCTCTTGTATTCACATTTATTTGCTGAGATTTTTAAATAAGTTTGACCTCTATAATATAGACAAACGCTCCAGAATTCTAATAGGGGTCCCTAGAACACGCTTTTAAAGGGGACTAGGATTTATAAAGACGACATGGAACTACTTTTACTAGAGCCACAATTTAAGGATTTTTCCTCGGTGTATGCATTTAAATATATCAGTATTAAATATATTGAAATTTCAATGGAATTGTGTAAATTTAATAAAATGAAATTCCAAATCTATTTTTTTTTTTTTTTTTTTTTTTTTTTTAATTCTACCTACTATTTAATTTTTTATTTTATCCCACGATTTCACATTGTTATGGTTCAACAACACAATCTAAACGTTTTTGGGTATTAGTTAAATATTTTTTATTTAATATTTTTATATTTTAATAAAAAATTTAGGTTAATTTGTTAGCATTCAATAAGACAAATAATTTTTTTTTACATAGAATATATTATTAAATTATGACAATATAAAACCAAAGAAGACTAAAAAAAAAAAAATAAAATAAAAATAAATAAACGTTACCAGAGAACATTTTAAAATTTTTCAAATAATTTAATTTTTGAGTTTTAATTTAATAAATTCAAATAGCTTACAATAAATTTTAATATACTTAAAAATATTATATTTCAGTGCATTTGTATACAAATTTTCAGCAATCTAAAACAGTAATTTACAATAAAGGTTTATGACGTTTACTATCACTTTAACGTTTAAAAACAAGAAAAAAATAAAATGAATGAAAAATTAAGAACTCTTCAAACTTTAACCCATTTTTGTTGATTAGAAGTGAATACTTGTAAAATCGCCGTGAGATGTACAGGGGAAGGGAGGGGGGGTAATTAAACTTCCCCTAAAAACAGCATTCTACAGCGCAAACGGGTGAACGGAATGCATCGAAATTTGGATTATAGACTGCACACGAAACGCACTCACAGAATTTCGAAAAAAAAAAAAAAAAAAAAAAATCCAAAATATTCACCAGAGGGCGATTTTTCCGGAAAAACATTAAATTTAACACAGTAAACGACCAAAACCGAATACAGAAACATTATTAACAATCCAGAACAAGAAATTTGAGTAATAAAATGTAAAACCGGGAAAAGCTGTCAGTTCTAGGAAAAAAATGTCGAGATTTGCATGCTTGCGAAGAAAAGGAAGCTTTATGCAAAACAGGTTAGGGTATAAAATGTTTGCAGACGTTGTCATGTTTTATGTCGATGTTTCCGGCTGTAATGATAACGGTATCTTTATAGGTGAACGTGCGTTATTGATGAAGCTGTTTTACGAAAACACGGGGAAAGCTTCTGCTGCAGATCGTGAATTTCGTCGTATAAAGAACCTACGGCGTGGACCAATGTCTACTAAAGGTATCCGGGCCATGTTTAAGAGATTTGAAGGGACGAGGAAAAGGCCGTAAACTTGTCACACCGGTACTTGTTGATGCTTTCAAGGCAGTTGCTCTCGCACAGTCATTGACATTAGAGTTTGGGGGCAGTAGCGCGAGCGCAGTTTCTCGATAGACAGGCTATTCTTACAGTATCGACCGAAAAGTGCTCAGAAACATTATGCACTATTTCCTATACAAGATCCACCCTACCCAAGAACTGCTTGATAGGGACAAGCCACAACGTCTCTCATTCGCGGTCAGTTTTCGCAACAGAATGACTGTTGATTTGTCATGGCCTTGGAATATTCTATCGAGCGACGATGCTCATTTCTACCTCAATGGGACAGTCAACACACAGAATTGCCGCATTTGGGCTAAGGATAATCCGCGGACGCACTCTGAAATTCCTCTACATTCTCCATAGGTGACTGTCTGGTGTGGATTCACGGCAACATTCATCTTTAGGCCATTCTTCTTTGAGGAAGTAACTGCAAGTAGTCTTCTCACATGTTCCGTTACGGGCCGTCGGTACCATGATATGCTGCTGACGTTTGTTGTGTCACAACGACAGCAAAGGTGGGTCCTTACATCGACCATTTTCATGCAGGATGGTGCGCCATCACATATCCATGAGTCCGTGAAAGCGCTATTGCTTCAGCACTTCACAGACGAACGTGTTATTAGTTGCTTCTTTCGCAATCCATGGCCACCACATTCGCCGGATCTAGTAAATCCGTAAGATTTCTGGTTATGGGGCTGCTTAAAAAGTGTGGAAGAGTTGCGACGTTGAATGACTTAAAGAACTCCAAAAGCTTTATGTGCGAAGTATCACAACTCATCAGTTACGATCTGCTGTTGAGCGCACTGTCCATCGACTTGAAATTTTGCAGGTGAATGAGGGTGATTCCATGGAGCACCTTTCCCTACATCGTTCTGGACAAGATTAACAACTGCTCCTCTTGTGCAATTTCATCCTAATTTGTTCTTGTTTCTGCAAAGTGAACTCTTTTTTCCTCAAACAGCGTACTGTTATTTTTTTGTTACCTTTATGTGGTTCGATGACAAGGTGATCAGAAACTAGTCAATAAATGTTAATATTGTTTCTGTATTCCGTTTTGGTCGTTTATTGTGTTAAATTTAATGTTTCTCCGGTAAAGGGGACCTCATGTGGACATTTTGGAACTAACTTTTTTTTTCGAAATTCCTTGAGCGCATGTCGTGTATAGTCTATATACCAAATTTCGTTGCATTCCGTTCACTCGTTTGTGCTATACTTAGGATGGTGTTCATTGGGGAAGTTTAATTATAACCACCCTGTATAATTTTCTGTAGGGTTTGGTATATATATTTGAAAATTAATAATATTTTTCTCGGATATATTTACCTTTCAAAACAGTTTACGTATTGCAGTGCTTTTTCTTATATCGGTCGTATTTAATTATTTCCACCTAAAATAATTATTGCGTATTTTTAGACTTTATAGTGTTTTATTAAAAATACCTTCTTATTCTTTTATACAATTTGTATGTTTGTCTTTGTTTCGCCTTTTTAGATCTGTCTTTATAAGCAAAATTTGTTACTTAATACTTTTAAAACTGTAAAAGAAATTTCTCCCAAAGTGAAGAAATCCTGGGGCACGGTTCATTCAGCCCGTGCTACAACCAGGCCTTGCTTATCAAGCTATCTAGTGACATTGACTAGAATAGTCGAAATAAGTTGGTTTAGTTAGTTATATAAAATTATTGTCAAAATAAAAAAATAAATCTACAAGATCAGCCAACACAACACATTTGATTTTTCCAGCAAAACACGTTTTCGATGCAAATTAAAATGAATATTCTTACAATTTCAGTTGATTAGAAAAAAAAGTTCACAATTGTATTAGTGAAAAATATAATATCCAATTGTCATTTTATTCACTTTTCTAAAGTTTATAATAAAACAAATACCCCACACAAACTATTAATAGTTACAAACCACAGTTACACACTATTATGAAGTCAATTAAAATTACATAATATGGTCAAAACTACTTTTTGAATTAGTTTGGTATTTTTTATGTATTGACGCAGAGGCCGATTAATTTCTAAAATTCTTTTAACAAGAACCAAAAAAAAAATACGATTTTTTTTTCTAAGTTTTTTTTCGTTAGAAGTAAAAATTCGGTAACTTTGTTTTAAATTATCACATATTTATAGTTCCAACCATTCGTTTTAAAGGTATTGACGAGACCTTTCGAAAGGTACCCATCTTGAAAATTTACCACTCCCCCCGGGGGGGGGGGTACTTCCCCCAGGGGGAACTGATGCCCCCACATGCACATTTTTTTTTCTAGTTAACTACTACTATTATAAATAATTCATATTAATTTTACAATCACAAGTTTAAAATAACTCTCTTTATGCACATTTATACGAAATTTTGTCCTGTACTGCCATGTTAAATGTTTACAAAAAATGAGATCACAGCGCCACCTGTTGAGCGATTGATCCCCAAATCTAATCAGAACCAGTTTATGTCAGGGTGCAACTAAATACCAAGTTTGGTTAAATTTAATTCATTGGTTCGTGAGATACATTGGACACAAAATTCGTGATACACACAGACAGGCAGAAAGACATTTTCTAAAAACTATCAATTCGTGTTCAGGACATTCCAAAACGTGTAAAAGAAACCAAATAGAAACCAACTATATGAACTTACAATTTTTATTAAAATCACACAATCAACTGTGGAAGAAAATCATATTTATTGAAATTTTATTTTTCCGACTGAGTGAAAATAATGCCTGGACCGCGAGTCGAACCCCGGTTATTTTCCCCGGTTATAAACCCCCATTATTTTCACTCAGTCGGAAAAATAAAATTTCAATAAATGTGATTTTCTTCCACAGTTGATTGTGTGATTTTAATAAAAATTCTATTTCTTTCTTCCATTATCTAATGGTGTTTTCCATTTCCTGCTGCTTATTTCTGTTGAGCTATCTACATGATAGACCAGAGATGTTTCTGCCTAAAGGTTGTCTGAGTGAGTAATGCTGACCGGGGTGTCGGCCTGCATAGCTCAATTGGTAGAGCCTTGACCTTGTAAATCAAAGTTCTGGGGTTCGACTCCCTGTCCAGGCATTATTTTCACTCAGTCGGAAAAAAATAAAATAAAATAAAAAATAAATAAGATTTCAATATATGAACTTAGTAGGAATGTCATATTCTACATCGCAATGAGCTAACCATTAGCTGTCTTTCAAAATGATTGCTTTGTTTTATTTTGTCAGTTTCACATCAGACGAATTTCAGATTTGGTTGTAAAACTCCTCGCATTTGCAAGTAGAGTTATGCTGTATAGCATAATTAAAAGTATTCTATCTTTTATTCTGAATTTAAATGTGCTCTATGAACAGTTTTTCTAAGTAGCAATTGTCTATCAAACATTGTGTACGGTGTTTACTCTCCATCTAGAAAGGCAGTATTTATTTTAATTTAAAATGAGAATTCTACAATTTAAAATGAGAATTTTCTTACACTTTTGACTAATCAAGTTTCGGTTATAAGACTTTAAAAATCATGTAAAGTGGAATAATTAAAAAAAAAAAAATCATTTGAACAGCTTATTTGGAATGCCATTCATTTATAAATATTAAGTTCTTTTTGAATTATTAAAGAATTTGAAATTTTATTTAAATTTAGAATATTTTTACCTGAATTAATGAAAACTTTGAATTGATATTACATAATCATTTCTAGCTAAAATTTAACTAATCAAAATATTTATTTTTTCAGACACAGAAACTTCATTCTTAATTTCAAACTCTTATTTAAAATTTTATTTATTTTTACAAATCGATAATATAATATAGTAGTTCGGAACTACAGCATTATTTTAAAAAATCTATGTAAATTATTTGTAACTTTAAGGATACTAAAGACAAAATAAAAAGAAAACATAAACAAACTTCGAAAAATATTAAATAGGTTTTTCTATGAAGTATTAAAATAACAATAAATAAATAAGTGTTTTATTATATTGATATTCTAACTTTATTACTTAACAAGTCGACTACTAATATGATATTAAATTTCTGTTATTGATATATATAACTGACAACATGATTCTATAGCAAAAAAAAGCTTTAAATAATGTGATCAGATGACGCTTCGGTCAATAAAATTATAGCACGTTTGTTTTTACGTGAGAAAGAAATATATTTTTAACCAAAATAAACAAATTCAATTTGTTCAAAGCTATGCTTCCGATTTTCTTGAAATGTTTCATTTCATTTTCTTGCATTAACAGTCAGAAAAAAATATTGAATTTATTGGAAAATGTTTCGCAAATGAAACACAAAAGTTTGAAAATATATTAAATTTTTCATATTGCTGATGTTTGAATATATATAAATATATATATATAAATTTATAAATACAAAAGAAGTTTTGAGTAGGTCAGAAGAAATATATTAAATTTTTATTCTTTATTTACGTATATTTCAGAAAAGATTAAAATTTAATTTTGTCGTAACAATAAATGATGTATTGTATGACAAATGTAAGATATATTACCAGTTTAGTTACTATATCGGAAATCATTAAGAAATAATTCTCTCATAATTTAATCAGCTATTAATCTTAAACAAATTAATAATAATAATAAAAAAATTTAAATTTCATTCAACTCTGACCCTTTACAAAATATGAAAAAGTAAGTTTTAAAAAGATGAACTGGCGAAAAATTTGGGACGATAAAAATTTATCTAGCTTTGTTTAATATTTTTAATTTAAATTTACATAAATTTAAATTCTGCTACAAATAAAGTAAAAAATTTTACTTATGGGTTTTATATCTTTAGTACACTTTATTTCTCGTGAAAATATTTACGAAACACATAAAAGAGAACAAAATATTTGCTCATAAATGAATACATATATATTTGAAAGTTTTTATAGTTAAAAAATATTTTTGATAATTCCAATCTTTGCCACATAGAAAAATTTAATTTTACACTAGCAGGCTTTGCTCGCTTTGTTGGTCACTATATTTAAATTAAGTTAAGAAAAAAAATCAACATTTTTTGTATGTCTTTATAAATAGAAACTTGAAAATAATATATATACATATATCCATTAATATCATTTAAAGACTCGTTCTGTGTCCTCAGTGCTTGCGGCAGTGCCTTCAACCGAATACTTTAATTTGGCAGTTTACCGGACGACCGGTAGTGCTGATATTGTTTAAGAATTACGATTTTGTGCGAGGTTATATTTCAGAATGTAATGAATATTTTTCGTTTTGGTACCTCGTATTAGCCAGATCTAGCAGCGATACCTAATTTTTATAGCTGTCGCTCATTTGTAATGAAACCAGAAGGCTCCGCCCACTTCCCTCGTTACAACATGTAAATGAATTTTCAAAACTCCATATCATTTATTAATATAAATAAAGCAAAAAACAAACAACAACAACAATAAATAAATAAATAAATAAATAAAAATAAAAAAAATAATAATAATTTATATCGGTCAAAACCACGTTTTTAGTTCCTACTAGAGATGAGTGTTATTTCACGTAACATAATAAGTAATATTATTATTGCATTGTAGCCTATTAGCACTGTAATATATTACTAAAAATATCCTATTAAAAAAATATCCTATTAAAAAAATAATATTTTCAACTTTATCTCTGCACGCGAAATAGACAAGAAATTTCTGGCGATAAAACTGATATAATACACCATTATACAAGTAAAAGGCTTGAATTATTTCTTTTATATAATTACTTTTTTCTTTTTTTTTATTTAATTTACAAAATACAAAAACAATATTATGAACGCCGGCTACAACCGAAATCCAAATCATATGAAAACTGATAGTCCAAATCGCGTCGTACGGTAGGAAAAAAGTACCGAGTAATGAATAAAATACCCATCTTTTCGCATCTAACTATACCCGCACCCCTCATGTTAGATACAGCATCAATATAGCAAAAATATTGAAATACGAAAAAATAAGATATCCATACAATAATCGATCATAGAAGAACTGGAATAAGTTTTATCTGACGGTTTGTAGGTTTTGTATATTATGATATAGAGTTCTCTGAAAAACTTTCATTTGATGAAATCGATTTGAAAACGTTATATTACTGCTCTGAGATTTCTTTTTTTATATTTTAAATAAGAAAACTAACATTTTTCGTTTAAAAAATATTGAAATTATATTTGAACGACAAGTAAAGAAATGAACGCTTATACTCGTACAGCAAAAAAAAAAAAAAAAAAAAAAAAAAAAAAAAATATTGTATGAATGAAAAAATTCAAATCAAACAGATTCACAATATTTAAAAATGTTTTATACCATAAAAAATAACTTCTTTTTTTACCTCATCATATTTTCTCAGCAAAGCAATTATTCTTTGAAATTTGAAAATGACAAACAGATTTTCTTATTATTTATAAATTTATTTATATGTTTTTAAAAAGTGAGATTTCATAAGGAAGCTTAAATATGGAGTACTAGCAGGTTTACCCGGCGTTGCCCAGATTGAAGAAGTGTTTATAGAATTTTGAAATCAATGAAAGAACAGAACAAAGCTGTAAAATGGAAAGAAAATGCATGAAACATTTTCCGAAGTCTTTAATAGAAAATATTACATATATATACATAAAAAAAAAAACAAAAAAAGGCACAGTTTTAGGACCGACCCCCTTTGCGACTTTAAATGTTTTTCACAATTTTTGCGATGAATTGAGTTGGCTGCCTCAATTCTGTAACTAAAGATCTTTGCGAGAAAAGTCCAAGCTACTTCGGTGTCAAATTTCAAATTTTGTCTTTAAGCGAAGCCGATTCAAAAGCTGTTCCATACAAGAAAAAAAAAAACAGTTTTATGATATTTACAAAAATTATAAATAAATCTTAATAAAATCTAAATTATAACTATTTACAATTAAGGCAAAAACATAAAGTTACACAATAAAAACAAAATTTTGTTTTACACTAGGAAAGAAAAGTACTATTCAATTAAAATTATAATAATAATAATAATAAGCTCATTCCAAATAACTGTATGAAAATATTTATCCACACGCGAATTCCTGATTAGAATATATATATATATATATATATATATAGTCGATAGGAACACAGACGATTGAAATGAAAGGAATTTTAAATACAAAAGATTACGGGTATAAAATAAAAAAGTGCATAAAAAATTAAAGTATTTTTAAATACCTCCTTGGCATCGTAAGACAATAATTTTTGTATTATGCAAATCTGGCTTACCATACCTTTCGATTGACACCCCTTTCAATCCCCTACTCTGATAACTAATGTTAAAATTGCACCACAAATTTCATGCTTGCCCATTAATATATAGATTTTATTTTATTTCTGGGGAAAAAAAAATAAACATATGTTTTATTTCCTTATTTTGGCATCAAATATTTCTTTCTCTTTCATCATTTTAATGTTAAAATGGGGTTTTAATAAAATAACCATTTAAAATCTTACCTCTTCTTATCCTTTCACATATATAGATAAAAACTTTGGTTTATTGAGAAACTAAGAATGTGTTTTTTACACTTTGGTTTAATAAATGATAAACGTACACTAAGCCGCACCGTAAAAAAGCCGCACTGCAGAAAAATTGACTTATACCTTTTTTATTTGTAATAACTTAAAAACTAATGGTTCAAAGAAATAAAACTGTCATGTTTGCATAATACCAAAGAGACGAAATGATACATATGTATATTTTCGCCATAGTAATTCGCTTTATTACACTCTACGAAGAACTTTATAAAAATTTACATAAAACTCTCTTTTTAAACCTAATATAATAAACATATACTTTGTATTGTATTTTGATTTATTATATGAAATAAACAAGCGATATTTTAATACATTAAATAAAACTATTTATATGTTAGACCTAAAAAATTATTAAATAAAAATATGTATTCTGCACTGGGTTAATTCCATTTTTATATGGAATTACTGCTTTAATGCACAATGGAATAATATTACTTTAATGCACGATGGCATAGCAGTGTTTTAATATAAATCTCAGAAATTTCACTGTACCAAATACCAAAAATAATTTTTTCCAGTTCTTGTAGAGTTGTAAGCTGCAAATTTCGAATCCTTCCTGTCTCTCTCCGCCTTTTTATAGACTAAACATTTTAAAACTATTTCCAGGTCTGGTGAAGAAGAAATTCTACGATATTTTTTGTGAGATTTAACTTAAAGTGAAAAGGTGTGATTACTTATAGAATTATAGATGCTGATGGGAATGGATAGGTAATTTTAAGAATTTGAATCAAATAAACGTATTACAGACGACCTGTAGCAAAGAACATTATCGTCTTGAAATGTTGTTTGCGGAAAAGTCTGAGATATCTTCAAAATAGTCGGTCATGCACCACTTTTATAATTGGCCATGTTTTACTCCGAGTTAATTGAACCATTGAGCATGAAAATTTGTCCGACCCTTTGAAAGTTATGTACCTCCGTACCATAATGTACGGATAACGTGTCACTGTTTTAAGAGAGCAATTTTCATTAAATCGGTCACATTTTTGCTGTCCTACTAGAACTTTCCAGGTGCTTGAAATAAATTAAATTTGGCTCATGAGAGAAAATAAGATCAGTCCAATATATAACTGACAATTTTATTTAATTTTTTGGTGAACTGAAGTCCTTTAAAAAAAAAAAAAATTCTTTTGCATAGTAATATATATTATTTTGCAGATCTTCTGGTTTTTAACCTGCTTTGTTTAATTGTTGCTGCACTGTGTTTGAAGAAATTATTTTCCTAAACACATTTTTGAATATTTTCTAAGTTTTGAACAATATATAAAACGATTTTTTATACATTTTCTTTTTAACTTGCGGTCATCTTGTTTGGGTGAGCAACGTGGCCGCTTAAAGCCAAATTTCTAGTTTAAACAGCCAAAACAATTTTATATCTTGCTAAAAACTTTCTCACCAATATTTCGTCAACATTTAATTATTTTGCCTTCTTGGGTATTAAAATATATTTTTTTTTTTCATTATAAAATTAATACTTTTTGTGGCATCGTTTATTGCCTTATCCTTGCCCTTTTTAAAATACTTTCTAAAATTACAGTTTTCCCGACAATTGTAATTTGCTTTTAACACTGGGCTCAGTCCTAAAGTGTATGTGGGAGACGACGTAATAAAATCTGTCCGATAATTTGCATTTTAAACGATAAGGTTGGCGGCTACAGTAATAGAAAACGAAAAAATCAAAGTGCGGCTTTTTTTTTCTCTTTTGGTCCCTTGGTGTAGAAACATTTACAAACATTTTTCTACGATATTTTTTTTTTTTTTATTCACAAAATATACAATGAAAATAAAAAATTTATTTATACTGAAACTGTAAAAAAGTATTATTATTACTGTAATAATTATTTACAACATTAAAGTAAACATGGCTTTAAAGTTATCGAAGTGTAACTTTGAGTTTCACCGTGCTGACGTTTTAAACAAGTTTATAACTTCTATTCGTATGTTTATGCATCAACTTTCGAAAACTTATCTAGAATTCTAAGAAATTTAGTATGCTTTTAAACATAACTGCAGCATGCTCAGTTTTGAAAATATCGTATATAGAATTTATAGTTTATTTACAAACAACCCAAGCTACAGTGGTTTGTTATTTTATATGAGCGTAAATCTAGCGTACATTTTAATAACATTTTTCTAATAACTAATAAGAAAAAAATTATATATTCTATAGATAAGTGCATGTAATAATACGTGGAAACATATTAAAGATTTAAGTTTTATAATAGTTAAATTGTTCTATTAAATTGTTTAAAGAAAATTTTGTGATAACGTTATACATTTTTCGATCACTTTTATGGATGTCATTCACTAACATAACAAAATCTTGTTTAAAAATTGGCTTACATGTGTGTTGTTCTTACAGAATCCCCATAGAAATATGCTAATACATTGTCGTCTACAGTCGAGAATGTAATTGTTGAATTGTATCTTAGTTGGTTTTATGCGTTTCATTAACGTACTACAGTTTAATGTAATTATTTACTCAATTCATTCATAGTATAAAGCAAACCATATTAATTGGAACACATTGCTTAATCATGGCTAGCAAATATCGTTGAATAGTGATACACATTTTATTATGATAGTGAGGAAAATTCGACTACTATATGCATTATGCACACTTTTGTTAATCTAGGAAACACTTATTACAACCTATATATATATATTATTTAATATATTTATCTACGAAGAGTAGATAGACGAATGGTTACGAAAATGAAATAAGTTCTTTTAAATATTTTTATTCTTCAAATATTTGAAAATTAAAACAAACTATAAACAGATATTGTTCTAATTTATTAAATTCAAATGTTCCGTGAAATTTGTATTTTTCTAAACCCATTTAGGGGTTCATTTAGTATGAATTAATCTGAAGAGAATTATTCCCTTAATATATATATATATATATATATTGTAATTATAAAGGGATAAATATAGAATCTGCTGACACTGTTTAGTTTACATTTGCTTTCTCTTATTACTGAGATAATGTCCTTGCAATTCAGCACTTTGATAAGATAAGATTGTATGAAAAAGAAAAGTAATATATATGCTTACTGCTTAGCATGGTTTGAATTAACAAATTATCAAAGTAAATGAAAATTTAGAAGTTTCTTTACATACTCACTTATATTTGAATAATTTCAGGATATAGCTAATATAGCATAATTGAAAGGAAATATACAGGGTAGTTACATAATTAATCTTCTATATATAGAGCAACCTGCAGCTAAAATGGATACACTAATTGTTACCGTATTTGGTATACGAAGTATACACGAGATGCGTTCAAGTAAACTAAAAATTTATTTTTCATTCCGTGTGAGAGTTTCCCTTTGTTAAATTCCCCATTTTTAAAAAAGAAATCGCCATCTAGTGGACTTTTTAAAACTATTTTCTTTAATATCTTGATGTTATCACGTATAAAGCCAAATTGGTGGCAATTTGCACAGGTATTTTACATACAGGATTCTGTTTATAGAAAATTTTTTAATTACAACTACAATGAAAATATTTACGATCGCTCTTGGATTATTTTATTTATTTATTTATTTATTTTATTTTTTTCATGTAGATTAAATATGTTTAATATAATATGAGGTAATGTAAAGCAATAAAATTTTGTTTACAGAATAAGTATTTAAAATAAAATATACTGTATATATATGTATATATATATATATATATTTTTTTTTTTTTTTTCATTTATAAAAAAAGTTAAACTATAAGTCAGTAAACTATAAAAAGTGTTTAAAAATAATTATTATTTTAACCTTTTTCTGCGCTGACGGAAATATTTTAAAAGTGGTTTTAATTATAATGCAGTATCTTAACCGCATATACGATAAATCAAAAATCATTGCATTAGATTTGTGAACATAAATTTAAATTATGTAAAAAAAAAAAAAAAAGAAATGAAGATGTATTTTTAAACACTTTTCTCACATTTTTATCGATAGATATACTAAATCTAAACTGCTGGTTATTAAATTTGCTACAGGAGAAGAAAATTCAAATAACAGAATGATATTTTTGGACACATACAAATACATTATATAATAGAAAGAACAATGTAACGGCCACTATTCAATGTCTCAGCCCAGCCATGTGAAAACAGGTAATCGGGACGTGTATCCAGTAGCACTCATACTATCATTCCTAAGGCTCCTATATATACGAGCTGGCGCATCAGGCATTTTGTTGCCTTAGGGTTGCCACATGTACCCAGCGCGTTTCTCTGATAAACAAACCACAAACACTTTTTTTGTCGTTTACGTTACTTTAGAGTAACTTATTTTATTATATTTCATAATTTCAGCTAAGTAAACTATGATATGGAAGTTTGTTTAGCGGTAAACTGCTATAATCTTTCAAGAAGTGATAATAAAGTGTTCACAGACCTTCTATTACTGTGTATTTCAGTTTTGGCGACATTTTGTAAAAGAAACAGAATCCGCCCTAACAACACACCGTACATCCATAGGATATCCTCAGAATAAAATGACATCCTGAGAATGTACTATGAAAAAAAATGTGTTTTTAGGAATATTATTGTTGCTTATTGCTCTTAACTTGACCGGATTAGCTTCAGATCAAGATTTCTTAAAATCATTAAGAAAGCGATAAAGACGCAAAGCGGGAAGGCTGTCCTCTTCGGAGGCAAAAATATGGCGGTGATGCGCCGGCCTATTATTTTATTTAGGGGCTCTAATCATTCCAGGTGATGGGTTAGTATGACGAGGTTGAATGCTAGCTGGCTACGTATATTCATCACGAAGCAGACAAATACGGATATGGTCATCTTGATGCTGTAAATAGAGCCATGATTCGCCTAAGAAGATGACGTCACACCTTTTCTGCGTCGGGATTCATTGTTGATCCCAATATAGGAGGGCTCCTGACTGATGAGGCGTCAAGGGTGGCTAAAGCCATAGCCCCAGCGATGACAGTCCATGCTACTTCAAACGTCCCCGAATTATTCATGCAGACACTTGTGTTGTCTTTCAAACGAACCCGTTTCTTGTAACAAGGTTTATGACATGGCTGTAAGACCTGTTGAAGCCATGTGATGAGGATAACATGTCTGGCTTCTCGGTTGTTACTGATAGGGGCTGTGATGTCATGAGCGACGTCACGCACACATATTGAACGAGAAGGTGCAAAAAGTACACTGCATTTTTTTTTTTTTTTTGAGGGTGGGGGGGGGGTTCTCAACGTGAGAGATGGAATAGCGATGGTTGGGAATGGAGTAAAAAGGAAAGCCTCGCTTATTCGAATGTATACTTTATTTAATTAATTTTTTGTGTTCATTTTTTTTCTCTTTTTTATTATGGTACCTGTGTATAAATATTAGTGGCCTGCCTTTCGTATCTCAATAAACTCATTTAATGTTTAAACCAAGTGCAGTGATTCTTCAAGTGCGCAGCATTTATAAGCAGAAATAAATAGTAGAAATATAATAAAATTATGGAAATCGTCTGCGTTTGCTGCTAGATGTGGGGAACCGAGCTTCACGGGGGCCCATGAAATCCTGAACGGCATTCTGTATGACTGTCCTAAATCCATCGATACCATATCGTAAAATCAGTCATAGGATCTCGAACAACGCGAGCAGTAATACTGTAGTATGATAAACCTCAATCCCATTAGGCTGCAACTCGACCTTCATAAAATCAAACATGTGCTGGCAAGTATTTATCAATTTTATACGAGGAATACAACAAATTTCTTAACAGACAACAACGCTCAAATGCAACTTCTGTATGAGAAATTTGCTTAAAATCTTTTTTTATACAAATTGCAAATGTCGCTACCGCCACCTTCTTCGTATGAATGTGTTGAAAAACTATTCATATACATTTCACAGCATAACGTACCTGTTATGCCGATTTCTCGCATTATGCGTGGCGATTTTAATGGCCAGTAGTATATAATATATATATATATATATATTAATCACATGATTTAAAATGAAGCTTAATTTCGTTTAAAAAATATATGTAACAATTCTGCCAGCCCTTATTTGGATCACTCAAATATGTATCTTCTAAATATTAAAAATATTCAATAAGTGAAATGAAAATTACTTAAGAGATTGCTTTTAACGTTCTTTGTCAATAACAGACATCATTACAAAAATCGAACCATATTATTTGGTAGAAATTAATTCTTTAAAAATATTTTTTTTTCACTTTGAAGCAATTTACAAATCACCACTCTTTTCCAAGTTCGTCTGTTGCAGTGAGCTAAGACACAAAATTTAAACGGCAACATAATTTTTACAAAATACTACACGTAGACCTGATTAGACTGCTTATAAATATTTTTGATGAAATTTACTTTATAAATACTTACAAGATAAAAAGAACTTTTTATATACCGTTTTTTAAAATTTCCTGTTGAATCATGTGAACGCTACCAAAGGCAGCGGGAACCCGGAACAATTGGCTAAAAGTATTAAAAAAATTCATTGCTATCGTGTTTTGAGCTATTATGAAAGTTTCAAATGGCCGGGAAGTTAGTTAAAAATCGTTTGCAAGCTCTGTACTGGTAACGCTGACGGAGGCAGCAGGGACCGGAAACAGTTGGCTAAAAGTATTTAAAAAATGCATTTTCACCGTGTTCTGGAATATTTGAAAGTTTCAAAAGTCTAAGCTAGTCGGGAAGTTAGTTAATAAATTTTTTGCCGAATCATACAAACGCTGCCAACAGCCGAAAACAGTAGGGACCTGAAACAGTAGACTAAAATTAATTATTAAAAAAATGTATTGTCACCGTGTTCTGAGCTGTCCTGAAAGTTTCAAATGTCTAGCTAGTCGGGAAGTTGGTTAAAAATCGATTGCAAGCTTTGTACTGGTAACGCTGCCGAAGGCAGCAGGGACCGGAAAAAGTTGGCTAAAAGTATTTAAAAAATGCATTTTCACCTGAACTATTCTGAAAGTTTCAAATGTATAGCTAGTCGGGAAGTTAGTTAAATAAATTTTCTGTCGAATCATACAAACACTGCCGAAAGCCGAAGGCAGTAGGGACCTGAAACAGTTGACTAAAAATATTAAAAAAATGTATTGTCACCGTGTTCTGAACTGTCCTGAAAGTTTCAAATGTCTGGCTAGTCGGGAAGTTAGTTAAAAACCGATTGCAAGATTTGTACTGAAGAAACAAACAAACAAACAAGAATCGAAGTTAATAAAAACATGGTAAAATGACCGATTTCGGTAGTTAATCTGGCGCATTGACTTCTTTTCGGGTCTATCCATAAAACTTTAACGAATGCTGTAACCTTTACAAAATGATACACGTGAACTCTTCTAGACTTCATTAGACTGACTATATACGGTATTATTCGAAATTAATGAATAGTGTGCTGGATAGGGTTATATAAAGTTATTTCGTTTTTTGCTGAATAAATTATGACATGATGGCTCATAACTCACTAAATTGAATTTCGTAAACTCAGAACTGAAATTTGCAGATATGAAAGCTTGCTTTAAACCAAAGAATTTCCAAATTTCAAGTTTTCAGATTTAGATCGACTTTCTATTGTAAGGTAACAATAAATAAATAAATAAATAAAACATTTTCAAAATATTTCCAATTTTTATGTGTCAAAGCTCAAAAATCTTTCGAATCGATATCAAGGTTTATATCTGAGAATAGGAAAAACTTTGGGAAAGTTACAGTCAGAAGAAAAAGGACATATGATGCAGAGGCAGATTTTAAAAGTTAACACAAAAACAAAAACAAGCTGAAAAACATTCTAGAAACTCAGAAAGATAAAAGTCGATGCAGGAAAATATATAAAAAGCACAAAAACATTTTCAAAAAAGAAAATCAATTTTAATTCAGATGTTGATTATCAAATCATGAGTATCAAAACAATACTTTTTCAGAAATTACCTAAACTATTTTAAGAAGTTTTTGTATAATTAAAAATAATTTATACGGTATTCCACAAGTTAACTAACGTGAGGCTTTTGCAGATTCTAATAGATATCTTGGAGACTATCCTTTTCGCGATTATTTGTAGAGTCTGTGAACATAGCCTAAAAGCTGATAAAGCTGATAAAGCTGTTGCTTATTTTTAGAAATTCTTTAAGTGATCGAATTTTTTTGGAAATGTTGCATTATATAAGTGATATCGAACAAATTTAATATATTTATAATATTATTTTTCATCATTAAATTATTATAATTTTTCGTGAAATTTTGAAATCTTAATTTCATATTTATGAAAAATCTTCGTTGTTTTCAACACAGTAAGCTACAAAACCTTAAAAAAAAAAAATCATATTATAAATAATGATCGAAAGAAGATGCTATAATTACAGCACAATAGCAACAAACGTTTTAGATCTTATTTTTTCGAGGCTGAGAAAGGTGTTTACGACATATTTTGCTAGATTTTCATTCTTATTTATTTATTTAATATTTTTTGCAGTGCATGAATACAAGTTATAATTCCCAATAAAAATTGCCACGAAGGGCTCTCTCTTCCTTTCCAGGTTTGGAATCTTGGTAACCCCTGGACGGCCCTTACCTACTTGGACTAGGTCAAATTTAATGGGTTTGATACCGCCCAAAGAGGCGAATAATGACAGATCACTACATGGCAACCAACTACTCTGCGAGTTACTTGAGAATACCATAGAAATGAGCTGTGTCCGCAGGAACCAGGTTAAGACTTCTAACTGTAGACGTCTATCTTATAGGCAGGACTTCGTCAATGCGATTTCACTTTTCAGAGTATTTCTTGGACATGTTGCTCGACCAGCACAACAGCATTTCTAAGAATGAGCTATGGGGGGCGCATAGGGCACGCACGAAGATGTTGGAATTTTGAATTAGGTACAGAACTAACTGAGAAAATAGAGAGGGAAAACAAACTACTTGAGAAGAGGAAAAGGGGCAGAAGAACTGTAAAAGGTAACTGTGCAAGGGAAATTACTACTTGAAAGGAAGGAGGAACAAACATTAAAAGAAAAAAAAAAGTGGGGGGGGGGAGAAAGGAATTTAAATGAAACTCCTGCTTGAAGACTGCTAAATGACGAAAGAAGCTGAAAATTAATGGTCTGGGGAAATTAAATACTTGAAAGGAGAATTCTGTAATTGACAATCTGGGAGAAAGAAAAAAAAACCTTAATGATGTGCTTAATTTATGTACGGAGATATACGTGGCAGGTGCTTAAAGACTGAATCAAAAACAAGTTATGCACAGGAGTTACTGAAATGAGAAGAAAAGAGGTACCATCTCAATTTTGATCCATAATGATCCTTTTCAGGCTTAGGTTCCTAGCTCTAAATCGTCCTTAAAAACGCACACACCACACTTGCAAAAATACTTATTTTTTGCTACGAAACAAAATTGAGGTAATGCAGTAATCTTATATTTATTTATTAAAATAAATAAATTATAATAATAATATAATAATAATAATAATAAATCCGAGAATTGAGCTAACTGGCCACTGCCTGTAAACTTTCTGATTTTTTGTAGGCTTGTTTGGGTTTTATGAATGGGTTTCTGATTTTCTCCTTCCGCTTTGTATTCCCCATTCTTAAAAACTGTTCAAAGATTTTGCCCTGTTGCATTGGTGTTTAATAAGCCAGTAGTACTACACTAATTTACTAGATCTAGAGATAAAACTTTCCACAAAATGATATTATTAAGTGAGTTACCTGCGATTATTAATTTACATTTCTTGAAAATTGCAAATACTTTTGAAATTATTTTCAACGTAAATTTCAAAAAATAAGAATTTTAAAATATCGTTATATTTTTTTAATTCATTCAGAAGAATACATATTTAGAAAACTTCAATAAACTATAAGATTTTTCTCATATGGAACGTTATACGCATAAAATAAGTAAGCTCGAAAATCCCATTAAATGTACCAGAGTGTAAAATTTAAATTATCGCCTTCCCATTTCGTGTTGTAATTTAATATATATATTGAATGAAAGTAAAGTTCCTTTTTACTTTCTCTTACCCATAGGGTCGAGAAAGTATTGTTTTAGGGTCAAATTTTCGAACGCGAGTTTTTGTTATATTTACATGCTCTGAGGTCGCCTGAATACGAAAATCATGTTTTTAGCGAATGGTCTGTGTGTCTGTCTGTCTGTGCGTCTCTCTGTCTGTGTGGATGCCTATCTGTGTGTCTGTTATCAGCATATCTCAAGAACAAATAGTAGCAGAAATTCCAAACTCGGTATTCTAAATGAGTATCATATAGGGATGCTACAATAAGCTTTTCGTTGAGATGAAGCAAATGGTTCGCGTACAGGGACACTCAAAAGTATTCAAATACATTACGTCTATGGGGGAAATTGCAGGTAAGTAGAGTTCATTATCCATAGACTGAACTGAACCAAATGAAACGAATATATATTTTTTGTAATAGAGATAGTCAACTGGGATTTTTTTTTTTTTTTGTGTGTATGTAGGAGCCTCGCCCCCCCCCCCCTCGAGGGTAGTAAATTTTCATGATGGGTATCTTTCAAAAGAGCTCGCCAATACCTTTAAAACGAATGGTTGAACCATCGATCTACGATAATTCAAAATAAAGTTATCATTTTTTTTTCATTTTTAACAATTTTTTATTTTTATTTTATTTTTATGTATTATTGAGAATGAATTCAACTTTTTTTTTTTTAATATTAAGTGTTATACTACTTCTCTAATATGGAAATCGTCTGTATTATCTTTAAAGATAATTTTTTTAAATAATAATTTTAATAAATTATTTTTAAAAAACAGAATTATTTTTTAATAACCGAATTAAATTCTATATAAATGTAGGTGCATTAATGAAACGGGGGGTTGAGGGAGGCGGTAGCCCCCCTCACACCGAACGAATTATCATATAAAACATTTCCGAAGCCTAATTTGAATTGTTTAACATAGGTTTACATAACAATACTCGTTATCTTACCTCTTCATCTCCAACCTGTATTTATAGTATTAATAATACCCTGTATTTCAGGGTATTAGTATTAGTATTTACCCTGTATTTCAGGGTAATAGAAAGTCGTGTGAGTGACACACCTGATTATTTTTAGAAGTTTTTATTGAAATAAACTGAATAAATGCTAAAATTTTACAAAATGGATTCAAAATAACACACGCTGTTTTATAAGCCGTTCTACAAATATTTACCATTAAGAAATTGAAAATGCAAATTTAAAACTACTTGTTTACTTTTAAAAATAAAATTCAAAAGTTAATCGCACCAAATATCAAAAACAATGGGTTTCAAGTTATCCATGTCATGAATTTTAGATAATTTTCTAAGCTTATATTTCTGAAACTTCTATTGAATTGCAAATGCATACCGAAATATTCAAACTACTTGTAATATTGTTTGTATACTTAAAGAATTCGTGTTTCATATACAAAACACGTGGTTTCCTTTTCTGACATCGTCAAAGCGGAAGAGATACATAACTGTATAACAAGTCAATCTGACAAACAGCTTGGAGAAATCTGAAATTCAGATGAACTGATAAATATGAGTTCTTGACAGCAACATGCAGCTGGCGATATTTTCTCTCCTCACAAGATGGATTATAAATTTATTTAATAAAGCTGACATTTAAACTTAGCCGTAAGTTTTGGTTTAAATTTCCTAACAATGTTTTTAAAAAAAGAATTTAATCTAAATAAGTGATAAGAGAATTTGAGATATAGTAATAATCATGCAATAAAGAAATTTTTTTAATGATATTTTGTGTTTTTGAACAAGAATTAATTGCTTAGAAGAAAAAAAAAATCCAGTAATTAATATATATATATATATATATATATATATATATATATATATATGCATATTTGGTATTAGAAGAATCATATAAATTCATTTTTTATGTACTTTTAATTGTATTATTGTAAATTATCTGTAAATGTAAAATATTACTACGTTCATTTTATTTCCCATTTTTATTCTAAAGAAAGGAAGTTTATGAAATACCAATCGCACACTTTACGTTAAACAGATAAAGAAAAAATAAGTAATATCAACGTTAAGGATGCGGAAAAAAAAAACTCTTGCATATTGCAGTTCATGTAGCTTTAAGCTTACTATCATCAATGTGGAATAACATGAAGGATTAGTTATCCTAAATATATCACGGAAGCGAATTCTAGAAACGGATTAACCAGCCAACGGAATTATATGGATTTAGAGTCAATAGGAAATTAGAAATACTGTGCTAAGTAAACGATATGTGAAATACTATATAAGAAAATATTGATTTTATATGCGATTTCTAACATTTAAACAGAAATGACATCGCAAAGCTACAATTAATGATATTAGGATACTTACAAATACGAAAGGTTTTTTTATGAATTTTTATTAATACAGAATACTGCTTCCGCATACTTAAATGACGTCTAAATAAGGATTTGGATACATAAAAAAAAACCACCAAATCAGCTATTATTAAATATTACTGGTTGAGTAATCATGCTTTTAACTTTGATTCTACTAAATCCACAAAGCATGTTGCATTTGGCCGAAGTAATAAATCTTAACGATTAACGATTTTTATCAATGTTAAATTATTTAGGCAAGTATGAGAAATCAAAACGAATAAAAATAAGATTTTATACGTTTTTCACATTATAAACTCATTTTCTCGATGAACAAGTACAACTATGTGTCAGTCAACATGGCAGCTGGGTTAGTAAAGATCTACTGCATTACGTAATAGGTTCAAATTCGTCTCCTGGTATGGTGCCTTTTAACTCTTGTTAAAATTAATTCGTCTTTTCCTTCTAAAATATGTTGAATTTGGACAAAGTAATAAATCCTAAAAGGAGTTAACGAATTTTATGGATGGAAAATTACCTAAGCGAATTCGGTTGGGAAATTATCTGATCTCTCTCAAAATTTACAAAATATAAATTTTATAACGATTATTCAAAACGAATTAATCTTTATTTTTGCTTATTTTTGTTAGTTGAGAAAATTTGTACTATACTAAATCTAACAAAATTGTTAGATCTATATATTCTTTGTAAGAAGTACCTACACTGTTAAAATGGTTTCTTAAAAATGAGCTAAATTGTCTCAAAATAGCTCAGGAATAATATATACTTAAATTAAAAAACCCATGTACTCATTTTTGAGTATACTGACATGCTAAAAAATGGGGATGACCAATAAGAATCCCAATATCCCCATTTTTGAGCATGTCAGTATACTCAAAAATTTACATGGGTTTTAAAATTTAAGTATATATTATTTTGGAGCTATTTTGAGACAATTTAGCTCATTTTAAGAAACCATTTTTAACAGTGTACATGATCTTTCACTTAATTATCATAAAGTTTAAAATTATATTGCTACACGTTGTATTTGTTATTTCTACTTTTGATATTTTGAATTCTGTCTGAGTATTGCACAAAACGAATATGCTGTCACAAAACAGAAAGTAGTAGAAAATTAATTGCATTTCAGTGAAACTGAATGCCATCAGATAGTCATTGATCAATATAATTGATGAATATGAGTTCGTGACACTGTCTGTCATAGAGATTCTATCTGCCCTCTTCATTATTCGGAGCGTAAGTGTTTCTCTGTAACATATCAATACTAGAAATTTATTGTCGGATACAGTTTCGCTATACTTACGTCATTAAATTTAAACAGCAGTTTAAGATATTAATCTTATCCATTTTAAGTTAAATACAGTATGAAATTTAATTAAATTTGCCATCATTAATTTAAATTTCTTTAAATATTCTATTAAACACTTTAGCAGATAGGTTTTCTAATTAAAAAATGCGAAAAGTTTAATTAAAACAAGTGACATATATTTACCAATGAATGCTTATTAAACCTACCTTGACACGATTAAAATTCTGTAGTTGATACCAATAAAAATATTTTAGTTTTTATTCCATGGAAAATAAATAAAATTTTGCATTTGATGATGTTCGGGTTATTTAAATAATTACATAAGAAATCTTTTATAAATATCCTTATATACACACACACACTTATATATATATATTATTTATATATGTGTGTGTGTGTGTTACATTAAAATGTAAAATTTAAAAAATGTATAAATGTATCTAACATTATTATCTGTAACAATTTTATTCTCGATTTTTTTAATTCAAAGTCCACTTTCTTCAAATTAATTTTTAACTTACACTTATTAATTCATTGTTTCATTTAATGATATTCTGACAGGAACAATATCTCAAAACGTTTTAAAACTCTTTGCAAAGGAAAAGATTAATAACATGAAATATTTCATGTGCTTTTCGGAGATAAATAATAAAAGAAAACGGTAATAAAATGTATGTTGAAATTTTTGGTTAGTATTCAATTAAATAGGAGCACCTCACGTGGCATGTATGTACATAGCGTCATTTATCAAAGCTATTTTCGAAATATTGCTGCGGTATTATACATTCTTTGTGCGTAAACCCTTTTAAATGAATATAATATTTACTTATGCTTTCGATGGGAAATAAAATATTGTAATATTAAAGTGACTGGAGCTGTTTATGTGCTATATGCATATTTTTCTGTAATAAAAAATATAAAATATAATACATATTGTTGTCAATTTAATTTATATTCGTGTGTAATGTATTATTTTAATTAGAAAATAATTATCGCTAAATGGGTTACTATTACCCTATTCAGCATATTTTTTTTTTATAACTAACCACGAATGTCTTTAAATATATATACTAAGACACTGAATCTAACCTAAACTACAATTATTTTAATGCAGTAAAAAAGATATTCAACTTATAAATATCTGTTAATACATCATTTGTAGGTTCCTATAAATAGTTTTAAAAGTAATTTTTCTGTTGGAAAGTGTAAAATATATGTATGAAAACAAATATATATATATACGTAATGTGCAAAATATTCGTTTACTTACATCTCTTTTTCAAACTAGAGCAGCAATTGAAAACAAATGAAGAAATATTGAGAAACACATGGACTTACCTATGAAGAAAAGAAGAAAATTGTTAACTAACGTCCATTAAAATAATTTCAAGAAAATAGTAATAAAGAAAGTTATACAAAAGAGAAGTATGTATATATAATTAATATCTAATTTCGCTATTGCTAAAGACATTTAATAATAAGATTTTTTCTGATTTAAACTAATTATAGTATTATAAAAATTAGCAATATATTAAACTAGCAGGCTTTGCCCGCTTCGCTGGTCATTATATCGAAATGAATTCTGAATATTTCATATCATTAATAATAATAATAAAAAAAAAAAAAAAAAAATCTGAAAAAAGAAAAACAAAGAAGGAAAAAAAGAAATCAGTCAAAATGTAAGTTAAAGTTCCCGCTACCTTCGGTATCGGTTTTCCTGCTCCCTGCAATTTTCGAATCCTCGAGCCCCAATGCGTTCGGCAGTACCTTACCTAATTTTTACTCCCCCTCCTTTACGGTAATGTTGAAAGTTTCGCAAAATTAAATTTCTTCCCATCGAAGTGCATATTGCGTACACTGAATCAACACACACTCATAAAAATTCATCATTCTAAGGTAATCTGGAGTATATTAAAGCTTGTTTTTTGCCTACGCCAGACCCTGAAGAGTGGGGGGGGGGGGGATTTCGCGAAATCCCTTTATAGTGCATCTTGCATACACATACCTAACCAGACATTTAAAAAAAAATCGAGTTCCTGAGATTATTTGAAACATAATTATGTTTTAAAACTTTTTTTTTACCCCACCCTGCACATAAAGTAGGGACGCGGGAGGGAATTTTGCAAAATGTCTTTATACTATGAGTTAGGTATACATATAACGACCCACACATCCCAAATCTCCTTCCTAAGATAATTTAGTGCAGAGTTACACTGGATACATGTTTTTTGTCCCCACCTCCCAAGATCGGTAGGGTAGAAATGCACATAAGTGTGTAGTTGTAGTGTGTGTGTTGAGTACGCGTAATCAACCGACATATCAAAAAATCGCTTTCCTGAGGTACTTTGGAACAGAGTTACTCTTAAAAACGTGTTTTTGCCCCCAATCTGTCCTTAAAGGAGGGAGGCAGAGGGAGATTTCATAAAATTACTTGATAGTGCGTATTGAGAACGCATAACCAAACCACACATAAAAATTAATCTTACTGTGATAATAGTAAGAAAAGTTATGCTTGGAAACGTCTTTATTGTTCTCCCTTCCATAAGGGGGAAATAGGGAAATTTTGAAAACCCCGTTGCAATGGATGTTGCATACACGTAAATAAGCCACACACTAAAAATTGTGGCCTCAGCTCCTATGGATTTCTTCGGTCGAAATTTTACCCGCATGGCTGGTCACTATATTTAAAGAAATTTCTTTTCTATGTCGCTTTATAGACAAAAAATAAAAATAAAATTCATTGAAATTGCTCAAAAGCTCGCTTGTGTGTGTGTCGCTATTGCATGCGACAATGCCATACCAGTGGGCTTCCACTTTTGTGCTTATCAATTAACAATTTCGAAACAGACAGAATCGAAAAAATTGAAGTATCCCTTTTATATTTGAATATTAATTACATATGAACAACACTATGCGTACTGTACATAATATTTACTTTTACGTTATTTCCCATATTTATTCGATTTTTCCGGTCGACCATAAAATGACAGCAATTTAACGTCAAATATAATATTACAATATGCTGTAAGACAACTAACTTTTTGTAGCTAAATGTATTTCATAGTTAGTTAACTGGTTCGTATACAGAAAAATAAATAAATAAATATTTAAACTTATCTTGGTACCGTCTTATTATAGCTCCCCTTGGTGACTTTTGAATTTTTGTCATCATTTTAAACAAAAATACATAATTTATGAGATTATTGTTTCTGTTTCTTTCTGTCTATCAAATTTTTTTTTCTCAATATTTTATAATTTATTTGTTTATCTGCCTTATGATCTACTTGGCTTAAAGTGGTTATCCCGAAAGTAGACTCCTTGGCGAAAAATGTCGTATCTACTTCAGCATCAAAATTAAAAAAAATTACCCTGCATTATGAATATATAAATGTATACTCATATTAAAAGTGCGAAACTTTGGATAAATGTATGGATGTTTGTTACTCAATCACGCCACAACGGCTAAACGGATCAGGATGAAATTTGGTGCAGAGATAGATGATAGTCTGGAATAGGACATAAGCTACTATTTGTACCGGAAATTTGATTAGAATTTTTAAAATTAATTAAAATATGGAAATAATAAACTGGTAACCTTAATAGGGCAGTTCCTTGTTTGTAAACAAACATCTCAACTTTTATGAGTGGTTGGCAAAAAGGCTTGGGAAAAGCATAGCGATGGCGATTACTTGATTACTACCAACGGAAAATCAATGGTGGGCGGGGCGCGGGAAAGTCGAGCGCGCTTTTTTGCCAACCACATGACGTCACGAGGAAATGCTCTATATAAGCCCAGCCATTTAAATTTTTAATTGTTGCCAAAATAGTGTGCGAGGTATTTTTTATTTATTTATTTATTTAAACATAAAATGAAATATGCCTTCACGCGAAAAAAAAAAAATATTAAATGTTAAATTGGTGAATGAGAAAATATATGGAGAAAATGATGTCTTTATAAATTTAAAATAAAATAGTAATAATACAAATCTAGAATATTTCTTCTGAATATTATTTCATAGCATTTTTTTATATACCTCAACTTTAGATTTTCTTTTTCACCACAAATGAATCACACTTGGCATAAAAGCTAATTCAGAATTATATTAAAGGTATTTACTTATTGATAATTCTGGACAAATTTTTGAATTTTCATGCTGAAGTAGATCGGCCATTTTTCGCCAAGTACAGCCACTTAAAGCCAAATAGCACATCAAAAATATAACTAAATTATAAAATATTAAAAAAAAAAAAGAAAGAAAGAAAGAAAGAAAAGATAGAAAGAAATAGGAACAATAATCGCATTAATTATATTTTGGTCTAAAACGGTGACAAAATTTCAAAGTGTCAAGGGAAGCTATATTATGGTTGTACCATGATCAGGTTTACATATTAATAAATTTATTTATTTTTCTATATATCAACTACTATTAACTAAGCATGAAGTATATATAACTACAAAAAAAAAAAAAGAAAGAAAGAAAGAATAATAATAATAATTGTCTCATGCGCTAGACGTAACCGATCATAGCATATTATAATATTATATTTGGCTTGAAATTGCTGTCATTTTATGGTTGATCGATTAAATCAAATAAATATAGGAAATAACTTGAAAGCAAATATTATGTACATCAAGCATAATGTTGTTCATATGTAACTGGGATTCAAATATAAAAGGACTACTTCAAATTTTTCGATACTGTCCGTATCGGAACTGTCATATATTATAAGTACCCAAATAGAAGCCCACGGGTAATCCATTGTCGCAGGCAATAGGGCTAGGCACCGGAGACTGCGAAGGCGAACAAGTCGCTGCCGAAGGCAGTGGGAACCCAAAACGAGCTTTTGAGCGATTTCAGTTTTTTTTTCTTTCATAAAGCTACATAGAAAAGAGCTTCCTTTAAATATAGTGACCAACGAAGCGGGCAAAGCCTGCTAGTCTGAATATAATGCTGAATTAGCTTCCATGCCAAACGTATTATACGTGCCAATAAATAAATAAAAACACTATTAAAAATAAATCTAAAATTGAGGTATGCTAAAAAAGATTATGAAACAAAATTTGAAGAAATATGTTGGATTTTTAATATTATAATTTAATTTTGATAATGACGTCATTTTGTCATAGACTAAGCAAATTTATTATTCATTATTTAATATTTCTTTTACTATTCGCGTGAAAATATTTTTTATTATATGTCGTAAAATAAATCAACTTGAAAAATTTTTTGGCAACAATTAAAAATTAAAATAATTATTTTTAAAACTTTATTATAGAAGACATATCTATATTATATACAGAAGATATAATATAGATAACGTTTTCCTTCCTTCCCCTCCTCTTGGGGACTGAATTTCTAAAATTCCAAAAATTGGTATTTAGGTATTTGTGTTAGCTAAATTTTTAAGCAAAAATTTTACGGATATCTGTTATTTTCTTTGAGATATGAAAGTTTTTAAAGAAATCACTTTTTGCGCATGCGAAATCACATTTTGCCACGCACCTCCTCTTGTGGACCGAATTTCCAAAATTCCAGAAATTGATTTTTAGGCGTATGTGTTAGCTATGCTTTAATGCAAAAATTTTACAGATATCTGTTTTTTTCTTTGAGTCATGAAGGTTTCTGTGAAATCACCTGTTCCCTCCCCACCCCCCTTGGGGGGCGAATTTCGCAAAATCGCTTCTTAGGGGGTGCTTACACTACATGTTCTAAAATCTGACCCAGTTTCGAGTCAGTAGCCCCAGTAGATTTTGCTGTGCGTTGATGAGTCAACGAGATATATAAATTAGAGTGCTGATTCAATGGATGAAATATTAGCTTTCCGTGGTTCAAGATGAATCACGTGACATGCTCTCATAGGTTGCTGTGTTTGGCCCTTTATTGTTATTTTGGCATTTAAAATATCAGTTCGACAAATTATCATTATTATTAGGTAACATGACAGTCCTATGACCGAAATAAATTGTTTTTAAAATAATTTTACACATATTTCACATTTTAATAAATAATAAAATACCTTTTTTTTCATCGTTTAACAACAAAGTTTAAAAGTGTTTGTAAAAGGAAATTTAAACTTTTAAAGAGCTAAATTTAACAACAAATAACAATTTTTCAACTATTTTTAAGCATTTTGTCGGTTAAAGTTCAACTACACGAAATAAAAAAAGAAGTAAAATCAAAATCAAAATTATTTAGAACAAAAGAATATTAAACTACGTAAATAAGCAAAAACATTGGCGATTAAGACTTATGCGAAGAACAATCTCCAAACCGTTGCCATAGAAATTTACTGAAAATAAGCTGTTACCAAGGGAACAACCGAATATGCAGGTGCAAGGAGAGCATGTCACATGACTCATCTTGGACCTTCTCAAGGGTTACTATTTATCACTCTACTTTATATATCTCGTTGTGATGAGTCAGTGAGTGGGGAACCCAAAGCGAGCTTTTGAGCAATTTCAGCTGTTTTTTCTTTCATAAAGCTATATAGAAAAGAGTTTCCTTTAAATATAGTGACCAACGAAGCGGGCAAAGCCTGCTAGTCTGAATATAATGCTGAATTAGCTTTCATGCCAAACGTATTATACGTGCCAATAAATAAATAAAAACACTATTAAAAATAAATCTAAAATTGAGGCATGCTAAAAAAGATTATGAAACAAAATTTGAAGAAATATGTTGGATTTTTAATATTATAATTTAAATTTGATAATGACGTCATTTTGTCATACCCTAAGCAAATTTATTATTTATTATTTATTATTTCTTTTACTATTCGCGTGAAAATATTTTTTATTATATGTCGTAAAATAAATCAACTCGAAATTTTTTTTGGCAACAATTAAAAATTAAAATAATTATTTTTAAAACTTTATTATAGAAGACATATCTATATTATACAGAAGATATAATATAGATAACGTTTTCCTGCCTTTCCCTCCTCTTGGGGACTGAATTTCTAAAATACCAAAAAATGGTTTTTAGGTATTTGTGTTAGCTATATTTTAAAGCAAAAATTGTACGGATATCTGTTTTTTTCTTTGAGATATAAAGGTTTTTGTTGAATCACGTTTTGCCCCCTGCCCCCTATTAGGGGCCGAGTTTCAAAAATTCCAGAAATTGGTTTTTAGGTATTTATGTTAGCTATATTATGAAACAAAAATCTCACGTCTATCTGTTTTTTTCTTTGAGATATGAATGTTTTTTAAGAAATCACTTTTTGCGCATGCGAAATCACATTTTGTCACGCACCCCCTCTTGTGGACCGAATTTCCAAAATCCCAGAAATTTATTTTTAGGCGTTTCTGTTAGCTATGTTTTAATGCAAAAATTTTACGGATATCTGTTTTTTTTTCTTTGAGACATGAAGATTTCTGTGAAATCACGTCCTACCTCCCCACCCCCCTTGGGGGGCGAATTTCGCAAAAAACGCTTCTTAGGGGGTGCTTACACTACATGTTCTAAAATCTGACCCAGTTTAGAGTCAGTAGCACCAGTAGATTTTGCTGTGCGTTGATGAGTCAGTGAGTGAGTAAGTGAGTGGAAGTACTCTTTTATATATATAGATACTAAACCATACCAGTAACTATTCACGTATATAAAAAACTAGCAGTATTTATCTGAACTAGAATATTACATATATATATATAAACGCATTTTAAAATTTTCTAAAATATAATTAACTGATTTCACCACAGTCAATATATTTAAAGATTTTAAACTTGAGGTTTCAACTCATATGTAAATATTACAACACAACTTATAATTTCTGAATAATTATAATTTTCAAATCAGTTTACAGGATAACATATTTAATTTACAGCTATAGTTTTCTTTCACAAATTCATAAGCATGTTTTTTTTTTTTTTTTTTTTTTTTTTTTGTTTGTTTGTTTTTATGAATAAAATAGTTTCACTAAAAAGCAATGAATAAAAAATTTTAAGATTTGAATAAAATTTTGAATAAAATATTAAAATGAATAAAAAGAAGTTGAATGAAAAATCACTATGCATTCATGCTTCAAATAATTAAGAATTAAAATTTAAGTATACGTAAGCAGTTTATCATTATAAGAAATTATGTGGTGCTTCTAATTTTAATTTTTCTTCCTTTTTAATATTTATTTTTGTATAAATTACAATTATCCCCCCCCCCCCTCAAAAAAAAAAGTTTTAATAAAGCAATATAGCAATTCTTGAAACTCAGTTCGAAAAAAAAAAAAAAAAAAATACGATTTGGATAATTTCGACACATATAAATACAAACTTTTGTTAAGTTAATGTATTCTACAGATAAAGAAAAATTTTAGATATTTTTATTAGAGTTACATATAAGGACAAACGAAACGCTTGTGACTCTTTTTGCAGTATATGAGGAGAATATTCTAATTTAGAATAGCATTACATTTAATACTGCATATATATTTTCAATATTTCTAATTTATATATATATTTAATATATATAAAATAAAATTTTAATAAGTCCAAAAAATTCCAAACGTAATATTTTTCATTAACAATAAAAATTTACCAATCGACAGAAAAGTACCTAAATTACATTTGCATTAATGAATTTGAAAATCTCATTTGAAAACCCATATTTAGATTTCGGAATCTCCACAAAGCTTAAAAATATTGTACTTGGTAAAACTGACAAAAGTACTAAATGCATTTTCTAAACGTACCTTTAAAAAGAAAGACAAAACAAGTTAAACAAATTTTCAGCAAACAATTCATTACTTTCTTCTATATTCAACAGATGAAAGTACTGGGTTAATAATTTTTTTTAACTTCCAGTTTTCGAAGACCCTACACGTTTCATGAGCTACAGAACACGATTTGACTTTTTTTTTTTTTTTTAATATCTGTCTGTTCGTCTCCGCTTGTCTGTCTGTGTCAGTGTGACAAAAAGTTTGTGGTAACTGCATCTCAGAAACTAGTGCACAGATTTTCATATAAATTTGTATGTAGTTGCACATTCACATAAATTAGAGCCTACCAATTTTTAGTGCAGGTTTATCAAAAGATGGCGTTGTTATACTGCAGTTCCCCCCATTTAAGGGAAACTATATTTCATGTTCATAGGTGTCAAATTATACAGTTCTTTTACCCCGACTATTTCATCATAAAATAAATTCATCATGTGTAAACGCAGAAAATTGCCAAAACATTTATTAAAAAATTCTATTCAAAATTTCCGGTAGCAAAAAATATACAAATTGGCAGCTATGCAGGTTCTGTTGCATATAATTGAACAAAATGGATATGTAAGAAGGCTATAATGGACATTATGTTCATTTCTTTCGGGCGTATATCAGCCGTTAGGTGACGCTACTATGCTCAGTTTTGCCTTTGAATGGAAAAGCTATCTCTCAAATTCTATTGCATATAGTTGCACTAAACTTAGTATATGAGAGACAATTACGAAATATTATGCTAATTCAATTTTGAGGCATACCAGCCGACAATGGTGCAGTTGTAGTGCAATTTATCCCGTGAATAGGAAGGCTGTATTTCGGATTCTACTGTATATAATGGCATAAAATTTGGCATGTGAGACAGCCATCGTAATATACCGTACAGATTCAATTTATGTGCATATACTGCGAAAGGTGGCGGTACCATTACTCCCACTCTGTAATTTACTACGTGGCTACACATCAGCATCTGTTGATTAAAATGCACCAAAAGCCATCTGTAAAATCTTTACAGTTTGAAGTTATGATTCAACCTTTGCGCAAAAATAATCAATAAGTTCTACAAATATATAGTATAATGTAGGATAATGTTTTGTAGTGGCGATAACATACTAGCTTATTTATCATGTTTTAGAATGCGGATTAGCAACGAAGTATCTGTATATTCGTTTAGAATTTATGGCTTGTAAACAGATTGTATATAATCGTATTTTACTTTTAATTTCATTTTCATCTATTTATTTTTTAATCAAACAAAATAGTCAAATCACGAATATATATATATATATATATATATATATATAATTTTACATATAGTGAAATTAGATTAAAAGTTGATTTCATATGATTGGTTCCGTTTATGGTATACAAACCAGAGAAATGTGCAATATATCAGAATACGATTTTTAGAAAAGAGAATGCCACAAAAACATTGTTTTTCAAAAATATATTATCACTGACTGATCAAGATACTGAACGCAAAAATAACTTCATGTTAATGACTTAATTAAATTACTTTATATAGTCTTTTACAAGAAAAAATATAGAGAATAAGAAAAAGTATCTTTTACATTTAAAATTTTATAGTCTCGAAAGCTAAAAACTGTAGAAAAGTTGAGTGGTAAAAAAATTAACAAAATCGCTATTGTAGGGTTATAAAATTGCTGTGATAAATATCTGTATTTGAAAAAGAGATAACTAAAAAATTAATAGGTATAAGACTATAATAAAAATAATAATAAATTTGGATGTACGTAAAGATAAAAGACTAAAATAAAATGCAAATGATATACAAGCAATTTTAATCACCAATAATCAATCCCTTATATTACTTAAACCCATTATAACTACACTTTGCATCAAATTATATATTACAGTTTTATGTAATAGTACATTGGTGAAACTGAATAATACAGTTTTAAAAAATATCCTACCCGTAATGTAAATAAATAAATAAATAAATAAATATATATATATATCCAGAGAAAAAATTAAAATTATAAAGAAGAGGCGTATTTGTATAGTGTATGGTGTATGATGGTAACAAAGTATTTATTAAATTTTAATACCAGTATTTTGGTGCGTTTAGTGCGATATATATATATATATCTTTAATTCCCGATTATCGCCGAGCGAATTATCTGCGTTTCGGATTATCCGCGGTCGCGAGAAAAGGGCAAGATTAAGAAAGTGCGAGATCAAGAAAAAAAGTTTTCTGAAGAACAAACAAAAACAAGTGATTTTTTTTTTTTTTTTCAAAAAGTGTAAATGTAAAGAATTATGATCTTCTTTTTTTTTTTAAATTGTGCAGTACAATACAATACTGTTTAATTTAGTACATAAATTTACTTACACATTGCACCTTGGCTTCATCGCAAGCACACTTTTTTTTAAATTGTTTTTAAATTATTTAATATATAAAATACAAATACTTTTACTGTGCTGTGAGTATTTTCACTCTTTGCAATGCGTTCCATAAAAAATAGAATTAAGTTTTTGAGATAGAATATATATATATATATATATATATATATATATTCTGTCTCATTTGGCCCACTCATTTTCAACCATTTTGCGATTAACCGCGATTTGCACTGTCCGTCATCCATGCAACTCAATTCCGCGGTGAAAAAGAGTTTACTCCAATATAAAAAATACTAATTCCTGTTAAAAAATTAAAAATCTTCGATAAACGAATTTTTTACTACAGTTGCAATTTACTTTTATCATATATGCAACGCAATATTATAAAAAAAAAAAAAAAAAAAAAAAAAAAAATGTTTTTTAATCATAAATAAGAAAACAAATTTTTGTCCATTTATTTATTTAATTTTTCAGAGACTTACGGAATACCCCATTTCTCCAAATTTATTTAAGAGTATAAAAACCCTTAATTAATGATATAAGAAAATGAGATTATAAATTGCAAAGGATAATTGAAATCATAATTATATTTATGAGAATTTCATTATCTTTTTCTAAGGTGATTTTTCAACGAAATTTATTTATTTATTTTTTCAATAAATCTTTAATCTGTTTTTAATTATTGTTCTTTTAGCGATTCAACTTATTCTGTTTCTTTCTTTCTTTTTTTTTAATATTTAATTTAAGGTATAAAAATGAAGTTTCGATGTCTTTTTAATATTTTATTTTAGTGTAATGTAAAATACGTTTATTCTGCATAACTTATTGTTTTAGATTTGCACAGTTGTCATATCATCATAGTTATCACAGTTGTCACACATCAATAGTTAAATTTATTAGGACATTTTTTTATTTCCATTATTCTTTTCATTTTTATATTTTCTACGTTGTGTGAAAAATAATTAAAAATACATTTCTGCTGATGACAAACTTCATTTTTTATTTAAATAAATTTATTCACTATTTATTGATGTCAGCGTACTTCACCTTTAACATGCATGTTCATATCGTCAATTTTTAATAAAATACATAGCTTTAATGCATAAGAGTGAGACTGCATAACTGAATATTAGTAAAATAAGCAATCCTATCATTAAAAAATATCTTAAGAATAATAGAAACAATTTTTAAACACTTCTCATGACATAAAAATTAAAATAAACACATCATACAGAATATCTGCTATTGGCAATATTTTTAAATTCGGAATGAACTTCAGTGAATGTAAAATGCCAACATTTATAAACGAGTCTTCAATTTGCAGAAATTCATTGTTTTACAAAAAACCTGAAAAATCTGTTTAGAAAAATCGGGTAAATAATCATGCAATAATATCTTTCATGTAATACTTCTTCATTAAGATATAATATTGAGTTACTTTTTTCTATATTCAAAATAATAATCCGGGAAAAATGAAGGCGGACCATTTCATAGCGTCATCATCATCCTTTTAATATAGTTTTTCAAGAAATTTTAATATGAGTGTTTTAATTTTCATATTCATTAATAATCTTCGATAAGATACCTACAATAATGTTCGCGGAAGAAGGAAATAAGTAGGAATCATTATTTCTCAAATTCTTATTTCTTCTAGAACATAGTTATATATACATTTAGCCATTTTAAGTTATAAAGTATAGAAAACTGTACTACTGAGATAAACATACATGTTTATATAATAATCTGTATTATTTGAAAATAGCAATTAGAGAAATTTATTTTATTTTCATTTTAACCCGTTCCTCATTGCAAAGAGGTTTTGAAATATTATTATTTTTCTAAATTACTAGTATGAAGTACGACTATTTAGAAAAAATTTAAGTGTTAGACGTCTTTAAAGAAGTTCAGTTTTTGAAAAATTCTTACATACCAATTAGAGTTGCTGTGGGCGCGGGGAATATTATATTTTGTATAAGAAATTTAATTTACTCTAGATAAATTCTTTTATTAATAATAATAATAAATTCTTTAATTAATAATAAGGAATTTAATTTATTAGAAAGACCATAAAAATTAAATAAAACAATACGCGTTTCAAACTAACTAGTTTTCCGTCAACAGGTGTAGTTCTACCTTCATGAAAACTAAGAAGAATAAAAAAAAAAAATTAAGTGGAATAACTAATTGGAAAACATGAAAGGCAAAAAACAGGAAAAGAACTTTTGAAAAAATTCAGTGCTTAGAAGGCGTTAGTTTCGCTTATTGTTATATTTGTTAATGTTAAAAAGAGACAAACTATTGTTAATAGTATAAATTTATATGGAATATATATAATGAATGCAGATGTAGAAGGATGTAACTAAGGTTTGTTTCTATATTTTATTCACTGAACAAAACAGTAATAAAACAGTAGAGAATGGAGGAAAATGTATATTTATAGTTTTTCTCTCTTGAAAAAAACATTTATATGTAAATTAACAGTAAAAGATCAAGATGGCAATATTTATAACAAGATAATTTTGTATATATATATATATATATATATATATATATTAGTATGTTTAATGTTCAATTATAAAATAATGCAGCGCAAGTTTTGATAATTGCACAAAATGTTGAACGAATATATTCCATAAATATTTATTCCGTACATTATATTGTTACTTGATTACAATTTACTACCTTAAATCAGTATTTTTATGCATTTAAGTTTTCTAGAATCAAATTTAATAGAGACATTTTTAAACAAGGAATATTTCAAAACTTATCTAATTTTTATTAATATGTTTAATAATTTTTTATATAGATGTTTTTTCACTACATAAAGTCATTAATTATAGTCAATAAAAGCACATCCATTTCGACATCATTAACTTATTCCACTTGACTATTTCTCCGCATGACTTTCAAAATCATTAACACGCTTGGTCTAGTTTATTTGCTTTGAAAATTTCTCATGAGACACATAAAATCTATAACTGCCAATTTCTGAGCTAAAGTGAGAGCTATTAAATATGTAAATATTTGTTGATATTTAAAGTATTAATTCTTAGGTTGAAATTTTGTATCATAAAATAGTTTAAATGGCATAGTTTTGCATTGCTGTTTAAAAAGGATAAAAATATTTCAACATATTAATACGAAATTTAATACTCTTTTACCCTAAACATAAAATAGTTTACTAATAATGTGGTATTTTAAGTAATTTCGGTTAGAAATCTTTATTTATGCATATGTCAAAAGATGGTAAATGTTAATGTATAATTATGTTAATAATATAATCTATTAAAAATAATAATTATAATTTATTATTAACCACTCAGTCTTCGCTCACCTAAAGTACCATATTTTCAAATGAAACTATTTTCTGATTTGTCGTATTCGCCTAAATGTCGTAATAAAAAGTCATTAATGAACCTAGAAGTATAAGAGTAAATGTCCAAATAAAGTCAATTTTATGCTCTACTAACAATGTGTTTTACTAACAGTTTTTTTTTTACTTTCCGAACACTATAGTGAGGAAAGTATTGTAATCATGTCAAAAATCCGAATTCGAGATTTTGATGTTTCTATACGTTTTGAGGTCCCCTGAGTCCGTTTTCACTATTTTTACGATGATGTATGTATGTGTGTATGTGTGTGTGTATGTGTGTATGTGTGTATGTGTGTATGTTTGTGAACACGCTAGCGTCTAAAGTTTTTGTTCGATTAACCTGAAAGTTGGTACATATATTGTAAGTCACCATAGTACGAACCCTATAGATTTTGGTGAATCTAGCACTTATAGTTTTTTTACAGGGACACAAAGAAAAATTCTTTATCATTATGGCCTATGGGACCAAAATCTTAAAAGTGCGATAGCATCTAAACGCCTTATTCAATTGAGCAAAAATTTTATACCCATATTATAGGTCACATATACTCAATCTGTATAGATTTTGGAGAATCTAGCACTTATAGTTTTTTTACAGGGACACAAAGAAAAATTCTTTATCATTAAGGCCAATGGGGCCAAATTTTTAAAAGTGTGATAGCGTCTAAACGCCTTATTAATCTGAGCAAAAAAATTGTACACATGTTATAGGTCGCATTTGCACCAACTGTATAGATTTTGGTGAATCTAGCACTACAGTTTTTTTACAGGGACACAAAGAAAAATTCTTTATCATTATGGCCTATGAGACCAAATTTTTAAAAGTGCGATAGCATCTAAACGCCTTATTCAATTGAGCTGAAAATTTGTATGAATATTATAAATCACTGTTGCACTAACTATAAGCATTTTGGTGAATCTAGCATCTATAGATTTTTACAGGGACAAAACGAAAAATTCTTTATCATTATGATCTAAGGGCTCAAAGTTCAGTAGCGTTAAATAAAACCTCGTGTGATATATGGAGAAAAAAACACTCTATTATGGTTTTCTCTCTTTTGTTTGTTTAGCAATTCCTCTTTATTTATTTTATCTACAAAACTGTTAGTTACTCAATGTTCGGAAAGTCGAGTGGAGTCACTCCAGATTTTTTTTTTTTTTTTATCGATAAATTTGTCTTAGGTTATCACAAATTAATGGTTGAACAATTCGTTTTAAAGGTATATTGATGAATTTATTTCAAAGATATCCATATATATTAAAAATTTGCCCAGTGTTGCTTCTAGTTGTAATTTTTTTTTAATCGAATATTAGTATAAAAATATTTATGTTTAATTTCATAATAATGTATTAAAAGTTATTCGCACAGTGCAGAATTCCTAGGAAATTTCGTCATATACCACCAAGTTAAAAAATTTTGTAAAAACAGGATGGCAACGCCTCCTGAAGATCGATTTTCTTCAAAAGTTGGCAGGAACAAGTTTATGTCAAGGTTTAATTAATTATCAATTTGTATGAATTCTGTGCAGTAGTTCCTGAGGTACAATTGCCACAAAATTTTTGCCATACATACACAGATAGACATTTTCTAAAAATAGCGAAATCTTGTTCTAGACTTCTCAAAACGTATAAATCCATCAAAAACCCTAAGTTAAAATTTTTTACAAGACCAATATTTTCTTCTGCTGAATATAGAAGAAAGTAAAAGACGATTATTGAAATTTTAACTGTGTTTTTTTATCAGAGTAACGGAGTTCGAGTAATGAAATATACTTTAAATTTTATTATTTGTGAAACATAACTTCAGCGCAAATTTACCAAAATTGTCGGTAGTTTATTTGTTGAAGGAATAACACCTAAATACTACAATTGCCTTACTTTTTTTTTTTTTTTAATTACTCTACCTGAATCCGATCCCGAAAATAGAAAAGCACCATAATTTTTTTCGGTTTAAATTTATTATCATTTACTATATTATTTTTGATATTATTAACATTATTATAACAATTTTATTAACATTATTTATTATAGTAATTTAATTGTCTTTTTTCTTTAATCTTTTCTCTTTAATTTAGGTAAATGATTTGACCATATACAGTAGAACTTGGATAATTCGAAGTTGAAGGGACCAGAAAAAAAATTCGAAATATCCAAAAATTCGAATTACATATACTATTTTGTCAAAAAAGTGATAAATTAAAAAATTAAAACTCTACGATCAGAGATTTAACACATAAACTTTATATCTAAGAATACCGCTGCATTACCCCTTTCACCCCCCCCCCCCCATTAAATCAATATTTTTTACGAGCTTAATTATTCAACACTTTTTAAAAAATAGTCAAATATTTTTTATTTCTTTTTTAAGTAGAATCTTTGTGTCATAGCATATGACCTGATACAAAAATAGAATCTTCTACATTACACATGACTTTCAATTCACAAAACCCTCGAAGTTCATACATATGCACCATATCTTCTGGTGCACTAGCTAGGGGCTTCTATTGTATTTCCTTATCCTTCTTTTGAAATACTATAAAAATTGATAATGCACTTCAGATGAGTAAAATCTTGGGAACAAATTTTACTGTAATATTTTAAAGGTAATCGTATGAAAAATTCGAATTATCCAAAATAGAATTATCCACGATTTTTTAACATTATTTTAATACAAAATTCAAGGGACCGTGTAAAATATTCGAATTATCCAAAATTTCGAATTAAACAAGTTCGAATTATTCAAGTTTCACTGTAATTTGATTTACAGCGGTCGCTGAGAAAAAAAACCTAAAAATCACGAATTAGTGGCCCTAGCGTAGAATTACATGTATTTTTTTAAGTTATTATTTAGACTTTTTTTTTTTTTTAATCACGGGCAAGAGGTAAAAAAACGTGAAATCGCCAACTGGGGGTTCTTATACATAAAATTATGCTTATTCTTCTAAATTATCTTTTATTCTTATTTTTTTGTTTCAAATCACGGATATATATTTTTTTTCAATACATTGTTGCAATGGTGACGTCATTTTTTTTCTGCTAATTCAACCTTCTTTTTTATGATTTTATTCATTCTTCCAAACGAATGGTAAAAATTTATTTTCTTTATTTCAATACTTTTTTTTTTTTTTTTTTTTTAAGCTATGGTGTTAGATTCAGCGCTCTAGAGCTTATTATAAAGAAGAGATGATATGAAATTTCAAATACTAATTATTCGAAGTATAGAAAAATAAACTTACAGTTGCGTGCAACATTACATAATTAAAACAATTTCAAGAAAAGAAAAAGCATTTTTCAACACAAAAAAAAAAAAAAAAAAAAAAAAAAAAAATTCTATGTCTGATACCATTTTTGTTGATTCTTATGTAAAATGACCTCCTGAATCCGAATATGACTCCCATTTTTGCCCAGTCACCCACTGTTTTCTAGAAACATAATCCCCTCCCTCAATTTCTTTCCCTGTTCGATAATTTTTTGAACTTGAATTTGATTTTAAGAATGAAAAAGAACTAATTTAACACCTAGAAACAAAAAAAAATATATAAAGTTTAAAAAATAACTTTAATAACAGATTTAAAAAAAATATATATAAGATATATAATGCATAATTTCAGTGCCCCCCCCCCCACCAAAAAAAAAAAAAAAAAAAAAAAAATCCCTCGTCGCAAATGTCCATTTTTTAGAATTTTCCAACTCTGTACTCTGTAGCCCCTCAGAAGATATTTAACGGTTAAAATAATTCTCCCCCCTCCTAAAAATCAAATTTATAGCCATAAAATCACCGAAAAATTATAAAAATAGGGGGCCATTCCTAAAAAAAGATGGGTGATAGCGCAAAATGGGTGTCATATTCGGATTCAGGAGGTTATTTTACATAAAAATATGCTGAAATGATGTCAGAGGCAATTTTCATGCCGAGCAGTGATATTCGATTAAAAAAAGTAAAGAAAGGAACGGGGCTAAAATATTGTAGATTTTTCTTCGGCATTTTGATTTCGATGTCAGTTATATAACTTTTCAAACATCTTACACGTTAACGCTTCGCCAATTATTTGTGTAGCTATATTTTGACATTATGCCCACTCAACCTCAACTTCATATTTCAACAACCTCACATCACGTACATAATTCCAGAAAAAGGAATTTGATTTAATTGCTTTACTAGTTCATATGTTAGTAGGGTAATTTTAAATTTGCCTAGTGTATCTATAATAATACATTTTTAGTCGTGCATCTTTCTTAATCATAACTAGGTAATAAATAAATGAAGAACAAAATATAAAATTTCGCTATTTATACTAACAGAAAATTATTGTTTAGCTCCGGAAAAGTTTTTGTCACAGATTAAACGTGGAGAAATCTGTACAAAAACAGATATATTTTGTGATATATTTACCTCTCAAAGTAAAAATATGGAACATTTTATTTATTTTAACATGATTAACTTCTTTGGGAAACTCATCCTAAGTTTCACTAAAAATATAGTTTTCAATTATTATAAAAAAAAAAAAAAAAAAAAAAGAACAAAAACGAATGAGAATATTTTAATGTGACATTAGTTGTATCAGTACATTGATAACATTGTATCACGATAATTTAACTAAAATCCCTTATAAGAATTAACTAATATTTCAAAATATAAATCGTGTGACACCTGTATAAATAACTTTGCACTTTATAAGAAACTGCGCTGTTTAGGCGATTTTAAACTAAGTTATATTAAAATAAAATAAAGCCAGTAATTTGCAGGTTATAATGCATATTTCATAAACTAATATTAATATGGGGTTGTAAAAAGATTTATGTGACTTTCAGTAACCTAGATATTTCTGTCGAAGATTAATAAATTGAAAGCATCAACGTACAGGGTGATTAAAATTAAAGTTGCGATTTCAAAACGTCCTCACTTTATAACTACAGGTCAGAATGACTTGATATTTTTACAAGAACATTTGTGAGACAATGGAATTTTGTTTGGAAAGGAAAACAGAGTTCCAAAATGTGTCGATGTCGTCAAATATATAATTTGCATTGTCAGGGTAATCTCAGGGGAAAAGCCTAAATGGATTCGTTAAACACAGAAATGTTGTTAGCCGAAAGAAAACAATAAACTCTAAGGGTTTACAATAAATTTATTAGAAAAAAAAAAAAGCAAGAAAACATGCTTACTACGAAAACAGTGATAGTGACAAGAGAAAAAGGGGCTTTATGATATAAACCCTTTATGGATGATTGACGGTACATTTCGGAACTTTTTTTTTCTTCCTTCGATAAACAAAATTTCATTGCTTCAAGATTCTACTGATAAAATATTAAGTCAATCTGAGTGGTAGTTTCAAAGTCAGAGCGTTTTAAAATCGCATCTTTAATTATAATCACCCTGTATTTAGATAGCTTAGGTTTCACGTACTAGGAAAAATATTTCACTGTATACTGACTTCAAGTAGATTTAAATAATCAAAATATATATATTAATTAAACATTCAGAATCTATTAAAAACCACACGGATAAAAAAAAAAAAAAAAAAAAAAAAAATTAATGTTCTGCGACACAATAATTTTTATAATATTTTTCTTTTCCGCGTGAATCATTTATTAAGACTTAAAAAAAAAAAAAAAAAAAAAAAAAAAAAAAAAGAAGGAAATTTATTTTCATTTTCAAATCGTGACATTTATTCCCTTTGGGTACATTTTACTAAAAATGCATTCTCAAAAAATTCAATTAGAATAATTGAAACGAACATTTTGCGATTTTATTTTATTTTATTTTTTTGAAATGCTTAGTTTAAAAATTGTTTTAATTATGTAGAAAAGTTCTTAGGAAGCTTATAAAAACGTAAAAATTTGCATTCATTTTCATATTTTTAATAAAGTGCAGGTTTAAACAGTTAATTGTTTAAAATGACAGTTATAACAATGTTTTCTTCTGGATTTGACAAAACAAAAACATTTAATTTAAAAAGAATACTTACGAAGGAAAAAAAAATAGAAATATTTATATATAGTTAAATTTTGCTCATAAATTAAGATTTTTAGTCCCCTTTTTTATTTAAATTATGTATGTCTTTTCTCACGGGATTATAATCATAAAAAGAAAATTGAAATTTTGAATATAAAAAACAATTCTATTTCATGATACATCTCTAAACAAGGTCTTATATATAGTTTATAAGTTATTACACATTAGTTCATCTTTTTAAAATAGTTTAGCTCCTGTTTAATTAGTTATTATTATTATTATTATTATTTTGATTACATGAACACTTCTTTAACGAAATATTTTGCTTTTTCATTTCATGTTAATACAAGCCTGCCTTTTAATGAAACTTGTTTACAAATTATTTTATAATAACAATTAAATTTTTAGCGGTTTAGTTGAAAATATGTTAAAATAATACAGAAATAAAATTACAATTAAAAAAATTATCATTTAAAAATTTTATTATATTACTGAAAATATTTTTGAAGATTAATTTTGATAATTTGTTTTCAACTATTCAGAAATCTGGAGCGACTCCATTCGTTTTTCCGAACATTTCGTAATTAAAGGTTTTTTTTCAAAATTAAATTAATTTTTTGAAAATCAAATTTACACAAGAATTGTAAAAAGACAAAAGACAAAACCATAACAGGGTATTTGAGTTTTTCCTCCCAATTTGAATGTCGAATGTCGGTAAATGGATCGTAATGCACCTAATTATTTTGTGCGTCCCTATGAAAGAACTTTAAATAATCAGTTCGCTATACCAAATACCTGACTGTTTCTTTTCTTTTCTTTTTTAAGCTTTAAACACTTTAACATTATTAATGAGAATTTAAAATAATTTGAACCCATAGACAGCAATGTATAAAAATTCTACTTTGTATACCAGTAAAAAAAAAAAAAAAAAAAAAAAAAAAAAATTGTACGGATCTAGCGATAATAACTTATAACATGCCTACCAATTTATATCTTAATCCTATGTAGAGTTTACACGATATCGCACTTCAGATATTTTGAGTCCATTAGCCATAGTGATAAAGGATTTTTCTTTATGTCCCTTTAAAAGAATTTTAAGTTCCCTAGTGATCAAAATCTATATGCATTATGCGACAGTGATCTACAAATTACCCACCATTTTTTAGCACAATCGGATAAAGCGTTTAGACGCTATCGCACTTCAAATAATTTGAGCTCATTGGTCATAATAATGGAGAATTTTTCTTTGTATCTGTGTAAGAAAAACTATAAGTGTCATATTCTTAAATATCCTACACAGTTCGTGCGATAACATTCCTAGAAAAATTTTAGATCAATCGAATAAGGCGTTTAGATTTATAGCTCCTTAAATTATTAAAGACTATAAGTTGTAAATGACAAAGAATTTTTCTTTGTTTATCGGTAAACTGTAAGTGCCAGCCTCACCAAAATCTATACAGTTTGCATGAAGGTGACCGATAACATACATACCAACTTTCAGCTCTATCGATCAAAGCGTAAAGATAAAATAGTATAGTGTTCAATCACATACACTTATAAACATACACACACACGTGCATCGCACGCATACATACCGTAAAAATAAACAAAATGAACTCAGGAGACCTCAAAAAGTATATAAACACCAAAATTTCATAGTAGAATTTTTTATGATTAAAATACTTTTCTTACAAAATATATGTTCAGAAAGTGATAATATGAATGAATACTATCGATATTTCTGTTTGGAAGAATATTTCTAGTATGCATGAAATGTTTAGCAATATGAAAACCTTTATACCCGGATCTTCTGGTCCAATTCCTAGTAATCTAATCACTAGTTAAACCAATTGCTGATGATTTAAAAGGAAAGGTAGCCGTCCTTATACGACAACAAAAATAAGAGTTAAAATTGTAGATACAAACTTTAAACAAACGAATTTTAAGTTTTTTATAAATCTTACTTTATCCTTAGATAAATACACTGTGCGCTTTACATGCGTTTAAAAATCAATGGTTTTATAAATAAAAACAAAAAATCATGGAGTTTGAATGGATTACTAACAAACTATACGTGCTCGTTGTATCGATTAACCTCGATGTTCTTTGAGTACGATATCCCACAACGGACAGAGAGAAGGACAGGAAGACAGACAGATGGGTAAATTGAATTCATAATCACTCTTAAACATTGTTGGATAGCGTCAAAAATGCTTAACACGTACGAAAATGCAATTCCAGCAATTTCCGATCGTAGACCTTAATGTATCTGAATATATTAGTGTATCCCAGTAAATATGAATGCTACATATATCATATTCTATACAAAACATTGTTTTGGAATATTAACAATAAATGCCAATTATGATTTTTGTAGTAGAAAATTATTAAAATGTTATTTACAAAAATGTCGCTCATAAAACGCAATACATTGACATTAATTTGAGTTTTCCTGTACACAAACCAGTTATATAGCATTATTAATGTCATTTTAAACAGGGACCATTCCACAGTGAACTTGAATAACATATATTATTTTGAAGAAATTCTAAAATATTAACGGACGCTGGTGCTGGAGGCGGGCAGACGGACAGATAGAGTCAAAGACACAGGTAGAATAATTCAAATCATACTCCCTTTTAAACATTGTAAAAAAAAATGTCAAAATGCTTAATGAAAATGAAAATGTAATTCCAGTTATTTCCTTATGTAACCGTTAATATATCTCAATATTTTTATGCGGCCCCGTAAGTCGAAATTCTAATTGCGCTATTTATTATATATAATTTTTTTTTTTTTTTTGTTAACATTTGTGTAAAACAAAGTTAATAAAATTTGGTTTATAGAAATACCTCTCGTAGAACGGAATGCTCTGGAATACTTTCGGATGTCCATGTAGACAAACTAGTAGTGGTACTCTGATTTTTAATAGGGAACGTCCGATCGTGAACTTGAATAACTTATATCAGTTTCAAGAATTTCAATTAATATTTACGGGAGAGTGCACACAAAGAGACAGACGAGCAGAGAAACAGACAAAATGAAGTCATAAACATTTTTCAACTTTGTTGGAAAATGTTAAAAATAAAAGATGATAATAATAATAATAATAATAATAATAATAATGATAATTATGATAATAATAAAAGAAGTGTCTTCAATAAAGTTTTTGGAAAGCATCAATTCTAATTTACAAAGTAATAAAAGGAATGCAGGTTATTTTGCCTAAATTTTCTACAAAATTAATTAATTTATCGTGGTTTTAATGTTGAGAATTTAATCACAACATGTAGAAAGAGCTTCATTTCATATATTTTGAAAAGCAAGAAATCTCTAACTTCATCACGTTTGGTGCTGCTTTAATGTATTTCGAAATATTTTCTGACTTCTAATTAATCAGGGTGAAGCGGAGGGGGTCAAGCCTTTTGTTGGAAGCAAAAGGTTTTCAGTCCAGGGTGGATTCTTTTTTTTTTTTTTTTTTTTTTTTTTTTTTTTTTCTGTATGGTCTAAGTTTTAAAAAGGATTCAAAAAATTTTTCTTTGCACTAGATTTTTTTTTTTTTTTTTTCAGATATTTTCACTTACCGAAAAGACAACACACACACACACAAACATATACATAGTATGTATATTATCATTTTCGTTTTCGCATTTTATAAGAAACTTACTTTGAAAAGTGAAAACCATCATTATAAATGAGAACTATACAGAAAAGCTTTATTATTTTGTAAAATAATATGCTCTTTTGCTAGTAAAAAGATCCAATCAATTTTTTTTTAGTATCACAATCTTTTGAAGTAGAGACGTAAACACGAAAATGTTGTTGCCGAGATTACAAAAATAACAACAGTAATACAACAAATATGAAAAATAAAAATTTAGGCTTAGAATAGAGATAGAGATAAACTGTATTAGAAGTCATAGAAACTTATCTGACACCAAGAAGAATTTGAGCATTTAGTACGGGAAGGGATGGATGTATTGCAAGAAGACAGAACGATAAAAGAAATACAAACACATTACACCGATTTCCCAGAGTTACAAATAATTAAAATAACCACCTACCTTATGTTCGAATGACGAATTCGAACGACATGGGGATAAACGGGATGATTAAGGTATTAAATAACAGAAGAGAGAAAAAAAAAATTAAGCGACTATTGGTGTTTTTATTAGTGATAATAATATTGGAGATGGTTAATTATTAATTATTTCATTAATAATTCATTCATTTTTTTATATAAAATTCTACAGTTGATGTTTAAAAATGTTAAAGCTTCGGTTAGATATAACTACATTAAAATTAACTGTTAAGCATTTTTCAATTAATTTGAAAATCTATGTGACAATTGTTATAACATGACCAACCACCAACATTTTTAGCTGCGCATTATGAAAATACTTATTTAAATTTTAGCGGCAAATTATTTCTTCTTCTGCCATGTTCAAAGTACAAGTTAGTATACATAAAAAAAAAAAAAAATCATAACAAGTTTATTATATATTGTGCACTTTAAAATTGGATTCATGCTCAAATTTTTACTAAAAATTTGGTATATTTCTTGTTAATAGATGCTATCGTATATGAACAAAGTTTCAATATTTACATTGATGATCATATGATAAAATAATACTGTCCATCTAACAAATTTATAGAATTTAATACGCAGGCGCGAGCGCGCAAACGCAAAATTCTAAGAATAAACCATAACTGATAGATTAAATTAATTTGATTAAATTGACATTTTTTTTTTTTTTTTTTTTTTTTTTTTTTTTTTTTTAATAACTAGAACAGATTTCCACAAAATTTTACAAAACTTGCAGAAAAATTAACAAGACATTAGAGAAACACTACCCTGAAAAATAAAATCCATACGTGTAATACTCGTTGAGATATGAGCTTTTTTAGTAAATGTTATTTTACTGCGCATTCGTAAAAGATTATTTATTGCATAGGTTGAAATCTAGATGTATTGAGCAACTTTTGTCAGAATCTCATTTGAATAGAGTAAAAATTAATCAGATTCTCGGCAAAAGAACTAGTTCGATTTTAGGTATTTTCCGGAGTTGAAATTTCATGAGGAGTTTTTCACATGCTGCGTATTTAATTTGAAGATCTAATTATTTCAACCAAATTGCAAAAGTTCTTTTTTGGGAAAAACACGTTATGGGTTTCTAACTTTAACATATTTTTATTTATTTACAATTTGTGAGTTCCTATGGAGTTTTTCACAAAAAAGAACTTTTTTGCTTAATTTTTATTCTATTCAAACGAATGTTTGATAAAGATTGCTGAATATATTTAGCTTTTAACCTATGCAATAAAAAAGTTCCTATCTTTCGCGTATGCGCAGTAAAATAATATTTATTAAAAATGCTCATATCTCAACGAATATTACATGTGTGAATTTTATGTTTCAGAAAAGTTTCTCTAATGTTTTGACAATTTTCAGCAAGTTTAAAAAATGTTTATAGAAATCTATTCTAGTAATAAACAAAAAAATTAGTAATTTTTGAAATATATATATATATATATATATATATAGATATATATATACATATATATCTGCCTAAATAATTGTGCAATTTTCGCACCAAAACATACAAATATTGTACATAGTATGCGCTATAATGTATTAAAGTTACAAGTCATTTATAGTTTTTGTGATGTGATTCAAAATATTTTCGCTGTTCTTTAATTGGTGGTTAGTCCCCTAATTGCACTCTGGAATAAATCGACAGTGGAAAATACGAGTTTTTAAATGCTTTTTGCATATATGAAGCTTCAGGCTATTTCGTCTAGCATTTCTTTAAATAATCAAAAAAATTTCAAAAAAAAAAAAAAAAAAAATCGAATAATTTGATCACCAACTCTAAGACCTATTTTCAAAAATTAACCAATATAAATATTTTCTAGTTTATCATAAATGTATATAAAACTAACAACAGTAGTATGAATATATATAACAACTTCATTCATCATTTCCTTTATTTTAACTGAAATCTGTAACTGTGATGGAAACAAGCCATCACTTTCAAATAAGGTAGAATAACAAATAATTCGTCCTACATCAGTTGTAATCTGAAGATACTGTCGGGCTATGTCTCCTTCAAGCTATGAGTATGCCATTATGTCATATATTATTCCATTTTGAAACCGTTCGTGTCGCACGAGAGATCAATTGCCGCTTTCACGTACGTTATAGAAATGGCCTGAAAGATCAATATGGACTGGATATTACAGGCCATTACCACATCTAATGAATATTTGATGACTCGATTCATAGCTTAATTGAAGAATTAAAAGTAATGAATGAAATACATTATTTCTTAATTATAAAGAGACTGGTAAATCAGTAAGGGTCGATTCGTATTAAGATAATTGAAAGAATATTTCCTTAAATCCTTAATAATTAATGAAAATGGTAATTATAAAATGAATTAATTGAAATTTAAATAATTTTTTTTTTCTAGAAATAGTATGGTTAATGTACAATAATTATTAAACAATTTTCTATCATCTTCTTTTTTATTATTTAAAAAAAAAAAAAAAAAAAAAAAAAAAAATCCATGCTGTTAAAAATTTTATATAAATGCTGTGCATTAAATAATATTATAGTTTTAAAAAAGTAAAGAACACGCTTTTATAGAAATGTGAACTAAAAAAGCACAAAATATCTATCTTAGTATTAAAATGCAGGGTAAGAGAAAATCGTATGAGTGACACACCATAATATTTACATACATTTAAATCTTTAATTAAAATAACTTAGAATTAAACAAAAACCATTTTTAATAAATCTTCCCTGACTAGGTACGAACGCTGGACCTTTAGATTCGTAGCGCGACGCCTTACCTCAACACCACATCGTTCTCGTAGGGAAAGTATTTTTTTACAATATAAATTTTTTGTTTGCTCCCAGAGCAGTTACAAACATACAAACATACATACATACAGGTGAAGCTAATAAAAGCGTGTTAATAAAAAGATTTAAATGGGAAAGAATAACATAATATGTATTTAAAGAAATACCAAGTAAAAAATATTGATGGAAACTTAGAGCGATAAATAAACGTAACTTTTTATTTCACATGTAAAATTTTGAAGAAACTTGAAATATTCACATATAGATTCTACAAATATAAATATAAATAAAATGTGTCCATAATAAAATGTGTCTAAAACTATTCATTGTATTACAAAGTCTTACTTTTCTTTTTTCTTTTTTGAAATATCACATTTTTGGTTACTTTATAGAACGTTTGTAAGCAATAACAGTTACGTGCTTAGAAATCCCTATGTATCCCAAACAATTTCATCCACATCATGTTTTGTAAAACTGGAAGATTTAATTCTATCCCAAACAACCAGTTATTGGCGTTAATGAAGAAACACTGGCGTTAATAGATGATAAAACATAAAAAGAAAAAAAATAGTAATAAAATGAATCTGTGGCATACTTTAAATATACCCAATAGTTAAAAAAAAACACTAATCTTTTAGCAATATTGCATCCAAATTACTAATATATTAATTATTATGTTTTCTCTCACAAGGGAAGTTTGCTTTCAACAGTAAAATTACTGTTGAAACCAAACCAAGGTTATGTTAAAGAATGTGGTATAAAACACAAGCTATTGTACGAATTTTGTGCAACATCACCTCGGGGATCGAGATATGACCCTAAATATTTTAGCAGTTTCTAACAAAACCAATAAACAAACTTGTGTTTAATAAATGTGTGGTAAAACGTTTTATTCTTGTCTATTATATATATATATATATATATATATATATATATATATATATACTATATAATAGGTGTCTTTTTAAACCCAATAGATTTTTTTTTTTTTTTTTTTTTTTTTTTTTTTACTGAAATATATATATAATTTATAACTAAGTTAAATTTATAATTTACAAACAAATATTTATTATATTAAATTAAGAATATTTCTATCTATATATATTTTTTAAAAATACCTATTAAAAAAACAAGGAAAATATGTACGCTCTCTCTATATATATACATATATATATATAAGAAAAAAAAAATCAAGTTTAAAGTTATAAATTTAGTTTTTAAATAAAAATGACTAAGATAAAGATCAGAAAAATGACCAAACCACCTGCACTTTCGCAGTAAGCATCCTGTGAAAGAAACTGGATAACAAATAATTTCATTATAAACATTCTGACTGTTGAATCATACATCGCAAGCATTTTCAAAAGTACCTAACTTTTTGTGATGATAACCAGCTTTATAAAATGCATATTTGACTATATTTTGAAATTTTGGAAATTCAAACTGATTGTAACTTAATGAAACCATTTTGAAACAAATTTCCGTTGCGTTCAGTTGTATTTCATTATTTCAGGAACACAAAATTCTATTATTGCACAGTGTGGATTATATATATATATATATATATAGATATAGATATTCCTACCTAAAAATTGTTTTTGCAGAACCTTTAAGCGCATCCTTTGAAATGCCTATATAAAACTTTTCGACTCAATCCTCATTATAGTTGCATCTATAGTTAAGAATAGCAGCTCTGAATAGGCCAAGAATAGCTCTGAGTAGGCCATGTTTAATTATGGCCACTCTGTATATATTCATATAAATTAAATATTTTTTTTATTTTTTCTAAGTACTGAGAACTGACCTTGAACTTCACACATGCAAAATATATTCTTAGATTCACAATAGATTCTAGTAACGATTTAATCACGATTGCAATTTATGTACCAAAAACAAATTGAAGAAAAACGAAAACATTTTAGAATATCCTTATCATAAAAAAAACTAAAAATTACTTTTAACTTTAATATGTGATTGCAATATTACTAACTGAAATATTTGTGCGTTTTTTGTAAATAGCACAAATATTTAGAAGGTTATAGATTTTTTTTTTTTTTTTTTTTTTTTTTTTTTTAATAAAAAAACGTTTGCAATTTTTTTTGGTTAAACGTGAAAGCTTCTTAGCCAAATTTTACAAAGCTAGCAGAAATATTGACAAAATACTTAAAAATCTACTTAAATATAAAGTACATATATTCCATTTCTGTTACGATATGAGTATTTGTATTGGATAACATTTTACTGTGCATGTGTGAATGATCGCACTTTTTAGTTATAGAAAAAAGGTTGATATATAGGGAAACATACGTCAAAAGATTATTAGAATAAAATAAAACTTCAGAAAGTCATCGTCAAAAAAATGAGCTGAATTATTTTTTTCTCTTGTAATTGCATTTTTTTAGCTCATAAGGAATTAATGATTTTTTAAAATGTGATTGAAATAATTGGATCTCTGCAAGAAACTCACGAATCTTTGTAAAACGTCTATGTTTTAATGGTTTTGATAAAAGCAGCTAAAAATTAAGGTCCTTTTTGGACCCCGGAATGTTGGTGCACAAAATTTGTACCTTATTCTACGTTTTTTATCATGCTTTTAAACTAAAGCTTGGTTTGATTTTAACAGGAGTTTTACTGATACATACTTCCCTTCTCAGTTAACAAATATCGATATCATTAATCATATCAAATCTTAAAAAAAAAAAAAAAAAAACATATTCCAAAATTATTTTTTTGTGAATAACTAAAGAAAAAAGTAAAAAACTAAAAAAGTCATTTTTAAAGTTAGATTCAAATTTCAATATTTGACACGCATAATTTGACACGTAATAATTTTGAGAAAATTAAGTAACTTAATAACAATAATCACACAAGACATAAAGAAGTACATTTTTTAAATGTTAAAAATAATAATAATAATAATAACAATAATACAAATAAATAAAATGAAAAATAGATATAAAATTTAATTAAAATCCAATTACTTTTAGCAAGGACAAAGAAATAATTTGTAGTTGTATCTCAAAGGAGATTTTAATGATACGAGATAAAACCGATTGAAGGCTTAAATTATTTTACTATCATTTGATATTTTGGGTTTTTTTTATTTGAGATTAATTTTCAGGCAGTTGACATTAAGTTCAAGAAGTTTTCAGGAAGTTCAACATTGAGTCACAATCACCATTGAAATGTATTACCGGCCATATTGTCGTGAAATTGCTATCATTTTATGGTCGACAGGATACATCAAATAAAATGCAGGAAATAACGTAGCAATAAGAACTATGTATAGTACGTAAAGTGTTGTCAAAACTGTCATTCAATAAGCACATAAATTGAATTTCACGGGTAAGATATTGTTGCAGGCAATATAGACACGGGCCCGATATGTTGCGGTGAGGAAATATCTGCCGAAGGCAGAGAGGACACGAATCGAAGTTTTTGAGCATTTTCAGTGTTATTTTTATTTATTTATTAGTTCCTATTTGTAAAGCGATATAAAAATTAGCAGTTTTTTTTTTCGTTTAAATATAAGCAGCAAAGCGGGCAAAGCCTGCTAGTATATATGAGCAATTTCAATGTTATTTTTGTTTATTTATTTATTAGTTTCTATTTGTAAAGCGTTATAAAAAATCGCGATTTATTTAAAATTTTTTAATTTATTTTAATGCGCTTAAATATAGTCACCAGCAAAATTTAAACTACAATTTCGATCGATGTTTATGTACACACATATATATATAAGGGTCATCCCACTTTATTTGAATAATATTTAGTTTAAAGTTTTAATACTCAATTGAACAAGTAAAAAAAAAACAATTGTTACTTTTGCAACTACTTTGAAATCTTTGAGAAGAAAGTTTTGACAAGTTACATGCAGAAAAAAAATTTACATGGTTTAAAATAAAATTTTGCAACTCATATCTTTTGTTATTTTAAAAGGTAAGTCAAATAATTTCTTTTATTTCTAGTGTATAATTTTGCTTATTATATTGAGTAATAAATGAGATATTTAATTAGTCCTCTCTGCATGTGGGTTTCTTAGTGGAAGGCATTTTGAATGAAGTTACCAAAACTTCTATCTAGAGCCACATAGCTGTCCATGGATGGCCCTTGGTACAATTGCAATCATATTCTTCATGTTGTTACAATTTAATTTAAAAAAAATTATTATTAAATGGAGTATATTGTCTTATGAGGGATATTCACTGAAAAAAAAATAATAATAAGAATACACAACATTATTGAGGCAACATACATTCCTCAACCATGTTGAGAAATGTTATCAACTATAGCTGTGTAACAGAGGCATCAAAATTTTTTACAGTGTTGCTTCATCCCTCCACCAGTCATAAGCTTCAGTCGTTGGACAGAAGTGTGTTTGGACCTTTTAAAAAATGCTACACTACAGCCTGTAGTAAATGGATGCTAGCAAACCTGGCAAACCAATCACTATTTTTGACATTGCTTAAAATGTTAGCAAATTCTGTCCGTCGGTCTTTACTCCTGTAAACATTCTATCAGGCTTTAGTGTATCTGGCATATGGCCAGTGAATCAAAACATATTCACTGAGGATCCCTCCATACATTTCCAGAAAAAAGATTTTCCAGGAAGAAAGTGAACCAACAATGATAGAATTGGATGTCTCTGTTTCATGCCCTGTTGAAATTTCAAAACCGTCAACATCTAACATCTTTTCGTGTGTCATGCTCGAACAGGTACGACCTTTACCTAAAACAAAACTTCGTACATCAAAGAAAAGAAGTGGTCGCAAACCAGGGAGATCTAGAAATCTTAGACCCACTATAGGAAAGAAAAAGAAATTGAAGAAAAGCATTCTATTTCAATATTTCAAAGAAAAGAAAAAGAGTGAGAAATTCAGTGTTTCAAATTAAGGCAATATCATGATAATTATTCTATAACAAATAAATATAATAGTTGATATTGTTTCTTTTATAAATTATAGGTTTATATGTTTGTTTTGTTTTCTATTCTTTACAAAGTGAAATCTAACTTTGAGGGAATGGCCCTAGGTACACTGAGACCCTAGGTACAATGAGGTCTGGTCCTAGGTACAATATGGTCAGACCCTAAGACCATGTCTGTAGTTTACTTAAAAACTTTCTATTTGTCGGCATTTATTATTTTAAATGTTTATATTAATCTAAATTAAAAGTAATTAGTCCTAAAGATATGTACATATCAGTTTAATCATTTTTAACAGGTCAGGGGCTCTGTTTTTGGGTATTGAAAAAAAAGCCCCTAGGTAAAATGAGGTCTGGACCCAGGTGCAGTGAGGGTGTTGTACCTAGGGCCAATGGTGAAGTTTATTTAAAAACCTTCCGTTTGTTGGAATTTATTATTTTACGTATTTATATTAATCCCAGTTGGTAGTAATTAGTTCTAAAGATAAGTATATATGAGTTTCCTAATTTTAAACAGTTTAAGGGATCTGTTTTTCGGCATTGAAAAAAAGCAGCCCTAAGTACACGGGCCTCCCCTATATATATATATATATATATATATATATATATATGAATAAAAAGAAAAGCAAAAATAAATGAAATAAAAGAAAAAAATACATATATAAAATAAAAATAAATATGAAAAATAAAATGCCGTAATCCATTTTTATGTAATCCTAAAGTATGAAAATACTTATGACATAAAAAAAAAGTCCACTATTGGTACGTAAAATTACTTTTGGAATTTATTTTAATTCTACGTGGCTTTCGAAAATCATAAATTTTTTAAGCTTCTATCTCAAGAGACAATTATAAAGATTACAGCCACGGCCGAATTTTATGGATCTCTCCGACATATTTTTGAACATCTAGCTTTTTTTAGAAGCATAAAAAAGGATTAAACGAAGGAGATGTGCTATTAAGTTAAAATATTTCCTGGTGTAACTGGTGTGAAAAGAAAATTAGAGAAAAAAAAAATTAATATTAAGTTAACTTTTATAAAAATGACTATCATTCAGCCTTTTTATAATTACTAAATTATGTTTTATATTTTTATTTGCATTATCAAAAACTCAATAAAATTGTATACATATACATATGTAATGTATATATGCATTGATAGGGTTCTTCGTACTCGAGGAACATTCTTAACTTCATAGCATTTTCACGTTTTGAATACCGGATTTAGATTCCAATATTTTTAACCCTTTGCACTTGGGGCCTTTTTCGCGTGGCGCACCAACAACTCGAGACGTTTCGCAGCCTTTTTGACGCATTTCTTACCAGTAACTTAAAATCATTACACACACAAATCAATGTATAAAATTTTTATATTTTAACATTTTATATATCTTTGCGCCTTTATAAAAATAATTTCTTAAATATTAGTCTGTACTTTTTCTGTGTATGATATTTCATGTAACAATTCCTAAGATGCATGCCCGGCTTGTCGGGGCAAGTATTACAATAATATGTCGTTTGATGCCTTTTTTCCGGGTTTATTTCTCTGAGAACAAACTTTGCAGTCCTCCCTAACTCTTGTTAGAATATTGTGCAGCTTTCCATTCAAGCGAATATCTTCGGAATCGGAGGTTGAAGTCGAGGCTCGATCGCGTGGCTAGCGAAAATCTTCAGTCACTTGGTGGACTAATGTTTTCAGATATCGCAGGTGATTATACATCGCATAAGATTATACAGCAAGAGAACCCGTGTCGAAGAAACTAAACGTAAACAGTTACTGCCGCGCATCGAGTTACCGCAGTAAACCAAGTGCTGAGCGAGAGTCACCTCTCGAGTTCCGGCATCAAACAACATGGTGAGTGAGAGTCACCTCTCGAGTGCAAAGGGCTAATTGTTCTTCCATTGGTAAATGCACAGCAGTATTAAGTATTGTATTAAAACAAACAAGATATTTCTGTAGAATGGTATTTAATTTATATTTTCATTCAAATGAATATGGACATGGGAAATATATTAATATAATATATTAATAAGAAGTATTATATTGCCAACTTGTTGAATTTTTACCTTTTTCATAATGCAGTAATTTGCACCCCGTTAATGTAAAAGTTACGTTTTATCAAATGCTATGAGTAGTTTGATTTTGATAATAGTCAAACCTATTTTTCTGCTCTTTAAATTACCTATACTATTTTTTGAAATACAGGGAAGCATTGATAATCCGGCATCTGCGAAAAATAGACGTTGCCGGATTACTGATTTTTCGGATTGTAGGTGTTCAGTAAATTTATCAAAATCGTCGTTCAATCGCAACATCCATAGAAATATTTCTTAAAAAATAACTTAATATATATATATACTTCCCTATTGTATAACCTATTAAAAATGTAAATTAATAAAATAAGGTTTGAAATAAGCACGGGAACTTTCACTTCTGTACAAACACGCGGCTTTTATCGATTGCCGATCACAAGAATTTTGAGCTTGGGTGTACCTGCTGCATTTGAGCACGTCAACAACGTAATTATCTTAGAAAAATCTCGTTAATCTGTAAATGAGTAAAATTAAATGGAAATCCGTAAACTTTACTGACTATCCATAAAACTTGACAAGATGCTGTTTCAAGGTCACCACTGAGTACTACGATTTATGGGCGGAGAAAAAAAAAGAGGTCTTGAGTGCCGGATTATAGTTTTTCGGATTTTCGATGCTTCACTGCAAAAGCATTTATACATATATGAAATTCTAAAAATTACAAATGTATTTGCATTAAACAGTAGTTCTTATAAAAGAAAATAAAACTTTATTTCACTATTCAAACTATATTAATATCAATATGTGTAGTCATTAAATAAACTCTTTAAAATTTTCTGAACTTTCAATAAAAGCACTTAAATCTATTTTATGAGTGCTGTTTTGCAGCATCAAGCACTCAACTGCAGAATAATATCAAAATCAATTAATGCGATAAAGTGAATAGCTGAGATTGAATTTATAGATCTGTTCAGCAGAAGGTAATATGCTGTAGAACGCTTATGCTGTTTGGGTGGACAACGAAATGACCTGTAGTTAAACTATTAAAAGCTTACCATCATTTGCATGCGATCAATAAATTATATGCATTTAGATCATACAAGGCTTTAGAATCATTACATCAGACATTTGCTCTGCTCAAATGCTATATAGCATAATTTTGTATAAATCGTAGTATCACAGATCACAATGCATTAAATCTATACAAATGATATGATTTTAATGATAATGAAATTGCAAATAGAATTTGCTTTATTTAGCAAGTACTTGTTTGATACAGACCATATATTAGACAATTATTATATATGCATATTTAAAAAACAATGCTGAAAACAAAAATAGTGAAATGAAGTTGTAGGTTAATTCTGATATTTAAAGCCAGTTTTGCAGTCATTAAATTGGTGTTAGGTTTGTAATAATATAAAATGTATAAGTAATAAAAAAAAATATATTTAATAAAAAAAAAATCTAAGTTTAATAATAATAACTATATTATTGTATCGAAGTAAATCGAGTATGTTTAAAAAAAATCGTAGTTTACATCATCATAAATCATTTAAAAAATAACTCATTAAATTGTTTAACGGTTTTAAAAATGAAAAAATAATCTACACTGATGGAAAAAAAAATCCCAACACCAGGAAGGAGCTGTGCTAGATAAACGAAATTTGGTAGGCGTGTTTATACATCTGAAAGATGATGTCGATTCAAATTTCGAGCTACGCGCATAAGTGTGGCGCTAGTAGCGACACTATGAACATGCAAATGAGGTTTGCTTTAAATAAGCGCTGTAAGGTTCGTGATCGTTATTTACAGTTGAGATTTGACGTATTGGGTTAATGTTAGTCAAGGATGCCTCTAAGAAGACGAAGAAGCCATTATCAACAGCTCACTGAGTTTGAACGAGGTCGTGTAGTAGGGCTACGAGAAGGTGGGTTTTCTTTCCGCGATATTTCAGAAATACTTGGCAGGAATGTATCCACTGTGCATGAGTGTTGGCCTCAAGAAGACCGGGTTCGGGCGGCCACGTGGCACTACTGAGAGGGAAGACCGCCGTGTTCGGCGTATGGCTGTGTCTAATCGTACTGCGTCTGCAGCTGAAATTCGAGCTGCAATTGGCACCACAGTGACACAACGAACTGTTACAAATCGGTTACTTCAAGGACAGCTCCGAGCCAGACGCCCTGTAGCGTGCATTCCATTGACTCCAAACCACTGCCGTTTGCGACGTGAGTGGTGTAGCTCATTGGAGGACGGAGTGGAGATCTGTTGTGTTTTCTGATGAAAGCCGGTTCTGCCTTGGTCGCAGTGATAGCCGTGTGTTGGTTAGAAGGAGGCCAGGTGAACGCCTGCTAGCGACCTGTCTGTGGCCTAGACACACAGGGCCTACTCCTGGAGTTATGGTTTGGGGAGCAATTTCGTATGACAGCAGGAGCACTCTCGTGGTTATCCCACGCACCCTGACTGCAAATTTGTACGTCAGTCTAGTGATACAACCTGTTGTGCTGCCATTCATGAACAGCATTCAAGGGGGTGTTTTCCAACAGGATAACGCTCGCCCTCATACCGCTGTTGTAACCCAACATGCTCTACAGAGTGTCGACATGTTGCCTTGGTCTGCTAGATCACCAGATCTTTCTCCAATCGAGCACGTATGGGACATCATTGGACGACAACTCCAGCGTCATCCACAACCAGCATTAACCGTCCCTGCATTGACCGCCCAAGTGCAACAGGCATGGAACTCCATCCCACAAACTGATATCCGACACCTGTACGACACAATGCATGCACGTTTGCATGCTTGCATTCAAAATTCTGGCGGTTACACCGGTTACTAATGTACCAACATTTCACATTTGAAATGGCTCTTCTCGCCAATGGCTCTACCTGTGATCTTGAAACTTTAATCAATTAAATATGTTACCTAGACAAATGTATTGCTGAAATTTCATTACTGTACAATAATTTTTTCTTGGTGTTGGGATTTTTTTTTTTCCATCAGTGTATTTAAACCATCCATGTAAATCAATTTCTTAGGAAAGAGTGAAATTTAAGGCACAATTATGCAATAAAGTTAAATGATACAGAAAAGTTTGGTCTATCATTAAAACATAAACGCATGAAAAATTTTAAATCCACATCTTAGTCGATATATAAGTAGGAAGTGTGATATTTTAGGAAAGTTAAATAATATGATAATATTAGTCTAACATTTAAAAGTGAAATTCACAGTAAAAGACATATAAATATGACATGGAATGGTTTACGAAAATTTCAATATATGAACAAGATTGGTCTGGCTTTTGAAAATCAAACTCATAATGGCAAATATATAATCATGAGATAAAATAATATGAGAAAGCTGGAAGAGAACTAATATAAGAGGGGTATATTACTAAAAAATACAACTCATACAGTAGTAGGACTATAAATATGAAATAGAAAATTTACGAGAAAAATAAATTAAGATTTACGTTTCATTAAAAAATTTTAAACTTATTTTAGTATATTTAAATGGATCATTTTTACGAAACCTCCAAATATTATGACCAAAAAAAGTATATCAAGAACGACTTGTCATAGAAAGTTGTTATTTTTATTTAATTTTGAGACACAATCTTTTCTATGTATTCCCATGTATATAAAAAAGATTAATCATTTGTTATTTCCTATAAGAAAACTTTAATGGCTGGAAAGCCATTCTCTTGGCATGTACTTTTCTCAAACTTTATTTATTTGCTTAAAAATTTTACATCAATACTCTACAATTTAAATTAATTGTAGCAAACTATGTATACTTAAAGGTGTAAAATATATATATTTTTTTAACCACTTAATCATTTAAATTATCAAGGCACACCATTTTAAAGTCTTGGCAAGGTTTTCAAGTCACTTTCCTGACTTAAAGAATTTTTCAATAGTTTTAGAGAAAAAGGGTGATTATTTTTAGCTGGTGCAAAATTACACTCTTCCCATTATTTTTTTGATTTTATAGAATGCTTTGAAGATCTGATTCACCAAGTGTTCTTCTCATTGTTTTAAAATTTTAAACTGAGGTATATAATCTTTTATACCATTACTCTCCGGTACAAAATTTTTATTATATAAAATAGAATTTTTCAAAAATAATACCTATTATTATATGTAATTAATATATGTCAATAAGTAGATAATACTTCTTAAACCTAATTTGGCTCTAGATCTACTAAGTGTCTCAAAAAGAATATATATAATTTTTATAGAATATTTAAAGCATTTCTGTTTTTAAAAAAATCGTGATTTGTACATTTTGGAAAATTACCCAAATATGAAATGGAATAATTCGAAAATTATATAGACAATTTGGTCTATCATTAATATTAATAGAATTAGAATTTTATCCTTAAAATTATTTATAATTACAATTAGTTTATTAAAAAAGTCTAATAGATGATGTTTAATTGTACAATGAATTGCTTTATTGTATTTACTATTTAAATGTAAGTTTGAGTTATATATAGAGAGATTCATTAAAAATTCAAGGATAGTTGCTTTTAACAAAAATGATAAATATGACTATAATTAGCAATAATACAGTTTATAATCATAAGCTAATAGATAAAAAATTCTTTATATATATATATATATGATAAAATTTAAAATAGGATGGAGTAAAACTTGAATTATTAAATATATAGAACTAGAACAAAGTTTTTGTAAACCAATGCGCAAATGCAGCAAAAGGAATTATAAAACAATAATAAATAAGCAAAATCATTAAATCCAGATGAAAAATTAATCCCAAAACACACGAGGGCCTTCATCAGGGGATCTGCCCCATGTAGGGAAAGGAATATGAGAAGTTTTTGAAGAAACGCTGGTAATTTAACCAAAAAAAAAAAAAAAAAAAAACACGTTTCTAGCCCCAAACTTTTCACAGATGGAAGCAAGACCATACAGCAAACGAATTTTAATGAATACAAAATATAAAAAGCAATTAAATTCAGAAATCAAGCACAAAATATAATACATCAATATAAAATACTAGAATATAAATAATACAAGAATATATAAATACATACCTGGACAAGCTGGAATAGTCATTAGAATATGGAAAATTGAAAACCAACCCCCATTATAATATATTAATAATTTTGCACCAGCTAAATATCCACCCTAGTAGCTGAAGCGGGTTCTATGTTTATAATGGGGGGGGGGGAGGGGGATCAATTTTCCATATTCTAATGACTATTCCAGTTTGTCCATGTATGTATTTATATATTCTTGTATTATTTATATTCTTGTATTTCATATTGATGTATTATATTTTGTGCTTGATTTCTGAATTTAACTGCTTTTTATACTTTGTATTAATTAAAATTCGTGTGCTGCATGGTCTTGCTTCCATCTGTGAGAAGTTGGGGGCTAGAAACGTGTTTTTTGGTTAAACTACCAGCGTTTCGTCAGAAACTTCTCATATTCCTTTTATGTCATGGGGCAGCTCTCCTGATGAAGGCCCTCGGGTGTTTTGGGATTAATGTTTCATCTGGATTTAATTATTTTGCTTATATATATAGCTTTGTAACAGGATAAAATGAAATAATAGGATCTTTAGGGAAATTGTTGGACAGATTGATTGAAAACAAAATACTTAGTTAATGTTGTTTTGTGAAAATAATAATAATAATAATAATTAAATGAAAACAACTATAGCTTAGAAATGAAAACAAATAATATTAAAAAATAGATAAATAAAAAATATTTAAGCATAAAAAAAAGATACTCAATAATAATAATAAATAATAGTGCATTTAAGAGAATTAATAGTGCATTTCAAGAGAAAATTTTGAAAAAAATTAAATTCCTTTTTGATTATCAAGATTTCAAATGAAACTTTGAATGCGCATAGAATACGCTCATAATTTATTGATTTGCAATATATATATATATATATATATATATATATATATATCATTGTAGGAATTTACTAATAAGTATCTTTTATTGCAGTCATTCTTTAAATTTTTACCAGAATTTAAATCATCAGGATTTTATTAAATAAGATAAGAAAAAAAAAAAAAAATGAAGACTGATTTTATGAAGTTCTACTGCTTAAATCAGCATGTATTTATCACGTTATCGATTTATGCAACAAAAAATTTAAATATCAAAATGAATAAATTTTAAAGGAGGAATTAAATAACCTCATTTAGGCATCAATTTTATGTTATATATTATCTTTGGTTTTCATCGTTCTTTAAAATAATGATAATTTAATAACGTATTTTAATTTTAATCAAAATTAAGAAAAACATTCTTTTAAAAATACCCTATATTGTTTTGTTATTAATTTGTAATAATACCTTCGTAGAAGATAATATTGGATTCGTAAAAAATTTTCGAATTTCGGTTTTCGATAGATTTATATATTTTGATATGCCGTGGAAATGATTGCTCCAATTTTAGAAAATGTCCGTCTGTCTGTCCGTTTCTCTTTCTCTGTGAGAGAGATAAAAATTTTGTGGCAGTTCTTGTCCAAGAATTAATGTACAGAAGTTAATTCCAATATATATTTAATTGCACCTACACATAAATGGGCGGCTATTAATTTCTTCCACACATCGTCTAACAGTTGGCGCTACTATGTTACTTCGTCCATTGACAGGAAGATATGCTTCTGCTAATATCTGTTTCTATTTTGTACAATTGCACAAAATTTGAAATGTGAGATAGTCATTTCAAAAATTAATGCTGATTCAATTTGAGCGCATAGCAGCCGACAGGTGGAACTCATATTCTCCATCTAGTTTACCAATATCCCGTGTAAGACTCTAGGTATTTCAGTTTGTATAGCGTATAAATGCACTAAACTTGATACATGAGATGGTCATTATGAAAAAGAATGCTGTACAATGGACAACTGGTGCTTTAATTACTCCCGTTCTGTTGTTTCCCATATGGTTAAATCGCAGCACCTGTTGGTTAAAATTGCACTAATCTAAATATATAAAATCTTCTTAATGATGAATTAAGATAAAATTCATCCACATTAAAGTTAAACAATAGGCGACGGTGTTACATAGAATGATACAAAAATAAATTTTGTGAAGGCCACAGCATATTCGTCTTATATATGTAAATATTAACAGATAAATATTTAAAGCATAAAGAAAACAATTAAATTTATAGACCGTTGTTACCTATTCAATTCCAGTTTATTTGAGTTCATTTATTGTAGTATCTGATGTAGAAATAATACGAATAACGTAGTAAAATCTTTAAACGCTGAAGAAATATGACTAGCTTAAAAAGCGTAATTATCCAATCCCCGTTAGAATGCATTTCAAAAAATTAGTATTTATTACTATTTTTTTTAAATAAATCAATTGAATTTATTTATATATTAGATATAAAGTTTAATTAAAAAAACTTTCGGCTAGTATAAGATACAATTAATAGCAAAATACCATAAAGAAATGCTTTATCCATAATGGTTTTTAATATATAATTTCATACAAGTACATCAGGGAAAGGTTTTATTAAAACAATCCCATATTTATATTCTTATTGAAGTTCAGATATCATTATGATAGATTCTTTAATTTGATATAAATACATTAGGAATAGCTGTCATTAAAATAATACCCAAATTTATATTCTGACTGCCGTACGAATATTAATGTAATGGCTGCTAACAACTGAAAAATATTTGCAGAACTGTTTATGTAAACAACATAGAATTTAACATAAATCACTAGTTTCAATAATGAAGATTTATTTGAATTTTAAATGTTTTGCTTAAAAATAAATTTTTCGTAAAAAAAAAAAAAAAAAAAAAAAAAAAAAAGCGATATTTACAGTATCCCTAAAACACAATATTTTGCAATATTTTAGCTGGCATTTTGATTGATTTTACTTACTTTTGTAGCCTCTAAGCAATATAACACAATAATGATTTTCCTTTTAAATTCAGCATATATTAAAATATCTATAATTTATTAATAATAAATTACAGACAAGATTCCAATCTTTATATATACAGTATAATATTACCATAATAATTTTATAAGAGTAAAATGTCTTTCGTAGTATACAAATATGCACACTGATGCACATTCTTTCATATTGGTCGAATAAGTGTATTCTTTCATATCTTCAAATATGTTAGTGACAAGATATTCGTTTATTTTAAACATCATCTTCATGATTGAATATGTCAACATATTGAATACGTCATTAATATTAATGATAAAATGCGACAAAGCTTCTGGATTGGTGATTCGAAAATTTATTTAAAAAATGCTGTGTATACATTATTCTTTTATGTTAAATCAATAATTTATTTTAATATTTATCCATTTATTTTCAATAACTTATTCATAAAAAGTAATGTTTTGAAAACTAGTAAAAAAATTTCCATTAACATTCTATCATGCTTAATTATAATATGAAATCTTTAAATTTATGTTGACTTTTATTATACTGATTACCTTTAAAAAACAATCAAATATATTAACATCCATATACGAAAGTTAAAAGTAATAAATTAAAAATTTAATAAGAATTTATTTTTTAATGGTGCATGTATTGTAACTAAGATACTTAGCTGTGAAATTTTAATTATTAATTTAATGAAAAACAAAGTAACACCATTTAAAAAAAAACTGTCTCCAGCAAAAGTTTTTTTTTTTTTTTTTTTTTTAATGGTAATTTAGCACGGACACATTTTTATAACAGTCTTTTTAAAACCTAAATATCTCATTCTTTTCTTTTGAAAACACATAATAATATTATAATTTACGTTTGACTTTAATTTTTTTGTACAGTATACTTATACTTATTTACCAATAAAGAAAACAGTACATTGTAAATATGTCGACAATTTTATAAAAGTGTGTGAAATTTTGTACGTGCGCCTACATCATATTAAATGTATGAAAGCAAAATTTCGAAATCAAAATATGAATGCAACTATGACATATAGAGATGAATAAATATATTTAATATATTCAAGTGATTGAAATAAAAGATAATAGACAGCAAATTGATTAACAGTTATTTTGTTTTTTGTAGTATACATTTTAATTTTTGGAATTACTGATTTCATCGATTACTATTTTCGCTAATACAAAACCAGTATATTAATACGATTCACCAATGTCCATGTACAGCTTTGTGTCTAAAGTGATAATAGATTAACAATACTAAATATTTTTTTTTTTTTTAACTTTAATATCTTTCGTTACTTTTCATGAAAAAATTAAAAACCAATTTAAATTAAAACCAGAAAAAATTGATACACAAACTTACGAATTGAAATAACATCGGTGCATATTATTTAACAAGAACAACTTTTTTTTACAAGACATTAAATATAAATAAACATATTTTTATTCAAAATTAATCGATTTATGTATAAAATCATGTGACTCCTAAATCAGACTATTCTTGATTTCTTTTAAATGTCATTTTGATATTTTGAATAACCTAAAAATTAATAAAATTATCTCTAAACGTAATCTATTTAATGACAATGAACTAGAATTAAAATAATCGCACTCTTAAAACACAAATAAATTATATTTAATGATTAATAAATAATATTTTTTTTTTTTTTTACAGAATATATTATTAAAATTTGAAGCATAAAAAAAAAAAACTGTAAATATTTTATATATTTGGCTATCCAGGACTATTTTTCTGTCTAGACAAGAGATTATTTTTACTTTATAGCGACTGCTTCAATATTACCCAAAGAGAACTAAAAAAAATTTGGTCCGTTAAATTTATTGCGATAAATGAGAAATTGTGAAATTATTTGATTTCGTATAAAGACTATTTCGTTTCCATTTATTTTAAAGCTGTTTTGACTTTTTTTTTTTAAATTCTTTACAAAAAAAAAAATATATATATATACAATATACAGCCCATAATAATTTAAATTAATACATTATTATTATTATTATTATTATTATTGTCAAAAAAAGGGTAATTCATTGAATGGAAACTCTACAATAAATACTACTGACACATATATTTATCTCTTTATTCTTTTTCCTATTATTCGTATTCGTATTCTATTCTATTATTATAACAAATAAAATAAATGTAATAAATTCTTCAGTACCGAATAAATATACATTTCTAAAGCAGATTTTTATGTGGCAATAGTTATATTTTTAAATAACAGGATAGACTATAAAACACTAATTTCATGATTCAAAAATCCTTAATTTTAAAAGAAATTTAAAGGAAATTAGTTATTTTTTTACTGCACTAGGGGGCTCTGGCCCTTGCTCGCTCAGCTCACAAAGCCCCTGCAGAGCTCTGCCCGACTACTCGCTGCTATGCCTTTCACTTAATAGTGAAGTGATATTAATACTATTATTAATCGGAATATAACACAAGGCAAAAGCAGAAAAGTGTTATAGAAATTCCCATATTCAATGTCAAATTGAAATACATAATATTTAATACCACACTTATATTTTTTCAATTTTTATTTCTGACCTACCTACTTCTTAAAATAGTGAAGGAATAAAATTCACTCGATTGTTTATAAGAGTTTTAGGGGGTGCATTTTTTTCTTGCTATAATTAGAAACATGAAATGTATTATAGATATGTTCAATTCTGTAATGTAAAAAAAAAAAAAAAAAAAAAAAAAAAAATGTCGGTTCAAAATCAGAAAATGCTGTCATTTATAAATGAGTTTGAATTTGACTCTAAAATATATTTTTATGCCAAAATATATCCGATATAATTTAAAATATGTTTTTAATAAAATATATATATATATATAAATATATTTTAAACACAAAAATAAATGGTCTCTCACAAAAAAAATAGTTATCTAAAAAAAGAACAAATAATTCGATTCATAAACAATGCTATTTTGGAAATAAAACTTTCAAACCTAAATTTAGTTACTTGTTCAAAAACGTGATGTAATATATATATATATATATATATATGTGTGTGTGTGTGTGTGTGTGTGTGTGCGTATGTGTGTGTGTGTGTGTGTAAATATAAAAAATATCACCAAATTTAATGATTATGGGACGATAATAGATAATGGGAAAATGGATTGTCCTCAATAAGATCACAATCGTTATTCACCAGAAAAGAACACATAAAAATTTATAAACAACATAAGAAATTACTAGTAAGAAAATTAATTTTCTAAAAGTAGAAAAAAGGTATCTACACACGATTAATTATAATCCTAAATTCATTTTTTCGTGAAAATAAGATAACGCTTTTAATTATTTGCATATGATAATTTTTTTTATTACCAATAGCAACATTGTCATTTTTTTATTTATTCTTTTTACACCATTGATCACATTTTAATTTTTCAGTGAAACATGGTGTTATAAGACTGAAAAAACAACTACTCGGAGAAACATTTTGTAAGATGACAAATAGAATACCTTTAGTAACCCGATGTTTATGTTTAACAACTTCGTTAATTAAGATGATAGAAATTTCTAACCAACTGAAATGTCTTTCTTCATGTATTCGGCAAGCACTGATACCTCTCATGACGCAGAGGACACTGCCCTCCGCGATCAGATGTGGTCAAAGACAAAAAACATAGACGCCAGCGACAGTAACTTTTTTTTTTTTTTTTTTTTTTAATGTAGAGATTATTAAACAATTCGTAAATTGTGAAAATTAGTTTTACACAAGAGGTAAAACTGAAAATAAGATTTATGATTATGAATGTTTTTACTAAACTCGTTTAAGTTAAATATTGTTTGCAATGGATGTTTTACATGTGAAGTGTAATGTCATGAAAATGTATGTTTCAAATTAGGTTAATGTAAATATTTTAAATATTTAAAAAGAGTATTAGCGATAGACCAGTTAATAAAATTGCATCCAAATTAATATCGAGGTTTATTTGTCGTTTTCTTTTATTATCTATTTTTTTAGTAACGAAAGTTTCACCGATATAAACGGTATACCTTATCTACTATAAACATAATATCAGTGACAATCAGGAATTAAAAATAAAATAGTATCTTTGACTGATATGTTTTAAATTATGAAAACAAATTATCTCGAACGAAATATACGAGAAAACTTTGTATCTGGTTTTCCACATAATCGAATACATTCATGTTAAACTTGGTTATAACTTACAAAATAAAATTAAACAAAAAATTTAAATAGCAATTAACGCAAAGATAACGCTTTACGATTTTAGTTAAAACTGATATTCCTCGCAATTGCACCTTCAATGCAGATATACACAACATAAAATATCGGTGCTGCTAGTTACATATTATCATAATAGGATTTTGCATATGTTTAATCTCATTTTTTAGCAAATTGCGTAATCAAAATTCATCATTTAACTCTATTGGCAACTTTTAAAGTTAATTTTTTATTTTGTATTTATGTTTTACATTTTATATGTTTTCGTCTTTTGAAATAATCAAACTTTTTAATATTCTGGTTGCTACTGAGTACATTGAGTAGTTTTCTGTTTTATGCTTCTACTAAAGTTTGACTTCAGGTAACAAAAGTGAAAATAAGAGTATTGTTTAACTTACAAATAATTAGACAGGTCTGCATCTAAAATTTTTATTTGATAATTTTGGCTGCTCTTTATGCTATTTGGTTTGCTGAAACGGAAAATGAAGCCAGTTTTTCTCTACCACCTACAGAATTTTGCCAATTACGTGGTGTCTACCGACACAACTTCTTCATTTTCGGTTTTCTATTTTATACTAATGCCAATGTTTGACTTCAGGTATTAAATGCGAAAATAAGAGGACTGTTTAACTTACAAGTAATTATACAGGTCTCCATCTAAAATTTTGATTTGATAATTTTGGCTGATCATTATATTTTTTAGTGTTCTGAAACTGAAAATGAAGCCAGTTTTTCTCTATCAAGTATAGATTTTTGCCAATACATGGTTTTGCCAACTTTATTTTTGTAGATCTGTGTCATGCAAAGAAGTCTTAAATCAAAATTATCATGCAATACAATTTCACAAATATCTTAAAGTGTCTGCACATTGTTTTATATTACCTCTTAATATAAATCATGCTTATACTTTGTACTAGAGTACGTAAAAGACATTTTTGAAATTAATTTGTTTTTATCAGCAAAGAAACTGGAAAAGGCTATTAAATCTGTATTGAAATTAATGAAACGAAAAAATAATTTAAAGTAAAGTTATCCCTTTATGTTAACTTCTTTCCTCGACAGATTTACATTTTCCCCCTGTAGTGAAAAAAAAAAAAAAAAAAAAAAAAAAAAAGAAATTATCAGTTTGTAACAGAAAGTTCTTTGTTAGAAATTTCAAAAAAGTTCATTGTCAGGACAAATTTCCATGTCATATCATTTTTTGTATATCTATAGATAAACTTTATCAACTGATGACATTGATTCTGCATTAAGTTGAGAGGTGACAGAATGTGGAAAAGATTTTTTCTTTATTATTATTAACATGCAGAGAAGCACTTTTTTTTTTTTTTTTTTTTTTTTTTTTTTTTGTTCTAATTTAACTTTTCTGTAAAATTAAAGACAGTCCAAACTTTTAAATAAATTTTTACAGTGGTTTTACTTCATTTATATTTCTTTTCTTTCTTTCTTTCTTTTATTTTTTAATTATGCATATTTTCTTTAAAATGCCTGCAATTATTATTTTTATATGTCTCATCCAATGAAATAAGTTAAAACTTTATTAAAAAAATGTTTCTAATAAAAAATATTCTTTAAAAACTGGAACATTATTTAAACACTTTTTATAAAAAATAAGTTTGATAAAAGCTTTAAAATTAATAGAAAATTTTAATAAAAGTATCTTCTTATAAAAGTCTTTTTTCTAAGCTGTTGGTTAAGTTTCTATTTATCCCATTTGTAAGCATTTGCCTACATTTTAACTCTAAAATATAATTAAAAATAGAGAAAACATTATTTTTAACTTATTTTCTGCAAAAATAAATTCAATTTACTAAATTAAAGAGATAATTAATTAAATTGAAATTTACTGCATATTTTTTACTTTAAAAATTGTTTCATTTTATTGGTATAAATAAGATTGTACTTTGTCACTAAAAAATACTTAGTTCCAATCACTTTAATGCGACTAGGAAAATGTGTAAATTTAAATTTTTAAACAATAAAAATTTATGCCTGTAACATGTAAACACAAGAGCATTATACACAAATACAAAAATATTTAAATTTATAGAGAATTGGTTTGATTGTTAGTTTATTAAAAGAGCGATGTTAACGAAAAGTCAATTTGAAGAGAAATTACTTTTACATAAAAAAAAAAAAAAAAAAATCATTTTAAGATTATAAATGCAACGTACTTATATATATATATATATATATATATATATATATATATATATATATATATATATATATATATATACATTAAACTATGGGATAGCTTATAATAATTAAAACTGTGTAAATACGTATGTGTTTAAAAATTTATGAATGGATTAATAAGAGCTTTTAATTTTTTTTAATACATTATATGGGAATTTAAATAATTAAATATTGATTTCATTTCTAGAAAGAAAAGTTCTATACATTTTTGCAAAATTTAAAACGCGTACTCAATTATTGGATTTTTCTTTTTACTTTCTTCTGTAAGTTAAGAATTGGGAGTATAAAAATTAATTTAAATGGAACTAATTTTCATCATTAAAAGAGGCAAAATATCTTTATTAGAAAACGTTGTACTTTTGAAAAAAAAAATAATAATAATCTTTTTATTTTATATTTTACTCTCCATAGATTTGATGATTTGAGAAAACATGTTTTCCTTTAAAAATTTTATGTTTGAAAATTTATTGATAGAGTTCAAGTTTTGAGTCATTAAAAAGTTTCATAGAGTAGAGCTCATTATGGAAGTTACTTTGCTCTTTGATCATTATGACCAAAAGTAAGAAAGAAAAGAAAATATTTAAGAAAAGTTTTTGTTTTACATTGATTAGAATTTTTATCCTAATTTAAGAATTTATCTAATTTATGTTTCAATATTTAGTAACTATAAAATTTAAGAAAAAAAGAAAAATCCTCAATTAAATTTTATGAAGATTTAAGTTTCATTAAATGAGAATGAAACTCAATAAATTTATATATATGTTAAATAACAAAAGAAAGAAAAAGTAAAAAGAAACTAAACAATGTTGGCAATTTAAATATCTTTTATAATAATTTCATAGTAAATTTTATTTTATGTATAGCATAAATGCAACCTTAAGAATTAAATTTTTTATTTTACAATTTTTAGAAATTTCACCATAGTATGGTTATTCTAAAACCCCATTCATTTAAAATCTGAAAGTTTGTTAATTTAAAGCCCTATATCTGCTTAATAAATAAATTATAACTGAATGACGTGTTTTTGCTCAGACGATTTTATAGGAATTTTAGTTATAGATAATATCGTCTAAATTGATTGCGAATGGAATAAAGATTTCAATCCATTTTATGTAGTATATATTCTGTACTTTTAATCATTAGTTATTTAAATCATTACTGCTAATAAGATGAATATTTATTTAAACTACATAGCAATGCTCATCCAACATCAAAGGATTTAAAAAATCTTTTGAATTTATTAGTTTCAAATAAATTATATTTCGTTTTTTTTTTTTTTTTTTTTTTTGGTAAAATAACTAAAGAAAAGTTCAAAAGAAAATTTTTAAAAATGATGAGAATTCTCTCATAAAAATATGGTGACTCAAAAATTACAGACTTTTACTAGTTTCCACAAATCAATATTTTAATAAAAGAAAATTATTTTTCATCGTTTTTAAAATAGTTCTAGTACAAAATATAAACAAATAATTATAAATTTTTACCATGTGTATTCATTACTATTATTATTAATTAATAAATATTGAAAAATTCAAATTACTTTTAAATTGCACTATATATTTGAATAAATTTGAATAAATGTAAATATTTTGTTTAATGATCAATACTTACTGGTAATAATCAAAATTTGCTGACATTGATATCAGTTATAAGTACATTTCAATATAATAGAATATTGCTAATTTCAAGAACAATTTCAATTTATTTCCATGTTATGAAACTCCAATTGATCGAATACATATTTTGATAAAGCTTTCATATTAGTACTTTTACAACTGTGGAAATAAAGTTTTGTAGATAATAAGTTTGTCAATGAGTACGATTTTCTTCTGATATTCATTATTAAGAATACTTTATTGTGCACTTTAAATCAAGTTTATTAATTTTTAAAAAAAGTGAGAATAGAATTACAAAGTGTTAAAACTCCAAAGAACACATACGTCAAAACTTATTGATACACTTCCAACTACTTATGTCAAGTTTTAAGAATAGAAAGAACAGTATGCAGCTAATATAAATTATCAATAGATTACCTTCTAGCAAAATAAAACTTAAATACATTTTACCAGTGTAGTTTAATGCATTACGAAAATGACAATTTCATTAACCTCCGGGAGATTTAAGAATGATGTTTTAATGTAAATTTTTCTAATGTCAAACCTGTTATTATCTTCACATTCCTATTATTTTTAGCGTATTTTTTTTCTAGCTTTAATTAATGTTTACATGAGATCAAATTGCCATATTGTTAATCTAGATAGAATACAACTTGGCAACAAAGCAATTCTTATAAACGACGCTGAATTGATTTGGAAGTTGACCAAATTAAAAAGTCTTGGATAAGTTTCTGTTTTGAAAAATTGGTAATTTTATTTGTTGTACCCTACCTGCCAAAAATATTTCTGGAAAAATGAGCATCTAAAAGGTTATTTATTAAATTATATTAAGTAGAGTATTTTGAGAATATAAAAAGGGAATTAGTAACTTTAAAATCAGAAAAAAAATGTATCGTATTTTTACTTTCACAGGTAATTTAAATATTTTTTAAAGAAAGCAATAAAGTAATTACACTTCAATAATCATACGATACACACACATACGTTTATGTGTGTTTGTGAGTTGCATGATGAAATATATATGTGTATAAACGTGTTAAATAATATAAATGTATATAAAGTACAACAATTAAAATAAAATGCTGAAATCTTATACATCATTAATTAGTATATGGGACACTTTTACTAACTGAATGAATTTTGTTTTAGTATGGGAACCGCATAAAGATTTAAAATTTCCAATTTTTTAATTTGAATCTTCTGAAATTTTCATTTGATTTTATAAAACCCAGTAATTTTTTTAAACAATTTTTCGGGTACTTTCCGGTTTTATCTGTGATTAACAAAAAAAAAAAAAAAAAAAAAAAAAAAAAGTGATGCAATGAGATAAAAGGAGAAAAAAAAAAGTGATGCATTGAGATAAAAGGAAAAAAAAATAAATTAAATTAAATAACAACTTTTTAGTAGCACAATGAATATGAACTTGAATGAGCAGATTTCATACCAAATATCAAGTTTCCAGCTCAAACGGCTTCTGGAAATAAAAATGAGGTTTAGGTATTTTCAATTACACCGTATACACATATCCTATTTTGCAATGCTTAAATAGTGTTTCTATAAAATTCATATATTTATTTGTCATAATACGAAATAATACTGTATATAATGTTTGATGTGGTGATGTAATACCTAATAATAATGTAAATCTAATATATATAATAGTATGTAAAAAATATATATAATAGTATTTAAATGCAGACTGTATATTAATGTAGCTTATTTTATTCACTATATTTAACAACTCTGATTTTATTCTAGTAGTTTAACTAATATATATATATATATATATATATTTAAAAAAATATGCTAATAATTAACAGTAAATTTTTAAAACACTAATTAATAAATAAATCCACATATTTTTCTTAACAAAAATGTTTAAAAAAATATTTCGTTATTTTACTAGGATTTATTAATAAAATAAACTGATTTGATCTAATAAACTTTCCTACTTGAGACAAATAAACGATTCAGCACTTTTTTGTACCGTAATTTAATGTGCTGAACACTTACAACAGTTTAAATATAATGAAGAGTGACATTTTCTTTTGTAAAGTTCTAAAGTGTCCGTAAATCTGCTCTCTGATTTCTAATTAAACGTCTGATTAAATTTTATTTTAAACCTCTTTTTACATATGAACGCTTCTGTTATTTCATGCGGAATGGAACCTTTGAGAAATAATACAGATCAAGTAAATCTATATGCAGAAGAACATCTAAATTAGTTAGGTAAAAACACAAGAAAAGGAAATGAATAATTAATATGATAACATAACTTTGACATCTGAAGGTTCATCAACTGTAATACAATCCAGAGCGGAAAAGATATTTCGATCAGTTTCGTGAAGCGTGATACCTTTCATTGTAATTTAATATGCAATTTCTGCGTGAGTTTTCTTTATTTTCACGAATTCCCTTTCCTTAAACATATTTCAGGAAAAGTTTGGAATGTTCATAAAGCCAGTAATTTCCATTAGAGGTGTAAAATCACGACTGTATCGTAAGCCGAAATATTGAAACGAAGGAAGTTCCTTAACGCTAATTTGATTAGATGCGGAAGTAGAAATGTCTCAAGAAAGTTTTGTTTATAACGTGAGTTTTGAAAGCGCAATGAATTTTCTTAGCGGTAAATCATAAAATGCGAAATGAAGGAATTCAAACAATTTTTATTAATATTTGAAATATTACATTATTCTAATATTGACTACAGTTGTATTTGCACGAAATTAAGATTAGATCATATTGAATAAACGATCCAGTTTTAAAATTTCTTGAAGCAAATTGAAATTTTCGTTGATAAAATACAATTATTGTAATAATTTTTATATACAGTAAAACAAAAGGGATGTTAAAAAAAAATAAATAAATGCTAAAACATATAAAAACTAAAACATAGAACAGTCACAAAAGTTTATAAAATAAGCACTAAGCTTGTTTATTAGTTTCTTTTATATTGATTAAAAATATATATGTATATATTGCATTCAATAACAAATTTTGACTTCCGGATTTTGAAGATCATAAATGTTTTAAGAAGTTTTTAACACACTGTTACCATTTTTGGAATTATGACTGCCTCTCTGTGTATCTGTGTGAATAAGAGAAAGACAGAGAAAGGTTTTGTAGAAAATCAAGAACTACTGTACTCAGGATAACATGAAGTAGGGGAAGGGTGGGCAAAATGGGGTACTTAAGGTTATTCTGGCCAATAACACTGTGACAAATATTAAGAAATACAATGAGTAATATTTATTTTAATTTTACAATCTTAGCAGCTATTCTGTAGTATTGGAATTTGAAATACACCGCATATTTTATGATCTGCATATGAATATAACTTCCCCATTTTGACCTACGGGATACAGCAAAACGGGGTACCTCTCAACTTAACAAACTTTATTGACACAGTTCATATACGAACCTGTCATCATCCTCATCAACACCGGCGCACAAGTCATGAGCCCATTTGTTACATTCACTGCACTTGATCCATCCTTCTCCTTGTGCTGATCTTGCATATATTTCGTGACAGTACAAGCATGTAACATCTACATCGTCTGGATCACTGTCTGACGATTTGTCGTCTGTTGGTAAAGTAGGAACGCGACTTCTCTTGGCTTGTGAACTGTCTGACACCCGACTTTTTTGCCATTTGACTTTTAGACCATTACCTTTTGACACCACCTCGAGATACCCTGTTTTGCCCTACAAGCAGCCATGAGAAACAACTAGGTCTACATAATAAATCACACTGAATGTAGTTCTACTCTTTCATGCAATTCACTTAAAAAACATCCCTTTTTTCTAATACAAAATGTCACGTTCGTATCTGCAAGCTAACCTAATAATAAAAATATCGAAACATCACACTTACCTTATATCAGGGTGTTAGAAAAGTACACAAATCTTAGGAGCGTATTTGTCTGTGACTCTGCAAGCAGTATCTCACGTGGAAATGAATATCAGATACGGCGCGCACAACCTATAGAAATGACATACAGATGACAGCATTGTATAAGCGGGGTTATCAAAAACCCCGTTTTGCCCTACTACCCCATTTTGCCCACCCTTCCCGTACTGTATTTATTTCCACCACGACAAACATTTGTGTCTAAAAACAATTGATACATATGCCCAGCACATGTCGAGGGTATTTCCATTTACAGGAAAGCTTAGCTCCTATAATGTGTAACTGCGCAGAACTTCAAATAAAAATGGGTAATATGAAGTTCTTATGACCTTCCCTGGGCATGACGAATGTCACATTGGTGCAGTTGTGCATCATTAGTCATATACATCAGCCGAGTGACTGCGCTGCTATGCTGCAATTGTTCTCGTTTATGGCAAGGCAATATTTCAGCTTTTATAGCCTGCATCAAATTTGTGAGATGGCCATTATGAAAGTCAATGCTGACTTAATTTGGGCGCATATTGGCTTGCAGGTAACGTTGCTATGCTAAAAATATTTCCGTTTACGGGGTAGCTATATCTAAGTTTTTATAATATATTAATGAACCAAGCTTAATATCCAAGATAGATATTATTAAGAATATACTTATTAAATCTGAATATATATATCGGCTGACATGTGGAGCTGATACTACTCAACTCCTGTGATCTTTGGCTATATCTCAGCATACAATGGTTAAATTCACACTATTTATTTATTTATTTAATTTTTTTTTTGTGAAAATCTATGTAATAAAATAGCACAGTATAGAAGAAATTTTTGTAATTAAGAAAAAAATAAATTAATCATAAAATATGTAACTCGATTTCCTTTTACTTCAAATTAAATATATATATATATCAATGAATTTATCTTTCAGCAATTTTTTTTAATCATAAAGAAAAGGGATTTAGATTACAAAATAATCGGGAAAGAAATAACCATTCTCTTCATTTTTCTTTATTCGGTTTAATATGTTATTAAAGATATAATAATTTATTTATTTTTATTAAATTAATTAATAAGACATTAATTAATTATAAATAATTAATGTCTAAGTTACATTTTATAACAAACAGCAAATAATGTAAAAAATGCGAATGCATGTGTATATATATATATATATATATATATATGTCTGTGTGTGTGAATCGGGTAGACAAAGTTTCGGTTTAAAACCTCTCATTCTTTCGAAATATGACATCTTTAGCAATTGTTTCTTTCTGCTTAATCTAAAAGAAGAAAAACCTTCTTTTTACAATATTTATATTTTCTTCTATATTCAAAAGAAGAAAGTATTGGATTTGTAAAAATTTTCGACCTCGGTTTTTTGATGGATTTGCACGTTTTGAGAGCTGTAGAACACGACTTGATCATTTTTTGAAAATGCCTGTCTGTGTGTGTATGTGTGTGTGTGAGAGAGAGAGACAAAATTTTGTGGCAATTGTATCTCAGGAATTACTGCACAGAATTTCATACAAATTTGTATGTAGTTACACCTTGACATAAATTAGTGCGTATCAACTTTTTGTAAAAATTGTCTTACAGGTTGCGTTGTCATTCAGCTTTTCTAAATTTTTAACATGGTGGTATAGGACAAAATTTTGTATAGTGCATAAAGAGAATTATTTTTAATAATCTTTATGAAATTTACAAGAATTATTTATAATAGAGATAGTCAAATGTAAAAAAAAAAATGTATATATAGGAGCATCATCTCTCCCCCCTAGGGGGGGGGGAGGGGGGGAAGACCTCCTTCGAGGGGAAGAAATTTTCATGATAGGTACCTTTCAAAAAAGCTCGCCAATACCTTTAAAATGAATGGTTGAACAATCCATCTGCGATAATTTAAAACAAAGTTATCGATTATCTTTTTCATAAAAAAAAAAATTGCAATATCGAGAATAAAATAAACTTTTTGGGGATATTTAGTGTTACACTACTTCTCTAATATGGAAATCGTACTGCATTATCATGGAAGATAATTTTTATTAAATAATAATTTTAATAAATTATTTTCCTTAAGTGAATTTGCATAGGAAAATATAGAAGAAAGTCATGTGGTGGCTACAACATTCTAGTTTTTTTGGTCACCTTTCGTAGTTTTTTTTTTTTTTTTTTTTCTTGTATTGTCAGTTTGTACAGGCATTTTTCTATTATTATTGATATTTTTACTGACTTTATTTTGGCTTTGGAGTCTCTTAGTTCAATATTGTTTATTCTGTGCAATTTTTTCAAATGGAAATTTTGTCGTCAAAAAATGGACTACTTTTTGATATAGTTGCCACCGACATTGAGATATTTCACGTACTCTTGGCCCACGGAAGATTGATACCTGGTTGGCAAAGTGCCAGGACGATTCCACTCACGCTCTGGGAGACACAGCAATGAAGAAAGAGGGGAAATTTTTCTATTATTCTTGTTTCTTCTGTTATGTGTAGAATAATTAATACTCCTTTTTTTTTTTTTTTTTTTTCTATATAACAGTCTGTTTATATTGGAAATAGATCATACATGTGGCACGAGTTCTCGTATTAAACCTCTTCATAGTGAAATGAAGCGCATTGTACATAATGTAATAAAGTTTTGCGATAAAGAAGCTTTAGAAGGAAAAGCTATTGTTCCACTTTCCCAATCAGTGAAACGTGCGAGTGAAATAACTAATATATCAGAAGCCACGATTAAAAGAATACGTAGAGAATCAAACGGAGAAGACAATCCAATGTTTGTATCACCAAAAAAGCGGCAAAAGAACAGTACCATCGAAAACATGTCTCTGGATAATTTTGATTGCGATGTTATTCGAAGAATGAGTTTTACGCAGTAAATAAGATCGGACCTACAATTCCCAAATTAATTCCTGTACTTAAAGAAAAGATAAATTTTAAGTATCAAAGAGAAACTCTGAGAAGAATTCTTCACGAAATAGGATTTAACTCTAAAAAGACACAAAATAAACGAAAACAACTAATAGAACGCAGCGATATCATTTTAGCTCGAACGCAATTCTTGAGAAATATGAAACATTACCAAGAGGAGAAAAGGCCAATTGTATATTTAGACGAAACTTGGATTGATAGTAATCTTACTTATGGAAAGTGTTGGCAAACAGATGATATGTTTGGTATTATAGAAACTGGTAATGCATCAAGACGAATCATAGTTTTATGTGCAGGTGGGGAAATGGGATTCATACCAAACTCAAATTTATTATATAAAGCCAATTCAGCAACAGGAGACTATCACGGCCAAATGAACTCCAAAATATTTGAAAAATGGGCTGAAGAAAAACTTATACCTAATCTCCCACAAAATGCAGTAGTTGTCATAGACAACGCGCCGTATCATTCTATACAATTAAATAAAGTGCCAAAATCATCGAAAAGAAAGGGTGAAATTTAGAATTGGCTTTCTACTAATAATGTTCCTTATTCAACTGATTTGAGAAAAATTGAATTATTAGAATTAGTCAAAAGGAATCAACCTGCAAGAAAACTTTATAAATTTGACTGTATGCTCCAACAATATGGATTCACAGCATTGAGACTCCTGCCCTATCATTGTGATATTAACGCAATAGAGTATGTTTGGGCAGAAATTAAGAACTATATCCGGAGTCACAATGTGACAGGGGATATTAATCTTTCAAAATTATTGACTATTTCGTATGAAGCTATTGAAAGTGTGACTATTGCACATTGGAAAAAATATTGTTCCCATGTTGCTTCACTAGAAAAGACTTATTGGGAAAGGGACGGAATAATTGAAGATTTATGCGAACCTCTACAAATAACGGTATCAGAAACTGACGATGATTCTGACGTTTCATCTGAAGAATTTTAATTATTTCAAGAATTTTGATAATAAATATCAAAATAAAAGTAAATGTCAAATATTTAAACAACATTCAATTTTAAATAGTGCCATTTTAAATAGTTTGTTCGTTCGGTGCAACTTGCACATCAGTCCAGTCAGGTACGACTTGCATATTAGTCCCCTTTAAATATAGTGATTGGCAAAGAATTCGTTGATTCACTACCTTAATTGATTTCACATTCCGTCATTTTTTAAGGGGTTATATACTAGTTTGTAAATAATAATTGACATAATTTTTAAATTAGTGTTACACACTTCAAGGAACAACTTTAATATATCCCCACAACGACATTTGGCGATTTTTTGTTGGCGATTATGGCTAAATCATAAATCTAAAAATCATAAATAATAAAATCATAATCTAAATCATAAAATCATAAATCCAAAATAAACAACATATAGGCTGCCATATTATATCGCCAAAGAAAAATCGCCAAAGTCAGCTATGGGGATATACTAAAATTATACCTTAAAACTATCCCCTTTATAATATTATCAGTTTTTCTTTCTTTTAATTAATCGTAAAATATTTATATAACCAGATATTCAAGAATCAGTTCAAAGAAGGAAAGGAAATGCAATCAGTGAGTTTATAATTTTTTCATACCGATAAACAAACACATCCCTAGGTACTACGGACATTCCTATTTTATAAATGGACCAACCCTTTTCACTCATGCGCAGATGACGCCAGGGATCATCCTTCTGCGGTTTAACAGTAGCGTGCAATTAGTTGGAAGAAAGCACTATGATAAAACTTCGTGCCCTGTGGTGCAAGGATTTATCGCACAACCTGCTCTAATTTTCAATGTTTAGTAAGTGATGTACTGAGACGGCTATCCACTAATACCGTGTCTTATACTCAGGCAATGTAGTTTTTATTCGTGGATGTGGATGGACGCCCACTTCGATCTTTATCCTTCATACGCTGCCTTCAGTCATTGAACATGACACACCAACGACCAAACATTTGAAAGACATGATCGCCTCACCATACACACGTCTTTTGGCGTTCATGGATTACAGACACATTAGCCTCACGTGTCCATTCATATCGGATAACAGCACATACTTCCACTGACGATCACGTTGTCAGCACATGTCTGTTTGCCATCCACATTTGTACTCGAATAACTTCGGGCACGCTGGTTTGCTGCTACTCTCTTTTCTTCAATTCTCTACGCCTGCGTCATTTCTCCCCTGCTTATGCATCTTTCGACGTTGAGCCAGCCAAGGGTATAACTTATTACGGCTATTGCTTATTTTACCTAGTGTACCATCTTTTCCTTAAAAAAAATGATGAAGCTTACTTTCGGAACGTCATTCGTATATATAAGGTAGTGTTGATGGTGGTGAATGTATGTATATACAATGCATTTTATATATGTATATACAATGCTTTTCCTTAAACCTACAAATTCATAGCATAGTAACACTGCCTGTGAATGATATATGCACCAAAAATTGATAGATATTGATTTTTGTGTAGGTGTCTCTAAATGTAAACTTTTATGAAATTCTGTGTTTTTCTTGTCTTAAAGCTGCTATAAATTTGTTTTGTCACACAGACATTTTCTGAACTGTCACACATTTTTTCCCCCTTAAACCAGCCAAATTTTGGTTAGAACAATCCATCTACTAAAATCGGAAGTTTAAACTTCTTGTGAATCCAATACTTTTTTCCGTGAATATAGAAGAAAATAATAACCTTAAAATCCGTAATAATATTCCAAATAAAAATTTTGCTTTAATTAGAGCTTTTTATATATAGATTTATTAATTTATTCTTCGCTTAATTTATTGTTGCCTGAACAAGTCTTGCACTTGTAACTGAATTCCGACAAAAAATATTGCAAACTTCCTAAGTATAAGTTTTACTTATTTAGAAATTTGTAAAAAAAATTAGACCTCTTTGTATGTTTTTAGTTTTTTAATTAATAATTTTAGGCTATCATTATTTATTCACCTGGAGGCTATTTTAAAGAACATATTTTCCCCAGTTATGTTATTAATGAATAGAACTAAATGGTAAGGTTTAAATACGATGCATAAACTTTCCTATGTAGAATATTATAAAAGAGAATTTTTGAAAGTATTATATTTCACGAAAAGTCAAGTTGTGTTGGAAATTTTTATTAAAATTTTCCCACAAGACTCATAAGATTCCCATAAGATTCCCGTAAGACTCATAACTAAATTATTACTCTATTTCTTTGGGACAAATATTCTGTCTAATACTTTAAAAATTGAATTTAGATATGTGGTTTTTTTTTTTTTTTTTTTTTTTTTTTTTTCATAGTTTAGAGGAAAAATGGTGGTTTATCTAAACAGATTACAAACGTTTAAGATCTGATACATTATTTTTTCCCCTTAATACAAACCAATGTTTAATGTTTTTATATTCCATCTGCTTTCCACAATAAAAACCTTGGTTATCGTTTGGATTATTATACTCCAAATTACGCCGTTTAGCATAAATATTGTATTGCGTAAACACCTTTCTTCCTTCCTTTTATTATTATTATTATTTATTTTTTTTTTTTTATAAATTCAAAATAAATACGAAAAATGGTATATGGCGAAACATATATGACATATTGATTTCATAAAAAAATTTCTTGTAGACTGATATTTTAATATATATATATATCAGATATTTTACGTTTGATTTGTTAAAAAAGGTAAGTTTATATATATAATTAAATCGTTGTCATTTAAAAATAATAAGAAGGGTACTTTTCTTCGCATCAAACTTCTGCTAAACGTTTTAAATTAATTTTCTATTTGTTATAAAAATAACCTGGTGCGTCACTCACACAACTTTCTCTGACCCTGAAATTTAATATTATAAGTATAGATTGGAGATTAAGGGGTAAGATAACGAGTACTGTTATATAAAACTATGTTATAACAATTCAAATTAGGCTACGGAACAACTTTATTTGTCAAATACTTCTATATCAGGGAGGCTACCGCCCCGTTTCATTATTATGCTTAAATTTATATAGAATTCAAATCTGTTTTTAAATTCAAAAGTTCATTTAAAATAATTCAGAACACTTTCATGCGCAACTTTCCCCAAAACTTATCAATCTTGATAAAATTTTTCTATTAACAAATAAATTAACTTAAAAATACAACATTTGGATCGCCTGAAATTACTTATTTTCAATTTACTCTAAGAGACACAGACAAAGCTCAAATGTTAAAAACTTGACTTCGGTATTCAGGAAACCTCAAAACGTGTAAATATACGAAATCCAAGCGACGAGCATTTAGTTTAATAAAATACATTATTTACCATGTGGCTTTGAGGAATTAATTTCAATTTCTGAGCAGCTTTCTTGGACATGGTAAAATATTAAACTAAAGCACTTGCACTAGCAATAAAAAAGAATGTTATGGCTTAAATATTGGCAACCCTGTATATTTCTGAAGGTTATGTACACACCACATGGTGTAAATAAATATTATTCTATATTAATAACAGACGGCACAACCTGAAATATACTTACATCAATTTTTATGGAATGCCGTACTGTGATCTAGTTCTTTTGCGTAGTCCTGTAAACGGATAGGGAATGATTTCCATACCACATTCTACAGGAAACATCTTTTTACGCATAACATATATATATATTCATTTCATCTGGTTTACTTCAGTCTGTATACGTTTAAACTCTATTTACCTGCAATTTCCCGCATAGACGTAATGTATTTGAATTTTTTTTGGGTGTCCCTATACTCGAACCATTTGCTTGATCTCAAAGAAAAGTTTAGAGAAGCATCCCTATATGATATACATTTAGAATACCAAGTTTGACTTTCCGCTATTATTTGTTCTCGAGATATGCTGATAACAGACATGCATATGCACAGACAGACGCAAACACGCACACACACAGACCAACCTCTAAAAACTGGTTTTTTGGATTCAGGGGACTTCTAAACATGCAAATATAATAAAAACTCAATTTAAAAAATTTGACCCAAAAATAATACTTTCTTACCATAGTATATATGGGTAAGAGAAAGTAAAAAATATTTATTTAAGAGTATGTGTTAATAAAGAAATAATATTTATTAATACTGTTTTAATATTTAAATTATCCCATTTGTTTGAAAAAAAAAGAGAAATAATTTTTATTATTATCATTATTACTTGTATGTGTGTGTAAAATGAAGTAGTTCAGTGAGAATTTTAAGATGCACTCAATGCAAAAATTTCAGGTTAAATGCACGTTCTTTAATAATACATATTAATCAAATAATTAGTTATGATAATACAACTTTGTTCAGTATATAGAAATACGTTTTATATCTTTTTACATTTGTGCGGTTTAGTGTAGACGTAGTAAGCTGTTTTAAATGCTCCCGTTGTGGAGAAACCCCCAATCTATAGTTAATAGGTAAATTCCTAAACATTCCATGTATCCAAGCAAATTCAGTAAACTGACATTTGGCAAATTTTGACTTACAAAAAAAGTTAAAAGATAAGTTAAGAAAGGTATTTATTAGGTTCCATATATGTATACATATAGTGATAAATAAATTATAGGGCTCTTGGAAATAATGTTGAGACTTTTGAGGAGGCGATAGTTATTTTCGTGGAAATTACATATACATCATAGTCGAAGTTTCTGAGATCACCGTATAGATTTATTAGGCAGATTTTACATTTAGAAATCCCGCTATTTAGTTTGTATCTTCAGTTTTTATTAATGTAATTTTTACTTACCGAACATACATATGTAAGGAAAGTACCGTAACCATGTCGAAAATCCGACTTTGAGATTTTGGTGTCCCCAGAATTCGTTTTTGGAAGTTTTGCGATGATGTTTGTATGTATGTTTGTGTGTGTGTGTGTGTGTCTGAGTGAACACAATAGCGTCTAAACGATTTATTTAAATAACCTGAAATTTGGTACGTATGTTATAGATCCCCATCCCAGAGAAAAAAAGGGCTTCCGAAACACTTTAAAAAAGAAAAAAAGAAAAAAATGAACTACCCAAAACTGTAGATAATCTGAAAAGATTTGGAACAATAAAAAAATTAAGGGGGAAAAATTACTTGCCCCCAAACTGTACTTTTTTTTTCTTTTTTAATTTAAACTGCAGTTATTCTGCAGACTTTACGATTTTTCTTCCAAATACCTTCAGATTATCTATAGATTTTTCTGCATCTTTTTTTTTAGCTTGGATAGCACGCCCCTATTGATTTTGGTGAATCTGGATAGTTTTTTATTTTATTTTTATTTATTTATTTATTTATTGTACAGGGACACAAAAAGTATTCTTTGTCATTATGACCTATGGGCCCAAATTTTGCAAATTGCGATCGCGTCTTATTCTGCTGACAATTTTTATACATGTTTTAGGTCACCGCCGCACAAATTGTACAGATTTTGATGAGTCTAGTACAGATGAGACGGGCTCAGCCCGAGCCCGTAAGCCCGAGCCCGAGCCCGGGCCCGAGCCCGATCGGGCTCAAATCTTACGCAAGTCTTCGGGCTCCGGGCGGGCTCGGATTCAAGCGAAAAGTTCCATTTATTTTATTTTTCACTAACTGGAAAATGTAAAAAAATAAAAAAATAAATAAATTTTATTCATTTTGAGAGCACCTTTAGTAATGTTATAATAGTCATGATAGGTTATAAATCACAAAATAATCTTGCAAAACTTAGTAGCTTTGACTTTCCTTTTTCTAAATATAACTCTTTTTTCAACGGAATGCATATTATGTCATAGTGTTATACAGTAATCCTTCCTCCTTCGTTATATCGGGCCTCATTATATCACTCATTCGGATAATTTTTTTCCCCCGATAGGCGCGTTATAAACAATGGGCTGCACTATAAATATCTATTATATAAATATATACATGTATACAGAGACACAGACATTATAAATTGTTATAATAACATTTATAGTTATTTAAATTGAGGATTGATAATAAGAAAATTAATTTGAAAATGAAAACGGTATTTAATTTTACTATTGTGTACGCGTTGCATAGCGTACCACTTTCAATACCGGGCTCGGGCGGGCTCGGGCTCTGATCACACAAAATTTTTCGGGCTCGGGCGGGCTCAGTTCAAAAATGTTTCGGGCCCGGGCGGGCTCGGATTGCCAAAATAGAGCCCGAACTCACCTCTAGAGTCTAGCACTTGTAGTTATTTTACAGGGTCACAAAGAAAAATTCCTTATCATTATGACCTATAGGCTCAAATTATTTGAAGTGCAATAGCATAAAATTAAAGAATGGTGAAAAATACTCAAACACCCTTTTATAATTTTCACTTTTGTTTATTTAACGACTTATCTTACTTCAATTTATTTATATAACTGTTAATTACTTAATATTCAGAGAGTCAAGTGTATACATTCCAATTTTTTTTTATCTTATGATCAGAGAAACTGATACAACATACTTTCTTTTTATTGATTGATAATAGCATAAAACTGATAGCTGAACTCATTGAAGTCTTCTTTATCTGAAAGTTGGTACGTATGTTACAGGTCACCGTAGGTCAACCCTACTGAATTTGATGAATCTAGCATTTATAGTTTTTTTTTTTTTTTTTTTTTTTTTTTTTTTACAGAGGCACAAAGAAAAATTCTTTGTCTTTATGGCGTATGGGCCTAAATTTTGTAAAGTACGATAGCGTCTAAACGCCTTATTCGAATGAGCTATTTATATACATGGACGCAATAACTGTATAGATTTCCGTAAATCTAACACTTAGAGATTTTTTCAGGGACACAACAAAATTTCTTTATCATTATGATTTATAGGATCAAATTATTTGAAATACAATACCATAAAATTAAACAGTTGGAAAAAATACTAAAACACCCTACTATAATTTTCACTTTTATTTGTATAACGACTTGTCTTACTTCAATTTATTTATACAATCGTTAATTACTTGATGTTCGGAAAGCCTAGTGTAGTCACTCCAGTTTTTCCGTCTTAAGATCAGAGGAACAGATACAACATACTTTTTTTATTGTTTAATTATAGTATAAAACTGATGGCTGAGATCGTTGAGGTCTTCTTCGCATTTATTTATTTATTCAATTTTTTATTTAATTTATTTTTTGTATATATCTTAACCACAGTCAATAGTAAATTGCTCTAATGTAAGCAGAATTACTTGAAAAAGATGTAGCTTTTATCAATTCTCGCGTTTTAAAATGGCTTCTGTATAATATATTATTTCTTATTATATATATATAATGATATTTATTTTAATACATGTATATAACTTATATAAGTTATATTTAATCTATAGCATATATAAATATGTGTATATATATATATATATATATATATATATATATATATATATATATAGAGAGAGAGAGAGAGAGAGAGAGACAGAGACAGAGACAGAGAGGAAGAGCACGAGAGAGGAGGGGAGAATGAGAAGAAAAGAGATTAAAGGAAATTATAAAAATATATAATTTTATTAATTTTCAACAAAAGTCTTCATTAAAGAAGCACCGAACATTGCAATCTGTATAACAATAAAACAAATAAAATTTAGATGATTGGATTTTTTTCAGTTATAGTAATGCCTTACACTATAAAATAATAATAAAATGTATAAAATAAATTAATAAAATATTTTATAAAAAGTGGATTCGTATAATTAAAAAAATAATAACAATTGTTTAAAGTTTCTCTTAAACATAATAAACAAATTAGAGATATTTTTTTTTTTTCATAACGGTGTTAAAAATAAATTTAAATAAGAAAAAAATTCTTACACATATGATGTTCTTTGTTAAAAATTTATAAATTAATTTAAGGATTTAGTAAAAGCTTAAACGAATATCTTAATAACAAAATTAACAAAGGATTAATCTAATTTATCTTAATTATCTTATTTAATTATTATCTTATTTAATATCTTAATAACAAATCTAATTATTATCTTATTTAATATCTTAAGAACAAAATTAACAAACGATTAATCTAATTTATGTTTTTTTTTTTTTTTTTTTTTTTTTTGGCAAATAAATATAAAAAATATTCAAAAGATTTTTAAACTTTTTTTACAATACATTTTGTATGTTTTCTTCCACCAATGCAACAAAGAAATGAAAAGAAAATTGAAAAAAAAATAAAAAAAAAAATATATATATATATATATATATATATATATATACTTTCTATGTTGTCATTAAATAGATTACCTTTACGTACTTTTTCTTATTTTTCTGGCCATATGAAGCCATCTCTCAATTTTGTGGATATCGAAACATATCCGAAAGTAAATAATGAGACGACACTAATGATCGAGAAAGTGAAACTCACAGAAAGAGATCATACACATTAAATGAAAAATCCGGACTTGATGTAAGAAATCTTTCTTGCAATTCTTTTTTCCTCTTTTTTTTTTTTTTACGAAAATATAAAACATAATCTATAATTCTTACAACAATTACTTAAATTGAAGAAAAATTTTGTAACACATATATTTTTTTAGATATACGTTTCATAAAATTAAACATGTGCAAAAAATACGTAAAATTTAAAAAATAAATTTTAAATTAATTACGTCTGTGCAAATAGAAAAGAAATTATTATAAAAATGCAAAATTTTCTTTATAGATTTTTCTTTCTCATCTTAAAATATTAATGAAGTTATAAACTACACTACTCTTCCATAAATGACCGCGCTCATCGACCTAGCCGTTCGGAGTTTTCCGTGGTTTCCTCCGAAACGTGCGTAAATACGGGCTAGGACCCTTTAGAAAGACCCCCACGGAGGGCATTCCCCCTCTAGGCCTAGGACACATCAGGAGTCAATCGGCCTTAAATCCTACAACCAACCAACCAACCAACCATAAATGACCGTATACTTTCGATTCCCGACTTTTTTAAAAATGTTCTTCACAATGTACTGGGCGAATCATCTTGAAACTTCAGGATTGTAAAAAACACGTTAAACCTCATATATTTCAGTGAAAATTTTGCCCCGAAAGCAAAAAAGGGGACAGAAAAAAAAAAAAAAAAAAAAAAAAAGAATTACTAACATTACTTGAAGAAATAACAATTTTTGGTAGTATTTAAATTATAATACATACAAATGTCTAGTTTGTCCATGAGTTATGCATAGACAGTGGGTAATATTTCTGAAACTAAAAATAATTATACTACAAAATTTTCCAACAGATTGCACTAAAAATATCACTAAATTGTTATTATTACTATTAAAAAGTAATCATTGGAATTTGATTACAAAATTCACGCCTAAAATATTTAAAAAACGAAAAATTTATCGTATTGATAAAATAATGCATGAAAGTTTCTATTTTTTTTATTTATTTATTTATTTATTTATTTATTTTTACCGCTGTAAGACGATATACTGCGGGCGAAATGCTGAGGGTGACAATGATATACCTATTGAGAAGCAAAGAGAAATTGCTCGTAAAATATCTCTCATAGTCGAGGAATATCCATTATGTATCAGATGCAAAATATTGATTTAAAAGACGCTTTTATTATTATTATTATTATTGTTGTTGTTATTATTAAAACATTAATTTGAAAATTATTTTCCGTAAATTTATTTATAAAAACAATATTGTCATAGTTCAGTTACATTTCGGGAAGGGGATTATGTTGAACGAATCTTACATAAAAAAAAAAAATCAAATTCTTTCAAACTGTAAAAATATAAGTTTTAAAATTTCACTAACGTGAGGAAAAAATATGCAAATAAAAGAAAGTAATGTGCTAGAAACGAAAACAAATTGACAAAGAAGTGCAAATTTTTATGTAATACGTTACACATTACACTGAATGTAATGGATATTTAAAATAATAAAAAATACATTTTTTTTATTATTATTATTTGCCGTACCTTGACCTTCTCTAAAAATACGTCTTTCCATATATGGTACCGAGACTGGTATTTCATTGTCCTTAAGACAATGAATTATTCATTTGTCTGCCTAAATCTGCAATTCAAAGTTATTAGTCTGCGAAAACTATTTCCGGAAACTGATATTTGTTGGTTTGAGGGCTGAGGGCTGGTCAGCACAATTTCAATATGAATCAGTAAGTTTCGGTCATTGTTCGACTTTTTTGAAAATGCTGTTGAATACTTATTGTTTTTAGGGCTTGAAATTTTGATATTTCTCTTTTTAATATCGTATGTTACTATATTCATGAATGGTCATTCGGAATATTTTTTAATACGTTCTTATACTAAGATAACTAAAAAGAGATTAATACCAATTTTATTATTAATGAGTTTTAGGAAATAGCTCCAATATGATTTATGTTTTCAGGAGAATGCTGCATACGCACTGTAAAATAGTTAGGGTTACTCTGCGTCATAAATCAGTGTCAATTTGCTGGTTATCTAAAGATGGAGTACAATTTTTGAAACCTTTTGTGTTTTCATCTGATGTTTACACAATGTCTAGTACAACTGTGCTATTTTATAGACAGGAAATTCATAGCGATTGTTGCTACAAAGCAACCTTACACTTTTACAGTGTAAGAAATAGAATGTATCACTTTATTCTAACAAAATTCATAATAAAATGATTTTATGAAAAAAACTTTAAAGTTTTGTTTTTTGGGGGGAGGAGGGGGGGAACAGTTATTTTGCATTTTGTACCTTTACTACTTACGAATAAGAATAATAAAAGTTTTCTTTTTCTTTTACTCTTAATATACATAATAAATTTAAATGATAAACTTCGATTTTTAGTTTTTTTTAGGCAAACTATTGATTAACGTTTCGGTTTAATTCTTTAAATAGTAACTCTGTGTAAATTATCTAATCAATAAACTATAATTATTAGGTATAAAAAATCAAAATGGAACTTCATACCTCACGTACTAAAACATAGCACTTTGAAAAATGATTTTAAAAAGTTATTGAAATTCGCCCATTTTTTTCTTAAATAAAAGCATACTAATCTTTAATTAATTACGTAAAAATTATTCGTATATTATATGATTTATTCTTTTTTTAATAAAGTTTGAAAATATTTATGAAGAACGAATAATTATAAATAAACTGATTCCTGCTTAAATAATGTGAAATAAATGAGTTAAAGCAGTTGAAGCGTAAATGATGTATTAGCTTCACATTTGCATCTGATGTAAGCAATTTAGTTAATGCACTTCAATTTATAAATAACTGAAAATAGCATATTAATACTAAAACATTTCTCTCTCTCCATATTCACTGTTATCAAATTAATTATTCAAATTACGATTTTCAAACATAAACGTCAGGTGCAGAAATTAGTTATAAGGAGGAAAATATCAATAACTAATATGAAAATGCATCATTAAAAATCTATCAAAAGTTGCCAGTAAATTAATTTAAATATCAAGCAGGTAATTAAAAAGCCAATTAATCTAAATAAATATAAGTTTTCTTAAAATAAATAGATTATTTTTTAAAAAGCGTTTGAGTACGAAATTTTACAACACACCTAAAATTTAATCTTACTTCCATATTAAAAATATTTTTAATATTTTGGTATTATTTTACGTTTTAATTCTTATTTTTATGCTTCTTTTAATACATAAAGATATTTTTTAATTTGTTTTTAAAATTATTCTACTTATTTCAGGCTATAAAGTTTTTATATAAATGATTCCGTTCACTAAATCTCATATATTACTGATTAAATTTAAAAATCTCTTTACCCGCAGATTAATTTTAAAAGTTACTATTGTTATGCTATTATGCTATTTATTTTTCTACATTTCACCACATTTAAAATACATTCAGTTTTAATCAATGATTATAATAGTACTTAACAATATAGAATTAATATGAATTGAAAATATATAGACAATATGCCATTGAATGCATTTTTAACTCCAATAAATAATATTGTACTCTATTACAAAGAAAGCTCTTATTGAAGGGAGAAAAAAAAATTAAAACGTTGTCGCTAAATAACACTTTCATAAATATAAACTATTAACCCATGGATATATTTACTTTTAGGAAATGTCTGTTTCTATGCCTATCAGTGTGCGTGTGTTAGTGTGTGCGTATGATAAATTTTGTGGACACTGTATTTCAGGAAACAATAAGAAATATTTAATAAAATTTACTTCTTAGTTGTACATTGACCCAAACTGGTACTGATCACATTTTGTGACAATCGCTGAACAGATGACGCTGTGATCCTATTTTTTCATAATTTTTAATATGACAGTATAAGACAAAATAAATCTACACAAAGAAAGTTATTTTTAATAAATGATTGTGAAATTAATATGACCTCCCCCCGCCTTTCCCCCACGGGGAGTGTAAATTTGCAATATGTGTATCTTTCAAAAGAACTCGTGAATAACGTCAAAACAAATGGTTGAATTATAGATCTATGGAAGTTATAAAACAAGAGTTATCTTCTTCTTTTTTTTTTTTCAATTTTAACGAAAAAAAAAAAATCCGCAAAAAGTTGGTTTTTTTGTGCATTTAATACTATATTTCTCTTAAATTAAAATCTTCTGCATTCATCATGAAAAATATTTTTAATAAATAAAAAATATTTATAAATAATTTGTACTGCGGGAATTTGAATTGGAAAATACAGAAGAAAGTCTTGTCGTGACTACAACATGTTAGTTCAACATGTTAGTTTTTTTTTTTTTTTTTAGGACGGAGGACTATTCGTTTCAATCTGGAGTTTCTGTAGACCAATTTTGTGTAACACGAAAATTAATTTAGAAATATCAAAATAAAAGGGGCGATTTTTGTGAATCCAGAGTGGTGCAAACAGTTTTTCGACACGATAATTAGATTTATTAAAATTAATTAATGCACGAAATTTAGATGGAAACACGTCATTTTAATCCATTTCAGTTACTTTAAAAAGTACGTGGTCCAGTTTTACAGTCAAAAAATGAGATTAATATATATATATATATATATATATATATAGAGAGAGAGAGAGAGAGAGAGAGAGAGAGAGAGAGATTGAAATTAATAGTCCTCCGTACAAATTCTGTCTTTGGCAGAATTTTTAATTTTTTTTTCTTTAATTTTTTATCATTCAATAATTGATAAACAAAGACTTCTTGTCAAGATGCAATTCGAAAGACAGATGATGAAATAAAAGCCTTGACTTTTACTGTCGGAATCAAAATGGAAAACATGACAAGTTGTCAACAAATTAATGTCATTCCCGGCTAATTAAGATAAAGATTCTGTGTGACAAGTACTGGCTCTTTCTATTGTGTTTCGGCGTTACTTCTTTTTTAATTATTAGTAGCTAAGATGTTTTACATAATTTTATCCACAACCCTGTAAAACAGCTTTTTACAGAAATAAAATTAAAACATTTTAAAAATATATTTTATGTAATAAAGAAATAAATGAAATTCGTATGTTTATAAATTCAATCGCTATATAATTAAAGATGTTTTATTCTTTTCTTTTTAAAATTCGTGCCTCAATTCGTCTCCAAATTCGTGGTTTTTCTCTCGAAGCTGGAAGACGGGAAGTGCCAGGTTCGCTCCCAGGTCTTGTATGCCGATCTAGCTGTTCGAAGTTTTTCGTATTTTTTTCCAAAACTCGCATTAATACGGACTAGGATTCCTTAGAAAGAACCCCTCGGCCTTTCTCTCCCTTAGGCTAAGGTCTGTATTGTAAATAATTGGCCTTAACCCAAAATCGATCACTCTATTTTGCTAGAATATAGAGATAATTAAGTTTTAGAACATTACAATTTTAAATAATTTATGATTTATAGTATATTGATTTCTATTTTAAATTTTATCAATTTTCTTTTTCGTGTATTTTGATCGATACTGTAACAAGAATTTGTTGAATAGAAGCTGTCAGAAATACTTTAGAAAACAGATATCTTTATGTTAGAAACCAAAGATAGACTGTTTAACAATTATTAAAGAATATTAATATTTAAAATACATACTTTTCAAAATTGTTCTATTCAATTTATGTCTTAATTTATTAATTATGGGTGTAATATGCTTAGTCTAATTATGGATAAAATTGCCTGAATTTAGAGGACTAAAAATTTGATGAAATTCCAAAAATCATAACCCAATCTTATTTGCCTTATATTAAACTATTGAAATAATGTTAATAATAAAATTATTCATTTCAATAATGTGTAAGTGCATTACTATAATATGATTGTGAGGTAAAATGTCTGCAAAATGCTATTTGCTTGCTTATTTTTCTTTATGTATTTTCTGCAGTAATTATCATCTTCATTTTAACTTTTTTCTTTGTTATCATATGATTTTACAGAGGATTTGGGAAAAGTTAGAAGGGAAAATATTAATTCGACAACTGGTTTAACTGGCTCCACCCGTCTTAAACTGAAGTGGCCTCTGCTCCTTCTTCTAAATTGTATTATTATTATTATGTTTCACATTTGTTATTTACGATCTGATATATCAGTGTCTTAGAGACAATTATTATTTTTTCAATATTTATTGTTTATATAAAGCTTAACTTCAATATGTAATTGTTTAATGATTAAAGCGTGAGTACTATGGATTAATTCATATTCCTTTTAATTATTTCTGTATATATTTTCTGAATCCTATGGTTAAATTTGGCATTTGATCATGTGTTTATCTTGCATTCTACAATAATGTTATACATATATATATATCTTTCGTAATTGCTTTTGTTAGTTTATAAAACCTCAATTATATATTCACTTCATTCACTCACATCTTTTTATATAGGCATTTTTCATTTATAAATGCTATAGGCATTCTCAACTTTTAATTACCTGTTCTTGTTTCCTGCGATATGTAGGAAAGTGCCTCTCTCTCTCTCTCTCTCTCTCTCTCTCTATATATATATATATATATATATATATATATATATATATAGAGAGAGAGAGAGAGAGAGAGAGAGAGAGAGATAATACATGTATATATAGGTTCCGCCAAAAGTCCCACACACCCCATCCATTTCGGAAATGCGTCGGAATTTTGAAAAAAAGAGAAACACATGTTCAATGAATTCGAGTTTGACTTCTTTTGGTGAAAATATTTTGTGCGCGGGAAGGTAGGGGTGCCACTAAGGAGGGCAGCTTTAAAATTTCAAATAGTAAGATACGTCATGTGATACATCCCTGGAAACGCCCTTTTAAAACAATAATATAAATAGTTTTGTCCAACGATAATTTGTAAAGAAGATACATGAGTTTTAAGGGTTTTGAAATGTAAATTTTATACTTATGTGTCTCTTTTAATAATCATCACCGGCAAAACTATTCACATCAAATTCATTTTCTCGAAGAGATGATTCCAGGGATGTATTACAAGGCATACCTTCCCATTCAAAATTTTGAAGTTGCCATCCCTGGTGGTAATCCCCTCCTCACCGGACTCAAAACTTTTTCATTAAAACAGAACCCTCTATTTCAATGCACACGTGTTTCACCATTTTTCAAATTCTGAGACCTTTCCGATATAAGTAAAGTGGGGAGGGGGGGAGACTTTCTCGAGTTTTGAAATGCGAATTTTGTATTCATATATCTCATTTAATAATCATAGCAGGGCAAAACTATTCGCATTAAATTCCTTTTTTTAAGAGACGTTTCCAGCAATGTATGACAAGGCATACCTTCCCCTTTAAAATTTTAGAGTTACCTTTCCTAGTTGCCCTCTATCCTTCCGCGTCCAAATTTATTCAAAAAAGGGGTCCCCCTAGAATTATTTGAACACATGTTTCCCCATTTTTCAAAATTCTCAAGCACTTCCGAAATAGGAAGGGCTGTGAGACTTTTGACAGGCCCTGTATTATTATTTTGGGTTATACGGTTCTGGATTCCGTGTATAGTTATTAGTAAAAAATAAAAATAGATTTTATTTATTTATTTTTTTTTAAAAACATCTGCATTATACATGAAGAAGTCATTTTAACATTTTTTTTAAAGCAATCATAAATTTAACTACAAATTAATTAAAACAATAAAAATTTTTAAACTTTACAGTTAAGAATAAACAAATATCAATTTAATTTATTTTCCAAAAACAATATTTCTTTGGGGAAGGGAGGGAGGGGGGGGGGGGGTAGAGATTTCCTCTATTCTGTTTACCATAGTTAACAAATGAAAATACAGTTTAGTTTCAAAGTTTTATTGTTTTCTATTTGCATTCATTTAAAAGCATTAATTTCAAAAATATGTAAATTCAAAGTTGATTTTTTCTAGAATTGATATTTGCTAGTTTTTTAATTTTAATCTTAATACAGAATACAAAACAAGTCATGCAAAATAAACTGAATAGAAATTTAACTTTAATTAACATCTAAATAATTACTTTTAAAAATGTTACTTAAATGTTATATTATTAAAAATTTTCAGTTTTATCATTTATATATATATATTTATGTCTATTTTAAAAATGTGAATAACATTTTGAGATAAAATACATTAAGTTAAAATAAACATCATTGCACTTTATTTATTTATTTGTTTACTTATTATTTAGAAATCAAAAACACGTTTAATTTTTAATATTTACTTAAAAATAATTTTAAAAAGTTCAGTGTATATAGTTGATGATAAAAATTGAAAGGAATTAATCACATAACTTAAAATTAGTATATTGTGGTCACCACAAAGCTTTCTTCTATATTATCTTATACAAATTCATGCAACACAAGTTATTTATTAAATTATAATTTATTAAACTTATTTTCCACTAGCAGGCTTTGCCCGCTTCGCTGGACGTTAAACTTAAATGATTTGTCAAAATGCCATATCTTTATTAATAACCTAAGTTCTCGCTGTGATTGGTACAGGTTTACTCGCTCCCAATGTTAGGAGTCTGGGTCCCCACTGTCTTCGGCACAACTTACCCACTTCTTACTTCCCCACCCTCAGCGGGTGAGTTCGAAGTTTTGCAAAATCCCACTAATGTACATAATGCGTACACTTAATCAATATCCACACACCAAAATTCGCCATTCTAAGATAATTCAAAGCGAATTCAAACGGAAAAACATGTTTTTACACATGTTTATTGCCATTCGACTCCGAGAAGGGGGGCTGGATTTCGAATTTCGTGAAATGCAGTTACAATAAGTGCCGTATGCATACAAACAATTTACGCACCAAATTTCATGACCACAGAAGTCTTTAATAGAGAGTATTATAAAATAATAATAATAATAATAATAATAATAATAATAAATAAAAATTATACAGACACGACATTATTGCATTATTTAAAACATGAAAATCTGACATTGACAGATTTTAATTTAGTGCCAGAGGCCTACTGCTAAACTTGTTAATATCGACAAATTCTTCTTTAGTTAATTCGGGACGATCTAAATCCCATGATAAAGTTTTCATTAAATCAAACCAATGTGTTTCAGCTGCAGATATTGTAACAAATAACGTTGGAAGTCCAAACTGTCTTATAGCCGGAAAACAACGTTTTTTCTCTTTTTCCCAATGAGGGGAGGTGTGCCTTGGGGGGACTCATGTCAAAGGTGTGCCTTGATGGGGGGAACTCATGTCAAAGTTGTACCTTGGGGGGGACTCATGTCAAAGTTGGGCCTTGCGGGGACTCATGTCAAAGTTGGGCCTGGGGGAGGGGGACTCATGTCAAAGTTGGGCCTTGGGGGACTCATGTCAAAGGTGTGCCTTGGGGGGGGACTCATGTCAAAGGTGTACCTTGGGGGGACTCATGCCAAAGTTGGGCCTTGGGAGGACTCATGTCAAAGTTGGGCCTGGGGGGGGACTCATGTCAAAGTTGTACCTTGGGGGGGACTCATGTCAAAGTTGGGCCTTGCGGGGACTCATGTCAAAGTTGGGCCTGGGGGAGGGGGACTCATGTCAAAGTTGGGCCTTGGGGGACTCATGTCAAAGGTGTGCCTTGGGGGGGGACTCATGTCAAAGGTGTACCTTGGGGGGACTCATGCCAAAGTTGGGCCTTGGGAGGACTCATGTCAAAGTTGGGCCTGGGGGGGGACTCATGTCAAAGTTGGGCCTGGGGGGACTCATGTCAAAGTTGTGCCTTGGGGGGGGACTCATGTCAAAGTTGTGCCTGGGGGGGACTCATGTCAAAGTTGTGCCTTGGGAGGACTTCATTCAATAAATCCCCATTCAATAAACCGACTAAAATAGGCCCTTAGCACTATTAAGAGTGTATTATAAAAATTCGACAACGCTGTACCGACTGAAATAGGGGTACCTTGGGGGGGACTCATGTCAAAGTTGTGCCTTGGGGGGACTTCATTCAATAAATCCCCATTCAATAAACCGACTGAAATAGGCCCTTAGCACTATTAAGAGTGTATTATAAAAATTCGACAACGCTGTACCGACTGAAATAGGGGTACCTTGGGGGGAACTCATGTCAAAGTTGGGCCTGGGGGGGGCTCATGTCAAAGTTGTGCCTTGGGGGGACTTCATTCAATAAATCCCCATTCAATAAACCGATTGAAATAGGCCCTTAGCACTATTAAGAGTGTATTATAAAAATTCGACAACGCTGTACCGACTGAAATAGGGGTACCTTGGGGGGGACTCATGTCAAAGTTGTGCCTTGGGGGGACTTCATTCAATAAATCCCCATTCAATAAACCGACTGAAATAGGCCCTTAGCACTATTAAGAGTGTATTATAAAAATTCGACAACGCTGTACCGACTGAAATAGGGGTACCTTGGGGGGAACTCATGTCAAAGTTGGGCCTGGGGGGGGGACTCATGTCAAAGTTGTGCCTTGGGGGGACTTCATTCAATAAATCCCCATTCAATAAACCGACTGAAATAGGCCTCTAGCACTAATTAAGAGTGACCTATAAAAATTCGACAACTGTACCGACTGAAATAGGCCTCTAGCACTAATAAATACAAAAAGCAAAGCTTAAGTATCGGAACCCTTTGGTGACTTTAAATATTTTAAGCCATTTTTGCGATGAACTGAACTGGCTATCTCAGTTGTGCAATTAAAGATCTTGGCGAGAAACGTCCGAGCTACTTCGAAGCCGAATTTCAAATTTTGCCAAAGGGATCCAATACTAAAGCTGTTCCATATCGAATCTGGGTTGAAAACGGAAAAAGGGTAACATAAATTAGAAATATCAGACCTATATTTATAAATTTGATACCGAATGAAAGGGCCGATTTTGCTGAATCCAGGGGTTCAAACAGTTTTTCGATGCGACAATTAGATTTTTAAAAAATAACTAAAGTATAAAATTTAAGTGGCAACGGAAAAACGGATAAAAGAAAAAATAAATTAGAAATATCAGACCTATCATTACAAATTCAGTACCAAATGAAAAATGTGATTTTTCTGAATCCTGGGGTGTAAACAGTTTTTCGGTACGACAATTAGACTTTTTAAAATTAACTAAAGTATGAAACTTAGATGGCAACACTTCATTTCAATCTTTTCATAATTTGTAGTGAAAATCACGCGAATACAAAAGTCTTTAACTTAAACATTTATTTTTATATTTCATTTTTTCATTCAAAGCATTTTAGTGAAAAGATATTTATGGCGCATGCGCAGGCGTTTTTTACCCACAATTTAAACACTAATTATAATTTTGAAAATTTCTATATATATAATTTCAAGTTGGGTGAAGACCTAAGTTTCTGCACAGCGCCGTTGAATTCCGTCCAGCCGTTCACGAGTGATGCCCGGAGAAACGTGTTTTAGTCTTTTACCCCCTAGGGGGGGAACGGGGGGGGGATTTCCAAAAAGTTGATAGATATAATTTTAAGTTGGGTGAAGACCTAAATTCCTGCCAAGCGTCGTTGAATTCCGTCCAGCCGTTCTCGAGTGATGCCCGGACAAACGTGTTTTAGTCTTTTACCCCCTAGGGGGGGAACGGGGGGGAATTTCTGAAAAGTTGATAGATATAATTTTAAGTTGGGTGAAGACCTAAATTCCTGCCAAGCGTCGTTGAATTCCGTCCAGCCGTTCTCAAGTGATGCCCGGACAAAAAAAGCGACATTCGGACACGATGACACACACACAGACACACACACAGACACACACACACACACACACACACAGGCAAAATTTTCTGAAGTCATTTTCGGCTTTCATGGGGTGTAAAACGTGAAGATATCGCAAAATTTTTCGATTCCGACAAATTTACAGACAAAACTCTGATTTTATTAATATAGATGATGAATGCAGACGGTTTTAATCACAGAGAAGCAATAACATGAAATGCAGATAGAAAGTTAATTTTATACCGACGTCAGAAGAAATGAGACTTCTTTTCGTATATCGTTAAAATATGAACGAAAAATAATGCGATTTGCATAGATTATTAACATTTTCTAACAGTACTTACTCGTTGCATCATTTAACCTTCAATGTATTTTGCTTACGTGACCAAACAACGGATAGAAAAAAAAAACGGATAAATAGATTTAGCTAATAATAATAATAATGACTATAAGTAGTAATAGTAGTAGCATCACTGATAAATTTTCCGATAATTATAATAACTCTATACTAGATTAAATATAAATTTTAAACATAAAATTACTTAAGGGCCCGCTTCACTCGCCGCCGCCGGTAGCCGAAGCTAATGTTAATCTATAGGAAATTTTTCTTTACAAAAAACTCATTAACTAATACATATTTTTAAATTCTGTTTTCACATTCTGAAAATTCACAGCCGTTAAATTGACAGACCTTTTTTAAAAAAATATTTTTTTAATTTTTTATACTTTATTTTGAAGCTGCAAAATACGAATTTTCAATATGTTAATTTTTTTCATTTTGCAATTTCAAAATAAAATATTAAAAATTAAAAAAGTACATTTTTAAAAAAGATCCGTCAAATTGACATTTGGGAATTTTCTGAATGTGAAAACAGAATTTAAAAATATGTATTAGTTAATAAGTCATTTGTAAAGAAAATTTCCCCATAGAATAACATTGGCTCGGGCTTCTGGAGACGGTAAGTAAAGAGGGCCGTTAAACATATGTTTCCAATGTTTGTAGTTTCAAATTTTCGCCAATGTCTGTAAAATTATTGCGTAACATATGCCTTCTAATAACGGAAACTAATTAATCGAAAGAAGAATTAAAGAACCTATCTTCCTGCAATAATTATTAAGTATTTACCTTGTCATATGCAGAAAGTACACTAAATTCTATATATCAAATTTCCTTCTATTAAATTGTCAGAATAAATTATTGAATATTCACTATTTAAATATTAGTATGCAGGTTTAGCATAAGAGAACAGATATTTCACACAACGTATGTGTGCGTTACTTGCTTTAGTTCCTAATTAACGTTCACATCTAATTTAAAAATGAAGCAGATGAATATTAAAAGGATTGAAGCTAATGCATCATTTTAAAAATAGCGAAAGCTATAAAAATTTTAATACAATTGAATTATCTATATTAGAATTTTAATTTTTCAAAGATAAAATCCTAATTCTAATGCGGATACTTCTGAATGAAAATTAAAAATCTCTTGATGATTCAAATACTTAATGCAGCTTATGAAAGTTTTCAGTAATAAAATAATTCCTCGTAGAAACATTAAAATATATACTTAGGCGAAATGCTTTAAAATATTAAATGATTAAGTTAATATTATTTTACAGGATTTCATTTAAAATAATACTAAACAGTTAACGATAGAAATTAAAATTATCCTTGGAGTACTACGATGAATGATCATTATAAAAACAACAGAAGCGTAATGAATAATTCTTTTAAAACTTGTGAATTGAATCTCATATGAAACGAATTATATTTTAAATCTAACAGTAATAACACTTCAATAAAATGTCTGTTTAATAAACTGCCTAAGAGATAAACATAATTCAAACACGTTTTAAGCTATCAAGTACTAATTATAACTTATTTTATTCTTAAATCATTCTTTTATAAATTGGTCGATTAGTACTGCCCTAAAGACTATAATTAAATCAATTTAGGACATTTGTATGAATTAGTGTACTTAAAGAGTCAAAACCAAAAATATTTTGAAAAGTAATAATAAAAGATTGATCCCATTTTATAACTATAAAAATCACTAAAAACATATTTTATATAATACGGAATTTTTAATATTGTGTGTACCGAGAATAAAACGCAAAGAGTACACACACAAACAAAAACAATATGAAATGAGAGAGAATTTAAGTGCTCCTCGCGAAATCCACAGAATACATGAGAAAAATTGCCCTGTTGACCAACAGCGCAAAGAAATCGTAAGCTACATAAATGCTAAAACACCTATCATGCAAAATGTTTATACGAAGTAGCAAGATCAATTATTCTAATCTCTATGCCATTACATTCTATGAGAAAGATTATAAATAATTTTATGAAATAATAAATTAAAATAATTAAGCTCGTCAGTTAGTGAAGAGAAAAAAAGAAAAGTCAATTAATTAAAATTCTTAAACGCACCGAAGTTTATATTGGCATTAAACGGAATTTTAATACGATGAATTAACACAAACTGCTTATTGAATTTTTTAATCAAAACTACACGAATTACAATATCATCATCATAAACGCATTTGAACATTAATATATATATATATATATATATATATATATATATATATATATATAATGAAATTTATTTATTTATTTGTAAATCCATGTTTATTTATAAGAAAATATAAAAAACATAAATAAGTAGGAAATGTTGTCATTATCTTTAATTCTTCGTATTATCATATTAAAAACCAATGAGCGGTTAATCTTTCTTTTGTAAAAGAAACAATGGCATTTTGAAGGACGTATAAATAATGAATATCCCAACTGAAATATCTGATAGTTCATTATCATGACCTTCGGCAAATTTCAAATATTTATTGTCAATTAATATTAATTACAATGGAAACTGACTCATCCTTCTCTATGAATCATTTAAGGAATAAAAGGATGCTGTCATCTATAAGGCATCAGTATATTGTTTTCTAATCCTTAAGAATTTCTTCCGCTCTGCACTTTAGATTACGAATATATGACAATACAATTTGAAATTCTATTACAAAATTACTCTTAATTTTTTTCATAAAAATATTTTAATAACAGCGCTTATAAAAGGAATTTTGTAATTAATTAATTATTTTTAAATGGCATTTGAGTGTAATATTCTTATTTGAACCAATTACTAATTTCTGCTTTTAAACTTCACCAATTAACTTAATTTCAAATGATTATACTATCTTTCATAAATACATTTTTCACGTAGTAAAATACGTTACAGATTTTGAAAAAAAAAAAAAAAGAAGAAGGAGAAGAAGAAGGAAAGAAATATGTTTTTATTACATATCTCAAACTGTTTTATTTCCAATCTATCACATACGAATTGATTTTGAAAAAAATTTGATAATGATTAATTGTTATTCATACTTAATTCATGTTTTTTACATGTTACATACATAATTTATTTATATTTAACCTTTTCCAAGTTCTATTTAATTTCATTCTTCTGGTCAGTGTTGTAAAATTTAGGACTTTTTTTATTCAATATCCACCACTAAATTTTCCCTATAACGATCGCCTAATTATTTCAAAGATTATTCGTCCATTATGCACATCAAATTCACTCTTAAAATGCATGGTGACAGTAGAATAAAAGTGCCAGTCGAATTTTTTACAGACTTCAGAAGGGGTTGCATTTTCAATTTCTTCAGTATTAATGAAAGGGGAAAAGGATCCCAGTTGTAGAGTTTGAAAAAGGCCAAATAACATCTTTTACGTAACAGGGTTTTTAACACAGACAAATATATGCAAATTAAACGATCTAAAAAACTAATATAATTTTTTTTAAACCAGGGCAATGTGTACGTGGGTTTAATAAAAAGGATGTAAACATTCAGAAAAATGACTTCCAAGCAGGAAAGTGCCGCTGTGCATCGGCTTTCAAGAGGATGTATTTCCCTCTGTCAGTTGGCGAAATAGGATAACATCCTTGTGACAAAATGAACCTTGTCACGGTCTGTAAAGCCTACAAGCAAACTGCGACTAAAAAAATAAAAAAGCCCATGTTTCAAGATATACACAAGGAAATGAGAAAATTGGGCCAAATATCATCAAACCTGGAAGGATCAGTGGCATCGTGTTATGTTCAAAGATGAGAAAAAAATTAATATGGATGAGTTACACAGCATTTATTTTTGCTGGCATACCATGGAAAAAGAAAAGAAAATGCTCTCCAAAAGACAGCAAGGGGGAGGCTCATTAACGGTGTAGGAGGACTTCAGCTACAGAACTAAACTTGACCTGGCTTTTTCGTCGGGCAGAAGGAAGGCTACCAGTTACCAAGAATTGTTAGACACTCATTTATTAACACTTTAAAAAGGAATTAGCGGCCCAATTTTCCAGCAGGCTAATAGTTCTATTCACACTGCAATATCTTCCTGGATATGTTTTTTGAATAATGAAATGCACGTCATAAAAAGACCTGTTTTTTTCTCTTATCTCAATCCCCACAAAAATGTGTAGGTATTCCGAATAGGACTGTATATATAACAATTTTAAACAGTTTCAGTCTATGGCAGAATTGAAGACCACCACCATTGAAGCCTGGGGTAATATTGATTGTACTGTCCACCAGGGTTTGGTAAATTGTGTGCCCGTCATGCATTCCAAGTTATATATAAGCATGGTGGATATATTGATTAATAACAATAGTGGCTTTATTTAAGAGGGACACTTTTCTCATTTTTTTTTAACACATTTCTTTTTCCCCTATCCAGTGGGGTAAAATCTGTTGTGGCCGCAATGTCCTCCATGTTCCCATCAAAATTATACAAAGAGGGAGAGCCATCCCTTTCATAGAGGATCAAAATTATGATGGCATGTCTCCGGACCACATCTAGGGGTGAGTCCCAGACCACCGCCAATTGCCCATTGCGCAGAACTAGTGTTAAGTAAAGCCCAACCAACCAACCAACCTATCTAGTGGGGCAGGGAATGAGTAAACATGCATTTGTATATAGTCTCTTTTAATTCATTTTTTTTTCTTGTTGGTTTGTTTCGTCCAGTTGTGGTACAGAATCATAATGGCTTTATTCTGGGAGGACACATTGTACTATTTATTTAAAAATATCCAATTATAAATGTAAAATATAAAACTGAATTATATATTAAACATCTACTATTTAAAATACATAATACAAATTTTGAGATAATATATATTTTGACTCTCGAAATTTTAATAAGGCAAACTTTGTAAAACAAAACGATAGAATTGCAAATTTTAAATACACAGACATTCACATGCAATGGATTTTTAATCGAGTAAATTTATTCTAATAAGGAAAAAGTTTATTTTCAAGGAGAATAATTTATAAAATAGAAAACTACAAAATTTACAGTTCATTTAAATCAGCATAAGATCCAAGTGCATTTCAAATTCACTTCAGGCGGAATTTTTGAATCAAAGTAATCTCCTTTGATCTTGAGTTAACTTGTTGAAATAATTCTGTCAAGAACAGATCTTAAGTCAATAAATGAAAGTTGAATTTTCCTTATCAAAATATTACTTTCTAATTAATTTATTCTTTGGGATGAAATACCGTAAACAACGCAAGATAAATTCCAGCTCATTGAAGTGTTTAAAAGCAATACGGAAATTTATTTTCATTGAAAATATTGATAAATAACATGAATAGAGTACTATTTACAGAAAAGCTCGTCATTTTCAAAGACTGTGTACTTGCATTGCAATACCTTTATTTATTAAACGTCAATAAATAAATAAAAGGACAATATAACTTAGTTCTTTTTATGTGAAATACAAATTTAATAAGAGCATTCATTAATCAATTTAAAGATTAAAACAAGATAATTTTATTTTTATGAACAATGTTTAGTATTGAAATTGGAAAGACTCTAATCCATGTGCATAATTAATTAAACATAACCCTATTCTAGATTTCTGAATAATTTATAGAAAATTAATGCTTTTAAGCATTGTTTTAAGAATTTTTAAAATGTGTCAATATATTTTAAACGTTTACAAAAAAGTGTGCATGATGAACATTTGCATGTAATATCTGTGAAATGTATGCATACACGATGCAGTTTAAATCATGTTGCGGCTATTTGCCATTTTATAAATAAGACTAGTATATAACCCCGCCAAAAATGACGGAATGTGAACGATAAATCTTGAAAACAATGTTTAGATCATGAAGATTAACACGTGATCATTTAAATGTATTTTCAGTTTTTGTTTATAAATCAAATGTGTTTCGATATTTTATAATTTTCGTTCTGAAATTAAAAAAATTCTACCCGATCAATAAATATGAATGACAATAAAAAAACTGCTGGTTGACAAAAAATATAGGCCCGAAAACACAACAGCAACAACACATCCCAGTGTTCCGTTAAGTGCTCTATTTAAAGTCCTTATAATAAGAATAATCTAGTGTGTCACTCACACGACTTTCTCTTACCCTGAAATTTAATGCTATAAGTACAGGTTGGAGATTAAGAGGTAAGATAAAGAGTACTGTTATGTAAACCTATGTTAAACAATTCAAATTAGGCTTCGGAAGAGTTTTATATGATAATTAGTTCTGGCCCCCCTCAATCCCCCGTTTCATTAATGCACCTACATTTATATAGAATTTAATTCGGTTATTAAAAAATAATCCAGTTAAAAAAAAATAATTTATTAAAATTATTATTTAAAAAAGTTATCTTGTATGATAATACAGACGATTTCCATATTAGAGAAATAGTATAACACTAAATATCCAAAAGAAAGTTGAATTTATTCTCAATATTAAAGTAAAAAAAAAAAAAATGTTAAAAATGAAAGAAATCAATAACTTTATTTTAAATTATCGTAGATCGATGGTTCAACCATTCGTTTTAAAGGTATTGGCGAGCTCTTTTGAAAGATACCCATCATGAAAATTTACTCCACTCGAGGGAGGACATCTACCCCAGGGGGGAAGGCGAGGCTCCTACATACACAAAAAAAAAAAAAATTCCCAGTTGACTATCTCTATTACAAAAAATATGTATTCGTTTCATTTGGTTTAGTGCAGTCTATAGATGTTCAATTCTATTTACCTGCAATTTCCCCCATAGACGTAATGTATTTGAATACTTTTGAATGTCCCTGTACACGAACCATTTGCTTCATCTTAACGAAAAGCTTACTGTAGCATCCCTATATGATAAACATTTAGAATACCGAGTTTGGAATTTCTGCTACTATTTGTTCTTGAGATATGCTGATAACAGACCAGACAGACAGACACAGAGACCATTCGCTAAAAACGTGATTTTCGTATTCAGGGGACCTCAGAACATGTAAGTATAACAAAAACTCACGTTCGAAAATTTGACCCTAAAACAATACTTTCTCGACCCTATGGGTAAGAGGAATTAAATAACGATTCACTTCATTTTACCAAAATACTTTTTTTTAAGACTATCGAAGATCCTGTTTCCAAATACGTAAGCAAAGTGTGACGTCACTGACCGTCCGTGGATGCAAGAAAAAAATTCCCTATGTTAATCGCCCATTGTATTTTTTGTAAAAAACTATTAAAAATCGAGGAAAATTATTTCCCGATTTTAATACCCGTATTTGGGTATAGATATGCTATCGTATCCATGTGTTAGATTGAGTTATTTTGCTGTCAAATTGACAAAATTTTAAATTTCAAAACTGTGTCATCTGTGGCGTTTTTTGTATTTGGCGATTAAAAACATACTACGAAAATATACATGCCAGAGTTTATTTTCGTAATATGTATTGTACGAAATATTGTTTCATATAATTCATCGCTCTCTTAATATAATTTGTTAAAATAACCATGATTTTTGAAAGGACTGAAATATATTCGCCAAATAATTTGGCGATATATTTTTTCCGCCAAGGATGACAGATATATTAAATCTATTCCGCTGCAATATATGAGTATATATTTAAACATTTGAAAACAAATTTGACTTCAAATTATGATAGAATATTTATCATTTTCCTTTTAATTAGTATATTTGTTGGATATTTATTGTGTAAATATCATCCTTTGAAATGAAATGTTTATGTTTTCAATCGAATATGGACGTTTGCTATTTTATTTTTCTAAAGTTTTGAAATTTAAAATTTAAATTTTATCAATTTTACAGCAAAAACAACTTAATCTAACGCATGCACACGATAACGAATACATATCTATACCGAAATATGGGAATTATAATCGGAAAATAATTTTCCTCAATTTTTAATAATTTTTTACAAAAAATCCAATGGGCGATTAACATAATAAATCTTTTTCTTGCATCCACTGACGTCCAGTGACGTTCATCACTTTGCTTGCGTATTTTCTAACTATCTAATAATTACAGACACTCCATGCTAACCCAAATTCACCTCTACTCTATACTCCCAACCAGCTATCTCCCCCACAACATCGCCAAAATATCCATGATCCAGCTAGGGACTTTCTCATTCTCAACCGAACATTTTATCTTGACTCGACATTATCACCTTAGACTACCCTACTTTCAATACTCATTTCAACTGGTGACCTTTACTTGCCCAACCAAACATTCCATCCCAACTATAACTTTACACTAATTTCAAAACTAAAATCAACTGGCGACAGTTACGTACTGAACTCGACGCCAATCATACCTTACAATATAAACATATAATGAAGCTTGATAAAAATATTTAAAGACTTTAATATGTTTTCACAAATATTTTAAGATTTTTAAGGCTTTAATATGTTTTAGAAATATTTTAAGCGTTTTTTTTTAATGAAACAGTCAAAGAGTCGTTCATTCGCAATTAAAGAGTTGTCCATTTGGAATTTGTATTTTCTGAATGGCAACAGTTTTGGTTTGTTTTTATTTGGCATTGCGTTGTTTATAATCATGAAGTTACATAATTCTATTTATAGGTTCATGTTTATAATAGCCAGTGATCCGTTATATTTTTTTAAACATTTAAACATTACAATTGAATAGTTTTTCAAGGTTTTAGAGGGAATAAATAACAATATGTGCGATACAAAACATGTATGAAAATGATATGTATGATTTCGTAAGTTGATGAATTGAACAAACGGGGAGAAAAAATGGCTACCAAAAGTTTTTTTTTTTTTTTTGAAGCGGTGTAAACCGGAATCGTGAATGACAGATGAGGGTCATTATATATATTAATTATTATAATGTATGCTAATATTTTGTTGAAAATTCAAATAAATAAAAATATGAAACCATATCATTTCCATTATCAAAATGTACTTTATTTTTATTATTATTATTATTATTCCCAAAAATTTGTTGGATGATAGAAAAGAAAATTGTCCTTTTTTTTACAGTCGTTGAAGACATAGTGTGGTACTATCCACACTATCTACACGATCTACACTATCAAGCCACTAAACATTCAGATCAGTTAAAAAAATTTCTGACAAATTTAAGATACCTACTTAAAATTAGAGTATTTTATTAAATTAAACAAGGGGTGGGAAAAGCAAATTTCGCTTCTAACAGTTTTTATACTATCTTTTAATAAGATATAAATGAAGGAAATATCCTTCCCTAATAATACAAATTTGCTTTTAAATAACTCCACAAACATAGGATTTAAACTGTATCATTATTAAAGGTCTAATTTTGTAAAATTTATTTTACTAAATGCACAATTATAAAATTTACATTCTCATAAAGCATTTACCTGTGTAATTTTTTAATATATTCCTTCATTTACAAATATGTAATATTGAAATCTTATGTATTCAGTACATTTGAAGTAAACCAGACTAATTATGTATACCTCATTAACAATCAAGCACCTTTATAACAATGATATTTTTAAGAAACATCCCCAACTAAATATCCCTGAAAATTTTGTGAGGATTGAGGTTAAGTCAATAGTAGGGCTCCGCAGGTAAGCAGTGGAAAAGCAAGTCGTACCGCAGCACAACAGTTTCAGAATAAAGTCTGGATCCAGCGCTCTCCGCAATACTTGGGAGTTAGGTTGTAACGCCAACAGTCGACAGCGCGGTAATTTTAATTGGAGTGATATTACGATGGCGTAGAGCCACAACGGATAAAGTAATTTGCATAGTGTAAGTGAATAAGAGTAGCTATTGAGGGATTTGGAAAGTGAAGCGATTGGAGGTGGTAGGTTTCAACGTGGATATATATCGGAGTTTTTGTTAGCAAGTGGGTTGGTATGGTTTGCGGTAAGCGAAGTCGCAGCTATTATAGTATTGGCGATCGAATGCAGTAGTATATTGTTGGAGTTTGATAGTATTGACGAAAAAGGGAATCCCGTCGTCAATTCTTAAGTCGGAGTAGTTCAGTAGATCTGCGGAGAGTCGTTGTCACGAGTCCTCATCTATTTCTCCAAGGATAAGACTAACGTTTCATATCTTTCTAAGTTATTTATCTATTTAGTAATTGGTTAAGTTCTTAAAGGAAAGGTCATTCACTCCAATACTTAAGTTTAAACAAAAGCTGCTCTTCTATTACCTACTTAGTTATCTAATTAGTTAAATAAAATGGAGTCTGTAGCCACCCAGACTTCACAATTTGTCCTAGGAAATTTCGTACCTATTAATCAGTTTTGGGCATAATTGATTAAAAAGTAATTGAATTACAATTAAATTAAAATTATAAATATTGTCCTGCCAATCAATTAACAATATTTGATTGGAAATAAACTGAATTATTCAATTTATTTGTAATAATTTAATTTATTTGTAATCAATTACTTGTTAATCGATTGACAGTAAAATAATTATAATTGTAAATTAATTGCAATTCAATTGTAATTCAATTACTTTTTAATTAGTTATGCCCAACACTGCTATTAATTTAAGTTGCTGGAAGAATCGTTATGTATAAATTTATTCCCACAAAATTCTTCTGTTTTTCTTAATACTTAAATTATTGCATTTTAAACATACAGGTTTCTATTTTTTATTTATTTTTTTATTTTTATTTTTTTGTAATATTTCAAGATAATTTTGTCTCTTAGACATCAAGAATTTGTATTCACAGTGTTTTCAATACTACAGACATAGTAAACATTTCTGAAGACAAATGAGATAGGAGTATTTTTGCGTGTTTGGATTTTCACTGTTAGCTTTCTTAAAAATACTCCCTATAATCTTATAAGAGAACAAAACTAAATATTTATTGGAAAATATTGCAAAATTCTGCATAATTTATTTATTTATCTTTTTTTAAATAACTTATGCATTACAGATAAAAATATTGCTAAAGCTAATTTATTACTAGAAATTGAAAAGGAAATAAAAAATATTGTTTAGAAAATAAATAAATAAATTATATTTAAAAAAAAAAAGAGTTCTAACTACATCTAATATTTTAAGTAAAAATGAAAAGAGGAACAGGAAAATAAAGCATGTTCAAACACATTTATTGTGGTCTTATTATTTTATCTAATCATGTATAAAAGCTTATTCAATTAAATATATATATATATATATATACTCTTATCGACGAATTCTAATAGTTTGTGAAATCTGACTTAATGCTTATTTAAATTATTGTAAACTAGCAGGCTTTTACCACTTTTCTGGTCACTATATTTAAATTATAAAGAATAATTGAAACGTTTGAATAAATATACTTCGATTCGATTAGCTACCATTTTCACCAAGTTAAAACCATGGACAAGTACCGTGATATATATTTATTAGTGAAATGCAAATGATATTTGGTATTTGAGTTTCATTATATTAATTAGAAACACGGTTAATGTAAAATAAATTAAATATACATTCACATTATGGAACAGAGTTAACCCTCTTGCGAAATTCGAACTTTGGCACTAAAGTACCTTGGACGTCTCTCGTCAAGGTCTTTATTTAAGCAATGGCGATAAACATTTTAATCCATCTCCAAAATGACAAAAGATTAGAATTCGTCAAAGAGGTCCTATAATAAAACTGTATGCACATTACTTTGCAGACGATAAAATCAAGTAATAAAACATACAAGACTATTTGATTAATTGAAATTAATATATTAAAAAAAAAATTAATAAAAAAAAAATCTATTACGATGTCAGTTTTATCAGATTTTTTTTTTTCTTTCAAAGGATTATTATTTTTTTTTTTTAATTCACACACACACACACACACACACAAAAGTAAGATGAAAAGTTGTAAGCATTTTATTTTATTGGCAACAGCTTGAAAATACGAATGAAAGAAAAATATCCGAAAAAAGCAAAAAACTGCATAAAACATTAAATAAATAAATAAATAAATAAATAAATCTAATAGAAATATTGAATTTAATAAAGAAGCATCACAAAACTGGCGTTGTAAAAATTATTACTTACAAACTTTGAATAAACACCATAAAATGCAATAAACTCGCAACAATTGTTTCGGGTCGAAAAACACACGACCCTTCATCAGGCGAACAAAGTAAGCACGAGTGCTGCAGTCAAAGCGGCAACGCACAAAATCGTTTACAAATGTTCCGGTTCAAGGTGCTCTGGTTTGTTTAGAGAGAAGACTACGTGAATTCCATTATTCTTCTATCGAAATTGAGGAGCTTGTAAATTTAGTTCATTTGTGTATCAGGCAAACTGCCTTCATTTTTAATGGTACTTATTATTCCCAAAATGATGGTATGGCCATGGGTAGTCCTCTCTCTCCTTTACTTTGCGACATTTATATGCACTATTTTGAAGAAAAACTCTTCGGTGTATATAAATTTCCTCACTAGTTTAGGTATGTGGATGACACTTTCGTTCTTGTCTCCCCTGACGTCGATTTGTCCAATTTACTTTCTTTGGTCAATTCGATTGACCCATGCATTCAATTCACTTTTGAGGTTGAACAGGATTGCTCTTTGCCTTTCCTTGACGTTCTTGTGAATAAAGAAAAGGATTGTTTCTCAACTACTGTTTTTAGAAAACCTTTCTCAGTCTCTTTGCCGCCGCATGCTCTCTCTAACTACGCCCCTCAACAAAAAATGTCTGCTTTTTATACTTATGTTTACCGTGCCTTACATATTTGTTCTGACCCGTCTAATCTTTCGAAAGAAATTAATTATTTAAAATCTCTTGCTCTCTCTCGTGGCTATAACCCATCTATCATCGATAAAGCTCTATATAAATTTAAGAATCCTAAACGTTCTGCTCCCAAATTAAACGATCACAGTCTCATCCCAGTTGTTTTGCCGTTTTATTCTTCACCCTCTTTTAAAATATCTAAAATTCTTTCGCCGTTTGGTTTCAAAGTTATTTACAAACCCGTCAATAAAATTAAATTATCTTCTCTTAAGGATCCCATTCCCACCGAAAACCGTTCTGGAATTTATTTAATCCGTGTTCGTCCTGCAACTTAGGTTATATTGGTCAAACTAGGAGGCGTTTGAAATACAGAATAAATGAGCACCGTCGGAATGTTCGTAATGAAGAGATTAACAAATCTTCTATTGCTTCCTACTGCTGGTCTCAAGGTCATCGTTTTGATTTTTCCAAAACTAACATAATTTCATCTCCTGTCTATTCCTCCCATTTGGATATTCATGAAGCATTTTACATATTTAAAAATTCGAAAAATCTTGTTAATGATATTTCTTCCACTCCTTTCTTCTCTGATGCTTGGAAATTACTCACGTAACTTAGATTTTAGTTTAATTTTGTTATCCTTAGATTGTTATATGTTTAATCTCACTCATTTATTTATTTTCTTGTTTTTTCGTACAATTCTACTCACACCAGTAGCTATATTTACTTTCTACTTTATAAACTTTTTCTTTTCATTTTAAACGATTTTGTGCGTTGCCGCTTTGACTGCAGCACTCGTGCTTACTTTGTTCGCCTGATGAAGGGTCGTGTGTTTTTCGACCCGAAACAATTGTTGCGAGTTTATTGCATTTTATGGTGTTTATTCAAAGTTTGTAAGTAATAAGAAATATTGAATATTTGAAGGCGTGTTCCAAATATACACGCATTCCATTATCTAGAGCAAGACACATTGTTTTTCAGAATTGCACGTTCCATAGATATTTCTGTAAGCCACACACAGACAAACGTTTTCTTACTTATATTATAGATATTTATATCATTCCAGCATAATAAAATATTGCTAATTAAATACACATATAACACAAAAAGCAATTACCTGTGACTGTAATAAGAAGAATGCGTAAATCAGGGGAAAAGTATCACTTACCTAAAAATAAGAAATGAAATAATGAGATTTTTTTCAAAAATTTTAAAATAACAAAAATGTCAGTCTCATATCTATATATGGGTCGTTCATTGTAAAAGTGAATTATCTCCCTGCAAATGGATTTTGAAATTACGAGCTGTTTGCAAATTTATGTGTCGGAAAAAAGTCAAGATTCAGTATTATCGAGTTTTAGTATTTAAAACAAATCGGAGTTAAAAGAACTTAAAAAAATATAAGAAAAATAATTTAAAATAACTTAGAAATTTCACTTTTGTAATAAATATTTAGAAGTTTTAGTTTTCTGCTCAAAACGCGATTTCACAAAAAACCTTATATAACTCAAAGAAAAAAAGAGATATCCGTTAAATTTTTGTTTTTAAATATAGCTAACACAAATACCTAAAAACCGATTTCTGAAATTTTAGAAATTCGTCGCCCAAGAAGGGGCGGGAGACAAAACGTGATTTCACGTGTACAAATCGTGATTTCACAAAAAAGAACTTCATATCTCAAAGAAAAAAAAAACAGATATATGCGTGAAATTTGTTCTTTAAAATAAAAATAACACAAATACCAAAAAAGCAATTTCTGGAATTTTAGAAATTCCGTCTCCAACGAGGGTATGGGGTGAAACGTGATTTCACATAACCTTTTATATTATTATATTTAAAAAAAGAAAAAAAAAAAAAAAAAAAACAGTCTTTGTAATTTTAGGTATTCGGCCCCCAAGTAGCGGAGGTGGGGGCAAAGCGTATTTTCACGGGGGCCAAAAAGTGATGACATATAATCCTTCATATCTCAAACAAAGAAACAGATATCCATATGAATTTTGCTTTTAAATATTGCAAATACAAACAGCTAAAAACCAGTTTCTGGAATTTTAGAAATTCGGCCCGAAAGAGGGAGGGGGCAAAACGTGATTTCACATTACCCTTCATCTATTCATATAAAAGAGTACATCCACCACTGAGTCAACATTGCTGTTGCGATTCTGTGTGGGACTACGTCACGATTTTTGTGTGAAGCTTGGATCTAGTACCTTTACAATAAAACAGGGTTTTGCAAAAATTCCCCCTTTTTCCCTGGAGGGCGGATGGCAATAACACGTTTGAGAGTATAGCACGGCTTCAAATTGCTTTACGCTAAAGAAATTGCACATGAGGAGACAAACTCAATTTCAAAGAAGAAAAAAGTAAAATAAAATAAATAAAAATAAATAAATAAATACAATAAAAATAAAATAAAATAAATAAATAAAAACAAATTTGTCGTTATCGAACTTTTGATTTTAAGGGAGAAGGGGGATTTTTTTTTTTTTTTTTTAGTCGGGGGGGGGGGGGTAGAATTTCGAAAAAAACAGATTTTACATAGAACTCTTTCAAAAATGGCCCATTGAAGTTAAAATTGACTTTGCGTTTTCTGAAGTGTATTTCTAAAAAATAATTTAGGATATTTTATAATTTTCATTTTTTTTTCTTTGTGTGTGTGTGGTTGATGGAGGAGAATTTACGACGTGTTAAGTTCAAGAGCTCCTTTTTTACGTTAAATTTGTCCTGAGGAATCTATGGGACCTGCATTCACGAAATTTAATGTGCGGGTTGGTTATTTGCATGCAACACTAACTGTGACGGGATTTTGTAAAATCGCCCCTTTTTCTTCCCAGGAAGTGGGAGGGGGCAAAAAACAGTTTTCTAAGCGCAGCTTTGTCAGAAATTATCTCAGGACGAGAATTTTTTTTTTTAATGTCTCTTTTGACTATGTGCTCCCAAACACGCACTATAAAGGGATTTTGCGAAATACCTCCCCTCCCCCATCCCCAAGATGGGGGAAGGTGAAGAGCACGTTTCCAATTGCAACTTTCTTCTAATTTATCTCAAGAAGGGGAATTTTTGGTGTATTAAATAGTTATGTGTGCCTGAAACACTTTACAAATGGACTTTCTAAAACTTCTCACTTTCTCCCTTACGGGATGGGGCAAAAAAACACGTTTTCAAGAGTTACTCTATTTAAAATTATTTCAAAAATACAATTTTTTATTATGTGGGTGTACTACGTTTACACACAGTATAAATTGATATTACACACAGTATAAATTGGATCTGCGAAATATCCCCTTCCCCTCCCCTTTGAGGGGAGGTAAAATACATGTTTTCAATAGTAATTCTGCTTTAATTTACCTCAGGAATGTGATTTTTTCATATGTGGGTTGGCTATGCGTACCCAACACACACTATAAGGGAATTTTGTAAATTCACAGTTTTGTACAAATATGTGCGATAAATATGATGAAACAAACAGTTTATATGTCAAAGCATTATTTAAGGTGATAGTTAATGTTGAAATAGGGCAAAACGTTTCATTTATAAAATTTTAAGATAAACATTAGCTAATTGTGGTGTGCAGTAAGTTTTTTTTTTTTTTTTTTTTTTTTTTTTTTTTGACAAAATTTTTATTTTTTATTTTTGGTCTATTTATAATGTATATTTTGTGTGATTTTTGCGTTTTGTCGTAACATTTTTCTTTGAGTTGTAATTTCAAAAAGATGCCACCAAAAATAAGCAGTGTACAACTTTTTATTTTATTTATTTATTTTTTAACATAAGAAGAAACATTTTCTTACCCGTGAATGAAAAAAATAATCAGTTAAACCAGTATTATTTAGAGCCCCTAAATAAATAATAGGAACCCCAGTATCATTCAAAATTTCTAAAAACCTGAAATCATAATAGCTTTAAAATTTTAATTTTGAAATATATATATATATATATATATATATATATATATATATATAATGCTAATATCAGTTAATCAATATAATCAATATAATCCAGCACAAATAATTAAATGCCATTTACATCTCGTTAAAGACTGTATATAGCGGGGTTCAGCCATGGTCTTGAATTGCTGAAAATAGTCGAAAATCGAAATATATTTATTTAAACGATTGAATTATTCAATTTGTTTTGAAAAATCATTTAAATATTGTAACCAGCAAAGCGGGCAAATTCGTAGCGGGGGTTGGTGAGCAAAGCGAGCAAGGTCAGAGACCCTAGTTTTTTAATGAAAACTACATGGTTCATAATAAAAGAAAAGAAACCCTCCATTTAAATCAATCTCTTAAATATTGTACTAGTTTTAGAAAATAAACGCATTGCACACACACACATATATATATACATATATACATTATTTTGAACTCTACTTTTCTCTTTTATTTTTTCATTTTTAATTAAAGTGTTTTTAAAGCACTTGGATTAATTCTTAACGGAAATACTAATACATTTTTCGTTGAATGGAATAATTGCAAAAATTATGATAAGGATAGTAGACGCCAGTTCAAGTACTGTTGTGGGAATTAATTTCGCTATTATGTTGTAAAAGGGATGTGCTGTGACATAAGTATTCTTGACCTTCGCCATATGAAAAAAGGAGATAAACAGAATAGTAGAACAATTTACATTTTATTATCTCTCAAAACTTAATAAAGCAGCGAGGTTGATATGTTGACCTAGAATAATAGGAATTATTATTTATTAATAAAAATTTATTGTAATAAAACTTTTTCAGCTACTAATTTTTATGAAAGATTTATTTATTAATTTATTGAAAAATCTGACTTTTTTATTTTATTTTATTGATCATTTTTACTGACTATTTGTCACTATATTAGTTGCTTTTATAATGTAAAACATAATGGTTAGAACCTGTCAAAATTTGGTGTTTTAACAGGAAGTAAATGTTCATCCGAGGTCATGTCATTGCATAGTGGCTGAGGATTGTTGAATTAACCCATTATTATCCAAAACATTTTAAAGCGATAATTCTCTTAAATGTTTTATAAGTTTCAGCAAAGGATTAAAGCAAATTTTAATCAATTAAGTATATTACTTAAGAAGTTATAATCCATCCGATTTTTGGGACAATGGCGGAATACACTGTTTAAAATATTCTTTTTGTAATAAAAAAAAATACAACGTTCCAAAAAAAAGAACAAAAAATAAATAATGGATTAACTGAATAAATACTTTTCTGTGAAGAAACGAGTAAACTTTAAAGAAATAAATACAATGTGGATAAAAATAAGTATTTTCGCTAAATATTGAAAATCATTCAATTAAAGGCAATGAATGATTCTTTTTTTTTTTTTTATGGACTGAGGACTATTAGTCTCAATTTACGGATTTTTTACGATACTGGTTTTACGATAGTTGGACATTTATCGAAATCGAAAAATTATCGAAAATATAATTGAATAATTTGAAAGCGATGTTATAATAATAATAAATAAATAAATAAAATAAAATAAAATAAAATAATACTACTCCGTACTAAACTAAATTCTGCTTTTGCCAGAATTTCACCAAAATCTTTATTTATTTATTTATTTATTTATTTTTTTTAATAATTTTGAATTAGGAAATAAAAAGCACGCGTGCTAAATGAAATAAACAATGAAACAAGATAATTAAGTTTGAGTTTGAGTTGGTAATTTTTCTTTTCTTTCTTTTCTATTTTGCAATATTTTAGAATTTATTGAAAAATGGAAAAGAAAGTAAAGGGGAAAATTGAAAAGAAAAGAAAAGGAAGAAACAGAAAAAATAATCGCATAAATTATGTATTTTTGTCTAAAAAGCGATAAATTTTGGAAAGTCGCCAAGGGGAGCTATATTAAGGCTGTACCATGATCAAGTTTACATATTTAATTATATATATATATATATATATATATATATATATATATAATTTAGAAAATATGATGAAACTTGAAGACAAGTGGGCGTGTATAACAAGAAAAAACGTTAAAAAAAGTAACGAATCATAGTAACGATGAACAATTGTAAAAAACAACACTACATGCGAAAAACACCCTTCCGTTTCCTCTTAAGTGGGTGGGAGCAGCAGAACAGACAATAAATTAAATTAAAAGAGGCTTAACAGGAAGGGTGGGAACATGACGATCTAGCATGTCCTTTTGTTAAATTATTTTTATCACAAATATCGACTTTGTAGTTTTTGGATTATTATATTAATTTAGTTATGTTACTTTTATGAAGCACCAATTTTGTTATATCTAATTTGCATGAAGATTGTTATATATAATTTGCCAGTAATTTATTCTTGATTTTGTTGGGAGTATGCTAGTTTCGCCATGTTTCCGAAACCTGTTAGGCCTCTTTTAATTTAATTTATTGTCTGTTCTGCTGCTCCCACTCACTGAAGAGGAAGTGGAAGGGTGTTTTTCGCATGTAGTGTTGTTTTTTACAATTGTTTATCGTTACTATAATTCGTTACTTTTTTTAACGTTTTTTCTTGTTATACACGCCCACTTGTCTTCAAGTTTCATCATATTTTCTAAATTATATATTTTTGTATAATTTTTAGTGCTGCCATACAAATACACTTTTATTAATAAGTGATTAAAATATATATATATGCATTTTTAGACTGATAAAAAAGAAGAAAATTCTGCGACTACTTAATGACAGTTCATCAAAAATTTAAAACAAATAATTTTCTATATCTTCAGGAAAAACGCCTACATTAACCAAATTTTGTGATTTGTGTTGATATATATATATATATATATATATATATATGTCATTTATTCGTTACCATAACGGTACGTCTTCTATAAAATATGTACGTGATCTTCACATTTTTTCTTTTATTTTTTTTCTGTAAAGGTATAATTCATATTAATCATAACGTCAATTTCTATAGTAGAAATTTCAATTTATTCTTATGCTTCAGATTTATACGTATACCGGTTAAAAATAAACATTTTTTTTCTTTTTTCTTTTTTTTTTTTTTACTATGGGCCCCAATTTCACAAAATGTTACTTTACAAACGGTGGTGTCATTTTACACATATTTGAGTAACACCGTGTCATAAAAAAATGCTATGCAGATTTTTCCCAAAATTAATATTTAGTTCATAATTATGACTAAATAACAATAATCGTGTTAATAAAATCTAAATTTGGCACATTTATGCACATTATTTTTCACGTAAGACCGGAAGAATGTAAATTAAGACATATTTGGATACTAACTTGACAATATACTTTCAATATTACTTTGCATTTAAATGTTTTATGAAAGGTGATTTAAAATTCCTCCCTTCTTATTTAAGCTAATCTGAATTGTATTAAAAAAATAATCTAAAATAAACTACTTAAACAAAAATTATTTTTGGATTTATAAGTTATAAATTCTCTTTGAAAAGGCTTTACATTATTTCAATTTGTTTTCTGTGAAAATCTATTACGAACCTTCATTTAATTATATCAATAATATTTAAGCTGGAAAAATAGCTATGCTAACTGTTTCCACCAGTTACCACAATTTGTTTCCGATATATCAATGATCTATTTAAACAATAAAACAAAATTAATAAAATACAGACTGCAGAAAATTAAGTAGTATTTAATTTAAATGATATAATAAGCATTTTAAATATATTTTGAAATAAATAGATAAACTGTAAAACACTCCTACATGCTAAAAGTCCACAATATATATATATATATATATATATATATATATAATGAAGTTTAAAAAAACAAAAAGAAAGAAAGAAAGAAAAGAAAAGAAAAACATATAATGTTCTGTATAAAAAATTAAATTACTAAAAGGAAAAAAAAAACTATATCTAAGAAAAAAATAAAGAATATACATCAAGTTAAATCGAAAAATATTATTCTCAGAAAGAAGAGTATCCATACCCTTGCTGGCTTATTCATGTCTATTTGACCCGAAAAGTTTTTCAATTCCCCATAATAAACTACAGTATAGAAATATTTGCTAAATATTTTATGAATTTTTGAGTGATGGTCACATGTTGTTTTCTTCAAAATATTTGTATTAGATTTACATATTTTATCGCTCTCTATATATATTGTACATACTAAAAATTCAATGTGTAATTAAAAGGACCAAACTAGCAATGTTTTAAACTACATTTTTGTCTTTAATATATATTCACCTTAGAAAATGGAAAGAAATTGTTTAACGTACAGTAGAACTATGCTCACTACAACTTTCATCTTAAAAAATTCTGATGCTTTTCTAAATACTTTATTCAAGAAGTATAAAAAAATAAAAAGACTATATCGGGATTTTATTATAGAATAAAACCAAGATAAACCATAAAAATATCTTTTCTCCACACAAATACACATATAGATATATACTAAAAAAAAGTGCAGATATTTTTCCTTAAATCTTCTATTATATTATTCAAATATATCAGTGAGAAATTGTAATAATATACAGAGAAATAAAAAATAGATAGAAATGAAATAATACACACATACAAAACTGAATGCATACGGAAAATACATAAAAAAGTACTTGTCTTGGATACATTGAAAGATTAAGAATATTTTCCTCTTTTCCGTTAGCAGAACAATTTTATTTTGATTAAATAGTGCTTTCAGTAATGAAACAGACCATTGCAATTGAATGAGAAATATTAATCATATATCCCTTGTGATATAACAGTAAACACACTTCTATATATCGCGGAAAGGCTGTCTTTTGTATTTAAATACGTAATCTGGATTTGAAAATAAATTATTTCAGTCATTAGTTTATTTTGAATATGATTAAGTAATATTTTTTATAATGTAACTTCCGTATTTAATTCAAATTGATTTGAAAGTGAAATAAAAGGTGCGAAAAATTTCTATGGTCAGAGAAAAATATTGAGATTTTTTATAAATTTATGATTGAAATGCCAAAATTTCAAAACGTATATTTTATATATGCTTTTAAAATAATACGATGGTCACAACAAAAGTTCTTGTGAATGCTTAAATAAAATGATATACAATATTACACTGTTTAAGCTTGAGTAACTATTTTAAAGCCAATAAAAATAACACTATAGAATTCTCAAGAAACTACTTTGAAGTAATAGAAAAAATATCAGTTATTTCTATTAACTTCAAATATTCTATTTTTCATGGAAGACTAGGTGTTGACAAAGTTTAGGATATATTTTTAATAATTGTTCTTCAGTTATTGATATCAATTCCTCTGTCGAGATATCCGATCGAGATGTCTCCGATTATCGTACATACTGTAAATAATAGGATCTTAAAAATAAGTAAATAATGTGTCAAAATATCCCCGAAACAATATATACTTAAATTTGAAAACCCATGTACTCATTTTTGAGTGTATTGACATGTTCAAAAATGAGGTTGACCAATAAGAATCCCAATATCCCCATGTTTGACATGTCAATGTACTCAAAAATGAGTACATGGGTTTACAAATTTAAGTACAGGGTGGGTGAAAAGTTCTGCAACAAATAAAAGCCATTGAATAAAATACTATATAGAAGCAATAGATGTAAAATGAATCTTATTTTATACTAATGATGAAAATAAATAAAATAAACTTAAGCAATTTCAAAATGGCCACCTTTGGCTTTAATGCAGGTTCTTAATCTTTTTGGGAATTCATCAACTGCAAGCCGCAACACATTTACATCTAATTTGTCCCATGCAGCCTTTAGTGATTGTTTGAGCGATATCAAACTTCTGTGTGGCTTTGAGCAAGCTTCCCTCTTAAAAACTGACTAGATACAATAATTCATAGGGTTTAAATATGGTGAACATGGAGGAAAGTCTGTGGCTGCAATAAATAAAGGAAAATGGTCTGCACAAAATCTCTGATTTGTTCGTGTCTTATGAGCTGGTGCAAAATCCTGCTGAAATGTCCAGGACTGTCCTTGGAAGAGTACAGGAGCCCAGTTATCTCGGAGAGGTTCCAGAATTTCTTTTTGATGTGCCTCAGCATCCACTTTTACATTTTGATGCATGAGAACGAGAGGAGCCTTCCCTTGGGTAGAGATTCCTCCCCAAACCGTTACAGATTGAGGATTGGCTTGCTCTGGAATAATTCTTCCTCTCTCATTTGCAGCTGGGACATCTGGGGTAAGTATTCTGTCATTTTGTTTGTTCACAACTTGATAGATTGTGAAAAGAGATTCATCACTGGAAAGGAATATTCTGTGAGCATTTCGAGCAACTCGAGTCAGCAGCTTGCGACATCTTTTCAGTTTAGTTGCTTTCATTTTCTGAGTTAGATAATGAGCTTTTTGTAGTTTATAAGGGCAAAGGCTTAGTTCCTTTTTAACAATGTGACGGATCTTTCCAGTACTAACGTTGAGCTCGGAGGCCATTTTCCTCATTGATCTTCGAGGATTCCTGGATATCTTTACCCGGATGATATTACGAATTCGTGGTATGTTTACGGTTCTAGATCTTACACTGTGGTCGATCACTGGTGGCGCCCACCTCACAGAACCGTAATATCGTTCGTGATACATTATAACGAGTTGTTTTAAGCTTTTTAACAATGTAAATCTGCCTTCTGCTTGCCTTATGCAATGATGTTATCGCTTCTCTTGTATTTTCTTTAGCCATAATTAAATATCTACGTGAAAAATAGGTATTATTAGTAAGAATATTTATTTATCGATGAATTGCACAAAATTATTTAATAATCCACAAATTCTATAAGGGAAAATGCACTTTTTTATATTGTTGCAGAACTTTTCACCCACCCGGTATATATTCTTTTGGAGCTATTTTGAGACAATATATACTTATTTTTAAGAACCTATATTTTACAGTGTAAGCTTGCGCTTTCTAAATCTTTTAAAATTTATCAATGGGATTTATATCAGAATTTCTGGCAGCTCATTCTAATGCAGTTGAAACGGATAAAATATTTTGTCTCACGGCTTGCTTGGATAGGTGCATTATCCTGTTGAAAAATCCATGAAACTGCTGTTAAACACTTTTGAAATGAAAAAAAAAAAAAAAAAAGATGATCAGTAAGAATCATTACGTAAACTTTCGAACTTATTTTTCTGAAAAAAATGCAATAGCTCTAACGCCATTAAAGTAGATGCATCTTCACACTGTAATATATGCCTCTTCCGTTTGATAGTTGATAAAAAAATCTTCCTCTCATCTCAGATCATGCCAATAATACTTTATCCGGACCATCTGAAGTCTACTTTTTATTTTATTTTATTTTTTATTTTTTTAGAAAAAATCACCTTTACTCATTTGTAAATCCATGCCATCACTTGTGCATACGTGCGTTTCTGCTTAGAAACTGAGGATTTTTTCTTTAAAACTTTGCTGCATATTAAAAACAAGCAAACCAATTTATTGTATTTTAAATATCATTCTTACTTAATTTTTGTTCACTTGCTTGAATAATTTGCGGACTCTACTATTTTTCAGTCGGTTCTAATTTCAAAACTTTCTTTATTCCTTTTTTTTCTCTAGAAGACAATATTTGTGATATTTCTGCGGCGAGTCGTTAACTTTTCTGCAGTTTTTTTTTTCATTTAAAAAATTTACTGACTACAATTTTAGATCTTCGCATCTCTTTATAAATATATTTGTTACTCATTCCTCATGAATTTAATACGTGAATTTAACATCTTTTAAATTTATTTACTCTTTTTTACTTTGGCTTTTTTTCTGTAACTATCTACAAAACGTACATGTAAATGTAATAAAAAATATCTTTGTAAAAGAAATTTCGGACTCCTACCTCTTAAACTGTTCAATCATTTTAAATATATATATATATATATATATATATATATATATATTGCGTATTTAAATTTTTCACACGGACACATTAAGCTCATTTTTAATTTTGGTTTAATTTGATTTATATCATTTATCTCTTTAAAATTTTATCTAAACCTTTTTGCTGCATATATTTAACAATAAATGCACCCATGCTAGTTCTAAGTAGATATTATTTTTCTTTATTTAACAAAATTAATAATGTTTTGAACTAGCCTTGCGGTTTTACACATAGTAGGAACAAAATTAGAAGAGGATGATTAATAAAGAAATCTAGATTCAATTTTTTATGTACTTTGCTGTCGAATTCGTCCTTTAATTTTTCACTGCAATTTTGATTTTATTCCTCTATATCCTCAAATGTTTTTCCTTTCACAAAGCTAAAACTAGGATAGCCAAAGCAAAAACTTTCTATTAAAACTAGGATAAGTAGTAAATAATTGACAAAAGTAATAAGTACTGTGCCTTTCTTTACTTTAAATTATAAATTATAATTACAGACACATATTTTATGATAAAAAACCAAAATTTTTATCATTTAGTTATTTAAACTTATAAGTCATGATAAGTTAATAAATATATTTATAACTTATTACTTTTTAAAGTACAGGGTGATTATAATTAAAGTTACGAATTCAAAACGCTATAATTTTAAAACTTCCCATAAGAGCGCTTTGATATTTTACCACAGCAATCGTGAGGCAATGAAATTTTGTTTATCAACAGAAAAAAAAAAAAAAAAAAAAAAAATCCAAAATGTAGATTTAACTATCCGTAAAGTATTTGTTTCATGAAGCTGCTCTTTTTCTCTTTTCACTATGACTGTTTCCGTTGTAAACACTTATTCTTGTCTTTTTGCTAAAATAATTGTTGTAAACCTTTGAAGTAGAGTCCTGCATCGGGTCTGGTAAACTGATTTTACCCGACCCGCGGGTCGAGTTGAGAAATTTTTTTTTCTTGTGGGTCCGGTTCGGTCGGGTTGGCTGATAATTTTTTTCTGCGGGTCCTTTTTAACTTTCAACGAATCGGGCCGACTTGAGAACATCTTAAAAAAAAAAATTACAGTTATAAGCATTACTTTCTAGATATAATTAATAAATGATTAAAATATACTAGATATATTGGATGTGTGTCGGAACTCAGTATTCGTATCCGTATATATTCGCTAGAAAAAAATGATCCGTATTCATATCTGGATCCGTATAAACAAGAAAAAAATATCCGTACCTGTTTTCTTTTCTTTCAACGAATCTAATTAATCTTTTGTAGAAATTGTATGAAAATTGGGAAGTATTATAAATCCCTATTGACTATTTTTAATATATAAATAAAAGACATACAGTATAACCTCGCTTTTACGTTCTAGGAATTGAAAAGATTCCTGAATTTACATTATTATTATTATTAAAGGCTTTTTTTAGCTTACATTCTCTGTCATAAGCCTTCTGCTGAATCCGGGTTAAAAATGGAAAAAGGGGAAAATAAATTAGAAATATCATTCCTGTCGTTAAGAATTCGGTACCAAATGAAAGGGGCAATTTTTCTGAATCCTGGGGTGCAAACAGTTTTTAACCGACTTCAAAAAAGAAGGAAGGTTCTCAATTCAAACCGTAGGTTTTTTTTTATGTTTGTTAGCTCATAACTTCTGAACGGATGGTCCGATTTTGATACTTTTTGTTTTGTTGAAAAGGTCTTGGTCTGAAATATGTCCCATTGTAATATCTTTATGATCTAAAGAAAATACAGGGTGCCCAAAAAAATCAGTCCCAACTCTTTTAACAGCTAAACGGCTGCAGCTATAGTGATAGAAATGGCATGTAAGTTTTGCAAAGTGGCCATGCAGTACAAGGTTAAACCACTTGCAGCGCCACCTTTTGGAAAATAGCGGAGTTAGTATTCCTATCTCGAAAACGGCTCTAGAGAAAAAAGTGAATTACAAAGTTGAACAGTATCACTGATTTAGTACAAAAAGGTAGTTTACACATTCATGCTAGCGTTCCTATCTCGGAAGCGGTTCATGACAGTTGGAAAAAGTGAATTATAAAATTGCAGAGCATCGTCGATTTAGCACGAAAAGATAGTTTAGACATTGGTGCTAAAAATACAATGCTAAAAACGTGCATTTATTCTCAATTTCTTACACTATGCACATTTGAACTACATTGCACACGTTGTAGCGTAGCTGGTGAGACATACGCTATATAGTTCAAAATACGGTTACTTGATACTTTTTATTTTGTTGTAAAGATCTTGGTCTGAAGTAGGTCCCATTGTAATATCTTTACAATCTAAAGAAAATAAAGCGCCATCTGGTGAAAAACAGCGGAATTAGCGCTCCTATCTCAAAAACGGTTCAAGATGGGAGAAAAGTTAATTATGAAGTTGTAGAGCATCATCGATTTACTATGAAAAGACAGTTTTTAGACATTATTGCTAAAACAAGAACGCTTAAAACGCGCAGTTGTTCGATATTTCCTACACTGTGCACACTTGAACTATGTTGCACACTTTGCAGCGTAGCGAATGACACGTATACTCTGTGGTTCAAAGTGTTGTTAGTGTATGCAGTCACATCGATTAGCACAAAGTCGTTTTCAACCAATTTCAGGAGGGGGTGTTCTTAATTCGAGCCATGTGTTGTTGTTGGTGGTTGCAAGCTTATAACTTCGTAAGAGATGCTCTAATTAACACACTTCAAAAAGGGGAAGGTTCTCAATTCAAAGCGTATGTTTTTTTTTTTTTTTTTTTTGTTAGCTCATAACTTCTGAACGGATGGATGACCCAATTTTGGTACTTTTAGTTTTTCTGTAAAGGTCTTGGTCTGAAATATTTGACCAAAAGAAAATACAAGGTGCCCCAAAAAGTCAATCCCAACTCTTTTAACTGTTGAACAGCTGCAGCTATAGTCATAAAAGTGGTATGTAGGTATAGTAAAGTGGGCATGTGCTACGCGATTCAACCGTCTACAGCGCCACCTGGTGGAAAACAGTGGAGTTAACGTTCCTATCTCGGAAACGGGTCAAGACAGGGGAAAAAAGTTCATTATAAAATTGCAGAGCATCATCGATTTAGCTCGAAAAGATAGTGTAGACATTAATACTAAAAACAGAACGTTTAAAACGTGCATTTGTTTGTTCACAATTTCCTATTTTATGCACACTTGAACGACATTACATATGTTGCAGCGCAGCGGGTGATGTTTATGTTATGCAAAATTCAAAGTATGGTTATTGTAAGCGGTCATATCGATTAACGCAAAGACGTTTTAAACCGACTTCATAAAGGAAGAGGTTCTCAATACAAACCATGTTTCTCATTGTTGTTGTTGTTGAAATTTGTTAGCTTATAACTTAGTAAGAGATGATTTAATTTTAATACTTTTTTTTTGTCGTAATGATCTTGGCTTGAAATAGGGTTCATTATGATTGCATTAAGATATAAACAAATTACAGTGTACTCACAAAAGTCTGTTCTCACTCTAACAGCTGAACGCATGCAGCTACACTGGTAAAAGCAGTATGTAAGTATCGATATTGAAACTTCTGTCTGTCAGCTGCAATGCATATTTTGCTCTTTGTTTGAACTCTACGCTGCGCAATTTCCAGCACAGGGGGTGACACGTATTTACTGTAAAGTTCAATATAGAGGCCTAACAGAATTTTTCGTTACGAATACAGCGTATCCGTTCTTTACATTTCTAAAGACTTTTTAATTTAACGTATGTTCATTCAATAGATAGTTTTTTGCTCATATCCGAGGCAAGAAAAGTGACACAACTTAAAAATGCAGCATTTGAGAAAAATCAACTTAAAAATAACTTGACTAGAATAAAACTGGCACAACTCTCTCTCGTGTGGATAACTTTCTAGATGGAGATGTAACTTTTTTGTTCACATTGGGTGCATTTCGTGTATTTTTCAGTGACATAAACCATTTTTTGAGTTATGTCACTTTTCTTGGAAGTTGTGATTTGTGACACTGCCGTCGAAAGTCTTCTGATGTTCTTCTATATGAATAAGTTTTCACTGAAAAGAGAAAAATAAAATCTTTTTGTAAAAAAATAGAACCGACTCCAAAAAGCAACTACTATTAAAAAAAAAAAAATGGTATGAAATTAAACTGTAAATTGCGCCTAAAAGTATAAAATAATTTCTTTCGCCAAACAACCTATAACACTACAATTAATCATAACTTTTGAAGTCGGCGCAAAATTAAATAAAAATTGATACCTTTATTCAATACAAAAATCAAATCCTATTTAAAATACACATCTCACATTGTCATCTGCAAAACGAAGCCGAAAACTTTTTTGATTCAAGAAAACAAATAAGATTTCGTAAGCAGCAAAAGTTGGCGTAGATGCTGGTATCTGACGTCCTTGGTGAAAAAAAAATCGCAAAATTATCTGGCAAGCATATTTAATTTCTTTGGGATATCATGAATATTTCGATAAGGTATATTAAGAGAGTAATCAAGAATATGAAACAATAGTTCGTACTATATATATTATGAAAATATACATCTTGCGCGTATATTTTTGCGTTAAGTTTTGATCGCCAAATCCAAAAGCCACCAAGGATGATAGTTATCAAAGTTATACCAAATTTGCAAAGGAAACTAACTTCGTAGAAACATAAATACCGCATTATGAACGATGGTCACTGTTCTATGTAGATGCTACTAATGAACCAATTGTATACAGTGATAAAATAATAAAGGAAACATGAAAATGGATCATTCGAGACAACAGCATTTGTTGCTACCGATCTAAAGACAAACCTTTAGAAACTAATTAAATTTTATTTAATTTTGCGCCGACTTCAAAAGTTATGATTAATTGTAGTGTTATAGGTTGTTTGGCGAAATAAATTATTTTATACTTTTAGGCGCAATTTACAGTTTAATTTCATACTTTTTTTTTTTTTTTTTTGAATAGTAGTTGCTTTTTGGAGTCGGTTCTATTTTTTTACAAAAAGATTTTATCTACACGACCGACAATTAGATTTTTTTTATTTAACTAAAGTATGAAATTTAGGTAGCAACATTTCATTTTAAGCTTTTCATACTTTTTAGGGCGAATCAAGCTGACAGAAAAAGTCTTTAATTTAATTTATTTATTTTTATTATTATTGTTATTATTATTATTTTAGATACCTTTATTTTCATTACATTTTAATCCTCGTTTTTACGGGGAGGAAATTATGAATTTTCCTCCATTTGTACTTGTACATACAACAAATATAGAGTAATACTTGTTGTGGTTTAATTTAAAAAAAGCAATGTAAAATAAACACATTTAGGAAACGGATTCCACAAAGGAAGATAGAATTCTTTATCATCTTCTCTAGAACAAATAAACCATGCATCACCAAAATTGCAATGACTGTAGGAAGCTAATTTGTTGATCGTGAGAATTTAAAGTGATCGTGGGAAAGCAGATGTTCAGTTCCGAATCATATCCATGCTATCCAGATTTTTATAGTAAAGTAAATATTCACATCGAACGAAAGTAATAAATGAAGATACACATTTTCTTTCTTTCTTTCTTTCTTTCTTTCTTCTTCTTCTTTTTTTTTCAGAATTCAAGATTTGAACATAAACAATAAACTACTGACACTTACACTTGAAGCCCATTTTTGAACTCTTGAAGTCCACAACTCACATAAATTAATTAAACATTATTATTAATCCATTTTTCAGGTTTTTTAATTTTTAACTTAATACAATTAGTAATTACATTTTATATTATTTTGAAAATAATTTACCAACTGTGTGACAGTGAAAATTTACCTTATTCTATGATTTAAAAAGTTTTGCATGATTTTTAGATGAATTATTAATGTTCATTCAGTTTCCGGGTTTCGGGTCGTAAAAATTCTCTATTGCGGGTTCGGGTCGGTTTTCGGGTTAGTGAAATTTTTTTTTGTTGGGTTCAGGTCGGTTTTCGGGTTGATGAAAATTTTTTTGTCGGGTTCGGGTCGGGTTTCAGGTTGATTTAAAACTCATCTGTCGGGTTCGGGTCGGGTTACCTTGAAGTCTATTCTTCCTGCTATTCTATTGTGTTGCTAACAACATTCCTGTGTTTAATGAAACCATTTAGGTGTTTCCCTGACAGCGCCATCCATAGGAACATGTTGGAACTACTTTTTTCCTCCCTGAAAAAAAAAAAAAAAATCCATTGCCTCACGATTGCTCTGATGGGTAGTTTTACAATTATAGCGTTTTGAAATCGTAACTTTAATTATAATCACCCCGTATAAACTTTAGTCTTGAAACGAGTACCATGGCATAAAAATGTTAAAAGTGTCTTTAAAAAAAGTGTTTTTTCAATAATCTAAATATATATATTTTTTTCTTTTTTGTAGCACCCTCTCTTAAATTAAAGACTCTGAAAATTCTGCATAATATTTCTACAATATTATGTAATTATTTAGTTAATAAGTGTAATGTATTACAAACGGATTTAAAAATAAATAAATAAACATAAAAAATACGAAATAACTTTCCAAGCAAACTCAGAGAACAGTAAAAAAAAAGCGCCCATAAAATGATATCTGGATTCTTTTATAGACTAAAGTTGTTTCTTACTTTGCCATAACGAAAGAAATTTCATTTTCGCCAAACACTATTTTTAGGTATGAAACAGCTATCCCAATAGGGAGAGAAATATTAATCATATCTATTCTCTGATATAAAAGTAAAGCATACTTGTAAATACTGCTGTAAGGCTTTATACGGTGAACAGAATACGTGATCCGAATTTCTAAAAATTACTATTTGTATTCGAAGTATAATTTTCTTCAAAGTTAGTTCATTCAAAGCTGACTGTATTTACTTATTTATTTATTTTTTTATTATTATTTTGTTTGTTTATTTGTTACACTGCATAGGTTTTTTTTTTTTTTTTTTTTTTGTAAATCCATCATGAATGTAAAATATTCCATGACAATATATTCTACAGTTTGTAATAAAAATTCTTATTTGAATTTTCCCTCTAAGATAACATAATCGTAAACAGTAATAATATACATATTACTTATTTCAGAAGAAGGGCAGTAAAAAATTTGTAACTTGCATGCAAAAACCATTCTTTACATTTATTAAAACTGTTGAGTTATTGACTGAAAAAAGTGACAAAACAATAAAAGTAAATTATCTGCGAGAAAATTTAAGAATTTTTTTTAAAATAAGTAACTCATATAAATAATGTTTTAACTGAATTACAAAAATAGAAATTATAAAACGAACAAAATGAGCGACGGATCTTTACTTTAATAATTCGTATTTGGTAAAAAAAAAAATAAAAAAAAAAGATATTTTTATAGTATTATATTGTAAATTTTATTAAAACATGAAAGCTATTCGTTTGTCTAATTCTCTTTTCGAGGTGTGTCTTGTGGTGACCACGTCATAAAAGTTTTTTTACTTTCTTCAATATGTTATATGGAGAAAGTATTGTATTCGTGAAAATTTTCGAACTCCAGCTTTTGATGGATTTACATGTTTTGGGATGTCCTGAACACAAGTTAATTTTTTTTGAAAATGTCTGTCTGTGTGTGTGTATCACGAATATTCTGGACACTGTATCTCACGAACAAATGAACTAAATTCAACCAAACTTGGTATTTAGTTGGACTCTGACATAAACTGATGCTTATTAGATTTCGGGATTTATCCCTCAACAGGTGGTGCTGTAATCGCATTTTTTCTAAATATTTAACATGGCAGTATATGACAAAATTTCGTATAAATGTACATAATGAGAGTTATTTTTAACTTGTGATTGTAAAATTAATATGAATTATTGATAATAGTAGTAGTTAACTAGGAAAAAAACTTGTGCATGTGGGGGCATCGCTGGGGTAAATTTTCATGATGAGTATCTTTCGAAAGGTCTCGATACCTTTAAAACGAATGGTTTAACTACATATCTGTGATAATTTAAAACAAAGTTATCGATTTTTTTTAAATTATTTATTTATTTATTTATTTATTTATTTTTTTTTTTTTAACTATTGAAAATAAAATGGACTTTTTTTGGATATTTAGTTTTTCTACTTTACTTAGTGTTATACTACTGCTGTAATATGGAAATCGTCTGCATTATCATGGAAGATAATTTTTTTAAATAATAATTTTAATAAATTATTTTTACTAAGTGAATTTGTATAAGAAAATATAGAAGAAAGTCATGTGGTGGCCACAACATACTAGTTTAATTTCCTATAAAATACAACAGTATAGAAATATTTTTCAGATATTTTGGGACTTTGTAATCAAGGGTGCAATTTTCCTGAAAAGTTATTTGTTTTATTTATATATACTGCTCAAAAATAGTAAAAGGTATTGCAAATTTAGGTTATAATTCGTGATAAAGGAAATTTTTATTAAAAAAATTCAAACTTGTTATATAAAAATGCAAATATTCAAATGTCAATAACTGTACGCCCTTTAAAATTTCGGTGCTAGGTTAAACCAAAATTTGCCATTACAGTAGCTGCATGCTAAGTTATGCCAAAATATTGGTATTATACTAACTACAAGTATGCGGTGGTGAAACAAGCTATTATGATTTGGTGCTTCTGGTTGAAAAAAATCACAGAATAGTTGTAAAAAAATTTCCATCTTATGGTTTCAGCTACTTTAGTACCAGACTTTGGTTAAACCAAGCAGAAAATAATGGTAAATATTTCATCACGTATGATTGCAGTTACTGAGTACCATGTTTTTTTAACCTAGTACACAATGTTTAACAGCCAAGAAATATGCAAAATTTATTTGTACCGTAGAAAATGGTGTGTATGCTAAAATAAATGTGAACAGTCTATCGGCGAACATATAGAAAAGGTAAAAAATAATAATCGACTAGATTTCAGCGTTTGGTATATTACAGAGTTCAGTATCAAAGCAAAATTATATGCCTAAATAAGAAGTTTCGAAAATGATTGGTCCTTTAGAAAACAATTACTCACATGGGAGTATCTCAAAAAACGCGATTTGTAAGATTTGTAATCGTTTTTTGAAGACTGCAAATGCATACAGAAAATTAAGCCAAAAAAAAAAAAAAAATCGAAAACTAGAGCTATTTAGCTTTTTTCAACTTCTTTTGTATCTGATGTCCAGAAAATTCTCACGTAACATCTACTACTGGTTGTAATTTACCATTTTTTTTTTTTTTAATTTGTATCTTTTTTGCTTTGCCTTTATTTTTTTCTTATGTATTTTATTTTCAACTTGTATTTATATACTGCTGTTCATTAAAATTGCAACACCAAGAAGGAATGCGAATATAAGAATGATATTTATTGGGCACATGCATTATATTAGGAAGAACAATTTATTAAATTTTCAGGAAGTTTTGAGTAATATATCCTGAGAAAACAGTGCATAAAGCAGCGACATGTGGGAGCAATAACTACACTTATCTGCCTAGGCATTGAATCGAACAGCGATTGGATGACATGTTGGGATACAGCCCTTCACAAAGCTTCATCAGGATGCCATAGGTCCTAGACCGTAGTTACTGGTGAGTGGTAGCAGGCCACTCGCTTTTCAACGATTCATAAGTCGTTTTCATTGGTGCGAGGTCAGGAGAACGCGCTGGCCGGAGCAACGGTTGAACTCATTCTGTATCAAAGAAGATCCGGACAATACAGACAACTTGAGGTCGTGCATTATCCTTATGAAAGATAGCTCCAGGGGTGCCTTGAAGGAAGGGAACGACTTCGGGCTGTAGTACTTCACGGACGTACCTGTTGCTATTGAGATCACCCTCAATTCGTTGCAAATTGAATCGTCCATGATGCGAAACTGCACCCCAGACCATAACTCTGGGTGTTCGGCCACTGTGTCGTTCGATAACGTACTCTGGAAAGCAAAGTTGACCGGCATAGCGTCTAAGACGAATGCGGCCATCATGGTCCCACAAACTGAAGCGTGATTCATCTGAAAAGACAACTTGTTGACAATCAGCTTGCCAGACTCTGTGCTCATGAGCCCATTCCAGACGCAGCCATCGATGGTTTGCCGTGAGGGGGATCCTGTATAAAGGAGCCTTTGCACGCAGTCCACGGTGCAACAGACGTCTACGAATTCACGAAGCCGACATTAGTACACCTGTAGCAGTAGACCAACGTACTGCCAACTGCCTAGAGGAAGCTGTACGGTCATTCACCGCCATGCGGAGCAGGTATCGATCGTCGAGCGCTGACGTCACCTTCCGTCATCCACTGCCAGTTTTTCGAGTTGTTCGGTGCTCGTCGGTCAACTGCTTCCAAACTCGCATCACTGTGGAACTGTTCCGCTGCACACGAGCTCCTATTGCGCGATAGGAAAATTCTCCTTCTCGAAGGCCGATAATCCTCCCCCGTTCAAACACCGTAAGCTGTTGGAATTTCTCCTTCTTCCGTCGTGGAGGCATACTTAGGTCTCACTAAACGTTCGCCACTAACAAATAATCATTAACAATTTTCAACGTCCCGCCACAGCCCTCTATTTATACGCTTTCAGCATCAGTTCAGAGGGCGCTGCGTACGCCACGCATGCCCGGTGGCTCTGAAACTTTACTATTTTTCATAACATCCTATAACTGTCATTTGCTGCAAATTTCATTTAATTCTGATGATTTTTTCATGGCGTTCCATTTTTTATAAACAGCAGTGTATAATTCGAATCTCATCAGTATATTAAGCCCTTTTGTTTTTTATTTTTATTTTGTCACTTGAATAATTTTGTGTTGCTGATTTTGTGCTTCACTGTTTCCAATTTTTTTTTCTTCTACCATAATTATATGGTATTTTTAATTAGTTCAATTCCAAAAATGTTTTGAAATTCATCGTGCTTTATTAGGATAGTTCAATTCATCATTATTATTTTCTGTTTTCTAAAGATATTTAAATTTTATCGATATTTGGTACAATTGTCATTCTAAAACGTTTAGTTCTTATACAGATTTTTAATTTTACGTCATAATATAAATGCAGGGAAACTCCGAAAACTTTGACCTCTGGTTTTTTTTTTTTTTTTTTTAAAGTTTTGAGTTATCAGAAAAAATCGCAAATTCGATACTGTGATCATCTATAGGTTAATTCTTTGCTTTGTTATCTCGTGTGTATATCAGTTTATTAATATTTGTAATAGATATTGTTTATGTAGCTATTAATTATCGCAATTAATTTACTTTTAAAATATCATTATTGATACATCCCATAATCTCACTGAATTTTAATATATAGCTAAGAAATTTTTGTAAATTTTTAATCGAAATTTAATATCTGTAACATACAATAGTATATGAGCTTTGAAGATCAACCAATGGTATGAAATTAATGATATTTATATAGTCGGATATTTATTAGTGAAGATATCAAGCAAAATCAAACAGTCTATTTTTAGGAAATTTTAGTTTTTGAGCTAGAAACCTAACAAACTCTCAAAAATTGCATATACTTAACAGTTTTTTGGTAGTTTTTAAAGCTGTGTATCAAAATAATTGACATACACAACTCAATTTTTTTTTTCTCTCTTTTGTATTTTATGCTTTTAAAAATGATAAGCAACATACTTATGATATATATATATAATTGCATTTTTATAAATAATTAAAAAATCTAAATTTAAAAATATCATAAACACTCTTTTATTTTATTTTACTTTATTTACTTATTTAATAGGGAAAAAAATACTATAGGTTTTAAAGATGTTAGAGAAATGTAGGTAAATACGGAATACCATTTCTATTGGAACTCGCCATTGTAAACTGAAGTAGATGAGAGAAGGGTATTATGGAATAATGGAATATGGAATATTCTTAAAATAACTTTACCTGTTTTTGATAAAAAATACCCAAAATCATGATGTGTACATAGTGCAATTATTTGTAATGAATTGTCACTTAAAAAAAAAAAATGTTTTGTTATTATAAAAAGTTTTCTTAAAAAAAAAAGTTACAAATGGAGGTTAATATGAAATATTCGGGTAATATGGAATAGATAGTTTAAACCATAGAAAAACTAATTAGACTTCATAAAGTATAATTATTTTTAACTATAAAAACCATATATTTAAATCTATGTGAAAGCCATTTCTGCTCCGAGTCTATTTACAAAAGTCACATATATAATCTTCGTTCTCTGCTCCGGTACAGTCAAGATGAGCCCACACAGAACTGCTGAAACACTTAATCCAAATTATTCTCGTTTATCTTCAGAGAATTTTGCGTTACAAAAGATGCATCCAGCGTCTTTATTTTCTGGGTCTTTAGTTGAATACATGAAGTCACTTTCAGATGATACAATGAAATACCTAGTATTCCATAGTACCCGACACGCCATCTTTGAAAATGAACTTTTACACAATTCATTGAGCATACATTATGCTTAACATCAATGTTCAGATCACATGTGTACTAGTGAGTTTAAATGTTTGAAAAACTTACCTGCAAAAACTCTTGAAAATCACAAACCATACTTTAATCTATAGAGAATAGTATGACAACAACAAGCGGTTGCTTCTTACTGTATTGCTTCATGGAAATCCTACTTGAATAATTCATGGTATTTTGACGAGGTGGAAGCACCAATCAGAGCCAAAACCTCGGTATTCCATATTTCCCGACTATTCCATAATACCCTCTTCTCCTCTATTTTAGATCACTATAAATTTGAGTATTCCAAATTTTCAAGTGTTGTAGTAATTTGAGCCCGTAGGTCATAATGATAAATATATTTTTGTTGTATCCCTGTAAAAATCTGTAAGTGCTAGATTCCCCAAATTAAATACCGTTTGTGCGACAGAGACCTACAACCTGTATATGAATTTTCAGCTCAGTCGAATAAGATGTTTAGACACTTGAACCCATAAGTTATAATGATAAATATTTTTTTATTGTGTCGCTGTAGAAAAAACTATAAGTGCTAGATTTACCAAAATCTGTACGGTTCATGCGTATCAACATTCAGCTCATTTAAAACAAGAATTTAGACACTATCGTGCTCACTCACGCACATAGATGCATACACGCACTCATACACATATACGCACACATACATACATAATCATAAAAGTATCAAAAATGAACTCTGAATACCTGAAAACGTACAGAAACACTAAAATCTCAAAGTCTAATTCTTATCTTGTTTACAGTGCTTTCCTTATATGTATAAATATATATATATATATATATTCAGAAGTTAAAAATTGATTTTCAAAATAAGTTCCAGTGTAATATTTTTTGTTTCAGGACTCTCAATAAGAAAAAAAAATACTTTAATGAGGTAGTGAGTTTTTATTTTAGTTCCCATATACTCTGCTTTAATTGTTAAGTATTCAATGTGATGACTTTAATATTGTGAACAAGAAACAGTAAAAGAAAAAAAAGCAATATTATATATAAAACTCTCAAACATACAAAATAAAATAAATAAATAAAGATATACATGATAAAAAGGAACACAAAAATATATAGCGCACGAAAAAAAAACTTTTATAATAAGATTTCTTTGCAATTTACATTGTTGAATACTGTCACCATATTTTAAATAATGAATGATGCTGTCAAGTCATATCTGTCTTTTCGAAATGTAATACACATAACTTTTTTGTGATGCGTTATCTTAGACAGTAATCGATATGGTGTATCTTTATATATATAAAGTAGGGAAAATACATAAGAACGCTTAAAAAATCAGACAAACGATAAAATTACATAAAGAAAATCAGATTATTTAATATTTTTCTTTTTTTTTTTATGTATGTATATATATAGTATATATATACGGTTAAATACGTTTTAATTATAATTATTTTTTAATATCTAAATGAAAATTCTATTCAAAAATTTGTAACGAAAAGCAATTCTTAATTTTCTCCTCTAAACATTATTTCTCTCCAAGTCATTTTACACTGAAAAAAAAAAAAAAAAAAAAAAACTTGTTTTATTACAGAAAATTTCCGTGTACGATAGATAAAATGCATTGACAGAAATTTTCCGTAACAGCACAATAAAAAGAAAAAAAAAAAGAAAGAAAGAAAAGGAAAAGACTAGCCTTTAATAAATTTTCGGAATTCCACCAGTAAGCTCTGCATAGCAGGCGACGATGTTATTATATAACTTATAATACGAACTGATTATATATCCAATATGCCGGATGATAATTAAAATTATGATTTCAAAACGCTATAATTTTAAAACTACTCCTCAGAGCGATTTGATATTTTACCAGACAATCGTGAGGATATGAAATTTCGTTTGGCAAAAGAAATAAAAAGGTACCGTTACTTATCCGTAAAGTATTTGTTTCATGAAGCTCATCTTTTTCTCTTTTCACTATGACTGTAAACACGTATTCTTGTCTTTGTGCTAAAAACGTAGTAGTAAACCCTTGAAAATTTGGATTTTTACCGTTTCAGTACAGAAAAGGAAGTAAAGACTAGCCAAAATTATCAAATCAAAATTTTAGATACAGATCTGTATAATCATAAATGAACATTTTTTTTTCTGATCTGGTTATTACAGGAATATTTACAGCGTAAACATTTATTGGTCTCCTTATTGACTGGACCTCCCTCCGTGTCATTTTTTCCCTGTTGGTGATGTTAAAGAGATAATGTGTGACAAAAGAGTAAGCACGTGCATCGACCTTATTGCGACCATCATTAAAGAAACACTGTCAATAACCTTAAGTGTGTTTGAATTTGTGGCCGTATTTTAAGACTTGGCATTTCATCACGTTGTAAATAATTAAGAATCATACATAGAACACGCATTTTTGTAAGTTCTACGTGGTGCTATATGCAATGCTTTTTCAACAAACATATTGCCTATAATAAATAATTTGGAAATAATAAAATTTTCTTTTTGATAATCTTTTTTTTTTTTTACATCCTATGCATACATACATACATACATATATGTTGAAAAAATCATTGCTTCGGGTTTAATTCCTCTTAACTATTAATGCTAAACAGGAATAAAAAATTAGAAAGATGCGTAAAAAGAATCAAGAAAAAAGCACCTTCTTTTTTTTTTTTTTTCGAATTTATAAAAAAAAAAAAAAAACAATAAATAAGTTTAGGAAATTCAGTTTCAAGAATTAAGAAAACCTAATTTTTTCTACGGTTAAAAAAAAATAAATAAAATAGAGTAAGGTGCGCTCTATACTTTCATAGACCAATCTAAGAAATTTCAGAATTGGTCATAAAGGAATCCGGAAATATGCTTAAGCCAAGATAATGAGGATTAGACAGAAATTCATGTTTAAATGCTAATATATATATATATATACAGTCGACACAGGTTATAACGTACTGTCAGGGGACCAGAAAATATGGTACGTTATAACCGAAGTACGTTATAAGCAATATTTCCAACATAATTTAGTGCCTAACGAAAGAAAAAGGGGCATAATAGCACTCGCAATTATAGAGATTTTAAATAGAATGTTTATGATTTTCTCAAAAAAAAAAAAAAAAAAAAAAAACGTTTTACTACTTACATGTTTATTTAGAAAAATAATCTGCTATTTTTCGTTGTTTTCTTTGATAAGATGACACAGTAAAAATTACATTTTCAATATTTATAATGGAACTTTGCAGAGTCTCTGAATAGTCAGTATGGAATTCAACGAAACTCGATAAAGTTTTAAAGGTATAAAGGAGATATAATGCGATAAAGGAGACATCGAAAGACGGTATCCAAGAAAATATACCGATTTCCAAACCAGAAATACAAGGTTGACATCCAATTTTGGCTTTTCATTCCACTCTAAAAAGTACGTTATAACCGGATTAGGCTTTTGCATAGTCCGTTATAGATGAAGATGTAAACCATTACATTATATAGTGTTTCATTCGGGACCAAGCATCTGAGTACGTTGTAAGCGAAAGTACGCTATATCCCAGGTACGTTATAACCGGTGTCGACTGTATATATATATTAAATTAATAGTGTCTCTGTTTTCTACCGTAATGTTTTTATGACCCATGAAACTCCATTTGCTGACATCGTCAGTTACTTTCTTCCATGAATAAGAGTAAAAAGTAGTTTAAAACTGGTTTTTGTCTATTTATATTTATATTTTAGGAAAGGACGCTTGAATAATGTTCACCTTTTTGTTGGGGCCCTCTGGTCGAGTGGCTATGCCACCACACTGCTAATCGCCTTCGAGCGTAGGTGAGCGTGTTCGATTCCCGCGCTGGCCCTGAGTGTTTTTCCATTTCTTGGTATCGTAATAATCTGACATCGATTTACAAGTGGACTACGAGTCAACATATAAATCTGGTGTATATGTTATCAATAAACAAACAAACAAACATCTTTTTGTTACTGTATGAAGTAAATTTCACTCATTCAAAACTTATGTATCAAGGATGTTTAAAACATAATTTTTGTAATTAATTACTTAAAAATCTAAGTTTCATGTCTAACTGAAAATTTTAAGCTCTAATTTTAATTTACACAATTTTATGTTTTAAAATTTATGTCTAAAATCAATATTTAAAGAATTAAAGACGAGAACGAGATTTTTATAACACGTTATAAAAATGATACAATGCTGAATAAGAAATATTATTGAGAAAAATATGTTGATAAAAATATTTAAACAAATCATAAAATATTTTTTATGACTCTGTTTAAATGGGCAAAAAGCAAACAAATGCAACGTTGAAATTTTTGATATATGCAAATAATAGCAGTTTGAAGATTATTTATCATTAAATATATGGAAATAACATTTAAATTCTTTTTGCAAAAATTAATATTTATATCCCAAAATAACTGCATGAAAATGTGTTATGGGATTCGAAACAAATTATATTTATACTAACAACAAATTTATCAAAATTCTGAACATTATAATTGCATTGAGAAATGCAATTTCTAGTTGTAGATAATATAACTTAACAAAATACAAATATAAATAAATGTATTTCGGAGAAATTTTTTCTTGAATCTGAAATAAACTCAAAAATAAACTACAATAAAATAATATTCAACTTCATTGATAATTAAATATTATGAAATAAATATCAGACTGTTTTATAAATAAAATTTGCATTAACAAATACTTACTTGTCGTAGTTGTTATCATATTAACTTTCCATAATCTTTTTTTACTGCAATATATATATATATATATATATATATAATTTGTTTAAAATGTAAAAAAAAAAAAAAAAAAAAAAAAAAAAAGTATTATATATAAATTATCCGTAACAGAAAAATATAATAAATAATTCAATAATTATGACCATAATACGAACAACTAATTCTTTCATAAAAGAGAATAATTTGTAACATTTTGCTTTATTTATTTCAAAAGTCGAATATATTCGACATATTTGTAAAATTTGAAAATTTGTAATTACATATGCGCTTAAAAATTTTATTTTTTACATTCAGGTTTATGTTTGCCGTTATTGAAACCTCAGATGTTTTTCAATTAGTAAAAATTGAACAATCATATAAAAGAAAAATGCATAACATTTATATATATATATATATATATATATATATATATATTGCCTATGGTACAAAGTTTGCTTTAACTTAAAAAAAGAAAGAGAAGGGGGGGGGGATAAAGAAAGACAAAATCAAATAAACAAAGTGAAGCAAGATAAAATTATTACCACTTACGAAAAAGGTTTTATGATAATGTTTAATGATACAATAAACCTGAAAAGTAATTAAAATATTTTTAATGCAATATAAAAAATTTAGATTTTTCAAATATCTTAAAAAAATTATACAGTTTAAAAATGTTTATGCGTTTTAAAAATGTTTTTCTGTTTAAAAAATTATACTAAATATGAACATATAAAGCATTTGAATAATTATTCTTTTCAGATATATTTCATATTATTCACATTTTCAATTACTTATTTATGCAGTGATTTAGTTTTGCTTAACTGCAAACCTATTTACGTATAACAATATAGATTATAGCGTTCCTTTTAATATCTTAGCGTTAAAGAGAATATAGCACCTTTCTGTTAAACCAAAAGGAAAAATAGTTAAATATATTTATACATTAAATAAAACACAAAAACTAAATATCATACGATTCTCAATGATTGTATAACAGTTTCCAAATGTACTAATCCTTTATAATTATTAATATTCTATACATTTTATTTCCGTGATTAGAATACAAAATGTATCTCATTATCTCATTTTTTAAAAATATTAACCGTATGTATCAGTTGCAAAGCATCCTGAATATTTTATGAAAGTGAAAGTAAGACATGTAGACGAACGAAAGAGATGAACACTTTTTAGCTTTATAGAAATGTGTTAAAAACGCATATCACGACTGAAAATTTTTACAAGACTAAATTACAAAGCGTGACTTGATTGACTTCGTATTATTTATCTATCAATAAATAAATAAATAAATAAACATGATATTTGCCTTTATTTAAGACGAAGTAAACAGAAATAAAATCTCTTAATAAAAAAATCATCGTATCATAATTATTAAAATTCTTTAAAAATGATGACAATTTAAATTTACAACACTGTCAATATAGAAAACTTTGAGTTGGCAAATGAAGTTTTAGCAAATGGTCTGTGTGTATGTCTGTGTGTCTGTGTGTATCTGTCGGTTATCAGCATATCTCAAAAACAAATTATGGCAGAAAGTTCAAACTTGCTATTCTAAATGTGTATCATATAGGGATGCCACACTAAACTTTTCGTTAAGATCAAGCAAATGGTTCGTGTACAGGGACACTCAAAAGTATTCAAATACATTACGTCTATAGGGGAAATTGCAGGTAAGTAGAGTTTAACATCTATAGACTGCACTAAACCAAATGAAACGAATATATACTTTTTGTAATAGAGATAGTCAACAAGGAAAAAAATTGTGTATGTAAAAGCCTCGCCTCTTCCCTCGAGGGGAATAAATTTTCATGATGGGTATCTTTCAAAAGAGTTCGCCAATACCTTTAAAACGAATGTTTGGAACCATCGATCTGCGATAATTTAAAACAAAGTTATCGATTTTATTTATTTATTTATTTATTTTTTTTACTATTAACGAAAAAAAACTTAGATTTTTTTTTTTTTTTTTTTTTTTTTTAATATTGAGAATAAAATGGACTTTTTTTTTTTTTTTTTAGTGTTATACTACTTCTCTGATATGGAAATCGTCTGCATTATCATAAAAGATAATTTTTTTAAATAATAATTTTAATAAATTATTTTTTAAAAACAGAATTATTTTTTAATAGCCGAATTAAATTCTATATAAATGTAGGTGCATTGATGAAACGGGGGGTTGAGGGGAGCAGTAACCCTTCCCCCCTCACATAGAACTAATTATCATATAAAACTCTTTCGAAGCGTAATTTGAATTGTTTAACACAGATGTACATAACAGTATTCGTTATCTTACCTATTAATCTGCAACCTGTATTTATAGTATTAAATTTCAGGGTAAGAGAAAGTCGTCTGAGTGACACACGAGATTATTTTAAATACTTTTTATAAATATGTCTAAATTCAAAAATAGGAAACGATATTTTTTGTAATCTTACACAACAATGATGACTATTGTATTTGTATAAATAAACTAATATGTCCATTATTTCTAATATATTTTTGAATTTATAAACAAATATTGAATATAAACAACTACAATGCATAAGTTATGTAAAGAAAATGACATAATTTATAAGATAAAATGTATAGCTATATCATTTTTAGTTTCAGCTGTTTTTTAACAAGGAAAAGATATCCATAAAATCTATTCTTCAAAGATAAATTTCAGACTACAAACTTTTCTCCATTACGTTTAAAAAAAAAGTAAATTCGGCGAACCATTTTAAATCTATTGTTAAATTGTTACTCTGGAAATTCAGTTACAAAACTTAATCTTGCAGATAAGCGTTTTGAATTCTCCTTCCCGTACATTTTTTTTTTCTCTCTTCTAATGCTACGCACGGAGAGTTCTTTTAATGTAATGAACTCCTCTCTTTTAGTTTATTGTAGTATTTCATTTTATTCAACTCAACAAAAGGCAGGAGAGAAATTAAGTTTCACTTTCGTTGTTGAGAGCACATGCTTGGAATATATACTTTCTAAATCCGTAGACATCAAAAGAAATTTTTACTCGTTTTAGGGTTTGAGGCAATAGCAAAATCGGTATTCTCAATAGTTAATTTCAATGGATTTAGTTATTTCTCTTTCACATTGAATTGCTTTGTGAATCAGATTCTTTTTCGAATGTTAATGCAGCCTTTCTTATTTTATTTTAAATTCTTTCATCACTAGTTTACAATGTCGTGAGCCAAAACAACCTCGAATATACTGCTTTTATTTGATAAAAGTGCTGTATAAAATTTAAAAATTTAAAACTGTCAACATGTGTTTTAATACTTTTTTTTTTTTTTTTAAAGATTTTATTGTCTACTTTCATAATTTATTTATTTATAATTCGAACGTTGAAAACAATTACGTAAACCAATCGTATGTTGACAATTTTATCTTTTTAAATTTAATTAACTTTTAATTAAATTAACTTTTTAATCAAATTAACATTTTATAATCAAGTTTATTTCACACTTTTTATCATTTTTACTAAATCTTGGAAAAGGCATGCGGCAATGAAACATATGTTGTCAAATTTTATTTCTTAATTTTTATAATAATTTTTATAATAATTTTTAACTTTTTTTTTTTTTTTTTAAACATACAAAAGGAAAAAAAGTGTATAGATATATTGAGTGTTTTAATTATTTTACTTTATATTAATAACCTTGTGCAGAAAGTTACTTTGTTCTTGATTAAAATTAATGTTAACATTTAACATGTATGAAAATAATGTAATTTGTTACATATTATAACAACAGATATGTTATAGCTTTATTACTATATTATGCATTTTCAGCACCAATATCTTGCAAAACGTTCCTCTTATAAACGAATCTAATATTTAGTAATTTGGAAGTGCACTTATTTATAGGAACTTTTTTAATAAGAAATTGCTTAAAATTCGGTTTTGTCTTATTACGCACTGAAATCATACATTATCAAGTTTCCGTATACTACAACTTTTATGCATATCAGAACTTAAAATTTCAGCCAGTTAAAGTAGTATATGTTTTTCTACTGAAGAATTCTGTTTATAATACAGTTACAATAATTTTTAAGAGGAGTGCATGGTAATATGTGGTAATGGAGACTAATTTGAATGATTTATTTTTTAATTTATTTTCTTTTTTTCTAGAAGATATAAAAAATGAATGAAATTACATCAAACTACAGGACAACCTTATTTACTTTAAATTATTCCACACCACAGGAAAGATTTCTTTATTAGTTTATTTATGCACAATGTATATGGTCTTAGAGAAAATTTATTTGTACATTTGCATGGGAAAAAATTATTTATTAAAAAAAAACAAACGTGAACCTATTAATAATTATAATTTGAGTTACACGCAATAATGCCATTTGAAAAAAGTTAAAATACTACACTAATTTCATATCGTTTTAATATTAAATCAGCTTTCATGCATAAAATATGAAACTACCGATTCTTTTTCTCTTTTCATTTAGTTTGACAAGAGATGTACATTAAATAAATAATAAACATATTTTTTAGAATTGGGTTTATAAAAGATTAAAATATCTAATTCATAAATTGTATATTTCACACTTGAAATTATTTGAAATTTTATTTAACGTATATTAAATAATTTGCTCGAGGTCTAAACTAAACATGGAACTGCATCATAATTTTTGCAAAAAAAAAAAAAAAAAAAAAAAAAATACTGTTGTACAATGATAAAACATATAATTAAAATACATTTTTAAATAATAAAATTTTAATTATTAAACAGCATACCCCTTTTCGTAATGTAATAATAAGATGCATTTTTATTTTAACATTGATATCTTTAGATATAGAACTACTGTAATCTCTTAGTTTACCTTTTTTGAAAAATTTGTGATCACTATAATTTCCAAAACAGTGAATTAATTAGAACTAAAATTGGACAGTACACTTATCTAAGAAATATCTTAAATAAATTATTTGGCAAACATATTTTTTTTCAAAATGGTGGTCTTTTGAAAATTTTATACTTTTATAAGAAGCCTGTTTATGAATGGATTTGCTTAAAAATCTCTCTCTCTCTCGAGACAGAGAGAGAGAGAGAGAGAGAATTTATTAACTTAATCCGTCATGTCGTTTTAAAAAGGCAGCCACTTGAGAAGAATGTTAACTAAACCTGACTGAGTAGGAAATACTTATTTATATCATTACTAATTATATCATGAATTATAATATGCTATATTCTGTGACCTATAAATTTACTTCTATACTTCTAATATATTGTACATTATTTATAAATTGTTATATATATATATATATATATATATATTCTAGCATGCATTGGTCATTGTTTTACTCTATTATTATTATTTTAATTTAAAAAAAAAAATAACATTTCGAAATTTTGCCTTATTTAAGCGTATGTATACATTTTCGCATTCTGTGGCAGAGAATTCAACGTTGAGCGCAACGTGAGACGGATTGAAATCCTATTCTCGTAGTAAGAAAATACTTCTTTTAGTATCTCCGACGAAAAAAATACGACACTCTGATAAAATGGCGCATTAATCGTAACCGAATACAAACGTTGAAATAAAAAAGGCCAAATGGGCGAAAACTCTTAGATTTTTGAGAGTAGGGTAAGTAGTAAAGGTCATCATACATGCGATTTCACGAATGGATAAAGTGAATGTTTGTGAGATTTAACACTTGTACACATCACCGAATCCATAAAGAGAAGACTTGTTGAATGAAATAAAAAGCTTTTTACGCGCTCAAGTAGAACATAGTTCGACTCTTCAAATTCCGTTATTTTCGTTAAAATAGCTTTGTAAAGTGAGAGATGAATAAAGGAATCTTTGTTTTTTCAGCATATTTTAGGTCATTGTTCAAGTTCATTCTTGCACGTTTTAAATATAAAGACTTAGCTACTGTATATCCTTTCATAACAGTGTTTAGATTAAAACCGGAATCATTTTATGAAAACCTATAAGGACTATTAATAAATGATAAAATTATTATCAAGTGAAAAATTTAGAATATTTATTATTATGTTAAATATTTCTGTTGGTATACAAACTATGAAATTAATCATATGTGCGTATAAGTTTATACACACACACACACACACACATATATATATATATATATGTGTGTGTGTGTGTGTGTGTGTGTGTGTGTGTACATATATATTAGAGTATGCTTTTCTAGCATAAATCTATACAATTTATTGAAATTAGCTGAATAAAATTATTATTTTTTTATTTATTTAGTGAAAAATAGCAATGTTTTATATTAAGTAAGAATATAAAGATATTTTTACAAACACGATTGAAAAGTTTCGCATTTCCAACAAATAAATAACACTGTTGGATTTAATGATTATAAAATTTACGTTAAAAAATAAAAGACTAACCAAACAATATTATAATTAAAGAAATGGGAAAAAAATTAATTACTGATAATACTTTTTTTTTATACAGAAATTATAAAAAAAAAATTAATTACATCCTTTTATTTCACATTGTGAATCAAATTTTATTAATCTTAGCAAAAAGTGAAGACAGCTTTTTTGCAGGATAAGAAAGTGTTAAAAAATCTCAAATAATCTAATTTAAATATTTATTTCGATACCAAAATAACTATAATCTTTAATCATAACATATATTCATCATGAATTCTCTAAAAACAGTGAAAAAATAAGCACAAATTGTAGTAAACTTTTGGACTTAAAAGTTAATGTTATCTGTGTAATTCACAAAACTGCCTTTACAAAAAATATTTTTAAAGGTTTATGCCTAAAAAACTGGTTATATGCTGTTTTGTCCCGAAGTATAACGTCCCTAACCGTACGCGATCTAAATAATTATGGTGTCCGGGACGAGATTTTTTTCAAATTCCCTACAATTGGTTACTTTTTAAAAATATGAAAATAGTACTCAAGCATTATGTAATCATATATATAATAATAAGAAACAGATTGCTCATCGATGGGGAAAAGTGATTCTTTTTTATTCGGGGAAAGACTTTATAATGGCTCCGAGAGTGTTTAGAGATTTAATTTTTGATTCAGTCAATGCCTAATGGCTATACAGTGTTCGCTGATTGTCAATAAATATTGATAAAACAACCTATAATTTTCCTTTTTTAATAAATACGTTTATTAACAAAAAATATATAAGTAACCCTCATTTACATACTGAACACAAACATAAAATAAATTTTAAACGAAAACTATTTTGTAATTTTAAAAGTAATCAATTAAAAAATGTTGAAAATAATGCGCATCCCATTTGTCTTCAGAAATTGTAAGGAAGTACGCGTGAGTTAGTGTGGATGCAAAACAACTTAATTCTTTTAAATAAAAGGCATGACTGAGGCTGCAAAGGTTAGCTAATTGTATCAGCTTTTGCACTAGACAGACTGCTGTTCTGTTACTTTCGTGGGTCGATACCTTAAAACTGGTAAGCATATACTATTTTATGCAGTGAAAAAAAAAATTCGTCCATTATTTGTTCAGAAAACGTAACTGGGTGAAAACAAATATGGCAAATAATCGAAGAGCGTACAATACGAAACTTCGCCGACAATAAAAGTCGATATGTTATCCCATGGGAAAATTTATATCTACAATTACTCTTTACCTAATGTATTTTTCTTTTAATTCCATTTGCACCTTCAGAAAATTCACAACGAAATGCTATTCAGCTTTCTTTCTTTCTTTCTTTTCTTTTCTTTCTTTCTTTCTTTCTTTTCTTTCTTTTTTTTTTTTTTTTTTTTTTTTTTTTAGTTACAGAAAAAAATAAATGTTTTTTTCGTATTTTTACCTGAAAAATAAAATATTAAAAATGTGAAAAATCCACATTTCGTAAATGAGTAGTAATTTAACAATTGCAAATTTTCTGAATGTGAAAATGGAATTTAAAAAATATACAATAGGTAATGAGTAATTGTAGAAACAAATTTTCCCGTAGAATAGCATTGGCTTTGGCTTTCGGCGAGGTTATGTATTGTCGCTGTTAAATTTTGCCGTATTTCTGCGTTCGTACGAAATCAACATTCGTTAATGTTAGATTACTGCATACTAAAAAGGCTTTTGGGTGCAATTGCGTCCCTTTAAATACATAACAATGCTACATTTAAAATTCTTTTTATCAGCTCGTATTTTTTAAGCATATGAATGTGTTAAAAATTAAAAACAATTCACTTGAGATTTTATGACTGTTTTTATTAAACTGTAATGTTAAATTTACAACAAATTTAAAAATTCAAACGATAAAAAAAAAAAAAAAAAAAAAAAAAAAAAAAAAAAAAAAACTTCAATATTTTGTTAAATTTTTATACTTGGTTCCCCCCCCCCCCAAATTATCTTTTTAGAAATCCAATTCATAAACTGATACAGTGCATTTCAATGAACAATATAAAATGAATTGCAGCAAAAAATTAAAAAATGTAGAAAAATATTTTACAAATTATTTAATTTTTTTAAGGAAAATTAAATACTTCATATAGTATCAGTAACACAGTTTTTATTCTTGGCGAAATCGTGTTCTTTAATAAAATCATGTAGCAGTATTCAAAAAAGTATATTGTAAAATGTTCACACAACAATTAAATATATATATATATATATATATATATATATATATATATATTCAAGGAGTACCAAGCCTTTTTAAGATATTTTCAAAATAAATTGTCTGATTCTAATCTCAAAAATCATTATCGGATGTATTACAACATGTTTTGAGACTGCTTTTATACCCGGTAGAAGCATTTTCTGTGTCTATCTGCAGCAAAACAAAATTTGTTTGCTATCCACGTATCCCAGACCAAGTCTGATATCACAAAAGAAATATTAGCAATTAATAAAATGTGTGAAATACACATCTGCACAGAAAATAAATTAAAAATACATAACAAAATCAGTAGATAGATAATTAACTCTAGGTACATAGTAATGCAAATTATATTTAAGTACTTTCAAGCCTGGCATTTATTTTTAAGTTCTTAAATTAATCTACTGAGTTTTAAACAATGTGAAGTGCTTGCTCTCATGCTTTACCGTTTTGGTTACTGGGATTTTATGGTTCTTATATTATTATTATTATATATTTTTTAACTGCGATATTTCTTTTAGACGAGTCTTTGCTTAAAACAAAACCATGATCTATGTGATAAATTTTTTCGCCTAAAATTTTTATTTATTTATTATTATTATTATTATTATTTTAATTTGAAGATATAATTAATTAAACATTTTCTTTGAGTATTACAGACTAAATTTTGCTCGTCTGTTTTTTTTTTTTTTTTTTTTTTTTTTTTTTTCTATTATGGATGTAGGCGCACTTTAACAATTTTAAGCGTAAATGTTTTTATAAGGAAATTGAGAGAAACAACACTATTTTCTGGAAAATAAATTTTAAATGAAATTTTACATATGATTTTAAAAGAAATATACATATTTTTCGATAAAACATATTATTATGGTATTTATTGAAATAGAAACTTCTTCATTCGCGGTAGAGTGAACACACTTGAAAAGAATGGAATGGAAAAATGATTCACTAAATTGTATGGACATTTCTACCTGACTATGTTTATAAAACAAAAAATATTGAGACAAAAATATCATATAATATTTGAAATTTTCAAATACGATACATAATTGCCTTTTAGGAATTTCTGCGAAATTTAAATATTGCATTATAATACACCCCCCCCCCCTTTTTTTTTTTTTTTTTTTAATAAATAAATAAATAAAGTAAATAAAAAATAAAAATTCTGAATAGATTTCTTTCAGCCTTTACGTGGAAAAACGAATTTAAATTAATATAAATAATGATAGAAAATATCTTTAAGATGGCATTCCATAAGGATTTATGCAATTTTTCTTTATTAAAATGTAACATAGGCTTTTAAATTTCTTTCTAAGAAAAGAAATATGAATTATAAGTATGTGCGAATTTTTTTTTCAATTTAATCGAAATGCAAATTCATAAATTAAATATATTTTTTTAAATTTCTAATTTTTTTTTTCATATACATACATATATGTATATATGTATCAATGGCAGTATAGAAATTTCTATCACGCTCGTCGTCTTAGCCATTTGGATTTTCCTGTTTTTTTCTCTGAAATTAGTGTAAACATGGTCAAGGATATTTTAGATTTCACTCTAATGGAGGCATTTCACCAAGACTTATGGCCCTCTAGTAGACAATTAGACTTAACCCCAATGCCATACTACACAATCACTATTTTGTTAAAACACTTTGTAACAAAAAAAATGTAAATGAAGATAACAAAGATGCAGCGACGTATGCGATAAAAAAATTATTTATTTCCGTCATATCAGTTGAAGTTATATATTTAAACTTATGCGGATTTAGTAGCACAAGAAAAAAAAAAGGTTAATAAGGAATATTGTACTAATATCTTGAACAGATAATATGTTTTGCATCTTTAACTTAATTTTCTGAGTTAAAAAAAAAAGTACCTTTAGCTAAACTAACTCAATAAAATCATCTCAGATAATTCTTAATGTATGCTATTGTAAATAAAAAGTAATTATATGATTTCGGAAATGATAATGAAAATATCAAGAAGTTTGTGTTCAAAGTGGTAATGACAATAATAATGTCATTTTTCTTTATGTAAATCTCGTAAGTAAATGCCATAAAAAAGTAAAAAGACACACTGAGAAAAATTTCTGTAACTGACATCTAGAATCTAAATTGTGGCGCTAGAAAAAATAGTTCCATGTCATTCTTATAAAATTTAGTCCCCTTTGAAAGCGAGTTCTAGAAACCCCTGTGAGAATTCTAGAGCGTTTGCCTACATTCTCGAGTGCAAAGTTATTTAAAATTTTGTGTAAATAAATGCGAATACAAGAGGCCGGTTTCAGCAACTATAATCTTGGTTTATTATCCATTTCTAGAAAATCAAGCGAGAATTTCTCGCAATACAAAAGATTCAGAATATTCAAAATATTCAGACTATTGTTAATTATTAATCCAGGAAATAATATTCAATGGATTTCCTTTTTATTTTTTTTAAAGCGATCTAAAAATGAATGATTTTGTTTTTAATTCATTTTAATATAGTGACTAGCGAAGTGGTCCAAACCTGCTAGTTTTTATATTAAAAACTAGCAGGCTTTGCCCGCTTCGCTGGTCACTATATTTAAAGGAAACACTTTTCTATATAGTTTTATGAAAAAAAGAGAAAATAATACTGAAATCGCTCAAAAGTTCGCTTTGGGTTCCCGCTACCTTCGGCAGCGCCTTGTTCGTCCTCGCATTCTGCGATACCTGTCCCTATTGCCTACGACAATGACTTACCCGTGGGCTTCCATTTAGGTGCTTATCATATATGACAATTTCAATACGGACAGTATCGAAAATTTTGAAGTAGCCCTTTATATTTGAATCCTAGTTATATATGAACAACATTATACGTGATGTACATAATATTTGCTTTCAAGTTATTCTCTATATTTATTTGATTTAATCGATCAACCATAGAATGACAGCAATTTCAAGCCAAATATAATATTACAATATGCTATGATCGGCTACTTCTATCGCATGAAACAATTATTATTATTTTGTGGTTATATATACTTCATGCTTAGTTAATAGTAGTTGGTATATAGAAAAATAAATAAATTAATATGTAAACTTGATCATGGTATAGCCTTAATGCCCTTGGCGACTTTTAAATTTTTGTTGCCGTTTTAGACCAAAATATAATTTATGCGATTATTGTTCCTATACGCAAGCGAAGTGTGACGTCACTGACCGTCCGTGGATGCAAGAAAATGATTTCCTATGTTAATCGCCCATTGGATTTTTTGTAAAAAATGATTAAAAATCGAAGAAAATTATTTCTCGATTTTAATCCCCATATTTGGGTACATATATGTATTAGTTATCATGTGCATGTGTTAGATTGAGTTATTTTGCTGTCAAATTCACAAAATTTTAATTTTAAATTTCAAAACTCTGTCGTTCTTGGCGCTTATTGTATTTGGTGATCAAAAACGTAATACGAAAATGTACATGCCAGATGTACATTTTCGTAATATGCATTGTACGAAATATTGTTTCATATTATTCATTACTGTCTAAAAATAAGATGTTAAAATAACCATGATTTTTGAAAGGAATTAAATTATGTTCGCCAAATAATTTGGCGATATTTTATTTTTCTACCAAGGATGACCGATATCAAATCTATTCCGCTACAACATATTAGTATCTTATATTAGATACTTTATTTAGACATTTGAAAACAAATTTGACTTCAAATTATGATAGAATATTTATCATTTCCCTTTTAATCAGTATATTAGTTGGATATTGTGTAAATATCATCCTTTGAAATGAAATGTTTGTGTTTTCAATCGAATATGGAAGTTTGGCATTTTTTTTTCTAGAGTTTTGAAATTAAAAATTCAAATTTTGTCAATTTTACAACAAAAATAACTTAATCTAATGCATGGACATGATAACTAATACATATCTATACCTAAATACGGGGATTAAAATCGGGAAATATTTTTCATCGATTTTTAATAATTTTTTACAAAAAATCCAATGGGCGTTTAACATAGGAAATATTTTTCTTGCATCCACGAACGGCCAGTGACGTCATCACTTAGCTTACATATTTCTTTCTATCTTTCCTTGGCGAAAAATGTCCGATCTACTTCAGCATCAAAATTATAAAAAATTGTCAAGAATTATCAATAAGAAAATACCTTTAATATATTGCTGAATTAACGTTTATGCCAAGCGTGTTTCATCCGCCATACTTAAAAAAAAAAAAAAAAAAATGAAGTTGAGGTATATAAAAAAATGCTGTGATATAAAATTCAGAAGAAATATGTTAGATTTGTAATATTACTATTTCATTTTAAAATTATAAAGTGTCATTTTCTCATCGACCAATTTAACACTTAGTAATTTCTTACTTTTCGCGTGAAAGCATATTTCATTTTATGCTGAAAACAATAAATAAATACATCTCGTAAACTTTTTTTGGCAACAATTAAAAATTTAAATGGCTTATATTAAGTCAATAAGTTTATTATTTTCATATTTTAATTAATTTTAAAGATTTTTTCAATTTTTTTTTTCCTAAACCATCCCTGACCTATAAGGAAAAAAACAAAAAAAGAATGATCGAAATCGGTCAAGCCGTTTACGATTTTATAAAGCACATACAGACAAACATTCATTTTTATATATATAGATAAATAAACAAATAAATCCGTAATAATATATCTACATACAATAAATGCAATACATCTATAAAATAACTATTTATTTATTTATTCATTTATTTTTTCTGAGCATAGTTATTAAATAAAATGCATTAGTATTTTCTTTCATTTTACCCACGCTGTTTTTTTTTTTTTTTTTTTTTTTTTTTTTTTAAGTTAAATATTTTAGAATTTAGTGTAAAACTTTTTAAGTACAAGTTTTTGCTTCAAAACTACTCTATTTACAAAAGGTATTCAGACTGAGAATACCAAATCTTACACTATTATGTCATATATTTGTTTAATTATGTTTAACCATCTTGGATATTTTCACCTTTAAAGAGGCATATTTTAAGTAAAAACATTCCATTATAAAATTGTGTATTTTATACAATTCTTTAGTGAATACTAGAGCAGTCTATAAACTTTTACCTGACAGTATTTACAGTTCCAAAATAAAATTCGTAAAAAAAATCTATTGTTTTTCTTTTTATCTCTTTATTTTTTTTCTTTCTTTTTAAATTTATACATATTTATATGTATTTATATCATGTATGAGTTCATATATAGGATAGCGTAAATAATATATTTATTTACTTAAAAAATAAATAAATAAATAAATCTTTAAATTTATTATTATTATTTTTTTACTTATTTTTATTTCATATTATTGCACGCGCACTTTTTATTTCCTAATTCACAATTATTTAAAAAATATACATATTTAAAGGGAACTAATGTGCAAGTTCTACCTGACGGGACTTAAGTGAAAGTTGTACCTCAAGGGACTAATGTGAAAGTTGTACGTCACGTTGTACCTCACGGTCCCGTGCAAGTTGCACAGAACGAACAAACTATTTCTTTCAACGAAAATGCCTACTAACCCTGGACGATATGTCTAATGTATCGTATCATATTATCTATCGTATTTATCGTAATATAACTCAATACTTATTTCGCTTCTTTCTTCGACTTGTTTTAATACGCATTTTTTATATGCATGAGCAGCCCCCGAAAAACAAAATCATTAAATCATTAAATTCATTTTTTTACTTATTTTTATTTCATATCATTTCACGCGCACTTTTTATTTTCTAATTTAAAATTATTAAAAAAAACTTTTTCGATATCGCTTGTAACGATACTGATTATTATTAATTTTCTTTTCTTTTTCTTTCAATAATAATAATAATAATGAAAAGATTTTTATGAAATTAGGACTATTGTTTTTTTTTTTTTTTCTTTTTTCAAATTATAACATCGCTTTCAAATTATTCAATTATAATTTCGATAAATTTTCGATTTCGACAAATGTCCAACTATCGAAATCGACAACGCAAAAATCCCAGATTGAGACTAATAGGCCCTCAATCCTAAAAAAAAAAAAAACTTTAAAAATTACGATCTTCTAAAATGTTAAGTACTAATTCAATCATTATCTGTAAATATTAAATTAATTTTTTTTAATTAAATCTAGTGTTTAAAAATGTACAATACTCAGTGAAAGATACTTTCACTGCAATACTTTTAATATGATAAGTTTTTAAAATATATCAATATTATAAATTTTTTATATTGCAGTGTGTCAAGCAATTTCCAAAATATTAAATAGATCAATAATTATGAATCATATTTATAAATCACTAGGAATCATATTTATCAATCATTATGAAGTATTTAATATAAGATTTGTGAGCTGCATACAATTAAGATAGTAAAAGATATTTACGCTAAAAATAGTAGACTTCAGAAGAAATGAAAAAACGTATTTTGTGAATATATTTTAAAATTTAAAAAATACACCTTCACCGAAATTATATGTATATTTTTAAAACAGCCACTATTCTATATTATTCTACTACTATATAAATATTAATTTAAGAAAAAAAAATCTTAAGAAATAGTGCTATCAAAATTAATGGAAATCAATCACTGTATGTTTGCTAATTATTGCTATTTAATAGTTTTCATCAATATAATAAAAATAATAAACAGCAGTTTTAGTAAAAATTTAATACATGCATGCTGTTTTCTTAAGTATTTTACTATACATAATTCTAAAGATTTTCTTTAATACAGCAAATATTAACAAAAGAAAGTTTACCATCTAATGAAATATCTCTATACAAACAAATAAAAGTTTCTTATATATTTTACTAATATTTCAGAAAACGTAAGAAAAAACCTACTCAAACTAGTAAAAAACATTCTTAGTAAAGAAAATTTGTTAACTTAACAAAAATCATCTTTAAGCCATAATTATTTTCCAAAAGTGGAAGCCAAGGACCGTTATCTTGAGCATAAAGCAGGGCAGTTTAAATATGCACCTTGTTAAAGAATATAGTTTTTTTTTTTTTTTTTTTCTCTTTATCTCATTTAAGATAGTTTGGATAAAAGACTATAAACTTTTCTAAAATCTCTTAATTGGTCTGTAATCGTTTAAAGTGCTAAACTATTTAGATAAATTTCAGTGTTCTGATTCAAGATAAGACAAGTTAAGTTTTGTAAACTTAAGCTTACGTATAAGATGGGAGAAATAATAATGTTATTAAAAATATGGTTTGAACTTATGTTTTTCAGTTTAGTAAAAGTTTAAAAAGTACATGATGAAAAAATACATTTTTTTCTCTACATCACACTGGTTAAATATAATTAAATTGTTAAATATTTTACTCGCTTATTTTATTTAAAATGCTCTTTAAGTATCAAAATACAGTGTTTTATAAATATTTTTTTAAGAAATTACAAACATATAGTAGAAAACTTTTACCCATTTAAAAATGTCAGCTGTACAAATGTATTTTAAGAAAATATCTACTGCTAGAATTCCTTTTAATAATTCATGGTAGAAAGTAGTTTTTTATCCGTACGGTTTTTAGAGTTAATTGCGGGTTTACATTTTTACAGTTTCCGCTTTTATCATAATTAAAATTACATAAATAAAATTCTTCAACCGGAAGGATTTTTTATTTTAGCCAGGTGTAGTTTAAAGTTTCAAGTACTGTGGTGCTGTACATAATTATTTATCAATATTACAGATAAAAAGAGATTAGTAGAATTTTTATCGTAAAAAAAAAAAAAAAAAAAAAAAAGGTTTTGCTAAATGTGCTGCATCGACACGTTAAGACGGTTTTCTCAGATTCGATATCTGATCAAGACTTTTCTTTTTCTGAAAAAATTATTAAAGTTTCAATTTAAAATTTAATAATAGGAATCAAATTGAAGTAAAAAACATAAACTTAATATGCATAATGGCACCAAACATTTTCTGAATTTTAACATTTAAACCCCTATTCCGACGTTACCCGTGCAGCAAAGTGTAATCGGCCTTTGAATGGCCGCTTACCGACAACAGATGAACTTGTAAACGGCTGATACTCGGAATCTCATCAAGAGCGATGAAACTCATCAGGAGTTCATCTAAAATGTCCCATCTGAAATAGTTGAATCCGATGATCGGAACCTGATGAATTTTTCAAACTGATCCAATGGAAATCCGGTGGAAAGACACGATTCCTATCAAGTTTTTACATGATATGACATCGGTTTGATATCTTTTTTCGGTGAAATACTTCTAATCGAAAACCGATGTTAAATACTGTTCTGAACAATATGTCCATGTTAATACTCGAGAAAATTTCGAGGAGTCGAAAAAAGGCCGATCAAAATACAACCAATCAATGCTACAAGGGTAAATACTTTGTTTATGGAAAGTTTTATAACTTCATAAATATACATTCTATTTTTATAGAATTAATAATCGATAATTAAAGAAGCATAACAAACATACGTTACAGCTATAACGCATTTCAAGTATTATATTTGCAGGGGCATAGCAAATTACTTTTTTACTAACTTGTTACTGGTTCCCTTTGAATCTTTAACACAAAACCTTTGCGGTAATATATGCAACATAACATGATTTTTAAATCCCTGAATTTCCAAATAGATCCATCAATTATTTATTTCGATATTTCATAAAAATTTCTAAGTTCAAAAGCATCTAACTACATTTGTTTCTACAGAGTATGCGTTTAAAAAAAAAAAAAAAAAAAAAAAAAAAAAAGAAAGCTTAAACCTGTGCACAAGAATACTTGGGGCATGTGTCGGATACGTTTCTATATACTGTCTATAGTAGTATAAAAAAAATATGTATACATAAAAAATTTACGACTTATTAGGTTTTTAAAGTCTATATGTAATACGTTTTAAAGAGATTAAATTTAAAGAAACATCTTAAAAGAAAAAGTATTACTTTAAATACATTTTTCAAGCACGTCTAATGATTGTGCTTAGAAATGGGAGAGAGTGAATTATGTTATCAAAAGTATGACAGGCCAAAGATATACATTGTGAAACCTTTTGAAATGTAATTTCTTAAGGAAAGAAAAGTACTTTTAAACCGAACATTTTCATCCTCCTCTCGAAAGAATTCGTATCTTATAATAACAGTACGTGAAAGACTGAAACTACCTGACAGGGAAAACAAGTTGCAGAAATAGCGCAGAATGGCAGTGAGCTCTGCAAATTGTTTAAAGTTCTACAGATTAAATTAGCATCTCAAGATGAAATGCAAGGATTAAAAATACTAATATAATTAACATTTTGTCTCTAGATTACTATACTTAATGTATGTTCTTAATTTACTTCTTCATAGATGCACATTTCACATATTTTATGAATTGCAAATAGTTCACTTGTGAGCTATTGTTGAGCATTACTGGATCGCGGACAAGTTTTGTTTTGCTACAGATAAATACAGAAAATTCTGCCTACTGGGCAGGGAAATATAAATCTAATCAAATTACATTTCGAGTAAATTTCTTGTTAAACAGGGAACAACGCTTCAGGAAAATGAAGGAATCACTTCAGAAAATTTCCTTTTGAAAATAAACACTCCATTAGAAATTGAAGATTAGGATTTTAAATAATTAGAACACGAGAAGAATAAGAGATGTGGTGTTACTCAGTTTTAAAAATTTTCTGAAAAAAAAAAAAAAAAAAAAAAAAAAAAAAAAAAAAGATACATGAAACGTAAAGTATTCATTTCAAAAAGTTTACTTTCAGAAATAAACTTTTTTTTTTTTTTTTTTCTAAAATTGGGCATTCGGTTTCCAGATAATTCGAGTTTTTCAAAAAAAAAAAAAACATTCCAAAAATATAATATTGCGAAATATGACTAAGTGTTTGTATGAAAGCTATTAGCAGGGACCGAAATTTCAACTTAGATTACACTCGCTGAAAAAAAAAGTTACTCGCCACAAAATATGATAAACTTACTCCATTTGTTACGTAAAAGGCGACCAGAATTTTTTATTGAAAAAAGAGGAGAAATTACGTAATATCATTTATTTTATAAGAAAATAGAAGACGTTCAATTTTGAAAACGAATTCATTTTAGAGGACACAAAATTGAAGGAAAGTGATTATAAAAACCGATTCAAAAGCTACTTTATACAAGTGGGACACATTTTTATCTCAAATGATGAATTTGGATCAGTATACCTTAATTTAAATTAATAATATACGATACGAGAGGAAAAGTTCCTAAATTTTATAATTCACTAGACAATATATATTTCTTTTTTTAATTATTAGTTTTTGTTGTATACAGAACTTTTTTTCTGGTATTTTTATGCAATTACATAAAAAAAAAGTTTGTAGACATTTTTTTAGTTAAAATCATAATCATAAAAGAAAAAATAAAATTGGAAAATAAAAAAATAAGATTAATATGGGGCAGATGAAACGATTTATTTTAATGAAGAATCAGTCTTTATCAACATTTTATAAAACTTCTCACAAGTATAACCTAAATTAGTCTTAGTAGTTAATAAATTTTTAAAATAGGTATATAAAGGGGATTTTTTTCACATGTCTACACTTTGTTCATTGAAGAAAACAGTCGCTTGTGGGAGAGTTTTTGCCAGGAGGATATAAAATGAATTCACCTAACTTTTGCATATTTTTGTGAGGTGGTGGTAGTGTTATCATTAAGGCCAGTTGTCTGTACAAAGGCTCTAGGCCTGAGTAGTTGAGTTCTCGATGGGATCTTTCTAAGAGGTTTTAGCCCATATTTACTCTAGTTTCGGAGAAAACAACGGAAAATTCCTAACATTGAAGCCAACGAGAGCAGTATCGAACCCAGCGCCTCAAGTATACCAGTTTCCAGAACACAACCTCTCGATCATTGGAGGACCTATTTTTATGAGGAGTATTATTCATGCAAAAGTGAAAACACACGTCAACCCACTACGTATCAGCCGGAGCATCACCTTCTTAATGATTTCATGACATTTTTTTGTTGGCAACACCGTATACGGTAAGATCTATCTACATTTACATCGAAATTTTACTCGCCTATGGCGATCTGGCGAGTGGAAATTTCGCGCCCTGCTAATAGGATTATTTTTAACTAATCAATCTGAAATTAATACTAGATATATATGTACGCATGATTAGTCAATATGTCTCAAATATTTAACAGCAACGAATCCTTTATTCTCTTCTGATATAAAATATTTTTACTTTCGCTTATCCATATGCCATATATATATGGTAGAGTCAAATTGAGTTTTTGCTATATTTATACTTTTAGATGTTCCCTGAATCAGAAAATCATACGTGTATGTGTGTGTGTCGCATATCAGCATATGTCAAAAATAGATAGTATCAGAAAGTTCAAATTCGGTATTCTAAATGTGTGTCATATAGAGATGCTACACTAAACTTTTCTTTGACATCAAAAAACGGTTCGTGTTCAGAGACATCGAAATACTTTACATCTATAGGAAAATTTTGTTAACCCTTTCAGGACCATAAGATTTCCAAGACTAAATATGTCAATACAACACAATATTTTAGCTATTGTGGGTGTAAAGTAAGAGAATATCACCAGAAAAACATAGCAGGGTGTATAGGTGCCCTATAATTTCATGTGGGAAATATTTTCCCTATGGACCATAAAAGTAAATAAACGAAGAGTTAGGTTTATTATATCGGTATTTTATTTATTACTTTGTAATACAAATTTATTGCTTTGTAATATAAAAATTATCAGAAAATTAAAATAAATAGCTAGTTATGGTATTCTACGAAACAATTTCGTTTACTTGTGAAGCACAAGTAGACATTGCACATAACACATTTATTATGTGTCCTATTTTCTATACTTTTTTTTTATTCGTTCAGAAACACATTTGCTGCCTTGGACATACGTTTTATTTTGACATTCAGTAAAAAAAATATCGATTCAATAATAATTGAACAATCGATAACGATTTTTGTAGAAGGGAAAAATATTTCCCTTGGGCGTGAAAGGGTTAAGTACAGTGTAACATCTTTCAGCCTGCCACATATAGCTTTTGACACTCAATTCAACTTGCAATCTACCCATACAGCACAGAATGTTTCAGTTATGTTGCAAAAAGCTTACAATCTTTCAAAAACGTAACACGTTTTAGTATGCTCTCTGATACCTTTCTGAAACATTAGCCCTTTTTGATTTTCTATCTGGTAAGTGATTGTAACGTTTCTGTTACGTATCTGATTTTTTGTTACGATCGCGGACATTTCTACGTCTTTGAAAGTAATCGGAAAGCAATCTGAACGTTTTTAAACGTTTCGGAATTGTTTATAATGTTTCAAAGTTATATGATTGTTACGTTTGGGGAACATTTTGTGCTCTTAGGGTATAATAAGATATTAGACCATGCACCATATGCTATAAATATCATTTAAAAACAAAGTTCGTTTCAACTTTTCGGGGGTAATCTGAAAATAAATCTAGTATATTCTCTTTAAGATAGATAATTAAAATATCAAATGTTCTGGAAGAAAATTTTGTACATAAACTTGGAAAATCGATTGCAATTTGAAGGAATTGAGTTTACATTTACGATAGCTGTGTGCAATATTTCTGGTAATATCGTGATTTGTTGAATAAATTTTAAAATATCTTGCACACAAGTGCTAAAATCATGTACCTGAGAAAAAGTGCTAAAAAACAGTAAATTATTATTATTATTATTATTATTATTATTAATCTGGTGTGTCCCTCACACGACTTTCCCTTGCCCACCCTGCTTTTTAATACTATAATGATAGATTGTATATTAAGTCTTAAGATCAATAGCGTCAGATAATGAAGTTCGATATGCTTTTAAAATAATTTAAAAAAGGATTAGGAACAGTTTTTTTTTACATGTAATTCTGTGTGAGGGGAGCACCCCAGTTCAAATAGGTTCGCACAATTATTAAAAAATTAAAAATTTTTAAAAAAAATTAAAAATTAAATTTTAAAAAATTAAAAAAAAAAAAACCAGGGTATTATTAATTTGCCATCAACTTGTCAGTCTCAGTCAAATTTTTAAGTGAATCTAATACGAAATTTATAATACCAAGTTTGAATTTGTTGCAGTTTTTTTATTTTTAAGTTATGCTGATAATATATGTACATACAGATCAACCGCTAAATTGGACTTTCACAATTAGGGAACCTCAAAACGTGATAGTAAAAAAAAAATTCAGAGCTGAAGTTTACAGTGTTTGTATGAAAAATTAATTTTGCAGAATTAGTCGACATAGATAATGTATAAAGCACTTCCATCAATTACATTCAATAGAAAAGAATATTTTGCCTAATTCTGGGTAGCCCTGTATATTGTCTATAATCAATATGCACTATAAACAATACTGTTTATTTAAAATTAGTCTTATTTGAAAAACATCTAACACAAAAGTAATTACAATTTCTGCAATTTCCAAGTATAGCCCCAATATATCTAAATACTTTGGGTAGTTCTGTAAACGAATGACTAATGATTTCCATACTATAATCTACACAAAACATGCTTTTATGAATACAATAAATTTTGTTCATTCCGTTTCGTTTGAACTAGCCTATAGCTATTACACTGTACTTATCAGAAATTTACTCATAGACTTAATATATTTGAATTCTCCTGGATGTAACTGTTCAAGAACCATTTGCTTGATCGGAACGAAAAATTTACTGTAGCATTGTTATATGATACACATTTAAAGTACCAAATATGGACTTTCTGCTATTATTTTACTTCATATATGCTAATAGCAGACAGGCACACAGACACACACAAATACACCACTAAAAATATGATTTCGGGATTCAGGAGACGTCAAAACGTTTAAATGTAACCAAAACTCAATTTAGGAGATTTAATCTAAAAACAATATTTTATCTATCATATATATTGGTAAGAGAAAGAAGCAATAACATAATTCTATCAAAATGTTAATAATACGCAAGATAATGATGTCGAAAGAAACTTTAGCCGATCTGTTTTGAGAAACATACTTCACTTTTGAATGTATGTTATTCCCGATGTACAACCAATATGTCATTCCCCCCCCCCCCATTATATTACATCTAAAGATTACTTAAAAGTGTACGAAAACAGGGCAATAATAGAATTGGATCAAAATGACAACAATACCCAAGTACCCAAGATAATGTAAACATAAACAAAACATGCTATCACATGCACATGGGACGTTGGCGCGCATGCTAACAACAGCCGTCATTGGATCAAAATACCAGCGGAAAGAAAATTACGGTTTTGGTTGGAGGATAAGTGAAGGAATGAGTAGAGAATCTGACTGTCTCTAAGTGTAGGTACAATAGCAGGACCGCAGAAATGTCAAATTTGTAGAACTAATTTAATCAATTTTTAAATAATGTGCACATCTTCAGACCAGAACATTGCGAATTTGTAGATAATTGAATATTATTTTAATTTTAACATTAAATTGAAATTGCTCCTCGTTGATTAAAACGGACTTGAACAATATCTAGCTATGGGTCTAGTTAACGGTATCTAGCCCACAGTCTATGTTGCTATATCTGTATTATATAAGAAACTAAACTTAAATTCTATATCGCTAAATACACTTATATTTTTCAACATACCTTTCAGAGAGTTAAATATTAGAAAATAAATAAATCTATACATATAATAAAATAAGGTGTTTTTGTGTCATTGTGTATGTATATCCAGAGCTTTTTAGGAAAATGGCTGATCGCAGAGCTACACACATTATTTGCATGGAGGTTCGTAATGACCTCTTATGATTCACCTCGAAACTCGATTTTCGAATTTTCGATTAGGTTTTTATTTTATTTTTATTTTTTATTAATTAAAATGTGAAAATAATAGCACTATAAAGGGATTTCGTGAAATTACCCCCCCCCCCTCTTCTGGGGCTGGCGGGGGCAAAAAACAAGCTTGAATATACTCCAGATTACCTTAGAATGATGAATTTTGATGAGTGTGTGTTGATTAAGTGTACGCAATATGCACTTCGATGGGAAGAAATTTTGCGAAACTTTCAACATTGCCGTAAGGGAGGGGGAGTAAAAATTAGGTAACGTACTGCCGAAGGCATTGGGGCTCGAGGATTCTAAAAGTGTAGGGAGCAGGAAAACCAATACCGAAGGTAGCGGAAACTTTAACTTACATTTTGACTGATTTCTTTTTTTCTTTCTATGTTTTTCTTTTTTCAGATTTTTTTTTTCTTTTTATTATTATTGATATGAAATATTCAGAATTCATTTCGATATAATGACCAGCGAAGCGGGCAAAGCCTGCTAGTTTCTGATAAAATAGCCGTTTAAATTTTATCCAAAATTTAATTGTTGCCAATTTTTTCGACAGAATTTAAAAAAAGTACATTTACTTATAATGAGAAAAATAACTTAGAAAAATTATAAAATAAATTTGATATATCAGTCGTATCGTTACAAATAAGGTACTAAATGATAGGGGAGATTTATGTGCATCCGACGTATCAAACAGCTTATCGATAGGACAATTAGAGTTTTCAAAATTAACTAAAGTATGAGTTTTAGGTGGCAACAGCAGAAGATTGTAATGGAAACCGTTTGGAGGGGAAAAAAACCTGCTACTCATTAAGTCGCATGTTCTAGAAGTGGGATTAAAAATTGCAGTTTTATTTTTTTTTTATTTTTATTTATTTTTTTTTTTTTCAATTTTCTCTCGCGAACACAAAAATATAATATACAGCCTGCACAACACAAGACCCAATTGCGGTTCAAATTTCATCAATTTTGGTTAATAAACAAAAAAGTTACATTTATTTTATTATTTTTATTTATTTATTTATTTATTTATTTATTATTATTTTTTTTTTTATTAAATTTTATTCTAACTTTGAAAAGGTTTATGTGATACGATATATTAAGAACTTGGGTTTTAAAAGTTTTTTTTAAATAGATTATTTAAATTCTATGAACCATATTTTTATTTTATCAGTTTCAGTAATAGATCCTCCTGGGCGATTGTTTAAATTTTAGTATTGAAGTACACCGAACGTTTTTCGACAAGAAGTTTAATATAGCAACAACCATTTTAATGTAAGTAGTGCATCGAAAATAATAATAAAAAAATATATATAAAGTATTACAAGAAGAAAAAAAAATATTAAAACTAAATAATAGTCACATAAAGGATTTATTTTTATAGAAAGTTTATAGAAAAAATGCAGTTTTAAAGATAGCAAATTTATTTCAGCAAGCACTATTTTAAACCTAAAAACCGTTAAAAATATAAACAGAATTGGAAGGATTCTTATATATAAACAAAAAAGTGTATGATAAAATTATTAGCAAAATAATCTTCCCCTTTTCATACACACACGTACACACACACACACACACACAAAAAAAAAAAAAAAAAAAAAAAATCAGTCGCTAATATGGCGACAAAAATTCAAAAGCCGTCAATGGAGCAACATAATAAAGTTGTGTAGCACGATAATGTTCATCTATTTATTTTTTTATACATATACTAATCAATATTCTAATTTATCATACAGATAAATGAGCCTCTGTGTGTGACTGCACTTGCACGCTGTCGAACAGAAATATTTGATTAATTCAAATTAATATTTAAATAAATAAATAATAATAAAAATATGTTTATTGGGAAATATATATAACCACAAAGAGATTAGTTGTCTAAAATACGGCAGAAATAGCGCTCATAGCATATTGTTACAAGGGATTAAGTTTTATTGTTACAAGAGATTAAGTCTAAAATGGTGACAAAAATTCAAAAGTCGCCAAAGACAACTATATTAAGGCTGTATTATGACCAGGTTTACAAAACATGAATTATATATAACCACAAAAATTAATTGTCTTGTGCGACAGACGTAGCCGGTCATCGAAAATTGTTACACTTGGCGTGAAATTGCTGTCATTTTATGGTTGATCGGATAAACAAAATAAACATAGGAAATAACGTTAAAGCAAATATTATGTGCAGCACGTATAGTGTTGTTCATATGTAACTGGGATTAAAATATAAAAGGGATAAATTTTTTTTCGATATTATCTATTTCGAAACTGTTACCTAATAAGCACCTTAATGGAAGCCCACTGATATGGCATTGTCCAAGGTAATAGGGACAGGCGCCCGAGTTTTAGCGGATGAAAAAATCGATGCCGAAGGCAGCAGGGACCTGAAACGAGCTTTTGAGCAATTTCAGTATTTTGTTTTATTTTATTTTTATAAAGCACTATAGAAAAGAGTTGCCTTTAAATTTAGTGACCAGCGAAGCGGGAAAAGCCTGCTAGTAAATAAATATTAGTACATATGTCTAATCATGAACAAAACTTCAGCGCATACATTAAAAAAAAATTCCAAGATATTAAAACTTACTTTTAATAATGCACTATTCCAAACCTTTTTAGAATATATAAAAACAAGTGAAATAACGAAGGAAATACACATTGGAAGAAAAAAAAAAATGTTTACGTATATAAAGTTTTAAATATTAAATATTTATATTTATGCGATTGTAATTAAAGTCATGTTATAAGGCATGCTAGTTTAAACTACTATATAGGAAAAATATGTCCCATATTTAAAAGATCTTAACCCAGTTTTCTGCATTCATAAAAAAACAGCTTAAAAATTATTTCAAAGAAAAACTTCATCGGGTTAAAAATTAATGCAAACTCGTTCGACAAAACGGATTGTTACCCGACCTGATGCATGACTATTTCTAGCATCCATGCGTGCGCTAAAATATATCTATACTTTATATGTCTGAGTAAGGAATAACATCTGTTTCCGTTATTTCTTTTAAAAGAATTTTAGCAAATAAATGATATTTTATCACAGAAATCAAATACTTTCCAATCGTAACAAAAGAATTATTTGAAGTATTAAGAAAAATAAAAAATAAAAAAGATGTTATCATCATTTGAAACAACAGACATATCTTTTAACCTGAATTATTATCTCAAAAACACTCTTTATTTTAACAAAGACAGCATTTCCTTTCTAATTTTCATTATCTTCATCTAAATGAATGATGTCATTTTTTTTTCTCCTCGAAAAATAAATGTTACATGAAAATAAGCTGAAAATATGATATATTCATTTGTAAAATATTTTATACTGAAAAAACGAAAATTGTATTTTCCGTTTCATTTTTCATTTTCTTACAATACGACATACCTAATATGAAACTAAATAAAGCAAGGAATAAATGTGTATCAGCAGCGCTTCATAAATCATCATTAATTCAACCTACGATAATATCTTTTATTTGATATTTGTTGTTTTATTCACTTCACTGTTTATATATTATCGTGGGTGTTTGTCTGTTGAATTAAATTCAAGGTGGGATAGTGCTGATGTATCGACTGTTTTTATTTATTTATTCTATGAACTGTAACTATTAGTCTTCGGAGATTATATTACTTTGTAATTTAGAAACAATATATTTTTTTTATTATAAAAATATATAGCTTATTGTCAAAAAATCTTTCATTTCCAACTTTTTGGTCTAAAATTGTTTTTAATGAACTTTTTTGTTATTAATTTCTCAATGCTAGCTTTCGACATTTTTCTGTGGGTTCATTCTCGTTTCATGGTCTTGTTTCCTATAATACTTTAAGACAATATTCAAGGAATAGTGTTATGGCAAATTTGTTGTGTTTTTTCATACTTTATTAAATTTTTTAATTGTTAATTGTTAATTGTTTTCATTTCTGTACTAAAGTCTTCATAAGTTATTTAATTCAATTATAAATTAATTCGTTTTGGTTATTGTTGATTTCGGTGGCTTTTAATCTTCTGTTAATATTTATATACTTCTGTTCTAATATTTATATACATACTAGCAGGCTTTGCCCGCTTTGCTGGACATTATATTTATACCAGTTTTCAAAATTCCATATCATTATTATCAAAATAAAATAAATAAAATAAATAAATAAAAATTCACTGAAATTAGACGAAACCTAAGTTAAAATTACCACTGTGTTCGGTAGAAGTTTTCCCGCACGCAACGTGAGTTATCTGGGTCCCCACTGCCTTCGACAGCAATTTACCGGCTTTTTACTTCCCCTTTCCGAGCGGGAAAGTTTGAAGTTTCGCGAAATCTAACCAAAGTGCATAAAATTACTTGATCAAAACTCAGAGACACCAAAATTCGCCATTTTAAGAAAATTTGAAGAAAATTAAAAAGTGAAAATGTGTTTTTTGTCACGCTTTCCCCAAAGGGTGAGGCTAATTTCGCAAAATCCCTTTAAATAGCCTATTGCCTACACATAACCAATTGACACATGAAAAAATTGGTTTCCTGAGATAATTAAAAGCTCAGTTATGTTTGAAAACATGTTTTTGCCTCCAGAAGCTCTTGAAGGGTGGGAAGGGGGATTAATTTTGCAAAATATCTTTATACTACGTGTTGGATACGTATACCCGATCCGCACAACAAAAACCGCTTTTCTAAGATAATTTTAAGCAGATTTAAGCTTGAAAAGGTGTATTTCACCCCCCCTCCCTTTCGGTGTAGAAAGTAATTTCGCAAAATTACTTTATAGTGGGAGTATTAGGTACGCATATCCAACCGACGCATCAAAAAATCGCTTTCCGCATATAATTTGTAGCAGATTTAATCTTGAAAACGTGTTTCTCTCCAAACTTTAGGAGAGGAAAAATTTCAGAAAATCCCTTTATAATTCGTGTTAGGTATGCATAACCAATCCATGCATAAAAAATAATCTTATTGAGATAATTTGGAGCAAGGTTGCCTTTTAAAACATATGTAATTCCCCGCAACCCGAGGGGATAAGGGTAGGGAATTTCGTAAAATCGCGTTGCAAGAGGTATCGGATACATATAAACAATTTACGCACCAAATTTTGTGATCGCAGATCCCATAGATTTCACAAGACAAATTTAGCGCTAAAAGGGGCGGGTGGGGCTCCAATTTGCACCCTCGTATCACCTCACCCCCCCCCCCCCAAAAAAAAAAAAAAAAAAAAAAATCAGGCGTTTTTTACCCATATCTCTAAATCTAATTTAAAAAAAATTGTATAGTTTTAAGTTGGGTGAAGACCTAAATTCCTACCAAGTGTCGTTGAATTCCTATCCAGCCGTTCCTGCGTTATACCCGGACAAAAATAGCGTTATAGACATATGCACACAACGATACACACACACGCACACACACAAAATTCTGAAGTCATTTTCGACTTTCATGGTGTGTAAAACGTGAAGATATCGTAAAAAGTTTTGATTCTGCCAAATTTACAGGCAAAAGTCTGATTATATATACACACACACACACACACATATATATATATATATATATGTTTTAGGGGATCTAGAAAGTAACGTCGTTTTTGCACATGTCGATATTCGATTGTGATTTGTTAGCTTAATGTGTTCTTAAACTTGCCAAACACATTTCATCGTTAGAGTGAAATGTTTACTTGCAAAAATTAAGGCTCAACTTTTTTACGATTTACAGTGAAATAGCAATCTAAAACCAGAAGAAGTACATGTTCGACATTGTAGGCTTTTTGAGTTTCGCAAGGAAAGTAGCACAACAATAGCTATCAAAAACATTTGCGATGTTTATTACGCATTGTTTGTTTTGCATTAAACGTTCGTAAACTCAATGGTGGCCTTTCTAAGTCAAAATCTGCTAATTTACACCTTTTGGACTTGTATTGATTAGGAAGATTAACAACCTTAGACATGACAAAATGCAATGATATTTTAAGCGCAGAAGTGGAAGCAAATCCGAGTCAGGCATTAGAAGAACCTTCAAACGTTCTTAATGAACATTGATCGACCACTCAAGAACATTTGCAACAGATTGGTAAAGTAAGCAGATCAGTTGTATCTTGCATAATTTGTTCGAAGAAGCTAACCAATATATACCATATCCAACTTATTGCTTCAACGATCCAATTCAGAAGAGCTTTTTGATCACTTGATTACTGGATATGCAAAATGGGTCCTTTATGATAATCTAATAAACAAAAGGCAGTGTCTCCGAATGAATCGCCACAAAATACAGTTCAATCAGGTTTACAAACCAAAAAGACGCTTTTGCCTGTTTGGTGGAGTATTAGGGGAGTTGTTCATTTTGAAGTGTTGAAACCGGGACAAAATGTGAATTCAGACATTAATGTGAACAACTGTATCGAATAAATTGATCTTTAGTTGAAAAATGCCCAGTGATTGTAAACAGAAAAGGCGTTATTCCGCAGCATGATAATGTAATAGTGCGCTACGCAAGACGAACCCTGGAAAAAAAATAATGAAATGCTGTAGAAGGTATTCCCTAACTTACCATACTCTCCGCATATTGCATCATCAAATTTCCTCTTTTTAGATCTCTACAACATTTTCTAAGTGTCAAAAAATTTGAAAATTTGAATGATGTCCAAAATACAACAAACCAACAACAATGCCAAAATGCAACATTGCTCAAAAACGAATTGATTCGCATTGAAAACTTCCACGTGAGATATTAGAAGGATGATGATAATGAGGGTGATTGCATCATTGATTTAAAATAAAAACTTGTTAAAAATTGATTTGTTTGAATTTATTGTGAAACTAGTTGGCATAGGTGGACTCTGCTCAGTTCCCCATCATATATATGTTCTCATAAATTTCTAGTACAGGACATTCTCTTAACATGATTATTATGTTAAGATAAATGAATTTGACCAAACGATTGACACAGTGACAGAATGAAATCCCCGCCTAATAGGCTATCCACCGTTCACTTCGATTTATCTTATTCTAATCTATTAATTTCCTTTATTCGAGTCAATTTCATAGTTTAGTTTTCATGCTACTATTTCCAATGCAACAATCCTCAAAAACGAATAACTTACGAAATTTTCCTGTTGGAATATTTGTAGCCAATCATGTTCAAACAAGTATCATAAATGCTATTTTGAAGTTGTCCGATACATTTATGATCCTCAAAATGGACGTTTATGCTCGATTTTGCCCTATTCTGCCACTTTAAGTAAATCGTAAATTCCAAATAACTTACGAATTTTTTAAATTCAAAAATTCATAGTATATGATATTCTTGCCAGTATCCTAATAATATTTCAAAAGTGGTCTGACATCTTTACGATGTAAATATCCCTCAATATTGAGGTTTATGTGAAATTTTGCCCTATTCTGCCATATATAAATTTCCAATAACTTAAGAAATTTTAATATTTGGAAATTCATAGTTAAGGATTTTCATGCCAATGTCCTAAATAATATTTCAAAAGTGGTCTGATATCTTTATAATGAAAATATCCCTCAATATTGACGTTTATGTGAAATTTTACCCTATTCTGCCATGTTAAGAAATTCGTAAATTTCCGATAACTTATGAAATTTTTATATTGGGAAATTCATAGTCAATGATATTCAGGCCAGATCCTAAATAATATTTCAAAAGTAGTTTATCATCTTTACGATGAAAATTTCCCTCAAAATTGACGTTTATGGGAAATTTTGCCCTATTCTGCTATGTTAAGGAATTCGTAAATTTCCAATAACTTGCGAAATTTTCAAATTAGCATGTTTATAGTTACTGGTGTTTTTTCTGGCATCAAAACTAATATTTTAAAACTTGTCTCACATTTTTAACCGTAAACATTTTCCATTTAATGCACGTTTAAGTGGAATTTTGCCCTATTCTCCCATGTTAAGATAATCGTAAATTTATAATAACTTACGAAGTTTTTTAATTCGAATGTTGTAAATTAATAGAGTTCTTGCCTGTTTTGAAAGTAATATTTTAAAACTAATCTGACTACTCAAGATAAATTTTTGCAATAATTTGTTCTTAAGATATCGTGTACACAGACTAACATACTAACACACTAAAGGACTAACGAACTAACAGACACTCTACAGACGGACACCATAGAAATTTTGTCATTTTCGGAATCCTTACACTTCAAAACGTGTGAAAAAGTCAAAAAATGGAGGTCGAAAATTTTCACGATTACCTAAGTTCCCATTCCAATAGGAACTACAAACGACACTACATTACGTATGTTTAAATACATAAACTAAGGTACTTATAAAATTACATCAAATAAAAAATTAAAAAATTAACTATTTAAATTACCTAATTAAATTAACTTTATTTATTGAATATAAAAAAAAATATATTAGTGAAGTTAATTATTTAAATTAAAAATTTCAAGTGTTTAGAACCTTTAAAAGCGTTTGCATAGTCTAGAAAAGGAATGTTATTTAGTGTTATTACGCCTCATTGGTAAAAAATGGTTCAAATATTTTGTTAAATCAAACTGTATGAGTGCCGTACCAGATTATGCTACATTGAAGTTTCAGTTTAGAATAATGTATGCATATTGGCATATTTTACGTAGGTACACGAAATTGTTACATTCTTGCAATTGACAGGGTAGAAAACATATTATAAGATAAGACATGGAGTTTAATCTAAATAAATGCCCCAATATAGACTGTTCAGCAAAATTGTTAGATATATCTCTTATTAAATCATCTGTTGTGATGGAATATCCAGATTTATATTTGGATCCAGATATATCTTATTGAATTATTACACTGATTACATTTTAATATGTCGGCAATTTTTAATGTGTTTTATTCCCCCCCTCCCCCATTAAAGTATATTTCGTTCCATATTCACAACGTTAGAAATAAACAAATATAAATAAAAGTCATAGAAGTTTTCAACTACGCCACTTTTATTTTACTTCTGCCAAATTTGTCTCCATATCAAGATGATCTTGAATATCTTGTATGTCATAAAAGTGATAGCGTAAGGAGGTCAATGTATACATGAATTAAACATTATTTTTGCATATGTCTGGCAGTTGTTTACTTAAACCTTCAGACAAGAGTCCTTTTTTTTTCATACATCTGTGGATGATAACGGTGATTATGTGTAAATTTATCTTGCTGAAAATCACTAGAAGTGCAAGAATGCGGAATTATCTTTGCGTTCTATAAACGGATTAGGGAAAGTAATTTTTACTGAGAAATACTTAAGAATTTCATAAGGTTCATAAACTTTTCTTTCATCATAGTACAGTAAAATCAATGCATACAATATCAGTAATAAGTTTCTTTAAAAGTAACAAAAAAAAAAACAAAAAAAAAAGGACTGTTGTAAGTTTACAAGAATGTTCTATGCAAAATTGTTAAAAATATTATCAGAAGATATATGCATTTGTAATATCGAATGTAGTTCAAATCAGTTTAAATTGTGATCTTACCAAAACAAAATATAATTTTTAACATCAAAATAATTTAAAGGAATAAGTGCATTTATAATAACAATTCATTTAAAATGTACCTGGAAGTAGATATCATCTCGCCAAAAAAATACTTTAGTTAATAATTAACATAATAATGAAAATATTGTAACGATATTTTAAAGCCACATTTTAATTTGTGAGAAATGAGATAGTATTATTCGAATTACTGAATATTTTATTAAATTACTTAGTAATAATTATATTTCAAGCATACTTGAGACACAAGGTACCATCCTCAATTTTGTCTGAATGAATTAAGCTCTAGTGGCCTGTTGAAAAATGTCTCATGTCATACCTTTCCAGATTCTCAACATTTGTTCAAAACATCATTATGATATTTTCAAGGAAATTTGTGGTCGATTATCAATGCACTTAATGCAGATAATGTTGAAATCTAGGTTAACATTACATAATGTTTTAAAAATAAACATTGAATAACAATGCAGATAACATGCACAAAAAAAAAAAAAAAAAAAAAAAAAAAAAAACTGTGGATTTATTTTTGAATTCTATCACAATTTAATCAACAATTTATTATATATTTTTAGTTTAACTCCAATTGTACGAAAAATAAAGGTAGAATAACGTTGGAATATGTAAAAAAAAAAAAAAAAAAAAAAAGTCTGAAGCAGTATTCTCTTAGTTATGTGTATCTTAATCATTGAACATGCGTATTAGTAGAAATACTTTTAAAACAAATCATCAAACACTATCTTTAAACAATTTTGAAAAATATTTTCGTTATAAAAATTTTCCAAAACTAGTAGAAGTTTTTAAAAAAAATTAAAGTTTAAAAAAATTCAATCCAAAAAAATTACCTAAATAACGTTTGGCTAAATATTTTTAAATACCGGGCAAAATGTCCGTATAAAATTTAAAAATTTATAAAACCGGAGAAGTAACCGAAAAAAAAAAAAAACGGTTGCAGAAGTGGCATCGCTAGGTCACAGGATTTTTTGACGCAGGAGGAAAAAAAAAATCTCTAAAAACAGCCGATAGATGGCGGTGCTAGGAGCGATTTCGATGGAAATTTGAAAATGAGACGATTTTATGATTTCCAATCCACAACCATTCGTTCAACTTTATGAACCGTGTACGAATACTGTGTCAAGGGATAAAGCTATGTTCGTGAAGTTGTTAAACGTGAACCAGGTATCAGAGACATTTACTTATCCTGCGTAATTTCTGAGTTTAGAAAAACGTGAGTAGTACAAAATGGCTTTTAACAGCTGTAGGATTTGTAAAATTTGTTAAACGTTTTAAAGAACCTGTGGAGTCCTGCATTGGATCGACTAAATGTTTTCTCTTGCAGGTTGTGTTCGGGTCGAACCTTTTGATTTATTTTTCATGCAGGGCGTATTCGTGCTGGGTTTAGTTTTCAACGAGTCGGGTAAACTTGAAAACGACAGTCAAAAACTTTTTAACATAATAAGCTGAAATTTGTTTGATAAAATTATAACTGTATGACAAATGTAAGTTGCTTTATATATATCCGTTATTAATTAGACGTGTACACAAATTATTATATTAAAGTAAACAGACATGTCGGAACATCAAATTATTATTATTATTATTTTATAAAATATAGCAAGCAGCAAGCAACAAACTAGAAACATTATACTGGAAGCCTATATTTTTAAACTTGGAGTACATAACACACATAAATGATGAAGTATTATAAATCCATTTTTCAGATGCTTTAATTTTTAACTGAGTGTATAAATAATTGCATTTTTATTTCTTTTTAAAGTGATTTACCGTCGACAAAATTCTCTATTGTGTGTTCAGATTGGTTTTCCAGTTGATGATTTTATTTTTCTTTGTCGGGTTCAGCTCGGGTTGATTTAAAATTCATCTGTCGGATTCGGGTCGGGTTTACTTCGGGTTTACCTAGACCATTGGTGGACTGTGTGCGACCATTTTTAGGGAAGACACGTTTGCCGCGCGTTGCTGTAGAAATAGAAGAAGCCCCAGCTTCAGAATCGGCTGCAAGAAATAGCTATATTCATGATTCTGCCAGTTGATTGGGATTACTACCATCCTCGGTATGCAATATTCTTCATGAATTTCTTGACCTGTACAGTCATTAAAGTCGTGCCAATAAACTTTCAACAGCGGAAAACGTACAGATCAAAGCATTTACAAGATTGCTTTTCCAAAAATCTTGTGGACAGATGAATCTAATTTTCATTATTTACCGTTGCAGATTCCGTGGCATCCTCAGTTTTTATATTTGGATCCGGCAGACTTCTGATTATAGGAATATTTCAAGTCCTTGATATATCGGTACAGTTCATTCAATATGTTGGAACTCAAAAAAGGTGATCGGTCAAAAGGTGCATACATCATAATTACTGTAGTCTACCGTTGCTGAATTTGTGACGTGTCTGTAATTTATACCCTGTGGTGATCGGCATGTGAAACACATACTGCTGTAATAAGCGATTTGGGGACATTCCGTTCGTTATTTGCGTACCTTTCCTTTCAATTTTGCGCATCAGCCAGTGGCGGATCCAGAACTTGACTTTTGGGGGGGACTAAGATTTTTCAAAGTGTTATTCTAGACCAATAAAGAATTTACAATTGCAATATTCAATTGTGAATGTCAGTGTTTTGGGGGGGAGGCTTCAGCCCCCTAGCCCCCCCCCCCTTAAATCCGCCACTGGCATCAGCGCCACACATTGGCTGCTTTTTGGGTTTATTTTTTCCTATTAAAGAAAGAAAAAAAATCTTTAACATAGCAATGCTATCCCTGCAAACCATTTTTTATTTCCGTTATTTTTCCGGATTTTGTGAATTTTTAAAATTTATACGGATTTTTTGCCCACCCGGTATTTTAAAATTACGATGTGTAACCTAAATTCAAAATCAGTAACTGCAGATTTCGCAAAACGTAATATTTCTGCTTAGAAACAAACTTATCAATGTGCATATTCATTATAGAACAGTCAATAAATTCCATGATCGTTAAATGTAGTTCGAAATATCTGTTTCGTTTCTAAGGTAAATAAAACCGACATTTAATATAGATGTTTTATTACAAAATGGTAACTTCTTTTGACACTAAATTTTCAAGTTAAAATAATTAAAAAGCATCGATTAAAATGAAGTTAAAGGCCAAAAATATTTGAATCATTTAACAGTGCGATAAAAATTGGTGTCAACAGAGATATGTTTATATATATATATACATATAAATTTACATTTAAAATTGCCTTTTTTATTCAATGATATATGATTGTTAATTATAATTATGTTATTAAAGTGTAATTAAATAAGTGTATAAATTAATTTACAAAATAGTGAATTATCGAAATTAAAATGATTTTCCATAATGATCACTGAGCATATTCCTAACAATTTTTATTTCATATCGTAATTAATACAAAAAATATCATAAGTTTAAAAAATATCATAAGTTTAAATACGTTGTATATTTTCATCACTCTTTTTACCACTTATTTTGACAGCTAGAACAGGATGGAAGCTAAATGAAGATGTAAAAAGTAAAAAATGCAATCTTTTATTTCATCATCTTAAGAGGTGGGATTTGTTTAGGTACCTGTTTAGCTACTACTTGTTGTGAAAAAAATGTACGTTGACTCTAGTGTAATAAGTGCTGTACTAAGCTGATAAACTCTCCAAATTAAAAAGCATTTTATCTAAGTTTCTTGATTTGGTAATCTTCCAAAGAAACGTATACGATACGTGTTAAAATCTCTCATGAAAATCCCAACGCAACAGCGCTCTACTTAAATAACTTGGACTGGAGAATCATTTCGCAAATTTTACCTTAAATCATCTTTACCAAATAAACTGATATGCAACTGAAACACTCGAACTTAGTAACTTACAAATACTTTCTATAAAGTACTTTCAAATATTTAAAATATAACGTTTAAGCGTGTGAGGCTTTACATCCTTACAACGGAAATATTTTAAACTTAATATAATTCTTCGAAAATACTAATATATATATTTTTTATAAATAGCCATGCAGACATATGTTAAATTTTGAACTTAAAATATAAATCATGTGACATAGATCGTAAATGTAGCTTACAAAATAGTCCATTCCAAATTTACTGTCATATTTTAAATATTTTATAAGGTCGAAAAAATCCGTTATATTCAATCAAATATAGTTTTGAAACCATACTAAATCATCCTAAACGTACTTTTAATGCTTAATGGAGCCGTTTATATGCAATATAAATATTATCATGAGAAAGGGAAAGATGACATTTAAAGTCACAGGATTACTTTAAAAAAATTATATGAAGAATGAGTATATTCCTTATAAGCTCCTTCTTGTTAATATTCAACAGAGTTTGCTTTTTCAATGAAACTATATTAAAGAAAGTATTCTTGTTTTCATATCTGCAATAAAATTAAACTGGTCATATTATTCATCTCCTTTTTATAATATTAATATATATTCTTATTACAGTTATGTAGTAATCTACGAGAGCTCTTGTGGATAATCGTAGCAATATATAATCATATGTTTATTTTTCTATTGTACTTCTTTTTGTTACTTTGCATAAACTTCTATCAAGGCAATGTTAATTTGTTGGTTTAAGTTTAATAAAAAAAATGATAATAATAATAGAAAGATAAAAATAGTAAAGAAGAAAAGTGATTAATGAATATTAAAGTTACAAATTAATGACATTAATGCAGCATAATAATAACCTTAAATAGGAAAAATTTGATATAAAAAAGTACCTTTCTTTAATAAAATTTTAAATTTGTGATTGGATACTACAAAGATTTTTAAAACCTACAAAGATATCCCTGTACGGATTCTTTTCATCTTTAATTGAGCTTATAAGGTACATAAAGATGTTTCTTTCTTTCTGCATATTAAAGCGCTCTTTGCAACTGATATATCTTAATAACAGCGATAAAAGGAAATATGTAACATACTCATTTTATAACATTTCTTCGAAAAGAAATTGGATTCCTTTGTGCAATGGCAGTTAATATAGTGCAGCATATTCCTACATTTGCGCTGCAGATCACAATGCGAATTTTATTCTCGGAATCACATTCATGTGGTTTTTATTATTTTTCTTCCTTATTTCCTGAGTAATTTACTGAAATGGATGTTCCATTTTGAAGCATGTAAGATAATTTTAAAAACACAAAAAACATATTTTTGCTTTATAATAAGGATAGGGTATTGCATGATGTTATGTTATAAGATATTATCTGTTTGAAATTGTTTACTTGATATAGAGTGTTTTGTTCCCGAAGCTTTTTTCGTGAGAATTCACAAAAGTTGAAATGCTCAAAAAACTAAAGAAATAAAACCGTAATTCGGTAAATGAAATCTTCCTTATTCATGATTTGCATGGTAAAGTGCTTTAGCTTTGAAATGAAGTTCCAAGAAATTTTAATTAGTACAAAGTAGAGTCCTGCATCGGGTCGGGTTGACAGAATTTTTTCTCTTGCGGGTTGGGTTCGGGTCGGGTTGACTGATTATTTTTTCGTGCGGGTCGGGTTCGGGTCGGGTTGACTGATTATTTTTTCTTGCAGGTCGGGTTCGGGTTCGGGCGGGTTTGGTTTTTAACAAGTCGGGTCGACTTGAGAACACCTTTCAAAATATTTTTTACAATTATAAACATAAATTTATAGGCATGTTTACAGCTATGTAACTAATTTAAACATTCTACACGTACTAGACATATATCGGTTGATTGTTTCGTTAGAGGATTTAAGGCCGATTGACTCCAGATGTGCCCTAGGCCTATAGGGAGGATGTCCTCCGTTTGAGTTTTTCTAAGGGGTCCTAGCCCGTATTTACGCGTGTTTCGGAGGAAACCACAGAAAACTCCGAACGGCTAGGTCGATGAGCGTGACCTGGGATCGAACCCGACACCTCACATCTACCAGCTTCGAGCGCAGAACCGCTCGGCCGCTGGTGGGCAGACATGTACCGGACCTCCCTATTCGTATCCGCGGATATCCGCTAGAAAAATAGATCCGTATTTGTATCTAGATCTGTTTTCTTTTCTTCAACGAAACAAATATGTATCTTTTGTACAAATTGTATGAAAATTAGAAATGTATTATAAATATTTCTCGACTGTTGTTAATATATAAATTAAAGAAATAGAAATACAGTATAACCTCACATTTAAATTCTGGTTTTAAATTCTGATTTCTCAGTTTACAAGTTTTTTTTTTTTTTTACTTTCTTCTATATTCAGTAAAAGTATTAGATTCTATCAACATTTGGTGTCAACCGTTCGACGGGTGGCTCTGCTATACAGCGATTTCTACAATTTCAGGGGAGACTATATCTCAGGTTCATTTGCGTATAATCCAACAAAACTTGATATGTGAGAAGACCAATGTGAGATATTACGCTGATTCAATTTGAATGCCTATCAGCCAACAGGTGGCGCTGCTACACAGCGATTTCCGCAATTTAAGGAAAGGCTATACCTCAAGAACTATTGCACATAATTTCATATAAATTTGTATGTAGGTGCCATTTAATATATATTTGAGGCTGTCAACCTTTGGTGTAAACCGCTCAACAGGTGGCACTGATACACAGCGATTTCCACAATTACAAAGAAAGCTATATCTCATGTTCTATTGTGTATCATCAAACAAAACTTAATATGTGAGAAGACGAGATTATGAGACATTATGCTGACTCAGTTTGAATGCTTGTCAACCTTTGCGTTGTTATACTGCAAAAAATCATCGATAACAGGATGGCTATATCTCAACTTCTATGCCATATAACTGTACGAACCATGATATGTGAGATAACCATTATAAAAACACATTGTTTAAGAAGTTATTTATAGACGATAAAACTGTCTCTCTTTGGATATTTAGTGTTAGATTTCCCTAAGATGAAAATTATTTGCATTCATCATGTTACACTTTTTAATAATAGTTTTAATAAATTATTCGCACTTAGTTAATTTGACAGAAAAATATAGAAGGATGTCTCGTGGTTGCCACAACATACTAGTTTTTTTTATAATTTACCAACTGTGTTACAATGAAAATTTACTTTATTTTATATCATGTTATATCATTTTACCTTGTTTTGCATGATTTTTAGATGAATAAGCAATGTTGATTTTTTTTTCGGGTTTCGGGTCGGGTTCGGGTTAGATAAGTCAGGTTTCCGGTCGGGTTCGGGTCGCAAAAAATTCTCTGTTGCGGGTTCGGGTCGGTTTTCGGGTTGATGAAATTTTTTTTGTCGGGTCCGGGTCGGGTTTCGGGTTGATGAAAATTTTTTTGTCGAGTTCGGGTCGGGTTTCGGGTTGATTTAAAATTTATCTGTCGGGTTCGGGTCGGGTAAAACCCGACCCGCGCAGGATTCTAGTACAAAGTAAAATAAAAAAAAAATAGGACACATTGCTAAAGTAATTGATAAAATGTCTATCAAAAGTATGAAAAATGTGTAAAACAAATTACAAAATTTCGACGCTTTATATATATATATAATTAATTTTTGCTTAATTATAAAAATAAACCATATAGTCATATTTTGTAGACATAATTTTAATTTTATTTATTGCAAAAATTTGTTTTCTTAATAGTTTATTTTTTGGCCTATATCCGTTTTTTGTCATTGTTCGATTCACTGTCCTGTGTAGGTCAGTTTTTGACCTAGGAAACAGACGTTTTATAAGTGGCTCCATTTTTTTTTTTTTTTTTTTTACCTAGCAATGTTATATTCGTGTCACTCTAGTAAACAAGGCGTCTTCATTTTAAAGTAAACATAAGTCATTCCGTTTGTAGCTCCTTGATTCAGTTGGTTAGAGCGTCACGTGAATAACGCGGTGGTCGAGAATTCGGTCTCCGGAAATTCCGGCGTGTTAACTTTTGCAGATAACTAGTTAGAAAAGGTGTCAATTGATACAAGAAAATTTTTCGTTGCTCACACAGTATCCTAAGAATTATTTGAGGAATTTTTTTAAGAAACTTTTTTTTTAGATATTAAAAATCACAAAATATTTTTGATAGTAAAAAAAAAAGCACCAAATAAAAAGTTTTAAATAAAAAATACATAAATAAATATTTTTTAGAAACTTCTTATTTTTGAAATTGGATTTTGTCATAGCGTCTTCGTGCCATGCTAAAAAAACAAAGCGCTTCTACTTTAAAGAAAATGTAAGGAATTTTTACATCGTTCAATGGCTCAATTGGTTAAAACATCATGTTGATAACGTGATGTTAATGGGTGGGTTCGGTCTTCAAAGGCCGACGTGTCACTTTTCTGTTGATAATTAATAAAAAAAATGTCATTTGTTAAAAACAAAACATTTCATGACCTACACAGTATCCTAAGAAATTTTGATTAGTTTTTTTTAGTAACTAAAAAGAACAAAAAAAAAAAAAAAAAAAAAAAAAAAAAAAAATATCTGAAAACTGTTTTTTGTGGAGCCTTAAAAAGCATAACATAAAATTTTATTCTTTCAGGGACATGCTATAAAAAATAAAAGTTCCAACAATAAGAAAATTTTAAAGAAGAGTGTAGATATTTCACTTTTACACGAGATGAAAATTTTCAAAGTATTTCGAAAAGCATTCAAGAAAAGTATTTTTTTTTTTTGCATTACGTATATTTTTCTAGCATGTTCTATGACTTTTTTTCATTCTTCTTTGACGTTTTGGTTAGAATGTCATGATGATAACGCATTGGTCGTGGGTTCGATCCTCGAAGGCGACGTACTATTTTTTTTTTTTTTTTTTTTTTTTCAGATAATTAAAAAAAATGTCAGAAAGAAAATATTTAGTTGTTTACACAATACCCTAAGAAATTTTTATTAAATTTTTAAGAAGCTTTATTTATAACGAAAATGCACAAAATAAAATTTTAAGTAAAACATCATTTTTTAAGATTAGAAGTTTTATTGTGAAGTCCTAAAAAGCATAAAAAAAAATATGGTAAAGACATGCTATACAGAAGTGAAAGTTTTAACACTAATGAAATTTTAGAGAAAAATATAGATTACCACCGCACTTTAGAATGTAGAGAAAGAGGGGGGGGGAGCTAAAACCCCCATAGAAATAGCATGGGACGAAAACCAAAAAAACTCACAATGTCAAGTGTGTTAAAAAAAAAAGGCTCACACCGGAAGTAAGAAAAGGACAAAATTGATTAGAAAAAGACATCGAAGAGCGGGAGCGGGGGGGGGGGGCTGGGGCGTTAAATATATCGTCCAGGGTTAATACGTGTCTCGCCTCTTTTGCAACAGATGAAAATTTTTAAATGTTCAATATATTTTAAAAAGCTTTCGAGACCTTTGAAATTTAAGGCTTAGCGAATAATTATACAAAAAACTAACAACTAAGATTATTGGTCTCGAATGCTTTTTAAAATATTTTGAATATTTAAGAAATTTTCTTTTGCAAAAGGGAAATATCTATATTTTTCTCTAAAATTTCATTAGTGTTAAAACTTTTATTTTTGTATAGCAATATATATGTCTTTACCTCAAATTTTTTTTTATTTTATGCACTTTAGGGCTTAACAATAAAAAGCTTCTAATCTTAAAAAAATATTTTTTACTTAAAATCAGTTTATAATATGGGTGGTAGCAGATAATGGATGATGTATAATTGTTACAGACAAGATCTTTTTAAATATATATATATATATATATATATATTATTTTTTTAACGTGAAAACTAGGAAATTGAAATTAAAGGATTTTTTAATTGCAATAGTTTAAAAATGAAAAAAAAAAAAAAGAGCATTAATTATTTGAATTTCAACTTTTATTGTTATAGAAATACTAAAATAATTCATTTCAAATAAATTACACATTTTAACGACTTTTAAAACTACAGTAGTAAAAATTATGCATATCTATATACATTTTCAAAAAAAGTTAAATTTTAAATAACAATGTATCATTCAAACTTTACTAAAATATTTATGAATATTTTCATTATTTGGCTGTTAACAGGAAAAAAAAAAAAAGACATAAAATATTAGCTTATATAAAATATTTAAAATAGAAAACCTGTATCTAGATCTATTTATAATAATTTATAAGTGTGTAGATTTAGAGAAACCTTATTTTTTTTTTTTTTTTAAATATGAAGGTGGAATAGTTAGTTATACGATAATAGAATATGTCAACAGATAAATTAAATGAACGCATTATGACATTTAAAAATTGTGCTAGAAAAACCTTAACATAGGATTATTATTTTTTAAAAATGGAACAAAATTCGGGTGTATAATAAATTATTACCTAACTGTTGTAAATAGTTTATAAATAGTTAATAGTTGTACATAGTTTGTAATTAATTTATAAACATCTATGTTCAAAGACCGCCACAAATATTAACCTTCTTAATATATATATATATATATATATATATATATATATATATATATATATATATATATATATATAACTATCTTCAATATGTTAAATCTTTTCTCATTCATTATTTTAAAATTATTGTATCTTTTCACATACTTTTAAATTATCCAAAGCTTGTGTTAACTAATTCATCATGAAAAGCTACATATTTAATGAGAAATGTTTATAAATGTTTGAATTTTCAGAACTAATTTTTTGCCGAAACGTCAGAGGAGGCCTCCATGAAGAGATTGGGGACTCCAAATGCTTTTATCTTTTGTCTGTCTGTATCTATGTATGTCTTCAGCATCCCTATTGACATACGGTTTGGTATACATTTTTTGTGAGCCACACAGAATTAGCTGTATAGATTTGGGTGTGTATTCTATTTGTTGTTCGTGTACAGGGACATATCAAAGTTTTTCTTATTATTACGACGTATGGAAAGAATTTGTATGTACTGCAATAGGGGCCGCAAAAATTCCCTTATTGACTTGCAAATTGGTATACATGTTTAGGAGCTATACAGAAATAGCTGTATAATGTTTGGTGTACATAATGGTTATCCTTCATGTACAGGGGCATACCAAAGCTTTCCTTATCATTACGGCTTATGAGCAGATTTTTGTTTAAACGCATTTTAACATGATTACACTGTTTTCAACTAAATGAAATTAACACGCTTTATTGAATTGCTTTAAAGCAGGTTTTCTGTGGACAATTTGGACTTAGACTTGGTATTTCATTTACAGAACCTTATAAAAATGTTTCGAAATCGATTGTTCGATGTCACGTAATCATCCAAATTACGTTAAATTTCAAACAATATTTCATGAACTACATAGAATACGTTGTATAATTTTTACTGGTGTATATGATGTTTATAGCTCGTTTACAGGGACACACAAAGGAGTTTCGTGACATTAGAGCATATGGACAGATTTCTGTTTAAGCGCATTTTAACGCGATTATGCTGCATTGAACATTCTAGGTTTAATACGCATTATTAAGATTCTTAAAAACAAGTTTTCTCTAGAGATACGGTATATATAGACTAAATAATTTATTTACAGCAAAAGAATTCCGATGACATTCTGTAATCATCCAAATGATCTCAAATTTGGTTCTAATATTAATTAGGTATAATGAGTTAATTTTATACTTTTATTAGTGTATATAAATTCATTGTGGCTCGTATACAGGGACATACAAAAGTATTTCGCCCGATTTTGGTCCATTGATGGTATTTCTTATAAGTGTATTTTAACATGGTTTACTCCATGAAACACATTACATAAATATACGTTATTAAGTTTAAAAGCATTCTTTCTGTGGAAAATAGTAATCATAGAATTGGTAATAAGTGTACAGTGCCACACAAAAAATTTCGGGTACACTATTTAATCATTTCGCATCAAATTTTGTACAAGTACTTATGAGTTACAAGGAAATATATAGATACACAAATATAGAGGAGATATAGACAGAGAGATAGATATAGGGAGGGGGGGTTAAGGGGGCGGAAGCTCCCTTCAGAAACTTGTATCGTTATGTAGAGAGTTACTAATATATATATATATATATATATAATATTACTTTAAGTAATATGGAATAAATAAAAATGATCTGCTGATTAACGAGTGATGCAAAAAGAGAGTTGAGGCTCTTGATCTGCAGATCCACTAGTATATAGGAGAATGGTGGGAAATATGTAATAGTTGGGTAAAATATATATATATATATATATATATATATATATATATATATATATTTCACCTGTGTGGTGCTGCGTTCTACTGGAAGAACATCAGATGTCTTAACTAGGTCTCAAATACGAATGTTAATTTACATTGTGTTAGTGAGAAGTTTTTTTTTTTTTTTTGTCATACAACTTCTTTGGTTTATCAAGATCAAGAATGTTTTGGAATTAATGTCTTATTCAGAGATTTGAATTGCATAATGATATTAAAAGTACTGACAAAACTGTTGGATCATTGAAAGCCGTATACTCAGAAACATAAATTTGTTCAAACTAACTCTTTATAAGCTCATTAACTGGGTTAAAAATAATTTTTTATGTCATAAAATTATTCAGATTGTTTATCATTAGTTTCTACAACAGCAATATTTTCTCAGTACATCAAAATTTGTATATTGCAAATCATTTTCTTATTACTGACTGTATTATTATACTAGTCTCCCATGTGTCATATTACAAAGCATTTTTATATTAAATTTTGTTTGCCTGAAAGTTTAATGTTTATTACTGGCCAAACGAAATATTTAAATCTATTACATCAACTAAAAAGCATTTCAAAGTGAGTTTTAAAATTCAAACGATAAAGCTGTTAAAATTAATGTACAAACCCATTTTGATATAAAAGAAAAAGTTATAATTAAATTACCTATGTTTTGCTAATTTTTAAAGATATGTGCCTTATAACAGATTTAAAATTTATGAATAAAAACTTATACTTAAGTTCCATAATTTTCAGTTCTCATTTCTCTATTTAATAAGAAATAATATTTCATTTCAAAATTTTTCTAGAAATTCGATCTGAAAAGATATTTGATAAATGATGTATTTGATAAATTATAATAAAAGCAAAAATAAAAAGTAAAACTTACGTTTTCTCGCAGATATTTTCATTTTGTGTTCCGAATATAAGTACTTTTGCAAAGAAGTTCTCTCTTTCTCTCTATCTGCCTCTTTTTTTTTATGTTACATGGTGGATTTTTTTTTTTTTTTTTTTTTTTTTTTTTAATGACAAAAACACTTCCTGAACCAGAAAATAATCTCTAACTTGAAGCATGTATTTTTCTTTTCCCCCAAAGTTTAAAAAGAAAATTAAAAATAATTTTTCGCCAGAAAGCAAATAATAAATTATTTGATGTTAATTATGGTTAAAACCGTAAGATATTCAATCGATTTTTTTTTTTTTTTTTTTTTTACAAAAACATAGTTAATGAAAGTACAATTAATAAATTAGACAGATTGAGAAAATTAATAAACTTTCAGACTTTTAGTTTTTCTGATTAAAAAAAAAAGAAAAACTGATAAAAGAAATAATTAAAAAATATGTACAATAACACGGAAAAAATACTTATTTATTTATTTTTTCTTTTTAATTTCGTAGCATAGTTTAATTAATCTGTGCAATTTATTTCTCATAAAACACAAATTTGCTTAAAATTAAGATAATGAAAAAAACCTTAATAAAAACTAGTGAAAGAAGTATAAAAATCACAAAGAAGTAAATGAAAATTATTTTTTATTTATTAAACTAGCGAAATTCATATAAGATTATTGTCATGTCATTGGAATTAGAACTGTCGAAAATTTAGAGACATCAGTGACGAGTTTTCTAACCACCTAGGCTTAAGAATGGCTACCACTTGTTAAAAAATTAATTAATTTTATATAGCATAGTAATAACTTTTCTAAAACTTTGATTTACCATACATTAGCATCAATTCATTATAAATCATTTAAAAAAACTGGTATTGGGGGGCATCCTCTCGCACTATCTCTAGTGTGTTTTTAAATCTATAATTCTTTGAAGAATTTATAAGATCTTTATAATTTTCCTACGTTACTCGGTCTGATTTATTCTCCAAAACATCCGTCATTCAGATGATCACCGAAATTAATAATTTATAACGCTGCTCGTGTTCGAAGCAAATTTTAATGTTCACAAGTTTTCTTATGCTATAAAATTAACATATTTCCTTAGCTGTCTGATATCACATTAAACTTTCTATATTGTTACCATTCTGAGAAAAACTCAAATTTTCGAATAATTTCTTGAAATGAGTGACCTATGCAACCAGTACTATTATTTACCTTTAACCTTTAGAATTCATTCTTAATTTAATATAACAAGTATATATTTTAAACAGTTGTTTAGCTGCAGTTATATCCCCATATAGTATATTCTAAAATAATAATAATAATAATAATAATAATAATAATAAGTTAGATTATTGAAATGAAGAAGCACTATTTACGCACAGCTGCCGCACTCTCATATAATGCATCCTCGCTGTCTGGCACAAAATGCTATTTTGTTTGTTTGTTCTTCTATCAAAAAATTAAGTATTATATCAGTTTCATCCTTTAATGAGAATCTTATACTATTAAGTGAGCAATATTTGTATATATATTTCACTGTTCTCGAAAACGGTAGCTCGGACAGTCACGAGATTTAACACAAAGGTGCCCTCCGAAGGATCATTGTGCACATCGAAGTCAAAATTTCGAATTTCTGTTTAGTTTTCTTTTAATTAATAAAAATATGAAAGTAATAAGCTAATAATAGCAAAAAATTAGCCATTTAAATTTAATTCATAATTTAATTGTTGCCAAAAAAAAAAAAAAAAAAAAAAAAAAAAAAAAAAAATACGAGTTTATTTTTTTTTTCCAACAGGAAAATAAATACATTTATCTAAACATGAACAATACTACACACTACTGATTGCAGAGCTTCCAAATTTGGCATATAGGTACCTGGGACCCTGCAGGTGTGCACCTCATCGAGATTTTTTCGAATTTCGAATTTGAATTTTTTAAATTAATGTTTTTTCGATTTTAAACATTGGCTTTTACGTTTCATTTTTCATGAATTTATTCTTCGATTGTAATCGTCTGCGTATCTTAGCAACGGCTATATTATGCAATTTATTTTTTATTTAATACATTTATTTGAGGGCGAATCTTTTTTCTCTTTTTAATTTATTACATTTATTGAAAATAAAATGGTAATGCAGTAGAAAAAATTAAATATATTAAATTTAAAATTTAAAAACGTATTTATAACAGTTATGTTTATGTATAATTTTTGTAGTATAACAACAATTATTTTTCATTTGTTAATTTAATTTCTTTAAAAGTTTTTTTTTTTTCCTAATTTATAGTATTTGTCAGAAAATAATTGTAGTATATAGAAGAAAGGATTAAACTAATTGGAATTTATTTTATTTTTATGTATTTAATTCCTTCTAAAAGAAAATCTACTTTTTATTTTATTTCAATACATTGATCGGAATCAAATTGTAATACAGTGCATGAGCAATAAAATACTTGGTTCAAAAACTAAAATATTTAATAGACGCTGAGATACAGTTATCTTTAAAATCGTAGTTCTTAAATAATGGCAGGCCCACCTATCGTCAATAAATACCCATATTGAAATACATAGGAAAGAGATTTCTGCAGGCAGTGGGAACCTGCTCCTGATATGAGAAGAGCTACCGTAGTCAGCGAGTACCCGATGCGAGGTCTAGAGCGATTCCAATGTAATTATTTTAGTTTTCATTTATAATGTGATGTGAAAAATAAATAATGGATCATTATTTATTTTTCACATCACATTATAAATAATATATCCAAAATATCTTTTGGAGATTCATTTAAATATAGTGGCCAGCGAAGTGGGCGTAGCCTGCTAGTTTAAATTAAACTATGAAGATATTTAAAGTTCACTTCCATAAAAATATTTTAAATAATTTTTAAATCCATAATAGAAAATTTAAAACTTGGTAAAGAGAATGTTCTTTAGCTTTTATTAAAATGAAGATAATAGATAAAGGATATGTAATAGTTAAAACCGAACAGAGGTAAATATCCAAATGAACTTCAAAGGATATTATAATTCATAATTTAAAAGTCTATAATTGAAGGTTTTGTAAAATTATCATTTCAATTTTATGGATCTTGAAACGATTTTATTCATGTTTAATGTATTTTTCTTTAATTTGAATTGTACTTCTTTTTACACATAATATAAAAGGAAATTATCAAATAAAATTATAATACAGAGACAGATAGAACATGAAATTATAATGAGTTTTCTGCGTTAAAAATAATTACTTTATTGATTTTCTCTGAAGAAATAACAAATACAAACATAATGAAAGTAAATTTTTGTTTATGAACATAATTAATATATATATATATATATATATATATAAGTTTATAACAGGAGTTCCAGTGGTTCTATATATTTATGTGTATTTTATTATTTTGTAATCTTTAATTTAGAATACTATTTTTTTAAAAATACTGCTATAATAGTATTTTCTTAAAATACTATTATATTAAAACTTTCTAAAAAAAACTCCTTAAAAATAGTAGTAATAAAATAATACAATGCACGTAAAATAAAATAAAATAAAATAAAAAAGGACTAATGCAACCTTGTCTTAAATTTTTATTCTTTAAAATATCCTCAAACTGATTTTGGTGGAATACACTCAAAATACTATAAATTTATTTATAAAACTAAAATTTTTATTTAACTTCTCCTTGTATTAAAAATGAGATAGCATTCTTTTACGTATATATATATATATATATATATATATATATATATATTAATTTAAAAGATAAAACTTTAGTAATAAACAATTCAATAATTAAAAAATTTAGTAATAAAAAAATTATGCATATATTTGCAAAATATAACCGAATTAATTTAATACTAAATTTATTTCTTTAAATTAAAATGAATCAGATAAGTTTTATATATACAGTAGACGATACAATTATTAGTTATTAAAATCATTAATATTAATATTATTTTGAATTATTTTACTATTTTGTAACGGAATAATAGACTACCCTGAAAAACAAACTAAAATAGACTATTCTTAAACTAAAACAATCTAGTAACAATTTACTCACGAATGTAATTAAGAAACAAATAAAAAGCTAATCAAAAATAAATTTGATTACTTTTTATCAACAATACTTTTGGCATAAGGTGTCCTTTTTACTTAGTTTTTCATCCGAGTATTAAACTAGTTGATATAGGTGGCTCAGTTCCCCATTATATATATATGTTCTCATAAATTTCTAGTGCAAGACATATTATAATCATGTTAAGAGAAATGAATCTGACCAAACGCTTGACACAGTGACAGAATAAAATCCCCGCCTAATAGGTTATCCACCGCTGACTTCGATATTTTTGTTATTCAAATCTATTAATTTATTTTATTAAGGTCAATTTCGTAGTTTAGTTTTCATGCTACTATTTCCAATGCAACAATCCTCAAAATGCATATTTATATGGAAAATTTTCAATTTTGCTATGTTGATAAAATCTTAAATTAAGAATAACTTACGAAATTTTCCTATTAGAATATTTGTAGTCAATCACGTTGAAAAAATTATCATAAATGTAATATTGGAGTTATCTGATATATTTATTATCATCAAAATGGACGTTTATGATCAATTTTGCCCTATTCTGCCATGTTAAATAAATCGTAAATTCCAAATAACTTACGAATATTTTAAATTGGAACATTCGTAGTCTATGATCTTTATGCCAGTATTCTAAATAATATTTCAAAAGTGGTTTGGCATCTTTACGATGAAAATATCCCTCAAGGCTGACGATTACGTGAAATTTTGCCCTATTTCGCCACGTTAAGAAATTCGTAAACTTCCAATAACTTGCGAAATTTTCAAAGTAGCATGTTTATAGTTAACGATGTTTATTCTGGCATCAAAACTGATATTTTAAAACTATTGTGAGATTTTTACAGTAAAATGTTTCTATTTAATGGACGTTTAATTGAAATTTTGCCCTATTCCCCTATGTTAAGAAAATCGTAAATTTATAATAACTTACGAAGTTTTGTAATTCGAATGTTGCAAATGAATAGGGTTCTTGTTAGTTTCGAAAGTAATATTTTAAAACTGATCTGACGTCTCTGCGACTATTTGTTCTTGAGGTATCGTGTATCTAACACACTAACGGACTAACAAACTAGCAGACACCCTACAGATGGACACCATACGAATTTTATCATTTTCGGATTTCTCATACCTGAAAACTTGTAAAATAAGTAAAAAAACCGAGGTCGAAAATTTTCACGATTACCTAAGTTCCCCATACCTATAGTATGATGGGGAACTAAAAAGTGCTATATTTCGTTCACGCACAGCAAACATTACTTACAAAAAAAATACGTAGATAAAACATAAAAATAATAATAAAATGAATAAATAAAATTAAAATTAAAATTAAAATGTATTCATTTTATATTCCAAAATAAAGTTTCAATAAAGCTTTATTAATTTTTTTGAAAGTTTTGTAAATTTGGTTGAAGCTATTTTACTTAATGAGCAAAAAACATGCAAAATTATTCATAATTTTCGAACATATTATACATATTAATCTAAATATTAGTCTAAATAATTTCTAGTCTAAATATTAGTGCTAGAAAAAGCATACAAATATTGTAAATAAAAAAGTGAATACTGTATATAAAAACTGTTAATATTTAAGAAAAAATAAATATTTAATAAAGGAATCAAGCTTATCATTAAGTAAACTTATCATAATGCTTATCTTCAGCAAAATAAAATACACATTACTAACTCATCTTTTTCATTAAGGGCATTTATAATAAAAATTTCTATCTTCTTTTCATTTATATGAATTTGAAAAAACACAACAAAATTTGATTTGAAATTTCTATTTCTGTAATAAAGGAAATTTAACCATGATATAAAGCAACAAATAATTTTTTTAAATGCTTTATAAGTTTAAGTGATTTAACAGGCTTACATTTATTTGTAAAGCACTAACTCGCATATAAATTTTGTAACAAAAATGAAGGGTTAAAAAGTATGAACTACTGCTAAAAGTTTTACAAAGTTATTAATCTTGCTAAATGTAGTAAAATTTACATTTAAATTATATATTCTTAAGAACGAAATTCTATATTTTTATTACTTCAAATTTCAAGATTATTCGTCAGAAATGCAAGCTATTTTAATAATAATTATGAATAATAATAATTAGCAACTTATACATAATTGCATATTATTTTTTATAATTGTATATTTTATTTACTTATATTCATATACTTTGTTTATCTTTTGTTTATTATTTGTATTTATTTATTTATTCTTTGAAAATAAATATAATTAATAAATAAAAAAGATACGAATATATTAAATTAAAAAAAAATATATACATGTTTCTGATCATGTACACATCGGATGTGATTCATCAGAAAATGTGAATGAAAAAATATACATATGTATATGAATCCATCTGTAAAAAATTAAATGCTATTGCAGAATAATGGAAGATCAAATAAAAATTAAATAAGTGGTTATAATATTATTTAAGTGATAGGAATAGACAAATAAATAATATCAGATAAATACTTAAAATAACGCACTATTAATTACATTCTATAATATTTTTTTCAGTTTATAAAATCTTCAAAACATTATACAAATTCCAAGAGATTAAACTAAACCAATTATTTTTATATATACTGGTGGTGCCTGGTTCGAATCCAGATCAAACTCACATTTTAAACATTTGAAGTTCTCAATGATTTTCTCGTAAACTCGCGTGAATACGGACTGAAAATGTGTGTGTGTGTGTGTGTGTGTGTGTGTGTGTGTGTGTGTGTGTGTGTGTGCTTGTGTTCGACACTTATTCACACATATTTTATTTTATTTTACTTGTGTTGAGTTCTATACGTATCTTTAAATATTTTATAAACATATAAGTATTTCTTTAAATAACTTCTGTACAACATATATTAAAAATTTAACTACGCCAGAAAGCAGCCAGGATACTTTAACATTTCAATAAAATCTTAAATGAAACTCCACTGAAAAAATTTTAATCCAATAAATAACTTACAAATTCTGTACGATGCTACTGAAGGAATAAATATACACATAAAAAATAGAAAGAATAATTTCATAACATCTTTTTTTAAATGTAAAGTTGTTTCTTACCATTCCTCACAGCCAAATGCAAAAGCTTAAATAGTATAAATAAAAATAAAAAGTTAAAACGAAATGTAATACATGTATGGGTTGATAAAAGAAAAAACAAGAGGGCAAAATATGAAAGTATAAAAACGGGAATAATAAATCAGAGGTTAACACGTAGATTCCATGAATATGTATTACACATGACGTTGATAGGAAACGCGTTACTAATTTGTTCACAGAAAGAATGGAAATAACATTGATGAAAAACATGGAAATTTCTAATAGAAACGTACTTTTAAAAAGAAAAAAAAATAACATATTTCAATTTTTTTTCTCTTACCCATTTCACATAGTTTTTAATTTATTACTAAATGATAAAATCTATAGTTAATAATCCTCTTTTTTTTTAGAATAATATTTATAATTCATGCCGATATTTTAACGAATTTCGATATTACAAGAAAGTAAGATATTTTCATTTGTTTAACATGATAAAAAAAAATAATAATAAAATAAAATAAAAAATAAATCAACATTGTCTTTTTTAATTAAAATAAAAATTATAATCTAAAATATTGCTTTTATTACCAATCTAATATACTCATGCGTTCTCATATTATTAAAAATGAAGTAGAATATATTAAGGTAACAGTTTAAACTGTAAAAAGAATAAAAACAGAAATCTATAATAACATAATGAATAACCGGCATTACCACATATATATATATATTATGAAGAAGAATGGAGTTAATTATACAACAAAGAAAGATATTTTCAGAGAAAAAAATGCTTTTTAAAAAAACATTTTTTAAAGAAAAATGACTTGTAAAATCCTCAATTTATCTATGAAAAATTGTTGAGATTCGTTTGTATTTTTTCCCGATTAAGTAATTTATTTATTTAAACTTTGATTTAAAATGTTACGAAAAATATATCTTTTAATCATTTTTTTTTTAATATTACTATAATAAATATTGACCTAAATTATAAATAAATTCACAACATGAATAATGTAGGCTAGAATTACAAAAAAATTTCTTTTTTTTCCCCCCTTTTTCATTGGAAAATTGAATTGCACGTTAAAATAATTTTTTATTTTTTATTTATTTTTTTTTTTTTAAATTACTTTTTGTATCTAATAAGGATTAAAAAAAAAAAAAAAAAGGAAAGAAATCACTTTCACTTGAATTATGCATTTTTAAGATTCATTTTTTTCTTTCTTTCAGAAACAAAATTATATCTCTGTGGATCACCGAAGAGGGGGAGCCCTCTCTTCCGTGGAGGATCAAAATTGTAATGGCATGTCTCCGGACCATACCTAGGGGAGCGTCCCAGACCGTCGCCAATTACCCATAGCGCAATACTAGTGCGACGTTAACCCCAACCTACCTACCTACATCTTCCAGAAACATTTACTGAATAGTGTAATAATAAACGTTTAATTTAAACGCAATTTATTTTATTTATTTATTTATTATTTTATTTTTATTTTACAGAAAATTTAATATTTTCTGCTTGTTAAATGCTTACTTTTAAACTAAAATGTTACATTTTATTTTCAAGGTTAAAACTTTCATTTTTCAAAATATACATCTTCCGTTAAAAAAAAAAAAAAAAAAAAAAAAAAAAGCGATTACATAATGATATATAAAATGTGAAAACAAATAAAACTAACTATAATAATAATAATAATAATATTTTCTTTTTCTTTAGTTTCCATCAAATAAAATAAAAATAAATAAATAAAAATAAAAAAATGTTTGAAACTTTCTGTTCTTTGTATCTTATTTTTTTTTAAACCATTTTTAATTATTTAAATTTTATACTGACTTCTCATCAACTTTTTTTAAATCTGCATTTTGCGTCAAATGGAAATTATTGGTAAAATGAAACAATTTTTTTTAATATAAATCGGAACTCACCCTCCAGGAGGTACCGGGGCTTCCTCGGATATCACGTGCCGGAGAGCCACAGCAATGAGAAGGATGCGGAGGAACATCATGCAACACAGCTCCATTCGAACTGAAGGGCCAGACACGACTGAGGACTTGCCTTCTGGAGTTTGGTCGGCGGCGCTGGCAACAACGAACAGATGACGTCACAGCTGAAAGGGAAAAACAGAGGTTACACTAGTTGGTATATCCTCGCCCCCCCCCCCCCACGCCATTCGATTTACTCAAGATTTTTTTTCTTTTTATAAAAGACGTTGGTGTAAAGTGCCCATCATAAATATCTTACTTTTCACTTTTTTTGCCGTGTTAGATATGGAATGATTTGTGCTTCGTGAAAGGAAAGAGTATATCTTTAATATCATATGTTGGTGTGAAGAGGTCTCGTAAATCCAGCTTTTTTTTTTCTCTCTCTTTTTTCTTTTTTAAGCACACTATCTATTTATCTAGATTATGAGTTTTTCTTTATGAAACTAATGAAGTTTTACATACATTTCACACGACTGCTCAAAGTTTTTCAAAAAGCATATATACTTAGCTATAGTAAAATTTTATTTTGAAGTACGTCAATTTCCGTTAACAAATGCATGTATCAAAAAAATGATTTTAATTAAAATTATGGTATTTAAATAACATTAAAACCACTTAAAAATTTTCTTTTATCATAATTTTTAGTAAAAAGTTTTAATTTAACTTACGTGCACGTAATATAGTTAAAAAAATTTAAAAAATTTTAATCTATCCAAATTTTTAGTAACAAGTGTAACGCTAGCTTCATAAAACCCAATAATTAAATTTTAATAAATATTTTTTTTTTTTTTTTTTTTTTTTGTGAAATCTTTAATTTTCAATTGGAAGACTTCTAAATATAATGTTAAACAAGGATAGTCTTGAATTTATTATGTATTGTTTTTAAATAAAACAGTAATTTTCATCCGTATAGCCGCCCATATGGTGTGGTAGTTAGTGCCCCTGTCTCCCGTATGTTAGAGTACGGGCTCGAATTCCGGATAAGACATCGATGTGTTGTCCCTATGAAGGGTAGTAATGACCGCTGTTGAGTGCCCCTTCACAAAAGGAAATCAATTCGGCGCATCCTTGACCTATGCTGAAATAGCATGCGTTACGCCATTTAGAAAAAAATATATAAATCGGTTTTAGAGATTTTTTAACTGTGAATTCCTAATCATTATTTACAACAGATATTTAATTTAAAAAAAAAAGTTTAAAATTTGCAATTTTTTAATAAAAAGACTTTTTATACTCCAATGCAAAAAATTTAACGTGAATTGAAAGATCGACAGCTCGCAAATTTTAAAATATTAATGCAATAGCAACGCCTTGCAAATAATAATAATAATAATAATAATAATAATAATAATAATAATAATAAACATTTAGTTAACATTAAAAATGCTCTACAGAATTTTTAGTTTTCAGCCGTACTTAGAATTTTTTGTACTGTGAATTCATAATCACTTTTTGTACCCAATTATTTATTACCATGTATTTATTAACTTCTATTCTTGTTTGTGTGTTTGTTCGGTACAAATTTTGCAATCGAATTTTAACTAACTTCCCTACTAGCTAGATATTTAAAACTTTCACAATAGCTTAGAACCCGGTGACAACACAATACTTCGAAGTCCGATTTTTAAATTTTTGATTAGTTTTCTTATAATTAATTAACATATGAAAATAATGACATCCTAATAGCATTAAAATAGCCATTAAAATATCAGCTATAATTTAATTGTTGCCAAAAAAAATTACGAAATAATTTTCTTTCGACATAAAAATAAATACATTTAATTAAACGTGAACATTAAAAACTTATAAAAAGTTAAAATATGAATCTCACAAAAATTATCGTCACTAACCACTTTAAAAAAATTACGCACATTGATAAGAGACATCTATGATTCATCAGAAAATTTAAAACATGGTACATAAGAAGTTTTTTTTTTATCTTATATTTATTTTTATTTTTATCAGAATCATTAGAAAATTCGTATATGTATTTTTTAAAGCATTTTACTTTCCCTTACCCATAAGGTAGCGAAAGTATTGTTTTTGGTTCAAATTTTCGAAAGTGACTTTTTGTTATATTTACATGTTTTGGGGTCCACTGAATCCAAAAATCATGTTTTTAGCGGTAGGTCTGTGTGTGTGTGTGTCTGTGTGTTTGTGTGTTTCTGTCTTTAATCAGCATATCTCAAGCACAAATAATACCAGAAAGTCCATACTTGGTATTCTAAATATGCATGATATAGGGATGCTACACTAAGCTTTTCGTTGAGTTGAAGCTAATGTTTCGTGTACAGGGACACCCAAGAGAATTCAAATACATTACGTCTATGGAGGAAATTGCAGGTAAGTAGAGTATAACATCTATAGACTGAACTAAACCAAATGAAATGAATATATGGTTTCTATATGCGTAAGAACATGTCTCATGTAGAATATGGTAGGGATATCATTCATTGTTCATTTACAGGACTACACAAATGAACTAGATAATAGAGCGACAATAGCTGAAAATTGATGGAAATGTATTTTAGGTTGTGCCGTGTGTTATTACTATAGGATTGTACTTGGGTGCTTCATGTGGTTTGTACATAATCTTCAAGTGATATACAGGGCTGCAAATATTTACGCGATAACATTCTTTTTTATTCTTAGTGGAAGTGCTTTGCTATAATATTTTACCATGTCCGGAAAGCTGCTCAGGAATTGAAATGAATTTGTCATATACATATGATAAATAATAAATGTTTTTAAGCTAAATATTCATCGCTTGTATTTTTTTTTTAATTTATTTACGAGTTTTGAGGTTTCTCCGAAGTCAAGTTTTTTAACGTTTGATTTTTGTCTGTGTCTCTTAGAGTAATTTAAAAACGAATAATTTCAGGAGATCCAAAAGTTGTATTTTCAAGTTAATATACGTTTGCTGCTCGAAAACTTGATCAAAACTGATAAGTTTCAAGGAATTGTGCGTGTGAAAGTTGTCTAAATAGTTTTAAGTGAACTTTTAATTTTATACAGATTAAAATTTTTTATAAATGTAGATGCAGTAATGACCCCCCCCCCCCTCACACAGAACTAATTATCATATAAAACACTTTTGAAGCCTAATTTGAATTGTTTGAACATAGATTTACATAACAGCACTCGTTATCTTACCTCTTAATCTTCAACCTGTATTTATAGTATTAAATTTCAGGGTAAGAGAAAGTCGTGTGAGCGACACACCAGATTATTTATACTCTAATACAAACACCTCGTGATTTATCACCTCGCAATGTGTATGTCGAAGGACAGAAAGCTCACAAATTTTGAAATATCAATTTAAACTGGCCTGAAAAAAAATTAGTTAATTTTAAAATAAATATCAAATAGATTTTCATCAAACGTAATTTTAAGAAATCTTGATTAAATCAGCACTTAAAAAAATGAAAAAAAAAAGAAAAAGAAAAGAAAAGAAAAGAAAGAAAAGAAAAGAAAAGAAATAGATGAATTAGAAGAAGGAGATCGCGTTGAAATTGAGAGCATTCGTTTGGGAGCTAAAGTGCCACAGACAAGCATACACACAGAGGGAGAGAAAGAAAGAAAGGCTTCAAACCTTCAAACCTGTTGAGGGTTAAAAACTGTTTTAGCCAAAAGTTTCGAAATTTGGACAAATAAAATTTATAGATTTAATAAACATAACTAAGATTATACTCAGGAACTTTCTTATGCGTAACTGAATCATCTTTTATGATTTTTATTTTCAATAATTAATATATATATAATTAAAAAATAACCCTTATTCTTCTCTTATTAATTAACCCTTTATAACTCTTCTTCAAATTAAAAAAAAATGCGTTAATATTATACAAGAAAAACATTTTAAATTAACTCAGTACTAAAAATTTATGCTATGTATTATACTCAAATCAGTTTATTAGTTTACATAAAATGAGATTTTGCACCTTTTTAATCAATGGTATATTCATTTAGTAACATAAAGTAATAAACATTTCGAATATATAACTCTATAATACACCATTTTACTATATTTTAAAATTATGAAGCATTCCTTGTAAAAAAAAAAAAAACAGTTTTTTTTTTTTTAAATAGAAATAGTAAACAGTTAAAATAAATTTAAAAAACATCATGGGAGGGGGGGGGGAGAAATCTGTCATTCAAAACTCATTTTTAGGAAGTCTTTTGAAATATACGCATTTATATATATATATATATATATAAATTAGGAATGAATATATTTAGAAGGAAAAATTAGCACAAAAATTAATACTTTTAAGTATATAATTTTTCGAGGTGTACATGTTAATGAAAATGTTATATTTATAGTAATAATTTGTAACACTCCTCTTTAACAGAAGAAATGTTTTATTTCAAAAAAAGTTAAAATACGCAAATGAAGAAATTCTTTTTAAAACTAGTATATGTTTGTTTCGAAATATCCAAAGTTCCTGCCTGAGTACTAGAATGAACAATATGAATTTAAAACATGATAAAAAGTAATAAATAAATATAAGAAAACGAAATGGTAAGGCCTCCGAGCTTGATAAGCAAGCCTGATCCAGACATGAGTCAGAAATGCTAAGAATTGTATCAGAATATTTTTATATATATTTAGAAAACAACGTGTCTTCATTATATTGTATTTTATGTGATGTTTCACGTGAAAATAATTTAATTAAAAATTTTCTTTGAATCGTTTCTTAATATGCATTTGTTATGTAATAAACCGCTTCCCTTTTTCTCTTTAAGCTATTTTTTTTTATCATCTTTGAAACAAAAACAAGTTAAATTCTTAATACGATATGCACATTTTTAAATCCTGCAGTAACAAATTACTTGATATAGAAATACATAGAAATTATTTGATACAGATTTTTTTTTTCTGTAAACTGACTTATGATTAAAAATATATTAAACTCAAAAATGCGATGTTTTGACATAAATCAGCAGCAATCTAGCGTTTTTTAAATATAAATATCTTGTCCTTATATAAAGCATTTCTCTATTTTCAACAATTTTTCATTGCAAGACACTTCATAAATTTAGACAGAGATTAATTTTTTGCTGAGCCGCTCGCTTTATTTTGCTAACTTAATCTGCAAGGAAAACAACTTTCGTGTTTGACTAAACATGTTTTTGACTACATGATTGAATAATCTATAAAAAAAAATGCCAGTGTTCTTTTTTTTATTTATTTTGTGTGTGTGTGTGTGTGTGCGTATTTGTGTTTTAAATTGACTGCAAACGTTTTAGGATTTTTAATTAACACAGATTTATAAAGAATTAACATGGGGAATATAATACATACAAAATAAAACGCAACACAGGGTGAATAACGCATGCATGTAAATTTTCTTGTTTTTGTGTTAAAATCGTAATAAAATTTTATTGTGGCAAATATTTAAACCAAAATTGCTACGCGATGTATTTGGCAAAGAAGTTTTAATTTTTTACAATATAATTAATCTTGTAATACATGATATAATTGTATACTATTCCTTGTTTAAATAATGTAAAGATATCAAATACTTTGTTATATTTCTTTTTTTTTTTTTTTAGGGTTGTAATTTTATAAAACACTAGCTGACCCGTCCGGCTTCGCACGGATGAACAAATTTTAGCTAAAAATGGATTGATATAGAACAACAACAACAAATATATCAGTTTATGTGTTTGTGAGGCAATATTAACAACTATTTATAAAATTGTGACTTTTTTTAGGCATAGTCTAAAGAAAAGTTCCTAAAAAGAAGGAATTTCGAAAGGTAGAAAAATTTAAATTATATGAATTAAAAATTAATGTGTAGGTAAATAGAAAAGATACAGCATTGCTAAAGGACCTCCATGACGACATTTTACTTATTTATATATTAATTCTTAAGTTTATTTTTATTGATATTTATATCTTTTTTTTTTTTTTTTTTGCGATGTACTAAGATGACTATCTGTATTGCGCAAGTAAAGCCATTGTCGAGGAACGTTTGAGCTATTTCAGTGCTAAATTTCAAATTTCGAAACGGTATCTATATTAATAGAAGAAATAATTTGCCTATCTGTGTTTGACGTACAGTATAAACTATGACACGTTAAGTTTAGAATTTCTTTTCTATAAAAAGAAATACGTGCATATTTGCAACATATATTTTCGATATTCCTAACAGAACTTTCAAAAAATTACGTTTCATGCATTTTTTCTCATTTTTTAAAAATATTATTTATTTAAATTAAATTTTCAAGATGATGGTAATAAAATTAAATGTTGACAATTTTTACTTACTGTTTATCTATTTATTCGTTTATTGTTTACATAAAAGAAACATTTCTTTACTCATGCGAATAAAATGTATTGAAAAATTAAACCTATCACATGATTTAATTTTTATTATTTTTTAAAATATAAAACTGACGTCATAATAGCTTTAATTATTATTATTGCTATTATTATTATTTATTTGTTCTTAAAATATTAATTTTTATTAAATAAATAGATTATGTGTTTTTTATTTTCTTAAATTTAATGTCCGCAAAGCAATATGGTTACTGTTTTAGTAATGATTCTCCATAGCGATCATTAATTTTTCTTTTTGTGTGATTTTGGCGATGAATTTAGAAGGTTGTCGCAATAGCGTAAAGACTTTAGCGTGATACATCTTAGCTATCGCGGTGCCAAATTTTAAATATCGCCAAGGAAGTCCTATACAAAAGCAGATTTCCAATTGGAATACATACTTAATTTATTTTAAATGAACAATGTTTCTAATCAGTATAATGAAACTCGAATAATCAAATGTCATTTGCATTTCCTTAGCAGCTGTATATTGCGCTACTTGCCATAATTGCTATTTGCTGATAATGTTAACTAAGTAAATTTAAACTTTCAATTATTTAGTTAAATCATTGAAATAGCGGAGCGAAGCGGCAATAAAATTTCATAAGTAAAGCCTCATTGGTTCCACAGTGGAACACCAGTATTTCAAAAGAGTGAGCTTGTCAGCCATTTTTAATTCACAGGTTAATCAGTATAACTCGCTGGTTCAAACATTCAATGTGTAATACAGTCGCAGCCACCAAATATTCACTGATTTAACCATGTGTGTGAATGGTCAAATGCGCCAAATTACGTGAATGTCACATAACTGAAAATAAACGGCGAGAAACAATATGCATTTTAGCGATTGTTTGGCTTATATAACATATCTGTCGTATTAGGCGATATTTTATTTGGACGTTAAAAATGTAATGCAAAAATCTATATATTCCAAACGTATATTTTTGTAATACATATTGTACAAAATATTTTTTCATATTATCGATTGTTGTCTTAATGGACGTTATTAAAATAACCATGATTTTTATAGGAATTAAATATGTTTGCCAGTTGACATGGCGACCTTTTTATTATTATTATTATTATTATTATTATTTGGCAGGGACATTATCAAATCTGCTAGTTTCTTTATATATATATATATATATATATATAAATAAAACAGAATTTAAAAGTAAATAGTTGAAAAAAAAAAAAAAAAAAAAAGCAACACTGGCTTTAATTTTTTTTTTTTTTTTTTTTTTTTTTTTGTTGTTGTTGTTGTTGAATGCTGAACGTTAACTATAAAGTACATTTTTTAAATATGTTTAAGCGTTAATACTTAAACTGGTGAACAAATTACAATTGTGAAATTTGAAATAAATTATAATCATTAGAGAAAGAATGTAGAGCTCGTACATTTCAGGGAAATTAATTTTGAAATACTCATTTATAGAAACACGCGAGAGCGAAATATTGAAAAGAATTATTTTACTATGGTATTTTGGCAGCTTTTTTTTAAGTATTCAATAATTTGATGGTTATTAAAAATTGGGAAAGGTTGTGATATCTATCATCCATGGCAAAAAAAAAAAAATAATAATAATAATGATTGCCAGGTTATCTCACGAATGTATTTAATTTCTTCCAAAATTGATGATTATTTAATAATGTATATTAAAAGAGCAATCAATAAAATGAAACAATATTATTACAATATATACTACAAAGACATAGATCTGATATTTAATACGAAAATATACAGATTTTCATATTACGTTTTCAATCGCCAAATACAAAAATTGTCAAGGACAACAGATACCAAATCTATGCTTTTTTTTTTTTTTTTTTTTTTTTTGTAATTAAAATATTGAAAATTTGAATTAATAATTTATTTTATCAATATTTATTATAGCCTGTAGCACTTAGAAGACAGTGTAGATAGCTTAAACATATTTCTAATCAACATAATGAAACTCGAATAATTAAATGTTATTTGCATTTCATTAATGACACTATGCGCTGTATATATTGCACTACTTTCCATAACTGTTTGTTGCTGAAAATGGTCTCCAAATAAATTTAAATTGCTCAATTATTCAATTAAAAAAAAACATTTAAATATAGTGATTGGAGAAGCAGGCAATAAAATTGAATGAGTAAAGTCTCCTTGATTCTTTAATGGAACATGATTCAGAGAGTTAGCCTATCAGATATTTTTAATTCTGTGGTTCATCAGTGGAACTCACTGGTTCAAACGTTTAATATTAATTGCGGTCCACCAAATATTCACTGGTTTAACCATGTGTGTAAATCGCCAAATGCGCTTAATTACGTGACAGTCATATAACTGAAAAAAGTAGAATTATGTTTAAGCGTTAGCGCTTATAATGTCGACAAATACTTTTAAATAAATTATTATAATCAATAGAAAAAGGAAACATAATTGCTTACATTTCTGGAAAATCTTTTTTGAATTATTAATTTTTAGAAATGCTTGAGAGGGAAATATTTAAGAAACGATTTTCACTGCACCAGCAACTTGCTTGACGACTATTATGAAGTTTCCGGAACAGATTTGATATTTCGTCTTTGGAGAAATAAGGATCGCTTACACTTATCTTGCTCAGTATTAATTTCTCTTAAAAAATCATGGCTATACGCAAGCGAAGTGTTACGTCACTAACCATCTGTGGGGCCAAGAAAAAGTTTTCCTATGTTAACCGTCCTTTGGAATTTTTGTAAAAAAATATTAAAAATCAAGGAAATTTTTTCCCGATTTTAATCCCCATATTTAAGTCTTATAAATATGTATTAGTTTTTGTGTGCATGCGTTAGATTAAGTTATTTTGCTGTCAAATTGATAAAATTTTAATTTTAAATTTCAAAACTCGGACGTCCATGGTGTCCGAGTTACTTGTTTTGTGTTTGGCGATCAAAAATGTAATACAAAAATATTCATACCAGGTTTATATTTTCGTAATATGTATGGTACGAAATATCGTTTCATATTATTGATTGCTCTCGTAATATGTCGGTCGGCGGGTTGTGGATGGGTTCCTTCACTCCCACCTCCTCCCAGGCTTCGGCTGCCATAAACCTTCGGGTTGGCGGGAGGTTGGGTTGTCCTTGCTCTCGTAATATACGCTGTTAAAATAACCATGATTTTTGAAAATAATTAAATATATTCGCTAGATAATTTGGAGATCATTTTTTCCCCGCCAAGGTTGACATATCAAATCTATTCCGCTGCAACATATTAGTATCTTATATCAGATACTTTATTTAGACATTTGAAAACAAATTTGACTTCAAATTGTAATAGAATATTTATCATTTTCATTTTAATCAGTATATTAGTTGGATATTTATTGTACTAATATCACCTTTTGGAATGATATGCTTATGTTTACATTCGAAAATGGAAGTTTGCCATTTTTTTTTCTACAGTTTTTAAATTTAAAATTAAAATTTTGTCAATTTACCAGCAAAACAATTTAACATAACACATGCCCAAAATAACTAATACATATCTATACCTAAATTTGGGGATTAAAATCGGGAAATAATTTTCCTCGATTTTTAATAATTTTTTACAAAAAATTAAATGAACGATTAAATAGAAAATCTTTTTCTTGGCCCTACTGACGGTCAGTGATGACATCACTTCACTTGCGTATTTTAATAAGGTGTATAGAGTTCTAACAACCACGTGACTTTTTCTTAGCAACCGTACTTTGCTGAAGGACAACGCTAATTTTTCCATGCCTTTGGAAGCGTAGTAGTCGAATTTTTTTATGCTTTTGTAAATACATTTACAACACTGTGGTACAATAAATTTGTAACACTATTCCGCATTGATAAAATGGGTCAGCAATGTCAACTGTCCCTCAGCAAACATGCTCGTGACGTCATATGTTAGAACTCTATAAAGCTTTATTATAAATTATACTTTTTAGTATTTAATGTTGAAAAAACATTTAATGCTTCAGGTAAGTTATTTATTTATTTATTTATTTATTTTTAATCCAATTTTGTTTACACATCTGTTTAAACATTAATGCTTAGTATTGAATAAATTATATCATTAGGGAAAAAAAATAATAATCTATAATGACGTCAGATTTAACGTGTAAATTTAACATTTCGCAAAGCTTTATATGAATTTCAATTTAATTCACGTGCAAATATATTTCTTTTCTTTTCATGTCAAGATATTTTGAAAACAAAATGAACATGTACTAAATGTTTCTTTTATGTTGGCAGCAGCTAATGTTTTTTAATATTTCATTATTTCCATTTCTATTATGGCTTTTATGGGGATTTTAATTAAAATGCTCAGATTTTAAACTAAAATTTATTTTATCAAAATTAAATATAGCCTATAACAATCAGGCATACTGTAGCTTTTGGTCAGTGAAAGAAGTTTTAAAATCGGTTCAGTAGTTTCAGAGATTACCCTCCACAAACATACAATTTTTTGCGCTTTATATAATGATATAGATATAGATTATTGTCACAAATACTTTTATTTGTTAAAAACAAGTGCTTTAAATGTTTCAGAAAATGGCATTACAGAATTTAAAGGTCATAAACATTTGTTTTCTGAAAAATTACAACATAATATTGTATAAAATAGGACTGTCCAACCCAAAGAAAATTTTAGAAGCATCCTTGAAAATGTACTTAATTCCGTTAGACCGCGCAATATGTAAACCAAAAAATGTTAATACCATAATTCAACAGATATTAATTTTGTAAATTTTGCGAACCTTTTCCGCGATCCGCAAATCTGTACTTGGCGGGCCCCGAGTTGCCTAACTCTGGTACAAAACAATTCTTAATTAAAAGATTATTTAAATTGCTTTTCTTGATCAATTACTGCATTTTTCAGGTGACTTCAATGTGAGTTTCCCATTTTTTTCTTTTCTTTTTTCTTTTTAATCTCTTATAACATTTTAAGACAGTCACAATATTTTTCAAAAATAATTTTCAATATTTTCAAAAAGCAATGTATTACAAATACATTAAAGTTCATTTTAAAATATAATAAATAAGTATAATAAATATGATTTAACTTAAAAGGAATAAAATTTGATGAAGTCTTGATACATTTTTAAAATCTCGCCAAATAAATACTTATTTACATTTTTTAAGTTAATTTATATACGATATGTTATTTAATATCTTTTGAATGAAAGTAAATAAAATAAAAGACAGTGCTATTGAAATCTAACTATTGATTATAAATATGTACTTAAAAGCGTGCAATGTTAATTAATAAAAACTTTAGTAAAATATTGAGTTAATAAACATTGTTACAGAGTTACGCATCAGCAAACAATAACCTCTGCTTCAGACGGCAGCAAAATTATTCGAACTCTAGCAATAATTCCTATGTAAAAAAAGTACACTTATTATTGTTTTGTTAAATAAAAACTTGTCGAATCATGTTCTTAGACAGTCTAAGAACATGATTCGACAAGGATTTATTTAACAAAACAATATTAAATGTACTTTTTTTAACATAGAAATTATTGCTAGCGCTCGAATAATTTTGCTGCCGTCTATAACCGAATATTTTCAAAAATTTAAGCGAGAATAAAATAAGTAAAGAAAAATAATGATAGTAAATTGCTACTGTGATAATATGTGTTTTTATTTCATTAGAGTATTTTATGGGATGAAAAATCATAGCTATTATAATTATTATTATTATAAATTGATGTACTAAATTTTTAATATTTCAAGGAGTTTTTCAAAAATGGTGTAGAAGTTGTAGTACGAATTTCAACATCTACACTTCACAAATATATATATATATATATATATATGTGTGTGTGTGTGTGTGTGTGTGTGTGTGTGTGTATGCACATAAGATATTTTTGTCTGAAATGTATAAACCTCCCCTTAAGTTACTACCACCTTAAAATTTCTAGTTAGTACTTTTATTGTATTACAAAATATTATTGCATTTTGTAAGTTTATAGAAACTATCTATTTTTTTTTCAAGTTCTTAATTATTAGTGTAATAGAAAATGTAACATTATAGAATGAAACTATTGAATCGAATCAGTTTCAAGGGGGAAAAAACTTTCATAACCGAACTTTTTTTTTTTTTTTTTTTTGTAAAGGATAAAGTGCCATATCATGCCCTTTCTTTTATATAACAAAACTGAATACTAAATGTTACTCTAATTACATTGGAAGACCTTTTCACTTTCATGTATTAACTTTCATGTATTGACATTTATTTTATTATTTTATATTATTCCCTTATTAATTTGTTTTATTATGTTCTTGTTCATTATTTTATAATAGTTTGTTATTATTAATTTTTTTTTCTTAATAATTTCGTCTTCTTCTTCTTATTATTATTATTATTAAAAAAATAACATTATTGTTATTTTTTTACTTCTTGTTCAATAAATTTTGCAATTCAGTGGATATTCATGTACTGTATTTCAGAAATAGAGCTCTTCCTGACAGATGACATGGAGAAATTAGCTTCAAGTGAAACAAACGACGAAATGAAGAAAATATTCCCTGAGAAGAATGCGTAATAAGAAATTCTAGTTTTTCTTAAAGGTTTAATTTACCTCTCTATGTAACAAATGCAGAGAAAATCATTAAAAATTAAAAGCAAGAAAATTTAATAAATTGCTGAATCTGGTTGTTCATTATTTTTTTCTAATATTATTATAAAATTTAAGTATAATTAAAATATGATTTTTTTAATTTGCTTTTCTATATTTAGTCTCAGAATAGTTTTCATTCATGTTTGTATATATTAACTGATTTCCGCTAAAGCCTTAAAATCTGTTTCCTTATCTCTCAATTAGTTTTGTGAGTTTAGACAATTTGCATCATACATAAAGTTTTCTCAAAAGAAAATGTAATTAAATACCGAAGAATATCGCTTATCACAGAAAATACGTAAAAAATAATTAAGTCAAATAATTTATAAAATAAACTATGTAATTAAATATTTGATTTTTAAAAATATTTTTTTTTACATTCTTAAACTTCTCTACGAACATTTGTTGTATATCCATACAGTAGAACATACGATTTCAAAAATAGACGCAGTTATGTTATTGAATGAAGTAAAATGTATTTATTACAATGAGAAATAACTAAAATATGCAAGATAAATAGTATATAAAGTAATCATTAAGGTCTAAAAGAAATGCACATGAAACTGTATCATATATATATATATATATATATATAAATCCAGTCAACCTTAAAAGTTAAACGAAACTTCTTTTACAACAATTTAGAAAGATTTTTAAAAGTTTTCAAATTAAATTATCACTAATTGTACAGTTATTACTTTCTTCTATGTTCAATAGAAGAAAGTATTGGATTCGTAAAAATTGTCGACCTCGGGTTTTTGATGAATTTACACGTTTTGAGAGCTGTAGAACACGATTTGACCATTTTTAGAAAATGTCTGTCTGTCTGTCTGTGTGTGTGACAAAATATTGTGGCAACCGTATCTCAGTAACTACTGAACAGAATTTCATACAAATCGGTATGTAGTTGCACCTCGACATAAATTAGTGTCTGTCAACTTTTGGTAAAAATTGTCTTACAGGTTGCGTTGCCATCCCGCTTTTTCTAAATATTTAACATGGTGATATAGGACAAAATTTTGTGCATAAATGTGTATATTTTATATAAATGTGCATAAAGATAATTATTTTTTAGTAATCATCATGAAATTTACAATAATTATTTATAATAAAGATAGTCAACTGGGAAAAAATTTTGTATGTGTAGGAGTCTCGCCATCCCCTCTCCCTGGGGGGAAGTCCCCCCTCGAGGTGAGTAAATTTTCATGATGTGTATCTTTCAAAAGAGCTCTCGAATACCTTTAAAACGAATGGTTGAACCATCGACCTGCGATAATTTAAAATAAAGTTATCAATTTTTTTCATTTTTAACAATTTTAATAACTTAAAACAAATAACTTAAAAATCAATATCAAGCAGTTTTTAATTTGTTTGTATTTCTCTTCGCTCCTTCTTTTCTTTTTTTTTTATTAATTAGAATTTGAGATTTTATATATTCTAATGGACATAAAATTTTAAATACATTTATTCCAAATCATATTTGCTTTATCACGCACTACTTTTTACCAAGTAAAATGCGTATCGAAACGTGTGGTAATTTTTTTTTCTTGCATTTAATACTTGAAATCATCTCGAGAATTTTCTAAAGTTAATATATGCGCACAATTTTTGTGCGAGAAATTCATGTGAGAGTCCTACATAGAAAAAGACACACAGCAGCGAAAATTAAATAAAAAAACAGTATCACTGATCCATGATGTCAACAGTAGTAATTCTAGCTTTAAAAACATGTTCACAAAAAATCCTCTAGAAAAAGACTGTGGATAAGAACTCCATCATAAAATGTACTTATGAAATCGAAGGCAAATATTTAAATGTACTTTTGTAAGACTGTATCGCAAAACATGTATAGTACGTAACCGTGATTTGGGATAAAATAAATTCTGTATGCTTTTTTTTTAATAATAGCAAATTAGCGATTCGTGAAATCAAAAGACCTGAACTAAATATGATTGTTTTTCTTTCTTTCTTTCTTTCTTTTTTTTTTTTTTTTTTTTCATAAAAAGCAACAAACGAGTCTAATAAAAATAAAAATCAATGCTGCAATTATAAAAGCCCAAAACATTATTCATAAAACAAATCTTTTATGGTTTTCGATAGTGATCAATTCAAGTTCGTAAAATAAACATTTTTTTTCTAGCACATAGATTGTATATTAATAAATTTAGAATTATTATTTTATAAATTTATTTTACACCTTTTCCTTAAAATTTGAACTTGTTATTTTTTATATATTACTACGATCTTAAAATAAGCAACTATAAATTATGATTTTTTTTCTTTTTTTTATATAAATGCACAGTATAATACCGAACTTCTATTTTTTTTTCTTTGATTATACTTTTATAACACGTAAACCAAAAGAATAATGTTTATCAATGCAATAAAAACAATTAGAAAATACCAATTAATTGTATTTTAAAATAGCAGAACTGCTTAAATCATTCTACTTTTCACGTTTAAATTTTACCTATCACAAATAATTGCCAATTACATTTGAAATATTTAAGTGTTGAAGTTCTTGGAATACCTAAATTAGTTTCATGATAATAATAATTGTGCTGCAAGTTTTTAAAAAATTGATAGTTTACGACAGATGCGCAAGAGATTCAATAGAAGAAACTGTTTGCTTAATATTGACAGAAGACTTACCGCTAGATAACGCTAAATAACGCTAGATAACAGATCGAGTACAAATGTAGATTTGCAGATACAAATCTACATTCAAACTCGAATTTTTAAAAGCTTTTTCTATTCATAAAATTTTTAAAAAAATTGTTAAATCTTATTTCACTGTACTATCTCCTTTGTCTCCTCTATATGTTGAATGCAGTATGGTCATGTTAAAGTGCATTTATATGATATTCTGCCTACCGCCCATAATGATAAGAAAAACTTTGTTGTCTCGAACCAAAAACAATATGGACACCAAAATGTGTACAGATATTTCTGTATAGCACTAAATATGTCTACGAATTTGCAAGTCAAATGGAGGTTTTTTGCCGCCGCTATTGCAATACATACAAATTCTACCCATAGGCCGTAATGATAAGAAAACCTTTGGCGTGTCCCTGTTCACGGTCTATAAACAATATAGACATAAAAATTTATACAGCTATTTATATTAAGAGCCTGAACGTGTGTACCATTTTTAAAGTTTGTCAGAAAATTTCTGCGGCTGTTATTGCGGTACATACAAATTCTGTCCATAGGCCGTAAAGTTAAGAAAAACTTTGAAGTGTTCTTGTACACGAACTACAAAAGGAATACACACCCAAAACTATGCAGCTGATTCCCTGTGGCTCATGAAAATGTGTACCAAATTGCAAGTCAATAGCGTAAATTTTACGTCCGTTATCGCGAGACATACAAACAGACAAACGGACGGACCCCCCCCCCCCGTATCTCTCTTTCTATAACTATCTGTATATATACATATATATATATATGTGTGTGTGTGTGTATATGTATTCCTAACAACTGATTGTCTGCATTAATTCCCTATAATTCATAAATACTTGTACCAAATTTCATGCAAAAAGATTACATAACATATCGGAATTATTTTGTGTAACTCTGTAAATGAATTACCAATTCTATGCCAACACTTCTTCTCTGAAATCTTTCTTTTAATATTCTAAAAAAATTTCCTTATATCTGACGAGGTGTAACCATGTTAAAATACACTTTTAAGGAATACCGACTACTGACCGTAATAGTACGAAATTCGTTTATGTATCCGGGAAAAGGAGCTACAGTAATTATATGCATTAAAAAGAATATACCTATTTAATTAATTATAACTCATTAATATTTTAGCTTAATTTGACATCATTTGGATGATTACAGTACGTCATCGGAATTCTTTTGTGTGGTCCCGTAAATAAATTATTTAGTCTATACATATCCTTTTTCTAGAGTAAACATACTTTTAAGCATCTTTATAATATATGTTAATTCCATTATGTTGAATGTACCATAAACGCATTAAAGTGAACTTAAATAAAAATTTATTCATATACTCTAACGTCTATACAGAGCCTGAACGTGTGTACAAGTCAATCGGAGAATTTTTGCGGCCGCTATTGCGGTACATACAAATTCTGCCCATATAGGCCGTAATAATAAGAAAAATGTCCTTGTACACGAACTACAAATGAAATACAGAAACTATACAGCTAAAGTTCTGTGTGGCTCAAAAATATGTGTACCAAATTGCAAGTAAACAGCACGATTTTTGCGGTATATACAAGTTCTTTCCATAGGCCATGATAATAAGAAAATTTTTGGCGTGTCCCTGTACACGAACTGCAAATGGAATACAAACATAAAACTATACAGCTGATTCAATGGGGCTCATGAACATGTGTACGAAATTTCAAGTCAATAGCGTGATTTTTGCGGCCACTATCGCGCGACAGACAGACAGACAAACACGTAAACGGAACCCAAAATATTTTTGAGTCTCAACAGGGAGGCCTCTACTGACGTTTCGGCAATTATCTGTATATATTTTTATGAAGCTACCACATATATGCATGTGGATATAACGTTTCTCTTAAAACTTGCAAAAATAATTGCCACTTTTTGTGTTATATTAGACCCAGTGCAAAGTTTTTTTTTAAACTTGGTATTTTACATCAGACCAGGATTTCCATTTCAGCACAAGACCGCGAAAATCATGCATATTTTTTTATTCTCTTTCTTAAAATTTTAAATATTGCGAGATATTCACGCACTTCTTCTTTATTTTTCATAAATCCATTAAAAGGAAAAAATAACTCTTTTAATCGTTTCATTTAAGACTTATATTTGTCCGATGATAGAAAATACATGTGACAGTCTAACTGGGCCCAACTTCTTAGTTTCCCCCTCTATAAATTCAAAAGACCTGAGTCAATGCAAAAGACCTATTATTATTAATGAAATTTATTTGGGGTTCGCACTAAATTTTCAGAAATCTGACATAGTTTTTAAAAGTCTTAACTTTCTTTTTGAGGAAGGGTGAAAATTTCTCATCTGTTTTTTTTTTTCTCTAATGAGAACCCTGATTGATACAGCATACTGCAATGAGAATGCAAAAATGTCAGCTATTTTACTAAATAATTTTTAACTACGCAAAATTTTGTACAAATGAGCATAAAGAGAATTATTTTTTAGTAATCATTATGAAATTTACAACAATAATTTATAATAGAGATAGTCAACTGGAAAAAAAATTTTGTATGTGTACGAGCCTAGCCACCCCCCCCCCCCTGGGGGGGAAGTCACCCCTCAAAGGGAGTAAATTTTCAAGATGGGTATCTTTCGAAAGGTCTCGTCAATACCTCTAAAACGAATGGTTGAACTATAAATCTGTGATAATTTAAAACAAAGTTATCGATTTTTTTAACCTTTAACGAAAAAAAAACCTAGAAAAAAAAAAAAAAACTTTTTTTTTTAAACGAAATTTAACCAAACTTGGTATTTAGTTGGTCCCCGACATAAACTGGTGCTGATTACATTTGGGGATCAATAGCTCAACAGGTCGCGCTGTGATCGCATTTTTTCTAAATTTTTAACATGGCAGTATAGGACAAAATTTCGTATAAATGTACATAATGAGAGTTATTTTTAACTTGTGATTGTAAAATTAATATGAATTATTGATAATAGTAGTAGTTAACTAGAAAGGGGGGGGGGGGTAAATTTTCAAGATGGGTATCTTTCGAAAGGTCTCGTCAATACCTTTAAAACGAATGGTTGAACTATAAATCTGTGATAATTTAAATAAAGTTTTCGATTTTTTTTTTTTTTTTACTTTTAACGAAAAAAAACGGTATTTTTTTTTTTTTAATGTATTGTTACTGCGTGATTTTGTATAGGAAAATATAGAAGAAAGTCTTGTGGTGGCCACAACATACTAGTTTTAATTTGAAACAAAATTAATAAAAAATAGTGCAGAATATTGTAAAATATTTTTTTCTCCACGTTTTTAGATGTTCATAATTATAGGGACAATCAAGATTTTTTCATTTTATTTAACTTACTAGCGGATAAATTACAGTATCTAACTTACCAGCGGTTGAATTACAGTTGACATACGAATTTGTTAACTATTGGGCTAGATTGATATATAAGCCTTCAATTTTTCTTGGACAGACATTACCGATAATTCCTCGAAAAAAAGAACGTTCATTTAGTGAAGTATGACGAATATGCTTTTTAAGTGTAGGGATAATTTCAATCCGTCGTATTTTTAATGAAATTCGAAGATCTAAAATTGCTGAAGGAAATGTGATCAAACGTTGAACTGCTGGTTCGATAGGAGAGAGATCTGATGCAAAATCAGAGTTGTTTTACAGAGATCGAAGACTCATAATTCCTCTTACTGTTCTACTCAAAATGACTGCTATCTGAATTTGCTCGTAATTTTTAACGAAAGGTTGGGGTCAACATTTATGCATGTTTAAAATATTTAACAATATGTTAAAAGGAATAAAAACCTGTAATAATCAATAAGCATCTAATGGAGGAAAGAACGTCTGTGCTAAAGTTAAATAAAGGCAATATGAAATGGTAAAATGTTGCATTTTCGGATGAAAAACATTTTATTCTTGATTAACCAAATGGTTTTTTAACAGTTACTGGCACGATCTGAACATATCGAAAAACAGAGCAGATTTTTTAAAGGCAGATATGAATCGGGCATTTTAAAGGTGGACCTATGGTGCTCTGGGGAGTTGTTTCTACTGAAGGCAGAATGAATGTAGTAATTTTTTCTATTATTATGAACATCAAGAAAATATCCGAAATTTTTAAACGTGGAATTCTCAGATTTTTGTTTGATTTTAGAGAGAGGGGAGGGGGGAGGGGGGGGGGGTTAATAATATTTTTTTCAACAAGACTTACAATTTTGCTCTACGTCTAGAGCAATAGAAAATAGTTTGAAGAAAGAGACTTCTGTATTATTGCCTTTCCCGTGACCTAAAAGTTGAAAAATCTTTAACTTATCATATTAGAAAAGTGCATGCAAGTTTAAAGCAATTTTAAATAGTTTAAATGTATTCAGAATATCATATATACTGTATGAAAAGGTATTGAAACTGAATATTAATATATATATATATATATATATATATATATACTAGCAGACCCGGCCACGCGTTGCTGCGGCTAAGTAATACGTTGATAATTTGATAAGGTATATAGTATTTCCCTACAACTGGATTTGGCGATTTTTTTTTCTTTTTTTTTTTTTTTTTTTTTTTTTTTTTGGCGCCTTTTTGAACGATAACGAAGTCGTTCTGGATTATTTGCAATGAAATATGTTAACCTGCATGCTTTTATTTTAGATTTATGATTTAGCCATAATCGCCAAATCCAGTTGTGGGGAAATACTATAGTTGTTACCCACAACTATAACTTATAATATAACTTCAGTAATTATATTCGGATAATTATAACTTCAGTATATCCCCACAGCTGAATTTGGCGATTTTTCTTTGGCGCCGTTTTGAACAATAACGATGTCGCTCTGGAATGTTTGTGATATAATATGGCAGCCTATATGTTGTTTATTTTGGATTTATTATTTTATGTTTTTGATTTATGATTTAGATTATCATTTATGATTTATAGATTTATGATTTAGCCATAATCGCCAACAAAAAATCGCCAAATATCGTTGTGGGGATATACTGATTAATATATTATTGAAAAGATTAATATATTTTAACGAAATGGTGAGAAGATTCTGAGTATGTTAAAATTTTAATAGTAAATTCAAGTTAATCTAGAAGGAAAGCATTGAGGATTAAGATAAGAAAATTGCAAGATTTTACGATCGCATTTTCAGCAATAAATATGAGTCAAAATTTAATGCAAAATACATATATAAATCACAAATTTAATCAGGAACGTTAAATTGCTAAGTTATTAAAGAAAAAGTAAAAAAAAATAAGAGAAATAATTAACTAAAGTTTCGAACATCAATCATATAGATTAGCGTTACAAAACAAATAAACAGACTTAAACTCTTCCAGACTTTTAAATAAGTTTTAAATTAACTTTTAAAATTTAATGTTAAATAAAACAGACTTTTAAATAATTTAAAATATTGTAAATAAGTTTTAAAATATTGAAATAATTACTTTTTATTTAGAACGTTATGTATAGATCACAAATATCTTAAAGAAAACAAAGTGATACAGATTAGAATAATGCAACAAAAATTTAAAAAGCAAGGTTATGTCGTAAATAAATTTTTAACACACGTGCCACGTGAAATAAATTGTAGCATATACATAATGTAACTGACATAAGATATTAACATGTTGCAGCGGAGTAAATTTCATATCTATCATCCTTGGCGGAAAAAAAATAATATCGCCAAATTATCTGGCGCACACATTTAATTCCTTTCAAAAATCATGGTTATTTTAACAACTTATATTAAGAGAGTAATGAATAATATGAAACAATATTTTGCACAATACATATTACGAAAATATACATCTAGCTTGTATATTTTCGTGTTACGTTTTTGATCGCCAAATACGAAAAACTCCAAGGACGACAGAGCTTTGAAATTTAAAATTAAAATTTTGTCAATTTTACAGCAAAATAACTCAATCTAACGTATGCACATGATAAATAATACATATCTATACAAAAATATGGGAATTAAAATCCGGAAATAATTTTCCTCGTTTTTTAATAATTTTTTATAAAAAATACAATGGGTGATTAACACAAGAAATCTTTTTCTTGATTTCACAGGCGGTCAGTGACGTCACACACTTGTGTATAACTACATACTTTATCAATGCGAATAAAATCTTTAAATTGATTATGACGTCAATTTTCGTGAGATGAATAATTTAACTTTTTATAATTTTTTAACGTTCACGTTTGATTAAATGTATTTACTTTTATGTCGAAAGAAAATGAACTCGTATTTTTTCTTTTTGGCAATAATTAAACTTATGGAACTCACAGATATTTTGGAGCAACTTTAACAAAGGTCTATAATTAACAAATAATTGCAATAAAACAATATTGTGACAATAAACTTAGATAAAAACTATCCTATCTCTCAAGTTGGACCAAACTGCACACAGTGTGCAAAATTTCATTAAAATCGGTTCATTAGTTTAGGAGTTTATCGCGGACAAACATCGTGACGCGTAATTTTTATATATATACAGATATCTATGATAGAACTACATTAGCACTTTATCAATGTGTATAAAATCTTTAAATTGATTATGACGTCAATTTTCGTGAGATGCATAATTTAACTTTTTATAATTTTTTAACGTTCACGTTTGATTAAATGTATTTATTTTTATGTCGAAAGAAAATGAACTCGTATTTTTATTTTTATTTTATTTTATTTTATTTTTTTTGGCAACAATTAAATTAATGGAACTCACAGATATTTTGGAGCAACTTTAATAAAGGTCTATAATTAACAAATAATTGCAATAAAACAATATTGTGACAATAAATTGAGATAAAAACTATCCTATCTCTCAAGTTGGACCAAACTGAACACAGTGTGCAAAATTTCATTAAAATCGGTTCCTTAGTTTAGGAGTTTACCCCGGACAAACATCGTGACACGTAATTTATATATATATACAGATATATATACCAGACTGAATGTCGGACTGTTTCACCCTAAACAGAGACCCCATAAAATATTAAGTTAAAGAATAACTGAAAAAAAAAATTATTAAGATTCGAACTATCCTTATAATTGCGAACACCTCAAAAATATTTTTTGACCGTATTTAAAGATTTTTAAGATAGAAAAACGATAAAACTTTTTAAATATTGTCTTTTAATGAAATTCAGATTAATAAAAAATATATTTGTTTAAATAATAGTGTTCAGTGTTTTGTTAACATAGAAAAACGGGTGTTATGAGAACCAGAGTAATTGAAAAAGTGGCATTTTTGCAATTTTTTACAGAAACCTTTATATCTGAACATATGTGGTAGTCTCAAAATATTATACAGATAGTAAGAAGAAACTGCATAAACACATGCTACAACCAAAACGCATTTAAAGCATTAATTTTTACAAGGTAATCCAAAACATTTCTCTTTTTTCTTTTTTTTCTGCTGGATCCCTTTTCTTTTCGAAGCAAAACTTTGCTGAAGTTCCTGAGGAATAACATGTTCTTTATGCACCCAAATTTTAACGATAATTCATGAAGAAAATTTTTGATTTTTGACAAAACCTCTGAATTCGAAAATGTCCGAATATTTATCGGTAGGTAGTGTACAAATGACTAAAAGTTTATACTTTTTTTTTAAAAATATATATGTATAATTTGTTCAAATTTTTCTGGTGGAGCTCCAACTTTCAACTCATTATATCTTGTTCAGTGCCTGAATAGAAGCATTTGGGATAAGTATAACAATTTAAAAACCTATTAAATGACACCGTACGATTTGACATCTACGTAGCTTTTAAAACTAAGACGTTACTGCAAGCCTCAGATAATAGCTAGTTAGGGAAAAAACAAATAAAACAGAGCGGAGTAAGCTTAATGACAGTTATATGATGCATTTGATCACCTGTACACAACTTTAATCCTGCTACTATATCCTAACACAAGACGTTCAAAATCTGCATGGAGAACATTTAAAACCGTTTCACTTGAATAATAACTTTCCGCACGTACACACAGCAACTGGATTATTGTGAACACTCCATGTAAAAGAAGCTTTCTTATTCGCTAAAGACTTTGCAACTCAGTATATCTTTAGATTTTAGAGATGGTACGATTTAGAAAACACTACTTTATAAAATTGTTATATAAGATCACTTTTTGCTTCTTGATGTGGTGAAAATTTCACTGTAGTTTGTTCATTATTAATAAAATTTTTAAGCTCATACATATATGCTCTGAGTTGTAAATATAAATGTATTACAATTACGCCCATAATAATCAATAACTCATTCGCTTTCGTTTTGTAATTTTCATATTACGGTAAAAGTACTTCGAAAAATTATAAAGGTTAACTGAAACGAAATGCACACAAAGAAAGTGTTTCTTCATCTGTATATAGAAATGATAAATTTTTACCTAATTCATTCGCCATGTAATAGAATGTCTTTTTTTTTTGGGGGGGGGGGTGGAAAATGGATCATAAATAGATTTTTGTCGATGAATACAACTTACCCAGCGACTATTTTCAAATAAATCCGATAAAAGTTATATTTGTACAACATAAGTTAGAAAACAGGGCTGTAAACATTTCAGTGCACAAATATCGCTTGTTTAGGAAAAGTAATAAAAAGTTTATCGTCGAATCTCTCAAAGGGAAACTCCAAACTAGAAACTCTAAACTCAATTAACTGATTCAAGAATGAATAGTTCCTATTATTTTCTTAAATATAATGCGGCGTGATATCGTTAAGGGCAAGCATTCCTGATTAAAATAGACATTTCAGATTTTGACAACCTTAAAATATACTGTTTTGCAAAGTTTGACGCCGAATTCTCCAAGTATATAAGAATATCACAATGTTCACCGTCAATATCGACCTCTATAGAACCAAATAATCGTTATTTGTATTTTGCTCGTACATCTTTTGCTATGACAACAGTTTTAATAAAAGAAAGATATTCCAAGCTTTGTAATAATTTGTTTACATATATATATATATAAATATATATATCTCTATATATATATTCCTTGCTTAATATATATATATATATATATATATATATATATATATATATATATATATAATAATCAGGTTACAACAAAAACTAAAATTTGTCTGTAGTGATAAAAGTAAAATAAAGCACTTAATTAAATTTTTGATGGAGTACAACCAAACATTAATGACCAAATTTTAATATAATTCTAGTTTTACTCTTATCTTCATGCTTAGTCCAATTTATCGATCCTTTCCACGGAATAACAATGGCCATTATCTTATTTTTTAAATCATCAGTGGAATGGTTCCAATTATAAAATAATTAATTGCTGATATCGTATAGAATATTTCTCAGGGATAATTATTATTTTGATGATAAAGAAAAAAGTTTTAAAACAAGTAGTTAAAAGAAGACGAACGTAATCGATTTAATGAAGTTAAAAATATTTTTAAAGTTGTAATTATCTAGAAATAAAAATAAGAAAAATAAATTATTGCAGTTATTTAAAATTTTATGCAATATTTAATAATTATTTACAAGTTTTTAAACACATTTTAATACTACAAATGTATAAACAATACCTTTATAGCTGTATTAACAAGTAATTATTTAAAAATTATATGCATCCGACTTTTATCTAAAAACTAATTATAAGAATTTTTATTTTATTCATTTATTTTCTTATTTACTTATTTATTTTTTGACACATATGACAAAATCTCTGTGAGACGATTTTTTTTTCATGCGTACGAAACTGAAACGTTTTCGCACTAGTTTTAAGTAGAAATATCGAATTTTTTGTATTATGAATATAATGAATTACAGAAACCAAACTAAAAAAAAATAATTAAATAATAATTTAAATAAATATTTCCATGGGAAATATACATTTCCATTTTGAAAATGCCTCTCAAAAGAAACTTAACGATCAATTAAATCGAATTGTACAAATAGAGAGTGGTACAAATGGTAGAAATTTAAAATAATTTTAATACTATCGGACAGTTACCATCCTCATATTGTAATATAAACGATATTTATAAATCATACGATCATTTTTATGCACAAAATAAAAATAAAAATTACTATAACTTAAACAACTTGATCAACTTTCGTTTAATGCATTGTACAATTTTGAAGGAGTTTTTTTGTATTCCTTAAAAGATTATAAATGGAATTTAAATATAATTGTTATAAACTTTTCTTCTCTTCAAATTGTTGATGAAATCATACTTTTGGAAAATACAAGTTAGTGCACATTACATTATAGGAGAGAAATTCAAAATCAGAATGTATTAAAATACGTATCAATAAATTTTATATGACAAGTAATAATTTTAGAGCTACTGTTGTGCCCCATCAATGATTCAGAGTTCTCTGAACGGGAATGGGAAGTGCCGATTTCGAAACCAAGTCACGCTCGACGCTCTAGACGTTCAGTATTTTTTGTTGTTTTTTACCCCTGAAAAATCACAAGGTTACGGGTTAGTTCCCCTCAGAAAGACTCCCCATGTAGGATATTCAATGTAAATCTAAGACCTTAGCGTACACAATTGCCTTAACCAGCACACTTTGCATACACACTCTATTTTTCTTATATATATATATATATATATATATATTCTTCACTAATTCGAGACTGAGAACATTAAACTCTGTCAGAAATCTTATTCATATTCATTTTACAACTGACATTTAATTTCTTTTACAAGTGATATTTAAATTCTTCTCCTTAAAAAAAAAATCACTAATTTTGTTCGTCTCTAATACATTAAGAGATTTTCGTTTGTATATAGACGCCGTGATTTAAGTTAATATAAATATACTGTATGTTGTAACTTGTTTATTTATTTTTTTTTAATGTATCATTTATTACACAAGCTTCAGTTATGCTCCTCTGCATAATAACTGTGCGCAACAATCTATAAAGTAGGGCATGAAATATAAATGAATAAGGCAAATGAACAGCTATGCTGGGGATAAAATTGTATTTTATAATTTATAAATACTTTTTACAAGCAGGAATAGAGTTTGTGACTTCAGTTTGTCTGTCTGTCTGTTTGGGCTTTAATATCCGTGCATATTTTAGAATGCTTTGAAATTATATGTGGTAGTCTTGATCATTATGAAAAATTCTCTGTTGAATATAGTACAAATAGCAGTACTGATTAATGCACGGGGATTCACAAAACAATTCGAATACATTGCGGTCTATGACAGATATTTCATTAAAACATATTTTAATAATGCTCACAGCTTAAAGAAATTAACATACATTATTTATATGTACAAAATGATATTTTATCTATATTAGGTATTATTAACATTAACCCTATATCCCAAATTACCTTAATTTTTGAAAAATAGTTCGAAACTTTTTTATTATATTCTTTTATGCATGAGAATAATCTCATATTAAATTTAGAAAATTGCTACAAATTTTCATTTTTTATTTCTTTTTATTTAATAATGGGACTTAAAAATCCCGATTTTCTTTATGGGACTTTAAAGTCCCGGTGTGATACAAAGGGTTAATGAATGATTTAGAGAAAGCCGATACAGATATATTATAAAATAAAAGAAGAAATCGTATAAAGTAAAAATTTCAATGTTATGAGGATATTGTTTAGTACAATATTACTGTATAGTGATAATGCAATTTTTTACAAGACTATGCAAAAGCAATTTTCTTTATATTTATTTAAAAAAAAAAAAAATCTGTAACGATAGCTTTATTTAATTTTTCCTTCTGTAATTAAAAAGAAAATATGAATTTGCACAGTCTTGTTGTTTTGAGGAAAACACAAGATCACTCAAGAACAAGCTATTTGCCTTATTTAAAAGTAAAATTCTAGACATAAGTTTGAAAAGTTTCATTTTATGTAGTAAAACACAAAACATATATTTTGAAGGCCAGAAATTTTTTGAATATATACAAGGGTACACAAAGCCATCCATTTTAGTGTTTTTCTTTCATAATAAATATACAAAAACAGTAGTATTCTTCCACAATTAAAACAATGAAGATTAAATGTTGTATAGGGTAAATACAGTTAAAACGGGCTTTATCTTTATAGTCTATGCAAACCTTTTTTTTTGTTGTTGTTGTTGTTTCTCCTGTACTTTTGCTCGTGTGTGGTGTAGGATTCAAAGGATTTTTGTTTGACTCGTGTTAAAACTTTAATTTACATATACAGAAATTGTTTTATTCTCTACGGTACTTAAAATACACATATTGCTACATAAATATTAAAGAGGAATTTTCCAAATACACTGGTGGATAAAATTAAAGCATCAACCTGTTTTCTCGTTTTCTTCTTTTGTACATATTTTTTAAACAAATAAACATATGAACATAAAATTAGGATGGCCTGTTCGTTATTATATTATTAACCGAATTTTATGTAAGTTTATCATAAGAATAATTTTTAAGCTAATAATTATTCATTTTTCTCGCAAAAGTAAGTTTTAGAAAAAAGGAAAAATTTCAATAATTTTTGGAAAGAACACTTAATGGCCCTCTTCACTCACCGCCGCCGGAAGCCCGAGTCAATGTTTTTCTATGGGAAAATTTTCTTTACAAATAACTTATTAACTAATACATATTTTTAAATTCTGTTTTCACATTCTGAAAGTTCCCAGCTGTTAAATTGACGCACCTTTTTTAAAAATGTATTTTTTAAATTTTTAATATTTTATTTCGAAATTGCAAAATGAAAAAATTTCACATATTGAAAATTCGTATTTTGCAGCTTCAAAATAAAATATAAAAAAATAAAAATAATAATTTTTTAGAAAAGGTGCGTCAATTGAACAGCTGTGAACTTTCAGAATGTGAAAACAGAATTTAAAAATATGTATTAGTTAATAAGTTATTTGTAAAGAAAATTTCCCCATAGAAAAACATTGGCTCGGGCTTCCGGCGACGGTGAGTGAAGAGGGCCGTTAATGCAAAATGATCATAAGGATGACTTACAGATAGGTGAAGATGACCATGTATTCATACGTTAGATTACAACCTTTCTACTTGCATTCACTCTTCTGTTTCTTATTTTTTCTTCTTTTTTTCGCATGTGAATAGCTTTTTTATAAATATACATACAAACATGAAAATTTAATAAGATGTTCATTATAAAACTATTTATCGACATTTTTATTACTCTGGTGATGCTCATAGTTTACACACTATTACATATATTTTTTTTTTTTTTAACTTTATTGTAAAAGTAAAAGAAAAGCTAATACAGAAAGAAAAATCGAGATTTAGTTTAACATTTCAAGGCATGTGCGTCTTTACCTATCTCTAATTCATTCTTAACATCACTTTTCACTAAGTGTTCTTTCTTAAAGTTATTGAAATTTTTCATTTTTTCCAAAGCTTACTTTTGAGAGTAAAAGGAATATTTATTAGATAAAAAATTATTTTTATACTAAAGTTACATAAATTTCGGTTTAAAATATGATAACGAACAGGCCATTCAAAATGTTCATATGTTTTTTTGTTAAAAATTATGTACAAACGAAGAGAACGATGCTTTAATTTTGTTCACCAGTGTATTTTCAGATATATATGAACATAGATATATACGTATTTCTGAAAGATTTTTATAAAGCTATCACTAAAGATAATTATTTTTTTATTTTCATCTTTTTACAAATGACCTTTAGCCATATAAAAATACTTACTGGCGAATCAGTGAACCACACGATAGAAAAAAAATGTACAAGAAAAATGTGTTAAATATTTTTTTTTAATTCGATGTTAAATTAACGAAACTATTTTTTATTTGTATTTGTTATTAGGAACGGTATTAATCGTTTAATGCAGATATTTTTTTATGGTAATAAATAAAAATATCTGTTTTAACATATTTTAATTTATTGCCAGAGTTAGTCTGCAGCTTTCTATATTACGGTGAATGATTGTTGAACATTGGAAAAAAAAAAGAAAACAATTGAGCACTTTATCCGACTGGGGAAAGTAATTTGTTTTCTGTTACATATATTTTTCTTCATTCAAAGAACAAGTTATCATGGAAAATTATTCTCCCGAAAAGGAAAAAAAAAAAAAGCTCTTAGATCAATTTTGCAACAGAAAATCTAATCTCTGATTATTATTTAAAGTGTTTAGCTTTTAAAATTCTTCCTGGGTAAAGAGCAGCTTACTTATGAAAACTAAGTTTTTCTGGGATCACAATCTAACATTGTAATTTCTAATCCTTCTAATTTTTTAACTTTTTGTCAAAATAGTAAAACGCATTTTTTTTCTTCAAAAAAAATTCATTTTTTTTTTCAAAATTTTCTTCTTTTTGAAGAGTGGGTTATCAGTTAATGCAACTCTTTTCTCAACAATAGTTTGTCAGGTAAACTTCTACAGACAAAAGATTGCTTAATCTTCAATTTTTTACTCTAATAAACAAAGCCATTTTCTTTCCGAAACATTTTTTTCCACTGGAGATCTGTTGAAGTAGTAAAAATGTTTCACTAAATTCAAGGTTTAATTAAAAAAATTAAATTCAAATAATAAAAATAAGATCGTAAAATTCAATTAAAGTTTGTTATTCAATCAAATTTCAGAGATGCTAAAGAAAGCGATAACAAAATGAGTGAAATAGACCACTACCTTGAATGAAAACACAGTAAATTTCTGCAGTGTGGTATTTATTAATTCCAAAGAAGTGGGAATCAAATGAATCAACTTTAACATATCTCTTTCAAGTTGCTATATTTTTTTTAGATATTCCTGCAAGTAGCTGAAACAGAATTTACTTCTGCAGATTTTACACTAAGTTATCCAAAGAATATGTGTTTAGTTAAGACTCAAAATGACATTCTCTTTCTACATAGCAATTTAAAGCAACTTAACTCTTAAAATGAATTTAACTACAATTACGCAAATATTAATATTTAGGTCCACTAAACACCAGTGTTCAAACAAGTGGTTTTAGCCTTTTACCTCTAAATCCCATCTTCCCCAACTTTTCATGACTCTACTTCCTCTTTAACTTGGTTAATCAGTTACGCTAGTCATTAATATAAATTATAAGTTTAAAAAAAAAAAAAATAAAAAAAATAAGAAATTAAATACCTTGGGGGTTCAGCAGAACACAGATCTTTAGAGTATGAACATATTTCAAGGTTAATATTTAAAACTTTATCTGCGAAAATTATCTCCCTTACAATGTATATTTGCTTCCTTATTTTTATTTTAATTTTTATCCACTTTCATTTAATTTGAAATCTCTGACTGTCCGGTAGGATCCAATCTTGCTGTAAAATTTAAACCACTTTCGCCTAACCAATTTTGCTCAAAGTTTAATCTCGAATTAACAGTCGATCACAGTACAATATGCAAGTGGTCTATCTGACAAGAGTAAGTTCAGGAAGAAAATATATGTCTGTCTAATCTAACGATTTATTTATTTATTCATTTAATTATTTTTGCATTTCTGCCTAATTTTACTCAAATTTTAGAAACGAGTATAAAAGCCTAATCTATTTTAACGAGGGCAGGTTCCTCGGGCAAAAATCTGTCACATGTGTCGCAATTTAAATCATATGTGATGTATGATTTAGCCTCGGAAAAAAATGCTTTTCATTTTTAAGCGTTTTTCTTATTGTTTTCTTATCGTCATTATATTAGGCTTTATTTATTTAATTAATTAATTAATTTATTTTTTGTAGCATGTATATCCTGCATGAAGCAGTTTGCAGCAAAGAGCAAATATATTTGCCTGAAATAATAGGACCAATCGAAGCAATTGAAATGTTATGTATTCAACTTTAACCACCATATGTTGTACAATCTGCAGTGTGTTTCTGTGTTTCAAAGTTACGAGAAATTGTTTCAAAATACAGTTTAAGTAAATAAAAAGTGCATCTATTACGTTTGTACAAAAGCACATTCAATATGCTTATTTTTCAGGCAATAATTTTGTTTTGAACATATTGCGTTGTTAAAATTGAGAATAGACTAATTGAACTAGATTTACGTAATATTTTAAAATATAATCTGGTGTACAATTTTTAATAAAATCACACAATCAACTGTGGAAGAAAATCATATTTATTGAAATTTAATTTTTCCGACTGAGTGAAAATAAGGCCTGGACCGGGACACGAACCCCGGATCTTTGACTTACAAGGTGAAGGCTCTACCCATTGAGCTATCCATGCCGACATCCCGGTCAACATTACTCACTCAGACAACCTTTTAGGCAGAAACAATCTGGTCTATCATTTAGATAGCTCAACAGAAAACAAGCAAACAGAAACAAACTTGTCCCGGTCCAGGCCTTATTTTCACTCAGTCGGAAAAATTAAATTTCAATAAATAATCTGGTGTGTCACTCACACGACTTTCTCTTACCGTGAAATTTAATAATATAAATTCAGATTGGAGATTAAGAGATAAGATAACGAGTACTGTTATGCAAACCTATGCCAAAACAATTCAAATTAGGTTTCGGAACAGCTTTATTTGACAAATAATTCTATGTGACTTGAAATTCAACCAGCAGTTTCATTACTGTACCTACATTTATATAGAATTCAAACCTGTTATTAAATTCAAAAGTTCATTTAAAATTATTGAGACTACTTTCACACCAACATTCGTTGCAACTTATCAATCTTAATCAAACTTTTCTAGTAACAAACAAATTAACTTGAAAATAAAGCATTTGGATCGACTAAAATTATTTGTTTTTAATTTATTCTAACAGACACAGACAAAGGTCAAACATTAAAAACTAGACTTCGATATTCAGGAAGCCTCAAAACGTCTAAATATACAAAACACCTACTGATGAATATTTAGCTTAAAAAAATACATCATTTACCATATGGCTATAAGGAATAAATTTCAATTCTATGAGGAATAAAGCACTTCCCCTAACAATAAAAAAGAATGTTAAAGCTTAAATATTGGCAGCCCTTTATATTTTCTAAAAGTTATGTACACATCACGTGGAGGACATAAATATAATCCTATATTAATAACACACCCACAACCTGAAGTACACTTCCATTAATTTGCAAGTATTGTCGTACTATAATCTAGTTCTTTTGTGTAGCCCTTTGAACGAACAGTGAATGATTCCTATACCATATTCTACATGAAACATGTTTTTACGTAATATAATATATATATATATATATATTCGTTTCATTTGGTTTAGTGCAGTCTATAGATGTTAGACTCTACTTACCTGCAATTTTCCCCATAGGCGTAATGTATATGAATTCTCTTGGGTGTTCCTGTACACGAACCATTTGCTTGATCTCAACAAAAAGTTTAGTTTAGCATCCCTATATCATAAAGTCTTAGAATACCAAGTTTGGACTTTCTGTTGTAATTTGTTTGTGAGATATGCTGATAACAGACACACACACACACACACAGACCAACCGCTAAAAACATGATTTTTGGATTCAGGGGACCTCCAAACGTGTAATTATAACAAACTCAATTTTTAAAATTTGTTCCAAAAATAATACTTTCTCTACCGTATGGGTAAGACAAAGTAATTACAGTTATAGTGTGCCAATCCTGGTATATCACTTTTGGTAGGTTACCTTCAATTCTTATTGCTTTAGAGAAAATTTTTAATTCTGACTTTTCTATTTCATAATGATTTAAACATTTATTTAAAGATTACAAATTTTGAAGCTTCTTTTTTATATTGAGTCTGGGGAAGTTAAAAGGCATTAACTATGATTTTGGTAAGTAGAACGTTTATTATATTGAACTCTTTCTTTTTGTTTCAATATTTGTTAATTTATTAGTTGACAAATTTCACTCTGCAGATGAATCATTCTTATATATATATATAAAAAAGAGTGTCGAATGGCTGAAAAATCACACATTATTTATAAATTATGAAACAGTTTCCAGTTATACGGGTATATTTGAACGGTTCATGAGACAAATAGGTCAAGTCCATTAAAAAAAAAAAAAAGATGAACGAATGTGATGAAAGTTTTATTTTGTTCATTCACTTTTTGCTTTGTGGAAAGTCCTGCGAACATTTATATCTACAAAGTGTGTGAAGTGAAAATGCAGAATTTAGCCTAATTATGTGTACTTATACGTATATAAGATGAATCTATATCAGAACAAAAACAAAGCAAAATCCTGTACCATTCAGAAATTGTAAAGCTAATTCTGAGATATAGATATAGAAGAATTCAAAGTAAGTCAGAGAATGATTGAGCGAATGTTATTTAAAAATTAAAAAAGTAAAATCTTGCAGAAGCTATAAATGGTGCTATATTACCAGATATAGATATGTCAAAAATGAGAATGAGTCAAAAAAATTTTATATAAGTAAATGCTATTTAAAAAAATTATAAAATGTAGAAGTAAAAAAAAATATTATAATAAGAAAATAAAATCATGCATCCTTCGCAATAGTGTAAGACTTTACAACATTCTATAGGAAAATAAAATGCCATTGTGAGCGAAATTACTGTAAAAGTAATATTTTGATGTATATATACAAAAAACTGAATTTATAATCTTTTATTTTATTTATGTTTTTAATCATAATACATTTTGGAAATAATAAATGAGCAAAAACAATTACCTTGCAAACAATATAAGCTTTATTTATTTTTATATTACATTGTGGAAAAACGTTTACATTGTTTAACAGTAAATCCTACTTTTAAAATAATAATAATTAAATTACTTCTAAAGATAAAATTAGTTATTAACATTCATTATAAGCTTCGATAAAGCATATGACTAAAAAAACATTTAAAAAGAAAAAAAAAAAAACACTTTGTATGCTCTTCCACTTATACAGAAATCAAGCAATGACAAAAGAATTTCATTTTATATTTTATGTATTTTCATTCATAAAAACACATTATACGAATGGAAATACGTCTATTTCTTTTTTTCATAAATCTTTTAGCATTTCTACGATAAGTTTTTATGCGAATAAAAGGATTCTAAACATGAAAACAAAATTTCTTTAATACAGTTTGAAGAGAAAAATGATAGGATATTTTATAACAAGATTTCATTTAGAGAGATATGAAGTTCCAACTCTAAACAGACAATGCTCACATGTTGGAATCTTTTACCACACTTTACTTTCTTTTAACTTGCTTTCAGAAAAACGCTATGAAAGTCTTTTTTTTTTTTTTTTTTTTTTTTTTTTTAACTGTACATTAATATTCTTTTATTACATAAATATGCTCTTTAGTAATTCATTACTTTAAAAGAAAATTTAATAATAAAAATGTCCTTTATTCAATGGTAAAAGTTTATTTTTAATTTAATGCATTTATATATTCATTTCAAAATTATAAAAATTATGCTTGATATTATGCCATAATACTTTTTTTTATATTTTAAAATACGTCATTAACACCAAACTTAGTAGTTGATAAATTTAATTACACTTAGGAAGATTTAAATGAGAAATATTCATTAGCATTGCTAACAAAAACAATCATCTCAAAAGAATAAGCAAACACACACAAAAAATAAATAAATAAATAAATAAATAAATAAATAAATAAATAAAGAGAGAGAGAGAGAGATGTTTTCTGTAGGAAAAAGAAATGCACAAAACGGAGTCTAATAAACCTACTATAAAAAAAAAAAAAAAAAAAGTTATAATGAACATAGTTGTGTGCACCCAAGTAATTCCATATAAAGTTTCTGTAAGGCATTTTACCATCTGATATTATTCTCACGTATTGTTGCCACAACTAAAAGAAATGCAAGAAAAAAAGGATTCTTTATCTTGCTGCAAATCGGATTATTAGTATTGTTTCTGACATTACTTTATTTGGCTGACTGATTAAAGACTTAGTAGGACATATTATGTAGGCAGAAATAATGAATACATTTTCTTCAATATTTAGCAAATCGAATGATTATTTCCCCCTTTCCATTAAGCACAAAATTGACTAGAAAACTAAGTATACATATTAACAAATACTCTAGCGATTGTTTTTATAACTTTTATAAGTAATATATTCCAATGGAAAAACAATTTAGACACCAATTTATTCTATTAAATATAATATATTAAGATTAGCGACTGTTTTATTACGAGTTTCGTTTTAACTTTAGTATTGCGATTAAGTATGCGAATTAGAAACACTTTTGGTATTTGAAAAAAAGACTAATTTATTTTTCTCGTTTATTTATTTATTTTTCCCAAATTTATCATCCTTCCCAGCAAATAATATTTTCGTGGTACATAAAAAGGATTTGCTAACTTATAGTTCTACACATACACCTGCAAAAACTTATAGATTTACATATAAAAAATATAAGATTTATCATTTTTATATTTATTCAATCAAGATTTGTAATATGTAGGTATTCGTACATTTAAAAATAGCTCCCTTCCAAAAAACGTTTTCTTCGTAACATCCTTAAATTTTATATTTACCTTAAATTCAAATTGCGATGATACAATTTATATTATTTTAATTTATTAGCGATCAGTTTCACACAACTAGAAAAAAAAAAGAAAAAAATACAATGATTGCACTAAATTTATTAAGATTTATAGTATGCAAATTTAAAAATAATTCTTAAAAGGTGCAAGTCCTATATGAAATTGTGACTTAAAAAAGTTAAATTTGTTAGCATCATTTACAGCTTTTAATAGAGTAATACAATGTTTGATAAAACTGGTGTAATATCAAAATAAAAGCTCTGAAAAAATTGTTTATTAGTTACAATTAATTTCAAATATTTAAATAAATATAAAATATATTTAAAATAAATGATAAAATATCATTTAACCAAAAATAACAAAATAATTCACAATCTTGGAATTATTTTATTTTATTTTATTTTATTTTATTGTTGTTGTTGTTGTTGTTTTACTATACATAAAATCTCAGTCCCTCTTTCCATATTATATAGAGATTATTTATTGTAAATACATTCCAGACATTGAAAGAAAAATTACTATAAAGAATATAAAATGTATTTGGAAAACAAAATTTTTAATAGTAATAGAATTTTTGTACTTTTTTATACTTTCTAACAAAGTTGAAAAGTGTTAATGACTTCATGTTTTCTGTCTAACCTCGCTCTACTCCCGTAAATATTTGTGGAATTTCTTGAAACTGATACATATTATTTAAGTTCGCGATCTAATATGCCCTATAGGAAAATGGAGTGCATACCAGTACCGGCTTGTGTACAGGGACACCCAAAATTATTCCAAAGCATTGTGTTCTATGAGAGGTATTTCTGTAAATCATATTTTAATACCTTTTATTTACACAAATTTTAATGAACTGAAATATGTTATTGAAGTTCACTGTTGGATGTTTTCTATAGAAAACGGAATAAATGCCACCACCAGTTTGTGCACAGGGACACCCAAAAGTATTAAAAGATTTGCAATCTATGAGCGATATTTCTATAAACCTATTTTTAATACCTTTACTTTACACAAATCTTTATTGAAATCAAATACGTTATTTATAAGCACATAAGTATGCCTTCTATGTAATGTAGTATGATTAGCATTAGACTTAATGGGCCATACAAAAATATTGAGTTACATTGAGGGCTTTTATTGGAAGTTTGCTGGAATTCTATTTTCATTCACATTAAGCGTTTTTAACACATTCTAACACATTTACGTATGAATATGATTTCAATTTGTGTATATGTTTGTCCGAATGTCCATCTGTCTATCTATCCGTCTGCTCCCCACTAGTATACATAAATGTTTTTAGAATTTTTCAGATCAAAGACCCATATGCAATATACCTTGGCATGATAGAATGAGATGAGATAAGTTTTATCACACTTCCATTCTATGTGACTATTTTAAGATAACCGCTCTTCTTTTAATTTTTCTAAGCAATATAAAGTTATCTAATAATCTTACAGCATATTATGATTTATAACGCAAGTGGTTTTTTTTTTTTTTTCTTTCTATTTAGTTTCGTGGAGTCAATAAATGTATCACACAGATATTTGTTCATATAAACGTAAATTCACTATGTTGTAAAATTTGACCTTGCGTTTGTCCGGAAACAACATAGTGGCATTTTAAAGATATACAGAGTATCTCATACTCAGGATAACCCTGAAGTCCACAGGATATCATGTTATCTTGAATATGCTATCCTACAGATGGTTTAAAAGTCGCTATAAGCAACCAGAGAATGTCTGCATTTCTCCCTTAACTGTTCAATAAGTGCTATAAAAAGCCATTCCTGCAGGTATAATATTTTGACATACAGAGAAAATACTGTAACTAATTACAAGACAATATCCTTTTTCTAGAGGATATTAGGTTATCGCGAGTAAGGTATCCTCTGTACCATTTTTAGGATATCATTGTGTTATCTGGAAAGAATATATGACATTCCGTGTATAAATTCAATTTTATATGCTTTTTAATCTAATAGGATATTTAACTCTTATTGTTACATAAAGGAATAAAAATAAAATTGCTTTTAGATTTTTTTTTTTTTTTAACTTTCCAACAAGGTTGAAAATTGTCAATGATTTCGGTTTGTCTGTCTGCCTGTCCGCGCTCTAACTCCAATAAATATTCATGGAATTTCTTGAAGTTGATATATGTATTATCCAAGATTAGTATCGGATGATCCCTATTGAAAATGAAGGGAATAACTCTACTGGTTTGTGTACAAGGACAGCCGAAGGTATTCAAAAGCATTATGTTCGATGAGAGGTATTTTCTATAAACCATACTTTAATACTTTTACTTTACACAAATCTTAATGAAATTGAAATATTTCATTCAAGTTCACTATCAGATGTTTTCTGTAGAAATTTAGTGTACACCATTACTAGTTTGTGTACTGAGACACCCGAAAGTATTACAAAGCATCACGTTCTATGAGAGGTATTTCTATAAACCGAATTTCAATAACTTTGCTACACTCAAACCTTAATGAAATTGAAATATGCTATTCATATGAACAAAAGAATGTTTTCTATAGAACGTAGTATTTATAGCATTAGATTTACAGGGCCACACAAAAATACTCAGTTACATTGAAGGTTTTTGTTGGAAATTTGCTGGAATTGCATTATTATTCAGATACATTAAGGGCTGCAATAAGAATTTAAAGGCTGGATTTTCTTTTGCGTTAAGCATTTTTCACATTTTCCAACAATGTTTAAAAGTCTTTATAAATCCAATTAGTCTATCTGTGGGCCTTTCAGTGCTTCTGTCTGCCCTTTGTGTTATAACGTAGGTAAAGAATATTGAAAGTTATACGATAAAATAAGTACGTACAGGTGGAAAGTATTAATAATCAATGCATACCGTATGATTTTTCATTCTTCCTTTTTATTTTATTCATTGCCAATGTAAAATAAGTATACAAATTTACATAATTTAAAAAATAATCAGAATAATTTTCAATCCATTTTAATCGAAGTTTGATTACAAATTACCTACTCTTAATGAAGACACATTTAAGAAATAGCTTTCTGGATTTATTTCTTTTTATACAGCCGCTTTTTTTCTTTTTTTCCAAGAATTATTCCACAATCTAATTAAACAGAATTATAAAACCCGGATTCTACTAACCAAATTACTTTTTGTTTTAAAGCGAGGTGCTTTGAAATATTCAACGCTGATTTTTTAATTGAATGTATGCATTCTAAACAAGCAAAAGGAAAAAAAAGAATATTAAAAAAACCGAAGTGTTTAATTAAAAAAAAATTTCAAATGATTTTTTTAAAAGTAGAATTAGGTTGTTTTATTATTATTATTATTATATTATATACAATATTTAAGAGCGGTAGTGTAAACCTTTATATTATTTATAACAATATATTAAATACATATATATATATATATATATTACATCTTTCGCGATAATTGAATGTATTGTCGAATTAGTTAGTTCCTCTATCATACTATAAATATAGGGAACTTAGATATTCATGAAAATTTTCAACTTCGATTTTTGATGATTTTAAACGCTTTCAGGTGCAAGGAATCATAAAAGCAAACAATTGTTTTAGTGTCCGTCTGTAGGTTCGTTAAATTGTAACTTGTTAGGTAGTTGCTTTGTTTAAACAGTATATCAAGAAAAAATGATCATAAAGTAGACTTGTTCTAAAATATCACCTATAATATTGTCAAGATTCATATCCATTTTTAATATTCTAATTTGAAAACTGCATTAATTATTCGAAACTTACGATTTACTATAGAAGAACAGAGATAACTTTCACATCAACGTGCATTCTACGGATCATTTTTATCGTAAAAATATCTTATCAGAGTTAAAATATCATTCATGAATCTCGAATGACCAAGATCTTTTGAAAACATCGTAAATTGTTTGAAATTTGTTATTTTCTTAACTCGAAAAAAAGTAAGGCAAAGTTTCGTATAAGCTTGGATTATATTTTCATTGTAACGATGTCAGAGAAGCTTTAAAATACCATTTTCAAGACTGGAATGAATATCATTGTCTATGAATAAGTTGAAAACTAGGGTAAGTTATTCGAAATTTAAGATTTCCTTAACATGGGAGTATAAATTAAAATTTCGCATAAACGTGCATTATGGGGATTATTTCATGGGAAATAGTACAGAATTACATGAAAATTAAAATACAGTCATTCAATATTTAAATGATCCAGCAAGAGAAAGCAATTTTTATAGTATTACAGTTGTCCATTTTTTTTTCTTTTTTAATAAACTTTTGTTATTATTCTTTTTTTATTCCATTTACAAAAATTACATTTAATTTAGAGTATTTTTTAATAGTAGAAAATTAGGCAAAAAATACCATTTAACTTTTCGCTTAAATTGATAAATCTTAAAATAATAACTTTTTATAATCAATCTTTCACAGTTTTTTTTTTTTTTTTTTTTTTTTTAAGGGAATCAAATAATAGTGTTTCAGGAAAAACTTTTTCCTTCCTTCCCCCCCCCCCCCAAAAAAAAAAGAAAGAAAAAGAAAAAGAGAGAAAAAAAGAGAGAGAGAGAGAGAAAGAGAGAGAGAGCAATCTGAAGAAAAAAGAAAAGAAAAAGAAAGAAAGGAAAATATTTTAATAGATTTTCATGTATCAGATATGAAATTTTAAAACTTAGCATTTAACATATTATGTCTTATTTAAATTATGACTGGATAAGTTTCCCTAAAGGTAATGCCTAAGGGTGATTTTCAAATCAATTGCTGGTTTGATGTCCTAATTAGTTCCCCATCATACTATAGGTATGGGGAACTTAGGTAATCGTGAATATTTTCGACCTCGGTTTTTTTATTTTTTTACACGTTTTCAGGTGTGAGGAATCCGAAAATGACAAAATTTGTGTGGTGTCTATCTGTAGAATGTCTGTTAGTTTGTTAGTGTGTTAGTTTTTCAGTCCGTTAGTTTGTTAGTCTGTGTACACGACATCTCAAGAACAAATTGTCGCAGAGAAGTCAGATCAGTTTTAAAATATTACTTTCGACACTGGCAAAAACCCTATTCATTTGCTACATTCGAATTTAAAAACTTCGTAAATTATTAGAAATTTACGATTTTCTTAGCATGGGAGAATAGGACAAAAATTCACTTAAATGTGCATTAAATGGAAACGTTTTACTGTAAAAATGTCAGCATAGTTTTAAAATATCAGTTTTGATACCGGAATGAACATCAGTAACTATAAATATGCTAATTTGAAAATTTCGCAAGTTATTGGAAATTTACGAATTTCTTAACATGGCAGAATAGAGCAAAATTTCACATAAAAGTCATCTTGAGGGATATTTTCATCGTAAAGCCACCTATGCCAACTAGTTTTTAATTTGAATATCATGTGTTAAATATATTATTTTGACACTGTAAAAGCATATAAAGATGCATAATTTGTTTATTCAATTCAATGCCTTTATTACATTTTTTTTCAGAGTTGTAAATCAATAATGTTCAAGTAATGATGATTTCTTTGTCCTGAGTAAGAATCCCACAAAACATTAGTCTTATCATAAGCATCTGAATAACTTATGAATGAAAAATTGAAGTAATATACTATGTCAATTAAATAAAAATGAAAGCAATTTTACTAAAATGCTTACCTACTATTTTAAAATTTAAATACAATTTGTGTCTTCACATGCAGCTCAAGAGTACCTTAGGAAACTTGTAATATATTTTTTTTTTTACTTATACAATATTTGTATAGTATTACAGTTGGCAAAAGTAGTAAGAAAGCGATATTCTTCCTCATAGAATGTGCAGGCCTAGAACTGGATATTTTTACTCTTGTTGTCCATTGAAATATGTGTTTCATTCTAGCAAGTAGTTTTATTACATTTCCTGAGTGATACCCACTTTTTGTTCATTATTTTTTACAGAATAAAAATAAGCAATTATTCAATATTGTATTTTTTTTTTGTTTAGGAACTAATAAGTCTAACTGTAATTTAGTGGAAACATTTAGAATTTATTACCGTAAAGAAACCTTTAATAAATCTCATGAGTGTTAGTCCTCATAAGTTTTACTTGGAAAAGATAACACTCTATGAGAAGAAAGTAACACTCATGATTTAAAGCAACCAACAGATAAATAAATGTATAATTATGCATATTGCAATAGCTTTAACTCATATACTAATTCGCAATTCAAGGATACAGTTTCTTTATGCACATATATATATTTATTTAAAAATAAACACACACAAAGTTACATTACAACGTTAAAATAAAGGAGTTAATGTATGTTGTATAGAACAGATAATTCAATTCTTAAAAAATAATTTTCGGAGCATTACATTTTTTTTTAAACTACGAACTTCTTAATTTGCTTTTAAATAACTACAATATTTTTATTTGTTATTTTTTTTAATTAAAATTTTTTATTAACTTGCTTCCTTGTGTCTGTGTCTTCGGAGGAAATTTAGAAATCGATTTTAAACTAACTCTAAAAATATTACATATAGATCAGAACTGGATAGCAATACATGCTCATGCAGTAATATTATTAAGAAACCCTTTTAGACCCTGAGCTCCAATTCTATTAAAATAGGATTTCGAATTTTAACTCACTTCTATAATTCGATTGAGTTAAAATTTTGCATACATGTATAAATCTGATGCCAATACATGCTCTCAAGCAGAAACGGAATTAGGTGAGTGACCTAGGGTGCTCTGGTCCTCCAGATAGAGTTGGATTTGGTTTCTAATTTCAATTACTTCCAATCGTTCAATTGAGCTAAAATTTTGCATACATGTATATTTTCATTTACAACATATACTCAAGCAGTAACAAAATTAAGAGAGGATTCAGGTATCCGAATTTCAGTTAGCGATTTAATTTCGAATTTTAAGCACTTCCAGTCATTCAATTGATCTAAAATTGTGCATAAATGTATAACTTCAAAGACAATACATGCTCAAGCAATAACAGAATTAAGGGAGGGGAGGGGGGGCTAAGGGGTCTTCTTACTTGAGTTTTTAAAGAAGCCCCAAAGAAAAATAAATTTAAATACGTTGGAGTATGCCAGTCGTTATTTGATGAAGAAAGAGAAATAAAAGATGTTCTTGCGTATTTCTGGAGCAGATAGTTTATTCAATTTGAATGAAAATGTTATTAATTATATAGGATTTGAATAAATCATTTGCATTTTTTCATAACCTACATTAAAAGTAAAAGGAGATAATATTTACTATAAGTTTAATAAAAAAAAAATAGAAGGTTTTGAAAAAAAAAAATTACGAAATTGAATAATGATGTTCTAATGTTCCATTATATTTCTTAATGTAACATAATAATTAAGATGCAGTTAATTGTGAAATTTGATCTATCTCTTTCTATACAGTTTTTTTTTTTTTTTTTTTTTTTTTTTTTTTTCTTTTAACATTATTATAACATAACAGTTGGTTTATATAATAATATCTCTCATGAGTGTTACTGCTTCTCATAAATGTTATTATAGGTAAATACCGGTTTTGTGTTATATAGTTGCTACAATATATACATAAATTATTTTGCTAATTAAAACTTTTTAATTATTCTTTGTTATTGCTATGAAAATCGATAATTTTTCATTAAACACTTTTTTAGTAGAATTTAAAATATTTCCTTACGAAAGACAGTAACACTCATAAGATAAATATTACTTCAAATATCAACAATTAAAAAATAAATAAATATTGATAGAATTTCGACATAAATCAAGCATTTGAGATTAACTAACTTAGATTTGGAAATTAAATTATTGATACATAGAAATTAAACAATTTTTTTTCATGAGATTGTAAAATTCATGACATGTAAAATTCATGAGAATGGTGTCAAGGGGCTTGTCAAGACTCTTTTTGAATTTCCAAAAATATAAATAAAAAAAACTCACTTATAATAATTTGCTTAGAAAACTGCAAATTATAAGGAATTCATACTAGAGTAAGTTTTTGTGTTTCATGTAAGTCAATTTTTCAAATTATGTATAAGTGAAAATGTCAATAAACTTGAACGTCACCCCTAAGCAATTCTTTTTTTTTTCCTTGTAAAAATAATTCTTGCTAATTTATTATTTTTAAACAGAGAGTTGGTAGTAAAATATTCAAAGTTTTGAATTTTGGAAAACCTACTTCCTATTATCCTTCGTCTGCGACACGATATGTGTAAAATTTAAATAAAAAGAATATATTTATTTCACAAATAGGAAAGGATAAACGTAATCACTATACTTAATGTATACTTTTGAGGTATACTATGGCCACTTTATGTGAAAAAGTAACAAAAACTTATGACACTAAAATGTATTCATTATTTTTAGTGGATTTATAATGTAAACTATTTTAAAAATCTTGGTAATGAAATTAATTGAACTAGAAGTTCTCAATATAAAGCTTTAATCTAGCAAAATTATAATTATGTGCATTCACTTTTCATCTACAAATCAAATAATTTAAAAACAGAACACCAATAAATATTTACAATTATAAACATAAAAGCGAGTTAAAACTGGCGTTAAAATACTTCATCTATTAGCCATTTTCAACTCTAAGATTTTAACAAAATAAATATATTAAAATTATTTAGATTGAAAAGTTGTTTTAAGCAGATTTATAAATAATTTTAGGCAAATTTTAAGCGAATTTTTACATAAGCACTCGAAATGAACTTTAAACGTTATTACAGACATACAAATTCTGAGTAAATATCTACGTAATTAAAAGATGATAACATTTAATATAATTATAACAAAGAAAACTTACCTTAATATTCTTCTTTCAAAAAATGCTATTTTAAACAGATATTATCGAATCGATTTCCGTACATAAGACTTTCTAATGGCAGAGATTAATCCAGCATTTACATAAAGAATTCACTTAGTAAGTATTGCCAAAATCTAAGTTTCAGTGATCGCTGACGATTTTTCTTTCTTGGATTTCCTGAAAATTGAATTCTTTAATAATCATCAGAAAGAAAAAAGAAATATATTGAAAGAATGCTGCAGATAAATTTATGTTTTTTAAGATAAAGAGAAAAATTAGTTAATACAATCAAAGCAGTAGCAAAGAGGCACAGCCTCTGCAGGGCTATTGCTGAAGTACTTATGATTATAAAACTGAGGGAACGAACATAAAGCGGAAGTCAAGTATTCATTTTTTTTCCTGTCACTTAAGACATCTAGATCTTAACTTAACCCTCGCGTGAACTTGGGGCGACAGAGTGACAAAAAATATAACTTTTGACTACAGATAAAAGAACCAAGCTTACTTGTAAACAAAGGAGTCCTTTCATCTAGTGTGATAAAAATATAAAGCCTCCGAAATTGAAGTATCCTTAAGTATATCATTGCATTGAAGTTAGTCATTAGTTTTCAAGAAGATGGGAAACGAAATCGTTAGAAAAAAAATGATCAAATTTAAGAATCCCATATTTTAAAACGCCATTTGCAAATAAAATCGTCTGATAAGACATGCACACTACTTTCTCTTACCCTGCATTCTTATAAAGAAATGTATTTGAGCTGCTATTGTACTTTTTTTAAAAGCCGCTCAAAAAGGTTTTTAGAGTCGGCAGCAAAATTATTAAAACACTAACAGTAATTTCTATTTAAAAGATGGGCACCTAATATTGTTCTTTTAAGCAAATATTTGTTGAGTCATAATCTTAGTCTTATGCTGTTTATTAAAAAGTAAGTTGATGATAAAAATTAGTCACCAAATTGAAAAAAAAAACCACAAAAAATGTGGACGTGTGCTTTCATAATTTTGCTGGCCGACTGTAGGATTAATTTGACACATATTACCGCGTGGACAAAAAAAAAAAAAAAAAAAAAAACGCCCCTCAACTTTCTGTTTGAATATTGTAGTTAAATTTATAAAAGACAGAATGTTATTGGTATTAAATAGATAAATACATAAATAATAATAATAATAATAATAAACTATTAGTTAAAGAATTTTTACAACGTCATCTCCTTGAAATTTATTCGACTAATTTTCTGTAGTGTTGTATCTTGACCAAAAAAATTGTATACGCATTACATACTTGCCAACCCAACCCGGAAGATTGTTCGTTCCCACCCCTTTTTGTACACAACATAATTTTTAGAGTATTTCTCTTCAAATATATTTACGATTAAATAAGAGGACAAGTACTCAAAAGAAGAAGAAAAAAAAAAGACTGGTGAGAAAAAATAGGGATAAATAGAAGAAAAAAAAAAAGAATTTCTTTGGGAAAAAATAGGCGGAAAGGGGCGGGACTAACAATCTTCCGGCTTTGGTTGGCAAGTATGGCATTATATAAAGTATTTAAATTCAGCACAACAAGAAAAACTTACAACACAACTGGAAATGCATTTCAAGTAATTTTCCACTACAGTCCTGGTATACGAAATCGTTTGTGTGTCTCTCTATACGATAATAATGGTAATAATAATGGAATTGTAAATATTATAACAATCAGTTCTTTTTGACAATGTAAAAATATAAACAATTTTTGATTTATAAATAAATGGTGGACTTTTCAACAGGCAGACCCGTTCAAGAAGGCAGGGTTCGCTGGAACATGACCATTCAACGGCGCAGGTCATGGATTTCAACAGATAAGACATTCAGTTTCGAACATAGTCTCACGTCCTGTCTCTGTATACGAATGTTGAAAGCTTGTTATATCATTTTCTATATAACACGCTTCTACTATGCATAAAAAACATATTTGTTAATATAATTATGTCTAGCGCATCCTAAAACTATTAAAATGTAGCAACAAAAGCTATCATTCACAAATGTAATTTAATTGGATAATATTTTTATTTGTCCCTGTACAAAAACTATTTGTCTGGTCTCAATAAAAAAATTAAAATAATATCACAATTAATTCATATTTAAGATATCGAATTTCGACTTTTTGTCAATGTGTATTTTTAAATTAGAATAATAGACTCACAAACAAACACATACATAAAGAAACAGCCAGGCAGGTCATAGAATAATGAAACAAAATCCAAAAAGTTAAGTAATTTGTCTATTCAAGAATTCTAAACAATCAAGGATTGTTCTTATCAGACTTAGAAAAAATTAGAATGTGTAGGTAATTAAATGAACTAAAATAGGACATCATCTTTCTTTCTAATTTCTTTTTTTTTTTTTTTTTCCTTTTTTTTTTTGAAGGGGGGGGGGAATTAAACTATGTATTTCTTGTTCTTTTTTCTTCATAAAATAATATTTTTCTGTTAAATGAGCCATTTGACAGAATAATTCATATCAGTCAAAATAAGTACTTTATTCCCAGTACATTTAATTAATTATATTATATTTGCATAAAACTGTCTGAATGCATTTAATAACTAAAACAAGTTTTGAAATACGCTGTAAAGTTTAATTAGTTCATATAAAATTTAATAATCATTTTTTGAAAAAAAAAAATGGTGACATAGTATTACATATCAATAAATCATGAAATAAAATTTACGTACTGTAATGACGACCACGACATTGATGATGAGTTAGTACATCCAAGAGAAAAATCCGTTCTATTTACTTTCTAAGTCAAAATAAATCAGTGCCTGAACAAAAGACACTCATTATCCGTTCCTTCCCAACCGGAATGTATTGAATAAGAATGCATCGTCAAAAGGAATAGAAATCTCTGTTTGCAATGACAGAAAGCCCACGTGATGACAGGCATTCACACTCATTTGCGTAATCTCTTCAAAAAATCATTAAATAATTTCCTCACTACATCTACATTTACATTAATGCATCAGAATTATGTCACATGACATTTGACATATTCTTACACGTTTACAGTTATTTTTTTAACGGTATTTTGTATAAATTAGTTCCCGTAAAATAAAAGTAATTAAGAAAATAAAAGAAATGGTAATTCTTGCAGAAGAAATGTCTACTTTTTTATTTTACTGACATATTTCCGTATTTACAAGTGAAGTTCATTAACATTTAATTATCAACCTGAGATTGTTATGACCTCAGACAATCTTTTATTGACTCCACAGGTGAAAAACAACCAGATTACTTTTCAGATGTTCTCGTTGGCTGTCTTACGTTCAAGGACAGTAAATAAAGTAAATATGTAAGTGAGTTGGGTAGATTTCATGGAATGTGTGGTATGGAATATTTTTAGAGTTCTTATTTGACTTTTTACACGCTCGTGGTTATCCAAAACTTATTATATGTAAGGACGAATCTTAGTGTTTTTATATTTTTAGAAGCCTTGTGTTAGTTTTTGTATGAATAAAATCCGTTTTTGTAGGGGAAATATTTGATTTTAATTCTTTAAATTAAAAGTAGCTTTTAAATATTGTTTTACATTAAGAAAAAATAGTATCTGTAAATTACTAGACTTTTAAAATGATATGAATACTTTAAAACTTTAAAACTTTAATATTTTTATAGAAAATTTATTAATGTATACAGATATAGTGAGTATAAATGTGATAAAAAAAGGTATCTAACATTCATTTAAATTTACAACTCTCAAAATACCTTTAAAGGAATATCAAATTTTCTTTCTTATTTTAATGTGATCAACACATGTTTCTAAAAATAATCTTTTATATTTTTTTCTTGGACCTTTCAATGAAGCATACAGTGTGTACAGGATACATTATAAAGCAATACATGCGCAAAAAGAAAAAAAAAATGAATGTTTTTTTTTTAATTCATTTGTTAATTTTTCTGACATTTTTCTAGAAATAACATTATATTTATAACACATTAAACTACATATTTTGAATAAAGTACAATGACATTTTTTGACTACAGGTAATGTTTGAAGTAGTGACTAATTACCTCTTATTAAAGACTACTATTAATCTCATATAACTTACATACACATCAGGTAAATTTCTTCATTAAATATCATATGAATTTCTTCAATCCAATGCATAAGCCAACTAACTTACCAAGGCGTTTCTCTCATAAAATTTAAGTTTGCTATTTCTTTGAACCGAAATAAATATATAATAGGATGGTGCAAGAGCTGGTTACAAGAGTACGCAATGCCACCATCCAGTCACAGAGCAGTCTTTTGCGGCTAGCTCCAGTTGTCAGGTTCAGTTGTCATGTTAAGTGCACTGTCAAAAAGTTTGCGTGTTTTATTTTAATTTCCAAAGATTTGAGTAAGGAATTGTAATTTGACCCCATGTGGTGCAACAATAAGGACTTTTATAAACAGAATTATAATAAACATTAAAAATTTAAGGTACTTTTTTCTGTTTATTGTGATTAGGTTACTATCGAACTACTTGTTGTCTGAGCGATTTTGACATTTCACTCAACATATGGAAATAGTGATGTTTCAAAGCTGTTTAATGGGAATGCGCGCTCACTGTTGTTCAACGTATCGTTTTCTACAAGCCTATAACTTAATTTGTTTAACTTGTTTAATTTGCTTATATTTATGCTAATAAAAATAGTAACTTTGAAAAATGTCAAGAAGAATAAGTAACAGAGAGAAAAATGTAGATCCAAGTATAACAGATTGCCGATGGAAAAATCAAATGGGTAAGGGAACTACTTCGTATGTCTGAGTCTTGTATAAGAAAAAGATTGAAAAAAAGAGATTGAATTGAAGTCATTACATTGATATAAATGTACCTTTACTATGCAAATGGTGTTTGAAATTCTGTAACAGGTCTTGATGCGATATTCTTTCGAATGATTGCTAAAAAAATGAAGCAGTTAGCTTTTTATTTTACTGAGAAAAATAAAATAGAGCATCAATTTAACAAAGAACTGAAAATTGTGGGTAAAGACTGGCTAAAAGATTTTGTGAATGTACAACTTTCTTTATCTCTAAGTCAACCAACATCAACAAGCATAGCAACAGCCACGAGGTTTAATAAGTCACAATCAGATCGCTACTATAAAAACTTATCGGAGCTATATGATAAATATCACTTTCAAGCCGCACAGTATATTTAATATGGACGAATCTGATTTCTCACACTATCCAATAAACTAGCAGAAATTATATCCACTAACGGAAAATGATATGTTAATAAGATTTCAAGTGCTATAAAGGGGCAAAATATTGCAGTGTTTTGTGCACTGTATGCCAATGCACAATTCATTCCACCAAAGTTCATTTTCAAAAGAAAGATAATGAAGGCAGAACTTATGGATAATATCTTCTGTCTCATCTTTCACTGAGATGATTTCTGACAGTAGCATTATAATCAGAGAATTATTTTTCAATGGTTTCAGCAACTTAAGGAACATGTTTTTTACAGGTTTTTCAACATTTTAATGTAAACCAAAGTTTCTCTGAGAATCACTCGTCTCACTGCACACTTGCAGCTTATGATTTCTGTGAACAAAATTATACTGCTTCTTTTATTGCCTCTGCATAGCATCCACCGCACGCAACCATTTGACAGACAATTTTTAGTGGACTAAAAAATATTACTCCGCTGAGTTGGATGTTAAGTAATCCAGATCTCACAATGACCACTTTTTAAATTGCATCAATATCCACACCCACTTTTGCAAACATTGCTCTAAGGACAGGGCACGTGACGTCACTCACAGTTAAGTTATGGGTAGAGTGGCCAAACTTTGGTATTTCCACGAATATAGTTAACCTTTTCCACGCGAGAGTGGCAAAGATTGACTGACGGAGCTTCTTTTTTTTTTTTTTTTTTTTTTTTTTTTTTTTGTAAGTATACCCTTTTCTTACTGAAGGATTGAAAATAATGCATAATGTGGCCTTACAAAAATGACATATTTTCGGTATTACTTTTTCGAAATTATCATCACTGAAAATACTTTAGAATCTGATCTTGTTGAACAAAAATGGCATCGCAAATACTAGAAAAAATTGTTTTAGGAAAGGTAAATGAACTATGTGAAGAAAAGTTGCATATTAATTGTAAAATTTATCCTTATTTGTTTTTTCAGGGTATAGTCCCAACTCCACCAAATTTATCTCCCGTCAAATTAATAGAATTGTCCTCGAATCCAAAATCTTCTTTGATGCGAACCTCTATTAAGAAGAGCAAAAGATCTAAGATATTAAACAGTTCTCAGGCAAAAGGCTGCTTGAAGATGAAGCTGCGAAGAAAAGCCAAAAATCTTTATCAACAAAAAAGAATTCTAAACTCAAAGAGCCAAAAACTGCACCACAGAGAAAGGTTTGGGCATATTTTTGCTGCTCAGAACTGAGTAACAAACCGATTGTAGAAGACTGGATAGAATATATTTCTTGCACAGACTGGTGGCCCGAAAAGTGCATAACTTTCTCAGTTTATGGCCCCTACAAATGTGACATCTGTAAATAATGCGCTTTCTTATCCATACTGAGCACTCTTGCATATCTGACTGCGCATTCTTATCATCACTGGTAGTACAAGAATGTACATTTAGGTAACTTACTTTATTTTTAATAGTTCCTGAAGCGATACTTATAAGTTCATTCATGCGTATTATTTTAGTAGTTAGGTAAAGAAAGACAACAGATAAAATATAATATCCTCCCTAACATTATTTATTTCCATTAAAAGAAATATTGAAAATGCGCACTCTTTCAACACTCTACCCTGCGAAATATTTGATTAGAGTAATTTGTATGTATCAAAATAAACATTTTTGTCCTGAAAATCTATGATTCAATTTAAATTTTAATTGGAAGCGTAGCCAAGACACCGTAAACCAAACCTCTGAAGTATGTCATCAATGCTGTCGATTGATGAACCGTAAATTTCACTGTTATTGTAAACTGAATACCACAATTATTTCAGTTCCTTTTTTACATTAACTGAGATAATTATATAAAACTGCAAATAATTGTACATCGTCCCGACCTTTAAAAAAGTTAAAAGTGATTTCGGTATAAAATATAGTTGCATAAAAAGCAAAGTACTTTATTCAGGTTAAGTTATAGTAATCATTCATATGGATACATCAATAAATAATTGCATTTTAACGTCAAAATTAAGAAAAATTTCTACTAATAAAAAATAAGCATTTTAGCTAGAATTTATGAAACAGATAAATTAGCTTACACCTTTTGCAAATGAAGATATATCAAGAAAATTTATTGAATGTCCTTTCATTATTATTGCTTTAATATGTATATAAAAAAACAACTTATGATTTAAAATTTTCATTTTAAATATATACGTATCAATGTTTTCTTCAAATTTCGAAAAATGCAAATAAATACTTAAAAAATAATTTTGTAATTAATTTATATTTTGTTATTTGAAACAATTGATACATATTTCTTTACACCTTAGGTAACAAGCTAGTTCGCGATTTATGAAAATTTTGATCGCAAAAAACTCTCACTTGAAGGTACCTGAGACGGCCTGAACCCAGCATGTTACTTTTAACAAATATGTCCATTAAATCATTCCCTAGCAGTCGTCCCTCCCCTCTCCCCCGCGAAAATCCGCAAAAGATGTTTAAAAGTGTTTATAAATTTGGTATGCTCGTGCTATCCATGCATGCTGAAGCTTTCGTAAATATTACCTAAATGCTTGAAAATTTCAAAATATTTTTTGGGTTCGCGGTAGAATGTTTTCTGTAGAAAATTATATATGTAGGACTAATGGTTTGTGTACAGGAATACATGAAAGATTTTTAATACACTGTACTCTATTAGGGCATTTTTAAAGATGCATATTTTTGCGCACGCAGGATCGTGAATAGTCCTTGAATGAATGGCAGCTCTTGCAGAGGCTTAGAAGTTTATTTACAGAATATTCCAGACGATTGCAGGTGTGTGGAATATATACCAATTTTAGTTTCATCACAAAACACTCCGTAAATGACAGCTGAGAACATAAAAATAACAGCATAAACTATACCATACTATTAACATACAATAATACATAGCAATAGGCTGCAGTTCAATGGCAGAAACTTAGTTAAACAGAGCTCTTCACATTCAGCACATTGGCGTCAAAAGTGAGCTAAAAATGCAGAAAATTAACATTTTGTAACCTGACTAAGCCTCTTTGAATGAAATTACAGAAAAAATAAATACTATTATTTACAAATTCGTAACATTGCCCCCTCCCAAGGTCTGCACGTTCTGAACAGTGCAATCTTTTGTTATAAGGTAAAAAAAAGACAAACTATGCAATCTAAAATACAAAAACTAAATTGCAAGCGATAATAAAATAACAATACAGATTACAAAATTATCTCTAGAGGTGAGTCCCAGACCGTCGCCAGTTGCTCATCTGCGCAGCACTAGTGCGACTTAAAACCCAACCAACCAACCAGATTGCAAAATTAAGTAATTAAACTATTTACAAAATTAACAAATAAATACAAATATTTATATACAAATATTTACATTACACACAGGCAAATTTAGAAATGCTAGTGACCATGGTATGTCAACCAATCATAATGTACTAACTTCGGTTTTGATGAAAGTATTTTAGTAATTCTAACAATGACGTCCTTCAGTCTTTTTAAGACTGTATAAGGACCGTCCCAGTTACACTAGTTTAAGAGAGAATCCTTTACGTCGAACAGGGTTCCATAAGCAAACGTTGTCTCCTTCCTTGAACTCGTGAAATGTAGATTTCAGGTCGTATCTTGTCTTCATTCCCTCTTTCGCCACGTGAATTTACTTCCGAGCAAAGATATGTACGTCTTCAAATCGGGCCTGGTGGTCTCAGATGTATTCCTCTGGCGATGAAAGGTCATCTGTCGGACAATCAAACAGGGGATTATATAGAAGATGAAAATCACGTCCAAACAACATCTGCGCTGGAGTATAGCCAGTGATTTCGTGGTCAGCTTTTCGATACACCAGCCCAATCTCGTTCGTCCCTTGATACTAGAAGAGAAAGGTTATTTCAGATGATTTCCAAATGACTTTACCTCGTAGCGTGTCTTCGCACCATCGCTTTCCAGGTTAATCATTTCTCTAGGAAACTCATATATGCTTTCCAAACGTCTTCTAAATCTTGTATGTAGTCATAAGGGGAGGAAAGCATATCACATGGTCGCCCAAACAGGATGTCACAAGGTAATTGAAATGTTCTTTCAAAACAACATTCCAGATGGTGGCCATCCTGGAGTTTCGTGCAGAATACCTCTACAGGCAAGTAGAAATATTAAAAATTGTAACTCCCAGTTAGTTTGTGAACAACTCTCAATCACAGAAATTAAATACTTTCTCGTAGGTCAATACTTTCTAGTGGGAGGAAAGTAAAATTCTAGCAACCCCCCACACCGAATACACATTAGACATATACGAAAAGATCATGATTTGGAAATTTGGCGATAAATGCATCAACGAGAATCAGAGTAAAGACTTAGCAACCCTATGGCAGCCTTTCTTAGAACAACAAGATAAAGCTCGGTGGCTTTCATTAACTGACGAGACCTGATGATGTGCTAGTAAATAAGCACGAAACATGTTGTCTAACTGTTTTTTAACCTTTTAAAATTCTTTTAAATATTTTTAACGTGACTTTTACAGCGGATTTTACTCTTTTAAATAGTTTCTCGTAGAAGTCAACTAAATCCTTATTTATACCTTTTGGTGATGGGGATTGGTGATAATTCATTGGAGAATCCTATGGAAATTTCGATAGCTGCGCTCTGGGAGAGCTACGAATCTCCATTTCCCTAAAATACGATTTTTCACCAAATTTTGTCACCAATTCACCAAATTCGTCACCAGGTTGCCAAGTTTATTGCCAATAATGACCTCAGTAAAAGTGAATGAATTGTCTTGTTATTTTCACTTTGCTGTAAAACTACTTTCACTACAAAAGGTCGATTTAGGCAGGAAAAAGACTTAATCCGTTCTAACAATATTCACAATTTATACCGCACTAAACATAAAAAAATTAAATTTATCAAATATTAATGCAGAATACATAGAAAATACAAAGGGCTAATTTAAAGTTGTAAATTATATTGCATTCTTTTTTACCTACTTGCAATTGATAAATGTATTTTTAATTATGTATACTGGTATTGTATTCACAAATGTTTTCGATTCCTGGTTTTTGATAGATTTACACGTTTAGTGAAGTCCAGAACACGATTTCACCATTTTTAGAAAATGCCAGATTGTCCATCTCTCGCTGTGAGTGTGATACAAATTTTGTGTCAGCTCTAGATGAAAAACCAATAAACAAAATCTTATACAAATTTATATGTAGTTGCATTTTGACTTAAATTCCTGTAAAATTCTGTATCAAATCGCGCCACAAATATAATCATAAATTGCCATCTCTCTCTCTCTCTTTATATATATATATACATAATTTTTAATACGACAGTATAAGACAAAATTTTGTATAAATGTTTACAATGATATTTATTTTTAAGTGAAAAATGTACAATATTAAAAGTAAAAATTTAAGAAATTTACTATAGTAAAAGTCAACTAGCAAAAACTTTTGTAGGGAAAAGTAGGTGAATGTGGAATACCATTTCTAATAAATATAAGTATTACGGTTCATGTGAATTCGACAGTTGCAAAATTTCAAATGTTGTTAATGTGTTTTGATTGTCCTGTGATACAAAAATATACTTCACATGCACAATTTTTAGTTAATTAAAAAAAAAGGAGTTTTTTTTTTCCCCCCCGTTTTATATGATCCTGCGGGTGATATTGTATAGTTATGAAAATAAATATTGATTACCCATTTCCTAAACGGATAAGAGGAAATATGGTAGTAATTGTATAGAAAATCATAAATAATTGAAAATAATCATTTTATTTTGAAACATTTATTGAAAACAAACAGTATTGAAAGAATTATCACCATTAAAGTTGTACAGTCGGCAGCAAAAGTATTCGAGTACTAACAAAAATTCCTATATAAAAAAAGTACACTCAATATTGATTCGTTAAATAAATCCTTGCCGAATCATGTTCTTAGACTAAGAACAGGATTCGACAAGGATTTATTTAACAAAACTGTACTAAGTGCACAAGAATTTTTGCTAGTGCTCGGATACTTTTGCTGCCGACTGTAAGGCGCCTTACGAAGTTTACAGTGCTATTAAAGATTTGCGAAGATTTGATATTTGAAGATTGGGGAAACAGTTTTCAGAAAGTGAGTTAGGAGTTTGGAATATCTCGCTCGGTAAAGAAGAATTCTGGTTGCAAAGGTACTTTACGAGGTTCGTTGCAAGATTTCATGGTGGTCTAAATTTAGTTAGATTCAGTTCTTGATAGGTGGCGCAGTAATGTGGAACTTATATCTGAATTGGTGGAGAAATTCTCGGTTTGTAAAGGTACTCTACGAAGTTCGCTGTGAGATTTCATGGTTTGCGGAGTTTTGAGTAATTCAAGTTGAGTACGTTTTAGATGATGTCGAAAATATGCAAATTCATTCTCCATAGATAGTATTTAAGAGAAAGCGAATTTAAAGCGGAGGTCAGTTGGAAAGAGAGATAAGAGGTTTCTGGCATCTTCCAATTGAAATAAGATAGTATATTAATTTCGAAAGTTTGGAGTGTAAGGCTGATATTTTATACCAACTATGTTAAAAATACCAGATCTGGGAATCGAACCCGAGTTCTCCGGTATCAAAATTTTAGATAATATGTGGAGCTATACAAAATATGTATATATATATATATATATATTTGCTTTTTCTTCGGGAATAAAACTTTAAAACGTAAATAAGATTTAAGTATGTAAGAATCCTTCCACTACAGTTAAAAACAAAATATATTTTATAGGCTTGCTGTTTTTGGATAATATACAAGATTAAAATCAATTTATTATTATTTTTATAATTAAAGCTATAAAAACAATTTTTGAGAATTTTTTTCCTCCATAATAAAAATGAAAATTTATTTTCATGCGCAATTATTAGGCAAAATACATTTGAAATTAATATACATTAAAAACTAGTTGTCATAGGTGGAGGCTGCTCAATTTCCTATCATATATATGTTCTCATAAATATCTAGTGCAAGATATATTATAATCATGTTAAGAGAAATGAATTTCATAAACGCTTGACACAGTGACAAAATGAAATCCCCGCCTCATAGGCTATCCACCGTTCACTTCCATATATTTAACTTTATCTAACCTATTAATTTATTTTATCAGGGTCAGTTCCATAGTTTAGTTTTCATGATACTGTTTTAAATGCAACAATCCTCAAAATGCATATTTATATGAAAAATTTTTACTTTTGCTATGTTGATAAAATCTTATATTATGAATAACTTACGAAAATTTCCTATTAAAATATTTGTAGTCAATCATGTTCAAACAATTATCATAAAAGTTATTTTGAAGTTGTCTGATATTTTAATGATCCTCAAAATGGACGTTTATGCTCAATTTTGTCCTATTCTGCCATGTTAAGTGAATCGTAAATTTCAAATAACTTACGATTTTTTTAAATTGGAAACTTAATAGTCTATATGATATTCTCGCAAGTATCCTAAATATAATTTCAAAAGTGGTCTGACATCTTTACGGTGAAAATATCCTTCAATACTGACGTTTATGTGAAATTTTGCCCTATTCTGCCATACATAAATTTCCAATAACTTACGAAATTTTTATATTGGGACATTCCTAGTCAATGATTTTCATTCCAATGTTCTAAATAATATTTCAAAAGTGGTCTGATATCTTTATGATGTAAATATCCCTGAAAATTGACGTTTATGTGAAATTTTGCCCTATTAAGAAATTCGTAAATTGCCAATATCGTACGAAATTATCGAAGTAGAATGTTCATTCCGGCATGATGTTCATTCCGGATGATGTTATGATTAATGGATATTAATGATGTTCATTCCGGCATCAAAACGGATATTTTAAATATAGTCTGACTTTTTTACAGTAAAAATTTTCCATTTAATGCACATTTAAGTGAAATTTTGCCCTATTCTTCCACTTTAAGAAAATTCCACGTAAATTTCTAACAACTTACGAATTTTTAAATTCGAATGTTGCAAATGAATAGGGTTCTTATCAGTGTCGAAAGTAACATTTTAAAACTGATCTGACAGTATCGTGTACACAGACGAACAAACTAACTGACGGACTACCAAACTAGCAGCACCTTACAGACGGGCACCATACAAATTTTGTCATTTTCGGATTCCTTATACATAAAAACATGTAAAAAAGCAAAAAAAAAAAAAAAAAAAAAAAAAAAAAGTGGTTGAAAATTTTAACGATCACCTAAGTTCCCCATACCTACAGTATGATGGGGAACTAATTAAATGATTTAACAAGTAGAATTGGAAATTGTTTATATTCAATGAAACCACATGTTTTTTATTCTTATATTTAATATTCAATATTTATTTAATATTTTATTTTTAACACTTATTCATATAATAAAAGGTAGCATTTCATTTTCATATTTCGCAATAATTACAGTTAAAGATATGTATTTTTAACAAAATTGTTCAGATTAATCCCTTTAAGGAAGACCTGGGGAAAAAAGTATTGCTTTGGGTAAACTAATGCATTGAAAGCATCTTGTCCCGTGAACAAGCATTTAATTGATGAAAAAGCACTAACAATATAATGCTGGAATATATTCAGTTTATAAAAATTATTATATGTTAAGTATGTTTACACGAATTAAAATTCATTTAACAGCAATATGCTTAATTTAATAAAAATATATTATAGTGTATATAAAAAGAAGAAATAGATATTTTATAAATGATGGGTTGTCGTGTGTTTATTTTTCACTATTTTCTTTAGTATATTTTAGTATCTAAATAATACAAGGATTAAAATTATTGTAAACATCAATTCTCTGAAACCATCAAAGGTAAAGAACATTGTAATATAATTGTTTACAAAGCGCAGAGTTTAATAATTTTTGCTTCATAATGCAATTATAAAAGTAATTCTTAATTTCATGCAATGAAAACTTTAATCTAGTTTAAACATCCAAAGTGAAAAGGAATTTAAAAAATAATTTACATACGTAAATTCCAAGATGGAATTATAATTTTAAATATAATTACAAATATGTGCTTTGTTTAAATAACTAGACATATTTTAATGTGAAATGCAATTCTAAATGTTTATTTCGAAATGATTAATTATTCTTTTAAACTAAAGATCCTTACAATATTTTCGAATATTTCTGTCTAGTATTCGGTGTTTATGAAAGCCTTGTCAAAATGTTTATTATAAAAAGTAATTATTTTAAAATTACTGACATATTCTTAGCTACGCAACCTGCGGAAAGCAATATTAGTTTTGCCAAGGCAGGCTAAAATTTTAATATTAATCTAAGCATAAAAAAGAGTAAAACATTTAGCCATTATATTTTCAAGATTTTTATTTGTGCTTGGGAAAAATAAAACTGTTACATCTTCAAAGGGAAAACATTTTTAAAACGTGTAATTATACATAAACAATCGTTATGTTTATGTTTACTTTATTTATTTATTTATTATTATTATTATTTTCATGTAAGCAGTTAGCGATTTTTTTTTTTTTTTTAAAGATTAAATATGTATAAGAATAACCGTTTGTCTTATCTGACAAACAATCTTTACAAGTCGTTCAGATATTAAATAAAAAGTACTTTTAAAAAGATCTATTAAATGCTTGAAATAACTACTTTTTTTTTTTTTTTTTTTTTATTAACGCAGACATCATTTTCACCAGCTGGATATTTTCGTTGACATCCAGATTAGAGTAGCAAACCGTCTTTCGCACGCTCTTATATCCAAGCACTGTAGAATCAATTTTAATTAAACTACAGAGAAACATTCGGTTATTTTCTATTTGAAGCTGAATAAAAACATCGCAATACATGCAAAAGTAACATTTATTCGATTCTCATTTGTTCTCTTAATTTATTAATTGCTTCCATCTCGATATCGGATTACGATTGCTAAAAAAGGCAATAAAGTGCCATTTTCTTTTTTCCCTTATTTCCATTACACCACTACCGTAGGTAATGGAAGTATTTTTTTTTTTTTTTTTTTTTTTGAGAATGCTTTTATATTAAAACGGTTTGTGTGACATTAGTTTTCTTTAATATAAATTTAGTGTAGAGTCTCCATGGAATCTTCTGGAAATGTTCATGGAAACTGCATGGAAACTAGAAAGTTTATGGAAGTCTATAAACTTAATGGAAACGTCTAGAAACTTCATGGAACCTTCTAGAAACTTCATGGAAACTAAAAACTTTATGGAAGTCTAGAAACGTAATGGAAACGTCTAGAAACTTCATGGAACCTTCTAAAAACTTCATAGAATCTTCTAAAAACTGCATAGAACTTTCTGTAAACTTCGTAGCAATGTCTAGAAACTTGATAGAATTTTCTAGTATAATATTTGGCTTGAAGAAAGTTTAAATATTTTCTAGAAGTTTCCAGAATTTTCTGAATGGTTTCAGAGTTACATAAATAAGTTAGCTTTTCAGTTATTTAACCATAGTTATGTAACTGAAATGACAAAAATAAAAGAATATAAAAAAATAGATTTTTTAAATAGAAAGCTTCCATAGGGCTACCTTAAAAAGGAAAAAAAATAAATAAATTTTAGTCAGTTTGAAGAATTTTATTTATTATTTTATTTATTTTATTTATTTTATGAAATTATTATATCTCTTTAATGATTTCATAATATTTTGCGTAACAAATTACCTTCCTCTTTCATGTTTAAAAAAATAAATTCAAATAATTTACGAAGTTTTAAAAGTAAAGTATCTTTATCCATTTCAATAAATGTTCATACCAATATGTTAAATTACATTTTAAAATTATTCCAACTACTTTATAATGAAAATAATCATCATGATGCAGATTTAAGCGAACATTTGTAAATTCGAATGGATGGCTGATAAAAGTCAAAAAAGAAAAGAGAAAAAGGAAAGCGTAAGCGGTACACGATGTTGGTATAGAAATTGATATAGTGTAAGTTCAGTCTACAAACGTTCAAACAATGAATGTAACATCGGGAAAAAGACAGGGGAAAAAAAGTATTCGACGTCACTTCGTTACTAATTGATGCAGAAAAATGTAATCCAATGGGTGATCAAATTATTACATTTTTTCCCCCTTATTAAAAAAAAAAAAAATACTGGACGAAATGGCTTTGAACTTCAAATATATAAAGAACAGCTATAAACTCGCATTTTTCACTATCGATTTAGTCACGAGTGATATTAAGGGGCCAGCTACAAACTGAAGAGAATCACAAATACTCTCGATTACCCTGTAGCATTAAAATCTACAAATGACTTATAAATTTAACACATTCTTGCACTTACTATGTACAATATTTGCACATTTTTTTCTGGGAATAGCACAATTATTTAGGCAGATAAAGCTTTCTTTTTTTTTTCTTTTTTTAATTATTATTTTTTTCTGTTAAATTTTTTGCTTATGGATTTCAAGAAAATTTTACAAAAATTGCAGGAAAACTGACAGAACATTAGAGAAACACTATTCTGAAGAATAAAATTTATGTTTAATATTCGCTGAGATATTAGCATTTATAATATTCTTATTTCTATTTACTGTGTATGCGCGAAAAATAGATTTTATTATTATTATTATTACATAGCTGAAAAGCTAGATCAATTGTCGGCAAAAGAACGAGCTAGATTTTAGATATTTTCAAGAGTTGAAATTTTATAAAGGGTCTTTCATATGTTCTGTTTTTAATTTGGAGATTCAATTATTTCAACCACGCTGAAAAACTTCTTTGTTCTGAAAAACTATTTATGGGCTTGTGACTCTAACATATTTTTATATATTTACTAAGATTTGTAAGTTTTACGTTAATAATAATAATAACAATAGTAATAAATCACTGAAATCATTCAAAATCTAAGTTAAAGTTCCCTCTGCTTTCGGTAGTAGTTTTTCCGAGGAGAATATGAGGAGTCCGGCTCCCCACTTCCTTCAGCAACGACTCATTTTACTCCCCTTCTCCTTCGCAGATAATTTTAGAAGTTTCGCAAAATTCCACCAAAGTGCATACTGCATACACTTAAGCAACACCCACATCCCCAAATTTACCCTTAGTTACGCAATGTCAATCAACACATCAAAAAATCGCCTTTCTGAGACAATTAGGAGCAGAGTTGCTCATGTAAACATATTTTTGCCTTCCCCTGCATATAAAAGAGGGGGGGGGGGAGGGGAAAATTTCACAAAATCCCTTTATATGGCGTTTTGGGTATGCATAACCTACCCACACATATAATCGAATCTTATTGACATAATTTGGTGCAAGGTTACGCTGCGAAACTTGTTTATTGCCCTCCCGCTCCATAGGGGGAAAAGGGGAGATTTTCATAAATTCCCGTTACAATGGGTATTAGATACACATAAACAATCCACACACTAAAATTCGAGACCACAGCTCCCATAGTTTTTTCAGGACAAATTTAGTTCTAAAAGGGGAGGCTCATATTTGCCCCTCGTAACTCCACCCCAATATCGAAAGTCACAAAAAAACAAAAATCGGTCTTTGCAAACATCTTGTAGAAGAAACATGGCTGATTTCAACACTTTTGTACAATTTTTCGAGTTCTACTCAAAATTCCGGATTTTGAAAAGTTTCCTCCCGAAATTCGATTTCCCTCCCTTCCTTACAAATCAAAAATTACAAAATCGCAGATTTTTTTTTTTCTCAAGTCTAATCGCTTATGTTTATTTTATTTGATGTAAAGTAATTTAAAGCCGAGTTATGCTCGTAATTTGAAAAATTTTATCAAGATTGGCAAGTTTGAAGGCAAATTAATGACAGCCTTGAATTTTTTTTTTAAATAAATGTAGGCACTATATTTGAACGGGGAGCTGATCCTTTCCCACAGAATTATATGTCAAATAAAGCAATTCCTAAACCCATTTTAAATTATTTTTAAAGTAGATTGAGCTTTATTATTACACTTAATTGATTTTACGATTTAATCTGTAATCTATCTTTATAGTATTGAAATGCAAGGTAAGATAAAGTCCTGTAAATGGCACACAAGATTATATAACTACAATTTATATAAAAGTCAAAAATAAAGAAAATTTAATGATTATAAATATAAAAAATATAAACAAAAAAATTAAATATTCATTGAAGGTTTAATTTGCAAATGCTTGCATGTTGTGCGCAAATTATGCTCATCTTTTAAAGATAATTTTAGAATATAAACTTTACAATGTAATTAAACTTTTGCATATGAAATATCATCATATAGATTATTCTTAGGAAAGATGATACTTCTTTCGACTATACTCATACATCTCTATTTGAAATTGCTCATAATTTACAGAAAATATTAACTTTAGACCTTCAAAGATATAAATGTGTGAATCTATATGTACAACGAGGAATCGAAAAATACACTTAATGCCTATAAGTTAGAATTCGTAAATATTTAAGCTAAAACAAAGGCAATTAAACTCGTTGAAAAGTATCCACGACTTTAAAATATATTTGTCATAGGCTTATGAGTATGGATATAACATAATGAATATTTCATGCCTATAATGTTTCATCGTCAGGGGAAGAAAAGGTATTTTGTAGTTATATAGCAAAAACATCAGCTAATGTTGAAAATAAAAATGTGATATCCTGGCAGAAGATAAAAATATACATTTATAAATACAGTGTTGTTTTAAAACAGTACTAGTAGGTTATTTCCGATTATTTTTATTTTAAAATAAGGCAGTAATTTAGAGAAACAAATAAAGTTGTTTCTAAATATTTCAACCGACTTTAATGCGTTTATTAACACAAAAAGAAATACAGAATACAAATCTATACACTGAAAAAAATAAACCTCGCTGCTAAACTTAAATTTCATGGTGAGCTATAAAACATACAGCAAATAAACGCAAAATACCGCAAATATGACAAATAAAGCACAGAAAATACGGGCTCATCGTAAAATTTACGGCTAAAGTTTGATAGCGAGATTTTAATTTTTTATAGTATGTGTATATAAATTTTCAGTAAAACTTTCTTAAATGTTCAAGTCAATCGCTTCTGGTCTCATTACGCAGATGAAATCTGTTATAAAAATATTTTAATAGCTCATTTTGTATATCAGCCATTGCAGAATAACATCTTTCTATAAACCATTTCTCAATTCATCTAAATTATTCGATAGATGGTATATAAGTACCAAATTTCTCTTTTAAAAAAATGAAAAAATAAATTAAAAATGAAGTTGAACAATTAATTTATACGAATAAAACTGCGTGAACTGCAAAACTTTTTGATATCTTTTGGTATGCAAAAGAAGAAGAAAAGGAACATAAAAGACTAAGACTTTGCTTTGGAACTCCAACTGTTTCAAATATTACTTGCCAATTTCAAACTATAGCACTTTTACATTAGAAGACGATAGAGACATTGTACATGATATATATATATATAATGTAAGTTTTAGAAGTGATGAATAACTACTAAATGCTTAAATGTACGACTATTGGCTATTTGCTTTTAAAAGCATCTTTCATATTTTATAGGGAATGCCGTATTCCTTTCATGATAAACACGCTCTGTTTTATTAAAAGTACATAATATTATTTAGATATTAATTTTATATTTTTCAATCAGTTTATAATTTTGACATTAGCATATTCACTTTCAATTTATTAGAATTTTTTTAATATTCTTTTTTTCTTTATAAAGAACGATTAATCATTGTGTAAAAATATGCAATTGTTTCTCTTAAAGTGGGTGTGTGTGGTTTCTTGATTTTGTCTACTTTATTATTTATTTATTTATTTATTATTATTATTATTATTTCGCAAAAATATCATTAAAGATTCTCAAATCCGACATTTTCATAACCTGGCATGTTATTTCTGTCACTAAATTTGTAAGGTGCACGGACTTCAATATAACTCATTGTAAGAAATGTTTAACTTAAGAGACAGTCAGGAAACTTTAGTTATAAAATCACCAAAGTTTATTTTAGCAGAATAAAAGGACGTAGAGGAGTTTAAAGGAACTCATCGAAATTCTTAACTTTCATAAATTAAAACTACTATAAATAAATAATGTACACAGTTTGAAGCTTTAACAAATTACATTCGATGGCTTATCGGGAACTTTCGGCCTTCGAAGAATGCTTTTAGCGTCGAACAACTTACAGATTGCAGATTTACGCTACGACTCAATCTTCATCCAAAACTAGCCTTCTAAACTTCTCTCGTCACGGCTGAAGAGTATTCAATCAAACTCCTCAGTTTTAACAAGTATAATGCGCTATCCACTAACTTATAGCTTAATAGCCACTACTCCACATACCACTGTTTCATAATGTCCGCTATTCCATACACTACTCTTCACGAAGCAAAAACTACACTATTTAAACTCCTTCCAAATAGATATCACCATTTGCTTCGTTTCACCTAGCCACATCTTTAAACTAATTATATTCAATCATCTTTCCCCAATCTACGTAGATCCTAATAACTACGCTAGACACTCCATACCTACCTAAAATCAAATCTACTCGACATCTCCAATCTAGTAATTTAAACTTTATCGTCGCCAAACTATGCTGGATCCAACGAGACTTACTCATCCTCAACCAACATTTTACTCCGAACTCAACGCTTATTACGTTCAATACTGATTTCCTTCGGCGACCTTTATCTCCTCAACCTGACACTACATCTACCTTACAAATTATTAAAAGTAAATTAAAAAAAAAAAAAAAAAAACATATTGTTTTCACGTTGAATTAATAAACACAATTTTTCATCATATGTAAAATAACGGTACGAATGCGACGTAAAAGCAGCGATTTATTGCGCCCATGCCAGCGTTTTATCTAATAAAGAGTTGTGTTTAATTACTTCAACCGAATTATTTGCTGGTTTGCAAATTTTAAAAAGTACAGTGGTGGACATAATTGTACGTTCACATTCAAAATCTTGTAAAATTATGATTTACGCAAATGCATTTGCTATAAAATATTTCTCACTTCATTTAAATCCAATTAAATAAGCATTTAACACTAATATCGTGTTTTCATACAAGGGAAATGTCGAAATATAAGTTATACAAAAATTTATGTACATATTGAATGGACATAATTATAAGTTCATTTTTAAAAAAATCCTCATTAAAATTGTATATTATTATAATTGTACTAAAAATGATATTTAATTAAGGAAGTTGGAAATATCAGTTAAAAGAGTAATAGGCCGATATTTCTTCTTTTCAAAACCAAGCTCAACATGCCCAAAGCAAAAACGCCATCTGACAGAGAACAAGCTCAAATTGATGCATATATCAAGATGGAAATAGAGGACAAATAGGGACAAATAGAAAAGAAGATAGGACGTTCCCATCATATGTAATTAATAATTATATCAAAAAAAAAGGGTAAAAAATATAACACATTAAAAAGGCCAAGAAGGAAGCCAATCATAACGCAGCATCAAAAAAAGTTGATTGTGAAAAAACCAGTAAATGAAATGCTAAATTCAAATGAAATACACTGTTCACTACAACTTCCTATCACTCCAAGACATCCTAAAAGAATTCTGCAAAACGAAAAAAATGTACACCCTTGTGCAAATTAATTGTAACAAACCCGAAAAATTGAGAAAACTTAGAAGAAATGCTATTTTATTTATATTTATACAAAATCAAACATTTTTAGTACATAATACAACGACCATGACCCTTTATTAACATTTGGACACGATTCGGCATGAATTCTACCAATTTTTTATAACCATTTATAATATTTCTGTACTTGTACCACACAGGAATTAGCGTCGTGATTAGCTTCTTCAGAACTGTACAGTCCATATTTAATAGGCGATTCTTGCATATAGTCTAGAGATTTTCCATTGGGTTGATATCAGCAGAATTTTCAGTCCATTCCAACGTCTCAGTTTGGTTCTCAGATATGAATTTCTTGACCATTTTGGACGTATGGGCTAAATCTCTCTGAAAAATCCCTGTTCCCTCAGGGATTCATTTCTTAAACTCTAGAACAATCTTTTTATCCAAAATAGAACTATATTGCTCAGAACGCATCATTCCGCCTACAGGCTGCAAAGAACCGACCCCATTGTAACCAAAACAACCAAAAACATCTTCTTTTGGGGGTGTTTAACAAATTGGTTAATGTGGCAAATCCGAATTCATTTGCCTGGCGACCTCTGCACGTGTTAAGTTCACTGTCCTTGACGAGAAAATGGATCTCATCGCTAAATATCACTTTCTTCCAATTTTCGATAGTCCAATTCTTATATTTTAACGCCAATAAGTAGTGCTTTTTCTTCACTGGTTGGGTCAGAAACTGTTTCTTCATAGGCCAATAGGCTTTCTTCATAGGTCGATAAGCTACAAGAAGACGCTTCCGAACAGTATATGAGCTAATATTTATTCCATGATTTTTTAAATCTCCATTATGTACAGCATTATTCTTTCTAGGTTATTTTTTACTGTGTGTAGGTAGAAAAGAATCATCTCTTGATGTTATTTTCTCTTTTCGGCGACATTTCCCTCTCCGCTTTGGAGATATGGATCCTGTTTCTTTATTTTGTTTTATTATACGGCTCACAGTTTCAATACTAATAACAATTATCTTCGAAATCTTTCTATGAGTCTTTGGCGAATGTTTGGAGAGGGTAACAATCTTTGTATGCTTTCGCGACATCATATTCACCTCTAATGACAGTGAACTCTTAACTCATGTGATCATAACTGGAGCTTTCATATACGAAAGCTTCTGAGCATGCGCTCTCAGAAACCCTCTGTTTGGTGGAAACTGTTGCTAGACAAATGATTTATTCATCCCACCCATTCTTTAACACATTTTAATATGATTGTTGAAGAATGATATGAATGATTTTAAAATTCACGGAAAAAGTAGTTTGTTTCAATTAATTTGCACAAGGGTGTAGTATGGATGAAAAAGAAAGTCAAACCAATGTTAAAAGCTAATCATAAAACAAAGAAGATTAGAATTTGCAAAAAGTACATAAATTATAAATAAAAATGGAAATGAGTGATGTTCACCGATGAAAAGAAGTTCAATCTAGATGGTCCGGATGGGATACATTATTATTAACATGATCTAAGGAGAGAGAAACAGATTAAATATTCAAGGAACTTTGGTGGAGGAACAATCGTATTATGGGGAGGGATTTCATAAAAAGGTGTCTTGCCTCTTGCGTGGATTATCACAAAAATGAATTCGGATATATATACAGAATTATTAGAAACTGCATTAATCACAGATCCTGAATAAGCTCAATCACTTATGGGGGTGAACTTTATTCTACAGCATGGCAATGCAGTCATACACCCCCCTCAACCCCCTGTTTCATTAATGTACAAAAAACAAGCGATGAATATTTAGCTTAAAACATACATTATTTACCATATCTCTATGAGGAATTTATTTCAATTCCCAAACAGCTTTCCTGAAAATGGTAAAACATTATTATTAAAGCGCATCCATTAACAACAATTACCTAGTGTGTTGTGGCCACCCGACTTTCCTCTATATTTTCCTATACAAATTCCCTCAGTAAAAATAATTTATTAAAATTATTATTAAAAAAAAAAAAAAAAAAAAATCTTCAATGATAATGCACACGGTTTTCATATTAGAGAAGTAGTATAACACTAATTAAAAAAATATATAAAAGTTGAATTATTCTCAGTATTACATTTTTAAAAAATCGGTAACTTTATTTTAAATTATCGCTGATTGATGGTTCAACCATTCGTTTAAAAGGTATTGGCGAGCTCTTTTGAAGAATACCCATCATGAAAATTTACTCCCCTCGAGGGAGGCCTTCCCCCCAAGGGGGCAGGCGAGGCTTCTACATACACAAAATATTTTTTCCAGTTGACTATATTGCACAGAATATATATTCGTTTCATTTGGTTTAGTGCAGTCTATAGATGTTAAACTCTACTTACCTGCAATTTCTCCCATAGACGTGATGTATTTGAATACTTTTGAGTGTTCCTGTACGCAAACCATTCCCTTCATCTCAACGAAAAGCTTAGTGTAGCATCCCTATATGATACACATTTAGAATACCGAGTTTGGAATTTCTGCTACTATTTGTTCTTGCGATATGCTGATAACAGACACACAGACAGAGAGACACACACACAGAGAGAGATCATTCGCTAAAAATCATGATTTTTGTATTCAGGTGACCTCAGAACATGTAAATATAACAAAAACTCACTTTCGAAAATTTGACCCTAAAACAATATTTTCTCTGCCTTATGGGTAACGGAAAGTAAAAATGTTCTTTCAAAACATAAAAAAAAATATTAAGATTATACGGTGTTCCTTTTATGCAGGACAAGTAAATTTCCACTACCTTCTTCTAATTAAAGCAACTGAAAAATACTATTATTTCAGAAATTGGAAAAAATGTAATGAATATAAGGAATTAAATGTAAAATAACCACTGCATTCTTTTATAGTGTCGAAATAATAATTTCTCAACATGAAATTAGGATTAAAAAACTAGGAAATCAGACAGACAATTAATTAGAAAATTACAAAAATAATAATTTTAATGAGTAGTATGTACTGCGTGTGAATTTGTGCATCAAAATATAGAAGGCAATCTTATGATAGCCCCCAACAAAGTAATTTTCTGCAAAAGATGAAAGTAGATAACAAAATTTTAAAATCCATTAATTTAATTTCTCAGCTTTATGAATACCAGAAGAAAGTATTTATAAAATCTGTACATGGAACCAGAAATATTAAGTCTTAAAACTGTACGTGTCTATTAATATTATTATGAATTTTAAATGCGCTAATCAACATAAATCTGTCATATGGTAAATGTAAAACGTGTGCAAACATGTACAAATATAATTTTTATTTAAATTACTTTGCGTGTTTAACTTATTACTTAATAATATAGAATTTTTGAATAAGATAAGATGAAGTTAAAAGCATTTTTTAATTATTTTTTAATCATTGTGAAAATACAGTCATATTTATAAAATAACAAAGTCTCTCAAATTTTATTTTAATTTTAATTTTTTAACCTTTATAAATAAGTTTCATTAATTAAACTTTCAATATAGTAATCGTTAAAAAAAAAATGAATAATGTATTTTTTTCCCCTCTTTTTATATGTATACTTTTTAAATGCATATTAAACTATAAGCAAGTAAATATAGTAAAAAAAATATATATATGTATATATATATATATATATATATATATATATATATATAACCTTTCTGCGGTTAAGATAAATCTATTAGAGGTAAAATTTTTATACAGCATCTTAAAAAAAAAAGTTTCATCTTATTTTATATTATTTAAAAAATATATAGTGGGAAAGAAAGTTTTTTTTTTTCTTCCATTAACGCATAATGCTAATAACACATTAGACAAATTTAATTAAAAAAAAAAAAAAAAAGACACTTCAATTAATAATAATAGAAAAAAAAAACATGACCAGAAAATATTTGACTGAATTAATCATTTTTTAATAGAGTTTAAGGGGGGGAAAATCTATTAATAGGACATACATTAATAATGGACTTTTCAAACACTTGTACTTTTAAGTTTATAGCAAATATTTAAAGGTATTTAAATATTTATTATAGAACATTAATTTTGAAGACCGGACGAATTCCTACGTCCTGCGTAACGATCCTTCAGTTGGCGCAGAAATGATTAACCTATTTCTTCTCTCTCTCCCTTTTACAACTAGTTATTTGCAGAAATTCCATTAATATATTATAATAAAATACTGCAGACGTTATCTTAAGAAAGTTTAGTGTCATTTGTGCACCGACTGACTGCCTGATATCCCTCTTTTAAAATTTTCAAGGAGAAACAACTAAAAAAGAATTTTAAAAATGAAAAAAATAAAGCTACAGTACAACAATATTGAAGAATTGTCTTGCGGTTCATCTATGTCGGGACATCAAATAAAGAGAATGATTATCTGATTATATGACTTGTTAAAGTGCAGTTTTTTAAAAGAGCTTGTTTCGCCAAACAAAATTTAGAGAAATAAATGTGTGTATTTAAAAAATTTACTAAATGTTATTACAAATAAACTAAAAATAAAGTATCAACTAAGATTTTTTTGGAAAAATTTCGAAGAATAAGACTCTCGCGAGTCATCTGAATGCTTAATGAAACATTTAAATTCATGTTAGAATTTAATGACAAATGAAAATAATAGAAAATGTTGAAACGCGTTAGAACCAAGGGCACATAAAGCTGGGCTCAATTATTTTAACACTATTTATATTTTTTATTGCATTTTCTAACGCTAGATTACCTAAATAGTCTTGAAAACCATATAATGAAAACATAGTTTACTGTAAAGTGAACTGATTTTGTTTCCGTAAATTTCCCTTTAGCATTGTTGAGTAATTTTCAGTAGTCTGCAAATTTTTTCTTTAAATCTGCTTTCATTTAGGCCAGTGAAATAAATTTCTGTCATAAATTAAGTAATTTCATTAAATAGTTATTTGTAGTTTAAGTTTTACAGTATGGATTTTATTATTATTATTATTATTTACTTATTTATGTATTTTTGTTAATAGTAGATTATTGATATTCTCTAAGATGAGTATTTAGAGCAAGTTTTTGGGGAGTACGTTGAGCTACTGACCATCTTAACCCAAGTAATTAAAAAATATTTTTAGTCTTTTTTTGTTCTGAATTACGATAACTAAATCATTATTGTAATCATTTTGCACAGTTATTTATAAAATGTTATAGATAGTTTAAATTAACAACAAAACTTTAAAAATAAAATAGTTCGGATTTTTTTTTTTTTTTTTTTTTTTTTTTTAGTATCTAGTTCATGTTTTACCAATAGAGATTATTCTCTACTTATTATAAAATTTGACATTTTTAGTTCTTCATCATAAGTAATGGGTAACTCTAATAATCATGAAAATTTACAAAACATTCATGAAATTTTTTATTCTTTGATGTTTATACAAGTTTTGTGTCATGAAGAATCCGAAATTTCAAAAATCAGTATGGTGTTCTACTATAAGTTAATCAGTTTCTTAGTTAATTTGTCGGTTTGTCAGTCAGTGCAGATTTTATCTCAAGAATAATTAATCTAAATAAGTTGATAAATTTTAAATCTCATTTATGATACTGGCAATGATTACTGATGCACATTTTATATTTAAATACTCACAAGTAGTTTAAAATTAAATATTTTTATTACATGACAGAATAATGTAGATAGTATTTCACATAAATTTTGTCGAAAAAAGGAATTTTATGAAAACTAATATACCACGGTTATACCTGTATAATTACATTTTATAACAGAATATCATTAAAATGAAGTTTCCCGATGCAAAGAAAATATATTCTAGAAGGCGGGACATTTTAGTATTCAATTGCGCTGAACGATCATTGGAGGTATTTGTTTTTACCTTATATATAGTATGAACTATATAGTAAAAATTTATTTTATTAACAGAATATCATTAAAAAGAAATTCCCCGATGCAGAGAAAAGGTATTCTAGTAGGTGGGACATTTTAGTTTTCAATTGTGCTGAGCGATCATTCGAGATAATTGTTTTTACCTTATATATAATATCAACTATATAGTAAACATTTATAAGAAGAAATAAATATGATAAGTTACTGAGCATAGTCGACATTCGCCAATTATTTTCGATTAACAAAAAGTATACGCATACCATTTACACTGTTAAAAATAAAATCGTGTATTTCAACAGAAAAATAGTTCTTTTTGAGCTGAAATCAAAATTTTAGTGTTAAATTTTATCATTTTTGTAGAACTAATTTATTGTGTAAGTAACCTATTAAAATGGTGAAACTTAGAAACAAATTATTGGTTGCTGCCAAATTGTAACCCTTTTTTATTATGAAACGTCCTATTTTATTTTTAACAGTGTACAACAGAAGACGTTTTGTAATAAATATTATAACAAACTCTGTTTATTTTCCTTAAAAAATTTTTCATATATAATTAAAAGGTCTTTAATTGTAACTATAGTTCATTGTAATTATTTTGCAATTTAATATTACTTAGGACATTTGAGGTCGAAAATAACACAAAAGAATAAACAGCATAACCATCTTATGTGAGGTTTTAAACTTTGTTAGTAAGTATTACAGATGTTAAATATATAAGAAATTTCATTTTAATTAAAATTCGCAAAATATGTAGTACATTCAATTCATCTTCAAACGAAATGAAGAAAAATAAAGCCTAAGAGCATTACGAAATTCCAAGCTTTATATTCAGTATTGAAATCATAATTTCAGCTAGAATTCTGAATATTCGGCAAAAGGTTTGTTTATTTACAAAGCAACGTTGAATTTTAAAATACTTTACCTAAGTCTTTGATTTTTTCAAACTTTGAAATAATATAGGCATCTAGAGGATTGAAGTTTCACATATTCATGAAGGCTCACTTTTCAATTCGTTTTTCTTTTCCAAGAACGGAGTAAAGTTGCCTGTATTTATGCATTAAAAAAAAAAAAAAAAAAAAGTTTTGAAAGTTTTCTGATTTCCTGAGAAACTTGCCAGTCTTAAAAATGCAATGTTTCTTGAGATGGACTTCTTCAAAAATTAATACAGTTTTTGAAGACTTCGTTTCGTTCAAATTGTCCCCAATTTTATTTATTCCAAAACTTTTATGGAAGCGCTCATATTATATGTGTGTGTGTGTGTGCATCCGTCTGTGTATAAACCGGTACTTAGATGCTTGAAATTTATAGTTTGAAAAATAATTAACAAAAACAATTTTTATTTTTTATTTAATAACAAAAACCTAACAATTAATAAATACTGGAAGATTACATCAACATTTTATTTATTTATTTTTATTTATTTATTTATTTTTTTTGCATTAAAATAAAATTTAGATTCAAGATAACTATTAAAATTCATGGTCAAAAAGCGATATTTACATTATATTATCAATTCTAAATTGAAACTTTGAAAGAGCAACACTACAAATGGAAAAACAATATAACAATGGTTTTCAATGGGAGTAGTTAATTACGGCACGTCATCAGCTAAAATAATAAGTTGGCACGAGTGTAGACTACTTACTCATTATTTTAGAGAATAAGCTTATTAAAATTTTTGTTTATAAATTTCAAAGGTACCATGAAAGACAGTTTTGACTTTGTTGCATAGTAGCCACATCCATTGATGTTTTTAGTTTTACATATTTGCTCACAGTGCCACAAGCAAAAGACCAAAATTTAAAAAATGAGGACTTTGTCAGTAACAGATACTTTCCTTTCAGAATTTACCAATATATATGTCTAATTGTTCATTAAAAACTATTAAAGATTTTCAGTTTAAGATATTTTATTTTTTTATTAAAGCTTAGTTTTATTTTCAAATAAAGTTATAACCTCATAATTTAGATATTTTTAGAGTAGCAAATTCTTAACTTAAAAATTAGGATTATTAGACATCTTAGTTTTAAGGCTTAGATACTGCGTTAAGTTAGTTGTTTAAAATACACGAAACAATTCCAAAAAAAGTTAGATATTTTAAAATTTAGAACTTTTCTGAAAAAAAAAAAAAAAAAAAAAAAAAAAAATCCACCAATATTAGTAATTTATTTCTGTCTAAATGAAAATAAATAAATAAATAAATAAAAGAAGAATATTTTACTTCAATTTTCATAATCTTAAAGAGAGATAAAGACTGATCTTTCTAAAGACTGATCTTTATTATTTGCAAACGAGTAAGGAATCGAAGAAATTAATTACGTCAATATTCTTCAAAATAATAGAATTTTATAATTATATATAACAGTTTTGTTAATACATTTTGTTAATAACAGATTTTTTTTTTTTTTTTTTTTTTTTTTTTTTAATCACTATTTCAAAAATTGCAAAACTGATTGTTTTCAACACAGACTTTTGAAACTTAAAGCAAATAATAATAATAATACTAATACTAATAAAAACTTTTCCCTTATTTAAACTCTTAAAACTTCTTATGAACAGATACATTATTTTTTCAAACCTTAGTTAAATCATTTTTTAAATTAATGGCTTTGTAGGACATTGAGTAAGGTAATTTGGAGAGGATAGGATAATTAATCCACTGAGAATTTTAACATTCCAATTTGTTGTATGTTGTTTTTGTTCTCTCCCCCCCCCCTTTTTTTTATTCAGAAAAATATATTACGTGTGCGATAAAGCTCCAGTCTATGAAAAATTTTAATATCATTATCCCTCTTAGGCAGCTTAACTGAAACAAAAAACAAAATTCTAACAAAAAACAATTAATTATCTACATTAATCCAATTATCCTTTGATGCAATTAATTCGTATTTAATACATTTAAAATATTCCCTTTGCTTGATTTAATTAAAAAAGTATAAAGCATTTTATTCACGAAATATTGACTAAAAATATTGACTAAAAATATTTAATTTAAAATTGTAAATAATTTTTAATTAATTTTACAATTTAAAAAGGCGTTGCAATTTTATAATATTATTAGAAAAATTTACAAGCTTATTTATACAAAATTTCGTAATTTTAAAAAGATAATTTCATATTACTGCAACACCTTTAAATGAATAATTTATTTTAGCACTTCAGTTTAATAGCGTTGATTTTCAAAGTGGAAGATAATATTATTTAAAAAAAAATGTTCGTTCAATTCTGTTGAAAAAATATTTTATCACTTCATAACTATAAATTTATTACGTAAATAGTTACATTAATTATAATGCATAAAACGGCATAATATAGTATAACTTCGATGAAATTAAATGTCATAAAAAAATTATTTATCCATGTACTTTGAAGTAATAATAATAAGAAGAAGAAGAAGAAAAATAGTAATTGAAGCTGCAGGCAAAATGAATTTCCAAAAACAATTCAATTACAAGAGAAATTAATTAATTAAGTAAAGGAAATTTTAGTGGTATTATTTGTTTATATAAACTCAAAATATACATAATTTGAAATTTTGATTTTCTTTTTGTTATCAGACTACTTATAGAAAAATATTTATGTATATGTTAAATTGACATGTGATAAGAAATTTCTTCTGTCGTATAAGATCTTTCGAAATCCAAAAGACACTTATTATAGATGTAGTGAAAACGCCAGCCTTGTCCAGTCATTTGATTTCAAAACCTGCTTTGTCATAAATCCAGTCCCGCGGAGATGAAGCAAACGAGCAGCCTTGACTGAGTGACGCAACAAAGACGTAGCTGTGATGTCAGAAGGACGTCATCACTCTCTTCTCTCCTGTGCGCGCATCCTCCTGTGTGGAATTTTCGAGCAAGTGCGTTGGAGAGGCAGATGGTTCGAAATTGTCGACGGCTGTTTTACAAAATGGTAATGGAAGCTCATTATTTTATTTTGACGAAAGTTGTGCCGAACATTATATCATCTAGTGATAATAAGTGACCTATTTGCATAATCTAGTTGGATTACGAGCATCAGACGGGTGCTGTATAATATGCATAAATAAAAACTTCTGTTTTGACTGTTGTAATACAAGTGAATGTTGAACGTTCTTGACGATATAAGTTATGAGTATAACTCAGCTGTTTAATATTAATTCATAATATTCTCCTGTATATAAATTGTACATAGTTCTTCATTATTAAAATTAAATAGTTAATAATAATTAGTATTAATTGATTGAACGCCCACTACCGCACCCACTAAAAAAAAATCAGAAATGGGATGGGCCTGAACTAAGAACGAATTTTACAATTGATTTTAAGAGTGTTCTGAAAGAGCATATACTGGACTTCAGTGGACTTTTCTTCAGGCTTTCCAACTAATGAACAGCGAACTTAGGGATAAACATTAACTTTTAAAAAAAAAGCCATAACAAGTGACTCTTGCGTCTTATGGATTATTATTCAAGTCTCTTTTTTTTATTATTTGAATCAGAGATATTCTACAGATATTCTACAGCAAAAGTGTGTAATTCAATGGAAATTGACCAACAGAAATTTGAATATGAAGTCTATTTAAATTAAAATAACAAGGCATCTGTTGTTCCTGTTCTTCAAAGGTGCGTCCTTTCTGCCTGATGGTTTCTTTGGGGGATATTCCTCAAATATGTATTACACTAGGAAATGAAAAATATAATAAAATTAAAATTCTGCATCGTTCTTTATTTGACGACGACGGTGATCGAAAAAACAGAGGCAAAATAAAAAAAATTACAGGTTTCCCTGTTCGCCTAGTTTATTTACAGTTTCCATGTTCGCCTAGACATAGTTTTCATCGCCGTTGGCGATGAAAACTATGTTCTAAAACAAAAACTTATAAGTGAAAACTTCACATTGAACGAACTCATAACAATCAGTAATTTATAAAATGTCTCTTTTGACGGTACTAAAGAAGAATTAAGTGACAGATTATTGTCAAAATTATGTAATACTGTATCACCAATAGATAAAAATCTGAAAATGAATCAGAAACCGAATCAGAAAGTGAATCAGAAAGTGATGATAGTGAAGCCACGAAAATTGATTCCTTAGTGCAATGCCATAATGATAATGATAATAATTGTGATAAATGTACTGGTAATTGTGTTAATATTAAGAATTCTGGAACACATTGTGCAGCCATTTCATTTAACGATTTCGAAAATAATATTTCTAAATTTAGCGGTGAGCCGCACAAAAATATAATCGAGTGGTTCACTGAATTTGAAGAAATATCTAACATGTTTAAGTTAAATGAATTACAGAAAATGATTTTTTGTAAACGATCTTTGAGCGGAAACGTTTTATTGTTTATTAAATCTGAAAAGGCGCTGCTTATGTATAAAAAATTAAAAAATGCGCTCATTCAAGAATTCAAAATTGAAATTAATTCAGCTGCTTTGCATGATATATTGAGTAAAAGAAAATGAAATTTGATGAAACGACTACTGAATACTTTTTTTAAATCCGAGAATTGAGTAAGAATGGGCATATCGATGATGCTGCCATTAATCACTATGTGCGATCCAAGGAACCAATGATAAATATGAAAACAAAATTATGCTATATGGTGCTAAATGTCTACGTGATTGTAAAGAAAAAATTAAAATGTATGAAGAGTTTAAGAGAGATAGTGAGAAATGTAAATATAGATTTGATAAAGTAGAGCGTAATGCTAAATTGAAACCCATAAGACATAATGTAGTCGAAAAATTTAATCCTAAATGCGAAATAAGTAAAGTTTGTTATAATTGTGGTGAAAAAAATCACTTATCCAGAGACTGCCACCATAGAGATAAGGGTTTAAAGTATTTCTCCTGTAAACTTTTTGGGCACAAGAGCTCAGAATGCCCGGGTTCGAAACCCGAAGTCGAACCGCTATGCATTACTGTAAATCAAAACATGAATAAACCCATACAAATAAATTATGTGAATTTTACTGGTATTACTGATACAGGGAGTGAGGCCACATTACTCCGTAAAAGTGCCTTTAATAAATTGAATGTTAATGGGTTAAATCATATGAGTCCCAATCTGAAGGGGATCGGGAAAAGTTTCGTAAAGCCGTTAGGCTCGTTCGACGCAAATCTGAAAATTGATAGTTTTACACATGACGTTACTTTTTATATCGTAAATGATGATTTTATACCCCATGACGTAATCATCGGAATGAATGTGCTGATGTTAGGCGAGACGACACTAAATGAAAATGGTATTTTTGTAAAAAACAAATCTAGTCCCATCGAGGTAAATTTAGTAACAGTACTTCCAATAAATGCATATCAAAATGAAGTTGACACAGATATTGCTACTGACGCCCCCATTAACTTTAAAAGTAAAATTTCTGAAAAGTCCCCAGAAATAAATAAAACATTAAATACTATTGAAAAGTGTCAAAATAAAACCCCTCAACCTTGTCGAAAAAATCATTAGAATCTTCCAAAAATGCTGCAAGTAAAAATAATGACGATAACGAAGGTAATGGCGAAAGTGATGACGATAAGGAGATGCTTTTAGGGGATGATGACAGTGAAGATGATGACAGTGAGGAAGAGGAGGAGCCTCAGCGAAAGGATCACATGAACATTTCCCAAATGAAATCGCAAAATCAAGAAAAAACTCCTTCAAAGAAAGACGAAAAGCAAATTATACATGAAAAGGTTTTTCAATTAGCAGAAGAGCGTAAAAGAGAAAGAGACTTAAGATCTTTATTCATCGGAAATTTGCCTAAAGATATAAACCAATCGGAATTAAAAGCATTATCAAGTGATATTATGCATGTCGATGTTCCTCCTCCTATCAAGAAAAATAATGTATTTGCTTTCTTAGAATTTGCCAATGAAGCAAAAGTTGAAGAAAATTTCAAACTTCTCAAAAGAAAAATAAATAAGAGGACAACCTTTCACGATAGATTTCATTGATTGTAAAAGACAGAATGTCCCAAAAGAGGAGACTGCCAATATAAATTTTAAAAAATTATTTATTTCATCATTTACAATGGAGACTACAATTAATAAAATAGCTGCATTATTTCCCAAAGCTGTGCAAATACATTTAGAAGTTTCTCTTACACATAAGAGTGCTACTGTAAATTTTATGACTGAAGAAGTTGCTGCAGAGGCTTTAGAAAAAACTAAAACTAGAAAAGACAAAATAGAGGTGCTCGAGTTCGAATTCCAAGCTGACTTTGAGGCCCAGAGAAAAGATTTGCGTATACATGCAAAAGGACAAATTTTTAATGTTCAAGAAGAAAATAGAAAAAATTACAACTTGCGAAGACAACAACCGAAAACTTACGAAATAGGCGACCTAGTTGCCACCAAACTGAAATCGAAATACTTTAGCCCCTACAAAATTGTAAAAACGAAAGGTGGACACACTTATGATGTAGTTTATGAGGGATGCCATGAAGGTCCCCTTAGCATAGCCACCCATGCCGAATCTCTTAAAGAGACGATAACTTAAAAATAATACTTTAAGAAAAAGCATCAAGACTGTATATATTGTAATTACGCTTGTTATTATTTTGTGTTGCTTTTGTGTTTGTTTTTTTTCTTTTTTGTTTTCCAGTATGGCCTCCTGGAGGACCAGTCGTGGAAGGATGGCCGAATGTAGTGAAAACACCAGCCTTGTCCAGTCATTTGATTTCAAAAACTGCTTTGTCATAAATCCAGTTCCGCGGAGATGAAGCAAACGAGCAGCCTTGACTGAGAGAAGCAACCAAGACGTAGTTGTCATGTCAGAAGGACGTCAACACTCTCACCTCTCCTGCGCGCGCATCCTCCTGTGTGGAATTTTCGAGCAAGTGCGTTGAAGCGGCAGGCAGTTGTTTGGATTTGACGATGCCAAACCACGGATCTGTGGACGCCTGTTTTACAAAATGACAATGGAAGCTCATTATTTTATTATGACAAAAGTTGTGCCGAACATTATATCATCTAGTGATAGTAAGTGACCTATTTGCATAATCTAGTTGGATTATGAGCATCAGACGGGTGCTTTATAATATGCATAAATATAAACTTCTGTTTTGACTGTTATAATACAAATGACTGTTGAATGTTCTTGACGATATAAGTTATGAGTATAACTCAGCAGTTTAAAATTAATTCATAATATCATCCTGTATATAAATTTTACATAGTTTATCATTTTTAAAATTAAATTGTTAATAATAATTAGTATTAATTGATTGAACGCCCACTACCGCACCCACTATATAGATATAGCGTAAACTAAGTAACGTGTCACATGAAATTTTAACTATAAGTTTTATCACAATTGTCGCAAGTACATTTTTCCTTTACTTATTTACCTTTAAAATATCAATTGATTTCTTTTTTTTCAATTCTTTTCAAAAGATCTTTTACTACTATTTATAGAACTGCGAATACAGTAATGTTCCGCCTTCCAGAGCTGAAACAAACATTAAGGGGGGAAAAGACCGATGTAACTTGCATTAAAAAAATCAAGAAAATAAAAACATGAATATTTTTAGTGATATTATACAGATAGAGCTCCTTGGACATTTCAACTATTGAAGGTTTACAAGATTGGAAAAAATTTAAACCGAGTTCTAACACTTTATTTTGTTGGACTGTTAAGTTATGTGAAGACAGATTAACAATGTAATTTTCCTCAGGAACTTTGTTAATTTCACGAGAGGTTTTTTGGTTTTTACACAAAACAGAAAACTTAGAATCTAAATTACGATGGTGAGCAGAATTAAGTGGATGTAAGGATAAATAATTATCATTTTCCGAAAGAGCAAAATCATCGACGTTTTTACCAAGAAAGAGATGAAGCTCATAAAGCTCTTTCTCAATTTTGGTGATACGTTGACGAAAATCTTGAATACAAGCATTTAAGAGAATAAATTTGGAGCGAAATAAGGCTTTAGAAACTCTATATGTTACAGGAACAGAACACTGCAATTTAATAAAATTAGGAATAACTTTGTTTTATTTACATTTTTGAAGAAATCTTAGATGGTTAAGAAATTTTACACGTTTACGTCTAAGTTTAGAAAATCTGTTGAAATGGGAGTTAAACATGGTAATACAAAAAATAATGTTAAAATAGTTACAATAAATACAAAACAAAACAATAAAACTACAAACTCACAAAAAATAAAAATAAAAATGAAAATGAAAATAAAAAATAAAAGCATGCAAAAAATAAATAAATGACAAATTCACAAAAACGTAAAAGCATGCAAAAATATAAATAAAATAGAATTACCTGGAACACAGGATCGTGATGAAACTACAGAAACCTAGAATGAGGTTAATCAGAATCACCAAAACTAAATTCAAAACTGGTGTACAATCAATATATAGATTTTAAAACTTCTTAACACACCATAAATTAATGTAAAATCTGATTCCATTTTGCTGTCTACAGCCTGGAAAAATTTATTTATTTCAATTAAATAATTTCCTTAATTATGTTTATAACATAATAATAGTTATAATAAAATAATTCTAATATATATATATATATATATATAATCTGATTCCACTTTGCTGTCTACAGCCTGGAAAAATTTGTTTAATTCAATTAAGTAATTTCTTTCATTATGTTTATAACATAATAATAGTTATAATAAAATAATTCTAATAAAAAAAATATAAATAATTTAATAAATAAATAAATAAATAAATAAATAAACTTTATTAAATTTACTTATTAGTTTAATATTAATTTAATTGATTATTCCTTCCCTCCCTCCTTTTTTTTTTTTTTTTTTTTTTTTTTTTGTGTGTGTGTGTGTGTTCCTTTCTGATTGGTCCTGCATGATGCTTCCTATTGGTTGTTTGTGTTGCTCCTCCCCCTCTCGATTTTTCCCTGCTTTCAGTCTTGCTTTTGCCTCCAAGGCAGTAGCACGTGTTTTTTTGCACCTGATGAAGAAAGGCTACGTCCTTTTGAAACCGGTTGTGCTGGCTTAAAATTTCTGGTGTGTTAAAAAGTTTTAAAATCTATATATTGATTGTACACCAGTTTTTAATTTAGTTTTGGTGATTATTATCTATAAGTTAACCTTATTAAATTCAAATAATATTTAATTTAATAAATAAAACACTTTGTAAGCAAACATTATCGACTACAAGAACTCATAAAAGTTGTTTCAGGTGAAAATAATAGTCCAGCTCTTCATTAAAGGAAAAAAAAAAAACTAGACATGAGTGCATGATCAAACCGACAATTCGCACTCGCGAACACTAAGAAACTTCAAGTAACTTATGCATTTAGCTTCCTTTGAAGAATTATTTGTTAAATTTTACGAATAGTTCTGCTATCTACTGAACAGAAAAGGAGCAAAATTTTAAAACCTGATTAAAACAAGGGGGAGATGTTAAAAAACTGCTGTATAAAAATTGTTAAATTATGTCAAATGTTTGGTTTCGCTGCGAAACCAATGGACATCAAAGAGTTAAGTACACTGAGGATGTATTAACATGAACGGAAAATCATGCGGTACGCATTGAATATTGCCACTTTCCATCTGTACGTACTTGTTGCATCATATAACATCCAATGCTCTTCGTCTGTGTTATCACACAACAGGCTGGCAGAAGGATCGAAAGGCATATAGATAGACTAATTGAATTCAGAATCAATCTTCATCATTCTTAAAAATTGTTAAAAATGCTTAACGCAAAAGAAAATGCAGCTCTTAATATATATGAATATTTTAGTGCAACCCTGTAAATCTGAAAGTTAACAATGACATATTCCATAAAAAAACATTATTTTAGCATATTAAAAGTAAATTTCCCTTTCCATATGATTTTTGCAAAATAAAGTTATTTAAATTTGGTTTAAAAATAGGTTTATTCTAAAACACTGACGTTTTTTCGGGTGTGCCTGTTTACAAACCAGTTTTACAGGACCTATTAATGCCATTTTAAGTGGGGAAACATCCATAGGGAAATTGAATAACATATATCATTTTTAAAAAATTCTGAAAATATTTACAGGCAAACAGATAGAAAATATTTACAAGCAGACAGACAAATGGACAGTCGGACAAACGGATACATATCCTATTCTCACTTAAAAGATAGAAAATGTTGAAAACGATTAATATAAACGAAAATGCAATTCCAGCAAATTTCCAGTTAAAGCCTTTAATATAAATGAATATTTCTGTGTGGTCCTGTAAATCTAATGCCAATCAAACTACATTCTGTAGAAACCATTTCTTGTGCATATAAATAACATACTTCAGTTTCATTCAGATTTGTGAAAAGTTATTACAATTTGGTCATTAAAATTTGGTTTATATAAATACCTCTTATATAGAACGCAATATTTTGGAATACTTTCGGGCGTCCTTGTACACAAACCAGTGGTGGTGTTTACTCCATTTTCTTTAGAAATCATCCGATAGTGAACTTGAATAAAATATTTCAATTTCGTTAAGATTTGCGCAAATAAATTTACTAAAATAATGCTTATTAAAAAAAAAAAAAAAAAAAAAAAAAAAAACTAATATAACGCAATGTTTTGGATTACTTTCGAGTGCCCCTGTACACAAACCAGTAGAGGTATTCACTTCAATTTTAATAGGGAGCATTCGATAGTGAACTTGAAAGACATATATTAGTTTCAAGAAATCCCATGAATATTTATGGGCGTTAAAGCACAGACAAACGGATAAACAGACGGACAGACAGACAGACAAACCGAAGTTATTAACACTTTTCAACCTTGTTGGATAGCGTTAAAAAATGTTAGAAAGTGTTAAATACGCTTAATGTAAATGAAGATGTAATTTTAAGGAACTTACAATAATATCCCTTAATTTAACTGAATATTTTTGCATGGTCCTGTAAATCTTAATACTATACTCTATGAAAGCATTTTTTTTTGTACATATGAATTACATGCTTTAATTTCATTAAGATTTGTGCAAAGTAAAGTTATTAAAATTTGGTTTACAAAAATACCTCTCATAAAATCCATGCTTTGGAATACTTTTGTGTGCCCCTGTACACAAAACATTAGTGGTATTTACTTCAGTTTCTATAGAAAACATCTGGTAATGAGCATGAATAACATATTTCAATTTCATTAGGATATCTGCAAAGTACAGGTATGAAAATATGGTTTATCGTAATACCTCTCATAGAACGCAATGCTTTGAAATTTTCAGGTGTCCCTGTGCACAAACCATGAGAGGTATGTACTCAATTTTCAAAAAGGAACCTCCCATAGTGAACTTGAATAACATATATCAGTTTCAAAAAATTCCATAAATATTTACGGGAGTTAAAGCACAGACAGACAGATAGACAGGCGAACAGACAGACAAACCGAAGTCATTAACACTTTTCAACCGTGTTGGAAAGTGTTAAAAATTGTTAGAAAGAGTTAAAAGCTCTTAATGTAAATGAAAATGCAATTTTAGGAAACTTCCAAGAATATCCTTTTATATATCTAAATATTTTTGCTTGGCCCTGTAAATCTTAATACTATACATACTATATTATATAGAAAGCATTCTTTTGTACATATGAATAACATGTTTTAATTTCATTAAGATTTGTGCAAAGTAAAGTTATTAAAATTTGGTTTATAGCAATAACTCTCATACAACGCATTGCTTCGGAATACTTTCGTGTGCCCCTGTACACTAAATATTGGAGGTATTTACTTCATATCTATAGAAAATATCTGGTAGTGAACGTGAATAACATATTTCAATTGCATTAAGATTTCTGCTAATTAAAGGTATGAAAATGTGGTTTATCATAATACCTCTCATAGAACGCAATGCTTTGGAATACTTTCGGTACCCCTGCACACAAAACATGAGAAGTATGTACTCCATTTTCAACAGGGAACATTCGATAGTGAACTTGAATAACACACATCAGTTTCAAGAAATTCCATAAATATTTACGGGAGCTAGAGCGCGAACAGATAGACAGTCAGACAGTCATACGGGCAGACAGAATGACAGATAGACAAACCTAAGTCATTAACACTTTTCAACCTTGTTGGAAAGTGTTAAAAAGGTATGTGAAATGTTATGACCCATCTGCGCAAAGCATTCAGTTTTCAGGAATTAATAATGAAGAATTTGCACACATAGGGGATTTGAACAAAATGATATTTTTCTGGTAGTTTTAGGCCCATAAATTTCAAAAAGTTTATTAAAAATGCAAAAAAAGTTCTCTTTAATTAAAAAAATAACTTTAAAATTAACCAAAAATCAGGTGACTTCAAAACGCTGCCTGGCGTCACACTTTATGATGCTTCAATGTTTACATTTTCTTAGCCTGGTTAGTAAGCAGCAATTCGTTTAAACTTTCGTAATTATCAATCGTTTATGTGATTTCTGAGCATTTCTTTTTCATCTAATAATCATTCAATATCATTATCACCATTTTCCATTATCATTATTTTCAAATGTTTATTTTTCATGGCGGTTGTCCAATGTTTTCGTTTAATAGGATCCTGTGGAACGCTAAAGAATAACTTTTGAGAAGCATTAGCAGTTGTATCAGTGCAAAATGGTACAATACAATATTTATACTACAATTTTTTAATATCCGTCATTATTATAACTATTTCACTGATTCAAGAAGCAAATCAAAGAACGAAATCGAATGTAAACAACGATTATTTCCCTTTGTTGTCATAAAGAGTGACGTCACGATATATTATACTGCGTTTTCTCGATAGAGTAAATAGTGCGATGTTAAAATTGTTATAAATCAGTCATTAGATTTCAAATAAAGAAAATGTATGTATTTACTTTCTTACCTTTTCATTTTCTATTATATAAGAATAAAATCAGAAAACGTGCAAATTGTCTATTATGGAGAATTCGGATAACATTCCTTTTTTAGATAGCTAAGAAACATGACGGTATTTGCTGGGAGAAAGAGCTTTTAGTGTATATCGATATGTAAAAGGTTCAGAATATACGTTAAAGTTCAGTGCATGTTATGTGTTTCCTTTTTTCCTATAAATAATCAGAAAAATAATCTTCACTTCAGTAAAATATATTTATATGAAACTTATATAATTTTAATCATCTATAAACAGCAGTCTAATAAAAGATAATTTCAAAAAAGAAATATGATATATAAATCACACATAAACTGACAAAAAAATTGTAAGAACACATAAAAATCATGTTCTAATAGCTTATTTATATCACTTTTATAAGAAGAGATTCTTGCAAATGTTGCAAAACAACTCAATTTTTAAAATAATTCAATCAATCAGTAAGAGTTTTGAAAAAAGAGAAACATTCTGAAATTTCAAACACGAATTTAAGCTTCATTTTTTTTTTCTTTTTCTTTCAGCGATGCATAAGAATCGATAAATGCTAATTTTAATTGAAAAGGTATGTCTTTCCTTTCAAGCATGTTATTTAACAATTCTTTTTCTATAGGCATCCAAAAAGGCCTTTTATTTTTAGATGCCTTTTTTGTGCAAGCATTTTCTCGCTATGCCATTCCGCTGTAAGAGAAATAAGTAATTGTGAAAACTTTCGGATGACTGATTTGTCGACTGGAATGTTGATGAAAAAGGAAGTATTTAATTAGAATTGTGTTAGAAGAAACGAATTTTACTGAAATTCGGGGATATTTTAGTATACATATAATTGATTACCGTACAAAATAAATTAGAACAATTTTCTTTTTCTATGTAATGGATTATTTGATAATTCAAAATTAATTTATTTCTATTTTGGAAGATACAAAGCAAAAATAAAACTATTATCAAAGGAGCAATTTTTCAACAGTGATAACAAAATATATTTATGTGCCAAAAAAAAAAAAAAAACTGAAAAAAATTATTAACGAATAAGTTTTTCAAACTTGTTTTTACCACTAAAAAGCAAACAACTGATATCGACACTGAACAATTTTTAAAATGTTCATGCAACTTGCAAACTTTGAAAAAATTTCCATAAAATTTTGAGTATTTTGCAAAATGACAACTAAATTAAAAAGTTATATAAGTTTAAAAATTATGAAAATTTAGAATTTTTTATATGATTTAAATGTAATATGTCTAAACCAAATATCAGCATTTTGTTTATAAAAACAAAAATTTTGGAATCTCAAACCATTTTTAATATAATTATTTTTAATTTATAGGTAAATACACACAGGATTTTTTTCTTTTTGACGGAATAAAATTTTCTACAAAATTTACGAAAATTGGCTAGTTTCGCTCACTGAGCTGAAGAACAACTGGAGGAAATGCTAGACCGGTTTTCGCGTGCCGTTTTTTGAAGGTTTGTCTTTCGAGCGTTGTATGGCAAAAAGCATTTGATACATTTATATTTCAAAGTAAAATTGTGTAAAGGTTGTAAGTTCGAACAACCATATGCTAAACATGACATTACAATTTAAAATTTTAATTCTTTAAAGATTTTAATAGTAATAGATGACCCGACAAATGTTGCTTGCCATACAAGGTCGGCGAAAAATTGCAGAAAAACTGGCACGCACGAACACTGTGTAAAAGTATTGGAAGCATTTGCTCCAGTTGTTCTTCAGCTCAGTGGTTTCGCTTTAGTCTAACTGAGTGCCACGTTGGTATGCTTCCATTTTTATATTTCATTGGTACCTGCTTCTTTTCGTCTAAAAAAGATTTGTATAATATGTTGATCTGAAACAGGTATTACATGTTTACTTCTCTCTCTCTTTTTTATTTATTTATTTTTTAAATATATAACTTACAACTAAATAATTTACAATTCGTTTGTAAAACTATTTACGGTTTATTTAATTTCTTTTTTTCTTTACATAAGAATCAACGATTCGTGCAATATCTATTTTTGCACAATAATGACACAACTACTAATTAATTACTTTCAAACAGAAATGTCATTTAAAACAAATGTAAAAAAATATGCTTTAAATAATTGATTTTATAAGTTTTTTCTTTTTTTTTTTTAAATTCTGAATATGTTTATATAAGAAAAGCATGAAACTTGCCATAATTAGTCTAAAGCAATAGTGCATAACAAATATGCCTGTGAAACTCATACGTTACTTGTCGTTATAACGCTTGTGTCATTTAACGGTAAACTGACCAAATGTCCCCATTTTCTGAAACGTCGTTTATTTTGAAGACATTTTTCTAAGTTAAAAAAATAAAAATAAAAATAAAAATAAAATTGTAGAAAGTAAATTATTTATCGTTGATATTTTATTTTTAGTCCTTATTCATTAGGAATAAAAAAAAGTACACTCGTCATTGATTATTTTAGCAATTTTTAACGCACGCTTTTCTGTTATAAAGGTACTCGGATCTGGTCACTATGACTTAAGGGCCCGCTTCACTCACCGTTGCCGGAAGCCGAAGCTAATGTTATTCTATGGAAAATTTTCTTTACTTATAACTCATTAACTAATATATATTTTTAAATTACGTTTTCACATTCAGAAAATTCCTAACTGTTTAATTGACGGACCTTTTTAAAAACGATTTTTTTTTTTTTTTAATTACAAATGAAAATTTTCAAATATTGAAAATTTGTATTTTACAGCTTCAAAATAAAATATTAAAAATTAAAATAATCCGTTTCTAAAAAAGGTCCGTGGATTTAACAGTTAGGAATTTTCCGAATGTGAAAACAGAATTTAAAAATATGTATTAGTTAATTAGTTATAAGTAAAGAAAATCTCCCATAGCATAGGGCCGTTAACGGTCATACGAGGATTTGAGAAAGATTCTTCTATATTACCTATATACTCATATATAAACGAGAAATATCACTGATGCTCTCATTTATTTGATTCATTCATTGATTCATCTATTCAACGCCAAGTTCAAGCTGCTAAAGCTAAAACCTCGCCGTTTGGACAGTAGGTTCCTTTCATGATGTAGGGGCTCACTAAGAAGGAATTTGACGAATTAAAGGGTTGAAATGAGATGCCAAAGTTTTTAACCTTTTCATTGTATCTCTGCAGCGATTTCCAAAAGAAGCTTAAGATATAGGAAAAGGTCTCCCGATTGGCCCTGATTAAGATAAAAGATGAGAATCTGTTAAATTTCGGACTAATCCTATAAGGGATGAAATGGGTGTCTAGCAGTTCTAACTGTTATTCGAACGTGGGAAATTGCAGTGTTTATCGATAGAAGTTTGAAGTTTAGTGGCACAGCATATATCTCATGCCCGCCCCCCCCTTCCCAATCTACCTACTTACTTACCACAGCTTGAAGTTTAGCCAAATGTCTTCTCTTAGACCCCAGAGTTCAATGTCAAACACAAAATTATCGTAGCAAAGTTAAATAAATAAGGACTAAGTTATGTGATTTGCATCAAAAGAAATCTGAAAAAGAAAGAAAGAAAAAAAAATACCTTGCAGAAAATTAATATTATATTGACCATCACAAAACTTCCTTCTATATCATTTTTAATTTTCTAAATGCATTTTTTTTTACTTAAATTACTTTTAAACAGTACACTTGTTTTATCTAAATTACTTGTATACTTGATTTTAATATGCGCTTGTGTGTCTCATTATATCAGTTGCTTTATATAACGCTCGCATGTTTCTACCCATTAAAAAGTGAAATATGGCTAAATAAAATATATTTTTCAGATTTATTTAGGAAGTTATTTCTTTTTGCGCGCAAAACTAAAATAATTTTATAGTCTTGAACAAACTACGAGCCTTAATAGAAAGCATCTTGAATATTATGTAAGACGCTCTTCTACAACCAACACTGAAATATATATATATCTTTATCAAGAACAAATAAATAGTCATTTTCTAAATTTTTAAACTAGACATATAGATTTTCGACTTATGCGCATAAGGTAAAAAAATTAATTGAATACACGAAATGATCGAGAATTTCTAGTCTATACTTTTTTAGATGGTGATGCATTAATTTTTTTGTTCTTGCTAGAAATTCTCGCTTTGATTCATATTGAATAGATTTTTAATATTTGATAGAATAAATTCATAAACTAGAATTATAGTTACTAAATCTCACCTCTCAAGTTCGCATTTATTTGCAAAAATTTAATGCGTTTGACCACAATAATATAGTAAAACGCTCTATTACTTTAATTATGCTGTCTAGAACTCGTTAGAAAGCGGAATTGGAATTTATATAATATGGAAGTATGGAATGGACCATTTTTACTAAAATCAAAATATATTTTATGGATGTCAGTCGCAGAATATATATATATATATATGAGTTATGTGTGTCATTTTTCTCCTGCGTAAGTAATTTTACATGCTTTTACTACTCAGTGTAATTAAATTAAATTATCATCGTGACAATAATTTTATTCGAAATACATCTCATTTAAAATTTCATGTGTTGGTATTTTCATCTATGTTTTATTTGCTGAGTGCTGTAAAGGAAATAAATTATTCAACTTATATATATATATATATATACAGGGTGTTTCAAAACTCACGGGCAAAAATTAAAGGGGTGGTAGAAAACATCTAAACAAGCCATTTGCACCAAACAATGCTTGGGCGGAGAGCAAGCGGTGACTGCTAGAGGGCGCTGTAATGGAAAGCATAAAGCGCGCGTTTTCTTACACTTGGTTATTTCTACCGTGGATTTCAGCAGGCATGACGACATACAGAGTGATTCAAAAAAACGTGGACAAAATGACATGGTAGATTAGTCATACAACAAGGATCAAAAATCGCATAGGAACAGAGGGTCGCAACTGTGATCCGGAGCCGCTACAGGGCGTCTAAAATAGTACATAACACAAAGAGAAGAAACAAAACCATTACAGATCATTTTATTGATAATTAATCTCTCACATGCGACTAATGCAAGCTAAATGTTGAGCCTACAAAAGATGCTCAAAGTTTTTGCCAGATGCATCGAGACACGCCTGGCATCTACGTTGAATAGAACGCCGCACCTTCTCAAATATATCAGGTGTATCTCGAACACATCCTGCTGCATCAACGATTCTTCCTACCAAGTCTTCCGGCGTTGCAACATGTGTTTCATACACAAGTCCTTTTAAAAATCCCCATAAGAAAAAATCCAAGGGAGACAGGTCTGGTGATCGTGGTGGCCACGCGATTGGTCCACCGCGACCAAGCCAGCCGCCAGGAAGAAGTAGCCTGGAGATGTGCTCTGACGTCTGTGCTGAAATGTGCAGGAGCTCCGTCGTGTTGAAATCGAATACGTTGACGAATAGGCATCGGAACATCATTCAGCATCTCTGACTGAACCTCTTGCAAGAATGTTTGATAAATGGGACCGTTAAGTCTTTCTGAGAGAATGTACGGACCAAGTAAACAGTCTTCTACAATGCCAGTCCACACGTTAACGGAAAAATTCCGTTGTGCGCCGTGCGGACGTGTAGCATGCGGGTTTTCGTCCGCCCACGTATGCAGGTTGTGAAAGTTCATCACACCCTCTAATGAGAACGCAGCCTCATCCATGAAGAAAACACTTCCTGCGAAGTTTCGGTCTGCAGCACTTTATTGCAAAAACCACCGCTTAAAATCCATACGATTGTTGTAGTCTCCCGGTTCCAGTACCTGGATGCGTTGTAAATGATAAGGATGTAGTCCTTTCTCGTGTACAATGCGCCAGACGGTAGCTTGGGGGATATGGGTCTTTCGGGATACAACTCATGTACTCGATGAAGGATTACGCTGGAGTTTTTGGACAACTCTTTCTTCAGCATCAACTGTCCGAGTTATTCTTTGGCGACCAGCATCAGGCTTGTGCACGTCGAACGAGTCGGTTTCACACAATCGTCGATGCAAAGTGGTAAAGAATGAGCGACTAGGCACCTTTCTACATATTTCTCACGATACATTCGCAAGGCTTCTCGTCCACTGCAGTTGGCTATGCCGTAAATTAAATGCATGTCAGCAATTTCGGGGTGCGTTCTCGTGTAGAATGCGCCAGACGGTAGCTTGGGGGATATGGGTCTTTCGGGATACAACTCGTGTACTCGATGAAGGATTACGCTGGAGTTTTTGGACAACTCTTTCTTTAGCATCAACTGTCCGAGTTATTCTTTGGCGACCAGCATCAGGCATGTGCACGTCGAACGAGTCAGTTTCACACAATCGTCGATGCAAAGTGGTAAAGAATGAGCGGCTAGGCACCTTTCTATATATTTCTCACGATACATTCGCAAGGCTTCTCGTCCATTGCAGTTGGCTATGCCGTAAATTAAATGCATGTCAGCAATTTCGTGGTGCGTGAAACTAGCCATGTTAAGCCCAACCCATCCACGGCTCGAATGAAGACAATCTCCGTTTGCTCATTTCGTGTTTGTATCGATACGACCTCTCGGGGCTCTAGCGCCCTCTACAGGCGTTTGCGACCCTGTGTTCCTATGCAATTTTTTATCCTTGTTGTATGACTGATCTGCCATGTCATTTTGTCCACGTATTTTGAATCACCCTGTATAGTAATCAAGAAAAGGTGGACTTGCATTTTATGTATGGTCTGGAGAATGGGAATGCTCTGGAAGACGCAAGACTGTACATGCAGAGTTTCCCGAGAAGACACGTGCCAGACCGAAAAATACCACAACAGTCTTGTGGCTTAGTGCTTTTGTCTCGAGCTCCGTACTTTCCATTACAGCGTCCTTTAGCAGTCACCGCTTGCTCTCCGCCCATGCATTGTATGGTGAAAATGGTTTGTTTAGATGTTTTCTATCACCCCTTAAATTTTTGCCCATGAGTTTTGAAACACCCTGTATGTATATAATATGTGCAGTATATCCTCCAATATATAAAATATACGCAAAGCGTTTCCCGAGAAGACACGTGCCAGACCGAAAAATACCACAACAATCTTGTAACTTTCAGAGCATTCCCATTCGCAGACCATACATAAAATGCATGTCCACCGTTTCCTGATTACTGTATGTCGCCATATCTGCTGAAATCCACGGTAGAAATGACGATGTGTAAGAAAACGGACGCTTTATACTTTCCATTACAGTGCCCTCTAGCGGTCACTGCTTGCTCTCCGCCCATGCATTGTATGGTGAAAATGGCTTGTTTAGATGTTTTCTACCACACCCCTTAAATTTTTGCCCATGAATTTATTTAGTGCATATGAAAAATAGCGTTTATGACCGAATAAGCAGTCCAAATAAAACTTAAACTGACAACAAGCATATTTTTACTTTCACTTATCCATATATATAGTACATAAAGTATCGTTTATGAGTTAAATTTATGAAATTGAATTTTTTTAATATTTAAATTTTTTTATATTTGATGTCCCATGAATCCGAAAATAGGTTCGCAAAACAACAATTGTTCACTGTGTAAGATTTTGTTTGTTATCAGCATAACTTAAAAGTAAATAAAATTAGAAATTCCAAGCTCGGTATTCTAGATTTACGTTATATAAAGCTGCAACGTCGAAAATTTCTTTGAGATCAAGCAAATGGTTGGTATACATGGGCATCCAAAATATATTCAAATACATTACGTCTATAGACGAAATCTCTGCTAGGTACAGTTTAATATCTGTGTGTCTGCACTAAGCAAAATGAAACGAACATTAATTTTGTGTACATATAAAAGCCGTGTACAATAGTGTACATTGCTCCGTGTACAATAGTATATGAAAATAAAAAAAGTTTACCAAAAGAATTGCAACATGTTGATACTATACTTGAAAACTGCTGGAAGTGTATTTCAGATTGTGCTGCTGCTCAAGAACGTAAATTAATTACTCACACTCATACAGTAGATTAAGCATTTTCTGAAGTTAAATTTTCAACGATGTTTTTTTGTATGATTACGCGCTTTCAGGTTACCTGATAGCCACCTGTCAAGATTTTAATGTTTCATCTATGTATATCCCGTTATCAGCATAATTTAACAACAAACAGTTAAAAGCAATTAAAATTTGGTGTTTTGAAATTCATATAAATTTGTCAAAGGAAAATGTCTGATGAATATTGGCAAGATTCAAGGAGTGGTGAGCGTGAAAGTTGTCTGCGTGAAAAATAATTTGGAATACATTTTTAAATTTTACAACAGCTTTGAATTTTTCATGAATGTAAATACTTTTTTCGAAGAATTTTTATTAAATACTACAGGAACAATAGCAAGCTAATGACACTTCACATCACGAACAAGCTGTCATTGGTCTTTTCTTAAAAGAGAGGAATCAGACGTTTGCGATGAAGTGAAACGAAAACGCTTCGCCTGCAACAGTGATATATTTGGTGCTTCATGCATATAAATCAATCCTGTATGCTTGATTCGAAGTTTGTAAATTTTCGTTGAAATGAGTGCAAATTGCGCGTGATGAAATTACAGCACAAAATTGGAATGCTACTCTATGGAAGCTTGGGAACTAAACCTACGCTTATACTCGTCGATATGCTGGATCTGTTTATTTCTACATTTATGTTCAATAAGGAGAGATATATATGTATAGATATTTGGGAGGGAAGGGGGGGAATAAAATTTTCGAAATAAAATTTTTGTTATATTTATATACTTGGAGGTTCCTTGAATAAAATAATGTTTATAGCGTTTGGTTTGTGTGCATCTCTGAGTGTGTCCGTTATCAGCATATCTAAAAAACAAACAGTATCAGGAAGCCCAAATTCGGTATTCTAAATCTGTGTCATATAGTGAGATTTTTAATAACAATAAGTTGTGATTTCTAATTTTAAAATTTTCAGATTCCCTTTACATTTATTTCTGTATTTAATTTAATTTTGACTTAATTTAAAATTTCTTTAGGAGAAATTTAAAACGAAAATGAATAAATAAATTAAGAAAAAAATTGCTCTTTAACTCTTAATATAACTTTATAATTTAACTTATGTTATCTTATACTATTAAGTGAGCAATATTTGTATATTTCACTGATCTCGAAAACAGTAGCTCGGGCAGTCACGAGATTTAACACAAAGGTGCCCCCCGAAGGGTCATTGTGCACATCGAAGTCAGATTTTCGAATTTTTAATTAGTTTTTTCTTAATTAATTAAAATGTAAAAATAATAACCTTCTAATTTCTGATAAAAAAGCCATTTAAATTTTAACATTTTATCCATAATTTAATTGTTGCCAATTTTTTTTTCGACAAAATAATAATAATAATAATAATAATAATAAAGTACATTTATTTAAAATGAGGAAAATAAATCAGAAAGATTAGAAAATAAATTAGAAATATCAGTCGCATCGTTACAAATAAAATACCAAATGAAAGGGAAAATTTTTGTAAATCCGATGCATTAAACAGCTTACCAATCGGACGATTAGTTTTTTCTTAATTAATTAAAATGTGAAAATAATAACCTTCTAATTTCTGATAAATAAGTCATTTAAATTTTAAAATTTTATCCATAATTTAATTGTTGCCAATTTTTTTTCGACAAAATAATAATAATAATAAAAAAAAAAATAAAAAAAAAGAAAGAAAGAAACGTACATTTATTTAAAATGAGGAAAATAAATCAGAAAGATAAGAAAATAAATTAGAAATATCAGTCGCATCGTTACAAATAAGATAGCAAATGAAAGGGAAAAATTTTGTAAATCCGATGCATTAAACAGCTTATCAATCGGACAATTAGATTTTTTAAAATTAACTAAAGTATGAATTTTAGGTGGCAACAGCAGAAGATTGTATGGAAACCGTTAGGAGAAAAAAATGAAAAATCTGCTTCACATTAAGTCACATGATTTTTAAGTGGGATTAAAAATTGCAGTTTTCAAATTCTTTTAAATTTTCTCTCACGAACACAAAAATATAATATACCGCCTGCACCCCACAAGACCAACTTGTATTTCAAATTTCATCAATTATTTTGGTTAATAAACAAAAGTTATTATTATTTTTTTTTTTTTCAAATTAAGTTTTATTCTATCTTCGAAAAGAATTATGTGATCATAGATATAATATATATAGATCTATCATCCCCATATTATCGTGCAAAGATTTTTGATACCGAAAAAAAAGCTTTGGAATCAGCCATTAAGTGGCATTGAAGGAAAAAAAGAAGAATGAATTTGAAACTGTATCTGGAGCTTTTCATTCACCTCTAGTAAATAAATTATTCGAGAATTTTATTTGCTAAAACATTCGTGTGTATTCCCGTGTGTATTCACTCGGGGAAAGACTGCCATATTTTGGTAGAATCGCCGTCTTTTCCCGAGTGAAAAGGAATCACTTTTTTCTCCCCAATGATCAATCTATTAGATCTATTAGATCTATTAGATCTATCTATCTCAATCGATATATTATTATTATATCTATGTATGTGATACGATACATTAATAATCTGGGTTTTAAAAGTTTTTTTAAATAGATTATTTAAACTCTATGAACCATATTTTTATTTTATCAGTTTCATTAACAGATCCTGCTGGACGATTTTTTAAATTTTGGTGTTGAAGTACACCGAACGTTTTTCGACAAGAAATTTAATATAGCAACAGCCACTTTAATCTAAGTAGCGCATCAAATATATAAAAACATAAATGATTTATTTTTACACAAAATTTACAGAACAAATGCAGTTTTAAAGATAGGAAATTTATTTCAACAAGCACTATTTTAAACCTAAAAACCGTTAAAATTATAAGCAGAATATAAAGGATTCTTATGTATAAACAAAAAAGAGTCTTCCTCTTTTCATACAAAAAAAAAAAAAAAAAAAATTAATTAAATAAATAAATAAATAAATAAAATACATCGCTAATATGGCGACAAAAATCCAAAAGCCGCCAGTGGAGCAACATAATAAAGTTGTGCAACGCGATGTTTACCTATTTATTTATTTTTTTATATAATAATCATTATGCTAATTTATCATACAAACAAATGAGCCTCTGTGTGTTACTGCACTTGCACGCTGTCGAACAGAAATATTTGAAAAATTCAAATTAATATTTAAATAAATAAATAAAAATATGTTTAATGGGAAATATATATAACCATAAAAAGATTAGTTTTCTAAAATATGGCAGAAATAGCGCTCATAGCATATTGTTACAAGGTATTAAGTCTTATTGTTACAATGGATTAAGTCTAAAATGGTGACAAAAATTCAAAAGCCGCCAAAGAGAACTATATTAAGGCTGTACTAGCAGGTTTACAACCCATGAATTATATATAAACACAAAAAATTAACTGTCTCATGCGACAGACGTAGCCGGTCACAGCATATTGTAATATTTGGCGTGAAATTGCTGTCATTTAATGGTTGATTGGATAAACAAAATAAACATAGGAAATAACGTAAAAGCAAATATTATGTTGTCTAAACCCAGTTACATTTGAGTCCAGTCCGAGTTACATGTGAACAACACTATACGTGTTGTTCACATGTAACTGGGATTCAAATATAAAAGGGAAACTCCAATTTTTTCGATACTATCTATTTCGAAACTGTTATATAATAAGCACCTAAATGGAAGTGTTGCAAATTGAATTGTCTTTGCATCCTCTCAGGTGGCGCGACTAGTCGTCATTTTTCGACGCGCCGATGTACGATTACTGTCTAGTTAAAAATGTGATCAGAAGGGAGTCGGTCATGCTTGACCGTTTAAAATATATAGCGCTTAAGAAATGTTTTTTTTTTTGTTTTTATTGTGAATCCGTTATATGTTGTTTTGTGAAGTGAATAAATAAAATGCAAAGAACAAAATTTCATCATTTATGGTTTATGAAAATTATTATTACGGAACATTGAAAGATTTATGAACACAATTTTGGTGACCCTAGGATGTGACTGTTTGCATTTATTTGGACGACATACATTTTTTTTGGATAATTATGGAGTGAAATGAATCCGCTGAGCATGCATCGGATATGGGAGGTAGGCTTTTTCCCTTATTATTTCATTATTTTGGTTTGAGTTTGGGGGTTAAAAGTTATGGTTTCGTTTAACAGAAAAGTGTAGTTTTTGTTCTAAAATGGTTGCAGTCTGTGAGGACATCGAATTCATTTGGTTTATATATAATATTATTTATAATTTATAAATTTTGCTGATATATGAAATAAATGGTTTCAAATTTGAATAATTAAAAAATAGTTTGGGTTTTAAATATAAATGGTTTCATTCAACATTTAAATAATTGAAAATTACTTTCGTTTCATAAAATGTTTAAGTGGTGTTTCTTTTTGTTTCTTTGAAAAAGAAATTGTTTTTTTTAATGGAATATTATTTAATTTTTTGTTTCTTGCAATGCTATTAAAATAGAGTTACTTCTGATTTAATACAAAATTATTTATTTAGTTTTGGTTTCATTAAAGGCTATTTTAAATTGATTTACTTCTGTTTTAACGATATTTATTTTTTTTGTTCTTAAATGATATTTAAAGATGATGTTTACATTTTTTTGATATATATAGATAATACATGTTTATTTTTATTTAATAAATATATGGATAGGGGTTATTATTAAGCAATTAGAAGGTTTCATAATTTTTATTTTTGTTCTCTTGTTACGATATTGGGTTTAAAATGGATCTAGAAAGATTGAAGGAAAAAAGAAGAGGTTTAAGAACCTCATTTACGAAATATTTGGGGAAAATAGAAACAATCCTGAACTCCGAAATTACGGAGGAGTACACGAAATTAATGAAAATTGAGGAGCTTCTTAGATTAAAGGCTCAACTCCTGGACAAACAGGCAGAACTCGTAAACATCGATTATGAAATACAAACAAAAATTAAAGTTAAGGATATAGCTGAAGATGTGGCAGGCTGTGAGGAATACAGGGAAAAGGGGATCGATGTAAAAACAAAATTAGAAAGGCTAGTGGATAATTTAAATGACAGGCCGTTGCCTGGTGTTATTCAGATCGCTAGATCAAGTGATCAAACAGGGATTGGTTCAGAGAACCTAACAGTTAGAACTGAAACCAGAAGTACAGTTAAACTTCCGAAATTACAAGTTGTAAATTTTCTTGGTGACTGTAGTTCATGGTTGGACTTCTGGAACTCTTTCGAGGTAGCGATACATAATAATAATTCTTTAAGCAAAATTGAGAAATTTTCGTATTTGAAATCTTTCTTAGGAGGTGTCGCCTTGAGCGCTGTATCTGGGTTTTCATTGACAGAATCTAATTACGATGCATCAATACAATTACTTAAGGAACGTTTTGGACGAAGTGACGTAATTATATCGTCCCACATGCATAAGTTACTATTAATAGAGCCGGTGAAATCATGCGCGAATGTTACTGAATTAAGGAGAATGTACGACGCGATTGAGGTACAAATTCGTTCGTTACAATCATTAAATGTAGCAACAGGCACTTACAGTAATCTGTTATGCCCTGTAATATTACAAAAACTACCGGAAGAATTAAATTTAAGTTATAATAGACAGCGTAATTCAGATGAATTGTTTGATATTTCTAAATTAGTTGATTTTATACGTAAAGAATTAGAAATACGAGAAGCATCGATAATTTTAGCGAATCCCAGAAATAATAGCGCAAATGAAAATAATTTTCGGAACAAAATGGCAGGCCACAATAAACCTTACTTAAATTCTAAAAGGAGCGAATATCATCCCCCTAAATCATCAGCTTCCGTTTTAGCGACTCAGGCGGAAAGAAATTTATCTGGTTTTCATAATAGGTATTCTTATGATAATAATAGGCCTAAATTTAATAACAAAAGAAATGCGAGTTCGTTTTCTCAAAATACAGGAGTTCAGGGCTGTTTGTTTTGTTCCTCGGCACATATGAATCATGATTGTTTTTTAAATGTTTATGATAAGAAAAAGGCTTTAATGGCCAAGGGATTATGTTTTATATGTTTTTCAAATCATTTGAGTAAATTTTGTTCTCGTAAGGATCATAAGTGCAAGTATTGCGCGTCTCCCTGGCATAACTCATTAATATGTAATACAGAAAGAAATGAATCCCGCTCAGTTGAGGATAAAAAACAAATACAGTCAGAAAGTTCTTTAAATTTGGTTTGTAATAAGAATAAAGAGCTTGAGGACACGCCGAATGATTCGGTGTTGTTGCAGACTGTAACGGCAAGTGTATTTAATGTTCAGGCCAAATGCCATTTATTGAGGTGTCTTATTGACAATGGAAGTTCTAGGACATTTGTATTGCGCGAAATGTGCAATTTATTGGGATTAAAAACAATCGGAAGGGAAACCCTTTTAATTTATACTTTTGGCAATGAAAATACTGAAAGGAAAACTTATGATATTGTAGAAATAGTATTACATAATGTAAGAGAAACTAATAAGAAAATTACATTAAGGGCTGTGGTAATTGATTCAATTACATTTGGGGAAATTAAAATTCCTTCACAATGGGTGCGTAATGTCGCACTAGAAAAAGGCATTGAATTGGCAGATAAGGGTAATTTAAGTAAAATTCATGTACTTATTGGATCGGATTACATTGGGGAAATTCTTGGAGAAAGGAACGTGAGAATTTCTAAACGATTAATGGCAACAGATACCTTATTTGGATTTGTGATACAAGGAAAGGAAAGGGACCCTAAAGCACTTAAGAATTGTCAGAAAGTGCGCGTTAATCATTTACATGTTGATAAGGAGGAATTGGACCATCAAAGGGTTAAAAATTTATGGGAATTAGAGGCAATTGGAATTAATCCGGACAAAGAACATTCTAAATCAGATGATGAAATTTTAGAGTTATTTAGGCAAACCACTACTTATAGGAATAAAAGATATGAAACGCGATTGTTGTGGAAAAATAATGTTAAGGAATTGGACAGTAATTATGGGATAGCAAGACGACGCTTGTCTCATTTGAACACTGTTTTTGGTAGGAATCCGGACTTATATTTTAAATATAAGGAAATTATTGAGGAACATTTAAAGTTGGGCATCATAGAGGAAGTAGCGTCGGATTTAAATGAAAATACGGGTACAGGCTATTACATGCCGCATCATGCAGTAGTACGCGAACAAAAGAAAAGTTCTAAGGTTAGGATAGTTTTTGACGGTTCATGTAAGGGCAGGGATGAATTATCTCTTAACGATTGTTTAGAGAGCGGTCCTAATTTAAATCCAGATTTACTCAGGATAATTTTGAGGTTTAGGTTACACCCTGTAGCGTTTTGCGCAGACATTCAACGAGCTTTTCTAGAAGTAGGAATCGCGGATGAGGATAGGAATTTTTTGAAATTTTTATGGAATGATGGGGAGGGGCCCGATCTCCATTCCGATGCTGCTAAACGAATTAGGACATTACAATTCTGCAGAGTTCCCTTTGGGGTGAAATGTTCCCCATTTCTATTATCGGCAACAATCAGGCTTCATTTGAAAAAATTTGAGAATGACTACCCGGAAGCAACAGAAATATTAAGATCTCTATACGTCGATGATCTCATCTCTGGCACTGATGATGTGAACAAGGCATTACAATTGTCTAAAGAAATGATGTACATTTTAAGTGAAGCTAGCATGAATCTCAGGGCTTGGATTTCCAACTCTTCTAAACTTAATCAGTTGTGGAAGACAGACAATTTCGAATGTCGAGAAGATCCGGAGGAATCCAATGTTGAACTAAAAATATTAGGAATTATTTGGGACAATACGAATGACGAATTACTGATTGACACTTCACAATTTAACAAATTACCGGAGGACAGATTTATAACAAAGCGATATATTCTGGCTGTTTGCGGAATGTTATTTGATCCATTGGGGATCATGAATCCATTTTTGATTCGCATAAAAATTATATTACAATCAGTATGGGAAAATGGTAAACAGTGGGACGAACCTGTTCCACATGAAATTGAAATGTTGTTTTTAGAATGGCTAAATGAAGCTAAAAATTTGAAGTTCACTGGAATTCCTAGGCTGTATTTTAATGAATTCTGCTGGAACTCAGTAGAGGTACACATATTTTCCGATGCTAGCCCAAAATGCTATGGTTCAGTAGCTTATTTTCGATTTACGAATTCTGAAGAATGCAAAACAAGTTTTATAATTTCTAAGTCTCGACTAGCCCCTTTGAAGAAGATTACATTACCGAGACTTGAATTACTTGGCACTTTAGTCTCAGCAAGATTAGGATCATATCTTAAATCTGTTTTTCCTATGCTCGACCCCAGCAATATTTTTTATTGGACTGACTCTCAGATTTGCCTTCATTGGATAAAAGGTTCAGTTAACGATTATAAGCAATTTGTGAAAAACCGAGTGATTGAAATCAAGGAAAAAACTGATCCTGAAAAATGGCACTTTTGCAAATGCAAGGTCAATCCGGCGGATAAATTAACGAGAGGTGTGAAAGCAAATTCCTTAATGAATGATAAGGTATGGAGTCAAGGACCAGCTTGGTTGTCAGAATTAAGTATACCATATGACTCTCTAATGGAATTTTCCTGTGACATGGACAGCGTGGTTGAAGAAAGACATGGAGTTACAACACTTCAGGTTAACGTAGAAGTTCCAATGCCATTATTAAATCTGGAGAATTACAGTACTTTGAATAGAGTTTTGAGAACAACCGCCTATGTTTTTAGATTTCTAAATAATATCAAATCTAGGTCTGAAAAACGTTCAGGAGCGCTGACAGCAAATGAAATATCTGCAGTAGAAAATTATTGGCTTCTATTTGTGCAGCAAAGTGAATTTAACAAAGAATATACTACATTAAAGGCAAAAAATTCAGTTTCTCCTGATTCTAAGTTATATAATTTGAATCCCATTTTCACAACAGAAGGTCTAATAGTATTAATAGGAAAAGGGTCAACTGCATTGCCACCACAAAGTGGCCGTTGTTTAGTGATAGCAAGTCAATCTAACTCTCAAAAACTTTTAATTAAACGATACTTGTATCGTGAGAGACTTCTTAACGAATTCTGGAAGCGCTGGAAATTTGAATATATTTTGCAGTTGAGAAATGCTAATGTTGTAAAACCTGTTAATCCAATTTCTAATTTTAATATAGGTGATATAGTCCTAATAGGTGATGACAAGGCCCCAAGACAAATTTGGAAATTAGGAAAAGTAATTGAGACACATGTAGGACGTGACAATAAGGTAAGATCTGTAACCTTAAAAACTTCATCAGGAATGTTAAAAAGACCCATTCAACTTCTTTGTAACTTGGAAGTCCAAGGGGACTTACCTTAATTAAACCAACTGTTCACCTGTAAGGTAATATTAATATTGTTTTTCATTTTTCAATTGTATCCAGGTAACATTGATTTTTGTATTTGATATAATTTCTATTTTCAGTATTATGTGGTTGTGAAATTTATTATTATGTACTATTTTTTTTTTATTGGTTGTATTTTTTAAATTGTATTTGTATTGAACTTAACTTACCTTTCGGGGCGGGAGGATGTTGCAAATTGAATTGTCTTTGCATCCTCTCAGGTGGCGCGACTAGTCGTCATTTTTCGACGCGCCGATGTACGATTACTGTCTAGTTAAAAATGTGATCAGAAGGGAGTCGGTCATGCTTGACCGTTTAAAATATATAGCGCTTAAGAAATGTTTTTTTTATGTTTTTATTGTGAATCCGTTATATGTTGTTTTGTGAAGTGAATAAATAAAATGCAAAGAACAAAATTTCATCATTTATGGTTTATGAAAATTATTATTACGGAACATTGAAAGATTTATGAACAGGAAGCTCATTGGTAAACTGTTGTCGCAGGTAATAGGGACAAGCGCCCGAGTTGCAAAAGGGTGACCAAATCGCTGCCGAATGCAGCAGGGACCTGGAGCGAACTTTTGAACAATTTCAGTAATTTATTTTATTTTATTTTTATAAAGCTATATAGAAAAGAGTTTCCTTTAAATTTAGTGGCCAGCAAAGCGGGCAAAGCCTGCTAGTATTCCTTATTTTAAATGATGTATTTCCTGATTCCTGTAATAAAGTCTTCAATAATCATTAATTTTTTGTTTATTACTTAAGCTTTCAACAGAATACACAAATAAAGACGTCTGAGTTGCACTGTCCATTAATGCACATACTGGAAAATACTTAGAGTATAAATTATATTTTAAGAACGAATAAATATATCAGTGTTGATTCTTACAATACAAAATTTTTAAGAACAACTGCAACTTACTTTTGCAAACAAATATTTCTAACTTAGAAAAACAGCTGAAATGTTATGAAATATAGGAATAGTTTGGTGTTAAGTTTCAAAAGTTCAATTATTATGCTTCTCACATGAAAGGAACAATAGAAGCTCTAATTAAATAAACTTTTTTATTCCGCTCTGATCGGCGGATATCTGATCTGAAAGTATTCCGACATTTCTGGAGTAAAAAAAAACTAAGAAAAAATACACTGCTTCCTCGGAAAACTCAAGAACAAAAAAATGTATGAAAGTTTGTTAAAAATGTTCCGCTAATGAAATAATTTACTTAAAACTGTGGAAAAGTTTTAATTAAACGTATCAAGTGATATAATCTCATTTGATTAAATCCATACAGAAAAATGCTTTTGATGAACTAAATGAAAGCATTTATCATAATTAACTGAAGATTCTTTAATTAAAGAAGAATGCAAAGTGTTTCCTGTAATTTCAGAATAATTGCATTTATTTATGCAGTTTATCGGAATTAATTCTTCACATAATGTAATACAGAATTTTAATATTGACTAATATAATAATTACTAAGGACAATATTACTCATTTCATGCACTTCTAGTAAAACTGGTATATTAGAGTTTTTTTTTTTTTTTTTTTTTTTTAATAATATAATAAGTTTTAAGTGATTGTTTCACATTTAATTGGAAGTGTTGTTACTTTTTCTTCATATTATACGCCTTAAAAGAAAGTAAAAAAAAAAAATTCACAACAGCTGGCAAACACCTATATATATACACACACATATATATATATAAGGAAAAGAAAAAAATAAGAATAAGAAAAGAAAAAAAAAAAAGAATAATTATAAAATTTAAGAAAAAAAAATATATATACCATGTTTTTAAATTTTCTGATGAATCATTAATAAAATACGCGAGGATAAAATATAATATTTAAGCAATATTTAAGCACGCGGAAAAAAAATTTTGGTTTTAAAAATAAAATATTTCTCCTTTTAGAACAACGTATATTAGTATCGTGACAAAAGCGACATTAGCACTTATCAATGTGTATAAAAATTTTAAATTATAATGACGTCAATTTTTGTGAGATGCATAATTTTTATAATTTTTTAACGTTCACATTGAATTAAATGTAATAATTTTTATGTCGAACGAAAATGAACTCGTAACTTTTTTTTTTTTGGCAATAATTAAATTATAGCTAATATTTTAATAGCTATTTTATTGCTATTAAGAGCTTATTATTTCCATATTTTAATTAATTAAAAGAAAACTATTCGAAAATCTGACTTCGAAGTATTGTGTTGTCACCGGGTTCTGAGCTACTGTGGAAGTTTCAAATGTTTTGCTAGTAGGGAAGTTAGTTAAAATTCGATTGCAAGATTTGTACCGGACAAACAAACAAACAAAAAAGAAACTTTTATACTGTTTGCAGTGCTTTATTTATTTCTCATTTTATTTGACTTGCAAGAAAAAATAATCAAATGGCTATATTTTTTTTTATAATGGAAAGTTTAATTAATTTTTCAATTAAGAAAAGAAAAATCAAACCAAGCATTGAATCTTAGACCTCTGTCAAAATTTGTCATTGCTCAAATACTAAGCTGTGCCACGCATAATCCGACCAACGTATTTCACTAGCGGCTGCTAAGTTCACCCTATTCTATAATTTAGTAAACTACAAAGATAATATAATATTCAAGGCATACAAATTTAAAGTTCTGCGGAACATATTTATTCACAACCATAACTAGAAATTTTTAGAATGTCAAGTTGACTTAATTTTTAACCCTAGCAAAAACGTCCAGGAGGAGAATCTAATTGTGAACAGTTAACTAAACAAACTTTACCACTAATCAATCTTGGATAATACGGAACAGATGTTATTCATTCAACTTTCCTCAGAGAATTCTTTATCTTTAAAATATTATGGCTATTTAGGAATCCTCGGGAATTTGTAGGGATCTAAAACCTTATTCTCTCAAATGCTCAACGTAACACAGAGATGTCACATGGTACATGGAATTCCATGGTGGTTCATTCAGGTGACGATGATTTTAGCGAATAATGGAAAGTACTGGGTTAAATATTGTAGTTTCGAAGTTCAGGTGTATGTCAGTTGTATGTCAGTATTTTTGTAAAGATTGTCTAAAATAAAGATTGTGAAGTGATTCTCCAGTCCCTGCAATTTATGTAAGTGCACTGTCAATGCCTCAGGATATCTCGGCTCAGGCATGGATGTTTATGGTGTTCTTAATGTGTGAAATATAAAAGAAATTGTATATTGTTATTGAAAATATGTGTATTGTGGATCATTCGAGACAAAAGTCATTGTAACTATAGGTTTAAAATCTGTCAAATAAATAAATACCAAATAATAAATGCATCGGGATGCTCATGCAAGATTCCAATACGTATCATAGATAGGTATTATATTATGTTTCTTTAGAAGTGTATCAAGCCAAGCAACGGTATTAAAATTCTTTTGTTAGTATGGTAAATTTATCCGTCTAATACGACGCAAATTGCACCATATTAGGCGCACAGTTATTTCATTACAAGTAATAGTTAAACTGATCCCAGTGGATAGTCAATTGCCCCTCCTTCTCCATCTCATTTAATTTTTGAAGAATTAAAATAGAAATATTGAGTTTAACACTTCTTGTTTCTTCAATTACATTTCCTATACTTATTTTATTCACGGTGAGGAGTCAAGAAGGTACTTGAAATATGTAGCCTTTACAAATTATTTCGGTCAGAAACTGTTAGGTATAGTTCTGTCTGGTATATATATATAGAGAGATAGATAGATAGATAGATATGTTTTAGAAAATTTTTGTAAAAAAAAACTGCTATATTGATTTTTTCGTTTGGAGCAAAAATTCACAGACCTTTTTCATTCCAAAAATTTCTATAGCTAAAATAGTCGAAGGTGATGATGATGATGATTTTTTATATAATGAAGAAAAAAATATTTGATCAACTGATTTCATCAATTCTTTTGAGAGTTTATCATTGTTTTGTTTTAAATATTATTCATTCTAAATCAATGCATGATGTTTTCAGCATTATTTACATACGTTGTTTAAAAAAACAATAAAAACTTAATTACGTCACGTTTGTTGAGAGAACTCACGGTTCAGTTATTTTCCATAATGTAGTATTACATTCAGTAGCTGGTATTACCGTCTCCTTATATTAAAACATAACTTTACATACTTTCTTAAAGTTTCTCAACTTAAGAATGTCGCGGTAACTTCTAAAGTTATAAATGACCTGGAGATATATATAGCGGTGTGCAAAATGATAGGAAAGATAAAATTTTTTATTAAGAAATGCATATAGTAACATTAATTTATATTTTGAAAAATAGGAATATTATATGGAACTAAATAGGCAATATAAAAATGCAAAAAAAAAAAAAAAAAAAAAAAAAAAAAAAAAAGATTGAAAAACAATTTATATGGTTTCAATATAACGAATTACACTTTCACTAGTTATTCCATGGGAGAAAAATAATAAGAATGGCACAGATTTTTTTAAATTTTAGTAGATTCTTCTTTTTAATTATTAGGCCCTCTTTGTCGTGAGTAAATTAAGAACTATGACGTAGAAACAGAAGGATTAAAAATTCACGAAATGACAAAACAATGCAAGTACTTACCACACAAATAAAAAATTTCAATGATATTTTGAACTTTTTGACCAAATTTGTTCATAGATATTGCTCCTTATGATATCCTAAATTATCTCCATCACGTTTAAGACCGGAATATTAGCCAGCTAATCGAATATGAAAATCTTATATTATTCAAATCAATTTTTGTGTATTTTGCAAAGCTAATCGATACATGATTTTCTTGAAAATCATAATTAAACCCCCATTTTTTTTTTTTTTTTTTTTTTTTTATCCTTCTTCAGAAATTGGTTTCTAATAAATTGATATATAACATATATATACATGTATTGCGGATCTTCTATAAAAGCAATATTCATCTAAACTCCAGACAAAAAAAGCTACTTAAATCATATAAAAGCCCTCACCATTGTTGAAGATCGGGAAATACGTCCTTTTCCTATGAAAACTCATGCCAATATGAATGTATACGGCGTCACAGGATTATTCAAAGTAAACTTCTTTTTATCAATGAAAATAATTTCAGACATATGTATTTATTTTTACCGATGCATCTGTGTCGTTTCGAAAAAATTCTAGGCTGTCTTGTTGATTTTACATTACTTTATGCTATCGGAATTTGATCGCAATTAAAATAAACAGTCTTGTAAAATTTAACTTATCAGCGATTCTTTGAAGGGAGCCTTTATTGTCATTATAAACTAAAATTTGGCCTTTTTCTATATCGGAGTAAATTTATCTTCTCCCCTTTATCCTAATGTTTTCTGAACTAAACATACGTGATCACAAAATCTTTTAAAATCTCTTCTACATGCTTTGCTAAATTGCCTACAAAGAAAAAAAAAAAAAAACTAGTTGGCATACGTGGAATCTGCTCAGTTCCCCATCATATATATGTTCTAAAAATTTTCTAGTGCAGAACGTATTATAATCACGTTAAGAGAAATGAATTTGACCAAACACTTGACACAGTGACAGAATGAAATCGATGCTTAATAGGCTATCCACCGTTCACTTCGATATATTTATCTTATTCTAATCTATTAATTTATTTTATTAGGGTCAATTTCGTAGTTTGGTTTTCATGCTACTATTTCAACGCAACAATCCTCAAAATGTGTATTTATATGCAATATCGCCCAATTTTTCTATGTTGATAAAATATTAAATTACGAAAAATTTACGAAATTTTCCTATTAGAATATTTGTACTCAATCATGTTCAAACAAGCATCATAAATGCTATTTTGAAGTTGTCTGATATATTTATGATCTTCAAAATGGACGTTTAAGCTCAATTTTGGCCTATTCTGCCATTACTAAGTAAATCGTAAATTCCAAATAACTTGCAAAATTTTTAAATTAAAAAAAATTCATCGACAGGGATGTTCATGCCAGTATCCAGTGATATTTTAAAAGTGTTCTGGTATCTTTTCGATGAAAATATCCCTCAAAATGGACGTTTATGGGAAATTTTGCCCTATTCTGCCATATTAAGTAAATTGTAAATTTCCAATGACTTACGAAATATTTAAATTGAAAAATTCCTAGTCAAGTATCTTTAAACCAGTATCTTACATATTTTAAAAGTAGTCTGACAACTTTACGATGAAAATATCCCTCAAAAGAGACATTTATGTGCAATTTTGTCGTATTCTGCCATGTTAAGAAATTCGAAAATTTCTTAGAATTTGCGAAATTTTCAAAGTAGCATGTTTATATTTAATGATGTTCATCCAGGCATCAAAACTGATATTTAACAGATGTTCTTACATCTTTACCATAAAAATATTTCTTTTCATGCAAGTTTTCCCCTTTTCTCCCATGTTAAGAAAATCGTAAATTTCGAATAACTTCTGAAGTTTTTTAATTAGAATTTTGCAAATGCATAGGGTTCTTGCAAGTGTCTTAAATAATATTTTAAAACGGGTCTGACCCCTCTGCGATTATTTGTTTATGATATATCTGATACACAGTCTAACAAACTAATAGACTAACAAGCTTACAGACACCCTACAGACGGACACCATACCCATTTTGATATTTTTGTGTTCCTGACATCTGAAACCGTGTAAAAAAGTAAAAAAAATAAAGGTCGAAAATTTTCACGGTTACCTAAGTTCCCCATATTTATTGTATAACTAGCTGACCCGACAAACGTTGTTTTGTCATATAAATTATTTCTAGAGAATATTTTGCTAGAAAAAAATAACTAACTTATTGTAAGTGTGTAAGGATGTGGTATATAAGTGGAAGATGTATGGAGCGCTGTGAACGGTGAAAGAATATAAAAATAACAAAACACCAATCATTTATTTTTTTAATTTATTAAAATTGATTCTTTAAAATTATATACATATCGCTACTTATAACAATATTACTAAAAAACAATATCAATCCCTTAATGCAACAGAGTGCACAATATTTTTTGTTATCCCATCTTTCGCCAATACAAACAAACTGGATGGTTTGCCCACTCGAGAGCCACGTATAATTGTCCGTGTGAAAAAAATGATGTGCTCAAATCTAAGCCACAGACAGACATCGTTTGGCCCTGAGACTTTATGATAGTCATTGCAAATGCCAATCTAATTGGAAATTGAGGGCGTTTAAATTGAATTGGCACATCTCTGGGTATAATAGGGATTCGCAGTAGTAATATATTTTCACCTCGGAATTTGTCATTTAAAATGATGGCTTCGATAACATTTTTCATTAATTTTTTTATGACTAATCGCGTGCCGTTGCACAACCGTTGTAGGTTCAAATTACGAAGCAAAATAACCGGAGATCCAACCTTAAGTTGTAAAATATGCGGTGGCATGCCTGGTAAACCCAATGAGTTTAAAAACTTTGTTGGATAATTTACAGCTTTCGGTGGCATCGCAAACTGTATCATTAGATTTGTATGACACCAAGTCTCCTGGTAACAAATGTTGTATCTTGAGATTCAATTCGTTGACGTCCACATTTTTTGCTGCTAAAATTGCTCTTTCTGCCAGCCACTCATGATTTGTGTATCGTCTGTGTACATCGGGAAATATCTGTTCAATAAGAACATCTTGAGAATCAATGATTGTGCAGAAATCGGTCGGTAATTTTATGCATCCAGTTTCATCTGTAGTAACTTTTCCATCGCCGATATCTAACAATTGTTTTGAGAATGTTTCAGCGGATGGATCTTGAAGCTTTTGAACGCACAAATTTACTTTCAGTTGTATTTTTTCAACATTACGCCAAAATGACGATGATTTTAAGCACGCGTTGATCTCATCAGAGTATGTTGAACGCAGAATAACGGGAAGTTCTTGTCTGAAATCACCTGAAAAGAGTAACAGACTGCCGCCAAATAGTTTGTCGTTGTTTTTTATATATTTCAATGTCCTGTTCGACGCCTCAATCGAATGTTTGTGTGCCATAGTGCATTCATCCCAGATAAGAATTTTACACTATTTCAGCACTGTGGCCATGGACGATTGTTTTTTTTATGTTGCACACTGCGTCTGGGTTATTTTGAATATTTAGTGGCATTTTAAATAATGAATGAGCTGTTCTGCCTCCATCCAATAAAGTTGCCCTAATGTCAGATGATGCAACAGCCAATGCGATGCCATTATTTGATCGTATTTCGGCGAGAATTAGCGAAATAAGGAATGTTTTGCCAGTTCCACCTGGTACATCCCCCCCCCCCCCCAAAAAAAAAAAAAGAATCCACCTTGTCCTGCCAAAACTGCGAGCATGATGCGGTCGTAAATGGTTCTTTTTTCTTCATTCATTAGTGGGACATTGCGAGCAACAATCGCTGCCATTTCTACAGTATTGTATTGTAGTTCACGATTCAATTCAGGGCTTATTAAATCAGATGCATTTCGATTTGTTGAATGCATACCGAAATGACTGAGTGGTAAGTTGGCAATGATAATGCAAAGGTCTTCAATAGCAATCAATGCTTCATTGTACATAGCGTCACTGAATACTATCGTTAGATCGTTGCACCGTGAACGATGTCGATGAAATATATCATCAGTCATTGAATCTTTGTGATTAACCCATAATGTCTCTGCTCGGGCCGGGAAACATGTAGTCAACACTATAGCGAATAGTAGACGAATTTGTTTTGCTGTACAGTTCAGTCCTACTTCAGCAAGCATACACTCCCACTGGTTGTCGTCTTCCAGCAAGCCGAGTGCAAGGCATGCATCTTTATACGTTGGATACTGTTGTCCATTCAATTTACGTAAATCCTGAAATGACAAAGGGCCGATGACATTAACCAATAACAGTCGAAGATAAAAGCACTCAGTCTGCCTTGGATTGACTGTAAATACTCGTCCCAAGGTGTTTGATTTGAATAAACCGGGACATGCATCAATCGGCGTGCCTTGCTTGCGAGGCATCCATTTTTTTTGTTGGAGCCCATGTGAAACAGCGTGGTACTTCTGAATAGAGTAATTTGCGTGCAAAAGCACCAAAAGCATCCGCACGATTACACAATTAAAAAAATTCGGTGAGTGTAGTTTTTGGTGGATTTATAGCACGATCAATCGCTGTCTCGCTCGTGAAATATACGCGCTGGCCATTTTCAAGATGGACGGCTAAATGAAGAACTGCTGGATCCCGTTCATGAACTGGGAAATCAAAGATACGCCAAACAGCTTCATTGGAGCTGACGTACCGGCCAATTTGGTAAAGTGTTATTTCATCGTTGTTATTCACCGGAGGAGCATTCATATTGGTATTTTCAACTCGAAATACAGCCATATCACTGCCTTTATTCACATACTTGCAAATGTATTTGATGCTCTTCACTGAACTGCAGAACTGAACATTAATATGAGCACCAAAAATAAATTTAAAAAACTGGCGTACAGACAATAGCAAGAAATTCAAACTTCTTCACACACCATACATTTTAAATCAGCACAACCGGTTTCTAAAGGACGTAGCCTTTCTTCATCGGGTGCAAACACGTGCAACTGCCTTGGAGTCAAAAGCAAGACTGAAAGCAGGACAAAATCCAGAGGGGGAGGAGCAACACAAACAACCAATAGGAAGCAACATGCAGGACATGACCAATCAGAGAGGAACACACGTACACACACACCACAAAATGAAGAGGGAGGAAAGGAGTAAACAATTATTTTTTTTTTTTCAATAATATTAAACTAATAAGTAAATTTAATAAAATTTATCCATTAATTATTATTATTTTTATTTAAATTAGAATTATTTTATTATAACTAATATGATGTTATAAACATAATGAAGGAAATTATTTAATTGAATTAAACAAATTTTTCCAGGCTGTAGACAGCAAAGTGGAATCAGATTTTATTTATGAATTCCAATTCCCCTCAACCAAATCCCCTGTTCCTGAGCTTAAAAAATGGGGTATCTATAATGTCCCTTGTAATAACTGTGATTTATCTTATATTGGTCAAACTAAAAGAAATCTTGAATGTCATTTACGTGAACATTCTCGGTATGTTGTTACTCAAGAAATTTCTAAATCTTCTATTGAGAAGCACAGTTGAGAATTTGATCATAGTTTTAATTTTAAGAGTGCCAAAATTATCTTTCATGCCAAACGCGTTTCCGAACTGGATTTTTTAGAAAATTTAGCTATTTACCTTAATCGTGATAAAATTGTCAATGAAAAATCTGGTTCCAGTTTGCTGTCTACAGCTTGGAAAAATTTGTTTAATTCAATTAAATAATTTCCTTCATTATGTTTATAACATCATATTAGTTATAATAAAATAATTCTAATTTAAATAAAAATAATAATAATTAATGGATAAATTTTATTAAATTTACTTATTAGTTTAATATTATTGAAAAAAAAAATAATAATAATTGTTTACTCCTTTCCTCCCTCCTCATTTTGTGGTGTGTGTGTACGTGTGTTCCTCTCTGATTGGTCCTGTCCTGCATGTTGCTTCCTATTGGTTGTTTGTGTTGCTCCTCCCCCTCTGGATTTTCTCCTGCTTTCAGTCTTGCTTTTGCCTCCAAGGCAGTTGCACGTGTTTGCACCTGATGAAGAAAGGTCCTTTCGAAACCGGTTGTGCTGATTTAAAATTTATGGTGCGTGAAAAAGTTTGAATTTCTTGCTATTAATATGAGCATTGAATGTTTTGCTCAGCAGAGGCGAATATGGGACCACCCAACGGTTATCAATGTCAATATCTATGTTGTTGACATAGATGACCGCCACAGATGATAAGATTGTCCGCCATTATCGGGATTTTCTTCGACGATATATTGGATATCCGTCAACATTTGTGATCGTGAAATTTTTCGGAAAACTTTTAGTACATTTTCCATCTGCACAAATAATAATGGCCTAAAAATTCATTTTTCATTTTAACATAAAATAACTCCGTCGGATATTGACGAATTTTTTAAAAGAATATACCATTTTAACTAATTTTAACATTTTAACAATATTAACGTTGAAAAAATATTTTAAACACTTACGGTTAAAAATTCATTTTTCATTTCAACATTAAATAAATTCTGACATCGTGTTTACGACAACTCACGCCATCTAGGTGGAAAAGTTGTTGAAAGAGTTGGTTAAAAATTAATTAAGAAAGAACTAATTAAGTTACAACTTTCATTTGTAAATCTAAACCATTCTCGAATCCACCTAAAGACACACAAAAAAATTCATTAAACTCAGTCCAGCCGTTTAGGAGGAGTTCAGTGACATACACACGCACAAAAGAAATATATATATATAAAGATGAGGAACTAAAAATTCCTCAATCATGAGCTATAATATTAAAATAACTATGTAGTGTGCTTATCATTTTGATATTACGTAAATTAAACAACATACACATAAAAAGATATATTTTAAAAATATAGTTGCAATTTCTGTAAACTATTCGTGTAATATTAAAAGCAGTACCATGTATTTAATTTTAAGAAAATGACTTTGGGAATTTGCATGTCACAATTATTTGATTTCTGTTGTTTTTGTGTCGTTCTTATCATTCTGAACCCCGCTGCAAATGTATCTACGGACAATTATTATTGTACAATAAAAGATTGTATGATAAGTTAAACTTAGTTTCATGATTTCTATAATTACAACTATAATTAAACTTTTTTGGATTAAATATAAAAATAATTGAGATCATTTGATTGTTTTCCATTAACCACTTTGTGCTTTTTTTTTTAAATGCAGATTCTTTTTGAAATGTGTAAATATACATTTAAAACGCGTAAATATGTATGTGTATACACCTTTCTAAGTTGTGATCTATTATTCTTTAACGTTTTAGCGTATTTTGCGAAATAAGTAATGCATCCTGTTAGTGACTAAGGATTTAAAAGCAGATATAAATGAACAAAAAAATATTTTCATTTTTTGAAAAATACTAATATATGCAGTAATAGTATATTGTATCTTCAAAAAAAAGTCAGATGTGACATTTTGGTGTGTCTATACAGGGTGATTATAAATAAAGTTACGATTTCAAAACGCTATAATTTTAAAACTACCCATTAGAGCGATTTGATATTTTCCCAGAGCAATCGTGAGGCAATGGAATTTTGTTTGAGGGAGGAAACAAGTAGTTCCAACATGTTCCTATAGATGGCGCTGTCAGGGTAATGTCCAAGGGGAAGCCTAAATGGACTAATTAAACACAGGGATCTTTTTTAGCAAAACAATGGAATAGCAGGAAACAGTAGACTTCAAGGTTTTACTACAATTTTTTTAGCAAAAAGACAAGAATACGTGTTTGAAGCGGAAACAGTCATAGTGAAAAGAGAAAAAGAGGGGCTTCATGAAACAAATACTTTACGGATAATTCACGGCACATTTTATAACTATTTTTTTTTCTTTTCCCAAAGAAAATTTCATTGCCTCACGATTGCTCTGGTAAAATATCAAATCACTCTGATAGGTAGTTTTAAAATTATAGCGTTTTGAAATCGTAACTTTAATTATAATCACTATGTATATAAGTTTTTCTTTTTAACGATGATTTAAGTATGTGTGTCAGTGAATAACATAGCATCTAATCACTGTTTGATTTAGTTAAAAATGCGCCGGCATGTTACAGATCACCGTCATGTAAACTATAAATTTTCAGGGGCTTGGAACTTAAAGTTCTTCTACAGTGGGAAAGAAGAATTATTTATCATTACGGTCTGTACACTTAAATTATTTAAAGCGCGCTAGCGTCTACATTCTGCATTCGGCTAAGATAAATTAAAACGGCGTGGTATGTGCCGCTGTTGAAAGAATTACATGAATAGAAAACTTATAGTTTTTTAGGAGCGTACAAAGTAGAATTCTTATGCTTTACGGTCCATGGACTCAAATAGTTTGAACTTCGTTTTAGTAATATTAAATTGTTTAAAACAGGGAAAAAGCTCATATATGTTATATTAATTTGCTATTTTTCGATCACTCTGGGAATATGTACACATATTAAACATAGTAATTATATAGGAAAGCGTAGCAAATTTCACAAATATTACGTCCTATTAAGGCTATTTATCTGAAGTTGACCAACCTATTTAAAAGAGTGTGCTTTTCATTTATATTGTTTTAAAGGGATGCACTAAAGAATTCAGATACAACTGTCCATGGTTCAAACATGCACTTAATTTGATAATACATTATACAATAATTGATGTTCACAAATATGTGTAAATATTTGTAGATAATATAGTACCAAAGAAGAAAATATGATTTTCTTAATTTTACAAAATATTCAATGCAACTACTTTTTTAAATATGTAAAGTTACATGCAAATATATATATACACACACAAATCCTCCTATATCAAGATTTATTAATTATCAATCTTGCACTGCTTTACGGCAGACAAATAAAACATTCAGATTGTGAAAAAAAGGCTTGAAAGCAGATTTAAACAGATAAAAAAAGCTTCCTATCATTAAACAAAGCTTTCTCAAATTTTGTTTTGAAAAATAAAGCATGGATAAAACATTCAAATAAAAGTCCATTTCATTTTAATCCATGCAATTAATCTTTCAAATGATTCGGAAAGAATAAAATTTATTGCTAACTTTAAATATTCTAATTAAATCCATTAGACTTGAAAGAACAAAAGTATGTAACTCCATTCTGCGTTGAATAACAACACAATCCCTCTATCATTCACTTAATGATGCTATTCAGAATGATGTACTGCGTTATTCGGCGATTAAATCAGCTCCGGCAATCTTTCAGAAATACCCATCAGGAATTTTTTTTCTTTTCATAGAAGCATGAGATTGGGTTTCAAAGACAAATTCTTTTTTCTCTAATTATGTGATATTCTAATTATATCCCCAATTATCACAAATTACTCGCTTTTGTTCACTGTGATTAACGATTTTAAGGGCTCTTGAGAGATTGAGGTAATTATAATATATCTTAACTGCTTTTATACGTCTTCGCATTTCAACAATACAAAAATTGTCAGAGATGAATTTTAATTCAAATATCTCATTTCATAGACAATATTTCATTTGGGTTTTTCAACTTTCGTGAAAGACGTTGCTTAATGAACCGTTTATGATCACAAGTGTGATAAATAAATCGAGAATAACAGAAACACTTTTTCAAAAGTTAGAAAATATTTGTCATTGTTAATAGCAGTGTACATAAAAAAACGATTAAAATATGTTCATAATTTTTTTAAATATAATTAAGTTTTTAGAACTTATATTTAAAATATAACTTTGATGTAGAAAAATATATAATTATATTTTCTTCCAATATCAGAAAATTAATTATATTGTCCAAACAAGAAAACAACTTAGCAGATATAATAAGCTCCATTATACTGTATGCAGTACACAATTTCTGAATCTTTAAATATTTTCCTTTAGTATGTAGAAATTGTTTCGACATTTTAAAATAAATATTATTTCTTCTTCCATATACATGAAAGAAAATACTGGACTCGTGAAAATTTTCTGATTTAGGGTTTATATAAATTCACAAGTTTTGGGATGTTCTGAACACGATTTTCTATTTTTAGAAAATGTTTGTCTGTTTTGTCTCTGTCTGCGTATATCGAACATTTTGTGAATGCTGTATCTCAAAAACGGACGATATTTAACCAAACTTGATGTTTAGTTGGACCTCGACGAAAATTGGCCGAGCTGTTGTAAATTTTTGGTATGGGTAACTTTCAAAAAACCCTTCAAAACCTTAAAAACAAATACTTGAACATAGTTCTATGATAATTTAAAGCAATATCAGATTTTTTTTTTTCATTTTTCTTTCCCCCCCCCCCCTTTTAAGGCAATTTTTTGAGATGTCGATACAAAACTGCCTCGCTTTTAAATGTTTAGTGTTAACTTCTTTGGAAAATTGCATTGAGAATATAGAAAAAAATTTTTGGTTATAACATACTTTTTTTTTTTTTTTTTTTTTTTTAAGGACTGAGAACTATTAGTCTCAATCTGGAATTTTGGCGTGTCATTTTTCGATAGTTGGACTTTTATCGAAATCTAAAATTTATCGAAAATATAATTGAATAATTTGAAAGCGATGTTAAAATTGGAAATAATAATAATAATAATAATAATAGTCCTCCGTCCTAAACTAAATTTTGCTTTTGCCAGAATTTCATCAAAATTATTTTTTTTTTTTTTTTGGAAAGGAAAGAAAAGAAAATTAATAATAATCAGTATCGAAACAAACGCTATCGACAAAGATTTTTTTTTTTTTTTAATAATTTTGAATTAGGAAATAAAAAGTGCGCGTGTAAAATGAAATAAAAATAAGTAAAAATAAATGAATTTAATGATTTATTTTTTATATAAAACATGACCGCGTGCTATCTTAAAAAGTAGATGTAAAATTTAATGTTTATATGGCATCTATAAAAATTGTCTTTTTTTTTTCTTTTTAATCAGTTTTTGGGAGTTTTATGCCTTTAACTTCTCTGCTTTACATGATCTGTTTATGACCTTTTATTTGTTGGTTTTATGACTTGATAAACTAGTTTCAATTTTCCCAGTCATTTATTTTGTATTTTGTTGATAATCGTCATCGATTTGTTTATTTATTTTTTTTAATCGTATTTTTACTTCCCTAACTTACTAAGTAAGCAAATATTGTAATCATGATTTGCGAAATAAAGTTTGTGTCTGACATAAATCATATACGAATGGCCATAAAATGTTCTAAATTGATATTTGTAACTGTCATAATGTCTAGTTGCCCTACCCCAACTTTGGTCTTGAAACAAAATTCTCTTTTAGAGACATCTATGATTTTACATTATTTTTCGTGATGCATTTATGTATGTGTATTTATATGAGTGAACACGATAGTGTCTAAACACTATATTCGAATAAGCTGAACGTTGGTAAGCGTGTTATAGGTCCCAGCCGCAGAAACTGTATATGCAGCAGAAACTGTATATACAGGGTGTCCAAGATCTTTACAACTTTGAAATTTAATAACTTTTGAAATAAAAAACATATTCACATTCTGTGTTCTGCAGTTATTAGTGCAACTCATAAAGTTTTTTTCTGGTTTGGTTATACAGTTGTAACTGAGCATGTGGACCCCACAGGAGAAAGCACAATGTGTGGCATGGTTCATTGAGAGCAAATCGGACACACAAGTTCAACGCAATTGCAGGACCAAATTTGGCAAGACGCCAACACCCAGACCCACCATCCGTGCATGGCACTTCAGCTTCATGACCACAGGCTCACAGTGTTACATAAGAAAAGAGCAGGACAACCCAGCACAAGTGATGAAACTGTTGAGCAGGTTCGCGAAGCATTCCAGCGCAGTCCAAAAAAATCAGTTCGTTCGGCTGCTACGCAATTAGAAATACCCAGATCAACAGTCCACAAGGTGCAAAAAAAACTTTATGAGTTGCACTAATAACTGCAGAACACAGAATGTGAATATCCTTTTTATTTCAAAAGTTATTAAATTTCAAAGTTGTAAAGATAATTCTTGGACACCCTGTATTTTGGTGCATCTGACATTCATAGATTTTTACTTTCTTCTATATGTATTATAGAGAAAGTATTAGATTCGCGAAAATTTTCGACCTCCGTTTTTTGACGGATCTACACGTTTTGGGATGTCCTGAACACGAATTGACAGTGTCTGTCTGTGTGTCTGTCTGTCTGTCTTTCTGTCTCTGTGTCTGTCTGTCTGTCTGTATCATTTTTTTGTGGACGCTGTATCTCACGAACCAATGAATGCAATTTAACCAAACTTGGTATTTAGTTGCACCCAGACATGAACTGGTGCCCATTAGATTTGGGGATCAATAGCTCAACAGGTGGCGCTGTGATCGCATTTTATGCAAATTTTTAACATGGCAGCATAGGACAAAATTCCATATAAATGGGCATAATGAGAGTTATTTTAAACTTGTGATTGTAAAATTAATATGAATTATTGATAATAGTAGTAGTTAACTAGGGAAAAAAATTGTGCATGGGGGAGCATCGGTTCCCCCCCTGTGGGGAAGTACCCCCCCCCCGTGGGGGGTAAATTTTGAAGATGGGTATCATTCGAAAGATCTCGTCAATACCTTTAAAACGAATGGTTGAACTATAAATCTGTGATAATTTAAAACAAAGTTATCGATTTTTTTTACTTTTAACCAAAAAAAAAAAATTTTTTTTTTTTTTTTTTTTTTTTTAATATTGTTATTGATTGAATATGTATAGGAAAATATAGAAGAAAGTCTTGTGGTGGCAACAACATACTAGTTTTACAAGGAATCAAAGAAAAATTCTTTGTCATTATGGACTATTGGCTGAAGCTATTTAAGCTGATATAGTGTCTAAACGTCTTATTCGAATGAACTGAATATTCTATATAACATAGCTCGCACTATATGGATTTTGAGGACTGTAGGACTCTATGATTTATATATATATATGTATACACTAGCAGGCTTTGCCCGCTTCGCTGGTCACTATATTTAAAGGAAACTCTTTTCTATATAGTTTTATGAAAAAAAGAGAAAATAATAATACTGAAATCGCTCAAAAGTTCGCTTTGGGTTCCCGCTACCTTCGGCAGCGCCTTGTTCGTCCTCGCATTCTGCGATACCTGTCCCTATTGCCTGCGACAATGACTTACCCGTGGGCTTCCATTTAGGTGCTTATCATATATGACAATTTCGATACGGACAGTATCGAAAATTTTGAAGTAGCCCTTTATATTTGAATCCTAGTTATATATGAGCAACATTATACGTGATGTACATAATATTTGCTTTCAAGTTATTCTCTATATTTATTTGATTTAATCGATCAACCATAGAATGACAGCAATTTCAAGCCAAATATAATATTACAATATGCTATGATCGGCTACTTCTATCGCATGAGACAATTATTATTATTTTGTGGTTATATATACTTCATTCTTAGTTAATAGTAGTTGGTATATAGAAAAATAAATAAATTAATATGTAAACTTGATCATGGTACAGCCTTAATGCCCTTGGCGACTTTTAAATTTTTGTTGCCGTTTTAGACCAAAATATAATTTATGCGATTATTGTTCCTATACGCAAGCGAAGTGTGACGTCACTGACCGTCCGTGGATGCAAGAAAATGATTTCCTATGTTAATCGCCCACTGGATTTTTTGTAAAAAATGATTAAAAATCGAAGAAAATTATTTCCCGATTTTAATCCCCATATTTGGATACATATATGTATTATTTATCATGGGCATGTGTTAGATTGAGTTATTTTGCTGTCAAATTGACAAAATTTTAATTTTAAATTTCAAAACTCTGTCGTTCTTGGCGCTTATTGTATTTGGTGATCAAAAACGTAATACGAAAATATACATGCCAGATGTATATTTTCGTAATATGCATTGTTCGAAATATTGTTTCATATTATTCATTACTGTCTTAAAATAAGTTGTTAAAATAACCATGACTTTTGAAAGGAATTAAATTATGTTCGCCAAATAATTTGGCGATATTTTATTTTTCTACCAAGGATGACCGATATCAAATCTATTCCGCTACAACATATTAGTATCTTATATTAGATACTTTATTTAGACATTTGAAAACAAATTTGACTTCAAATTATGATAGGATATTTATCATGGAACAACTATAGTATTTCCCCTCAGCTAGATTTGGCGATTTTTCGTTGGCGATTATGGCTAAATCATAAATCTAAAAATCATAAATCATACAGCATAAATGATAAAATCGTAAGCTAAACTATAAATCATAAATCATAAATCCAAAATAAATAGCATGTAGGCTGCCATATTATATCGCAAACAATCCAGAATGACATCGTTATCGGTCAAATCGGCGCCAAAGAAAAAACGCCAAATTCAGCTGGGGGGAAATACTATAGTTGTACCTTTATCATTTCCCTTTTAATCAGTATATTAGTTGGATATTGTGTAAATATCATCCTTTGAAATGAAATGTTTGTGTTTTCAATCGAATATGGAAGTTTGGCATTTTTTTTCTAGAGTTTTGAAATTAAAAATTCAAATTTTGTCAATTTTACAACAAAAATAACTTAATCTAATGCATGGACATGATAACTAATACATATCTATACCTAAATACGGGGATTAAAATCGGGAAATATTTTTCCTCGATTTTAAATAATTTTTTACAAAAAATCCAATGGGCGTTTAACATAGGAAATATTTTTCTTGCATCCACGAACGGCCAGTGACGTTATCACTTCGCTTGCGTATTTCTTTCTATCTTTTCCTTGGCGAAAAATGTCCGATCTACTTCAGCATCAAAATTATAAAAAATTGTCAAGAATTATCAATAAGAAAATACCTTTAATATATTGCTGAATTAGCGTTTATGCCAAGCGTGTTTCATCCGCCATACTAAAAAAAAAAAAAAAAAAAAAAAAAAAAATCTGATGTTGAGGTATATAAAAAAATGCTGTGAAATAAAATTCAGAAGAAATATGTTAGATTTGTAATATTACTATTTTATTTTAAAATTATAAAGTGTCATTTTCTCATCGACCAATTTAACATTTAGTAATTTCTTATTTTTCGCGTGAAAGCATATTTCATTTTATGCTGAAATCAATAAATAAATACATCTCGTAAACTTTTTTTGGCAACAATTAAAAATTTAAATGGCTTATATTAAGTCAATAAGTTTATTATTTTCATATTTTAATTAATTTTAAAGATTTTTTCAATTTTTTTTTCCTAAACCATCCCTGACCTATAAGGAAAAAAACAAAAAAAGAATGATCGAAATCGGTCAAGCCGTTTACGATTTTATAAAGCACATACGGACAAACATTCATTTTTATATATATAGATACATATTTTAGGTAGATTCCTTATAGGAGATCTACCTATTGCAATGGTTCTCATGACACGACTTTTGGAAAATTTCTTCATATCTTCACCGATCATGACCCCTAGAACCCAAAACCACCCTCCGTTCGAAAGTTTATATATATATATATATATATATATATATATATATATATATATATATATATATGTATAACGCTTTTTCCCACGTTAAGTTGTGAACACGATAACTGGAGTAATTTTTATTTAAATTTAACCAGCTCGAGATATGTTGTCAGGACAGTAAAAATCTCGGTCAAGTTCGTAGATGGGGTATCCTGCTCAAAGGGGGTGGAAATGGTGGGGTGTGGAAATTTTCATTTGCCCATAATTTCTTTAATATTGAAAATAAGAAAATACTTCAAATTAGGCGAATTACCGCCTTGCCAACTTTTGTATTTAAACTTTTTCGATAACTTCAATTGCTTAAAAGTTACAAGTTAAAAAGTGATTTTTCTTGTGATGAAGCCGACATTTTCATTGCAAAAATTTACAATCTGATGCTTATGTCACGTGCAAATGATAATAAAAAAGATCACTGAAAATATAATAAAATTTTAATCATGTTTTTAAACAATATAATAATCTGATTGAGAAAAAAAATAAAAGTTTAATTTAACAGAAAATATGACGTCACAATTACAACACTGACTGAGAAAAATGAAATGAAATTTTATCCATGATTTTAAACAAATAAAATAAAAGTTAATAAAAAAATAAGTAAATAAACTCAACATATCTTAAGGCTAAGCAGATTTAGACTTAGCTTTATGACATTGATGCTATAATGTAAAAGATAAATGTTATCGTTAAAAAAAGAAAAAATCTTGTAAATCGATGCTAAACGAATTAAACTGGCATGGTAGAAAAGGTAATAAATTTGGGGACATTTAGGTATCCCTTTAACAAATGAACTAGGGACGATTTTAATGAATTTTCCGTTGAAGTTTATTTTCATGAAAATTTAAATTTAAATTAAAGTATTTCATTACTCGAATTCCCTTATTTTGATAAATAAAATTATACCATTTAAAAAAAATAAAGAACACTCCTTTATTGAAAAATGAACGAATAAATGTTTTAGAAATCTATTACATACTTTTAAATCTTTATTAAAAAAAAAAAAATAATTGTTGCCACTCGACATTATACAAATACATCCAAATCCTGTGTCACATACGATATAGTTTTGTATAAGTATAGATGTTTTGTTTGCCCTTGGAACTTGCCCCTGATGGGAAAAGTGCCTGGAAACACTTGTATCTAGTATTGTCATTGATTATGAAGTCGTGTGCGAAATTTCAGGTCCTTTGGACGACAAGAAGTTGCCGAAAATTTAATTGCAAAATTCCGTTACATACATTAATAGTTGCATCATATCAAGTTAATAAAAGTGTGTTAATTAAAAACCTTGTTAAACGCTTTAATTAATCATTTAAAAATATAAAATTAAAATAATACGTCAATCTTAATACAAATATCGTTTGTGGTGAATAGTTTAGAATGTCAGTTTAGGCAAGAATTTAAAATTTACGACTGAGAGTACAGCTCCGTTACAGCTTCCTTTGACTTTTTATCTTGTCGAAACAAGATATTGGTCTGTGAAGAGATATGAGGTTTTCGCGTGGAAAGAAAATATAATGACGCCAAAGCTGCCTTTCTCCATCTCCGAGCTCGCCAAATTTTGTCGCCAAGTCAAAAATTTCGTCGTCAACTATCAACTTTTGCCGCCAAATCACAAATTTCATTGCTAAGTCGCAATATTTGTCACCAAAATCTCGCCAAATCATACAATTTACTAAATTCATAACAATTAGCATTGAAATTCAGCGGTGCCAAATGGTCAAATGTTAACTAATGTTAATGTTAATGTTCCAGCTTATGTGAACCAAAACAGTTTCACTTTACAATTTTTACTCATCTGACAATAAGAATCACAAAAACATAATACAAAACTTTCAATAATTCAATAAAAATTACAATGAAATAACTATCCAAAAACCGCTACCACTTATCTGTATTTGACTTGACCATAACAACGCCAGGCTTACCAGAACCAGTAAGATCACAAGTGCATTTTCACGTTTCTATTACTTTTTCTTTTAAAAGAAAGATATTGAACAACAGTTATATGGATTTTAAATAAAAAATATAATTTTGATTAAGCTTGGGTGGGGAGGGGGTGTAGCCCAATAGCCCCCTCCGGGATTCACCATTGCTGGGATTGTATATCTTTAAGGCTTTTATTTGTTGAATGATTATGAGCTTGAATTTTAAAAAATTGAAACATTTACAAACCAATAAATTTAGCCTAAAATTTTAAGTAGAATGAATAAAACCCTTTTGTAGTTGAAAATAAAATTTCTTGAAAACAGAATAGCGACGTAAATAGTGCAATGTGTGGGAACAAAGCCATTGGCTAGGTATTAATGCATATGTAAAATTTCTTTACAATTGTAACATTAACGTAAAGGAATCTACCTTTGCCTTTAAGCTTGCCGAAAAGGTTTTTTTTTTTTTTTTTTTTTTTTACAGAGACACAAAAAGGCATTCTTTATCATTACGGACTATAGACTCGAATTGTTTGAAGTGCGCTAGCGTCTAAATTCCACACTCGATGATGATAAAAATTGTTAGTCACGTTAAAGGTTACTATCGCAAGGACCACAGAGATTTACATAAGTGTCCAACTTTCAGATTTTTTTTTTTTTTTTACTGTTATACAAAATAGAATTTTTATACAATGCGGTCTAACCAGTCAAACTTTTTAAAATTCGTTTTAGTAATATCGTATTGTTAAGACAATGCAGATGAATATTTGATAATACAATCTTATCATTTATAGTTCTTTTATAGGGACGCACAAGAGATTGTAGATACATTACGTTCCATTGCACAACATATTATTTTGGGGAAAATAGTCAGTTTTTCTCTTTAATTATTTAACGACATCTGTTGCTTTAATTTATTTAAACAATCGTTAAATTTTAATGTTCATAAAGTCAAGTGGAGTCACTCCAATTTTTTTGCTTTTTAAATGTTTAAATCTTTATTTTACTGCAGCAACTTTGTTGCTGAACTTTTGTCAATACCATTTATGTTTTATAAATAATCTCTAAAAAATAAAGAGTTAAATTGAACACGTGTCATTTGTATTAAATATATTTAAAACACTTTAAACTACTCCGTGCTTTAAACACACGTAAATATAAATTTATTTAAAAGATGTTAAAATTTTTTTATCCAAAGCTTTTCGCTTTAATATTAAAGCATCATCAGGGATTTATGATTCGTTTCCATTGCGCAGTTTTAAATACGTTTTCTTTTTTACAGTCAACAGTTAACTCTTTTAATAACGTGATATATTTTAAATATCAGCAAAAAAAACTATATGAATTCCGGTAGAGGTTGGACCAAGGAGTTAAGAAAATTGAGAGAAGCTGGAACTATTGAATATCATACGAGGTTATTGTAGGAGAAAAAACATCATGAATTAGCAGAGATAAACTATTAACTATTTGATAATATTGTGCCAAATTATTGGTAAAATTGCAGCATCTTTGGAATTTATTGCATTTTTGCATTTAATTATATGAAAATATAATAAATGCAAAAATATGCATATAATTAAATGCAAAAATGCAATAAATTCCAAAGATGCTGCAATTTCACCAATAATTTGGCACAATATTATCAAATAGTTAATAGTTTATCTCTGCTAATTCATGATATTTTTCTCCTACAATAACCTCGTATGATATTCAATAATTCCAGCTTCTCTCAATTTTCTTAACTCCTTGGTCCAACCTCTACCGGAATTCATATAGTTTTTTTGCTGATATTTAAAATATATCACGTTATTAAAAGACTTAACTGTTGACTGTAAAAAAGAAAACGTATTTAAAACTGCGCAATGGAAACGAATCATAAATCCCTGATTATGCTTTAATATTAAAGCGAAAAGCTTTGGATAAAAAAATTTTAACATCTTTTAAATAAATTTATATTTACGTGTGTTTAAAGTGTTTTAAATATATTTAATACCATTTATGTTTGATGTCTATTAACTGCTCAAATAATATTTCTTCTTGTTTTTTAATATATAAAATAAAATTACCTTTTTCATATGATTTAAATTACTTTATATAGTTATGTAATTTATTTTTCTTTTATTTTTCCTTTTATTTATTTATTTATTTATTTTTATGTATATTTATATATATAAATATATATATATATATATATATACATATATATATATATATATACATAAATAAATATATATATATATATATATATATTTATATATATTTATATATTCAGCACCAGAACGTTCTTTTTTTCTCTGTTTCTTCATTTTGCACTTCTATTTATTTTTGAATAAAGTTTTAATTATTTACGATTTTGAATTATTATTCAGTAGTAGTTTTCATTGTTTTAACTGTAGTAGCAATAAATATCTCTTTATAATAAAGCAAAGAGTTTGTCGGCAAACATACTTAAGAAATCCGGGAATCGCCATTTTGCTATCAAACTCGGCTATTTTGAGTAAAAACTGACTTTTTTTCTTTCTTTCTTTCTTTCTTTCTTTCTTTCTTTCTTTCTTTTTTTTTTTTTTTTTTAATGCTGTACAAATGTTATACTTTTTGAAAAAGAACTCTAAAGGCTGATAATATTTTGTGTGAATATTACATACATCAAATTATTAGATTTAACGATATTATTTTATGAAGTCTCGCAACTCCAGACTGGAAGAAGGGCAAGTGTTTTCATCTTAAAACAACAAGTACGTTTTTAAGTGGGGTCATTAATGGTCTGGTTGGTAGAATACCAAGCTTTTGATTGGAAGATAACGGATTCGATAACCGAACCAGCTAAAGCCCATAGTGTACACTAATGGTGGTTGGTGCACATAAAACCCATTGTGGCCACAATGTCCTTAATGTTCTCATTCCAAATTATACCTTCAGGGGTCACCGAAGCGGGAGAGTCATTCCGTAAGTGGAGAATCAAAACTGTGGTGTCATGTCTCCGGGACACCACAGTTAATGCGGCATAAAACCAAACCAACCAATCAAGCATTTTTAAACAAAAATAATCTTAATTAATAATGAGAAATTTACTAAGAATAATTAGTTTTTCATTTCGATGATATGTTATTAGATTACAGCGTGTAATCCATCTTTCATAAAGCAACGAACGGCGTTATTTTAAAAATAGTATAATATAATTACTTATCAGAAAGCAGCTAAGATAATCTCTATCTTATTCGCAAAATTTTTAGATCCTGTAAGAGAGTTCCCCATTTTGATCTACCAAGCCATAACATATATATATATATATATATATATATAATAAATTAAAATTTATTTTCTTCTAAAAAATTAATGCTTCAGTAAGATCAAGAATAATCCATATAGTAAGCCAAACCCACTATTTTTTAAATTTTGTAAAAAAAAATAATAATAATAATAATAATAATAATATTAATAATAACAATAATGATATTTAAGAGAAAGGTTTTTCTCTGAATAATCTGCAATCAAAAAATGCAAAAATGCTTTCATGTAATACACAATTTCATAAATTCGGCGTCGTGTTTAATTATTATAAAGATAATAATAATAATAATATTTTGGGTTTATATTATGTATATATATATATATATATATTATATTTAATAATAATAATGTTAATAATAATAATAAGATATTTGTTTGGGTTTATTTATTTTAAAAGGATATATAGATTTGAAACATCAGTGTCAACAGAAATGCTTGTTATGGGAGTTGATCCTATGGACAATAGAGTTGAAACAAAATATACAGTTATAGAATTAATTGCAAGGATAAACAAGAACAAAAATATTTTGCAGTACACATTGATTATTAACACTTTCCAACTGTACGTACTTGTTGTATCGTCTAACTCTCAATGTTCTTTGCCTACGTTATCGCACAATGGACAGACAGAAGGGCTAAAAGACATATAGATAGACTAACTGAATTCATAATCACTCTTAAACATTGTGTTAACAATGCTTAACGCAAAAGAAAATGCAGCCTTTAGATTTTAATTGCAGACCTTAATGTATCTGAATAATTTAGTCCTGTAAATCTGAAGATTAACGATGTCATATTCTATATAAAACATTATTTTAGTATATTAAAAATAAATGTCACTTTTAAAAAATGATTTTTACAGTATTAAGTTATTTAAATATGATTTATAAAAATGTCTGTCTTAAAACGCAATGCATTGGTATTTTTTGGGGTATCCCTCTACACAAATCAGTTGTATAGTACCTATTAATGCCATTTTAAATAGGGAAAAATCCATACTAAGCTTGAATAACATATATCATTTTTTTCTGAAAATATTTTCGGATGCTATGGCCCTAACAACACACTTGTCCACAGAACATCTTGAGGAAGTCCATAGGATTTCCCTTTTAACCACAGGACATCCTGAGGATGCCTTTCGGAGAAGATGTATTGCTAGGGGGGCGGACAAATGGATAGGTAGAAAGATAGACAGTCGGACAGACAAGTACATAAACTGAAATTCTATTCACGGCCAAAAGTTTTTAGAAAGTGTTAAAACTGCTTAATGTAAACGAAAATGCCATTTCAGTGAATTTCTAATAACAGCCTTTAATGGAATTGAATATTTTTGTGTGGCTCTCTGAGTCTAATGCTAATCATACTACATTCTATAAAAGTCATCCCTTTGTGCATATGAATAATATATTTCAATATCATTAAGATTTGTGCAAAATAATGTTATTAAAATTTGGATTATAGAAATACATCTCATAAAACGCAATGTTTTGGTTTACTTTCGGGTGTCGTCCCTGTACACAAACCAGTAGTAGTATTTACTCCATTTTCTATAGAGAACATCCGATACCGAACTTCAATAATATATTTAAATTTCATTAAGATTTGTTTAAAGTAAAGGTGCTAAATTATGGTTTATAGCAATACCTCTCATAGAACACAATCCTTTGAAATACTTTCGGTTGTCCCTGTACACAAACCAGTAGAGGTATTCCCTCCATTTTCAATAGTGAACATCCAATAGTGAACTTGCAGAAATATATGAGTTTGAAGAAATTTCATAAACAGTTAGAGCAATTAGAGGGCGGACAGGCAGACAAATCGAAGTCATTAACACTGTTCATCCTTGTTGGAAGCTGTTAAAGATGGGAAGATTATATACGTATTTAAATGTATAAGCATATTTTTGTACTTTGGAATACATTTAATTATGCACTTACAATTCATTTATATGTATAAATGCCGGGTGATACAAAAGTCACAGAAAAAATAAAAATTACATTATTCAAAGTGTATTGACCGTAGTAATATGCGGTTTTCACACAAATGGATAGAAAAACTTCAGATCATTTTTAGGTAACGAAGAATTTATTACCAAATTTGTTTAAATTTTCTTCATCAGGTAGCACTTTACTTCTAAAATTACTTTTTTACAGCGGTGCAATACATTCAACAACAACAACGTAACTAGGACTATAAATGCTCAATGTGACGGACGGCAGCCATTAGAATGACCATCAGACGTTATGCATTGAAAATTCTCTTAAAAAAGCTTCAGTATTCTAAATATGGCGTCATTTGATCAGTCGGATCTGCTTAAAAAGTAGAAAGGTACAGAGAATACAGCGCGATATGATTTTAATAAATGTAGCTAATATATTTTCTTATATATAAAAATAATCCCATGCTTTTCTGTACATTTCAGTAAAAACCACATAGAGCTACAGTCAGTACTTTTTGAATATTTTTTTTTCTGCGACTTTTGGATCACCCGGTATGTGGTTAAGTATCGTAATTCTTTTATATGTGCAATTATTTTCATGCCAATTTCTAATTTTAGAAAATTAACTAAATATCCAATGCAGAAAACTATTTTTTTCTGTTAAAATTGTGCTTGTCTCTTAATAAACAAATAGGTATTTCTTAATTTTCATTATCAAAAGTGAAAATTCTACTTAATTATTAGATTATTTCAAGTCACGGTAACCGCTAGTTCAAAATAAAATAACAGAAATGTAATGCTGCAATTAATCCTGCATCAGGCGCCTACATTTCGAAATTTCCATTATCTTCTCTTCATTAACTTCTTCAAAAGACTGCAATATGTCTATAAAATTTATTATTATTATTATTTTGTTTGTTTCTTTGTCTTACTCTTATATGTTAGAGAAAGTAATGTGTTTGGGTCTTATTTTCGAAATTGAATATTTTCTATAATTACACGTTGTGAGGTCCCCTTAATACAGAACTCAGATTATTAGCCCATGATCTATATATGTGTGTGTGGGATCGTTATATGTACAACTCAAAAACAAATATCAGGGAGTTTAAATGACGTATTTTTAATCTCTATCATATAAGACTGACACTCGTAATGTTCTTTTGATATCTGACAAATAGTTCGTGTACAAAAGAATGTAAAACATTAAAATATATTATATCCGTGGGAAAAATTTCTTGCTGGTGCAAAGTAACATGTTTAGATTGAGCTTAAGAAAATGAATTAATATATATTTTTTGCATAAATAAAAGCATCTTTCACACAGACATTAAGGTATGAAAAGCATTGACTATTAGTGTACAGATCCCCAATGAAGCGTTCTGATTTTTAAGTCTGTAGTTAGAAATGGTACAAAGTACATTTCAAGTTCAGTATGCGTTAGTAATGTAGGTGAGAGAAAGTAATGTAAATCCCCCCCCCCCCCCATATTATTTAATTTGGTTTAGCGGACTTTAAGAAAATCGGGTTTTATTTTCTAAACAGCCAAATCGCTTATAATAATAAATTTATATTTGTAATAATTTTGTAAAACTATTGCGAATTTATAAATATTGTATTTATATTAACACCAGAAAAAGACTGTTAGATGTCTAGAACAAGTTAAATACATTACTTATAACAGTTGTCTATATTTGAATTTTAAAAAATAAAGAATTTTAAAAATTTACTTTTCTTTGAGATTCGATGAACATTGTTGAATTACAATTTTTTAATCTTTATTAAATAAATTTTTATTAAAGCAAAATTCACCACAGTTTAATGAATTTAGTATAATTTATTTTTCAGAAATTCTGGCGTTAGTTCATATTATTTTTTAAAATCATTTTAATGAAATATTCGCTGCTAAATCAGTGAAACCTTTTCTTCAACTCACCTGTTTTGCACCATCTTTTTCCCCCACTCCGTCATAATCTGCGTCATTTCAAATTTTATTTGATTTATATTTTGAAAAATGCGAATATGCTATGAGTCTTTTCGTCAAAAGAGGTAAAAATAAAAATACTGCATTTCTGTGAAATTTTTCCAAAATGTACCTGTGTGTCATTCGTTTTACTTTAACTTAATTAAAAATCTTTATTTTGAATTATAAAACTGATAAATAGTAACTGCAAGATAATGTATTTAAAGTAATTAAAAAAATCGTTCTTTTTCATCGTACGTATTGATTAATGACATATGCTTAACATAACATTGTTAACGCTATACATTGTTAAAAAATCATTTTAAAATTAAATTGTTTTAACCATTTATGTTTCAAAATATGAAAGAAACAAAAAATATAATTCAAAGATACTCTTTAGTTAACTAAGATTAATTTTTAAGCATATAAACAACCGAAATATTGCATATTACATCATCATAGTACTTATCAGGATTTAATGAGGTAGTACATTAGTGTATTATTGGTACTCAGAGGTAAAAAAAGAGAATGTAACTGCTTGACGGGTGGTTCGTTGCGGTAATTGGGGAAAATGAAACTGTTCAAATAAATCACAGTCAGTACTTTCTTTTCGCAGGAAGCATGACACTTTTAATATTACTTGATAAAGTTATTTACATATATATACATTAAGAATAATATTCTTTCCAGAGCAAGATTCCTGCACTCCATAATAGTGCATAAAATAGTACAAATAAACCTGAGCTAAGAGAACGGGCAGGACACAGTTCCTCCGTCTCTCCAACCAGCTCACACTCTACTCCATGGACAGATGCTTTTTCTCTGCATCTGCATCCTTCAGCGACCACTTTAAGGGCCCTCTTCACTCACTGCCGTCGGAAGCCGAACCTAATGCTATTCTATGGGAAATTTTTCTTTACAAATAACGTATTAACTAATACATATTTTTAAATTCTGAAAATTCTCAGCTGTTAAATTGACGCACCTTTTTTAAAAAAATTACTTTTTTAATTTTTTATATTTTATTTTGAAGCTTAAAAATACGAATTTTCAATATGTGATTTTTTTTCATTTTGCAATTTCAAAATAAAATATTAAAAATTAAAAAAATACATTTTTAAAAAGGTCCGTCAATTTAACAGTTGGGAATTTTCTGAATGTGAAAACAGAATTTAAAAATATGTATTAGTTAATAAGTTATTTGTAAAGAAAATTTCCCCATAGAATAACATTGGCTCGGGCTTCCGGTGACGGTGAGTGAAGAGGGCCGTTAAGGGTTGCAATCACATATATTCCCCTCTATAGGGTATACCATAAAGGTGTGGGACTCGCCGGCATTTCACCTCCCCCCCCCAAGATTGTGTGTCAGCGGCCGTCTGATGACACTATCTGAGAAATAAAAGGATGCCGGAGACTCGTCCTCCACTATATTATTTAAAATCTAACACTACTAAATAACAGTACGGAAATTAATATTGATAAGAAAATCACAATTAAGTAATGAAATTAGCAATTAAACAATAAAATAAAATTATAAGAACCTTATAAAAAATGTTGTACATGATGGACTAAATAAATGTCTTTGCGACTTCCATTCTCTGAAATAAACAAAATAGTTTTAAAATCACATACATACAAAGTTTTGATTGAAACTGTTCATTAAAAAGTTCGAGTAAAGTTCATCATTCACATTTCAATTAGAGCCTATTAAAAGTCTAAATTGTTCATAAATAAACACTTAACTGTTATAAATAAATAGTTAATGTCATAAATAAATAGTTAATCAGCGTCTAGATTCGCACTTTCAATAACACAAGCTCAGACATATGAAAGCTGAAGTTACATTTTTTTTTTTTTTTTTTCGCTGAAAGCACAATGTTATTTCTAACGAAATTAATTTCTTCCCAACAAACACACAATTAAACACTTTTAGCTCCTTCGAAGACAGTTAACTAGTTCGAGTGATTTCTTCGATCACTGGTATATTCAGTGACATCCTCGGGGTATGCTAAGTCTGGTTCCAGATAATTTGTCGTCATGGCGTGCACAATTTTATTTCGAGCACTAGATCCTTTGAAGTTGAAAAACATAATTTTACGTTTAATATGAGCCCTATGTGCTTTAAATGGCCCGAAGACTGAGTTGCTTTCTCCTGGAGGAGTTTTCCAATTCTCCTTCACACGATACCAAGATGAAGTCACATTTATTTCGTCATGGGTTATTCTGAAGTCGGTGGCTTTTCCCTGTTTATTCGCCTGTATCAAGTCAAAAATTTCATCAGTTAGCTTGATTTCATCAGATTGTGAGCACTGTCGTGCTGTTTCACCAGAACCGGTCCAGCAAGCGTATAGAATCGCCTGATCATCCGCTTTAAAATTCCTAGAAGACGAACGTCTAATTTCGCCAGCCCAAGGTAATGATTTCAAAATACCAAATAATCAATTACATTCTCCATTAGCCATCCCTCAATCATTAACGATTTCATTCGAAATCTCAGCACGCATAAAAATATCGTATAGAGCACTATAAATCGACTTGGTCGTTAACGTTTTTAACGCGATATCTCCCAACCACTGCCGATGCTGTTCCCCTAAACACAGTTCAGCGCAAGCGATATCCCTCAAACGCACTTCGAAATGCCTCATCCCGGGCCAAAAGGAACTACCCCGAACTCTTCCTTTATTTTCGTTTTTGCATACGACCGCTTCTTGAGCTAAGTTTGATCTTTCCTCTCGCCTATGCTGAAACATCACCGTTTTCCCCGGCGCTTTACTACCCATCTGAATCATCACTCCCTCGATAACGCTAGTTTCTTCTCTTTCTTCCAAATCACACTTCATCTGGAATTACAGATGATCAGCTTTGACCCTCTCTTCAATACAAAGGGTATTTTCCATCATCGACTTCCATTCCCCCCTCCACGAAAACCGAAACCTCTAGTTTCAGGAGGAGATTCCCCTTCTACAAACTGGACTAGTGATGGGTAACTCATACATGAAGCATGACATTGTCCCACCTCATCACAGCGGTTTGTCATGACACCTCATAATTATTTTTTGTATTACTTCAAAAGTCATGTCCCATTCAACCACTCACTCAATGTCTCAAATGTTTTGACTCATTCATTCACCACCTCATTCAATACCTCAATCAAACCAAGTACCTCAAAAATTTTGTCCCATTCAAAGACACACATTCAACGCTTCAAACGTTTTGTCATGTTCATTTCATTCATTCACTCATACAGGACCTCAATATATCTGAACTGGATTTGACAAAAATTTTGTCCCATTCTTCGAAACCATTCATTCAACAGGGTGAGATTCAGGTACTCAGAATAAAATCACAAATCAGAGAAAGTCTCAATGGAATGACATGACTGAATGAAGTGTTATGTTTGTAATGCATTGCATTGTGACACTGGGAGGTTAATGTGTGAGGGATATGTTGTAAGTTTGCCATGTTCGGATCGTAAGAAGCGAAATTTGTAGTTGTGTTTGTAATTCAAGGTCGTCACCTGTCTGTGGGTGGTCGTGAGGCTGACTATAATAGAAAATAATGCCTTAGGGACAGGAGGCGAATAAAATAAAGGCATTGACGGCAAACGGCTTGGCATTATACCAAAGAACTTCTAATAGATATTGAAAGATCTTTGGTTATACTTCACGCGGGGTTGGGAGGAGGTGATTAGAGTCTTGCATCTTGTGTTTTCTCTTCTATGTAAATAATAATAATGAAAATTTGATTTTTTCTGAACATAATCTTTTGAATGCAGACACTGGATGACATTATTTTCTTTCATAGAAATTATGTTTAGCCATAAGTTTAATTTGTGAAGAAGAAAGGCATAAATATTAATATTTAACATTTAAAATGTTATATGCGAAAATTATTATTATTTTTTTTTTTTACACTGTGAATATTTAAAATAGTGGATTTTTTTTAACAGTAAATGTAATACGAAAGAAATTTTATTACCTTATGCAGTGAAGTTTTGTTTATATTTTAATAATCACTTTTAATATAATTTTCATTATACACTAGTTTTAACATGATTGTATACTTGTAATATTTATGTAATAATTAGTTCTCTAAAAATTTGTTCAATAATATAATTATTATATTACCTGCTAGGTACTCGTTACAGTGAAAATAAGATCTTTGACGAAACTATATTTCTGTACGATTAAATTAAATGCTGTTTATTTTATTTTATTTATTTATTTATTTTTAATCTAAAGAAACAAGTAAATACAATCGAACAATCAACACATTAGTTGACAGAATTAGTCATCAATCTATTAAAAAACTACAATATAAAGAATCAAATACCTAGTTTAAATTATTACTGCAATTAAGAAAATTAACATAATATTGTTTATTTATTTTTCGATATCTAAAGAATCACGTTAATACAATGAAGCAAACAACAAATTAGTTGATAGAATCAATCATCAACCAATTGAAAAACTATACTACAAAGAAAGAAATGGTTTAGCTTAACATATTATTACAATTAAGGAAAAGAGTGTGCGAATTATATGATAAAATTATACTTACTTATTAGAGCAATCTAAAGATTGGTGACACTTTGAATTGCATAGCAATTAAATCCCGTATAGGAGATTCAGAGAATACCACGGAAAACCCAGAATATCTTTATTCCAATATCCAATATCTCCAATTTTAATTACGATTAAATTACTTATAATACATCTTTCGAAATTTATTAAAATGAAATTTTATTGCGAATTTTTAAACTGGTGTAAGCCGTTAAATTTAGTACGGGAGTTTAAGAGAAAAGCACAGAAAACCCTAAACACATGTGTCATTTTTTATTTTGCAAACTTTCAAATTCTGATTATCCGCTCACATTCCGTATAAAAGATTTTTAACACTATTTATTCCAGAGTTACGCAAGAGAAAAACATTGAAAAGTAAGACAAAAATATTTTTATAACAATGGATTTTCGGAGTAAGGCCGATTGACTGCTGTAGGTCCTAGGCCTGAGGGGGAGTGCCCTCCGTAGCAGTCTTTCTAAGGTGTCCTAACCCGTATTACGCAAGTTTCGGAGAAAACCACTGGAAACTCCGAACGGCCAGGCCGACGAGAGCGACCTGGGATCGAACCCGGCATCTTACGTCTACCAGCTTTGAGCTCAGAACAGCTCGGCCGCTGGTGGGCCCTTTTATAACAATGTTTATATTACTTTTGTATTTCAGCTTTTAATTAACATTATTTCATAAGTAATAAATCATTAAAAAAAAAAAAAAAAAGCTATTTAAATTAGAATTGAAGAGTACATGTTGCAAATCTTTGTCACAAGATACCGCTTTTAGTTTTGCTACAGTTAAATCTTTAAGAGCTAGTTGCACTATGAACAATCAAGCTATTGTGCGTTTTAAAACGGGAATACGGCACCACCGAACAGGACTTTGCTACGAATCTTTGCTTACGTATAAGAATTTCCAAATATTATAATACGGTGAGCGAACAGGCTGTTTCAGATACTGAAACCGGAAATAGGTGCTGCAGGCGCTACCAAGCAGGAATTTACGGGAGGCGGAAAAATAGGTAACGGAAAATTGGGTAACGGAAAAATGGGTAACGGAAGAATGGGTAACTTGCAAATTGCTACTTGAATCATATACTGAAATTGCCCAAAATTATGTCATAGAGTAAAACTATGTTTCGAAGGCATTTCATCTTTGATATTGATGATATATTTCACTGTCAGATAAAAATTTATTCTTTTATGAGGGCTGAATATTAGAATCTTTCACATGTCAGGATACTTTTCGACTTTTAAAAAGAAAATTAAGCCCTTATTCATTCCTTTATTCTCGTACCTACAATTTAGGCGATTTTAATTATTAAAAAAAAAAAAAAAAAAATATCATAACGTTAAAAAAAAAAAAAAAAAAAAAAAAAGAAAAGAAAAGAAAGAAAATGTTGAAAACATAATTTTTGTATCCCATGCACCTCAATATGAGTATATTTAACACAAATTTCGAAAATTTGAGGAAAATCCGGGAGTCGAACCCCGGATCTTTGACTTGTGTGATTTTAGTAAAAATTGTATTTCTTTCTCCCATTATCTAATGGTGTTTTTCATTTCCTGCGGCTTATTTCTGTCGAGCTATCTACATGATAGACCAGAGATATTTCTGCCTAAAGGTTGTCTGAGTGAGTAATGCTGACCAGGGTGTCGGCCTGGATAGCTCAATTGGTAGAGCCTTGACCTTGTAAGTCAAAGATCCGGGGTTCGACTCCCGGTCCAGGCATTATTTTCACTCAGTCGGAAAAATAAAAAAATTCAAAGGGATTTATTATTCAGCCTCATTATGAATCGCAATGCGATTAATAAAATTGAAGTTCCTATATAAATATTTGGAAAGTCATCATACATAAAGTTTTTCTTTTTATACGCTCTAGAAGTAGATATATAGCCTTGCCGTACACGAATTTCAATCATAGTGCTGACTCATGTCAGCCGATATATATACCCAAATTAAAATAGTATATGTATACATAATGCCGTTTTCACAAATCAGGTTTTATGCAATTATGCCTAATAGAAGCTGAGATATATCCTTCCTTAACAGAGGGAAAATTGCAGTACAACAAATAGCGCCACCTGTTCAACGATTTGCATCAAAAGTTGATAAGCACTAATTTATTTCAAGATGTATTTGAATATAAAAGATGGCCATAATTAAACTGACAGTGCTCATAATGTACTGTAGCACAATCTAATTGCGAAAATGGTGGTAAATTTTATGCGAAATTTAATAAAGACGGGAGTCAAAGATTCCGCGGAAAATGAAAAAAGTTCCAAATGTCACCACTAGGAGAATATATGGTGCTGTGTAATAGTAAAGAGAGTTTTAAAAAATGCAAAATTTATGACAAATTAGCGCAACGTCTCCAATTTCAAAATAAGAATTGGAGACAAAAGCAATACTTTATAAATTGCACAGTCATCAATTTTAAATTATTAAAAAAGATGAAAGTTTAGAAAAACAGTATCACATATTGCCACAGTGGTAAATTTAAAAATTCTTATTTTTGTTTGTTTGTTTTCGGAATCCTTTGTTTTCTGTCTTATTTAATCTTTCTACAAAGTTTGCGCCATTCTTGCAATGGAATTGCACTACATAATAGTATGAGAATTATCAGTTTAATTGTGGCCACCTTGAAAATTCATAAAAAATTTCTGTGTATCAGATTTTGAGCTAGAGCTCACACAAAATTTTTATCACAGGCTGATGAGCATTTTTTAAAAATGATCAAATGAAGTTCAAGAGATCTGAAAACGTGAAACACCAAAAATCGAAATGATTGATATTCCTAATGCAGTATCAATACTTAATATAAATGCATATAATTTAAATTATTACTTTCGCTACAAAACTATCGTAAGTAATGGAAGCGGTGGCGCGCTGACAATCAGAAAATTTTCTGTAGGGGCTCAGCAAAAGTAAGGTTGTTGTAATTGAAAATGGACAAAAATCGACTGAAAAAAAAAAAAAAAAAAAAAGATAAATAGCAAAACAAGCAAAGGCTGAAACTCTCTTTAAGGAGGGGGGGGGGGGTGTTCAGGAGAAGATGATTTCCTTCCCCGCGCTATGGGAATCCCAAGCATTCATGGTTTGTGCATTAAGATGAAGAGCAAAAATTTCCAGAAACATCGATGCAGAGTAAAATAGCTATTTTCACAAAAGTTACGCCATATTGTTATTATTACATTTTTTATTTTTATTTTATTTTATTAATATTCTATACGCCTGATGCTACTCTATTCCCTAAGTTTAAGTGAATATAATTTTTATAAAGGTTTCTGAGATATTTAATTCAACTTCTTTAAAAATTCTTTTATTTATATTCGCATTTTATTTATATGGTTGGTTCTTTTTTCCCTTTGCATTTTTAAATAAGAACGAACTTTTTTGGATAAGTCATGAACTTATAACCAATAAAAGGTATATAAATAATATTTCTCTTTAATATTTTTATTTCAGGAAAATAAAACTTAATAAATCGATTTATTAAGTAAAATGTGAATGCAGCGATATGACGTTCATTTGTCCTATTACCTCAAATAAATTAATAATTAATTAAATATAATTTGTGAAATTTCACCATTTTAATTAAAACGAAAAATAAAAACAAATATTGTTTATAAAGCTTAAAAAGAAGATTTAACACAAATAATTCCGAGATTCTACCTTTCCCTCCAATTTTAACTTAACCATAATCACAATATTACTTTAAAATTGAAGTGGCCGTATTATTCCAGTGACCTCACTGCTACTCCTAATTTTGTTTTATAAATTCGATTTTCATAAATGGCAAAGACTATTATGGTGAATCACAGACTACAATACAGGGAAAGAGAAAACAAGTACACCAAGAATAAAAATTATTCGTAATGCCACCAAGATGGAATTAAATATTAGTTTAAAAAAGAAGCTAGACTAATAAAATTGTTTTATGCTTGCGTTCGTATTTGTACTGCCTCCCTAGTGGCCTAAGAAGTTCTGATCTCAAAAAGCTGGTAAACGTAAGGTGCCGGGTTTGATCTCAGATCGCACTGGTTGGCCTGGCCGTTCAAAGTTTTCCGTGGTTTTCTCTGAAACTTGCGCAAATGCTTACTAGGACCCATTAGAAAAATCTCACAGAGGGCACTTCTCTTGAGGCTTAGGACTATAGCACAGTTAATTGGCCTTAACCCTAACACCAGCACTCGTATTGGTAGCATAAATTTTATGTCCAAGGTTCGGAGAAAAAGATCGATTTCTTTTTAAATACTTTGCGAATATTATTTATTAATAGTGTATTAAACAATTTTATCACTATTTTTATGTATTTTTCTATAATTACGAATATTTTTTATTCCCGGTGTATTTAAGAATTTCCTCACTGTATTTTATGTAATTTATATAATTACGAGTAATATTTATTCCTGCTGTGCTTGAGAATGTTATCATTGTATTTTACGTATTTTTATATGATTACGAATATTGTTTACTCATGGTATGTTTAAGAATATAATTATTATATTTTAAGCATTTTAAATATATTAAACAAAATGTTGAGGTTGGTTGTTGGGTTGTCGGGATTAAGGCCGATTGACAGCACTAGGGTCCTAGGACAAAAAAAGAGAGTGACCTCCGCGGGGGTCTTTCTAAGGGGTTTTAGCCCTCATTTTTTGAAGTTTATTGTTGCAGTATGATTTCGATCATTCTTTCGTTCTGATTAAAATAGTCACTTTCAAGGGCTCTTAATTATATGCTTGGCATTTGTTAGTTTGACGTCTAGAAATTGATAAATGCGCATTTATTTGTACAATAGAACCTGAGATATAGCCTCCCCTAAAATTGTAGAAATCGCTGTGCAGCAGCGCCACATGTTAAGTGCTTCACACCAAAAATTATTATTTGCCGATTTATATCAAGGTGCGTCTACATAAAAATGTATATGCAATTCTGTGAAGTAGTTTGTAAGATATAGCTCATCTTTAAATTGCAAAAATCGCTGAATAGCCGCGCCACCTTTTGCCCGATAAGCATTCAAATTTAATCAGCATGTTTCATAATGACCTTCTTATGTATATAAAGTTTTGTTTGATTATGCGATATAGAGCCTGAGATATAGCCTCCCATTAAATTGTGGAAATCGCTGTATAGCAGCGCCACCTGTTGAGCGTTTGGTACCTAAAGTCGATAGGCACTTATTTAGGCCAAGGTGCATCTACATATAAATTTATAAACAATTCTGAACAGTAGTCCAGGAGATACATTTGCCACAAAATTTTTGTCTCTCACACGCACACACAGACAGACAGACATTCGCAAAAAATTGTAAAATTGTGTTCTAGACTTCTCAAAACGTGAAAATCTGTCGAAAACCAGAAGTCGGAAATTTTTACGAATCCAATATTTTCTTCTATTGAATAAAGAAAATAAAAAGGGTCAAATCTTGTTCTGGATCCTCAAAACATGTAAATCCATCAAAAACCATTAGTAGAAAACTTTTACGAATCCAGTACTTTCTTCCGAAAACATTCGTGAGTTTTTATAAGCAAGTGAACAGTGAAGTGCCTGAGAAATTACTTAAAACAATCATTTTAACACCTTCTTGTTAAAACTAAATATGTCTTTAACAATCTCAATATTTTTTAAAAGTCAGCTTTATTTGTTAAAAGTATTTAAATTTTTGTGACTATTACTTCTTTTAAGGAAATAAGATAATTTCTCAGTGATTCCTTAACTTCTTTTTCCAATCATTTTAACAGTAATCTTCATGACAAGTCAATTCATTCAATTCAATTCACTTGTGCTTGTGACATGAAAAACTACCTAACTGATAATAAGACATAACTGATGACACAGTACTTCATTTCATACATACGTCTTCCTTCACTCTTTTGGAATTGTAGGTACCATATGTAAGCCCCTCATCTCTTAACACTACACTTCACGGCAAAACAATTCCTTCAAAACACTCGTGTCACGAAAAACTCCCTATCTCACAACTGACTACAACATATGACAAAATACTTAATTTCATTCATGCATCTTCGTTCACACTTTTGTAGTTGCAGTTACCGAATGCAAACCTCAACTTTTAATACTAATCTTCATGAAAAAATCACTCTTTCAATTCACGTGGGACATGACAAACAACCTACATCGCAACTCACTACAACATATGGCATAGTACTTCATTTCATTCATGCATCTTCATTCACTTTTTTGAACCTCTCACCTCTTCACACTAATTAATTTTCATGACAAAACAACTCTTTCAATTCACGTGGGACATGACAAACAACCTACCTCAGAACTCACTACAACAGATGACAAAATACTTCACCTCATTCATTCACCTTGCTCTCTCTCTTGCAACACCTCATGTCATTTGAAGCATGACATTGTCCCACTTCAAAATATTTTGAGGTACCTCAATGTCATGACAAAATTTTTTCGTGTCTTACCCATCACTAAACTGGACGCTTCTGTTCTCTCTCTCTTTTTCATCCCTCTCTATAAACTGCCCCCTGAACGAATTCCATATCCTAGGCGGAAGCAAGCACGGGACGCAAAGTTTTCGAGTCACCGCAGCGAGAATTTCTTGAGGTCCGTCAACGGATGTTGTGCTCGTTTTGAGAGCAATGGAAAGTTTACATAATTTAGCTTCAATCTGTTCGCCAAAATCTGATGTGAGAATTATCTTTCCTTGCTCTATAAGTTCTATATCTGGTAGAGCCAAAGGGTTAAAAATCGCACAATTTGTACCAGAATCTTTTATTTCTTTCACATTCCGTCCCTCAACCATTATTTCAATATGCTCTAAAGGTTCAATCGCGATTTGGGAATTTATAAATTCAGCTTTTACCATAGTGGTAAATATTTCGCTGTTTAATTTTAGGTTTATAAGCATAACTCGACTGGTTTTTGGGTGTACGCAAATGAGGAGGTATGTATTTTTGCTCTTTCTCCATATCTAATAATTCTACCGTATCGCGTTGTTTTGCTATCTCCGAAAAATTTTGTTTATGTATCGACTTGCCTCTAGACGTATAAAAGTTATCACAATCCTTGCTCAATTCTGTAGGCTTAAACCAATTTTCACCTTGCCGTATGCCTATATGCGTTTGAGTTTCCGGATCTAAAGTAGAAAATAATTTATCCGCTACTATCAAATCACGCAAAGTATCAAAATTATCGCATTTTCTTAATCGGAGATAATAATCAAATGTTGTTTAAGACGAGACGCGAATTGCATATGTGTTTCGCCCACCTGTCTTTTAGCTGTATTAAAATGTTCCAAACAATTTTGGGCTGTCGTTCGAATTCTCGTAACACGAGTGTTTTTATTTTTTCATAATCTTTTATCTCCTCATCATTAATGTAAACTAAAATGTTAGCAGCTTTTCGCCAAATAAATTTAACAAAATTTCGGCTTGGATACTTTCGTCTACATTTTTCGTTTTAAATGCGCGTTCCAGAGTTGTGAAGAACAAATACCATAACTCTGGTTTTGACAGACAAGGAATCGTTAATGTTTTTACCGTTATAATTATTTGATCTAAATTATCACTATCGCTACGCTGGACAAGTTCCGGCCTAGGGCTTGAACTTTGAGCTCTGACTAGCTCCAATGCTCTCCTGCGATCATCTCCTTTCTCCTGTCTTCTACAGTGGTAATAATAAATTCTGCTACGAACTCTGGCAACAATTCCTTCTTTAAGATCTTTGATTTTTAAGTCTGAAGTGGTGCTAATACCTATTTCTTCTTCGACAGTTATTAAGTCTTCTTTTTTAAGACCCTTTACATTGAAGATTTCCGCCATGCTAGCAAATTAGCTTTTCGTAACTTTTAAATTTTAGCAGATTTTTAAACAATAATTTTCCACGTATCTTTCAACAGATTTTTAAAGTCATTTTCATGCTGATTTTCCCCCAAAACATAAACAAGATAAGTATCTTCTTACCTCGAATCCTTACGGGGGCGCCAGTATAACTGCTTGACGGGTGGTTCGTTGAGGTAATTGGGGAAAATGAAACTGTTTAAATAAATCACAATCAGTACTTTCTTTTCGCAGGAAGCATGGCACTTTTAATATTACTTGATAAAGGTATTTACATATATATACATTAAGCATAATATTCTTTCCAGAACAAGATTCCTGCACTCCATAATAGTGCATAACATAGTACAAATAAACCCGAGCTAAGAGAATGGGCAGGACACAGTTCCTCCGTCTCTCCAACCAGCTCACACTCTACTCCATGGACAGATGCTTTTTCTCTGTATCCTTCCGCGACCACTTTAAGGATTGCAATCACATATATTCCCCTCCATAGGAGATACCATAAAGGTGTGGGACTCGCTGGCATTACAGAAAAAGACACTAAAAAATGCATATGTATATTGCCACCATTATATTTCTGTTAGATTGATGGATATTCTTTAGGTAATTTATAAATTAGCTATAACATAGCTACAGATCATGAAAAATGGCAGTCAGAAATCACAACAGAACGTCATAAAATCCTTTATTGAAGGAAAACGACTTCGTGTAGACGGCCATAAAGTAAGATTAAAATAAAGTATTTATTTTAGATCCTAATAATCCGTCCAACCACATCTGTCCTGCGGACATCATATTATTATTCTACAGAACTTGTAGTTACCATATACTATGAAAGCTATCTTCTAAGTTTATGAAGGATACGAAAAACAGATATTCCAATCATTCTTCTTCACAATAAAGCCTATGGATTTCTTAACTAGAACACCTAAAGAAATCCTCCATCGAAAATCATATGTGTTTACTGATCAAAGACCCATGCGGAATGTATCTTGGCATGATAGAATGAGATATTGAGAGAATGACTATTTTAAGATAAGTGCTTTATGTGCTTTATTTTAGATACTTTGGAATGGAAGACTGATTTTTATGCCAACTATGTGAAAAATACCAGAGCCATCACTGAGCTACCCTGGGTGATAACCAGCTAGGCATTTCTCACATAATATTCATTGGCAAGGTTACCGAGTCTGCAAACGCAGCTCTATCAAGTGGCAATATTAATCGTGGCACAACTCCAATAGACCACGAAATTCTAATTTAGAAATTCTTTAATCATCAACCGTAATTCATTTTAGATAATTTGGAGTGGAAGGCTGATTTTTATACCAACTATGTGAAAAATACAAGAGCCGGGAATCGAACCCGGGCCTTCCGCTTAACGCGCGGATGCTCTACCACTGAGCTATCCTTGGTGATAACCAGCTAGGCATTTCTCACATAATATTCATTGGCAAGTTCACCGAGTCTGCAAACGCAGCTCTATCAAGTGACAATATTAATCGTGGCACAACTCCAAAAGACCACGAAATTCTAATTTAGAAATTCTTTAATCAGCAACCTTAATTCATTTTAGATAATTTGGAGTGGAAGGCTGATTTTTATACCAACTATGTGAACCCAGGGTAGCTCAGTGGTAGAGCATCCGCGCGTTAAACGGAAGGCCCGGGTTCGATTCCCGGCTCTAGTATTTTTCACATAGTTGGTATAAAAATCAGCCTTCCACTCCAAATTATCTAAAATGAATTAAGGTTGATGATTAAAGAATTTCTTAATTAGAATTTCGTGGTCTATAGGAGTTTTGCCACGATTAATATTGTCACTTGATAGAACTGCGTTTGCAGACTCGGTAACCTTGCCAATGAATATTATGTGAGAAATGCCTGGCTGGTTATCACGCAGGGGTAGCTCAGTGGTAGAGCATCTTCGCGTTAAGTGGAAGGCTCGGATTCGATTCTCGGCTCTGGTATTTTTCACATAGTTGGTATAAAAATCAACCTTCCACTCCAAATTATCTAAAATGAATTAAGGTTGATGATTAAAGAATTTCTAAATAACTGCTTTATTTTTATTTATTTATTTATTCATTTAAGCTATATAAAGTTATCTAGGATTCTTTTAGTAAATTCTAATTATAACACAAGTGCTTTTCTTTCTATTTTGTTTTGTAGAATCAATAAATGTATCACACAGATATTTATATTTGTTCACATAAACGCAAATTCATTATGTTGTAAAATTTGATTTTCCGTTTGTCAGGTGACAACATAATGGTGTCTTAAAGATATACAGAGTATCTCATACTCAGGATAACCTTGACGTCTACAGGATATCATATCATCTTGAATATACTATCTATAGTCATAGATCAGAGCTCGCCAACTTTTTCACCTTCGGGAACCGCTAAATTGACAATTCAAAATCCCGCGAACCTGTAATATAATTCCTTAAGATACGTAAATATATTTCTAGAATAGTGATGAAAAAACCCTATTTTTTAACATTAAACACACTTATTTAAGGTAAAAGAATAGAAATACTTATTTTATTATAAGTTGGTTGGTTGGTTTGGTTTTACGTTGCACTAGTGCTGCGCAGATGGACAATTCATTTTATTATAAGATAAATACATATTTAATCATAACAATAAGGCTAAAAGATTGTTTGATTACAAAGAAACAGTTATAGGGAAAACATGAAAATACACTTATTGCTACCAAATCATAAGGAACTTTAATGACAGATTGACCTAATGCGATAAATTTAACTGTATTTAATAAATCTAATAATAATAGTACAAATATATATATATATATATATATATATATATATTGTTAGATTATTAAAGTCAATTATATTTTTTATATACATTTGAAATCTTTGAAGAAATCAAATAATATGATGAAATTAGAACAATTGTAGCTAAGTATGAAATGCAGGTAAAAAAATTCAATTTGATTTCTGTGCCTGGGGTGATTTAAATTTTTGTGATACAGGATTTTAAGATATTCCATTTATCCACTCTCTCTCGCATCCAGAAAATTCTGAAGTCTAATGTTGTGTATAAGAGGGATTTAGAAAATCTCGAAGTTAAAATTTATATCAGAATAACTTCTAAAAAGCAAAAAATCCGTGAGAAAATGGAAATAATCAGTAATAATTCGCAAGAATATCTTTGTTACTTGCACCATTTTGTTTTTCTTTTTCCCTATGCCCACAGTTTTCCATAACTCTCGTTTCTCCAATCAAATTTGATACACTTGTACCTTATAGAAACTAATGTATAGCTTCGTTGCAAACGGGGGAAATTGTAGAGCAGAGCCACTTCTCGCCGTATATACCGGTATATGTACTGAAAGTAATTCTATAATGTAATATAGAAGAAAAGATTCGATTTATTAAATTTTAATTCGATTAAAATTTATATATATATATAAAAATGATAATAATAAAATTTTAAAATAGCGCTAATAATTAAAATAATCTTTTTTTTTTACTTTCTTCTATATGTAATATAGAGAAAGTATTGGATTCGTAAAAATTTTCGACTTCGGGTTTCTGATGGATTTACACGTTTTGAGAGCTGTAGAACACGATTTGACTGTTTTTAGAAAATGTCTGTCTGTCTATCTCTCTCTCTCTCTCTGTGTGTGTGTGTGTGTGTGTGTGTGTGTGTGTGTGACAAAATTTTGTGGCAACTGTATCTCAGGAACTACTGCATAGAATTTCATACAAACTGGTATGTAGTTGCACCTTGACATAAATTAGTGCCTATCAACTTTTAGTAAAAATTGTCTTACAGGTTGCGTTTCCATCCCGCTTTTTCTAAATTTTTAACATGGTGATATAGGAGAAAATTTTGTATAAATGTGCATAAAGAGAATTATTTTTTAGTAATCATTATGAAATTTACAAGAATTATTTATAATAGAGATAGTCAACTGAGAAAAAGATTTTGTATGTGTAGGAGCCTCGCCACTCCCCCCTGGGGGGGGGGAAGTCTCCCCTCGAGGGGAGTAAATTTTCAAGATGGGTATCTTTCGAAAGGTCTCATCAATACCTTTAAAACGAATGGTTGAACTATAAATCTGTGATAATTTAAAGCAAAGTTATTGTTTTTTTTACTTTTAACAATAAAAAATCGTATTTTTTAACACTTTCCAACAAGGTTGAAAAGTGTTTATGACTTCGGTCTGTCTGTCTGTCTGTCTGTCTGTCCGTCTGTCTGTCTGTCTGTCTGTCTGTCCGTCTGTCTGTCTGTCTGTCTGTCCGCGCTCTAACTCCCGTAAATATTTATGGAATTTCTTGAAACTGACATATGTTATTCAAGTTCACTATCGGACGGTCCCTATTGAAAATGGAGTTTATACCTCTACTGGTTTGTGTACAGGGACACCCGAAAGTATTTCAAAGCATTGTGTTCTATGAGAGGTATTTCTATAAACCATATTTTCATACCTTTACAATTGACATATCTTAATGAAATTGAAATATGTTATTCAAGTTCACTATCGGACGTTCCCTATTGAAAATGGAGTTTGTACCTCTACTGGTTTGTGTACAGGGACACCCGAAAGTATTTCAAAGCATTGTGTTCTATGAGAGGTATTTCTATAAACCATATTTTCATACCTTTAGTGTAGACATATCTTAATGAAATTGAAATATGTTATTCAAGTTCACTATTGGATGTTTCCTGCATAAAATGGAGGCAATGCCACCATTGGGTTATACACAGGGACACTCAAAAGTATTCCAAAGCATTGCGTTCTATGAGAGATCTTTCTATAAATGAAATTTTATGAACTTTAGTTTCCACGAAATTTTAGGAAATTGAAATATGTTATTTATATGCAAAAAAGAATGCTTTGAGTAGAATATAGCATAATTAGCATTAGATTTACAGGGTGGCACAAAAATATCCAGTTACATTAAGAGCTATTAATAAACATTTGCTAGAATTGTACTTTCGTTTACATTAAGCGTTTTTAACACTTTCTAACATTTTTTTAAGAAAATGATTTCTTAAGAAAGTGAATATGATTTCAGTTTTGTGTATCTGCCTGTCCGTCTGTCTGTCTGCCTGTCTGTTTGTCCGAGCTCTAACTCTCGTAAATATTTATGGAATTTCTTGAAACTGATATATGTTATTCAAGTTTACGATTGGATATTCCCTATTGAAAATGGAGTTTGTACCTCTACTGGTTTGTGTACAGGGACACCCGAAAGTATTTCAAAGCATTGTGTTCTATGAGAGGTATTTCGATAAACCATATATTCATACCTTTATTGTAGACATATCTCAATTAAATTGAAATATATTATTCAGGTTCACTATTGGATGTTTCCTGTATAAAATGGGGGAAATGCCATTACTGATTTATGTACAGAGACACTTAAAAGTATTCCAAAGCATTGCGCTCTATGAGAGATATTTCTATAAATCAAATTTTAATATCTTTACTTTCCACGAAGTTTTAGGAAATTGAAATATGTGATTTATGTGCACAAAAAAAAAAAAAAAAAAAAAAAAAAGATTTGCCTAGAATATAGCATGATTAGCATTAGATTTACAGGGTGATACAAAAATAGCCATTTATATTAAGAGCTATTAATAAAAAATTGCTAGAATTGTACTTTCGTTTACATTAAGCGTTTTTAACACTTTCTAACATTTTTAAGTGTGAATATGTTTTCAGTTTGTGTATCTGTCCATCTGTCTGTCTGTCTTTCTGCCCGCGCTCTAACTCCTGTAAATATTTATTGAATTTCTCGAAACTGATATGTTTTATTGAAGTTCACTATCGGATGTTCCATATTCAAAATTGAGTGAATATCTCTTCTGGTTTTTGTACAGGAACACCCAAAAGCATTTGAAAGCATTGTGTTCTATGAGTGTTATTTTTATAAATATTTTCCCTATAGAATGTTCCCCATTTAAAATGACATTAATAGGTCCTGTATAACTAGTTTGTTTACAGGGACAAAAAAAAAAAAAAAAAAAAAACACTTCATTACGTTTTAGGACAGAATTTTTTGAAAATTATATTTAAAAATCTTTGTACTGTAAAAATCATAAAAATATTGAAGCATATTGTTAATAATCTAAAATAATGCTTTGTATGGAATATGATATGATTACCTCTCTGATTTACAGGGCTACACTAAATCATTCAGAGAGATCAAAAGCTGCAATTATAATGTAACGTCTGCATTTTCTTTTGCGTTAAGCCTTTTTAACTCTTTCCAAAATGCCTAAGAGTAATCTTAAAATGAATTAGTCTATCTGTATACTTTTCAGTCCTTCTGTCTGTTGTGTGATAACGTAGGCAAAGAATATTAAAAGTTATTCGATACAACAATTACGTACAGTTGGAAAGTGTTACTAATCAATGCGTACTGCATGATTTTTCTTTCTTGTTTTAAACTAAATTTAACCAGACTTGGTATTTAGTTGGCCCCTGACATAAACTGGGGCTGATTAGATTTAGGGATTAATCGCTCAACAGGTGGCGCTGTGATCGTATTTTTTCTAAATTTTTAACATGGCAGTATAGGACAAAATTTCGTATAAATGTATATAATGAGAGTTATTCTTAACCTGTGATTGTGAAATTAATATGAATTATTGATAATTGTAGTAGTTAATTAGGAAAAAACTTTGCCCCCCCCTAGGGGGAAGAACTCCCCAGGGGGTTAATTTTCAAGATGGGTATCTTTCGAAAGGTCTCGTCAATACCTTTAAAACGAATGGATCAACTATAAATATGTGATAATTTAAAATAAAGTTATCGATTTTTTTTTTACTTTTAACAAAAAAAAAACTTTGAAAAAAATCGTTTTTTTTTTTTTTTTTTTTTTTTTTTTAATATTGTTACTGCGTGAATTTGTATAGGGAAATATAGAAGAAAGTCTTGTGGTGACCACAACATACTAGTTTTTTAATTAATTTTTGAGGTTTAGGGATAGGAGGTGAAAAACGGTGAGGAATAGATTGCGTATGTTTTCGAATCAGCAACATTATTAAGAGGGTGATAGGCAGGTAATTAAAAAATTTAAAATAAAACTAAGGGCTACAAAAAATGATATAGTTGTCAAAATTTACGCTTTTTTTCTTGCAACGGAGAATGTTTATAAAAATTTTTATTTAGCTTAATCAGTGAAAAAACTTAAAAACATATATAAAAAAATTTCGAATAAATTTTTCGGTAGCCAAAAAAAGTGTAAAAGTTGGCAGCTGTGTATTTGGGATCAGCAATCAACTCAAGTTATACTATCAAAAACACCTCGCTGCCAAATTTCAGCTGTAATTTTTACAGTAATTTCGTATGTTTTATACTTAATTTGCCCTATTTCCAATAATTTAACCTAAATAATCCGTAAATATCACGGTTCACTGCAAAATTGACATCTAAAAGAGTTCAGGGTGGTTTTAATTTTCTTACAATGTACTTTCGAATCTGTAAAATGAATAGAGGGATGGAAAACCAAATTTAATTTTTTTAATTGCTGCTAAGGCCTTGAAAAATTGTGTTACTGGTTTTTTAAGGATGGGGAATCGATTGCGCATATTTTCGAAGTTGTAAAATTACTTGGGGAATATGGAGGACTGATATTTAACAATCTGGAAATACAACTGGGGAAAGATCAACAAAACCTGTCCGTGTTACTAGGTTCTTTAACAGGAGGAATCTATTGTGAATACTTTGGAAGCTGAAAATCTTATGGGAGAAAATGGGACAAATATTTCGAAAGTTAAAATATATCTAAAGACCATAAAAACTGAGTTTCTAGGTTTTCGAGGAATGGGACTCTGTAGAACTTAATTTTGAGGTTGTAAACTTAAAGAATCGATACTGAAATGGCACTGCTTCAAGCATTGTGAACCCAAACAAAAGTTCGTGCGCTAATGCTATCAGTCTTGCGTGTGATTTGAACGCTATGGTAAGGCACTGCTACAGACAGTTTGGATACAGACCCAGCATCCAACCATCAGAAAAGAAGCCATCAAAGATGGTGTGAACTCGAAGTTTTGACAGATTTAAAAAAAGAAAAATCTCTTTTGAAATTTTGAAACTATTGGAGGTTTGGTATAAAAATGCGATATGAAATTTTGAGAATGTGTTTAAATAAAGAGACCTCCCACAAAAGGAATAGTAAAACATGCAGACCCTGCTAGTTTCTGATAATGCATTAAAATAATTAAAACAATAGAATTTTCTGCGAACAACCAAAATATTTCGCGCACCACTGATGGTTCAAGGACCCCCGGTAGACGACCACTGCTATAGAGGGTTTAAGAGTCGCTATAAGTACCTAAAGAAAGTCTACGTTTCTTCCTTAAGAGGGGACAATACCTAATCTCGCCGGCAGCCTTCGCCCATGTTATTCGATGGGAAAATTTGTTGCTACAATTACACATTACCTAATGAATATTTTTAAATTCTGTTTTCGCAGTCAGAAAATTCATAACCGTTAAATGAGTACTCATTTTTGAATTTTTTTTTTTTTTTTTTTTTAACATTTTAATTTTGAGTTCAAAAATGCGATTTTTTACAAAATGCATTTTTTTCATTTTCTAATCGCAAAATGAAATACTATATTTAAAAAAATCAATTTTTGGAAAACAAGTACTAATTTAACGCTTATGAATTTTCTAAATGTGAAAAATATTCATTAGAATTAGCTTATGAATTTTCTACATTGAAAAATATTCATTAGGTAATGAGCAATTATGTGAACAAATTTTCCCATAGAATAACATGGTCGAAGGCTGCCGGCGAGATTGGGTATTGTCCGCTCTTAACTGTTCAATAAGTACCATAAAACGCCATACATAGGATGTCTACAGGTATAACATTTTGACATACGGAGAAAATCCTGTAACATATTAGACTATCCTTTTTCCTTAGGACATCAGGTTATATTGAGAATGATATCCTCTAGATTTTTTTCATATCATTGTGTTATCTGGGAAGAATATATTACATTCCGTGTATAAATTCAACTTTATACGCTTTTTAATCTAATAGGACATTTAACTCTTATTGTTACATAAAGGAATAAAAATAAAATTGCTTTTAGATTTTATTTTAAATTCCTTCCAACAAAGTTGAAAAAAATATATAACTGAAAATCCAACAAAGTTGAAAAGTGTTCATGACTTTGGTTTATCTGTCTGTCCACGCTCTAAATCCCATAAATATTAATAGAATTTCTTGAAATTGATACATATATATATATATATATATATATTACTGAAGTATACTATCAGGTGCTCTGTGCTCTCTATTGAAAATGGACGGAATACCTCTACTGGTTTGTGTACAGGGACACCCGAAAGTATTCAAAAGCATTGTTTTCTATGAGAGAGATTTCTATAAATATACTTTAATTCATTTATTTTGCATAAATCTTAATGAAATTGAAGTATGTTATTCAAGTTCACTATAGAATGTTTTCTATAGAAAATGGAGTACACCACCAATTTGTGTACAGGGACACTCGAAAGTATTCCAAAACATTGCGTTCTATGAGAAGTATTTCTATAAACCAAATTTTAATAACTTTATACGAATTTTAATGAAATTGAAATATGTTATTCATATGCACAAAAGAATACTTTCTACAGAATGTAGTATGGTTAGCATTAGATTTAAAGGGCCACACAAAAATATTCAGTTATATTCAATGGTTTTATTGAAAATTTGATGGAATTCTTTTTGTTGTTGTTGTTGTTGTTCACACTAAGCGTTTTTAACACGTTCTAATAATTTTTATGTGTGAATATGATTTTAATTTGTGTATCTGTCTGTCCGAATGTCCATCTGTCTATCTGTCCGCCTAATCGCCACCCAGGATCAATAAATGTTTTCAGAATTTCAAAAAAATTATTTATGCTATTTAAGTTCACCATAGAATATTCCCTATTTAAAATGGCATTAATTGTCCTGTACAATAAAATTGTGTACAGAACACCAAAAAAATCCCAGTGCATTTTTAGGACAGACATTTTAATAAATCACCTTTAAAAAACTTTCCACTGTAAAAATCATAAAGAAATTGAGATTTATTGTTTATACAGAGGCTGTTCGCACATTTTTTAGACGATTTTGATGGAGTGTACTGAAACAATTTCACTCATATTTCATAATTCTGAATTTAATATATATATATATATATATATATATATATATATATATATATAAACTCATTAAATATATGATAATTTTTAAAATCAGAAAACATGTGAAATGCATATAAAATAAAATAGTTAAATGTACGTATAATGGAATCGCTTAATATCCCTCTACGAATAAATATTAAAGCACAATTAACTCCCCAACTTGATTTATTGTAAGAATTTAAAATTATTTTTCGACTAAACATGTCATTAATTGATACATCTAGTCCAATAAAAAATACCACAATAATACACTGGTACTTAAAAATCGAAAAAAACCCTGTTTCTTTTATTTATTTTTTTTCTTTTGCTCATAAATTTTAAACAATTCAATATATAAACATAAAATATAGATGTAATGTTTGCTATCAAATGATTAATAGAATTTTATATAACTTTAACATAAGCAATAATTTTTATACTTATTTTATTTCAATTATTTTACTGTAATCTTTGGAAGAAACGTAAAATCCATTCAACTTTAAAAAAGAAAACAAATGATAATTTTGTTAAGGCTGCATTACATTTAGGTGAAATTACACATGGCTCCAAATATTAAAGTACGTTATGAATTATTGTTTAACTTGTTCAGTACTTTAAATAATAACGTGTTCTGAAAAATCTGTATAGTTTTTAAAGACGATGGCCTGTACCAGGCCAACACAATTTTATTTTCTTACACAAATATACGCATACGAATACATAGGCAAACATGCCTACTTCAGTGTAAAAATGATAAACATGAATTCTGAAGACCTTAAAACGTATAGATACGTCAAAATCTTGAAGTGGATATTTTTTAATAACAATACTATCCTTACATATTGTATGTTAAAAAAACAAAAAGGAATTTAATCGATCGCAAAACGTATGGATTCTCAAAATATAATAGTCAGTATGAATAGTGGCCATACACAATAAAACGTAACGGTAGTTTTTACAACAGAATATGCCAGCCCCCATGTTGCCATCACATTCTGCTGCGAGAAAAGGCAATTTAAAGCGAAAACATCTATAAAGAGAGACTCGTTTACCGTTGTTTCTGCTGTAAAAACTTTCATTTTTTTTTTTTTTTTTTACAGTGCACAGTGGCTTAAAAATTCTTCGCTCTATAACAACGACTGTAAGAATTCGACGGAATTTCCCGATTCGTAGGAATACAGTTTATCAAGTAATATCACTCGGAGGTATTTGGAGGTATTTGGATCAAGATGATTATGATCATCATTAAGATTATACTTCCCTATTCAGTCTTATCTGGAATATTACCGATCATGATCAAAGTGAACATCTTACAAACAGAAGAATTTCCTTCTTAGAGATTAATTCCCCTTTTCCCTCGATGATTAAAACATCCATATAAACGCGGGGAAAAGAGGGATGAACACTCATATCTAACATTAGTAACAAAGAGATCTATTCATGCATACAGCCATTAAACCTGGTAGGATAGTACACTGCAAATAAAAGGGTCTTAAAGTAAGACATAAAAACAACTGAAACGGTATTTAAGACACGTAAATGTCTTAAAATACAGGTTATACGTTATATATTAATTTAAGACAGAAATATGTCTGAAATACCAATTTAGACACAAAAATGTCTGAAACACATAAATACGCGAATTTGCAGACAGCAAAACGCGTTTGAATTTTCAGACACTTTAGAAATTCAGACACTTGCATTCCTTAGAAAATTTTTCATATGGAATCTACTTTAAGAAAATTTGCTTATCCTACTTCTTTCCACATTCAATAAATATATTATTATTTTATGCAGTTAAACTACTTAAACTATGGTAGCTTTATGAAATTAAATTTTTATGGAATAATACTGCAGTGATGTGAATGATATTTGCATGCTATTATCTTTAACATAATTCATAAACAACATATTTAGACACAAAGCTTATTTTTTTCAAATATATATATATATATATATGTGTGTGTGTGTGTGTGTTTTAAAAGCTTTTTTATGTTAAAAGAAAAAGTGCGAAGATAAATTGCAGAGAAAAAAGCGAATTTATAGGTGAACAATCATGGATAATTTGTGCATAACTTTTTTCTTTCTTTCTTCTTATTATTATTCATTTAAAAACTTTTTCTTTCACAAATTTGCCTACATCTAAATGCAAAACAACAAATTTTTCTGTATTCATGATCATAGTATGTTTTTATTTAAATATCACTTTAAGGAAAAAAAATCGTTATCATCGAGGGATGCAACCTTCACATACTTGTTATACAGTATTAAAAAATTCTAGTCCTCTAAATTTGAAATTTAAGATAATAATATTTATTAAGTTTAAGATACCATACTATCAATAGTTTTATTGCGAAAAATTAGAAATAAAATATAACACTGCGATTTGTTTCGCGAATACTGCAGAATATTATATTGCAGTATTCGATGGTGGCGTGATTGGTAAATGCATGACTTCGACAAGGCCTGACTCTAGGTTTTGGTTTCCTTGGACAGTGTGGGTTTCAATTCCAACGCCGGATAACGGGGCTTTATATATATATATTTCATTAATGCTCTAAACAATTCTAAAATCTGTTTCTAACAGAAAAACATAATTGTACTCCATATTTATTTATTGATTTATTTATTAAAAAGCCTTAAAAATGGTAGTATTTTTAAGCCTAACATGGTGGTGTTTTTAAGCCTAAAACATGACGGAGTTTTAAGACACTTGCAACGTCTTAATTTCAGATGCAAAAAGGTGTCTTAAAAAGTAAAACATTTGTTTTTCGCTTAAAAAATGACCATCCATTTCAGACACTTTTCTAACTGAATTTAAGACATTTACGTTTACAGTGTATGGAGAGCGATTTCCTGGAATAGCCGATCATATTGCATCGTGCTACGAAGTAATCACATGGCAAGCTGGAGCAGGTTCGTTCATGAAATTTTGTGGTTGGAGATACTACTTGTGTTATTTTTCCAACTAGGTTCTTTTTGGGTCGGTGCAATGGTCAGCCTTTTATTGATCTGTTTTACAACAATATTTACTATATGCTATTATATAATATAGATATACTTAATAGTTCTCCAGATCGAACATTTTTAGGACATAATGGATAGAGACTATACTCACATCAAAATACTTTCGACCTTTCGAACACATATAGTATTTGCTTCATTTTTAGTCAAATCTACCTGAGCGGGACATCTGATACTAATTGACTCTATTCCCCAATGACTATCTGCTTGTGCCCCCGATGGTGGTAGTATTACCATCTACTGAAAATAATACTTTTTGTATTGTAGAAAGTTGATAAAAGTTTTTTTGCTCCAACTGTTAACCATTTGCTTACCTATTAAAACCCGAATAAACTACTACGTCAGAAACGCCAAAGAAAAATACTGAAAATGCATACAGCTGTTTCGGTAGTCTTTAGCGTACCATCTTCAGTGCAAAAAGGATTCTGAATCTGGAGAAGTGCTCGTATATATAGGTGAGGGGCCGAATTTTGTTCAACCAATAGGATTATGAGAAAGGTGGGGAGAGTGGGCAATAGGAATTTAGGAAAGTTAGCTGTGTAAACAGTAGAAAAATTAAGAAAATGTGGACTGAATATAAAATTTCCAACAGTCAGACAAATAGGGAATATTTATTATTTGCTTACCTAATCGAGCACTATACACATTTCGAGTTTTGTATAGTTGTTGTTTAATTATTTCTGGGTGCTTTTTTTTTTTTTTTTTTCAACAAAATATACATTAGTTTCATACGAAGAAAATCTCTGATTGCCTCGACATACTAATTTTCAATTTTGGAAAAACGGGTTTTAGGTAAGATATCGAAATTTTTGTTCCAATGTAATTCTGCTTCTACTAAACGTTTTGGTTATTAACATTCAAAATACACTTTTTCGTGAACATACACAATATATACTACATTAAATTTGTGCGTGCAGTTTGACCGATTAAGCATCAGCTACACCGAAAATACATTTAATGAATTATATTTTCCGTTGTTATAATTCCTTGAGGTAATAATCACAAATTTGCTTTTAACTTAGCTGAATTATTGGAATAAATTTTTTTAATAATTTTTTTAATACAAATTTTACGGATTTTTTTTTTTTTTTTTTTTTTTTTCTTCTTTTGCTATCAGGCTACTAGCAAAGCCCTGGTTCGGGAACGAACCGAATTCCGAATGCGGGAAAAATTTCAAAATCAAACTCGAAATGTACAAGACTCAGCATGATGCTGCCTGCTTGCCAATAGATCAAAGTTTGTTAACGAAACCATTTTTTAATACATAAAATCAATGAAGGTAGTGAATCAACGAAGGCTTTTTTTGCTTCGCTGGTCACTATATTTAAAGGAAACTCTTTTCTATACTGCTTTACAAACAAAAATAAATTTAAAGAAATGATGAAATTGCTTTAAAGCCCGCTTTGGTTCCCCACTGCCTTCGGTAACGACCCACACATTCGCTGACTCTCGGGTGTCTGTCCCTATTGCCTATGACAATTGCTTACCAGTGGGCTTCCAATTGGGTGTTTATAAGATGACAGTTTCGAAATGGACAGTATCGAAAAACATGAAGTAGCCATTTTATATATGAATCCCAGTTACATATGAACAACCCTATATGTGGTGTACATAATATTTTCTTTCACGTTATTTTCTATATTTATTTGATTTATCCGATTAACCATAAAATGACAACAATTTCACATCAAATATAATATTACAATGTGCTATGATCGGCTACGTCTATCGCATGAGACATTCAATTTTTGTGGTTATAATAGTAGTTGAGTTAGTTAATAGTAGTTGGTATATAGAAAACTAAATAATGAAATATGTAAACCTGATCATGCTACAGCCTTAATGTAGCTTCTCCTGGCGACTTTTGAATTTTTATCGTCATTTTAGACAAAAATACATAATTTATATTACTTTTTTTTTTCTTTTCGTTTTCCTTTCCTTTCCATTTCTTTCTTTTCTGTTTTTCAAAATTTTATAATTTACTTATAATTTTTATGCGCTGTTTGGCTTAAAGTAGCTTTTACGAAAGTGGAGTCCTTGGCGAAAATTGTCCGATCTATTTTAGCATCAAAATTTTAAAAATTACCCAGGATTATCAATAGGTAAAGCTCTTTAATGTAATGCTGAATTAGCTTTCATGCCAAACGCGATTCATCCGTGCCAAAAACATACTATTTACACAAAAGGGGAAAAACAATCTAAAATTGAGGTATATTATTATTATTAATATTATTATTATTTATTCATTTATTTATTATTATTATTATTTTTTTCTTTTTACTCCATTTTCATAATTTCATTTTTTCATGTGCAGAAGCAAATTTAATATTTATTTATTTATTTATTTATTTATTTTTTTTTTTTTGCGCGTGAAAGCATATTTCACTTTATGTTGAAAAAAAAAATAATAATAACATTTTTTTTTTTTTTTTTGGCAACAATTAATAATGTAAATGTTCATTTTTAAAGCTTTTATTTTTCCATTTTAATTAATTATTATTTTCCCATTATTATTTTCTCATTTTAATTAATTTTAAAAATTCTAATTAAAATTTCGTTAAAAATAATGTACTAAATGAAAGGGGCATTTTTTCTGAATCCGTCGGTTTAATTAACTTATCGATCGGACAATTAGATTTTTTTAAAATTAACTAAAGTATGAAATGCTGGTTGTAATTTACGTCAACACACAGAGAAACAGACTCAAAAATCTCTTAACCATTTATATACATAGCGATTAAAAATAATCACGAGAAACACCCTCATTACTTTTTCTACTAATCTGTGCAACTCCATTCCTATTTCCCAGTTCACTATTGTTATAGGATCTGATTAGAGCATATCAACGTGTGAATTTTAGTTTAGCCTGTAGCTTTGAGCAAATACTGGAAAGTCCACAATGGGGCGACATTCACAATATCGTCTCAATATTGCTTAAAAGGGTTTTGGTGATTTTAACTTTTTTTCTTTTTTAAACATTTGTTCTTATATTTAGAGTGCATCTGCAATCATGCACTATAAAATTTTAATTTAATTTACTCCATACCTTTACCACAACTGAATAACATTAATAAACCTAAAAGAATAATTTTATTCTTGTGCTTCTAAATGTACTTTGAAATTCAAATAAGAAGATTAAAAGCAGAAAAAGGAAAGCGGATTAACTTAATATATTTAATACTTCTATTCCGTATCATAAAAGTTTGTCAAGCTTAATGGAAATAAGATAAAATTCCAAACTTTCTTTTAATACATTTGAAATGTTTTGAGAAATACCTTTTTAAATTTTTTTCACAGAAGTATGTTTTAAATTTGCTTTCTTTCAAAGAATCTTTATATTTAATCCATATACAAAAACATTTTATTGTTATATATATATATATTTTTTTTTTTTCGATAAAAGTCTACAGATTTCAGAAAAAGCCTTTTCTCTGAGCAAATAACAACTCTATAAGCATTAACTTTGTTTCCAATTTATTTAAAAAAGCATTTAAGAAATAATTAGCATTTTTGTAATAAATAATACAGAAAGCATTTTCTATTCATATAAATTTTCAATATATATATATCATTCATATAAATATATAATTCATATAAATTTTCAAAAATATCAGATTTCTTGAGTAACTTAAGTGTTGATAACTTCCTGTTATGCAAGTATTATCAGTAAAGAGCTACCTGAAAATTCATTAGAACACTCTTAATTTGGTTATAGATGTATAACTTACGCCTGAACAAAATTGAATCATCAGTTTTAATAAATTATTCTCATAAGATATTGACCTTAGCTATTTATTGCAATAAGGTCTCAGCGAAATAAATGACAACTTTTCATTTAAAGTTCTTTACAAGCCGAATTTAGATCCAGGTATATTTTTCATTAGTTTTTTGCATATTTTACCTTATAATGCTTTAGTTAAGGGATATTAATCATTTAAATGAAAAATAAAATATATACATAAATAATAGTTATCATTAATAAATGTATTGATATTATTAGATTATTAAGATTAATATTATAGATTCTTAATATCATCCGTTTAATATTATCAAATTTGATATCCTTTTTAAAATAAGAGTTGTTTTAAAATATACCAACTGATTTTCTATTCTAAAAAATCAAGTCATCATTTAAGATATGTCTGCTAGTTTTTTCAAGTCAGTATTGATGCAATTTAACTTTTTAAATAAATTATAATTTGATGTTCTCAATTGGGAACATTGGCCTGTAAAAGGCTGATCTTTCAATCGAGTTATTCAGTTATAGGAAATTATATTTTCTTCGACGTTCGATTGGCATGGCGAAGAATTTATCTTGCTCACCAGGAGAGGAGATTACAAGTCTGTTTAAGAGTCTCAGAATTTTTATCATTCTTTAAAAGAACTTCTTGTAATACACAGCTGTGTTTTAGCTCTTTCTTCAAATGTAATGCGTACCTAATGAAGTTGTAACTATCTATTCGAACCTGTTGGTTTCCGTACTATATCACATTTTAAAGTTACGATTTCTTTTAATTTTCAGTCAGACTGTCCCCTATACCGTTTAACTTTTATCATTTAATAAATTAGTCAACCACATGTAACAATCAAACTTAACATTACAGCCAGAGTGAACTATCTAGGGTTGAGTGCTGTCTTCAATTACGCAACATTTCATAAAAAAACTATCTTTTTCTTTTTTCTTTTTCTTCAAAAGATTATATCTGTGCTATTTGATAATGATGAGATATTTTATTCATGACATCTTCGAGATTCTCTCTTTTTAGAAAAATATCTAAAATATTTTCATTTATTTATTTATATGCGAACTATTTAGACATTACATTAATATAAAATGCTGCAAAGAAAATATTACGAATATTAATTTTATTAAGATACAAGCTCAATATAGCTTTAGTGTATAAAATTAGAATATTGATTTATTTATTAATGAAATTCTTAATTTATTAAGTAATTGGTTAAGTGACAAATTTTAGATGAAATTTCGAATTTGGGAATAAGGACATTTCATTGTTTTCTATTCATCGCAACGGATTATAAGACAAAATGTTTTCATCTCAATTAACATATTTCGTTTTCTTTTTTTTCTTTTCCGCATTTTCATTTATTATGTTGTAAATCTTCTGAAATTTCTACATAAATGGAAATCATGCCTTATTTTTTGTAGATTAGTGTAATATATCTTTTTAACTTTAACATAAATGGAAATTATGTCTTATTTTTTGTAGATTAGTGTAATATATCTTTTTAACTTTATCTTTTTTTATTTTCTTCAGTATATATTACAAAAAAAAAAAAAAAAAAAAACCTTTAGTTGAACGACATAGAAAAAAGTAATTAACAGCAAAAAAAATAATAGTTTACGCACTATCAAAATAAGAAACCATTGATATAACGAAATTAATAACATGATGATAGTGCATATCTGATATTATCACCGGATTTTAATTGAAAGGACTGCATTTGTAAGAATGTATATGTTATTTTTGACATAACAAGTACATTTTTAACATTTGCCAAATTTACAATAATGAACTCATTTACTATTATTTTAAGTCTCTCATTTTAAATGCAACTTTTAAAAATTATTCACCAAACAAAATTTATCTTTTATCAAACATTTATGGTTTAAAGTCAAGAAGACTTTTTAAACAACAATAGACGTACAACTTTTTTTTTTCCAATGTTACACATTTTGACAAGTAAAATTCTATTTCGATCAATCTTTCAAATTTATGCAATGTTTGCTGAAATTCACTGAAAAATAATTTGATGTACATTCAAAACTGAAGGTTTAACAGCTGAAATTTCTGAAAAATTTAAGATTTGTCACTTGATAGATAGTTTTTGTTGTATATTTTAAATAAAAAGTAGGAAAATACTATAAACATAAATTTTCAACAAGCTCTTCATTTTAGATTATAATCATCATTCATTTAAATTTTCATTTAAATGTTGTATAAAATATTATTACCAGATATTTTAAATTTTCTTCATAAAAAGTCACTGCAGTTAAAACGCTCATATTTGCAATAATAATAATAATAATAATAAATTAATTAATTAATTAATTAATTAAATAAAACAGTTTCAGTTTTGCTATTATATCAGCAATTTTAATCATGTTATTTTTTCAAAGAAATATTCTTTCATTTTTATCTAAAAAACACTTTCTTTTATAGAATTGAATAAAAAATATTTTTTTTTTAAAGACTCTTTTAAATTTTATTTTAAAATAAATAAATAAAAAGAAAAGAAAAGATTAAAAAATATAATATTTCTTTTTCTTCTTTTTTTGTGTGTGTATTATAATTTAATATATAATTATTATTAAAAAAAAAAAAAAAAAAAAATCTACATTTTTAATCTACTAATAAGTTGTTAGAACTTTTTCATTAAAAATTATTTTATACGATTTCAATAAAATTAAAAAATCCATCAGTAAATTACCCAGTAGAAGCAGATAATCTCATAATTCTAAAATGCTGGAAAAATCTGATTTACTACAAAAATATGTTTACATATCATATCAGACAGTACAACTAAAACAGTTTTCTGAATCTAAATAATATATGTTAATTTCGTTTTGTTTCATGTAATGTAAAAATACAAATTATGATTTAAACAGCAAAACTCTCGTACAACGCACTGTATCCAAAATTCTTTTTGAGTCCCTGAATACAAAATTTAAGTGTTATCTGTAACATTTTCGATAAAATGCATTTTATTGTGAACCTAAAAAATATTTATAAGTATCGAGAAATTTTAAAAATATTTATGAAAATTAGACAGTGGATAAACAGACAAACCGAAATAATGAACACATTTTAACGTTGGTGGACAGAACAGTGTAAGAAACACAAAAATTGAATAAATATACACTTAGACTAGTTTCCGCTAATCCCGTAATGTATCTGAATATTATTACATGGCGGTACAAAACTCATTGCTAATCATACTATATTAGGGAGAAAATATATTTTTGTGCACATAATAATATATTATTTCATTGTGTTTTATGCTGTATTATACCTTACAAATCGTAAAGTTTGGGAATGTTAATCTAAGTCTTTGTAGAAAAAATGTTAGAATATTTATACCCATTACAATAAAGAACATGCTGCAATGAACTGAAATAATACATATATCATTTTATTCTATTATCCAGGTATTATAAAAGTATTTAAGTAAATTAGAACACAGTTTAGCAGGCAGAAACAAAAAAAATATTAATATTTATGAACATTGTTGGAAAGTGCTTAAAAGAAATTATACAACAGAAGCATATTACATCGGAAAAGCAATAACATGAAAAAAAAATGGTGGTCATAATCCATAAAATTTTAAAAGATGATTTCATAAATCCTATTTCATAATAAGAATTATCAAATAATTAAGTTTTTGATATAATTTTATTATTGATAATAAGTTTACGAATCGAAAGGACCGACAAAGAAGGCCACTCTGTTGCAGCAACTCCTAGTCAAGAAAATGACCGATAATGAGAACATGTTAGACTACCTCAATGCTTTCTTCGATACTGTGGACAAGCTAAAAGAAATGGATATAGATGTATCAGAAGATTTATTATAGATTTTGTTCTTGTACACCATCCCTGAAAGTTTTGAAATTTTCAGATGTGCCATCGAAGCAAGAGATGAACTTCCAAAGCCTGAAGCTCTAAAAATTAAAAGGATGAAAGAGTATGAAGCCAGGAAAAGTAAAAAGCATCAAGAATCTTCAAATACATTTTTTACCACTAACAAAAATAAAATAAAATAAAATAAAATAAATAAATAAATAAAAGATAATAAAAGAGAAAATTTTAAAGCTGTACAGAATAAGAATACGTATGGAGAAAGAAATTACACAGCATTTAAATGTAATTATTTTTCAAAAGTCTCGCATAAAGCTTCGGAAGGCCGAAAGAAGATTCCCTATAGAAAATTCCCTACATCGAATAAATATAAAAAAAAAATATTTCATGGCTGAAAACAACACAGAATTTCCGATTGCGTCAGGCAATTCTTTTCAAGAACATTCTGAATGGTGTCTCGATAGCGGTGCAAGTTCACACATGGCTAATGACAAGAATTTATTTACAGAGTTCGAACTCATAATTGGTTCATACATTAAATTAGCCGTAGATCAAACGGCGGATATCACAGGTGTTGGAACTGTGAAATTAAAAGTTCCCGGTCAACACGGAATAACCAATCTAAAACTAAAAAATGTCTTGCGTGTTACAAAATTGATGTGTAATTTATTATCCTTGTCGAAAACTACCACAAACAATCGCTGTGTTATACTTACGGAAAAAGAAGCAAAAATTATTGAGCCGGACGGCTCTCCGATTATAAGTGCCACGAGAAAAGGCGATCTTTATTTTTCTCAGCCGCAAATGGAGGTAGCTGCAACAACTCAGGTAAGCAAATTTAAATGAAAAAGATTTGAATGAAAAAGATTTAAAATAGTTGAAATCTGAAAATAAGAGATTTAAGCTTTAATGAACAACATTGCAAGATATGCATCCAATCTAAAAAAAAAAAAAAAAAAAATTCATAGTACAGAATTGTTAGAAGTTATTTCTGTACTCATAAGTATAAAGGATTTAAGTCCATATTCTTGATTTTTCCGGAGGCGAAAAATAAAGTTAAACTAACTAAAAACTACTTAGAAGAATCGATTAGGAAAAAGGGATTACGTTGATTTATATCCTTTATAGTATACCATTCAGTGATTATCAATCTTCATTTGATGAAGGGAAAAAATTGAATTAAATATTGTATACCAAAGATTAATGCTAAATTTCTGACTTTTTTTTTTTTTTTACCAATGCATTTTCTCAAAGAATAAATGGCATGGATTTAAATCCTTTATACCAATCGATAGATATTTTTTTTTTTTTTTGAGTCTGACTATGTACTTAATTCAAAATCGACCTTTTTGGACTTAAATCCTTTATACTTATTCGTACAGATTTATTATCATCTATGCGACCCCATGAATGTTAAATACCATGGCGGATCGCGATATTCTATTACTTTTCTAGATGATAAATCTCGTTATTTCGAAGTAAGTTTCTTAAAAATAAAAGATGACGCGAAAAACGCTTTCTAGAAATATAAAGCAGCAGTTTAATTTGCTTTGGGAAAAGAATTAAAATATTGCACACGAAAAAAGGTTTAGTATATTGTGGCGAGGAATTTAATAAATATCTTGAAGAATGCGGTATTAAACAATATTCATCACCTATGAAATCCCATCAAAATTCTAGAATTGAAAGACAAAATCGTACTCTATGCGAAATGGCAAGATGTTAATTATTGCAATCAAATCTTCCAAATTCATTCTGGGCTGAAGCTGTCAATTGTGCTGCATATATAAGAAAGAGGTGCCTTACTAAAGGGACTAAGGGAAATAAAACTCCCTTTGAATTGTTCTTTGGTTACAAGCCAACCGTTAATTATTTTAAAATTTTCGGGCAGAAATGATTTGTTCTGAATAAAATATCAGAAGGGAAATTCGATCCTACATCGCATGAACATTATTCAAATGAATCGCGAGCATATAGCCTATGGGATACGGATGCAAGAAAAGTAGTAATAAGTCGTGATGTTCGATTTATAGATGAGTTTGAAACAAATGATTCAGCTCCTGACTATCAATTAAAATTAATTTTCCCGCCTGAGAATAAACGCAATCCCTGTTATATTAAAACTGAAATTTCTTTTCCTTCTGATACTCAAACCGCAGAAAATTATCCCAATCAAATGGGGGAAACGAGCGGCTTGATTTCTCGTCCCCCATACTTGAAAGAGCATAGACCTTATATACTAGACTAGCCCACCTATAGGACTGGACTGACCATTATAGCGAATGTCTTCAACATGAGGGTGTAATCTGATACCTTTATGCTTTGTTCTGAGCTTCGGAAGTCATGTGAACTGGACCTAGGGGAGATTACTCTGAAATCTGTGAGAAAGCTCTCTCTCTTTTTTTTTTCATTTGTATATGTAGTATGAAGTAAGAATTCAAAAGCAGTTTTTTGTTTGCAAAATGATTTATCATAATTTTTTATATATATAATTAATCTATGAGATTTTAGCTTTCCAACCATGTGTAAATCTAAATGCTAAATTAAAAAGTACGCTTACAATAAAAATATTAAAAAACCTAAAATTCATTCCTACGGAAAAATAACGCTGTGATCCTTCTTCGCTCTTTCTTTAGGTTCTTATCACGTGACAATTTTGATGGGGAAGGTCGTTCAGGTTACAGACAGATAATGAGGAGGGAGGGCTGGTCGATCTATATAAGGTCTATGTGAAAGAAAAAAGAGAAATTTTCTCTTCTTCGGAAGAGGAGAAAGAAGAAGGTATGCGGGGAGAGAGGGGGAAAATAATAGCATACACAATAGATGTAAACAAGAGGAAGAGATTGATCAAAATAATCTCTCTTTCAAACACGCCCGAGGACAGCCAGGAAAAATTAAAACTGCCAACGTTGGCAGATTAAGCAAAGAATTTAATATAGATACAAAATATAAAGATGAAATTTCTCAATTAGCTAATATTTCAATCCTCGAAATTAATGCAAATGTAACGAATGCACTAAGCGGAACCTATGCTAAAAATTGTGAGGATGCAATAAAATTATAATATGATTCATTAGTTAAGCAAAAAGCTTAGAAAGTAGTAGATAGACCAAAAAATAAAAAGATAATTGGGTGTAATAGGGTTTTAAAAACAAAGTTCAAACCAGATAGCCAAATTGAAAGATTTAAGGCCAGATTAGTGGTCAAAGGTTGTTCACAAAAACAAGGTATCGATTTTGAGGAAAACTTTTCATCAGTAGCCAGATTAAGTTCTATAAGAACTGCGATCGCATATGGTATCCAAAATGGTTTCACAGCCTATCAATTAAATTTTATTATGGCATATGTAAATGGTGATTTAACTGAAGAACTTTTTATGGAGCTTACTGAATTCTTCAAAAATGATATTAATGAAAATAAAGTTTATTTATTTAAAAAAATCCTTATGTGGATTAAAACAATCAGGAAAACAGTGGTTTAAGAAATTAGATGAAAAATTAAGACAATGAAATTGAATTCTGATAAATGTATCTATCACTCCGGATTATTTTCGGATTGTTTTCAAAATATCCTTTTGATGCCATCATAATCGTCTATGCTGACGGTTTAATTTGTTTTACTAAATGTAAAGAGTACTAGAGATCAATTAGAAGAATCTTTCAAAATGAAAGATATTTGCCTTTTGCATTATTGCTTAGGCATTGAATTCAATCAAGATAGGGACATTATCACCATAACATAAAATAAATATATTGAAGATTTATTAAATAAATTTAATATGCAAGATTCAAGAGTAGTGAATACACCTTTAGACAAAACTGTAAAATTAACGAAAGAAACGTGTCCTAATACAGAAGAAGAAAAATCATATGCGTCAAAAATCCCATGTAAGCAATTGATCGGTTTCCTTATGTATCTGTCGGTTGCTACCAGACCTGATATTACTAATGCAGTGAATTTTTTATCAATTTAATAATAATCCAGGAAAACCCCACTGGATAGCAGCTAAAAGAATACTAAAGTATCTCAATAGAACTAGAAATCTAGGAACTATTTATTAGAGAGACAATAAATCATTAACAGCATTTGTTGATGCCGATTGGGTATCATATGTAAATGATAGAGAATCTTATACTGGACATGTTTTAAAATATGCTGGTGGTTCCATTTCTTGGAATCAAGAAAGCAGCGAACCGTTACTCTTTCCACTACAGAATCTAAATAAATGTGTCTATCCGGGGTCGCAAAGGGGACTATTCATCTCAGTAGTTTCCTGAAAGAACTGGATTCTGACATAGTGTCAAGTCCGACCGAAATCATGTGTGATAATCTATCAGCTCAAAAGTTAGTCCAAAACCCTGTTCATCATAATCGCACCAAACATATAGATATCCGTCATCATTTTGTTCGAGAAGTTTACAATGATGAATTAGATATTAAATGCATAACATCAAATCAATAAGTTACTAACATTGTCACTAAAACTCTAAATTCATATGAACATAGAAAGTATTGCAACATGATTGGACTTAAGATTGGTGAACTTTGTTCTTAAACTGTTTGCTCATTAATATGTTGATAGTAGTATTTAACCATCATTTATCTTTATTTTACATACTTTATTAACCATGCTTATTTGTTTATAATTTTATTTTTTTACTAACACTTCTCTCATTTTAAGTGATTTTTACATAAAAATAATATTCTGTATTTTTTCTGTATAGTCAGTTATAATGTGTAAATGTATTTTATTTTCGAAATATTTGTTGAAAAAGGGGGAAATGTAGGAATTTCAAGACATGTTTCCTTAAATCTTAGCCAACTAAGTGCCCCTATTGTGACGACAAATGTGACTTACTATGTATGACGTAGACAAGAAAACGGAACGCTTCTTCGCTCCTCGATGTATGATTATAAGAAAGCTGTTTTGAGCGTGCGGCGAATGCCAGCAATATGTATGCTAATTCTTTTCATACTCTATTAAATGTTATTTGTGAATGTTAAACGGACTCTACATTACTCTGTGGTCCCATTTAAACTAACAATTAATATTATATATATAAAGAAAATTATAATTTAAATTATCATCTAGCAATTAAAAAAAAATCATTAAAATTTTTAAGTTTTGTAGTAAAATATTGAAAATTCAGGTAACTGAATGAAATTTTGACCAGAAAAGAACATATACTGTAAAATTTAGGTATCGTAATTTAAATTTCAAAAGTTTTTTTTTATTTATTTAATTTGGTAAAGAATTGTATGTCTTATTAATACAAAATAAAAGATGTAATTTCCAGTTTAATGGCATTCTTTTTTCACTTTGAGACATTGTAATAGCAATACTTTTCTCTATATATTAAAAAACAGTTACTGTCACTGACGTCAAATTTTTTTGTCTGCGACAGCTTCTTCTAACGGAGGGCAGGGTCCTTCGCGTCATGAGAGGTATCAATGTGTTCCGAGTACTCCAAGGAAGACTTTTCAGCCGCTTAGAAATTTCTATCATTTTAATTAAAAAAGTTATTAACTAAAAACGACACGTTTATGAAGGTACTCTATTTGCAATTTTGAAAAAAGTGTCTCCCAGTGACGTTGTTCTTCTGTCAGGAAGTCATTTTACACGAGAAAATTAAAATATGATCCATGGTTGTACGTAGGTAGATAGGCTAATTGGATTTAACGTCGCAGCAAACTGCGCTATGGGTAACTTGCGACGGTCTGGGACACACCCCTAGAGATGTTCCGGAGACATGTCATCACAATTTTGAACCTTCACGGAGGGGATCCCCCTCCGCTTTGGTGTTCCCCAGAGGTATAGTGGGGATGGGAACATGGATGACTTTGCGACCACGACACATTTTATGAGCACCAGCCACCATTAGTGTATACGACGGTCTTTGGCCGGCTCAAGTACCGAATCGGCAATCTTCCAATTACGTGCTCAGCGCTTTACGGACTAGGATACAGCGTCTAGAATAAACAGTGTGGCAATCGCCCATAACCGTGATGTTAAAATGATGCTACAAAAATTAAGCTTACCCAGATGTCGCTGTGATCGAAGCTATTGCTCAAATCGAAGACCTGATTGGCTTTTCCCAGTTTCGTCAGTTTAATCACGTGATCTAAGCATATAATTAACCAATAGGGAGTCTCGGTTTTGTTGTCGTGACACTAGCTTCGATTACAATGACATCTGGTGACAGGCTTAATTTTTTTAGTACAATTTTATTCGCCGTTGTCCACACTGTTTATTCTAGACGCTGTAACTAGGGTACCGCGGGCCGAAACCATGGATGTAAAAAACAAAGAAAATAAATATCAACTTTTTTTCTATACTTTTAGAAAATTAATCTTCTTACACGGGAAAATTAAAATATGATCCATGGTTGTAGGTAGGTAGATAATTAGTTAGGTTGTGATTTACCTCGCACAATTACTGCGCTATGGATAATTAGCGACGGTCTGGGATGCACCCCCTAGATGTGTTCCGGAGACATGTCATCACAATTTTGAATCTTCACGGAGGGCATCCCCTTCCGCTTTGGTGATCCCCAGAGGTGTAGTGGGGATGGGAACATGGATGACTTTGCGACTACGACAGATTTTATGAGCACCAGCCACCATTAGTGTACACGACGGTCTTTAGCCGGCTCAAGTATCAAATCGGCAATCTTTCAATTATGTGCTCAACGCTTTACCGACTAGGGTACCGCGACCAAAACCATGGACGTAAAAAACAAAGAAAACAAATATGAACTTTTTTTCTATACTTTTAGAAAATTAATCTTCTTACACGGGAAAATTACAATATGATCCATGGTTGTAGGTAGGTAGATAATTATTTAGGTTGTGATTGACATCGCACCAATACTGTGCTATGGATAATTGGCGACGGTCTGGGACGCACCCCTACGGATGTTCCGGAGACATGCCACCACAGTTTTGGTCCTACACGAAGGGGATAGCTGCCCAGCTTCGGTGGCCCCCAGAGATAAAATTTTGATGGGAACGAGGAGGATATTGTGGTCACGACATATTTTAGTGCCCCACCCACCATTAGTGTACACTACGATCTTTGGTCGGCATGAGAACCGAACCCACAATCTTCCAATTACGAGCTTGGCGCTCTACCGACTGAGGTACCGTGGTCCGGATTTAAGGTTGTAAACAGAAATAAAAAGGGTCATATACTAAAGTTGTAATGCAAAATGGTCTAGATATTATGATTTTCTTTCTATTAATATACATATATATATATATATATTGTTGCGTACTTGGGGGTTCATGAGTTGCCCGAGAATGAAAGGCCAAACGTACAAAAATTCAGTAATTTATTCACAGAAAGTTCCAGAAAAATACAGGTCAATAAACCAATTATCAGCTTCAATTCAAGCAGTAACCACAGCTTAAACAACAGCTGTCAATAGCAAATCCACAGTACAAACTGTATAGCAATAACACTTGAAGCAAGTCTCTCTCAAACAGGCTCAAGAGCAATGCAAGCACTAGCGAAGCTGGCTGAGATCTGAACTGAACTGACTGCCTTGGCGAGGAAGCGCTCCTTATATGCTGTTCCATGGAACCCAGATTTTTCGAGAAAACTCTAGAAAGTGGTCAACCAATCAACTTACAGCTTCCATATTTGGTATATCCCATATAAGGATTTTCTCGCCAAGGTCGCCAAAAAAATCGCTAAGGTGGGAAAAAGTCGCCAAATTTGGCGCCAAATCCATTACCTGCATTACTGGGGCATTACTGGGGCATTACCTGCATTACTGGGGCTTTTTAATGCGTTTTTAAGGGAAAATAAGGCTATTTCAACGCTAAAACGACTAGAAATGCACAAAATTAGCACTTTATCAACTTACTAAGCCTCTTTGAAAGAATTTATACAAAAATAAACACAATTATTTACAATTTCGTAACACTGCCCCCCTCCCAAGGACTGCACGTCCCGGGCAGTGCAACCCTTGGTCAAGAGGCGAAACTAAACAAATTTACACAATCTAAAATACAAAAACTAAGTTGCATATAACGATAAAATAGAAATACAAATCAAGTGAGAAATATTTACAAAATTCACAAATATGTACAAATATTTATATACAAATATTTACAGTGCGCATGCGCAAATTTTACCAGTATTTACATTTTAAATTTTAATATTACCGTTAATTGTGGTACTTGGCTAGCCTGTTATAGTGCACCACCTTCGGTTTTGATGAAGGTGTTTTAGAGATCCGCACCACTACATCATTCAGCCTTTTTAAGACTGTGTATGGTCCGTCCCAGTTGCACTGTAACTTGGGAGAGAGTCCTTTGCGTCGAATAGGATTCCATAACCAGGCCTTCTCTCTTTCCTTGAACTCATGTTGTGTAGCCTTTAGATCGTACCATGTCTTCATTTTCTCCGTTGCCATGTTAATCCGCTCCCGAGCAAAGATGTGTACGTCCTCAAATCGTGCCTGGAGATCTTGGATGTACTCCTCGGGCGATGAAGGCGCATCGGGTGGACAACCAAACAGGAGATCACAAGGAAGACGAAGTTCACGTCCGAACAGCATCTGGGCTGGAGTATAGCCGGTGGTTTCATGGACAGCACTTCGATAAGCCAGCAGGAACAATGGCAACTTCAAGTCCCAATCTTGCTGGTTCCTTGATACTAGAAGAGAGATGTTATTCAGGATGGTACGATTGAACCTCTCGACCATGCCGTCCGACTGGGGATGTAAAGGTGTTGTCCGGGTTTTGTCTATGCCGAGTAGTTGACACAGTCCTTTGAAAACATCAGAGGTAAAGTTCCTACCTTGGTCGGTATGAAGTTGTAGGGGCGTGCCGTACCTTGACACCCATTGCTGCACTAGGACCTTTGCGACTGTGCATGCCTCTTGATTGGGAATGGGATATGCTTCAGGCCACTTGGTGAAATAGTCCATCACGACGAGGATGTATTTATTTCCACTGGAGGTCCGTGGTAAAGGACCCAAGATATCGATTGCAATCCGTTCAAATGGTGCTCCCACGTTATACCGTTGCAGTCTTCCTCGACTTCGTTTCTGCGGGCCTTTACGTGCCGCACAAGCATCACAGGATTTACACCATTTCTCCACATCCTCCTTTGCCTTACACCAGTAGAAGCGTTCCCGAACTTTCTGCAGAGTCTTCATTGCCCCAAAATGGCCTGCGGTAGAGCTACAATGCAGTTGTTCTAAAACAGCTGGAATTTTTGATCTTGGTAATAAAATCTGCCATCTGAAGCTTTTCCCATCATCAGATTCCCACTTTCTGTATAATACGCCGTTTCTGATATGAAGAGAGTCCCAAAGTGCCCAATAACTTTTCGTAATGGGACTAAATCTGGAAATGTCCTGCCAGATAGGTCTGTTGCTGGTCGTCTCCTTCAGGTGTAATATTGGATTTAGGTCATGATCTTCCAACTGGCCTTGTCTAAGTTCTTCGTCACTCCATGGATCGGGATCTTGTTCTGATTGTGTTGAGACAGTAACTTGGCGAGCAACTGGCTGTATTCTTTGGGGTCTATCCTCGGCTTTAGAGCTGTATTTATGATCTTCGGACGGAGGCTTCTGCAAGAAGGCATCTGGATTTTCCCGAAGAACTCCTTCTGTGTGCCATACTTCAGAGACATTCTTGGTTGCTTCTCTAGGTGCTGTTATTGGGCAGCTTCGTTTGATATGACCATCTTTTCCACAGCCCCAGCATTTAGTTGTTGGAGTCTTCCCTTCTTTCTTACTCTCAAGAATGCGTAGTCTTCTATTAATTTCTGCAATCATTTCCTGAATCTCTTTAAGATCATCTTGAGAGCCGTTCATTTTGTGTGCTGTGCTGTTCTGGCGATGTTTACAGGAGGCTTGTTGGGAAGTCTCGAGCTTTAGGGCATACACCAAGGCTGACTCCACATCCTTCACGCCGGAGAGTCTGAGGGCTTTTTGAATATCTGGATCTCCGACAGCATCAATGAAATACTCTAGAGCCAGATCATTGCGTGTTTCAGGATGACAGTCTGAGAAAGCCAAATGTGAAAGCCTCTGGATGTTTGATGCCAGTTCTTGTAAGCTTTCCACTGGTCTCTGACGACGGGACCTTAGCTGGAGTCGACTATATTCTTTGGACCATTTCGCTCCAAAACGTAGCTCTAGTGCTCTGGTTACAGCTTCGAAGTCATATCGCTGTTCCTTCGAAAGGGTCTCCAAAATATCTGCGGCGTCGCCCCGCAATGACCCTACCAGATGAGCCGTCTTTGCAACAGAGTCCCAGCCGTTAGCTTCAGCTACGATGGAAAACTGCGTCTTATATACATGCCAGGAGGAACTGCCGTCGTAGGTAGATAGCTTAATAAATTCGTGATTCTGGCTTCTTCTCTCTTTCTTTTCAGTTTCCTGGGGCATGGATTCTAACTTTTCTTCCACTTTTCTCTCCAGATCTTCTTATATTCTCTTCAGTTTACCTTCTATCTCTGAAAACCTTCCTTTCAGTTCCTGATCAAAATTTTCTTTAACTTTCTCCTCGAAACTCCGTTCTATCCTCGTAACACTCTCTTCAACCTTCATAACATTTTCTTCTATCTTCATAGCTTTCTCTTCAAAACTTTCTTCTATTTTCAAAACTTTCTCCTCAAAATTTTCTTCTATCTTTATAACTTTCTCTTCAAAATTTTCCTCTATCTTTATAACTTTCTCTTCTATTCCATCCATTCTATTTTCCATCACTGTTAATTTACCCTCGATTGATTCTTTCACCGTTGAAAGCTCTCTCTTCATCTCATCTTGGTTAGATTTAATTTCTTCGGTCAAACTGGCTTCCATCTTTTCCTGAACTGCTTTCATTTCCTTCATTTCTTCAGTCAAGCCGTCATTCAATTCTTTTTGTCCTTCTTTCATCTCTAGACTCAGGCTATCTTTCATCTCTCTTTGCGATGCTTCCATACTTTCTTTCATCTCTCTTTGCGATGCTTCCATCTTTTCCTGTCCTGTTTCCATTTTGTCTATCAATCCAGATCTTAACTCATTCATCTGAGCAGTGAGACCTTCTAGAAATTTCTTCATTTCTTGCTCCATAGCCCTCGTTATCACCATTCACAGACAAACCCCCGCTCCTGACACCAGAAATGTTGCGTACTTGGGGGTTCGTGAGTTGCCCGAGAATGAAAGGCCAAACGTACAAAAATTCAGTAATTTATTCACAGAAAGTTCCAGAAAAATACAGGTCAGTAAACCAATTATCAGCTTCAATTCAAGCAGTAACCACAGCTTAAACAACAGCTGTCAATAGCAAATCCACAGTACAAACTGTATAGCAATAACACTTGAAGCAAGTCTCTCTCAAAGAGGCTCAAGAGCAATGCAAGCACTAGCGAAGCTGGCTGAGATCTGAACTGAACTGACTGCCTTGGCGAGGAAGCGCTCCTTATATGCTGTTCCATGGAACCCAGATTTTTCGAGAAAACTCTAGAAAGTGGTCAGCCAATCAACTTACAGCTTCCATATTTGGTATATCCCATACAAGGATTTTCTCGCCAAAGTCGCCAAAAAAATCGCCAAGGTGGGAAAAAGTCGGCAAATTTGGCACCAAATCCATTACCTGCATTACTGGGGCTTTTTAATGCGTTTTTAAGGGAAAATAAGGCTATTTCAACGCTAAAACGACTAGAAATGCACAAAATTAGCACTTTATCAACTTACTAAGCCTCTTTGAAAGAATTTATACAAAAATAAACACAATTATTTACAATTTCGTAACAATATATATATATATATATATATATATATATGTGTGTGTGTATATATTATATTTCAATTTGACATTGAATACGAGGATTTCCATAATAATTTTCCGCTTTTGTCTTGTAATATGCACTATTAATATTCCTTTTCAGTGAAAGAAAGCAGCGAATGTGTCAATAGAATGTGTGAAAGCAGTGAATGTGTTCTGCATGTGTCAATAAGTAAAGTGAGTCGGGGAGGAGGCGAAGCCTCCTTCGGGGGTTGGTGAGCTGAGCGGGCAGGGGGCAGAGCCCCCTAGTTTTTTTAAGAAAAAGTTATTTTATTTTATTTTATTTTACTAATCAGATTAAAACGCGTTTGGGCCCTCTGTAGCCGTGTGGATTTCATTCCTCTAATATCTCGTGGGCGTATGACAGTGCGTTCAATTCCTGCGCTGGCCCTGGATGTTTTTTCAATTCTTCTTTTCTAATCCTGTCAAGTGCTACCTGTCTTCATCTTGACACAAGTGGACCTCGAGTCAAGTATAGAATACTGGTGTATATGTTAAAAATTAAAGAAAAAGCAAACATAAAATGCGTTTCAAGGTTCACAAATTTAGTTTTGTAAAGCGTAATGAGATAATGAAAAATAAATTTAAAAAGTGCTTAATTAATTTTACATATTAATTAATTTAATTTAATTTAATTTAATTACCTATTGGATTTTTTTATGCATCTTCATAGTAATCTACATTCCATTTTTTTAAATAATTAAAATAGTCTGGTATGTTACTCAGACGACTTTTTCTTACATTTTAATACTATAAAGATATATTGCATATTAAGTCTTAAGATTAATAATGTAAGGTAATAAAGTTGAATGTACTTTAAAAATAATTTAAATAGAGTTAGGAACAGTTTTATTTGATATATAATTCCCTTTGACGGGGTTAACACTCCCTTCAACCATTCATACAGTTATAGTGTCTAAAATTATTTTTAAAAATAATAACAATCAAGGCTGTTATTAATTTGACTTTAAATTTTGCCAACATTGACCAAATATTTAAGTGACAACCGGCTACGAACTTCAAAATATCAAATCTGAATTTCCTGCAATTTATTGTTTTTAAGTAAGTTTGTTGCTTATGTCAGTTTTTTTTTTTTTTTTTTTTTTTTTTAAGCTGATAACAGATACACATACAGAACAAAATTGGTAAACTGAAACGCACGAATACTAAAACTGAAACACATAGTAAATTCAGACAAAAATTTATAAAAAATTTCGTAATCAGAGAGCCTGAAAACGTGTTATTATATAAAAAACAGAGCTGAAAATAGAACTTCAAAAAATTCTTTATTTACAGTATGGGTATCAAAAAATACTGAACAGTATTCGTCGACATAGTAAAATGTAGCAAAGCACTTCCATGAATTACGTTCAATGGAAATGAACGTTTAGCTCAATTTTCTATAGACCAGTATATATCTATATATAACATACACTATAAACAATATTATGAACTTAAATTTAGCTTTACTTGAAAATCATCTAACACAAAAATAATTACAATTCCAGCATTCGAAGTATAGCTCCAATATATTGAAATACTTTGGGTAAACGAAGTACATTCATCACTGTAGTAATTCATCACTGTAAACGAATAATGAATGATTTTCATACCACTTTTATGCATATATATAAATAAAATGTTCATTCCGTTTTGTTTAAGTCAGCCTATAGATGTTACACTGTACTTACCAGAAATTTTCCCATAGACGTAATGTTTTTGAATTTTCTTGGATGACCCTGTACACGAACCATTTCCTTGATCTTAACGAAAAGCTTGGTGAAGCATTCCTACATGATAGACAGAGTACCGAGTTTGGACTTTCTGATAATATTTGTACCATTTGTTATAGAGATATGCTGATAACAGACAGACAGAGACACATACACACAGAGACACACGCACAGACCAACCGCTAAAAACATGGTTTTCGAATTCAGCAGACCTCAAAACTTGTAAATATAACAAAAACTCAATTTCGAAAATCTAACCCTAAAACAATACTTTTTCTGATAAAGTAATAAGGTTGAGTATTAAAATGGATTTTTGAGATTTATTTTAATTATTTAGCATGTACATTTATGGTATAAATCTTCACAATATAAACGAATTTTAATTAATTTACTTAAACATTCCGAGAACATCCATGTTGAAACATATTTTTTAACAAGTTTTTTCATATATTCTACTCCCGAAAAATTCCAATTTTCAAAATTTGCCATTAAAAAGAAACTACGTGACAAAAATAATATGTCATACAACGAATTTCTAAACCAAGTTGCTTTAAAAAAATATGTGACAAATAAATTTTGCTTAGTTTTATTTTTAAAATACTTCATGATATTTTTACTTTGTACACAAATATTATTATTACAATGTTAGAAATAGAAAGAAAAATGCGTTTATGAAGGTACTTCTGTGCTAATGTATTATTCCTATCACTTTTTGAAAGAAAGGTCTTCATAAATGCGCTTTTAATTTGAAATACCTAAAAGTAAAAAGTAAATACAAGACTAATCACTCTGTGTGTATTAAAACCGTGTAAACTTAATGTACACTTAAATGTAAGATGATAAATTGTTTAATATATTACGGATGAACTGCAGACGATTAAGTTACAATCAAACTGCCCTGAACTAGACAGCCGCGAATTTATTTGTATTAAACAGCAGTGAATTGAACTGAACTAAACATCGATTTTTCAAACAGATTTTATATACTGTAGAATCAAAATGCTTTCTTAAGCTACATATTTTCCGGCAAATTTACTTAAATCTACTTACACTGCTCTGCATGAAAATCGGTCCCAACATCATTTTTGCAAATTCTTATGTAAAATGACTTCCTGAATCCAAATATGATGTCCATTTTGCCCTATCATTCACCGTTTTTTAAGGACGCCCCCCCTAGTTTCATAACTTTTCGGTAATTTTAGGGCCATAAATTTGATTTGTAGGGGACAAAAGGATTATTTTAACTGTTAAACATCTTCTGAGGGACTACAGAGTTAGAAAATTCTAAAACATGAACATTTTCAGCAAGGAGAAAAAGAGGAGGGGCGGGGGGGTGTATTTGCCACAGAAATTTAACATTACATTTATTAATTTTTATTAATGAAGCATTATTATTATTTATTATACAATACATTATATATTTTTTTGTTTTTAAGAGTTAAAATTCTCATTATTCATTCTTGAAATCAAATTCATGATACTTAAAATTACCGAACAGTGATGAAAATTGGGGGTGGGAGTGACGTACTGAGAAAACGGTGGGTGATTGGGCAAAATGGGGTTCAGGAGGTCATTTTACAGAAGAATCAGCAAGAATAGTATCAGGGCCAGGGCTTGATATGTATATATATATATATTTTCCCAGAATGTTTACTAAATATAGCAAAATTCACAATATTTTCTTCTAAATTCGATACGACTAGATATTTAATACTTCACAGAATACATTTATGAATCAGATTTGAGTTTTCAAACCAGCTCAGCTTATTCTCAACTCTCAACTTACGAATTTCCTACGAATATTTTCTGAGGTACCTCACAATCCCATCCTTCGAAAATAAAATTTTGTTAAAAATCTTCTGTGCAATACTTAAAGGAAAGTTATGTGCTTACTATGGCATTATAACCCTTTCTATTCAAGCTACTAATAGTTTAAGCAAAAAAAAAATCTAACTACAAAACTACCTGTTTCACAGACTTAGTTAATCCACATTTAAAGCAACTCTCAGTTTTTCAAAACATATTATTAAATATTTCTGTGAAGATATTTCTTCTTATACGAGTACAATAAACTTTAAACCGTATAAGTATTTTCTAAATCACTGAAATAATGCATCACCTAAAATCAACTTCGAAAACAAAAACTTGCTCTAAATCACTTAATTAAATCCTTTATCATTTATCTCAAAATCTTCCAATGCGAACCGAATCTTCCGTGACTATTATTTTATTTAATTCATTAAAAATGACGCTGAAAAGTGTTGATTTGAATAGGTTAAAAAGAAAAATTAAATCGAAAGCAAGTAATCGAAGGAAAGTTCTGCTAAAAACTTTGATTCAATATGCTTTAAATCAAAAGTGTGCGGTTTTTATCGGAAAAAAAGTTCTTTCTTTAAATTTAAATCTACTTTTTCTTTCAAAACATGTCTGTATATAGACATTATTATATGGCGTTTAAAAGCCAGTTAAAAAAAAAAAAAAAAAAAAAAAAAAAATGGGCAAATTCGGCATGTTTGCATAGTTGACATAATTTTCAGCAGATTTTCTTTGTGTAAAACTATTAGACACGCATTTCTTTTATTTTTGTGAAAAAAAAACATTTTTTGGAGTTTTGGGGGATCAAAGATGACGTTTTCTGTTTCTTTACGAAAAACATATCTATTTACGAAAGCCAATACTTTTTGCGCAAGAAGTGAACCATGGTACAAATAGTTATTTTGTATTCTCCTGTTTCCAGACTAACTATTGGGACATAAATACTTATGGTTGACTATTGGCGCAAAGGTCAAAAAACATTCAAAATTCTAAAAAAAAAAAATGAATTTTTTTTTTTTTTTTTGACCTTTCAAATCTTCTTGCGCCAGAAATGAACCACAAAGGTATATATTTCAGTAAATACATACTAATAATAACTACTCAAATATACTACTGAATAAAATGATGGAAGAAGGATGAATTAGCAGGAAAAAGAATGACATCCTGATTGCAACAATGTATCGCGAAAAAATAAATTTTACCCGTGATTTGAAACAGATAAGAATAAATGATAATTTAAAAGAAACGTAATTCTATATAAGGACCGCCAGTTGATGATTTGATGGTTTTCTATCTTGTCATCGCTATAAACTATCAAATTATAGTCGAAATAATCAGCTAAATTAGCCACACATCAAAACATTGCCCTCCTTAGATAATTTGGAGAAGTGTTACGTTTTAGAGAAGTGCTCTTTGCTTCCAACTTCAAGGTGGTGAAGTGAAATTTTCGAAAATTCCATGTGTACTGGGTTCACTTAATCAGTTCACACCAAAAATCCGCTTTCTGGGATAATTTGGGGTATAGTTATGTTTGGAAACACGTCAATATTTTTACTTCCTTATATGAAGTATAAGAAAGTTATCGTAATCCCGATTTGCGAAGTGGATTTTGTATCTTGTATTGTTCAAAACCGAATGATCGTGGAATGATATAAATTTATATCTGACTGTCATGACGCGTAGTTGTAAATCTCCACTTTTGGTCTTGAGATAAGCTTCCCTTTTTAGAGATATCTACGAATTTAAACGACTTTTCGTGGCGTCTGTGTGTACGCGTGTGTGCATGTATGTATGTGTCTGTCTGTATCTTACATAACTCGAAAACGGTTGTATGTAGACCGTTTTCGAGTTATGCGAGATACACACACATACACTGCAAATTGGTATAAAAGTTTATTATAACATCTAGTTATGCACTTCGTTTTTTGGTCTTTCTGTGTTTTTCCGTTTTGAAAATATTTACAAAAATTAAATGATAAAAAATACAAAGATTTTGGACACATATGTGACCTACCGTCATACATTTTAAAAGAAGTAAATGATAGAGTCGGTAAAGATAGTGTTATGAAAGTTGTCTATATTTTGCATATAGAAAGTAGTTTGTAAAAATATAAGCAGGTTCTAGTCGAAGAATGAATTTTATTTAATGAATATTCAGGAACCAGTTGAATAAAGTTATTTTTTAACAACAAATAATCAACAAGTATTTTCAAAACCGCCATTCATAATACAGAAATCAAATAGAGTTACACTTGGCAGCAAAATTGTTCTCTCGCTAGCAATAATTCCTATATAAAAAGGGTATACTTAATAATGTTTGGTTAACTAAATCCTTGTAGAATCATGTTCTTAGACATGATTCAACAAGGATTTATTTAACAAAACAGTATTTAGAGTACTTTTTACATAGGAATTATTGCTAGTGCTCAAATAATTTTGCTGCCGTCTGTACACCACAAAGCAGGAATTTTCCTAATTCAGGGACAAAGATTAACTGCACAGTTCGAAGTCCAAATAGTATTTGAATTCATGAAGTCATGTCAGTGGTTTATAGAATTTTCCAGGTAGTTCTACGCTAGAAACAAATGAATTATTCAGGAAATTTTCAGAACTCGACTTCCATTAAACTTAGAGATTCCAAATTAGAGACCTAAACTTAGATATCATAAACTGCCACTTTTCACCGCATTTGGATACCAAATTGTTTAATTCGAAACTAACAAGGAAACATTCAAAAGGTGTCATGTTCAAAAAGTATAGAAAAAAAATATATGTGATTCTACTCTTCATAAAACACCAGAAAATGAAAAAAATATAGGCTGAAATTAATTACAGTGACCACAAAAAATTATCAAAATTAAGCATATTTGGCGATTTAGCGCTGTTAGGCGATACGTTTGCTAGCACCGAGATTATCGTATATGAACAGAACAGTGTTTTGATTTTCCGCCAAGTACTGAAAATCAATCGCCTAGCAGTGTGAAATCGCCAAATATCCTTAATTTTGATAATTTTTTGTGGTCGCTGTAATTAATTTCAGCCAATATTTTTTTCATTTTCTGGTGTTTTATAAAGAGTAGAATCACATATATTTTTTTCAATATTTTTTGAAGATGACACCTTTTGAATGTTTCCTTGTAAGTTAAACACATATTTAACACAAAGTGTATAGCCGCATTACATAAATGTTGAAGAAGTTACCATAGACGCATTGTTGCAATTGTGACGTCATTTTTTTACGATATCATCCTTCCTTCATTATTTTGTTCATTCTTCCAAATCAAGGATAAAATTTTATTTATTTATTTTATTTGAACATACTTTTGTAACTATGACACTATTTTTAACCAGGGTTGGGTTTTTGACGTCAAAAAGTGGTTTTTGACGACAAAAAGTGGTATTTGACATGACAAAGGTTTAAACATGGTTTAAACCGTCAAAAACCTGTCAAAAACCTGTATTATCAAAATTCAACATCTATAAATAAGCTAAAATCTGGTTAGAAATAGGATTTAGTAATATTTGCCATATAGAAGTGAATATCTAAATATTATGCTGTTTGTAAATTAAACTAGTATGTTGTGGCCACCACAAGACTTTCTTCTATATTTTCCTATACATATTCAATCAGTAACAATATTAAAAAAAAAAAAAAAAAAAAAAAATACGATTTTTTTTTCTAAGGGTTTTTTTTTTTTTTGTAAAAATTAATACATATTCAATCACTAACAATATTTAAAAAAAAAAAAAAAAAAAAAAAAAAAAAAAATGCGAATTTTTCTCTAAGTTTTTTTTTTTTTTTTTTTTTTTTTTTTGGTTAAAAGTAAAAAAAAAAATCGATAACTTTTAAATTATCACAGATTTATAGTTCAACCATTCGTTTTAAAGAAGTCTTTCGAATGATACCCATCTTCAAAATTTACCCCCCCCCCCAGGGGGGGAAGCGATGCCCCCCATGCACAAAATTTTTTTCCTAGTTACGTACTACTATTATCAATAATTCATATTAATTTTACAATCACAAGTGTAAAATAACTCTTATTATGCACATTTATACGAATTTTTGTCCTATTCTGCCATGTTAAAAATTTAGATAAAATGCTATCACAGCGCCTCCTCTTGAGCTATTGATCCCCAAATATAATCAGCACCAGTTTATGTCGGGGACCAACTAAATACCAAGTTTGGTAAAATTTCGTTTAAAAAAAAAAAAAAAAAATACGATTTTTTTTTCTAAGTTTTTTTTTTTGTTAAAAGTAAAAAAAATCGATAACTTTGTTTTAAATTATCACAGATTTATAGTTCAAACATTCGTTTTAAAGGTATTGACGAGATCTTTCGAATGATACCCATCTTCAAAATTTACCCCCAATGCACAAATTTTTTTTCCTAGTTAACTACTACTATTATCAATAATTCATATTAATTTTACAATCACAAGTTTAAAACTAGTATGTTGTGGCCACCACAAGACTTTCTTCTATATTTACCTATACATATTCAATCAGTAACAATATTAAAAAAAAAAAAAAAAAAAGTACGATTTTTTTTTTTTTTTTTTTTTTTTTTTTTTTTTTTGTTAAAAGTGAAAAAAATCGATAACTTTGTTTTAAATTATCACAGATTTATAGTTCAACCATTCGTTTTAAAGGTATTGACGAGACCTTTCGAAAGATACCCATCTTGAAAATTTATCCCCCCCGGGGGGGAACTTCCCCCCCAGGGGGGGAAGCGATGCCCCCCCATGCAGAAATTTTTTTTCCTAGTTACATACTACTATTATCAATAATTCATATTAATTTTACAATCACAAGTTTAAAACAACTCTAATTATGCACATTTATACGAATTTTTGTCCTATGCTGCCATGTTAAAAATTTAGATAAAATGCTATCACAGCGCCACCTGTTGAGCTATTGATCCCCAAACATAATCAGCTCCAGTTTATGTCGGGGACCAACTAAATACCAAGTTTGGTTAAATTTCGTTTAAAAAAAAAAAAAAAAAAAAAAAAAAAAAAATTGCGATTTTTTTTCTAAGTTTAGTTTTGTTAAAACTAAAAAAAATCGATAACTTTGGTTTAAATTATCACAGATTTATCGTTCAACCATTCGTTTTAAAGGTATTGACGAGATCTTTCGAAAGATACCCATCTTGAAATTTTGCCCCCCCGGGTGGGAACTTCCCCCCCCGGTGGGGGGGCAACCGATGCCCCCACATGCACAAAAATTTTTTCCTAGTTAACTACTACTATTATCAACCTGATCTTTCGAAAGATACCCAATGTGAAAATTTACCCCCCCTGGGGGGGTATTTTTCCCCTAGGGGGGGGGAAGCGATGCCCCCCCATGCAGAAAATTTTTTTCCTAGTTGCATACTACTATTATCAATAATTCATATTAATTTTACAATCACAAGTTTAAAACAACTCTAATTATGCACATTTATACGAATTTTTGTCCTATGCTGCCATGTTAAAAATTTAGATAAAATGCTATCACAGCGCCACCTGTTGAGCTATTGATCCCCAAACATAATCAGCACCAGTTTATGTCGGGGACCAACTAAATACCAAGTTTGGTTAAATTTCGTCAAAAAAAAAAAAAAAAAAAATTGCGATATTTTTCTAAGTTTTTTTTTGTTAAAAGTAAAAAAAATCGATAACTTTGGTTTAAATTATCACAGATTTATCGTTCAACCATTCGTTTTAAAGGTATTGACGAGATCTTTCGAAAGATACCCATCTTGAAATTTTGCCCCCCCGGGTGGGAACTTCCCCCCCCGGTGGGGGGGCAACCGATGCCCCCACATGCACAAAAATTTTTTCCAAGTTAACTACTACTATTATCAACGAGACCTTTCGAAAGATACCCATCTTGAAAATTTACTTCCCCGGGGGGGGATTTTCCCCCCCAGGGGGGGAACCGATGCCCCCCCATGCACAAAATTTTTTTCCTAGCTAACTACTACTATTATCAATAAATCCTATTAATTTTACAATCACAAGTGTAAAATAACTCTCTTTATGCCCATTTATACGGAATTTTGTCCTATGCTGCCATGTTAAAAATTTGCATAAAATGCGATCACAACGCCACCTATTGAGCGATTGATCCCAAAATCTAATCAGCACCAGTTTATGTCAGGGTGCAACTAAATACCAAGTTTGGTTAAGTTTCATTCATTGGTTCGTGAGATACAGCGTCCACAAAAAAATGATACAGACAGACAGACAGACAGACAGACAGACAGACAGACAGACAGACAGACAGACATTTTTTAAAAACTATTAATTCGTGTTCTCCATATCCCAAAACATGTAAATCCATCGAAAAATGGACTTCGAAAATTTTCGCGAATCCAATACTTTCTCTATATTACATATAGAAGAAAGTAATAACTCTCATTATGCCCATTTATACGGAATTTTGTCCTATGCTGCCATGTTAAAAATTTGCATAAAATGCGATCACAGTGCCACCTGTTGAGCTATTGATCCCGAAATCTAATGGGCACCAGTTCATGTCAGGGTGCAACTAAATACCAAGTTTGGTTAAATTTCATTCATTGGTTCGTGAGATACAGCGTCCACAAAAAAATGATACAGACAGACAGACACACAGACAGACAGACAGACGCACAGACAGACATTTTTTAAAAACTATCAATTCGTGTTCAGGACATCCCAAAACGTGTAGATCCGTCAAAAAACGGAGGTCGAAAAATTTCGCGAATCCAATACTTTCTCTATATTACATATAGAAGAAAGTAAAAATCTGAAAACAATTTGTTGATAATTTATAAAAAATTAGGTAAATATACTGGTTTATAATCTAAGAAATATATACAAAGTATGCATACAGTTATATTTTGTATGTTTATGTTTATTTATATTAATATTTATGAAATTCTAAAATTTTCCGAAGTTACTCATGAATTTTTACATAAGACATGAAAACACAGGAATACTGGATTTTTTTTTTTTTCTTTAAGTAATATATGTGGGCAGTAAATTAATATGAATTTGAAAATAATTATATTTATAATCTACATTTATTATACTTATCATTTATTAATGAATTTTTATCTGTTTATTATTATTATTGATTGTATAAATATTTGTACCTGTTTATAGCTTGGACTATTGGTGTTCGGTGTTTTTTGAGTAAGGCTGATTGACTACTCTAGTATCTTAGGCCTAAGGGGTATTGCCCTCCGTGTGGGTCTGTCTACAGGATCCTAGTCCGTATTTATACAAGTTTCGGAGAAAAACATGAAAAACTCTGAATGGCTAGGCCAGCGAGTGTGCCCTGGGATCAAACCCTACACCTCACGTTTTCCAGCTTTGAGCGTAGTACCACTTGGCTGCTGGTGGGCCCTACAGCTTAGACTAATAATTTTTAAAAAAATCTGTACGGGTAAATATTACATTTATTACAATTTATACGTCCAGAAAGCATTCATATTTCTCGTGTTTCACGGTAATTATATGAATTTCAGACACAATTCAAGCTTTTTTAACATTCAGAATTATTACTTTTTCTTAAAAACTTGCAATATCAGCAGTCATTAAGAAAAAAAAAGTTATATTTTTCTATAAAATATTTAAATACAAAATATTAGGCTATGCATTTTTATTTTACTGGTTAAATACATAATACTAAAAGCACAATACTAAAAGAATTGAACTATACAATGTTGTATTGCAAATAAAATGATTTGTCAATCAAAATGATCTATCAATGATATATAAATCATAAATTTTTAGAAGCCTAAAGTTTTGTTTTTATATTAATCAAAATGTTATAATGTTTCTCCAAAAACATTAATATGTATTATGTTTACCTTTTAAAACATACTGATAAATAATATCTTATTGAAAACAACTATATTTTTAAAGTATCGCATAACTAAGTTTAACATGTGCTATATCAAGCATAGTTATAAATAAATTTCATAATAATATATAAAAGTATCACAGTATATTTTGAATGAACATAGAAATAATTCATAGTAAAATTTTAAAAGCCTAAAGTTTTGTTTTTGATATTAATCAAAATGTTGTAACAATGTGTTTTTCAAAGAACATCATTCTATTTACTTTTCAAAAAATCCTTATGAACTATATTTTATTAAGCTAATTTTTCATACGACAATTAAATTATAAATATAGGTTTTTGACAGTTTTTGACATTTTTGACAAGGTGGTTTTTGACATGACAGTTTTAACCATGGTTTAAACCGTCAAAAACTGTCACGTGTCAAAAACCTGCCAACCCAGTTTTTAACGTTATCCATGTGAAACTTGGATTTTTATAATTAAGAAGGTATTATGTTTAGATAGAAATTCAGTTAATTGAAGAATTTCGGTGTAATAATTTTATATGCAGTAGTAATCAGTATTGAAATAAATTGATGAAAGCTATTTAGTGTGTGCCACAACATACAAAGTATAGAGCCGCATTGCATAAAAAATAAGTAAGTTACCATAGGTTTGTGAATTGATCTTGTTTCTACTTTACTTAACGGCCCTCTTCACTTACCGTCGCCGGAAGCCCGAGCCAATGTTATTCTATGGGGAAATTTTCTTTACAAATAACTTATTAACTAATACATATTTTTATATTCTATTTTCACATTCAGAAAATTTCCAACTGCTAAATTGACGGATCTTTTCTAAAAATGTATTTTTTTTTTTTTTTTTTTTTTTTTTAAATTTTTAGTATTTTATTTTGAAATTGTAAAATGAAAAAATTTCACATATTGAAAATTCGTATTTTGTAGCTTCAAAATAAAATATAAAAAATTAAAAATATATTTTTTAAAAGGTCCGTCAATTTAACAGCTGGGAATTTTCAGAATGTGAAAATAGAATTAAAAAATACGTATTAGTCAATAAGTTATTTGTAAAGAAAAATTTCCCATAGAATAACATTAGTTTCAGCTTCCGACGGCGGTGAGTGAAGCGGGCCCTTAAGGCTTCTTTTTCCACTCATACCTGTTCACTTTTGGCGTAAGCAGTAAATGACATTCAAAGTCATGCAATTTTTGGTTTTTTGCAATTTCAAAGTCAAATATTTTTTTGCGCCAGAAGTCAACCACACAAATTTTACTATTTTGGGGTAGATATTATCAGTATGTATTTACTGAAATATATACTTTTGTGGTTCACTTCTGACGATAGAAGATTTGGAGGGTAAAAAAAAATGCATTTATTTAGAATTTTGAATGACCTTTGACCTTTGTGCCAAGAGTAAACCGTTATGTCCAAGTTACAGTACCAAGAGTATTAATGTCCCAATAGTTAGTATGGAAAGAGGAGAGTACAAAATAACTATCAATACCATGATTCACTTCTGAGGCAAAAAGTATTGGCTTTCGTAAGTAGGTATGTTTTTCGTAAAATAAAAACAGAGGACTTCGATATAACTTCAGTATAACCCCACAGCTGAATTTGGCGATTTTTCTTTGGCGCCGTTTTGAACGATAACGATGTCGTTCTGGACTGTTTGCGGTATAATATGGCAGCCTATATGTTGATTATTTTGGATTTATGATTTTATGTTTTATGATTTAGATTATGATTTTATGATTTATGATTTATGATTTTTAGATTTATGATTTAGCCATAATCGCCAAAAAAAAAAAGAAAAAAAATCGCCAAATATCGTTGTGGGGTTATACTAAAGTTGTTCCAAGACTTCATCTTTAATCCTCCAAAACTCCAAGAACATTTTTTTTTTCGAAAAAAAAAATGCGTGTCTAATAATTTTACATAAAGAACATATCCTGAAAATTTCAATAAAATCAAAAATGTCAACTATCCAAGTCTGCCCGTTTCTTAAAAAAATGGCTCTTAACAATATGACCAGACATATCTAGACAAATAGATATAATTCAAAAAAAAAAAAAAAAAAAGAAAAGAAAGAAAGAAAGAAAAGGAACAAGAACAAAAGAAATGAAATATGAATTGACATGAAAGATTTACAATTGGAAAATCTGAAATGGCTGCATCATAAACATTTTTTAAGTACCTATTACTTATCATGAACATTATGTTTCTTCGTGTAATTGCATCTTGAAGAGATTACATAATTTTAAATAGATAGATATTTTATAAATAACCCTAGATTCCTTTTAAAATCAAATGCATTTTTTTTTTTTGTTTATTACGTAATATATTTTTAGAAATTAATATGTTTCCAATTCAGTATATAACAAAAATAAATAAATAAATAAAATAAATCATACATTTTGTTCAAAAATAATATCTGAAAAAAATTATCTTAAAATAATAATAGTTAAATACAGATCTCACAAGATAAATGAAAACCTTCAAAATACTTATGTATTGTTAACTTCCTTATGTAATTTTCATTTTGCTATAATTATCTATTCTCGTATTATTATTTACATTTATTAAATAGTTCACTAGTAATAAGTACACTTAAAATTACAATTAATAAAATTATTCGTAAACTACAGCAAAACTGAGATATTAACATTGCTGAAAATTAATAACTACATAATTAATATTTATTATATCTTACTTTAGTTATATTATAAGCCTTCTTAATCGTTTCATTATTCGATAAACAAATGTTCGAGAACTTTCAGATAATTTCGGATATCGCCTTCCTAATTCCCGAACAATTTCTGCATTACCTTTATTACACATAGAATAAATCGTTGCTAATTCAAATAACTCTTCATTTATTAAAAATACCATAATGCACAACCTGATATGTTCTAAATTCGACAGTGTAGATTTAAACATAACGCCATTGAAAGCCGAAAAGTTTGTAATATTTCTTTTAATAAAAATAAGTTTTGTTGAGTTGTAGTGAAAAGAATAATAATAACGGGAATAAATAAGTGAATTAAAAGCAAAATCGTCTGCATTTCATTATGAAGTTTATAAGTATGGACAATATTCCTGTGACGTCACCGTAGGTAAAATCGCCGAACACGTGGCCGATATTTTGTAAACAAATTAGATTCAAGATGCCATTTTATTGTTACGCATAACATTTTCCTAAATATTTCTGCAGTGAAACTTAAAAAGAGAAATGTAAACAACTGAATCGAATGATAAAGTTAAGACTATTCCATATCGTAAAATTGCAGAACATTTTATGTATACACACACATACACATATATATATAATGAATAAAAGATTAATAAGAACATTTTATACACACACACACATATATATATACATATCAAAGCTTAAATAATTAGAATTTCAATCACTTTAATAAAGGAATTTATTAAATGGAACAGCCATTTAAATTTGTTAACATCGCTACAGTTCACATGGCAACTTTTAATATTACATATGTTGATTAATATTAAAGTATATTACTAAAACTGGATTAAAAACAAAACAAAGGTATCAATATATCACTCTTACTTCAATTTCATATAATCTGTAACTCTTATAAATAATATTGCAAGATAAAAATTTGCAAGCCACAATGCTTTGGTAAGGTAGAGTTGAGGATTGTTTCCCTACCCAGCTGATATTCTTGTAGCCTCGAACCCAAAGCGGTAATATGGTCCATTATTTTATTACATATATTTCTCAAGGGACCATATTCCTCCTTTGGGTTCGAGACTATAAAAAATCAGCTGTTTTCGGTAAACAGTTCTCAACTCTACCATAGCAAAGCATTGTGGCTTGCAAATTTTTATCTTGCAATATTATTTCTAAGAGTTACAGATTATATGAAATTGAAGTAAGAGGGATATAGTGATAACTTTGTTTTGTTTTTAATCCCGTTTTAGTAATATACTTTAATATTAATCAACATATGTAATATTAAAAGTTGCCGTGTGAACTGTGGCGATGCTAACAAATTTAAATGGATGTTCCATTTAGTAAATTCCTTTATTAAAGTGATTGAAATTCTATTTATTTAAGCTTTGATGTCTATATATATGTGTGTGTGTATAAAATGTTCTTATTAATCTTTTTTCCATTATATATATGTATGTATGTGTGTGTGTATACATAAAATGTTCTGCAATTTTACGATATGGAATAGTCTTAACTTTATCATTCGATTCAGTTGTTTACATTTCACTTTTGTTCTTGTTTGAACATTATTATTAAGTTTCATTGCAGAAATATTTAGGAAAATGTTATACGTAACAATAAAATGTCATCTTGAATCTAATTTGTTTACAAAATATCGGCCATGTGTTCGGCGATTTTACCTACGGTGACGTCACAGGAATATTGTCCAGTGGCTAAAATCGTCTCTGAGTTAATTTAATAGTGTGTTGTTTCAAAGGGAAAAAAATAATTATTAAAAAATAAATGACATGCTTGCATCTCATCTATTTACTATTCATTTAAAATTTTTCAAATGAAAAATATCAAGCTTGACATTAACAATAAATAAATAAAAACATAAATAAATAAATAAATAAGTTAACTGAAAAAATGCATAACTCGTTCGCTAATCTACATTAAAAACATAAAAGATATTTTAATGTAAATCTTACCGAGAATTTTATCTTTTTATTCTATGATACAGATTTAAATTTCTTTTTAGTAGGTTACATTGCAGAGTGTTCAATATTAAACTAAGTATAACTGACTCAGATAAAAATATCCAGTTTTTTGTAATGATATTGTTACGTTAAAAATTAAAACCTTCTATCGGACAAAATGTGCCTAGAGGGATCGTACAAAAAATTTAAAAAGTCTTTTTATTTGAAAAAATTTTGCAGCATACATTACCCACTTAAGTCTATTATAGGTAAACTAGCAAAGCCCCGTTTCGGGATCGAACAGAATTCCGAATGCGGGAAAAATTTCAAAATCAAACTCGAAATGTACAAAACTCGGCCTGACGCTGCCTGCGCGCCAATAGAGCAAAGTTTGTTAACGAAACCATTTTTTAATTCATGAAATCATTGAAGGTAGTGAATCAACGAAGGCTTTTCTCGCTTCGCTGGTCACTATATTTAAAGGAAACTCTTTTTTATATCGCTTTACAAACAAAAATAAAATTTAAAGAGATCATAAAATTGCTTTAAAGCCCGCTTTGGTTTCCAGTTCGTTTATATATTTCTTTTTTATTCTTTTCTTTTCGTTTTCCTTTCCTTTCCTTATTTACTGAATTCGATTCTTTGTTTTACAATATCACGTGATTGAGCAGACGACTATTTTATTTATTTAACGTTTATTTATATTTCCATTAATTTTTAGACCTCTCGTGCAACTTTATCTAAATTGTATTTTTACTCAATTTTTATTTTTTATGTGCATGAGTAAAATATTTTACAATTTTTTATTTTGTGCGTGAAAGCATATTCCATTTTATGTTTGAAGAAAAAAAAAGTAGTTTTTTTTTTTTCTTTTTAGCAACAATTAAAATTTTAAATGTCCACATTTAAAGCTTTTAGGAGGTTATTATTTTCCCATTTTAATTAATTTTAAAAAATCTAATCAAAATTTCGTTACAAATAAGGTACCAAATGAAAGGGACATTTTTTCTGAATCCGTCGGTTTATTTAACTTATCGATCGGGCAATTAGATTTTTTTTTTCATGTACGAAAAGCTGGTGGCAACAACACAGACAAATAGAAGAAAATCTCTCTTAGCCAATCAGCTTGCGTCCAGCCACAGACTTACAGGGAAAAAATGTCTTAGCCATGTATATATATAGAGAGATAATTAAATTACGTTTTAAGCTTTTTGAGCCCCCCCCCCCCCCGTATTATAATAAAGTTTTTTTTTTTTTTTTAAACCTCAAAAAACATACATTTAATGCTTTAGTATTACTTTTTTATCACAAGTTTTCTAACAGTAATTTGTAATGAGAAAGTTTTTTTATATTTTTTTAAGAAATTCTTTTTTGTTTTTTGTAATAAACGAAAATTAAAGAATTTTACGGGCACGTTATGGATAGCATTACTGAAATATTACTTATAAAATTCTTTTACAGACGAAATTTCTTTTTACAATTCATAAGCAAATATTTATAATATCACTTACGCTTTGGTCGCAGATATGCAATGTATTTTTTAAATGTTTTTCGACAACTTTTATATATCCTAGCAGAATTTCATAACAACATAAATTGCCCAGAACTTGAGAAACATTCAATTTGAAAAGTTTCTCAAAGTACAAGTTTAATGCTCTTGGAGATTGAACTCAATAGTAATAAATTTTGATTGTGATTTTATATCTTCATATCGATGAAAGTGGAATTACACGCTGATGTTTGTAATCAACGTGAGATTCAAACTTAAGACGTGAAGTATTGAGACTGGTTTTAGAATGTTTCTTGAAATTTCCTTTGTTTCAAAATTTCTCTCTTTTGATGTTTATTGTACTGGTGTATACGTTTGATTTTATGAGTTTTCAAAGAATCCGTATTACTATCACTTAATATTATATATCATCAATAATTTTCTGTTGTCATAAATTGTAGGTATATTTGCTTATTTGTCTAGGTTTAAAACAGATCAAATGTACAAGAAACATACAAGATAAATTTAAGTATATTGCGTATCTGATACTCAGAAAATGTTTTATTATAACAAATTAAAACGATTATCTTGTGCTTCTTTACAGGTGGAGTTTTAAGGTTTTAAGTATAAATTTTGAGATATTAATTTAATTTAGAATTTTTTATTATTAATTTGAATTTAGATACACTCAATATTATGTCTCCCGATCACTAATAACGACGAATCCCAGATAGTCTGCAAAGCTCTAGTGCAACGTTAGATAAACTCAACTACATAGCAAATAATTTATTGCAGATGTCATAAAAACATACCGTCTTAATCACGTAATTAATGACTCATGGACTTCTTGAAGGTGTAGGGATTAAGATCAATCGACCATGGGTAGTGCTACTGGATGCATTGCACTCCGAGGGGGCGTTTTTAAAGAGTCTTAGTATAATTCGCATTTCGAATTATCGAAACTCGAGTTTCAAAGAAAGTTACAGTAAACTTTAAATGGTTAGGTCAACGATCGGGATCTGGTTTCAAACCTAGTAATTTTCGTCAATCAACATCGGCTAGTGATTTAATCGGCATTCTATTTTTATAGTTCGTGTTACAATTTAATTTTTAAATATACTTCTTTTTCATTTCCTACTATTAGTTCACACTTTCCCTATATATATCTTGTACAAATCTTGCAATCGATTTTTAACTAACTTCTCGACTAGCTAGAAATTTGAAACTTTCAGGGTTGCTCAGAACACGCTGACAACATAATACTTCGAAGTCCGATTTTTTAATTTTTTATTAGTTTTCTTATAATTAATTAAAATATGAAAATAATAACATCCTAATAGCGTTAAAATAGCCATTAAAATATTAGCTATAATTTAATTGTTGTCAAAAGAAAATTACGAGTTCATTTTCTTTCGACATAAAAATAAATACATTTAATTAAACGTGAACATTAAAATTGATAAGAGCTCTATGATTCATCAGAAAATTTAAAACATGGTATATAATTTTTTTTTCTTATAATTATTTTTATTTCATTTTTCACGCGCGCTTTTTATTTACTAATTCAAAATTATATATATATATATATATATAAAAAAAAAAAAAAAAAAAAAAAAAAAAAAAAACTTTTTAGATAGTGTTTGTAAGTAGGAATTGACTTTGAAAATTTTTCTTTTATATTACTTGTTTCTTTTTTCATCATTATTCAGTAAATAATAAAGGGACGTAAGTTATATCTGAAAATAACATAATGATTGCTGCAACTATTAAAAGCATATATAGACGATAAAATATTAGATTATGACAGTATAAAATTCATTTTTATAAGCTTTTTCTTTCAGTTAAGTTTGGCTTATGATTTTTAGTTTCAACTTTACTTAATTCTTAACTATAAGCTCTTAAAACATTTCACAATTTTTTATATAGAGACAAAAGTATTTACCTTATGCATATTTAATACAAAAATATTTTCAAACGTCGTACATAAGATACACATTCTCATGCATAGTCTCTTAGACATAACTAACATATTTAAGTGCAATTGTATTCATAAAAATATGTAGTTTGGATTAATATTTTTAACATATTTTTTTAATTAATATTAATTAAGACTGAAAAGATAATTTTCACTTCCATAATAATACTTACAATTTCCGCCTAAGAGAACCTAACTTAAGCCTGAAATTTTATTGAAAAAACGTATTTTTCAATGCATGTATTTGTCATGGTTTAATAATTTAAACTCATGGCGAGAACATTTACATTCTATAAAAATGAGTATGGTAAGTTATATATATATATATAATTAGGTAATTAAATAAATATTCGTTTCAAACCTTTCTCGAATTAAGAAATACAAAAGTACACTAAACAAAAATTCAAAATATGTTTTATTTGTATGTCACTGCACAGTTAACCTAATTGAATTTCCTTCGTAAGATTTTTCTTTCTTTCTCTCTCTACTTTTTTTTTTTTTTTTTTGTGATTAATATAATTTAAAAATTCATACATTTTATAAATAATTTCAATATTATCTTTGTGGGTAACATACTCACAAAGAATGACCCGATTTTTAACCGTATGTATTTTTTAAATTTTATTTATTTATTTATCTACTTACTTATTATTATTATTATTTATTTATTTACTTATTTATTATTATTATTATTTATTTATTTATTTTATTTCATTTTTTTAAGAAACTTAGATTAAAGTGCAAAACACTCACAAAGAAAAAAAAAATATTTATCAAATGTATTATACGATAAAAATACAATTTTTTTAAAATTAAAATCACACAATCAACTGTGGAAGAAAATCATATGCGGAAGAAAATATATGATATTCTTCCACAGTTGATTGTGTGATTTTAATAAGAAAAAATTGTATTTCTTTCTCCCATTGTTTAATGGTGTTTTCCATTACCTGCGGTTTATTTCTGTTGAGCTATCTAAATGATAGACCAGATTGTTTCTGCCTAATGGTTGTCTCAGTGAGTAATGTGCATCGGTTGTCGGCCTGGATAGCTCAATTGGTAGAGCCTTGACCTTGTAAGTCAAAGGTCCGGAGTTCTACTCCCGGTCCAGGCATTATTTTCAATCAGTCGGAAAAATAAAATTTCAAATTATACGATAGGTTAGTAAATCCCATACTTTCTGGAAGATAATCATATTGACAGATGGCATTGCTTCTAATTACCTCTGTCTGGGGTCTTCAATGCATGTCGGTAACAGTAAATCGTCGTTAACATAATGTCATACATAAAACTTCAATACAGTCGGTAACAAATGTGTCCGAACACTAGCAAAAATTCCTATGTAAAAAAAATACACTTCATACGCTTTTGTTAAATAAATCCTTGTCGAATCCTGTTCTTAGTCAGAGCAAGAGCATGATTCGATAAGGATTTATTTAACAAAACCGTATGAAGTGTACTTTTTCTACATAGGAATTTTTGCTAGTGTTCGGACACTTTTGTTACCGACTGTACTTCGTGAATATTTTGCATTTTTTTTCCATTACATTTCTGTCTTCCCATTAACAAATATCACGGTTGAATATCAGGAATTCTTTTTTATGCACCACGTGATGATTTAGATAACTTCAAAGTTGCTAATAGCTGTAGATTATTTTTCCATCTATTTCGTTTTACTTTCTTATTACGCTTACTCATTATAAAATATTCATAGAGTTCTGAAGAAATAAGAAATATATATATTTACACACATAAAAGTTATTTTACAATAATAAAAAATAATAATCTGGTGTGTCACTCACACGACTTTCTCTTACCCTGAAATTTAATACTATAAATACAGGTTGCAGATTAAGAGGTAGGATAACGAGTACTCTTATGTAAACCTGTGTTAAACAATTCAAATTAGGCTTCGAAAGAGATTTATATGAAAATTAGTTCCGTGTGAAGGGGGCTACCGTCTCACTCAACCCCCCGTTTCATTAATGCACCTACATTTCTATAGAATTTAATTCGGTTAATAAAAAATAATTCTGTTTTTAAAAAATAATTTATTAAAATTATTATTTAAAAAAATTATCTTTTATGATAATGCAGACGATTTCCATATTAGAGAAGCAGTATAACACTAAATATAAAAAAAAGAAAAAGAAAAAAGTTGAATTAATTCACAATATTACGTTTAAAAAAAAATAATATATATATATATATATATAATATATATTGTTAAAAATGAAGAAAATTGATAACTTTATTTTGAATTATCGCAGACCGATGGTTCAGCTATTCGTTTTAAAGGTATTGGCGAGCTCTTTCGAAAGATACACATGACAATTTACTCCCCTCGATTGGAGACTTCCCCCACCCCAGGGGGGGAGACGGGCTCCTACATACATAATTTTTGTTTCGCAGTTGACTATCTCTATTAGAAAAAATATATATTCGTTTCATTTGGTTTAGTGCAGTCTATAGATGTTAAACTCTACTTACCTGTAATTTACCCCCATAGACGTAATGTATTTGAATACTTTTGAGTGTCCCTTTGTACACGAACCATTTGCTTCATCTCAACGAAAAGCTTTCTGTAGCATCCCTATATGGTACACATTTAGAATACCGAGTTTGGAATTTCTGCTACGATTTGTTCTTGAGATATGCTGATAACAGACACACAAACACACAGACCATTCTTTAAAAACATGATTTTCGTATTCAGGGGACCTTAGAACATGCAAATATAACAAAAACTCACGTTATTTTATTATTTTATATAAACTACAGGGAGATTATAAAAAACTTTCCTTATACATACCTCCTCTAATGAAGATACCATTAAAGAAAGTAACTTTTACATTCTGAGAGAAGAATATGATGCGTAATAGTCTAAATTTGACAGTTACAGTTATAGTGACCAATTTTTGCGAAATTTTCAAATAGTAATTTTTTTTTTCAATCGCATAGTAATTTTTAGAATTAAAAACAATAAATGGTGCTGTCCCATGATTTTAGTTGGAGAAACTATGTTTTAACACGCAAACGAATCAAGAACAATGAACAAAGGGGAAGGGAACAAAAAATTTACACACAAATATATATATATATATATATATATAAATCAAATGTTATGTCAAAATTCACAATTACCTCGACTGATTAAATTTTACCGTCAAGCGTTTCGTACCTGCATTCTGTAGTTTAACATAACCGTTGTAGAATGTTTCGTCGCCTGTGAAACAACCAACGTCAAAAATGCTAAATCCGATTTTTTTTTTTTTTTTTTTTCAGTGATTTATTTGTTTTTATTTTCTATGATTATAGCACTTCTACTTTCTGAACTATGAAAAAATATGACTATGAAATTTTGGTGTACTTAGTTTCGGACACGTAACGTCCAAACACTTCATTCAATTGAACTCATAGTTTGTGGGTATGTTATAAATGCAGTTGTTCATGAGTGTAGTACTTATAGTTCTTTTCAGGCACACACATACAAAAAAAAAATCATTATAGCCAATGGACTCAATATAATTTAAGTGCGATAGCATCTAAACTATACATTTCATAAATATGAAATCAGGTAAGCATGTTATAAATCGTTGTAGCAAGAACTATACATTTTGCATGAGCATAGGAAATTTTTCACATGGATACAATGTTGAATATTTGTACATTGGAGTTTAAGGACTCAAAACAACTTTGAAGGACGTTTTAGTAACGTTAAATTATTTAAAACAGATAAAAACGTATATGTATATATAACAGTGAGTGACCAAATTATTAGATCTCTTTTTTTTTTCAATTACCTAAAATAATATTTGACGAAATGGCCTGAAACTACGTACATGCAAATAATATCTAAAAACTTATATTTTCCACTACGATTTAGTCCAGAGTTCAATTAGGGGAACAACCATAAATTGCAGAAGAGCGAAAATACTTTGGATCCTCCTGTATCACAAAAAAGCTACAAATGACTTGTAACTTTAAACACATTGTTGCACATACTATATACAACATTTGTATGTTTTGGTGCGGTAATTGCGCAATTCTTTAGGCATATATATATATATATTTAAAAAGTTGAAAAAAAAAAATATATATATATATATATATATATATATATATATATATATATATATTTTTTTTTTTTTTTTTTTTTTTTTTTTTTCAAAAATTACTAACTTTTTTGACAAGTATTTTGCTTATAACTAGAATGGATTTCCATGAAATTTTACAAAACTTGCTGAAAAATTGACAAAACATTAGAAAAAAAATTATTCTGAAGCATAAAATTCACGCGTGTAATATTAGTTGAGATATGAATTTTTTTAGTACATATTATTTTACTCGAAAGATAGAAAAAATTTTAATGCATAGGTTGAAAGCTATATATATTGAGCAACTTTTTCAAAAGTTCATTTGAAAGAGTAAAAATATTTTCAGATTTGAAATTTCATAAGGGGCTTTACACCTGCTGCGTATTTAATTTGAAGATCCAATTATTTCAATCACATTGCAAAAGTTCTTTTTTGTGAAAAACCCCTTATGAACTCAAAAATCTTAGTAAATAAATAAAAATAAATTAAAGTTACAAGCCTATAAGGATTTTTTAATTTTTTTTTTTTTTTTTTACATTAGTATAATTGTGAATATTATATAGATACATGTGCAAGTTAGTTTTTGTTTAAAGGAAACATTTAAATGTTTCCTTTGAAAGGAAACATTAGATTTCTTAGATTATTAAGATTTCTTTCTTTTCCTTTCTTAGTATTTTACCATTTTTTTATTAACTTCGATTCTTGTTTGTTTGTTTGTTTGTTTGTTTGTGTGTTTGTTTGTCAGGGACAAATCTTGCAATCGATTTTTAACTAACTTCCCGACTAGCTAGATATTTGAAATTTTCAGGACAGCTCACAACCCGGTGACAATACATTTTTCTAATAATTTTAGTCAACTATTTCAAGTCCCGCTGCCTTCGGCAGCGCTTATATGATTCGACAGAAAATTTATTTAACTAACTTCCCGACTAGCTAGACATTTGAAACTTTCAGAATAGTTCAGAACACGGTGAAAATGCATTTTCTTAATACATTTAGCCAACTGTTTCGGGTTCCTGCTGCCTTCGGCAGCGTTATCAGTACAAAGTTTGCAATCGATTTTTCACTAACTTTCCGACTAGATAGACATTTGAAACTTTCAGACAGCTCACAACACGGTGACAATACATTTTTCTAATAATTTTAGTCAACTATTTCAGGTCCCGCTGCCTTCGGCAACGCTTATACTATTCGACAGAACATTTATTTAACTAACTTCCCGACTAGCTAGACATTTGACATTTTCAGAATAGTTCAGAACACGGTGGAAATGCATTTTTTTAAATACCTTTAGCACACTGTTTCGGGTTCCTGCTGCCTTCGGCAGCGTTACCAGTACAAAGCTTGCAATCGATTTTTCACTAACTTCCCGACTAGCTAGATATTTGAAACTTTCACGATAGCTCAGAACACGGTGGCAATACATTTTTTTAATATTTTTAATCAACTGTTTCAGGTCCCTACTGCCTTCGGCAGCGTTCATATGATTCAACAGAAAATTTATTTAACTAACTTCCCGAGTAGCTAGACATTTGAAACTTTCGGAATAGTTCAGAATACGGTGAAAATGCTTTTTAAAAATATTTTTATCCAATTGCTTCGGGACCCTGCTGCCTTCGGCAGCGTTTCCAGTACAAAGCTTGCAATATACTTTTAACTACCGGCTAGATAGCCATTTGAAACTTTTATAATAGCTCAAAAGACGATAGCAAGGATTTTTTTTTAATACTTTTATCCAATTTCTTGGGTTCCGGCTGCCTTCAGTAGCGTTTATATGATTCAACAGAAAATTTAAAAACATGGTTTAAAAAAATTTTTTTATCTTATTATTATTTTACATAAGATACTAATTTCGAAGCATGTTGTAAGTTCTATATGCATGGTCTGTGTAACTATCTGTTTATGTTTTATTGCTTTGGGTTATAAAAGCTATCAATAGTAGTTCTTTCATACAATTACATTTTTTAAATATATTTTTGTGCATATCTATTCCTATGCATATTGTTTTTAAATTAAATGTTCAAACTACAAAGCGCATAAAATAAAATTGGTATCTGTATACGTCGCGGGGTGCATAAAATGCCCGCTATTTATCTGTGTCTATTTAAGCTTTATTTAAAAGAATTTGAGATTTATTATTAATATTAATATTATTAATATTATTTTACGTCTGTCGTAATTTGTTTTAAAATTTTCTATCATCAGTTTATATATCATCCCTATTCTCACCAAAGGGGAAGTCTTTTAAATGTTATTAAAAAATGGCGGAAGTCCATTATTTCTCTGAATCATAATGCAGTTGTTTTAAAGATACAGTTATGTAATTTTTCTATTTGCGTTGTTGAATGAAAAATAAAATGTTTCTAATTGGCCAAATGTGTCTAGGAGACTCTTATAAAAATTTTAAAAAGGCAAATTTATAAAAATAATGAAAAATATTTTTCATAACATTGTCTGATTTCCAATCTTATTTTCAACTTTTTTTTTTTTTTTTTTCCATTGTCCACTTTTCTCTAACATTAAAAAAAAAAAAAAAAAAAAAAAAAAAAACTAGTTGGCATAGGTGGACTCTGCTCAGTTCCCCATCATATTTATGTTCTCATAACTCTCTAGTGTGAGACATATTATAATCATGTTAAAAGAAATGAATTTGACCAAAGCTTGATACAGTGACAGAATGCAATCCCCGCCTAATAGGCTATCCACCGTTCACTTCGATATATTTACCTCATTTTAATCTATTAATTTATTTTATCAGGGTCGATTCCGTTGTTTAGTTTTCATGCTACTGTTTCCAATGCAATAATCCTCAAAATTCATATTTATATGAACAATTTTCAATTTCGATATGTTGATAGAATCATAAATTACGAATAATTTACGAAAATTTCCTATTAGAATATTTGTATTCAATCATGTTCAAACAAATATCATAAATGTAATTTTGAAGTTGTCTAATGTATTTATGATCCTCAAAATGGAAGTTTATGCTCAATTTTGCCATATTCTGACATGTTAAGTAAAGCGTAAATTCCAAATAACTTACGAATTTTTTTAATTGAAAAAATCATAGTCTATGATATTCATGCCAGTATCCTAAATAATATTTCGAAAGTGGTTTGACATCTTTACGATGAAAATATCCCTCAAGATTGACGTTTATGTGAGATTTTGCTCTATTCTGTCATGCTAAGAAATTCGTAAATTTCCAATAACTTACGAAATTTTAATATTCGAGAATTCATAGTCATTAATATTAATGCCAGTGTCCTAAATAATATTTCAAAAGTAGTCTGACATCTTTACGATGAAAATATCTCTCAAAATTGACGTTTATGTGAAATTTTGCCCTATACTGCCATGTTAAGAAATTCGTAAATTTCCAATAACTTGCGAAATTTTCAAAGTAGCATATTTATAGTTACTGATGTTCATTCCGGCATCAAAACGGATATTTTAAAACTGGTTTGACATTTTCACAGTAAAAAATTTCCATTTAATGCACGTTTAAGTGAATTTTTGTCCTATTCTCCCATGTTAAGAAAATCGTAAATTTCTCATAACTTACGAAGTTTTTTAGTTCGAATGTTGCAAATGAATAGGGTTCTTGCCAGTATCGAAAGTAATATTTTGAAACTGATCTGACCTCTCTGCGATCATTTGTTCGTGAGATATCGTGTACACAGACTAACATACTAACGGACTAACACACTAATGGACTAACACACTACCCTAACAGCACAAAATGTTTCACAAACGTAACAGTCATATAACATGGAAACATTGTAAATATTACAGTTACTTTCAGTTAGCTTTCCGATTACTTTCATAAACGTAGAAATGTCCGCGATCGTAACAAAAAAATCGGATACGTAATAGAAACGTTTCAATCACATAACAAAGAGGATATAGAAATGGGCGAATGTTTCAGAAAGGTATCAGAGAGCATATTAAAATGTGTTACGTTTTTGAAAGATTGTAAGCATTTTGAAACATAACTGAAACATTCTGTGCTGTATGGGTAACGAATTAACAAACTAACAGACATCCTACAGACGGACATCATACAAATTTTGTCATTTTCGGATGCCTCACACCTGAAAACGTATAAAAAAGTAAAAAAACCGAGGTCGAAATTTTTCACGATTACCTAAGTTCCCCATACATATAGTATGATAGGGAACTAGAAAAAAAAAAAAAAAAAAAAAAAAAAGGTGCATTTCAATTGTTTTTATACTCCCTGTATAGACGACTTGTCAGAATGACAAATCTGTAATAAGATTTATTGAAATTCAAAATACATTTTTAATCTTGGATTTTAAATAACTTTTTTTTTATGAACGCTGTTTTACCAATATATAGGTCAAATAAAACGTAAAATAAAGTTTCGCCTTAAAGAACGCATGAGTTATATTCAGAAACAAGAAACTAAATAATCGGCCATTGATAAGCATTGTTGGGAAAATAATCATAATTTCAACTTTAATTATATTAAAATAATCTGTCAGCCTAAGCATTTACATGAACTTGATTTTCTACAAGCTTTCCATATCTATAAAAATCATAAAAATGTCATTAATTGTGATTTTGCTATACCCCCTCTCTCGGATTGTTGGAAAAATTACATAAAATTCATATATTGTTTATTTTTATATAGCTTTCTTCATCTTAAATTCCTATTGGTTTACAACTCCAGTTTCCCAAATTCCTGTTTGTTGCTCCTCTGAATCTATAATCCGCTTCCCTACCTATATATATGAGCAATAATCCACTTCGTCATTTTGCACTGATAACGGTACGCTTTACGCCACCAAAATTGCAGTTTGCCATTAACAATTTTTTACATTGGCCTTCTAACGTTGTGTAAATATTGATATTTATGCAATATAGGTAGTTTTATCCCAGTTTTACGTTCCGTATATTTATCTATGACTTACGGTTTACACAGATAATGTAAAATAATAATAACATAGATTGATAAATCGTTTAGAAACATTAAAGTTATTAATAGATTAAATAATTTGAATTTGAATAGCAAGTAGTAAAATTAATTTTAATAAGTTAAGATACTATATACTTGTACAAAGTTAATAAATTTGCTATAAACGTGATAGCTGTTAAAAGTTGGAATATACCTATATATATATGTATATTTATAAACACAAAACGATTTTTCTATATACTCCATTATCACAACCTTTTTTTTTTTTTTTTTTTTTTTTTAACGTATGAATTACTTTTAGGCTTTTAATGAACGGTTTTTCGCATTTTTTCTACACATCTCGTCTCAATTTTACTGAAGAATCTATTGATAAACTTTAGGGCTTTTTTAAACACAAAATATTTCAAAAAATTCTCTGTTTACTAAGATTTTTTTTTTTTTTTTTTTTTTTTTTTCAGTCTGTCCGTGGCGTACTAAATAAAGTATGTCCAAAAGAATTTGATGAAAAATATTTTTCAAAAGAATGCTTTCTTTGGGGATAAAATATTAAAAGAGAAAATGAGTTTTATGTTTTTCTTTTGTGAAAGCGGTGAAATCCTGTCAATATTTAAAGTAACTTGAATTTTAAAACTCTAAATATCGTTACTACTTTTTTTATCCAGTAACTTGATGCGTAGACAAAATACCTCAAATTTTTGAAAAGATAAATTAATTACTTTTGATTAAATTTACATAAATATTGGAAAAATTTTCAAAAACCTCGCGAAATTTATATATATATATATATATATAAACTTTCAGTTCTCTACTTTTTAGATATTATTTTTATCAGTCAATGGTATTGTTAAATAATTTCAAATATATTTGCACGGTGCAAGACTGTATTACATATAAAATATATCTTTTCAATAAATTTAGGGTCATATGTTAGTATTAATTCTAAAGAATATTTAATTAAATTTGAAAAACTTGGTAAATATATAAAATTTTAATTCTTTTAAATTAAATCTTTTATCAGTTTTATATGTTTTGTGTTTTGTAAAATACATTACTAATAGTCATTTTGGATATTAGTGTACAGTGTTGTATAAAGTAATAAATAAAATTTTAACATATTATATAAAAAAAATTGTAACGAAGTTTAACAAAAAATATGTCAACATTATGTTTAGCTGTCAAATTTTAATTCAATTATCGAAAAAATTTAATAAAATTTTTTATTTACTTCTGTAATAGTTTTTCACTGATTGAATAAAATAGCAAATTCGATTAAAAGTTTTGTGGTTGCTAAAAAGCGTAAGATTCAACAACTATGCATTATGTAGTTTGTATTATTATTTTTTTTTTTTTCTAAAAATATTCGTTCATCAGTCTTCATCCTAGAAAAATATTCATTCTAGTTATCATCCAAAACTTATCTTATTAATATTAAGATAATATTTTAGTATTAATTCTAAAGAATATTTAATTGAATTTAAAATACTTGGTGAATATATAAAATTTATTTTTATTTTTTTGCAATTTCAGTAATTTATCTGCTTTATATATTTTGTGCTTTTAAAATCACAATTCTAATAAACATTTCAAGTTAACATTCAGTTTTATATAACGTTAATTTGTGTGAAGAAATTGTTAATATTTTTTTAAACGAACAAAGTTTTCTAAGAAAGGTGTAACAAAATCTGTCCTAAACATTATCTCCATATATTAAGAAAAAGTTACTGTCGCTGGCGTCAAATTTCTTTTTCTGCGACAGTATCGTCTCGCGGAGGGCAGGGTCCTTCACGTCCCGAGAGGTATCAATGTGTTCCGAATACTTCAAGGTAAACATTTCAGCTGTTTAGAAATTTCTATCAATTTAATTAAAGAAGTTACTGACTAAAAATGACGACGGGTTTATGAAGGCACTCTATTTGCCACCTTGAAAAAAGTTTCTCTTATGATGTTGTTCTTCTGTCATTAAATCATTTTACACGGAAAAACTAAAATATGATTCATGGTTGTAGGTAGGTAGGTTCGGTTTACCGTCGCGCCAGTAATGCTCTATGGGTAATTGGCGGCGGTGTGGGACGAACCACTAGCGATGTTTCGGAAACATGCCATCACAATTTTGATCCTCCATGGAGGTTATAACTTCCTCGCTTTGATGATTCCCAGAGGTATAATTTTGAAGGGAACACTGAGGACTTTGCGGCCACAACGGATTTTATGTGCACACGGCGGATTAGTGTACACGGCGGTCTTTGGCCGTATCAAGTATCGAACACACAATCATCCAATTACGAGCTCGGCGCTTTACCGACTGTACAGCGTTCCGGATCCATGGTTGTAAAAAAAAAAAAAAAAAAAACTTTCAATTTTGCTATTAGTAACTTTTTTTTCTCTCTACTTTGAGTTGGGTTTTACGTCACACTAGTGCTGCGCAGATTTCTACTTTTAGAAAATTAATTTTCTTACTGGCAATCATATGTTGTTTATAAATTTTTTAATAAGTTCGTTTTTCTTTCTTTCTGTTTTTTTTTTTTTTTTTTTTTTTTTGTGTGTGTGTGTGAAAAATGAAATACTGTTGTGTCTGTGTGATTGACAGCATTTCTTTTTGTCTTTAAAGTGTATTTACCTTTTTTCCCTCTATATATTAAAAAAAAAAATCAAAGCAGTCTTTGAGGACTGCTGATAGAAGTGAAAACTAAGTAAATTGTGAATTGTATCGTTGAGCTATCAGATTATTATTTTCGAATTATTTTTGGTTTGTAAAGAAGTGTTTATGATCTGTATTATATGATTCGGCACAAGATTTGTAGCTACCCAAATTAAATGAACTAAGCCTTATATTAGGTAAAAATATTTATTACTTATGAAATTATTTTAATTAGTAGCTCAGATACAAAAGGAAACCGATTCAGGACACCTTAAAACGTGTAAATCAGGTGAAATCTCGAATTCCACTTTCGATAATATGAAATAACTTTAAAATACCTTTCGAATGATGTATTAAAAATAATTTAATCATAATTAGAATTTGAAATGTTGAAATTTTAAAATATTATAGCGCCATCTGGCGGTAGAAATTCCTGTAATTTACTGTTCGATTCCAAATCAACAAAGCTTTCTAATGATGTATTACTTATGAAAATATTTTAATTAGTAGCTGAGATACAAAAGAAAACCGATTCAGGACACCTCAAAACGTGTAAATCAGGTGAAATCTCGAATTCCACTTTCGATAATATAAAAGAACTTTAAAATATCTTTCGAATGTGGTATTAAAAATAATTTAATCATAATTAGAAATTGAAATATTGAAACTTTAAAATACTACAGCGCCATCTGGCGGTAGAAATTTCTGTAAGCTACTGTTCGATTCCCAATCAACAAAGCTTTCTAATGATGTATTATTTATTAAATTATTTTAATTAGTAGCTGAGATACAAAAGAAAACACATTCAGGACACCTCAAAACGTGTAAATCAGCAGAAATCTCGAATTCCACTTTCGATAATATAAAAGAACTTTAAAATATCTTTCGAAGGATGTATTAAAAATAATTTAATTATAATTAGAAATTGAAATATTGAAATTTTAAAATATTACAGCGCCATCTGGCGGTAGAAATTTCTGTAAGCTACTGTTCGATTCCAACTCAACAAAGCTTTCAAATGATGTATTACTTATGAAATTATTTTAATTAGTAGCTGAGATACAAAAGAAAACCCATTCAGGACACCTCAAAACGTGTAAATCAGCTGAAATCTCGAATTCCACTTTTGATAACATAAAAGAACTTTACAATATCTTTCGAATGATGTATTAAAAATAATTTAATCATAATTAGAATTTTAAATATTGAAATTTTAAATATTATAGCGCCATCTGGCGGTAGAAATTTCTGTAATCTACTGTTCGATTCCAAATCAACAAAGCTTTCTAATGATGTAATACTTATGAAATTATTTTAATTAGTAGCTGAGATACAAAAGGAAACCCATTCAGGAGACCTCAAAACGTGTAAATCAGCTGAAATCTCGAATTCCACTTTCGATAATGTAAAAGTACTTTAAAATATCTTTCGAATGACGTATTAAAAATAATTTAATCATAATTAGAATTTAAAATACGCATATTAGAATAAAATTTAATTTCCAATTAAAATGTAAAGTTTTTCCAAAATCGATGAAATTTGAACTGCAACTATCCCCTGTGCTGTTAATGGCGCACAAAAAGTATGAAAGAATTTAGAAGGAAATTGAAGCATTTTGAAATTTGCAATTTTTATTCCTAGTAGAAAAACCACGTGATGCCAATTGGTAAAAAATATGTTTCTTCCCGACCAGACGGGGTAAATGGTTTGTCATGGTAACGAACGCCTGCAGAATTTCAAAGCGTTCGCTGACGATGACGCGAGTTCCATGATTTTTGTTCACCCAAAAGTGCTCAACGGGCCTGAAGAAGTTTTCACTTCAAAAATTCTGTCGCTGGCGTCAAATTCGTTTGTCTGGAACCGCATCTTCTCGCGGAAGGCAGGGTCCTTCGCGTCATGAGAGAGGTATCAGTAAGTTCCAAATACGCCAAGGCAGACATTTCAGCTACTTAGAAATTTCTAACATTTTAATTAAGGAAGTTATTAACTAAAATCGACGGGTTTATAAAAATAATATATTTGCCACCTTGACACCACCTTACTTCTCTTGTGACGTCGTTCTTCTGTCATGAAGTCATTTTACATGGGAAAATTCTGAACTCAGGAAAAAATTTAACCAAATTCTCTGAACCTAGTCATTGCTTTTTCACTGTCTATTTTTTAGTATGAACCGAATCCAATCAACTAATGCAACACGAACAGGAAAGAATTCGACAAAAACTTTTAAGAATATCTCGCGATTATCAAGTTTATCTGATGATTGAAGTAAATGCCCGTTCCGTTCCGAGATTAAAGAGCTGCGTCAATTATTGCTTTCTGTTTAAAATTTAAATGAGTTATCAGTCGGCAGGGCTGTCCACTACTTGTCTTGATGACATTTCTCATACCAATAGTACACACTCATAAAAATATTATAAGTTAATACAAAATTGGAAAAAAAAAAAAATAATAATAATAAATGAATCATACGAGAGCGAAAGATTAGAAAGAAATGAAAAGAAATCAGTTAAAAATTAATCATCAGCAAAGCAAACAAAATTTTATTTCTATATTCAAAACTACAATAAAAGCAGCAATATGACAGAAAATTAAATTTTTTGAGTTGGACTAGTGAGATTCTAAAACTGAAGGCTGGATAAATTTGTAATTCAATCCCTTAAGAGTGCAGAAATATAACACTAACCGTGAATACTTCTCGAACTTATGCAACCTATTAGAAATCTTGTTTTAAGAGTTTAAATTCAAAAGTGTCTACTACTGATACAGGTTTCACTTTTGATGCTCTTACCCTACATATAATTTAATTTCATCTACAAACTATAATAATAAAATTTATTTACATTTACAACCTTTCGATCAGTATTCAGATACTATTAGTTTCGCACGAATACAATGTTACAAAATTAATACTTAGAAATATAGTCAGATATTTTCAGGAGTAAACTGAAAAATACTATTTTTAAATTGATATCAAATCAGCTTATTACCTAAATAAAGCTAACAAATTTAAGTTTATTTATTGGAAATATAGTAATATATAATTAATAGTAGCATATAAAGTTAAAAAAGAAAACTAGTCTTGAAGGTTTTTTTTCCAACCAAAACACAAACTATTAATAATGGAATGTGCTCTTTATATATATATATATATAAATACTAGCTGACTCGTCCGGCTTCGCACGGATGAACAAATTTTAGCTATAAATGGATTGAAAAAGAAAAACAACAAATATATCAGTTTATGTGTTTATGAGGCAATATTAACAACTGTTTATAAAATTGTGACTTTTTTACGCATATAGTAGAAAAGTTCCTAAAAAGAAGGAATTTCGAAAGGTAGAAGTATGAATTAAAAATTAATGTGTAGGTAAATAGATAAGATACAGCATTGCTAAAGGGCCTTCATGACGACATTTTACTTATTTATATATTAATTCTTAAGTTTATTTTTATTGCTATTTATATCTTCTTTTTTTTTCCATTTTTGCGATTACTAAGATGACTGTCTCTATTGCGTAAGTAAAGCCATTGCCGAGGAACGTTTGTGCTATTTCAGTGCTAAATTTCAAATTTCGAAACGTTATCTATATTAATAGAAGAAATAATTTGGCTGTCTGCGTTTGACGTACAGTATAAACTATGGCATGTTAAGTTTAGAAATTCTTTTCTATAAAAAGAAATACGTGCATATTTGCAACATATATTTTCGATATATCTAATAGAACTTTCAAAAAATTACGTTTCATGTAATTTTTGTCACTTTTTTTTAAATATTATTTTTTTTTAATTAAATTTTCAAGATGATGATAATAAAATTAAATGTTGACAATCTTTACTTACTGTTTATCTATTTGTTCATTTATTTTTTACATAAAAAGAAACATTTCTTTACTCATGCGAATAAAATGTATTGAAAAATAAAACCTATGACATGATTTAATTTTTATTATTTTTTTTTTAAATATAAAACTGACGTCATAATAGCTTTAATTATTATTATTATTATTTATTTATTCTTAAAATATTAATTGTTATTAAATAAATAGCTTATGTGTTTTTTATTTTCTTAAATTTAACGTCCGGAAAGCAATATGATTGCTGTTTTAGTAATGGTTCTCCATAGCGATCATTAATATTTTTTGTGATTTTGGCGATGAATTTAGAAGGTTATCGCAATAGCGTAAAGACCTTGGCGTGATACGTCTTAGCTATCGCGGTGCCAAATTTTAAATATCGCCAAGGAAGTCCTATACAAAAGCAGATTTCCAATGCGAATACATATTTAATTTATTTTAAATGAACCATGTTTCTAATCAGTATGATGAAACTCGAATAACCAAATGTCATTTGCATTTCCTTAGCGGCTGTATATTGCGCTACTTGCCATAATTGTTAATTGCTGATAATGTTCACTAAGTAAATTTAAACTTTCAATTATTCAGTTAAATCATTGAAATAGCGGAGCGAATCGGCAATAAAATTTAATAAGTAAAGTCTCATTGATTTCACAGTGAAACACCAGTATCTCAAAAGAGTGAGCTTGTCAGCCATTTTTAATTCACTGGTTAATCAGTAGAACTCGCTGGTTCAAGCATTCAATGTTGACTGCGGTCGCAGCCACCAAATGTTCACTGATTTAACCATGTGTGTGAATGGTCAAATGCGCCAAATTACGTGAATGTCACATAATTGAAAATAAAAGGCGAGAAACAACATACATTTTAGCAATTGTTCGGCTTATATTTGATATCTGTCGTATTTGGCGATATTTTATTTGGAGGTTAGAAATGTAATGCAAAAATATATACATTCCAAATTTATATTTTTGTAATACATATTGTACAAAATATTTTCTCATATTATCGATTGTTGTCAACGACGTTATTAAAATAACCATGATTTTGATAGGAATTAAATATGTTTGCCAGTTGACATGACGACCTTTTTATTATTATTCTTATTTTTTTTCTGGCAGTGACATTATCAAATTTGGTCAAATTAGTTTCTTCTAACAAATTAGTTTTCTATCAAATTAATTTCTTTAAAAATATATGTATAAAACAGAATTTAGAAGTAAATAGAAAAAAAAAAAAAAAAAAAAAAAAAAAAAAAAGAAAGAAAGAAAGAAAGAAAAAGAAACTCTGGCTTTAATTTTTTTTCTGTTGAAGGCTGAACGTTAACTATAAAGTACATTTTTTAAATATGTTTAAGCGTTAATACTTAAACTGGTGAACAAATTACAATTGTGAAAATTGAAATAAATTATAATCATTAGAGAAAGAATGTAGAGATCGTACATTTTAGGGAAATTAATTTTGAAATACTCATTCATAGAAATACGCGAGAGCGAAATATTGAAAAGAATGATTTTACTATGGTATTTTGGCAGTTTTTTTTTTTAATTATTCCATTATTTGGTGGTTATTAAAAAGTTTTGGGAAAGGTTGTGGTATCTATCATCCATTGCGAAAAAGACATAACAATGATTGCCAGGTTATCGCACGAATATATTTAATTTCTTCCAAAATTAATGGTCATTTAATAATGTATATTAAGAGAGCAATCAATAATACGAAACAATATTAGTACAATATATACTACAAAAACATAGATCTGATATTTAATACGAAAATATACATCAAACGAAAATATACAGATTTTCATATTACGTATTCGATCGCCAAATACAAAAATCGTCAAGGACAACAGATATAAAATCTATTCTTTTTTTTATTAAAACATTGAAAATTTGAATTAATAATTTATTTTATCAATATTTATTATAGCCTGTAGCACTTAGGGACAGTGTAGTTAGCTTAAACATGTTTCCAATCAACATGATGAAACTCGAATAATTAAATATTATTTGCATTTCATTAATGGCTGTATGCGCTGTATATATTGCATTACTTGCTATAACTGTTTGTTGATGAAAATGGTCGCCAAATAAATTTAAACTTCTCAATAATTCAAAAAAAAAAAAAAAAAAAAAAAAGCATTTAAATATAGTGACTGGAAAAGCAGGCAATAAAACTGAATGAGTAAAGTCTCCTTGATTCTTTAATGGAACATGATTCAAAGAGTTAGCCTATCAGATATTTTTAATTCATTGGTTCATCAGTGGAACTCACTGGTTTAAACGTTTAATGTTAATGGGCTCTTCCCATCTGACGTCAGAGGTCACATGATAGATGAAAAACAAATTGCAGACAAAGTCTTGTTTAGCTATAGCGATTGCTGAAATAACATATTTTCTATTTTTATTTTTGATCAATCGTATTTAATCTGTGTTATTTTTTATAAATCATCATTTTTAATCCATTTTATATCATTATTCATCATCTTTTGTCTGCCGTATACATTTACAATCATCATTTAGTTTCTGTTTTGTTATTGATGTTCATGAAGAACATGTTTAATACTCTGATTTTTGGTACTTAAATCAGTGTCAGTGCAATATCGTACTGCGTAAATCCATTTAGACCAGTAACTAAGTTAATTAACTTGTTGTAACACCTTTATGCAAATAAATTAAATGAAAACATTTTAAAATTTCAAATTATAATTCATAAACATTCCACAAGAAGCTATTATTTATTACTAGATCAGTTAATGTTACAGTTACACTACAATATACAAAAATCGATTCTTATAGGTAAAAATAAATAAACACATAAAATGTTTTTCAAAAATTATTAAATTTACAAATACAATTATTCTACTGTTTAAAAATGCACAATATTACTTTTACTTTATTTTATATTAAATATTAAAATTTCTGTTCTTAAAAACAATATTTAATTGAATTCGATTCTCGGAATTCGATTATTCGTTTTCCTATATCACGTGATTGGGCAGACGACGGTGGGACGAGCCCATTGCGATCCACCAAATATTCACTGGTTTAACCATGTGTGTAAATTGCCAAATGCGCTAAATTACGTGACAGTCATATAACTGAAAAAAGTAGAATTATGTTTAAGCGTTAGCACTTATAATGTCGACAAATACTTTTAAATAAATTATTATAATCAATAGAAAAAGGAAACATAATTGCTTACATTTCTGGAAAATTATTTTTGAATTATTAATTTTTAGAAATGCTGGAGAGGGAAATATTAAAGAAACGATTTTCACTGCACCAGTAATATTCACTTGCTTGACGACTATTATGAAGTTTTCGGAACAGATTTGATATTTCGTCTTTGGAGAAATAAGGATCGCTTACTTATCTCGCGCAGTATTAATTTCCCTTCAAAAATCATGGCAAAGACAATTAAGTCAAGGATTCAAATTTTGAATACGAATAGTATATTTAATAAATGGGTAATAAAAATTTGATAGGCTTAAATATAGCCGATTTAACAGCTTGTCTACATTATGATAAAGATTTCTTAAGAGAAAAAAAAAGTATGTGTATATGTATTCTAAAATATTATTAAACTTTGGCTGCAAAGAAATTTCAATCAATATTTTGATATGATCAATAATTTATTTACTTTATGTTTCAAATCAGATGTGTTGCTGATGACATGTGTACTTTAAGTGCTTAAGATTTTTTTCAGTGAATAAGCATTGTTATCATTTTTTAGAAAAACATTACAAATAGCAATATAGATTTTGATAATTTCGCTTAAAATCAAGGAGCACGGATTTGGTGCAAAATAATATACAATAATTACAAGATTAAAAAAAAAAAAAAGAAACTTTTATATACAACGTATTTAAATTTTCAGTTGAATCATATAAACTTGACAATTCTATGTATTAATAAATACTTTTTAAAAATATTTTTGATGAATTATCCCAACAACTTAAAAGAAAATAATCAAGTGCATAATAAAGAGAGCAATTATAAGAAATTTTCAAACATTTATTAATTAAATAAAAGCATTAAAAGAATGTATTGTCATCCTGTTCTGAGCTATTCTAAAAGTCTGAACTCTCTAGCTAGTCGGGAAGTTAGTCCAAAATCGATTGCAAGATTTGTACAGGACAAACAAACAAAGAAACAGAAAAACGAGTTAATAAACACATGATAAAATAGAATCTACACTGGCTAGTAAATGCTATAACATGTCCACCCCCAATGTAAAAATTATTAAGATGCTCTCAGATTCAATTTTTCACGTAGTCTATCTGAATGTGGGAAAATATCAAAACACGAATGATTTAAAAATTGTTATACTCTGAGAATAGTTATTGGAGAAGCTGGAAAATTTTCTTTAGTATATACAGAGTCTCATATTCAAAGTCTAGAGTTTATAAGTGGGTCAATAGATATAAGTATAATTATTTGTTATTTATGTACTATATCATTTACAATTTTGAACTTAATTTGTAATTTTATACAAATGAAATATATATATATATATATATATGGAAAGTAATTCCGTGCACAGTCAACAGATCGCGCTGTCTCGGATGTATCCAGAGAACGAGCTGACAAGCGGAAGAGTTAGTTGGGATCCGGCTACAATGGAGAGCTTTTCAGACCGTCAGCGCGAAGGCTGATGTGGTCGTTTTCTTCTAATTAGAGCTTTAAACGCTCTGAGTAGTTGGGTAGAGCCATGGAAGGCTCAATACTGCAATTTCACTATTTGCTATAGCACGAGTAGGTGCTATTGTGCATTATAGTACGAGTAGGTGCTTATATGTTGCTTTGTGATAGTCATTTAATGAAGTGAACTTCTTAATTTGAGTGTTAAGCCACGGAACCAGTAGTTGGTTATTAATGAAGATCTGCTGTTATAATAATATTTATGTGTAATTTATGTTTTGTGTATCTTCAAATAAATGTGACGTTGTTTAAATCTGCTTCTCATCATTGACCCCACCTCTAGACGCCCAGCCAAGATCTTACACACATATATATATATATAGGGCAAATTGATACTTTTAGAGCAATCTCTGATGTTTTTAATGTTCCAGTCATTAGAAAATATTTTTAGAAATCGTAAGTTAGTACATATGGTATGAAAGACTTTCAGAACCACATAAATGTTAAAATATATACATTTGATAACAATTATTTTTTTAATGATTTTTTATTTGACACACACTCAATGTTCCAGTAATTGACACTGCTAGTTATTCATTTTACCAGTTATTAGCACCGTATGCTCCAGTGTTTGACAAAAATGTTAAAATTCTTATATGTAAAATATAATATGATTTTATTATTTTTCTTATATATTAATTATTTCAGGATAGATGTCAATTATTGGAGCATGCCAATCTCTGGAGCACCTATTATATATATATATATATATATATAAAGAAATCCATTAAAAAAAAAAAAAAGTATGCAAGTTTTGATTGCACATATTCACATCACTCACTAAATTTTGAAATATTTAACATTAAATATTTAAAACGTATTTATTTAAGTTTTAAATATTAACTTTTTAAAACGTAGCATAAAAGATCGATAAATAAATTAGCTTTCAAAGGTAAAATCCTTTTTCTTAGTAAAAACCTAATTTTTAAAGGATCTTATCTTTATTACTCTGTTATGCGAAATCAAAGCAATCATTACACAAATCTCATTTTGTTAAATGAAAGACTCTCAGGTTGAGATTTATTTCTATTCATTAAGCAAAATCTTAATGTCCTCCCATATTTGATACATAGATCCGGAGGATATGACCATGACACAAGTCGTCTTCCCAAAGCATAGGCAATCCTTTACGCTCTTAAGCAGATCTCTGGCTAATCCATGGATTATGGGGATATTGTCACTTTTTAGAAGCTACTGAATAGCATGAGACCTGCATGACATTGCATTATCTTCCAGTGAAACGTAGTCTGGAACAATGCCACTTCAGAACAGACGCATATAAGGAAAATAAGCTCATCAGAGTAGCATTTTATGGCAAATAATCATGTATGGAAAACGGAGAGATCCATCCATACGTTTATCAGAAAGCTTCTCGTCACGATTACATTACAGCCCTGAAAATGTTCTGTTTCCTCAATGATAATAGAATAAAAGAATGTCTCAAGCCTCATTCCACATCAATTGGCCCCGAAAATCGTTTATCACGTTATAATTACTTCCATTGTTAATGTGAACGTGACTGTGTTGGTGAGGTGTTCAGTATCCTTACTCTTTAACCATTGTAAAGGGTGTTGTCGATGGTCTATTGTCGATGATATGAAATGTTCATGACGGCAAAAGAAAAAGAAAAGTTTTATGAGGGTATCTGTGCAAGTAAACCGGGATTCATACCGGTACTTAATGGAAACTACTAAAATAGTAGGACCGATTTCGATCTAAAATTAGCATTGCCTTTTGTAAGAATCAAAATATATAATAATCACTCCCAAAATTTCCCGTTTTAAATTAGTTCCAACGGTTATAAATTATTTTTATATTTTTGTAAAATTCTGTCAAAAGTTAAATATTTAGGAGTTCGATTATTGCATTGTTTTCAAAGAAAATGAAAAATGAAATTATTATAGAAAAGGCTCAACACGTTGTCTTTTGTTCTGTATTCAATAATTATCAAAAACGTATTTTTCTGAAGAAAGTTTATTCGGAATTTTGTTCAGTTTCATTGAACGACCCATGAGTAATGCCAGTAAAATTTACTTTCTCTTTTGAGTATCTTAGAATCTATTTATGATATTCTTCAGCACTTGATGTTTGACAATAATGAAGAGCTGAGTTAATCAACTCTAAACTTATGTCCTGCTCATAAATTTTAAATCCTGATTTTATATTATATACTATGATTTTATATTACATTATCTGATTTTACTTTTATTGTAACATGCAGGTTTCTAAACCCAATGCAAAGCCAATTTAAGGAATTTTGTCATATTTCTGTAGATACAATATTCTGCAATAAAAATATACAATATATTAAATATTTAACAAAGTATGAGCATTTTTACTAAATAAATTTTAACTGTACATGCGCAAGCGCCAATTGTATAATTTGTTAAACAAATGTATTCAGCTACAAAAATGTCATAAATATTAAAAAATCTAAAGTCAATAGAAAAAATCGAACTTCAGTTCCTCAATAAAAAAAAAAAAAAAATTCTAATGTGAAACAATCACACGATATCCGTTACCCGCTATTACACGCAATATATACATTTTTTCTTTTTCTTTTTTTTTTTTTTTTTGTTATAATATGATCAGAAGACATAAAACTGACATAAAGAAGTAGAAACCTAAAATTTTCCGGTATGAGAAACTTAATGCACATGTACAGACGTATAAACAAAGTTTACATAGCAAGTTAAAATATAAGAAAAAAAAAGGCAAAGTTATTTTTTGAAACACCAATTTCCGAGATCTAAAATTTACCTACCTAAGCAGGATGACTGTTGTTTTTCTTATGATAACCACGTAATACATGAGAAAGAATATCTAAAATTGATTTATGTAACAATTTTCAATTTTAAATACCAAACTTGGCAGAATGTATACAGTACGTCTATCAATTTTCCTAAACTAACCATCTATATCATTCGACAGAACATCTAATAGAGTTTTTATATAGCAACTTTGAAGAAAATCGTTAAAGTCGTTTTTGAGACACGGACTTACGGTCCCACTTCTAGTTTCCGACGACTCACTTCTGGTTTTTCAATTTTCACCAAAATTTGGAGAGTTCACCCGTACTACACTATATCCAGTGTGTTTTATCTTTACTAATTTCGGAGGTATGATAGCCAGAAGTTTCTTCCATGCATACACACATACATACATACACACACTGACCAATTTCCAAAAACTACTTTTCTGGACTCAGGAGGCCTTAAAACGTGTAAATCAAGTGAAAACTCGATATCGAATTTTTGAACCGAATAAAATATTTCCATTAATTACGGTAGTAGGGTAATGGAAGTAATATATGGGGAGTTACCAAATTTTTATATCAATTCAGTCAATGATAATATAGTGTTCGTTGAGTGTAAATAACTAATGATGAAATTCTCTAATATTTGTAAAGAGTAACTGGAATTTACATCATTATATCAACGATAATACACCATTTAAAGCGCAGATAACTCATTGCTTTCGAACATTATTTTTTAAAGGGTAAATTCAAATATGCAGTTTATTCTTAAATTTTTGCCGGTTCCTTTTCTGCTTTTATGACAAAACTTTCTGTAAAATGTATCAGGTACAGCATGTCCTTGTAGAAGATAATTCGTGAAGTACTTTTTGAGATATTTGATTAAAAAAAAATCTGAAATTGAAAGCATCTGGTTTAAATAGTATTAAATTGAATTAACATTGGTAAGATGTAATGCTATTTAATCAAAAAAGAAAAAAGAAAAGACTTTTTTATTTTGTCTTAAAATATAAACGCATAACAGAAAACAAAATGCACTAGAAAACATTTCGCTTAATATCTTAAACTAATTTACATATATCTGAATAGTTTTGTCTGGCTTTGTAAACTAACAATTAATGATAATCATATCGTATTCTATAGGAAACATGTTTTTGTTTATTTAAATAATGTACGTTATTTTTTTAATGTTTAAATTGGTATAAATATGTTTTAAAATTACTTTAAAAATCTACAGCTAATCTACATCTCAAACTACATCCGATAGACTGAAACGTAACCAATTTACTTTTTAAATCCCTGTACAAAAATAGTTCTGCGGGTTCTTAAGCTTTTAAAAGGAAATGTGTTATAGTCAAAATGATTGATGTCTATCAAACATTTAAAAATTATTTACGGAAATGAGGGCACTATCATATAGATATACAGACAGACGAACCGAAGTTATAAACATATTCAGCTGTGTTAGAAAGTGTTAAAAACGGAAAAGGTTCAAAGAAATATATGCATTACTAGTGTTACTTACAACATAAATAATAAAATATTCCATGTTCACCTATAAAATAAATAGAAATTTAATCTTTCGAAATTGAGTTCAAACATAAATCGTTAATAAATTCATTTACATATTATTTCAGTTTAAAAATTGAACCGAAGGTTGTTCCATATGCATTCCGTTTTCAGTAATCTTTTTAAATTACCTTCGAATAAATTTAAATCACAGTTACAATGTATATTTTTACTAGCAAAAAAAATTATGTACCCTAAAAAACGACGCTAGATGCTAATAAAATTCTCCGTCACTTTTTCATATTTCAAGCCAAATTTAAGAAGTGAAAAGAATTCTGAAATATCATATGCAAAATACGTTTCAACTAAATTCATTTTTAAAAGGCAATGGAAAAGTGAACTCTTTTCGCTAATGTAAATGCTACATTTCTTTCGAATATTTCATTAAAAAAAAAAAAAAAAAAAGTGTTTTTACATATTCAACGATTAACAGTTAAAAAAGACGCGACTTTCTAAAATTTTCTATCGCATAAAAAGAAAAATAACCGAAACTTCCATTTCTTATTTTATTAAAGATTTGTCTAGTTGTAAAATTCAACTGCAAGAGTTTCTGACAGTATAAAATATTTGTTCTGTTTAAATGTATTTTTTTAACACTGAAAAAAAAAAAATGAAAATTGTGAAAACAATTCTAAAAAAAAAAGAAAAAGAAAAGAAAAGTATTTCTTTAGGAGAAATTAAATTGAAAAGTTTCATTTACAAGGTGAGAATTTTCATTTTTGTGTAATTCATATGTAACTTCTTTCGTAACATTTCGTTTTAAAAGTTTCAGTGGTGACATAAAACTAATTTTAAAAGTTTGTACATTACATAATATTTTTAGAATGTGTGTCCTTTTATTAAAGGAGATTATTTAGATTGATAAGTGTTATGAAATTCATATATATTTTTAAATAAAAAAGTAATGTTAAAGAAAGCAATCTTAAATATTTAGAATTTTACTGCTTTTCTAAGCGTTTAAAATATAAAATATTTCAATGTTTATTGTATAATTAACATCTATACTAATATATAAATGCGAGAGTTTGGATGGATGGATGTTTGTTACTCAATTACGCCACAACGGCTAAACGGATCTGGATGAAATTTGGTACAGAGATACAGAATAGTCTGGAATAGAACATAGGCTACTATTTATACCGGAAATTTGATTAGATTTTTTAAAGTTAATTAAAATATGAAAATAATAAACTGGTAATTGACTTAATATAAGCCATTTAAATTTTTAATTGTTGCCAAAAAAGTTTACGAGATATTTTTATTTATTTATTTATTATTATTATTATTTTTTTTTTTTTCAACATAAAATGAAATATGCTTTCACGCGAAAAATAAAAAATTACTAAATGCTAAATTGGTCGATGAGAAAATGACACTTTATAATTTTAAAATAAAATAGTAATATTACAAATCTAACATATTTATTCTGAATTTTATTTCATAGCATTTTTTTATCAACTTCAGATTTTTTATTTCTTTTTAGCACGGATGAAACACGCTTGGCATAAAAGCTAATTCAGCATTATATTAAAGGTATTTTCTTATTGATAATTCTTGACAATTTTTTATAATTTTGATGCTGAAGTAGATCGGACATTTTTAGCCAAGGAAGATAGAAAGAAATACGCAAGCGAAGTGGTGACGATACTGGCCGTTCGTGGATGCAAGAAAAATATTTCCTATGTTAAACGCCCATTGGATATTTTGTAAAAAATTATTAAAAATCGAGAAAATCTATTTCCCGATTTGAATCCCCATATTTAGGTATAGATATGTATTAGTTATCATGTGCATGCGTTAAATTAAGTTATTTTTGTTTTAAAATTGACAAAATTTGAATTTTTAATTTCAAAACTCTAGGGGGGAAAATGGCAAACTTCGATATTCGATTGAAAACACAAACATTTAATTTCAAAGGATGATATTAACACAATAAATATCCAACTAATATACTAATTAAAAGGAAAATGATAAATATTCTATCATAATTTGAAGTCAATTTTGTTTTCAAATGTCTAAATAAAGTATCTGATATAAGATACTAATATGTTGCAGCGGAATAGATTTGATATCGGTCATCCTTGGCAGAAAAAAAAAAAAATCGCCAATTTTTTTGGCGAACATAATTTAATTCCTTTCAAAAATCATGGTTATTTTAACAATTTATATTAAGAGAGTAATGAATAATATGAAACATTATTTCGTACAATGCATATTACGAAAATATACATATGGCATGCATATTTTCGTATTACGTTTTTGATCACCAAATAGAATAAGCGCCAAGAACGATAGAGTTTTGAAATTTAAAATTAAAATTTTGTCAATTTGACAGCAGAATAACTCAATCTAACACATGCACATGATAACTAGGTATAACTTCAGTATAACCCCACAGCTGAATTTGGCGGTTTTTCTTTGCCGCCGTTTAGAACGATAACGATGTCGTTCTGGACTGTTTGCGATATAATATGGCAGCCTATATGTTGCTTATTTTCGATTTATGATTTTATGTTTTATGATTTAGATTATGATTATGATTTTATCAGTTATCATTTATGATTTTTAGATTTATGATTTAGCCATAATCGCCAACAAAAAAATCGCCAAATATCGTTGTGGGGTTATACTGAAGTTGTTCCGATAACTAATACATATAAACCCAAATATGGGGATTAAAATCGGGAAATAATTTTCTTCGATTTTTAATAATTTTTTACAAAAAATCCAATGGGCGATTAACATAGGAAATCATTTTCTTGCATCCACGGACGGTCAGTGACATCACACTTCGCTTGCGTATAGAAACAATAATCACACAAATTATATTTTGGTCTAAAACGGCAACAAAAATTCAAAAGTCGCCAAGGGCATTAAGGCTGTACCATGATCAAGTTTACATATCAATTAATTTATTTATTTTTCTATATACCAACTACTATTAACTAAGCATGAAGTATATATAACGACAAAATAATAATAATAATAATAATAATAATTGTCTCATGCGATAGAAATCCACGATTGTAATGAAATGCTCGCCCTCTGGTGGGCTAAGATGAAATTACAATTAACATGCATAGCTTTCGAATTAATCTAGACGCCATTGCTTGCCGATATTTAGTTTCACATATATTTATTGAATAAAAATGAATAAATACGGTAAAAAAGATAACACATACTGTTGTGTGCCACAGTGTAACTCCAAGAATAAAAAAATCCAGAATTAAGCTTCCATTTATTTCCAAATGACAAATTTAAAATTTCAGTTGCTTCGGCTAATGGAAGTAAAAAAATAATCAGATGATTTGAAACTAATATTTGTTCAGCTTCAGTTAAAAATCTACTTCCGATCGAACGTTGAATAAACTGAAATATTTTTTCCAAAAGCAATCAATTTTCCATGATGTAATGGCGGAGAAATTATAGCACGAATATTAAGTAGTAATACACATAGAACAAAAATTAATACACGTGGCCATTATATTTACTAACAACAAAGCTGAAAAAGCGCCATCTATCGATCATTACAAACGCGGATAGCCGATCATAGCATATTGTAATATTATATGTGGCTTGAAATTGCTGTCATTCTATGGTTGATCGATTAAATCAAATAAATATAGGAAATAACTTGAGAGCAAATATTATGTACATCACGTATTATGTTGTTCATATGTAACTGGGATTCAGATATAGAAGAGCTACTTCAAAATTTCCGATACTGTCCGTATCGAAATTGTCATATATGATAAGCACCCAAATGGAAGCCCACGGGCAAGCCATTGTCGCAGGCAATAGAGACAGGCACCGGAGATTGCAAGGGCGAACAAGTTGCTGCCGAAGGCAACGGGAACCCAAAGCGAGCTTTTGACCGATTTCAGTTTTTTTTCCCCATAAAGCTATATAGAAAAGAGTTTGCCAGCGAAGCGGGCAAAGCCGTCCAAAATTGTTTAAGAACAAAAATATTATTCAACAATTCGCCGGGAGATGAAAAAAAAAAAAAAAAAAAAAAAAAAAAAAACATTTCTTTGTTTAAAAAAAAAAAAAAAACTGAAAAATTTGAAACTTATAAATATTATATGAATTTCACCACATAATTAAAATTTTAATTCGTCAGTCACCAAATTATATTAAGAACCAGATTAATAGTGTGCAATAGTGAACTAAAATCATACAAAGAAAGGTTTCGAAATAAAATTTATAATTGACGACCCAGTTTTTATACTTCCGCAACGCAGTACTGTTTTAGTACAGGATCCCTATGAACGAATTTTAAATTTTCATCGCCATGTTGGCGATAACTTTTTATTTACTTTTTTTTGGCATTTTATTTTGGCTTTCAATGAGTTACAAATTTTTTTGAGTATACTTTATCAGACTCTGTTTTCCACAGCACCGCAATGATAAGGTTTCATTACATTACATATTATTCCCACACATACACATCAAAATTTCCACGTGAACGAAGTCACGGATAACAGCTAGTAAATGTATATAAACAGGAAATATGTGAAAAACAATTACAGAAAAGAAAAAGATGACAGTAATGTTTATTGAAGTTAATGCGCGAAAAGTTTAAAACAATTTAAATATGCAAAATGTATATCATAAAACTGTGTTTTTTTTTTTTTTTTTTTTTTTTTTTTTTTTTTTTGTTGTTTTTGTTTTTTTTTTCACCCCAGCAGATTAAAATGCTTAAAATTTAATCATATTTTTAAACTTCAGTGGCATCACCACATGACTGAATTTTCAGTTTAATGTACAAAATACTAGAATACAATTTTTTTTTAAATATTTAATGCGCATTTAACGCATTAGTTATTTAGGAAAATAATAATTTTATAAATAATAAAAATTTATTAATAATTTTATTTTATAGTATGCAAATTATTATAAAATAAACCAATTTATCTTTCAGTTAGAATAGGCTGTTACTTAGTTAGAATTTAACAATTAATCTACTTTAATACTGTTATTTATTTATTTATTTATTTTTATACTTTGTGAAAACTCAAACGTGATGCATGTATATGTCATTTATTTATGTCTGGAATAATTGTGACTTAATTTTTTCTGTTGTGGTCTTAAATAATTTTATCATATTGTCTATCTTTAGAGTATTCTAAAATCGGATTATCCTAAATTCCGTTATATCCATTACATAGTAAATTATTTGATTCTCGTAAGATATAGATTTGTTCTGAAACTTTTGATATCCAAGAAACCCATTTTTAAAGTGTTCAAATATTAATATATAATTTCTTTAGATTAACTTCTGATTATTAAGAATACGTATATATTAATTTTTATTGGATATTAATGTATGGATTGACGGCCGTACCTGATATATATACCGCACACATGCCCATGCCTAAATTCATGCATTAGGAAACCCAATAAAATACATGTTACATCTTCATTACAAAATTAGTTTATAAAATTTATTCATTACTTCTTTTAAGCCTTACAATGTGTTATTCGAAAAAAGTAATAATATGGGTACAAAATTAGACTTATTTCCAGTCTATAGATTTGAAAAGGGAATTTTTTTATATTTTGAAATGTTATTATATTTTTAATTTTTTTTAATTAAATGTTCTTAAATTATTTATCAACTAGAAAATCCCCGGTTCGTGAACAAGTCGAATTCCGAATGCGGGAAAAATTTCAAAATCAAACTCGAAATGTACAAAACTCGGCTTGATGCTGTTTGTATGCCAATAGATCAAAGGTTGTTAACGAAACCCTTTTTACATTCATGAAATCAATGAAGGTTATCACTAAAAAGATCTCCGAACAGAAATAAATGAAGATTTCAGACCAATTTTTTATAGTATAAAGAACTAATAAAGACTTTATAAAGCCAAATTTATCCAAACAAAAGTTTAGCCGAAAATTTCCTTATACAGGACGTTTTTAATATTTCTTTAGCCTATTTATAATAGACATTTTATACAGATCTCACATGCACCACACAAACTCTTAATTTTTGCACTCTTTACACGTTATCATATTTTTACATAAAAATCAAAACATTAAATTCATTTAACCATTTTTACTTACCCATAATGTAGAGAAAGTATTGTTTTTGGGTCAAATTTTTGAAAGTGAGTTTTTGTTATATTTACACGTTTTGATGTCCCCTGAATCCAAAAATCATGTTTTAGTGATTAGTCTGTGTGTGTGTTTGTCTGTGAGTCTGACTGTTATCAGCATATCTAAAAAACAAATAATAGTAGAAAGTTCAAACTTGGTATTCTAAATGTGAATCATATAGGGATGCTACACTAAGCTTCTCGATGAGATGAAGCAAATGGTTCATATACAGGGACACCCGAGAGAGTTCATTTACATTACGTCTGTGGGGGAAATGGCAGGTAAGTAGAGATAGCGTCTACAGACTGCACTAAATCAAATTAAATTAATTCATATTTATGTACCTAAAAATATGTGTCATGCAGAATATGGTAGGGATATCATTCTAAGAATCTAAGGCGGAAGTTAGCCGCTCACCACTATGCAGCGGTTTTGAGCGATTTCAACCTTTAGAGAGGGGCTCTGATAGCACTGTGGCGATTCAAAAGAGCCCGTGTATAAAGATTAAACCTCCTCCGTTGTTTATTGCATAAACAGAAAAAAAAAAAAAATACAGGCGTCGCCAAAGCAGAGCTTTCACACGACAGAAGGCGACAAAGTAACAAGACTATAAAAAGAGGAACGGAGCCTTGCTCCCTGGCTTGGAAAGGCTTGTGTTGAAGAAATTATATGGAAGTTCAAGAGAATAGTTGGTAACTGCCTTGGAAGATTGAAAAATTAGTTGGTCAGATTGGAAAGATACATTAAGATATTTTAAATGATGTTTAAACGATATGTTTAAATTAGGTATAATCTTATTTTTTTTTCTTTTAATTTGTTCGCCCCGAAAGATAGATTTTTATTTTATTTATTTATTTATTTATTTATTTTTCATTTCAATAAACTGTTGCAAATATCACATTAGTGTCATACAATTGGTTGAAACCGGACGAGTGATCTCTGTGAAATGAAGATTACTCTTAATAAAAACATAAATTTCCTTTTATTAATTTCATTACCCTACTACCGTAGGTAATGGAAGTACTGTATTTGGTCCAAAATTAGATGTCGAGTTTTCACCTGATTTACACGTTTTAAGGCCTCCCGAGTCCAAAAAGCTAGTTTTCAGCAATTGGTCAGAGTATGTGTATGTATTGTATGTATGGAATCTTCTGGCTATCATATCTCCGAAACTAATAAAGATAGAACTACGAAACTTCACAGCTGATTCAGGTCTGGTATACAGATGAATTTTCCAAATTTTGGTGAAAATTGGAAAACCGGAAGTGGGTCATCGGAAACCGGAAATGGGACCGTAAGTCCGTATCTCAAAAACAGCTCTAACGGTTTTCTTCAAAGTTGCTACATAAACACTCTATTAGATGTCCTTTCGAATGATATAGTTGGTTAGTTCAGAAAAATCGATAGACGTTCTGTATAAATAGCTCAATTTCAGGTCTCGCAAGTGCATTCCTTTAAAAACGGCTGTACGGATATTTTTCAAACTCTCCATATTAACTCCCTTTTACATATCCTTTTGTATGTAATTATTGTTTTCCGGTCAATAATTTAATATACCAAATTTTAGTAAAAGTTGTTATCTCAAAAACGACTCTAACGATTTTCTTGAAAATTATTTTATTAATACCTTTTAGGTACCCTTTCTTATGCATTACGTGGTTGTTACAGGAATATTAACGGTCATCCAGATTAGGAAGTTCCGTTCTAGATCTCGTGAATTTCTGTTTATAAAAAATAACTCAATTTTTTTCTTATTCTTCTTCTTATTATTATTTTTTAACTTGCTATGTAAACTCTTTTTTATGTATCTTTACACGTGTATCAAGTTTATCTTGCTGGAAAATTCCAAGTAATGCGCAATAATTTGTATAATAACCTGTAATAATGGGTAATATAACCTGTAATATAACCTGTAATAATGGGTAATGGAAGTCGTGTGGTTGTTTCACACCAGATTTATTTTATTTTATTCATTTCAAAACATGGATAAAAAAAAATTTCCTTTATGCATTGTTGCGTCTGTGAAATATTTTTTTCTGTTAAATTATTCTTTTCATATTAAGTTACTCGGTGCAAACCGTGGATAAAATTTTGTTTTCTATATGTGAGTATAGTTATTTAGTTACTAGCAGACTTTGCCCGCTTCGCTGGACACAATACTGAAATGTGTTGTCAAAATCCCATATCATTATTAATTAACCTGAGTTAAAGTTCCCGCTGTGCTCGGTAAAGATTTTTCTCGCTCGCAACGTGAAGAGTCTGTGTTCCCACTGCTTTCGGCAGCAACTTACCCGATTCTTACTCCCTCTTCCCCAGTGGCTAAGTTCGAAGTTTTGCGAAATCTCGACAAAGTACATAATGCGTACACCTAATCAACATCCACACACCAAAGTTCGCCAATCTAAGATAATTTAAGGTGAATTCAAACGGGAAAACGTGTTTTTATACGGGATTGTAGCGCTCTCGACACCAAGGGGGTAAGGGGGGGATTTCGTAAAATCCCGTTACAGTAAGTCTCGGATACATATAAACAATTTACGCACCAAATTTCGTGCCCGCAGATCCCATAGATTTCTCAGGACAAATTTAGAGCTAAAAGGTGTGGCTCGAGTTTGCCCCTCGTAACGCCCCGAACCTCCCCCAAAGAAAAAAAGAAAACGCAAACCCGAAAAAGAAACAAAGATGCGTGCTTGGAAATATCCTAAGGAAGTCGCACAGCCTTTTTTCAATATATTTGTTGCATTTTTGGTAGAGGTCTACTCAAAAATCAGGAATCAATATTCCCCCTCCCTTCCCTTAAAAATCGAAAAATCCTAAATGCAGATAATGTATTATTTGTACTCATATCTAGTCACTCCATGTGCAATTTCTTTACTCTGAGGTAATTAGGAGCCGAACTATGCTTGCAAACGTGTTTTTGTCTTTTGCCTCCCCCAGGAAGGAAAGGTGAGTAATTTCGGAAATGTTGATAGATATAATTTTAAGTTGGGAAAAAACCTAAATTCCTACAAAGCGCGGTTGAATTCCATCCAGCCGTTCTCAAGTGATACCCGGACAAACGTGTTTTTTTATTTTGTCCCCCAGGGGAGGGAGCGTAGGGGAATTTCTGAAAAGTTTATAGATATAATTTTAAGTTGGGTAAAGACCTAAATTCCTGCAAGGCGCCGTTGAATTCTGTCTAGCCGTTCTTAAGTGATACCCGGAAAAACGTGTTTTGACTTTTGCCCCCAGGGGGGGACGTGGGGGAATTTCTAAAAAGTTCATAGATATAATTTTAAGTTGGGTAAAGACCTAAATTCCTGTGAAGCGCCGTTGAATTCTGTCCAGCCGTTCACAAGTGATACCCGGACAAACGTGTTTTTGTCTTTTGCCACCCAGGGGGAAACATGGGGGAATTTCTGAAAAATTCATTGGTATAATTTTAAGTTAGGCAAAGATCTAAGTTTCTGCCAAGCGCGGTTGAATTCCGTCCAGCCGTTCTCAAGTGATGCCCGGACAAAGAAAGCGACATACAGACACGATGACGCACACACACACACACGCACGCACGCGCGCGCGCGCGCACACACACACACACACACACACACACACACACACACACAGGCAAAATTTTCTGAAGTCATTTTCGGCTTTCATGGTGTGTGAAACGTGAAGATATCGCAAAATTTTTTGATTCTGACAAATTTACAGACAAAAGTCTGATTTTATTAATGTAGATGGTATTACTCTTACACATACTAATTAAAACTGGAAACGTTATCATCATGATATAAAGACTATTATTTCTATGAGTATGCTTTTAAAACTGTAATTACTGCTTACAGTAACACTAACAAAGTTTTTGCTTCAAAACGAGGAGGGAAAGAAGCAAAGTCAAAATGAAGCGATAAGTACAATAGTGATTATTTTATATTATATAGACATTTTTAACTATTAAATTAATCAATTTTATTGCACTTAAAACCATTATATCATAATTACTGCTTACAGTAACAATATCAAAACTGTTGTTTTAAAACGAGAAGGGAAAGGAGCAGGGAAGAAATAATAGTGAAACACAATACTTTAAAAACAATACTAGAAATTTAAAAGTATTTAAATAGTTTTAAGTATTAAACTAATCTATTTCACCGCATTTAAATCTTCATACCATACTTATAAAACAGATTTCGTTTCCAAATGTCGATGAAAGTGAAAAGAGATAAATTCAAAGCTCAATGGATTGAAAACGAGTTTAATTATCGGAAATTAGCTAATCATTTATAAAGTTTAAACAAGTTTCTTTCGTAGCATTTGTATATGTGCAATTTATTCTCAGCAAAACTTATTAAATGTTTTTGATTTTGAAGCAAAGAGAGAGAAGTAGTAAAAACGAAATTTTGTGTAAAATCGAAAAAGAGTTGCTTGTTAAAAATAATTTTCGAAATCCCAGAGCCATATGAGGGAAAATAAAATTATCAGTAAAAATTCTGGTCATACCATAGTTTATGGAACTACATTTAAATTTCCTGTTTTATTGATAAGAGTTAAATAAATCCTTTTCCCGAGTCATAGAAACTCTCTAAAAGCATTTCTCTAGTTTCACATTTTTTAATCAGTCAGAACCGTTGAGATTTATGATCGTCGTTGAAGTATCTTTAATACTCCACTAGGTCGTCTTAAAAGGAATGACACGCCAGTTATCTGGAAATAAGAGACTTTCTGATTCAACGGTTTTCAGGAAGTGATTTCTTTTTATCTTTCTCTTTTGAGAAATGGATTTTGATTACCATTAATAGCAAAGCTCATTTTAGTTTAATTGTATTTCATTGCGTAAGCTAACGTAAAAGAGAATTAAATAATATTATCTGCATTCTTTTCTCTCAGAAAAGATTAACAAACATCCGTTTTCATTAAGTTTTCGTATTAAATTTTCCATGAGTTTAACAAGAATCAATTACAGAGTATAAATTTCGATATTTTATTATACATAAAATTTCGAAAGTAGTAAAATGAATCATGAACTTTAAATTTCCTAAATATTTTTCATGCGTACACAAAAATTAATTTGTATCTTTTTATCTAATCTTTAATTTAATAATATTAGATTTTAAAAACAATAGTACATTATATTTTATGTATATAAATTTAAGATTGATTTGTTAAGAGACAATTAATTCTTTTAGAAATTACTATTCAAAAGGACAATATATATAAAACTCAACATGATGAAAATAATTAAAAAGAAAAGGAGTGTGTAAATTAAGTTTCTAAAATTGCAATGGTATAAAACTTTTAAATCTTAATATATTGAATAATATATTGAACATATATTTTATATTTTAAACGCTTAATATATTGAATCACAGTGCACTATGCATTTAGAAACGCATAAATGCATGAATACATAACATTGAAACATATGTCATTTTTTTTACCGGAGAAAGTACAGTGCAGCAATATAAAAATGTAACTTATCATTCATGTTAAATTATTTTTACTTTTCTACGAAGAAGTTAAAAAACAACAACTGCTCTGTAGTTTTTCTTCTTAAAGTGAAGACGCATTTAGAGAAGTATCTAAAGCAGCCTACTTTGTGTAGGATAGAAAATAGTGCAGATTTTTTTATTTCTTCAAATGTTTCAAATTATGAGCAAGAAATATGACTAATATATACAAATTTTGATTAGGTTTAGTTTCTGTAAATCCAAAATACATAAAATTCATACGTTTAAATAATGTGAAAAACAAATTTCAGTGATAGGTATTAATTAAGAAAATTGCATTTTCTTTTTATTGTTTAACTGTATATGTGTGTATTTATGTATCTCTAAAAAAATACGTGCATACCTAGTATTACGTCATACTGACTGATTGATTTTTATTACAGCAAATTGTTTGATAATACACATTAGAAGAATTTCTTCTTTTTAAAATAGAGTTTTGTAAGATAAATAAATAAACAAATAAGAGAAAAATTCCTAATTTCTATTAATTATTAAAACTTGCATAACTTTACTTGCCCGCGTATTCAAAAATTTCTCATTTTCTAATGAAAACAAATAAATATGAAAATTATAATAACGCTTTTTAATAAAACATTACATCATCATAATCATTATTATTTTAATTATTAAAAGGAAATTTGTGACAAATGTTCTTTTATGTTGTAAATAGTAGTTATTTAAGATTTTTTTTTTTTAATTCTGAGTCGCAATAAAAAAAAAAAAAAAAAATTCATATGAAACAGGCTGTGTTTTGTATAAAATTTAATATGATTATGACTGTGGGAAAATGTATTTTTTAAATTACAAAAAATGCAATCAGTATTAATTTAATCATGTTTTTAATTTATCTGTTTATAAAATAAAAAAAAAGTAACCATTTTCATATTATGCATCGTTTTATTTGTCTTTATGTTATGGTATATTTTCAATTCGGCATGCTTATTACATTCTCTTACTCATGCATGGAAGAGATGGTATTGTTTGGGGTAGAATTTTTAAAAAAATTGTTCCAAATTATATGCGTGTGTCTATTATCAGTATAACTCAAGAACAAGTATTAGCAAAAAGTTTAAACTCTGCATTCTAATTCCTTTTAATACGAAAATGTTACTTGGAAACTTCTTCTGAAGTAGGAAAATGACGTATGCACAAGAACATTCAAAATTAATCAATTACGTCTATCGGTGAAATTTCAGTTAAATACAGATTAACATATATTTAGACTGCACTAAACAAAATAAAATAAATATGTATTTCTTATAAGCAAAAAAGTATATTTTACTTAGAATGTGGTACGATAGGCAAAATCAAGCGGTTTTTATTTTTCATTTATTTATTTTTTAATTGGATATAATTGAGGAAATTGGCAAATTTTACCTAGTGAAAGGAAATTGCTTAAGAATGATAATTAATTTCGCTTACTTTTATGTTACACAAAACTTTGTTTACAGCTCTATACTTCAAGTTGCCTTTATAGGATAATTTCGCATTTTGAGGGGCCTTGAATTTAGAAATGAAACTTTTAACAGCTCATCTATGGTTCTATTACCGCAATAAATGAAAAAAAATAAATGGAAGAAATTTAAATTTAGATTTAATAATAACTGCAGAATTTTTTTTTGTAGCCCCTATGATGTAGAGAATCTTTTGATAGGTAAAATACAAGGTATCAAGAAAACTTCAGAAGATCAGTATAGTACGAATAAATTTTGTCTAAATGCAATAATTTTATGTCACAGAACAGTATAATGTAAGTATGAAAATTTAATTGGCCAAAAGAGTTTCGAATACCCAATTTGTATAGCAATCAATTTTAATCGCCAATTTTCTATTTGAGAGACCTTGGCTTAGTTGGTATGCCTTCCAATGAAATCTTCCTCATGGATCCTAATTCATATTTAAGCAAGTTTTGAATAAAACTTCGAAAAATGCCAATCGGATAGACCAACAAATGCGACCTCGGTTCGAAAACAGAACCTCACATCTACCTGCTATAAAAGCAGAGCTTCTCGGTAATTTGTGGGGACGGCGCGCGTCTAAAAGAATTTTTCCGCGGTAGCGCTATGTTCTATACTGTATGTTGTTGAGTGCATTCCTAAAATTTAGGCAAAAATTTCGAATACGATCATATGCTCTGTGTGTACTTTTCAAATACTACAAATAAAAATACAACAACCCTATAGTTATTTTAAGTGTTTAAAATTAGAAGGTGTTTGCTACTTCTCATTTTCTTATGTAACAGTTACAAGAAGCTTATTCTGAACATTTTTAAAACTAAATCGATTATCTCCCAAACATCAAATTTCACAAAAGATTCCCAAGAATTACAAGAAAATTAATTTAGATGATATCTTTTCCTGGACCAAAAATAATATTCCATTACAGTTTTCACGAAATATTTTCTATATATATTCTATAATTTCTTATATATATATATATATATATATTAGAAGAAAGTATTGGATTTTTGAAATTTTTCGACATCAGTTTTCGACGGATTTAAACTTTTTAAGATTTCCTGAAAACGATATGACTGTTGTTTAGAAAATATCTGTCAGTCTGTATGTCTGTGTGCCTGTCTGTGTGTGTGTATCGAAATTTTTGGACGCTGTATCTCACGAACCAATCAACGAAATTTAACTAAACTTGACATTTAGTTGGATCTTGTGCTAAACTGGTACTGATTACATTTATGTATCAATTACTCAACAAGTAACGCTGTTATCCCATTTTTTCTCAATTTTTAACATGGCAAATAACAGTAGTAAACTAGAAAAAATATGTGTTTGCATGTAACAGCATCGCCCCCCGCTGGGGGTAAGTACTCCCAAAGGAGTATAAGTTTTCAATTTTCATTTTTTTTTTTCAAAAGAACTCGTCAATGCCTTTAAAACGATTGGTTGAACCACAGATCTGTAATAATTTAAAACAAATTTATTGATTTTTTTAAACACTAACACACACATACACACAAAAAAAAAAAAAAAATGCATGTCTTCTGCGATGTTGGGAAAATATTGACTTTTTCTCTTCAGTTAATGTTATAGATACCTGAGATAAAAAATCGTCTGCATTTATCATGGAAAATAATATTAATGAATAATAATTTAATAAACAATTTAGGTAAATTTGTATAATGTTATGTAGAACAAGACCTTGCGGGGGTCACAAAACAAGAGTTTTAAGAATCGAATTATAAATTTCATTTATACAAAATAAATTCCATAAAAAAACTGATTTAGTGCAAAATTATTCATATTATTTCTACTATTGATTAAAATGTATATTCAAGCAGCAGTTTTTTGTCCTCATACAATTTTTAAATGTGAGGATAATTTTCAATAGAATCAAGCAATAATTGTTGAAAAAGGGGAAATAAAACTTCATGATTATTTTGAAAAGGGTGTAATCAAATGATAACTGAACAAAACTTTTTAATAACATGAACATTAAACTGTAAAATAGTTCAAAAATATAGAAATAAAACTAATTGTTGAAAAATTCATTCTTGATTAAAAGATTATGATTAATTAAAATTCAGCATATGACAAAAGTTAATAAGAATTTTTTTTACTTCTTTATAAAAAGTAGAGAAAAAATTAAAAAAGTAATTTTTCCGATAAAAAAAAATAATAATAATAAACTAGATGTATGTTACTATTTTAAAATTGTTGATTTAAACATTAAAAAAGTTTCCATTAAATTAAATTTAGTTTTTCTTGTAAAAAGCTGAAGAATAATGCAATATTTGCTCTTTAAATAATCTATTTTATGAAATAAATTACAATACGTGAACATATAAGCAGTTAATAATTTTTGCAACAAAATCTGTAAAACATAAACAAATATTTAAACATATTGCATAATAGACACCATAGTCAATAAGAACCTATTTTATAAAGTGTCTTTGAAAATTAAATAAAAAATGGAAACTCAAAATCGTTTATTCAAATATTTCTTTTTCTTGTAAGAAAAACAAATAAAACTGACTACAGAAACCAGAAACAATTTTATTTCCAGAATAATCTTGATTCAATTTTATCTGTCATTCTAAATAAATTTAAATATATTTATCGTATACCAGTTTATTTATTTTCTTCAAGTAATACCTAAATATTTTTCATCTATTCAAAGAAAAAATAATCTAGATTAAATACAATGTATTAAAAAGTAAACATAAATCTAAGCATTTTGTATATTTTAGCTTAAAAAGATTTTACAGAAAGCGAATTATAAAAAATTTACAATTGCATTCAGGTGACTAAAATGCATAAGTTGTTTTCTTATTAATTAAAAAAAAATCATTATAGTGAAAAATTACACTCATAACGATTCTTAAATTAGAAATATTCAAACTTACATTTTAATTAGATATAATAATTATAATATTATTCAAATTGTCTAAGGAAAAGATTTTTAGAAACGTTATATAAAGTAATCTTTCAGACTAATTTATCAGAATATAGGAGAGAAAACATTTTTTTTTTTTTGACCGCCTTCATAAATTTTAAAGAACCTTCAAAACCGAAATCACAAATCATCTCACATGATCACAAATCATTTTATAGCAAAAGACTTTTATGTTAAAATTAAGCTTAGAGATGTTTCTTTAGAGGGGATTTATCGCTTCAATGTTTCTTTCTTTTCTAAACCACCCAAGTGTAATGAATTTTAAATAAATAATAAAAAAAAAAAAAAAAAAAAAAAAAAAAAAAAAACTTATGTAGTTTACATAGATTATGAAACAATTTCCAAATGTACTTACTTATAATATCATTTAACTTTCAATGGATTTTACCTCCCTGATGACACATTAAAATGTATTTAGTTTTTAATTACGGAAAAAAAAAGACTTTACAAAAACTACCTTTTTTAGATTTATTTTCGAAATACATAAAAGAGATTATTTTTGTGTAGTTTTGCATAGAATATAAAATCGTAAATATATATATATATATATATATATATATATATAATTTAACGATGAAGTAATGAATCTTTTAACTGTCTTTTTAAAACTAATTTTAAAGAAAAAAACGATACTTTTGTGTAGCCCCTGTATTATATAAAACGAGCAAGAACACACAAAAGTATGTTTTAAGTATAGAAGAAAGAATCTTGGAAAATCTAATTTTACTAAAAAACAAAAAAAAAAAAAAAAAAAAAAAAAAAAAAGCTGCTTTTAGCTTTACTTCTAAAAAATGCTTATTGTAAATTGGTTGTCATATAGACTGTATATCATCTAAAAATTGCATACTCATTGTACATAAAAGAAAGTCCTCATAACACTGGAAATTACCATTGATAAATTTCCATTTTTATGCCGTATTGTATCCCATCCACCTGTTGGAGCCATTTAAACAATCATTAGAACTGTTCATGTTATACAGAAAATTTAGCTTTGTGCATTCTTATAATGTGTGTTAATTTCGTCTTGTTTCGTACAGTATAATGATGCTAAAATACACTTTAATGAAATATCTCACAGAGACAATAATGTAACAGAATATTTTTATCAGTCTCTGTACAGAAACTATTAACGCTATTTATACCAATTTCACTCGAGAGCATTCCACGCTAAGAGTATCACGATATTCTAAAAATTTGAAAAAATTAGGACACTTAAAAAAAAAAAAAAAAAAAATTACCATTGTTATTACTATGAATGATGAAATCTCACAAAAACTATGTTTATAGCTTCATTTAAAAAACAATAAATAAATAAAAATAAAAATAAATAAGATGAAGAAGAAGAAAGATTGCACATGTGTAATAGTGCCTATTGTGTGATGAATGATGAAATATCACAAAAACTATGTTTATAGCTTCATTAAAAAAAATAATAATAATAATAAATAAACAATAAGAAGAAGAGAGATTGCACATGTGTGTCAGTTCATATTGTTTAAAATATGCCGACCTCTGTAAAACTTCATTTTAACTCTCTGTAAGCAATCATTGGTGCTATTAATACTAATTTTAATAGCGAACATGCCATGGTAAACTTGAAATGAGAGTTTCATGGCACTCTAAATATTTTTAGAAATTAGAGCGTAGAGAGGCAGCCTAATTTTTCTTTAATTATTATTATTATTGTTGTTATTATTATTATGGAGGATGAAATCTCTCAAAAACTATCTTTATAGCATCATTTTTGAAAGGGAAACATGAGAAAGATCGCACATATTTAACAGTGAATATTGTCTAAAAAATCCCAGACTCTACAAAATTAAATTTTAAGTGTACAGTATACATACCACATAAATTATCATGAATACTTTAGAAAAATATGTGAAGCCCTGTATATTATCTGAAAACAACAAGACTAAACAAAAATATTTTGAGCTTGACTTTGTAAGAAATTTTTTTTTAGAAAAACATCATTTTCACTTTCCTTCTATAAGCAAACCATGAAATAAATAGCATTTGCTTAAGCCTGCATATCGATTAAAAATTCCCAATATACAAATAAATAAATTATCTAGTAAACAAATATATAAACTAAATAATGCTGAAAATTTACATTCAGCAGTTTGTATTTATGTCCCACAATATATCTAAACAATTTTGTGGGGCCCTGAAAAACATTCATTCCACTTCACCCTCCACTGTAGTATGTGGAAAGCTACGTTTCCCCCGAGTTATCTCGGGATGGCCGGTAAAGTGGTTAAAGCTTTTCATACGTATTCAACAATTAAAAAAAAAATCTGGAGTGACTCCACTCGACTTTCCGAACATTGAGTAATTAACAGTTTTGTAGATAAAGTAAAGAAAGAGGAGTTGTTAAACAAGCAAGAGAAAAAACCCTAATAGAGTGTTTGACTATTTTTCTCCATATATTACACGATGGTTTATTTATCGCTACTGAATAGCATATGTTAAATTCTTTATGTCTCGTGTTGAATAAATTTGTTAAAATATTCTTTAAAGAAATATTTCTCATTAACCCTAAAACGTCGGAATTCTTTAAGGAGTCCCTGCATACAAACCAGTAATACTATTATACCATCTTCAATAGAGAATATACCATAGTGAACTTGAATATCAAATATCAGTTTCACAACATTCTAAAAGTATTTGTGGCAACTAGAGTGCGAGGATGGAGACAGACAAACAAGCAGGTAGAAGAACCGATATCATAAACATTTTCTGTCTTCTTCAGAAAGATTTTTTAAGCACATAACACAAGTTAAAAAGCATTTAAAGCAGTATTAATTTATATACTGCAATATATTTGTTTGGCCCTATAAATTCAAATGTTAATCATATCATATTATGTGAAAATCTGCTTTAATGCACATGAAAAAACTGTGTTAATTTCATTATGTTTTGTGTAGTATAAATACATTAAAATATGCTTCTGATAAATATCTCTAATAAATAGTAATGTATTCGAGTACTTATATGAGTCCCTGTACACAATTTAGTATTGTTACTCATACCATTTTCAACATAGATCATGTTATAATGAACCTGAATAACATATATAACTTTCAATGCACTCGAATAGTGCTTACAGAAAATAAAGCGCAGACGGACAATCAAGCATACGAATCAAATTAATAAAAATACTTTTTAACGTTGTAAGAAAGTTTATATATATATATATATATATATATATATACGGGAAAAAATGCACAATTTTGCAAATAATGCTTCATTTAACCATATATCTTGAGTTTACATTACTGAGTATGTAGCCGTTTATTAACCCTTAAATAGATGATTTATTTTATTTTTATTTTTATTTTTTTGTTACAAAAATTTATGTTTAATTCCAAGAAGGTTTATAACACAGGAAAAATAATGAAAAAATCAGAGGTTACTATTATTATTGTCATTATTATTTTATTATTTATTTATTTTTCTAAAAAAAAAAAAAATTACGTTGCATATCTGCTACAATGACTGCTAAATTACAAATCTTACATTCTATCAAATTAAAATATTACATAAGAATTATTTATTGATTAGAAATTACAAAAGAATAAGTATTTAGGATATACTAAATGTATATTATAAATGACAGTTACCAGGCTTTTAGACTTTATTTAAGGAAATTTGTGTAGCAATTTTTGTCTTTGTTCAAGCATAACTAATACGAGGTATTTTATGCATGACACATAGGTGAATCCATTGGAACTAGGCATTTTGCACAATTGAGTCTTGTCGCAAATCCTCTGGTGGTATCACCGCACTGGGCCATTTTCTTCTTTGCTTTGCGTTTCCTTTGAATTTCATTGCTTCGTCTTCCTCTTTTTAGAGCGGACCTTTTCCCTATTTTGGAAAAAGTTCATCAACTTCAAGTTATACATTTTATAACTGAAAACACATTGTTTGTGACCAGCTTTTGTGAAGATAAGGTCACCTTTAGGAATTTCTCAGACAGCCTATATCATAGACCTTATATATATAGACTACGCCACCAGTAGGATTTCCCATTATAGTGAATGTCTTCAACATGAGAGCAATGATGCCAGATGGTCGAAAATTATTTCCCCAAACAGGTCTTCAAATTTATCCAAATCAGGGGGGGGGGGGGGGTCGAAAAAATCCCCATCTTGATTTCTACTAAATGGGAAAAGAAATTATCAAGCAGATTTAAGTTGATTTAAGTTCAAATTTTTCTCCCAAATGAAGGCAATTTTTGGAAAAAAATCCCCAAATATCAATAAAGCTATTGAAAATCCCTGGTCGTAGGGATAAATCATTATGTTGCCAATATTGACAGAAAGTTGAAGAACTCCCCAGATTTGTCCCCAAAAATTTTAGAATACCCCAAGAAAGTCCCCACAAACATTTGGTCCCCAAAATTGTCCCCAGAAGCCTCAAAATCCCCAATCTGGCATCACTGCATGAGGGTGTAATCTGATACCTTCATCCTTTGCGGTCAGCGATGTATGTCACGTTACAGAGAGTTGAGGGCGATTCTTCCATAAGAAAGCACTTATTTTTGTAAGAATTCAAACAAAAAATTCTCCCCTTCAGAATAGTTTCTCACAAAATAATTTTTTTTATAATTAATCTATGACATTTTAGCTTTCCAACGATGCGTAAATCTAAAGGCTTAAATAAAATGTATGTGTACAATACACAAATTAAAAAACTCAAAACTACTTTCTTTCCCATGGAAAAATCACATAATATTCATCCTCGCCTCTCTTTCCTGGTCTACATCACGTGATAATTTCGCTAGGGAAGCTACTTCATGTCGCAGACAGATAATGAGAGGGGATGCGTGGTCTATTATATAAGGTCTATGGCCTATATAAAGAGATCGACAAATGTTTTTCTTATAATAATGTTGTAATTTATTAATGAAAGTATAAGCTTTATTTTATCTAGCTCAATGTTTACTTCTGTATGTTGATGCTATTTCAACAACGAATTGTCAGATTTGGGAGAATTTTCGCCGCCGTGTGTTACACCTGTATGGCATATATATATATATACATATAAATATGTTCAATGTTTCATAACACTAAATCAGTGCTTCTGTAATTATCATTATTTCTTTTTTTTTTAATTATTATTAAGAAATCGTATATTTGTTTCTTTTATTTTCTTCTATATTCAATATAAGAAAGTATTAGTTAGGTAAAAATTTTCTACCTCCGTTTTTTTGATGGATTTACGCATTTTGAGAGGTTTAGAACAGGATTTGAGCATTTTTAGAAAATGTCTGTACGTGTGTGTGAGAGGGAGACAAAAGTTTGTGGCAACTGTATCTAAGGAACTACTGTGCAGAATTTCATACAAGTTCGTGAATAGTTGCATCTTGACATAAATTAGTGAATACCAATTTTTGGTAAAAATTGTTAGAATGGTGGCGCTTTTTCTAAATTTTTAACATGGCGGTATAGGACAAAATTTTTTATAAATGTGCATAAAGAGAATTATTTTTTAAGAATGATTGTGACATTAAAAAGAGTTATTTATAATAGTAATTGGGAACTGGGAAAAGTTTTTTTTTTTTTTTTTTTTTTTTTTTTTTATGTAGGAGCATTGCTTCCCCAGGAATTCATTCTAGGGATCTTTCAAAAGAGCTTGTTAATATCTTTAAAACAAATGGTTGAACCAACGACCTGTGATAATTTAAAATAAAATTAACTTTATTACTATTATTATTATTATTATTATTATTTATTAAAAATATTTTATATAGAAAATTGATTTTCTTTGGACATTTTGTGAAAATCGACTGCATTTATCATGGAAGATAATTTTAATAAATTATTTCTGCTGAATGAATTTAATGGGATAATATAGAAGAAAATTGTGCGGTGGCCACAACATACTAGCTGATTTTAATTTCAGAGTTCATAATTCAAATAATATTTCGAGGATTTTAAAATTTGTATAACTAAACACGAAATCTTTAACTTTTTTTCATCAATAATATGCAAAATATATCATTGTTTTCTTCGCGTAAAATGTGTGTAAACTTAAATATTAAAAAAACTATAATAAAACTAAAATTAATAAAAATTCTATTCAGTTAAGAATGGAAACGAGGTATCGAAACTAAAATCTGATATCTTTAGTGAAACAACGGAAAATATTCTTTCGACTACCTAATACATCGTACCCATCTTTGAAAAACAAATTTATCCTTTGATTTTATTTTACGCATTCATTTCTTTCAAAGGATTGCTTGCTTACAACCCTTTTTATCACAAATTGTTGTTGTGTCGATACAAAACATCTCAAAAAGATCTGTGCTTCTTATCTTGCTGAGATATATATTGACATATAGGATTTCTCGTTACATTCGAGCTTTAAAGCAGAGCAAAAAAGGATGAAAAACAAAATCTCATCTAAAATACATAGTTTTACACATTCTAAGGGGATTACTTTACGAAAAGTAGGCACTACTTGCTCAACGATATTATGATATTCTACTTCTGTGAATTTCACAGTATTTTAAACAGCATAAAAGTACCAGAATTGAGATAAATTTATTGAGCACTATTTCACAAATAAATATATAAATATGTACTGTTTGAGAAAAATAATAAGCTAAAATATAGGAATAAATATGTTCAAGCAAAAAAATATTATGTTGTTTTTTATATTTAATATAGATTTAGTAATACCTATTTTTAGTAAAGGTAAAATTATACTTTTATCATAAAAACAAAAACAGATTTTCATCAAATGCATTATATATTTGGAAGAATTGAAAATAAAATAAAATTAAATTTGCTAAATTAAATTTCAATCTCGCTTAAAAGTATTTGGTAATTAAAGTAGTATGTTCTGGTAATCAGACAATTTTGTTTTATATTATTTAATATATTCATTGGTCGAAAAGTTCTACAAAGATCAGCCGATTTTTATATAAATCATATCTTTTATTTATTTATTTATTATTTATTTTTAATAAATAAAATCCATCTCAGATATTGCGTTTCACATACACCGTATAAAATCTGAAATATAATGTTTCCTTACATAAAATAACGGAAATCTTAGCATAACAGCGCCATCTGTCATTCGATGTGTAACCGAATTAAATTATCACATTTATATTTATTTATTTATTTATTTATTTATTTACAAATTAAGATTGTAGTGAAGCTTCACTCTCGAACCGAATTAAATTATCATATATATATATATATATATATTTACGAATTAAGATTGTAGTGAAGCTTATCTCTCGAAATCACGCTGAGATTGTAAATGTTAGTTGTCTATGGGGAGTTTAGTCAGAAGAGTGTTGGTTACCCTGGAAGGTTCTGTTCTGGTGGCGTTTGTTTTGGCGAAGTGTTGAAAGTACTTGGAGGAAGGTTATATATGTTGAGACGTTTTCGAATCTCAGATGTATGTCAGTATTTTTAGTTATGATGTTTTAAGATGAGGGTAGTTAAGTGACTTTCCAGTCAAAAGTGTTTAAGTAAACATCTGATAATGCTTGCCTTTAAGAGAGCCTATTTAAGTCTTTAGTGATTACACGTATTCTATACTGCATTACACTCAGTACATTGGATGAGGTTATTGTTTAAATTTGAATAAACGTAAATTAAATTTTCCAAGTGGATAGTCACCTTTCTCCTTCTTTTCTTAACGATCTTTGATTAAAAGATTAGTTTTATATTTCTGGTTCTTCTGGACTCAATATAACTTCATCAACTACAATGAAAGATAATGCGGGTGCTGGAAATAGGCAGCTCTCACAAGTTTGGTGTACTTACAGTCTTGAGCAGATAGAGCAATCCTATAAATGGGAGAAATTTCAGCATAGCAGTACCACTTGCTTCGTTATATATGCCAAAATATAATCAGCTTTAGTTAATGTTCATGTTTAATAAAAAATAAAGTTTTGTGGAATTTCATACAGTTGTTCTTGAGGTACAGTACTTAGAAAAATTTTGGAAATACACAGTTTGACACACAGACAGACAGGCTGACTGACGCTTTCTAAAAATGGTCAAATTCCGTTTAAGACTTCTCAGAGCATATATATCCATCAATTCGATCCATCAGTCGATTTTTTTTTCCAAATCTAGTACTTTCTTCTATATATACCCTTCTGCTCAAAAGTTATCCGTTTTTTCAATGTAAAACCTTATCTCTCGATGAAATGTTTTCAAATATTGGGTATTTCACAAGTACTGGGTTTTTCACAAAAAAGAAACTTTTGCTAAGTGGTTAAAATAATTGTGGACCTGTAACGATTACGCGGTCCGAAGACCTAGAAGACCTAGTTCTTTAAAAGTCCAATGTCTGAAAACATTTCATCGAGAGATACGTTTTTAAACTGATCGTTTGTAAATCTTGCAAAACTTTTGAGCAGGAGTGTATATTATTGAATCCAACGCAGCAGATATGCCAGCGCCAGTTCACCTGTAGCAGACAGACATGTGATTCTAAAGAAGAAAACTTTCATTCTTATTATTATTATTATTATTATTGTTTGGATAATTCTTCATTCAAGTAAAAAATATGTGATCGTACTTATTCGAGTCAAAAACCTGCTGTACACTGTAAAAAAAAATTCTGTAAGAATACACAACATTCTTGAGGGAACTTATTTTCCTCAACAATGCCGAGAAATGTTATCAGCTATAGCTGTGTAGAGGCGTACGGTGGAATGTTACGCAATTACAACTGGTAACATTTCTCTACATGGTAGTGGCAAGTAAGCTACCTTAATATTTAGGTTACTGTTTAATTTAATCTTATACATGCAAAAATATAGTTTTGTTTTGTTAAATTTATTATTCATTCGGATTGCTATTTTAATTGTGTGATTCAAATTCTAATTCGTCAAACATATAAAGAACAAGGTAAAAATTAGTTTTTTCACAGTTCTAGATTTAAAAAAAAAAAAAAAATATCTCTACCCGGCTAAAAGAAAATCTGCAGACAAACTGAAAGTATTTGGAACAAAGTCATAAAATTTGCAAAATAACTGCAGTTTAAAAGCAAAACATTTGCAGTTTGGAAACAAGAACTCCCCCCCCCCCCTTAAACTTCTTATTGTTCCAAATACTTTTAGATTATATACAGCTTTTGTGCAGTTTTTTTTTTTTTTTTTTTTTTCTGCAGTTTCTTTTTTTTTATTTGGGTATTACTATTTTTTTTTTTTTTTCAATTTAGGTAAATATTTAAACTGGATACATAATTTGTGTTTTCCATTATAGTGTAAGAGTTTTCCAGAATAAATTCGTTAGGCTATCTTTTTATTTATAAATTTTACTAAATAATCTCAATAATTTACTTGAGTTACCCAAGTTAAAATATGACGTAGATATTCAGGAATTTCTTTTACAAAACCAATAGTTCGAATGACTTTCGAACATTTCGGAAAAAAAGCTTTTTAAAAACATCCCAAGAGTAACATTATATCCGATAATTATCTTTGCCTATCGAAATTTCCTCTTATTTATAATGTCATCAACAAAAATAAAGAGAAAATGTTATATTTGTAAAATGTTTCGGCAATGTGTTTTAATGGATTCATATATTTCAGATCTATAAAATTCTATTTGAATCCATAATGGATTCAACTATCTTGACTTTGAATGGGATTTGATTATTGTTAAAAAATGTTTATGCCTTTATATAACCGTATGTTCAAAAGTTTTTATGAGCGCTATCACTCAGGAACTAATGTGTAGTGTAATGTAACATATATATTCGACCTAAACATAAATTAGTGCTGATATCATTTTGTAGACAAGTGACATTGAAACAGTTGAAATTTATATCATGAGCAATATATAGAAGTAAATCCTTAATGTAATAATTTTATGTAAATTTCTAGATTTATATACATTTCATAGACACGTGATTCAATCCTAATCTTACTATATTTAAAAAAGAAAATGAACGATTCAAAATTATTTTGATATAGTTTAATAAAAATATTTTTAGTACCAATTAGAAAACATAAAAAGTCTTAAAAATCCTATTCTTATATAGAACCAGTGTTATGCCTAATTTATTAATATAGCGGTTTTAGTGACAAAGAGAGACCGTTGAAAGGAGAGAAAGATTATGAACTCGAGTTAAAAAAATATGAGATAATAATGCGTTCTATATAATATCGAGAGAAGGAAAAGAGCCCAAATTTCCAGCTTTGAAAAGAAAACAAAAAGTATGCTTGTACTAAAAAAAGAGTTTTCTAACTTTTTACCTGCTTACTCTTAATTGACATTTAATTATAAATGTCAAGCTTATAAACCAAAAGCTCTTTTCTTTTCTATTTTCATAGATTTCTATTCTATTGAAGAATTTTGCATATTTTAAAATAACAACTATCTTACTAATGAATTTTTATCAATATCTATCTAGTACTTAGAAACTCAATTGTTAACTTTTTTTAAAAAAATCCTTTCGAACTTTCTTTTTAAACCTTAATAATCTATAGATAAATAGGCAAGCATAAAACTTGTAGTCCCTTTTTAACATATTAATTATGGGAGTAGAGGGTTGAAAATGGTATCATTTCAAAGGTATGGTTAGCCAGATGCTGCGAATACAAAAAATTATTTTCTTACGATGTTAAGAAGTTATTTAAAAATACTTTTATTTTTTATGCATTTTCCCCTTTCATACACTATTCCTTTACATTAAAAAATACCTAAAAGTGGAAAGCTGGCAATTTCATAAATCTGGCAATTTCATAAAATTCAAATAAAACCACAGACACAGTAATTTGTATAATGTAGCATCACTATGGGAGTAGGTTAGTTGCACCCGGAGAATACCTAAATGGGCAAGTTGCACCGTTTACTCTCTGAACCAAGGGGTGAGTTGCACCGTTTACCACCTCGAACCAAGGGGTGAGTTGCACCGCTTAGCCATTTCTACAAAGGGGCGAGTTGCACCCTCCAAGATATTATTACATAATTTTTTTTTATACAAAATCGCATAATTTTCCCTTCACACTTTTCACAGGCTTAGGACTGTCATGAGCTAAAAACCCATGGCGTGTTTAAAAAATTTGCGAATAATTTTTCATTGTCTCATAGTGGTAATAAGTTTACCTTGTCTAATAGCCGAGCATATGCCCATTGTCTTTGAGAAAGATGATCATCTGTCGTCTTATTTTATGCATAGGTTTTAATTTGTTTCCTTTTTATCTTTCTTTGAACTGTAGTAGAAAATAGCCTTTAAAAATTCAAATCTTGTAAGTTCTTTACTCGTATATTTCTGCTTCATTTCACCACTATACGCCAGTGAAGTGATCGTCCGGGGAGCCACCAAAAAGATTTTCTATGTTAATCGTCTATTGTATTTTTTTGTAAAAATAAAATTAAAAATTAACGGAAATTATCTCCCGATTTTAATTCCCATATTTGGGTATAGTTTTATATAAGTTACTGTCTACATGTGTTAGATTCAGTTATTTTTGCTGTAAAATTGATAAAATTTTAATTTAAAATTTAAAAACTGTAGGGGAAAAAATGGCAAACTTCCAGTTTTGATTGTAAACATAAACATTTCGTTTCAAAGGGTGATATTTACACATCAAATATCAAACTAATATACTAAATAAAAGGAAAATGGTAAATATTCTATCATAATCTGAAGTTAAATTTGCTTTCAAATGTCTAAATAAAGTATCTGATATAAGATACTAATATGTTGCAGCGGAAGATATTTGATATCTGCCGTTCTTGGCTGGGAAAAAAAATTGCCAAATTATCTGGCGAACATATTTAATTCCTTTCAAAAATCATGGTTATTTTAACAACGTATATTAAGAGAGCAATCAGTAATATGAAACAATATTTCACAACAGATATTACGAAAATATGCATCTGGTATGCATATTTTCGTATTACGTTTTTGATCGCCTAGTACAAAAATCGCCAAGGACGACATAGTTTTGAAATTTAAAATTAAATTTTTGTCAATTTAACAGCAAGATAACTTAATCTAGCACATGTGCACGGTAATTAATTTATAATTATATCCAAATATGGGGATTAAAATCGGGAAATAATTTTCCTCAAATTTTTAATATTTTTTTTACAAAAATACCAATGGACGATTAACATAAAAAATCTTTTACTTAGCCCCCAGCGGTCAGTGACGTTACACTTCGCGTGCGTATATATTTTGCATCAGTTAGAAAAAAGTAGAAGATATGGAAAAACTTTTGATTTCAAGTTTTCGATAAATTTACACGTTTTGAGATTTCCTTGCACTTCAATTAACTTAAATCGACTACTTATTTTTTAAAAAGTTGATTTATTACTAACTGTCGCATGTATAAGAAGAAAGTAGACGATACGGAAAAAATTTCGATTTCTGCTTTTCGCTGAATTTACATGTTTTGAGCTTTCCTTACGTTTCAATTAACTGAAATTGACTACTTATTTTTAAAAAAGTGGATTTATTGCTAGCTTTTGTGTGTATAAGAAGCAAGTAGAAGATACGGAAAAACTTTTGATTTCCGGTTTTCGATGTATTTACACATTTTGAGATTTCCTTGCATTTCAATTAACCGAAATTCACTACTTATTTTTAAAAAAGTGGATTTATTATTCTTTCCTCCGCATATATAAGAAGAAAGTATATGATTCAGAAAAATTTTTAATTTTCTGTTTTCGATAAAGTTACACGTTTTGAAATTTCCCGAACTCAATTCGACCATTTTTACAAAATATCTTTCTTTTTGAGTTCAAACACTGTACTTTATGAACCAACGGAATTAATTTAACAGAATTTGATATTTGGTTGGACCTTGGTTTGACATGGTATCGATTAGCTTTTGGGCTGTATCACCCAACAAGGGTTTTTCACGTTGCGATTTTCCCTCATTTCAGGAAAAGCTGAACATCTACAGAGAGAGTAAAAATATTAAAAGTAGTATATTAAGTAAAACTCTGCTGATTCTGTTAGAGGGCATATGGGCAAAAATTTGCCGCAGCTGTGTTGCAATTTAATTCCGTTAAGACAAGGTAATAACTATCCTTTGCCTTGCTTTGCAAAAAAAAAAAAAGGTCGAGTTTCGACCACTGAGCGATACTAGTACTTATAATTACGATAGTATATAATAGCCGTTATTAATTTGATAATTTTTTGTTAATTAATTAATTAATTTATTTTTCATTTATTTTATTTCATTTTATTTATTTATTTATTTATTGTTTCCTTTTGCATTTTGTAAATTTTAATGTTCGCTTATTAGTTTTTATTTCCTTTGTCTGCATTTCCTTTCTCCACATACGTTTAACTATTCTTTTATAACGAGTATCACCTAGTGGTCGAAACTCGATCACTTTTTTTGAAAAATAAGGCAAAGCAAAGTCATTTCCTTCTCCTAAACGTAATTAAATTGCAACACAGCTACGGCAATTGTTTGTTGATATGAATCAGCAAAGTTTAACTTAATATATTTTTCTAATTTTGGTACACTGTAGATGTTAAGCCTTTTCTGACATGAGATAAAATCTCAACATGGAAGCGCCCCTTTTTGGGTGATATAGCCTAAAAACTAATCAGCACCATGTCAAACCAAGATCCAATCAAATATCAAATTCGGTTAAATTAAGTCCATTGGTTCATAAAGTGCAGAGTTTGAACTCAAAAAGACAGATATTTTCTAAAAATGGTCGAATTGAGTTCGAGAAATCTCAAAACGTGTAACTTCATCGAAAACTGAAAATATAAAAATTTTCTGAAGCTTATACTTTCTTCTTATATATGCAGAGGATAGAATAATAAATCCACTTTTTAAGAATATGTTGTCAGTTTCAGTTAATTGAAATGCAAGGAAATCTCAAAACATGTAATTTCATCGAAAACTGATATCAAAAGTTTTTCCAAATCTTATACTTTCTCCTTATATATGCAGAAGATATAGTAATAAATCTTTTTTTTTTTTTTTTTCAAAGAAAGTAGTCAATTTTAGTTAATTGGAATGCATTATGTTGTAGTTTAAAAATACTTTTTTAAATTAGAGTTGATACAAATCACAGAAAAGAAAAAAAAAAAAAAAAAAAAAAAAAAAAAGATCTTAAATAGATTAGAAAAAAATAAGTAAATAAAACTTTCATAAATTAAATCCTTTTTTAAATTTGCTTTATTTTCAACAGAATGAACTTTCGATCTAACACTTATTCACTCAAATTTCTACCATTCTAATAGCTGTTTTCTCTTAGAAAAAAAATCTATAGTCGAGAGTATAGTGATGCTAAATCTGTGCAAATTGCTGTGTATGTCTATGGTTTTATTTGAGTTTTAAGAAATTGCCAGATTGAACAACTTTCTACTTTAGGTATTTTTTAATGTAAAAGACTATGTGTATAAAATGGAAAAATGCATAAAAAATAAGAGTATTTTTAAATGCCTTGTTGACATTGCAAGAAAATAATTTTTGTATTCTGCAAATCTGGCTAATTATATCTTTCGAATTATACCATTTACAACCCTCTACTCTATTAATTAATGTTAAAAGTGTACCACAAATTTCATGTTTGCCTATTAATTATATAGATAAATGAAAAAAAAAAAAAAAGCTATTATGACATCAGTTTTATCAGAAATGTTTATGACACAGTTAACAAATTTATTTCCTTTTAAATCGAGAAAAAAATAGAAATATTTTTTATTTTTAGTTATTTTATTTATTTATTTTTATTTTATTTTATTTTTATTTATTTATTTTTATTATTTATTTTTATTTTATTTTATTTTTATTTATTTATTTTTATTATTTATTTTTATTTATTTATTTATTTTTTTTTTTTAACGACATAGTTTATTCTTTTTAAAAATTTAAAATTAAAACGAGTTTTTATTTAATAACTTTCGACCTAATTATGCTATCCGCGTTTGTAATGATCGATAGGTGGCGCTTTTTCAGCTTTTGTTGATAGTAAATATATTAGCCACGTGTATTTATTATTGTTCTTTTTGTTATTCTACTTAATATTCGTACTATAATTTCTCCGCCATTACATCATGGAAAATTGATTGCTTTTGGAAAAAATATTTCACGTTATTCACAGTTCGATCGGAAGTAGATTTTTAATTGAAGTTGAACGAATATTAGTTTCAAATTATCTGATTAATTCTTTACTTCCATTAGCCGAAGCAACTGAAATTTTAAATTTGTCATTTGAAATAAATGGAAGCTTAATTCTGGATTTCTTGATCCTTTGGAGTTACACTGTAGCACACAACAGTATGTGTTATCTTTTTTACCGTATTTATTCATTTTTATTCAATAAATATATGTGAAACTAAACATCGACAAGCAATGGCGGCTTAATGAAAGCCGAATTAAAGCATGTTAATTGTAATTTCACCTTAGCCCACCAGAGGGCGAGAATTTCATTACAATCGCAGATTGGTTTAAAAATTATGGCATTAGATAAATTTTTGTCTGATTGATAACTATGCCAACTTTTGTAACGACGCGGGTGGAACAGTTTACTTTGTATAACGAATTTAAACCTGAAATAACACGACATCCATTTTATGAAAATAAAATCACATTCCAGAATTTTTTTTTTTTTTTTTTTTTTGATTGGTCGTACCCGACACCGTTTGGGAGACCTCTTGCTTATTATTATATTAATTATAATATTATTATATTTAATTGAACTAATTATCCTATTTGATTAAAAATTACGACGTTAGATAGATTTTTGTCTGATTGATAATTATGCCATTTTTTGTAGCGGTATGGGTGAAACGGTTTACTTTGTATAAAGAATTAAAACCTGATATAACACGACAACCATTTTATCAAAATAAAATCGCATTCCAGAATTTTTTTTCGAGTGATTGTACCTGACACCGTTCGGAAGGCTTGCTTATTATTATATTTAATTTTACTTAACTATAATTTTCTGTTCAAAACGCCCGTATTCTCTTTTAAAGTCATAGTGTTATTAAATAATTTGGAACATAATTCTAATCTCAAATCTTGACCATCTGAAGAAAAGTTTTTCTTTGTTACATCCCTATTGCATATATTTGACTAGAGAGAGTAAGCTTCAACGAAGAATGTAACCAAAAATCATGTGACGAGTACTTTTCAAATTTTCACCATTTCCGGTCACTTGTCCCTCTCCTGAATCCATTTTAGGAGAAAGGGAATTTTCGCTGTGTCATCCAATAGTGTACGGATGACGCTATTTCACTCGTCACGTGACCGATGAAAAACCATTCACAATCTTGATTACCCTTTAGATAGGAACCTTAATACTGAACGCACTCTCAAGTCACATACACATCTAAGGTTACATCATTACATTTTTGAAGTTCTCTTTCATTAAACACTTGATTAATGAGCAATATTAAATTTGTAATATTATATACCTCCTTTTCTATTAATTTAAAAATTTAAAACATTTCGTTTAAGTAATTTCTTTTAATAATAAATTTACGACCTTTTACGTATTTTTCATAAAATTACATACAGTAAATAGGATTAGCAGAAAAAACATATAAAAACCTTTCAAAGATACCTATTGATTTCGCACACAGTCTCTCTCTCTTTCTCTTTTTTCCAACTTTTCTTTTATACATTTTTTTATTTTTCTTTATTTTAAGTGACATAATAAAAGAAGACTGCAGAGACTTGCCATCAACAGAAGGTTTTTCTTTCTGTGATACTTTCACAATAAAAATAAAGATAATTAAAGCAGAAATGGAACTGAAGACTAATTAGGCAGTTATGCTGAAAATAAAGACAGATGTATTTGCCATGATTACAGAGCAATAGTTTTTGCAAACGTAAATTTAATGGTAATAATTATAATTGCCTTGAGTCGCTGATTAAAATTTAACAAAGAAATTCGAATAAGAAAAGAGATTCTAATAAACTTAATATAAAAATGCTAAAGTGTTAAAAAATATAATTAACGTGTAAAAAAAAAAAAAAAAAAAAAAAAAAAAAAAATGTTTTTTTAACCGAAAAGTTTTTTTAGTTAATAGTGAATTTCTGATGTTTTGTACATAGAGGTATTTTTAAGTATAAATTATATATTTCGTTTAATTCATAGAAAAGAGAAACAATAAGTGTTTAATTTTTTGCTAAAATAAATAAATAAAAGCAAAATTAATTAATTAATTAATTAATTAAAGTAAATTAAATAAATGAAGGAATGAAAAATAATAATAAATAAATACAAATACACAAATGTATGATAATTCCCTATCTTTCTCCAAGGGTGACCCAACTGCGCACCTGAAAAATTTCTAGCTCCATTTTATCTGTGATAAAGACATTCAGTATCCATGCAGCCATCGGATTAGCGGAGTATTGCTTTGACACCAGCTCATAAAAATCAGTCTATTTTAATAATGAAGCATGTTTTAGTTTTCAAATCTCTTTCAAAATATATATTTCCCGCCAGAAATTCAACTTTCTGCACAAAGTAATATAAAATTTTAAAATAACAGTATAAAATTAGAAAAAAAAAAAAATAAATAAATAAAAGAAAGGGACCACTAATATTTATAAGTAAAGATAGATTAAAACCAGTAAAAACTACAACGTCAGAAACTCCAAAGAGAAAAAAACTTGGGAAGCAGACAGTTGTTTCCGTAGTCTGCGTACCGTCTTCAGTGCATAAAGAAAAAAAAAAGTGCTCATATATATAGAAAAGGGACCGATTTCATTTCAACCGACAGAATTACTTGGAAGGTGGGGAGAAGTGCCCAATAGGATAGTTTGAAACACTAGTTGTGAAAACTGTAGAGAAATTAAGAAAATGTAGACCGAATGTAAAATTTCCAACAATCAGACAAATAGGGTACAACAAAATCACAGTTAGCAATACTTTTAAGATTATAATAAATATAAAAAGCTTAAATAAAATCGAGTTCATGAATGGATTTAGGCCTGCAAATTATTTTAGCTGAATCAAATTTAAAGTTGTGATTTTCCTCCCAGCAATGCTTAGAAATAGCCCATTTATTGGTTTCTTGCTTACGGACGAAATTAATATGTTCTTTTAGACGGGATTTAAGACTTCGTTTAGTTTGACCAATGTATGATAAACCACACTGACAGGAAATACTATAGATTCCTCAAACATTATACATATCTATAGGATCTTTTTGCTGAGAAAAGTTGAGTTTATTGGAAGGCGAAAAAATTATTTTAAAATCATCTTGCTTGAGAATTTTAGTTATGGCATGGCTGGATTTAGGAAAATAGGGTAAAACAATACTGATGTTAGAAGAGACTGTTTTAATAGACAAAGTACGAGATAGTTGTAATTTTTAGATAGCTTTGTCTATAACCTCTGTCAATTGCTATGGCTTTCAGATATTTGATTTCAGAGTTTAATAAAACAGGATCAGAGCAAATATTAAGGGCATAGTTAACAAAAGTTAACAAAGCAGCCATTTTTTGGGTACGTGGATGACATGAGCGCGCATGGGGTGGTAGAGAGACTGCGAAATTTTTATGGTAGACGGTGGTGGAAAATCCATCTACAGCGCGAGAGACAAGGGTATCAAGAAATGGAAGTGAACCATTATTTTCTATTTCATATATAAACTGGATATTACTGTCTATGCAATTTATAGTTTCTAAGACATGGTCAGTGTTGTTGAGCTATACAGGAGATGTGTCTATAAGCATGAAGGTGTTATCAACGTAATCGGTCCAAAAAGGAAAAGACATTTTCTTAAAAAGCTTACTTTCAAAATAACGCATGTATAAATATCTGCGAGAATTGAGGAGAGAGGGGATCCCATAGCTAAACCTTCAGATTGACGATAAAATTTTCTTTGGAAAGAAAAAGTAGTTTGTGATAAACAAATGCTGGTTAGAGAAATTAATTCTTGTATTTCAAAAGGTGTGAAATGAAACTCTTTTAATCTTTTTTCGAGACAGCAGAGGTGCGCCACTTATTGGAACATTAGTGAAAAGGGATATTACATCAAAGGAGACCATAGTAAGATTAGCATGAGGGCAGTTTTGAATATTTTTTGCGAAGTTAATAGAGTTCTTTACAGTATATATATTTGTAGAAAGAAGGGTAGCAAAAATTGTGGTTTGAAATTTAGCTAAACGATAGGAAGAAGTACCGATATTAAAGACTGTATGAGAAGAAATGGGGTATTGGGTTTGTGGACTTTTGGTAAAGCATAAAATCTGGCACAATTAGCTATAGAAGGAATTAGATGAGATTTCGTTGAGTCCAAAAACAAGAGGCAAGACTTTATAGTTGATTTAATTTTAATTAATTCTTGAGGAGAAGAGTCACGGTGCAGAGGAATATATGGGCCATCATTAATTAGTTCGGTTACACTTATCGATATAATGTTTCATATCTAAAATAACAATCTAACAACCTTCATCTGCTTTGGTTACGATGGCATTTTCATTAGATTTTAATTCACTCAAGGCGTTTTTTTCTGCAGGGCTGGGATTAGATTTAAAATTTTTAGAGTTGAAATTAGCATTATTAAGGATTAAATGACGATTTTATTTCTGTTGGTCAGTCAGCCGAGAATTTTCGAAAGCTTTTTCAACAGAAGCAATTAACTGAGGAAAAGAAGGAGGGTTAGAAATAGCAAAATTTGAATTGAGTTTAAGAACTGAATATTGAATATTGGAAATTTCAGCAATGAAAAGATTAACGATAGCATATTTATTGACAACAGGAAAGTCGTTGGAATGCTTAGGTCTTTGTGAACTACGAAGACGGGTGAATTTATCATGTAATTTAATTGAATGTTTACGAGAGAGGTTGTCGCAATAAATCCAGGAATTGATATCGACCTGCGTAAAACTAGGAAGTTCATAAGCTAACTTTAAATAGAGAAAAAAATAAACCTTTTTCAGTTTTGGCGATGTTGGTACGAGTTTCCTTTATAACTACACGGAGAATATTAAAATGAGACTTGATACTGCTTTATTCCCAAAACTGCAACCAGAAATATTGCATTTCAGTTGAGTGAATTTAGGTCTCATATTAATAAAACAGATATGCATTTTACTAAAACAAAGCTTAAATTTATTTTTTGAGTTGAATTTATTTTTTGATAATATTTCCAAAAAAACCTTGTTTGACTATTCCATTATTGTAAATTCCATGCGTTCTTGCTTATTAGGTTAAATGCACATACATGTTATTTCGGTTTGATAATCCGTGATACTTTAGAGAAACTTCAGTTTGAAGTGTGATAGCGTCTTAAACGCCTGAATTGAAAATTTATATACGTGTTATAGGTCACCATCGCATGAATTTTATATATTTTTGCTCAACAGTATTTTTTTGCGGGGGGGGGAGATCATTAGAGCCTATTGGCTGAAATTATTTAAAGTGCGATAGCGTCTAAATGTCTTATTAGATTGAGCTTTAGATTTATATACATGTTAAAAGTCCCTGTCAAATGAACTGCATAGATTTTGGCGAATCTAGCACTTATAGATTTTTACATAGAAAAAGTGAAAAATTCTTTATCACTTTATCATATGGGCTCAAATTATTTGATTCGTAATAGCGTTAAACGTCGCACACACTATGGATTTTTATGAATGTGGAACTTATAGTTTTCTTACAGGAACACAAAGGAAAATTATTTTTCCTTATCTCCAATAAAGACAAATCATTTGAAGTGGACTAGCGTCGAAGCTCTACTTCGGTTAAGGTATAGAAACTGGTAGGCATGTTATATGTTATTATCGCAAAAACCATACAAATTTACGTAAGTGAAAAAGTTGCAATTTATTATTATTATTATTATTATTAAAAAATAGAATTTTCACATTTTTGTGACCTATGGGTTCATTTCTTTTTAATCCGCTTTAGTAAAGTTAAATTTTTTAAAACATAGGAAAAAACAAATAAATATCTGATATTACGAACTTTTATACTATTTATCGTTCTTTTACAGTTCTATTATTATTAGTTACTTACTAGTTCTAGTACTATTTATAGTCCTTTCACAGAAGAATTTGGATGTATTATGTTCCATTAAACAACATATTATTTAGGGGAAAATATTCAAAGACCCTATTATAATTTCTCTTTTGTTAAATTAACGACTTCTCCTACTTTAATTTATTTAAACAATCGTTAATTACTTAATGTCTCGTAAGTCAAGGGGTGTCACTCTAGATTTTTTATCCTTTTTTTTATGTGTGTGTGTGTGTGGGTAGGTGTTTGTGTGTGTATGTGTGGATTTTCTGTTGTCATTCCGTAGTTATTTTTTAACACGCTTTTATTAGCTTCACCTGTATGTATGTTTCTATGGATGTTTGTATGAATGTTTGTATGAATGTATGTTTGTAACCGCTCTGGGAGCAAATAAAAATTTATATTGTAAAAAAATACTTTCCTTAATTGAACGATGTGGCGTTGAGGCACAGCTCTGCGCTACGAACCTAAAGGTCCAGCGTTCGATCCCAGTCAGGGGAGATTTTTAAAAAATAGTTTTTGTTTAATTCTAAGATATTTTAATTAAAGATTTAAATGTATGTAAATATTATGGTGTGTCACACACACGATTTTCTCTTACCCTGCATTTTAATACTAAGACAGATATTTTGTGCTTTTTAGTTCACATTTCTATAAAAGCGTGTTCTTTAATTTTTTTAAAACTATAATATTATTTTACTAGTGAATGAAATATAATGTAAATTAATTTCTGTAATTTTTTCAAGAATATATATATACATTTTTGCTTAGATATTATAATTTTTTATGGTATAAGTATTTAGATAAAATTTTCAAGATTTATGTTGGTAAATATCTTAAAACAGAAAGAATATCAAATAGAAAACACATGTCTCAAAGTAAGTAAATATCTCAAGTTTCATATAAAACTTTGATAAAAGTATGGTAGGTTAAACTTTGTTTTTCGACAAAAGACGGAAGTTTCATAAAGTAGAATCAAAGTATGTTAGAATAGAAATCGTGATTGAACTTGCATTTATTTCTGATTTAAATCAGAGATAAATGCTCTAAACGAAAAATTATCTAAGGAATAGCATTTAATTAAACATAAAATTAAAATAACTAATTACTGCATATAACAGCGATGTATGATCTATATCAATGGCCACCCGAAAAGCTTCACCATAATAAAATTAACCAGGAATTGCAAATAAGATGTACCGTGTGTATAAACAGTGTGATACAGAAATGTTCAACTTTTCAGCACCGATTAACACTATGGGCGCCAACGAACCACTTTAAATGAGCCGTATAAAAGTAACATTAAAGGAAGATTTCAATGCACTAGGATGATTTACGTATATCATTTTTGCACAGTAATTGTCTGTCTAACCCAAAGAAACATGCAGGCGTCAATGCAGTACGTATCTGAATTTAGGGAAAATTGTAGCTTACAGAGATAATGTATTATTCTAACGAAAATTTGGGTGTTTATATCCCACATAATTAACTCACAAGGCAATAATAATGTGCAATGAAGCACTGTTGCACTTTACGTCCCACATTTTCCTATTGAAATATTGTTTCAAGCAACATGCTTCAAAACCTCGGAGATAAAGTATTGGCTGTACAGTGTATCGTTAACGTGTATTCCGAAAGTGCGAGAATAAAATTAAATACCACTCTAAACTGTGGTACCTCGAGAACGAATGTTATGGTGATACATAATGAAATAATAAGACAGTCTTTCACCATGATGCCGTTAGGCTCTACTTCTGTTTATAAACTGTGTGTTGTAGACAGAAATGTAATTCGAGTAAAAGGATAACATCGCATCATTAATTTCTTCATGTTCAGTGTTTATTGCATTATTTAAAACGCAAACGTCTGTGCTCTAGATTAAACGGCAATTTCAACAAACTTCTTAAAAAGGAGGCTTTCTGTAATTCACCCGTGCTGAAAACTATGCTTAATGGCATGTGAAGACAAAAATTGATGGATGGTCAATCCTATTTCTTGTACAGTATTTCTTAACGTTTAAGTGCCATTCACATCGTTTTGTACGCACATGCAGTGATACAAGGGTGTTGGCGCAATCGTTCCTATCGACTGTCATGCTACCATCGACTGCATAGCTACATTACAGTGACTTAGATAGCTTCGATACTCGCTTTAATTTCTCGAAAGGAAAATCTACAAACTCTATAAGCTACATTTCTTCTTTTGTACTACTATGAAACATGCTTGATTTATACCAATATTTTTGCACGAGGCATACTGAAATTTCCCATACAAAAGGAGCTGCAGTACTTTAAAATAGTCTTCAGCGCAAATTTTATATTGCAATTGTTGAGAAAGTAACAAACCTATCATGAAATCCACCCTTAAATGCTAATCATTTGTATATATTTATCGTTTTTTACACATGATACAGTGTACTTTTGTACATTTGTACTTTTACCTTCCATACTATATATATAAAATTTGCAATGGTTTAACATTATTTAAGAAATTTTTTTCATCAAATTGTAATCCAAGTGAAATTGTTTCAAGAGATTTTAATATATTAGCATGCGTTTGTTGATTATTCTATCACCAAGATCGTTTGAATTTTCCTTTTATATATATATATATATTGTGATTATTTTTCACCGTTTCAAAAATCTATACATATGATAAAATAAGATGTTTGTGTATCTGTGTGTGTGTGTCATTGTGTATGTATATCCAGAGCCTTTTAGGAAAACGGCAGATCGCAGAGCTATACAAATTTGCATGGAGGTTCGTAATGACTTCCCCTGATGCACCTCGAAGCCGGATTTTCGAATTTCTTATTAGTTTTCTTTTAATTAATTAAAATGTGAAAAAAAAACCCTTCTTATTTCTGATAAATTAGCCATTTAAATTTTATTCATAATTTAATTGTTGCCATTTTTTTTTCGACAGAATAAATAAATTAAAAAAAAAGTACATTTATTTAAAACGAGGCAAGTACACTAAATAAATTAGAAAATAAATTAGAAATATCAGTCGTATCGTTACAAATAAGATACCAAATGAAAGAAGCAATTTTTGTGAATCCAACGGATTAAACAGCTTATCGATCGGACAATTAGATTTTTTAAAATTAACTAATGTACGAATTTTAGGTGGCAACAGCAGAAGATTGTATGGAAACCATTTTCTGTTTTAAATAGATTATTTAAACTCTATGAACCATATTTTTATTTTATCAGTTTCATTAATAGATCCTGCTGGACGATTTTTTAAATTTTGGTGTTGAAGTACACAGAATGTTTTTCGACAAGAAGTTTAATATAGCAACACCCATTTTAATCTAACAAGGAAACATTCAAAAGGTGTCATCTTCAAAAAGTATTGAAAAAAAATATGTGATTCTACTCTTCATAAAACACCAGAAAATGAAAAAATTATCAGCTGAATTTAATTACAGCGACCTCAAAAATTTATCAAAATTAAGCATATTTGGCGATTTAGCGCTGTTAGGTGATACGTTTGCTAGCACCGAGATTGCCGTGTACGAACAGAACCGTGTTTTGTTTTTCCGCCACGTACTCAAAATCAATCGCCTAGCAGTGTGAAATCGCCAAATATGCTTAATTTTGATAATTTTTTGTGGTCGCTGTAATTAATTTCAGCCGATAATTTTTTCATGTTCTGGTATTTTATGAAGAGTAGAATCACATATATATTTTTCAATACTTTTTGAAGATGACACCTTTTGAATGTTTCCTTGTAAGTATCGCAACAAAAATATAAATAATTATAAGATAAAGAACTTTTTATAAACCACGTTTTTAAATTTTCTGTAGAATCATAGCTATAGAACAAACTACATTAGCACTTTATCAATGCGTATTGTTACGAAATTGTAAATAGTTGTATTTATTTTTGTATAAATTCTTTCAAAGAGGCTTAGTAAGTTGATAAAAATGTCAATTTTCTGCATTTCTAGCTCTTTTTCGCGTTAAAATAGCTTAAACTCCCCTTTAAAATGCATTAAGAAGCTCCAATAGGCAGGTAATGAATTTGAACCTAAAAACCATTAAAAAAACTAGTATGTTATGGCCACCACAAGACTTTCTTCTATATTTTCCTAGACAAATTCACTCAGTAACGATATTAAAAAAAAATATATATCGATAACTTTGTTTTAAATTATGACATATTTATAGTTCAACCATTCGTTTTAAAGGAATTCACAAGACCTTTCGAAAGATACCCATCTTGAAAATTTACCCACTCCCGGGGGTTACTTCCCCTCAAGGGGACGGGAAGCGATGCCCCCACATGCACAAAATTTTTTTCCTAATTAACTACTACTATTATCAATAATTCATATTAATTTTACAATCACAGGTTAAGAAAAACTTTCATTATGTACAGTCACCCAAAAAAAAACGCCACCCCCCCACCTAATTTTGCCGTAAATTATCGTAGAAACATGCGACTGGTACCAATCAGTTTGTAATAACGTCTAGTTTATAATGTTATAGTTAGATTTTACTTAGGGGGGCGTCTACATATTAAAACTGACATCAACTTCATTTTTTTCAATGGTAACCCCCATTTTTTATCATTTATTTGAATTCTTTGGATCAAATCATCACGGAAAATGGTATAGTTTATATATTTCGCTCAATTTTTCATAGAGTTATAAGCTGTCAAAGTTTGGGGGTGCTAATGTTAAATGAATGTGACAAACATTAAATCATATCTTCCGAAATAATTAGGATATTTAAATTCTGTTTTTTTTATTCGTTAGAATGAAGTAACCCAAACATATTCCACGCAAATTTTTGCTAAAAAAACATTTTTTGAATTATGAAAATTATTAATAAATTCATATTTGAAAAAATTATGAATTATGACCTATGTTAATTTTTGCACGAATAGAACGGGCATCATCAAAAACATAGGTTTCCAAATTTTCAGGTCGTTCCTAACATTATTTTTTGAGTTACAGTGATATTTCACTTTTTATTCCTGTTAGGGGGCCGTCACTTGTTATAATCTGTATCCTCTATAAGTAAATGTTTGTATATAATTTGACGGAAAACTATTTTAATTTACCTTTATGTTATTTTTATTGTTTCTTAAGCAATATTTCGATGTTTATTATACAAATTGGCATATTTTTGTAAAGTTATCACAATGTAGGCGAGGGATTGTGAAAGAATTTCAAAAGAAAAGAAGCCCCGCCCCGCCTCTGATTCGCTGAAACACTATTTAAAAAAAAAAGACAAATTTGCATATTCCTATTTGACTCTATATGTGACGCTGGTATGCATAAATCACAATGGTATTTACTACATCGATTATTGAAGACAAAACTTAAATGATTTAATTACAAATATGCAAAATTATTTTGCTTTATATTATGAAGTTTTAGAAAATTTGTGAAAAGGCGTGGCTATTTACATTAAGTCTTGATATGGAAGCTATGTTGCTGTTTTTCGATGCTGCGAAATTTACAAAATATATTTGTGTTAATATACTATACAGATAGAAGAATAATTATATAATATCAACAAATCTTCTTTAATCAATATGTTTATATACATTACCTGTATAGAAATGTTTATATATGAATATTGTATTTATTTTTAATGAGAGATATAAACACAAAATACTAAAAAAAAAGAAGAAAATGTGTTATAAATTTTTATAAATCAAGCAAAATATATATGCATACTTGCCAACCTAACCCGTAACATTGTTAGTTCCCGCCCCTGTGTGTACACAATTTAATTTTTAGAGTAGTTAACTTCTAATACATTTACGATTAACTCATTGAGCGCCACGCGAATTCTTATGGAAATCCCATTCAGGCCACACGTGCTGCTTAGAAGCGTGTTATGTTTATCGAGTTTCAATAAACCCCATTAGGCCTTAACGATATAATCCTATAAAATCCTATTAAAAAAAAAAAAAAAAAAAAACATGAAGTAAATTTTAAATAAATTGTCAGTAATTACTTAAAACTATGTAAGTTCTGTAGTTTTATATCATATTTTACACTGCCGGCTGACTTAGCCTAAATGGAAAGATCAGTGTCAGCCACCGATGGCTGACACGGCTCTAAAAAGACTGATGTGAAAAAAATCTACGGAAAGGGGCGGGACCAGTAATCTTCCGGGATAGGTTGACAAGAATGTATATACATAGAGCAATGCCAGAAAATGTTCTTTATTTTTCATGAACCAGATGAATGGTATTTTTTTTTTTTCTGAATAGTCTATGTATTAAATATAATGCTGCTTTAAATACCCTTTAAATGAAAAGTTTTATTACATAAAGTAATTTTCTGGCACTCTACAGCTCCCAAATGACACACAATATAAAACCTCGCCTTTTTCCAGTGTTTAAAGGGTATTAACGTTTAATATGCTTTATATTCGTTTTGATCTTTCTTTCTTCTCCTTATCTTTTTCTTTTTTCCTTAAAAAAAAAAAAAAAAAAAAAAAGAGTTATGTAACATTTTGACCTTTTCAAGTGAAGATTTAGATTAAGGGTAGTCAGCCTTTCTACACCCACCGTCCACTTCGGTATCTGTGTTAAAGTGTAGAATTTTAGAACATCCCATTAAGTAGTAGGATTTAACATATTAATTTGTTACACATTATAAAATATAAAAGCAAAAGAATATCGTGGAGATTTATGTAAAAGTTTTTGATAATGTCATGAAAAAAAAAAATAATAATAATTAATTAAAAAAATAAATAAATAAAAATAAAAAAATCTGTTTTAATATTTTAAAAAAGTCAATTAAAGAAAATGAAAGTACTGCAGTATTATAACAAACTCCCATTGTCACTGTGAAACGGCCGTGGGAACCAGGTTGAGTGCCGCCGTTTCAGACAATTATACGGCAGCTTGAGTTAAAATAATTTTGAATTTTCAAACAAATTTAAAACCATTCATCTTTTTTTTTTTTTTTTTTTTTTTTTCTTTTGATAGATATTTTAATATCTATTCAAGCTATTTAATTTTCTTCGTATGAAGTGAACTATCTGATGTTTAATCAATAGAAACCAATAAAAATCTTTTAATTCATAAACTAAGTCAGAAAGTTCTGTGAATTAGTCTTTTTTTTTTTTTTTTTTTATAATTAACATTTCGGAAATTTTTTTCCGGTGTGAAACTTAATAAATAATGTGTACTGGGTGGTAGATCGTGATTTATATTTTCTAAATGTATAGACGGACCCCTAATACATTTTCACGTGTAACTCTATTTAAAATTGATTTAAGGTATATAAATAGGTATGTTTTTCGAACCGCCTTGATCTCAGAAATCTGAATATGAAGTCAAAAATAGGGGTTGCCATTGAAGAAAATGAGGTTAATGCCAGTTTTAATGTGTATACGACCCCTTAGGCAAAATTTAACTATACCGTATAAACTAGACGTTATTACAAATCGATCGGTACCAGTCAAATGTTTCTACGATAATTTACGGCGAAATTAGGTGGGGGGGGGGTGGCGTTTTTTTTTTGGGGGGTGACTGTACATTTATACGAAATTTTGTCCTATATTGCCATGTTAAAAATTTAGAAAAAATACGATCAAAGCGCCACCTGTTGAGCGATTGATCCCCAAATCTAATCAGCTCCAGTTTATGTCAGGAGCCAACTAAATACCAAGTTTGGTTAAATTTCGTTTAAAAAAAATTCGTTTTTTTTTTTTAAGTTTGTTTTTGTTAAAAGTAAAAGAAATCGATAACTTTGTTTTAAATTATCAGAGATTTATAGTTCAACCATTCGTTTTAAAGGTATTGAAGAGACTTTTTCAAAGATACCCATCTTGAAAATTTACTCCTCTCGAGGGGGGACTTCCCCCCCAGGGGGGGGGGGGGGCGAGGCTCCTACACATACAAAAAAAATTTCCCAGTTGACTATTTCTATTATGAATAATTCTTGTAAATTTAATAATGGTTACTAAAAAATAATTCTCTTTATGCCCATTTATTTAAAATTTTGTCCTATATCACCATGTTAAAAATTTAGAAAAAGCGGGATGGCAACGCAACCTGTAAGACTATTTTTACCAAAAGTTGATAGGCACTAATTTATGTCAAGGTGCAATTACATACCAATTTGTATGAAATTCTGTGCAGTAGTTCCTGAGATATAGTTGCCACAAAATTTTGTCACACACACAGACAGACAGACAGACAGACTTTTTCTAAAAATAGTCAAATCGTGTTCTGCAGCTCTCAAAACGTGTAAATCCATCAAAAACCCAAGGTCCAATTTTTTTACGAATCCAATACTTTCTTCTATTGAATATAGAAGAAAGTAATAAACAGAATAGGAAGGATTCTTATATATAAACAAAAAGGTGTCTGATAAAATTATTAGCAAAATAGTCTTCCCCTTTTCATTAAAAAAAAAAAAAAAATCGCTAATATGGCGACAAAAAGTCAAAAGCCGCCAATAGAGCAACATAATAAAGTTGTGTAGCACGATAATGTTTACCTATTTATTTATTTTTTTTATATACTAATCACTATGCTTATTCATCATACAAATAAATGAGCCTCTGTATGTGACTGTACTTGCATGCCGTCGAACAGAAATATTTGATTAATTCAAATTAATATTTAAATAAATAAATAATAAAAATATGTTTAATGGGAAATATATATAACCATAAAAAGATTAGTTGTCTAAAATACGACAGAAATAGCGCTCATAGCATATTGTTACAAGGGATTAAGTCTAAAATGGTGACAAAAATTGAAAATTCGCCAAAGAGAACTATATTAAGGCTGTACTATGATCAGGTTTACAAACCATGAATTATATATAACCACAAAAATTAATTGTCTCATGCGACAGACGTAGCCGGTCATAGCATATTGTAATACTTGGCGTGAAATTGCTGTCATTTTATGGTTGATCAGATAAACAAAATAAACATAGGAAATAACGTAAAAGCAAATATTATGTGCACTACGCCTAGTGTTGTTCATATGTAACTGGGATTCAAATATAAAAGGGATACTTCATTTTTTTCGATACTATCTATTTCGAAATTGTTATCTAATAAGCACCTAAATGGAAGACTATTGGTAAACCAATGTCGCAGGTAATAGGGACAGGCGCCTGAGTTTTAGCGGGTGACCAAATCGCTACCGAAGTCAGCAGGGACCTGAAAAGAGCTTTTGTGCAATTTTAGTTTTTTGTTTTATTTTATTTTTATAAAGCTATATAGAAAAGAGTGTCCTTGAAATTCAGTGACCAGCGAAGCGGGCTAAGCCTGCTAGTGTATAATAAAATTATTGCTTACGTTTGTGGCATTTCAGAATAGTTAATAAAATATCCAGTTTTAATTCCTTGGATGCTTAAAATGTGCAAAACAGAAGAGATATTTTCAGAAATAAAATTATTAAAAAAAAATTAGAATGCAAAGAAAAAATTACTTGAATAGAGAATGTTCTTTGCTATTTGAAAGTTATTTTTCAAAGAAATTCTTACAATAAATATTCTCCGAAGAAAAGTAAAATAGTGTTTCGTTAAATAGAGCTACGAATGTATAATAGAGGTTGAATAATAATAATTTAAAAATTACTTATAGCGTTGTAATAAATGCGTCTTAATATCCGTTGGTTTTTCTTATTACGCTTGTCCCAATTTATGAGTTTTTGAAAAGTATTCCAAAAACTCATAAATTGGGACAATTCACCGCCAAAATTTTGAATAATTAATTTCGGTAATTTAACAAATTTGTTATTCTCACTTAACGGTGTACTTCTATTTTCTAATGTACTTGAAACATTTGAATTTACACCACTATTTTCGACTGAATTTACTTTTATTTTCATTTTTGCTCTAAAAATAGCGGTCGCGATTTTATCCTGATATTCATAACATACGTTTTTTTCATTTTCATATTCTGTTAAAGAAATTAGTTTTTCTATTTCCCTATCGGCTTCCTGTAGAAGCCCATTTTTTATAGTTAGTTGATTAAGAGCTTCTTCTAAGTTTTCAACATTTAAATGGTCTTCTTTTAAATTTAATTCTATACTGTTCGCTAACTTTGTCACACTTGTTCGCAGAATTTTTCTATTAACTTTATGCTTCTCCAACTCCATTGTAAATTTTCATAAAATTTCTTACCTTGAGCCGTCTTCGCTCTAAGAGCTAATCCAATATCATGAAGGCACAAATATTAATTTTAATAATCGAATTTAACACAAGCATCGTTACTTTCAAAAACAACATTCTCTTCCCGGCACTGATGCAGCAAAATGTAAAATAATGACGTCCATTTCGCCAGCCCCCCCACCTCGAGCTTTTTAAAAATGAATGGTGCCAATCGTTTATACCTCGTTTGTACCCGTTTGTACCAACAATCATTTCGTTTGTACCTCATTTGCATAATTGTAATAAAGAGTTCTTGGTGGGGGGGGCTGGGGAAACGACCAGCCCCCCCACATCGAGATTTTTAAAAATGAATGGTGCCAATCGTTTGTACCTCGTTTGTACCCGTTTGTACCAACAATCATTTCGTTTGTACCTCATTTGCATAATTGTAATAAAGAGTTCTTGGTGAGGGGGGGGAACGACCAGCCCCCCCACCTCGAGATTTTTAAAAATTAATGGTGCCAATCGTTTATACCTCGTTTGTACCCGTTTGTACCAACAATCATTTCGTTTGTACCTCATTTGCATAATTGTAATAAAGAGTTCTTGGTGGGGGGGCTGGGGAAACGACCAGTCCCCCCACATCGAGATTTTCAAAAATGAATGGTGCCAATCGCTTGTACCTCGTTTGTACCCATTTGTACCAACAATCATTTCGTTTGTACCTCATTTGCACAATTGTAATAATAAGTTCTTGGTGGGGGGGCTGGGGAAACGACCAGCCCCCCCCCCCACATCGAGATTTTTAAAAATGAATGGTGCCATTCGTTTGTACCTCGTTTGCACCAACAATCATTTCGTTTGTACCTCATTTGCATAATTGTAATAATAAGTTCTTGGTGGGGGGGGGGCTGGGGAAACGACCAGTCCCCACACATCGAGATTTTCAAAAATGAATGGTGCCAATCGTTTGTACCTCGTTTGTACCTGTTTGTACCAACAATCATTTCGTTTGTACCTCATTTGCATAATTGTAATAATAAGTTCTTGGTGGGGGGGGGCTGGGGAAACGGCCAGCCCCCCCACATCGAGATTTTTAAAAATGAATGGTGCCAATCGTTTGTACCTCGTTTGTACCCGTTTGTACCAACAATCATTTCGTTTCTACCTCATTTGCATAATTGTATTAAAGAGTTCTTTGTAAGGGGGGGGGGGACGACCAGCCCCCCCACATCGATATTTTAAAAAATGAATGGTGCCAATCGTTTGTACCTCGCTTGTACCCGTTTGTACCAACAATCATTTCGTTTGTACCTCATTTGCATAATTGTAATAAAGAGTTCTTGGTGAGGGGGCGGACGACCAGCCCCCCCCCCCCACATCGAGATTTTTTAAAATGAATGGTGCCAATCGTTTGTATTTCGTTTGTATCCGTTTGTACCTCATTTGCATATTTGTTATAAAGAGTTCTTAATGGAGGGAAAGGATTTACCCCCCCCCCCCTACCTCGAGATTTTTTAAAGCGAATGGTGGGAATCGTTTATACCCGTTTGTAGCAACAATCATTTCGTTTGTACGTCATTTGTTTATTTGTAATAAAGAGCTCTTACTGGGGTGCTGTGAAAATGACCCCCCCCCCTCCGCACACACACACTTCGAGATTTTTCAAAAATGAACGGTGCCGATCATTTATACTTTGTTTGTATTCATTTTTATCAACAATCATTGAGTTTGCACATCTTTCGAATATTTGTAATGAAGGGGTGGGGTGGCTATGAGAACGACCGGCAGCTCCATATCGAGATTTTTAATAATAATGATGCCAATCATTTTTATCTCGTTTGCATGCGTTTGTGCCAACAATCAGTTTGTTTGCAACTCATTTGTATATTTTTAATAAAGAATTCTTGGTTTTGGGGGGGGTGCGGTGCTGGAGAAACAGCCATTTGTAAAATCGAAATATTTTTAAATGAATGGTACAAATCGTTTATACGTGTGTTCACATTTGTACCAATGATCATTTTATTTGTACATCATTTGTATGTTTGATTCATTTGCATTTTGTGTCCCAAAATGTTACACGGAATAGTAATAATAATGTCAGGCAAAAATGCAAAAATGCCTTTTTTTTTTTTTTAGTCGAAATAATCAAGCGCGACGCCTCATCAGGTGATAAAAAGGAAGCACGAATGCAGTATGAAGTCTGCAATTCCCTAGTGCGTGCTTTAATATTTTGAAAATTCTGATTTCAGTTTGTGTCAGGGTTTCAGTTTTTTGCAATATTTTCTGATATTACAGTTACTGAAGCATAGCTGCTAAATATTTTCTTTTATTTATTTATTTATTTATTTATTTATTTATTTATTTAAATATATATACAATAGAAAAAAGTTAAAGTTTTTGTAGTTTTCTCTGATTAAATGAGGTTAAGATTTCTATTAAAACATCGCAAGCAAAAATCATAACACTTGACAGTTATACATAAGCCAGACAATGGGGAGGGTGTGGGAAATGCATTTAAAAGTTTAAATCCATTCAAGCCTTTCCTGGTGATCTAATATGCCTCTTAATTAGTACATAAATTGTAATTTATAATGTTTATCTACCTATAAATCAATATAATATTAATTTTAATGGTATTCTCATGTTATCTGAAATTAAAAACAAAATAATAATCATTATTCATACTATTCATAAACATCAGTGATGGGTAGAGTTCTCGCCAGTAATTAAAATTTAGTGTTCGAAAAATATAAAATGGTAGACAAATTTATACAAGCACGCGCTTTTTATTCATATTTTTACTGCGTAAATTGTGGGTTTATGCGAAGACAGCCCAAACTTTTTATTTTATTTTATTATTATATTTCTTTTTATTAATATAACTCACGAATAGAAAGAAAAAAATAAATTATAAAAATTATTTTAAACTTATAAATTATGCCAGACGGAATTTTGAAAATTTGCAATAAAATGCTCCTAAAACTGGTGATGAAAGGCACACAATTGTCGTTTTTATCTCACTTGTTTCGCATTGAAATAATTAAGCACGCCCTTCATCAGAAAAAAAAAACTAGTCATAATGTGTTACAAGTCTGAAAGAAAAATGTAATTTAGTAGACTTGTTATCCGAACAGCTTGCATACCTGGTGAAATGTGCTGTCTTAACAAACAATGAAAGTCTAAAATCCTTAAAAAACTTATCTTACATAGATATGAAAATTAACTTATTTGCTGATATTTTGCATTCCCTGTAGCATAGAAAAGTATCATCCGCCTGCAATCTTGAAGACGATCAATGGTGCCATGAAACTCTAATTTAAGGCAATTTACAGAATAATTTGAATAAACACTGTGGTGCAGTCGACATATAATTCACAATTATTTATTGATTTTAGAATATGATAGCCTCTTAAATATTTCATTTTAGATCTACATCTGGTACCATAACCTTTGAATTATGTTTATAAGCTCCATTACTAATAAATATTGTAAATTAATAAATTTAAACCCTTAATAAAAATTGTAAAGCTTTCCTATTATTACAACTGACAATTAATCCGATGTTTCTGCATTCATTAAATTAATGAAAAACATATGTAAAATACTTGAAGTCTTTTAAGTTTCCCTTTTATTACATTACTTTGACATGAGTCCCCCCCAGGCCCAACTTTGACATGAGTCCCCCACAAGGTACAACTTTGACATGAGTCCCCCCCCCAAGGCACACCTTTGACATGAGTCACCCCAAGGCCCAACTTTGACATGAGTCCCCCCAAGGCCCAACTTTGACATGAGTCCCCCCCCAAGGTACAACTTTGACATGAGTCCCCCCCAAGGCACACCTTTGACATGAGTCCCCCCAAGGCCCAACTTTGACATGAGTCCCCCCAAGGCCCAACTTTGTCATGAGTCCCCCCCCCCCCAAGGTACAACTTTGACATGAGTCCCCCCAAGGCACACCTTTGATATGAGTCCCCCCCAAGGCACACCTCCCCCTCATTGGGAAAAAGAGAAAAAACGTTGTTTTGCGGCTATAAGACAGTTTGGACTTCCAACGTGTTTTGTTACAATATCTGCAGCTGAAACACATTGGTTTGATTTAATGAAAACTTTATCATGGAATTTAGATCGTCACGAATTAACTAAAGAAGAATTTGTCGACATTAACAAGTTTAGCAGTAGGCCTCTGGCACTAAATTAAAATCTGTCAATGTCAGATTTTCGTGTTTTAAATAATGAAATAATGTCGTGTCTGTATAATTTTTTTTGTATGCTTAGAACAAATAAAAAATGTTTTTCAGTTTTTTCCTTCTCGCATGAAGTTAAAAAAAGTAAAATTAAAATTCAGAGAAATCATGCTAAAAACAGCTTTAATATAGGACTCCTTACTGAAATATGAAATTTGGCACCGAAGTAGTTCAGACGTCTCTCGTCAAGATCTTTAATTACGTAATTGCGTTGAGCATTTTCATTCATCGCCAAAATAACAACTATATTTTAATAGCCACCAAGAATGCCCTCTACTAAACTGTACCAAAGAAACTTTAAGAAATAAAAATGGTAACCGTTGCTAAGGGACGGAAAACATTTACCCCATATATTTATATGGAAGAATAAATTTAAAACACACGCACACACACACACACCGAAAAAAAAGGTCCGGTCATCTCCTTATATTATTAAAATCTGTACGCGCGTGTGTGTGTGCGTGTCTGTCTGTCTGTCTGTGAGAAACGGCTTGAAACCGGAAAGGCTAGGCCACTAACGGTCGCACGGACTTCGAACACGTACCGTCGGGCAGAGAATTTATCGCAGATCTGAATTATCTAATTTGCTAAACGATGCGACCCTAATTAGCGGAGATATTAATTAAAATGTCGACCATTGTCTAACGAAAAAACGATTCGAAATCGCAGGCGACCGCCATTTTGTTAAGGAACAACCTACCTGAAAAGAAAAAGCAAAGAGAGAAAATTTCGTGGGTTTTTGTAAAGCGATCCTGCTCGAACGGTTCCAGATATCGAAATACACCTCAAACAGCAAAAAGAGCATTTATTACCGATTCTTACGGTACATTTTTTTTTTTTTTTTTTTTTTTTAATACGGATTTTTTATATTTTTAAAATTTTTTTTAAAAAGGGTCGAAAATTTCTGGTTTTCGTGGTCGTCTTTTTCGAAACGCCCTGTACGACCGAGTAACTCTTCCATTTTTTAACATCTGGTATATAAAGAAAGGCCATTTAATCCTCTTTCGAACCATATAAACATTTTTACAAAATACGGATTAGCGATCCATATTTTTAGATTTTACGAAACATCGATTTTTTCGCAAAACATTTTATAACTCAAAAGCGTTTAGAGATAAATCATTTCTTTTTTTTCTTTGTATATAGATCTCGCTTTCATAATTTAATTCCCAAAAGATTGAGAGAAAATTTGAAAAACTGAATGAGTTATAATTTTTTTAATTTCACGCTTTAAACCCATTGAAATAGAATACGCGACCTTAATTCGATGAGATCGTATTACGTGTTCATTGCCGCTTTTCGTTACCATGGGAACCACTTCAAGGAAGAGAAGAGGTTCATTTCTCTCTCGACGGAAGCTAAGAAAAAAAAGAAAAAAAGGTCACGTGTTTTGGTTCTGCGATTAAAAAAATTGCAATATTCTAATACGCGTATTTCAATTTCTAATTACGATTAATTTATTTTTTATACATCATTCGAAAGATATTTTAAAGTTCTTTTATATTATTCAAAGTTTTCAACAGATTTACACGTTTTGAGGTGTCCTGAATAAATTTTCTTTTGTATCTCAGCTACTAATTAAAATAATTTCATAAGTAATACTTCATTATAAAGCTTTTTTGAATTGGAATCGAACAGTGAAATACAGAAATTTGTACCGCCCGATGGCGCTGTAATATTTTCAAATTTCAAATTCTAATTATGATTAAATTATTTTTAATACATCATTCGAAAGATATTTTAAAGTTCTTTTAAATTATCGAAAATTTTCACCAGATTTATACGTTTTGAGGTTTCCCGAATCATTTTTCTTTTATGGCGCTGTAATATTTTCAAATTTCAATATTTCAATTTCTAATTATGATTAAATTATTTTTAATACATCATTCGAAAGATATTTTAAAGTTCTTTTAAATTATCGAAAGTTTTCACCAGATTTACACGTTTTGAGGTGTTCTGATTACGTTTTCTTTTGAATCTCAGCTAATTGAGGTAGACCGTTCAAAATTGGTATACGTAGGTTAATTAGGAGGGGCTGAAAGGGTGGGAAAGAAATAGGTGTGCACCGAGCGTGATGCGCGCGAGATTTCACCCGATTTACACGTTTTGAGGTGTCCTGAATCAGTTTTCTTTTGTATCTCAGCTACTAATTAAAATCATTTCAAAAATAATACATCATTAGAAACCTTTTTTGAATTGGAATCAAACAGTGGAATACAGAAATTTCTACCGCCAGAAGGCGCTGTAATATTTTCAATTTTCAATATTTCAATTTCTATTTATGTTTAAATTATTTTTAATACATCATTCAAAAGATATTTTAAAGTTCTTTAAAATTATCGAACGTTTTCACCAGAATTACACGTTTTGAGGTGTTCTGAATCAGTTTTCTTTGTATCTCAGCTACTAATTAAAATAATTTCATAAGTAATACATCATTAGAAAGCTTTGTTGAATTGGAATCGAACAGTGGAATACAGAAATTTCTACCACCAGATGGCGCTGTAATATTTTCAAATTTCAATATTTCAATTTCTAATTATGAATAATTTTTTTAATACATCATTCGAAAGATATTTTAAAGTTCTTTTATATTATCGATTTTATCTTTTATATTATCGATTATTATTAAGTTTTCTGGTCCTGAAGGATCAGGGAAGGAATACGCGCGCGCAGCGCGTGTATCCCTTAAGTTGTGCGCGCTGCCGAAGGCAGTGGGGACCCGGTCCGAATTTTTACGCGATGAGAAATGATTTTTTAAATTTTCTTAAGAGTAAAATTTGGACTTGTGAAAGGAATATGTGCGCGCAGCGCACGTATACCTTCACACGTGCGCGCATGGGTCTGCGCTGCCGGAAGCAGTGGGTACCCGATGGGAATTTTTACCCGATCAGATTTTTTTTTTTTTTTTTTTTTTTTTGTTTTGTTTTAGGAGGCACGAAGCTTCAGGGAAGGAATACGCGCGCGCAGCGCGCACGGGACTGCGCTGCCGAAGGCAGTGGGGACCTGGTCCGACTTTTTACCCAATCATAAATGATTTTTTTTTTTTTTTCAATTTCTTTTCTTAGGACTAAAAGTTACTGTTAGTGATTCATTTGAAAATACTGACCCGCTCTAATTTTTATCTTTAGTTATTATGGGGGAAAAAAGAATTTGAAAATGTCATATCGAAGAGCAAAGATTTGAAACAGATGCTGTAATGAAAATAATAATAATAATAATAATAATAATGTGATTATAAGACAATTTTCAGTTTTAGATTTGTAAGGCCAAAATAATAAACAACGATAAAATATTCTGAAATACATAAATAGCAGTTTAGATTAAAATTTAAATATAAATAACTAGAGTTTAGGTTCAGATCAGTTATTCTACATAAAGAACAATCGATTGGACATATACGCCTGAATGAAGTGCCCTTCTCAGTGGGGAGAGGTGTCTTTCTCAGAGGTTGCATTCACGTAAATTTCAGTGAAAATCATAAAGAACGTCGAATGTGTAGAACGACTGGGGCCACTTGGATTCGAAACAAGTACCTCCTGTATATCATATTTAATAGTAGACTTGATCAACTTGCGAAGCTCCTATAAACTGTAATTTTTCCTATAAGTAATTGTTAACAAATGTATTATTTATTTATTTATTACCTTTTTCGAGTGTTTAAACTTGTTTGAACAGACAATGAAAATTTATAGTTCTTTATTAGCACTTCATTGCATGAAAACTAAAGATAAAAGATTTGTTTCCATTATTTTACGTAAGTGGCTGGTTTCAGAATTTTGCAGAAGTATGTATTAAAATGGAAACTGAAAAGCTTCAAATATTTCTTATGTGTTTTTCATTTATTTAGTGACAGTAGAAACATCAAGTACATATTGAAATAAATTTTCGTAGAAGATAAAAACTACAGCAAAAATTCACCATTGGTAAATGAAAAAACAATTTCTTATGTCACAAAATATTATATTTTTATACAAAGCGCGGAAATAAAGAATTTATTTTAATTATGCACAATTCACACGTGCGTAGAGCAAATTCCTATTAAAAACGTCATGCATTATTTATACATTATGAAACATATCATGGTGTATACTAAGGAGAGTGAATAAGACATTAGTGGAATGAGTATTGTTTACAGTACATGCAAGTAGAAACATGCATCCTTTAAAAATTATATAAAACCATCACATAATATTGGAAACAGTAACTTTAAAAATAAGAGTGCTCCAAAGAACGATTAAGTTTCTTTTCTTTCTTTTTTTTTTTTTTTTTAATTCTTATTTCTTTACGAAAATGAAAATGAAAATAAATAAATAAATAAAATATGCATAGACAATAATAAAGTTTAGATCATTTCAAATAGAAGAGAAATAGTCAATGTTGGCGAAGCTACGATAAAGCTTGCTTGAGACAGATTTCGATTTACGTATAGGTATACTAATACGTTTTAATGAATATAGTTTTATTATATCATAATTATTTTACTATTATAGTTATGTTTAGAGTGCGTGAGAAATGTTGAATTCAAGTATTACTTAAGCTTTTTTTTAAATAAACATTTGTTTTCCTTCTTAAAACAAATATGCAAATGAGGTACAAAAAAATGATTGTTAGTACAAACGGATACAAACAAGACATAAATGGTTGACACCATTCGTTTTTAAAAACCTCGATTTTACAAATAGCCGTTTTTCCATCCCACCCTCCACTAAAAATTCTATATCACAAACATCCAAAAAAGGTACAAAAGAAATCATTGTTTGTACACAAATGGGTAGCACAAAAGGGTAAAAAAGTTATTTTTAAAAAAATCTCGCTTTCACAAATAGCCGTTTCTCCAGCTCCCCTACCAAGCACTCGTGATTACAGATATGCAAATGAGGTACAACCGAAATAATTGTTGGTATAAACGGTACAAATGGGGTATAAACGATTGACATCATTCATTTTAAAATACCTCTATTGAGGTGCTGGTCGTTTCCCCAGCTTCCTACCAAGAACCCTTTATTACAAATATGCAAATGAGGTACAAACGAAATGATTGTTGGTACAAACGGGTACAAACGAGGTATAAACGATTGGCACCATTCATTTTTTAAAAACTCGATGTGGGGGGGGGGAACTGGTCGTTTCCCCAGCCCCCCCACCAAGAACTCTTTATTACAATTATGCAAATGAGGTACAAACAAAATGATTGTTGGTACAAACGGGTACAAACGAGGTACAAACGATTGGCACCATTCATTTTTAAAAATCTAGATGTGGGGGGGCTGTTCGTCCCCCCCTCACCAAGAACTCTTTATTACAATTATACAAATGAGGTACAAACGAAATGATTGTTGGTACAAACGGGTACAAACGAGGTACAAACGATTGGAACCATTCATTTTTAAAAATCTCGATGTGGAGAGGCTGGTCGTTTCCCAAGCCCCCCCACCAAGAACTCTTTATTACAATTATGCAAATGAAGTACAAACGGGTACAAACGAGGTATAAACGATTGGCACCATTCATTTTTAAAAAGCTCGAGGTGGAGGGGGGGCTGGTCGTCCCCCCCACAAAGAACTCTTTATTACAATTATGCAAATGAGGTACAAACGAAATGATTGTTGGTAGAAACGGGTACAAACGAGGTACAAACGATTGGCACCATTCATTTTTAAAAATCTCGATGCGGGGGGCCTAGTCGTTTCACCAGCCCCCCCAATAATAACGTATTATTACAATTATGCAAATGAGGTACAAACGAAATGATTGTTGGTACAAACGGGTACAAACGAGGTATAAACGATTGGCACAATTCATTTTTAAAAATCTCGATGTGGGGGGGCTGGTCGTTTCCCCAGCCCCCCCACCAAGAACTCTTTATTACAATTATGCAAATGAGGTACAAACGAAATGATTGTTGGTAGAAACGGGTACAAACGAGGTATAAACGATTGGCACAATTCATTTTTAAAAATCTCGATGTGGGGGGGCTGGTCGTTTCCCCAGCCCCCCCCCCACAAAGAACTCTTTATTACAATTATGCAAATGAGGTACAAACGAAATGATTGTTGGTACAAACGGGTACAAACGAGGTACAAACGATTGGCACCATTCATTTTTAAAAATCTCGATGTGGGGGGGCTGGTCGTTTCCCCAGCCCCCCCACCAAGAACTCTTTATTACAATTATGCAAATGAGGTACAAACGAAATGATTGTTGGTACAAACGGGTACAAACGAGGTATAAACGATTGGCACCATTCATTTTTAAAAAGCTCGAGGTGGGGGGGCTGGCGAAATGGACGTAAAATAATGTGCGGTTCAGTGGTATTATCATTTTAAGAACATAAAGAATCAAAAATTAATATGCCGGATTGCTTTGAAACAAGAGAATGAATAAAGTAGAACGATGCATACTTTTTCTGATAGTTTAATAATTATAATAAAACAAAAATTATATTTACAGTTAAATACATTATTTACAAAAGGAATACTTAATGGAACATAATTCCCAAATCTAATTAACTCTCTTAGTGAGAGATCGAAAATTCTGTCTTCAAACACAGTCGAAGCATCCAAAAATCTAAAAACTAAACTTATTGGTTGTTGCCAAATTCTTTTAACAAAATATATGTTCTTTTTTCTTTCACTGGCGACGCAGCGCCGTCTAAAGGGAATTGATTTTACTACACCCTTAAATATGACGGATGTGGCAATTATTCTAACACTGAAGTATAATTCTTTGAACCTTGTTTAAGTGTGGGAGACAATTTCCAACACCGTTGGAGCGTTTGGTAACCATATTTTACCATTTGTGTGGTAAAACAGAAATGGTGGCGCGCGATGTTATTTAATCCTGTGATAATTTTATTTATGAAAAACAAAGTTTAATTCAAGTTTAATACAGATCATAACTGAAGTAATCTCGTTAATAACACCAACAATGCTGCGAAGTGTGTTAAAAAACTTGGTTCGACATGTTCATGTTTATATTCAAAATGGTGGCGAACACTTTCAACATTTTCTGTAAGGAATGATATAAAAAAATTAAATTAAATTATGTGTTTCAAAAATAAAATTATCACAGGATTAAGTAACACTGTGTGTCTCCATTTCTGTTTTACCTCACAAATAAATTTGTAACAGTTTAACAGTGTTAGAATAGTTACCACATCCGTCAGATTTAAGGGTAATAAGAAAAGCCAACTGATACTCTTTTAAACTGATCACCCTGTATATATATAGTAGAATCTTCTTACAAAGCCATTTTCACTTACAATGATCTGTGTCTGTTCGTATTTTGTTGTTATTTTTTCTGGAAAATATTTCAAAACAATCAGGAAATTCTGTCTTTATTACATCTAATTCAATTCAAGGTAATTTTTTCTTGTAGGTTCATGTTATAATTTTTATTTTTTCTTGAAGGTTAAAGTTACGTTTTTATTTTCTCTGGAAAATATTTCATAAATTCACTACAAATTCTGTCTTTATTTCATTTATTTCATTTGAAGGTAATTTTTTTCTTGTAGGTTCGTGCTATCAATGATATTTTGCTAAAATGCTTATCAAATACAGAAAACGTACATTTCTTTGCTCAGTGCTATGGGGATAGCACTTGAAAACGTCTTATAGCATTTTGATCTTCTCAGTTAAACTTCAATCTTATATTTTACTTTGGTCCGAAATTCTTTTGTTCATCTCCAAATAAAAATATTCTTTTCATTAATAAACGTTCTATTATTTCCCCTTAAAATACTATCTTAATGTAATCATTCTTTTCTTCAGCATCAAAATACATGGCCCTATATTATATTTCATCAGGTAGTGTAATCTAATAAATTAAAGTAAGTAATATTATTAAAATTAAAAATTTAATCAATTTAAAATAACTAGTTACTTAGTTTCGTTTGTGTATGTCTATGGTGATTTATTTGACTGACTATTCTTCGTTCTCATTCTATTCTATTATTATCAAATGGATTATACATATATATTATTATTATTATTATTATTCGAATGAATTATTGAAATATTTTAATGTATAATAATAATAATATGTTTTCATACTTTTAGCATATTTTATTGAAATCAAGAAGATCTACATTTCATTCAACAGATTATATCCCTATTCAGAAACATCGTATATCTACCATGAAATAAATGCAAAAGTAATGCTATAAAATTCTATATCATTTTCACTTTGTGTGAAAAGTGTTATAGTTGAATGCATATAAAACTTTTCTATTTATCACTAATCCATAGAAAATAGTGCGAAAGAAACTAGATTTTTGAAAATAAAATAAGGAAAAGAAATATTTTTCCTTCAGGAAAATAGTTAGAGAAAAACCAAATGTCAACCTTCCCAAGAGACACAAAAAACCACAAAAATAATCAATATTAGAAGATACTAATACTTTCACTGTTAAAATAAAAAGAGAGAGTTTCGAAATATACTTTTTTGTATGTCTATGTGTATAAAATCTATTTATCTTTTCCATCGAAGATATAGAATTTTATTCAACTTTATAATCCCATATATTATTTTTTTTTATTCTAACATATCAGACATTCTCAATGTACGCGAATAAAAAGTTTTAAGTAATAATAATGTTGAACTGTTCTAGTATTAATTTAAAAAATAACATATTTTGAGTAAATATAGTCATAAAAGAAAAGGAAAATATATTTTTTATTATTAATAAATTTATAAGTCTTTTGAAAGAATTTGAAATTACACTTAAGTTGTTAGTTTAAAGTTACTTTAAGATTTAATATACTTAAGTTATAGTTTTAGTTAGTGTTGACTCAATGGGAGCGGGGACGGCGCCAGTCGAGCAGTGACAGACAATCACGTGACCATAGAGAGAAACCCAACTTTCATTTTTTTCTTCTTTTTTTTATTATTATTATGTTTTTTGCTCTTTCGGAACATATTCATGAAAAACAGAAGTACTTTATTCTTAGTAAAAAACATTCGAACATTAATACTGAAATCTAGCAGTAAATTATTCATTAACCTTTTGAGAGGGGCTCTTCCGAAATCCTATGGTGAAGCGTGACAGATGCTGTCACAGCCCCTTTCAAAAGGTTAATTGTTATATTCTTCAAATAAGAAATCGTATTCTCTATTATCTTTATAATTCACTCAAGGCATTAAAAAAAAATGCCTTTACATGTCTTCGACATGGTTTTAAACCCGTGCTAAAATATTTGAAAGATTCTGTTTTTGTTCATAAAATTCTGAAAGAAAATCTCTGATTAAAGTCAAATATAGTAAGCAATCGGATTTCATCCTTTTTTATTTGTGTGGCATAAGCTGTATTTCAAGCGACCACAGGAAATGCAGGAGAGAGGTGAGTTAGCTTTTCCTTAATATTATGCATGCTAAAATCAGTTTCGTTTTCAATTCAAACTGTTGTTTATGCAGATCAAACTTCTTTATTCATAATTCTAATTAAATCAACATGTTTTTGGTCCGTATTCGAGCCCTGAGGCTATCGATGGTAATAAATAAATAAATAAATAAATAAAATTATATATATTTAATATGTATTTGATATTCTTATTCTTATTTTTATTCGTAATCATTTATTCTTAAAATGATTTATTTTTGTTCTTGAATATTTGTTCTGTAATTCGAAGGCCTATAATTATATGTATTTAAACTTATATATTCTAAAATGCCGAAATTATCTAAGCAAGTTTTATTATTTGAAAATTTATGTAAGGAAATCGATAGTTTTAGAGATAGAGTAAAGGGGTGTAGTAAAGATGAACAATCTAAGGTTAAATTATTAAAAACCAAAGTTCAATCGTATGATCATGAAATCGCGGCAATATTTAAAAATTTATCCGCTAAAGAGAATGAGGATTATATGGATATGTATTTGAGATATAAGGGAGTGGTTTTTGATTTACTGGTGGAGTTAGAGGACAAAACAGAAGTAAACGCGTGCGATTCAGATACTCACGCGGAAAATAAAGATGAGAAAAATGGTAAATCGTCTCTTATTAAATTACCGAAATTTGATCTTCCGCGATTTTTTGGTGAAACCGAAAATTGGATTTCTTTTAAAGAAATATTTAATTCGACAATTCTACAGAATAATCAATTATCCAAAATTGAAAAACTGCAATTTTTACATTCTTCAGTGCGCGGAAACGCAGCTAAATTAATTCGAGGATTCGCTCTAAAAGAGGAAAATTTGGATCAATGTTGGGAAATATTAAATAAAAGATATGAAAATAAAAGACAATTAGCATTGAGTCAAATTAACTAAATATTTTCTATGAAAATTGTAAAAGCAAACAATGCTAAAACTTTACTGGAGTTATTAGATACTTGCAATGAAGCCGTCAGAAATTTAAAAACTTTCGGTTTAGATTCTAATGCGTTAAGCGACTTAATTATAATAAAATTCATGAAGGGGAAATTGGATGAATCGTTAAAACAGAGATGGGAATTAATGTTGGATAGTGATAAATTGCCTGATCTTGATCTTTTTAGGAAATTCGTTGAGCGCGAAGCGCGCGGTGTTGAAGAGATAAAATGTAAACAAGACGTAAAATTCACAAATTCGAAGAAATCAAACAACGTATTGAGTACAATTGTGAAAAAGGAAAATACGTGCATTCTTTGTAATGAGCGTCATGCGCTATTTAAATGTCCGACATTTAATTCAAAACCGGTTAAAGAAAGATGGAAATTTGTTGAATTAAATAAGTTATGTCAAAATTGCTTACGCCAAAATCATAGGCTGGAGAATTGTAGGATAAACATTAATTGTAAAAATTGTGCAGAAAAACATCATACGTTACTGCATGTTTATGGTAGAAATTCATATTCTGAAAGGGCGAATCATGTATCGCCAGACATCTCAGCGTCAAATAGTGCTCAGTTTTATTCTAGTAATGTTTTATTATCAACGGCCCTAATTAAAATTAAATCGAATAAAGGAAAAATTATGCATTGTAAAGCTTTGATAGATAATGCTAGTCAAAATTCATTAATTACTAAGGAATGTGCTAAGCGACTAAATTTGCCCTTACGGAGCACGTCGCATAGTATAATAGGGATTAATTGCGTTTTAGCAGAAACTGCTCTCAACGAAACAGAATTTAAATTCACTCCGCATTTTTCGTCGGAGTCATTTTCAGTCAGCGCTTTTATAGTTGATAGGGTTACCTCACCTCTCCCTAATTTCCAACTACCGCAACACGATTTGCCACATATACAGGGATTACAACTAGCTGATCCCAATTATTATGTGAGTGGTCCAATAGATATTCTTCTTGGGGCAGAAATAGTCGCATCAATCTGCAATGGCAGTCCCATTCAAGGGCCAGCTGGAACTCCTACAGCATTCCCCACAAAGCTGGGTTACCTCCTATCAGGTCGTGTTGATAGCTTTCACTGTACAAATATCAGTTTAACATGTCATATGACTGTTGATGATGATATCAACAACACTTTAAAACAATTTTTTGATACAGAATCAATTCCAAATGTAGAATAAAAAAAGATAGAAAATGATCCTGTGGAAAATATGTATTTGACAACAACTAAAAGAAATAGTCAGGGAAGATATGTAGTTCATCTACCCTTAAAGCCAGATAAGGCACTAGGTGACAGTAAGTCAGGTGCTATTTCAAGATTTCTTTCCATTGAAAATAAAATTAAAAAGAACCCAAAATTAAAGAGAGAGTATTCGAATTTCATGAACGAATATATATATCTTTGGGTCATATGACAAAATTAAATCCAAATAAAATAATGAAACGCCACATTATTATTTGCCGCATCATGCGGTGGTAAATGAAAACTCTGAAACAACAAAATTACGTGTAGTATTTGACGCCTCGTTTAAAACAACAAATAACAAATCTTTAAATGACATTTTATATATTGGTCCTAAACTACAGTCAAATATTTTTGACAATTTAGTAAAATTTTGAGCCAACCCTGTAGCGTTCAGTGCATACATAGCTAAAATGTATCGGCAAATCTTAATTGAAAGGAAACATAGAATCTACCAAAGAATTGTTTGGAGAGAATCTCCCAATGACCAATTATCTTTTTACGAATTGAATACTGTCACCTACGGAACAGCTTGTGCACCCTATTTAGCGTTACACACGCTTAAGCAATTATGTGAGGATGAAAATCAGAACTTCCCATTAGCAACAGAAATTGACAAAGACAATTTTTACATCGACGACTTATTATCAGGGGCACAATCCCTTCAATTAGCAAAAGATAGAATAATGGAGCTGCAGGCTCTAATGCATGCTGGAGGGTTTAAACTTAGGAAATGGGCTTGTAGCCATCCAGAAGCGCTCTCTGATATTCCAGAGGAAGAGAAGGCTAATTCGGTCATTCATTTTTTTTGAGGATAAAGAAAAAATAAATCAAAGAGTACTAGGAATGTTCTGGGATTTAAGTGAAGATACTCTTCAAGTTAGAACCTTAGCTGATCAACAAATTAATAAAAAAAGACAGTTGCTCTCCGTAATTGCGCAAATTTATGATCCCCTCGGAATTATTTCGCCATCTACTATCATCTTAAAAATCATTCTACAAAAATTGTGGAAGTTGCAATCAACGTGGGATGAGCCTATACCTCCAGATATTTTGCAAGAATGGAAAACTTTTTATAATGAAATTAATGAGTTTAAATCTATGTCCATTCCACGCTGTGTAGGTTCAAATACTAAAGACTGTACAGTTGAACTGCATGGGTTTTGTGATGCCTCTCCGAGGGCGTATGCGGCAGTCGCATATTTAAAGGTCATAACAAACAATATTCAGATATATTTAATTGCTTCTAAAACTAGAGTCGCACCCTTAAAGGAAATTGCGTTGCCCAAACTAAAATTGTGTGGGGCTGTACTCGTAGCTGAGTTAATTTGCAACATTCAAAAATCCCTTAAAATTACTCATTCGACATACTGGTACACTGACTCTTCTATTGTATTAAACTGGATAAATAACCCTTCAAACAAAGGAAATAGTTTCGTGGCCCATAGAGCCACCAAAATCAGAGCTCTTACTCAATTTGAATCCTGGAGACATATCCCAGGAAAAGAAAACCCGGCCGATTGTGCCACACGCGGATTGTCCCCAGCTAAGTTGAAAGCTAGAACTGAGTGGTGGGAAGGGCCAAAATGGCTCCATAGTTTTGAGCTACCACCAATGTGCACATTACATTCAGTTTCCGTTCAGAAACAAACTCATCACCATCCGACAGATTCAAGTTCTAAGCCTACACTTTCTAATAACACTTTCATATCACATATCACAAAATACTCTAACTATCTAAAACTTTTAAGAATTCTAGCTTATGTACTGAGATTTATCAGTAAAATTAAAACCAAATCCATGGAAAGTGGTCCTTTAAAGGCCCTAGAGCTAAATCTAGCAGAAATGTGTCTTGTAAAAATAATTCAAAATGCCGAATTTAGTGATGAAATTGACGTACTAAGGAAAGGAAAACTTTCAAAACCTTCACACAATCTGTTGGGTCTTGATCCTTTTCTGGATGAAGCGGGCATTCTTCGTGTTGGAGGACGCCTGCGGCACCACCCGTCTCTGCGATTTCAAGAAAAACACCCCATTTTACTGCCGAAAGCAAATCACGTCACTTCCTTGATAATAACATATTATCATCACTTAAGCTCCCATGCTGGTCCCAACTTAGCACTGCCACTCATCAGACACAAATTCTGGATTCCCCACGGCCGCTCCACGGTTAAGGCAGTGTTAAGAAAATGTATACTCTGTTTTCGTCTATCAGCTAAGCCAATAATGTAAAAGATGGGGGATCTACCCTCAGAAAGAATCACACCCATTCGTCCGTTTTCGAAAATTGGTGTCGATTTCGCGGGACCAGTAATGACAAAATGTCAACATAAACGAAAAGCGACTACTTTTAAATCATATATTGCCCTATTCGTCTGCATGGCTACAAAGGCAGTGCATCTTGAATGTGTTTCAAATCTTTCTACAGAAGCATTTCTCGCAGCCTTGAAACACTTCATAGGTAGGCGGGGATACCCCTCTGACATATTTTCGGACAATGGCAGAAATTTTGTCGGAGCCCATTCTTACCTAAAACAGCTATTTTCTTTATTCAAAGAAGAAAAATTACAAAATTTTGCTTCCCAACACCAAATAACCTGGCACTTTATTCCTCCGTATGCTCCAAATTTTGGGGGACTCTGGGAAGCGTCGATAAAATTAGCCAAACATCATTTGGTAAAAATCACACAAGGAGCAATTTTAACTTTTGAGGAACTTTCCACCCTTCTATGTCAAATAGAGGCTGTTATAAATTCGCGGCCTCTAACACCATTGTCCAATGCTCCTAATGATTGCGCAGCTTTAACACCAGGACATTTCTTGATTGGATCTGCATTATTAGAATTGCCAGAACCATCGTTAACAAACAATTCTCTTAGTCTTTCTTCTAGGTATAAGCTCTTATTGCAGATGAAGGAGACATTCTGGAAGAAGTGGACATCCCAGTACCTGCCAACCTTGCTTCCGCGAGCCAAAAGAACCAACCACAGTCACAACTTTTCTCCAGGGCAGCTAGTTATTCTGAAAAATAAAGCCTCACCTCCACTACATTGGGATCTCGCCCGCGTCATCAAGTTGATTCCCGGAGCTGACGGTATTACCAGAGTCATCGAGCTTCAGACATCTTCTGCTGGAACTCTTATTCGACCGGTTTCTCAAGTGATCCCTCTTCCGAGTATTTCGACTCCAGCTTCGGTGCCTCCCCTCCCCCCCCCCCCAGTATGTTGACTCAATGGGAGCGGGGACGGCGCCAGTCGAGCAGTGACAGAAAATCACGTGACCATAGAGAGAAACCCAACTTTCATTTTTTTCTTCTTTTTTTATTATTATTATGTTTTTTGCTCTTTCGGAACATATTCATGAAAAACAGAAGTACTTTATTCTTAGTAAAAAACATTCGAACATTAATACTGAAATCTAGCAGTAAATTATTCATTAATTGTTATATTCTTCAAATAAGAAATCGTATTCTCTATTATCTTTATAATTCACTCAAGGCATAAAAAAAAAATGCTTTTACATGTATTCGACATGGTTTTAAACCCGTGCTAAAATATTTTAAAGATTCTGTTTTTGTTCATAAAATTCTGAAAGAAAATCTCTGATTAAAGTCAAATATAGTAAGCAATCGGATTTTCAAGCGACCACAGGAAATGCAGGAGAGAGGTGAGTTAGCTTTTCCTTAATATTATGCATGCTAAAATCAGTTTCGTTTTGAATTCAAACTGTTGTTTATGCAGATCAAACTTCTTTATACATAATTCTAATTAAATCAACAGTTAGTTTTATTAGTAAGATTTTGTAGATATTAGTTAGCAATCTATTGCAAAATTTAACAATTTCTACTTTAATGTTTGTTTTAGATTTCTGTATCATATTATAAATGTGCGATTGCTGTAATTTTATTTAGTAATAATAATAATAACAATAATGATAATAAATAATAATAATAATAAAATGCGAGATTTTTATATTTAAATAAATTTTTTCATTAAAAATATTGAGAATTTACATTACACGTTACTTGTCAAAATAAGTTCCACAAAGGCATAAATTTTGACATGCACATTGAAAATTGTATTTTAAAATAATGTTACATTAATTATATTTCGGTTTGCGAAATAATGAGGTACTTTAAATCCAGAATTGTCACATTTGAATACAATATCTTAATTGAAATAGCAGAGCTAACTTTTAAAAGCTCATTCGCTTCTAGCATAGAAATGCCGCTGAAATATTTGAGACGTATTGCTATTTTTAACATACACCATCTCTGTTCCTAACTTAAAAGGAAACTTTACTAATCTGAACTTGTTTTCGCAAAAGAAGGAACGATTAATTATGATACTCGGAAACACCGCCTTTAAAATCTTATGCTCAGTTTAAATGCTTGCCGTCATGTAATTTCAGTAACAATGCATTTGTTAATTTAAGGCAAGCTGTTTTCACATATGTACAATATCCTAAGAAAATATTGTTAAACCTCAGACTGGCTAGAGCATAATAATAGCTATACAAAAATTGTCTCGAACTTATATTTTAAATATGCTAGAGACTGTAACAAGATACCGAATTAAAATAACACTTACTGTGCTGTTATGTAAATAAATAATGATATCAGAAAGTACTACTGAATTTTGATTGCATGCTAAAGATATATACATCAGATTTTAATTGCAGAAAATTAATATTTTAATTAAAATTGGTAAGTATGGAAAATATAATTTTAGTAACATATGCATAACGGTAAATGCTTAGAGAAATATTTAATATTTTCTCCATATAAATTTTATCTTATCGACTTTAATTAACTTAATAAATATTCATGATAAAATAACAAACGAAGAATGGAATAAAATGATAGTGCAAGTCTTAATCAAATATTTAAATAAATTGTTTAATTTAAATATTATATTGCTACATTAAATGCAATTTTTACATTGCGATTAAAACAATTCAACCGATTCACTGAAAAAGGTTGATTTCTAAACACACATTCAAAATATTAAAGACTGCCAATAGCCTATAAATGTATAAGGAAAACATATTGAGTTCTATAAATGAAGAATATTTAATGCTGACTTTGCTTTTTTATGGTACTAAATTATAAATTCAGAATTAAAACCGGCAATAAAGGATTAAAATGTTAATATACTTTAGAATTTTCTTTGTTTCTTTTCTTTTCATTTCTTTTTTGTTTACAAATTACGAAATAACAATTACATTTGCTGTCGCTGTTGCAAACTGCAGACGAAATCTTTTCAGCGAAATTTCATTCGGATAATGATACTATATATATTACAATTATGCTAAATGTCTTAAAATAAAACTAATAATAATTAAAGCTGAAACGAATTTTTAAGAAAATAGCAAATAAAAATTATTTTAATAAGTTTCAGATACACATATATAACATATTCTACACGTGGCAACGTGGTGTCGATACTTCAATATAATGAGTTGAATATGCTCTTAAACTAACAGGTCTCAGCTTACCGGCAGCCTAACTATGTGAAGGAAGAAAATGGAGAAATGTGTTTTATAAAATACTCATTTCCCATGTATTTTTTTTTTTTTTTTTTAATTATTTTTTGAACTTAAAAATTAAAAAATGCCAAAATTAAAAAAAAAAAAAAAATTGCAAACAGGAAACATTTAATTGGTTGCGAATTTTCTAAATGTGAAAACGGAAATTTAAAAAATGCATTGAGTAATGAGTAATTTATAAAACAAATGTTTCAACAGAATGACATGAAGTTAGACTCCGATCAACTTAGATGAGGTATCACCTCACTTTTTTTCCTCAGTGTTTTTGTATATACATATATATTTAAGCTTTCATTTGTTAGTTTGTACATACTATTTTTAAAAAATTATATCTGTTTCTTTTAGGCCCGCATGACAAGTCATCTTTCATGTAGGGACGTAGTCCACATATAGGTATGAAGTGCTCTGGGAACTAATAATCGGATAGCACATGCAAAATCATATATAACCTGCCCACCAGTAAACTCAAAGAGTTAAATGAATAAGTAAAATGAAATATGCACAGCTCATTAGAAGGTCTAGATGAAGAACTTAAAAACGACCAGTGGCAGACACATGTCGCGCAATGCGTTCAGATTTTTCAATGAAAATATACATACAGTATTTGAAAATGAAAAAAAAAAAAAAAAAAAAAAAAAGACACCAAAATGTAAACATTTTATATAAATTAAATTCATATACATAATGTTTGCACACAAATGTGAAAGTGATAAAAATATATGTCTAAATACAGCTGCATTTGTTAATGAATTTAAAAAAAAAAATATTAACATGTAACATCGTTCATACGAGGTTGGACCCCTGTCACCTACGAAAGACTCTTTAATTCTAGCATGTTGTTTATCATATAAGTGTTGAATATCCATTTGGGAGTACTGTATTCCAAGTATCTCAATCGGGATGCATAAATATGGATTGGTCGTTGCTGGCCATTAAGACCACAAATGCCGGTACGCCATTATATTCCAGACATGCTCGATGGGAGACAAATCCTATGAACGTGTAGGCAATGCTAGCCATCTCACTTCTCGAACAACATGTTTTTTACGTGCAATATGTGGGCGTGCATTATTCTGCAAGAAAACTCCATTCTTGACCGACGACTGCACAACGAGAGGTTGAATGATGTTATTGATGTACCAAGAGCTGCTTAGCGGTCCCGACAGAAACATTAATTGTAAAAAGGAGTGATACCTGATCACTTGGAATAGCAGGAGATCAAGTGTTTGCGCTACAGGACGCTGGCGGATGCAAGAATTGGAGAGGTGAACGCTGTGCATCTTTAAACATGAATGCGGCCATCTGAAACAAATAAACAGAATCTGTGTTTGTCACAGAAAACAAAACTTTGCCATTTCGTTCTCCAGTGCAAATGCTCTGTGCACCATTGCAGTCGTTCTCAAAAGAAGTCTGTAGTTAGAGGTGCATATGCTAAAGCACAAGAACACATATAGTTCTGTTTCCAGTAAACGGATGCAAATTCTTAGGAAAGTCACTTTAGCTGCAACAGAAGATCGAATATGAAACACAGTCAATGTTCTGTGTAACAACGGCACTCTTTTGATTCGCTGATCAATCCGATTATCATTCCGCCTGTTAGTCTCAGTTGCATGTTTTTTTTTTTTTTTTTTTTTTTTTGTGTAGGAATGCTTTTCGGACCATCTACGCCAACATCGTATTACCACTAATACTTCGCTTTCAATTTGCAAAGCAATGTGATGACAACACAAACACGCTTCGCGAAGTCTCTCTAAATGACCTCACTCTAAGTTCAGTAACTGCTGAAAATGGACTCACCTTCTTTGTTCAGTATCGCAGCTTCTTTAAAATATTGTCAAGTTCAATAATACAGCCAGACACTGCATTCACTTCACACCTACTCTTTAAAACACCACTGACTATAATTTGCATCGTAGCACAATAGATCAACCATTGGTCCGGAAATCAACATCGCACCTATGTTGTACTCCATGCAATTAACATATTCAAGTTTCATGATCATCCGCCAAACATTTTTGCTGTTCTTTTTTTAATTTTCGTTAGCGTATTTATCAGGTAGCGTCTATTACAAAATCTTTCCTGCTTCGTCTTTTTCAATGTTTCTTTTTATTTACTTAATTCTTTACATTTCTTCTATTTTGTTGATTGAAAATTATTTTACCATTTTTCCTTTAAAGTTTTTCATCAGATATTTACTTAATATTTAACGTATCTTAATAATAAAAAATAAAATGTAAATTAAAAAAACAAATAAAAAAGTTAGGTTCCTGGATTATTCATAAAAATGTAATCAAATAAATTATACAACACATGAAATCTGTATCTTTACATAATGAAAACTTTAGGATTCGTATATTAGGTATTTTTTTAATATTTCAATGTATCATATCTGTTTTATTATTATTGTTTTATTTTTCCATTTCTTTCTTTCAGTATAACAATATAATACAATAAATTTTATTTTGTTAACGATTCACAATTTTCCCTTTTTTTCATTTGTAATTTCTTAAAAGCTGCCGAAAGCCATTTTTTAAAGCATACATTCACATAAAAATTCCTTTATTTTCTCACTCTTTTCCTCTTATAATTCCCTGAGGTAGTAGAATTAACATTTTTTTTTCTCCTTTAAATAAAAGCCATTTTATCAAGGGTGCTTGTTAAATTTACCAGCTTCTCATCAATCTCAAATGAGGTGCAGAAGAAGAAAATAACCTTTTCTTTCTGTCTATGCTATTTCACGCTTGAGAAAGCTTTAAAGCACTTAATTTTTTAAGTTATTTAAAAACTACTGGATCTTTTTGTTTTTTATGACATGCCCTATATATTTTTCTCTTTACATCAAACCCTGTTAAAAGTCAATAAAGATATAAAAAACAGTGTATATATATATATATTTTTTTTTTTTTTTTTTTTTTTTTTTTTTTGTTAAAAAATGAATTATTTAAAAAATGATTTGACAGATTTTATATAAAAAAAAAAAAGTTATTTAATGCATATTTAATTAAGAATGTTATTTTATTTATTTATTTTATTTTATTTTATTTTATTTTATTATTTATTTATTTTATTTTATTTTATTTTATTTATTTATTTGTTTATTTTATTTTATTTTATTTATTTATCTATTTATTTTGTTACAACACATAGATTCCAATAATATTTGGCAGCATTTAAATATAGAACTATGTAATTCAATAACACATTTGATCATGAAGCGTTATTATACTAAACTAGTATATAACCCCGTCAAAAATGACGGAATATGAACGATAAATCTTGAAAACAATATTTAGATCATGATGGTTACCACGTGATCATTTAAATGTATTTTCAATTTTTGTTTATAAATCAAATGTGTTTCGATATTTTATAATTTTCGTTCTTTGTGAGGTCTAACTGTAATAGAGATAGTGTCCGGAGATGAGAGAAGTCGTGTAGAGCCACACCAGATTGTAAAAACGTGAGAAAAATTGCAACTTTGGCCTTTATCATGGTTTTGTGAGGCCTAACTGTAACGTTTCCGGCTGCAATCTTTAAGAGACAGTGTCCGGAGATGAGAGAAGTCGTGTAGAGCCGCACCAGGTTGTAAAAACGTGAGAAAAATGGAGGCTTTGGCCTTTATCACGGTTCTGTGAGGTCTAATTGCAACGTTTGCGGCTGCAATCTTTAAGAGACAGTGTCCGGAGATGAGAGAAGCAGAGCTGCCAACCTAATCCGGCAAATTGTTAGTACCGCCTCTTTTTCTACACCACTTAATTTTTAGAGAAATTCTCTTCAAATGTATCTACGATGAATTAAGAAAAATACTCTAAAAATTAAGCGGTGTAGAAAAAGGGGCGGTACTAACAATTTGCCGGATTAGGTTGGAAGCTCTGGAGAAGTCGTGTAGAACCGCACCAGATTTTAAAAACGTGAGAAAAATGGCGGCTTTGGTCTTTCTCATGGTTCTGTGAAGTCTAACTGCAACGATTCCGGATGCAATCGTTAAGAGACAGTGTCCGGAGTTAAGTGAAGTCGTGTTGAGCCGCACCAGATTGTAAAAACGTGAGGAAAATGGCGGCTTTGGCCTTTCTCACGGTTTTGTGAGGTCTAACTGCAATAGAGACAGTGTCCGGAGATGAGAGAAGTCGTGTAGAGCCGCATCAGATCGTAAAAACGTGAGAAAAATGGAGGCTTTGGACTTTCTCACGGTTCTGTGAGGCCTAACTGCAACGTTTCCGGCTGCAATCTTTAAGAAACAGTGTCCGGAGTTAAGTGAAGTCGTGTTGAGCCGCACCAGATTGTAAAAACGTGAGAAAAATGGCAGCTTTGGGCTTTCTCACGGTTTTGTGAGGTCTAACTGCAATAGAGACAGTGTCCGGAGATGAGAGAAGTCGTGTAACGCCGCACCAGATTTTAAAACAATATACAGTATATAATTATTAACACATCACATTAGCAAGTTAATTGTGTGATACATTATTTGTATCATACAAGGATGGAAAGCGTTTGCTGACGATGATTTTTCTTCACCCAAAAGTTTTCACTTCAAATGGAAAGCGTTAGCTAACGATGACGGGAGTTCAATGATATTTGTTCACCCAAAAGTGCTGAAACGCGCCTAAAGAAGTTTTCACTTCAAAAATTTTACCCGATCAATAAATATGAATGACAATAAAAAAAACTGCTGGTTGACAAAAAATATAGGCCCGACAACACAACAGCAACAACACATCCCAGTGTTCCATTAAGTGCTCTATACGCAAGCGAAGTGTGACGTCACTGACCGTCCGTGTATGTAAGAAAATGATTTCCTATGTTAATCGCCCATTGGATTTTTTGTAAAAAATTATTAAAAATCGAGGAAAATTATTTCCCGATTTTAATCCCCATATTTGGGTATATATATGTATTAGTTATCATGTGCATATGTTAGATTGAGTTATTTTGCTGTCAAATTGACAAAATTTTAATTTTAAATTTCAAAACTCTGTTGTCCTTGGCGTTTTTGTATTTGGTGATCAAAAACGTACTACGAAAATATACATGCCAGATGTATACTTTCGTAATATGTGTTGTGCGAAATATTGTTACATATTATTCCTTACTCTCTTAATATAAATTTTTAAAATAACCATGATTTTTGAAAGGAATTAAATTATATTCGCTAGATAATTTGGCGATATATATATATATATATTTTTTCTGCCAAGGATGACCGATATCAAATCTATTCCGCTGCAACATATTAGTATCTTATATCAGATACTTTATTTAGACATTTGAAAACAAATTTCACTTCAAATTATGATAGAATATTTATAATTTTCTTTTTAATTAGTATATTAGTTGGATATTTATTGTGTAATATCATCCTTTGAAATGAAATGTTTATGTTTTCAATGGAATATGGAAGTTTTTTTTTTTTTTTTTTTTTTTTTTTTTTTATCTAGAGTTTTGAAATTTAAAATTCAAATTTTATCAATTTTAGAACAAAAACAACTTAATCTAACGCATGCACACGATAACTATTACATATCTAAACCTAAATATGGGGATTAAAATCGGGAAATAATTTCCCACGATTTTTAATAATTTTTTACGAAAAATCGATTGGGCGTTTAACATAGGAAATATTTTTCTTGTATCCACGAACGGCCAGTGACGTCATCACTTCGCTTGCGTATTTAAAGTCCTCATAATAAGAAAAAACGATTCACTTCATTTTACCAAAATACTTTTTTTTAAGACTATCGTAGATCCTGTTTTCAAATTTTCTAACTAACTATCCAATAACTACAGACACTCCATGCTAACCCAAATTCACCTCTACTCGATACCTCCAACCAGCTATCTCACCCTCAACATCGCCAAAATACCCAGGATCCAGCTAGGGACTTTCTCATTCTCAACCGAACATTTTACCTTGACTCGACATTATCACCTTAGACTACTCTAATTTCAATACTCATTTCAACTGGTGACTTTTACTTGCCCAACCAAACATTCTATCCCAACTATCATTTTACACTAATTTCAAAACTAAAATCAACTGGCGGCATTTACGTACTAAACTCGGCGCCAATCATACCTTACAATGTAAACAAACAATGAAGTTTAATAAAAATATTTAAAGGCTTTAATGCGTTTTTACAAATATTTTAAGATTTTTAAGGCTTTAATATGTTTTAGAAATATTTTAAGCGTTTTTTTAATGAAACAGTCAAAGAGTCGTTCATTCGGAATTAAGAAGTTGTCCATTTGGAATTTGTATTTTCTGAATGGCAACAGTTTTGGTTTGTTTTTATTTGGTCTTGCTTTGTTTATAATCATGAAGTTACATAATTCTATTTATAGGTTCATGTTTATAATAGCCAGTGATCAGTTATACTTAATTTAGACTTTTAAACATTACAATTGAATAGGTTTTCAAGGTTTTATAGGAAATAAGAATATGTGCGATACAAAACATGTATGAAAATGATATGTATGTTTCCTAAGTTGAATTAAACAAACGGAAAAAAAAATGGCTGCCAAAAGTTTCTGTTTTGAAGCGGTACTAACCGGATTCGTTCATGACAGATGAGGATCATTATATATGTTAATGATAGCCATAAAAAATTTCTGAAACATTAGATAGAGATACACATAATTTCAGGTTAGGAAAGTAAAGTAACATAAACGTTGCAAGCATTACAAAATAGTCAACAAAATTAGCATACTGAAGATCCGTTAGTGTTAAGCATATTTCATTAATGAAAAATAACCAGGTACATTAGCATATCCAAAATATGACTGAAGTAATTCAAGCCGATAAAATGATTTGAATTTTTAGAGATTAACAGATAGAAAATTAAGAAATGGGTGCAATTAAACCTGTAAGTTAAATGTTTAAAAAAAGTATGGTACTTATGTAAGATTTTCAACATTCAGACAGAGGTGCGCTACGAAGTGACAAATTATAATATTTTTATGATTTTTATAAATGCAAAAACATTCTAGGAAATACAGTTTAAGTATCACCAGTTTTTAAAATAATTTTTACACCTAGTAACAAACTCTTCTGATCTCTTAGGAAATTTCTAATGCATATGCATCTTAAATTATCAGTAGTATATTTTGTCAATGTGACTTATCATATGTCGGTCTAATTAAACAGTCTTATTTCAAAGAGTATTATAAATTTTTAATATTATATGAGGTACATTATAAACAAGAAGTAAACAAATTGGATAGTGCGAAATAATCTTAGGAGAGTAATCAAACTTTTAATATTATTTTAGCTAAAATAATCTGGATATCTAAATTAGTATATAAAGTGAGTTTCCCGAAATCTCTCCGCCTTTTGAAAATCCTTAATAATGTTATTAATTGTACTTTCATGATACCTTTCTGTATGAATGCTCGAAATCTTACACAAAATTTATATTTTCTTAAATTTTATGAACAGTTTTCATAACTCCCATTTCATAATTTCCTATTGCTTATCTCTTAAACTCAAAACAATTATACTAGATGCCAATTCATTTTTTGAACCCATTCTTCTTACTTATTTAGGAACGCAAATTTATCTCGTTATTATGCACTGATTACAGTATGCGTCATGGAAGCAATACCACGGAAAAATAATTTTGTTCCTTAATTTTTAGTGTTTTCAACGTCGTCCATACTTTATTTTATTTATTTGTTTATTATTTAGCGTCAATAAACCGATAACTGTAATTCTAATCCATTATATATTTTAAATGAAATATAGATGCAATTTTAGAGTATCATATTTAAAATTTTTAAAATGCACTAATATATGTATAATTTTCACGCAATCCCAAGATTTTGTTAGCTATATTTAAAAAATAAAATAAAATAAAATAAAAAATAAAATATTCTCAATGTCCTGCCATTAAAAAAAAAAATGTATAAAACAGACCAAGTAATAGTTGAATTCAGAAATTTTAATTCATCAACCTGGAAATTAATTTTTGATAGAATGGAGTAGAAGGCTGATTTTTACCAACTATGTGAAAAATACCAGAGCCGGGAATAGAACCCCGGGCCTTTAGCTTAACGCGCGGATGCTCTAACCACTGAGCTACCCTGGCTGATAACCAGCTCGGCACTTCTCACATAATTTACGTTGGAAAGGGTCACCGAGTCTGCATTAAAGCAGCTATATCACGTGACATTTTTTTTTTTTTTTTAATATGGCATAACTCCAAATGGCCACGAAATTTCGATTCAAAAATTTTAATTTATCAACCTGGAAATTAATTTTTGATAGAATGGAGTAGAAGGCTGATTTTTACCAACTATGTGAAAAATACCAGAGCCGGGAATCGAACCCCGGGCCTTCCGCTTAACGCGCGGATGCTCTAACCACTGAGCTACCCTGGCTGATAACCAGCTCGGCACTTCTCACATAATTTACGTTGGAAAGGGTCACCGAGTCTGCATTAAAGCAGCTATATCACGTGACATTTTTTTTTTTTTTTTAATATGGCATAACTCCAAATGGCCACGAAATTTCAATTCAAAAATTTTAATTTATCAACCTGGAAATTAATTTTTGATAGAATGGAGTAGAAGGCTGATTTTTACCAACTATGTGAAAAATACCAGAGCCGGGAATCGAACCCCGGGCCTTCCGCTTAACGCGCGGATCCTCTAACCACTGAGCTACCCTGGCTGACAACCAGCTCGGCACTTCTCACATAATTTACGTTGGCAAGGTCACCGAGTCTGCATTAAAGCAGCTATATCAAGTGACTTTTTTTTTTTTTTTTGAATATGGCATAACTCCGAACGGCCACGAAATTTCAATTCAGAAATTTTAATTTATCAACCTGGAAATTAATTTTTGATAGAATGGAGTAGAAGGCTGATTTTTATCAACTATGTGAAAAATACCAGAGCCGGGAATCGAACCCCGGGCCTTTCGCTTAACGCGCGGATGCTCTAACCACTGAGCTACCCTGGCTGATAACCAGCTCGGCGCTTCTCACATAATTTACGCAGACACGGTGACCTTGCCAACGTAAATTATGTGAGAAGTGCCGAGCTGGTTATCAGCCAGGGTACAGACCAACCGCTGAAAACATGATTTTTGGATTCAAGGGACCTAAAAACGTATAAATACAACAAAAACTCACTTTCGAAAATTTAACCCAAAACAATACTTTCCTACCTTTATGGGTAAGAGAAAGTAGAAAATGTTATGAAAAAATTTTTGTTTGTCTTTCGGTTAACTTTTACAAATAGCAAGCTAAAAGTTATATATATTTTTACGTAATCATATCAATAATACGAATATTTTAAATTTTATTATTTATAAAATACAAATGCTATAATTTTAATATCAACGATAAAATTTGATTAATATGCACAAAATATCGATTCAGATAAATAAAAGTTTAAAAGTCTGAAATTTACGCATTTTTGGTAATTTTTATTTTAGAATTATTAGAATTTCTAGTAATTTTAATTTTGTTAAATAATAATAATAATAAAAAAAAATACATTTACTATACTATTTTCACTTATTTACGCCTTTATTTACTTAAATATTGATCTATATAACATTACAGAATATTTTTTATTATTATTATTATGCTATACAAAACGTAAAGCACAAACGCGATTTTTCTCAAAATATGGAATGTAGTTCTTCACCGAAATTGTTTCCTCTTAAAATGTCTTTTATTAAGTATCTATTTTCAAGAAATTATTCAGATTATTTAATGATTAATTCACAAATCTCACAAATTATCCGCTTTGGGAAGATTACATTCTACAAATACTGGATTTAGAAAGCTTTCCCTTTTATTAAAAGTGATTACTTCATTATGCATTTTATAAACGAAAATTAAAGTTAAGTAACATAAGTAAATTTTACGTAATTATATATTAGTAGTTAAAGTATTAATTTTGTAACTTTCAAATATTTATCAGTGTCGTTGGAATATTTATTAATGGAAGTAAATGAGACTATAATTTACTGGTGGCTTAACTGAAATGAAATCTAGAAGATTTTACAAAACATATTGCGCAGAATTTGATATTTTGTAGAGTGCATTGAAGTTTAAAATAAGATAAAATTTAATTTTTCTACTGATAAATAAATTCGGTTAAATCAAATCCTCTTACAATTATTTCTAATTCCTTAAAACATACCAGCTTTAATTAAGCCAAATACATATTTAAGCTTTTATTTTAGGAAATATTACTTAATTATATGATATTAAGCATAATATCGAGAAAATATTATTATTTAATTGATTATTTTTTTATTACCTATTGCTTAACAGTTGAGCTTAAAAACCTTAGTCTAGTAGATCGGCCTTAATCTACATAGCAACAAACCAGCACTTTTACACATTCATAATTATTTTTAAATATAATAAAAAAAAAAAAAACTTCATGTTGTCCAACTAAACGACGTATTATAGAAATAACGTTGTATTGTAAAAGCTCAATTATTGTAAATGGGAAGGTTTATATATATAAGCAATTCTACATTAACAGATGGTATCCGATACCCAGTATTTCATGAACTCATTGGTACATACAATTCAGTACTTTTAACAGAACGTGAACAGAGTCAAACTGACTTAAAAAAAAAAAAAAAAAAAAAAAAAAAACGAAAATATTTAAAGTAGTTAATACATTTTTGGTGGATTCATATTGAGATTTTCACGATGTAGGCGACAGAAATATTTTGTCATTTATGGAACGAAACTATTCCAAAATAAGTATGTAAGAATCCGAAAAATTACACAACTCAGGAACATTAATAAATAATTAAGTTTTTTGTTCAAACAAAGTATAATCGGAACACTTATCATCATTAATTTTATAAATAAAAATTTTTAAAATATGTAACCACGGATGAAATTCATCGGCAGATGGTGCAGGTTAAAGGAGAGATTGTAATATCTCCACGGAAGAGAACAGTTTTCTTCATCGCTTTGCCACAGCGGATAAAACATTGACCCCACTAACCCCTTAACAGTAAGCAGTCGTCAAAGGAGTTGAAACTTATCTCCATTTCAAAGAAAAAATTTTAAGTTGACGCCATCTACTGAGAAGGCGATGGCCAAATGTTTCTGTGATTCTGCGGGTGTCATACTCGAGGAGGTTTTTGGGAAGAGGATACACAGTGACCACTGACCGATGCTGCTGTAAAACCTTGACACGATTGCGTGAAGCAATCAGGAGAAAATTACCATGATTTTTCATCGAGGGCGTCATCTTCCTTTACGAGCATGCCAGACTTCATACAACCACGTTTCTATGAAGCGGTTTCGCTGGGACACCGGGCCGAGGTATCCCAGTCGGTAGAGCGCCGGTCTCGTAATTGGAAGATTGCGGGTTCGGTACTCGAGCCGGCCAAAGACCGCCGTGTACACTAATGGTGGCTGGTGCACGTAAAATCTGTCGTGGCCACAATGCCCTCCATGTTCCCATCAAAAATTATACCTCTGGGGGTCACCGAAGCGGGAGAGCCATCCTATCCATGGAGGATCAAAATTGCGATGGCATGTCTCCGCACTATCTCTACCCAGACAGCACATCGCCTCCCCAGGATATCTTCAAGACGTCTTCTGGATGAAAAGACATCCCAGAAACGTCCTTAAGATGTACTGTGGATAAGTTAAGCCTAACTGTGCTGTTAGGGTAGGGGTGAGTCCCAGACCGTCGCCAATTGCCCATCAGCGCAGCACTAGTGCGACGTAAAACCCAGCCAATCAACCAACCGTTCGGACACCATTGACCATCCTCCCTATAGCACGGACTTCGCTCTAAGCGACTTTTATATCTTTCTTCACATGTAGGATCACCTAAGAGGCCGACGATTTGCTTCAGGGGAAGAGGTGAAATAAATCGTGACAGCACATCGCCTCCCCAGGATATCTTCAAGACGTCTTCTGTATGAAAAGACATCCCAGAAACGTCCTTAAGATGTACTGTGGATAAGTTAAGCCTAACTGTGCTGTTAGGGTAGGGGTGAGTCCCAGACCGTCGCCAATTGCCCATCAGCGCAGCACTAGTGCGACGTAAAACCCAGCCAATCAACCAACCGCTCGGACACCATTGACCATCCTCCCTACAGCACGGACTTCGCTCTAAGCGACTTTTATATCTTTCTTCACATGTAGGATCACCTAAGAGGCCGACGATTTGCTTCAGGGGAAGAGGTGAAATAAATCGTGACAACGAAGCTTAACACACAAGTGCAAGATTTTTACCAGGAGGGAATATTTTATGCAACATAGCCCGTCGACTACCTTTTTTCTAAGGTGTTGGATACGCATAAACAACCCACACACCAAAATTCATCACCTCAGCTCCAACAGATTCCCCTGGACGAATTTAGCGCAAAAAGGAGGTCTTGAATTTGCTCGCTCATAACTCCACCAAAAATCGAAAACCGCAAGAAACCTAAGATGGGTTTTTGGAAGTATCCTCAAGAAGGCTCTCTCTTTGTACTATTACTGGTAAAGTTTTACTGGTAGAAATTCCGCATTATGCGAAATTTCTACTTAAAAATCCCTTTCCCTTCCCCTCTTAAAAATCTAAAATTCCAAAATCGCAGAAAATTATTATTATTATTTTGTATACAAGTCTAGTCTTCCATGTGTAATTTCTTCACCGGGAGTAATTTGGAGATGAATAAAGCTTGCAAACGTATGTTTGTTTCCTGCCCCCCCCAGGGGTGGGAAATATAATAAAATTTCGCAAAATCCTCCTCTTAATGGGGGTCAGGGTCCTCAAATCAACCTAAATACAAAAATTTGTCTCTCTATATCCCATAGAATTGCCGTGGCTGTGTTGAGTCAATGAATGAATGAATGGGTGAGTCAGTTTGCTCTTTTATCTAATATAGAAAGAAATTCTTCAAAAATGTGTCTCTTCACTTTAATAATAATCTTTAAAGCCAATAAAACAAATAATTTATTTTTCATTTACAATAAAGGCAGATTTTATTACATCGCGTTCGGTTAATCACCTTTTTCATCGATTTGAAATAGGGGAAGAGAGCATTTTTTTGTTTTGTTTTTTTCATTCTCCTAGATTTAAACTTAATAAACTAGGTAAAAAAGTGAAAATAAAAAAAGAGCTGTTTAAAAAAAGTTGTTTTATTATTATTATTATTATTATTATCTTTTTTTAAAACTTTCTCAAGAGACATTTGAAGAATCGGAACCAGTTAAAAGCTAATACACAGATAAATGCCAGTTGCTTTTTAAAGTTCTTGGTTACATAGAAAGCAAAATAAAATTTCTGATACTAATTTAAAGGGTGGTTTTGTGCTCAATGCCTTTATTTTCATTTTTTCCTAAAAAAAAATACCTACTTGAGTAGAGAGTACATTAAAGTAATTATTTACGCTGGGTATTTTCTAAAATATTGATTGCCTTTACGTTGTTGTTGTTATTTTTACATAAATAAACATGGTATTAATGCAAAACCCTTTTAAATTTAAACAATAAAAATAAGCTTTCTGTAACTTTCAATGTTTCGTTTAACGTTCTAGATATGTGTTACAACAATATCTTGAACTTCGATGATTTTAAGCCATCAGTTCCAGAATGAAATCAATTTAAATTAAATAGTGAATTTTATTTTTTTTTCATTTTATGGTTATTTCTCTTTAATTTTGACTAGGTTAAGCAACATTTTGTTTGGTTTCCATGTGCTGATTTAGATCTAATTTAGTGCACCATCTATTTTCAATGAAATGAACATACAAAATTCATTTATTTTGTTAAATTTTTAATTTTATAATAGAATATAACGTTTTTTAGGAGTGTTTATATTGAGACCGCTATATAATAAATGACCTGACACTTACGATTTCAGAGATTTTTTAAAATGTCTCAAAAAGTACTGAACAAATCATTTTGAAACTTCAGGTGTTTGAAGAATATGTTATTCCTCATATATTTTAATTAAAGTTTTGCGCCGAAAGTGAAAGGGGAACCAGTAAAAAATTAAAGAAAAATGAAAGTGTTTGGCCTCACCCTGTAAAAAGAAAATGCTTGAAATGCGATATGGCTGTAGCATGTTATTACGGGACTTTTTTCATTATCTGTTTAAATTTTTATGTCTCTGTCGCATACCGTCGCATAATTAGGGAGATATAAAGTTTTTTTTTTTTTTTTTTTGGAAAAAAAGTTTAACTTTTTTAGCTATAACATGCAAGGTATTAAATCCAACCCAGTGCAAAGCTATTTTCAGTAAACTCGACATACAACATTGGATACAGCATTGAGTTACTTATATAAAAATCCCAAACAAGTATCGTATAATCTCAAGAAGTTCCGCGAGAGAATGAACTGAATTTCAGCTGATCCCAAAAATATAAAAATGATTAGAGGATTTTCTCAATATTTATTTACAATTACCATTCATTGAATCAAAATGAAAATATGAGTAAACCACCTTATAGTTTAGCTTTTTTTTCCAGAGAACTGAATAACAGTTCATTCTATGCGGCAGAACTTTTTGAGTTTCACGATACTTGTTTGGGGTTTTTATATAAGTAGCTCAATGCATTTGGCTAATAAATTATGCAAATAAAATTTGACTAAATCTTACGCATGCGCAGTTAAAACTTATTTTGTAAAAATGTTCACTTTTCATTATTTTTATAATATTTTTTCATTCTGATTGCAGTATGCTGTGTTTAATGTATGTCGGGTTTCCCGAAAATAGCTTTGCAATGGGTTTAATACCTTGCGTATTATAGCTAAAAATTGGCAATTTTTTTAAGAAACCTTTATACCTCCCTGATTACATGTGGTAGATACTTAAAAATTTATACAGGAAATGAGAAAGAGCCGCATAATAACATGCTATAGTCATATCGTATTTCAAGCATTACTTTTTACAGGATGATGCGAAATAGTTTCATTTTTCTTTATTTTTTTACTGGTCTTCCCTTCACTTTTGGCGTAAAACTTTAATTGAAGTACATTAGGTATACCATATTTTTTAAACTCGTTTACAGTTTCAAGATGATTTGTTTAGTACTTTTTGAGCTATTTTAAAAAACGTCTAAAATCGAAAATGACCTGTTCTTTATGGAAAGTTAGTATATCATTATTTCTCATTTCCCAGTAGACACCTCTGTACATTTACAGCGACTTATAAAAGTCACCCAGAAATCGGTTAATCAGTCAGTAGTCATACTAATCATAACATTTAAGCATATGATCAGGTAATCCAATTCTAAAGTCTGTAAATGCGTTTAAAGAATACATCTAAACTCATCATGATTATTAGAAAATAAAAGAAACGAAACGTCAAATAGTATTATTGGAATTGTTATAAATCTAGGAGAGTTGCAGAAATGTCATAAAAAAAAAGGAAAAAAAAAAAAGAACATGGAATTTTCTTAAGAAATAAGATACCAAAATTTAAAAGAAACAGAAAACAAAAGTGGGAATGAAACGCATAGAACAAAAACTAGAAAAGGGAAAAGATAATACAATGAAAAGGAAGACGGCGGAAAAAGAAGAGAAGAAGAGTTTTTCTTTTAGTTTTCCTTTAGAGAACTACATAAATCAAAAAGAAATCCACCTATGTTCCTTACTAAAAATGTGAAAATGCAGAAAGGCATGACACTCCAGCGATAGTCGGTTAATATCTGAAAGCGAGGCTTGCTATTTTTGCATTATTAGACAATCTTATGATTAAAATAATATTTACGAATTAAAACATAAACAAAAGAAAAATATTGAAGTTCTGCAACTGAACTGTTTTAGTTAAAATGGTTACATTTTTTTTAAAACACTTTATTTTTAGTTTCGATAATAAATTAATATAAATTTTTATTTATTCGATCAACACATTAACATTACGGAAAATACCTTTGGATGACAAAATAAATACTTTTTGAATTGGTTCACAATTTTTTTTTTTCTTGCAACATTTTAAATGTGTTCACTGTTGTAAGAGAAATTTTTCCTATTACCATGTTTCTGAATGTCCACTACTGGCATATTTTAGGCCCCCCGGGAAAATTTTTTAAAATATAAATTTCTAAAATTAGCAACTTTTAAAGAACAGTCATGTATCAAAAAAGCTTATTGAGGAATAGATCTAATTTTTATCACAGTGTCTAAAATTGAGTACAATACACAAAAAATAACCAGAAAATGTGCTTAAAATGCCCACTGCTCATATAGTTACTTTATGTACAATTGTGGGGATTGATGAATGAAAGCGCCAAGCCATATTTGGTTAAGGGGACTCTCTACTTATCGTCTCCGAAAGCCGAAGGCAATGTTATTCTATGGGAAATTTTGCCCCGTTATATCTCGTTAACTAATACATATTTTTAAATTCAGTTTTCCCATTCAGAAAATTCATAACTATTGAACAGGTTATCGCTTTCTAAAAATTGATTTTCTTAATTTTTAAGATTTCATTTTTAAATTCAAAAATGCAAAATTTCACATTTTAAAACTTCAAAATAAAATATTAAAAATTTAAAAAATCAATTTTTAGAAAGCGATAACCTGTTTAATAGTTATGAATTTTCTGAATATGAAAACGGAATTTTAAAATATATATAAGTTCATGAGTCATAATGGGGCAAAATTCTCCATAGAATAACATTGACTTTGGTTTTCAAAGATGTTAAGTGGAGAGTCCTCTTCAGCTTTAGTATAGGTCACCCACTGTGAAAAGTATAGATTCGGTCGGCGCGAAAATGGAGTCCCGATACGAAAAGGTTACCAAAAAAAAGTGTGGATAGTGGATACCTTCAAATCACATCACGAATCGGTACTTTTCATAATGGTGCCCGATACTAACGTTTCACGAAATGCGGCTTGACACTTTCTTGCCCTCACCCAAACAGTTATAAAGTAGGGCTGAATCATCTTAACCTTTTGCCTTAGTATTTTAACTTTAACCCGTTAACGCCTGAATTAAATTTGCAAAATACTATTAGCTGATTATTTCACTTCTAAATTAATATAGACAACTAACAGTAAAATATATTGATTTAAACAATTCTTCTGATAGTTTTAAATTTAAGGTTATCCTCATTTATTGACGTTTAGTGTTCTAGCGAGAAAACTTCGAGATAGAAAAACTTTGAGATAACAGATAAATTTCCTATTATATGTTGACAAAGATCTCGACACTAAAATATTATTATATATATTATTATTCAACTTGATTTAAGTTAGTATACCTGCGCAAAAAATAAATATATGTGCGAGGAATGAAAAACATGAAATGACTATCCAAATTATGAAATAATAATAAATAGTAGGCACATAAAACTTTTAGAGATCATTTAGAGTGATACTATAAGCTATCACTAAAAAGCAGAAATCATTCCAAGAAACCACAAAAAATATACATGCTATTTTATTAGCTGTCCTCAAATGAGGACACTGGGTACTAACGGGTTAATATTCAGTTATAATCTGAATAATTGTTTACTAATTACAATTTAAGTTTTAAAGATAATGAACATTTTGAAAAAATACAACTAGAGGTACATTTTGTTTAAATATCAACAATATCTCTTCAAAAAGATTTTTCTCTGTTTTAAGAATGACTAAATGAGGCAGTAAAATTAACAATACATTTAATACATTTTTCCTTTTTAACAAAAGCCATTTTTATCGGATCTTGGTCGGTTTACCACTTTTTCATCGATTCAAAATGAGAGAGATAAGTTTATTTTTTTATTTTTTTATTTTTTTATTCTTACAGTTTCATGCTTGATAAACTTTCTGGAATCGTAAAAAAAATGTGTTGTTTAAAAACCATAGTTTTTCTATTCCTTTTACCATCTTCTCAAGAGACATTTGAAGAATCAGAAGCATTTAAAAGTTGATTTAGAAATAAAATATAGTTTCTTTTTTACTATTGTATACTTGAAAAAAGGAAACAAAACATCTTACACTAATGAATAAAGTTTTTTTTCCCTAAAAAATGCTATTTCAGTAGATAGTATATTAAAAAAAAAAATTATTTTAAAATACTTGGTCCTTTCTATTTTTTGGGGATGGGGGTATTTTGTGATATAAATAAACTTTATATACATACAATTATAATGCAAAACCGAATCTTTTATTGACTTTTAATTTAGTATGTTAATTTTTACTTTTGATTATAGTTTACTTTACTAATTATATTTTAAGTTATAAATATTATTAAGATTATAAAAATTAACATTTAGAAAACATTTTTGCTCATCTGTTATCAATATATTTTGAAAAACATTTTTTTTCTAATAATAATTCCCTGGTTTAATAAAATTAACAATCTAAGCCATTTTTATTGAATCTTGTTCGATTCAACAATTCAAGGAAATTTTTTTTTTCAATTTTATGTGTATTGTATTAGATAAACTGTCTAAAAATGTTTTTAAAAAATTGTTTAAAAACTCAAAATTGTTTAAAAGCCTAAGATTTTATTTTATTTTTGTATTAGAAGAATTTGAAGAAACAGAAGCATTTAAAAATTTAATACACAAATAAATATATATATATTAATTTTACCATTTACCTACAATGTTAAAAATGCTGCAGCAAAATTAAGCGCAAATCCCGGCAGCAGAGATTCCAGACAAAGTCCATAGAAAACGTTTAGACAATGAATGATGTTTCCCCAGTAATTTTACGTTGTGATGAAACATACAATCAACCTGTAAAAAAAGTAGTATTGACCGCAAAATTAAAAGTTTAAAGTTTGAGTTTCTCGAATACTTTTAATATTGAATATTGTTAACGTTCAAATTATGCATAAAAATTATTTTCTTTTAAGACTATTTTAAAATCTAAATTTGCTGTTTTTGACGAAATTGAGAAGTCAGTCAATTCTCATACTGGAAAAACAAAAGCTTTTTTTTTTTTTTTTTTCTACAAAGACTACGATACTGATTTTTGAGAAAGAAAATCTTATATATTTTTCGAAATTATTTTTATTCGTAGACATTAGAACTAAAGAGGTATTCTTATTTCAAGGTTCGCACTAGAGGAAAATAATTGGTGAGAATTTCTCCCCCTTCTTCAAAAAAAAAAAAAAAAAGAAAATTTTGAAAACTATGTGAGATCTCTGAAAATTAATCGAGACCCCAAATAAACTTTGAATAATAATAATAATAATAAATCTTTTACATGGGCACAGAGAATTTGTAATGTTTTTCGATCTTTATGGTTTCTGTAGTGGGTACAAAGCAGAAATAACTAGAGCCTAATTCTTACTCATGCTTACAGGTTTTCATTATAGGACCGATTTCAAACTGTGTTTATGAAGTGTTATGCGTATTTGCACTTTTTAGATTTTTTTTTTCTACATTCCATTGAATGGAGGAAGGACTGCAGTATTTCGACAGTAGAACCTGTTATATATGATGTACATGTACATATCTAATGGTCATATTCAGACAAAACAGTTTTGTTTTTTAACAGTAACTATGATACGTAATAATCATAAGCCTTATCTTTAAATGGCTAATCACTTATTCATCTTATATTGAAATAAACTTTATTTTAGCATATTGTAAAAATTGCCTTGTGGAAACAAAATTAAAAATTTCCATTTTCTAAGGCTTAACTAAAGGGTTAAGAGCAGTTAGAATGCTTTATGTTTAAAAAAATAAATGCGTTTAGTGGATAAAATAACCGTTACGTTGTAGTTCGTGTTTTACAAATCTGGTTTCACATCAAGAAACCATTTTAGCTTTCTTTTTTATTTTTAAAGTTTTCGTGTCAATGCACAAAGAAAATCCATTTCATTAATATCAATTATTCAGTTTCAGACAGATGGAAATACTTTGAATTAAATTAAGAAAACAATAGCTTATTAAAACCAATTGATGTTTCTATTCGTCATGCGTGCATAATTAATCACATTCAATCAGTATAAATAACAATCATAGTTTCAGTTTAAAAATGGAAGCGTTCTCTTATGACGTCACTGAAATGATGGCATTTGAAGGGATTTGCCCGTAAGAAAATGGTTTGGTGGGAGATAAGAGCAATTTGCATAGATTAACGGCTTTTTCTCGTGAAAATTATACTTTCAAAACATCAATTTACGGGCTACGACCGTTTAGCTATCAAAACGGTAATTTTCCGTAAAATTATACGGCCAATTCCTAAATTATACTTTCAAACATTAATTTACGGATTATGACCGTTTAGGTAGCAAAAAGGTCATTCCCCTAAAATTATACGGTCAAATACCGTGATTTTACAATTTTTTTTTTTTTTTTTTTTTTTTTTTTACAGTGTACCCTAGGTTACGAAAAGGCTTACACTTCATTCAGTAATATTTTTTTGCTCTAAAAACTACATTCTTCAGTGATAATGTATTGTGAAAATAATTCATTTCAATATCCTTAGTCATTTCCAAAATATTGATTGCAATATACACATTATATTTTTCCCATATAAATAAAATTTATATAAGATGCAATTATGTTGTATTACTGAAATTTTATCTAATAAAATATCTATGTAACACTTCCTTTTTCCTCGTCATTTGTAGATTAATATGTGTTATAAAGATATTGAACTCAAATAATGACGTTAAGTAAATAAAATATAATATATTATGTATTTAAATATCGGTATTCGTTTCCAAAATATCGATTTCAATACACAACTATATTTTTTTCCAAATAAATAAACTTTATATGAGATGCAATTATAATGCATAACTGAATTTTTTATAGAAAATAATATAAATCTAATAACTATTTTCACTTCGTTCATTTGCAAATCAATGTGTGATATCAAGATATTAAATTTAGGTAATGATATTATGTAAATAAAATGAAATTTCAGCTTTCTCACACATACCTAGCACTAAAGCTTGGATTTTAAGGTTGTGCCTTTTAAAGCTACAAATGGAATTAAAATGAGCACAAGCTTAACATAAATTTAACAAATAAAGAGCATTTCAGCTAGCTTTTTAACATATTTTACATTTTCCTTCACTGTTAATATAAAAAGCAGTAGTATAATAGTACCTTATTACCTAAATTTAAATGAATAATTATTGGGTCGTCCGGAAAGTTCGGGCCGATTTTCGTTAGGTGGCGTAAGGACAGGTCTGAATATACCAGGATGATTGAAAACAGATGACATGCTTACGAACGAAATTTGGTTACAGTACGTTAATTGTTGTCAGTTTTATACGCCTTTGTATATGGAAGTAAACAAAGTACCTTATAGGCATTTAATGCATTTCTTCTACCGGAAAGGGAAAAATGCCACACAAGCTGCAAACAAAATATGCACTGTTTACGGAGAAGGTGCTGTAGCTGAAAGAACTGTACAGAAGTGGTTTACTAGATTTAACGCAGGTGATTTCAACCTTCAATATCAAGAACTCCCGTTTAGGCCCTCCACCACAGATGAAGATCAGATAAAAACACTGATAAAAAGTAACCCACACTATACGACAAGTGAATTAGCAGAAATTTTAATATTAAAATCCACTAACCATGAGCATTTCGTGAATCTTCGGTACATAAACCGTTTAAACCCACGATTCAACGGAGAAAAATCTAAAGGATCGCATTTCCAATTGCAATTCGCTCTATAAACGAAGAGACACCATTCTTGAAGCAGTTAGTGACGGGGGATCGTTTATGATAATGTTAAGCGAAAAAGGTCTTGGGAAAAGCGGACTGAACAACCTTTAGACACCCCGAAAGCTGGTCTCCCTCCGAAGAAGGTCACGAAATACTATATTATGAGCTTTTACCAAACAACGAGACGATAATTTCAGACAGGAATTGCTCTCAATTAGACTAATTAAAGTCCATAATTGAAGAAAAACGTCAAGAAATAGCAAATCGTTGTGTTCCATCAGGACAGTGCGCGGCCTCGTGCGTCTTTGACAACTCGACAAAAATTGCTGGAACTTGGTTGGGATGTTTTACCTCATCTACCATATTCACCAGACATCGAGCTTTCAGATTTTCATTTATTTCGATCATTACAAAATTCCCTTAATGGAAAAACTTAAACTCTGTGGTCGAGGTAAAAAATCCTATAGAAAAGTTTTTCGTTGAAAATCCAGAGAGATTCTGCTAGGACGGAATTCTTAAGTTACCTGAAAGATGGAGAAAGGTTGTAGAACAGAATGGCACCTATATAACTTAATAAATGTATACCAAAATTTAAATGTGTTGCGTGTCAATTTTCCTCCAAAATCGGCACGAATTTTTCAGACAACCCAATACCTAATTATTTATTTGAGAAAAAATTTAATTTGTATTTTGCTTGCAAATGATATAGAATATTCAATGGCAAAAGAAAAGAAAAAAAGGATATATATATACATACATTTTTTTTCAGAAATACATTTACTATAGTATATAATGTAACGTTTTCACTATAGTTGTTTAAAGCGTATGGTTTAGAGTGTATGAACTAAGGCGTTACATTCGATATACGAGGGTTACAAAAGAATGCCCACCGTGTGCTTCTTTGGAGAGGGTTTTTTTTTATACGTATGATTGACCGATTATCAGTAATTATTGTAGCAACTTTATCCTAAACATGGAAAAATGTCTTTTTTTGTATTTTATGTACTGGATTTTCTGAGCTTAGTTTGCAAAATTTTGTACCTAAGCACTAATGATTATATTAAATTTGTAACAAAATTATTTTGAATAGCACCAAGTGACTTACTTTCTATGTTGTATGTATAAAATATTTTTTATTACACGAACTGAAACGTGTTATTTGAATTTATTTATTACTTAAATGATTTACTGTCTATTTTATTTAACTTTGTCATCTTTCCCACTTCCACATTTTTTTTCAAATGTTGGTATTAATTAACAACAACAAATCGGAAGCTTAAAAAAATCCTTTTTGTATAACTATACCTTAGATATGTCAAGCTGATGATGTGTTCAACAGCTGTGCGGAAAATATTATTACTTAAACGATACATCTTTGACACAGCCAGTGTCATTCCGACTTGATCACTGGGCGTCAACCTTTCAACGCGAGGATCTATAGTGCAAAAGCTTTTAAGATAGCGGCTTCTTTCAACTCCAGATGTTACTCTCTTCACATAATCTGATTATTAGAGCTCTTCACCTTTAAAATTATATTATGTAAGCAAAATACTTCGGAATATTATAAAATATTCATAAAATAAATTCACTTTAAAGAAGACCATTTCAATTTGAAATTAACAAATAAACACAATGTAAAAAAGTATTTCTAATAATATAAGTGTCCATATAAATAAAATTTTTGTGTTAAATTATCATTTAAATTGAAAATTTCTTGTCTCAGAGAAATATGCAAAGTTTTATGTAAAGTATTTTTGTATAATGTTGACAAACATGTATTAAGTAGTTTAATTTCAGTTTATTATTACTATTATTACTGTTATTATATTACATATACATCTACATGGAAGAAGAAAATGTAATGACTCTTATTTAGCATTATTGGAATATTTTCACATAACATTTAATGTAAAGACGAAATGAAAATCATACTTTTTTATGATTATTCTACAATTATAAGCATATTTATTTTTCCTCAGTAGAAGAAATTACAATGGTGGTACACAAGAAAATCTTGATATATATTTTTTAATTTCATTTTTGATTAATAACATTAAAATACAGAGCATAAAATTGAAAACAAAAATTAATAATGGGAGTTAAAGACTAACTTATTGGATATACTGAGTTAATTTTCAAAATATATTTGGTCGTTATTTTAACCCTTTATGAACCACTATATGAAACAGACTAAACATGAATTTGAAACCTAATTTTTAAGTTACTTAAGATTATATATATTTTTAAATATGTGCAATAAAGATTATCTTTTCATCATAGTAATTAAAGAGGATTTTGTGAGATCGGTACATAGAGGTCGATAAAGATATTTGCACCTAAAAAACAATTAAAATATATTTACTTTTAATGTATCCTATATATTTTCTAAGATTTTTTGGGAGATTCTGGAAGTATTAAATGAACTAATTAAACATATGTAGAGATCGTAAAAAATGTCAAGCAAAAATATCGAGCACTGTAAAAAAATTCCGGCAATTTCCTGGAAAATTTTGGGCAACTAATGTGCCTAATGTTTACAAGTAATGTTCCTTGAAAATATCAGTAACCATCAAATATGCACACATTCAAAATAATACTACATTCCTGAAATCAGGAACGTTTTATGGACGAGAACCTGTTATTCTAAGAAATCTGCTTCAAACTTATTAAAACCAGGAATGTATCCGATGTATAACTGTTACTGAATTTTTTACAGTGAGAGCACTCTATAAAATCCTTTCTGGAATAAATATCTGGGATATTCCTTCCATAGATTTGATTTTATACATTTTTTTAATCCAATGGTGCTTTAAAGTACGTCGGTAAATAAAGGGTTAAATAATGATGACATTATTTTAAATAATAAAGCATGTGTATCAAAATAAACTTTAAATGAGTTTTATCATATACAAAAAAATATTTGATAAACATTTTAGACAATTTAAATATATTTATTTGTCAGTGTAGCCTTTGTTTCTCATAAATTTATGAATTCTAATCTTTATGAAATTCTGAAAATATTTGTATTCTTGAAACTAAATTCAACTATTGTAAAATCTTATTCTGTATTCTACAAGAAAGATATTAGGTATTGTTGTCATTTTAAACAAAGAAAAAAGTATTTTAATGATTTTAATAGCCACAATTCAAATTAAACACGGTATAAAGCAAAACATTTTCTCCTTCCGTTAAATTTTAAAAGATGACCATTATTAAATAAAAAAAAAAGGCGGTGTAATCCATTTTTAGTAAAATGTCTCTTTGTTATTGATCAGATTTTCTACAGTACCACCCATATTCACTAATTAAGAGTTAATGTGTTAATTTTAAAAAATGTACGAAGTTAAATAATGTAATATGAGCATTAATTCAGTATTAAAAACCTAGTACGTTGTAGCTATTATAAACTTTCTTCTATATTATTCAGTATAATCAGTGCAACTTACCAGTTAGAATACACAAGAATTTAATCAATAGAGCTTCTCACAATAAACATTTTATATTTGTAGATTAGTTCAATTTTAACCAGTAGGTGCTGAGAATTACTCATCTGGATAATTGCAGATAATTAGTGATAGTTGAACCATTTCTCGTGTGATACCATCTGCTACACAGCGATATACCATAACAAAAATTTCATATGTGCATATAATGGGCTCTTATATATTATGCAACACCTCCTGGAGATCGATCATAAAATATGCAAGTTAAAAGAAAGAGTTAAATGTGCTGCATAGTAAAAGCAGGAAGTCTGTGGGATGATATCTATCAAAATTTAATAAACATAGTTTTTTAAAACACGTATCTTGCATTTTGCATCTTACGTCTCATGATTTGCGTGATTATATGTCATAAAAGTTGAGATGTATCTACTAAGTACATCCTGAAAAGTTCGGCTGAACAGTAAGAACAGCTGAACAGCCAGCATATATTGGCTGATATGCACCCAATAAATCAATAGTGTTTTTCATAATAGTCATTCCTTATATCAAGTTTGGTGCATTTATACACTATAGAAGCTCATATAAAGTCTTCCCATACATAGGTAACATAGAAGTGCCTCTTATTTGTCGATTTATGCCAAAATCTAAACAGCAGCCATTTGTCTCATGATTCAATTAAAGGTAAAGTTCTCACATTCTATTGTGAGTGCAGCACCCATAATTTTTTTTAACGTATGCGTTAAAAAAAAATTATGTGCGCTGTGCTCACAAAAAAAAAAAAAAAAAAAACTTTCAGTGTGTGTTTGTGCACAAACACACACTGAAAGAGGTTTTTCTAAAGGGGCCGAATCATGTTCAATACGTCTCAAAAATGTAAATCCGTCGAAAACCAGAAGTGACAAATTTTCATGAACCCAATTCATTCTTCCTACGTATATTAATAAAAATATAATATTTTCTGCTTGTGAAATCTGAAAATAGTTCGCATACAATATCCATTCGATTGTTTTCAATATCTAACACTATTATTACATAATGAAATACATTATAAGAAAGGGCAAATACTTTTCAGTAGCGACATTTACCTACCAAGAGTAATTTATTTCTTTTCATATATGATGCACATCTGAACTTGATGGATCGCTTACTATGCATGTTAAGTGACGCGTCGGAACAAGCATGAGATAAATATAATAGAAATACTACAACATTGTTGGGGAGATCACATACACCTTCTTTTATAAGTATGATGAATGTTCATTGGGGTGACACCCGAAGGCCTCTAAAGTCTGTAATGTGAATATTTTGCCATAAATGAGGCTTGCAGTGTGAGTAAGAAATATACTCTAAGTAACCAATTTCTTTGATGATTTTCCAAATCCTATTTTATGCAAAGAATGCACGTTGTGATTCAGAAAACAAAATGTGTCAAGTAGTTTCAGAAATATGATGTAATCTATTTTATATCATAAAGTTTAGAAGTCTAAATCAAACAATCTTTTATCATGTAATTTTATTCTTAATTTAGGCATTATTGTAATCATAATTTTCAATTTAGGCATTCGAGCGTGTAAGGTGTTTCTTTAATATGCTAAACAATTCTAATGTATAACTTTGTAACAAACTATCTTTTACTTATTATTTTCCTCCTTTACAGCTATTAGTGTTTTATGAAACAGTTTGCACTTATTTTTCTATTCTTATATATAATTTTTATTTTCCTAAATTTTTGTGTTCTAGTGGTAAAGACAAATGGCATGGGAAAAACTTCATTTCATGCTCTCTTTATCAAACATATCCTTAATTTTCCTTTTTTATGAATGTTTCATATTAATATAACTCATGTTAATATAAAAATATTCACATTAACGTATTTGAAGTTTTAACAGATTTGAAAGACTATTTTTAGTTCCCCATCATACTATAGGTATGGGGAACTTAGGTAATCGTGAAAATTTTCGACCTCGGTTTTTTGACTTTTTTACACGTTTTCAGGTGTGAGGAATCCGAAAATGACAAACTTTGTATGGTGTCTGTCTGTAGGGTGTCTGTTAGTGTGTCAGTGTGTCAGTCCGTTAATGTGTCAGTGTGTTAGTCTGTTAACACGATATCTCACGAGCAAATGATCGCAGAGAGGTCAGATCAGTTTTAAAATATTACTTAAAATACTGGCAAGAACCCTATTCTTTTGCAACATTCGAATTAAAAAACTTCGTAAATTATGAGAATTTTACGATTTTCTTAACATGAGAGAATAGGACAAAAATTCACTTAAACGTGCATTAAATGGACATTTTTACTGTAAAAATGTCAGACCAGTTTTAAAATATCAGGTTTGATGCCAGAATGAACATTAGTAACTATAAATATGCTACTTTGAAAATTTCGCAAGTTATTGGAAATTTACGAATTTCTTAACATGGCAGTATAGGGCAAAATTTCACATAAACGTCAATTTTGAGAGATATTTTCATCGTAAAGATGTCAGATTACTTTTGAAATATTATTTAGAACACTGGCATGAATATTAATGACTATGAATTTTCCAATATAAAAATTTCGTAAGTTATTGGAAAATTACGAATTCCTTAACAAGGCAGCATAGGGCCAAATTTCACATAAACGTCAATCTTGAGGGATGTTTTCATCGTAAAGATATCAAACCACTTTAGAAATATCATATAGGATACTGGCATGAATATCGTAGACTATGATTTTTCCGATTTAAAAAATTCGTAAGTTATTTGGAATTTACGATTTACTTAACATGTCAGAATAAGGCAAAATTGAGCATAAATTTCCATTTTGAGGATCGTAAATACATTAGACAACTTCAAAATTACATTTATCATATTTGTTTGAACATGATTGAATACAAATATTCTAATAGGAAAATTTCGTAAATCATTCGTAATTTACGATTTTATCAACATAGCGAAATTGTAAATTTTTCATATATATGTAAATATGAATTTTGAGGATTATTGCATTGGAAATAGTAGCATGAAAACTAAACAACGGAATTGACCCCGATAAAATAAATTAATAGATTAGAATAAGATATACATATCGAAGTTAACGGTGAATAGCCTATTAGGCGGGGATTTCATTATGTCACTGGGTCAAGCTTTGGTCAAATTAATTTCTTTTAACATGATTATAATATGTCTTCCACTAGAAATTTATGAGAACATAAATATGATGGAGAACTGAGCAGAGTCCACCTATGCCAACTAGTTTTTTAAGTGGCAAAGTTAACAATGCATAATATTCAAAATAATTTTTTAATAAAAAAAAAAAATAATAATAAAAGTTGAATATCGTTTAAAAAAATCAAGTATATAACAAACACACGACTTCCATTACTCACCACTACACATATTACGAACTCATTTTTAAAGATGTGATCAGCTGAGACAAAATTGATTTAATTAATCAATACACCTACTAATTTTCTTACAATAACCAACAAATATCGTAATGGTATATAAAAAAGACTGAGTTTATACAGCAGCTTAGAAAGAAATAGCTAAAACCCCATTTTGAGCCATCCATTTCTGAAACCTAAAATGGACCTACCTAAAAAAGGACACCTCTTAGGTTTCCTGTAGTAACCAACTAATAGATGCGAAAGGACATCTCAAAACGGACTTACACAGCAAATTAAATAAAAAATTATTAAATCTGTTTTGAAGCTACCGAATTACTCTCTCATACCCAGACATCCATGTCCCACTTCTGGTTTTCCAATTTCACCTAAACATAACAAATTTATCTGCACATCAGGAACAACTACTTTGTAATTTGTTAAAATAAACATAAATTCTGTATTTTTCCCTACAGATAATTTCGGTTTTCTAAAACTACAAAATTTCATCTTAATCTAACAAAATCACTTTTTTCTTTAACCCGTATCATGTGATACATTTTTTTTTCCGTTTTGCATACAGAGAACTCGGTATCGAAGCAGGATTGGAAAGTGCTAAGCAACAAAATCATGTGTAATTCCATGACTATAAAGTAAAGTCATAGCCTACCGGGCGGTGAACCCTGGTTAGATCTTGGCTGTACAGCCGGAGAATTTTAGTCAATGTGAAGTTTTTTGAATAGCGTGCCCTACGAAAAAAATATGTTGTGTACGAATATTTTATGTATTGTTCTGCTAATGAAAATTTTTGTCAACGTATTTTTTTGTAGTATATGTATATTTTCTGGAAACTTTGCTGCCAGAAATTTTCTGTAAGATAACAATAATTATTTTTTACAATGTAATGCATAGGAAAGGAACTTTAAAAGGAAGTTAATACAGGAATCTCAAGAAAATAGATAAAGCCGCATTTTAAGACATTAACTTTCCAGATCTAAAATTGACCTATCTAATCAAAGATAAAGTTTCCTGTAGTAACCAACTAACACATTTTTTATTAAAATCACACAACCAACTGTGGAAGAAAATCATATTTATTGAAATTTAATTTTTCCGACTGAGTGAAAATAATGCCTGGACCGGTACTCGAACCCCGGATCTTTGACTTACAAGGTCAAGGCTCTACCAATTGAGCTATCCAGGCCGACATCCCGGTCAGCACTACTCACTCAGACAAACCTTTAGGCAGAAACAATCTGGTCTATCATTTAGATAGCTCAACAGAAATAAGCCGCAGGAAATGGAAAACACCATTAAACAATGGGAGAAAGAAATACAATTTTTAATAAAATCACACAACCAACTGTGGAAGAAAATCATATTTATTGAAATTTAATTTTTCCGACTGAGTGAAAATAACACATTCTAAAGATCGTAACACATTCTAAAGATCGTAAAAAGGAATTTCATGCAAAAAGTTCTTAAAAAATTATTTGAGCACTTCCAGATACCACCTTCTTGCCTCACTTCTGGTTTTCCATATTCAACTTTCGATTACCAATTTCCACCAAAATTTGGTAAACGCATCTCTACACAAGACCTAACTTATAAAGTTATGTAGTTCTGTTTTTTTTTTTTTTTTTTTTTATATTCATCATAGTCAAAAGAATTCCACATACACGCATATATATACACATTTAGAATCCTTTTTTTTTTAACTCAGAAAACCTTAAATTGTGTAAATCAGGTAAAAATTCGTTATCTAAACTTTTTATAAAATCCAATATTTTAATTACTTACGGCATTCGATAATGGGGATAAAAATACAATAGATTAAAAATTAAGAATAATGTTCGTTTTCTATTTAAATTATTTTAAAATAAAAATATATATATATATATTAAAGATAATTTTATGAGTTAGAATTTTTTAGTATTATTCTCAATTTTTTCACAGACTTAAGATGAAATCGGATTACGTAATCCACAACCTTTCAACATTAGGATTAACAACAAATAGAATCTCTGTAGTAATTTGAACAGTAATTGGATTTCTGTAGGATTATTTAAGATTACTAATGCTGCTAAGTCAAAAAGCTTTTAGGATTACATACGTAGAAAGGAGTTTTGGGTAGGATTATGCCAGGCATCGAAGAAGAAACATTAAGTTCGTTAAGAACTGTACCTTAATTTTACTGTTTAGAAAGTAAGAAATTATATTAAAATATTTGTTTAGCAATTCATCAGTCATTGCTTTTATTTTCGACACATTTCGTAGCTATGTTACACTTTCAGGGGATTATAAATACAAAACAAATTTAGACCACATGTTTTTATTTTAATTAGTCTATTTACAATTGAAGTAATTGTAAATACTTGCAATTTATGAAAACTTCGAAATTTGTTATAACGGATGATTTTTTCTTTTTAATTATTTAAAAAAATATATCATTATTGCAATTTTACAATTTCAATCTCCTAGCGTTAAAAGTATTGTTCTATTTGACAGGATTAGTTGTTATTAACCGACTTCAAAAAAGGAGGAGGTTCTCAATTCAAAGCAATTTGTTGTTGTTATTGTTGTTGTTTTTGTTAGCTCATAACTTTTGAACGGATGATCCGATTTTGATACTTTTTGTTTTGTTGTAAAGGTCTTCGTCTGAAATAAGTCCCATTGTATTATCTTTACGACCAAAAGAAAATACAGGGTGCCCAAAAAATTCAGTCCCGACTCTTTTAACTGCTGAACGGATGCAGCTATAGTCATAAAAGTGGTATGTAGGAACAGTCGGTAACAAAAGTGTCCGAACACTAGCAAAAATTCCTATATAAAAAAAGTACGCTTAATACAGTTTTGCTGAATAAATCCTTGTCGAATCGTGTTCTTAGACTGACTAAAAACAGGATTCGACAAGAATTTATTTTACAAAACAGTATTAAGTGTACTTTTTTTCTATAGGAATTTTTTCTAGTGTTTGGACGCTTTTGTTACCGACTGTATAGTAAAGGGGCCATGCGCTAAACGATTCAATCGCCTACAGCGCCACCTGGTGGAAAGCAGCGGAGTTAGCGTTCTTATTTCGAAAACGGTTCAAGATAGGGGAAAAAAGTGAATTATAAAATTGTTTGCTTACAATTTCACATTTTGTGCCCACTTGAACGACACTGCATACGTTGTAGCGTAGCGGGTGACATTTATGTTTTGTAAAATTCAAAGTATGGTTATTGTAAGCGGTCACATCGATTAACTCATAAACGTATTAAACCGACTTTATAAAGGAAGAGATTCTCAATACAAACCATGTTTCTTATTGTGGTTGCTGTTGAAATTTGTTAGCTTATTATAACTTCGTAAGAGATGCTTTAATTTTAATACTTTCTTTTTTCGTAAAGATCTTGGTCTAAAATAGGTTTCATTATGATTTCATTAAGAGATATAAACAAATTACAGGATACTCACAAAAGACCGATCTCACTCATACTGCTGAACGCATGCAGCTACACTTGTAAAAGTATTATATAGGTATCGTAAAGTCACAGTGCGCTACGACATGAGACCGCTTACTGCGCCACCTAGTGGGAACAGAGCGAAGTTAGTGTTTCTATCTCGAAAACAGTCCAAGGTATGAGAGAAAAAAAGTAAATTACAAAGTTGTACCGTATCAATGATTTAGTACGGAAACACACCTTGTAGACGTAAATGTTAAAAACAAGATGTTTAAACGTGCAACTGTTTATTTACAGTTTTCTACACTGTAAACAAATCAAAAAACCTTTATTTCGATGTTGAAACTTCGCAAATATGCGATGCATATTTTGCGATTTGTTTGAACTTTACGCTGCGCACTTTCCAGCATAGCGAGTGACACGTATTCACTGTAAAGTTCATGATATGCCTAACAGAATATTTGGTTACGAATTCAGCGTATCCGTTCTTTATATATCTAAACCTTTTTTAATTTAACATATGTTCATTCAATAGATAGTTTTTTTTTCCTCATATCCGATAAAAGCAAGAAAATGACATAACTTAAAAATGCAGCATTTAAGAAAAAATAACTGAAAGATAGCTTGTACAGAACAAAAACTGATACAGCTGTCTCTCGAGTGGATAATTTTCTAGATGGAGATGTAATTTTGTTGTTCACATTGGGTGCATTTCATATATTTTTCAGTGACATAAACCATTTTTTGAGTTTTGTCACTTTTCTTGAGGGTCGTGATTTGTGAAACTGCCGTCGAACTTCTTCTGACGTTCTGCTATATGAATAAATTTTCTCTGAAAAGAAAAAAATAAAATCTTTTTGTAAAAAAATAAAACCTACTCCAAAAGCAACTGCTATTCAAATAACTAAAAAAAAGGAATAAAATGAAACTATAAATTGCGCCTAAAAGTATAAAATAAATTTCTTCTCCAAACAACCTATAACACTACAATTCATCACAACTTTTGAAGTCGGCGCAAATTTAAATAAAAATTGATACCTCTATTCAATACAAAAAACAAATTCTCTTCAAAATACACGTCTCACACTGTCACCTGCAAAATGTGCCTAAAACTACTTTGATTCAAGAACCGAAATAAGATTTCGTAAACTGCAAAAGTTGACGAAGCTGCTGGTATCTGGTGTCCTTGATGAAAGAAAAATCCCCAAATTATCTGGCAAACATATTTAATTTCTTTGAGAAATCACGGTTATTTTAATAAGGTATATTAAGAGAGCAATCAAGAATATGAAACAATACTTCGTAGAATATATATAATGAAAATATACATATTGCATGCATATTTTTGCATTACCTTTTGATCGCCAAATCCAAAAGCCACCAAGGATGATTGTTATCAAAGTTACACAAAGTTTGCAAAGGAAACTCTAACTTCGTAGAAACATAAATACCGAACTGCAAACACTGTTCACTGTTCTATGTAGATGTTACAAATGGACCGATTGTATACAGCGATGAAATAATAAAGAAAAAATGAAAATTGATCATTAGAGACAACAGCATTTGTAGCTACCGATCTAAAAACAAATCTTTAAAAACGAATTAAATTTTATTTAATTTTGCGCCGACTTCAAAACTTATGATTAATTGTAGTGTTATAGGTTGTTTGGCGAAGGAATTTACTTTATAATTTTAGGCTCAATTTATAGTTTCATTTTATTCCTTTTCTTTTTAGTTATTTGAATAGTAGTTGCTTTTGGAGTCTGTTCTATTTTTTTGCAAAAAGATTTTTTTAGGTATTGTTTTTATTCCATTACAAAATTAACTTTTTCCTATTTTTAAAAGCGTGAGGCTCATCAAACAATACCTCTGAATAGTCTCAAATTTCAATATTCCGACAGTAACTTGACACTTGCGATGCTTAGTTCTTTAAACATAGATGTTGTGCAATAAAAATGTTACGTGTAGCAGTTATAAATCATTAGGCCACGTGTAGTTACTTGCTATATTTAAATTGTTTTTACCAGTGGTTTTAAGAAAATGAAAAGAGGACTCACAATACAATTAGTCTGGCTTTATCAAAAATACTCTCAAATAATCAAACTGATACGATTCTCTGCTTAATTTTATTCCTTCTAAATTCCTTTCAGAAGAAATAATATTTCTTTGGTGGCAGAAGAAAATAATGTCATTTACCTAACCATTTAAATATATATATAAACATAACAAGCAACTACTTATATTTTATTATTAGCTGGAAATTGTTGATTAAACAAAGAAATCAGTATTCGTGCAGTTATTATTATTATTATTATTATTATTATGCCCTTTATAAAAACGCATTGATTTTTCTTTGATGTGTTAGCAATGTTAATGACTTAGTAGATCAATACTGTATTATAAAACTGGTGATTTGTAGGAAAACATGTCACCAATATTGTAACAATTATTTAAATTTCTATAACCAATGATTGAGTCTGAGCGTTTAAAACATCACTAGAGATACGCGTGGGCTAGTGGCGACGATCTAGGATTATAAGGGCGCTTTGAAGGCATGCCATCATAATTTTGATGCTTCTTGGAGGGAATGGCTTCCCCGCTTCATTAACTTCCCCGATGGTATTTAGTAATTTTACGAGTCTTGAAAGGCATTGCAGCAATGAAAAATTTTACGTGCACAAGCGACTATTAATCTACTCTAAAATCAATGGAAAATACTTATTAAAACTATTTATTCGAAAGGTTTTCCAGTGCAAAACCTTATTTCTATTTAAAGGATACTCATCTTAAGCTTTGATTGGTATTAAGCTTTGCTTAGATTTATTGGATATGAATGGTGACAGATTTTATCACTTGATTATTGCAAACAATAAAAAACTGTAGATTCATTTTGTCAGCCACAAACTTTTAAAACACCACCTATCTAAATCAAGTGGTTTCGGCATAAAAATCGGTTAGCAGTCTTACATATATGTAATAATAACGAACCAAACATTACCTTTTTCCAGATATAATCAAAATATGTAAAAAAGGAAAGGAAAGGAAAAACCCTTACATGTTTTCATCAATTTCAGCTATAATATTTTTTAACTTTTTTTTTCAGTATTTTGTATATTTCTACATTACAACGTAAAATCTTATTACATTCTTTATCAAGTTCAGAAATAAATCTTTGTCTGGTTAAAAAGTCCTATGGATGTGGAAGGAAATGAACTGGCAGACTAACTGGCCAAAGAAGCGAAAGCAACCTTAGACGTAAGCACTACAACTGTCTTTGCCTCAACTCATCTTTTCTATCGCAAATACGAACTTCAACAAAAATTACTAAAAGAGTGACAAAATTTGTGGGACACCTCGGAAAAAGGATGATATACGCATAAATTCAAAAAGTAACACACAGTCAAAATTTAGACAACCAAGCCTTTTGTTTTTATTTCTATCAAGCCATGGTCTATTTGAAACATATTTGTTCAAAGAAAAAGAAATTCACCACTTTAAGTATGCGGAAAATTATCCATATATCTGCTCTACATCCTGAACTGCGTTACCAATTCCTCATTTCCCCTCAAGAGGAAGGTTGGCCTACGCCGCGCTGTGTGGTTAAAATTAATCATGCAACACAACTTATAAAAAAAATTATTATTGCAAAAATTTCATAAAACGAAACGAATTTCTTTTTCAAAGCAATTTTCCTCTATCATCCAGTCTTTCGTCGCAAATGGATTCTGTTATTGAAAACCTAAACTAAATAAAGCCATGTTCAATTTATTTTCTATTGAAATTTTGTATTTATTTCTTTCTCTTCACTTCATCTCTTTTTATTTTATTTTCGTTTATGTCCTTCCTTTCTTTTATTTTCTTTATTTATTTTTTAAACGCATGTTCCATAATATTTATTGCGATTAAAACGCAACTCTTTGCATATGTATAGTAAAAATGTAAATGTAAAACAAAGAATCAAAACACAAATTGTAAAGGACAATTAACAAAATCAATAGTGAGTTTTTGTAAAATTGTATGTTTACGTATTGAATAAATCAACATTGTAAATCCAATTAACAGAGATGCATTCTCAAATTGTAATTATTGCATTTATCTTCAACATATAGTTTTGTCAGCTAAATATGTTCTCAAAAAACGGCATATACTTTTCCTATCCTGAACTCGCTCTAAATCATCTAATTTTCTACTATAAATTTTTTAACGAATCAATTTATTAACTAATTATTATGTTGTTTTAGCAATGAACGTCTATTACGTGGTATTGTATGAAGAGGAAGGAATATATGGATTTACATGTTTATTATCCAGAATTACGCATCTGCCTTTAAGGAAGCGTTTGCAGCAAAAAAAAAAAAAAAGTATATCTGAGAAAAACTTGATTTATGCGGTTTTTGAAATGATCGATGTAATTATCTTGTACGTGGATTTTTCTTGTTTCAGAAAGTCATTTCAGTTGCATGACAAAAAAAAAAAAAAAAAATAAGAAAAATTGGTTCGAAAATATTGAAACGTTTTGTAGATCTGGCTATAAATATTCCAAAGTTGACGCAATCATGTGATGTTTGGATTATTTTAGAGGAGTGTTTAAGAAAATAATTACAAAAAAAAAAAAAAAAAAAAAAAAAAAAACTACTCCATCTATTTAGTCGTAATTTCCTATTAGCATACGTATGTAGCATCATAAATATTGGTTGGTCCCTGGATTTGTTTCGGAAGAAAGGGACTGCCAATTGGAGTTACGTTTTTTTTTTTTTTGGCCAGTTGTGACAACCCTCAATCTCCGATAAGTCATTTCAGCTTTGAGTACGACTGTATGTCCTAATGCCCTAATATACTATGATTATTAAATGAAAATGCATTATGTTAAGGTAGAGATTACAGATTTTGAATACAAAATAAATTTATTGAATATAGCTAAAAAAAAATTTAAAATAATATATTTTTTCTTTTCTTTTTAATACGCGATTATAAAAGAACATAAACATTATTAAAGCATTCTTATTATAATTAATTTAAATTCAATATTATTGCTTTTATTTTAACTTTGATTTTTCTGCAATGATAAACAAATATCCTTTTAAGTGCTTAGTGATATCACAGATTTTAATTTAAAATAAATATAATTTGAATTCATTTATGTGCAAGTTATGTTTAACTTTCGTTTTTATGTAAAATGTAATTACTTTATTATTATTCTTTTTATTTCACCTTTTGTAACAGTTGCGCGTCAGTCATAAATTTTGAAGCAATGAATGTCTTCTTTTAAATATGATTCAATATACTGTTAAATAACACATTTTGAGGACGTTAATATATTTCTGTAATGAAGGTTAATGTTTGAAAAGTGTAAGAATTTCAATACCAACTCGAAAAGCTTAGTTCAATAATTTTGGAATAAAACATATTCACATTTCAACAGGCTGTCTTATTAGTGTCTATATCATATGTTATGCGTTAAATAGTTATTCGTGGCATACGATTGCTATTGTTTATTACAATCTATGTTTCATAAAATCATTTAGCAAACTAATACACTTTCCATTTGCTTGTCAGCATCTGACGTATTTTCATAACGAGTGTGTGATAACATTTATGAACTAGTATCAGCTTTTAACTACGTTAGTAAATTATTTTTTTATACCTAAAAGTGAAATAATTTCATTTTTCCGCAAATGCGTAGAAGATTTAAAAGTTTTCATCATTATTGTGCATGGTTTAATTTTATACAAAGATGTGGCTTAATTACATGCCATCATAAAATTATATGGTATAGTATTATATATATATATTTTCAGTATGGTTATAATTTTAAAGCCAATGCCGACATTTTTTTTTTTTTTTTTTTTTTTTGCGTGTGTGTGTGTCGTCTTTCATGTTTTGTTCTTAAGCTTTGTTTTGTTTTGTATTTCTAGTGAATGCGTAGCAACTAGAATTAAAAGAAATATTTCAAAATTACATATTTATGTATTTTTCTCCATATAACAGTATTCAAAATTAAAAGAACAACAAATATTTTTTTGGCGTGAGTTAAAATAATTACTGCACTTGAACACCATTCTACATCACTAAAGTAAAAAAATGTATGTCTAGTCATCTCTTTCGGTGAACACAATAATGCTCAAAAAAAAAAAAGAAAATCCAAATTGATTATTTAATTTGTGAAATTACAATTAGTTAAAAAAGATATTCATTAAAAACAAAATGCTTTCACTTTTTTGGAAAAGGAAAGGAGAACATAAAAAGAAATTATTTCTTTGTACTTGAATAACATTATCAAACTTATGTCAAATAATAAACTTTGTGAGGTTGAGACGTCAGAACGTCACCACAGTTGTTTTAATTAAGCTGGCTCCAGCAAAGTAGAAAGTGGGGACGGCTAAAATCGCTTCGTCGCCAGTGACTCGGTGAAGGTTGAGGTCGAGTTAGTGTTGTGTCGGCAGGGGGCTGCAATAAAAGACTTAGATTTTGAATATTAGATAAATTAGAAGTGATTTTTAAAAGAACAGATTGAAATGTAGTGAAAGGAGGGTGTAGGAAGAAGTATAAAAATAGAGATGGTTTTAGTAGATGGTGTGGATGTTGGAGGATAGTATAGTGGATGTGATGAATCTTATTTTGGTGAATATCGGGAAGTAGAGTCGTGTAGATTTAGTTGGGTGAAGTTAAGCAGTGATGAGTGTTGGTGTGCGCAACTACTAGCATTCGGAAAGGTCAAGTTGGGTCCGAAGGGAATCCTCTGATCCATAGTGAAGTCGTGGTAGCGGAGTACGAGTGCGACCGTCTCTACACCTTCGACTATCTGCTGGGGTGAGATATTTAAGATAATTAAATTGTTGATTTATATATTTTGATTTAGTAATACGGTGACTGAGCTAAGTTTTATTACCAGGCCACCCTCCCATTAATCTGGTTCAAATAAACTCTTATTGTTTGTTCAATTCAAGTCTCTGGTTTTCTTAGTAATCTAAATAAGTATTTAAGTTAAGATGGAGTTTGCAGCAACGCAAACTCCACAACTTGTATGTGCGAAACCCTTCTTGTAAAATTAATCTCACGATAGCTTTGAAATTATTAAGCATGCTGTGCAATTGCCAATAAGATTTTTATTTCTTTTTTTGGCATGAAAAGAAGTATCTTATATCACGGGCGAAAGTCTGCATGTTTGCAACAATAAAGATGGAGATGCAAGATTTTGATGAATGGTCGATTTCTATATCTTAAATATCAATTTATGGCTAGATAAGAATTGAAATACGCTTTCAAAAAGCTGCGATATCCAAACATTAATTAGTTTCAAAGTTTCTTTCTTGAGAACTAATTGACTGGTGATATAAAATTTGATATATATATATATATATATATATATATATATATATATATATATATATATATATATATATATATATATATATCAGAGTAACTTGAAGTATAGTTGACCAATGAATACTAGTTTTTTTTTTCTTTTTTTGTTAAAATAATTAGATATTAATAACTACAGAAACAAACTAATATGAATAACATACTAAAGTTAATTTCTTTTGAAGCATCTGTTTTCCAATTTTCTCCAAAACTTTGCAATCTCCTCTGTTTACCAGACCAGTCTTTATATAAAGTTTGGTTAAATTATTTTTGTCTATTTCGATGATGTGATAGTCAGAACATTCCCTCCACACAAATATATACGTATATACGCACATATATCCACTCGCTTACCAATTTCAAAAAACACATTTAGGGACTCAGGTGATGCTAAAACATTTGAATCAGGTGAAATTTCTATACATCATAATTTTTGACTGAATACAAAACTTCCATTGCCTATGGTAATCGGATATACAAAGTAAAAATAATTTAAGATTTTAAAGAATATTATCTTTATACTTTATGTCGTAACTTGTCAAAAGTAATAATGTAGCATTTGCCATAGTTCTTTTTCGAGATATTACTTTATCTTCAAACTGCAATTCTGCATATCGAATATTTATATTTAAACGTATTCTCCCAAGAAAAATAATTTAATATCATACAAAGCTTTACTTGGATTCTTATTTCATTTTTGCCTGAAATGCGCTTCAGAGCGAAAGTAGCGCAATTTCATTCTATGAAATGGAATTCATCATAATCTTTCCAAAATTTCATTCAAAGCTTTATTCAAATTGTCAGTCCATTTTTATAAGAAGTTCTCTTTGAAAGAAAAAGCAAAGAAATTTAATTCTGCCAAAATTCTTTTCATTCGTATGTTGTTTATAGAATGCAATTCATCAAATTTAAACAGATATTGGAATAAAAATATGAATGTGTTTTCGAAACATGCTGACATTTATTATATTGAGTACTAATATTTGCGCAAAAGACTATGAAATATTCTACATGACCCTTGTATTCAATGTAAGCTTATAATAATATTCCCCGTGATTAAATAGAAAACAGTGTAATTTATTTTAAGTCTTTTTTTTTTTTTTTTTTTTTTTTTTGCGAAATCCACTGACTTTATCCAGTTTAATACATTTAATCGAAATTCATAGAAAATACTCATGTATGGGGAAATATCTTCAACCTACTTAACCTATTAATATTGCTTTAAAATATATGTATATACTCTATAACAAAAAAAGTGACGCACCAAGAAGAAGTAATGCAAACTGGACACAAATTGACATACATACAGGCTTTGATGGAATCAAGCACCAATTCATCATTATCGTCGATCCTAATTGCAACTGGTACTTCCGTGACTTCAAATACCCTTAATAGGTGGCTCAGTGGAGTTGAGCTCAGTCCCCAGATCTCTCTTCCACTGAGGACGTTTGGAGCATCATAAAAAGGGTCCTACAACCAGCTCGTAATTTTACCAATCTAACGCAACAATTGGACAGAATTTGGCACGATACTTCACAGGAGAACATCTTCCAAATCTATCAATTAATACCAAGCCGAATAACTGCGTACATAAGGGCCAGAAGTGGACCTACGCGTTATTGACTTGTTTACTTTGTCAGGCCCTTTCTCTTGATTAAATCATTCAAATTTTCTCAAACTGTAATCAATTGTTTTTCTCCACATGTACATCACATCTACCAATTTTATTCCATTCGGACCGCGCATTCCACCGCATCTACCAATTTTTGTCTCCACTTCTTCTTGGTGCATCGCTTTTTTTTTTTTTTTCTTATAGAGTGTGTGTATATATATATATCCTTATAATTTTTTATTTGCAATACCAACATCTGTGAATTGTTGTTATTGAATTATTTAAAACTATTAGAAAATATTATTTTTTGGAAATACTCATAGTAAAATGTACAAAATCTGTAAAAAACAATGGGTTCTTACGTATTATCGCAACCAGGTTGGCGCGATTTGTAAGTTTGAGTAAGAAAGTTAAGTTATTAGTATTAATTAAGTTATTATTATTATTAGTTATTATTATTATTAAGTTATTATTATATTATTATTATTATTAGTTATTAGTATTATTATTATTATTATTAGTTAAGTTATTAGTATTAGTTAAAGTATTTCACGGCATTCAATCTAACCAGTAAGCAAAATAATTTCTTTACGAAAAACCACGTATAACACGTAGGGTTGCCGTAAGTAGGGTCGCCAAATTTGGCGATTTATGCGAATTTTGGCCTGGTTGCGATAATACGTAAGTACCAAGCAGGGTCCAGATATTGCTTTTGCTCATCATTGTCAATTACTTAAAAGTTTTATTTTAATTTTACCTTTAAAATCTATTTTTCCTAGCTTAAAAGATTTTATTTTTAATATTAATCTGTATAATTGACTCTTTAATTAAATCTGTCATTTCAAAAACCACATAAGTTACACAATTAGAATTTTTCAGGAATCAATAAAATCTGCGTCATTCGCAAGTAAGCAAGTTTTGAAAAACTTTTTTGGGCTGAATATAGCTTTTGAGTTTTAAAAGATTGAAATGTCAAATAATCTTAATAGTTTGTTAATATTAATAATGAAAAAACTGGAAAACAATTATTGGCTAATGTTGTTTTAGCAACAAACAGGGTTAGTAGTGCATAATTTGAACAAAATACTAATTATATTAATCATGTTTTTAATCGTTATTTTTCAAAATTACACTTCCACATTATTTTATTAACTTATCGCATATTTAAATTTTCGTATCTTACTATCTTTAAAATACATAACCATAATTTCCACCATTCTCATCTGGGTTTTCTTCAACATATACAGTTTTGCCAGCTAAATATGTCCTCAAAAAATGGCATATACTTTTCCTCTCCTGAACTCGCTTTAAATCATCTAATTTTCTACTATAAATTTTCTAAGTAATTAATTTACTAATTAATTATTATGTTGTTTAAGCAATAAACGTCTATTACGCAGTATAATTTGAAGAGGAAGGAGTGTATTGATTTACATGTTTATTACCCAGAAATACGCATCTGCCTTTATGGAAGCGTTTGCAGCAAAAAAAAAAAAAAAAAAGTGTATCTGAGAAAAACTTCATTTAAGCGGTTTTTGAAATGATCGATGTAATTATCCTGTACGTAATTTTTCCTTGTTTCAGAAAGTCATTTCAGTTAAGAAATGACTAAAATAAGAAAAATTCGTTCGAAAATATTGAAACGTTTAGTGGATCTGGCTATAAATATTCCAAATAAGTAGTTGACGCAATCATGTGATGTTTGGATTGTTTTAGGGGAGTGTTTAAGAAAATAATAATAATTTTAAAAAAAAACTGTAACAACTATTCATCCGTAATTTCCTACTAGCATAGAATTTATAATAAGACACTTTTTAATTAAATATAGTACATTCAAATATCACCAACATTTTGAGAGAAAATCAGTCTACTACAAGGCCACAATAATGTGAAAGCTAGTTAGTTTTTAAAAATATTAGATATTTAAACGGTAAAATTTATGCTGCTTACAAAGATTTATAATTCATCATTAGACACCCATTTTTGGATGTTCTTCATATTATTCTGGGATGTGTTTTGAAATTATATCAAACTAAAATATGATTAAGGTTAGAAGATCACTAGCAAAATACCTAAAGCTCTGTCCTAGGAAGATTAAAAAAAAAAAAAAAAAAAAAAAAACAGATTCTACCAGACAATATTCACCAAAATTACTTGAAAGATAGTGTTCGATGTTTTCCAGTAAGTATTTACAATGAAATAAACCAGTTATATAGTTTTTTTAATAAAGAGAATCTCTTAAACTGTAATTATAAATGCTAAAACGTTAAAGAATACACATTTTGATGTTTTTCACTTCTTGGGATTCATACTTTTAAAATTCTGAGAACTTATTTAAACTTTTAAGCAGAGAAAATCTGAAATGTTTGAAAAAAGAGCTATTTTAGGACTTTAAGAGGTTTCATCTGCAGCACACAATCAAATAATCACTCACTCCTTTTTTTTTTTTTTTTTTTTTTTTTTTGTACATCGATTTATTCCATTATTTTTGAGTTGTTGTTTAACGTATACTAGAAACGTTCAAATACCAATTTATATCTTCTACCTTAAACTGAAATTACGTGTCTTTATTAATGTAGGGTATTAAATTGTTTTTATTAAGATAGTCGGATATTTTAGAGATCTCAGGATGCAAAATTGTTCTTATTCAAATCAGACTATTTGTTTTAGATATCTTTCGAAGATTCGATATCATAATAATATATCCAAGTAACAGATGCATGCCGTGATCGAAAGTATAGCTAAATAAACAATTTGCGACAAAAGAAAACTCAGATCCAGACGTTAAGCTTCACTGTTTAATTAAAGTTCTTTCAAAACAATTAGACAATTGAAATAAAATATTCTTATTTTAATAATACGCAAATCTAAAATTCCAAAATTTTCTAATATGGTTATTAAGCAAACGGAGAACTAAATACATGATTTTTTACATCTTCGGCACAGGAAGAGAAGGACTAGTTTCAAGTCACAAAAATTGTGGTCCTTTTGCACCGCACACACGAACAAAAGTGATCTAGAGAATTTAACTCGAAATGGGAACTGGTGATTAAAAAAAAAAAAAAAAGCCAATTTGGCAAGATGAAAACTTTGAAACATTTTTATTATATTAAATTCGAAACTTTTTAATTACATTAAATTTAAAAATTTTATTATATTTCTTTGCTGCATGAGAAGCAACTCCTATTAAATTTAGCTTAAACTATAGCTTAACTATAGGGAAAACTTAAACTATAGGGACTTTGAAGTTCCAATGAAATCCTGTAGTAAATTTAGGCCCTTATTCCTGTAGTAAATTTTGTAGTAAATTTATTGAGGAGTTTTTTTGATGGGAGTCCCGGTGGGATACAAAGGGTTAAATAAAGAAATTCAATACTTTCATGCATAAACCATTGACTTTTAAGAATTTCATTTTATATAATTTTAAAAAAATATGTGATTCTTACATCACATAGGGTAAGAAAAAGTAATGTGAATGTCACACCAGGTTCCATCGTTGTTCCTATCTAATAAAGCTGTTTTTTTATGCTATCATATAAAGAGTAATTCATGAAAATTGCAATTCTGTACTTTCTTTTCTTAAAAATCGAACAATTGTTCAATTGTATTCTAAATAACTTGACTTCAAATGCCTTGTGCAATAAATTATTGCATAATATTATTTTTTCCCCATTCTTGATATTTTATTCTTGCACGTTAGTTCTGTTTATTCTATTTATCTACTACACTCCTGCTCATAAGTTTAGTAAATGTTGCAAACGATCAGTTTTTTCCAATTCAAAAACTTATCTCTCGATGAAATGTTTTCAAACATTGGATATTTAAAGAACTGGGTCTATCTCATGTTTTTCAATGAAGACTGGTTTAAGACAACATTTAGGGGGCCGGTAACAAATTGAGCAAAATCAATAATGTTTGTGATCACCCTGTATCATTAAATGAACGAAATGAACTGTTCAGAATGAACTTTAGACTCAGTTCAATTTGTGGATGAATTTGTGTGATGATAGCATATTAAATAACGGAGATATAATATAAGAATTTATTTTAAAACTCCCAAAAAAATCAGCACGTTTTTTATTATAATATACAGAGTTTATACAGAGTTTTTTATAATATATTATTATTTTTATTATAATATTATAATATTTTTATTATAATATTATATTTTATTATAATGTATTATTATTTTTATAATATATTATTATTATATATACAGAGTTTTTTTTAATATACAGAGTTTAAAACAAAAATTATTCCAACTTTCATATTAAAAAAAAAAAAAAAAAAAAAAAACTTTTAAAACAATATACTGCAACCGAAATACAAATATCTTCAATATCTCATGAAATATGAGCATTTTTACGAAAAATGTTTTCACTGCGCATATGCGAAAGTTATTTATTTATTTTTTATTTATTTATTTATTTATTTATTTATTTATTTTTCAATAGTTTGAAATCTAGATATATTGGGCAAATTTTGTCAAAAGTGCATTTTAATTGAGTAAAAATTAAGCAAATTATCTGAAAAAGAACGAACTAGATTTTAGATATTTTCCAAAAGTTGAAATTTCTTAAGGAGTTTTTCATATGCCGCGTAATTAATTTAAAGATCGAATTATTTTAACCACTTAGCAAAAGGTCTTTTTTGTGAAAAATCCCTTATAATCTCACAAATCTTAATAAATAAACAAAAATATGTTAGAGTTACAAGCTTATAAGGGGTTTTTCGCAAAAAAGTACATTTGGAGCGTGAATGAAATAATTGGATCTTCAAATTAATTACGCAGCATGTGAAAAATTCCTTAGGAAATTTCATCTCTTGGAAAATATCTAAAATCTAGTTCGTTCTTTTGTAGACAATTTGCTTAATTTCTACTCTATTCAAATACACTTTTGACAAAAATTGCCCAATATAACTAGCTTTCAACTATACAATATTTCTTTTTCTTTCGCACATGCGCAGTGAAAACGTTTTCATAAAAATGTTCATATTTCATGATATATTAAAGATATTTGTATTCCGATTGCAGTTATATTATTCCAAAAGTGTTTCTTCAGTTTATCTGAAAGTGAAAAAAATTTTCGTTTAAAACTCTATATAATATAAATAAAAAACAAACAGATTTTTATTTTTTATTCATTTATTTATTTATTTATTTTGAGTTTTAAAATAAATGTTTATATATCCGTTATTTAATACGCTATCGTCACAGAAATTCATCCACAAATTGTACTGAATGTATATTAACATATCCTAAAGTTGCGAATCATTTTGTTTACTTAACGATACAGGGTGATAACAAACATTATTGGTTTTGCTCAATATGTTACCTGCTCCCTAAATGTTGTCTTAAACCAGTCTTCATTGAGAAACATGAAGAAGACCCAGTTCTTTAAATACCCAAAGTTTGAAAACATTCATCGAGAGATAAGTTTTTTAATTGAAAAAAAAACTGATCGTTTGCAAATCTTGCTAAACTTTTGAGCAGGAGTGTATTTGCATATTTAATCTACGTGCAATTATAGAGTATTGGTTATATTTTGTCAAATAAATGTCAAACAGTTCTTACAATATTCAAATTATGTACATCATTTAATTTTAAGAAGGTATAAATGACATGAAGTACCTAAAACCATGTGAACGATTGTTTTGATATTAATTTTGCATCAGAGAGTACTAAACCTTTATCTTATTTAGAGTTTTGCCTATTGTTTTATTTGATTTAAATAATTAAATCACTTTATGCGTTTAACATTTCAAAAATTAATCAGCTGAGTATCTCAATGATTTATTTTAACAGTTTTTTTTTTTTCAAATAGCGCTAAAAATAAAAAAGAAATAGTTTTTCCTTTTAATTTAGAAAAAAATTACTTTAACGACCGGTTGAAAAATTGTTATTTGTAAAACATTATTTTAATTCATTCTTTTCACACCGTTGTGTATGTATTCTCTTTAGATAAAATTAAATTACCAATAAATTTTTTAAATTATGTACATCAAATATAACAGTCATTTGAGTTATTTGAATAAGGTATTTTTAAAATGTGTTAAGTAAATCTCAAATAAATCATTAACAATATGAATACAATTCATTTTTCATTTGTTAATTTTCACCAATGTAATGAATAGGACATATTTTAACGTGGATTAGTATGCTGTTAATTAATGTCGCAGATTTCAATTTTTAACACTTTATTACTAGAAAATTTTAAACCCGAAATAATATATGAAAAACTAAAGATCAGTTTTATAGTGCAAAATTTGCATATACTATTATTTCTTAAAAGAAATTATCTAACCACAAATATTTTTAAATTACTTAAAATGTTATAAACTTTCTATGTAAAATAAGTATATTCGGACCTATTTCTACGTTGAGTAAAAAAGGCATAAAAACTATAACTTGATTACTTAATTAGTATTTTTTTAACCATCGAGTAATTACATAGAAAAATAAATTTATACATTTATACTTATCTGCTCTATTTAGAAAGGAATTATATTTTTTATTAGACTGTTCCTACCTAGCAAGCATTTAGAAAATGAAGCTAAAAATCTTAGCAAATTGAAATAAGTAATTATCAGTACGTTAGTTATTGATTCATCAAGTATAATAACATTTCACTAGGGTGCCGACTAGCGAGTCACTAACTCAAACGTTACTGTTTGAAGAATGCATGACGATGAGCAAACCTGCTGAGAAAGCACTAAAGAGATTACATACTCCCACAAAATTTATTTAATGTTGTTACCATTAATTGTTTGTCTTTCCTTCGAAATGGGATAAATCAGCGGGATATTATTCAAAACGTCTCGTTTCTCTACCATTTAATTTAATTCTGTGGGAATACTTAAAGTGATATTTGTACACAAGGGAATAGATAGTTCTTAAATGAGGTTAAGTGCAATCACGAAATAAATTGTCATGAGAAGCTGTTTGTTGGTGAATATACTTAAACGAAGATAGTTAGTTATTGTAAAGCGTAAGTAGACTCAACAGAAACAATTTTTGTTAAAATATTTATCAATGTTTGAAATATCTTTTACAAGTTAAATCTCCCAGGAGACTTGCATAGAACATTGTTAACATAAATAATAACAACTTGCATTGTATAAAGAGAATTTCATCTAGTTAAAAGATGTGTAAAATGTAAAGCAATATATTCAGTAGGTTTAGAATGGAAAATATTGCTTTAGGCTTTTCGGAAAAATAAAAAATATCCTCATTTGGCTATGAAGTTGAAATTTTAAATATTCAAGTCATTAATAATTTCAAACAAAAAATATTTAAGCCTTAATTTTGTATACAGCTAATTATGATTTATTCTTTTAGTTTCATAAATTTGGAAACTTGCATGGTTTCGGCCATTTCTTTAATAATATGCCTTAAAATTAAAGAAAAGGAGAGAGAGAGAGAAACATGGCATTGACAACACATGAGCACAGTTCTAGGATTTTTACTTTCAATAGTACTTTAGAATAAAAACCCAGATATTATTTACTAAAATAAATATTCAGACTTTTATTCTTATATTTAATTTCTGGAAAGATCTATTCGAGATACCATTACTTTGAAATAATATTTCACTAAATACTTTGAAGATATTTACTTTTATTAAAAATTAGCGTATATTTAACAAAAGTGACTTTATATATTTATTTAACAAAAATATATGATGTTGAATGAGATGCACAACAAGATGTAGATCAACTCACAATTACGTACATCAGACTCCACACACCAGTTGCAAAAAACAAGAATTTTTCCTTTGCAAATCAAGATAAACCCAACACTTGCTTCTTGTCTAGCTTTTGTTTTTACGTTTTATTGAATATTTTGTTTTATACTAAAATAATACTATCTACTTGGAAAGGTTAAATATTATTGTTATTTATTTATTAAATTTTATAATTATATTTTTGATAATTTTAAAAGGATGAAAATTTCGAACTCTGCAAATGTGTCAAACGGCAACAGATATTCTCTGATAATTATTGTAATAAGACTTTTAGCAGTAGAAGCATAAATAGTTTAGTAAATTTAGATAAGGATAAAGCTAGTTGAAATGAGTGAGAATGCTTTTAAAGCAACTAAAGCAACATGACATTAAAAATAAGAAATACTATTCGTTAAACTTACGTAACTTAATTTGGTATCGTTATATTGCTGAATTGTGGTCACATTAAAATATACAAATCCTGTTGACTGCAAACTTGGTAGTATATTCTGTTGAGCAGTTGATACCCGTTTTTATACCTCTTCCATAAACTTTTAGGGGTTTTTCTTTTTCCTTAAAAAAAAAAAAAAAAAAAAAAAAAAAAATTTGGAGATTTATTAATTAAATATCGGTTAACTTTTATAAATATCTTTTTTAAGAAATTTAAATCCCATGTCTCATTTAACATATTTAAAATATAAATGTTTTCTACTAAAATATAAATATTTTCTTGCACTTGCTTTATGTGTGTGTTGTGTGTGAAATTCGTAAGAATGTAAGATCTAGCAATTTTCCTAAAATTATTGTCATTGATGTGAAGTTATGGTTATCAGTATAAGAAATTTTGTTCTTAATTTTCAGGAAAAATTTGCTAGGGCCTTAAATTATTAAAATATTTTGTACCAAATTTCTGTATTTTTCTTGCAAAGCAAGTTAAATAAAACCTTTAATATAACAATCTTCAATGGTCCTACTACTAAAAAAAAAGGAGCGTCCTCCTCCCGAGTGTGATGAAGTTTGCCTCAGCGCTCTCCATGGCCGGCTAAACTACTAGGGTCAGGGGTGAGTACTGGTTGCGTACTGTGTTATGTTGGATGCGGGAATGTTCAGGCTCTCCGTAGATATATAATGTTTGTCTCTAGCCCCACTGGTTAGTTTTTTATGTTTATTTTTATAATGTTGTGTTTTTACTTGAGTTTTTTCCCTATACAGAACTTCTGTAGGGGCATTTTCTTTAAATATAAATTAGTTAATTAATGAAAATCAAGTTTATGTTATCTTCTATGCATAATTTAAACATTACTTGTCACTGTAATCAAATTTATAATTACTCAATGTACTTAAATCATTATTACTTATCATTATAATTACGTTTTTCATTTTTAATCTTCCCTTTATTTTCCCCTTTACTGATTCTTACAATGCATTTGATTTTATTGATTTTCCCTTTCCCAATTTATTTCGGGATTTTTTCAAAACTAAACCATAACTTTTAATGCTGTTGCCACTGATAATATAGTGAATGTTTTTTGAGTATTTTCTCATTGGTTAATCCCTAACGATTTCGCGGGCATGGATTTTAACGCCAAACTCGTTGCCATGCAATATTTCTAAATCACACTGTATTATTCACTGTATTGAGGTGGCCAACCATTCTTAAAATTGCTTGTTTTTGTTAATTATGTGTTCCTTAAATTATGGAAGATTAAGTAATTTCTTTTTAATCAGTGGGGTTCTAATGCTTCTCTAAATTGTCTCAACCTTGCTGTGCCCTGGGATGGTTACGTTTAGCATTGTTTTTAATCAATTGAGTTAGTTCCTATGACAGTTTTATCCTAGGGATTTAAATTATTTACATTTTTCTCCGTTTTGAGTGGACTGGTTATCGGATTTTCAATTATCTTATACCGTTGGATAGGTCTTGAGTTGCCCCACCCTTTCAGCTAACCCTCCTCCCTCCCCGCTAGAGGGCGCATTTCCTATCCCCCTTTTCCTATATCTTTTTAAGTTACCATAGTATTTTAGAGTTTTTTGTTGGCTTTTATTTTTTTTTATTTAAACTTTTGTAGCCAAATCGTGCTTTTTAAATTTTTGGCTTTTTGGCGACCAGGGAACCAAATTTTAATAACTGTGTTTACAAACTTTAACTTGCAATCTAATCCAATCTTTATTTTAACCTGTCACTACGTATAGGACTTCATCTTCACTAATTACTTAAGTGCTAATAGCAATTTTATTAAACCAATTATTTGGCGCCTTTTTTTTTTTTTTTTTTGACAATTCCAGTTTTTCCGGTTTTTTGTGAATATCTCGGCCTCTAATTGTTCAATTTTATTATGCTTTATACCGTTGAATAGGTTTTTGCTTGCCCCACCCTCTGAGCTAACTCCCTTTTCCCCCCGCCAGAGGGCGCATTCCCTATTCTTTAATGTCTTAAATCTCTTATTCCAAATGTTGGTTCTTCGCGTCTCCGCTTGCCTTTTGTTTAATTAAACTAAATTTTATTAACCACGTCGTACTTTTTCTCTTTTGGCTTTTTGGCGACCGGGGAACCAAAATTTTTATAATTGCTGTTTATTAAAAATTTTTATCTTGCCACTTATATTAATCATTCTTTTAGCGTGTATTTATGCCAAGGACCTTGTCTTCTCCAATTACTTAAGTGCTATAAGCATTTATTTACTTATTTTTTTTATTATTATTATTATTATTAACCATTTATTTGGCGCCTTTTATTTTAACATTTCCAGGTTTTTCGGTTTTTTGTCGTTTTTTCAGCCCCTAATTGTTCCATTTCAAATTGCTTTATACCGTTGAATAGGTTTTTGCTTGCCCCACCCTCTGAGCTAACTCCCTTTTTTCCCCGCCAGAGGGCGCTTTCCCTATTCTTTAAATTCTATATCTCTTAATCCAAATGTTGGTTTTCGCGTCTCCGGTTGCTTTTGTTTAATTTAAGCAAATTTTATTAACCATGTCGTTTTTTTTTTTTTTTTCATTTTCGGCTTTTTGGCGACCGGAGAACCAAAATTTTTATAGTTTCTTTTTTCTTTTTTTTTTTTCCTGGCTATTCGGCAACCTGGACGCCAATTTTCCAACCCCCCCCCCCCTTTTTTTTTTTTTTTCAAATTTACGTTTTTTTTTTTATTATTATTATTTATTTATTTATTTATTTAATTAAATTTTCATTGCTCCGCTGAATAGATCTTGGCCAGCCCCTTCCTTTCAGCACAGTCCCCTTCCACCCATGTTTTTTTTTTTTTTTTTTTTTTTTTTTTTTTTTGACAGCTGGTTCACCTTTCTTCCTTTCCCTTCCCAGGGTACTTTTCATTTAAATTATTCACTTATAAAAATTATTCACTTATAAAAAGTTTTATTTATTTATTTATTTATTTACTTATTTATTTATTTATTTTCATTAAACACCTTTTTTTTTTTTTTTTTTTTTTTTGAGCTTTGACGTTCTGCGTCTGGTGCGTGTGTGCGTGACTGGGAAAGCCCTCCCATGTTTTTTCTGGTACATCTTCACTAGAATTTAAAAAAAAAAAAAAAAAAAAAGGAAAAAAAAGCTTTGATTAATTGCTAATCAGCACCATTCTCCAGTATTATAAAACAACAGCTTTTATCAAAGCTAAATAACATCATGTCGGACATAGACAGCGATAACCACCTGGAGAAAGACGACGGTGACTTTTCAGACGTCTCCACAACCAGTGCCTCTTCCGATCAAACCACGAAATCTTGCATCACAACGAGATCCTGCACCTCAACGAATTCAAAAAATAAAAACAAAACCAAACTTAAAGCTAAAGACTTTACCAAGGAATCCGACAAGCCAAAAGTTGTTTATGAGGACTTCACTCAGTACAATACAATAAAAAATGTAGTCATAGTTGCAATGGACTTGATCTCTAAAACTCAACCTGGGAAAAGTCTCACTAAAGCATTGAACAAAGCGTTCATCAGAATCAAACTCCTAAACAAGGCAACCAAAACAAAAGCCAATACAGACAGCCAAACATCAACAGGACTAACAACATCACAGACAACACAGACTACGCCATCAAAGACAGTAACCTCAACAGAAACACAAACCTCAACTCTACCACCCCCACTCCCCCCAAGATCAACCGAACTTATAAAGCCGAAGCATCAAACAGACAACCTGCAGTATATCAACTCCCCTTCAGTTAACCTCAAGCTAGACCTCCAACCCGAATTCACTCTCTTAAACAATAGACTGCAAGAAATCAAAGATCTTCAAAACAACTTAAATGATGCCCTATACAGACAAGAAACATATCTAAAAGAAAACATAAAGCCAAATACATCAGTTCTACCAAATGAAGAAAACTCATACGAGAACCACCTACCATCCACATCAACGACCACACAAAACACTCCAACCTACATGCAGAAACTTCTGAGCCCAACCTCTCCACGCAACATCCCTAGCCAACAACAAAGAACACAAAACATCTTCACACAAGCCCAGGGAGCAAGACAACAATCAAGAAGAATAATACATGTCACATCACAATCACAACAGGACAGTGGAAGGCAGGTGATGGACATTCTGAGGACTTACCATGTGTCAACACAGGCACAAATTGCTTTCACAAAAATTTTCCGTTCTGCAGTGGATGTGCATTGCAAAACTGAAACGGATGCAAAGACCTTAACACAAGAACTTAACACCAATCCAGAAATTGCAAGCCGTCTAAAAGTCTCAGAGAAACTCTGCCCTCCTATGAGAATCCTCCTCATGGGAGTCCCGGCAGACATGGAAGCGGAACAACTCCAACAAAGACTTCACGACATCACAGGCACTCACAACAAAGAATCTACCATACAAATTTTAAGAAAGCAACACTCAAAAATTCCCAACACAAACAACTGGATCCTGCACATGCCCACACCACTGGCAGAGGCCTTTCTGGCATTACAATCAGTGCAGCTGGGTCTCTTCAAATGCTTCCTGAGACCATACACAGAGATCAGCAGGTGCTCCAATTGTCAAGCCCTCAACCACACGGTGCACACCTGCACAAATAATGTGTATTGCTCGCACTGCTCAGGGGGGCATAAAAATGACAAATGCAACCTCAGGCCCAGCTGTATTAACTGCCAGAGGGAAAACAGCAATAGACGAAAGCAAGGTCTTCAGGCCCTTCCTTCCAAACACCCTGCTTACTCCCTGTCTTGCCCCATATTGGAAGATATGTACTCCAGAAAAAGAGACTTTCTGAACAAGAAGTACCCAATCACCACAAACTCACCGACCGCACCACAACCAGAAAACACAAGACAGCAAACAACTAACAAGAACACCCGGATACAACCAAACAATAGCAACAAACGCACAGGCTCCTCCAGAGGCAGGCGGCAAAATCGCTCCACCTCCAGAAGACCTCCGCCAAACACCACCAACACACAGGAACAAAGTCTCTACCAAACAACTCCTGCAAAGACCCAACAGCCACAACAATACGAAACACAGCAATACAACCAACGCCAAAACGCAAGATCCCGCTCCCGTCCAAACAAGCAGGGTACTGCTTCGTGTAACCCTCCCAACTGGCCGTATCCATACATGTATGGCCCTCCTCAAATGCAGTTTACAGGCCCAAGATTTTTCGACTATGAGCCCCAAGTGGATCGTGAGGAGATGTATTTTCAACCACCACCCTCAGCTTACTACACCCAAAGAGATCAAGCAAGAGGGTAAGTCTCTCTATCTTCTTAACTTCTCATTGCCTTAGCTCTAGCCTCCGTAATCTCCTCTTGAGCCCACCCCTTAAATTTACTCAAAATTAAAAAGAAAAACAAAAAGAAAGTTATCTCCTCGTCTCCCCAAGATGCAGCTTCCTCAACTATTCAACCCAGGCCCAATTTCAACAGTCTCCGCTTCCTGAAGATCAACCTTAACGGGTGTAGGGTGGCGAACTCGGCAGCACGAACCTTCATGGAAAAGAGTTCCTACGACTTCGGGCTGCTGCAGGACGCTTACTGCACCGTTGGGGGAGATCTGTATGACTTCCCTACCTCCTGGCCTAGATTCAGCTCCAAACAGAACACTGCCCACATTGTCATAAACACAAAAAATCTCAACTACACCCACCTATACACAGGGGAGCACTGTGTCTTCATTACACTCACCACAAGGGAGGGTGAGTTGATCCTTGGCAGCGCATACGCAGCCCCGTGAGCAGATTTTGAATCATGCCTGGAGGAATGGCAACACTTAATATCACAGAAAACACTTTTCATCTGCGGCTGTGATCTCAATGCTAACTCCCCACTGTGGTGTTCTCCACGTGAGGATGTAAGAGGTCGCAGCCTCATAGAATTCATAGCCTCGCACAACTTAAACTTAGCCAACATTGAAAACTCACATCCCACATTCGAAAATGACGGAGCCAAGGGTTGGCCGGATTTTACCTTGGTCAATCCAAAAACCACTGCAAGAATCTCAGCTTGGTCAGTCCTGGACATACACAATAGCACAGACCACAATTACATAACATACACACTAGAAACAAAACCGGTAATCACATACTCCAAAAGATTCGCAACAAAAAATAAAAACTTTAATAAGTTCAATTCCCTAATCAAAACACCCTTAACAAACTTAAGTCAAGACATACACACAGTTAAAAACACTATACAATTAGAACAACTCACAGTAAAACTAATACAAACACTCCACTCTGTAGCCACCTCCTCTTTTAGGTTCAAAAAATGCGGTCGGCAATTCACCTACAACTTCTGGTCTCCCCAACTACGCTCCATGCGCAACAAATTGACAGCACTAAAACGCCAACAAAGATTCTTAGACCCCGCGATTATACCCCAACATAAACAAAAAATCAAACAACTTTCGGCACTCTTCAAAAAACAACTTAACACGGCAAAACACGACGCATGGAGAAAATTCTGCTCAACACAAACAAAAGTCTTCGTCACAGCACAAAAATTCTATAGCAACAGGTTTTTCACACCAACGGAGCTGAAGCTAGAGCGTCCTCCAGCTCTTTCCTCTAAACGCAATAACCTAGAACACATCACAACGACACTCTTTGCACCGAGTAAATATCCTAATTACCAGGTGCCCACCTTCTCAACTCCCTCGGATGTCCCCTTCACGGAGGCTGAAGTCAAAGCCACTCTTTTCAGCTTCAACGTTAAAAAGGCTCCTGGCCCAGACAATCTGGACTTTCTAATTCTAAGACACACTTACAACACAGTACCACACATATTACGCGACTGGGCCAACCTATGCCTGGAGCATAGTTACTTTCCAGAAATCCTTCGAAGAGGCGAGGTGGTGTACTTCCTAAAGCAAGGGAAGCTTCCCTCTGACCCCGCTTCATATCGACCGATCTGCCTGCTGCCAACTTTAGGCAAACTATTAGAAAAACTGGTCGTTACCAGATTGAACCACCATCTGGAGTCCAACAACCTTCTCCATCCAAACCAATTCGGGTTCAGAGAGGGCAGATCATGTGAACAAGCATTACAGGCTATTAAAAGCTCCTGCGCCTCTAACTCAAAGTCCTTGGAATATACAACCTTAGTCTCACTCGACATCAAAGGAGCCTTCGATAACGTAGAGTGGCCCCACATCCTACAGGCATTACACAAACTCAACTGCCCGAGTAACCTGGCGGGGGTCATCAGCTCTTACCTCTCAAAAAGAAAAATCATAGTCAACTGGGGTAACGGCTCTACAGAGTTCCCCCAAACTAAGGGGTGCCCTCAGGGCTCATGCCTGGGACCTATTTTATGGAACATAATTGCCAACTCGATACTGGTCCGCATGAATTCTGAGGGCCACACCACTTTCGCATATGCTGATGACTTCTCAGTCATTCTCTCGGGAAGGATCAGGAAAGACCTGGAGAACCAGGCCAAGGAGGCCCTCCCTCTCTTTAGCAAACTCTTAAAAGACTTAGATCTATGCCTCTCCCCCTCAAAAACCCAAGCGCTAACTTTAGGCTTCCCCAAATTACTTCAAAGATCTCCCGTGGTGAGAATAGACGGCGTCAGTGTCCATCATGTACCCCACCTAAAACTTCTTGGCCTGACCATCGACAGGAAACTTAGCTGGACCGCCCACCTGCACGAACTAAAACTGAAACTTATGACAATTTACCACAACTCCATAAAACTAGCAGGAAGGTGGTGGGGCATCTCCACCTCCTTCCTGAAAACATGGTATTTAACAATTGTGGACAAAATCCTAACATATGGTGCAGGTATTTGGGGTGGTTACCTGTCGAAGCAAAATCAGGCCAAATTAGACTCCATCCAACGTCCCTTCCTCCTCCAAATTTCGAGAGGTTACAGGACGATCTCTACTGACGCCCTCACTGTCATTACGGGAATCCCTCATGCCCACCTACAACTATTTATCAATTACTTAAAAACCAACATCCTCCAACTACACGATCTGCCAATAACTAATTCTATCTTTCCCAACACCCCACTGCAACTTCATATCCGTAGCTGGGACTTGCACCCGGCAGAGGACGCAGCATCCTTCGTAGTAAACACTCAAAAAAATAGCTTTGATCCCTCAGTCCCTGTGGCGGTGTACACGGATGGCTCAAAGACGGACTCTGGCGTAGCAGCAGCGCTCTGCGTCATGGTCAACGGATTTGAGGCTCATCGGTGGGCATGCAGGCTTGAGAATTTTAACACCGTTTTCCAAGCGGAACTTTTTGCGATTCAAAAGGCCCTTGATTGGGCAGAAGGCAACCCGCAGCTGTCACTAATAAACATCTACAGCGACAGCCTCTCGAGCCTGCAGGCCATCACTAGCCACAAGACTAAACACCCCCAAGTCTTAGACATAAAACGTAAAATCGCCAAATTAAAACACTTAATTTCCCTGGCACACGTTTCTGCCCATAGAGGCGTCGTCGGCAATGAATTTGCGGACTCATTGGCGAAGGCTGCAACTGAAGGGGAGGATATTCTTCACTCTCTTCCAGCACCCCCATCCTACGTAAAAAGTAAATTGAAGGTACTACTGCACCAAAATTGGCAAACACTGTGGGATGAATCCTCAAAAGGGAGACATACCCACAACCTAATCCCAATAGTCTCAAATGTCTCCTGGAACATTTCTCCTCCGGTTGCGGCTTTTTTGACAGGCCACGGGCCTTTCCCCTCCTACCTGCATAAATTTCATTGTCGTCGGTCGTCCCTATGTCCTTGTGGCGAGGAGGGCGCTCCTAATCACTATTATTACTCTTGCCCCCTAACTGCTCCCTATCATCTTAGAAACCCATCTCCTAGACCCAATAATTGGCTAGAAAATATTCTCACGCGTAAACCCCTATTATTTAAACTATATAAAATTTATTTCCTATTAAATGAAATTTCAAACTTAACAGATTAATCTTTCCCACTTCCCTTGAGCTTGGTCAATTTGGAAAACAACAAAAGCTGTTTAATCACATCAAGAGTCAGTCCTGCACCTCTTGCCCTCTGTCGCGAAGGGTTTTACCCGGCAAGAGGCTGACATGACCTACACCTATTCTACAATGATCATCTCCATTCCTCTCGAACTTCAACATAACATTACAGCATGTCAGCATGCCTTCTGTCGCGAGGAGTCGGCTAGGCTCGGCATGCCGACCAACAAAAGACTATGTAAATTGAACTTGTTTCACATCGCCCATTGTCGCGAGTAGGCTCTGCCTGGCGATGATTCTTGTAATTTTTTTTTTTTTTTTTTTTTTTTTTTTTTGTCTTTCAATAAACATCTTGGCGCAGCCCACGGGAACTTAGTTCTGGAAGCGCTCAACACCGCTCTTCGAGCGGTGAGCGGGGGCTGCGCCCTGTTCAATCCTGTTCAATGGTCCTACTAACTTAATTGTTCTATGTTGGTATTATACAGTTGCTTCGGAATTAAAACTAAAATTCGTATGCCCTTAATTTAAAGCTTAAAAATTAACTTTCATCTAAATACCATAACAGCAGATTCGGGGAGGGAAACAAATATCTAAAATAAAATTTCAAATTTCAAGTTTATTAAATTCTTTATTTCGAATCTTTATTAATAAACAACTTGTATCAGCCATTTTTATCATATATCTTTATTTTTTTTTCTTCTTTCTTTGAATTGGAAACTAACTCTTATAATTGCCATTTACTTATTTATCACTTAAACATCGGGGGGTTAGAGACGTACACAATCTGTAAATTCTTCTCTAAATTATTTACTTGGAGATTTCATACTGTGAAGTAAGTTCTACGGTTAATTGCACAGCTGGTTGTATAAGAAAAATAACGATATATAGAAAGTATCTTCAATGCAAATGCTTATTTCGAAGTAGGAGGGGGGGGGATAAATTTGTCGGGTAATATTTTTCATTTCTAACGTGCCAAATGTTTAATGAAAACAGTGGTATATATATTATTATTATTTTTTTATTTTTTTTTTTTAATCTAAAATTCCTCTTTCTGCAAAGACGAACAATATTCAATTCTCATTAAGTTCATGTTTTATATGACCAAATCATGATGAAAATAATTCGAAATGTGTAATTCAATCGGAAACCAGAGGTTGAAATATTTTCTGAATTCAATATTTTCATCTTATATATATATATATATATATATATATATATATATATATATATATATATATATATATATATTAATTTATAAGAATTAAAAAAAACTTATAAATTTAAATAATAATGTAAAGTTGAAAAAAATGTGAATTAGTAACATAATTAATAAAAATATTTGAAAAGAAGTAACATTTCAATATTTTTTTTTTTAGTCTTTTAAAATTATTGAACAAATCAAGAAGATTTATTAGTTAAATATTAAATATATTAATCTATGACGTCTGTATGACAGTCACATAATGCCGTAATGGTTCTCTTTGTGTATTCAGAGCAATGTTTCTATTCAGGGTTGCCAGGAGAATACTAAAATTTTATTATTATGTAAAGCATCAGTCTATTAGTTTAATTACATATTTTTATTATTATTATTATTATAAAACTAATGGTGCATAAAATAAAAAATTATAGTCGCCTCCAAGCAACCGTGCTTTTATTTAAACACTTTTACCACTTCATAATACTTTCACATGGGTGAACGAGATTTGAATTCGAAATCAACAAGGTCTATTATTTTGGTGCTGTTGGAGGTAATATAGAAAGTGCATTAGATGCGTTCTTTTATTAATAAAATATTAACATTAATCTCATATTGTTTTTTAAGTGCAATAAAAATTTAACATTTCAGGATATTTGTAAATTTTTAAAAATTAAATAAGTAAATAAATAAATAAAATAACTTATGTCAATTCTTAGCTATAAACTGAAAAATTTTGTTTTTTACAATAAGAGAAAAACACATTTATTTAAGTTCTTTTATTACTGCTTTAAGTACCACGTTAGTCAACAGTGCTCAAAACAAAAACTTAAAGGATATTTTTTTCTAAACCAATGTTACCCAAAGTCACCGAAATCGAATGGAAAATAATGATGGCATAAAAAATAAAAAGAATTCTAAATTCTAAAAGTTACTATAAAATACAAACGTAATACTAGTGACATATATTGCAGAGATAAAATTTCAAATATTAAAGTCTCAACTATATTTCAATGTTAATAAGGCGGATTTATATATATATATATATATATATATATATATCAAAATGCAATGTAGCCCTTTAGTCGTCGAAACATTAACTTTATTCGAGATTTTACGTACTAAAAGAGATACTTGTTGCTGAGTAATTGAAAATTTGTATTTTTAAATTTAGCTACGTTGAATCAAAATTCACAACTACATTAACTACATTTGAATTTTATTTTTTCTTTTCGATTTATATATATATATATATATATATATTGCTTATATCATCCACAATCAAAATTTGGTTGCATTTTGGCTAATAGGTCGATAGACCAAACTGCAGATTGTTTCATTATAGTAAATTTAAAAGCATTTCTATTATATATAACAAGAGAGAGAGAAATACAAATCTGTAAACTATTCAATTAGATTTACAATTACATATAACAATGCCTTTATTTAATTTATTTATTTTCTGTAGAAAATTACGTCACAAAAATAAGAAGATGCAAGTTTAGATGTAAAATAATACTTTTAAAAACTTAAAATTAAATAGTTTAATTTTAGTAATTATATTACATTTATAAAGTGACAAGAAGTCGGGGATCTTGTGGTGGTTTTTGCCATTTGCACCGCCAAAGAAAACAAGTATGAGACCATCTGAAATTTTACCATCAGTAGTTTACAGGTCACAATAATTTAGAAATGTATATTTTAGATCTATATGTAATTCTTCTGTTGGAAATCGAAACAAAAATTGTACCTTTATATAATACTAATTAATATAAAAAAAACACCGAGAAAGAGATCACTGTGTCCTTGGATTGATGAAATTGTGAAGTTTTGAAGAGCAGAATGGAGAAGAATTGCAGAAAACAGGGCAGATCGGAATGACTTAGGAGAGGCCAATCCTTCAGTGAATTAATAAAGGCTGAAATTGATGATGATGATACGTATGCCTTTGGTTTCTCAGATACGGCTCTAACGATTTTCATGAAAGTTCAGGGTTAACTTTTTTTTAGTGCGAAAAATCGATTGGTCTTATCCTCGTCTTCAGGAAAACTCACGTTCGCTGTTAACTTTTCAGCCACCTATTGCAGAAAACGGATTTACTTAGAAATATATGCAACCATTTTTAAGAAAGTTTTGGGATAGGGGTTTTTTAGTGTTAAAAATTAAGTGAACTTATCTTTATCTTCAGAAAAATTTGCGTTCGCTGTTCACACTTCATTTGTCGTTTGAAAGATATGACAAAAGTTGAGCTCACTCAAAAATATATGTAACAGTTTTGATGAAAATATGGAGTTAAAAGTTTTTGGAGTAAAACACCGACTGGTCTTATCCTCAAATTCAGGAAAATTCGCGTTCGCTGTTGGCCGTTTATACGCCAGTTACAAAACATGTAGGAATTCGGTTTACTCGGAAACATATATAACAATTATCATGAATGTTTAGAGTTAATTGTTTTCTGGGGTAAAAATAAATAAATAAATAAATAAATAAATAAAAGAAAGAATTAGATTTATCTTCATTTTCCCCGAAGAAAAACACGTTTGCTGTTAACCTTTCATCGGCGATTTGCGAAATTGGATTTTCCTGGAAATATATGTAATAAGTTTCATATAAGTTTCAGCTTAAGGGATTTCTGAAGTGCAAAATCTTTAGACATATCCTCATCTTCAGGAAAATTAAAGTTAACCCTTCACCTGCAATGAGCAACATATCGAAGAAATTGGGTTTACTCAGAAATATATGTAACGAACCGATTTTCATGAGAGTTTGTGGTTAAGGTTTTTTTTTTTTTTTTTTTTTTTTGGTGATACAAACCAATTTGGAGTTACCCTCATCTTCAGGAAAATTCACGTCCGCTGCTTATCCTTTATCCTCTGGTAGTATAATATTTCAGAAATTGGGTTTATTTGGAAATGGATATAACGATTTTGATGAAAGTTTGAAGCTAATTGCTTTCAGGGTAAAAAAAAAAAAAAAAAAAAAAAAGTTAAGCTTAACCTTATTTTCAGGAAAATTAACGTTCGCATTTAACCCGTCATCGGCTGTTTGCAACATATGGCAGAAATTGGGTTAACTTGTAAATATATGTAATGATTTTGATGAAAGTTTAGAAAGGTTTTTTTTTTTTTTTTTTTTTTTTTTGGTGTGAAAAAGTGATTTATTTTCACCTCATTATCAGGACAATTTGCGATAGCTGTTAACCAATTAATCGCCGGTTTCAAAATATGGCAGAATTTGGGTTTACTCTGAAATGCGTATAACGATTTTGAAGAAAATTCGAAGTTAAGGTTTTTTTTAGAACGTAAACTTGATTGCACATATCCTTACCTTCAGGATACACTCGTTCTCAACCCTCTATCTGCCGACTGCAAAATACAGGTTGATTCAAAATTAGTGTGATCAATTTTAGAGCATCAGAAATTTTTATTGAATTAAGTTATTTACATGAAATTTTCAACGCAGTTTTCTTTAGCATAGTACATTTTACGTAAATCTTTAGGCCAAGCGAAAAGAGCTTTTTCAACCATTTTTTAGGGGTATTTTTCCAACTTCCTCTTTGATTGCTTTTTGAAGCCCTTGAAGTGTTATCACTTTACGTGTATTTAATTGTTTTTTTTTAAGTATCTCCATAAAAAATAATCGAAAGGAGTACAGTCAGGGTATGATGGAAGCCATTTCTCGGGAGGAAGAAAATTTATTTTTTTATCTTTTAGCCATTATATAGTTGATTTTGCAGTATGACTTGGTACAGAATCTTGGTGAAAAACAAAGTTTCCTTAGGGGTAAAGACGTTTACTTTCTTTGATCATGTACTTCAAAACTTTATTCTGATAGTTTTTAGCATCAATTTTAGCCTTTGGTTCCACAAAAAATGGTTTTGTTAAGCCTTAGGAAGACATTCCCATCCATACCATAACGCCTGACGGCCAACTTGTCTTTTGCAAAACAGTTGCGTCTTTGCGACGCTTTTCACGTGAATTACTATATTGTATCTTTGTTTAGCCAGTTGTGGATGATAGATAAACAGTGCTTCATCCGATGCTATCCTTGTTCTGTATCTACCTTTGCGTAACGTTAAATACAGGGGCCAAGAACGTTTTCTTAGTTTTTCTACGGTCTTTGCAGACATTTGATGGCAGACTGGTTTATTCATTTTTTGATAGCCAATTTTCTTTATCTGACGACAAATTGTAGATTGCGATACCTGTAGTTTCTTTGCTAAAGTTCTTTGAGGCAGAGGATTTTCTACAGCGATAAGTCTTTTCAGCTTCTTTTTTCTTTTTCACCAATGACTTCCTTTCGTTCACATTTTTCCCTGGAGCTTTTGATTTCCAACCAAATTTTATTTCTTTTCTAAGTTCAGATAGTAATCCATTAGAAAAATGTCTTTTCTAATTTTTAAATGCTTTATTTATAACAGAATTTGAGCAATCATCCTTCAAAAGCTTTAAAATTTCGTTTCGGGTTTGAGGATCTAATTTCGGAACCATAATTTGCTCCTACTAATAAAAATAGCTAGATTCGCAATTTAAACGTCTCACTTTAAAAATAAAACTTGTGGTAAATCTATTAAAATTTACCATAAATAGTTACATTCTTTTAAAATTGGTCACACTAATTTTGAATCAACCTGTATAGCCGAAGTTGGGTTTATTCGGAAAAGAATACAACGCTTTAGTTGAAAGTTTAGAATTAATTGTTTTTGTGATGAAAAACCAATTCGACTATATATATGTGTGTGTGTGTACTTCTTATATATGTATATATATATATATATATATATATTTAAGAAGTAAGAAACTAAATTATAAAATTAAAAAGATAAGATTGTTAAAAATAAATTCCTAAAAAAGAATTCCTCAATTTGTTTATTTATGTGAGAATGTTATTATTTAATGATGTGCATAAGCGTTGTTTTTAATATAGATGTGAAATGCATTCAACACTAATGACGTTCGAAATTCAAAATATAACTTTTAAATTACTTTTGATTTTCCAGAAAGCTAAATTAGCGAAAAACTGGAGAAATCGCCCTTTCAGCTTTCTTAACTCATAAATCATGGTATTCTTTCAATTTTTATTCATTAAATAAAACTTACTTCTTGTTGGATGACGTTTTCGACAAACGACATAATTACCTGTCACTGGAACTAAAATAATTATTTTGTTTTTCGTTTGTAAAATTCTGCGTCTGAATTAATTGTATTGAATCGATATCCATTTTCGTTGACATTACCAGGGGATATATTTTATTTCTCATCTGACTTTTCAGATTATTCTTTGCATTTAATGCAAAGAATATTTTAATGGCATATTACTGAATCCAGCCGCTTTTATATCTTAATACTTTTTTTAAGTATAGAAACATTACTTGTAAATATAATTTCAAATATTCAATTTCGTTATTTCTTGTTGCATTGAACATTTATATCAATAGTATTATGTATGTTCGAATTTAATGGTTGAAACATTGAAACAATATAAGTTATTTGTTGCAATAAAATAGCATAAAATATTATTTTTTCAAAAATAAATATATAGAAAAGTATTATATTCATCATGATTAAAATTAAAAATTTATGTATATTTTTTATTTTTAAATTGTTTCTTGAAACACTCTGGTAGACAAAGAGTTAGCGCTGAGCATCACAGTTGTCAGGTATCCAATTCAAATCGCTTTCAAAGTAATTCGTGTGTACCATTTTTGTAGTGGTTCGGAATCTTCTTTAAGCTATAGATCACAATCTAATGAACTTCAATGTGAAAAACTGACCGTAGATTAGTACACCAAATCTGACTTTTCAATAGCAAAGTTCAAGTGTATAATTGCTTAAAAATAACTAACTAAGTAATCTCCATTTTTTTTATGATGATAACACATACAGGCATATATGAAGTACATTTTTTGAAAACAACCAGTGAAAATTAGCCGTAATTGTTATTTCAATTAATCGGAGTTGTATGAACACGTATTTATATTATTATGAGAAATTTGCCACAATCATTTTTAATATAGGGTAGGTACTCCAGTTATTGGCATGCTCCAGTAATTGACATCTATCCCGAAATAATTAATAAATAAGAAAAATAATAAAATCATATATTTTACATATAAGAATTTTAACATTTTATGTCAAATACTGGAGCATAAGGTACTAATAACTGGTAAAATGAATAACTAGCAGCGTCAAACACTGGAACATCGGGGGCCAATTACTAATAAAATGAAAAACTGGAAGTGTCAATTACTGGAACATTGAGCTGGTGTCAAATAAAAATTCATAAAAAAGAAAAATAATTGTAATCAAATGTATATATTTTAACATATACGTGGTTCTCAATGTCTTTCATACCATATGTACTAACTTAAGATTTCTAAAAATATTTTCTGACGACTAGAACATTAAAAACATCAGAGATTGCTCTAAAAGTGTCAATCACGGGTGCACTTACCCTATGTGAAATATTGCATCTTAAAAACGTGAAATTAAAAACATGGTAAAAATTATACTAAGATTTTTCCTAAAAGATTGCTGAACTAACGTTTTACGAAGATGTTATGATTACTTAAAAAAAAAAAAAAAAAAAAAAAAAAGAAGAAAAAGAAAAAGAAGAAAACTTTTATTCATTTTAATATTTTTAATAAAAATTTTAAACTATGCTCCACAATAAATATTTAGATCTCGAATTATGATAATATTACTTTTTTAAAATAATAGAGTACCTTATGTATTACGGGCTGTGCTAATGACAAGAGTGTGACAAAATCTGCAACACGCTCTACTAACAATTACTTTTGTTCAGTTTTTAAAATTAATTAATCGTTTCACATAAGACGGTAAATCAAGCTAGTTAATGATCTCAATCGCGATGTTGATACTTTTCATGTACATGCCAAGTCTCATAAAATCTATTATTAATATAAGAACTATCACAAAATAACAAATCTTAAATGAGTACATACATAAATAAACATTTAAAATTAGTTTTTAGTGTCTATATGCCATGATCAATTAAATTCATTGACTTATTTCCATCCGGATTAAATTCAAATAAAAATTTAAGTAAAAAAGCAGTTTTTAACAGTAAAAGACTTTTATTGTGAAGCCCTAAAAAGAGCAAAATAAAATTTATTCTTGAAAAGACTTGCTATAAAGAAATAAAAGTTTCAACACTAAGAAAATTTTAGAGAAAGATAGATATTTCATTTTTGCAAGAGAGTAAATTTTTTAAATGTTCAAAATATTTAAAAAATTTTCGAAACCATATTCTTAGTTATTTGTTTTTGTATAAATATTCGTGCAACCATAAATTTTAAAGGTCTCGAAAGCTTTTTAAAATATTTTGAATACAATATAAATGAATAACAATTTTAGAAATTTCCACGTATAGCACCCCAATACATCCAAATACTTTGGGTAGCCCTGTAAATGAATGATGAACGATTTCCATATCACAAACTATACAAAACACGCTTTAATTATATTTTTAAAAAAATTTCATTTCGTTTTGTTTAAAGCAACTTATAGATGTTAGATTGTACTTACCTGCAATTTCCCCCATAGACGTAATGTATTTGAATTCTTCTCGGTGGCCCTGTACACGAATCATTTGCTTGATCTCAACGAAAAGTTTAATGTAACATACCTATATGATACACATTTAGAATACCAAGTTTGGACTTTCTGCTATAATTTGTTCTTGAGATATGCTGATAACAGACAGACACACAGATCAACACCTAAAAATTTATTTTTCGATCCAGGGCAATTCAAAACGTATAAATATAACAAAAATTCAACTTCAGAAATTTGATCCAAAATTAATACTTTCTCTACCTTATGGGTAAGGGAAAGTAAAAATGCTTCTTAAAAAAAATAATGAAAATTTCTTAGACTACTGTGTAAAATATGAAAGTTTTTTTTTTTTCATATATATCAATTGACATCTTTTCTATTAATTACCTACAGCAAAGTAATATATCGGCCTTCGAGGATCAAACCCACGACCATCGCGTTATCAATATGACACTCTAGCCAACTGAGCTAACGAATGACAGGAAAAACTGCTTACATTTGTATTAAAGAGGAGGCGCTTTGTTTTTCACTGTGACACAAATATATGACGAGAAAAATCCAGTTTCAATAAAAAGTTTCTAATACACACACACACACAGACCCACACACATATATATATACATATATATATATATATATATATATATATATATATATATATATATATATATATATATATGTATGCATGTATATATTTTTTTAGTTAAATTTTTATTTTCTACTTTTCAATAACTAAAAAGTATTTCTTAAAAAAACACTCTAGTACTGTGTAGACAATAAAAAATTCCTTTTATCAATTGACACCTTTCCTATTGATTATCTGCAAAATTTACCACATTTGCCCTACGAGGATCGAACTAACGAACATCGCGTTATCAACATGACGCTCTAACCAACCGAGACAACAAGGGATGAAAAGAAGGGTTTACATTTACTTCAATGTAGAAGCGCGTTGATTTTTTTTTTTTTAGCGTAACCCGAAGACACGATGACACAATCCAATTTAAATAAAAAGCTAAAAACTTTCGACTAATCTGTATATATTGAATGCTTTCTATATGAACAAATTTAATAATATGGTTCTGACTGCTAACAAGGACGCTAACGTTTACTCCAGATTTTTATTTTTCATGCTCCGACAGGCAAAATTTCGCTTATAATGGCTACTAAATTTATCGTTCATTTGTGTTTTCTACATTTGTTTTCGTAGGTTAGTTATTAATTAAATTCCCAATGAAAATGCAATTAACTATTAAATTAATATCATCACAAAAATAACTTTATTTACCGACAAAAAGGAAATTTTACGTAATACGCGGTAATTCTGTCGTCAAGAAAGAAAAGGGACTAGCTACTGATAAACCGCGAAAGGAAGATCCCTGGCGTCATCTGCGCATGGGTGAAAAGGACTGGTCCATTTATAAAATAGGAATGTCCGTAGTACCTAGGGATGTCTTTGTTTATGGTTATGTAAAATGATAAACCACGGAGTAATATTTATAGGAGTTGAAGGTCCAATGGGAGAAAGCTACGAAACTGTGATCTAAATTTTTGGTAAATATTGAGGGCGCCACTTGTCATTCCTCCCTACCTCGGCGCGGATATACTGTTGTTTTCAATAGAATTTTGCTGGAGTACATTTAAATTTTTTTATTTTAAGCAATTTAATTTCTTTGTAAGTTCTTAAAACTGCATAATTCAGATGTTTCAAATAAATGCTTCGTTCCTAGTTGTAAAACAGGCTAAGATAGTGATAAGAAAAAAAAAAGCCCTAGGAGAAAAATAAAGTCCGAGTTCGTGTTTTCTGCATCTAAATTAAGTTTTTTTTTTTTTTTCTTTACAAAATTTCATCCATTCTCCTTCCTCCCAATTGCCTGTTTTAGCGCTTCAGTTCATAAGAATCGTCATTTTTTAAAAGCTTTCTTTCAAAGTAAAATTAGTATAAAATGGCTCTTAAAAAAAACATGTTGGTTAGAATACTCTATTTAATGAAATTTGCTTTCAATCGAAATTTTTTCAGCTTGATATTATTTTTAAAAAAATAATTAAAACGAGACATTTCCACATTGAATAACATTGCGGAAGCTGGAGAGAAGGAAGGATTGCATGCTGGCGCCATCTGTAAACATTAGAAAACAACATCACAAAATTTCAGCGTTATCTTCTTCTCCTGTCTTTTTACTCCGTGTTATAAACTCACTGATTGCATTTCTTTTCCTTCTTTAAACTGATTCTTGACTTGAATATCTGGTTACATAAATATTTTACGATTAATTAAAAGAAAGAAAAACTGATAATATTATAAAAGGATAATTTTAGATTTCAATATAAATATTACTCAATTAAAAATAAAAATAAAAGCTTTGTCAGTATTTTGAAACCTTTGAAGTGTGTAACACTAATTTAAAAATTATGTCAATTATTATTTACAAACTATTATATAACCCCGTCAAAAATGACGGAATGTAAAATCAATTAAGGTAGTGAATCAATGAATGCTTTGCCAGCTTCGCTGGTCACTACATTTAAAGGGGACTAATGTACAAGTTGTACCTAATGGGACTAATGTGCAAGTTGTACCTGACGAGACTAATGTGAAAGTTGTACCTCACTGGACTAAGGTGCAAGTTGCACCGAACGAACAAACTATTTAAAATGACACTATTTAAAATTGGATGTTACTTTGAATATTTGACACTTACTTTCATTTTAATATTCATTATCAAAATTCTTGAAGAAATAATTAAAATTCTTCAAATAATAACTTCTTATTCCAAAGCTTCTTTATCGCAAAACTTAATTACATTATGTACAATACGCTTCGATTCACTACAAATAGGTTTAATCCGAGAACTCGTACCAGATGTATGATCCATTTGTTCCAATATAAACAAACTGTTATACAGAAATAAATAAAAGAAAACAAAGCAGAAGTATTAATGATTCTACTCATAACAGAAGAAACAAGAATAATAGAAAATTTCCCCCTCTCTCTACCTTCTTCCTTTGCAGTGTCTCCCAGCGAGTGAGTGGAATCGTCCTGGCAATTTGCCAACCAGGGATCAATCGTCCGCGGACAGACAGTATCTATGATATACATAGAATGATACAGTCATTACTTCTTATGTCGTGAATTTCGTAGAGTGTTATCCGCAATATATTTATTTGTTTATGAAACTACCATTTTTCATAAAGTGTTTAGTAAGCAATAATGGTAATACGATTATGGATTGATTAATAGTCAAGAGCATTTACACATCTTCATAATAGGAAAGGTATTTCACCAAAAATAAATTCAAAAACTGGCGTACAGACAATAGCAAGAACGTAACTTCTTCACACACCATAAATTTTAAATCAGCACAACCGGTTTCGAAAGGACGTAGCCTTTCTTCATCAGGTGCAAACACGTGCAACTGTCTTGGAGGCAAAAGCAAGACTGAAAGCAGGGCAAAATCCAGAGGGGGAGGAGCAACACAAACAACCAATAGGAAGCATCATGCAGGGCAGGACCAATCAGAGAGGAACACACGTACACACACAGCACAAACAGGGGAGGGAGGGAAGGAGTAATCAATTAATTTATTTATTTATTTTTTCAATAATATTAAACTAAAAAGTAAATTTAATAAAAAATATCCATTAATTATTATTATTATTTATTTTTTTATTTTCTTTTAATTAGAATTATTTAATTGAATTAAACAAATTTTTCCAGGCTGTAGACAGCAAAGTGGAATCAGATTTTTCATTAACAATTTTATCACGATTAAGGTAAATAGCTAAATTGTCCAAAAAATCCAGTTCGGAAACACGTTTGGCATGAAAGATAATTTTGGCACTCTTAAAATTAAAACTATGATCAAATTCCCAACTGTGCTTCGCAATAGAAGATTTAGAAATTTCTTGATTAACAACATACCGAGAATGTTCACGTAAACGACATTCAAGATTTCTTTTAGTGTGACCAATATAAGATAAATCACAGTTATTACAAGGGACATTATAGATACCCCATTTTTGAAGCTCAGGAACAGGGGATTTGGTTGAAGGGAATTGGAATTTATTGACAGGTTTAAAAATAACGTGAAAATTGAAAAGCTTCAAAACTTTGGCTAATTTAAAACATAAGGGGGGATAAAAAGGCAATACAATAAGATTATCAGGTTTAATTTTATCATCAATGGAAAGAGTAGAATTATAAGTTGGCCTACTGCACTTTTTGAGAGCTTTATTAATTATAGAGGGTCTAAAACCTCTTTTAATAGCAACAGACTTTAAATAATTCAGTTCTTCTTTAAGAGAAGAGGTATCAGAACAAATTTTAAGGGCCCGATACACGTAAGTGTAAAAGGTGCCAATTTTTTGTTTAGCCGGATGATTAGAGAGAGCATGGGGAGGGTTAGAAACAGAGAAAGGTTTCCTGTACACAGAGGTTTTAAAACAGGAATCGTACCTAGTAACTAAAACATCAAGAAAGGGAAGTTGATTTCAATTTTCTAACTCGAAGGTAAACTGAATATGGGGATCAATAGCATTAGCAATATTAAGAATGGCAGAAACATCATACGGATTTTCAACAAGAATGAAAGTGTCATCTACGTAACGTAACCAGCATTTTAAATTTAACATCTTTAATAACTTTTCTTCAAAGTAATGCATATAGATACCGGCAAGAATAGGAGATAAAGGATTACCCATACTTAAACCATCACACTGTTTATAAAATTTGTTATTAAATTCAAAAATAGTTTGGGAAACACAGAGTTTAGTTAGATTGACAAATTCTTTGATTTCAATGTCAGAATAATGAAATTCGCGTAACCTATTTTCTAAACAATTAAGCGCACCTTCAGTGGAGACGTTAGTAAATAAAGACTTCACATCAAGAGATGACATTGAGCAATTTACAGGATTCAAATTATTTAACTTCATAACAAAATCATAGGAATTTTTATTGTATGACTATTAGTGCTGCATAAAGGAGAAAAAATAGAAGCTAAAAATTTAGAGAGGGGATAAGTAGCAGTACCAATATTCGAAACAATAGGTCTGAGGGAAACATTATTTTTATGAACTTTAGGTAAAGCATAAAAACGAGCACAAATTGCTGAAGAAGGGGATACCGAGAATTTGGTATTGTCATGAAGAACGATGGAATTTTTAACAGCTTTTTGAACAGAGATTAGAAGAGATTTAGTTTGGTCTTTTTTAATTTCAGTATAAGGTCCTTCAGATAAAAGAGAATTAACTTTATCAACATAATCAGTTTTGTCCATGAGAACAATCTGGCCACCTTTATCTGCTTTAGTAATGACATGATTTTCATTAGATTTAAGTTCCTTAAGAGCAACACTTTCAGATTTAGAAAGATTAGATTTATAATTGGAATTATTGGAAAAAATGCAATCAGCAAGAATATGGCGCAGAGATTCTTTATGGGAGGTAGAAATTTTACTATATTTTAAAGAAGCCTCAATGGGAGCAATTAATTTAGAAATTGAAGGTTTAGAAGATTGGGAAAAATTTAAACCGAGTTCTAACACTTTATTTTGTAAGGCAGTTAAGTTATGTGAAGACAGATTAACAATATAATTTTCTTCAGGAAATTTATTAATTTCACGAGAGGTTTTTTGGTTTTTACACAAAACAGAAAACTTAGAATCTAAATTACGCTGATGAGCAGAATTAAGTGAATGTAAGGATAAATAATTATCATTTTCCGAAACAGCAAAATCATTGAAGTTTTTACCAAGGAAGAGATGAAGCTCATAATTTAGCTATTTACCTTAATCGTGATAAAATTGTCAATGAAAAATCTGATTCCACTTTGCTGTCTACAGCCTGGAAAAATTTGTTTAATTCAATTAAATAATGCTAATTAAAAAATAATAATAATAAATAATAATAATTAATGGATATTTTTTATTAAATTTACTTTTTAGTTTAATATTATTGAAATTTAAAAAAAAAAAAAAAAAAAAAAATTGATTGATTACTCCTTCCCTGCCTCCCTTTTTTGTGTTGTGTGTGTACATGTGTTCCTCTCTGATTGGTCCTGCCCTGCATGATGCTTCCTATTGGTTGTTTGTGTTGCTCCTCCCCCTCTGGATTTTGCCCTGCTTTCAGTCTTGCTTTTGCCTCCAAGGCAGTTGCACGTGTTTGGACCTGATGAAGAAAGGCTACGTCCTTTCGAAACCGGTTATGCTGATTTAAAATTTATGGTGTGTGAAGAAGTTTTAATTTCTTGCTAGGAAAGGTATTTGTTTGTTCGGAAAGTAATTTCGTTTTTCTCAGCAGAGGACATAATTGCATTTTTTTCTCACCATCTTTACAATTAAGCTGCATTATCATTATATGTTGTGACAATTGATATAGCAAGGCTTGCTTGTGAAAAAGTTAGTTTTATTCTGCTCAATAGGATTTGATTGGTGCCCTATCGAATAAAGAAAATTGGAAGCGACATATTCGGCGTATTCTGTTTTTGCTATCAAAAAGGCGAAAATACTGTTCAAACAAGGAAAAAAGCATACGATGTGTATACAGAAAATTTGTTTAAGGAACACCAGTGTCAAAACTGGTTTACCAAATTTTCTTCGGCAAATTTGACGTTGAAGATGCTTTACGTTCTGGAAAACCAATTTATGCTAATGAAGACAAAATAAAGTATTGATTTATGAAAACTGCCAAATAACAACTCGGAAGATCGCTAAGAAACTGACCAAAGTGGAGAGTATATAATTCAATAAATTATTTATACAATAAGAAAATCGTCTTTCAATTCCAAAGGAAAAAACGAAATTATTTTCCGAACAACCCAATATTATAAAAGCAATGAATACATGCAGATAATTCTCTATTGTAATTAAGTTCATACCCACAATTTAAAATGATTTGATATCTTTTTTTTCTATGCGAATACATTCATTTATTTCAAGTAAATTATGTTAAACGTATAAGTTGCGCAATTTTGAAGTACGACAAAGAAGTTACAGATAGGAAATTTATATTAGTAGAAATTAATTACTTGTATTTTTATAATATTTTGTCTTTCCTCTCAGCAACTGTTAAAGAAATTTACGCATCTTACTTTTATCACACAGTTGTCATTACTAGAATTCGCCTAAATGTACATATTTTTTTCAAATTAAAAAATTTGTGGCTGGCAGTAATCTTGGCGAAGAAATTACCTTCCGGAAAACTTTACAGAATTCTTTTTACATTGAATCTGAAGCATATTTCCATTTTGCTGACAAATAATTTAATATTATCAAATGAAGATATTAATATTAGTTAAACTGTGTTGGAAAAAATGATCGTTACATTTAAATATTCAAACAACTTTTTTTAGTGAGGATGTGAGTGTGTATGTAGGGGGGAGTGAAAAAAGTTATCAATTTGATTACAGATTTATCTTTTAATCCGTACATATACAAATGACAGTCATTTTTTCCGGACAATTATAGACTCGAGATAGAACAGTAGTGTGCAATAGGACTGGGCGTTATATCGATGTAATACAAAAATAGATTTATAACTAAAATCGGCAATCCGATTTAAAGATAACATCTACTACGAAATTTCGGAATGACAATGTTAGACGATGTAATGCTGCATCGATTTAGAGATAAAAATCCGATGTTACTTAGGCATCATGTTTCCTCGTCACGCTTGCAGGTTAATGGATCAAGGGAAGTTTATCGATTTAGCGAAAACGATTTAACAATAAATGCAAAAGCCTTCTTACGATTTATCGTAATATGAAATGCGCTACGTGCCGGCTTTTCATTATAAAGGTGATACCAGAGAAACCAGAGCCTGACTAAGGCAGGAGCATACTGGGCAGTTGCCCTGGGCCCCCACATCAGAGGGGGGCCCCCAAACTGAATAGAAAGTTTATTTTACGTTTCCTTCTTTAATGAACGTTTTCAAAATAAAATATCAGTACCTACAGTGTAAAATCCGGCTTAATTGAGCCATCGTAATTGCGAAAATTTAGCTGAATTCCGCCCTAATTTAAGCAAGGATATGAATTTTTCGCAGCTAGATCTAGATGACAAAGTTAACAATCAGAAATAAAATGGATAGAACGCTATTTCGTCTTACCATTGGAGGGGGGGGGACTTTATAAGCTATTTTAGGTTCTAGTCAATTTTCTTGTTATATACCTATAATGAGGTGAAAAATTTAAATACCTCCATATATTTCGGTTCCTAATTACTGAAGTAGTGAAGCAGAGGGGGCCCCCAAGAAAGTTTTTGCCCCGGGTCCCAATTGGGCTAAGTCGGGCCCTGAGAGAGACGATGCGCTTAAATCGTCTGTCGTCTGCTCCGTTTATTCCAAAGGAGAGACGAAGTACTGAGCTTGCGTTATGCTAAATCGGGGAGAAAAGAAAATACGATTTTAGATGAATCGTAACTGTTCCAAACTTTTAACTTCTTGCGGTTTTACGGAGACTCTAATTTGTTTGCTAAGTAATGATTTCTTTCTTTTTGTAATAAGTAATTATTTCCGGCAATTACAGTATGCATTGTTGTAATAAATCTTAATATATATAAATCTCGTGTCACAATGTTTGTCCTCAATGGACTCCTAAACCACTTAACCGATTATAATAAAATTCGCACACCATGTGCAGTTCGATCCAACTTGAGAGATAGGATAGTTTAAATCTCAAATTATAGTCGCAATTTTAATTTATTGCTAATTATTTGTCTGTTATTATTTGACAGTCACAATTATCTGTTAACTCCAAATGATTCTAACAGATGTCGATACCTTTCGACTGGGTTGAAATGAAAGCTGAAATATATTTGGTGCTGCCATCTACACAAAGAATCTTCAACTTTTTAACCTATTAATAAATTTCGTATAATTCAATTATTTCCACTTAACAGATGTCGATACCTTTCGACTGGGTTGAAATGAAAGCTGAAATATATTTGGTGCTGCCATCTACACAAAGAATCTTCAACTTTTTAACCTATTAATAAATTTCGTATAATTCAATTATTTCCACTTTTTAAATTTTTGGTGTTAGCATAGCCGGCCACGTGTTACTTAGACTGAAGTGTAAATTGAATTCATATTATAATGAAGATAATACAGTGAAATTAATCCTGTTTTTTACTTATTTGTGCTTCATTGATCAAAACTTTATAATTTAATATAATATATATATATATATATATCTTTATATATAAAATTTATTATGTTTGTCCGCGATGAACTCCTAAACTAATGAGCCGATTTTAATGAAATTTGGACACTGTGTGCAATTTGGTCCAACTTGAGAGATAGGATAGTTTTTATTGCAAAATTCGCCTCCCAAAAGGGGGGGGGGGAGGGGCCAAAACGTGATTTCACAAACAAACAAACAAACAACAACAACCAAAAAAAAAAAAAAAAAAAAAAAAAGAAATGCAGATAGACTGTTCAAAATTGGTATAGAGAGGTTTTAGAGGCCTGCAAATCGAATGAGGATATTTTCGAAAGTGTAAAGTTATTAGGAGGGGCGGGTAAGGGGGCGGAGGGGCAAAAAAATAAAAATAGAGTTACATCGCTAAAAATTGGTACATAGAAGTTTTTGATACGTACAAATCGATTGCAGATATTTTCGAATTTGTAAAATTATTAAGAGGAGCGGGAAAGGGGGGGGGCAGAGGAGCAAAATATAAAAATGGAGTTAGATCATTCAAAATTGGTGCATAGAATTTTTGATACCAACAAATCGATTGCGGATATTTTCGAATTTGTAAATTTATTAGGAGGGGCGGGAAGGGGGGCAGAGGGGCAAAAAATAAAAATATAGTTAGATCGTTCAAATTCGTGCATACAGGTTTTTGACACCTACAAATAAACTGTAGATATTTTCGAATTTGTAAAATTATTTAGAATAGTGGGAGGGGGGAGGGCAAAGGGGCAAAATAATAGAAATAAGAGTTAGAACTTTGAAAATTAGTATTATTAAGTTTTAAGGCCCGATAAATCGATTGCGGATATTTTCGAAAGTATAGAGTTATTAAGAAGGGCGGGAACGGTGGATGAAGAAACGGTGCGCATGGTTTGCGCAGGTATACACTGCCGCAGGCAGTGGGGGTCCGAACAGATTATTCCACCAATGAGAGAAGATTTTTTTGTATTTTATATCATTTTCCTTTCGATAATATATGGATTCATTATGAGTGTCGAACATTTTTCCCGATCAGATTTTTTTTTTCTCTTTTTTTTTCACATGTTAAAAATTAATGCAATTTTGAGAATTCTTTAATTATAGTGAATCATTTAAAAATAGGGACCAGCGAAGCGGGCTAAGTCTGCTAAGATCAAGGATGTTATCAAGGATGGTCTTTATTCGTAAATAATAATTTTAATATATTGAATATTTTACTACATTATAATTCAACGTATAACATAGCCACAGCAACGCGTGGCCGGGTCTGCTAGTATTAATATAAGTACATAGATTTTTTTTTTCATTAAATTAAATAGAAAATAAATTTATTTTTTACATTATTTAAGAATATAGTAAATCACTATAAAAATAGTGTCATAATGCAATACTATATATTTGTTTGTCATTATTATTATTTATTCAATAATTTGGCTTTGTCTGACCGCTTCTGTTATTAGTAGTTTCTAAGAGGGGGGGGGGGTTAAAGAATGTACACAAGAACTTTTAAAGGTGCTCCTTATTACGTACGTCCTTTTTACGTACTTTTTAGTACGCTTTTTATAATACCATTAATAAGCTTCAAATATCACTTTACTGAAGTTAATAAAATCTACAATGATAATACTTTAAAATACTATTAAATGAAAATAGAGTTTCATTTTTTTTTTTCATCATTTAAAATTAAATTTCTTTTTCAAACTCTGCTACCTATTTCATCTAACGAACAAATTGGTCTTGATTTTTTTTTTCTTCTTCTTTCAGAATGATGTCTGGTTTATTTATAGGTATATTGGATATTGACCGCCAGAATATAACGTACTTCGGCAATATGACACAAAAAAGCAGATATTTTGTTAAATTATAGTAAAATGATAAACAATTTGGGAATCAGCTTTCAATTTTTTTTTACTAAATTATTACTTAACTGGGCAGTTGGTTCAAAAATATCGCGTAGAATTTATTAATCGACTTGATTTTTTTTTTTTTTTTTTTTTTTTTTTAAGAAAGCGGAAATTTAATTTACTGATTGTGGTAAAAGGCAAATTTTATAAATCAAAATGCAAAGTTCGTTCGATATTCCATCATATATCAGGAACATGCAAAAAAAGGACTAAACAATTTAAAAGAAAAAAAAAACTGTTGTGCCAAAGGCCATCAAAAACTCTCTTAAATATCAATATTTATAGCAACGCTCCGTAATGTTAATCATCCATAAATGTTCAATCAACATAACTTTTCTTAGTAAAAACATTACAGTTTGAACTGCATAATTTAAAATTCTAATTCTTATTTATGCAGTTTGGCGTAATTTTCAGCCATAGATGCTGAGTTATAGCAATATGGGAAATTGCAGAAAATAAATGAGTAACAGCAACGTTGCTTTTCGGTCATTATACTATTGATTAAAGACTTGTATATGTAGGAGGGGTAGGGAGGATGTATTTTCTAAATCACTGTTAAATCGATTTATTTCTATATCGCGATATTAGATGGAAGATAAATCGATTTATAGAATCGCTACATCGCCCAGTCCTAGTGTGCAATGGCCGTATAAAGTAAATATACTACTGCTAGTTTATACAATACTCTCACTACTACTGTATACTGTAGTCAGATTGTACGTAGCAATCTCACTACAGTATATATATATTGTATGTGCGTATTGTAAGTGCAAGCATTGTAATGGAGTAATAAGATACATGTATGAATTATATTTATTAACAAATACAAATCACATCATAAGATGCTTGCCACACTAGAATTGTATAAAATGTATGTGTAGCAGGTGCTTATTTATGTTCATGTTTATATATAAATATTTTAGAAAAAAATAGAAAATAGAAAAATTTTCAACATTTAAAAGTTCTATAAAGCACATTCTCATCTGGCTCCATTCAGAAAATTTAGTATTATTTTATATACTCCCGTTTTTTATACACATATTTCTTTATTGATTTTTTATTTTCTAATTAAAAGCAATTTACTGTGGCACAAAAGTATTCCATAACTCATCTGTACTAAGGCCAAAGCAAAACGTTCAAGACGTTCAAAGCAAACGTTCGGTAAACAAAAGCAAAACTTTTTTTTTCTATATTGAAACCAAAACGCAATTTTTTTAACTTCATATGGCATACAAAGTACTGTTTAGGGATAATATTTTCAAAAATTAATTTAAAATAGTTATTTAGATTAAAAAAAAAAAAAAAAAATAGCGATGTTATTGTAAATTGGGTGATTTAAGATTCCCCTGAGTATGAAAATCATATTTTCGGCGTTCATCTGTATGTCTGAGATTTTACTAAGGGCATCCACCCAAATTTAGGTATATAGTGCTAGTATTTGGCCTTAATTCCGACACAAACAGTATGTCTCTCTGTTTCTTGGTTTTGTTCCATGCATAATTCAAAATAGATAGTATCAAGTAGTCCATATTCCGTATTCTAAATCTGTATATTATGATTATATTACTTGAAATCTTTATTGAATCTAAACAAATGGTACGTGTACAGGGACATACAAAAGAATTCAAGTGCATAATGTTCTGTAATTCGCATTTCTTCGCATATAATTTAACATATTTAGACTGTACTAAGCACACTGAAATCGATATAAATTTTTATGTGCATAAAAGCGTGTTTTCTATAATATATATATATATATATATATATATATATATATATATATATGTAAGAGAAAATTCGCTGATTCACTGACTCAACACACCCGTGGCGATTCTATAAGAGACAGAGTCACAAATTTTGGTGAGTAAGTTAGTTTTAGGACCCTGACACCCACTAAGACAGGATTTTGCGAAATATCCCCCCCCCCCCGAGGGAGAGCAGAAGGTAAAAACACCTTTATAAGCATAACTTGGCTCCAAATTATTTCACGGTGAAGGAATTGCAGATGGGTAGATTAGACTTGAATACAAAAACTTTTTTTTTTGCGATTTCCCCAGGAATTCAAATATAAAATAAAAATAGGGTAATTACCATTGAAAAAATGAAAGCTGGTGCGCGTTTTATATGTAGACGACCCCCAATTCAAAGTTTCACTTAATTTTCTAAAAGTACTCTCAATTTCTAGTCAAATGATACCTATTACCTTTTTGTGCAACGATTAGCAACAAAGTTACATCAAATGTTGCGTTTTTTTTTTTTTTTTTTTTTTTCCCAACTGTACAATATTTTGGGCATTTTTTATGATTTATCTTACATTTATGATAAAAATAGCTTTAAATGTTTGAAACTCTATTTTAGTTTACCAATATTTACATAGGACTACTATTTTTACAAAAGAAAAATTAAAGAGAGTTAGTTATCCCCATGTCTTTGATGCGCATTTTTTTTTCACATAAATATGTTATATTATTACTAATGTGTTAAATTATTACTAAGCGATTACTGTTTTGGAAAGTTTGTCTCCTAAAAAATTACATTCTTGAGGTATGATGTTATTTACCTCCGTTTACAATGACATTTGAAATAAGTCTTATGCTAACAGTTTTCTTGAAATATAAAAATATTCCATAATCTATTGGCGATGTGTTAGTTAACTTTCTTGTTTAATACTTTACAATATTATGATTATAACCCTAACAGAACAAAATGTTTGAGAAACGTAACAATTATATTACATCGAAATATTGTAAATATTTCATAAACATTTCGAAATGTTCAGTTTGCTTTCAGATAAGTTTTATAAACGTAGAAATGACCGCGATCTTAACAAAAAATCAGAAACGTTTCAAAAAGATATCAGAAAGCCTACTGCAGTGAGGAGCAAAAGTTTAAACACAAACTAATTTTTTCTTTTTATAAAATGAAAAATATACACGTAAATTCTGCGAAAGTTTTACTATTTCTAGACAATTGGATTACAAACCCATGTTTCGAATCCGGAAACAATTAATTAAAATGAAACTAATAAATTTTTTAAAAATCAAAATTGTGATGTCGCAAAAGTTTAAGCACAAAGGAGGTTTTATGCAAATATCTCTTTAAACGTGATTGGTGGAGGATAGATAAGTCTTATCTCCTAGACTGTAAATTGTAGGAGATAAGACTCGCCGCTGTACGAGTAATCAAAATGTCAAAATCTGCAGTTTTCTCCTGAAGAATTTACGAAAGTGGGGAAACTGAAAGCGGAAGGTAAATCAGTTTTACAAATGTCACTTGTTTAAAATCGGTCCAAACTTGGTGATTATAGTATTTTCCAACGTAGAGAACAATTCAAAATTGCGATCGCTCAGGAAGACTGAGAAAAACCACATTTGGTGAGGATAGAAGAATTAAAAGTACGACTCTAACTGACAATTTGTCTCTTAATAAGATAGAAAATCGACTTGGATAAAAAATATCACGTGACACCATGCACAGATGAATAACCGAATCAGGATTTATCAAAAAAAAAATTATCTCATAAGCCTTTTCTGAAACAGTTTTACAAACAAGCTCAATGGACAAAACAGCACATGTATTTTCGTGACGAATGGATTAGTCCTATTTTCTCTGATGGAAAAAAAAAATGAAATTTGGATGATCCAAAAGGGTTCTCATTCTATTGGCGTGACTTGAGGAAAATCCGAAGAACATACTCAGCAGGCAACAAGATAGAGGCTCGCTCGTAGTATGGGGCATTTTTGGTTACAATGAACAAACGTCTCTTTGTTTCCTAAATGGCAGACAAAATTCATAGAAGTATCAGGAAACTCTGAGTGAGCATTTGTTATCGTTTGATGAACTCCTAGGTGATTTCAACTGGATCTTTAGCAGGACAATGCGTTGATACACACTTCCCGGTGTACAGAAGAATGGCTTAGATCTCAAAATATCAATGTGATGAACTGGCCAGTTCTCAGCACAGATCTCAATCCCATGGATAACATCTGGAGAATCCTCTGACGTGACGTCTACAAGAATGGGAAACAGTATTACTCAGTGTAAGAGCTCAAATCAGCAATAGAGGAAGCGTACAGACTAGCTCCCGAAACTTTCCAAAAAGTTGTGTTATCAATAGAAAATCTCGTATTTGATCTCATCAGATGCTATGGAAACACCATAAACTACAAAAGTACTTTTATGCTTAGTAAAATGTAAATATTTTGGTTTTGTGCATAAAATTTTGCAACATCACAATTTTGTTTTTTACATAATTTATTATTTTTCTTTCAATTAATTGTTTCGAATTCAAAACAGGAATTTGTAATACAATTGTTTAGATACAATAAAACTTACGAAGCATTTCAATGTATATTTTTCATTTTATTAAAAAATTTAGCTTGTGCATAAACTTTTGTGCCGCACTATAAAATGTGTTACGATAATGAAAGACTGTAAGCTTTTTGAAACATAACTGAAAGATTCTGTCCTGTATGAGAATACATTTAATACAATGCGACATTTAACAGTCAATCTATTTCAAATATTTAGATATCCAAAAACTTTTATATTCACATTGTTTACTTAAGATTTATTCACTCAAAGTAGAAAATTTTAATGTTTTAAAATATATATATACGTCTGCAAATATTTTCATAGATATATTTTGGTTTATTTAACTACATTATTAAGCATAACGTAACTCTATTTTTATAAGCTTCAGATTTCTATTATTAATTACAGTCTTTCAAATTTAAATCGAAGTTTGCAATCCGCTTACTTTCAAATGTTTCCTTTAGATATTAACGGTGATGTTTATGCATAACTACAATTTATTTATCACAATTTATTTTTTCGATGACAGTGACAACTTCAATTATTTTAGCTAAATTGTATTTCAAATATATTTTTCTAATAATGTCGAAACTTACATGTCAAGATTTTATTAGAAACAATGCCATAAAATAATTGAAAATTTAGTTTTATTTTACATTTAATTTAGAAATATTTCATATCTTGGAAAGTAGATAATTTTACTCGCCTATTTTTATCTACTTGAAATTATGTAAAAATGAAAAATATGGTAGCATATTATTTTATAAGTTTTCCTCGATCCGTAATGTTTGTTTAAAATCTCTCTGTAAACAGAACGAGTATTTTTGAAGCATGCACATGAATATCAAACAGAAAATAATGTTTTGTAAATATACTTGCTTTTTTAAGTTTATTTACCTATCACTTAACTAAAAAGGTTTGTAAGCGCACATTTTTATAATTTAAGAAAATGTCTTAAGCATTATTTATTCATAAATGTATGATATTTTGTTGTTGTTGTTTTTTAAATCAAACAATAATTTTACTTTGTGAATAAAATGACGGAATCTGAAACGAAACAATAAATGGTGACGAATCTTATATGACTTTAGACTGTGATCCATTTCATTTCATTAAAAAGAATTATTATATTTTTTTAATGCATTAAAAAAAAAAAAAAAAAAAAAAAAAAAAAAACAGAAACAGAAACAGCAAAATGCATTCTAACGCACTCACAAAACAGCAACTACAATAATAATAATAATAGTATATTTAATATCTCATAGTTAATTATTCTGTTAAACACTCATAAAAAATAAATGTTAAAAAAAAATAAATGTTAAAAAAAAAAAAAAAAAAAAAAGTGTAAAATTCGACAAATACAACAAGGTTCGCTCTATAATCTTTAAAATACGACTAAAAATACAAATTTAAATTGTGTCCACAGTACATAGTCTTTTCCAATATAAATGTAATTTTGTACCTGGATTTTTTAAAGATTAAATGACACTTGGGGATGGACTATTTCACGAAGTGGCCTGATGCGTATCTCGTACCCGAAAAATAGTCATGCACAGTTGCAAAGGATCTAGTGCAGCAATGGTTATCAAAGTATGGAACACATCTACAGCTTCATACCGATCAAGGTACGAACTTCATCTCTGCGGTATTCAAATGACTGTGTCAGCTACTCGGCTTAGACAAAACTCAGAAAACGTCCCTACATTCCCAATCGGACGGCATGGTCGAGAGGTTTAACCACCCATCCTGAATAACCTCTCTGTTCTAGTACGAAGGAACCAGCAAGATTGGGACTTGAAGCTGCCGTTGATCCTGCTGGCTTATCGAAGTGCTGCCTACGAATATACTGGCTATACTGCAGCACAGATGCAGTTTGGACGTGAACTTCGTCTTTCACGTGATCTCCTGTTTGATTGTTCCCCCAGATGCGCTTTCATCGCCAGAGGAGTGCATCCAAAATATCCAGGCCCAATTTGAAGACGGAAACAAGTTGTCTCGGGAGCGGATTCACAAGGCAACGGAATGAATGAAGAAGCGCTATGACCTGAATTCTGCACATCACGAATTCAAGGAAGGACTCTCTCCCAAGCTACAGTGTAACTAGGACGGTCCCAACACAATCATAAAAAGAATGAATGACTTCACTGTTAGAATTACTAAAACACCTTCATCAATACTGAAGATAGTACATTACGATAGGATAGCCATATATCACGGGAAACAATATTTCTAAATTTGTTTCTCTGTGATGTAAATATTTGCATATAAATATTTGTACTTATTTGTAATTTTTGTTTAAATAGCTCAATTATTTAATTATGTTATGTTCTTGTTATATGTAACTTAGTTTTTCTATTCTAAATTGCATAGTTTGTTTGGTTTTTACCTCCTGACCAAGGGTTGTACTGCCTGGGATGTGCGGTTCTTGGGAGGGGGAAATATTGCGAATTTGTAAATAATAGTAGTTATTTTTATGTAATTTAATTCAAAAAGACTTAGTCAGACTATAAAGTGTTCATTTTCTGCATTTTAAGCTTGCGTTTAATACAAATTTAAATTGCGTTTAAAGTGTATAGTCTACTCCAATATATATATGTACTTTTGTAACTGAAGATTAAATGATTCTTTCACACAGGATTTTTTTTCTTTGAAACAACAAAATATATGTTAAATGAACAATTTATATATATATATATATATATATAGGGAAACGGCTACAGACCAGTATAACATTACAACGTTTATTAAATAAAGAAAACGGACATTACAGAAACACTAACATATACATATTTTACGAGCGGAGAAGACCGTCTGTCTCTCACATAACAGCTCGACGTCGACTCAATAACTAAACATTGGTTTACATCCAAGCGGGAACGTCTTTCCCTCGACAACGATTAAACATCATCCGAATAAAACAGGTGCGCTTCTCGGTGCGTGCGCATACATTGAAAGGATGATACAAATAGCGACGTAGTAATATCGTCATAACTACATAGCAGTGACGTCACACAATGGAGATGATAGCCGGGAAATATAATTTCCCATATCGGCCATCATGACCAAGCAGGCGGCCTCGCCTGAAGGTTATTAAACAACAAAAAAAAAATTAAATTATACAAAAACAAAAGAAATAAAAAAAATAAACAATATACAACACAACACTACATAATAGAATTATAGATACAGTAATAATATAGCTGCATTAATAAAATTTAAAAAAAAATGTATACATTACCAAATGGAAAATATTGTAAATATTACACTCAAAACCTGAATCATATCGTCAAAATACTAAAATAAAATAAGATAAGATGTTAATATACATACAGACAAGTAGAAAAAAAATAGGTAGATAATTGTCACCAAAAAAAAAATCAGGTATTGAAGAATGTTCATGGGGAAAAAAAAAATTGTTCATGAAAAAAAAAACAGTTCGTTAAAAGGAGAGTTCTTCTTATTCTGGCAAGTTCAAGTTCAACGTATGATTTAAAAAAAAAGTTTAATTGTGCACACGAAAATGTCCAAGGAAGAGTTCTTAAAAAAAAATAAATAGAAAGTCTTGAAGAACTATGTCAATCAAGTCTTTAAAAAAAAAAATAAAAGGTCCTGAAGAAATATGTCAATTATTAAGTTTTTGAAGAGTGTCGGTCCAAGGTTTCAGGAATTCAGCGCATGTGCTGGTCTTGAATGGGCCTTCTACGAAGTCACACTTGACGACGTCATATGTGTCGTTTGGTTTTATTTTGGTTATCTTATATGGACCTAAAAATTTCTGTTTTAGTTTCAGACCAGGCCCGAACTGGGTGCGTTTAACTGCGACTAAATCGTTGAGTTTGAATTTAGCAGCTGGTCGTCTTCGAAGGTTATACTGCCTGCGATTTTCTTCTTGCACTATTCGAATCTGCTTTTTCGCGTCGATACGCTGCTCCTCACGTTGCCTCTGGAATGTGTTTGTAGATTCGTCGTTGAGAAGGTTGTTTTTTAAAATGTAATTACCATGGGGTGTGGACTGCAAAAGCGTTTTTAATGCGTGAACTTCTTCATCAGATTGTTGAGATTTCAAAACTTTTACATGAAGGCTATCTTGGATGATGAAACACTGTGGAGCTCGACTTAGAGCGTCCACATGCGCCATGCGGGAACCTGTTCGATGCTCAATATTGTAATGGAATTCTTGAAGGTACAGAGCCCATCGTGCAATGCGGGAATTTATTTCTTGTTTATTAAGTGCCTTGACGAACGCATCACAGTCTGTGATAATTTTGAAATTTGTTCCGAGCAGGTAGATTCTAAACTTTTTGAGGGCTTCTACCAAAGCCAGGACTTCAAGTTCAAAACTAGTATATTTTCTTTCGTTATCCGATGTTTTCTTCGAAAAATAAAAGACTGGATGGAATTTATTATCATGCATGTTTTTCTGCAACAGGACTGCCCCTAAGCCATCTATAGACGCGTCTGTATGTACCTCAATAGGGGAATTTTGATTAAAAATATTGAGAACTGGTTCTTGGGAAAGTGAATATTTTAATTTTTGAAATGCGGCTCTTTGTTCATTTTGAAATTGAAAAGGGGTGTCCTTACGCAGAAGATCACTTAAGGGTTTTGCAATGGTAGAAAAATGAGGGATAAATTTCCTAAAATATCCTGTAAGGCCAAGGAATCTACGTACGTCTTTAACATTTTTCAGATCTGGGTAACTTAAAACAGCTTTAGTTTTGGAAGGGGATGGCAAAAGTTTACCATTTTCTATTATGTGACCGAAGAAATCTATTTTGGTATGTAAAAATTGGCATTTGTTAAAATTTATGTCGAGTCCGTACTCGCTTGCTGTTTGAAGAACAGTTTTTAGACGTTCTACGGCCTCAAGTTCGTTACTCGCGGGAATTACAAGATCATCCATATAAGGGAGTACTATGCCGGCAGCAATCAAGTCTCTAAAAACGGCATTTATATATCTCATGAACACTGAAGGGCAGGAGCTAAGTCCGAAAGGCATGTAGCGAAATTGAAATTGACCGTTATGGGTTACAAAACTAGTGAAAGGGCGGCTCTGTTTGTTTACGGGTACATGAAAAAATCCATTACGTAGGTCTATCGTACTAAAAATTTTTGCATGTTGAAGTCGATCTAAAATATCATCAATTAGGGGGAGGGGGTAGTGATCTTTAACTAACTTACGATTAAGCTTCCTGTAATCGATGCAAACTCTATGTTTACCATCTTTTTTTCGAACGACTACCACTTGGCTGGCATATGGGGAGGACACTGGTTCGATAACACCATCTTTAAGCCATTCAGAGACTTGTGCGTCTACAATGTCTCGTTCGGTAAAGGGTAGACGTCGGGGTGAGTGAAAAATAGGTGTATCGTCAGTTAAAGTGATGTTAAGCTCAATGTTCGCAGTTTTGATTTTATTAGGTTTATAGGTCGACAACAGTTTGTTAATGTCGTTACGAATATGTCGTGAAACATTAGGGGCAATATCAAATTTGGGATTATCGTCAGTGATCGTCATGATAAAATTTGGATCTGCGGTACACTCATTTTGTTGTGAGAAACTAGAAAAAGTAACACCGGTGGGTGAAATGCTAATGTTCGCTTGTTGGATGACGTCACATCCAATTATAAGGTCATAAAATGTGGACACGTCGGGTACAACTGAAATAAATGCTGAAAACTCTTGATCGTCTATAGTAATAAAAGAATTAAAAGTGCCGATAACATGTATACGCGCAAAGCCAAAACCAGTTAAGGATTTATTAATTTTTGACAACGGTGGGGAACCTATTTTTATCCATGCGGAATGTTTCAAAAGGGTTAACTGACTACCAGTATCAACCAAACCAGTTAATTCATTACCACTAATTTTAACTTGTTTACACATATGAGAAGCATGCGATTCATGTACAGTGTTAACTCTATCTCTGGAAGGAGATCCGTCATTTGCAGCGGTTCGGCGGCAATCGGTAGACTTGTGTCCGAAAAGATCACATGCAAGGCACCTAGGGCCACGAGAACGGTTAGGACAAAATTTAGATAAGTGACCGATATTGTTACAATTGAAACAACGTAATTTATTTTGAGATGCCGGACCAATATTAAATTTGGATTCGCGAGTGAAAGCTGGTTGTGTGTGACCAGTACTGCGTTTTCGACTGTCATATGTTTGTTTATAATTAACTGAATTTCGTTGATTTAAGTGTATTGTATTAAGAGCAGTTTCATAAACACGCAATTTTTCTTTAAATTCTGAAAAAGATTTTGCTCCACAGAGAAGAATTTTTTCAGAGGGGTTGCCCTGTATACCTTGAATGGTGTACTGAATTACTAAAGAATCGTCAATAATAGCATTACCGCGGTTAGCAATTTCGCGCATCGCTAAAAAATATTGCGTAGCAGTTTCATTGGGACGCATTTTTCTGTTTTCTAATTGTTTATGTATTTCGATGGATGGTATGGTATCCAAAAATTCAGAAATGAACGCGGCTTTAAATGACTCGTAAGTATGAAGATTTCGTTGCGAAAATAAAAATGTTTTAGCAGAACCATTAATTAAACGTTTAGCAAAGATAAGTTTTTGTTGATCGGTAAGACTAGGAAATAAACAGAATTGTTCCTCAATGTCATTAAAGAAATTACGAATAGAATATGAATCATTTCCAGAAAAAGTTCTACATGTGCTAGCTAAATCTCGAAGGAGGAACCAGAAATGATTACTCAAATCAGACATTGCGTCTGCAGCGTCATTCGGAGAAATATTTTGAACACCCGAAGGGAAAGTTTCGCTTTGGGTTTGAAAAACGGAAGTATTTGGAACGATAGAAGAATGGGTTTCAACAGAATGATTATTTACACTGAGATCGTCTTCGTCTGACAAAAAACTAGTATCTAATGTTTTCTGAAACTCAGATAAGTTAGTAAGTGCATTAAAAAGGTCTTTGCATAAATTTTCCTTACTACCGACTGGTTCTAAGTGTAGCGAATTAGCGATTGATATAAAATCGGATAAATTAAACGTTTTTAAAATGTTTTCTTGATGTTTATTAATGTCGAAATCGGCAGTAAAACCGCTAAAATTTCGCATACGTTTACGCGATTGATGATCAAATGTTGGGTATCCTAACAGCGTGTTCAGTAATTTTATGGTATTTGTTTTAGAATATTTCAAAGAATTTGCAACTAGCGGAAGGTCGCCTAATTTAAGGGCCCTTTTTAGGATGCAAAAAAAATAAAATAAGAAAACCGAAGTAAATAAAAAAAAAACCTGTTCTTTTTTTTTAAGTAAATATTGGGAATAAAAAATGGATTAAAACCAGAACATATATATTTTTAGAAACAATAAATAAATGTTGGGGAACAGAATATCTCTTTATTCATGGAAAGTAATTTAATATGGGGGAAAAAAATTCTTTATTTATACAAAAATGAACAATTAAATAATTGTGAAACGGGCATAAAACGGCAAGAAATTAGTTTGAATCGAAATTTAAACTACAAAGAAAAAAAAAATCTTTTTTATTATTATTATTATTATTATTATTATTATTATTATACTACTATCATGCAAAGAAAAAAAATGCATGCGCCTACCTCTGACATTAAAGGCAGTCCTGTGTAGTGCTGTTTAAATCATTTTATGAAGCAGGATGAAATAGATGATGATGAATCCATGACTTACATGTAGAATGCTCTTATTATTTGAAAAACAAATTCATACGTCAAAATGAATTACTTTTGAATACGTCGAGCATGAAGAAGGAAGCACTAATACTGATATACTCCAAGTCATCGGCATAAAGTTGGCATATCTAATAATATTACTTGCAACTCTGGTATAGCTTTTTAAAAAGAAACGGCAAATTACGTCTGTTGTTGAACAACGTCCAGTGTTCAGAGTTATAGTACAGTCTTCTCTTCAACGTCCGAATGAAGAGAAAAAAAAATTCTTGAATCGTAAAATTTTAATAAATAAAATAATCGTCCACAGAATTAAAAAAAAATGTTCACAGCCACTTTAAAACAAAAAGCATTTTCAAGAACAACATTTTCACGCTACTGTTTTTTGAAAACCAAAGTAGCGACTTTCGTGATGCTAGGGGTAAAACGGGATAGGTCGAGCCCCCAAAAATATAGGGAAACGGCTACAGACCAGTATAACATTACAACATTTATTAAATAAAGAAAAGGGACATTACAGAAACACTAACATATACATATTTTACGAGCGGAGAAGACCGTCTGTCTCTCACATAACAGCTCGACGTTGACTCAATAACTAAACATTGGTTTACATCCAAGCGGGAACGTCTTTCCCTCGACAACGATTAAACATCATCCGAATAAAACAGGTGCGCTTCTCGGTGCGTGCGCATACATTGAAAGGATGATACAAATAGCGACGTAGTAATATCGTCATAACTACATAGCAGTGACGTCACACAATGGAGATGATAGCCGGGAAATATAATTTCCCATATATATATATATATATATATATATATTATAATATATATATATATTATAACGTCAATAAAAGTTTTCTTGTTGTTTTAACCAAAAGGTTTTGTTGATGCAACGAATATTTGGTAAAATTAACAAAATTATTTTGTTTATTAAGCAAACGGTTTAGTTGATTTAGAACTCCGCTCGCTCATTGGCTGTTTACGGACAGATCTATGACGTAGCTTGTCAAAATTGAAAAATAGTCAAGTGTCATACATATCAAGATAGGGTGGCTGTTCTGTCACTTTTATGCATTTGTATGCAAAACAATTGAGTATAAATCTTACTGGGATGATTCGACATGATTTATTTAACAAAACAGTTTTAAGTGTACTTTTTTGATATCGGAATTATTGGCTAGTGCTCGGATATATTTGCTGCCGACTGTACATTACATTTTTCATTATTTGTTGCTTTTACACTAATGTTGATTTGAGTCATCTTTCAAGACCCATATATATATACATTTTAACTGGTTGGAATATCTGAAAACGGTATGTACTTTTCATTACAGGTTACATTTAAAAAAAAACATTAAGTGTGTCCACAATTATTAAGTAATTTTAGAGATTTTTTTTTAATTAATACCGATGCACATTCCGCTTGTTGGTGTTCAGCTAAATTATATATAAACAACGACAAGATATATTTTTATTGCAATTCTTCATGAATAATTTTTAGTATAGCTATGCATTTAATGTTAAATTTCTTCTCTAAAATTTTATAGGTCTAGCAATTATTTTAAATTAATCTTCGTCGTATCACCGACACATTTTCTGGTTCTACAGCTAACAGAGATCCAGCTGTGTATTTTTCATCCAAGACAATTTCCAACTCTACAAAGTTCTATAAACCATCATAATAGAAATTCATTTCTATATCTTAATTTTAGGTCTTAATAGCATTTTTCTTGGTTTATCTTCAATTTAAATGATTAAAGAATAATTGTAGAGTGGTTATTCATGTATTAGTGCATTTTATACAATCAAATTGATTATTGAAAATAATAAGTATCAAATAATTAATGGGTGAGAATTAATTATTTAATACTAAATTAATTAATTATAATAATTATAATATTATAATTTCTAAATTAATGAAATTATAAATAGTTTTTTACAGAATTTTTTAATTAAATTATATTAGTTTTGTAACTATTTCTTGGAAAAATTTTTATATGCTTAGCATCTTAAAAGGTAAAAATGCTTACACATTTCTGTAATTTTATTTTTGCTTGTTTGTTCAGTCGAATTTTTAAAACAGTATTTTTTTTTCTACTATTACCGTGAATCTTTATTGCAATTACCATTTCAAAGAGAGATTTGTACACGCTGTTTGGTTAAATTGTCAAAGCAGTGAATACTATAACGGAATTGTGCAAGCTTTGCTTTAATAAATCATTAATAAAGTCAATCGATGTAACAGAACACTTAACACTTCTGAACAATAAATGGTTAAATGGTGTTTTTAAGTGCTGTAATTAATTTTTTAATTGATGAGGGATAAGCCTAATTATAATAAACACCATGCAATAAAAAAAATAAACAAGCAAAAATGTTCAAAAATGAATAAAATTGTGTCCAAATTTGATATGTAATATACTCAAAATAACTCCGAAGCAAAAATATTTTAATTTAAAAATTCCGTGTACTTATTTTTTAGCATATCGACATGCTAGGAAATTGGCATCGACTATCGTGAATCCTAGTAGCCTAAACATAGATTATCATTTATGTATTTTCCCTCAAACGAGTATGAAAACGTCGAAAAATATAGTTCTGGAGATTTGAGAGAATAAATTTTGTGTTTGAACTCTTTCTTTTAAATTTGTAGAAATTCAATTAAAGAACTTCTTTTAATTCAGCATATTTATAATAAATTATGAAGTATACAGACATGAATTTGAAGATATGCAATATTTCATAAATGAGACAAGGATGTTCTCCTTTTTGAAACAAAATTATTCATTTCGAAATGAGCATAGACATTTACTCATTTTTGAGAACTTCATTTTCAATAGTATAAATAAATAAATAAATAAATAAAACAGTTCTTTTTTTTTTTTTTTTTTTTTTTTTTTTTTGTTAAATAAAATAATTACGCACGATACCCTACATATTTAAAGAAAGGATTTGATTAAAATTATAAAATGTGATTTCTTGAAGTAATTTTGTTGTTTTAAATCAAATTTTCGATAAAATTAGTTTGTTACGGTAACACAAAATATGTTGTTGACAAATTTACAAAATTTCAACAAAATTTCTGTGCATTTGCTTTTATTAACAATTTTTTTTTTTTTTTTACTTTAAAATAATTTATGTACATTTATTATGATAATATGTATATATATATATGAAAAACAAAATATTTTTATTGGAATTTCTAAATAAATCGTTAAAAGTAATTTGTTAATCTGAACAATTTCTATTGTGCCAAGCCAATTTTCGTTCCCTCAACAAGGCTTTTGCGGATGCCTTCGGACGGGGCGAGTCACAAGTATCTTACAATGTCAACAAGCACTTTGGAAGAAAAATAAATTTCTGATATCAAAACCGCAAAATATTTTTGTAAGTTCGATTTTCCCCACTGATGTTTTCTATATTATCATGTTTTATGTTCCCTTGAATACGATAGTCAGATTTTTAATGGCTGGTCTGTATGTATATCTGTTATCAGCATAACTTAAAAACAAACAGCAGTAGGAGATTGAAATTTTGTATTTTGAACTTGGTATGTAGTCACCACTTAAAAACTTGATCAAGGTTGGAAAGTTTCAAGGCAAATTAATTACAACGTTGAACTTCATATTTAAATAAATGTTGGCATTATAATTCAATGAAGGGTTGTGTCAAATAAAACTGTTCCTAAACCTATTTTAGATATTTTTAAATTAGATTGAACAATATTATTTACCTCATTGATCTAACGTCTTAATCTGCCTATTGCAATGCAGTGTAAGAGAATAAAGAGAATAAAAAAGAAATAAAAAGCAAGCAAACAAGTAAATGAACATGTTTTATTTTTAATTTAATTAAAGTCAACACTGCAACATTTTATTTTTTTATTTTTTTATTTATTTTATTTATTTATTTATTTATTTATTTATTTATTTATTTATTTATTTTATTTATTTATATTTAATTTTTTACATTTATATAAGTTTTTAAAAATACACACTTTAATTGTTAAAAAATTTTAGTTTTATTCCTTAAAAATTTAATTAATTTCTTCGAAAATGTAAAACATTAAAAATTCCTCAACGTGGGAATTCAAAATTTTATCGAGCATATTTTAGAAACGTTTCTTGCTAAAGTAATTTTTATTTAAAAAAAAAAAATAATATTTTTTATAATTAAATTTCAAAGCAAATTAACCTAAATGTCTTGAAGTTATTCTGCATTTTGGGATAAATATAAATTTTGTTTTCTTTTAATTTAATAACTGAAAATCTGTAATCGAAAAGCACGAATAACTAAAAAGAAATATTTTCGATAATAATAAAAAGTGTGTCGTTATTTAATTAAATTTTCATAAATAAATTTATTTTCTAAAACAATAAAGTAATTAAAATGTTTTAAAATATCTACATTTTATGTAGCGGAATGAAATTTTACTGTTAGCGGAACATTTTTTTTCTTTTAATTTTACTGTATTATTATTATTATTTATTTTTTTTTTTTCATGATCAGTTCAGATTGCATATAATAATACATGTTATATTTCTTTAAACAGAAAACAATTAGAACACTGAAAGTTTTAATTTAATTTAATTATTTTTTTTTACTTTTTTTTTTTTTTTTTTTTTTTTTTCTGTTACTGGTACTTTTGGTGTTATACGTTTTGTCAAATCTAGAAAAAAAAAAAACTTGATAAATTATCTTGAAAATGTAGGAGTGAAAAGACATGTTATGCCTCAATTAATTCAGCTATAGTTTTACCAAAAAAGAAAAAAAAGTGGAATCATCAACAAAAAGAAAAAAAAAATGTGTAGGATATCCATTGCAATAAATCATGTATGAAACGATTTACAGATGTAGTATGTAAATGACCTACTTCTTAAAATTATGCACATAATATGTTACCTACAGTATTTTTATATATTCATAATAGTTACCACATTATATTATTTATATTACCATGCTATTTATTTAACATGAGAATAGTGTGCTTCTTTATAGAAATATACAGATTTCTTAAAAGAAGAAAACCGACAAAATATACTGTAATCAGAATAAGAAAAAATTTCAATATTTAACGTAAATATAAATATTTTTACTAAATAATTGTTAATTTTGTACGCGCAAATGCTAACAAGGGGTTTTATGGTATTTTATTAGTCAAATGTATTGAGTTACATGTATAAAAATTTCAAGAAAATATCCTGAAAATATAGAGTTATCACTTTTATAACGAAAGAAATTTCACTTACTTAAATGACCGACAATTTGAGAGGAGCTATAGAAAAATGAAGAGGGGGCAAATTTACCAAAGAATATAGGGTCGCAAATCACGTTAAGCGGGTGAAAACTCAAAATAAAATCATGGAGATTTCGACATCACGCTAGAACAAGAAAAGTACAATACTAAATGTATAAAGATTTACTTTATTAATTATTATAAGAGTTATTAGAAGTGGCGCCCACTGACGTCATTGCAGAGTCTACAATGACGTAAAAGCGAGTCCCGTACGCTTTTGAAGATACCAGGTATGATTTTGATGTCTGCTGCAGCGACGGTGATCCACGCTATAAGGTTTTCCAGTGTATCCACAGGCGTTGCGTAAGCTAGTGGTTTAAGGTGACACTCCCCCACTCCTCCCCCCCCCCAAATGGGAAAAACGTCACATGGATTGAGATCAGGTAAACGTGCAAGGCATGCTATCGATCGCACACGTCCACACCATTTCCATGGTATCTCGAAATTTTCACCCTCTAAACATGATTCCTGAGCCCATGTTCTACTGCAAATTTTCGTCCTCTATCACACCTCTGAATATGTTGGTCGAATTTTGGAACACCCTGTATTATAACAGCATATTAATCAAAAATACATATGGATTAAATGCTTTTTTAATACTTTAAAACAGACTCTGTACAATTTTTCTATGTATTTCTGAAACAAAAGCAAGTCAAATGAAAGAATTTTAAACATGTATTTAAGAACCTTCAAAAATTCATCAGCATATTATATATATACTATCTATGAAAAAAAAATGAAAGTTAGTTTGAAGTTAAATTAAAAAAAAATAAATTAATGTAATATTGAGAATAAATTCAACTTTATATATATATATATATATATACAGTGGTGGCCAAAAGTGTGGACATTTTTTGAAAGTTTCATGTTTTTCATTTTTGTGTGCTTGTAGAATACATTAATTTTCACTTAAATACAAATGTTTATATATAAAATTGAAGGTAATTTAATGTAGAATTTAATAACAAAAACAGTATTACAATATTTGTATTCCAAAAAATTTTATGCAACTAATAGTAAGATCTATCTTAGATTTGCATATTTTTAAAGTGATACTTACACAATCAATACTTAGTAGGATAACCCTTATTTTTTAAGACTCACAACGTCTTTTCATCGAGTAAACGAGTGTTTGTAGTTCATCTTTCGTAATCACATGGTGCCAAGAATCAATTATAGATTCAATAAGTTGTCTTTTATTGGATGGACTTTTTTTCGTACAAGAATTTTCAAATGACGCCAGAAATTTTCAATTGGATTGAGATCAGGGCTGTTTCCTGGCCATGGTAATATATCTATGCCTTTATTTTGAAACCAAGCTTTGCATACTTTTGCTGTATGGCATGGAGCTGAATCCTGCTGAAAAATAAATGGTGCTTTGTTGAGGAAGAGATCCCTGATGGAAGGTATCAGTTTTGGTTCCAGGACAGTTCGATGTATTTTTTGGCATTCAGGATGCCATCAATCGGCCCACACCATCTGCAGACATACATGCCCAAATCATGACATTTGTTGGGTTTTTTTAGTTGTTTCAATGCAATCAGGATGAAGTGCTTCACCTACTCTATGTCTCACGTATTTTCTACCATCACTACCAAAGAGCGATATTTTACTCTCATCGCTCCAGATTACTTGCTTCCATTGATTTTCGGACTATTTAATGTATTCTTTTGCCCACTTAACTCGTTTTTCGCATTGCTTTTGATTTAAATATGGTTTTTTCCTTGGAATTCTAGCTTGTAGTCCAAATCCTGATAACCTTCTTTAGTAAAAGGCGAAAGATTAGCTCGATCACTGAAGGGAAACCAGAGCATGTGATAACCTTCTTATTGTTCTTAAACTTACTGAAGTACCCGCTGCATTCATTTCACATCTAATGGCATCTGATGGAATTTTTCTATCTTGAAGGCATAGCCATTTAATTTTTTCTATCGGCAGTAGCACTTGTGCATTTTTTTCGGCCTGATTTGGCCTTATTTTCCACTGATTTCGTTTTTTCATAACGTAAACAGAACTTTCGTACACCAGAACAAGTCACCGAACCACTAACTTGTCTTGCAATTTCAGCATAAGAGAGGCCATTTTCTCTCAATATGACAATTCGGCTTCTTTTTGTAGATGTCCAATCAGTTCTTCTTGTTGGTGACATTGTTTAATATTTGTTTAATTAAAAAAAAGGACTTAAAATATTCAAAAACAGCAATACTCTATTTAATTGTACTAGTATGTATCATTCCGCAAAATATTTCCACAACAATCACTCTTTTACCATCCAAATAACCTAAACTATAGTTACAGACATTTGATTGGTCCTCAGAACAGTGTTTGTGATTGGTCAGTACGCTTTTATTACAAAACACGTCATTATTCAAAATGATTTGTGTTTGTTTGTTCTACTGAAATAAGCATAACTTTTTTTGTAATTCAGATATTTTAATTCTGTTTTTGTTATTACATTTCACATTAAATTACCTTCAATTTGATATATAAACATTTGTATTTAAGTGAAAATTAATATATTCTACAAGCAAACAAAATTGAAAAGCATGAAACTTTCAAAAAATGTCCACACTTTTGGCCACCACTGTATATATTTAGTGTTATACTACTTCTCTAATATGGAAATCGTCTGCATTATCATAAAAGATAATTTTTTTAAGTAATAATTTAAATAAGTTATTTTTTTAAAAACAGAATTATTTTTTAATAACCGAATTAAATTCTATATAAATGTAGGCGCATTAATGAAACGGGGGGTTGAGGGGAGCGGTAGCCCCCCTCACACAGAACTAATTATCATATAAAACTCTTCCGAAGCCTAATTTGAATTATTTAACACAGGTTTACATAACAGTACTCGTTATCTTACCTCTTAATTTGCAATCTGTATTTATAGTATTAAATTTCAGGGTAAGAGAAAGTCGTATGAGTGACACACCAGATTATTTCTTTTAAAGTCTTTGTAAAATCCATCCTTAATTCTTATAAGTAGGTTCTAACAAAAAATATATTAAGTCTTTCCTTAATATCTGCAGATGTTTCATCATTTTGAAGATCATGAATTCATGAAAAATGACGCAGTTGTAGATTGAAAGAAATATTACTATGGAAAATAACAAAAATAATAATAAATATATGTTTTTCCAATTTAAAAAAAAATTGCTTTGCTTATTTAAAAATTTCAACATAGTTTTTTCTAGTTTTTACAATTCAAATAAAATTCAATTCAATTTGCACTTGTTTAAATTTGTTATTTTAAATAATGTATACTGTCTCACAAATAGTTTACGAATTAAATATTTTAGAAACAATAAAAAGCATATTTGGTCAAAGGGAAAAAATACTGACGAAAAAACTAATTATAGCACAAATATTTATTAATGGAAATTTAAGCAACATATTCATAATCTTAATTTCTTTCACTATATTCTGTGCATTGATTAAAAAAACAAGTATCGTTCATTAATTATGGAATGTTTATCGAAAATATTTTCAAGACCAGACTCGCAAAATTAACTAATGCGCTCAGAAAAAATAAATCATTTTAACATACTTATTTAATTGGAATAAATAACAATTTAAAAATTCTCGAAACCATAATATTTCATGCAAACAAATTAGTTTTTTAGATGTCAAAAACAGATGGTTTTTTATTTTATTTTATTTGAATAACCTGATAAAATGAAAGCTATTAAATTTTAAGAAGCTGCTTTTCCATGCCGTTTTTCAATGTAATCTTTATTTCAACTCCTTATGAGAGAAAACTTTAAAACATGGCTAATTATACATATTACTTTCTACTATGCAATGAATTTTGAATATTTAGTACATATAAAAGTTTTCGTTCAAAACTAGGAGAAATGATAATGTAGCAAAAATTTAAACTAAATTAGCTTTTTGTGGGGGGAAAAAAGCATATTTAAGAGATTTATTATAGTATTTTGATGCAAATTATTTAAGTTTGGATGGAAACATGCAAAATTTCTATTTATTTTTAAGATGTCTTCTATTATATCTAATGATGTTATTCTATTCTCTTTTTAATCAGAATATTTTTACTGTACTCTGAGCAATATAAAAGGTTAGAAAAATCAAATCTTAAAGAAATAAATGGATAAATAAATTTTTGTCTGAAATTGTTCAGTTTTTTTTTTTTTTTTTTTTTTTTTTTTGTCTTCCAGTTTTGTTCTTAACTACTGATATTTCTGATTTCTGCTATATAAAATTTTTTAGTGAATTTTATATTAGATATTATTACGTAAAACTAGGTTACTTCACCGTATCAAATTATTTTGAAAGTGAAATACCAAAAAGTAAACTTAGCTTATATGTGTTACATATGTAATAAAAATCTTATTTATCAGAAATCTTATTTACATTATTTATCAAGAACCACCTATTATAAACTTAATTAGCAACATAGATAGATATTCTTTAATATTTTGAGTCACGTGAACATATAGTACCGCTTTTCTTTTCTTTTCTTTTTTTTTTTTTTTTTTGAAGATTTAAAATTTCTAATTACTTAGTATATTAAAATACTCACACCCGTACTATAAATGCTAATTAATTCAGGGATACGATCCAAATTCCAATTAAAATTTTTCTTAGTTTAAAGGTATTGCAAAAATGTTATTTAAACTTGTTTTGAAAGATTATACATTACAACAATGTGGTTACAGTAGCATTCTTAAAAGTAAGTGAACTAATTTTGTAAATTATGAGGATGTAACAAACTAAGCTAGGAAAATGTCTGTTTCTCGTAGACAACTTAATATTCTAATGATAAATTGCAGTAGAAAAAGATGTTTAATATTTTTCTGTATTTTAAAAATTATAGGACAAATAATTACTTTGTTTGGAAAATTTAAGTAATTCTTTTAGACGCACAATGTTACTAATTACCCGGTTTGCTGTCTACTCCTAATACATATATTTCTAGATTGTGCTAATAATATATATAATATATATATTTTATATTTTACTTCTTTTTTTATCTAAATCTTAATAATATTTTACTGAGAATTGAACAAACACTTTTGACAGTTTGTAATTAAGTTTACACAGACTAAATTTTTAAAAATAAGTTAAAACTTTATTTCAGTCTATATTCCAATCTATTTTTCCCCTATTTCTCAGAATAATTAAAATTTTAATTAACTGTAGAAATATTAAATATAGTTATTACAGTACAATTATAATGAAATTTTTATTTTACTGTTTCAATATTGCAGCAATTTTAACTGTAAATTTTATTGAGAATTACATTAAAGTTTTTGAATGTACTGCATTCTTCTTAAATCGATATTTTCTTCGATTGTTGTCCTAAATTTTATAAAGATCAAATGTTTAATAATATACAGTCTTTTATCTGTGGCGGAAATATGTTATAATATAAAAGGAAAACTATCATCATCTAAAAAGGTAAACTATCTCCTTGTGAAATCTATATAAATAAAATCAGACTTTTTGTCCATAAATTACTCAGAATCGAAATATATTTTGCAAGATCTTCATATTTTAGACATCAGGGATGCCAAAAATGCCTTCAAGAAAAATTCTGCGTGTTTATGTGTGTCGTTATGTCTGTGTGTATTTAACGGTATTTTTGTTCTGGTATCACGTGAGATCAGCTTAACGAAATTCAATGACATTGGCAGAGACATAGGCCTGTGACCAACTTAAAATTATATCTATCGAACATTTCAAAATTTTGATAAAACTTAAAGATAAAAACAAAAAACGCTTGAGCTTCCTCAGTAATGCTTTGTCAGTAAAACTGTCACAAAACTGCATTAAATTGACATTTGTGTGACCGATGATTTTCATTTTAATCAAGAATTGTCTTAAAGACTATCAGTTATCCCGAGTAAATTTCAATGCAAACGTAGAGAGAAAAATACGCGGCACTCCCAGCTAAAGGAGGAAGTGAAACTGTCCAGTCATCATTTTATAAAACTCTCTTCTGCTCGATTTCAATCTCCGATGTATATGTAATATTGTCTTTCTGTGAATATGTAGCAGCAACTAAGCAGGGCGTTTGAAAACGCTCTTATATATTTTATATTACCCTTTTATTATAAAAGATCTGTATCTAATCCAGAGTATTAAAGTTGCATAAAAGAAAAAAAAAGATTCCCAAAATCAATCATCATAATATACACAAATAATAGTTTAATATGTTCACAAGTTTATTTTTCAGCCCGTTGGTGAATCAAGAATGTGGCTTTAAAATGGATTAAATAATTAATTGGACGCATGCTGTACCAGTGCTGTTTGTCTTATCCAGGTAAGTGAAATCTTACCTATTCATTGTCAATATTATTTAATATAAATATAATATAATACAAGCGCTCTATATTAAAAATTATATATATATAATTTTATAAGAGATACTAATGATTAAGAAAGCGCAATAATTTGCACTACCGAGGAGGATCTAATATCAAATATAGTTATTTAAAAAAGATTACGAGACCGATTCTCTTAATTAAAGAGGTCTCTTAAATAAAAGAGCGCAAAATAAAATTACAGCACTGGGACTTAAAAGGAAAGAAATTATAAAATATAATTAATATATGTGTTTGAAGAAATTCAATATTAAGCATATTATATATATATACAAATAGTATAAGTGTGTGTGAAATTATTATATACTGAAATCAACTGGTATGTGTTCATAACTAAACATAAAATTTTTATAACTGATAGACATTGATAAACACTCAGTAAATACTCTCTCTCCAAATATTATTTGAACTTTTCAAAGAATTAAATATACGTGATATATAAAAATATGTTTTGATAAAAATAAAAATAAAAATAATAAATAAACAAAATGGCAGCTTCCGCAAAAGAAATAACATTAGTTGAGAAATTGAACTCCAGTAATTATGATAACTGGAAATTCAAGATAGAGATGCTCCTCACGAAGGAGGATCTCTTCCAGGTTATTATAGAAGCGCCCCCAAACCCATTAACTGATGAATGGCGATCTAAAGATCGAAAGGCGCGTGCCATAATTAATTTAGCTATAGAAGATACACAAATAGTATATGTTAAGCATTTGTCCACAGCCAGGGAGACATGGGATGCACTTAAAAATATACATGAGAGGGCTAATCTGAGCAGCAAATTATTCTTACTCAGAAAATTATATTCCACCAAACTAACAGAAGGGGGAAATCTGATAGAACACATAACTAGTATTTATAAGTTAAGGGACAAATTGTTAGCTATAGGAGAAGAAATAAATGAACAGCACTTATCAGCGTTGATGTTGTGCTCGCTACCTCCTAGTTATGATACCCTGATAACGGCTATCGAAGCCAGAAATGACGATGAACTTACACCAGAGTACATTAAAAGCAAATTGTTCGATGAATATATTAAAAGGACAGAAAATCACCAAACAAAAGGTGAAAACGCGTATAAAACTCAAATTAAGCGTAAAACACCACCAAGTAAACATTGCAATTTTTGCGGAAAGAATTCACACACCCGTAACGAATGCTGGCATTTAAACGCCAGACCAAATCATAACCAAAGGAATTATAATAATTTTCATAACAGCGGTAACAATCCCAGCAAGTACAAAAACAAAAACAAAACACAACTCATAAGGGAAACTGAGAATAAATTAAAGAATCTTACATTTATCATTGATAAAACTGAGCATAACTCATGGATAGTCGACAGTGGGAGTAGCAGGCATATCTGCAACGACATAAACCAATTTACAAATCTGAAAGACAACGAAAAGGTTAGTGTTATGCTAGCGAACGGGCACTCCGTAGTCTCACAGGGTTGCGGCGACGTAAATCTTAAAGTAATTAACTCGGATAAGGAAATAAACAATGTTACTTTAAAAGAGGTTTTATACATACCCAATATAGCCACAAATCTAATATCGGTAAAGAAAGCAACAGAGAATGGTTGTGTTGCCATATTTAAAAATCATGAATGTAAAATCAAATTCGGGAATAAAACTTATATAGAGGCGAATTTGACAGATAATTTATATGAACTACAAACGAGCGAAAAATTTTCCGAAAGTGTAAATATTGTAGAAGCGTGCGAAAACAGGAATTGTACTAAATTGTGGCATGAAAGATTAGGGCATAAAAATCTACAACAAATAAAAGAACTCGTCGACAAAAATATGGCAACCGGAATAGAGCTAAATAAATGTAAACACAACACAGAATGCGAAATCTGTATCATTTCAAAATTGGAGGATGACACATATCCGAAAAAGGCAACTTTTAGGGCAGAAAAACCATTAGATCTAGTTGTTTCAGATGTTTGCGGACCCTTTCAAACTTCCACAATAGGAGGGAAAAATTATTTTTTAACGTTTATAGATGACTACAGTCGTTTCACATTTACATACTTATTGCGAAATAAAAGTGAGGTGTTTGATAAATTTAAACAATATTATGCGTTGACTTTAAACAAGTTCGGCAGGAAAATAAAAATATTGCGTACCGATAACGGCGGAGAGTATACAAGCAATGAATTTGAAAACTTTCTCGCGAATGAAGGAATCGAACACCAATTAACAGTACCGCATTGTTCTCCTCAAAATGGCGTGGCGGAGAGAAAAAATAGAACATTGGTTGAAATGACCAGATGTTTGTTAAGACAAAGCAGCTTGCCAAATAAATTTTGGGGTGAAGCCCTTATGACCGCTAATTATCTGCAGAATAGATTGCCAACGAGTGCATGCGATAAAACACCATATGAAAAATGGAATGGAAATAAACCAAATCTCTCGCATATAAAATCATTTGGTTGTAAGGCATATGTGTATACTCACAAAAACACAAGAGGGAAGCTAGACAACAGGGCAAAGGAAGGAATACTTGTTGGTTATGACCTTAGAAGTAAAGGTTATAGAGTATTTATAGATAATAATGTTAGGATATGTAGAACCGTAAAGTTCGTTGAAACAAAAACAAAGGATAATAATTTTGAGTCTATCGATAATGAACTGTTAGAGACAAACAATAATACAAATGAAGGGAATTCTAGCGAAACAAACGATCATAAAAATAACTTCCCGGTGATACTAAATGAAATAAATCAAAATTCGGACCAAACTGAGGATGTTAATCGTGACATAACAGATCGAACAATTCCGAGAAGGTCGGAAAGAGCTAACAAAGGTGTTCCACCTGACAGATTTGCTTTAATGACAAATACTATGAACGTAAACGAACCCAAAACCTTCAATGAAATATTGCAGATACAAAATTCCTTAGAAAGGGAAAATTGGCTAAAAGCAGCCAAAGATGAAATTGCTTCTTTAAACGAAAATAATACATGGGAATTGGTAGACCCTCCCCCTAACACACACATAGTAGGCTCAAAATGGGCATTCAAGGCGAAATATAATGATAAGGGTGAAATCCAAAAATATAAAGCCAGGCTTGTCGCCAAAGGCTTTAGCCAAAAGTATGGGGTAGATTATGACGAGACGTTCGCCCCGGTGGCGTCTCATACGACAATTAGATCTTTTCTTGTAATGGCCCTATATAAAAACTTAGAGTTAAACCACTTGGATGTAAAAACCGCGTTTTTACACGGTGAGCTCGAAGAAACAATTTACATGCAACAACCGGAGGGATTCATAAATCCCGGTGAAGAACATAAAGTTTGTAAATTACACAAAGCCATCTACGGGCTGAAACAGTCAGCCAGGGCTTGGAATTCAAAAATAAACGAAACATTAACAAAGTTGAATTTCACACAAAGTTCCACTGACAAATGCCTTTACAAAAGAAACACAAATAACAAAACCGTCTACATACTAGTGTATGTAGACGATATATTAATTGCTGGAACCAAACATGATATAAACAAAATAATAGAAGAACTTAGGCGTGAATATAGTATTACCAACCTTGGGAGCGTTACTAATTATCTGGGAATAAATATAACACGACCAGACAGCAATACTTTGCTAATAGATCAGTCAAACAAGATTAAACAATTAGTAAATAAATTTAATTTAGAAAATGCGAAACCCACTAATACTCCCATAGATACAAATTACTTAAAGGATTATAACAATGAAAATTATTTAACTGACAATACTGATTATAGAAAGGCAGTAGGGGCACTTCTATATATAGCCACTGTCAGCAGACCTGATATCAGTGCTGCCGTCAACCTTTTATCTCGTCACAACGAAAGACCTAGAGTGTGTGACTGGGAAAGTACCAAGAAAGTCATCAAGTACCTAAAAACTACAATTAATTTAAAATTAAAATATGACAACGAGAATCCTGCTATACTAACCGCATATGCGGACGCAGACTATGCGAATGACCCCCAGGACAGAAAGTCCATTACAGGAAACGTATTCTTTATTGGGAATAATCCCATCTATTGGTACTCAAAAAAACAAAAATGCGTCAGCCAATCCACCGCAGAAGCGGAATATATAGCAGCAGGATGCGCTGCTCAGGAAAGCATGTGGATCATTAGACTTTTAAACGACTTAGATCTAAATCAAATAAAACCAATCACAATTTATGAAGATAACCAATCAGCGATTAAATTAATTGAGTCTGACAAATATCAAGCGCGGACTAAACACGTGGATGTTAAATTTCATTTAATCAAACATTTGTATGAAGAAGGAACCATCAGATTACAATATATCCCCAGCAACGAAATGATTGCCGACATCTTTACTAAACCCCTACCAGGGCCGGCTTTTAAATTTTTAAGAAACAAACTAAATTTAGGAGAACATTGAAAATACCGGTCAAGTAGGGGTGTCACAAAACTGCATTAAATTGACATTTGTGTGACCGATGATTTTCATTTTAATCAAGAATTGTCTTAAAGACTATCAGTTATCCCGAGTAAATTTCAATGCAAACGTAGAGAGAAAAATACGCGGCACTCCCAGCTAAAGGAGGAAGTGAAACTGTCCAGTCATCATTTTATAAAACTCTCTTCTGCTCGATTTCAATCTCCGATGTATATGTAATATTGTCTTTCTGTGAATATGTAGCAGCAACTAAGCAGGGCGTTTGAAAACGCTCTTATATATTTTATATTACCCTTTTATTATAAAAGATCTGTATCTAATCCAGAGTATTAAAGTTGCATAAAAGAAAAAAAAAAGATTCCCAAAATCAATCATCATAATATACACAAATAATAGTTTAATATGTTCACAAGTTTATTTTTCAGCCCGTTGGTGAATCAAGAATGTGGCTTTAAAATGGATTAAATAATTAATTGGACGCATGCTGTACCAGTGCTGTTTGTCTTATCCAGGTAAGTGAAATCTTACCTATTCATTGTCAATATTATTTAATATAAATATAATATAATACAAGCGCTCTATATTAAAAATTATATATATATAATTTTATAAGAGATACTAATGATTAAGAAAGCGCAATAATTTGCACTACCGAGGAGGATCTAATATCAAATATAGTTATTTAAAAAAAAAACATCTTAAATGGAAAACATTTTGCGATATCTTTATGTTTCAGGTATCAAGGAAGCCAAAAATAAATTTAGAATATTTTCTGTGGGGGTATGTAAAACCTTTTTGTTTACGACTGGATATCATGTGAAAAACTGGACTTAATTCAATAACATATGGCAGAGGTTAAAGCCTATACCCAACTTAAAATTATATCGGTCGAACATTTCAAAATCTTAATTAAATTTTGAGATATCGACAAAAGCTCTTAAACATGCGCAATAAGGTTGTTCTCAGTAAAACGCGTAAAATGGAAAAGAATGTGCAATGTCTTTGCATTAAAGACATAAAAAAAAGTCAAACACGTCTTCAGATTTTTTTTTTTTTTTTTTTTTTTTTGTCCAAATACCGCGTGAAAATCACACAACGGAAGTGAATGACACGGTACGGGTTTACGTCTTCTTTCAGGCTGATTCGTGAAATATTCGATATAGAGCTTCGATAATAAATATATCAATAATAAGGATTTTCTCGACAAGCTCGCCAGAAATGTCGCCAAGGTGTGATAATTACTGCCATATTTGCCGTCAAGGTTTTTTACGTCTTGGGGAAGCTTTTAAACGTCTTGTTAAAGGGATATGACCTATTTCAATACCGTACCAACGCAAAAAAGCGAAAAGTTCTCATTTTATAACCTGACTAAGCCTCTTTAAATAACGTTACATAAAAAAGACTATTATTTACAAGTTCTTACACTATATGGTTAGTTATTAATATTATTATTATTATTAATTAGTACTTATATATATGTAAAAACAACAATCTATATGAATAAAATCAGATTTTTGTCTGAAAATTGCTCAGAATCCAATGTTTTTGCAATATCTACACGTTTCAGAGACCAAGGAAGCCAAATATGGCTTCAGAATATTTTTTGTATGCGTGTGTGTTTTTGTCTGAATTCTGTAATTGTATACTTGTCTAGGTACTACGTGAAATCAGCTGGACCGAGTTCAACCACACTTGGCAGAGGTTTAGACCTGCACCCAACATAAAATTATCGTCTGTCGAACATTTCAAAACCTTCATTAGATCTAGAGATATAGACAAAAAGTGCTTGTGCATGCTCAATCAGGATTTTGTCAGTAAAACGCGTGGAATGGAAAACATTTTGTGATATCTTCACATTACAAACATTTCGGAAGCCAAAAATGAATTCCGAATATTTTTTGTGTGTGCGTAGGAATAAGGTAATTTCTTTAGAATGTTTTTTTTTTTTTTTTTTGTACGGGTATCACATGAAAATGGCTATGCGGAATGACACATGGCAGATATTTAGGTCTGTATCCAACTTAAATTTATATTTATCGAATATTTCAAAATTTTAATTAAATTTAGAGATACTGGGTTAAAAAAGGGGGGGGGGAAGCTGTATGTCTAGAACCCTTTTTATTCAATGACACTTGGCAGAGATTAAGACCTGTACCTCAGTGGCGAGGCTTGGTTCAGAAAACTCCTGGAAGCACTGAAGAAACTCGCTTCCAAATGCAGAAAAATACTTTTTTTTTTTTTTTTTTTTTTTTTTTTTTTTTTAACGACGTGAGCTTAGGTAAAAGTGCGCAAGCGTTGCTAGACCAGAAACCGAAAATATTATCTCATTTTTTTTTCTCTATAAAGTAATCAAACTATTTTTTTTTTTTTTTAAATCTTAATTAAGTTAAGCGCCGCTTCTGTCTCTCCCAAGGACGCTTCGCTTTTGCTGTAGCCAACATAAAATTATATTTATGAACCATTTCAAAATAGCAATTAGATTTAGATATATAAACAGAAGGTATTTGCGTATGTGTAATTTGACTTTTGTTAGTAAAATGCGCAAAATATAATGAAAATATATTGTCATATCTTTACGTTTCAGACATCAAGAAAGCTGAAATATTTTCAGAAAGTATTCTGCGTGTAGGGTGGAGACGTGTCTGTGTCTTTTTTATATTTTTTAGTCGGAAATCATGCAAAAGTGGTAAGACGGAGTAGAATAGAAATTGTCATGTACCCAACCTAAAATAATATGTATCGACCATTTTAAAATTTTTACGTAGTTTAAAATAACGAACGATAAAATTTTGCGCGTGCGCAATTAGAATTTTGTAAGTAAATCGTACAGAATGTTAAAATTTTGCACTATTTGGGAAGCCAAAAATGTTTTCAGAATATAAAAACAAAATTACTTTCTTCGTTATTTTTAAAAACCTTCAAATGTGTTTTCGTAATTATTAATTTTAATTTATTTAACTTTTTATTTATTTATTTATTTTACAATTTTAATTAATTTCGTTGTTTTGTTTCTCTGGGTCAAATCTTGCAGTCAATTTTTAAACTAATTCCACTAAACCGATTTTTCTCAAAGTTTTCATTCGAGTTCTTAGTCGATGACAGTATAATCTGCAATAATTTATAATGATCTATCTCACCAGAAGTAGGTTTTAGGGTTAAAAGTCTATCTGCCAGTGAAAAAACTTGCCATTCAATTTTTATTCCTTCTGTCGAATATATTTTACTCAAATATTTCACGCACGACAATGATAATACGTTACGCCAATACTTTTAAGAATCTGTCCGACCATGCTCAAAAAAGTGCCTGTCTATTTTGCGATTATTCATATAATACTTGATTTGTTTACAGGTTTATTTTACCTACCATTAGCTGTTTAATAAAACTCAATGTTTTCAGTAAAATTTTCTTTTGCAGTTGATTCGAAGTTTATATTTTAGTTTTTAATAATTTTTTGCTATTTTATTTTATTTTTATTTTTATTTATTTCTTCATCAGGGAGGCCCTTCCGTGTAGAGGTTACAGAGAAGTTTCTGAAAGGATAGTAGCAATTAGCTAATAGCTATCCATAGCCCCCAACTTCTCACCAAACAGAAAACCACCTTTAATAGAATAGAAATCTAACAAATCTGAAATAGAAGAAATCGAAAGTGGAAAACACTGAAACATCCGGTTAAAAATCTATTCTATTCTTCTTCTTCTCTCTTCTATTTCAGATCTGTTAGATTTCTATTCTGTTAAAGGTGGTTTTCTGTTTGGTGAGAAGTTGGGTGCTATAGATAGTTATTAGCTAATTGCTACTATCCTTTCAGAAACTTCTCTTTAACCCCTACACGGATAATAATGTTTTTGTCATAATTAAGTTTTTATTGAACTAGCGTATTGAACACTATACGAGAACTTTACTTAAATTTTCGTCTAAAATAAAACAATTTCAGACCTTTACTTAATAATATTAATTCAAGATTATTATTCATTGAAATGAAGAATTACCTTTATTTCTCTCAATTCTACATCTATCATAAATTTGAGTTTTTATAAAAATTATTTTTTTTCTTTTAATGTACACAAACTAATTTATTCACACAAAATCGAAAGAAAACTTTTTTTTTTTCTTTTTACAAATGTTCATCGAACACTATACATTTTTAAAAAAAATAATAAATAAGTAATCTAACTTATGTTTCTCATCTTAAATGCAATAACATTTTTAAAAATTAGTTTCGTAAAATATTTCATTAGTTTCAAAAGCTAGCGTTAATTTATAAAAGATCAGTTTTGGCGGAGAATACTATTTTTTACATCAAATAAGCGACGTGCTTTTTTTTTTTTTTTTTTTTTAATAAAGGATGAAAAAAAAAAATCTGCCGTTTAAAAAAACAGCATTTATAATATGAAATTTTGTTTATAAATTTTCTCATTTATAATTAAACGTTCACGTGTTTTCCAAGGCTAAATTTATGGACCATCTAATAAAAGTATTTCAGAAAGCTATTAATTATATAAAATAAAAAATTTTAAGTTAAACACGTGTTTTTTTTCTCTTTTCAATATCTGGATAGCAAATTCTAATTAAACATATTAAATAGAAAAGCGGAAAAGCTCTTTCCCTGGTGACAACCTGCGTATAAAATTTTAAACTAGAAATTTGTCTAATAAACGGTAAGCATCTGCGAAGGGGGGGGGGGGGAGGAGGAATAATTTTTTCTTTATGTGTTGCAACTAAAATTACTTTATTTTAATCTTTTGACATTAAATAGAGAAGAAATATGTAAACAGCAAAATTTCTAAACGTTAGTTTTTTTTTTTCTATTTTTTAATTAAATAATAATATAAAAAAGTAGATTAGATTTCTTATATTCAAGCTGTGAGTATGGTAAATGCACCAGTGATTGACACTTTTAGAGCAATATCTGATGTTTTTAACGTTCTAGTCATCAGAAAATATTTTTAGAAATCTTATGTTAATACATATGGCATGAAAGACAATCAGAATCAAATATATGTTAAAATATATACATTTCATAACAATTATTTTTTTTATGAATTTTTATTTGACACCCACTCAATGTTCCAGTAATTGACACTGCCAGTTTCTCCTTTTATCAGTAATTGGCACACTACGTTCCAGTGTTTGACACTGCTAGTTATTCATTTTACCAGTTATTAGCACCCTATGCTCCAGTGTTTGACTTGAAATGTTAAGATTCTTATATGTAAAATATATGATTTTATTATTTTTCTTATTTATTAATTATTTCGGTATAGATGTCAATTACTGGAGCATGTCAATCACTGGAGAACCTACCCTACTTGAGAATAGTTAATTTCATTTAGAGGAAAAAGCCCATATAATTTTTATATACAGAAGAATAATGATTTAAGAATAAATAATTAAAGGAAGATTTTTATTTATCTATAAAAATTATTTTTAATTAACTTACAGAGAGAAATGTCGATAAAAGGAGGCAATCGGAATTTAAGGAAACCCCATTCATAGCCGCGTGCTTTATTATCAGCAGTCACATTTTGCACTTAGTTGTTGGTTTGTGTGTGGCTTAAGGTCGATTGACTACACTAGGATCCTAGGCTTATAGGAAGAATACTTTCCATGGGGTGTCTTTATAAGAAGTCCTAGTTTGTATTTACGGGAGTTTCGCAGAAAACCACGGAAAACTCTGAACGGCTAGGTCAATGGGAGCGACTTGGGATCGATCTTTCCATTTACCAACTTTAAGCTCAGAGCCACTCTGGACTCTGATGGGGCTTTGCACTTAGTGATTTCGATCAAAAAATTATAATTCCTGAAACAAATGGAATGAAAAAGTAAAAAGCTGTTTTTTTTTTTTAATGGGGTTTATAATTGCAAGTTGTTTTGTGCGACCTATTATTAATACTATTATTATTATTATCATTTTAAAGTAGCAGGGGGAGAAGAGGGGGTAAACATAAACAGAAAGATATAAATTTAAATTTAGGGTGGTTTAATAAATTAAAATAAAAAAGGTGTATTTTTGATAATTACATTAAATTTTGTAAATTGACAAGTAAGCCGTAGGGTGAATTTGCCACGTTTGCCGTATTTGCCGCCATTTGAGATCATCTGAAACACTTTTTTCAATAGGTTAAATGCCACCATGATTTAGAGATTCAGTTTTTAAAGCTGTATATAGTTTTTTTTTGTTGGAATACAAAGAAGACTTTAACATTAATTACTATCTTGGCTAAAGAGTAGAAGGGTTGAACAATAGTACTTCTTCATATTTAATGCGCCATTCCTAAGCACGTGCTTCATAATCGCAAGTCAAATATTACATTCAGTGAGTATATAAAAATTTTACTTAATTTATGGGGTCGCCTTATTCATTAAATAACTTTAGTGTTGTTTTTGTTCATATCTCTACACCGAGATTTCGCGTTAACCAAAGTATATTTAGTTTATTCTGTATTCAATGAAGAAAGTCTTGGATTCGTAAAAATTTTCGTCTTCCAGTTTTTGATGGATTTACTCGTTTTACGTTCCTGGGACTAACGGACGAAAAAACGTCATAGCTATAAAAATGTATTGAAATAAAGAAAAAAACATGTTTATCGTGGGTTTGGAAGGATGAAAAAAAATAATAATAATGGAAAAGACATGATTTAGCAGAAATAATATGACATCACACTAGCAACATTTTATTGAAAAAAAAATTATCTGTGATTTGAAACAAATAAAATAAACTTAAAAGATAATTTAAAAAATAGATGTAATGCTACGCAAGGATCGCCACTTGGTGATTTGCTTTCTCGGTCCCCGTTAAAACCGCGAAATATGGACAAAATATTAAGCTAAATTAGCAGAAATAATCTAAAATTATTGTAATCAATAATAATAATAATTGGAAATATTAAACACTAGGCGGCCGAAGGCCGACTATTTTAATATATTTGTAAAAGTATATTTGTGATCCGCTCACCCGTTTTAGCTGCAAGGCGTTATTATAAGGAAGTTTAACTATAAACACCTCTGATATCATATCTGGCTTATTAATTTACGTTTATTTTAACAAATTTCCGAAATGAGTTCGCTTCAATCCTAGTCATTTTTAACTTAAGAATATAGTACATTTGTATAAGCCTAAGTTTTTAATTAACTCCATTCACCCTAAAGAAATGTCAGTCGGATTTTTAAATGAAATTTTGTTTAACTATTATCAATTTCACTTGAAAGAAATATTCCCAGAAGCGTCTTATTATTTTCCATTTTTCTTTCCATGACATATTTCATTAAATTCTTTCAACAGATGTGTTTCCAAAGTCAACCATCTTATTATTTGGGTTATTTATAATGGCTGTCATTTTATCCAGTCTTTAAATATTTAGACATGAAAGAGAAGCAAAATATGATGTAATCCCTTTCAAAAAGCTATTTTTAAACTTAAATGCAGTCTAATCTAAAATGACATTATGTAAAAGTAATTCTAAAAGCAAATATTTTGTTTTTATAAAATATACCCTGTGAAGTTTTTATTAGTTTTAAAATGAAATTCAGTGTCTAGACAGTAATCTTTGAAATGTCTTATGTTACAGAGTCATTCTGAAAGTAAAACTGCAATAGGAAGATCCGTTTAAATATTATTCTTTTTGAAATAATGTGTTTCGTAAAACTTGTTATTTCTTTTTTCTATTTCAAATATTTGATCGTACAAAATTTAAAAAATACTGATATTAATACTAATATTAATACTAAAAATATAAATTTTAAATTACCATTAGCATAATGAAGAGGTAAATAGTTTTGTTTACATTTTTAATTAAATAAGCCATTTTTAAGTTCTTCAATTATTCAAACTACCTAAAAACGCTATCATATAGTTATTTAGTATAAAAAATTTCAATCTATGTTAAACCGACTATTTTTAATAATGACACGCACTTCACATGCAGAATATTATTGTAAAACTGGAAACAGCTCGGTTTTGAGATTATTTCCTGATGAACTGTGTTTATTATTATTATTATTATTACTATTATTATTATTATTATTATTATGTAAATATAAAACTGTAAATGCAAATTTTTGGGAATTTCATTTAAAAAAAATCTTTCGTAATAAGGGGCAAAAACCCGAAACTTTGAGAAATTCTTTTATTATGATTTTGAATGATTAAAACGGAATCTTAACATGAGCTTAATGAATTTCGATAAACAGCATTCTGTTTTGTTCAACTGTGTAAATTAATTTTCTTAATGCTTATTGTATATTTTGTGAATATTTTTCATAAGTATTTAACATTTAAATTTTGAATTAGAAATCAGATTTATAATCGAATACTACCACGGGAAAAGAGAACTTATTCTGAAATTACAGAATGCATTATTTAAAAACTTGAAGAAAATGAATTACCAAAATTTCGGAAAGAAAAGAAATCTCAATTCGTTTTTTCTCTCATATACCGATATTACACGAAACATTTTACTTAGATCAAACAAATAGTTCATATAAAAAATATACAAAAGAATTCACATGCAATGCGATCTATAGGTTGAATTCTCGTTGCCAAGTCTTAATCCCTATACTCAACATAAAATTAGTAAAAATTAGCATACACTTATTTACATTCACAAAAGCATGTTTTCTATACAATGTGGTACAAAAAACATTCATCTTTGTTTGAATATACCTCCCTTCAAATAAATCGAATATATTAGGGACCCTATTTGGCAATTGCATTTGAGGTTGTGCCATTATTTACTTTTTCATTGTGAGAAACTTAAGTACAGTATGTTGGGTAATATATGTTAAGAAGATGTCTCTTTTGTGGCCTTAAGTAACTCTAGAATCGTCAGTGACAAACGAGGCATTAAATTACTCGTAGAACAAAGTTTTTTATTATTATTATTTAATTAGAAGTTAATTAATCAATCATATAAAAAGAACCACTACATATTGTTAAAATCAATAATGTATAATATATACAGTGCGTTGCATGAATATAAACGCACCTTTTTCAATAACCAGAAATAGAATTTTTAAAATTTTAAAAGAAAGAATGCGACTTACAGTTATTGCATATGACTAACAACTGAATAAGGTACTTTGGGCAAGTATGTTTAGGCTCATGCAAGCTTACGTAATGAATGTTTAAGCATTTTCTTATTTTTCGCTGTTTTTCGTTTGTTGCACGAAATTAAACGCACTCTGTGTTTTGCGTTTAAAATTTAACAGAGCCGCCGGAATTAAATTAAAACACAAATAGTTGCGTTGCTAAAATTCTCTAAAATCAGTTTTAATGTTTGAGTGCAAAATTTACGGAGTTTGTACAGGATGGCAAGAGGAAAAACTTTGACAGAAGACGAGATGATAAAAATCGACTTTATGCGTGGTAAAGGCTTTAGCAATCGCGAAATAGGGCGCTGAATCGGAAGAAGTGAGAGTGTTATGAGAAATTATATAAAGAAAGGAGCAAATTATGGGAAAAAAGCGTATAAGAAGCGAACAGGAAAGCTCACCAGTTACGACAAATGTCGAATATGCAACACTGCAAAGAATAAGAATATTTTCTGTGCGAAGATAAAGGCTCAATACAAGCTGTGTGTTCATCGGACAACCATATGGAGAACTCTCAAAGCTGCAACATTCATTAAATTTAAGAAAATGAAGGCGTAACCACCCCTCACTCAAAGGCACAAGGAAATGCGGTTGGAAAGGGCAAGAAAATGGATTCTAGATCGACTTAATTGGGCAAAAGTCATCTTCTTAGATGAAAAAAATTTTAATCTCGATGGCTATTACGGATTCATAGCTACTGGCACTATATGATAACCGAAGGAATGTACTGTTCAAAACGTCAATCTGGAGGTCGGTCTGTCATGGTGTGGGCAGCCATAGGTTTTAAAGGGACTTTCGAATTAGAGTTCGTGGAGAACAGTATGAACTCTGTAGATTATGTCCAGATGCTCACAAGGAACATCGCCGTCAAGCAGTCAAAAAATCTGGAAGAAATTATATTTTTCAGCAAGATTGTGCATCTGTACCTACAGTACATATCGTGAAAAAATGGTTCCGTGACAATAAAATTAAAGTTCTGGATTGGCCCTCAAAAAGCCGCGATTTAAATATAATGGACAACGTATGGGGTAATCTGGTTCGCCGTGTTTACGCAAACGGAAGGCAGTTTAACACGAAATATGAACTAAAATCGGCAATTCTGTTAGCTTGGAAGACAATCAGCTTGGATGACCTCATGCCACTATATCAGTCAATGACAAGGCGTTTACTGTCTCTTCTAGAAGCCCATGGTGGCTTTACAAAGTATTAGATACAGTATTTGTTACTCAGTTATTTATTTTTTACATGTGCGTTTAAATTCATGCAACATGTATATTTGTCTTAAATTTAATAAAATTATTTTCTAAAAAATCATATTGTTTATTCATTGTTTTGACTCGTAATTTCATTTCTTGAATAATACACATACAGTTCGCATCAAGTGTCACCTATTCATATTTTTTTATTTCTCTTCTATACCATTCTAATTCTTAAAGCTAAGGTGCGTTTATATTCATGCAACGCACTGTATATATATATATATATATATATGTGTATATATATATATATATATAAGTTTAATATTGACACAACTAGAGTGCGGGAAAGAGGAAATTACAAGGGAATCAAAGAGTATGTCCGTTTAGGACCGAATCAACATATTAAGTGCTGTACTCATTTGGATGTACTCACAAAAAAATTCAACAAAAATGTATCCAAATCTATGCCAATATCAGCATCAGTCTTTATGAAATAATAAATACGTTTCTATTTTTTATCTTAAAAATCTTATTGGAGAACAAGATGTCAATTTGTTCGTTAATTTTCTTCGTGAGAACTCAAGTCAACTCTGCAACGTATAAAATTCTTGACTACACAAATATGGCATTTAATAATAGCTGTTTAAAATTTACATTTCTGTTCCACAAGATTACAGGAAATAGTCTATTGTTTGAGTTAAAAAATAACATGATTAGATCGCAAAATTCCGTCAGACTAACATACAAGTAAAGCAGACACAAGGTATTCAACAATTTGTACCAACGAGAAATATTGTTTAGTCTTAGATTAAAAAGCATTGGTAATTACCTTGTTAGAACAATTGAAATTTATCATTCACATCTGCCTGTCAAGAAACGGTGACTAAACTGATCTGACTTCTTTAATATAAGAATCTTTTAATCTTTCAAAATGCAACATTACATGTGGCAGTTCACAGACGATGTATGTGAACTGCACTTTTTACTTGCGATCATTAATGCATAAAAATTAACTTTTTTCACTTGCTTCCAGAAAGAAAACCGCAGTAACAAAATGAAAAGATATAAAACTACTTTTTATATTTATTTATTTACTTTATTTTTTAATTTTTAATTTTTTTTTTTTTTTTTTTTTTTAATTTTTTTTTTTTTTTTTTTTTTTTTTTTTTTACCAAAAGAAGTTAATTATAGTTCTTTTAAGAAAATGGTTTGAAAAACTGATAAAATGAATAATTTAATTTTTTAATGAAATTTAATATAATAGGAAATGATATTGTTTTTCCATATTACATATTTCTCCCCTTTGACTGAAAAAAAATATTATATATTCACAGTATGACTTTCAAGTAAGTGTTTTCTAAATACAGACTTTCAGTGGGTTTTTGCAATTGGAAAACAAGTCATGTTATTGAAACTGTTAAAAAGAACGTATGGTGATACAAGAATATTCAAATGCACAATTTTGATCAAAATGCATAATATATGAGTTAGTAACTACTTGAACATTTTAGAGAAATTGGTTGTGATAACACATTTTTTATATTATGTTATTACATGTTTGAAATCATAATTTCTTATAATTTGTAATGGTAATAAATGTATTGTATGTAAAAACTCATAGCAACATCCCTTTTTATCGTTCAAAGGGGAGAAAGTGCTTATACAATTTATAAACAGGCTTAATTAATAATTTTCGGTTTATTTTGGGTGTTCCACGGAAACCCAAAATAAGCCGAAAATTATATTTTATTATATGGTATTTGAAGGAAGTTCTTTAGTAAATTTTAATACATACTCAGCAACTTCTTAATTCATTCCATAAAATTGTTATTATCCGCCTTTATAATGTGGTATATATATATATATATATATATATATATATATATATATATATGTATACCACATTTTAATACCACATTTTTATACCACAAAGTAATTTTCTGTTGATTTAATCTTAATTACATGTTAAAGAAAAACCTCTCTAAGAAAAAAGCAGTGTGAAAAAAAGGATGGTCCAAAACATTTTACGGAATCAATTAAAAGTTGGTTAATATATATGTCCAGAAAAAATATCAATGCAATAGATTTTACCTGGACAGTAATTTTTAAATAAGAATGCAGGACTATAATAGAAATTTTTCTACTTAAATGTAAGGTCAGAAACACTGCATTTTTTAATAATGTGCATAGTTTTAAATAATGTGCATCTACAAAAGTTCTATATTATTTACATACCTTAATTAAGCATGCTATAAAAAATATTTTCAGTAGAAATCAATCTTCTAAAAATAGGCGCACATATACTTTTTGACAGGGAAAAATACTATCGTTATGAAAAGAATTATAAAACTTTATTGATTGTTTTCAACGTGTAAAGCTTTATTTTTATTTATTTATTTATTTGTTTTTATTTTTATTTTTATTTTATTTTATTTATTTATTTAAATTTTCTTTTATTTTATTTTTGTGGAATTTCTATACGAGATTTTATAATAACGATTTGCATAAAGCTAATTAAAAAAAATAATCGTATTTAATAATACAAAGAATTGTTTGATGGATAGCTTAAACAACATTTAAAATACGATTTTTCTATTTTTATTTATTTTTTTTTTTTTTTTTATTAACAAAGCAAATGTCGTTATTATTTTTTTCATCCGTCTCTTATAGATCACATGAAATTATCTCAACTTTCAATTAGAGCAATTTATATCTTTATGCAGGTAAAAGTTTAAAAAAAAAAGTGTAATAATATAAGTCAATATGTATTAAAACAGATTGGTGTTTTTCCATTCTAAACTTCAATTTTTAAATTCATAAATCAAATCCAGAAAAATAATTTTTTTATAAAGAACACCTTTACTCATGAGATAATATTACAAAATTGATTTATCTTCCTGGAAATTATATCATAACCGTAAAATTGATTATAACAACCAAAGTGATTCTTATCCAAGTTAATAAAGATAATGGTTATGTCTTGATGATGTTAACTTAGATCATTTAATATTTTTTTATGAATCATGGAATATATATTAAATATTACATTTTTGAGAAAATGGCGCAATATTAAAATGTATTAAAAGAACATCTATGAATTTAGGAATGTTATTTGAAATCTCTACCATACAAATAATTCTAATATTACGCTTTATTTATTTGTACATAAAGAATTTAACTAGTTGTAAATGCTTTATGTATTAATCATTTTCCCATACATTCCCCTATTACATGTGAAACCTTCATTAATATAATTCTATAACTGATCAAGAATATTCATAAACTTTAGATTCCGTTATTATTCAAAATTTAGTACATTTTATTTTTATAATGCACCAATGCCTTCTTTATGCATGTTAATTTTTACATTATTGAATATTATTTACTTAACTTTTTATCAGAGTAAATAACACTCATATACACTTTGAAATATAACATTATATCTCAGTAGCTTCAAAGATAAATTGATACTTTTATTTCCTAAAGTTCAATTTTAAAATTTAATTATCAACTTTTTAAGAATTTTTCATAGGAAGAACATTTAGTCTTAAGTTAATGTTACCAAATTGTTACCAAAGATGTTCTTGGAAATTACATCATGCCCATAAAATTGATTATGATAACCAAGTGAATGAAAATAATGATTATGTGTTAGTGATATTAATCTACGTAAAATCCTATAACATTTCTTATGAATCATGGAATATGAAATGTTTCATTTCTGAGAAAAGGACATAAAATGAAAAATTATTAAAAGCACATCTAGGAAACGATTTTAAGAATTTAATTTCAAATCTCCGTTACACTATTAAAATTTTCAACAGAAAGACTTACTGGAAATCATTTATCTCAAGTCTTGTGTAAAACAACACCAAAAAGTAAATGAAGATATTAAAAATTATATTTCATATAAACATTTTAATGGCTAATATTATTTTAAATATATATTGGTGGGAGTATATTAAAGATTTATAATAGTTTTTCTAAAGACGACATAATTAGTTTTAATTTTTATTGAGAAATAAAACAATAAATATATAGAATAAAGATCGACAATTTCTATTATTTATTTTTAAGTGAGAAGTATTGTAATTTCACTGAGACCCTGGATACATATTTCAGTAAATTTACAGAATTGTTTTACAGTACATACAATTAATTTCAATAATACACTTTTATTTATCTATTTATCTATTTATAAATTCAAGAATTGATTAAAGGCCTTGTGTATTTCATTTTACCACACATTCCTCCTTATTGAAAGTGAAACATTCATAAATCTTAGTCCTTAAATGAGTATGATTAAATGTATAGATTAAATCATAATTTCGAATTTAAGGTATTCTTTTTTAATAATGCACTATTGTATTCTTTAATTATTTCCTCTTATATATTCCTTTATATAATTTATCGTAACTGTGAATCAGAGTAAATATTCACTATGAAGTTTTTGTACCTAATGTTATAATTTGCTATCCATTAAGACAGACTGAAATTTTAAAAGTTGGCTCACCAGCGGCCTAGTGATTCTGCGCTCAGAATTGGTAGATGTGAGGTGCCAGGTTCAATTCCAGGTCGAGCTCGATGGCCTAGCCGTTCGGAGTTTTCCGTGATTTTCTCCGAAACTTGCGTAAATAAGGGCTAGGAACCCATAGAAAGATCCCCCATGGAGGGCACTCTCCCCAGGCCTAGGTCCCTAATGCAATCAATCGGCCTTAATATCCATAACCCAACCCAACTTAACCCGTTTTAAAAATTCCAAATTAACTTGCCCAGGAAAACACTTTATCAAAAGAAGCCCATTTACTCTTAGGTTAATGTTAGAAAACTGATAGATAATTCGAAAATTTACACCAAGCCAGTGAAACTGATTATAATAACCTACCCAAGTATACAAGAACACTAAAAATGCTACATCATAATAATAAGGACCTAAAAAACATCGCTGAATATTTCTTAAGAACCACACAACTTTAAATGCTAAATTTCTACAAATGTGATACAATATGAAAAACTCTTCGTAGAATATTGTTGAATTCAGTTTAGGCGTTAATCGCCGTCCGATTGATAATTCCGATAATAGATTTTTCTTTATTTATTTATATTTTCAAAAATTGGTTCTATGCTTTATATGTTACTCGTACATTTTCCCAAATAATTCCTTTATTACAACTAAAACATTCATAAATTTCCATCTGTTAAGGAACATGAATATCCACAAATTTTAAATCCAATTATATCTGAAAATTTTATATATGCTCTTTTAATAATACACCATCGTATTGTTTAAAAGTATTCTCTTTTATATTCTCTTATACAATTTATCTTAACTTCATATCAGAATAAATAACAATTTTATGCATTATGCATTCGTAAACAAACTTAATATCATAATTCAACATTTATTAAAAGAGAATGATATTTTTATTTCCTTAACTTCAGATTTTAAAATTCATATATCATTTTGTTCAGGAGTTCAGGAAAAGAATTTTGCAGGGAAAACGCATTTACTCTTAAGTCAGGTTAGAAAATTTTATATATTCCTGCAAACTACAACATGCCTATGAAATTGATTATAATAACCGAAATAAATCCTATTCAAACAATTTTTTTTAAATGATTATATATGAGTGATAGTGACCTAGATCACATTAATTAATATTTCTTTTGAATCATGAAATGTTAAATGTTTTCTTTCTAAATGTTATCTTTCTTATCTTTTTAAAAATTATTAGAATAACATCTAGGAAATATATTTGGGTATTATATTTCAAATCTCTATTGTTGTATAGTTTTTTGACGCAGTGATCGTTGTTTAGTGGAGAAAGTTGCAAGGAATGATAAATTAGAAACATTACAAAAGTACAATTCAATGCAGTCATCAGGATATCTTTATTTGAAGAAAGTTTTCTCTAAAAATTATCAAAGATGATTATTTTCAAAATATTGCTTACAAAGCGTTGTTAAATATTGAATGGAGGGGCAACAATCCATGGTGAAATGTTGAGATTGTCTAATAAGATGGGGGAGAGAGCGAATGTAATTGAGTCTTTGCTATTCAATGATCTGAAGCAGTTCTGTGTTCCCTTCCTTAGAACAGATCAGGGATGTCTAAAGTAAAAAGCCAATATTCAGAAAAACAGCCAAATTATAGTGCCAAATATTTTTCTTTGTTTCTCGAATAAAATGATATAAATATTTTTAATTCAAAAGTTCGTTATCAAAACTTATAGGCAATTATTTCGTCAAAAATAAAAAACCGTTGCATCTAACGATTGCACAATAATTGTAATTTAGAAACTAAATCACTTTTTAATGATATTATCTGACAAGATTTCTAAATTTAGCTATAATGAAGTAAACTTGTGCAGTAATATTTGACGCTGAGATTTCTAAAAGAGTAATTTATTTAATAAATACTATTTCTCCAAGAGTGAGATAAATGTTTCATATATTTCTAAGTTATGTATCAATTTAGTAATTGATTGAGTTCTTAAAGGAAAAGTCATTACCTCCAATACTTTAAATTTAAAATAAAAGTTTTACTTATATTTTATATCTGAGTCTCGTGCTGAACTCTTATTTAATTATTTAGGTTACTTATCAATTAGTTAGATGAGGGGGGTCTCATGCTAATTAAGACCGGGCTGAAACCCCACAAAATGATATAAATATTTTGAATTCAAATATAATAATATTAATTAATATTATCCATGGTGAAATCTTAAGATTGTCGAACAAGATGGGGGAGAGAGCGAATGTAACTAAGTCTTTGCTATACGATGATCTGGAGCAGTTCTGTGTTCCCTTCCCTAGAACAGGTCAGGGATGTCTGAAGTAAAAAGCCAATATTCAGGAAAAACAGCCAAATTATAGTGCCAAATACTTTCTTTGTTTCTCGAATAAAATTGTGAGAAAATGAGGTTGAGTCAATTTCAGGACGCCGCAGGTAAATGGTAGTGAAGTAGATCGTAGCGCAGCACCAGATTTGGGAATAAAAGTCTGGTACCAGCCTTCCAGTGACGCAATAGTTAGAAGTTACGATCGGTCGACGTCAATAGTCGACGGCGCAGTAGTTTGAGTTAGAATGGTTTTATGCGAACACGGAGTTGCTAAGTAGATGATACGATTCGCACAGGTTGCGTAGAATAAGTAAATACGAATGGTTTTTGAAGTCTTGAGAAGAGAAGAGTGATAATTCTCGATTTAAATTTGGATAAATATCGTAGTATAATGGAATGGGGTGTGTTGTTGTGGTTATAGGAGTGAACAAAGTCGCAGCTAGTGGAATTATCATAACCGAGAAGGTATTATAGTATTGCCGATCTAGTTAATGCGGCCGTATATTGTTGGAGTTTGATAGTATTGACTTCTAAGGGAATCCTGCCACCAATCTTTGAGTCGGAGTAGTTCAATAGATCTGCGGAGAACAGCGTTCACCAGTCCTCAACTATTTCTCCAAGAGTGAGACAAACGTTTCATATATTTCTAAGTTATGTATCCATTTAGTAATTGATTGAATTCTTAAAGGAAAAGTCATTCCCTCCAATACTTTAAATTTAAAATAAAAGTTTTACTTATATTTTATATCTGAGTCTCGTGCTGAACACTTATTTAATTATTTAAGTTAATGATCAGTTAGTTAGATGAGGGGATCTCATGCTGATTAAGACTGGGATAAAACCCCACAAAATGATATAAATATCTTGAATTCAAAAGTTCGTTATCAAAACTTATGACCAATTCCTTCGCCAACAAAATAAATCCCAAAAATAGAAAAACGTTGCATCTAACGGTTGCACTATAATTGTAATTTAGAAACTAAATCATTTTTTAATGATATTATCTGACAGGGATTTCTAAAGTTAGTTATAATGAAATAAACTTGTGAAATATTATTTTACGCTGAGTTTTCTGAAAATGTAATTTATTTAATAAATTATACTTTGAACTGTCAGTTAGTTGACTTCTATTGGGTAATCGAAAAATTATTTATAAACCGGAAAAATTTAAATTGCATCAGTTAATGATATTTCTGTAGTGATAAGTATAAAGGATTTAAGTCCATATTCTTGATTTTTCAGGAGACGAAAAATAAAGTTTAACTAGCTAAAAACAAATCAGAAGAATGGATTACGGAAAAAGTATTTCGTTGATTTTTACCCTTTATACCATTCAGTGGTTGTCAACCTTCATTTAATAACGGGAAAAATTGAATTAAATATTTTAAACCATACATGAATGGTAAATTTCTAAATTGGTCATTTTTTTACCAATGGATTTTCTCAAAGACTAAATGACATAGAATTAAATCCTTTATACCAATCGATAGAGAATTTTTTTCTGAGTCTGACTATGTACTTAACTCAAAATCGACATTTTTGGACTTAAATCCTTTATACTTATCAGTACAGATTTATTCAACAAACAAAGTAATAAATCTACACTTGTATTTCGAACTGGGATCGCTCGCACGTACAGGAGGATAAGAGTACACAAAAGTCTTTTGTCCAGAAATTAAACCATTCATAAAGTTTAAGCAATAACTTGCGAATAAAAGCAATATTCAGCAAACTATACATAAGAATAAGTAATTTCTCTCTCCCCCAAGTCGACATACTCAACTCCTGGTGCTTTGGCCCCAATATTTGTTGTAAAGTTTGTTGCCGCAGTGATCGTTGTTTAGTGGAGAAAAATGCAAGAAATGGTAAATTAGGAACATTACAAAAATACAGTCCAATGCAGTCATCGGGATGCCTTTATTTGAAGAAAGTTTTCTCTAAAAATTATCAAAGATGATTATTTTCAAAATATTGCATACAAAGCGTTGTTAAATATTTAATAAAGGTGCAACAATCCATGGTGAAATGATGATATTCTCGAATAAGATGGGGAGAGAACGAATGCAATTGAGTCTTTGCTATACGATGATCTGAAGAAGTTCTGTGTTTCCTTCCCCAGAACAGATCAGGATGTCTGAAGTAAAAAGCCAATATTAAGAAAAAACAGCCAAATTATACATTCTTTGTTTCTCGAATAAAATGATATAAATATTTTGAGTTCAAACGTTCGTTATCAAAACTTATGGCCAGTTATTTCGCCAAAGAAATAAATCCCAAAAATAAAAAACCGTTACATCTAACGATTGCACTAGAATTGTAATTCAGAAACTAAATCATTTTTTAATGACATTATCTGACAGAGGTTTCTAAATTTGGCTATAACGAAATAAACTTGGGCAATTTTATTTGACGCTGAATTTTCTAAAAGAGTATTTTATTTAATAAATTATACTTTGAACTGCCAGTTAGTTGACTCCTGATGGGTAATCAAAAAGTTATTTGTTAATCGGAAAAGATTTAAATTGCATCAGTTAATAATATTTATTCAACAAACGAAGTAATAATTCGACACTTAATGATTTGAGCTTAACGGAAATTACAAATTGTGCTTTTTCAATGAATTGAATGAATTGAATGAATGTTAAATGAATTGAATGAATGAATGTTAAATGAATTGAATGAATTCATATTATTTAGCTGAAAATTTGGTACTTAATAAATTTCGAATAAAAATTAGATTTATTTAAATAATATGTGAGTAACTTCCTCACATCCACCATGCAGATAATTTTAACAATACACTTTCTTAAGAACTTTTTCAAATGCTTTGTGTATTAGATTTTGAAAGTAATTTCATTATTTCTGTTGAAATATTCATAAATCTCATTCTATATCGAACCATGAATATCTATAAATTTTAGATCAAATTTTAAATTAAATATCCAGATATTCACTTTTAGTAAGATAACATTGTATCCTTTAAAGATCGGAATATTTAAAGGGAAAGGTACCTAGTAATTTGAACGACGCGACGGTAAATTGATGTATATTCCTGGGGATTTTCCCAGACTCGTCACACTGATTATAATATCTGAACTAAATTTCACCCAAGTGAATATAAATAATGAGTATATCGTGATCATATAAACCTATGTCATATTATTGAATATTTTTCATGAATCATATGCACTTAAGCAATGATAAAGTTAAAATACATTTCATCCTTTGAAATATAATTAATTTTTAATTATGGTTTTCTATATCAAAATTTTAGAAATTTTTTCTTAATATTTATAAATTAATGTTAGAAAACTAATGGATATTCCTGTATAATTCATTACGCCCTTGAAATTAATTATGAAATCCACGTAAATAAAAGTAATGATTATGCTCTGATGATATTAAGCTATATCGCATTATTTAATATTTCTAATGAATCATAGATTATTATATGCTTACAGTGTGTCCACTAATGAACCCCCGATATTAAAATTAAATTATTCCTAAACAAAGATAGATAGAAGGAGGAAACAAACGGCATGTTTATTTTTAAAGTTGTAAAATTCTTATGCACAAATATCTGAAAAAATCCAAAAAAAGAATTGCAGCAGAATCGCGATTGGAGCCATCCAGCACCCACACAATTCTGAGAAATAATCTATGCCATTCCAACTCGAACTGTGTAACAAAGAGAAAAATTGGCACAGAACATGCTAAAAAGAATTTGTGAAGATGGATTTGAATTTGGATGCATATGGTTCACAGACGAATCACATTTTTACGTGAATGGCAGCGTGAATTGCCAGCAGCGCCACCTTTTGAGAATACTTGTAAGAAATTTTGATCTTCATGTAAAAGATTTTTACAGCTTTTTAAATTAACATGCCGTTTGTTTCATTCATCTACCTATCTTTGTTTGGAAGTAATTTAACTTTAAAACTGGAGGCCGATTAGTGGACACCCTGTATCTATGAAAATGGGATAAATTGCCAACAGCGCCACCTTTTGAGAATACTTGTAAGAAATTCTGATTTTCATCTAAAAGATTTTTACAGCTTTTTAAATTAACATTCCGTTTGTTTCATTCATCTATCTATCTTTGTTTGGGAGTCATTTAACTTTAAAACTGGAGGCCGATTAGTGGACACTGGACACCCTGCATCTATGAAAATGGGATAAAATAAAATCTATTAAAAGTACATCCAGGAAATGAATTTTGAAATACGAATATTTAAAATTTTCGTTGTAAAAATAATTTCAAAATTACAACTTTGTTTATTTGTTTAATACTATACTACAAGAATTTGTTTTAAATGCTTTATGCGTTATACGTTTTGGCACAAGTGAAACAGTCATAAATCTTATTCTATAACTAAACCTAAATAACCACAAATTTTAAATTCAATTATAATATCAAAATTAAGATTTTTAAATGTAATGATGCACCAATGTATTCTTTAAATATTGTTTTATACAATTTATCTTAGCTTCGAAATAAAGAAAATATGCAATATGAAATGTACAAATCTATATTATAATTCCATATCTATTAAACAAATAAATGTTTTTAATACAAATAGACTTCCTACTTAAAATTTATAAATCGGCTTCTTGATTAAAAGATTTTTTTCTGGGGAAACACCTTTATTTGCAAGATAATGTTAGAAAATAATAGATGTTTAATAATGTATCAATATATTTTTTGAAATTATATAATACTCATGAAATTGATTATAATAACCAAATGAATTAAAGAAACGATTATGTCTTGATCATATTAACCTACATCAAATCATATACGATTTCTCATGAATCATAAAAAATTAAATTCTACATTTCTGAGAAAATCACACAATATGAGAAATTATTACAAAAACATTTTAAAAAAGAATTTAGGAATAAGATTTCAAATCTCCATCATACTGCTATTCCATTAATATATTTTATTTTTGTTTGTTTATTACTTCAAAAATTAATTTTAAATGTTTTAAGTATCATTCGTTTTCACAAACAATCCCTTTACTTTAACCGAAACATTCACGAAATTTATTCTGTAACTGAATGTAAAATAATCTATTTCAAAAAAATTTTAAAACCCAAATTCTTAGTGTATCATATAACATAAATCTTTTCAAAGTTAGAATAAAATTTAATTTGAAAAAAAAAGTAACATTTTTGTTTATTAACCAAAATTGATGAAATTTGAACTGCAAGTTGGTCTTGTGTTCTACAGGCTGTATATTAATTTTTGTGTTCGTGAGAGAAAATTTGAAAAAAATTGAAAACTGCAATTTTTAATCCCACTTCAAAAACATGTGACTTAAGGAGTAGCAGATTTTTTTTCTCTCCAAACGGTTACCATACAATATTTTGCTGTTGCCACCTAATTTTAATACTTTAGTTAATTTTTAAAAATCTAATTGTCCAATCGATAAGCTGTTTAATCCGTTGGATTAAAAAAATTAGCTTCTTTCATTTGGTACCTTATTTTTAATGATACGACTGATATTTCTAATTTATTTTCTAATTTTCTAATTTATTTTCCTCTTTATTTCTAGCGTGACATTCACAAACAAACTTACCTATCCACCTACCGTTCCAGACGAGAGCGAGTACATAAGAATTTGGGGAAAATACATAAATTTTATATTCAGTTATAATTAAAATGTATACACCCTTTTACAAATGCAACAATGTATTCTTTATGTATGTTTTTTTTATTTTCTCTCACTCTGTTTTATCTTACATTTGGTACAGAGTAAATACCCTTTTTATGTACTATGAAATATGATAATCTTAATAAATATTGAATATATAATCTAGTCAGTATCTGTTGAGATTAATATTTACATTTCCTAAATTTCTATTTTAAAATTCATCCATCAACTTATTCAGGGGAAATTTTCAGAGCATGTATACTCTTATTTTTCAATCACATATACTCTTAATTTAATATTAAAATATTGATATATGTTCCAAGAAATTACATCATGCCCATAAAATTGATTATGATAATCACAGTGAATCCAATCCAAGTGAACGAAAATAATGACGATATTAACCTAGATCAGATCATTTAACGTTTCTTATGAATCATGGAATATTAAAAGTGTTATTTCTGAGAAAATGGCGCAATATGATAAATTGTTAGAATTGCATCGTGGAAATAAATTTCAGATTTACATTTCAACTCTTCATCATACAAGTAATTCTAATATATATTTGTTTGTTTCTCTAATACTTCAAGAATTGGTTTTAGATACTTTATGTATAACAATTTTTAAAACAATCCCATTATTTACTGTTATTGAAAACTTCAGAACTCTTATTTTAAAACGAAACATGAATATTCATAAGTTTCAGACTCAATTCTAAATGAAAATTTCATATATTCACTTTTCATAACGCATCAATATGTTTTTCATGAAGCAGAATATTTAAAAGGAAGAGTATTTACTAATTTGAATGAAAGGAAATTGATATATATTTCTGGGGATTTATCAGACTCGTGAAACTGAATATGATAACTGAAGAATTGCACCCAAACAAATTCAAATAATGGAGATTTCGTGAGGATATTAACCTATTTCATTCTATTGAATATTTTTTAATGAATGATTTAAAATTGAGCTTTGAGAAAGTTAAAATATCTTATATCTTACGAAGTGTAATTAATAAATATTGTGTTCTATAGCAAAATTTTAGACGGAACGCTTTATAATATTGTTAGCCGTTGTATTTGTACGAAATTTTAGTTCGCTATACAGAGCTACCTTTTCAACCGAACACTACGAAAATTAGTGCACTTATTTATCAGGACTAAAATCTACCTAACGCCGCATTTTTTAGTTCAATCGAATAATTGGTTCATAATATATTAAAAATAAAAACTCCATTTTAGCTTTAAAAAAATAAAAAGGGAAAAACAAATTGAAGCCAAAAATAAATAAACATTTATTTTTAAACTCGCTATTTAAATCTGATTTTTATGTCGTTAAACGTGTATCAGCTTTCTCTCAAAAGAAAATTTTTAGGTGTCTACTTTGTTAGGTCAATTTTATGTCTTCTGATTACATTATCTCCAAAAAGTGCATATAATAGGTGTAATGCTGGGTAATTGAAGTCATGTGGTTGTTTTGTGTCACACCAGATGTTTTTTTTTTTTTGTTTTTTTTTTAATTCATTTAAATATATTGACTAGCGAAGCGGCCAAAGCCTGCTGGTATATATATATATATATATATATATATATATATATATATATATATGTGTGTGTGTGTTTATTAATCAGTAATGCAAATGCGACGTTGAGACTCCTGATCTACAGATCCACTAATTAAATCGTATTCAGGATACACCAAACGTATATATCCAATCAAAACCAAAACCATACTTTCCTTACCTATTAAAAATATATGACTAACATAAGAATCATCATAAAATTTCAAATATGAAGAACATTTCAGTCATGAATAATTTAAAAACAATAAGACCTTACAAACCAGAAAAGACGAAATAAAATCAGTATGCACCTGAATTTTTTTCATACAGTTTCCTTTTAAAAGAATAAGTAAATAATAAAAATAATCTAGACCTTCTCTTTATGTTTTATTAAGAAAACATATTGTATTAAATTCATAGAAGTATAAAGATACTATGAACAAGAAATTCTATTTAAAAAATGTTCAACTGATAAATATAAAGCTAACGGGCTCTTAAAGAGAACATTATATTTTACTATAAGATTTTTTTTTTTTTTAACGATCTCTTTTTACAATATTTTAAAGACCAAAGCTGAAAAAAATGAAGCATATAAATTTCAAAATTTCAAAATTTTTTTTTTCACTTTTACGTGTTCAAAATGCTGAACTGTTGATTAAAAAACTGATTTAGTATTATTATCAAACACCTACTCTTAAAAAATAAAATCCAAACTTTATGTCGAAGTGAGATATAAAAATGTCACTTATAATCTGTTCTTTCTGCTACCATGATTCACAACTGGATTAAACTCAACCGTTTTACGCATTCGGGTGTTTCTATAAATCAGCGATAAAGTCTGTGTTAGCTTACCACTTTAAAATGTTCTAAAAGAATGTCTCCTGAATGGTAGTGTTCTCAAGCGATCTGAATCTGAATTTTTGAAAGAATTTGAGACGATATTGTGGCATCTGTTGAATATCAAATAAATAAAAGTTAGCGTGAATTAAAATAGGAAAAAAAATATAGATAATCCTGAGTAAATTTATTTAGCTTCAAGAAATAGTTTTATAAACTCGTGGAATAGCATTATTTATTTATGCTTAACATATAGTTGCATGAATAACACTAAAAAAAAAAAAAAAAATTTGTTTTGTATGCAGACTTTATTTATGCACCTGAGTGATTAATAAGTCATTTTTTAATTTCTAAAGTACATGTATTCTTCAAAATTTTTATGTACTTGCTTATTCTTATTTACTCTCATAATTACTTACTGTCTTATTTTCAATTTATACTTTTACTTGCAAAAATCTCAGGTATGTGTAAGTCACAACTTACAATTCATCCAATATAGAGAGAACATACTAATGTATAATTAATCTTAACGTTACACTCAGAATTAATGCAAAATATTACATATAACAGTTCATACATGCAGCATACATATTCGAATACAATTACAGTTTACAACCTACTATAAATGTCGATATAACTTATATGAATTTATTTTACATTTAAGAAACATCTTACAACATATAGCTTTGTAAACAACATACTTTAATACAGAAAAAAGTCACAATACATGCATCATAAACAAAAACGTTTTTCTTTTCACATAAATAAGTTAAGACCATTGTATCGCTCATGAGAAAACTAACAATTTACGAATTTCGCATAGTCGGAATAGATGTATTATATACATTTATTATTTCCTGAAAGTGTCTAATTTGCAGTGAAACTGTGTCTTTAATTTTCAGGACCACTTAGAGTAAACAGCTATAAAGAGAATCGAATATTTTGATAAAAACGAGGATGAAGGGCTCAGAAGGATTAAAGTTCGATTTGAGACGGTGTGATATCCTTACAAATTAGTTACCTTTAATGTAAGAAGAAAAAGATTACAAAAAGCAAATGGCTTTCAACGTTTCAGTGAAAAACCAATGATTGGGAAAGGGCTTGTAAAGAAATCGATCTGACAGCTGATATTATAGAAAAAAGAAATTGTTTTTACTGTTAACCTACTTTTCTAAATTTGTGATTTTGTACAACGTTGTTTCAATTGCCTTTTTTTCAAGTGAAATTCTGCGACATTTATTAATACCAGAAAATTTTATTCCATCTAATAGCATTTTTATTTTATTTCTTGGTCAATTAATACAATATTTTTTTTATTATTATTATTTGTTTTATGAAACTGAATGTTAAGTCATAAAGTAGTTTATCGTCATCATTTGAAGTAATACGAAATTCTGGGAAATTAAAAATAAAAATTTTTGAAATGGATTATCATTCGATAATTAATATTGTTTTACATTAAAGTGTAGTTTTCATAAACAATTTTTATAAATAAACTAAAATTTCCTGGGTAACACAAAAACATATTTTCATATGAAATTCACGCAATACAAAATATTTATTAAAAAATAGTTGGCATTGGTGCACTCTGCTCAGTTTCCCCATCATATATTTGTTCTCATAGGTTTCTGTTACAAGGCATACTATATTCGTGTTAAGAAAAATGAATCTGAACAATCGCTTTACACGGTAAAGACTGAAATGCCTCACTTAATAGGCTATCCACCGTTTAATTCGATACATATACTTTATTCCAGTTTGTTAATTAATTTTATTCGGAAATTTTTATATTTTAGTTTTTATGCAATTCCATACTATTTCCCTTACAACGATCCCTATAATCTAAGTTTATATAAAATAGTGCTCTATTCTGTTATGTTAAAAGAGTCTTAACTTTTGAATAACTTACAAATTTTTAAATAAGAGTATTCATAGTAAATTATGTTCAAGCCAGTATCTTAAATAACATTTTAAAAGTCGTTTGAAATCTTTACCTTGAAAATATCACTCAAAATGGACATTTCTCCGAAATTTTGCCCAATTCTGCTATGTTAAATCTATGTATATATATATATATATATACGCACACTTTTTTGTGAAAATTGCAACACCATGAAAGAATGATCAGAAATTAAAGAAATTTATTCCACGTTCTACTGATAGTGGTACAAATAAACGATCAAATGTACAAGACAAAAAACAAAAAGAACGTCAGAAATTAGTACTTTGTGTGTCCGCCACGCTGAGTGATGAGAGCCTGTACACGTCGTGGCATTTGACTATCAAAATATTTATTTATCACTATGTACTTGGGAGGTTATACAGTAAGTGGAATACAGGACTCACCATGGAGGCAAATACAAAAGGCGAGCAAATGTACAAAAGTAAAAATAGAAAATGAAAGGAATTAAAATGTTAATAAGGAACTTACAAGTATATAAGTAAACACTATAAAATCTAAAAGAATATTAAAACAGGTAAAACATCAATAAAATCTACGTGGGTTAAAATACAATAAAAAAAGGTATATAGTAAAATTTAAGAGATAAATATAAGAGATAAGACTTATAAAAGCGAGAGATATAATTCTGAATATTAAAACATTAAAAAGTAGGAGATAGTGGGATACAATGGACCAATATTGGAAATTTTAGGTGTTTACTCACAAAGTAATAATTTCTCGCTATTGAAAATATGTGCACATATTACCTATATATTGGGTCTTATGTGGCACTCAATCAAAATCAATAATTATGTTTACTTTTTTTATTATAATTTTTTTGATAATAACTGACAAAAGACCATTGTACATCGACCGCGGGGTACAGTGCTCCATGACATGGGGTACTATGGACCACATATCAAATTTAAAAAGCATACTGATGTAGTATGTTTTTTAATAGTATAAAATGTAGAAAATATTATATTTGTTTATTTATGTCTTCGATTCATACAAATAATGTAAATTAATGAACATTAAAATTAGAAAATGATACACTAAATAATATTTGTGTCGCTGAAAATCTGCTGTTCTCTTGTGAAGTTGTAGGGTCTGGAAAACTCATCAATACAATAGCTTGAAAATTTACAAGATATATAACAACACTCTCAGGAAAAAATGTAGAGATCTTAATTAAGTTTTCGTTGCATGAATCTCACAAAAACAGATTCTTTATCTTTTATTTCTGTGATTAAACCAACAAAATGTAAAACCATCTTTTTCGTTAAATTTATTTGTATTATTATTTTTTAATTGCATTATTTAATTTAGTTTGTTATAGCTGTATGATATTTGTAAAAATATAAGAATACAAAAGTAAATGAATGGTTATTAAAAACAAATAAGAAGAAACCTTATAGTAAATTGCTTTCTTATTCATCTTTGAAGGCATAATAGATCTAATTAAGGTTAACTCTGAAATTTTTTTTATATTTTATAGCTCACACTTCAAAATTGCAGATTTCGTATATCAGTTTATTATGACAGAGAGCTGAGGTAAATGGACCATGATCCATTATACCCCGTTTCTTAGTGGTCTATTGTACCCCGTCTGGACCTCTGACAGCAAATTATTAATAAAAAATAAAAAATCCTTTTAAAAAATATTTGAATGAGATTAAATATAATAATAGATGACTTTAGCTCTTTATTGTGCTAAATAACCTGTTCCAGATCATTATTTCTGAAAGACGAAAAGAAAAAATGTTTAACTAAAAATATTTACTTTTGGCTACCGTAAACTAAATTTTACGAATAAAATGGCTAACTTGTTAGTTAGGCATGAAGTTATTGGCCAAATTTCATCAATGCAATGCTGCTATTTATGTACCAAAATCCGAACCATAAAAATAAATAAATTATTGGGAGTGGTCCATTGTACCCCACTCTTCCCTAAATATAAAGAACAAAGAAATATAATAAAATATTCAAGCATAACTATGCATAACTGTGTGGAGACATAGTAGTGTCTGAAGCCGAAGACGCTGCCCAACATTTCTCTTGTAGAAATAATCTTTATGTCACTCTTACGATTAATATCCTTTTTGGTCAAGTTCTTTACTGAATTTGGACACCACAGCCATTTATAATTTAAAGTTGCGGCAGCGACACTAACTTCTTCTACTTGATAGATTTGCTTTATTTTATTTACTAGGGTCCAGGTTGCCGGCATAGTAGTCAGTCTTAGATTTATTTATATTGTTCATATGATCGTTATCGTTACCGACAACTTTGACATCCACCACCACAGCAAGTTTATCTTCTGTTATTACAAGATCAGGAATTCTAATTCCAACGTTAGTTTTGATTCTTGGTTCAATAACTACATTTCTTCCGCGGTTTCTGTTCTTCGCAGCTATATACTTTACAATTTGATTATGTCTGTACAACTTGTTGTTGCGAGACTTGGTGCAGCCCTGAATAACATGGTATGTGGTTTCCGTATGGCCGCAACCGAATTTACACAATTTATCATAGTTTCTGTTACCTCTATTAACCCGAACTTTTCAGGGGTGGGCATTAATACGCAACTTGACCAAATTTATATAGTCCCTTCCACTCAAAAATCTGTTCGGGTTATTAATCCACGTGTTTTGTGAGCCAACTAATCTTGACACTTTAATGTCTCTGCCGTCGCTACAGTTATAGAGTTTGTCTCTATGCATAGCTATGATATCATAGGTTCTTTTCAAGATAGTACTATTTACACCCAAAATATTCTTACGTTTTCTAACTTCTTCATTGATGTAGTCGAGAAATATATTAGATAGTCCACCTATGCCACTGGCGAAGTTGTTTAAACGGTTGACCCGAAGTGCCGGATACCGCCAGCGGAAATCCAGCACCCCGAGCCCCCCATCACGAACAGACGTATAGATGAAAGCATTTGGAGTGTCATGCGGGAGATATAGAACCTCTTTTTTGATTGATTTCTTGATAATGCGATCGAGACAATTCAGCAAACGAGCAGAAATTTTATAAAAAGGCAAATTCGAAGCGATTCTTGGAATAATAATATTTTTGATAGCCCACAATCTTTGTTAGGGTTTTAATGGTGCTTTCTTTATCTTTCTACAGAACTCGTAACCACATCAACTTTTTGAGGTGCATATATCCCAAAGCAATTAAAGGGGATGCCCATATATGTAAAAAGATTATCTTCGCGACCAATAGCAGGTATGACGTTACCCTACACCTGAAGTGGATCAAAGGAAGGTATAATATTAAGAACTCTCGGTATTTTATTCAACTGAAGAACTTTACATTTTCTAAAATTTAAAACAATGTTAGCTTTGGATGCCTCTTGGATAAAAGGTTTCAATAGATATTAAGTATCCCAACTTGGGTAGAAGCTACTAGGGTAACATCATCGGCGTAGGCCAGATGGTTAATTTTGTTATTGTTGCCAATGGGAAATCCAAAGCTATTATTCAATTTACTCAAAATCTTTTCTATGACAATATTAAAAATTATAGGTGAAAGAGGGTCTCCCTGGCTGACATCACGAGAGGGGTGGATAGAGTTAAGAACTCTACATCTCCACATCAAAAGATTAACAGAATAAAAATAAAAATTCTTCAAAGAAATATAAGAGTCAGGTAAACCTTTTTCCCCGAGCGCTGAACACAAATAGTCCCAATAGACCGAGTCGAAAGCCTTCTTTGAATCAAGGAAGGCTATCCTAAGTTTCCTGGTTTTAAGTTTAGATTCATTTATAAGACTATCGATCGTAAATACAGAGTTAGATATTCTGTCAAATTTGCGGAATCCCATCCGGAAACCATTATTATTAAGACCTTTAACTCTGTTAGCGAGAATTTTGTGATACATTCTACAAATTAAAGATAACATTGAAATAGGTCTGAGCTTCCTGGGCTCGGTGACATTACTCTCCTTAGGTAAGAAAATAGTTTTACTAACACATAGAAAAGCCGGAACTTTACCACAAATAATAAACGAGTTCAATGCATAACATAAAAGAGTTCTAGGAACTCTTTATAAATCAGAAGACCTAATGTCATCCAGCCTAGCAGCCTTATTCCACTCAGACATGCATTTATTCATTTCTTCAGTATTAATGAATTCCCAGATGTGATCCGCAATAGAGACCCTGATATTATTTAAATTAGAATTAACGATACCCTCCGGAAAAAAAACGTCATTCCAAAAATTAGAAATATCTATCGGAGGGATATCGAAACATGAATTGACTCCGTCCAAAATTTCATTAATGGCAGAGTTACGATTATGTTTAAAATCTCTTTGCACTCTGACGTATTCCCTTTTCTTTTTAATTTTATTTGACACATTTTCATCATTATTATTTTTAGGGGGTCTGTTGCGATCGAATCTCTTGAGATTTTTAAAATAGCCAGCACCCGAGGAATCCAAATCAACATTAACTAAGTTAAAGACATCAGCAACGATCTGAGAAAGGACAGATAAGGCTTCAACAGAATCATATTTATCCTTAAAATCAACAAAAAAATTATTAAATTTTTCATAAAAATTACGGTACTTAGGTACACTAGGAAATTTATAAAGTTCTTGAACAATTTTTTCACAAGCGCAAGACTGTTTAGATCGAATATCACTGTTAATTATAAAATTGTTCACATTATTATTCGCTGGAGAAATATCACTCATATCATTGTTTTCTGAAGAATTATTCATATTAGCATTGTTTAGCTCGTTGGAAATGTCAAAACAAAAAAGGACAATAGACACAGATTGCATATTACTATTAACCTTGTTCTTATGAATATCAGTCACATTTTGAGTAGTGTACGTGGGAGTAACAACAACATTCACCGTGAAAGAAGATGTAAACTTCGGCTGTTCAATAAATGAGTCATTACACAAAGACTCTTTCGAGAATGTAGAATTTATACAATCAGACTCCTCTTCGATCTGAATGGCTACGGAGGGGGACAATTGTGTCGGAACAAAGTCAGCACCATTATCGTCATCAGGCACCACGGAGCCAAATAGTTGAGGCAAGCAGGTAGGGATGCGGCCAGAATTATACTGGTAGGCACTATAAGCTGAAGATTTATTCCCGGTAGATTTGCTGTCACTCTAAAGAGGATCTGGAAAAGCAGAAAGAGGATAATTAGAATTATGATTAGCAACAACATTCTCATGGATATTTTTAAACCTCTAAGTCTTCATAATACAACGTATTTTGTTATAGGGGACGATGCGGTAGTATCTTTCCTTCCGACTTAATGTCCTCCTTAGGAACACCGGAAATAGTCAGCCCATGAATAGTTTCAGCAAGAAGGAATAATTCCTCCTCATCCCACTTTATATTATGCGCGCCCAAGCTTCTGTTTTCAAGCTCGAGAATAAAAAGGACAAAATGAGCTCGACGTTTATGTAATTCTAAACCACTCTTAGTATCAAAAATTCTGCCGCAAAATAGGCAAGTAAATGACCCTTTATCAAAGGGGGTAAGAAAAAACACTTTTTATATTTTTAACAGAACTTTCATCACCATCTTCTTTGAAAGACTGAGACATTTTACTAATATCATCTTGCATGCGTTTAACTCCATTGTTTCAAATCGCAACGAGCTCACCATCAGTAATATTATTTATATCAGAAGTCATCCCAGAAAGATTCAGATCATAATTTTCTTGGCTTACAGCACAAAAGGAACCATCTCTAAGCTTTTCAATAATACTTTTATAAATCTTACGGCCACGCTGCCGTGTTATGTGATTGTTGTCAGACACATTCAATATTTCAGCAAGGACTATATTGATCTTTTTACAATGAGGATATATAGACTAAACAATTAAATCAAGTTTAGCTAGAACAGTCAATTATTCGCTAGAGTATGTTCCCAAATGGTCGCTAATAGTGCCCAAATGATAAGAGTGGAAATGATAAACAAAATTTTTGAAATCAAAACATGCTGCGCCAGCGCAACAAAGACATATAACTTCCATGGTAAAAATCTAGCAGTGCTTCATTACGGTCCGGCGAATAAATAGTACTCATATAATAAAAGAGAGTAACTGCCAGAGAAAACTAGTCGAGCAAAAGATTTAATTCCGACCAGTATAATAAAATAAAATAAAAAGAAGATTTTCTTTTAAAACAAATTAAATACATGAAAAACAAATAAATTTTAATCGATTTAATCCTTTCTTTAAACCTTTAAACCCAAGGAATTTATAAAAGTCTTTTATAAAAAGACTTTTATAAATTCCTTTGGTATTCATGTAATGCTTGCAAATTATGCTGTAATGATACTGATGAGAAAACCCGGACAGGTTTCGAAACGTCTAAATTTTAATTGTTTTTAAATGTATATTTTGTTTTTAAATATATTTTAACTAAAGTTTTGTCTGGTAAATAAAATAGTTTTTTTTTTTTTTTTTTTTTTTTTTTTTTTTTAATATATATAATTAAGACGGTTCGATGTTTGTGTACATTAAAGTTTTATAAAATTTAATAATATACCACTTAAGGAAAGAAATAAAATTATGGTCCGTACTTCTACTTGCCTCACGGTTTCGGGCAGATGTAACCTTGATCTATTCTACTCTTATACAGTACATTAAGTGATATATAAGTCGCATTTCTAAATAGCGAAAATTTTTAAGAATCTGGGACTTTTTGAATATTTTAAATATCGCAATTTGTTACAGAGTTGCGAAATTTTCTGTAACCCTTCAACTAGAACTTCACACCTTTAGCTTTTGTATATACCTCAACAAAACCTAAAAAATAATCAGGATTTTTTTTTTCTTTTTTTTTTTTTTTTAATTTAAAAAAATAGAACTGAAAAAGCAAAATAAAAGATATAAGGTGAGGTGCTTGTAACAAATGCAAGTTCTGTGGCTGCACATGCCTGACATACTAATTTACTAAGATATGTATAACCACGGATGACAAAGCAAAAAGCTTAAGAAATAAAACAAATCTGAAGGTATATTCGAAATCTTCATGCACTGAAAATAAATTTCTGTGACTGACATCTAAAAATTAAATTGTGACTCTAGTAAAAATAGTTCCATGTCACCCTTATAAATTCTAGTTCCCTTTTCTAGCAAGTTCTAAAAACCCCTGTTAGAATGCAGAGCATTTTCCTATATTATCGTGATCAAATTTATTCAAGAATCTCTTAAAATAAGTGCGATCACAAGAGGGGAGTTTTAGTAACTATAATTTTAGTTTATGACCCAATTCTAGGGAGTCAAGCGAGGATTTCTTGCGATACAAAGAATCAGCATATATAGTTATGCTCATCAGTGCCTGACTCTGTCACTCTTTAGGCTTAAAAGATTTCCAATTTTGGACTCTGTCTCCTAATTTTCACGCTTTAACTAATTTTAAAAAATCTAATTGTTCGATCGGTAGGCGGTTTAAACCGACAGATTAAAAAAATCGCCCTTTTCATTTGGTACCTTATTTGTAACGAATTTGTGATTAGATTTTTTTTAATTAATTAAAATATGAAAATAACAGCTTTAAAATAGATATTTAAACTTTTAATTGTAGCCTTTTTTTTTTTTTTTTTTTTTTTTTTTTTTTTTTCAGCATAAAATGAAATGAGCTTTAAAGTGAAAAAAAAAATTAAATATTAATTTTTGCTCATACATACGAAAAAATGACGACAATAAAATAATAATAATAATAATTTTAAATTTTAAAGGTATCGAAGAGATAAATAAAGTGCGAAAATTTCGCACGGGCTTGCTAGAAAATGAATTATTTAAAATCAGAAATAAATAAAATAAAATGATCGTTTTTCAATGGGCGCCTTAGTCGCCCTACAACTAACTAGTTCATAATATTCATAATATTGTTTCACCATCTAGAAAAGTATAGACTAGAAATTCGCTATCATTTCGTCTATACAGTTTATTTGTTTACGTTATACATATAACTTGGAAATCTATATTTCTAGTTTAGAGATATAGAAAGTGACGACTTATTCTGTCTAAATAAAGGCGGTTTTTTTCTCAGTATACAAAACTTAGTTTATTTACAAAAAACTGTAGAGTTTACTTCACAAGTACAGTAATGGAAAAACTTTGAATTTTAAGAGGGACGCTCTGTCAGAATGGAAAATGTAAACAATTTTACAAATTTTTATAACTATCACTGTTTTATATTTGATTTCATTTCCTAAGGCTAAATGTAACAAAGTAAGTTTGAAACAAACAGATAGGATGACTACTAGGTCCAAATTCCTCTTATGAATGGAGTTATAAGCCAGTGTTACACTAAGACGGTGGTTACATTTACCCCCACTTTACCCTTTATCATATTTGAAAGGAAACATATAATTCTTATTTATTAAACTGAAACATTTTCCTAATATTTTGACAGAATAACGTTATTTTTGCTAATTGCTTACTATAGTAGAAAATACTATAATTTCCATAAGAAATAAAGTTATTCTTAAAACATTTCTAAATGTGTAACTTTCCAAAATGAAACTTAAGCCGACAACTGGTGTTAAAAATTTTTACAATTTATTTAAAAAAAAAAAAAAGTGTAACCTCAATTTCCTATTTATGTAAACTCTATAAATATTTCTATAGATAATTTTACAATTCGGAAATACATAATGAAGGTAAAATTTCAATAAAATTATTTCATGAAGAAAAATTATAGAAATCTTACAGCTGAAACTAAAAGAAAACTTGTTTCCTTCCATTTATTAGATCACAAAGCTTTCTACACTTCTCTAAAAATAGTTCAAAGACGACAGATATAACAGATGTCTAGAACATATTGCATGATATTTTTATGGCATTACAAACATATGACATATTTACATGACATTTACATGCAAAATAGATGTTATACCTCATGTTCTTTATGCAAATGAGAGGTGAAATAGATCTATTGTTGGAAAAGTTTTCAGTATATCAGTTTATTTATCATACTTTGCATTATTTGGCTATCTCGTTTCAAATTTTATTCGGAAAAAGACCATTGTCACCAGTTTTTATGTATAAGAAATAAATATACTAACGCGTGAATATTTTTAGAATATCGCTTACAATACATAATAATGCGTAAAAATATTTTAATCGTACAAACTTTTCATAATAATTATTTTCTATAAAGGCATTAGTTTGCTCATAAATTTTAACGTCTGGGAAAAAGGAAACTTTAAAAAGGTATGGTAATTCATAGAAGAAAATTATTTTGATAGTAAATAATTAGTTTTCGGGTCTTTATAAAATGGGATACATATTACATGTATCATTATATTACATTATATAAATTATAGGAGGCTGGTATTTTTTTAATACTCACATTCAAATTATTGTAAGCATACTTTTTTATTGTATGTATATAAAGCAAATTTTCAAAGTGTTACTATTTATCGAAGGTTAGGAAATGCTGCTTTACAATATTACTATTACCTATAATTTTTAAATATTAAATCTTTTTTTTTTTTTTTTTTTTCTTTGTACGTAATACAAAATTATTATATGTAATCAATTTTAAACTAAACAGTACCAAAAATGTCTCTTTAGAACAAGTGTTATGCGAAAAAAAAAATTAACTATATTCACTAACACTATAGTAAAAGCTCAATTTTAAAATACTTTTATACAAAACAATTAGATTAGACTGCAAATTGCAGAAAATATTATGTCAAAATGTACAGCCAGATTTTTGTAAAAACAAAATATATGATAAAAAAAAAACGAATGGCGAAAAGTTCATACATTTTTGTGATTTTTTTTTCAAATGCGATAGCTTATATACACGCAATATATATTTGAATTTTCGATTTTATGAGATAATTTGCTTAAGTTAGATAAGTGTTTTTTTTTTTTTTTTTTTTTTTTCTTTTTGTGTGTGTGTGTGTGTGTGTGTGTGTGTGTTCGTGTAATAAATCGCTTTACTTTGATTATGTTTTAAAAATGTAGTCTAAGTTTAATGTGTTTTAGTATGAACATGTCATGCAAATTTCATCCTAAGCGTAGTCCATGAAACTATCTGTTTATTTGACATGTAAAATTAATAAAATGTAATCATGAATAGTTTCTTAAAGAAGAGGGAGTTGTTTAAATATTTCTAGAAAATTTTGTTAAAATAGATCTAATATTTATAAAATAATCAATCTGCAAAACATTTGTCGCTTTTGACATTATTTAAAAAAAATATTTAAAAAGGAGTTTCTTTTCTACATGAAAAGGATGATCGTTTCAGTTAAAATTGAATTCTTATAAAATCAATGATTTATTTTTATTTCCTGTCCTCCATTTTTGCAAAAAAAAAAAAAAAAATGATACTGTTAACCCTTTGAAGCAGATTTCTCCTCAAACATAATTTTTACACTTTTTTGATAGTTTTAAGTTATTTTAGATCTAAATAAGTGGAAAATGTTATATTTAAAATTTTAATTAATTTTGGTTCTAAAATATAGAGTGGGGCACCGGTGTCCCTTTCTGCGTTAAAGGTAATTCCATCATGGGACACGGGGGTCCCATGAATAAATATTTTTACAAATTGCACTTATTTACAATTACTTAGATATAGGAGTAGCAATAATTCATTACTGATCTTTTTTAAATAATCAAATTTAATTAGAAATAAATTTTTGAAATTGGTTGATAAATTTTTTTCAAACTACTTTTATTTAACATTTTTATTTTAGTAAAAAATTTACTCTGATAATCTAATAGATTTTTTATAGTAACTATTAGACTCTCTTTTATAATAAAAAACTATCATATAATAATAATATTTGTAATAAGAGCGTCAAAAAATAAATAAGCAAAAGGGACACCGGTGTCCCATCTGCGTCAAAGAGTTAAAAGTAGAAATTGAGAACTATTTGAAAAGGGAAAAACCTCCAAACTGTTTACGAAACAATAAATTCACATATATTTTGTTGAATATAGTCAGAGTTTGATCTACGCAAACTAAATAAACTTCTGAAGTCAAATATTTCAGGGGAACTTTTTATAGAACTTAAATACAAAATGGATAATTCAATGGCTTTCAAAAACTTAATAATTTAATACATAGATCTCCATCAAAATAATATCAGTAAATATATATTTTTAAGCAAATATTTATCCAAGTCTGTTTCTATCATTTGGCAAAACTAGAATATCTTATAGGGATCGCAGCGTTTCTAAAATTTTATATGTCTTTTTATTACATTGTCACCATTATTTTCAAAAAGAATCTCTTCTTAAAAGTTTTAATGCTATATTACTTCAATAATCTGGTGTGTTACTCACACGACATTTTTTTACGTCGCATTTCAATACTATAAAGATAAATTGCAGATAAAATCGCAAGACCAATAAGGTAAGATAATAAAGTTCAATCTACTCTAAAAATAACCTTAAATAGGTATAGAAACGGTTTTATTTGCCATATAATTCTGTGTGAAGGGACTACCCTCTCCCTCCCCCTAATTCTATCATAGTTGCAATATTTATTTATGTTTTAAATATAGATTATAAATGCTGGTTGTTAATAATTTGCCATAAATGAAGGTTTGAAGGTTCTTAATAATTTGCCTTCAAAAATACCAATCTTAATCAGATTTTTCAAGTGGCAACCTAATACGAACTTCAAAATACCAAAATTAAATTTTTTGCAGTAGTTTGTTTTAAATTTATGCTGATACCAGATATATATAAAGAACAACCGCTAAAAATCGTATTTTGGTGTTCAATGAATCTCAAAACATAATATTATACAAAAAAACAGAGGTGAAAATAGAACTTCGAAACATACTTTGCTTGCAGTATGTGTAAGAAAAATAAATTTTACTTCCTCAACAGTGTTCGTTGGCATAATAAAATAAAACGTAGCAAAGCACTTCCATCAATTACATTCAATAGAAAAGAACGTTTAGCTTAATTTTTGGTAGCCCTGTATATTGTCTGTAAACTATATGCACATAACATTCCGTACTCAAATTTAGACTTTTATGAAAAACATCTAATACAAAATTAAATACATTTCCAGGAATTTCCAAATATATCCCTAATACACTAACGGACAAAGAAAAAAAAAAAAAGCCGCACTGCAGAAAAACTGACTTATACCTTTTATTTGTAATAACGTCAAAAATAATATTGAAGCAAATGAAACTGTCATGTTTGCATAATACCAAAGAGTTGTTATGATACCTATGTATATTTTTGCCTAGCAGGCTTTGTTCGCTTTGCTGGACACAATATTGAAATGAGTTGTCAAAATCCTATATCATTATTAATTAACCTGAGTTAAAGTTCCCGCTGTGTTCGGTAGAGATTTAACGTGAGGAGTCCGTATTATCACTGCCTTCGGCAGCAACTTACCCGATTCTTACTCCCCCTTCCCCAGAGGCTAAGTTCGAAATTTTGCGAAATTTCGACAAAGTAAAAAATGCGTACAACTAATCAACATTCACACACCAAAGTTAGCCAATCTAAGATGATTCAAAGCGAATTCAAGCGGAAAAACGTGTTTTTACACGTGTTTATAGCCCTCTCGACACCAAGGGGGTAAGGGAGAGATTTCGTAAAATCCCGTTACAGTAAGGGTCGTATACATATAAAAAATTTACGCACCAAATTTCGTGACCGACCGCAGATCCCATAGATTTCTCAGGACAAATTTAGCACTAAAAGGGGTGTCTAGAGTTTGCCCCCTCGCAACCCCCCCCCCCAAAAAAAATGTGCTTTTGGAAATATACTAAGGAAGTCGCATAGACTTTTTTCAATATATTTGTACCATTTTTGGTAGAGATCTACTCACAAAACAGGAATTTTCAATATTTCCCCCCTCCCTACCCTTAAAAATTTAAAATTCCTAAATGCAGATAATGCATAATTTGTATTCATGTCTAGTCTCCCCATGTGCAATTTCTTTACTGTGAAGTAATTAGGAGCCGAGTTATGCTTACAAACGTGTTTTTGTCTTTTGCCTCCCACAAGGGGGTAAGAGAAGTAATTTCGGAAAAGTTGATAAATATAATTTTAAGTTGAGTAAAGACCTAAATTCCTGCGAAGCGCCGTTGAATTCCATCCAGCCGTTCTCAAGTGATACCCAGACAAACGTGTTTTTGTATTTTGCCCCACAGGGGGGAGCGTGGGGGAATTTCAGAAATGTTGATAGATATGATTTTAAGTTGGGTAAAGACCTAAATTCCTGCGAAAGCTCGGTAACTTCTGTCCAGCCGCTCTCTAGTGATACCCGGACAAACGTGTTTTTGTCTATTGCCCCCCACGGGGGAACGTGGAGGAATTTCTGAAAAGTTAATAGATATGATTTTAAGTTGGGTAAAGACCTAAATTCCTGCGAAGCGCCGTTGAATTATGTCGAGACGTTCTCAAGTGATACCCGAACAAACGTGTTTTTGTATTTTGCCTCCCAGGGGGAACGTGGGGGAATTTCTGAAAAATTGATAGATATAATTTTAAGTTGGGTAAATATCTAAGTTTCTGCTAAGCGCCGTTGAATTCCGTTCAGCCGTTCTCAAGTGATGCCCGGCCAAAAAAAAAGCAGCATACAGACACCACGACACACACACACACACACAGGCAAAATTTTCTGAAGTCATTTTCGGCTTTCGTGGTGTGTGAAACGTGAAGATATCGTAAAATTTTTCGATTCTGATAAATTTACAGACAAAAGTCTGATTTTATTAATATAGATTTAGTAATTCGCTTTATTACACTCAACGAAGTATTTAATAAAAATGTACATAAAACTTTCGTTTTAAACGTAATATAACAAACATATACAGTATTCTATTAGGATTTATTATATGAAATAAATAAGTGTTACATTTTAAGGTATGAAATAAAACTATTTATTAGATCTAAACAATTACTTAATAAAATTATGCATTCTGCATTGGGTTAATTCAACCTTTATAGGGAAATACTACTATAATGCGCAATGCCATAGTATTTTACAGTGTTTTAATATAAATCTCAGAAATTTCACTGCGCCAAATATCATAAATATTTTTTTCTAGTTCTTGTAAAGTTGTTGGCTGCAATTTTTGAATCCTCTCTTTCTCCCCTTGCCTTTTTATAGACTAAACATTTTCGAATTGGTTGAGATTATAACTATTCCCATGTCTGGTAAAGAAGATATTCTACGATATTCTTTGTGGGATTTAGCTTAAAGTGAAAACAATTATGAATATTTACAGAATTAGGGGTAATAATTAGAATCGATAGGTAATTTGAACAATTTAAATCAAATAAACATACCACGGAAGCCCTTCAGCAAGGTGCATTATCATCTTCAAACGCTGTTTGCGAAAAACTCTGAAGTACCTCCAAAATAGTCGGACAGGCAGCACTTTTATAAATTCTGTGCTTTGTTTAGAATTAATTAATGCCTTAAAATTTAAATTTGTCAAATTTTTTGAAAAGTTATACACCTCCATACCATATTGTACGGAGATTGTGTCGCTCTTTTAAGAATACAATTTTTATTAAGTTGGTCACATTTTCATAATCATACCTGTTTGTTTCTGTCAGCTCGAAATAAGTTAAACTTGACTCACCAGAGAAAACAACTTCAGCAACGATAATTAATTCATATTGGGTTTTTTTCTTTTCTTTTTTTTTTTTTTTTTTTTTTTTTTTTTTTGTAGTCCACTGAAATCTTGTTTTCTTAATTCTTTTCGTTAAGATTTTTTTTTTTTTTTTTTTTTTTTTTCAGATTTTCTGGCATTTAAGCCTTCTTTGTTTAATCGTTGTTGCACTGTATTCAAAGAAATTACGTTGTTAAAGGCTTTTTCTTTTTCTGAATCCCTTCTATAAACCGATTTTTTAAACACTGGCTTTATAACTTGCGGTCATCTCGCTTGGATATGCAACGTGGCCGCCAAGAGCCTAATTTCCATCTTAAACAGCCAAAATTTTTATATCTTGTTAAAAACTACCTCACTAATATTTCGTTAAAATCTAATTATATTACTATATAGTGCTATATTATAGCACTAAAAGGGGTGTCTCGAGTTTGCCCCCTCGCAACCCCCCCCCCCAAAAAAAAAAAAAAAAATGTGCTTTTGGAAATATACTAAGGAAGTCGCATAGCCTTTTTTCAATATATTTGTACCATTTTTGGTAGAGATCTACTCACAAAACAGGAATTTTCAATATTTCCTCCCTCCCTACCCTTAAAAATTGAAAATTCCTAAATGCAGATAATGCATAATTTGTATTCATGTCTAGTCTCCCCATGTGCAATTTCTTTACTGTGAAGTAATTAGGAGCCGAGTTATGCTTACAAACGTGTTTTTGTCTTTTGCCTCCCACAAGGGGGTAAGAGAAGTAATTTCGGAAAAGTTGATAAATATAATTTTTAAATGGGTAAAGACCTAAATTCCTGCGAAGCGCCGTTGAATTCCATCCAGCCGTTCTCAAGTGATACCCAGACAAACGTGTTTTTGTATTTTGCCCCACAGGGGGGAGCGTGGGGGAATTTCAAAAGTGTTGATAGATATGATTTTAAGTTGGGTAAAGACCTAAATTCCTGCGAAAGCTCGGTAACTTCTGTCCAGCCGCTCTCTAGTGATACCCGGACAAACGTGTTTTTGTCTATTGCCCCCCATGGGGGAACGTGGAGGAATTTCTGAAAAGTTAATAGATATGATTTTAAGTTGGGTAAAGACCTAAATTCCTGCGAAGCGCCGTTGAATTATGTCGAGACGTTCTCAAGTGATACCCGAACAAACGTGTTTTTGTATTTTGCCTCCCAGGGGGAACGTGGGGGAATTTCTGAAAAATTGATAGATATAATTTTAAGTTGGGTAAATATCTAAGTTTCTGCTAAGCGCCGTTGAATTCCGTTCAGCCGTTCTCAAGTGATGCCCGGACAAAAAAAGCGACATACAGATACCACGACACACACACACACACACACACAGGCAAAATTTTCTGAAGTCATTTTCGGCTTTCGTGGTGTGTGAAACGTGAAGATATCGTAAAATTTTTCGATTCTGATAAATTTACAGACAAAAGTCTGATTTTATTAATATAGATTTAGTAATTTGCTTTATTACACTCAACGAAGTATTTAATAAAAATTTACATAAAACTTTCGTTTTAAACGTAATATAACAAACATATACAGTATTCTATTATGATTTATTGTATGAAATAAATAAGTGTTACATTTTAATGTATGAAATAAAACTATTTATTAGATCTAAACAATTACTTAATAAAATTATGCATTCTGCATTGGGTTAATTCAACCTTTATAGGGAAATACAACTATAATGCGCAATGCCATAGTATTTTACAGTGTTTTAATATAAATCTCAGAAATTTCACTGCGCCAAACATCATAAATAATTTTTTCTAGTTCTTGTGAAGTTGTTGGCTGCAATTTTTGAATCCTCTCTTTCTCCCCTTGCCTTTTTATAGACTAAACATTTTCGAATTGGTTGAGATTATAACTATTCCCATGTCTGGTAAAGAAGATATTCTACGATATTCTTTGTGGTTGGTTGGTTGGTTGGTTGTTGGATTTAAGGCCGATTGACTCCTGATGTGTCCTAGGCCTAGAGGGGGAATTCCCTCCGTGGGGGTCGTTCTAAGGGTCCTAGCCCGTATTTACGCAAGTTTCGGAGGAAACCACGGAAAACTCCGAACGGCTAGGTCGATGAGCGCGACCTGGGATCGAACCCGGCACCTCCCATCTACCAGCTTTGAGCGCAGAACCGCTCGGCCGCTGGTGGGCCGATATTCTTTGTGAGATTTAGCTTAAAGTGAAAACAATTATGAATATTTACAGAATTAGGGGTACTAATGAGAATCGATAGGTAATTTGAACAATTTAAATCAAATAAACATACCACGGAAGCCCTTCAGCAAGGTGCATTATCATCTTCAAAACGCTGTTTGCGAAAAAGCCTGAAGTACCTCCAAAATAGTCGGCCAGGCAGCACTTTTATAAATTCTGTGCTTTGTTTCGAATTGATTAATGCCTTAAAATTTAAATTTGTCCAATTTTTTGAAAAATTATGCATCCCCATATCATATTGTACGGAGATTGTGTCGCTCTTTTAAGAATTCAATTTTTATTAAGTTGGTCACATTTTCATAATCATACCTGTTTTTTTCTGTCAGTTCGAAATAAGTTAAGCTTGACTCACCAGAGAGAACAACTTCAGCAACGATAATTAATTCATATATTTTTTTTTTTTTTTTTTTTTTTTTTAGTCCACTGAAATCTTGTTTTCCTAATTCTTTTCGTTAAGATTTTTTTTTTTTTTTTTTTTTTAAACCTTGTTTGTTTAATCGTTCAAAGAAATTACGTTGCTAAACGCTTTTTCTGAATCCCTTCTATGTTCTAAATGTACTATACCGATTTTTTAAGCATTGGCTTTATAACTTGCGGTCATCTCGCTTGGATATGCAACGTGGCTGCCAAGACCCTAGTTTTACATTTTAAACAGCCAAAATTTTTATATCCTGTTAAAATCCACCTCACTAATATTTCGTTAACGTTTAATTATTTTGCCATATCGCGTATTAAAATATTTTTTGATTTTCATTCTAAAATTATTACTTTTTGTGGTGTCGTTAATTGCCTTATCAATTACCATTTTTGAAATACGTTCAAAATTTGCAATTTTCTTAACAATTTTATTTTGTAACACTTGTCTCAATTCTAAATTGTACGTGGAGGACAACGTTATAAAATCTGTTAGAAAATTTGCTTTTAAAACAATAAAATTGGCGGTTGTAGAAAGAGAAAAGGAAAATATCCGAGTGCGTTTTTTTTTTTTTTTTTCTGTCACTTAGTATATATCCAAACACTTCGGGTAGCCTTGTAAACGAATGATGAATGATTTTCATACCACAGTCTACACAAAATATGCTGTAATGCATTAAAAAATAAAATAAAATAATATATTAATTCCATTTTGTTTATCTATGGATGTTACACTACGTATGCCAACAATTTCTCCCATAGATGAAAAGTATTTAAATTCTATTGGATGTCGCTGTACAAGAACTAATCGCTTGATCTCAACGAAAAGTTTAGTGTAGCATCAATATATGATTCAAATTTAGAATACCGAGTTTGAACTTCCTGCTACTGTGCGTTCTTGAAATATGCTAATAACAACCACACACAGAGGCAGACAGACATACGGACAGACACACAGATACTGATACACAGACACACATGATATTCGGATTCAGGGAACATCAAAGCGTGTTAATATAACAAGAACTTAGTTTCGAAAATTTGACCCCAAAACAATACTTTCTCTACCATGTATATAAGTAATAGAAAGTAAAAAAATGATTGTTCTGAAATAGTGGTGACAATATAATTAAATAAAGGTAAAATTTTAGAAACGCGGCGAGCTCTGCACTTAAGAATAGTAACTTTTAGAAGCGACAAGTAGAAAAAATAGTTTTAATTAAACAGCAAAATTAATAGCCGACAAAGAAGGAAATTGAGAAAAGATTTAAACACCAGACATGAATGACCTCTGAAATATGAACAAATATGTTTTAAAATTAATTAAAAATTGAAAATAACAAAAGCCAGTTACAACGTTATGCATGATTTATTAGTAACGTTCGAATGCACATGCATTTTTACTTCCATTACCCATTTAACGTAGGTAAATGCAAGTGCTGTATTCGATCGAAAATATCTATATAAAAATTTTTTAGAATGTATCAATGTTAATAACCTGTGACCAATTTTTTACTTTCCGAACACTATAGTGAGGAAAGTATTGTAATCATGTCAAAAATCCGAATTTGAGATTTTGATGTTTCTATACGTTTCGAGGTCCCCTGAGTCCGTTTTCACTATTTTTACGATGATGTATGTATGTGTGTGTGTATGTGTGTATGTCTGTGAGTGAACACGCTAGCGTCTAAACGCTTTGTTCGAATAAGCTGAAAGTTGGTGTGTATATTGTAAGTCATCATAGTACGAACCCTATAGATTTTGGTGAATATAGCACTTATAGTTTTTTTACAGGGACACAAAGAAAAATTCTTTATCATTATGGTCTATGGGACCAAAATCTGAAAAGTGCGATAGCATCTAAACGCCTTCTTCAATTGAGCAAAAAATTTATACACATATTATAGGTCACAGTTACTCAATTTGTATAGAGTTTGGAGAATCTGGCACTTACAGTTGCTTTACAGGGACACAAAGAAACATTCTTTATCATTATGGCCTATGGGGCCAAATTTTTAAAAGCGCGATAGCGTCTAAACGCTTATTTAATCTGAACAAAAAATTTTTACACATGTTATAGGTCACAGTTGCACGAACTGTATAGATTTTGGTGAATTTAGCACTTACAGATTTTTTACAGGGACACAAAGAAAAATTCTTTATCATTATGGCCTGTGAGACCAAATTTTTACTTTCTTCGATATTCAATAGAAGAAAGTATTGGATTCGTAAAAATTTTCGACCTCGGGTTTTTGATGGATTTACACGTTTTGAGAGCTGTAGAACACGATTTGACCATTTTTAGAAAATGTCTGTTTGTCTGTCAGTCTCTGTGTGGGTGTGACAGACTTTTGTGGCAACTGTATCTCAGGAACTACTTCACAGAATTTCATACAAAATGGTTGCACCTTGACATAAATTAGTGCCTATCAACTTTTGGTAAAAATTGTCTTACAGGTTGCGTTGCCATCCCGCTTGTTCTAAATTTTTAACATGGTGTATAGTACAAAATTTTGTTTAAATGTGCATAAAGAGAATTATTTTTTAGTAATCATTATGAAATTTACAAGAATTATTTATAATAGAGATAGTCAACTGGGAAAAAATTTTTGTATGTGCCTCGCCAACCCCCCTGGGGGGGAATTCCCCCCTCGAGGGGAGTAAATTTTCATGATGGGTATCTTTCAAAAGAGCTCGCCAGTACCTTTAAAACGAATGGTTGAACCATAGATTTGCGATAATTTAAAATGAAGTTATCGATTTTTTTTAAATGTGATATTGACAATAAAATTGACTTTTTTTGGATATTTAGTATTATACTACTTCTCTAATATGGAAATCATCTGCATTATCATGAAGATAATTTTTTTAAATAATAATTTTAATAAATTATTTTTACTGAGTGAATTTGTATAGGAAAATATAGAAGAAAGTCATGTGGTGGCCACAACACACTAGTTAAAAGTGCGATAGCATCTAAACGCCTTATTCGATTGAGCTGAAAATTTATATGAATATTATAAATCACTGTTGCACTAACTATAAGCATTTTGGTGAATTTAGCATTTATAGGTTTTTTACAGGGACACACCGAAAATTCTTTATCATTATGATCTATGGGCTCAAAGTTCAGTAGCGTTAAAGAAAACATCGTGTAATATATGGAGAAAAATACTCAAACACTGTATTATGGTTTTATCTCTTTTGTTTTTTGACAACTCCTCTTTCTTTACTTTATCAACAAAACTGTTAATTACTCAATGTTCGGAAAGTCGAGTGGAGTCACTCCAGATTTTTTTTTTTTTAATTGGTCAGTATGTGTGTATGTGGAGGATGGGGGGGGGGAGGGGTACTTTCTATTTATCATACCTCCAATACGTAAAAAGATAAGAACAACGAAATTGTATAATTAAGACAAACCTGGTGTATGCCAACTTTTTGATTAAAATTGAAAAAATAAAAAGGGGAGATGGAAAGCCTGAAATGGAACCATATTTTAATTTTAGTGCGTATTTAAAAAACGGTTCAAATGATTTTCTTAAAAATTGCTACATAAATTTCAAATGATTAATTGGTTAAAGGAAGAAAATTTTAGGTGTGCTGATTTGGTAGGTTAATTTTAGATCTCGGGAGTGAGTATTGTAAAAAACGGTGATGCAGATTTTCTTGAAACTCGCCGTATCAAAATCTTTTTTAATCTCCCTTCGTATTTATTGGTTAATTTTCAGTGTACAGTTGAGCAAACAAACTTTTGGTGGAAAGTAAATGGGACCGCACAGAAATAATTATCATATAAAACTCTTCCGAAGCCTAATTTGAATTGTTTAACACAGGTTTACATAACAGTACTCGTTATCTTACCTCTTAATCTGCAACCTGTATTTATAGTATTAAATTTCAGGGTAAGAGACAGTTGTGTAAGTGACACACCAGATTATTTGTTTATTTATTTATTTTTTATTATTTTTATTTATTTATTTATTTATTTTTTCTGTAAGATATTAAACATGGAGATAAAATAAGGAGAAGTATATGTAATTATAATGGATTTAAAGCGTAAAAAAGATATTTTCTAACGTATTGGTATTTTAAGGAGAATATAGGCAAGAGAGAGAATAATCTTAATAAAAAGAATGATGTGGCATTTTTCAGTGTATCTAAATAACTAGAAGCGGTCCTGTGTAAATTCAGTATTTAAATGATTAGCAATTCAACGCATTTCATTGCAATTATTTTCAAAAATATCGACTTCTAATATCGATAAATATTTGACAAAAAATTCCATTTTAGGAATTCCTTAAGATTATATATATAGTGAATATTTTCCTTTTGTACTTTATTTATTTATTTTAGTTAGATCCATTGATAAGAATGTCTTTTAGGAATTTTAAATGAAGGCAGCATCAAAAACTACCAGTTTCAGTACTAATTTATGAGCAAAATGTTTAATTACGAATTCTGTAACCCATATATTATAAGACCGAATGTCTATTTTTAATAAAGAACTTTTACAACTAACATTTTAACATTTAAGTTATTCAAGACGAAATATGAGTGAAAAAGAAAAGGAAGATTCGAAATATTCTTCATTTTATACATATGATTTCTTTTATCGCACTTGAGCAATGAACGGGGAAAAAAAAGAAAAAAGAAAGAAATATATTTATGTTTGTATAGTTCAGTTACACGATTCTCATTCATTGTTAAATGGCCATTCTAAAAAAATTTAAAGTTTGTTTTGGAAAAAAATAAAAAATAGACCCTTGCCCTCACTTAAGTCATTTCCCACACGATATTTAATCCATTCTCCAAAATGCAATTAATGATCAAAAATTCCAGCAAAGAAACTTAATAAACAGCTGAAAGATAATAAAATGTACACTGGGTAATTTCTGGAAACAGAAACCAAAATGAATCACAAGTCATAATAAATCTTTCGTTAAGGCTCTTAGAACTTCGTGGGCGGCTGTTTCGCTTCTTTAAGAGAAACGCAATGGGGGCCTCTCGGAAGAAAAATTCTTGCGTCTGTAGATAAGACAGGCAGACAGTAGGCCGCCCCTTGGTGCGATGCCCTGACCCCAAGCATTCCTCTGATCGCATAAGAATTGAGTAGAGTTGAGTGCTATAGTAATTTTACGTAATTTATTATTAACATAAAAATTATTGTACCAACTCACAGTTATTTTTATTTCTGTGACACTTGGTGGTGGAGAATAACTTTTGTCATTTTTCTCTTCATGACCACCCGCGTTCATTATAAAGGAAAAATGAGAGTGATGCGGAAGAATCAAACTGAATAAAGCATTTTTCAATTGAAACCTTTTTCGGCTTCTAAAGGAATATTTTTACTATAATATTTTATCGTTCATTATATGTAACGTATAATAATAATAATAATAATAATAATAATAATAATGAAAGATTAAAATTAAAAAATAATAATAATTAAATGTCAATCAAAAATATTTTATAACTGTTATAACTGTGGGGAATAAAAAGAAAATTGTTTACTAACACTAGCAGAGATTGCATTCTAAAATTTAAAAAATGTTATTGTTATTATTATTATCATCAATATTTTTTTCTGATTGATGGTGGAATTTAAGTTATTGTAATCTTCAGTGAGTTTTCACAAAAATAATTCAAGGAATTCAAACTCGTTTTGCAACAAAAGAGAAATGATGTGAGAAAAAAAAAAAAAAAAAAAAAAAGAAAAACAAGCTTGATACAATGATAATTTTTTGGTTAATAAAAGGAATGCTAGGTAGATTTCAGTTATAGGTATACTAGTTGATATAGAGGCATAAATTAGATATATATATATATATATATAATTGAAAGAAGGGAGAGAGAGAGAATTTATTTGCTGGAGGCTTAATAATATTTCTTTAATATTTTATGGTTCCTAAATAATAATAAGAAGAAGTATAAGAATAATAATAATAATAATGACTGATATCTTTTGCAGATTTTTTCCCCGTGTTAGTTAGAAAGAAAATATTTGTTAATGAAATTACATTAAAAGTGTTTCACCTGCTGTAATCGATGAATTTCTAATTGTAATATTGTAACTCAAAACTTAATGTATTAAAAAACATCTACATATATTTATCTTTTACAAATACAATTATGTTAAATAAAGAACTTTGACGGAAATTCACTTAAAGGGGAAAAAAAAAAATTTACTGAAGTATATTTCAAACCTGTATCTTCAAGAGTAAATTTTCGTCAATATCATTGATATTCAAACAGTATATTTCATTGTCATCCTAGTAGTTTATTTTCCAGATCACCTCCTCATCCATCAGTTTATGAAATAATAATAATAATAGCTCTTTTTACAAAAAGCCTAAAATCTACTTTTATCATAAAATATCAAATTTATAAGATTTTAATAGTTTAGAAGTAAGACCTTCGATTTCTCACAATGGTATCTCTCCTGTAAGGTATACAAAGTAAAGCTAAGAAGAGATTGCGCAGTAGGAGAGATTGCGTATATAGAGGGTGGGTGGGAAGGTGTAAAGTGGGCACGCTGAGACTCCAGTTATCAATAGTGGAGTGCCGACTCCATTGTGCATGTTAATTGCTTCATGTGTCTGAAATAAAGCGTGGTTATTTTGTCCCGTTTTCAAAAATTATTGCTTGAATTTTCATAACTCTTCCCAGGAATTTCTATAGAAAAGTAGTGTTACAATTTCTCTTTAATTAAAAGATTTCTCATGGAGTTTTTCATTGTTTGATGAATAGTAATTTTCAATTTGAACTCTTTGTCTGTGCCTGTGCTTTTCTGTCAGACCGTAATGAATTTATGCTTATATGTAATTGTCTTCTAAAAGAGGAGTAGTTTTGTTAAAGGATATTGCATTGCTTGGTTATATAAAATATCTAAAGAGTAAATACTAAAAAACTTTTGAATAAAAATGAATTTTTTTTTTTTTTTTTTTTTTTTTTTTTTGGTCAAGTATGTTAAAATTGCACGACTAAAAATAAAAATAAAAAAAATTATACTCCAATCAAAACAACAACAAATGGCTTATTATACGATGTCGACAATCGAAATTTTTTCCCTGATTCTTCCACCAGTATATTTATATAATAATTTTTTACTTAATTAGTCGTGCAAATTTACTACTAAAAATTCTGAAAGAAAAATACTGGTGGTGGAAGAATCAGGGAAAATATTTCGACTGTCGACACACTATTTATCACGAGTTTGAAGTTGGAACATTGACAGCTCGCATATTTTAAACTGTGAATGGCCTGAAAATTTTCACACTTTAATTAATTAAGAAAAAAATTATCACACGATTTTAATCAAAGATAACTAAGAACAACCCTCAACTAAACAGGAGTTTTAATGTCTTAATAATAATAAAATATATTTTAAAAAATTGCATTGAAATTCGTTTTATTCTTTTGGAAGCTACAGTCCCACAGATAGACACACACACAAAGACAGATAGGAAAAATCTTCAGACTTACACATACCCGTCTTTTTCGTTGGGGATCAAAAACAAGGAGCATCTCAATCAAATCTCAATCAAAATTCTAGGAACATAGCTGATTCCATTTTTTTTTTATTTTTTTTTATGACAAAATGTATGAAGCTAATGTTCATTTAAAAGAATTTTATTAAAATTCTTTATTGAAATTCAAAATATAAGAAAACGGTTTAAATATAATAAGTTGATTTGTATAAGGTTATGACAATACCTTAATAATGAAAATCTCAAAAATTATTTTAGATTGAAAGTATAATAAATATTTATCTTGATGTAATAAATGTGCTAAAAATGCTTGTACTTTCAAAACGAAATGTATGCTGATAAATTTCAATAATGCTTAGATTGATCATATAAATTTCGATAAGAGAGATTTAGCCTTAAACTTGTGTTTACGAAGATTTTCTTTTTTTATGACGGAAATATTTTTTGAATAGTGTGATATTCTTTAGGATACCTATAAATCACACGAAATAAAATAATTAGTTGATATTTTTATTGATTTGAACTAGCAATATAATATACACTTTAGTTTCTTAATTTTCCAGCATGCGAAATTTTTGCATTATGCACAAAATTCTAAAAGTTTCTTTTGAAAAAATCCAATTTCCTTTTACACACTTCAAAATAAAAAGATTCTTTGTACGTTGCATGCCCAGCCCGTTTGAAAATTCATGCCTCTTTTGCCGGGCTAGGTACGGGCTTCGGGCCAAACCCAAGCCCGTGCAGACCTCTAATTGCATATAGAATAAAGTAATAATGAATAAGAAAAAAGGAATAATTATAAGACAGATTGAAATTATTTTTCTATTAAAAACATTAAATTATCATCAGTTATTTTAAATTACATTATATTCAAACACAATTGATCGCGATTTTTAACTAAATAAATTCATTTTACATTTTCCCCATTTTGGAATAATATCTAAGAGTTTATTTAAACTTTTATTGCCGAAATAACAACAATTATGGTTAAACAGTACAGTAGATTTGCCCATTAATGATATTTACCTCAACATTGTGAATCTCGTCATTGTTTCGTTCCTCAGAATTCTTTATTTGCAATTGTCATTTTTCAACATTAGTTTTACATTATGTAAAATGTCAGTTAAACAAATCTCTCTCAATAAGTAAAATAAATAAATAAATAATAAAAATAGATAAATAAATAAATATAGTGCACTAACCGCAATTTAAATTGAAAATTGATTTATTCTATCATCCTTATCAGATTCCTGATTACTTTTTAGAATGCAAAATATGTCTCTTTCAGAATGAAAAGGTTTCTTTATACCCTCATTCAAATGAACAATAATTTTTTCTTGCAAAATTCATGTTCTTTTGGCGAATGCTTTTAATTTTCCTTGAGAATTAAACACAAACGAAACATATCAGAATAGAGTAGACTTTCGTTTAAATATTTTTGACTTAAAATAATCTGGTGTGTCACTCACACGAATTTCTCTTACCCTGAAATTTAATACTATATATATAGGTTGCAGATTAAGAGGTAAGATAACGAGTACTGGTATGTAAACCTGTGTTAAACAATTCAAATTAGGCTTCGGAAGAGTTTTATATGATAATTAGTTCTGTGTGAGGGGGGCTGCCGCACCCCTCAACCCACGTTTCATTATTGCACCTATATTTATATAGAATTTAATTCAGTGATTAAAAATTAATTCTGATTTTAAAATATAATTTATTAAAATTATTATTTAAAAAAAAATATCTTTTATGATAATGCAGACGATTTCCATATTAGAGAAGTAGTATAATGTTTAAAAAAAAGTTGAATTTATTCTCAATATTACATTAAAAAAAAAAAAAAAAAAAAAAAAAAAACTTTTTTTTAATGAAACAAATCGATAACTTTATTTTAAATTATCGCAGATCGATGGTTCAACCATTCGTTTTGAAGGTATTGGCGAGCTCCTTTGAAAGATACCCATCATGAAAATTTACTCCCCTCGAGGGGAGAGGCGAGGCTCCTACATACACAAAATTTTTTTTCCAGTTGACTATCTCTATTACGAAAAATATATATTCGTTTTATTTGGTTTAGTGGAATCTATAGTTGTTAAACTCTACTTACCTACAATTTCCCCCATAGACATAATGTATTTTAATACTTTTGAGTGTCCCTGTACACGAACTATTTGCTTCATCTCAACGAAAAGCTTCCTGTAGCATCCCTATATGATACACATTTAGAATACCGAGTTTGGAATTTCTGCTACTATTTGTTCTTGAGATATGCTGATAACAGACACACAGACATCCATCCACACAAACAGACAATAAGACAAACACATAAACCATTCTTTATTAACATGATTTTCGTATTCAGGGGACCTCAGAACATGTAAATATAACAAAAACTCACGTTCGAAAATTTGACCCTAAAATAATACTTTCTCGACCCTATGGGTAAGAGAAAGTAAAAATAAATCTAAGTTGTCTCTTAAATTTCATTTTAAAAATTTCTGGGATTAGCTAAAAACTCTATTAGCAAAACTTATTTAACATTATCATTATATTCATTACTAAATCATTTTCGCCTGATGTTAAATTAAAATTAATAAAATATAAACCAGCTTTCATTTGATCGAGATTAAATTTTTGCTTAATATTTTTAAAATATCGGCTATTTTTAAATGCTTTCACTATTTTAAATATTTTTTTCTTCTCTTGGGCCTCTCAAGAATGCCAATTTTTCAATTTCTTTTAATTTATATATATATATATATATATATATTCACATTTTCATTTTTTTCCATATAATTTTCTAAAAGTAGAAAGAAGCATATCTGCAGATGATAAAATTATAATTGTAAATTCATTTTTCATTGAAAATATCGAAGATAACGCATTTTATTTATTTGCAGACGATAAAGTTCTTTACTACCAATAACAACATTGACCTTTTTTTTTTTTTTTTTTTTTTTTTTTTTTTTTTTTACACCATTGATTACATTTTAATTTCTCTGTGAAAAATGACGTCATTGACAGGAAAAAGAACATAATAAGACAAACTATTTGCAAGTTGGCAAATAGAGTACCTTCGTTAACGCGAAGTGTTTAATTAATAACTTCGTTAATTAAGACGAGAGAAATATCTAACGAAAAAAAAAAAAAGTCTACCTTGGATTATTCAGCAGACCTCTCATGACACGGAGGTAGATGCGGTCTCAGACAAAAAAAAAAAAAATGCGATAGCCACAGTAACTTTTTTTAATATAGAGAGATAAAGTTAAATGCATAATCTAGTATTTAAAAAAAAAACTTTTTTTTTTTTTTTAACCTTTATTCGGCTTTATTCCATAATATCATCTTGTATTGTTTAGTTTAAATGTTGTTAACTATAAATCTGTGTTAGTTTTCATTTGTTTTCAGATGTTCTATGCATGTAGCTAGTAAGTCAGTCTTGTAATTTTGATTAATATAATTCCATATTTTCACATGCTTTGCGTGTGTGTGTGGTTCGAGCGTTAAGCGTTAAGATTTATTAGTATTTATGCACTTATCTTTACAGAAATAACAATAATAATAATAATAATAATGCTTGCATTATTCGAAAAATTCCCCAGACGAAGTTACACATTCCATAAAATTTCGCCTTATTTTGATCTTTTTGCCCTGCTCATAATTTGGTAATTTTCTATAAAATTTCATATATATACGTATATATAAAACACGTGTGTGTTGATATGATATAATATTGATTTTAGACATACTCTAAAAATTAAAAGTAAAATACAGAATTTTATGTAATCAATTCAAATTTTTAGGAGAATCAAGTTCCCGAATTTCAAAATTTAATGTTTTATTCAGGTCTCATAAAGAGAAATTTCAGAGAAGTTGAGAAATGTCCCATGCACCAATAAATTCGTGCACAAACTTTCAACATTGTATCATTAGAAATATTTAAAAAAAAAAAAAAAAAAAAAACTAAAAATCTGATTTAAAAAGAACGCTGGTATTCTAAAGGTGTATCATATAGGGATGCTACAGTAAGCTTTTCTCAAAAGTATTTAAATGCATTACGTCTATGGGGGAAATTGCAGGTAAGTAGCGTTTAACATCTATAGACTGCACTAAACCAAATGAAATGAATATATATTTTTTGTAATAGAGATAGTCAACTGTGAAAAAATTGTTGTGTATGTAGGGGCGTCGCCTCCCCCCTGGGGGGGGAAGTCCCCCCTCGAGGGGAGTACATTTTCATGATGGGTACCTTTCAAAAGAGCATGCCAAAACCTTTAAAACGAATGGTTGAACAATTGATCTGCGATAATTTAAAATAAAGTTATCAGTTTTTTTCATTAATAAAAAAAATAATATTTTTTTAATGTAATATTGAGAATAAATTTAACCTTTTTTTTTTATATATATTTAGTGTCATACTACTTCTCTAATATGGAAATCGTCTGCATTATCATAAAAGGTAATGCTTCTAATAAATTGATTGTTAAAAACAGAAATATTTTTTAATAACCGAATTAAATTCTATATAAATGTAGGTGCATTAATGAAAGGGGGGGTTGAGGGTCTGTGTGAGGGCTGCCGATCCCCTCACACAGACCTAATTATCATATAAAACTCTTCCGAAGCCTAATTTGAATTGTTTAACCCAGGTTTACATAACAGTACTCGTTATCTTACCTCTTAATCTGCAACCTGTATTTATAGTATTAAATTTCAGGATAAGAGAAAGTCGTGTGAGTGACACACCAGATTATTTTAATTCCGTTTTGGCACTCAAAAAATTCACTTTTTTTTTTTTTTTTTTAACGATTTAATATTTTATTTTTGAGCTATAAAGTGCAAAAAATGAAATATAAAGCTGAGAAGTGAATCCATCAAAAAAATTCTGCAAATATATTACAAAACGTGTAAACTTGAAAGTATCACATATTTTGTTACCCATTTGTATATGTAAATAACATGGGTTTAAGTGAATATTTATTGTACTTTCCATAAAAATATTTATGATTCAAATAAGTGTATTAAAAATTAATGTTAATCATTTCTGTGAAACTACGATTGATTAATAACAATATCCGGGTTGCGTAGTTGTTTTCTTTCGTTGCAAAGATTTCCATTTTTTAGGAAAAGGTACTGAAGGAACACTTTTGACGGAGCTTTTTTACTGGAGCTTAAAATAATAATATATACGAAGCTTATTTCTTGCTTTAATATTGGGCGTATGGTACAAGCCCGTCTCTGAGATATGCCTAGACAACTTGGAATATTTCTTCTCTTCTGTCTATATATTGCTCCATTTGTTTGCTCTGTTAGTGCTGAAGTGAGTATAAATTTTTGTATGAGAAATACTGTTATATTTTCTATTATAAAAATGAAATTTCTTTTAATTTCATTTATTTATACCATTGTATTGAATTCAATTATGATAAAAATATTTCATAAATGAAAGATTTATCATTTTAGTACGTCTGGTCGTACTGTTTCTGCCGAGCGGCGATTTTTCGTTTTTACCATTTTTATCTTTCATCTTGAATAAACGTACATATTTGTGTGTATTTATATATAAATCTGGATGTTTTTCATTGCATTTGTCAGGATTTTTAGTCCGGATTATTAGATTTTATAAAAAATCGGTACACTTATTAATCAGGACAAAAACTATCTAACGTCGTATTTTTTAGCTCAATCAGATAATTGGTTCAAACAATATTAAACAAAAATCCCATTTTAATTTTAAAATTATAAAGAAATAAAAATTGATGCTAAAAGTTAATATATATATATATATATTAATGTCGGGGGGGGGGGGGGAAGTGAACGTGCGGACACATTTTTAAATAATTAAAATAAAATTGAGGCAAATCGTGCTAAAGAAATGGAACAGCTTCCATATAGAACACCTTGGCGATATTTAAACTTTGGCGCCTAAGTAGCTCGGATGTTTCTCGCCAAGATCTTTACTTACAAAATTGCAATAACCATTTTAATTCATCGCCAAAATGACAAAAAAACTTTAAAAGCCGCCAAGTGGCTCCTATGTTATAACTATATCAAAGAAACTTTAAGAAAGAAATATAGTAACTTATGCTAGGGAATGAAACACAGTTACTGCGTGCCTTTATGGAAGAATAGATTAAATTAAATCCAGTCATACTAAATTAAATCTTGTTTTGTGCAGAATTTTATATATATTACTTAGAAAACAAACACAAACTTAGGGTTTTTAATTTAATTTTAACTTTAAAGGGAAAAAAAAGGAAAAAAAAATCTACACGTGAATAAAAAAAAAAAAACAAAAACAAAAAAAAAAAGCATAATTAAACATGAATAAATCTGTATCATCAAAATTTCTGATAAAATTGACATTCTAATACATTTATTCATTTATTTCGTAAGATAATCCTTTAAATTTAATATTATAATGCTATCAAGCTTTGCCCGCTTCGCAAGTCACTATATTTAAAGGAAACTCTTTTTTATATAGCTTTATAAAATAAAATAAAATACTGAAACTGCTCAAAAGCTCGCTTCAGGTCCCTGCTTGAGATTCGGACGCTTGTCCCTATTACCTGCGACAATGGTTTACCAATGGGCTTCCATTTAGGTGCTTATTAGATAACAGTATCGAAAAAATTGAAGTATCTCTTTTATATCTGAATCCCAGTTACATATGAACAACACTATACGTGGTGCACATAATATTTGCTTTTATATACGTAATTTCCTATGTTTATTTTGTTAATCCGATCAACCATAAAATGACAGCAGTTTCACGCCAAATATTACAATATGCTATCACCGGCTACGTCTGTCGCATGAGACAATTAATTTTTTGTGGTTATATATAATTTATGGTTTGCAAACCTGATCAGCCTTAATATAGTTCTTCTTGGCGACTTTTCAATTTTTGTCACCATTTTAGATTTAATCCCTTGTAACAATAAGGCTTAATTCCTTGTAACAATATGCTATGAGCGCTATTTCTGCCGTATTTTAGACAACTAATCTCTTTGTGGTTATATATATTTCCCATTAAACATATTTTTATTTTTATTTATTTATTTAAATATTAATTTGAATTGATCAAATATTTCTGTTCGACAACGTGTAAGTGCGTCACATACAGAGGCTCATTTATTTGTATGATAAATCAGCATAGTGATTAGTATATATATATAAAAAATAATAATAATAATAAATAAATAGTGAACATTATCGTGCTACAAAACTTTATTATGTTGCTCCATTGGCGGCTTTTGAATTTTTGTCGCCATATTAGCGACAGATTTTTTTTTTTTTTTTTTTGTATGAAAAGGGAAGACTATTTTTCTAATACTTTTATCAGACACCTTTTCGTTTATATATAGGAATCCTTCATATTCTGTTTATATTTTTGATGGTTTTTAGGTTTAAAATAGTGCTTGCTGTAATAAATTTTCTATTTTTAAAACTGCATTTTTTCTATAAACTTTCTATAAAAATAAATTATTTATGTGACTACTATTTAGGTTTAATATTTTTTTCTATTTTTGAAATATTTTATATATATATCTATATATATATATATGCACTACTTAGATTAAAATGGCTGCTGCTAAATTAAACTTCTTGTCGAATAACTTTCGGTGTACTTCAACACCAAAATTTTAAAAATCGCCCAGGAGGATCTATTAATATGTACTGAAAATTAATATGGTTTATAAAGTTAAAAAAAAAAAAAAAACGCTACGCAGTCGAATGCAACGTCATAGGCAGTTTTTTTTTTTTTTTTTTTTTTTTTATAACAACTTGACAGTAAAAATATAAATGTAAAAAACAGTAGATAAAAAAAAGAAGAAGAAGAAGACCAATTTAGAACAACATGAGCAACATAACGAAGAAACAACATTTAGAACAACAGAGCATCATAAAATATATTATCGCTTTATCAATGGGTGTAAAATTTTTAAAGTGATAATGACGTCAATTTTTGTGAGATGTATAATATCAATTTTTATATTTTTTTATTGTAAATGAACCTTTTTTTTTCTATCAAACAAAAATGAGCTCGTTTTTTTTTTTTTTTTTTTGCAACAAATTATGGATAAAATTTAAATGGCTAATTTATCAGAAATTAGGAGGTTATTATTTTCATATTTTAATTAATTAAAAGAAAACTAATCGAAAATTCGAAAATCGGGCTTCGAGGTGCATCAGGAAAGGTCATTACGAACCTCCATGCAAATGTGTAAAGCTCTGCGATCAGCCATTTTCCTAAAGAGCTCTGGATATACATACACAATGACACACATACAAACATCTTATTTTATTATATGTATAGATTATAAATCTCGAAAATAAAATACACAACAGTTAATATGTATATATATATATATTTTTTTTTCAGACATTTTTTTGTAATATAACGTTAAAAAAATCATTATAATATATACAAAATATTTCTCTTATAAATATGCATGTGTATTTAGAACATCAATGTGTTTTATGTAATTTAGGGTAATTACCTGAAGACTTATAATACAATTTGTGAATATCCAATGCTTAACTAATTTTAATCAATAACTAAAAATCAGCTTACATTTTTACGTATATTTTTTCGAATTTTCCCAATGTTTGACTAAACTTAAGCATTATCGATATTATTGGTTATCAATTTTTTTTTTTTTTTTTTTTTTTAAGCGCATGCTCAGTTACAAATGTTTAACATACAAGTGATAAAATTTTTTCAGATATTTATTATTTCTATTTTAATTGCAGTACATTATTTTTACTGTGCTTTACCAAATTATCTGAAAGTAACATTAAATTTCGTTGAAACCTCTGCATATTATAAATAAAAATCATGCAGATTTTATTATTATTATTTATTTATTTATAAAAAAAAATTATATATATATATATATATATATATATATTTTTTTTTTTTTTTTTTTTTTGCCGTGCTATTCTTGTACAAATTCATAAGAAAACTGTACGATTTCTATACTGATAGATGTTACAATTACCGAGCATTTCGTTCTTTTCCTGATACAGGATGATTCCATATATGTACTATTAAATTTATTTTCGCATCCATAATTATTGTCACAAACAAATAATTACTGAAATATAATTTTATCAGGTGAGAAATTAATAAATTGACAAAAAAATAAAATAAAATAAAACATTAAACTATAAATTTTCTTAACATTTTGAGCAGAGATGTATGGAAGCTTATATTATTCATTTCTATGTTTTCTTATATAGTAAAAAGAAACTAATATGTTGTGGTCACTACATGACTTTCTTCTATATTTTCCTATACAAATTCGCTCATCCAAAACATTTTATTAAAATTATTTTCCATGATGAATTCCGACGATTTTCATTCTAGAGAAATAGTATAATACTAAATATCCAAAGAAAGTTAATTTTATTCTTCGTATGACACATTAAAAAAATGCGATTTCTATTTTAATTTTTCTTTTCTAAGATTTTTTTTGTTAAAAAGAAAAAAAAAATTGATAAATTTATTTTAAATTATTGGAAATCGATAATTCAATCATTCGTTTTAAAGGTACTGACGAGCTCTTTTGAAAGAAAAGCTCTGGGTGAAAAGTCCCCCCTTTTTCTCAGTTGACTATCACTATTATAAATAATTCTTTTTAATTTCATAATGATTATTAAAAAATAATTCTCTTTATGTACATTTATACGAAATTTTTTTCTATACCGCCATGTTAAAAATTTAGAAAAAGCGGGATAGCAACGCCACCTTTTTGATAATTTTCATAAAAAGTCGATGGGCACTAATTTATTTCAATATATAACTACATATCAAATTTTATAAAATTCTGTGCAGTAATTCCTAAGATACATTTGCTATAAAATTTTGCCACACACGCACACACATGGAAACAGAATTTTCTAAAAATGGTGAAATCGTGTTCTAGACCTCTCAAAACATGTAAATCCATCGAAAACTCGAGATCAAATTTTTTTACGAATCCAATACTTTCTTCTATTAATATAGCAGAAAGTAAAAAATGCTGTGAAAAAAAGATGTAAAATGACAAATTTTTCTTTTTTCTTTTTTTTTTTTTTTTTTTTACTAAAAACGCAAATATCTGTATCCAAAAATATAAGAAAAATATAACTTTCATTTATTTAATTTTTTTTTTTTTCATTTATTTACTTTTTTTTTCATTTATTTATTTATTTTTTTATATATACTCATAATTTTCTTGAAAGCAAAATTTAAAAAATAAACACTTAGTTTTAATTTAACACAATTTTTATCTATTTGAGTTATCTTCTCCCAAGAAATTAATAATTAAATATCGATTGAATATTTTAATGTGTTTTATATAAAAACAAATTTATTAGCTTTATCAAAATGAGATACACTATTTTTCTGAATTTTCTCAATAAAAAGTTTTTAATTAACGTTTCTGCGCGTGTATCAGAACCGATGTATAGTCATTATCTATTTTTTACTGATCTTGTTTCGATATTATAACGGCAATTAAAAGTTTAAATTGCATTTCTGTCGATCATTAAACTTTATAAACAATTTCTTAGCCTATGATAAAGATTTACACCTTAAAAAATTCACTTAAATTATTATGCATATTTATATATCTATTTGACATTTACGTACTAAATCATGTGCAACTCATGCATAGCATAATTAATATAGATTTAAAATTATATATTTTGGCATTTTAAAAATCAATAATGTTTAGTTTGTATTTTATATTAAGTAAGTTTTAACTGTTAAATAAACCATATACGGTACATGGGATTGTGACTTTTTTTTTTTTTTTTTTCAAATATTAATTTCAATCTTATAAAATGTGTTAATGTTTATGTGCGTTACCCGTTAAGAAAAATATTTTCTTTTGGGTAAGATCAAACTTATTTAGCGGTATTAAAATTTTTTAAATACATTTTTAAAATTGATTTTTAATTCGGATCTAGTTCTGAAAATAGTTTTCAAGTCAAATTTAAAGCTTTTAGCGTAAATAGTTTCAAGGCAATCGACATTTTAGAATATTACTTCACCATTAAATTTTACGAAATATTTAGACATTCTTTGAGAATATCTATACATTAAAATTTATCTTTAAGTTTATTTTCAAATTTTACGATGTTACTTTTTCATAAACATTATTATTAAAAAGATTAATGTTATTTTAGGAAGTTATCTTCGAGTGTCATCCGTCTCTAAATTTCGAGTTTTGTAGATAGCTTTCTTAAAAGCCAAATTTATTTTGTACCGTATATTATCAATGACTATTATGTTCACACTGCAGTGATGCCTATATCTTATATCCTGACGAAGTGTCTTGATTAACTATTTAGATTCAAACTGCTTGTCGAGAGGTTTTTTTTTTTTTTTTTTTTTTTTTCTACTTTATAGTGATGTGCACAAAATTTTTACTCTTCTTTATCAACATTTTGGTGCTTTTTACTGCAATTATACTTCTTCACTTAAATGTCGACCATTATGTAAGAAAGCAAAATGTAATATAGTTTAAAATCAAAAATAAAATAAACATATTATATTGATATATATATTGTATTTCATCTTATATTGCCATGTTTTTACAACTATATATGAAACAACATTAAAAATAAACAAAGATAAAAATAATGCAGTGAAAATATTTTCAAAGATTAAATGCATATTTTTTTTCTTAATCTCAATAACTTATAAGCCTTATAAATACAGTAAATGTATTATGTACAGTAGACATACTATTACTTATTGTCTGTAAAACATCCAGAATCAATCCAGAAAATATCATTTTAGTAATTTAGCAAATAAAAGCCGGACCTCCGTATTAAGAGATTTTTTAAGTTCCCAATCCTATTATAAACGTGAGGAGTTTAGGTATTGAAAATTTTTGACGGTTTTACACGGCTTGAGGTGTAAGGAATCCGAAAATTATAAAATCGATACTGTGTCTGATGTAGGTTAATCTGTTTATTAGTGAGTTTGATAGCAGTACGTTTGTTTATAAGTCTGTGTAGACCACATTTCAAGACCGAATAATCTTAAAGAGTCGGACCGATCACTTATCATACTGGAAAAAAAATCCTATTTGTTTACAACATTCTAATGTATAAATTATTCGAAATTTAAGTTTTTCTTTACATGGAAGAATAGGTCAAAATCTCATATAACGTACGCTATGAGGAAAATTTTTTTTATAAGAATGTCAAATCAATTTCAAAATATCATTTACGGTACTGGCACAATCAATACTTACTTTTGTGTGTATGTAGAAGAAAGAAAGTTTTTTAGTGTGTGTGTGTGTGTATGTAGAGGCAATTTTTTTTTTTTTTTTTTTTTTTTTCATATAATGATAAATGTTTGTTGGAAAGATTTTTTTTTGGAGAATGTTTGTTGGAATGTTATTTTGCGCAATGTTGTTGTTGGAATGTTGTTTTGTGGAAATGTTTGTTGGAAAGTGTTGCGTGTGAAATAAAAATATATACATTTGAATTATTTTATGCCACATTAGCGAGTTTTATCATTATTGCTTCTTTTTCATAACAATAAACTTTGAAAACGGAAAGTATAAGTCAAATTTAGTTTTCTTTCATTTATATATACATATATATAATTAAGATACTGTTTATTGCGCATTTTAATAGCATTGTAAAAAATAATCCTGTTATATTACAAACAATTCCTGGCAGCAAAAGTTGACAGAAAGTATCCGTATGCTACGAAAAACGAAATTGCACACAGACATTTTCTGTAACCAAACAATGCAGGAAATATTCGTAGAAACAGATTTTTTCGGTAGTGAACATAGAAAAAAGAAATTCTCATATTAAATAAATTTTACCACAGTTGACCAGGCGGGATCGAACCAAAGTCCTCCGTGTAACATGCAACTACTTTATCGCGAAGCCACAAACTTCTCAATCCTGTTTTTGCTAAACACTTCCCAATCCTGCTTTCATGTCAAATTTTTCGAATACGAAACATAAAAACTGTACCCACCATATAAAATCTATTACAATCAAATCATTTGATTATGAGGGAAATTTGACTGAATAGCTGTGATAAAATTTACAAAATTAAAAAAGTTAACTTCATTTATTTAAAATTTAGTAAATTTACTTAATTTTATATCTATAAACTACTAATGTTTAGTATGTTTTAACTAACGACATAATCCTTATAATTGTTGTTTACATTTTAAATCGTGTTATTAAAAGTTCAAATACAAAAATAAAAATTTCAATGTTGAATCACTACACTATTTTTTTTTTCCTTAGACTATACCAGTAACAACAATAACAGATTTTATCTGCTAGGTTCTTTTTTTTTCTTTGTACTCGGAAAACTTATCAAAGCAGGATTGGAAAGTGCTAAGCAAAAGTCTGATACGTCAATCCGTGGCTTCGAGGTAAAGCCTTTGCCTACTAACTGGAGAGCTGTGGTTCGATTCTATCTGGTGAAATGAGGAAAAATTTGTTTAATGTAAGAGTCATTATGCACTACGGAAAAAGTTTACTTTTACAAATATTTTCTGTATTGTTCGGTTACAAAAAATTTCCGTCTACATTTTTTTCTCGTAGCATACAGATATTTTCTGACAACTTTTTCTGCCAGGAATTTTCTGTAATATAACAGTTTTTTTTTTTTTTTTTTTTTTTTTTTTTTTTTTTACAGTGAACATCACGTGCGTTTAGTGCTTTCATACATAGCGAAGTATGTGTACTCGATAATAATTTTAGCTTTTCTTTCCATATACGCAAAGGGTGCGCGATAGTGATTTGCGTGCTAACAAGTTTCATGCATTTTGAGATTCATGCATAGCGGTGTAGCGGTTTCAGAACTTTTAGGGATCTGACCAGTTGCAAGTGCTATAGAAGATAATGTCTGTCTGCCTGTATTAGATCTTGCAATAAACGTTCAGTGCACTTCTGCTGAACCGAATTTTCTCAAATTTAATATATGGCCTGATGGTATTATGCAAGTAGTGTCAGAGATCTACCTGATCCAGTAACAGCCTCTAGGGTCGAAAATATGTCTGTGTCAAACCTTCTGATTCATTTTTCACTTCCACCTAACCAATTTATAGAATTTTGGATAGCAGACTATTGTCGATGCCGAAACAATGTGGAAATATTTTCAGGGTACATTCTCATCAGGAACAGGCTGAATTTCATTATGATAGCAAAATGCTCCTCCTCTGAAATCTTCAACGAAATACAGTCGGTAACAAAAGTGTCCGAACACTAGCAAAAATTCCCAAGTTAAAAAAGTACACTTCATACGGTTTTGTTAAATAAATCCTTGTCGAATACTGTTCTTAGACTGAACAAGAACAGGATTCTATAAGGATTTATTTAACAAAACCTTACGAAGTGCACTTTTTTTACATAGGAATATTTGTTAGTGTTTGGACACTTTTGTTACCGACTGTACAACAAATATTTTTTGAATAATCTTGGACGAAATAGTTTAATATTCGTCGTAGCTATAGATGAACCCGGTAAAAACACTGTGTATTAGTTTTCGCACTCGCTCAGACAATTATTCACTTGAATAAAAATGGTTATTTAGTACAATAATATATAGAGTTACATTATATAGAAGAATATCATTTTAGTACATATTACGTATTATTTTATTGCTCTTCTAATTTATTTTTTCTTTAAATTCGCCCAATACTTTTACTTTTTTAATAAGTACCTAATGATAGTTTCAGTTGTTGATGTCTTTATTTATGATATCTTCAAATATATCTGAAATATATTATAATTTTCCTATCTTGAATTATCATGTAATAGTTTTTTTCAAACATGTTTTATCATTAATTTATTTTTTAAAAAAATAATAATAATAATAAAAGCTTCTTTTACCAACTAAAATTTAACTCTAATTTTAAAAAAAATCATAATAATCTATCTGCATATATTAGAACATAAATAATGAAATTACATAATAACATAGAATTATAGTCTGCCAGAAATTTATCTACTTTGAATTATAACAATATCATTAGTGAATGTTTAAACGTCAACAATATGAGTTCATATACGTTACATTATAGTAAAGTAACATTTTACATTGCATTTGTAAGCATATTTACTCTTAAAATACAAAGTTTTAAAGAAATAAATGTTTTGAAACTTCATTTACAAACAGTTTATCTTTTGCACATTAAGCATTACCATTACGAAAAATTCACAGTTTGCTGACATTAACTGATTATAACTAATGAAATTCTATAACGTGTCATTTGCTGAATCATAAACTATGCCATATGTCATTACATATTGGTATACGAATGTTGTCCTTATTATCTCATTTGGTTAAATGAATATCAGTCAAAAGCACCAGAAACTTTATGACAAAATGCTGATTTTATCAAAACTTTTCCAATAATATATTCAGGCGATTTACAGTTCTTAATGAGGCAAATTTCTGTTTTAATATATACTGAATATTTATTAACTGTCTGTTTCATTTTACATTAGTCACAGAAGAAAAGAAAAATAACATTATTTTTTTTTTTTTAATTTTACAGTAAGCAGGTAATACATTGCTTTTTTTTTTTTTTTTTTTTTACATAAATAATAACGAAAAATCACGCGGTTCACATGAATTATTAACACATTCCAACTCGTTGCATCACTTAACCTCAATGTTCTTTGCCTAAACTGTAAAATATTTGCCCTTTTTGCTGCCAGAAATTCTGTGTAATTTGAGAAAATACGTTCTGACAACGTTACTTTTTCGTAAATTACGCGTATATTCTCAAATTACAGAGCATTTCTGGAAGCAAAAAAGGCAGATTTTTTACAGTGTACGATCACACAATAAACGGACAGAAAGACAAGAAGAGAGTCCGATAGACTAATTAACTTTATAATCACGCTTAAACATTGTTGGAAAATGTTAAAAACGCTTAACACAAAAGAAGATTCAATTTCAGCAATTTAAAGTTGCAGATCTTAAAGTATCTGAATATTTTAATGTAGCTGTGTGGATATTAACGCTAAATATGTAATATTCTATAGAAAAATTTTATTTGAGCATATGAACAACAAATGTCGATTTCATTATGATTTGTGCTGTACAAAGTAAATTAAATATGATTTATAAAAATGCCTCTCATAAAAAGCAATGCAATGGTATTCTGTTCGGTCTCCCTGTACACAAACTAGTTGTGCTCTTTATACTATTTTAGATAGAGAATATTTGATAGTAAATTTGAATAGCATATAATAGTTTGAAGATATTCCGAAAATACTTTCATACGCTACAGACGAACAGATAGATAGACATATAAACTAATTCAAATCATGATCACTCTTAAGCATTATTAGCCAATGTTTAAATTGCTTAAAAAACAAAAATCTAATTTCAGCAATTTCCAGTTATAGCTCTTCATGCATCTGAATAATTTTGATTAGTCCATTAAATGTTAATCATACTATATTCTATAGAACACATTTTTTTTTTTTTTTTTTTTTTGGCATATTAATGATAAATATTAATTCCATTATGATTTTTGAAAAATAAAGATAATAAGATATTAATTAATAACAGGAGACTTGGCGTTGGAATATTAAACCCGAATAAACTACTACGTCAGAAACGCCAAAGAAAAATATTGGAAATGCATACAGCTGTTTCGGTAGCCTACAGCGTACCGTCTTCAGTGCAAAAAGGATTCTAAATCAGGAGAAGTGCTCGTATATATAGGAGAGGGGCTGGATTTAGTTCAACTAATAGGATTACGGGAAAGGTGGGGAGAGTGGCCAATAGGAATTTAGGAAAATTAGCTGTGTAAACAGTAGAAAAATTAAGAAAATGTGGACTGAATATAAAATTTCCAACAGTCAGACAAATAGGGAATAGCGAAATCACAATTTACAAGGTTTTTAAAATTTTTATAAGTATGAAAAGCTTCAAAGAAATCGAGTTCATGAATGGATTTAGGTCTGCAAATTATTTTAGCTGAATTAAATTTAAAATTATGATTTTCCTCCCATCAATGTTTAGAAATCGCCGATTCTTGTTTGCGGACGTTATTCATATGTTCTTTTAGACGAAATTTAAGACTGCGTTTAGTTTGGCCAATATATGATAAACCACACTGACAGGAAATACTATAAATTCCCTAAGAATTATGCATATCAATGGTATCTTTTTACTGAGAAAAGGTGAGTTTATTGGAAGGCGAAAATCTTATTTTAAAATCATATTGTTTGAGAATTTTAGCTATGGTTTGACTGGATTTAGGAAAATAGGGTAAGACAATACTGATATTAGAAGAGACTGATTTAGTAGACGAAATACGAGGGAGCTGTAATTTTTGGATAGCTTTGCCTATAATGGAAGGGTCATAACCTCTGTCAATTGCAATGGCTTTCAGGTATTTAATTTCAGATTTTAATAAAATAGGATTTGAACAAATATTAAGTGCACGTTTACAAAAGTATAGAAAGCAGCCATTTTTGGTTAGGTGGGTGACATGAACGCGCATGGGGAGCACTCTCCTATATATACGAGCACTTCTCCTGATTCAGAATCCTTTTTGCACTGAAGACGGTACGCTGTAGGCTACCGAAACAGCTGTATGCATTTCCAATATTTTTCTTTGGCGTTTCTGACGTAGTAGTTTATTCGGGTTTAATATTAAGATATTGTTTATAGAAATACCTCCAGAGAATGCAATGCTTTAGAATTCTTTCAGGTGTCCCTGTGCACAAACCATTGGTGGTATTTATGCCATTTTCAATAGTCAACACCCCATAGTGAACTTGAATAACATACAAACAGCATTCATAAACACTTTTCAATTTTGTTGGAATGTGTTTAAAAATAACTCTAAGTATTTAAAGTTCACTTCGCTGTTACAAAAATTTATATTTTATTTGAGAAATTCCACGCAATGAAAATAAAATAAGATAAATTTAATAATTACTCTTTATCTGTTGTTGCATATGGCTTTATTTCACAATTTAATCAATGCAAATATGATCATCACTTAACACGTTATGGACTTGTTAGAAACTCTCAGAATGAAGATGTTACTGAATTATATTGGGAAGCCAGAACTTATATGAACCCTTAGACACTAGAAACTTTTTATTATGGTCCCCTTGAAATTATTATTCTTTTTAGTTTATTGTTATTTCTATTATTATTCATTTAGTTCTACTTTTATTTTTATTTTTGTTATGTTCACTTTTGAATTCTCATGCTTATAATACAAGATCCACAATAATACAAGGATCAGAATAGAACTAAATGAATAATAACAATAACAATAAACTAAAAAGAATAATAACTACAAGGGGGACCATAATAAAAAGAGTGTCTAGTATTTAAGAGTTCATATAGGTTCTAGCGTTCCAATATAATTTCTTAACATTTTCATTCTGAGAGTTTCTATCAAGTCCATGACAAGTTAAGAGGTGATCAGAATTCATTTATATACCTGCTTTCCAAACAGGCCATATGTTGGTTTTAAATATACTTATTCTGAACAAATGTTCAGTTAAGCAGTCGTGCCCGGTCTTATGTCTGAAATTTGCCACTGCCTCTTTACGGGATTTGTGGCTGTACACTGAAAAAAAATATATACCGCATTTTTCTAGAATGTATAAGAGGCCATTTTCTAAATCCCTTAACTAGAAATATATATTTCCGAGCTATGCGCATATGGCACGCCAATAAACTGAATAGACGAAATTATCCAGAATTTCTAGTGTACACATTTATGGATGGTGAAATAATATTTTGAATCCTCTAATTATTCCGAATCATTTATATTGCCAGAAATTCTCGCTTGATTTTCTAGAATTTGGTAATAAACCAAGATTATAGTTGCAGAAAGCCCCCTCTTGTAGTCTCATTTATTTGCAGAGAATTTTAAATAACTTTGCCCTCGAGAACATAGGCAAACACTCTAGAATTCTAATAGGGGCTTCTAGAACTCTCTTTCCAAGGGGACTAGAATTTATAAGGATGACATGGAACTATTTTTTTAGAGCCACAATTTAGATTCTAGATGTCAGTTACAGAATTTTTACTCAGTGTATAATTTCCAGAATTCTTGGAAATTATATTTAATATTTCAAACATTCTACAGTTTATACCCATGATAAATGTATTAATTAAAACTAATTATCTATTCATTTATATTAGACTCTTTGTTAGCTCGTCCCTACATAAATAATAGCTAAATTGAATTATTGAAAAAATGCTGTCGACATTTAACATTTAAGCGGTCCTCACTAGAGAAATGATAAATAACAACAATCCTAAATATTGTGTTAAATTGCAATTTTTGTGTAAGTCTAGAGATAAGAAGTGATATGTAAATTAATTTTAGTATATACGGGGTCAATATGCATGCATTTTTCCAAAACTCGAAATTTAAAGAGGTGAAATACAAGAAAATTACAAGAGTTATACAGGAAAAACCTTCTAAAATTGCTTTCTTAGTACAATTTCATTAGAATGGCAAAAGCAATGATCATGAAATGAAGTTTTACAATTTATTAATAAAACGTAGGCATTCATTAACAACGCTCTAATACAGTTAAAAAATAAACTGCGATTTTCCACCAGAAAAACGCGGTTTCACTTAGCTGTAACCAATTCTTTGGAGCAGTGTTTCTCCATTTTCTCCATTTTAATGGTCAGTAGTAAGTACCACTGAAATGGAGTAACTTTGCACCAGAATATTGGTTGCAGCTAATTGAAACCATTTTTCTGGTGAAACATAGTTTTTGTCAGTGTAGAATGGTTTTATGAGTAGTAAATGTTCTATATAGAGATTTTTTTTTTCATTATTTTTCTGAAAATTTTTCTTTATATTTAAAAAAAATCACAGGTGTGATTCTAAACGTGTATATGCAATCTCTGAGACTGTTTTTGAGAATTAAGGAGTGAAGTCATTTTCTATAAGAAATTTCTTCCGTTGCATCTGAAAATTATATATTGATTTCGTATTTTCTTAATTAAAAAGAAAGTCACTTAGACCGTAAAGTATCTGAGTGATTTTGTACACCAGCCAGTATATTTGTATATAAGATGTTTAATGAAAAACATTCTTTAATGAATTTGAAAAACTTAATTACTATACAAGTTACTATTCAATGAATAGCATATATCAGTTTTATGGCATTCTAAAAATATTTATTTTAAGTAAAAATGCAGGCAGACGAACAAACGAACAGAAGTTATAAATACGATTAAATTTTCGTGGAATGTGTTAAAAACTTCTCCAAACTATTTTTAAAGAATGAAAGATAATTTATACCTACAGGTGAATATATATTTCTTAAATTATTTTACGCATTAAAAGTGATAAAATAGTAGTGGCACAAAAATTTTTAAATTCCCAATCATTCAAATAATTGTCTGTATTTTCGAGAGTGTTTTTGATTTCTCGTGAAAATTTTTGATTTCTGGTTTTCATTCGTTTGACACACTTTGAAAAGTCCTGAACATGATTTGACAAATATATATATATATATATATATATATGTGTGTGTGTGTGTGTGTGTGTGTGTATACATATATGTATGTGTCTGAGTGTATAAGTATGTATGTATATTTGTAAATTTTATGGACGCTGTATCACGTGAAAACTGCATAAAATTTGATTTTATCTTCGATTGGAATTTCACATAAATTTGTGCTAACTAGATTTTGGCAGTCAGTGCAGCTAACTTAAAATGTGAGATAGTTATTATTAAAATGTTGGTGATTCAATTGAGGATTTATCTTTCGGTGGGAAGTGCTATTCAGTTGTATTTTCCTTGATATAATTCATAGGTATATCTAAGCTATTAAGATATGGCATTACGCCAGATTTAATATATATGCATACTATGCGGCAATTTTTTCAATGTATGCTTTATATCATGCATTATCTCTATAAAACAAAAGTGTTCCAAATTTGTTATGAGAGATGAATATTTAATATATATATATATATATATATATATATATATATATATATATACCAGGTGCGCCAAAAGTTCGTGAAAACTTTAAAATTTCATTATAAAGAACAAATAATGATAAAAAAAAAAGTGCGTTTTGCATGAATGGCATCAGAAAGAGGGCGGATATTTTTTTAAGAACAAAAAATTTTAGATCAAAAAATGACCGTTAGGTGGCGCTGATGTTGAATACGTTAAGCAAATTAATATAATGAGTCATACATTAAAATATAATGAGCAGAAACACAATATCAATACAATTCTTCATTTTCAAAGAATTATTTAAGCTGAAGTTGTTCAAAATGACCTCCACCACATTGTATGGAGCAAGTAAGGCGAGTCACAACGCATGTGACAGCTGAGTACAGCATGTCTAGATGAATCCCAGAAGAGTCCATGTGCATTCAGGTGTGTTATTGACAACTTAATTTGCATAAATGAGGTTCGTGTATGCACCTCAGCACCACCTATCGGTCATTTTTTGAACTAATATACATATGTTTTTTTCTTTAAAAAATCCGCCCTCTTTCTGATGGCATTCGTGCAAACCGCACTTTTTTTATCATCATTTGTTCTTTTTTAACGAATTTTTAAAGTATATGTATTATATATGTGTGTGTGTGTATACAAGGTGTCCGAGAATTATCTTACATTTTCAAAAAATCATAAAAAATAAAGTAACAAAAATATAAACTTACCGTTTATTGTATTTAATATAAACATTATCAAAATTTTACACAGATAATATTCAGAACAATTCATTGTGCGCGCTGTTAGTAGCACGTAAAACATCCAATCGGTAAGAGATTTCTAGCCATGTTCGTTGCAGCATTACAGAATCGACAGTCTCTAAAGCTGCAGTAATTCGAGCTTTCAGTTCGGTGGTGTCAGCATTTGGACATTGTTACACAATGTTTTTTATGTGCCCCCATAAAAAAAATCAATCGTTATACCGAGGGATCGAGGTGGCCAAGCTATGAGACCTCCTCTTCCGATCCATCGTCCGAGGAATTTGGCGTCAAGAGCACTGCGCACTTCCAAACTCCAATATGGCGGTGCCCCATCCTGCTAGAACAGGATATTCGGCTGCGAATGGTCTACTTAAGGGAATGCAAAATTCTCTAAAGCCGCTATCAAACGAAACATACGATAGTCTTATTTAGCATAAAATACCTCATAAACAGATTTCTCATGCGGTAAACGATCCAAATATGCCGTTTGACACAAATTGCCGAACGTATGTTCGTCAATCACGCATTTACGACTGTTTAAATCCCATACGGTAGTCTTTAGAATGAAATCCTTCAATCAGGAATCGTGATTACAGAACACCCTCTATTCCATTCCCTTTTAAACATCCTTGGGGGGGGGGGGGATAATAGCTAAATGTTGGGTCCGTTGTTTACATTTCTGGATTTCGTTCTTCCGTTTATGCTTAAAAACATCCCTACTGAAGTCGTTTGGTCGCTTTTGAGCGGCAATAGCTTATATTTTAGAATATATCGTCTTCCGTCTGATAGCACCTTAACATATACAGATAATTGTCAGAGCGAACTGTTGCCTCGGAAAAGAAAAAAGGTCCTATAACCTCATTACAAAGTAACCCGCTCCATACGTTTACTTTTGGACTGTCTCTTGCATGCTCCACTGTCGCATGAGTATTTTCAAATCCCCAAATTCGGCTATTGTGTCTATTAACAAATCCCGATACGTGAAAAGTCGCTTCATCGGAAAAAATACACGTTCCAGAAAATTTTCATCGTCATCTCTCTGTTTTAACATCTCGGCTGCGAAAACCTTAGTTACAGAAAACTTTGATAATTTTTGCATTGAATACAAAAAATGGTAATTTTATATTTTTGTTACTTTATTTTTTATAATTTTTTGAAAGTGTAAAGATACTTCTCGGACACCCTGTATATAGTTTTCAACTTAGGTTCATCAACAAATGAAACATTTCTTGAGTTACTGCATGGATTAAAATTAATAATGATGATCAAACAAAAATAAATTTTCATTCACAACTTTCTGATAATTTTTACTCATCTGCAGATTTTTCTTGCTTAATTTTGATCAACAGGAGAAACTAAAAAATCTTTTATATATATTTTAAAAAAACTTTTTACCTCACTGAAAAATATAATTCTAAAATTTTACTCCAGAATATCAAGCAAATAATATATGAATGAATTCGTATCTACTTAAACGTTTAAAATATTTCAAAGAATCATTTAACATTACATTAAAATACTCATAGATATAAGATAATTTGGTGAAAAAATATGTTTACAAAATTTATGTTGAAATAGGAATTACAATATTCTTCAAGAATTAGATTTTTTAATTAAATCTGACAAAACAATTACTTTTGAGTTGAAACATCAATAATTTTATTTCGAGCATAAAATATCCTGGTCCATAATTAAAACCTGGGACCTACGATTTAACGTGCCGATACTCTACCACTTATTTGGTGGAAGGTGTCGGCCACAACATTGGTACAATAAACCGTAAACCCCCAAGTTTGATTCATGACCAGGACATTTTTCGCTTTAAAAAATATTCAAAATTCTACTCAAAAGCACTTAAATATGTTTTGTTAACAAATATACTGATATAGTCAAATATATAGTTACATTTAATTGTTTACATTTTCTTTTTACATGTAGTCTGTTCCTTATCCTGCCCCAGATGATGAATACGATTCTAATATACCGGGCCCTGGAAGCTTGGGAAAGTACTTCGTTTATGTCAATTGCACATCATGCAAAGTAAAGAGTGAACTTAGAGTAAAAGAAAAAGGCCCAGAAGGATATGGGAGAGAAGAAAAGGGAAGCGAAGAAGGAAAAGGAAAGAAAAATCCCTCGAACAAAAGAAAATTTTTCAAAAATAAAGCATTTAAAATAGAAGAAGAAGAAATAACAAAAGATACTACAGATAAAGAAACAACAACAGAAGTAACTACTGGAGAAACTACAGAAGAGAAAACTACCGAAGAGAAAACTACCGAAGAAGAAACAACGGAAGAAGTGACTACAGAAGAAGAAACAACAACAGAAGAAAATACTGAAAAAACTACAAAAGAAAAGACCACTGAAGAAGAAACTACTGAAGAGAAAACTACTGAAGAAAAAACTACTGAAGAAAAAACGACAGAAGAGAGCACGACAGAAGAAGGAACCACAAAAGGTAAAAAAGAGACAAAAAAGCCCTAAATATAAGATTAGAATTTCCACTTCATATCGTCAAAGAACCATGTTGGGGAAAAAAATGTATTATTCTCAAACATTTATCTTTCGAAAATTAAAAATGCAACATCTAACAAGAACGAAATAAATCAAATCTCTACTATTCATTATAAAGAAAACTGCTGTATCTTTGAAAAATTTATAGCAAAATCCATAAATGATACTATGTTATATCAAAATATTCAATTCAAATTAAATGAAAATGAAATCATGTATAATAAAAACAACTTTAATAATAACTCAATTTTTAAGAAGAAAAGGTGATTTCCCGTCTTCAAATTGTGACAACATGCAATTTAAATGAGTGATATTTTTTATTTACCAAATGCTGTTACCTCATTGTATGAAAAAAAAAAAAAAATGTAGTACATAATCTTTATAAATGTTTCCATTAGTTGAAATAAAGTCACAAAATTAAGACTGAATTTAAAATATTTCTGAAAATATGACTGCATTTTCGTGAATTTAATAAAGCAGTTTAAGTTTTATGTTTTTTGTATCAGTATTTTTTCTTTGTTTAGTCGTTAAAATTTATATTGCTTTATCCATCAATATATATATATATATCCGGTATGCCAAAACCACACGACTTCCATTATTCAATACCCTGTAAAAAGAATCCTGAAATGAATCGATTCATTTCGGGAATGAAAAGTTTTAATTTACGACGCGATTCGTTTCAGTTCTGCAATGAAACCAACCTTTTTGGTAATGAAAGATTTTCAAAAGGCCTCTTTCATTACATAAAACGTTGATTTCGTTGCATATCCGAAACTAATTGCGTTTTAAACTAAAACTTTTCGTTCCCAAACAAATCGATCTATTTGATCCAAAACTGACCTATGTAATCAAGATGTATTTTCCTTTACTAACAGATGTATACAAAAGACCATCTAAAGGGGGTTTATGCAACAAATGTGGAAAAACCTAGTTGGCATAGGTGCACTTTGCTCAGTTCCCCATCATATATATGTTCTCATAAATTTCTAGTACCGGACATTCTCTTAACATGATTATTATGTTAAGAGAAATGAATTTGCCAAACGCTTGACACAGTGACAGAATGAAATCCCCGCCTAATAGGCTGTACACCGTTCGTTTCGATTTATCTTATTCTAATCTATAAATTTATTTTATTCGAGTCAGTTTAATAGTTTAGTTTTCGTGCTACCATTTCCAATGCAATGATCCTCAAAATGCATATTTATACGAAAATTTTTCAATTTTGCAATGTTGATAAAATCTTAAATTACGAATAACTTACGAAATTTTCCTATTAGAATATTTGTAGTCAATCATATTCAAACAAGTATCATAAATGTTATTTTAAAGTTGTCTGATATATTTATGATCCTCAAAATGGACGTTTATGCTCAATTTTGCAATATTCTGCCACTTTAAGCATGATGAAAATATCCCTCAAAATTGACATCCATGTGAAATTTTGTCCTATTCTGCCATGTTAAGAAATTTGTAAATTTCCCATAACTTGCGAAATTTTCAAATTAGCATGTTTACAGTTATTGGTGTTCATTCCGGCATCAAAACGGATATTTTAAAACTTGCCTGATATTTTTACAGTAAAAATTTTCCATTTAATGCACGTTTAAGTGAAATTTTGCACTATTATCCCATGTTAAAAAAATCGTAAATTTCTAATAACTTACGAAGTTTTTTAATTCGAATGCTGCAAATGAATAGTGTTTTTGCCAGTGTCGAAAGCTAACAGACACCCTGCAGAAGGACACCATACAAATTCTGTCATTTTCGGAATCCTCACACCTGAAAATTTGTAAAAAAGTCAAAAAAACCGAAGTCGAAAATTTTCACGATTACCTAAGTTCCCCATACCTATAGTATGATGGGGAACTAAACTAGTTGGCATAGGTGGACTCTGCTCAGTTCCCCATCTTATGTATGTTCTCATAAATTTCTTGTACAGGATATATTATATTCATGTTAAGAGAAATAAATTTGACTAAACACTTGACACAGTGACAGAATGAAATCCTCGCCTAATAGGCTACCTACCATTCAGTTCGATATATATTTATCTTAGTCTAATCTATTAATTTATTTTATTTGGATCAATTTCGTAGTTTATTTTCATGCTAGTATTTTTAATGCAACAATCCCAAAAAATGCATATTTATATGAAATATCGCCCCATTTTGCTATGTTGATGAAATCTTAAATTTCGAATAACTTACGAAATTTTCCTATTAGAATATTTGTAGTCAATCATGTTCATACAAATATCATAAATGTTATTTTGAGATTGTCTGATATATTTATGATCCTCAAAATGGACGTTTATGCTCGATTTTGTCTTATTCTGCCATTTTAAGTAAATCGTAAATTCCAAATAAAATACGAATTTTTTAAATTCGAAATTTCATACTCTATGGTATTCTAGTCAGTATCCTAAATAATATTTCAAAAGTGGTCTGATATTTTTATGATGAAAACATCCCTCAAAATTGACGTTTGGGTAAAATTTTGCCCTATTCTGTTATGAAAAGGAATTCATAAAATACTAATAACTTACGAAATTTTTATATTGGAAAGTTCATAGTCAGTGATAGTCATGCCAGTATCCTAAGTAATATTTTTAAAGCAGTCTGACATCTTTACGGTGAAAATATCCTTCAAAATTGACGTTTATGTGAAATTTTGTCCTATTCTGCCATGATAAAAAATTCGTAAATATCCAATAACTTGCGAAATTTTTAAAGTAGCTTGTTTGTAGTAACTGATGTTCATTCCTGCATCAAAACTGATATTTTAAAACTGGTCTGACATTTTTGCAGTAAAAATGTTTCATGTAATGCAAGTTTAAGTGAAATTTTGCCCTATTCTCCCATGTTAAGAAAGTCGTAAATTTCAAATAACTTATGAAATTGTTTAATTCAAATGTTGCAAATAAATAGTGTTCTTGCTAGTGTCGAAAGTAATATTTTAAAACTGATTTGATCTTTCTGCGACAATTTGTTCTTGAGATATCGTGTACACAGACTAACATACTAACGGACTAACACACTAATGGACTAACAAACTAACAAACACCCTACAGACGGACACCATACAAATTTTGTCATTTTCGGATTCCTCCCACCTGAAAACGTGTAAAATAGTAAAAAAAACGAGGTCGAAAATTTTCACGATTTCCTAAGTGCCCCATACCTATAGTATGATGGAGAACTAAAAAAATCATTTGAGCCATTTTGGAGCTTTTAGTCCCACTTCCGGTTACCACCGAAGCTTTACACACTTATATGCATAAGAAGACCAAGTAACACGTACAAAAGGACACCTAAAAAATTATAAATTTGACGAGTTTGAAAAAAATCCGTTGAATCCTCTTTTACGATACACACTGCCGAAACTTGAGATCGGCCTGTCAATTTTGTACGCCTTTCAAATAACCAACTAACATATATGAAAAAATGTCTAAAAGAGTGTTTACTTATTAAATTTGAATAAAAACGTTCGAGCCGTTTTTGAAATACGAATTTAACATTCATTTAGTGGGATAAGATTTTCCTCCCCCGCATACATACACACAAACAAAGGGATAAACAGGAGAAAGCGAAACAGGCCTATTTCAAGAAACACTTTTTAGTTTCAGTAGACCATAAAACATATAAATCGGGTATAAACGCGAAATCGAAATTTTAAGCCGAATACAATATTTCCGTTACCTACATTATTAGGGTAATGACAGGGAAAAAAGTTTGATTAAAAATTCGCTCTAAGGCACTGTAATGCCGCTAATAACATAAATAGATTCTTGATTAGTGCATCTTAAAAAATCATTAAGATCTCTTTTTAATAACTATGCTTCTTTTTTTTTTCCTTCCTATCATAGAAGTAACATTTTAGCTTATTATTTATATAATTTCTATCAATATTTAATTTTTTTTTCGCATCTTGCCTTCCTAAGCAATTTTGTAAAAAATAACATTTTCTTCGATTTTTACGAGAAATAAAATAAATATTTATTTTCCTTATAACTTTGCACATTACGTAAAAAGGAATTCTTAAACTGAAGAACCGGATTTGTTATTCTCTTAAGACATTGTTCTTCATTTGATCTTTCACTTCACAGTAAAGTAAGTTACTTAAGGGTAATGTTGCTTGTTGTTAAGAGACATGGGAAAAGACATGTGGTAAATAGAGTATTCCTTTGAGAAGAATAATCAATAGATACGTGTGACTCCGACAGTAATCTGATAAACAAAAGGTTAATGTAACTGATGAATCAGTTGGTATCTGAGCACATAAATGTGAAGAAAATGCTATAAGAAACTTGCAGTAATAAAATCCTTTGATTATTATGAAAACTAAAGTAGAATTAAGAAACATTTCCTGAATTTTGTTTGATTAATGCAACGAAAATTTTGTGATTAGTCCAAATTATTAAAATATACAAAATATTTATTTTTTTTTAAATTTTTGCTGTGGTAATAAAATTCAAAATAATCTCTACATCAAAACTATTCAGCGATGCCATCTTTTATTTCTAAATATCTATAATAATTCCAAAAGTAAATCACACAAAAGGGAAATCTAATTAAAAGTTTTTTAGTTCCTAAATCATCTTCATTTCGTGATATCCTCTGAAAAACTTGTCTTAAAATACAATATAAATACAAGAAATTTGATATTACCTGTTCATTTTGATTACTGACGAATTACTAGAATATATCTATAAATAGGTATAAATATATAGTTTATGGCCTATAGTTACTATATTAAATCTGAACCTGCAATAGGTGATAGTGTCTTTTAAAAATATGGAAGATATGAAATTCGCTAACAGTAATATAGCACAACGGTGAAATTATTTACTAATATTTTTTTCTTTGTGTATTTAATTCTTTTTGTTTTTATGACATTTTATCTGTATTACCTACGATATATATATAAATCATATTGTGAAGTAGCCGTGGCCACTTCCGCTGTCGCTGTCTTCATAATGATAAATGTTCAGTTAAGAGTCAATCGGAAGACTTTAGTTATATATATCAACTCTCATTCGACTCAAATAAGAGGGGCTCGGGATTTTCATAGGAACTCACAAGTACTTTAACTTAAATAATTTAGAACTATTATAAAGAAATAATGCTCACCACTTGTAGCTTAGTAATTCCCTCCGATGACTTGGTCGGAAACCTTTAGGCGGACGAAGAACGCTTTTCGCACAGAAATAACCTCCTAAACGTAAATTAACACAACTCCTTTAGTTCAAAACCATACTTGCACACTTCCTTCCGCTGCGGCAGATCAACACCAGAACTAATTAAGCAATACTAACATATATCCTCCGCTACAACTCGTTTAATCTGAACACCACGATACCTCGTAATATCCATTACACCATACACCACACTTCACGACGCAACTATCACACTATTCAAACTTCTTCAAAATAGACAACATCATTCACTCTTCGTTTACCCAGCTACTTCTTTAAAACTAACCCTATTCAATCATCTTTCACGATTTGCGTAGACCCTAATTTCCTTTTATGTAACTACGTTCCAATTACTAAACACTCCATGCTTACCTAAAATCACCTCTGCTCGACACCTTCAAACTAGCAATTTCACCTTTAACGTCGCCAAACTATGCTGGATCCAGATAGAACTCGATACTATCACCTTTAATACTGACTTCCTTCGGCCACCTTTAATTCCTCAACTTGACGCTACGTCTACCTCACACTATCATTACCAATATTGGTACTATAATGTTTGCTGCAAATTATTTTAGAATATGGCCTAGTAATAATACTTTTTTTGTAAGTCTGTGAATAATGTGCTACGTTAAAGGGAAATCACTACCGAAGCCATTTGTTAGATACCAAAACAACAATGGTTGTGTGGTACATAACAATATATCCGGTAATTTGCTTACGGCAATACAGCACAACGGTAAAATTATTTATCAATATATATTTTTTTTTTTGTGTGTATTTAATTCTTTTTGTTATAAGGACATTTTATAAATATTACCTACAATATCTATATCTATATATATATATATAAAAAACATATTATTACCAATATGGGCACCATAATGTTTGTTGCAGATTTTTTAGAAAATGGCCTATGAATAGTAATTTATTTACTTTATATATTTAATTTATACTTTATTTACTTCATTCCGATAATCTGCTATTCAGGTCAATATTATCATAAACCAAGTGAAGAATATCTGTTAGAGATGAAGACAGATTCCACATCATTTTTATTTTAATGTTGGTCAAAAAATTTGGAACTATTTTTTGCTAAAATCTACGAAAATATTTCTTATATTAATTTCCTTTTTCTGCATAGTATGACCAATTTTAAGAACCAGCCTTTTTAACTATGTTCTAGAATTTTCAACTTAGTCGAACTACAGCGTTGGGAACTAAAATTGCAAAAGAAAAAAAAAGTATCATGCCATAATTTACGAACTACGTAGAACATACTGCAAAGAATGCAGCATTTCGGATGACAAGATATAATATGAGAATAAAAGAAAAAACTATTGTTGAAGATTTGCTTTAATTCTGCATATTTCATGTAGTAGCTGTTTGTTAAACGAGGGGGGACCCAAAAATAACCGGGCTTCTGAAAAGTTAGTTTATTAAGTTTTTTACAAAATTCTTTCAGTCTCCTTCAAAGTACTTTCCATTAGATTCGATGCTGTTGCTCAGTCATTTTTCCCATATTTGAAGCACCTCTAGAACTCTTTAACTTTGATATCATTCAGGGCCCGCTGCAACGCTCTTTGTACAGACTCCACGTAATCAAAACGTTTTCCTTTCTTTTCGTTTTTTTTTTTTTTTTTGTTTTTGTTTTTTTTTTTTTGTTTTGTTTTGTATTCTCGGAAAGAGAAAAATGTCACACGGGGTCTGGTAAATACGGAAGATGGAGAACGATAGCCCACCACTGAGTTCAAAATCAAAAAAGCCAAAAATGAGCACCCTTCTCTTTCGAATTGAGCCTCAATCTCTAGTTAAAATCCACTGCGAAAACCTTCAACTTACTTATGCCCGTTGTGAAATTTAATCGATCGTGAAACAACGATTGTCATTGATTTTTAACAGAATTTTTCAATATTTTCGTCGTTTCGAGATGATGACGAACGAGCTTCGAACGAGCACAGTCTTCAACATTCATCTCACTACAATTAAAGCATCCAAACCACTCAAAAACTTCTGAGCAGCTCACAGCATCTTTCTTGAAATCCTGTTTGCATGCTTTCATTCAGTTTATATTTGGATAACCCCTCCCGCTTTGCATTGCGTACATTACGAGATCAAAAATAAACAGCGAATGCATTCGAACCATTAAGTGAGCAAAAGTTAAAAACAAGTCCTTCCGGCTTATTCGGAAGGGTAGGTTGATTTCTTTTTCCTTATCAAGTAGCCGTCATTTTGTTTCAAAATGGCGGCTACAAATTATTAATGCACTTGGTAGAAATATTGATGTAGGCTATGCACATATGGATTTTTAAGCAAATTGGTTCATAAATAAATTTTTATGTGAATTTAAAATTTTCAAGTGGTCGGCGCTTGGAAACAAAATGGTGAGTTAAGTTGACAAATATATGAAATGTATTTGTGAGATAAGTCTACTGTACACATATAGTTCGAATTAATTCAAAATCTCAAAAGTCATCGTGTTCAAAAATTAAGTGGCTGGCACTTCGATCAAAATGGCAGAGAAAGTTCCTCATCTAAAATATCGTTTCAAATTTGAAAAAATTTTTTTTTGTAGAAATTCTTTCAATTAGTAAGTTGATAAAACGTTAGTTTTCTGCATTTCTAGCTTATTGTAGCATTAAAATAGCCTAACTTTTCTTTAAAAACGCATTAAAAAGATCCAGCAACTCAAGTAATGGATTTGGCTCCAAATTTGGCGACTTTTCCCCTATGGCGACTTTTTTGGCGACTTTTGGCGAGAAAATACTTATAATCGATGTACCAAAGATGGACGCAATAACGTGATTGGTTCACGAGTTACGTGAATTTTCTAGATTTTTGTTGTTTGAACGACAAATCCATTTTTAACACGCTTATATTAGCTTCACCTGTATGTATGTATGTATGTTTGTTTGTAACTTCTCTGGGAGCAAAACGTGATTGCACAAAATCCTTCATATCTCAAACAAAAAAACAGAAATCCGTAAAATTTTTGATTTAAAATATAACTAATACAAATGTCTAAAAATCGGTTTCTGGAATTTTTGAAATTCGGTCCCCAACGGGGTCAGGGGGTGGGGGGCAAAACGTGATTTCACATGCGTAAAACGTGATTTCGCATAATCCTATATATCCCAAACAAAAAAATAATAGATATACGTGAAATTTTTGCTCTAAAATATAGCTAAGGCAACTATCTAAAAAAAAATTTCTGGAATTTTAGAAGTTCAGCCCCCAGGTGGGGCAGCAAGGGGGGGGGGCTATGGAGCAAAAACAAATAGAAATACAGTTATGCCGTTGAAAATTGGTACAGATAGGTTTTAAAGTTCTTCAAGTCGAATGGGGATATTTTCGATTGCGTAAAGTTATTAGGAGGGGCAAGAAGGGGGGAAGGGGGGGGGGTCAAAAAAATAAAAATAGTGTCAGATCGTTCAAAATTGGTACATAGAGGTTTTCGATACTTGCAAATCGATTGCGGATATTTTTGATTTTGTAAAATTATTAGGAGGGGCGGGTAGGGGGGTGAGGGGGTAAGGTGGTGGCTATGGGGCAAAAACAAATAGAAATACAGTTAGGCCATTCAAAATTGGTACAGATAGATTTAAGAGGCCTGCAAGTCGAATGAGGATATTTTCGATTGTGTGTAAATATTTTAACCAAAAACTTACATACTGTAGCTATTTATTTGATAAATAATAAAATAATAAATATAGTTTAAAATATAGTTTAAAAAGCATGCTTTCATAGCACATCGAACTAAAAAGTGAAAAATAAATATAGTTTAAAAAAACTAAAAAACACGCTTTTAAAGCACATCAAATTAAAAAGTGAAAAATAATTCTTAATATAGTAAGCTGAAAACAATAATGAACGAAAAATACTAGTATAATTGTGAAAAAAGCGTGGGGTGCTTTGTGCCATATTTTTCGTACATCGAGCAACTCACGCTTTTTTCACAATTATACTAGTATTTTTCGTTCATTATTGTTTTCAGCTTACTACATTAAGAATTATTTTTCACTTTTTAGTTTGATGTGCTTTAAAAGCGTGTTTTTTAGTTTTTTTAAACTATATTTATTTAACTTTGATTTGAATTGATTAAGTATTTCTAAAGTTACTGTGATAACAAATTTTCCAGTGGCCGCCAGATGGAAACAATACAGTGGAAACAAAACATACTAATCGTCCTGTTGCCCAGGAAACATATCCAAATTTGAAGCATAGGTTCACTGTCCAATTGTGGTTTAAATCAGTGCTGTGTTTCAAAAGTTTAATTTTATGGCAAATTTTCAAGTGGCAGTCTAAGTGGTTGCAACTTGGAAACAAAATGCAAAACAACTTGCCCAGCGAAATCATCCAGTATACTCGTGTAAGTTCCTTGTCCAGTTCTAGTTCAAATTAAATCAGTATTTCAAAAATTATCGTCATACGAAATTTTCAGGTGGCGCCACTTGGAAAAAAAGGGGAGTGAGATGCCCAGCGAACTTATCTGAGATATTTGAAGGATAAATCCACTACCCAAATTTGATGCGAATTGATTCTGTATTACTAAGTTACTTTATTGACAAATTTTCAAGTGGCAGCCACTTGGACATAAAATTGCGGATCAAGTCACCAAGTGAACTTATCCTAGATATTTGAACCATAAGTTCACTATCCAACTTTTATTTGAATCAGTTTAGTATTTTAAAAGTTATCGTGATGGCATATTTTCAAGTGGCAGTGTGATTTCAAGTGGCTGGAACTTAGATACAAGATGTCGGGACAAGTTGCCCAGTGAAAACATTCAAGATAATTATATGATAATATCACTTTCCAAATTTGGTTCGATTTGCAGTATTATTTCAGAAGTTATCGTGATTTTAAATTTTCAAGTGGGAGCCTGATTTCAAGTGGTCCCGCTTAACTTAAGATATCTGCCACTTTATTAAAAATGGCGGACATAGTTTACTAATAAACTTCATTGAGATCCTTATGTGGTCTGTATTTACATCAAAATTCAAACAATTTCGGAATACGCTTTTTACAATTTAAATTTGTAAATTTCAAGTGGTCTCCACTTGAAAACAAAATGGCGGAGCTACTTGGTTAACAAACTCATCTAAGATATTTGGATCCATTTGGAGTATTATTTCGAAAGTTATCATGGTTTTAAATTTTCAAGTGGTAGCCTGATTTCAAGTGGTCCCGCTTAACTTAAGATATCCGCCACTTTTATAAAAATGGCGAATAAAGTTCATTTATAAAGTTATTTAAGACACTTGTATAATCTATGTATGCTTTAGAATTAAAAAAAAAATTCGGAATATGCTTTTTACAATTTGAAATTGAAATTTTCAAGTGGTCTCCACTTGAAAACAAAATGGCGGAGCAACTTGGTTAATAAATTCATCTGAGTTATTTATAAGATAAGTTAAGACACTATCCAAATTTGGTTCGATTTGGAGTATTATTTCAGAAGTTATTGTGATTTTAAATTTTTAAGTGGTAGAGTGATTTCAAGTGGCCCCGCATAACTTAAGATATCTACCACTTTATTGAAAATGACGGATAAATTTCATTAATAAACTTCATTGAGGCCCTTATGTTGTCTATATTTACACAAAATTCAAACAAATTCGGAATACGCTTTTTACAATTTGAATTTGAAATTTTCAAGTGGTCTCCACTTGAAAACAAAATGGCGGAGCAACTTGGTTAATAAACTCATCTAAGATATTTATAAGATAAGTTAAGACACTGACTAAATTTGGACCGATTTGGAGTATTATTTCGGAAGTTATAGTGATTTGAAATTTTCAAGTGGTAGCCTGATTTCAAGTGGTCCCACTTAACTTAAAATATCTGGCACTTTATTAAAAATGGCGGATAAACTTCTATAACAAACATCATTGAGACCCTTATGGGGCCTGTATTTATAACAAAATTCAAGCAAATCTTGCTTTAAATATGATTTTTACAATGTCGGTTTGAAATTTTCAAGCGGCTGCCACTTGAAAACAAAAGGTCGGAGCAACTTGGTTAACGAACTCATCCAAGATATTCATAAGATGAGTCCACTCTCCAAATTTGGTTCCATTTCGAGTATTATTTCGGGAGTTATCGTGATGACAAAATTTTCATTATAGATAGATAGATATATATATAGATAGATAAACGAAGTGATTGCAATAGGTCGATTTCTAAAGAAATCAACCTAAAACAGTGCATTAGAAAGCAAGATATAATGAAAGCACTAAATAGCTTTTAAAATAATAATAATAATAATTCAACTGCTCTAAGAATATCTGGTATAATTATTTACTTCACTTTAGAAGTTTTGTTAATAGGTGGGAAAGAATTCATGCTATTATCAGTTTAGAATTACTTTTTCATCATCGTTAAATATGAATATTAATAGCAGACTTGGTACTAGATAACTAAACCCAAGAGTAATCGTCAATATTTTGAACTCTTAAAAGAAAGATTCAATGGCAGATAGCTGTTTCGGTAGCATTAGAAGACGGTACTCTAAATGGTACTGAAATAGCTGTCTGCTATTCAATTTTTCTTCTTGGCGTTCAAGACTTTAAAGTTATTCCTAGGTATTGTTGAATATGGTTCTTATTATACATCCATACACACACACATATATATATACATATACACTCCCTTTCCATAAATGTCCGGACACATTCGATTTCAGACGTTTTTTGAAATATCTCAAAAAGTACATCTTAAAACTTCAGAAGTGTGAAGAACATGTTACGCTTCATCTATTTCAGTGAAAGTTTTGTCCCGAAAGTGAAAGTGTTTGGCATCACCCTGTAAAAAGTAATGCTTGAGATACAATCTGGCTGTAGCATGTGATTATGGAGCTCTTTCTTATTATATGTATAAATTTTTATGCCTCTACCGCATGCAATCAGGGAGATATAGTAGTTTCTTTAAAAAATTGCCAAAAAAAAAAAAAAAAAGTCACTTTTTTATCTATAACACACAAGGTATTAAACCCAGTGCAAAGCCTTTTTCAGGAATTTTGACATACAAAATTAGACACAGCATACTGCAATCAGAATGAAATATGATAATTTTTACTAGCTAATTTTTAACTACACATGCGTAAGATTTAGCGAAATTTCATTTGCATAATTTAATAGCCAAATGTATTGAGCTACTTATATGAAAACCCCAAACAAGTACCGTGTAAACTCCAAAAGTTGTACGCGATAGAATGAGCTGCTATTCAATTTCTCTCGAAAAAAAAAAATAATCTATAAGGGATTTTACTCAAATTTTTATTTTGATTCAATGAATGACAATATAGTTTTCGATGACTGTAAATAAATATTGAGAAAAACCCCTTATCAGTTTCTTATTTTTTGAAATAGCTGAAATTCAGTTCATTCTATCGCGAACAACCTTTTGAGTTTACACGATATTTGTATGGAGTTTTTATATAAGTGGCTCAATACATTTGGCTATTAAATTATGCAAATGAAATTTTGCTAAATCTTGTGCATACGCAGTTAAAAATTATTTAGTAACAATGCTTATATTTCATTAGATAGTTAATATTTTTCCATTCTGATTGCAATATGCTGTGTCTAATATTGTATTTCCAGTTTCCCCTGAAAATGGCTTTGCACTCGGTTTAATACCTTGCATGTTATAGGTAAAAAAATGACAATTTCTTTTAGTACGAAGGACTATTAGTCTCAATCTATGGATTAAACGTTGTCGTCAGTTTTACGATGGTTGGCCATTTATCGAAAACTAATAATCCTCCATAAAACTAATATAATCCGTATAAAAAAAAAAAACTAATAATCCTCCGTACTAAACTAAATTCTGCTTCTGCCAGAATTCCATCAAACTCGTTTTTTTTTTTTTTTTTTTTTTTTTTGAAAGAAATGAAAAGAAAATTAATAATAATCAGTATCGAAACGGGAAGTATCGAAAAAGTTTTAAAAGCCCTTTTTTAAACAAAAATACATTTTTTTTTTCGCCCGATGATTATGGCGAAATCCGATTTTCGGAAATGGTCGACATGGGTTATTTCTACAACAATTAATAAGACACATCATATAACAACAGTGTAAGTAACATTAAAGCGATTGTTACGAATTTATGATATTTTATAACAATACTAAAAATAAACGACAACAATGACCAAAATAAAAATTACACATTGATTTTCTCAACAATAATTTCTTTGCAGTCATTGAGCAAATTACGAGTAGCGTGTAATTTGAGACTGTCTCTTATCAAAAAGTGAATTTTGAAAAATTTTGTGATTTAGGTGCTTTAATTTTGTTTTGAAAATGAAGGAATTACGTAAAAAGCATCGCCAAGGTGAAATAAGTAAAGGAATATACAAATTTAAACTCTCAGAACTGACTATCATGAATATGGAAAGAACCAATTATATGTGACCGGGAAAAGCAGAAGATGGATTTGATAGCTTTACCATTGAATTCAAAAGTAGCAAAACACAGTTGAATGTGACCGTGAAAGTTTTATTGGACGACCAAAATATAAAAAATAAAGTGAATTGGCCTAAAATCATCTCAAAAAAAGTTTATCCTCTCCTTACATGGGCAACTATAATTGGCCGTAAAATAACAACTTATTGTACAGATAAAAATGTCTTTGGAATTAAAAAATGGGTAAAAGGTGAAGCACACCATATTTTTGCAAAAGAAAATCACCCAGTTAGTAAATATGTATTTGAAGAAAATCAATTTAACAAAATACGTCAAGATAATATCAATGACAGAAGTAGTCTTTTTGTGAAACCATGTGACATACCCAAAGCAACATATGGAAATGTCAAAGACAATACTCCTAAGTTTGAAAATACCGCTAAGTATAAGAATATTCACAGCTTGATGGACTACATTATGCTTAAAAGACATTAGCTTTTAAAAGTAGAAAATGTATCTAACTGTGACAGGTCTGTAAGAAACAGAAGCAGAAATGAAACAGAACAAGTTTGTGATGAAAATTACTTTGAAAAAAAGACCTGTAAAGAAAACATACAAAAAAAAAAGATCAAAATTTGTTTCAAGAACTATTCTGTTAACGAAAACAACATCAAGACAAATGAAATTGAAAGTAAACCTGTACGAGAAATACTTCTTCATGAGAAAAACATTCCTTATAAACAAAATTTGACATCAACTAAAAGTAATGTTCGCAATAATGTCAGAACTACTAATTTAGATTCAAATATAATGGAAAGATACGAAGTTGAGCTTATATCTTTTTTTAACGAAAGAAATTATTATGAAAACTGTAAAATTGAAAAAAACAGAAATAAAAGTCTCCGCAATGTGTTGTTCCAAAGAAAAAAACAAAACTACGATTTTGGTGGAAGCAACAAAGAGACAGTTTTAAAGATCATTTCTGTACTTGCTTTCCATACAGCAAGAAAAAGCCCGAAAGCGACAATTGCCATAAAGTACTGTCTTTACGCTTTCTGATCTATTTAAAGCATAATATACAATATAAATGACATCATGATTGTTCTGTAAAAGTCTTTAATCCTTTGCCCTGTTTTGCAGTATCCTAAAAACTGGAACCTCCAGAACTCAACCCGCCCGAAGCAGTTCTGTCTGAATGTCATCAGCTGGAAATGTTTTCTAAATGGATTTTATACTGTATATTGTTAGGTCAAAATTAATACTGCTTCGGGTAAATTGCTTCGTGTATTATTGTTTTTAATTCCTTTTGTATTTTTAATTTCTGAACTTACATGCAACCAGAGAATTGTTTACTTGATTCAAAAAAATTTGATTGGGACAACAGATTTTTTTTTTTTTTCATTACCCAACTATCTGTAGATAATCGAATATTGCATTTACAAATTTTCGATATGGAGTTTTTACCGCATTTGCTTAATATCTTCTGCGTGTTTTTTCTTTTGTTTGTGTGTGTGTGGGGGGGGGGGGGGGGGAGATTAGTCAGTGCAAATGTGTGTACGTAACTGTAATGTGTCAGGAATCTTTTAGCTATGATATCACCTAAATGAAAAAAAGATAAAACAACAAACTAAAAGAAGTTTGGTGTACAGGTTCGTTTTAGTAATGTTTAAATGTATAAAATTGTATAAAACGAAAAAAACCTGATATACGTTACTTTGCTTTGCTAAAGTAGGATCATTGCAAGAAATGATGTACTTATTATATGTAATTCTTTTACAAGGAAGATAGAATTTACACGTATTGCATCCAATCAGGGTTAATTATCTAAAGTACAATAAATTATTAATAAAATGCAAATAAAACTTATATGTCTTTTAGAATTTTGCTATAGCATGGTCGTTACTGGAAACTGTGTGCTTCACGTTTATATTTTATTTTTACAGAGAAGTTGGTTGGTTGATTGCTTTTTAATGGCGCAAGGTCCACAATGGGACATACTGCGCCAAACAAAAATATAAAGAATAAAGACTAGCTGCTAGATGGGTTTACCCATCCAGATGGTCATTAAAAAAACACATTGAAAGTTAAAACAAGAATATGTAAAATGTTAAAATATAAAAAAGACAAATATTTAAAAACAATAGAAAACAGAGTAAACAGTGTATAAGATAAAATGATGTAAAAAGTTATAAACAGTGTATATAATAAAAACAGGTGAACAGTGTAAATAATAAAATCAGATGTCGTAATAAAAACCACCTTCTTTTAAAAAATTTGTCAAGAGATGATGAGGATTCATACCTAGAAGGATAGTCAGATTTGGTGAAGATGAATTAAAATGTCGTTGACACAGATGACGAAGGCAAGGACAGTCAGTGAGAATATGGCGAATGGTAAGGACACTAAAATGGCATCTGGGACATGTAGGCTTTTGTTGTCTTAATAGTAAGCGTTTATCAGTAAGTCTTGAATGCCCAATTCTCAGACAAGTAATAATGTCAGGTTTTCTAGGAGAGAGCGTAGGCCACATGCCAATTTGAGCTTTAATTTCATGTAATTTATTATTGTTTTGATTATTCCACTCCCTTTGCCAAATATCTCTGAGAAAGATTTTAAGTGTATGCTTAATGTCATCATAAGGAATAGGACAGATTAAAATAACAGAAGTCTGCCTTGCGGCTTTTTCAGCAGCTTCATTGCCTTTGATACCAACATGGCCTGGAACCCAACAAAATAAAATATGAAATCCCTTCCTCAGAAGATCGTTATATGTTTTTAAAACAGAGATAAAAGAAAGAGTGCAAGAGTAAGAAGAAAGAGAGTCGAGAACACTCTTTGAGTCTGTATAAATGATGGATTTCTTCCTTCGGTGGGATGAAATAATGTTTAGAGCTACCTCAACAGCAAAACACTCTGCAGAAAAGATGGAAAAAGAACTTGGGATTTGGTAGAAAAAAGTGGTGTTACCAATAACAACACCACAACGAACTTTATTACTTGTTTTGAAACCGTCAGTAAAAATGTCAACATAGTCCTTCTATTCAGAGCGATGAGATGAGAAAAGTGCTTGACAAATGGAAGCATCTGTGTTAGATTTGTCAAACCCCGTAAACGGATGAAGACAAGAAATAACTTCGAAATTCCAAGACGTCACGATTAAAAAAAAGACCGGGGACGAACTTTGGTATGAATCTGAGATGTGTCCGCAAGAAAGTTCTTAATCCTAAGAGCAAAATGAGGGTTGCAAGATGGTCGATTCACATAAAGTTTATGATCGTTGCTATTTAAGAGTCCCCAGTAGTCAGATAACCTTCCTTTCTCCTTCCCCATGCAATCCAATGGGATTTTTGTTGCTTTGTATTTTTCTGATATCTCTTTCGAAAATAAAGTTTTTCGAATTCTGTTTTTTGAATCCCACTCTTTAAACATGCCACCTTTTTTGTTACTAAGCAATTTTTTTTTTAAATACAATTTAAATATTTCTTTTTGAGATTGAAAATTATATCCTTAAGTTTGCTTAATGAAATAAAATATTTAAATTTATGTTTAAAAAAAATTACTTACTAAGAAAAAAAGTGGCATGTTCAAAGAATGGAATTCAAAAAACAGAATTCGAAAAACTTTAGTTTTGAGCGAGATATTTGGAAAATACAAAGCAACAAAAATCCCATTGGATTACATGGGGAAGGAGAAAGGAAGGTATCTGACTACTGGCGACTCTTAAATGAGAGAGAAGTGGATGATTAGGATGTGAAAGGATGCGATAGTACAATTCAAATGAAATTCTTTGTCTAATATCAGTGAGAGAAGACTCCACACAGTCAGCATATAAACTAAGGACAGGAGTAGTGCGGAAAGCTCCTGAGCAAATTCTAAGCGCACTATGATGTGTTGATCGTCCATCTCTGCTGAAAAACTACCCAGTTGCTATTCGCTCTAAACTTGATTATGTTTGCCAGATTTATGGTTCATCCCCTCATTCTTATATTAAGAAACTTGACACAACACATCATAGTGCGCTTAGAATTTGCTCAGGAGCTTTCCGCACTACTCCTGTCATTAGTTTATATGCTGACTGTGTAGAGTCTTCTCTCACTGATATTAGACAAAGAATTTCATTTGAATTGTACTATCGCATCCTTTCACATCCTAATCATCCACTTCTCTCTCATTTAAGAGTCGCCAGTAGTCAGATACCTTCCTTTCTCCTTCCGCATGTAATCCAATGGGATTTTTGTTGCTTTGTATTTTCCAAATATCTCGCGCAAAACTAAAGTTTTTCGAATTCTGTTTTTTGAATTCCATTCTTTGAACATGCCACTTTTTTTTTTAGTAAGTAATTTTTTTTAAACATAAATTTAAATATTTTATTTCATTAAGCAAACTTAAGGATATAATTTTCAATCTCAAAAAGAAATATTTAAATTGTATTTAAAAAAAAAAATTGCTTAGTAACAAAAAAGGTGGCATGTTTAAAGAGTGGGATTCAAAAAACAGAATTCGAAAAACTTTATTTTCGAAAGAGATATCAGAAAAATACAAAGCAACAAAAATCCCATTGGATTGCATGGGGAAGGAGAAAGGAAGGTTATCTGACTACTGGGGACTCTTAAATAGCAACGATCATAAACTTTATGTGAATCGACCATCTTGCAACCCTCATTTTGCTCTTAGGATTAAGAACTTTCTTGCGGACACATCTCAGATTCATACCAAAGTTCGTCTCCGGTCTCTTTTTTAATCGTGACGTCTTGGAATTTCCAAGTTATTTCTTGTCTTCATCCGTTTACGGGGTTTGACAAATCTAACACAGATGCTTCCATTTGTCAAGCACTTTTCTCATCTCATCGCTCTGAATAGAAGGACTATGTTGAGATTTTTACTGACGGTTTCAAAACAAGTAATAAAGTTGGTTGTGGTGTTGTTATTGGTAACACCACTTTTTTCTACCAACTCCCAAGTTCTTTTTCCATCTTTTCTGCTGAGTGTTTTGCTGTTGAGGTAGCTCTAAACATTATTTCATCCCACCGAAGGAAGAAATCCATCATTTATACAGACTCAAAGAGTGTTCTCGACTCTCATTCTTCTTACTCTTGCACTATTTCTTTTATCTCTGTTTTAAAAACATATAACGATCTTCTGAGGAAGGGATTTCATATTTTATTTTGTTGGGTTCCAGGCCATGTTGGTATCAAAGGCAATGAAGCTGCTGAAAAAGCCGCAAGGCAGACTTCTGTTATTTTAATCTGTCCTATTCCTTATGGTGACATTAAGCATACACTTAAAAACTTTCTCAGAGATATTTGGCAAAGGGAGTGGAATAATCAAAACAATAATAAATTACATGAAATTAAAGCTCAAATTGGCATGTGGCCTACGCTCTCTCCTAGAAAACATGACATTATTACTTGTCTGAGAATTGGGCATTCAAGACTTACTGATAAACACTTACTATTAAGACAACAAAAGCCTACATGTCCCAGATGTCATTTTAGTGTCCTTACCATTCGCCATATTCTCACTGACTGTCCTTGCCTTCGTCATCTGTATCAACAACATTTTAATTCATCTTCACCAAATCTGACTATCCTCCTAGGTATGAATCCTCCTCATCTCTTGACAAATTTTTTAAAAGAAGGTGGTTTTTATTACGACATCTGATTTTATTATTTACACTGTTCACCTGTTTTTATTATATACACTGTTTATAACTTTTTACATCATTTTATCTTATACACTGTTTACTCTGTTTTCTATTGCTTTTAAATATTTGTCTTTTTTATATTTTAACATTTTACATATTCTTGTTTTAACATTCAATGTGTTTTTTTAATGACCATCTGGATGGGTAAACCCATCTAGCAGCTAGTCTTTATTCTTTATACTTTTGTTTGGCGCAGTATGTCCCATTGTGGACCTTGCGCCATTAAAAAGCAATCAACCAACCAACTTCTCTGTAAAAATAAAGTATAAACGTGAAGCACACAGTTTCCAGTAACGACCATGCTATAGTAAAATTCTAAAAGACATATAAGTTTTATTTGCATTTTATTAATAATTTATTGTACTTTAGATAATTAACCCTGATTGGATGCAATACGTGTAAATTCTATCTTCCTTGTAAAAGAATTACATATAATAAGTACATCATTTCTTGCAATGATCCTACTTTAGCAAAGCAAAGTAACGTATATCAGGTTTTTTTCGTTTTATACAATTTTATACATTTAAACATTACTAAAACGAACCTGTACACCAAACTTCTTTTAGTTTGTTGTTTTATCTTTTTTTCATTTAGGTGATATCATAGCTAAAAGATTCCTGACACATTACAGTTACCTACACACATTTGCACTGACTAATCTCCCCCCCACACACACACACACACAAACAAAAGAAAAAACACGCAGAAGATATTAAGCAAATGCGGTAAAAACTCCATATCGAAAATTTGTAAATGCAATATTCGATTATCTACAGATAGTTGGGTAAAGAAAAAAAAAATCTGTTGTCCCAATCAAATTTTTTTGAATCAAGTAAACAATTCTCTGGTTGCATGTAAGTTCAGAAATTAAAAATACAAAAGAAATTAAAAACAATAATACACGAAGCAATTTACCCGAAGCAGTATTAATTTTGACCTAACAATATACAGTATAAAATCCATTTAGAAAACATTTCCAGCTGATGACATTCAGACAGAACTGCTTCGGGCGGGTTGAGTTCTGGAGGTTCCAGTTTTTAGGATACTGCAAAACAGGGCAAAGGATTAAAGACTTTTACAGAACAATCATGATGTCACTTATATTGTATATTATGCTTTAAATAGATCAGAAAGCGTAAAGACAGTACTTTATGGCAATTGTCGCTTTCGGGCTTTTTCTTGCTGTATGGAAAGCAAGTACAGAAATGATCTTTAAAACTGTCTCTTTGTTGCTTCCACCAAAATCGTAGTTTTGTTTTTTTCTTTGGAACAACACATTGCGGAGACTTTTATTTCTGTTTTTTTCAAATTTTACAGTTTTCATAATAATTTCTTTCGTTAAAAAAAGATATAAGCTCAACTTCGTACCTTTCCATTATATTTGAATCTAAATTAGTAGTTCTGACATTATTGCGAACATTACTTTTAGTTGATGTCAAATTTTGTTTATAAGGAATGTTTTTCTCATGAAGAAGTATTTCTCGTACAGGTTTACTTTCAATTTCATTTGTCTTGATGTTGTTTTCGTTAACAGAATAGTTCTTGAAACAAATTTTGATCTTTTTTTTTTGTATGTTTTCTTTACAGGTCTTTTTTTCAAAGTAATTTTCATCACAAACTTGTTCTGTTTCATTTCTGCTTCTGTTTCTTACAGACCTGTCACAGTTAGATACATTTTCTACTTTTAAAAGCTCATGTCTTTTAAGCATAATGTAGTCCATCAAGCTGTGAATATTCTTATACTTAGCGGTATTTTCAAACTTAGGAGTATTGTCTTTGACATTTGCATATGTTGCTTTGGGTATGTCACATGGTTTCACAAACAGACTACTTCTGTCATTGATATTATCTTGACGTATTTTGTTAAATTGATTTTCTTCAAATACATATTTACTAACTGGGTGATTTTCTTTTGCAAAAATATGGTGTGCTTCACCTTTTACCCATTTTTTAATTCCAAAGACATTTTTATCTGTACAATAAGTTGTTATTTTACGGCCAATTATATTTGCCCATGTAAGGAGAGGATAAACTTTTTTTGAGATGATTTTAGGCCAATTGACTTTATTTTTTATATTTTGGTCGTCCAATAAAACTTTCACGGTCACATTCAACTGTGTTTTGCTACTTTTGAATTCAATGGTAAAGCTATCAAATCCATCTTCTGCTTTTCCCGGTCACATATAATTGGTTCTTTCCATATTCATGATAGTCAGTTCTGAGAGTTTAAATTTGTATATTCCTTTACTTATTTCACCTTGGCGATGCTTTTAACGTAATTCCTTCATTTTCAAAACAAAATTAAATCACCTAAATCACAAAATTTTTCAAAATTCACTTTTTGATAAGAGACAGTCTCAAATTACACGCTACTCGTAATTTGCTCAATGACTGCAAAGAAATTATTGTTGAGAAAATCAATGTGTAATTTTTATTTTGGTCATTGTTGTCGTTTATTTTTAGTATTGTTATAAAATATCATAAATTCGTAACAATCGCTTTAATGTTACTTACATTGTTGTAATATGATGTGTCTTATTAATTGTTGTAGAAATAACCCATGTCGACCATTTCCGAAAATCGGATTTCGCCATAATCATCGGGCGAAAAAAAAAAAAAAATGTATTTTTGTTTAAAAAAGGGCTTTTAAAACTTTTTCGATACTTCCCGTTTCGATACTGATTATTATTAATTCTCTTTTCTTTTCTTTCAAAAAAAAAAAAAAAAAAAAAAAAAAAAAAAAAAACGAGTTTGATGGAATTCTGGCAGAAGCAGAATTTAGTTTAGTACGGAGGATTATTAGTTTTTTTTTTTTTTTATATACGGATTATATTAGTTTTATGGAGGATTATTAGTTTTCGATAAATGGCCAACCATCCTAAAACTGACGACAACGTTTAATCCATAGATTGAGACTAATAGTCCTTCGTACTAAAAGAAATTGTCATTTTTTTACCTATAACATGCAAGGTATTAAACCGAGTGCAAAGCCATTTTCAGGGGAAACTGGAAATACAATATTAGACACAGCATATTGCAATCAGAATGGAAAAATATTAACTATCTAATGAAATATAAGCATTGTTACTAAATAATTTTTAACTGCGTATGCACAAGATTTAGCAAAATTTCATTTGCATAATTTAATAGCCAAATGTATTTTGCCACTTATATAAAAACTCCATACAAATATCGTGTAAACTCAAAAGGTTGTTCGCGATAGAATGAACTGAATTTCAGCTATTTCAAAAAATAAGAAACTGATAAGGGGTTTTTCTCAATATTTATTTACGGTCATCGAAAACTATATTGTCATTCATTGAATCAAAATAAAAATTTGAGTAAAATCCCTTATAGATTATTTTTTTTTTCGAGAGAAATTGAATAGCAGCTCATTCTATCGCGTACAACTTTTGGAGTTTACGCGGTACTTGTTTGGGGTTTTCATATAAGTAGCTCAATACATTTGGCTATTAAATTATGCAAATGAAATTTCGCTAAATCTTACGCATGTGTAGTTAAAAATTAGCTAGTAAAAATTATCATATTTCATTCTGATTGCAGTATGCTGTGTCTAATTTTGTATGTCAAAATTCCTGAAAAAGGCTTTGCACTGGGTTTAATACCTTGTGTGTTATAGATAAAAAAGTGACTTTTTTTTTTTTTTTTTTTGGCAATTTTTTAAAGAAACTACTATATCTCCCTGATTGCATGCGGTAGAGGCATAAAAATTTATACATATAATAAGAAAGAGCTCCATAATCACATGCTACAGCCAGATTGTATCTCAAGCATTACTTTTTACAGGGTGATGCCAAACACTTTCACTTTCGGGACAAAACTTTCACTGAAATAGATGAAGCGTAACATGTTCTTCACACTTCTGAAGTTTTAAGATGTACTTTTTGAGATATTTCAAAAAACGTCTGAAATCGAATGTGTCCGGACATTTATGGAAAGGGAGTGTATATGTATATATATATGTGTGTGTGTATGGATGTATAATAAGAACCATATTCAACAATACCTAGGAATAACTTTAAAGTCTTGAACGCCAAGAAGAAAAATTGAATAGCAGACAGCTATTTCAGTACCATTTAGAGTACCGTCTTCTAATGCTACCGAAACAGCTATCTGCCATTGAATCTTTCTTTTAAGAGTTCAAAATATTGACGATTACTCTTGGGTTTAGTTATCTAGTACCAAGTCTGCTATTAACATTCATATTTAACGATGATGAAAAAGTAATTCTAAACTGATAATAGCATGAGTTCTTTCCCACCTATTAACAAAACTTCTAAAGTGAAGTAAATAATTATACCAGATATTCTTAGAGCAGTTGAATTATTATTATTATTATTTTAAAAGCTATTTAGTGCTTTCATTATATCTTGCTTTCTAATGCACTGTTTTAGGTTGATTTCTTTAGAAATCGACCTATTGCAATCACTTCGTTTATCTATCTATATATATATCTATCTATCTATAATGAAAATTTTGTCATCACGATAACTCCCGAAATAATACTCGAAATGGAACCAAATTTGGAGAGTGGACTCATCTTATGAATATCTTGGATGAGTTCGTTAACCAAGTTGCTCCGACTTTTTGTTTTCAAGTGGCAGCCGCTTGAAAATTTCAAACCGACATTGTAAAAATCATATTTAAAGCAAGATTTGCTTGAATTTTGTTATAAATACAGGCCCCATAAGGGTCTCAATGATGTTTGTTATAGAAGTTTATCCGCCATTTTTAATAAAGTGCCAGATATTTTAAGTTAAGTGGGACCACTTGAAATCAGGCTACCACTTGAAAATTTCAAATCACTATAACTTCCGAAATAATACTCCAAATCGGTCCAAATTTAGTCAGTGTCTTAACTTATCTTATAAATATCTTAGATGAGTTTATTAACCAAGTTGCTCCGCCATTTTGTTTTCAAGTGGAGACCACTTGAAAATTTCAAATTCAAATTGTAAAAAGCGTATTCCGAATTTGTTTGAATTTTGTGTAAATATAGACAACATAAGGGCCTCAATGAAGTTTATTAATGAAATTTATCCGTCATTTTCAATAAAGTGGTAGATATCTTAAGTTATGCGGGGCCACTTGAAATCACTCTACCACTTAAAAATTTAAAATCACAATAACTTCTGAAATAATACTCCAAATCGAACCAAATTTGGATAGTGTCTTAACTTATCTTATAAATAACTCAGATGAATTTATTAACCAAGTTGCTCCGCCATTTTGTTTTCAAGTGGAGACCACTTGAAAATTTCAATTTCAAATTGTAAAAAGCATATTCCGAATTTTTTTTTTAATTCTAAAGCATACATAGATTATACAAGTGTCTTAAATAACTTTATAAATGAACTTTATTCGCCATTTTTATAAAAGTGGCGGATATCTTAAGTTAAGCGGGACCACTTGAAATCAGGCTACCACTTGAAAATTTAAAACCATGATAACTTTCGAAATAATACTCCAAATGGATCCAAATTTGAACAGTGTCTTAACTTATTTTACAAATATCTTAGATGAGTTTGTTAACCAAGTAGCTCCGCCATTTTGTTTTCAAGTGGAGACCACTTGAAATTTACAAATTTAAATTGTAAAAAGCGTATTCCGAAATTGTTTGAATTTTGATGTAAATACAGACCACATAAGGATCTCAATGAAGTTTATTAGTAAACTATGTCCGCCATTTTTAATAAAGTGGCAGATATCTTAAGTTAAGCCGGACCACTTGAAATCAGGCTCCCACTTGAAAATTTAAAATCACGATAACTTCTGAAATAATACTGCAAATCGAACCAAATTTGGAAAGTGATATTATCATATAATTATCTTGAATGTTTTCACTGGGCAACTTGTCCCGACATCTTGTATCTAAGTTCCAGCCACTTGAAATCACACTGCCACTTGAAAATATGCCATCACGATAACTTTTAAAATACTAAACTGATTCAAATAAAAGTTGGATAGTGAACTTATGGTTCAAATATCTAGGATAAGTTCACTTGGTGACTTGATCCGCAATTTTATGTCAAGTGGCTGCCACTTGAAAATTTGTCAATAAAGTAACTTAGTAATACAGAATCAATTCGCATCAAATTTGGGTAGTGGATTTATCCTTCAAATATCTCAGATAAGTTCGCTGGGCATCTCACTCCCCTTTTTTTTCCAAGTGGCGCCACCTGAAAATTTCGTATGACGATAATTTTTGAAATACTGATTTAATTTGAACTAGAACTGGACAAGGAACTTATACAAGTATACTGGATGATTTCGCTGGGCAAGTTGTTTTGCATTTTGTTTCCAACTTGCAACCACTTAGACTGCCACTTGAAAATTTGCCATAAAATTAACTTTTGAAACACAGCACTGATTTAAACCACAATTGGACAGTGAACCTATGCTTCAAATTTGGATATGTTTCCTGGGCAACAGGACGATTAGTATGTTTTGTTTCCACTGTATTGTTTCCATCTGGCGGCCACTGGAAAATTTGTTATCACGGTAACTTTAGAAATACTTAATCAATTCAAATCAAAGTTAAATAAATATAGTTTAAAAAAACTAAAAAACACGCTTTTAAAGCACATCAAACTAAAAAGTGAAAAATAATTCTTAATATAGTAAGCTGAAAACAATAATGAACGAAAAATACTAGTATAATTGTGAAAAAAGCGTGAGTTGCTCGATGTACGAAAAATATGGCACAAAGCACCCCACGCTTTTTTCACAATTATACTAGTATTTTTCGTTCATTATTGTTTTCAGCTTACTATATTAAGAATTATTTTTCACTTTTTAGTTTGATGTGCTTTAAAAGCGTGTTTTTTAGTTTTTTTAAACTATATTTATTTTTCACTTTTTAGTTCGATGTGCTATGAAAGCATGCTTTTTAAACTATATTTTAAACTATATTTATTACTTTATTATTTATCAAATAAATAGCTACAGTATGTAAGTTTTTGGTTAAAATATTTACACACAATCGAAAATATCCTCATTCGACTTGCAGGCCTCTAAAATCTATCTGTACCAATTTCGAATGGCCTAACTGTATTTCTATTTGTTTTTGCCCCTTAGCCACCCCCTTACCCCCTCACCCCCCTACCCGCCCCTCCTAATAATTTTACAAATTCAAAAATATCCGCAATCGATTTGCAAGTATCGAAAACCTCTATGTACCAATTTTGAACGATCTGACACTATTTTTATTTTTTGCCCCCTCCCTCCCTTCCCCCCTTCTTGCCCCTCCTAATAACTTTACACAATCGAAAATATCCCCATTCGACTTGCAGACTTTTAAAACCTATCTGTACCAATTTTAAACGGCCTAACTGCATTTCTATTTGTTTTTGCCCCATAGCCCCCTTACCCCCTCACCCCCCTACCCGCCCCTCTTAATAATTTTACAAATTCAAAAATATCCGAAATCGATTTGTAAGTATCGAAAACCTCTATGTACCAATTTTGAACTATCTGACACTATTTTTATTTTTTTGCCCCCTCTTCCCCCCCTTCTTGCCCCTCCTAATAACTTTACACAATCGAAAATATCCCCATTCGACTTGCAGGCCTCTTAAATCTGTCTGTACCAATTTTGATCGGCCTAACTGCATTTCTATTTGTTTTTGCCCCATAGCCCCCCCTTACCCCCTCACCCCCCTACCCACCCCTCCTAATAATTTTACAAATTCAAAAATATCCGCAATCGATTTGTAAGTATCGAAAACCTCTATGTACCAATTTTGAACTATCTGACACTATTTTTATTTCTTTGCCCCCTCTTTCCACCCCCCCTCTTCTTGCCCCTCCTAATAACTTTACACAATCGAAAATATTCCCATTCGACTTGCAGACCTTTAAAACGTATCTGTACCAATTTTGAACGGCCTAACTGTATTTCTATTTGTTTTTGCCTCATAGCCCCCCTTACCCCCTCACCCCCCTACCCACCCCTCCTAATAATTTCACAAATTCAAAAATATCCGCAATCGATTTGTAAGTATCGAAAACCTCTTTGTACCAATTTTGAACGATCTGACACTATTTTTATTTTTTTGCCCCCCTCCCTTCCCCCCCCCCTTTTGCCCCTCCTAATAACTTTACACAATCGAAAATATCCCCATTCGACTTGCAGAACTTTAAAACCTATCTGTACCAATTTTCAACGGCATAACTGTATTTCTATTTGTTTTTGCTCCATACCCCCCCCCTTGCTGCCCCACCTGGGGGCTGAATTTCTAAAATTCCAGAAATTTTTTTTAGATAGTTGCCTTAGCTATATTTTAGAGCAAAAATTTCACGTATATCTATTATTTTCTTGTTTTGGATATATAGGATTATGCGAAATCACGTTTTACGCATGTGAAATCACGTTTTGCCCCCCTCCCCCTGCCCCCCTTGGGGATCGAATTTCAAAAATTCCAGAAACCGATTTTTAGACATTTGTATTAGCTATATTTTAAAGCAAAAATTTTACGGATTTCTGTTTTTTTGTTTGAGATATGAAGGATTTTGTGCAATCACGTTTTGCTCCCAGAGAATTTACAAACAAACATACATACATACATACAGGTGAAGCTAATATAAGCAGCACCCTAACAAGTGTTAGAAAGGACTTTTAGAATATTGAGTGCTTTGTCACATTTAGTTCTTAAGTTTAAAATATGAGGTTTAAAAGTCAGTTTTCAGTCAAAGATAACACCCAGAAAGCGAGCTGTGTCAACAACTGAAATTGGTATGTTGTTCATTAAAATCTCTGGATCAGGATGAAGACCTCTTTTGCGGCAAAAATGCACACACTGTGTTTTGTCAGTAGGAAATGTAAAACCGTTTTTATTTGTCCATTTAATTATACTGTTTATAGCAAGTTGTAATTGGCGTTCTATGAAGCGCATGTCATTTCACTGGCAAAAAATTTGCAGGTCGTCAACATATAAACTTTCATGGACACTTTGCGGAAACTGTTTTAGAATGCCATTTATTTTTAAGGAAAAAAGCGTAACGCTCAAAACACTGCCTTGAGGCACACCTTCCTCTTGAAAATTAAAATCGGAATAAACTGATCCAATACGAGTTTGAAAGCGTCTGACTCTTAAAAAATTTTCAATAGGGAGATTTCCTTGAAAGTTCAAATTATATAAATCTCTTAAAATACCACAGCGCCAAGTCTTGTCATAAGCTTTTTCCATGTCAAAAAAAATTGAAACCAAATGGTTACGTCTCACATATGCTCTTCGAATATTAGTCTCCAGTAATAAAATATTATCAACCGTTGAACGGCCCCGTCGGAAACCACTTTGCCATGGGGAAATCAAATTACTTTTTTCTAAAATATAAACAATCCTAGTATTTACCATTTTTTCCAGCAGCTTACACAGGCAGCTTGTGAGGCCAATGGGTCTGTAATTCTTGGGGTCAGTAGCATCTTTGCCAGGTTTAGGAAAAGGAATGAATGACAATAGAATCGTGCCAAGCAGTAGGGAAAATATTTTCAGTCCAGATTCTATTGTAGAGTTAAAGGAGATTGTTAAGAGACTGTCTTGATAAGTGTTTAATCATAATGTAGGTAACACCATCGGGACGGGAGCAGAGTTACGACAATTTTTCAAACTATTTTTTAATTCACTTTCTGTAAAATGACTATTGTACTCCTGTGCGGAACGGGAGTGAAAATTGATTGATGAGCGTTCCGAATTACGTTTATAAGACAAAAAAAGGTTCGGAATAGGAATTAGAGCTGGAGATGTCGGATAAAGTTCTACCAGTGGTGTTTGCAATAATTTTAGTAGAAGTTATAGTTTATCCATTATCTGTTAAAAAGGAAATACTCTGATTAGAATAAATTCCCATTGCTTTCTTTACACGACGCCAAAGCTGTTTGCTGCTTACATTGGAGGTAATGCCTGGACACATATTTAATCCAAGAACCGAATTTTCTGCGGATTCTTCGTGCGGTTGCCCTTGCTTTTTTGAAAGCGATATAATTAGCTGTAGTTGGGTACTTCCTAAAAATTCCCCATGCTTTTTGTTGTTGTCTTTTTGCAATATTGCATTCATGATTCCACCATGGCTTTGAATGTTTATAGATACGCCCAGAAGATTTTGGAATAGTAATATTAGCTGCATTTATAATACAATTAGTGACGTCAGTGATTGCTTTGTTGATATCACCCTCAATCATTTCATGTGTAATAGTTGCTTTTATATTAAAAGCGGTCCAGTTGGCCTTGTCATAAATATAATGTGGATTTCCAGGATGACGATCATTAAAATTATAAAAAGATAAAAATAGAGAATAATGGTCCCTATTATGTAGATTGTTACTAACAAAGAAATTAAAATATGGATAAAGAATAGAGCAAAATAAAGAGAGCAAATGGCTAGGTCTATTGCATGAAAAGTTCTTGAAGGTTCGTGAAAATATGTATTGTCACCATTATTTAAAATACATAGATTACATCTGTTACAAAGTCTTCAATAAGTTGACCACGCGGATTAATGTCATGACTACCCAAAGTGGATTGTGCCCATTAAAATCACCAAGAATTACAAAATGCTTTGGCAGCTGCAAAATAAGGTTGTTGAGGTCACGAGAGCTGAAAGTCATATATGGCGGTAAATAAATACTGCAGATAGTGACAAACATGTGAGTATGGACCTGCACTACAATAGCTTGGATAGCTGTGTTTAATGAAATATTATTGTGAGGCACATTATTAGAAATAAGAACAGCTACACCACCTGTAGCTCTGTCAGATTGTGTAAAATCTTTTCTGAAACAGTTATAACCGCGAAAATTAGTATTATCACGTTGTCTTAAGAGTGTCTATTGAAAGGAAAAACAAATAGGTCGATGATCAGAAATAATGTTTTTGATTTCATCTCGTTTATTGATAAAACCTCGACAATTCCAGGAAATGAAATTTGTCATGAGGGTTTTTGTTAATATATATATATATATATATATATACTTTTTAGATGAGAACATATATGTCATTTTCTTCTGATAGAGTAGACATATTATCCTCGGCATCAAAAGGATGGAGGCTGATTATGTCATCTCATATGAGAGAAGATATTTTAAAAGTTTTGTTTGAGTTTAGGGTGGATAATTTTTAAAGTTTTCTTTTTCTTGATAATACTGGGACGGGAAGGCGAATTAGAGTGTTTCACAGAGCCAGAAGTATGATCTCTGTCGGACAATATGTTTTTCGCTATTTGTGCGGATTTCTTAGATGTTGCTGGCTTAATCGAAGACTGTGAGGAGCTTGAAGTCGGAACAGGTTTGGTGTGTAGTTTTGGGGCATTAAGTTGTACAGATTCAACTGGAGAGCTATTGTTCTTAAGGTATTCCGTTTGTGTAGCTTATAGTATGTTATGTTTGTTTTTGGTGGATATACCGGCAGCATAGGATTTACCAATTGTAGGTGTTCTTGATTCTACAATCTTTCTAACTTCAGGGTATGATATGTTCTCTTTAGTTTTAACAGTTTGAATTTCTTTTTCTATTTTCCATTTTTCACAAGTTTTTGAGTACGATGGTCCTTTACAGTTAACACAAGAGACTGGTGCTTCACAATTTTGACTGTCATGGCCCACAGCACCGCAGCGAGCACATGTCAATTTTCCTCGGCATGATATTTTGGAGTGGCCAAAACGTTGACAATTGAAGCAGCATAGGGTATTTGGAATATACTGTCTGATGGGGCATTCAAGATAACCGGCTTTTATTGAGCGTGGGAGTTTAGGAGAGTCTATTGTTAGAATAATGTGTTTGGTAGGTATAGGCTTATTATCTCGAAAAACTGAAATGCGTTTAACTGCAATAACATTTTGGTCTTTGAGGTTCTGAAGGATTTCGATTTCTGGTATATACTGAAGATCGGGTTCGGAGATCACACCACGACAAATATTTAATGTCCTATGCATACTTACTGTAACAGAAATATTAGCGAATTGGGTACATTTCTTTAACTTGTTTGCTTGTTTGTCATTTTCTTCTTCAATGAACAGCTCTCCAAATCTAAGTTTTTTTACAGATTTAGGTTCACCTATTATTGACTCCAACGATTTCTGTATAAGAAAGGGGGGAGTTTTTCTGAAATCTCTTTCATTTTTTTTTACCACAAAAAATTTAGCCTCACGCTTAAAAAATACATTATTTTCATTAAGAGTGGAAGAAAATTCTATCTGCTCAAGATTTGGCATTTGAGCCTTTATTAGTTTGGCCCGAGCCAGACGCATTAATCGAATTTCCTAAGTTTGTAGCCATATTAAGAGAGAAAAAGTAAAAGGGGTGAGTGTTTCTTCCAACACACAAACGCAAAGGGTTTTTAAGAATCATCTCTAGGACACCTATAACCACTCACCAGCTACCAGGTCACCGACTCAGTTCAGGCACCACATGTGGTAGTCGTGTTAGTCCGGTGTTTCTTGTTCGAGTAGTCACCGTTGTCTCACCTTCACCAAGGGCACCAGTCTCCCAGTGTGATCCCAAGGCTAGACTACCGTGGCACCCTCACCAAAATCTTTGTCGTAATAGCCAGTGCCACACCAACGCCGGACTTAACTTGGTTATTGTATTAGTAGTTAGAGTATATATTTTTAAGCTATTGTATAGCTTTTATCGCGGGCTTTGAGCGCGGCGACCGAATCAGAAAATTCCGTAACGAAAAAAAAACCTAACACAGTTCGGCAGACTTCGGTAGACTTCGGCTGTACGAAGCTCGCACGAATCGAGACGAGCTGCTCCGAAATCGGACGAATACGTAAGCAGCTGTTTGTGAGAAAGTATATAGGTGTATAGGTATCTATCATTTATGTGCAACAGTGAATAGCTGTACGCGTACAATTTGTGTATAAAGTGTCTTTAATATGAATAAACAAAGTGCATTTATTTGTGTATAAAGTGTTTTTAATATGAATAAACAAAGTGCATTTATTAATGAAGAAAGTGATGAAAAAATAGTGAAAGAAAATGAGTGAGTACTCTATATACATACATTTTATTATTATCACAAATGCAGTATTTTTTAACACGCTTTTATTAGCTTCACCTGTATGTATGTATGTATGTATGTATGTATGTTTGTTTGTTTGTTTGTAACTTCTCTGGGAGCAAACAAAAAAATTATATTGTGAAATAAAATCTTTTTGTAAAAAAATAGAACCGACTCCAAAAAGCAACTACTATTAAAAAAAAAATTGTATGAAATGAAACTAAATTGCGCCAAAAAGTATAAAATAATTTCCTTCGCCAAACAACCTATAACACTACAATTAATCATAACTTTTGAAGTCGGCGCAAAATTAAATAAAATTTAATTAGTTTTTAAAGGTTTGTTTTTAGATCGGTAGCAACAAATGCTGTCGTCTCGAATGATCCATTTTCATGTTTCCTTTATTATTGTATTCACTGTATACAATTGGTCCATTGGTAGCATCTACACAGAACAGTGGACATTTTTCACAATGCAGAATTTATGTTTCTACGAAGTTAGAGTTTTCTTTGCAAATTTGGTATAACTTTGATAACTATCATCCTTGGTGGCTTTTGGATTTGGCGTTGAAAACGTATTGCAAAAATATACACGCAAGATGTATATTTTCATAATACATTTTGTACGAAGTATTGTTTCATATTCTTGATTACTCTCTTAATATACCTTATCAAATTAATCATGATATCCCAAAGAAATTAAATATGTTTGCCAGATAATTTTGCGATTTTTCTTTCACCAAGGACGTCAGATACCAGCATCTTCGCCAACTTTTGCTGCTTACGAAATCTTATTTGTTTTCTTGAATCAAAATAGTTTTCGGCTGCGTTTTGCAGGTGACAATGTGAGATGTGTAGTTTGAATAGGATTCGATTTTTGTATTGAATAAAGGTATCAATTTTTATTTAATTTTGCGCCGACTTCAAAAGTTATGATTAATTGTAGTGTTATAGGTTGTTTGGCGAAGGAAATTATTTTATACTTTTTGGCGCAATTTAGTTTCATTTCATACAATTTTTAAGCTATTGCATAGCTTTTATCGCGGGCTTTGAGCGCGGCGACCGAATCAAGAAATTCCGTAACGAAAATAAACCTGTCACAGTTCGGCAGACTTCGGCAGACAGTCAGTTCGGCAGACTTCGGCACGGTGTTTGTGTGCGTGCGACTAGACGTATGCGTGTAGACTAGCTGCTAACTGCTCAGAACTGATTCTATCTCTTTTAGACACAATGCTAGGTGAGACAGCGTGCTTTTTGGCCGCGTCCACGAGTGAGTTCGAGCCCGCGACTAGTTGAACCTTATCGTGTATGTATATGGTACGACTGTACGAAGCTCGCACGGATCGAGACGAGCTGCTCCGAAATCGGACGAATACGTAAGCAGCTGTTTGTGAGAAAGTATATAGGTGTATAGGTATCTATCATCTATGTACAACAGTAAATAGTACAGCAGTGCGTAAAATTTGTGCATAAAGTGTTTTAAATATGAATAAACAAAGTGCATTTATTAAAATCCCCCAAGGCACAATTTTGACATGAGTCCCCTCCCCAAGGCACAACTTTGACGTGAGTCCCCCCCAAGGCACAACTTTGACATGAGTCCCCACCAAGGAGCAACTTTGACAAGAGTCCCCTCCCCAAGGCACAACTTTGACATGAGTCCCCCCCAAGGCACAACTTTGACATGAATCCCCCCCAAGGCACAACTTTGACATGAGTCCCCTCCCCAAGGCACAACTTTGACATGAGTCCCCCCAAGGCACAACTTTGACATGAGTCCCCCCCCCCCCCAAGGCACAACTTTGACATGAGTCCCCCCTCCCCCAGAACTTGAATTATTATCAAAGAAAAAAAAATACTGCATAAATAAAATAAATAAATAATTATAATTGCATAAGTTGATAAAAAATGCTATGCAATAGCTTTACCGCGGCAGTCCCCAAGTGCCACACGTATTTTTTTTTTTTGTTGTTGTTTTATTTTACGGTTTTATAATTTTTTTTTACATTTTTTTTTTTTTTTTTTTTAATAACAGCCAACACAGGAAAAAACGAGAGGAGTCAGAACATAACAAAACATATAAGTAGAACAAGGTAAGTGGTATCATTTTTTTGTGATTTTTTGAAAAATTTATTTTTTTTTTACTTTATTTATTTTTTTATTTTTTTATTTATTTATTTTTTGAGTACAACAAAACAAGAAGAGACCAAGAGCTTATTGGCACTGAAAAAACATAAAACAAAAACAAAAAGTATAAGAACGAAAAAAAAAAAAGACCAATATCTTATTGGCAACAACATCAACAACAACAAAAAAAAAACATAAAATACGAATAATAATGAAAAATAAATAAATAAAAAGAAAAGGAAGGGGAAAAGAAAAGATCACTCAGGCCCGGGGTTCGTGACACCCCCTGAATACCTAAAGAAGGTATCCCCTGGGGGCTTTACAGAGACGTACAAAGGAATTAGGATACATTGTGGTCATTATACAAACACGGATTTGGGAAGAAATACTCAAACACACTATTATTTTAACGTTTATTTATTTATTGAAAGCGTCATTGACTGAATTTAATTAAACGCCTTGTAATTACTCAACGTTGGGAAAGTCGAAAAAGTCACACCAGAATTTTTTTTTTAATCAATTTTTAAAAGAGGCCGTTATATCTTCCTGACCGCCTGTGATAGAGACAAAAAATTATACAGATAAGAAGAAGCATCGTAATCACATGCTACAGCCAGATAGCATTTTAAGTATTACTTTTTTCACCAAACACTTTCATTTTTCTTTAATTTTTTACTGGTTCTCCTTTCACTTCAAAACTTTCACTGAAATATATGAGGTATAACATACTCTTCACACTCCGGAAGTTTCAAGATGAATCGTCTAGTATTTTTTGAGATATTTCATAAAACGTCTGAAATCTAAGATGTTCGGTCATTTATGGAAAGGTTGTGCATTAAAAGAAAACGAATTTTAAAACATCTTCATCTATTTTTTTTATGAATAACAAAAAAATTACAACTGTTAAAAAAGAAAAAATAATAATAAAGAAGGAAAACAACTGTTAATATAAGAATTAGTAAGAATTTATTATCAATACTATCAATAATATTAAAGTTATCTTTTTTTTATCTACTTCATATTACAATTGTATTATTTAAGGTAGCATAATTCGGAGAAAAAATCGCATTAATTTTCCGCACAATCACTGTGGGATAGGCTTTCTTCTCCTCTTGAGGCTGGTTGACAAAAGGTGCCGTGTTCAGGCAATGGTCGCACTCGTTGAAGTAGCCGTTCCGATTTTCCCGCACTAAATATCGTGACCGCAGAACCCACAGATCTCATAGAATTACCGAGACAAATTCAGTGCTAAAAGGGGGTCTTGAATTTGCTCCTTCATAATGCCCCCCCCCCCCCCCGCAGAAAAAAAAAAAGGAAAATCACTAAAAAACGAAAATGTGTTTTTGGAAATATCTTATTTAGTAGAGCTCTACTCAAAAATCCAGAATTTCTAAAATTTCCTCCCGAAAAACGATTTTTCTTCTCCTTCCTACAAGAATCAAGAATTCCAAAATCGTACGTAATGTGTTATTTATACTCAAGTCTAAATAAAATCAAGTTTTGACATGATTTTAATCCAGTCTAAATTCAGATCATTTGTAATCATTATAATCATTTGTAAGCATGATTTTAATCAAGTCTAAATAAAACTGCACGTCTCCTCATGTGCAATTTCCTCACCGTGAAGTAATTTGGGGCCGAGTTATGCTTACAGACCTTTTTTTGCTTCCTGTTGCCCAGGAGGAAAGGGGGGATTTCGATAAATCCCGTTAGTTTAGGGATTAGATACATATAAAAAATCGAAATACCAAACTTTGTGACCGCAGCTCTCATAATTTTCCCAGGACAATTTTATCCCTGAAAGGGGTGTCTCGAATTTGCTCTTCGTAACACATATCCACCGCCCCCCCACCTCCCCCCCCCCAAAAAAAATGGCAGATTACAAAAAATCAAAAACATTTTTTTTTAAATATCCTAAAGAAGACGCATGGCTGTTTTCAACATATTTGTTCAATTTTTGGCAGAGTTCTTCTCAAAAATCCGAAATTTGTAAAATTTCCCGCCAAAAATCGATTTCTCCTCTCCCTTCTGTTAAAAATCGAAATTTCCTAAATCGCAGATAACATTTTATGTGTACTCATGTGTAGTCTCCCCATGTGTAATTTCTTCACTGTAAAGAAATTTGGAGCCGAGTCATGCTTACAAAGGTGTTTTTGCCTTCTGTCCTCCCCAGGGGAGGAACAGGGATAATTTCGATAAATCCCGTTACTTTAGGTGTCGGACACATATAAACAATCCAAGCACCAAAATTCGTGACCGCAGCTGCCATAGATTTCTCAGGACAAATTTAGCATTAAAAGGGGTGTCTCGATTTTGCCCCTCGTAACATACCCCCTCCCCCCCCTCAAAAAAAAAAAAAAAAAAAAAATCGCAAATCACAAAAAAACAAAAATTGTGTTTTCTGAAAATATTCTAAGAAAGTTGCATAGCTTTTTTCAACATCTTTATTCCATTTTTGGTAGAGTTTTACTCAGAAATCCGGAATTTGCGAAATTTCCCGCCAAAAATCTACTTTCCCCCACCCACCCCTTAAAAATCGAAAATTCCTAAATCGCAGATAGTGTTTTATTTGTACTCATATCTAGTCTCCCCATGAGCAATTTATTTACTGTGAAGAAATTTAGAGCCGAGTTATGCTTACAAACGTGTTTTTGACTTTTGCTCCCCCAAGGGGAATTTCGAAAAAGCTGATAAATATAATTTTATGTTGGGTAAAGATCTAAATTTCTGCCAAGCGCCGTTGAATTCCGTACAGCCGTTCTCAAGTGATAACCAAACAATAATAGCTTTACAGACATACAGACACGATGACACACACACAAAGAAAATTTTCTGACGTCATTTTTGACTTTTATGGTGTGTGAAACATGAAGATATCGCAAAAATTTTTGATTCTGACAAATTTACAGACAAAAGTCTGATTTCACTAATATAGGTGAAACATTATTTTAAATGCAATCCAAAAAAAAAAAAAAAAACTAGCACCACTGTTAGATGTTAATAAAAACCCATCACATTTACAGTGTGATACTTTGAAAATAAATATATATGTATTTTTGCATATAAATGAAATTTAAAAAAATATTATTTAAAAAAAACAGTGAATATAATTTGAATACAAGCAAGTGATTTCTTTTGCGAAAATGGGGTTATTTAAAGTATATATTTACCTATAGAACGTAAACAATTACTATTAAATCAAAATAATACCATTTACATTGTTTTTCTTTTTTTATATCCACATTTAAATTGAGATTACTTCAAAATTATATTTACTTTAATTTTAATTAAAATAAATTTATTTATTAGTAAAACTTTTGTTACAAATATTTAAAAAAAAGTGTTTATCATTGTTTATACAAAATTAGTGATCTTTGCTAATCTGTTTTATCATTTCTTTGAAAATTTATTCTTTGTATAGTTAGGTACAAAGTTTAAAAAAAAAAAAAAACTGATTTCTTTTTATAAAGACATTTTTCGAATGAGACTTTAAATGAAGAGCCTCTTGTGATCTTGTTATTTTAATTACAGCTCTTGACTATAAAAGGCTCTATGCTTTCATTCTCATAAGAATGTAAACACTTCAGTTGAATTACTCTGGCAATGTCGGCTAATGAAGAATGTCGATAATTATTCACACTAGCATCTCTACAGTAGCATAAGTAATTGAAAATTCATCCTAATGGAATACTTAGTTAATTATGTAAAATTGTATTCATTTTGAAAATTAAATTTTCTTTTGAAGTATATTTTAATCAGAAAGCATTTTTATTGTATGCTCATTATCATAAAAATGAATTATATAAAAGGAATTTTTCTTTTGAAAAATCATTATTCCTCGTATTAATTAAATTGTATTGATACTATATTCAGTTAAAACAAAGTTTGAAATGCAGAGTTCATACGTACAGTCTCCAAAAATGACCTATTTTCATATTAGAAAAAAAATTTGTTCTGATGCAAAGCTACAAAGATGTGCCATTTTTATTAATACAAGATCGTCATGTGTTGTAAAATGCAACAGAAGAAGTTGAATAAAGTTTTTCCCTATATCTACGTGACTTCTTCACATTGCTCTACTGATAAACACACACACACATATATATATATATATATATATATATTGTATCAGACTAAACCAGCAATATTCATAGGAATTCTAAAAAGCATTAAAATCGTTGCCAATATCAAAGTAGGTAAATTATTTACAAGTGGTAATTGATTGTAATGAAAAGTGCTTTGCGATGGTATTATCTGGGGTGTAGTGCCATTTTCTCTCATGATAAATCTCGTTATTTTTATTTATTTTATTATTATTATTATTATTATTATGCATTCAGCTTTTTCAAAATAGTATTTCGTTATTTATTCTCACGACTGACACTTTCTCGATAAACTATTTTTGCTTCCTTTAATATATAAGTATTAATTTTTTTTTAAATAATTATTGAAATCATTAGAGTCAAATATTTAAGCATTTAAAAAAATTCTGCTTCTCCCTTCTGGTTTCTTGGATTAACATGATTTGAAATGTCTTGACCTAACATACACGGAAACATTCAAAAGGTGTCGTCTTCAAAAAATATTGAAAAAAATATATGTGATTCTACTCTTCCTAAAACACCAGAAAGTGAAAATATTATCGGTTGAAAGGAATTACAGCGACCACAAAAAAATTATCAAAATTAAGCATATTTGGCGATTTCACATTGTTAGGCGATTGGTTTTGAGTACTTGGCGGAGAAACAAAACACGGTTCTGTTCGCACACGGCAATCTCGATGCTAGCGAACTGAACGCCTACCAGTGCTAAATCGCCAGATATGCTTAATTTTGATATTTTTTTGCAGTCGCTGTAATTCATTTCAGCCGATAATTTTTTCACTTCCTGGTGTTTTATGAAGAGCAGAATTACATATATATTTTTTTTTTTTCAATATATTTTGAAGACGACATCTTTTGAATGTTTCTTTGTTAGAGAAAGTTTTTTCCAATATATTACAACCATTTTGTAAAAGCTGTATCTCATGCGGTAATGCACAGAATTTTTCTCAAAAAGGACGCTACCAAGATCCCTATAAAAAGTGGGCTGTAAGAGAAAAAGTGATGCCTTGAGTTAAATAAAATTAGATTTTGAATTGAGTAATAAACACTTCTTATCAGCTTCATAGGATGATGGAAATATCGGTAAAATCGAGTTCAAACATATACAATGACGACTTCTTTAACCGATACAAAGCAAATCAATATTTGTATATTCTGGTGGCAGTTTATTTTAAACGGGTGAAATTATCTTCCTCCTCAAAGGATGGAAGAACCCATATGGCATTGTTGTGATCCAGCATTTAGCATAATCAATGTACTATATATCGCTGGACAAACATGATGACATGGACATGACACAGGATCGCTATTCACGTATCCTTAACCACCTTTGTTGTGATTTTTTTGTAAAACCTTTTATTGTTGAATTTGCGAACTTTCTTCCTGATTTTTATTAAGCAAGTCATAGTAGTTTACTTCATATTTAGTTAAACGATGACAAATTAACGTATCTTAAAGACAGCCAGCGCTAATAGGATTTTGGTAAAAAATACCAAAAAAAAAAAAAAAAAAAAAAAAAAAAAAAAAAAAAATTATCACCGAAAAGGTTGCCCTTTTGACCCATATCTATATTAATAAATTCAGACTTTTGTCTGTAAATTTGTCGGAATCGAAAAATTTTGCGATATCTTCACGTTTCACACCCCATGAAAGCCGAAAATGGCTTCAGAAAATTTTGCCTGTGTGTGTGTGTGTGTGTGTGTGTCTGTGTGTATGTCATCGTGTCCGAATGTCGCTTTTTTTGTCCGGGCATCACTCGGGAACGGCTGGACGGAATTCAACGACGCTTGGCAGTAATTTAGGTCTTCACCCAACTTAAAATTATATCTATCAACTTTTCGGAAATTCCCCACCGATCCCCCCTGGGGGGTAAAAGACTAAAACACGTTTGTCCGGGCATCAATCACGAACGGTTGGGCGGAATTCAACGGCGCTCGGCAGGGATTTAGGTATTCACCCAACTTAAAATTATATCCATCAACTTTTCAGAAATTCTCCCCCGTTCCCCCCTGGGGGGTAAAAGACTAAAACACGTTTGTCCGGGCATCACTCGAGAACGGCTGAACGGAATTCAACGGCGCTTGGCAGGGATTTAGGTATTCACCCAACTTAAAATTATATCCATCAACTTTTCAGAAATTCTCCCCCGTTCCCCCCTGGGGGGTAAAAGACTAAAACACGTTTGTCCGGGCATCACTCGAGAACGGCTGGACGGAATTCAACGGCGCTTGACAGAAACTTAGGTCTTCACCCAACTTAAAATTATATCTATAGAAATTTTCAAAATTCTGATTAGTGTTTAAATTGTGGGTAAAAAACGCCTGCGCATGCGCCATAAATATTTTTTCACTAAAACGCTTTGAATGGAAAAATAAAATGCAAAAATAAATTTTTAAGATAAAGACTTTTTTCATTCGCGTGAATCGCACTACAAATTATGAAAAGATTTAAATGAAGTTTTGCCATCTGAGTTTCATACTTTAGTTAATTTTAAAACATCTAATTGTCGTATCGAAAAACTGTTTACACCCCAGGATTCAGAAAAATCATCTCTTTAATTTGGTACTGAATTTGTAACGATAGGTCTGATACTTCTAATTTATTTTCCACTTTTTCCGTTTTTCCGTTGCCACTTAAATTTCATACTTTAGTTATTTTTTTAATATCTAATTGTCGCATCGAAAAACTGTTTGCACCCCTGGATTCAGAAAAATCGCCTCTTTCATTTGGTACCAAATTTATAAATATAGGTATGATATTTCTAATTTATTTTACCCTTTTTCCGTTTTCAACCTAGATTCGATATGGAACAGCTTTAGTATTGGATCCCTTTGGCAAAATTTGAAATTCGGAACCGAAGTAGCTCGGACGTTTCTCGCCAAGATCTTTGATTGCACAATTGAGATAGCCAATTCAGTTCATCGCAAAAATGGCTTAAAATATTTAAAGTCACCAAAGGGTTCCCATACTAAAGCTGTGCATTTTGTACTTATTTATTTATATTTTCTATTAAAGACTTCTGTGGTCACGAAATTTGGTGCGTAAATTGTTTGTTTGCAACCGGCACTTATTGTAACTGGATTTCACGAAATTCGAAATCTCCCCCCCCCCTTCTCGGAGTCGGAGGGCAATAAACGGTATAACTTCTGTATAACCCCACAGCTGAATTTGGCGACTTTTCTTTGGCGTTGTTTTGAAGGATAACGCTGTCGTTCTGGACTGTTTGCGATATAATATGGCAGCCTAATATTTTGTTTATTTTCGATTTATGATTTAGATTTTGATTTTATCATTTATCATATATGATTTATGATTTTTAGATTTATGATTTAGCCATAATCGCCAACAGAAAAAATCGCCAAATATCGTTGTGGGTTTATACTGAAGTCGTTCCCAATAAAGATGTGTAAAAACATGTTTTTCCGTTTGAATTCGCTTTGAATTATCTTAGAATGGCGAATTTTGGTGTATGGATATTGATTAAGTGTACGCATTATGTACATTAGTGGGATTTTGCAAAACTTCGAACTCACCCACTGAGGAAGGGGAAGTAACAAGTGGTAAGTTGTACCTAAGGCAGTGGGGACCCAGACTGTATTTTGATTAAGTGTACGCATTATGTACGTTAGTGGGATTTTGCAAAACTTCGAACTCACCCACTGAGGAAGGGGAAGTAACAAGTGAGTAAGTTGTGCCTAAGGCAGTGGGGACCCAGACTGTATATTGATTAAGTGTACGCATTATGTACATTAGTGTGATTTTGCAAAACTTCGAACTCACCCGCTGAGGAAGGGGAAGTAAGAAGTGGGTAAGTTGTGCCGAAGACAGTGGAGACCTAGACTCCTCACTTTGCGAGCGAGAAAACCTCTACCAATCACAGCGAGAACTTGGGTTATTAATAAAGATATGGGATTTTGACAACTTATTTAAGTTTAATGTCTAGCGAAGCGGGCAAAGCCTGCTAGTATTTAAAATATTAGTGATTTCTGCGCCTTTACACACGTGGCGTATGAAAACACACCGCACATGTTATTTAAGATAGTTATTAGAAAAAAATATGTTAATTCAATTTTGTTTAAATCTCTCAACAGCATATATAAATTTTGTGCAAACTCGTTTTAAGAACATTAGAGCTATTTCTATATTTTGTTGAGTAGAAATAGGCTGAATCTAATATTCATAATTAGGAATGAAAAAAGGATTGGGATAGGAAAACAGATAAGAATAGTATGGAAAGAAATTTCTGATGGTCAAAATATATTGGTATTTATTCTGTTTTTTGTATTGAAGATCGAATAATGCACGATTACATCACAACTAAAAAATAATATGCATTGCTGAATTTACACTATACAAGTACTGATTCTTTTTTTTTTTTCTAATAAATAGCGCCATAAATTATTTTTATTCCAAGCAATTTCTGGATATTTTTGCAATTTATAAAGTTCATTTACACAGATCTCATTCATAAAGCTTTTGTATATAATTTTTCGAAAGTAAGAGATTATCAAAGTTTTATTGTAAAATAAATAGCATCATAAATTATTTTTATTGTAAGCAATTTTGAAATTTATGAAGTTCATTTACAAATATCTCATTCATAAAACTTTTGTACATAATTTTTCGAAAGTAAGAGATTATCAAAGAATTATTGTAAAATAAATATGTGGGAGAAACTTCTCGAATGACAACAACATCTAAATTTCCTATTAACAGTATCTGCAAGGTGCGTGAAGAATTAGTCAATGTTCTCATATCTCTTCGGTAATATACTATCTGGGATATGTTTAAAAATTGGTTCCCATACCAGGGCTACCTTAGTTCTTAAACCATCACTTTCTGGACGATCTTTGGCTTGACGAGTCGGAGGATGATGATGAGGACGAGCAGAAATGAGGGAAGTGCAAATTGTAAAGATGGAATACGCATCAGACAGCTGTGAAGCGATAACATTAGGTACTTGCCTAGGTACTAGGTAACTTACCTAGGTTTTACATGCCATTTGCGTCACAATTTTGATTGCTCTCTGTCTTTATGACTGATATACACTACCGCTCAAAAGTATTTGCCCACCTTGTTTTTTTTTAATATTTTTACCATATTATTTTTTAGACATATAATTTTTATTAATTAATAAAATACACATCTAATCATTACTAAATATTATAAATTAATTAAGATATAATTATTTTTCAAGAAGTAAATTGATTTTATTAAAAACACCAATGAAAATGAAAATTTCATAGACGTTGTTTTTGGCTTATATTTTTAATTTGGAGATCTTAATTAACTATTTTATTATTTAATAATGATAATAATATACTATGTGTCTGACATATATATTTTGTTTTATAGGTTATCGCCATATTTGTGCTTTAATCCATTAATAATTGAGTAAATTGACAGTGTTCAATTAATACAAGTAGAAATTGAAATTATGCCAAAAAGAAAGGAACTTTCTACTCAGAAACGAGCTATGATTATTGGTCTACATCAGAGTGGTAAATCTAATCGCCAAATTGCGAAAGATTTACGAATTCCACGCCGAACTGTAGATTATAATGTAAAAAAATTTCAAGTATCAAATAGTTTTGCTAATAAAAAACGCAGTGGAAGGCCCCGCAATACAACTTCTACTGATGATAGATATTTAGTTAGAACATCTAAACGTAACCGTAGACTCACGGCACCTGAAATCACTGCCCACGTAAATTTAAATAGAGATGTACCCATTAGCGTTTCTACAGTTAAACGAAGACTTCAAGCTGCTGGTCTTCATGGTCGTATTGCTGTAAGGAAACCTTTGTTACGAGCTGTAAATAAGAAAAAGAGACTCCAATGGGCCAAAATACATAAAGACTGGACAACCAAAGAATGGGAAAAAGTATTATGGAGTGATGAATCTAAATTTGAGATTTTCGGATCTAAGAGAAGAATATTTGTTCGCAGATCAGCTGGAGAAAAAATATTAGATCAATGCGTAGTACCTTCAGTAAAGTTCGGCGGTGGTTCCGTAATGGTATGGGGATGTTTTGGAGGTGGTTCTGTTGGAGATCTGGTTAAAATAGATGGAATATTGAAGAAAGAGGGGTACAAGAGAATTCTTCAAAAGAATGCTATTCCATCAGGGACAAAATTAATTGGAAAGGAATTCATTTTTATGCATGACAACGACCCAAAACATTCTTCAAAGCTATGCAAAGTGTATTTGGAAACACAAGAACGAAAGAATGTCTTAAAAGTAATGCAGTGGCCTCCACAGTCTCCCGATCTAAATCCGATCGAATTGATGTGGGATGAATTAGACAGAAAAGTCAGAAAATCATGCCCGACATCAATTACCCATTTGTGGAGCCTTTTGCAAACAGAATGGAAGAAAATCGGCAAGGAATGCTTGGAAAAACTAATCAAGAGAATGCCAAGAATATGTGCTGCATTAATAAGAAATAAAGGAAACCATATTGATGAATCAAAAATATGATTTAAATATTTATTTTGTTTATCTTTCAGTTTACTTACATCTGTATTTTTGAATAAAATATAAATTATTATGAATTGTCACAATAAATTATTATTAAATCGTCTTACAGCATTATTTGGATGGTGGGCAAATACTTTTGAGCGGTAGTGTATTTAAAACCATATGTCCTCATTGAACTTTAGACTCAATTTTACTCCCATTTTCAGAGTCCTCTGAAACTCAAATGAGGTGTATATTACTCATTTCAAAATCTAGTTTCATCCACAACAAGATGACGTTTATCCTCTTAGAGCCCGGAATAGGCCATTTCATACAGATCTTCCATGAAAGAGTATACAACGTGTTTATTACTGCGAGCAGAAATTAAAATTTAAATATTGGGACTAAATTTACAACTTATAATATTTTCTATATTATAAGTAGTAATATTTTCTATATTATAGGTATTCTATCAGCTAGTCGTTATATAGTCTACTTTACTTCCTTTTGAAACAAGCACAGTATTCATATATTGCATATTTTTTTAGCTGAATTTTTCACCACTAATTATAACACAGGTCGACTAAATTATGCTTTTCAATTTTATTTTCCACTGCGTTGGGTGTCTCTAATGTTTTTGATGCGCTAAATACAGAAACGCTTGTATTTTCTTCTTATCACGTAAAGGTTTTCTAGAAAGTAAGGATGAAGATCGGAAAAAATCACACAGACACTATTACAAATTCGAAACTATTTATGCATAAAATGCATTAAAATAAGTTATTATTTACACATTATCTTTTAAATGTGTTTCTTTACATGAAAGCTTCCTTTAGAGCTTTTTCTCATGTGCACATCTTGAGGGCTGTAAGAGGGGGGTGGGATCTCTATGACACACAATCAGTGATGCCAATTTAGCGGAATTTCCGCTAAATTTAGTGGATTTTTGACACGTTCAATGGGGAAAAATAAAGGTTTAGCGGATTGGATTTTACACTGCACTGGTGCTACACTATGGGCAATTGAAATTTAGTGGATTTTCATGTGTACTTTGAGCGGGAAAAAAGTTTATGTTGGCAACACTGCACACAATAGTAATCTGCTGCCATATTGACACTCCATCGTCCTTTATACCAGTGTTGCCAGATTTGGGGACTTTTTTATTCAACATCCACCATTAAATTTTTATAGCAACAGTTGCCTAATCACATCGAAGATTAATCGTCTATTATGTATTTCAAATTTTACTTCTCAAAAATTATTGGTGGTAGTTGAATAAAAAAGTCCCCAAATCTGGCAACACTGCTTTATACCTCCTCTACATGTCTTTGATGTCTTGAGGAAACAGCTCTCCTTGTTCTTTACTTACACCATTCAGATTTTCCGGGACATGACTTAGATGGGAGCTGAAAAAGTAGAGCTTTAAATTCCAAAAATCACTTTTTTTTTTCTGTTAAAATTGTACGTGATAGAAATTTTTGAATAATTTTTCGTTAATCAGCGTCCAAAAGTTCTCTAGGGAAACATATCACCTTGAAGAATAATGTTTCATCGCAGACCTGTGTGGTCATAAAATAAGCCTATAAATTTAAGAGAAGTTTACTGTTTGTGAATAGTGATGGAAGGCTCAAAGGAAAAGGCAAATTCCTACGAATCCTGAAATAAATAAAATTGATTAAACATAAACAGTTTACTGAATTCACTTTCCCGAATAAAAATACTATTCAACTACAATCTCACAGAAAAAAATGTATACAGACATTTTTCATTCAAACCTCTATTAAAACTATAAAAATTCTTATATACCTATATGTTATTTTAGTATTTATTTATTTGACATTTAATGAAAATAAAGATAGAAACTGCATAAATCAGAAAATTTAGTGCGATAAATGTATTTACGTTGTTAGAATATGCATTTTATTAAAATGAAATCTTCTTCATACAAACTGAAATTAAAAACTATCATGTTATGATCTCCACAAGACTTTCTTTTACTAAATTATCTTATACAAATTTACGCAGTAAAGATTATTTATTAGAATACTGTTTTTAAAATATATGTTCCATGATGATTTCAGACGATTTTCCTTGCAGAGAAGTATAACATTTAATGCTGAAAGAAATCCAAGTTTTTGTCGACGTCAGAGGAAATGTAATTTTTTTTTTTTTTTTTTTTTTTTCGTTAAACACTCAAAAAATTGATAACTCTGTTTTAAATTATAACAGATCTATAATTCAACCATATGTTTCAAAGGTATTGATAAATTATTTTGAATGATACCCGTATTGAAAATTTACATCCCCCCCAAGAGGATACTTTCTGCACGGGGTGGGGGGATCCTTCTACATGCCCATAAATTTTTCTTGTTTGCTACTACTATAATTAATTGTTCATAATAATTTTATAATCATCCGTTAACTCTCATTATGTACATATATATGAAATTTTGTCCTATACTGTCATGTTAAAAATTATGAAGAAATGGAATGACAGCACTATCTATTGAGCGATTGATCCCAAAATGTAATCAGCACCAGTTTAGCTCGATTTCCAGTTAAATACAAAGTTTGATTAAATTCCTTTCACTGGCGCATGAGATAATCTCTCCTCAAAATATCTGATACACACACACCGACAGAAAGACTCACAGACTCATACACACATACACAGACGGGTATTTTCTAAAAATTGTCAAATCGTGTTCAGGACATCTCAAAACTTTTAAATCCATCGAAAACCTGAGTCCAAATTTTTACGAATTCAATACTTTCTTCTTATATATATAGAAGAAAGTAATAGCTATTTACAATGTAGTTTGTTTCAATTTTTAACTAGGCTATGATTTCATTTTTTATTGCTTATTGTCAAAGCAAACATCAAATTTTAATATTGATTTAAATTTAGAAAGGATTTAATATGAAAATAAATTTTCTTTTACTATAAAACAAAATTGTTTTACTTCAAAAATCTTTGGCAAAAGTAAAGTTAGAAACATTTAAAATCTTTTTTTAGGTTCAATAATGCTTTAAGCATGAGAGTAAAAATTACTGTTTATTCAAAAAGTACTTTTAGGTATAAGGACAATATATCTCTTGCCAAAGAAAACTTATTATATAGGATACAGTTTAGTTGAAGTAATTTAATAGCAAAACACTTAACCGTTTTGAAAACTCTTTTAGAGACAGTTAAAGTAAAGTTCTTTCTAGATTTATAAAGAAGTAAAAGATATTTAAATCTTCAGGGACGAAAACATCGTAAAATAAGGAACTTATCTCGAGAAAAATTCTTCAACTTCATAAAAGGTTACCCTGATTAAAAAAAAAAAAAAAAAAAAAAATGCTGGGAGGAAAAGTTTGCATTTGAGAAAAGAGAAAACTTTTGAAGAGAATATTTTACTTATTATGTATTTTAACAGAATACATTGTAGATTTAAATTTCAAATGGATGATTCAACTATAAAACTTTATAAGAATTTTAAAAACTTTAAGATGGTTTATATTTTTAAATCAATCAATTTTTATCGAAAAAAAAATATCGAAAAATCTTTTCATAGAAAATGCAATTGATATTTAAAGTATTATAGAATAACAGTCTTAAATTAATACATGTTATATTTAAGGAGTGTGATATTAGGAACTAATTTACACATCGACATGTAGATGTGTGTTCTAATTGTAAATCAAAAAGCGATTTCTTTGATTTACAGATTTCTTCTTGTCTAACATAATTATATATATATATATATATATATATTTATATTATTTACGGAGTAGACCTAAAAAAAATGGGATTTTCTAGAACTTAGTTGCCATTTTTTCTCTGCCTCACTATATTCAGCAGACGTTACACACTCTTAACTTAGTAGCCACTCTTTCACCAATTTTTACTTAATTATATTTAAATATATGTAAGCTAAAGCCAGGAGAGCTTACGCACAATTCAATAAAATGATATAAAAAATCAAATAATATGTTTTTGTTAAACTAACCTGCCCTTATAGGATAGCAGAGATTGCGCTTAATTATAACTGCAATTAAGTTAACAAAAATTATTGAACTCAAATGACATTGTTGCAAGGTTTTTGTAAATAAATATTTTTATGTTACGAGTGGATATTTTACTTTAATAGTTAAAAAAATTAGAAAAAAAATTATTTAAAATTTTTTATTTAAAGAAAAAATATTAAAGAATCAGGAAAAAAAAAGACCAGATAAATTAAAAAAAATAACACTGTTACTAGATAACACGTTTGAATAAAATTGGCATAATTCCTTTTCACATTGAATATTTTCTTGTTTGCTAACTTAATTTGTCGTTGGCCACAATCATTGTATGTATTGTTGTAAATGGCGCAACTTTCATGCAACCACCTGCCACAAGTAACATATATAAACTAGTTCATGAGAAATAGTTTAATTTAAAACTATTTTCCAATACTACCATTCTATATAAATGCCTAGGAAGAGTCATGAAAATTCAAGCAATTATTTTTGAAACAAGACCAAAAAAAGAAAATTATCGTAGATGCTTGAAGCAATCAACATGCACATTCAAGTTGGCACTCCTCTATTAACAGGGGGCGACAAACCAAATTTTTTACCTGATACTTCCACAATTGTTTTTCTTTCAGAATTTTAATAGTAAGTTTGCACGATTCATTAAGTGAAAAATTATTACGTAAATATATTGGTGGAAGAATCAAGGAAAAAAAGCTGCTAGGTCGCCACTCTGTGTGGTGTTATACAACTACTGGATTCTCAATGCTCCTATTCTAATTCTTTCCGCCGATCCACTATGTGCGCAATCACTCATAGCTTTATCTTATATAAAAAATAATGCACAAAAATAAAGATTTATTCAAAAACTAACTTAGTATTAAATTTGTTTAAACATGGCGGAAAGTAAATTGAAGTACAGAATTTAGTAAGCTTTTCATATGTATACCACTAGTCGTTAGACTACTGATCTCCAAAGACGATTCTAAGAATTTTACAAATTGCAGATTTGAATTTAAATATTATTAAGCAAAACGGACGCACATATAATAATAACTAATTACACACACCGTTTGAAGAAAAATGTTATATATATATATATATATTTATTTATTTATTTATCTCTCCTTGATTTTATTTTTTCTTTCTTTCGTTCTTTCTTTCTTTTTTTTTTGGGGGGGGGGGGGGCTTTTGCCTCTCAGAATCTTTTTTTTTTTTTTTTTTTTTTTTTTTTTTTGCGTTTGCACTTAAGGGAATAAAAACCATTTTATTATGGTTTAACGAAGGTTGGTATGAGAGAAATTTATTGCAGATGTGCGATATTGATTTCGTGCACGAGCTCTCCACCTTTGAATAGTTTAAAAGAAATTAGTATTTTTCTTTTGTAGCATTAGCCAGGATCCCTTAAATCCTGCCGCTAAAGAAAAATAAGTTTTGTTCGTTCTTTTCTTTATTGTTTATATATTGCAAGAAAAAAAAAATTCAAAGATAATTGAGAAAGAGACATAGCCGGTTAATAATATATTTTTAGTTGTCTTTTCTTTATTTAGCCGCCCCGTGGCGAGTGGTTTTTTTAATGTCTATTACTGAGAGTGTTTTGTTAAAAAAGACACTCTGAAAACAATAATTGTAATTTTATTTATTTACTAGCAGACCCGGCCACGCGTTGCTGTGGCTATGTTATACGTTGAATTATAATGTAGTAAAATATTCAATATATTAAAATTATTATTTACGAATAAAGACCATCCTTGATAACATCCTTGATCTTAGCAGACTTAGCCCGCTTCGCTGGTCCCTATTTTTAAATGATTCACTATAATTAAAGAATTCTCAAAATTGCATTAATTTTTAACATGTGAAAAAAAAAGAGAAAAAAAAAATCTGATCGGGAAAAATGTTCGACACTCATAATGAATCCATATATTATCGAAAGGAAAATGATATAAAATACAAAAAAATCTTCTCTCATTGGTGGAATAATCTGTTCGGACCCCCACTGCCTGCGGCAGTGTATACCTGCGCAAACCATGCGCACCGTTTCTTTATCCACCGATCCCGCCCTTCTTAATAACTCTATACTTTCGAAAATATCCGCAATCGATTTATCGGGCCTTAAAACTTAATAATACTAATTTTCAAAGTTCTAACTCTTATTTCTATTATTTTGCCCCTTTGCCCTCCCCCCTCCCACTATTCTAAATAATTTTACAAATTCGAAAATATCTACAGTTTATTTGTAGGTGTCAAAAACCTGTATGCACCAATTTGAACGATCTAACTATATTTTTATTTTTTGCCCCTCTGCCCCCCTTCCCGCCCCTCCTAATAAATTTACAAATTCGAAAATATCCGCAATCGATTTGTTGGTATCAAAAATTCTATGCACCAATTTTGAATGATCTAACTCCATTTTTATATTTTGCTCCTCTGCCCCCCCCCCCTTTCCCGCTCCTCTTAATAATTTTACAAATTCGAAAATATCTGCAATCGATTTGTACGTATCAAAAACTTCTATGTACCAATTTTTAGCGATGTAACTCTATTTTTATTTTTTTGCCCCTCCGCCCCCTTACCCGCCCCTCCTAATAACTTTACACTTTCGAAAATATCCTCATTCGATTTGCAGGCCTCTAAAACCTCTCTATACCAATTTTGAACAGTCTATCTGCATTTCTATTTCTTTTTTTTTTTTTGGTTGTTGTTGTTTGTTTGTTTGTTTGTGAACTCACGTTTTGGCCCCTCCCCCCCCCCTTTTGGGAGGCGAATTTTGCAATAAAAACTATCCTATCTCTCAAGTTGGACCAAATTGCACACAGTGTCCAAATTTCATTAAAATCGGCTCATTAGTTTAGGAGTTCATCGCGGACAAACATAATAAATTTTATATATAAAGATATATATATATATATATTAAATTATAAAGTTTTGATCAATGAAGCACAAATAAGTAAAAAACAGGATTAATTTCACTGTATTATCTTCATTATAATATGAATTCAATTTACACTTCAGTCTAAGTAACACGTGGCCGGCTATGCTAACACCAAAAATTTAAAAAGTGGAAATAATTGAATTATACGAAATTTATTAATAGGTTAAAAAGTTGAAGATTCTTTGTGTAGATGGCAGCACCAAATATATTTCAGCTTTCATTTCAACCCAGTCGAAAGGTATCGACATCTGTTAGAATCATTTGGAGTTAACAGATAATTGTGACTGTCAAATAATAACAGACAAATAATTAGCAATAAATTAAAATTGCGACTATAATTTGAGATTTAAACTATCCTATCTCTCAAGTTGGATCGAACTGCACATGGTGTGCGAATTTTATTATAATCGGTTAAGTGGTTTAGGAGTCCATTGAGGACAAACATTGTGACACGAGATTTATATATATTAAGATTTGTTTATTTTTAAGAATAAGTTGCTTTGGTGTGCTCCACTTGAGCTCCATCTTTCTGTTAAATATTCGACAACGCCATTGAAATGAATATTTTTTTTACAAATTAAGGAAAAAGAGGAAACAGTTTGTCATCAATTACTCATTTAAAACTTTCCGAATTTCATTAATTGTTTTTGTCTCCCTTGAAAAGAGTTTATGTTTAAGATATGCAGACTCAAAAGAGTTTATTACATCAGCTTTATCATGATGAAGAGTGATATTTTCTTTATTAGCATAAACCTACAGAATTACCATTTCTGTTTTTAAAAATGGTTTTAAAGCAATGTAAATGTAATACTAGACGTTTACTTTCATATCCCTTGGTATTCTTATTGATGGTCGTGTGCATCTTTCTGTGAGCACCATGAATTCATTCGGTCAATTTTCATGTCATGTCACTGATTTTCTAATATGACTTTTCGTGGCTGGAAGTAGAAAATTTTCCTGCCCCATTACAATAATCTGTTTAGAAATATGCTTTTCTAAAATATAGTCATATTTATATTTATTTTCGATTAAATGCCTTTTTTAAAGTTTCTTTAAGTTTTTTTTACACTTACGATCACGTCTTCTGTACTTCGGTAAGTCTTTGAAAATTTGTATTTTTTTACACTTTTTGCGTCATGTTCTACCTGAATAATTTTGTAGTGTGCATGGATATTTTTAGTTATTTTCTATTTCTCGTTGGTTTTGTGGATTGAGTTTTGATAGTATTATTATTATTTATTTATTTCTACTTTTTTTCTGAGATAGAGCTTTTCCAAGTCTTTTAAAAACAGACTTTGTTTTCTCCGTTTAATTTTGCTTGCCTTTTATTTGTTTATTTATTTATTTATTTTTTATTTATTTTTTTTCTATTACTCTTACAATTGTAGATTGTCAAACTGAAATCCCTAAATTTTTCTTCTTTTTCCCAATGTCCCTTCAAGACATTCCATCTTCGAAAAAGTATTTTATGCGCATGTCCCTCTCATCTATATCCATTGTTGCCAAAGTTTTCTAAATATACTAAAAAGCAAAAATATAAAATTCAAATTTTATGACCATAAGAAACAAAATTATGCACAATAAATATTAGAATTAAAAAAAGCATTTTATAAATGAGTCATTTCTAACAAAATACCTTCAGTAATAATCCTTTATATATATATATACTAGCAGACCCGGCCACGCGTTGCTGTGACTAAGTTATACGTTGAATTATACGGCTGTAAACTATTTAGTACAGTTAAATTATTATTTACGAACAAAGACGAAAACGTTGTAGCCGATGTAAAAACCCACAGGGTTGAGATTTGAAACTTAGGTCAAAATTTGGAAGCGATTGATAAAAATTTTCGTAGTGTTGATATTAAGCACAAATTAATTTTATTGTAGGGTCCTATAAATTTTAATGGAGAAGTGATATATATTATTTCTAATGCTACTTTGGATAAAATTGCTAAAATGACTAATATATAAATTAAATTCTATTAAAATTCTATTAAAATAAAAGTATAAAAGAAACAGACGATTTTAAAATCAATTTTTATGGAGGAGTGAAATATAATATATGCTATAATGGATAATTTTACTATTAAATGACCTCATCATTTTAAATATTTTAAAGAGGGCAACAGCTGTAGTTATAAAAGGGAAAACAATAAGGCTAAACCAGAAAAATAAGTAAATTTGATAAATATTTTAAAACTTTAAAATTGGAAATCTTATGAAATATTGGACATTTAAAGTAAATACATGTATCATTTTAAATACAAAAAGATTTTGGAAAAGTTTAGTGTATTTTAACGAAGTGATGAGAAGTTTTTGAGTATGTTAAAATTTTAATAGTAAATTCAAGTCAATAAAGATGGGAAACATTGAGGATTAAGATAAGAATAATTATAAGATTTAAAAAAAAAAAAAAAAAAAAAAAAAAAACTTTTTATATACCATGCTTTTAAATTTTAATATACTAATAATATACAAATTAAAAGGAAAATGATAAATATTCTATCATAGTTTGAAGTCAAATTTGTTTTCAAATGTCGAAATAAAATATCTGATGTAAGATACTAATATTTTGCAGCGGAATAGATTTCATTTCTGTCATCCTTGGCGAAAAAAAAAGAATATCGCCAAATTATCTGGCGAAAATATTTAATTCCTTTCAAAAATCATGGTTATTTTAACAACTTATATTAAAAGAGTAATGAATAATATGAAACAATATTTCGTACAATACATATTACATGTCATACATACGTACAATGAATAATACATATTACATTTCGTACAATGCATACATCTGGCATGTATATTTTCGTGTTACGCTTTTGATCGCCAAATAATAATAATAATAATAAAAAAAGCCAAGGGCGACAGAGTTTAAAAAATTAAATTAAAATTTTGTCAATTTGACAGCAAAATAATTCAATCTAACACCCGCGATAACTAATACATATCTATACCCAAATATAAGGATTAAAATCGGGAAATAAATTTCCTCGATTTTTAATAATTTCTTACAAAAAATCCAGTGGGCAATTAACATAGGAAATCTTTTTCTTGGCTACACAGACGGTCAGTGAGTCACACTTCGCTTGCGTATAGAACTCATAGATATAGTATAGCATATATAGAATAGAGTGATCATTGGGGAGAAAAAAGTTATTCCTTTTCATTTGGGAAAAGACGACGTTTTTACCAAAATATGGCCGTCTTTCCCCGAGTGAATACACACGGGAATACATACTAATATTTTAGCAAATAAAATTTATGAATAATTTATTTGCTAAAGGGGAATGGAAGACTCCAGATACAGTTTCAAATTCATATTTCTTTCTTTCTTTTCTTTTTCTTTTCTTTTTTTTTTTTTTTTCAATACCACTTAATGGCTGTTTCCAAAGCTTTTATTTTTTATCTTTTTTCGGCATCAAAAATCTTTCTACGATAACATGGGGATGAGAGATCTATATATATTACTATATCTATGATAGAACTACATTAGCACTTTATCAATGTGTATAAAATCTTTAAATTGATTATGACGTCAATTTTCGTGAGATGCATAATTTAACTTTTTATAATTTTTTAACGTTCACGTTTGATTAAATGTATTTATTTTTATGTCGAAAGAAAATGAACTCGTATTTTTTTTTTTTTTTTTTTTGGCAACAATTAAATTAATGGAACTCACAGATATTTTGGAGCAACTTTAATAAAGGTCTATAATTAACAAATAATTGCAATAAAACAATATTGTGACAATAAATTGAGATAAAAACTATCCTATCTCTCAAGTTGGATCAAACTGCACACAGTGTGCAAAATTTCATCAAAATCAGTTCCTTAGTTTAGGAGTTTACCCCGGACAAACATCGTGACACGTAATTTATATATATATACAGATTAAATTATAAAGTTTTGATCAATGAAGCACAAATAAGTAAAAAACAGGATTAATTTCACTGTATTATCTTCATTATAATATGAATTCAATTTACACTTCAGTCTAAGTAACACGTGGCCGGCTATGCTAACACCAAAAATTTAAAAAGTGGAAATAATTGAATTATACGAAATTTATTAATAGGTTAAAAAGTTGAAGATTCTTTGTGTAGATGGCAGCACCAAATATATTTCAGCTTTCATTTCAACCCAGTCGAAAGGTATCGACATCTGTTAGAATCATTTGGAGTTAACAGATAATTGTGACTGTCAAATAATAACAGACAAATAATTAGCAATAAATTAAAATTGCGACTATAATTTGAGATTTAACCCTTTCAGGGGCACTAAGTAAAAATGATTGAATTTCCTTTTAAATATATATACATCATAAAGTAAACATCCCCTACAAGTCATATTTGATGAAGAAAAAAATTCAGCATGTGGGGATTTTTTTGTGGGTGGTGGCTAGACGTTCTAGCCACTGCGCACATACGTCATGTACCTTAATTTTCGTATGGAAATAAATATTTATATATTTAAGGAATAAAATTGAAACTGTGCCTTGAAAATGTAATTATAATAATACAATGTAACAATAATTAATTATTACTTAAATTATAATGCTTCTTTATCCTTTTTTAATGATTTATTATATATATACACACACATATATGGGCTGTTTAAAATTTGTTTAGAAACCTCTATGCATTAGTAATAAGAAAAAATTATTCACTATTTAAGGAATAAAAATTATAGTTATTCAATTATATTGTAAGTGCAATAAATTTTGAAATTGATTCAGTACATAAACTAAAAGACATAATTTCTTACCTTCATATTGTAATGAAATAATCAATTCACAAATTGCATACACAGAAATATGAAAACTTTAAAAATATTAATGTTCTTTAAAATTTGTTTGTTCCTGATCCAGATACTGCAGAATCATCATCTGAGGGTAGCTCTTCAAACAGAGCAATAGCTTCATCCAAAGATAAGCCTTTTCTAGGCATTATTGTGATAAAAATTAAGATATATAAATTTAATTTAAGATTATTTAGAGAAATTAACTAAATTTAAAAGCTGTGGAAATAAAAATTTATTTTTAAAAATCACGATATAAGAGCAATAGAAAAAAGCAGCCTCTTTCTATACTGTAAACAGAAATACTGAATTGTAAAGTAAATTTGTAAGAACCCTCCCACGCTTGTTTACATCTGTATTTACATTCTGCTATCCCTTACTATTTATATTTATCACAGTTCACTAACCCCAAAAGACCCTCTTTGTTTATCTCAAAGGAAAAGAAATTGAGATTCTTTTCCCCAGCAGAACCTGCCTTATGTGCGCGGTGGCTAGAGGGTCTATCCACCTAAAAGATGCTCCTAAAAATCAAACTAAAATTAATGATCTAAGATAATATGTAAGTCTGTTGTATTTAAAAGGTGCATTACAGTATATTTACACTACCAAATACTTTTGAATAAAAAATTATTTTTCATAAAAATATATAAAAGAAACTTCAAAAAATTTTCCCGAAACTTGTCCATTTAAAAATGTCATAGGCACATCCTGCTTAAAGTTACTGTAGTGCTGCCGTCTCTATTTCAATTTTAGAAGTATACATTAACTTTTCATAAAAGTGGATAGAAAAAGTAGCTACTGCACACCTAGAGAAAAATTTCTAAAGTAGGTGGATAGACCCTCTAGCCACCGCCCCTGAAAGGGTTAAACTATCCTATCTCTCAAGTTGGATCGAACTGCACATGGTGTGCGAATTTTATTATAATCGGTTAAGTGGTTTAGGAGTCCATTGAGGACAAACATTGTGACACGAGATTTATATATATTAAGATATATATATATATATATATTGAGTAAAATGGTGCATATCATATTACTAATTATCATCAATAGTGAGAACTCCTTTCTTGGTACCTTGGTTGGCAAGACAAATCTGCTGGTTCACTAGTTACCAATGAAACATGCTATATTACTGTTCTAGTTATTCTATTCTTATTCCTGAATTAGATAAAAAATAAAATATACAAGTTTAGAGTGTTTAAATTTGTAAAAAAAATGCTCATATTAAATTTATTTTTTACTTTTTAAAACTATACATTTTTTAAGTATTTCAGTTTATTCTGGACATATAATATTGTAACTTCTTTTTTTTCTCGTAGTTATCTCCTACTTGGCTCATTTGATTTTCGCTTAAAAAAAGATGATTAGAAAGTCATTGATTGCAGATGCACTGTTTAAAAATAATTAAAGTAATAAGTTTTTAAAGTGTCAATCATAATAAAAGTAAAATGTTCCGTCGCACATCGACTAAGCCATAAAACAAACGGGAAAAAAACACAAAGTACTGATAACCTGCACTATCAATCAAAATTTTTTGGCAGTTTAAATTTGAAAAATATTTCATAAACATCTTTTTTGTTGTTGTTGTTGTTGTTGTTGTTGCAGTCATGAAAAATTTTCAATAGAAAAGCTTTGAATTGATTTTTAATTAAAAATTTTATAAAGAGAAGTTTAAAAATATTAGTTAAATTATTTCGTTAAGAAATTAAAATCTTTACTACATTAAGAATACAGGATGGGTTAAAAGTCCCAAAACGTTTTAAATTTTAATATAAAAACAAATAAGTACCTTATGAGCACGCGATTTGCAATACAACATTTCTTACAGAGAAAAGTTTTGTTTGCGAAAATTTAAAAATATAGAAATAATTCAAAAAATTTCCTCAGATGGCACGGCACTACTTGTCCCTATGTTTGGTTTTTATAACATTTCTTATAGTTTTGCCATCGCCACTTCGTTCCCGAGACTGAACTCTTCTTGATCTCTTTTGAGTAACGCATATAATTTAAAACTTCCACCATAACGATTGCGACCACGGGAATTAAATTGGATGCCCGTTTGAACAAGATTAAAGCTGGAAAGGGAGTACCGTAAAAACCGGCGTATGAGCCGCAGTCAGTACCGTCAAAATGAGGGAATTTTTAAATCAATAGTCACCAATAATTTTTAAGAGTGAAATTTCATTTATGTAATAGGCGACTACTCTTCGAAGTGATTAGACAAACGTTATAATTGAATTTTAGTGGTGTCTACTGAATAAAGCACCGAGTGCGGCCCATACGCCGGTTTTTACGGTACATACTGAAATACTGTAGTGAATTAAAAAAAATAAATGCTATTTAATTGTTTACCTTCCATTTTTTTTTTATGGTTTTTATTGCTGTTTTTAATGTACAATGCCAAATATAGAGCTATTTTTTTATTTTCTTAAACAAAACTTTTTATTCTAAGAAACATTTTAGACAAACCGCAATCTCTTACGTAAATTACTTGATTTTATATAATAGCTTTTCAGTCACGGTTTTCTGTCCTACCCTGTATGTTTTTAATAAGCTAAAATTTAATGAATTGTTTTAATATGGTTGAAGCAAATATACTAAATTTTAATAAATATCAAGAATTTTTTGTTAATATGCTGCTCAAAAAGCAATTAGAGAATGTTGAGATTTTTAATCGATATTCTGGACAAATTACAGTTTGGAAGTCTAATACATTATACACAGACATAATTGGCATATAGAAGTGGAGTCGCATGAAAGACAAAATGCATTTCATTGAGATTTTTGTACAAAATAAAAAGGACACAGTTTGTGTATTTGATTAAAACAGCCAAATATACAAATAATTTTTTTACAAAAATTTCTTTTTAATTGATAGTAGAGTTCTTTTGACAAATAACAATGTTTAGTTAGAAATATATTCTAGGAAGTTATCAATGAGGGATTTGGGTATTTCATACCATTACAGAAATTTTATTTCTGTAGTGTCTTATCAATGAATTATAAGGAAAAATTCATTTTCGGGACAAAGAAACTTGACAAATTAAATTCTAATCTTCTAAACCCCTTAATCTCGGATTTTCATAAATATTGAAGAGGTCCCATAAAGAAAGCAACGTCTGCTTGCATAGAATTATTTAAATTTATTGTTGAGATTAGGTAATATGTATTCTTTTGCAGAATATGCTTTTTGTGATTATGATTGAAATATGGTATTACGCAAATATCCTCCATCAATGAATTTTACATTATTATGCATATGTACTCGAAAAATGCTTTCTTTATGAGACACGCTATATTGAATGACGTTTATTTTTAACCGACTTCAAAAAAAAAGGAAGATTCTCAATTCAAACCGTATGTTTGTTTTTTTTTTTCTTTTGTTAGGTCATAACTTCTGAACGGATGCTCCGATTTTGATACATTTGTTTTGTTGAAAAGGTCTTGGTCTGAAATAGGTCCCATTGTAATATCTTTGCGATCTAAAGAAAATACAGGGTCGTGCGCAAAAAAATCAGTCCCAACTCTTTTAACTGCTAAACGGCTGCAGCTATAGTAATAAAAATGGTATGTAAGTATAGCAAAGTGGCTATGCAGTACAAGGTTAAACCGCTCTCAGCGCCACCTGGTGGAAAAAAGTTAGTGTTCCTATCTCGAAAAGGGTTCTGGAGAAAAAAGTGAATTACAAAGGTGAAGAGTATCATCGATTTAGTACGAAAAGATAGTTTAGACATTCATGCTAGCGTTCCTATCACGGAAACGGTTCAAAACAGATGGAAAAAGTGAAATATAAAATTGCAGAGCATCATCGATTTAGTACGAAAAGATAGTTTAGACATTGATGCTAAAAATACAATGCTAAAAACGTGCATTTGTTTGTTCGCAATTTCTTACACTATGCACGCTTGAGCTACATTGCACACGTTGTAGCGTAGTGCTATATAGTTCAAAATATGGTTACTTGATACTTTTTGTTTTGTTGTGAAGATCTTGGTCTGAAGTAGGTCCCATTGTAATATCTTTACAATCTAAAGAAAATAAAGCGCCATCTGGTGATAAACAGCGGAATTAGCGCTCCTGTCTCAAAAACGGTTCAAGATGGGGGAAAAGTTAATTAAGAATTTGTAGAGCATCATCGATTTACTATGAAAAGACAGATTTTAGACATTATTGCTAAAAATAGAACGCTTAAAACGTGCAGTTGTTTGTTCGCAATTTCCTACACTGTGCACACTTAAACTACTTTGCACACTTTGCAGCGTAGCGGATGACACGTATACTCTGTGGTTCAAAGTACTGTTACTGTAAGCGGTCACATCGATTAGCGCAAAGTCGTTTTCAACCAACTTCAGAAAGGAGGATGTTCTTAATTCGAGCTATGTGTTCTTGTTCGTGTTTGTAAGCTTATAACTTCGTAAGAGATGTTCTAATTAGCCGACTTCAAAAAGGAGGAGGTTCTCAATTCAAAGCGTGTTTTTTTTTTTTTTTTTTTTTTTAGTTCATAACTTCTGAACGGATGATCCGATTTTGATACTTTTTGTTTTACTGTAAAGGTCTTGGTGTGAAATAGCCCCCATTGTGATATCTTTATGATCAAAAGAAAATACAGGGTGCCCAAAAACGTCAGTCCCGACTCTTTTAACTGCTGAACAGCTGCATCTATAGTCATAATAGGGGTATGTAGGTATAGTAAAGTGGACATGTGCTACGCGATTCAACCGTCTACAGCGCCACGTGGTGGTAAACAGTGGAGTTCAAGTTCCTATCTCGGAAACGGTTCAAGACAGGGGAAAAAGTGAATTAAAAAATTGCAGAGCATCATCGATTTAGTACGAAAATATAGTTTAAGCTTTAATTCTAAAAACAGAACGCTTAAAAGGCAAATTTTCGAACACAGTTTATTATGTTGTCCTCCACATACACTTTAGCATTGAATCCAGTGTTAAAAACAAAATGCAATTGTCAGGAAAATTGTAATTTTAGAAATTATTACAAAAATGGTAAGAATAAGACAGTTAATTATGCCACAAAAAATTTTAATTCTTGAATGAAAATCAAAAAATATCTTAATACGTGAGATGGCAAAATAATTAAATGTTAACGAAATATTGCTAAAATGGTTTTTAGCAAGATATAAAATTTTTTGGCCTTTTAAACTGAAAATTTGACTTTAGACGGCCATATTGCTCATCCAAGCGATATAAACCATTGAGCAAGTAAGTTAAAATGCCATTGCTTATAAAATCGGTATGTATTACATTTAGATCATAAAAGAGATTCAGAAAAAGTGTTCAGCAGCATAATTTCTTTAACTACAGTTCAGCAACTATTAAACAAAGCAGGTTTAAATGACAGGAAATTTGAAAAATTCCCTTTCTTAGTGAAGAGAATGAAGAAAGCAAGACCTCAGATGGCTAAAAAACATTAAAAAATGATTAGTTAATTATTGGGCTGAACTGTTTTTCTCTATTTCGAGCTAAAGAAAACAAGCAGATCTGACAACGAAAATATGACCGACTTAAAGAAAATCGCACTTTCAAAACAGTGACACATTCTCCGCACATTATGGTACAGAGGTGCATAACTTTTCAAAGAGTCGGGCAAATGTTTATGCTCAAGGGATCAATTAACTCGAAATAAATCACAGTGTTTATAAAAGTGGTGCCTGACCGACTATTTTGGAGGTATAGTGGACATTTTCGCAGACAGCATTTCAAGTTGATAATGCACCTTACTACACGGCGTCTGTGGTAAGTTTATTCACTTCAAATTGTCAAAATATACTGTCCATCCCCATTAGAACCTATAATAATTCTGTAAGTAATCACATATTTTTTCACTTTAAGTTAAATCCTACAAAGGATATAGTAGAATTTCTTCTTTACCAGACATGGAAATAGTCCTAATCGCGATCCGCTCAAAAATGTTTCGTCTATAAAAAGGCGGGAGAAAGGGGAGAGCCGAGAGTTTTCAAAATTTGCAGCCTACAACTCTGCCAGAACTAGAAAAAATTATTTGTGATATTTGGCACACTGAAATTTCTGAGATTTATATTATAACACTGTATATTACTATGCCATTGCGCATTAAAGCAGTAATTCCATATAAAAGGTGAATTAACCCAATGCAGAATACATATTTTTAATAAAAAATTGCTTAGATCTAACAAATAAATAGTTTTATTTCATATATTAAAATATAGCTTGTTTATTTCATATAATAAATCATAGTAGAATACAACGTATTAGTTATTGCATTACGTTTAAAAAGAAAGTTTTATGCAGATTTTCCTAGAGTACTTCGTAGAGTGTAATAAAGCGAATTATTAAATCGAAAACGTACATAGGTATCATTTCATCCCTCTGGTATTGTTTAAACAAGATAGTTTTATTTGTTTCAATCATTAATTTTAAAGTTATTACAAATAAAAAAGGTATAAGTCATTCTTTCTGCAGTGCGTCTTTTTTTTTTTTTTTTTTTTTTTTTTTGCTTAGTGTATGTGTGTGTATAAACCATGCATTTACTATTTATATAAATTTTCATTTATAACAAGTAAAATTATATTTACTTAATAAGAAATTTTACTTCATGGAATTTAGATATTATAATTTTTTAAACCTTTTAACTGGGATAATACAACAAAATTAATTATATGAAAAAACAATACTTTCTCTACCTTATGGGTAAGAGAAAGTAAAAACTGATTACAAAAGAAAAACATTTACACGACGGAAGAATTCACCCAGTACCGCATTTATAACAAATATGGTAATTTTAACTCGGTAAATTAAAAATATTACATAGAAAGTAAAACGGAAGTCTCAATTATAATTTTTCATAACATTCTTTTAATTATTATAGCGATAACGTATTTTCGGTTAAATTACATACTTTAATAACAGCACCAAATTCTAATTTCAGTTATATTGAGAAAAAGGTATTTTAACGGACATTGCTGATTAAGAAACTGGACAAGAAAGACAATGACCTCATTTTGTCTGTCTATAATTGCTTAATCAATTCTTAATTTATTTTTCTTCTTGAATAAAAGTTTCAAAAGTTTAACAGTGTTATTTTTTGCTGTGACAATATTGTTGTGCAACATTTTAAATTAGTCAAAAATTCAATTATATTCCTAATATTATCTGTGAAAATATAGAGAATAACTCTTTTATAAGTCATCCTTGGTCAAGTATTCTTTTATTTATGTTTTCTTATAAATCTGAGAATATGAATTTTTTTTTTTTTTTTTTTTTTTTTTTTTACAAAGCAAAACAGTCTTATCTTCTTAACTTAAACAGTCTTCCATTTTGAATACTTTAAATAATTATTACTTTCTTCACTATATTAAACACAAAAAGAAGGAACTGAATTCGTAAAAATGTTTGACACTGACTTTCAATGGATTTACGTGTTTCAAGATGACCTGAACACGATTTCCTTTTTTTTAGAAAATGTGTGTCTGTGTAACTCTCTGTGTGTATATCCAGAATTTTGCGGACGTTGTATCTCACGAACCAATGGGCAGAATTCAGTATAAGTTAATAAGGAGTTGGACACCAATTTAAATTAGTGCTGATTAGCTTTGTGTGCGTACCACTCAACACGTGGCGCTGCTGTAAAAGTTTTCCAAAAATTTTAATTCGACAACATAGAACAAAATTTCGTAAAAATGTACACAATGAGGATTATTTTCACCAGTCATTGTGAAATTAAAAAGAACTATTTATAACAGTTATATTAAATTAGATGAAAAAATGTATATATATATATATATATATATATATATATATATATATATAAGCACTGTCTCCCTCATAGGCATTTTTCAAAACATGGAGTATTTTTCAAATAAACACGTCAGTACCTTTAAAATGAATGGTTGAATGTTGTGAGCGGAGTAAATAACGAAACACCGGATGTCGCACATACTTACACCGTAAAAACAATTATGTAAAAAAATAGAAAATCTGTGTAACTAACATACAGAAAATTATTGTTCCTTAGAAACTTATTGTAAAATTACCTCTCAATCATTCAAAAGACATTTTTTTCTCTAATCAGACAAAATCTTACATTGGTATGTACCAATGTAGCAGCAGATTTACATCATTGATACAGACTTTATCTGGTGTTCACATATATCTTCTGCTTTCCATACGTAAAACTTGATCTCAAAGCAGATTTAAGAGGTTGTAAGTAAGTGCATAAAATGTATTATAGTTCCATGGCTGTGAGGTGACGGGGTACCCTGCTACACGGTGGATCCTGGTTCGATCCTGGTTAGGGGTTTTTATTTAATGCAAGATTTTTTTATTAAATTTTATTATTATTAGTTTGTTTGTTTTTTTTACAGTACGACCTATGGAAAAAATCTGTTCTGTGCAAATATTTTCTATATTGTTCTGTTGCGAAAAATTTCTGTTAACGCGCACATAAACAGTTTCAAACTTATTTAAAATTACTTATTTACATTTCTTAAATGGCTGCTTCTTTATTCAATTGTCACTAAGAAAAACATATAATCCCGCTTAATATTATTATTATTAATTCTATAATCCACAAAAGAAAGTAGAGTTTTGTGGCAAGCTTTTTTTATAATATATATGTATATATTCCTTGTGGCAAATAAACACGCAAAAAATATCTTTATTTATTTATTTATTTATTTATTGTTAAATTCCTTTATTTTTAAAGGAAAATAGTCTTATTTACTCGATGTATAAAATACAGCAACTATAACCTATCAAATAATACAATTCTCGTTTATGAGAGTCCACAGACGTGTTATATCGCCTTCTGAAAACATATGTTTATTATTCATACATATTTACATTCAAGAAATTTTAAATAAATATCTAAAGAATAAATATTGTCTTATGACTGGAAAGTACAGGTTTTTTAGTAGAATCAAGAATATCTTCAGAAATACTACATTCATGAAGAATTACGATGTATAAAAGTAAAGTTACCATTTTTTTTTTTTTTTTTTCTTTTCCCAGAGTAGTGAAAAATATGTAGTTTATCCCGTTAAATAGCTCACAAAATATCCTTGACATATCCGAATCTTCTTCTTCTTTCCAGAATTTGCTGTTGGTTTATTTATTTACTTTTTTCCTGTGACCCTAGGAAATTCATTAAAAATAAAAATATTCATTGAAGTTACCAATTTTTTTTTTTTTCTTTTCCCAGAGTAGTGAAAAATATGTAGTTTATATTGTTGAATAGCTCACAAAATATCCTTGACATATCCGAATCTTCTTTTCAGAATTTGCTGTTGGTTTATTTATTTATTTTTTGTCCTGTGACCCTGGAAAATTCATTAAAAATAAAAATATTCATACAGGGATAAATGTACAATTAATTTAGTAGAATATAAACTGGTTCTTCCGATATCAATTCACTAACAATATCCATACATATAAAAGTATGATTATATTGAAATATATTTTCATATATGGTATGCAGATAAATACTTTTTATCAAATTAATAATTAATTTAAAAGAGGTTCTTTCAATACTTTGACTAACATTTTGTTAAATATTGTAAAACCAATTCCATTTCACCCTTATTATTAAAAAGATTTGTTTTCAGCGGCGTATACGCTATTATAAATTTTATAAAATAATAGAAATTGCGAGTTTCACCCGAACAGTGTATTCATTACAAATGTGTGAGAGCTAATCAGAATTTGAATAGGAATGAATATATATTACATTCTACCAATTCGCATCTCAAATGTTATTTAAATCAAAAATTTACTTTTATTCAGAAAATCCAGTTCACTATCTTATATTTCAGATACATGTCACAGAGAGACTCTCCCATTTGTTTGAGAAAGTTTCCAAACCTTTTCAAAATTTACTCCCAGCAGGAGTATATAATCTGCATGACATTATATTTATTACGGGCATCATTGCGTATAATGAATCATTCTCTGACACTAAATAAGCACGAGATCATTTTGAGCAGCCTTTAATTTGATGCATTGTTGATTCTGAAAGGCTACACGATTTTCAAGGAGAAAATAGTTTGAATGGGAGCATAGAATTTGTCCTAGGAAATGTTATAAACTTTTATCAATGCTGTCAACAGAAGTATGTGCATGTTGCTTTAAATAAAAGTACATATAATTAATTAATGTTAAGTTCATTTCTGTGTGGATGGGATTACAAAAAGCGTTCTTGAAATTTCGCTAGTTTTTAGTTTGATGAAAATTCAATATTTTTATAGTAAGTTTTTAAAAATAATTATATTTACTTAACCAGATTGAAATAAAATGTGTCATTTTATGGATATCAGTTACAATGACAGCACACTTTATAGACTATGTAGCAAATAAATATATACAAATATCTGACAATATGAAATTCAAAAATCATTTTAAGAAAGAAAACTAAAAAATAATTTTATAACGATAATACTTTAAATTAAAATTCACGATTTAGTTTTGAATACTTTAAAATTTAAAATCTTTTATGAAATTATGAAGGCAATAAGAAGGGCAGCAAACTTATGTTCAGATATATATATATATATATATATATATATATATATATATATATATATACATATATATATATATTACAGGGTGTCCCATAAATAGCGCCCGCACTCTGCACAGCCAGATTCCTCGTTGGGAGTACATAACAAATGCCCAACATGTACCTGTACGATTCATAGTTTACGTGAAAAATACCATTAGCAGCAAAATTATTCGAACGCTAGCAATAATTCCTGCGTAAAAAAAAGTATATTTAATACTCTTTTGTTTAATAAATCCTTGGTGAATCAGGTTCTTGGACTGACTAAGAACATGACTCGACAAGGATTTATTTAACAAAGTAGCATTAAGTGTACCTTTTTACATAGGAATTATTGTTAACGCTCGAATAATTTTGCTGCCGACTGTACGAAAAACAATGTATGACGTCACAGCCGGTGCAAGGAAAAAACACCGTACTGGACCCATCAACAGCAGTATTTGCAAATATTTATAATGGGAGCTATTCAAATTGTCCGCGGTGCATATCGAAGATATGCAAATACTGATGTTGATGTGTCCAATACAGTGTTCATTTTTTTCTTGCACCGGTTATGACGTCTTACTTTGTTTTTCGTATTTTTCTCGTAAACTATCGAACGTACAGGTACAATTCTTTGACCATTTTTTATGTACTCCCAACGAGGAATCTGTCTATGCAGAATTTGATGGCTATTTATGGGACACCCTGTATATATTTAATGTTAGTGTAGTTTACACATTTAAAATAATTTCTAAGTTACTGATCTATATAATTAACAGCTTGTTTAAATGAAAAAAAAGTGTTTCAGTTTTTTTAAATTCTTGAAGTATCCTTACCTTTTTTTTAAACAATTTTCAAATATTGTTAAAATTTAATCTCGATATCATCTCTATATCATTCCTATAAATAAACGCCCTTTGATATATAGATTATTTCTCTCTTTAAACTGACAACAGTATCTATCATTATCAACAGTATGTATCTATGTACCATTTCTTCAAGAATATTTTGATATTTCGTTTTAAATTCTTTTCCTTTTCCTTAAATAATTAAAATAAATACGTAAAATAAATTTCTACAATAAATTTATGTAATAAAATGATGAACAGAAAATGTAAATTTCAAATTTCCTTTAAATCTATTAACTAGATAGTATCGTGTTTTCACGAAACAACATCTGATTGCTTTTATAATTTTATTTTTCTAAAATAATTAGAAATTTACGTATAAAGGCATTCCTCAATTTTTTGCTTGTCTCAATTCTGAAATGTTTACTATTTTCTGAATATTTCAATTTGTTTTTAAAAATAAAATTTATAACGATGCGTGTCATGCTAAGCAAGTAATTCCTGTAGAAAATTTTCCTTGGGTCATCACCTTTAAGTCATCCCTTCGCCTTCATTCAAATGTCTGTCAAAAAAATTATATAATCAAAACGGATTGCAGTAAGGCACGTTATAGAGAACTCTAAGAAACCGATGAGAGAAATCACTATAAACTAAGGTTCACAAGATCCAACTAGTCCATGTGAAATATTTTCGATTAACTCGATTGCTATAACAGATTGTCGATACATTCAATATGTTACTGGATTAAAACGAATATTTTTAACTATATCCAATATTAAATTATATATAATAAAAGGAAATCACATAGAATATGGTTATATCCATTTAATTATTATATTTACCATTATTACATTTTTACATTGTCTTCATAGAATTAGCACAATACAAATAAATTGTAATATTTTGTTGTTTTCATACCGGATGTAAGTAGCGTTCATCAAACTTTTTGATTGCAATTATCAAAAAATCTTTTTATTATTATTTTCTGCAGAAAAAATATTGTTGAGTATGCTTACTGCTCCATTAACATAAAACAGAAAATTAAATTAATTTTTTTTCTTGCCATCATCTAAAAAAGAATCAGACTTAATTTTTTTTTTTTTTTTTTTACCAGCTAAACAATATCTGTCAATAATTCCTAACTCATAATGTCATCATCTCATTTGTTAAAATATTATTTTGAGTTTTTGAAAAAAGAACATAAAATTTTGAGGTAAAAAAGGAAAGTGAACAGCAAGGAATTGTTGCTTCGATTAACTATATTTGAATATGTTGTTGCCAATAACTTATGCTAAGTGTATACGGAGTTGTTTAAACAGCAATTCAGTCGGAACCACTTAAGAACCGACAATTTGCGAACAGAGGTTTTACTCTAAATTGCACAAATTAATAGTAAATGTCAACAATAAAGCTATTAATGAGATTATGTTGCTGCACATTGAAACTTCATGAAATTTTAATGTTTTTAAAGTAGAAGCGATAAATAAAAATAAAAACTCTTCTAAAGCACTTTTTTTTTTTTTTTAATAGAAAGTTTAACAAAGTTTTCTGTGAAAAGAAAAAAAAATGTTGAATACGTTCAATGCTCCATCAATATAAAAACATCACAGAAAATTTAAATTTGTCTTTCTTCTCGTCAGCGTCTAAAGGATAATCATTCTTAATTTTTTTCCCTAACTAAACTTTATCCGTCGATAATTTGCTAGTCTCAGTGTTATAATTGCACTTATTAAAATATTCTTTTGATTTCCTAAAAGAAGAAAAACTTGAAAATATGGAACTTTTAGGTTAAAAAAAAAGGTGTGAAATACAAATAAGTCCTTCCGGCTCTTTCGGAAGGATAGGTTGATTTCTTTTTACCTATCAAGTAACCGCCATTTTTTTCCAAAACCGCGCCTAGAAATCCTTAATGGATTTGGTAGAAATGTTGATTTAGGCTATGTACATATGGAGTTTTAAGCAAATCGGTTCATAAATATATTTTTATGGGAATTTAAAATTTTCAAGTGGCCGGCACTGTCCAACTTTGATTCGAATAAATACAGTATTTCAAAAATTAACGCAATAACAATGTCTCAAGTGGCAGAGTTCAAGTGGACGCAACTTGGAAACAAAATTGCGGAGAAAATTGACCACAGAAATCATAGATATTTGATTGATAAACCCATTTTTCAACTTTGGTTTGAATTGATTAATTATTTCAAAAGTTAATCATGATAAAAAAATTTTAAGTGACTGCCACTTGGAAACAATATAACGGAGCAAGTTTCCCAGCAAACTCATCCGAGATATTTAAAGCATAAGATCACTGTCCAACTTTGGTTCGAATCACTGCAGTGTTTCAAAAGTTATTGTTATGACAAATTTTCAAGTGGCAGTCTAAGTGGCTGCCACTTAGAAAGAAAATGGCGAAGCAGCTTGTCCAGCAAAATCATCCAAGAAATTTTTATAAGTTCACTGTCCAACTTTAGTTCAAACTACTTTAGTATTTCAAAAATTATCGTGATAAAAATTTTCAAGTGGCCACCACTTGGAAGCAAAAAAGCGAAGTGCCCAGAAAACTTATCGGAGATATATGAATGATAAATAAACTGCCCAAATTTAATGCAAATTGGTTCAGTATTACAAAAGTTATCATAATGACTAATTTTCATGTGGTAGCCACTTGGAAATAAAATTGCGGATCAAGTTACCAAGCAAACTTATCCAAGATATTTGAACCATAAATTCACTCTTCAACTTTTGTTTGAATCAGTTTAGTATTTTAAAAGTTATCGTGATAGCACATTTTCAAGTGGCAGCGTGATTTTTAAGTGGCTGCAACTTGGAAAACAAAATGCCGAAACAAGTTGCCCAGTAAACTCATCCATGATAATTATGGGATTAGATCACTGTCCAACTTTGGTTCGAATTGAATAAGAATTTAAAAAGTTATCATGTCTATAAATTTTCAAGTGGTAGCTTAATTCCAAGTTGTCTCGCTTAGTTTATAACATCCGCACTTTGTTAAAAATGGCGGATAAATTTCATTATTAAACTTGGTTGTGACCCTTATATAGTCTATGTATGCATTAAAATTGAACCAAATCCGATCTTAAATACGCTTTATACAGTGTGAATTTGAAATTTTCAAGTGGCCTCCACTTCAAAACAAATAGGCGGAGCAATTTGGTCAACAAACTCATTCAAGATATTTATAAGATATACGTTCACTGTCCAAATTTGGTTCGATTTGGAGCATTATTTCGGAAGCTATCGTGATTTTAAATTTTCAAGTGATAGCCTCCTGATTTCAAGTGGCCCTGCTTAACGTAAGATATCCGCCACTTTGTTAAAAATGGCGCATAAAGTTTATTAATAAACTTGGTTGAGAACCTTAAATGGTCTATGTATACATCAAAATTGTAACAAATTCGTAATACGCTTTTTACAATGTGAATTTGAAATTTTCAAGTGGTCGCCACTTGAAAACAAAATAGGAAGAGAAGCTTGGTTAACAAATTCATCCATGATATTTATAAGATAAGTTCACTGTCCAAATCTGGTTCGATTTGAAGTATTATTTTGGAAGTTATCGTGATTTTAAATTTTCAAGTGGTAGCCTGATTTCAAATGGCCCTGCTTAAAGTAAGATGTCCGCCACTTTGTTAAAAATGACGGATAAAGTTCATTAGTAAACTTGATTGAGACCCTTATGTGGTGTATATTTACATCAAAATTCAAGTAATTCGGGCTTTAACTACTCCATTTACAATATGAATTTGAAATTTTCAAGTGGCCGCCACTTGAAAACAAAAAAGCAGAGCAACTTGGTTAACGAATTCAACTAAGATATTTACAAGATAAGTTCTCTGTCCAAATTTGGTTCAATTTGGAGTATTACTTCGGGAGTTATCGTGAAGAAAAATTTTCGTTATAGATAGATAGAAAAACGAAGTGATTGCAATAGGTATATTTCTAAAGAAATCAACCTAAAAATGGAGGTTTCGATGCGCTTTATTCGAATATGTTGTTAAACTAACTCTTGCTACGTGTACGGAATTACGTTAGTTAAAAAGCAATTCAGGAAAAAGCATTTAGGAATTGAAAATTCGCTGGAACTTGGTTAGTTGTATGATGGTCAACTTAACGGTAAATATCAATATTCCCAGTATTAATAAGATAATGTTACTGAGCAGTGAAACTTCGTAAAATTTCGATATCTTTAAAATAGAACAGATCAGTGAAATTAAAATTTTTGATAACAAACTTAGAAAACTAACAAAAGTAGAAAGTTTAACAAAGTTTTCTAGGGAAACAAATTGTTGAGTTTGTTCATTGCTTCCTTAACATAAAAAATTACGCAAGATTAAACTTCCCTTTCTTCTCGTCATCATCTCAAGAAGAATCATACTCAAAATGTTTCTTCTTCCCCAAATAAACCATATATGTCGATAATTCACAAGTCAAAATGTCATCATATACTTATTAAAATGTTCTTTTGATTTTCTGAAAAAGAATATGGAATTTTTAGACTTAAAAAAAGGGATATGAATTACAAGAAATGGATGTTTTAATTTGTTGTAAGGCCTAGCAGCGGCCGATCTGTTTTGCTTTCTAAGTTGGTAGACGTGAGGTGCCGGGTTCGATCTCAGATCACACTTGTCGGCCTAGCCGTTCGGAGTTTTCCATGGTTTTCACCGAAACTTATGAAAATACGGGCAAAGACCTCTTAGAAAGATCCCCCACGGAGGGCACTCCTCCTCAGGCCTAAAACCGTAGTGCAGTCAATCGGCCTTAATCCCTACAACCCAACCCTACCCTATTCGTTGTATTTGAATATATTGCTACTAGAAATTCATGTTAGACAATAGCAGCTTAGTGAGAACCACATAAAAAACAAGAATTCGCTAAACGAGATCCTATATTATGTGGAACAAATTAAACGAGATTTCACAAACGAAGGCAATGATAGTATAAACTTGAAATTTCATAAAATTTTTGCGGCATTGAAATGGAGCAATTGAGCAAAATTGAAAATTTTGATAACTAACTTATTTTTAATCAAATTATAAACAATGTAATCATGCATTTTCGGAAACTTTTGACTGTCTTAAAAAACTGTGATTCTGTTAGTAAGATTAAATCTGATATAATAAGAGAGATAGTAAAAAACACATTTTTTTATGAAAAAAGAATTAAAGTTATTCGCCTAACCCTTAATAAGTATAAGTATTAGGGGGACCGGAAAATAATGTCGTTTTGAATTAAAATACTGACATCGGAAATTTATCCTGGATAAAATTTAAGATATTCTTAGGTAACTTATAAGATGGTTATTTGTAAAGTACCATGTAAACACTGTTAAACAAAAATTTCCGGTTTCATTTTATTAATTCAAAACGACATTATTTTCCGGTCCCCCTAATATTAATAAATAAATTTAATTGTTTTCTAATTTGTTATTTATAATCGCTCGAAAATTCATTTCATGATATATGATTTAAAATTTGAGCCACTTTTTTGTTTTAAAACACTATGTTTTAAAATATTAAATGAGAGACATTTGTCATTTCTGTTATTGTCAACCTGAAAACTATTAATTAATTGCTAAATATACGTGTTTCGGATCTGAATACAGTTAATTCGCGAAACAATTAAAGACTATCAAGCTGAATGCATAGCATGTGGGATAACTGTTTAAATGTTTTGATATTTTAATAATTGAAATTAATAGATGTTTTTAATTAAAAAAAAAAAATGCTCTTTTAAGTTAAAAAAAAAATGCACTATTACTAATATATACGCTTTTTTAATTTTTTTTTTCTCCTTTAAGGTATTTATCTGTTTAAATTCAGCAACTATCTGTATCTGCAGTCTTCCATTAGTATCTTCTTTTAAGGACTTCACATTTTCATTCAGATTAAACCAGGAAGAAAATCTCAAAACTTTGTAGGGTTCCAAAAAAGCCTTTAGTTCTAAACTTATAAAATACTTTTTATCTAGATAAGGGAAAAAGTTTTTCGCAATACAAGAAACGGAAAGTCGGTGAAATTTTACTTAATCCGGCGACAGAATTGAAAAGAAGAAAGGAAAGGTGATATATTTGTATTTTTTTAAACTTTATCAAATATTTAATTTTTTATATCATAATTATAAAACAGTTTAAATTTTTAATTTATTAACCGATCAACTGATCTGCTTCAAGTGTCACCTGTTTGGTGTTTTCAGAAATTTAGGATTGCAGGTTTACTTATAAATGTTTAATTATTCAAATAATATTTATTCGATCACAATTGTCTTCTTAGAATTTCATTAAAACGTTAAATTATTTAACAATAAACAACTGTAGATAATAAACTTCAGAAATGATATGGCAAGAATATTCTTACCTGTAAACAGCTTTGGTATGTTCAACTGTAAAGAAATGAATAACTGATTTTTCAAAATAAAGACTTTCTTCTTTAAAATGAAACAGTTTATTAAAAAATATCATGTGAAATGTTGTATTTACAAGAAGAAGGAACACTGTATACAGGAATATAATTGTTTTACAATTTTGATTTTCATTAGCAAACTTACATCCCACTTCATAATAATTCTACTTCTAATGCACTACAAGAAGATGGGGTTACATATTCCTCATAAAAATCTATGAGCCACCTTTCTATTTCATACTTAGATGCTCTTCATTGTCTTGACTTGGCCAAAAAAAGGCCTGAGAGCAACGTAATGTAACATCTTCATTTGTTGCTTTCCACGCTATCACTACTAGTAAACTAAACTAAACTCTAAGTCCCAAGAGAATACGTTTCCTCTTCAATCCAACTGGATCTCTGGCGCCCTCTAGTGATGGAAAATACCACTATCGCTAATACCTCTAACATCCTCCCACCTTTCATTTTTTAGATGAGAGCTTACAAAATTAAGCAATTAATTAATACAATTTAAGCTTATAAAACTACAAACTAAGAAAAATTTATGTTATAAACAACAAATTGAGTAAAAAATTAAGATTATAAAGCTACAAACTAATGAAAATAAAGAAAAAATGAGAAAAAAAAATTAGTGTTCAATGTTGTTTATTATCAACAGCTAATATTCTCCGGTTAAAAGTCTTTCAATTGTTTGACCACTTTTAGTTTCTGTCTCTTTCGCGTCAGTTTGAATCACTCGATCCTCAGTGTCCGATATCTCTAATTAACAGAACTTTTGGAGTAGTCTAATCAATGTTTCGGAATGTTTTTTCACCTCGAAGACCTGGCACAGCCATCTCGACTGGGGAAAATTTTCACTATATTTCCTATCGGCCACTGTAGTCTTTTTTCATTGTTGAGTTCTACTAGCACAATGTCGCCTTGTTTGACAGGTTTACATCTCCTTTATTTCTTTGTACTAACTGTGCTAGATATTCTTTTCGAAACTGATTTTGTAGCTGCTTTCGAATATTTTGGCAATGCTTGTACCGTGTTCTCAGTTTTTTGGCGCAAATTTTATCTAGATCTGGTACACCAATTTCTTGAATATCTTGCATAAAACATGAAGGTGTTAAAGGAATAAACTTGTCTGGTTCTTCTGATAAGTATGTTAAATGTCGAGTATTCATTATAACTTTAATTTCGCACAGTATATTATACAGATCTTCAAAGTTGAGGGAAGATTTTCCGAGAGTTCTTAGTAGGAGGTTTTTTACACTTCTAATGGGACGCGCTCCCACCACCCACCTCACCAAGTAGCGGTTGGAGCGCTGAACTTCCATTTAATTGGAACTAGGTTATCTGTCTTTTGAATTTGATTCCAGTCAAGAGATTTAAAAAGATTGTTGGCACCACGAAAATTAGTCCCATTATAACAGTAGATTGTTGAAAGTCTTCCTCTTCGGGTGCTTGGATAAATTTTCTTGGTGCTTGGATAAATCCTTCTGTTGATAGATTTGTCACCAATTCCAAGTGCATGGCTCGATATACTGCACAGTAAAAATAACTATCCATACTTTGGATTTCTTTTTCAGAAAAAGAGGACCACAGAGGTCAATGCCAACAACTTCAAAAACTTTTGAGTTTCTGACTCTGTCAAAAGGTAAATGGATGGGCGGAGTAACAAAAAGTTTAGAAGAAAAAATTTTACACTTTGTGTATTTTATCAGCTCGCTTCGTATGTTGCGTTTTTCAGAAAGTATCCAATAATTTTCTCGTAAGATTGAAACAACTGTCTGAAGTCCAGCATGACAATTCTTTAAGTGACAGTCTCTAATTAAACACTTTACCACACGGTGTTTCGGTGACAATAATATAGGATACTTGAAAGAACTTGTATATACTTGTCTTCTTGATCTAACAACTTTGTTTTGTTTCGTAGAATATTGCCTTGATCGTTCATAAGAACAAGTCCTTTTAGTGTTTCTTGGACATCACCCAAAACTTTCTAACTGTATGGGAGACCAGAGAAATGTTTCTGCTTTTTCCTTTTCTTCTACAGAAAGTTCAGCTGGGAAGACATAATTTTCATTTCTACATTTTGTTGCAAACCTTCTTATCCAACAAATAATATTTACAAGTTTACAAAATTTTGAAATTCTTTCATAATTCATAAGTGATTCTACATTTGGACCAGAAAATAATGATACTGCAATTTTCTTTCTTTCCGACGTAACTAAGTCTTCATCAGGGACAATTTTCGGTTGGGACCAACTACTTTTCTCATCTTCTAGCCATTTAAGTCCCTCCCACCATCCCGAGTTGGCATATTTCTCTAATTATGTTGCCTACAAAAGTTCCCCACTGGTCATTTCTTCTAATCCAGGCCAAAACTGTCGAAGAATTAGTCCAAAAGTAAGCTGGCACTGTAGGGATGTCCATAGCTTCTATTACATACTTGGTAGTCTGGATCCCTGCACATAGGCAAGAAGTTTAAGGCGAGGGATCAACCTTGATTTTGCTCCTAGAAATTGAATTGAAACTCTTTTCTCCTCTTCGCAGCGTAGAAAAATTACTGTTGCATAAGCACTTTGACTTGCGTCACAGAAAATATGTAGGGACCAATCTTCTTTATTTCCATAACCTATTCTTATCTTAATTTTCAATTCGGTTAGCTGTTTCAATTCGCCGTACCATATCTGGAAATCTCTTTGAATTTTCTGTGGAAGTGGAGTGTCCCACGCTGATATGGTGGACCAGGGCTCTTGGCTGGTAACAGTGCTGGAGCTAGGAAACGGGTGGGATCGAAGATTCCTTGAGTTATGGATAGGATTTGACGTTTTGATGGATTCACTATTTCTAAGTCAAATTTATTTCAGATCATCGAGCTATCGTCTTTTCTGTCTCATTTGATTCCTAAAACTGGAACTGGAGTTGAGAAGTCTTCATTTTCATTTTCCAAGGACAACTTTGCTATTTCTTCTACAGGACCGAATTGCCACAATCTCAAGTACATCTTGGCTTCAGCCATGATTTCTGTTGCCCTAGATTTAAATTCTTCCAATTCGGACGTGTTGTTTACAGATGTGACACAGTTATCTACATAGAATGACTTCTGAAGTTTCTGAGCAATCACCTTAAGTTCTTCTGGACACCCATTCAAATGATGCCTGATAACTGCGCCAAGTAAAAATGGACTGGAAGTAATACCAAACACCACTCTATTATGCTGATAGACTTTATTTCATTCGTCTTCTTCCACCACAGGAACCTTAAAAAATGCCGATCTTCCTCTTTTACTTCGATCTGAAGGAAGGCTCTTCTAATGTCGCCTTTTCACTAAATCTTAGCAATATTGCTGGAACTTCTTCTAGCAAATTTAGTTCTTTAAAGAGGCAATCATTCAATGATGGTGCTATTCCGACTTTGCATCATGCATCAAAAACTGACGGAAGTAGTATCAGGCTTGATAACTGGATGGTGGCATAGGTAGTGTCCACTAACTTCTTGCAATTCCTTCTGAGAAACTTCCTGTATGACGTTTTGCTTTTGCCATTTTTTGAAAACTAAATCATAATCTTCAAACTTATTTAACTTCTTCAATCTTCGGGTAGTACCGAATAGTCTTCTTTCTGCTTTATTTCTACTTGAGGGAATATTAACATTGTTGTAAATTCCCGGAAGATCCACTCGATAACGTCCATCTTCATTTCTGGGAAGTTGCTTAAGGAACATATCGTGGGCTTGTTCTTCCTCTTCTCTTTTAGACAAGGTTTGTTAAGGATCATTTATTTCTCTGGTTTCAAGTCGTCACAAATATGGAACGTTCAACTGTTTTAGGTATAGGTTCGTCATTAGTAGAACTGTTCCACTATTCAGGTAACCTTGAAAAGGAAGGCTTGATTTACCACAGACTGTCCAACCAAGTTTAGTTTCGATGGCTGTCAGACCATTGTTTAACCCGACCCGTTAAGAGCTGACCATAAAAGTCGCTCCCTATTAAAACTTTTATTTCTGTACTTCTGACAACCACAGCCTATTTTTCTTGAGTTCCTTGCACAGAGTACCCTTTGGAATTCGAGGAATTTCACCAGAAAAAAAAATTTCTGGTCAAGTAAATCGAGCACATGTATGGAACTAGATCGACTATTCGATGCACTTACTCTAACTCTAAATATTTTTTGTGGTTTGGCTTCTGTTTGTGCACCCCCGAAACTGTGTGAGCGATGGTTTCTGTAAAGAGATGTTTAAGCTCGAGCTCTCTCACTGCTTTCTTTAATTTATAACTCTTCTCTGAACCACAGTCCATAAGACAACCTTTTATCTCCCTTTTCCCTTTTTATAACTAGTTCTAAAATCTTGAGAACTATTTTCTGTGAACACTGCTGATTTGCGATAGTATTCTGTTCGACCTCTGTAAGTTTGCACTTACTATTTTCTCCCCTTTTACCTATTTCTGGACAGAACAACTCTGTATGGGGTTTTGAACATACATGGCATTTTACAAAAATTTTACGCGTTTTTGCCCGGTGACCAAAACGTAAACATCTTAAGCAACAATTTTTCTCTTTTACCTTAGTTATTTTTTCGTCAAGGAAGAGCGATCTGGCTGTTACGCAATCTTTACTTTCATGCGGTTTTCCGCAAAATAGACAGCGTAATTATTTTCCATCAAACAAACCAGTAGCGGTGGTGACCCTGTTATCTCTCTTGTGAAATTTATTTTTAAACTTTTCCCTTGATGAAATAATTTCGAAACCCGACTTGACTAACTCTAACTTTTCTTTACCTGACACTTCTATTTTCAAAAAATTTATTAATAATGTCAAGTTCGATTTCGGTATACTTTCCTTATCATTTAACTCAGTAGAATCTTCCCTGGCCCCAACATTAAGTCTTTGAAACATTCTTATAATATATTCGGGTAGACAGAATTCCACAACAGTATAAATCCATGCAGAATTTTAATCAATAATTAGACCTAGACTCTCTAGTGATCTCAAATGTGCTTCAATTTTATTAATAGTAATTAAATTGCGTAGGAAAATTTTGTTTTTTTCCCTGGTCTGAACATTTGCTGTTATTAACTTCAAAAATTCGCGAACATATACCTCTATAAAAATATCTTTACTACCGTGTACCGTTCTTGAAACGCTTTTAAAGCTTTTGGATAATTTTCAGATGTTACAGAGTAACTTTCAAGCAATTCTCTTGCTCGTGCTCCTTGTTCTACTGACTGTAATGAATATTGAAATTTGTCAACATCACCTAATTCCTCACCTTCACGTATTTTCTTAAATTGGGCCCAAAAAGGCAAATAATTTATTAATTTCGAATTGAAAGATTATATATTTAATTTCGGTAATTTATACCTTTTTGTTTTCGAATGAGTCGCTTCATTTACAATTTTATTCTGACTGGTGTAATTAAAATTTACATTTAAATTCAGTTTTTCATGAATTTGTCTAAATAATTTTCACTTTCTTATGATTCTTTCTCAATAGATGCTTCGTCGTATTTAATGTCTTTTGACATAAGATCTAATGTATTATTATCTAATAATTTTAATTCTGTAATCAGACCCTGTGATATATTTAATCCATCTGACAATAATCCTTTATCCGCAAATTCATTTTCTAATTCCTTTTTTAAAGTATTTAAAGTTTTAGTAAAATACGAACAAAAGGGGGTTCTTTTTTCTTTTTAGTTTCACCATCTTAATTTTCAAACAAAAGCAGTTTTTTGTTAATTAATTAATTATTTATTGATTTTATTTAAATGTCAAAAAACCTTTAATTACTTTTCTACATATTTCCAAAACAAAATGAACATGTCAGAAAAATTCTGCTCTGAGAACAAATTCGTTTTTTTTTTCCCTTAAAATGTAAACAAAAGGAACATAACGGCTTTTATTATTTTCCTTTTATCACTATAGCATTAATAGTTTCAATTGAATAATAATTTTTTATTTCATTCTCTAAATATAAAAACTTATTTCCAAAAGTGAAATGAACGCTCATATAGAAATTAATTTGAGAACAAGTTTCCTGTTTTCAAAAGGAAACCCAAACACATACGTAATATTCTTCACTTTATTCTCATTCAAATATTCTGTCATATTAAATCTTAAAACTTATTATTATTGCAAAATAAAGATAAATAAATATTTATTGCATGTCATTTTTAACAATCATCAAATATTAATAAATAAAACCACAACAAAAATACACTTTTATTCTTCTTTTTCAAAATAAATCTAACATTTCGTTTTTCAAGGTCAAAGTAATACTCGATTAAAATTTCATTATTTATTTTATGAGATAAAAAGAAACTACTGTCCGTTGACAGATTTACGATGAAAGCGCATTTACTGTAATAATAACACATTTATTTTGACCTTGAAAAGGTTACTTTTAAATGCACAAACAATAAAACAATAAAAAACATCTTGCATTGTTCTAATCAGCACTCATTTAAAAAAATATTTCAAATAATAATAGTAATCAAAAACTCTAAATTTTCTATTTTTCTTTTTTCTTCTTTTTTTTTATGAAAACAAAATATTTTTCTTTTTCTTTAAATGATCAGTTAATAGCTACCGTCCTGTCGCGGACGCCACAAATAACGTGATTTATTAACCGATCTACTGATCGACTTTAAGTATCACCTGTTCGGTATTTTCAGAAATTTGGGATTTTTTTTCTTATTTTCAGGAATGTTCATGGACTAGAGCCTGTCTGTTTATTAACGAATCAGTCGCATTACGCGAAATTGTCAATATTTTCATAACAATATGTGTATTTCAAAAGGTGTATAATGAAGTCATGTGGTGTTCACATCAGATTTTTTACAATAAGATTAGGACGAAGAAGAATAAATGATGCAGCTTGAAAAGCAGAAATGACTCTACCATACATTCGACGTAATAGGTGTGTATCAATAGTAAACTCGGGAAGTTTCAAGGAGCATTAAATCGCAACAAATGTCTTCCATGAAATTTGAATTATTTTGCTTACGTATTATCTAGAAATACTAATTAGTCTAATTACACTATATCCTCCCCCCCCCCCCCAAAGAAAGCACTTTTGCATTTCCGGTGTGAGGAAAATAGGAATTTATCATTCAAATTAAAACGGAAAATTCATTAGGTTTGATTTCCAAAGCATTTCATGCGAGCTACGATAGAGGCCTAAAAATAACTATAAAAAATACTTTAATGAAATTGTTCAATTTATTTTCCCTGAGTTTAAGAAATTGTTTTTATTTATTTCAATACAGTCGACTTAATATTATGAGAAAGTGCAGAGAAAACATAGTAACAAAAATGTATTTAATCAATTCAATTTAAAATGAAGCAATTCAGCAGCAAAAATTACAATTGCTTTTCAAATTTAAACATTATTTATTGTTATTTTGTAATCGAATAATATGAGCTTTAAAATTTAACCTATGAAAATATAATCAATATATGCAATAAATGTCTTACTAACAATGTTACAAATTATATTTCCTGAGATAAAATTGGAATTATTATGTAAGCACATAATGAATATAATGATATTACTAACAACGTGTTAATCTACATAACCACTTGGATTTTACTTATCTAGTGAACGATACTTAAAAACGTATGTATTACCAAATTTATTATTCTTTACTTGTTCAGCTCTAGTGCCAGTTTATATCATTTAACATCGGTTTGCATGGCATTTTAAGATAATGGCATCTTTTTTTAAACAAAACTTCTACATCATAGTTCTTTAAAAGTTCAAAAAGCTCTAAAAATTTTTAAAAACACTATAAATCTTTAATTCAACTGTACATCACATCATAACCGGATAAATACTGTTTGAGGCTACTCTTCCTTCTGTTAAACGAAATATAAAAAAAGTAAAAAAACAAGCGAATTTATTAATATGCTAACGAAATTACACGGTTGAACAATTCTATTAATGTGTCAACTTCAAGAACATTTATTTATTTATTTATTTATTTTCAAATGATTTTCTTAAGCCATAAGTGACAAAAACTACTATGTATATATTTGGATATTATCTTACATTACCGGAAAATGGAAAAAATAGCTCCGAGAAGAAATTCACAGACGATCATGAAATTTACATCTGTTCACTGGAAGTAATATACGTGAATACTATGTTAATTTCAAGACCAATGGTTGAGTTCTTGCGCTATAGCAGAGTTAATATGCAATTTATAGTCAGTAATATTTTGAGAAGTATTGGAGAAGGGAATGCAATCACCAGCTGGATTATTGAACTTGACAAGATTTTCAAATAACTACGATACTTCGTAGGAGAGCCCATTTTTAGCAGTTATCCGACTTTGAGCGAAGTCATTTAATGGAGCTTCGCGAAGCCGATTAGTCTTTTCGTCGTATAGCGAAAGGAAACTGGAAGATAAGTATCAGTGGAAACACAATTATGGTGTACATTTTCTGTGCATCACTCTCACACGAGAAGACAGGGAATTTGGGGCTCACATATGGACTGATGAGTGGATTGATCGGTGCATTAGAAGAGTAGTATTGCCAAACAGATCTTTAACTGCATCCTGAGTTTGAGCATTTGAGGCTGTCCGAAAAATTCGCAATCGTTTATTGGAAACAGAACTGCTTGCCCGTTTGCCTCTGGCATGTAAACTTCTGATGTTTTCCATCAGGAGGCCCACATAGGGCACATGGAACACGATATTCACTTCGAGATGTGAGATGACTTCCTTAGCCTGCACGTTCACCGGATTTGTTTTGAGTATAGCAACTTTTGCTGTCTCCGTAGCCATAAACAACCATAGGAAATTTACGCATCCCGGTTGAGGATATTTGAAACTTAATACCCCAAAGAGACATTCAATAGTTATATTATAATAGACTTCATGTCAGAATTACAGCATCTATCACAGTTAACGTGGGTTCAACCTTAAAATACCACTGGCTATAATTTACCTATTACCCCAGGATCTGATTAACACAGGGGCACAAGGGGCACGTGCCCCAAGCCCTGTGTAGCAGAGGGCCTTAAAATTGAATCTGAAAAGGCCATTTTGATTTTTTTGTCCTTAAAATTGCAAAAAATCATATCATAAAATGCCAAATTCTGTCATTTTAGTATCATATACAGGTATGAGGGGGCTCACGAAAGTATATGTGCCCTGGATTTCCCATGAAGTTAATCAGGCCCTGATTACTCCCTGCGGAAACACGAGAGCTCAACTGAATTTAACATCACACCCACTCCAACGTGTACTCCATCCAGTAAAAACATGCAAATTTCATGCTCATTCGCCAATTCCTTCCTGGTGATTATTTTTCAGTAGCGTATTTTTTCTTTTAAATAACCTTTTCTTTTAATATTTAATATTTAAATATTAAAACTTCTTCGCACATCATAAAATAAATGAGATTTCGAAAGGACCTAGTCTTTCTTTCTCAAGAGCAGAAAAATACGTTTTATTACCTTGGAGACAGAAGTAGAGAGAAACTAGAGAGCTGAGAACTTTATCAATGAGAACTTTTGAGAACTTTATCAATAATAGAGGGGCTAAATCCTCTTTTGAAAGCAACAGACTTTAAGTAAGTAAGCTCTTCTGCAAGAGAAGAAATGTCAGAACAAATTTTATGGACACGATGCGCGTAATTATAAAATGTGCCAATTTTCTGTTTAGCCGGCTAATTTAAGAAAGCATGGGGAAGATTAGAAACAGAGAAGGGTTTCCTATACGCAGACACCTAGAATCACACCTAGTAATAAAAATATCAAGAAATGAAAGTTGATTACAGTTCTCTAACTCAAAGGTAAACTGAATACGGGGATGAATAGAATTCTCATTTGAAGAATAACAGAAAAGTCAAAAGGATTTTCTATAAAAATGAAAATTTCATCAATGTAACCCATCCAACATTTTAAATTTATGCGTTTTTAAATTTGCGCTTTTAATTTAATTTAATTTAATTAATTTTTTGTCTATTCTATACCACAGGTAAATTTTTATTATATTATTCAATACATTATTGTAGTTATGACGACAATTTTCTCTTCCCTATTTTAAAGTTATTTTATTCCTTCTAAACCATGAATAGGATTTTTGTTTCTTTCTCTCAATACATTCTGCTACCAATGCTGTCAGCCTCAAGCTATGTAGCTCATACCGGAATTGAATCCTCTGAATTTAAGACCATTTATGAAGATACCTCAAAATATTGCTAATTTTTATGACTATATTCTTCTATAAGGAAGAATTAAATTTGCAGATTTCTTTATATCAATGTTTTCACTAATTTAATATTAAGTATTTACTGTGCAATGAACTGTTTTACATTACCTTCAAAGCAAATTTGCAAATAAAACATCGCCTTTGAATAAAAAAAATGAGCAAAATAGAACTGAATTGCATATACACACACACACATATATATATATATATATATGTTTCAGGAAACATATGCTTCTAAAAACACTTTGAGAATTATTAAAATATAAATAAAATAATATATTTATCTATAACTACCTCAGTATTTTCTATCATATTGTATAGTGTATTATAAAGTGTATTATCATATTGTATAGTGTCTATCATATTATAAAGTGCTTTTGTCTCTTACATCGTTTGAATAGTTCTTTTTAATAATAGTGTAATAGTGTATTATCATATTGTATAGTGTCTATCATATTATAAAGTGTTTTTGTCTCTTACATCGTTTGAATAATTCTTTTTAAAGCTTTTTTAAATCTATTTTACAAGTTTATTAGAACTAGCTATTCATTCAAAATATCGTATGATCTAGTAACAAGGGGATATGTTATAAGCGTTATTCTTTATTCATCGATTTTCTAAATAGCTAGAAAAAATCGACTTAAGGATTATTTTCAAAGCTGGAATCGCTATAATAAGCGTTTTTAGAGGCATGTGTGTTTGAAAATGATGTTCTTTTATTGCTTGTTTAAAAAAAAAAAATCATTACATTTATATATATATACAGTATCCATGCATTGTCAACAGAGATACTGAGATGAAAAGCAGTTTTTATATAACAACTATAAAATGAAATATTTAAAAAATAAAAAATTTTGAAGATAAAATTTTTGCTATAAATGTATATAATATGCATAAGGAAAAAAAGTTTTTCTTCGATGTACTTTTTTAACTTTAATTCTTCTTTTCTAAAAGGAAAATTCACAAAATATGTATAGAGTTCCATATAATATTAAATAAATAAAAAAAAAATTGATAAGAATAAGTTTTTCAAATTTACTTGTGCATGGCAAAATATCTAAATAAAAATATATTTCAAAATATTACAGCAGGAAATATAAAATGTCCAAATAAAAAACTACTTTAACTTGATATAGTTGAAGATTTGATAAGATGTTTAGAAAAGTTAGATTTTTTTTTTTTCGAACTTTTTTCTTACATTTAAAAAAGACCGCTGTACTGCAAAATATCTTTTTTTTTTTTTTTTTTTTTTTTTTTTCCTTAAAAGTTTATCCAGTTTTCTAGAATATCAATGTATCAATAGTTTTTGTAATTAAAAAAAATAACGTAAAATTTTGAATGTGTTTATTCTTTAAATTTTTCAAATAATTTAAATGTTAACGAATTATATTTTTACAAAACTTTTTTTCCCATGTATCAAGAAATTGCTGCCTTTTTGAAATCGTCTGGAAAGAGAAAAGTATACGAACTATTGATAATTTATTTTATTTATTTATTTAATTTATTTATTTTATTTTATTTAACATAACTTTACTATAATTTAAATTGAATCGATTTTGACTTGATTTTTGTTTATAAATTCTTGCAAAAACTTAGATCTTGAAATAACGTCTGCTATGTCATTTTGTAAAACTATTACTAACATATTGAGATTTTACGCATCTTTTTCCGATGAATTTTAGATCCCTCAGTCATAATTAAAAAAAAAAAAAAAAAATCATCGTTTTTGCAGCCGAATAAACTTTATACGAACATCGGTAAATGCAACAGGTATACTTGAATAAATAGATTCAAAACAGATTTAAATAAATACATGGCCTTTTCTAAACAACTCTTAAAATCAGAAAAGACTATTCCTTATAATTTCCCTTGTTCTTGTATTTTAAATAAAATTAAATAAACATAACCTCGTATACTGTTCAGAAAATAATTTATTCCATGTATCTGAAAGAGATTACTAAACCTAGGAAATAGCCCATGAATTAATTAGGTGGCTGGTGAATTTTGGGGTAATTACAACACGGTTTCGTGATAAAGATTGAGAAAACATTAATTTTATAAGCGATAAAAGACCATTAAAAACCACGTTTATAAGTTGATTGATTAACCAAACATACACAAATCCTACTGCTTTTAGAGTATGATAAATGGTAGAGGTATTTAAGGTAAGAAGAAACAAATACAAACGAAAAAGTAATAGAAGACGTCATCTGCAGTGTTTTTCCTTAACATACATTTCTATAGACATGTTTTAGGTGGGAGATAAGAAATCTTTGTTTGAAAGTTTACAAAATACTTGAGAGAACAATTTGAAATAAATTTAGAAGTTTTTTTTTTTTTTTTTTTTTAATAACGTTTTATGTAAAGGTTGGCTACTATCTCCTCAACCCCTTGTTTGAATATTGTAGGTACATTCATTAATTAATAACGTGCAAAATTGTACATATCTCTAAAACGGGAGTTCGTATTAAGACCAAAGTAGCAGGGGTACAACTAGACATCATGGCAATTACAAGTATAAATTTTCAACATTCTACGATCATTCATTTTTGAGTTATATGAAATACAAAATCCATTTCGCAAATCGGGATTACTATACTTCCTTATACTTTGTACAAAGAAGTAAAAAGCATGGCTTTCGACTATTTCATAAAATATGGGCATCAATCACTTGTAATCGTGTGTATCAGCACCACGAATAATGACCAAAGAATTTTTAAGGGTGACTTTTTCGTTAATCCCTTGGTTTCATTGACTGGGTTAAGTTAAAACATTTTTCAAGGATGATAAATACTGTTTGTCCTCGCAAAGCAAAATACAAGTTTTCACTTTCATTTATCTTATATAGAAGGGTATTTTTAGAAGCTATAGCCAGCTAAAATTTTCAAAAGAAAATATATTTTAAAATAAAGGCTATAGAGTAGAAATTTCGCTAATTCAGAAACAACCAGAAATTACGAAGTCTGAATGTAATTTGAATTCATCGAGAGTATTGTCAGTAGTTCATGGAATATTCCAGGTAGTTCTGCGTTAGAAATCAACGAATCAATACAAAACATTTCTAGAACTCCGACGACTCTTATTGAAGTTAGATTTTTTTTAAAATCCCCTTTTGAAATCCTAAACTACCACTTTACTCCCCATTTGAACGCTTTATTTGACACTAAGTCAACGCTCACCCTCGTGGAAAAACTACCATCTGTTTTCATTTTTACTGTAATACCGTATAGAAAGCAGCACTTAAAGATATAGGCAAATTCTAGTCTACAATCATCAATTCATTTATAGAACTTTCGAAGAATTTAGTTATAAACCAATGAATCTTTCCGAAAAATTCCGAAACTCTGTTCTTATTGAAGTTAGTGCTTCGAAACTTTGTCAACCCCAAATTACAATGTTTTGTCAAATTCGACGCCAAACCGCCGAAATCGATGACAAGTCCAAATACTGCATTTGTTACAAATTTCGCAGCTTGGAGAGATTAGCGATCAATTTTGGCGGCAAATATTGATTCAGAATAACGAGAATTAATGAACACTTTCTCAATTTTAACGGAGTTAATTGTTTTGGTAAAATGTATCGTTTCCTGCCCCTAATTTTCGTCAAAAAGAACAAAATTAGGCCATCTATACTCGAATGATTTTCATTGGACTGTAAGCAGTGTACTTGCTAACGAGAGATTCTGTAATAAAACGTGAGTATTATCCCTTAAAAGAACTACTATATTTTTCTCGGCAGTATATATAATCCTATTATCGTGACTTTTGGGTTGGAATAGAAGGGTTTTTTTTTTTTTTTTTTTTCTTTTGCGTGTTTTCAGTAATATTCGTGGAGTGGTATCTGCCTGTTTATTTACGAATCAGATACCCCACACAAAAATGTGAATGTTTTCATAACAATATGTATATTCAAATCGATGCATAATGAAGTCATGTGGTGTTCTCATCAGATTTTTTTTTATTCATTTAGTAACAATTAGTAGTTTATTAATTTAGTAACATCTAACACGAAACTTTCATTAAAATCGTTTTATCACTTTTTGAATAAATCCAATTTCTGCCATATGATGTAACTGGCCGATAAAGAGTTAACCGCGAAGGCGAATTCTCTTAAAGATGAGGATATGTCCCATCAATTTAGCTTCCTAAAAACACTTAACCCAAAATTTTCATTAAAATCGTTATATCCATTTCTAAGTAAACCAATTTCTGTCATATAATAAATTGGACGATAAAGGATTAACAGCGAACGCGAATATTCCTGAAGATAAGAATATATACAATCGATTTAACTCCCTAAAAAACACTTAACCTCAAATTTTCATCGAAATCGGCACACCTGTTTCGTTGTACACCAAATATTTCTTCCATATGATGCATTTAGTCGATAAAAGGTTATCAGCGTACGTGAATTTTCCTGAAGATGGTGATAAACCCAAGCGTTTTTTCGACCCAAAAAATACTTAACCCCAAAGTTTCCTTAAAACCGTTAGAGCCTTTTCCGAAATCTCCAAGACAAATATGTAAAACAAGTCACGTGATTTACTCGTTTAATATAAGAGGAGGATAAGCATTTACTATTGAGAATTAAAAGCGCTTATTTGAAATTAAGTGTAATATTATTAATCACTAAAGTACGTCTCGAAAGTAGGATATGAACAGGCGATTTTTAATAACAGTTTAAAAAATGAAATAATAATCACGAAAAAATAACTAGCGTATGGAACCATAAAACAAATTTATTACAATCTACAAATATCATGCTTATATCACAGATTTTTTTCTCTATATATTAAAAATGTTACTGTCGCTGGCGTGAAAATTTTTTTGTCTGTGACCGCGTCTCTTCGCGGAGGACAATGTCTTTCGCGACATGAGAAGTATCAATGTGTGCCAAATACTCCAAGGAAGACATTTCAATTAGTTAGAAACTTCGGTCATCTTAATTAACGAAGTAATTAATTAAAAAGTCGGGTTAATAAAAGTTCTCTATTTGCCATCTTGAAAAAAGTTTCTTCAAATCGTTGTTCTTTCACGCTTATAACGTCATTTTCCACAGGAAAATTAAAAGGTGGTCAATGGTATAAAATAAAAATAAAATAAATGTCATTGTTGCTATTGGTAACAAAGAAATATGTCATCTGCAAATAAATAATAAAAAGCGTTTCTTAGACATTTTCAATGAAAAAATGAATTTAAGATTACAGTTTGTCATCAGCAGATATCTTTTATTTATTTATTTATTTATTTATTCTAATTTTAGAAAATTAATTTTCTTACTGGTAATTTCTTATGTTGTTTAGAATTTTTTTTTTTTCTTTTATAATGAAATAATGTTGTATCTGTACAATTGACTGCACTTATTTTTGTCTTTAAAATGCATTTGTCTTTTTTTATTTTAAAACATATTTTAAAATACTTCGGATATATTTTGGCATGAAAAAATATTTTAGATTTAAATTAATTTATAAATCTTGTAATTTAGCATTGATAATTTCTTAACATTACAGAAATAGACATTTTCATGATACATTTCATATTCCTAATTATGGCAAGAAAAAACGTTCATCACCTAAAACTCTTATAAAGAATCTAGTATATTTTACCCTTTGTTATTTTAAGAAGTAGGTAAGAGAGAATTAAATTTGAAGCTGTAGGAGATTTTTCCAAATTAAAATAATAATAATAAAACTTTTTTTCCTTTCAGATATTTTCGAATGTGTAAAATTATTATCTAATTGTGCATTAAAAATATAGAGAGAGTATTATACACTGCCCTAAATTAACTAAAAAATTCAAGAATAAAACGTATAGGCCTTTGAAAAAATAAGTACTACTTTTTTTTTTTCAATTAGTAGTTGTACAAAAAATCCTTCGTCAAATAGTGACAAAAAGTCAAAAGTCGCCAAGTTAGTCATATAATAAAGCTGTAAAGCAAAATGGTCTAGATATTACGATTTTCTTTCTATTCTGAAAAAAATAACTGATTTTTAGCATAATATTTCAATTTAAAAAAAATGGTATTAAATATTATGTACTGCAATTTGGCGTTGAATATATGTATTTTTATAAAAAAAAATTCTGTTTTTTGCATTATGCACTATTAATACCCCTATTCAGTGAAAGGCAAAGCATCGAATAGGCGGGCAAAGCGCCGAAGGGGTTAATATGTGAATCAAGTCAGCGGTAGGCGTAGCCCACAGATTATCATACAGATAGGACAGTGAAGCTAAAGCGCGAACCGGAAATATAGTAGCACCACTAGTGGCAACAGAGGGGAACTACATGTGTTAAGTCTACATGAATAGCATCTTTGATCAAAAATTGTTTTTCCATTTCGCGAGTAGTTAGTAGCAGGTTAGTATGGGGAGTTTTCTTCTTCTTCACTTTCTATTGTTTTTGAATTCACAAAATTATCCTCAAAACATTCACAGCTATTTTTCTAAGAAATATAAATTAATTTTTATGATATTTAAAAATATCCTTTGTCAACCATATTCATATTCAATTACAAATTAAAATTACAAACTGTAATTCTGAAATAGCAGTATGAAATCATTAAGTATCTAACGTTGCTTAGTTTAAATTATACAAAATGCTTTAAAATGAAAAAATGTTTGTATTTTATGTTTATTTTCTTAATATTTAGCACTTGCTTCTTCAAATAAATTGCTTTTGACAATCAAGTTTGTAAAGAATAATAAAGTTGCCAAACGAAAATGTATGTGCAGATTTCTTTCCTTCACTTTTTCTACTACTTTTAAATTCCCAAAATCATAACATTCGCAGCTATTTTCTAAGAAATAAAACTAGTTTTTATTATGTTTGAAAATAAATTTTGCCAAACACATTCGTGTTCAAGTGTACAAATTAATACAGAGCTGCCAACCTAATCCGGCAAATTGTTAGTACTGCCCCTTTTTGTACACCACTAAATTTTTAGAGTAATTCTCTTCAAATATATTTACGATGAATTAAGAAAACAAACACTCTAAAAATTAAGTGGTGTAGGAAAAGGGGCGGTACAAACAATTTGCCTGATTAGGTTGGCAGCTAAAATAGCAGTATAGTATGAAATCTTAAATATTTAACATTGCTTGGTTTAAATAATACAAAATGCTTTAAAATGAAAAAAATATTTCTGGTTTATGTATATTTTCGAAATTTATTTGCTTAATATTTAGTACTTGCTTCTTATAATAAATTGCTTTCGACAATAAATTTGCCAAACGTAAACATCAAAACAATAGTTAGTTGGTTGAATGTTGGGTTTAACGTTGCACTAATATTATGATATGAACATAGATACAATAAAAATAAGACGAGCGATTGCATAAGCTGGAGAGCTCGAGAAACTTACAGCCGTTGACAATAGGGTCGTTGCAGTCAAATTTTGGTTACCGAAGAATATACGGGAGTGTCCTATCTGTATAATAATCTGTGGCGCAGCCTCCCTCGGGGATTGGTGATCGGAGCGAGCAGGGGGTCACGCTTTTTATTTTTAACACTAGGGAGGTTCCCCCTAGTGTAAAAAATATATGGATAAACGATTCACTTTTCTACAACAGCATCAAAATTTTGCATAATCTGTGATGTGTGTATGAGACATAACCACTTCGAAATATAAAATTACTACTCGAACTTCAATTTTTGAATAATTCGAAAAGTACTTGAAATGTTCAATTCTCTGCAGCTGATTTATCTAAACATTGGTATTTAAAAGTTCAAAACGTTAAAATTTCTTATATTGCTAAACAAAGGAAGCTTAGCAAATCTGGAATTAAAGAAATTCTATTGAAAAGTGATAAAACAACACGAGATTTTCAACGCAAAAAAGTCTGTGAAATTGCGATGATTTTAATGTTTCCTGTTTTGAGATCTACTTTACATCGTTGCCTACAGGCAAGTAAATTTCATAAATATTGCAAAGTGTGCTAGACGGTTGTGTTGAAATTGCATCATTGAAAGTTGCGCGTTCTTTGAGGTAACACAGTAATGCGTTGAACAGATGGTAGTAAAAACTTTCTCAGTGACGAGGGGAAAAAAATCATTTAGTATGGCTCTGATCAGTGGCAGCTCGTGAGTGATGTTTTGGGAGGGCTGGAAGCTAGTGATTAAAAACACTATGTTAGCATGGAAAGCTTTTTCTTATAATTAGCTCTTTGTCGAAATAAGCGAATCAGCCATTAAGGTGAATGAGGACTCCATTCTATGTACTTTTTCCAGACGTTTCGATGCAGCAACTTTAATGCGTCATTCACGAGAAGCCGCTACGTGATCTACGATGAAAAACTCGCGAGCTCTGTCGACAAAAAGGGAGGAGTTCTTTCATGATATGGGAAGCGTTCTGTTTCCCCTAAACTATTAATATTGTTTTTCTTAACAGTTGACAGTGCTCTGATGATCGTCAAAAGGTCCTCCAAAACAATCTACTTCCAACTGCAAATATCTTAGGAAGAAAAAACTGTGAATTCCAACAGGACAATTCGTCGAATCACACCTTCCGCTCATGAAAAGTTTGGTTTAAACAAAATCAAGTGACTGTTATAGATTGGCCAGCCATCAGATGAGACCTGAATCCAATTTAAAATCTTTCGGGAGTATACTTGCACGAGAAATGTACGCCCGTGGTTATCAGTTTTCGATTATTCAGGAATTAAGGGAGTAAACAAGTTGAGAAGTTCTCATTACAGTCACACATTTTGCAAACGCTAGTTCTATGAGTGCGTAATAACATTTTCAAAATAAATAAAAAAAATGTACTAAAATATTTTCGGGACAACCTGTTTCGTTTTTATTAAAAAAATAAAATAAACAATAAATAAACATGTAAAACATATGCTATATTTCTTTGTTTTAATACACTTATGTTCTGATTCCATATGCCTATTATTATTTTTATTATTATAATTTTCGTGGTGACTGCTTCATTTTTTGAACTGTAATTTAAACAAATCACCTGTCCATATAATTATGAAACACGCTATATATAATACACTTTTTTCTTTTTTCAAAATATTGACTTTTTATTTTATGCAACTCATTGCGTTGACATTTAGGTCAGGCGAAGACTAACAGATTATATTTTTAGTTACAGATTATATTTACCAGTTTTACGATAGTTGGACATTTATCGAAATCGAAAATTTATCGAAAATATAATTGAATAATTTGAAAACAATGTTATAATTTAAAAAAAAAAAAAAAAAAGTGATAGTCCTCCGTACTAAACTAAATTCTGCTTTTGCCAGAATTTCATCAAAAAGAAAGAAAAGAAAAGAAATAATAATCAGTTTCGAAACGGACCGTAACAAAAAAAAAAATAATAATAATTCTGAATTAGGAAATAAAAAGTGCGCGTGCAAAATGAAATAAAAAATAAGATTTATAAATGGACAATATTTAAGCTCGTGGACTCAGTTCAATAATGTAATAAGAAAAAATGACGACAGTGATCTAATGAGATTATCTTTTTTTTTTTTTCTCTCTCTCTCTCTCTCTCCTCCCGCCTTACAAGAAAGCAGCCATTTATCGATAAATGCCTCCAAATGAAATGCATTTATTTCTCAAAATAAAGCGTTATATGGAACAATATTATTCTAGAACTGATGAAGAGTTAAATGCCAGAAAGATAAAGCCCAATCGCATCTTACTCGATAATATAATGAGAGTTGTTTTCATCGCCCTGTATGTGTGAGTTAGGTTTTTCTAGGCAGCCTAGAAGACAGACGTCAATAGCAAGTCAGCTTCTGACTGTGTTTGAAATCTTTTTTTTTTTTTTTTAACTATCATTCACATTTGAATGTCTGGGGGTCACCAAAGCGGGGGAGCCGTTCCCTCCGTGGAGGATCAAAATTGGGATGGCATGTCTCCGGACCACCCTTAAGGGTGCGTCCCAGACCATCGTCAATTACCCATTGTGCAGTACTAGTGCGGCGTTAAACCCAACCAACCACATTTAAAAGTGTTTTTAATGGCTTTAAACCAGTGCACTGTGTTCAAAACTATAGCTGAAATAAAGGATTATTACCAAAATCAAAGATATCTGCAATTTTTTTGTTATGGATATTCAACTAAGAAGTGTTCGAATTTTTTTGCGAAAACACAGATTGGTAGAAAAAATGTTTGCTATAAACGTACGTTGTAGCGTAATTTCATCATTTGTCGTCTGTCTCCATAGAGGCTCTCTACGTTTTTTTCCTCTCACTAAAAACGTGCACACATTTAGAGAATTTACAACAATTACATTGCTGCTCGTTTTTCTAAAAACTGATTTTTTTTTTTTTTTTTTTTTTTTTAGGACAGAGGACTATTAGTCTCAGTCCATGGATTTTTAGGATAACAGTTTTAAGATAGTTGGACATTTATCGAAATCAAAAATTTATCGAAAATATAATTGAATAGTTTGAAAGTGATGTTATAATTTGAAAAAAAAAAAAAACTAATAGTCCTCCGTACTAAACTAAATTCTGCTTTTGCCAGAATTTCATCAAAATCTTTTTTTTTTTTTTTTTTTTTTTTTTTTTTTTAAAGAAAAAGAAAAGGAAAGAAAATTAATAATAATCAATATCGAAACGGACAGTATCGGAAAAGTTATTATTTTTTTTTTTTTCAAACAATAGTTTATACTTTTCAGATTTTTTAACTTTAAGGCAGAAGAAAGATAAGAAAATTTTACTGAAAGCTTATATCTCGTCTAAATTAATTAGGAACTAATTAGTAACTTTCAAATAACGCAAAACAATATTCTTTTTTAACATTTTTAAAACTATCTTTCCCATTAATTAAAACTGACGCCTTGATTATCATTTGCTAAACGAAAGAAAAACTAACTCAGACTGTTTATCGCAAATAAAAATTAGATGCACTATCCAACTAATCTTTGGTTTTTTTTTTTTTTTTTTTTGCTACAAAAAAGAAAGTAATTTTTTAACAATGAAATGTAATGTTTTCTTCTTTCCAAATGAGGAAATATTGAAAACGCTCGCTCAATTTCGTTTCCTTTTTTTAAAGAGGATGCTTATTGCTGTTTGTTTTCCAATTACTCTAATTAAAAAAAATCAACTGATTGATATAATCTGAGATATTGTAGATTTAAATTTGTAACTCCCTTTATTAATGAAATTGCTTATTTCATTTGCCTGCTTATACATATAATTGTATTTGAATGAAGTAGTTATCAGTATTTTTTTTAGTTTTAGTATATAAAAAAAAAAAAAAAAAACTTTTACCTTTTTCTACATAAAAGTCTTCCCTCGATGTGTCCTTCCATTAAAATATGTCCTAATACAAGTGAATAATTCAAAATATACCAATTTTAATAATAGAATAAGGAATTATTCTACTGCATTTATCTGTGGATTTACTTGCTTTTAATTTTTGATTTTTCTATTAAGAATACACTTATGAAAGTAAAGAATTTAAACACTATAATGTAAAATACCACAAAAGGGAGTCGAAATTGAGTCCTTATTATTTTTATGAATCCTCTAACCTGTGAAAACTGTTTCAGATTCATCCTGTATATAAATGTTCGGTTCGGTTCGAAGAGTACATGAAATTTTTTGCTTGCCTCTAGGGCTGCTTATATCTTGAAATATCCACACCACAAGGTTTTTACAACTTTTTATTTAATACAAGAACGGATACATGAACACATGAATAAGGACAATACAAATACATCCTGGCCTTCTATGGGATTCGAACCCAGGCCCAATTGCGTAGAATCAGGGACTCTAACCACTACACCGTCTGGGCGGCTATAAAAATGTCTACAACAGCATTTTTATATAATGATTTGCATTGAGATATATGTCTAGATGGATTCTAATTTTCCACAAATAATCAATGGTAAATTTTATATCAACTAAAATTTCTTAAAAGGATAATAACTATAGCAACCATCATTAATGTCATCCTAATTTTTTCAATCAACTTTCTCTTACGGTTTTTTTCCAAAAGGAATTTCGGGTCAGTAAAAATAGAAATTTTTGTCGCTCAAAATCTCAAAACACATTACGTTGGATTTTATACCATATTATTTATTGTTTTTAATCTTTTAATCTTTCAATACTTTTTGAATACATGAATTTCTTAGCATTTTCTTGACAGAATACAGAAACTTTTATTCAGAAGTTAAAATAGAAATCTTTGAGTTCAAACATTTCGATTGAAAATTCTTTGAACATTAAAGGTTAAACTAAAATAATGCATTCTGTACAGTTAGAATAAAATACGTCGGCTTTCTTTCTGAAGAAAATTTTCTAAGCTTGTCTTATAATGCAAAAAAATATATATATCATTTTACTATTTCTTTACTTTTCTTTCTTTTTCTTCTTCTTTCTTTTTTTTTTTTTCTTTTTATATAACGTATTGTTCTATTAGAAGACATTTTATTGAAAAAAAGATGCAACAAATGCACAATCATCATTTGTGCAATTGAATATGCAGTCAATAATTATGAATGTGTATAATGTTCCCTTCCATATTAAAGAAAAATCATTATTTTTAAAAATCAAATTAAAATATTTAATAAAAATCTATGGTTTTTGTATGTGAATTGAATCGATATTATCGCATTTAAAAGAAATTAAGATAATCACTCTTACAATAAACTCTGCCGTTTCATTTAATAAAATTGCACAAGAATTACATTATATAAGAATTTCACACATTCACAAACATCACATTCTATACAACAGTGATCACTATATTGTATGTATCTGCGTTAGACGTCCATTTAAAAAAGTGGAATAGGACTAAATCAATATATATAAAGCTAATTGTTTGTTTGTCCGGATTTTTAATTCGCTATGCAAAGCTACACCGTTCAACCGACATCTACGAAATGTGGCACACTTATTAATCAGGAAATGATCTAGCTAACACTGTACATTTTAGTTCAGTCGGATAATTGGATCAAAAGATATTAAATAAAAGCGTTATTTTAACTTTAAAATGACTATAAAGAAAGAAATATTTGATGCCAAAATAAACAAATAAAATGCTTTTTTCTTTTTTTCCCCCCTGTAACACAATATTTTTAATTTTGCGTGAAAAATAATAAAAATTAGGAGAAAAGAAAACAAAAGTACTTAGTTACGCTATGAAAATTGGTACACTTCCTTATAAGGAATTCGCGTGTAAATTTATTTTTTCATACAGATATTTGGCATTAGCTTGAAATTTTTATTTAAGTACTTTTTTTCTGTAGCAAAACAAAATGCTATGTGTTTTTTCATACTTTATACTTAACTTATGGGTTTCTTTTATATTTTCACCTTAATTTCAAATAGTTATAATTTGGACTTTGCTAGTTTTTTATTGCTTTCTCTTATTATTACTTTCTCTTACCCATGAGGTAGAGAAAGTATTGTTTTTCGGTCAAATTTTCGAACGCGAGATTTTGTTATACCTACACGTTTTGAGGTCCCCTAAATACGAAAATCATGTTTTTAGCAAAAGTTCAAACTTGGTATTCTAAATGTGTATCATATAGGGATGCTACAGTAAGCTTTTCGCAAAATCAAGCAAATGGTTCGTGTACAGGGACAATCAAGAGAATTCTAATACATTACGTCTATGGGGGAAATTGCAGGAAAGTAGAGTTTAACGTCTATAGACTGCACTAAACCAAATGAAACGAATATATATTTTTTGTAATAGAGATTTTTTTTTGTGTATGTAGGAGCCTCACCTCCCCCCTGGGGGGGAAGTCCCCCCTCGAGGGTAGTAAATTTTCATGATGGGTATCGTTCAAAAGAGCTCGCCAATACTTTTAAAACGAATGGTTGAACCATCGATCTGCGATAATTTAAAACAAAGTTATCGATTTTTTTTTAATTTTAACTTTTTTTTTCTTTTTGAGAATAAAATGGACTTTTTTTGGATATTTGGTGTTATACTACTTCTCTAATATGGAAATCGTCTGCCTTATCATAAAAGATAATTTTTTTAAATAATAATTTTAATATTTAATAAAGAAGCATCACAAAACTGGCGTTGTAAAAATTATTACTTACAAACTTTGAATAAACACCATAAAATGCAATAAACTCGCAACAATTGTTTCGGGTCGAAAACACACACGACCCTTCATCAGGCGAACAAAGTGCTGCAGTGCACGAGTGCTGCAGTCAAAGTGGCAACCGCTTTGACTGCCCGTATTCTGGTCACCTCAAAACGTGATATTATACAAAAAACCAGAGTTGAAAATAGAAATTTCAAAAAATTACTCCGTTTACTGTATGGGTATGAAAAATTAATTTTAATGTCTGAGCAATGTTCTTCGATATAGTAAAATATAGCAAAACACTTCCATCCATAGCCTTCAATAAAAAAGAATTTTGGGCAGACCTGTGTATTTTCTATAAACTGTATGCACATCACATTGTGTACATAAATTTAGTTTTATATGAAAAATACCCAACACAAAATAAAATATACTTCCAGCAATTTGCCCGTAACGAAATTCTTTGGATAGCCCTGTAAACGAATGATGAATAATTTCCATACCACAATCTACACAAAACATGTTTTTATGCATATAAAAAAAATTCATTTCATTTTATTTAGGACAGCCTAGAGATGTTACGCTGTACTTACCAAAAATTTCGCCATATACATAATGTATTTTAATTATCTTCGATGGCCCTGTACCCGAAGCATTTGCTTGATCTCAACGAAAAGTTTAATGTAGGATCACTATGTGATACACACATAGTACATCAAGTTTGGACTTCCTGCTACAATTTGCTCTTGAGATATGCTGATAAAAACACACAGACATACACGCAGACCAACCGCTAAAAAACATTATCTTCGAATTCAGAGAACCTCAAAATATGTAAATATATCCAAAATTCAATTTCGAAAATTTGACCCCAAAACAATAATCCCTCTATCACGTATGTGGTTTAAAAAAAAAAAAAAAAAAAAAAAAAAACTTAGGAAGAAAAAATATTTTTAAGATATTGTCAGTAATACATAAAATCGACTGGCTTTGACATTCAGTGTATTGTTTTCTCTCCGTGATAAAAGTCATATCCATTCATCATGTAAATTAATTTTAATAAATTGTAATTTAAATTAATTAATTCTACTGAGGTAATTTATGCAGGAAAATGCAGTTTTCTGATGACCACAATACATTAGTTTTTGGAGAAATAACCGACCTAGTGATATGATATAGCATTTGGGCAAACAATGTGGAAATAAAACTTATATTCTTGTGAATATACTATAAACACTTTACTTTGACTAAAAACTTTTTTTTTTCCACTAGAAACATTTTTTTTTATATATAAGCAAGTCATTAAAAGCATATATTTATTTTATAAAAGATAATAAAGCAAAGTAAATATGCATTTAATAAAATGTAAAATACTAAAATAAATTATATCCGTCTTTTCATTCTTATGTTTTTATTAAAAAGGAAAAAAAATAAACTAAGGAAATTCAGTAACTATTTCTATACTTTTAAAATTAGAACATGATACCAAATATAAAATTAATGAATTGTACAAATCAAAATGACTTTTCTAACTCATAATTATTGTACTAATAAAAACGAATACAATTATTCTAAAAGGAAAAGGGGCTAGACTCTTAAAAATGAAAAACAAATAACAGCATTTTCAATTAAAATACTTTCTTAAATATTTACGGTTAATCAAGCATGAGCTTATATACTGAGACACCACTATTGAGAATTTTTAAGAAAAAAAAAATTGTTATGTAAATGATTTTTTTAGCATTTAGAAAATGATTTTCTTAATGGGGTTCATTTAAAATTAACTGTAATTAATTAATTTGTCTAAGTAATTTCAATAAATTAAAATTTACATTTAAATTGATTATAATATGCTAAGAAACATGTTTTTAAAGTAAATTATGACTTATTTATACTTAAGTATTTAAATGATTTTAAAATGTTTTATTATATACTTTTATTGTTACACTATTTACCTTTTGAGTTAATAAATTTTTAATGCTGCTATTAATACTTCATTCTATTGTCACAATTATTGAAATTATAATTAAGTGTCTAATAAAACTAAAATCTGTTCACAATACAACGCAATTCAATTTTATCACTATTGTATATATGTCATTGTCATGGCAATAATAAAAATATGTTTTGCATTGTAATTTTGTTAAGAGGGACGTAATTAATTTTAATTACCTTAAGAGCATTCAAGCATAAATCTTCATTGTTATGAATTGCGACAATAACTTCTTAATTATATTAACATTTCAACATTATATATTTGAAATAAGATTTATGATTGATACATAAACCAGGCATAAATACGTATCATATTTATTCAAAAGAATATTTTAAAATCCCAAAAATTAGCAAATACTTAAGAGCCATAATCTTTTGTACTCAAAATAAATTTTTATTAGTTATTATTCAGCTTGGTTACTTGATAAGCGATTTGCTTAAGCTAACGGCAAACAATCCGTATATTATTTACTTCAAAAATTCCATTAACTAAGTAACTGTTGACTGTTAAAAAGTAAATACCTTTAAAAGATTTTATTTATTAAAGAAGCTGTATCTAGGATATGTGCAACGAACTAAATACAATTAAACTTTAAATCTTGCTTTAAATTAGATAACTTTAGGACTTATTATATATCTTCACAAAATAGCTGTTAAGTTTTAGTTTCAGTAATTATCTTAGCTCTAATGGCTCAAAGCTCTAAATTAATTGACAATTTAATAATATTTACGAATATGTAAGTTGCGCCTCTAAATGTTAGTCCACTCAAATATTTCGGCTTATGTAAAGAAGGAAGACATAAATCAGAAACTAGATACATGCAATTAATATTGGATAGGTTTTAAACTATTATGCATAAAATATTTGTCATAAATCAATACATAAAAAACTAATACAATTTTTTTCGATATTTGTAACTAAAAAAGCGTCTGAAAATGATAGGACCATGTGTATAAAGTTACTCTAAACGTACTTTTAACGACCAATAAATCCACCATTTTTAGAAACGATGTGAAATACACGGTTAGGCATTGAATCGGATAGCTTTTGGCAGAATTGTACATCTTCCCAAACTTTAAGGATTGCGGGTTGGAGCTCCGACCTTGAATGGTACTGCCTACCATGTTCATTGACCTTGCGTGCAACTTCTTCCCAGATGATTTCCATAGGATTAAGGTCTGGAAAACACGGAGGCCAATCCATCATAGGAATTCTACTGTTTTTCCCAGGTTGACATAAGATTATGGGAGAACATTATCTTGTTGCAATTGTGCTGTAGAGTCATTTTGTAATTTAAAAAAGGTAACAAATAATCTTATAACAGTTCCAGATGCTTTTGAGCATTTACATAACCTGTTAGAAAAACTGTTGCATTTTCTCACTTAAGTTAAATCCCCCCCCCCCCCTCCCCAAAAAAAAAGGTTATTCCTCCACATTCTTGTTGTTGTTTAGAGAAACTTATTTTAACTCTTCTAAGGTCATTTAAAGAATATTTCCAACCGTCTGGTAAGTTGAGATTAATTTTTTATTCCATCACACCAGATAATTTTATGTCAGTTTTGAATCCACAACATGTGCTATTCCCTCAATTAACCCTCTTAGTCTTGTGGAGTAATATCAAATTAGGTTGTCTTTTTAGGATAGCAATAACGTTTACACTTTTTTAGCACGCGATGCACAATACATTTTGAAATGCTTAAGCTTAACACAAACATCGGGGCGGAACTAAAGGATCCTTCAGATACTACCAACAGTGCAGAGCTTCAAAACCCATAAATTATCCATTGTCCGAAAGCGACCCTTGACATTTTGCACACATTTACAAATGAAGGACATTACATTTTATTGCTCTTTTACAAATGAGACCCAATTTCGATCGCAGTAGGAGGTTTGTCAGCCAAGAAAATCTCTCTGCCGCTTCGCGTCAATTCGATTCCTACATCAAAGGGATATCAAAAGAAACCGAAGTTGAAGCCAGTCTCTGAAGGGTCCTTAAGGCGGCAAGTAGATGTATTCAAATTTCTTGTGATGTGGTTGCATGCGTCGAAGGGAGATTCCCTCCTCTGACAAGCCTCCGGTTGTGATAATTGGCATAGAAAACTTGGGTTTCTTTTGTAAAATTCTTCAAGGAGCAATAAAAAGTAATGTCTTTCATTGTAAGCATGTCCAAAAGTACAAGGGTCATTTTTCGACAATGAAAAATTTAAGATATATTTCCGACACTTCCTTGTTGCTAGTGTGTGTGCAGTTTTTTATATCAGAACAAGAAGCTACTTCTCAGTTACTTGTGTTGGAGCTGTTTATTAGGTGAATAATGGCACATTTCTGTCTTCAGGTTAGCATTGAACGGCGACCAATGGACTTTTCGGTACCGTATATCCCCCGAGAATTCAAATAATATCTACCACATAATGAGAACGCTAAATTACTCTTGAAATTGCTTTCATAAATAGTTTATTCCTGTACCATTCGTCTTTTTAACTCAGAAAATGATTTTGCTTGCCACATAACCACATCAACGCTAAATTTAAGATTTACATGGCAAATTCATATTGTTACATGGTAAATTTAAATGAAATTCTCATTTTAATCTTCGTTTCAACGCAGCTTAACAGCACAAGAGTGATGAATTGTGCATACTCAGTAACTTTATACCCGCGGCTATATTATTTTCAGAAACATTTTTAGCAACAAATATTGATTTTTTTTTTTTTTTTTTATGTGCTGACTTGTGGCAAATTTTTATACGTAATAATGTAAACCCTATCCAATATTAATTGTATATCTACAGTTCCTTATTTATGGTCTCTTTCATATATTCCATTATTCACTCCATTCAAATATTTCATAAGCTGAAATCTTTGAATGGCACTATCATTTTGAGTCGCACCTCATAATTTAATACGAATGTGTGAATACTTAAATGTGTATTTCTCTATTGGTATGTACAAATAAATTTACCCGAAATAGCACAATTTTTTTAAGATTATAAATATTATCTAACACAATGTAGGTGTAGCTGTGATTCATTTAATTGTGACAATGCGTACAATACGTATATGTTAAACATACTGCCAGTTTTTAAGGTTATTTTACATTATATTCTTTGTGTTACGATGCATTTTAATAAAACTTGTGGTTTTACTTGACAACATTGATTCCTGTAGTTTTTTACAATGTCCATTAAGGTTACTTTCAAATATCATTACACGATTTTAAACATAAATATTTGTACATATGGGGCAATTAGAATTTTTTTTTTATATATACATTTTTTTATATACAGAATTTTTTATATATTTTTGTACACAGCGCATTCAGAGAAATGTTTTGTAACAGCAATAAAAATTTGGCGTGCATAACAAAGCTTTCTGCTTAAATGTGTCTCAATAGAAATTTTGATCGGATTAACAAAATAGTTTTCTTATTTTAACTCTAACGGAAAGATCTTGCTTTTCTTACCAAAAAAAAAAATTGTTACAAATATGTAAAATTTTAATGTAAAGTTAAATAAAATATTTTGTTAGTATAAGCAAATACAAAAACATTTTGAGGAAGTTTTGTAAATATGTGAAGTCTCCGTTCCGACTTCTACTTGATTCATTGTGCTCATATTTAGCGTAGTAGGCAATCAAGAGACTTATATTAAAGTGACAGCCGATTTTATTTTACCTTTGGAGTGAAGAGGGGCTTATGGGTAAGAAAGAACTCACTACTAAACTTAAACTAAGTAATTTTAAACTATCATGAAAAATATAGTTCACCACTTAAGCTTACAAATACTAATAGTTGAATTCGTCAAAGACTTTTGAGAGCGACGAGAAACACTTTATATCTCCAGCATCAAACTTTAGGCGCCAACGGCACATTCGTCAAATCTAATATTAACAAACAATACTTCAATCTCCAAATAGCACATCTATTAACACAGCACAACACAACTTCAACGACACACCAGTGCTTCATTAATTTCTCTATTTAAAGTCCTCAAAAATAGAAAATACGATTCACTTCATTTTGCCATACTACTTCTTTAAAGACTATCCACATTCAAATCTTAAACACCTCTTTCACAATCTACGTAGATCCTGTTTTCAATTTATCCAACTAACTATCCAATAACTAGACACTGCATGCTAACTCAAATTCACCTCTGCCCGACGCCTTCAACTAGCTATCTCACCCACAACATCGCCGAACTATGCTGGATCCAGCTAGAAACTTTCCCAATCTCGACCAACATTCTATCCCAACTTGACTCTATGAATTTACGCTACTTTCAATACTGACTTCCCTCAGCGACATTTACTTCCTTAACTTGACGCTATTCTTACCTTACAAATTTTTAATAAAATATTTCGTTTTCTGTTTAATCTCAATAAATCACACTTTGTAGTTTTATCCAAACTCTTTCTCTGGGTGAGATTTTTCAAATATATGAGTTTCTTCAAAATAATAAACTGCGTCATTCTTTTATTGATATTAAATAATTATAGTTTGCATCTACTTTTATAGTCCTAAAAACTGTTTGCATAAATCATTCATTATTGAGATATAGTAAATAATGAGAATTTGTAAATTTACACCATAATATGAGTATGTATTCTATTATGGTTATTATTTACAAAGTTCTTATTTTTCATTATTTAACTCTAGTGTTTATACTTTTTACTTATATATTATGATTAATGCTAGACATAATCATTCTCAAGTATTTTAACTTAGATATTACGGCAATGTGTTTTTTACATGTAGGATAGAACTCCAATGTTATTTATTAAAGAGACGGATAAGGTGACGAATGAAATTTCATATAAGAGTGGATATTTCATGGGTTCACAACCAACCTTTTACACTTTCACCTATATAATATCATTTATATACATATATGATGACATATGTGTACACATATTAACATATTTTATGCGTATTACATATTATACTTATGATAATACACATGGTAAACCATATACGAATACATTGTGTATTGTACTAATTAAAACAAATACAACTACTTTAAAAGAAAAGCGACTGAAAATTTAAAGATAAATAATAAATAACAAGCATTTCTAATTAGAATAGTTTCTTAAATATTTACAGTTAATCAAGCATGAATTTATATCCTGAAACATCACTGTTGCGAGTTGAAGAAGAAAAAAATAGGTTTATAAATGAATATTTCTCGCATTTAGAAAAGGATTTCCTTAATGAGATTCATTTAAAATTAACTATAATTAAATAATGTATCTAAGTAAATTCAACAACTTAAAATTTACTTTTCAATTAATTATAATATGCTAATATTTATTCGTACTTAAAATATTTAAATGATTTTAAAATGTTTCATTATTTATCTTTATTAATATATTATTTATCTTTTGTGTTAATACATTTTTAATGCTAACTATTAATATTTCATTCTATTGTCACAATTATTGAAATTATAATTAAGTGTCTAATAAAACGAAAATTTGTTCACAATACAACGCAATTCAATTTTATCACTATTATGTTTATGTCATTGTTATGGCAATAATAAAAATATGTTTTGTTTTATAACTTTGTTAAGAGGGACGTAATTAATTTTAATGGCTTAAAGATCATTCAAGCATAAATTTTCATTATTATTTATTTTGACAATAACTTCTTAATTATCTTTAAAATTTCCATATCATATATTTGAAATAACATTTTTAGCATAAATATCATATTTATTCTAAAGAATATTATTTTGAAATCCCCAAAGTTGGTAAAATACTTCAAAGCTCTGTACTGAAAATAAAAAAATCGATGTTTACTATGCAGCCTGGATACTTAATTAGCGATTTGCTTTAGTAACGACTATCAACATGTATTTTATTCACTCGACAAATTCTTTTAATTAAAGTAATTTAGCTGTTGATTACCAAAAAATAAATATCTTTAAAGATTTTATTTATAAAAGAAGCTGTATCAAGAATATGTTAAATGAATTGTATTCAACTAAACTTCAAATTGTGCTTCTACTTTAAACCAGAAGGCTTAAGTGCTTATCGTAGAAGCCTTTGTGCCAAAAAATCTTTTAGTTCCAAAGACTCAAAACTCTAAATAAATTGTCAATTTAATAACGTTCATGGATATGTATATCCAAACACAAATCTGTGAATACTTAAGTGTATATTTCTTTATTGAAATGTACAAATAAGATTACCCGAAATAGCTCAGATTTTTAATATTATAAATGTGATCTGACATAATATGGGTAAAGCTGTGATTTACTTTGACTTACAGATTTACACAGTTTTACTTACAGGTAAAACTGTGATTTAGAATGCGTACATTACGCATACGTTATACACACTGCAAGTTTTCAAGGTTATTTTAGATTATATTCTTTATGTTACGATACATTTTGATAATGCTTGTGGTTTTATTTTACAACACTGCTTTATGTAACTTATTACAACGTCCTTTAATCCTTTGCGGCGCAAGGTAATTCGGATCATATAAATTACACTGCCACCGGAATTTACGAACAAAATTAAATTAAAAGAAATTTTAAATTTTAAGGTTTAAAAAAAAATGGCCTTTTCTGCTACGTTTATAAACGAAAATTTTTGCTAAAAAATTTCCGGGATGAATTTTTGCAGCTGGGGCTTAATAATTGCGTTCTTGCATCGAGGACAGCGCGCCACAAAGGGTTAAAGTTACTTTCAAATATCGTTACATGAATTTAAACATAAAAATTTCTATATGTATGGCAAATAGAATGCATTATATATATATGTGTGTGTGTGTGTGTGTATACGCAGTGCGTTCAGAGAAATGTTTTGTAGCATCAGTAAAAATTTGGTAGCACAATAAAAATTTCTGCCTAAATGTGTTTCCATTAGAAATTTTGATTAACAAAATAATTTTTTTTTGTTGCAGCTCCAACAAAACTATCTTGCTTTTCTTATATTTTGTTTTCTTACAAATATGCAGGCGTTAATATAAAGTTAAATAAAATATTTTGTTAGTATAAGCTAATACAAAAATATGTTTTAGCAGTTTTATAAATTTGTTTAAATTTCGTGTTCTAGTAATATTTTTTTTTAAAGTTTTAATGGTTTAAAACAATAAATTAGTCTCAACCATAGCCTCTTAAACTAGATGCCTGTTGCGTGGCTCGGAAATTTAGCAACAGTTCAAGCGGTAGATAGCGCCACCTGGTGCAGATTGGGCGACTGTTTTATTCAACAGCCACCAAAATTCTTTTTTAAGTGAGATTTGATATACATAAAAGGCGAATAGAATCGAAGAAACTTCGATGATACATATCATATATCACTTCTAAAATTATTGGTGACAGTTGAATAAAACAATCGCGCAATCTGTACCAGGTAGCGCTGTCTACCGCTTGAACTGTTGTCAAGTTTCTGAGCCACGCGACAGGCATCTAGTTTAGGAGGCTATGGTCTCAACAAATCACACTTACTTTAATGTTTGAAACAAAATCTTTCTTTGGATGTGGTTTTCAAATACCTACTCGAGATTCTTCAAAATAATAAACTGCATCATTCTTTTACTGATACAGCAAATAATTGTAGATTACATCTACTTTTATAGTTCTATAAAACTATTTACATAGTTCATACATTATTAAGATATAGTAAAGAGTGAATAATGAGAATTTGTAAACTGACGCCATAATATTGGTATGTATTGTATTATGGTTTTTATTTACAAAATTCTTATTTTTTCTTTATTTAACACTAGATTTTATACTTTTTACTGATATTATGATGAATTCCAGACATAATCATTCTGAAATATTTTAGCGTAGATATTACGGTAATGTGTTTTTCAACATAGAGGATAGTAATCCAATTTTAATAATTAAAGGAACAGATAAGGTGATAAATGAAATTCAATTTCACAATGGATAATTCATTGGTCACAATATGACAACATATGTGTACACATATACACATATACACATGTCATATTTTATGTGTATTACATATGATACTTTTGATAATACACGCGTAAAACCATATAAACGTTATATTGTGCTAATAAAAACAAATAGAACTATTTTAAAAGGGAAAGGAGCTAAAAACATAAAAACGAATAACATCATTTATAATTAAACTACTTTCTTAAATACTTACAGTTAATCAAGAATAAGCTTATGACACCATTGTTGAGAATAGAAGGAGAAAAACATTTGTACGTAAATGATTTTTTTCTTGCATTTAGAAATTGATTTTATTAATGGGATTCATTTAAAATTAACTATAAATAAGTAATGTGTCTAAGTAATTTGAACATTTTAAAATTTGCATTTCAGTTAATTATAATGTGCTTTAAGAAACATGCTTTTAAATGAATTATATCTAATTCATACTTAAAGTATTTAAATGATTTTAAAATACTTTATTCTTCGTTTGTATTATATATTTTTTGCATTAATACATTTTTAATGCTGTTTTTCATACTTCATTCTATTGTCATAACTACTGAAATTATAATTAAGTGACTATTAAAACTAAAATTTTTCACATTACATTTCAATTTAATTTTATCACTCTATTGTGCTTATGTCATTGTCATGGCAATAATAAAAAATATGGTTTTTATTATAATTTTGTTAAAAAGGGCATAATTTTAATGGCCTTAAGAACATTTAAGCATAAATGTTCATTGTTATGAATTTTGACAATGACTTCTTAATTCCCTTAACACTTTAACATTATATATTTGAAATAAAATTTATGTTTAATATTCAAGCAAAGCATAAAATACATGTCATGTTTATTCTAAAGAATAGTTTAAAATCCCAAAAATTGGTAAAATATTTCAAAGCTTTGTATTCAAAATAAAAATTTCAATAGCCTGGTTACTTAATTAGCGATTTGCTTTAGCTACGACAAGCATTATACATATTATTTCCTCGAAAAAGTCTATTAAAAAAGTAATTTACTGCTGACTGTTAAAATTTAAATATCTTTAAAAGATTTTATCTATAAATAAAACAAGCTGTATCAAGAATATATGCAATGAACTATATTCTATTATACTTCAAATTGTGCTTCTACTTAAAACCAGATGGTTTTAGTGCTTATTATAGAACTTTACAAAGGATGTGTTAAGTTTTCGTGCCACTAAATGTCTTAGTTCCAAACACTCAAAAATCTAAATTAATTGTCAATTTACTAATATTCACCGATATATATATATATATATACTAACACAAATGTATGAATATTTAATGTTAATTTCATGTGAAATTGGACAAACAAACCTTTTTTTTTTTTTTTTTTTCAATTAACTCAATTATTTTTAATTATCTTGAGAGAAAACATATCAAACGTATCAGATATTATAACACATTATATATACAATTTTGAAATTTAAAAATAAATAAGCAAAGATAATTCGAAATTTTACACTTGTCATGTCTGTCATGTTATTAAATACCTTTTTATATATTTATGTATTTAAATTTTAGAAATTTATCTAAATTACATAACAAATGAAAATCCTGTTTATTTAAATTAAAATTTCGGAACTTCAAATGTGTCTCAATTTAGAGCAAGTGAGTGATAAAGATGAGTCAGAAAATGTGTCTGTTTTTTGTCATGTCTCTCATGCAGTGTTGGGCATAATTGATTAAAAATTAATTGAATTACATAATTCAATTTATTTGTAATCAATTACTTGTTAATCGGTTGACAGTAAAATAATTATAATTTTAATTTAATTGTAATTCAATTGTAATTCAATTACTTTTTAATCAATTATGCCCAACACTGATCTCATGCTACATTTTTACCTTATTAAGAATAAATTACTTTTCTTATATTAAACGTTTTGTACTATTTATAAGCAATATTTGCATATATATCTTCACACCAAAATTCATTGAAATAAATTAATATTTAGTATTTAAAATTGAACAAGACGATTGTCTTATGTCTTGCACCTCCCTTCTGAAATTAACCTTAAAAGTAAATTTCTTTATTGAAATATACAAACTGGATTACCCGAAATAGCACAAGTTCCTTACAATTATAAATATTAATTGACACAATGTAGGTAAAACTGTGATTTATTTTATTGTAACAATGCGCACATTACACATATTGTATATACATACAGGCATTTTCAAGATTATTTTTGATTATATTATTTATGTTATGATAAAATTTGATAATGCTAGTGGTTTTATTACACAATATTTTGTTCTGTGACTTTTAACAATGCCCTTTAAAGTTACACCACCTTTCCATAAATTACCGGACATTTTCGATTTTAGACTTTTTTTCAAATATCTCAAGAAGTACTGAGAAAACCATCTTGAAACTTCAGGAGTGTAACGTACATGTTATGCCTTATATATTTCAATGAAAGTTTTGCTACGAAAGCAAAAGAGGAACCAGTAAAAAATAAAAGGAAATTAACTGACTGGAATCACCCTGAAAATAGTAAAGGTCAAAATATGTTCAGGCTGTAGCATGTAATTACGAGGCTTCTTCCTAATACAGTCGAACCTCGTTAATGTGAATCTCAAAGGGGATCGTGTAAACAGTTCATGTTAACAGTGTTCACGTTAACGAGATTCGACTGTATCTGTAAAAAAAATTGATAAGGCTATCATTCATATTCCGGGAGATATAAATATTTCTTTAAAAAAAGTTTTTTGAAAAAAATCTGGAGTGACTCCACTCAACTTTCTGAACATTTAGTAATTAACTGTTGTATAAATAAAATAAGAGTTGTCATTAAATAAACAAAAGAAAAAGTTTTTATAAGGCATATAAATATTTTTCTCTATGTAGTTTGTTCTTTAAATTAACGCTATTGCCCCGTAAAAAATCTATTAATGACTCACTAAAATCTATACAGTTCGTGCGACGGTCACCTATAACAATTATGTAAATTTTCAGGTTAATCGAATGAGGCGTTCAGAGGCTATCGCACTTTAAATAATTTGAACCCATAAGCCGCAATGATAAAGAATTTTTATTTGTGTCACTGTAAAAAGACTATAAGTGTAATATTCTACAAAATTGATACAGCTCGTTTGAAGGTTATTTATAACATGCATATAAATTTTCAGCTCAATCGATATAGCGTTTTGACACTATCGAACTTTAACGAATTCGAGTCCGTAGGGCATAGTGATAAAGAGTTTTTCGTGGTGTTCCTGTAAAAACATTATACGTACTTGATTCACCAAAATCAGTGTAGTTCGTGCAATGGTGACTTATAACATGTGTATAAATTTTCAGCTCGATTGAATGAGACTTTCAGACGCTATCGAACTTTAAAAAATTTGGGCCCATAGACCATAATCATAAAGAAATTTTCGTTGTGTCTCTCTAAAAATCTATGTGTGCTAGACTCACCGAAATTTATACAGCTTGTGTGACAGTGACCCGTAATATCAAGTTAGATAATTTTAATAAATAATAGTTTTAATAAATTATTTGTACCGAGTGAATTTATATAAGAAAATATAGAAGAAAGTCTTGTGGTGGACACAACATACTAGTTAATCGTGGAATTTCTTTTTAACCTGATAAATTAATACGCTGAGCTTTACACAATCTACAGCACTCGCTGCCGTGCTACACTGTTTCTACTAATGATGGTAATAAACTATCAATGATAATAAAATTTCTAATAAGCGATTACCATTATTAATTGTATTTAGCGATGGTAATAAAATATCGCTAAATACGATGGTAATGAAATTGCTAACCTAGTGTTTAACACACTGATATACAAACCTTATAAAATAATAAAAATGTTTTATGAAAAATTATCAGAAATATGTATATATATATATATATATAATCAAGCCAGCAGAAATTAAAAGGTTAACGAAAAACACTTTTTGAGATTTTAATACATAATACATGATGTGAGGTCCTTTAAATCCCCTGCGACACATAGATCGTAAGCAAAATTTAAGTGTAATTAAAGGATATCAAGATATACATTCCTGACAACTTATACTGGCAATCATTTAATTTACTATTTTTAGTTTGCAAACAGAGCTATATCAGTTTTCGAAAGTCACTCCAGATTTTTTTTTTTTTTTTTTTTTTTTTTTTCTGGAATCAACTTTAAAAAATATGGAGTGTTTCCACTTAACTTCTTAAATATTCAACAGTAATTAGGCATTTAATTGATTTTAATGGGTAAATTAGCAAATAAAATTTGTTAGTGTGTTAATTTGAATTAGTAAATAAACAAAAGTGAAAAGTTTATTAGGCTTTTTCAGTATTTTACCTCAAGTACAGGCATTTATACAAAACATCTCAGCATATCCAAATTCTTTTTGTGCATCTTTGTAAAGGAATATAAATGGTAAGCAAGCAATTTCTGAAAAATTATCAGAAATATGTATATATATATATATATATATATAATCAAGCCAGCAGAAATTAAAAGGTTAACGAAAAACACTTTTTGAGATTTTAATACATAATACATGATGTGAGGTCCTTTAAATCCCCTGCGAGACATAGATCGTAAGCAAAATTTAAGTGTAATTAAAGGATATCAAGATATACATTCCTGACAACTTATACTGGCAATCATTTAATTTACTATTTTTAGTTTGCAAACAGAGCTATATCAGTTTTCGAAAATCCCAACTTTCTAATTGGAAACTGGGACATCACTCACTTTATCAATTAGACTGTTCTAACCTTTCTATCAAACACGAGCTGCTAATTTACTTATTTAAATTGTATTTCAGATTTTTTGCCTAAGAGATTTATAATTTTCGTAAAATTACACCGAAGTAGACATGAAAATGTCCACTCGCCACACGCAATAAAAAAAAAAAAAAATCAGAAGAAGAAGAAGAAGAAAAAAGTAAGAAAGAAAGAGATGAAAAGAGAAGAGAGGGAATGAAATGGCGAGACTTAAAATAATAATGTCCACTTTTTTTTTTTTTCTTTTTTCCCGCTAGCTATTATTTACGTATTAAAAGCAAATTAAGTCAAACGGTATCGAAAAAATCCTGCATTTGGGCACAAAAAAAAAATTTTTTTTCTTTAATATTTTTCTTTAATATATTTTTTTTCCTTCAGTTTCTGAATATATTAATTATGTAAGGAAAATATTGAAATCATAAAAATATTCGACTTTGAGATTTTGTGTATTTATACGTTTTGAGGTTTACTGAGTTCATTTTAGCTATTTTTGCAATACGTCATGCATGTATGTATATGTATGTTTTCTGAAAATTTCTATACATGTTATAGATCACCGTCGTATGAACTGTATAGATTTTCGTGAAACTATCAATTATTGCTTTTTTTTACAGGGACACAAAGAAAAATTCTTTATCACTCTAACCTATGGGCTCAAATTACTTAAAGTGAGATAACATCTAAATGTTTTATCCGAATGAAATTAAATTTCAATGACTAAATTTACTTAATTATAGATCATAGTTACACAAACTGTATGAATTTTGAATAATCTAGCATTTACAGAGACACAAACAAGATATTCTTTATCGTCATGGCTTATGGGCTCAAATTATTTAAAGTGCGATAGTGTCTAGATGCCTTATGTTGCGGGTCACAGTCGCACGAACTGTATACATTTCGGTGAATATAGCAGTCAGATTTTTACAGAGGCACAGCGAAAAATTCTTTATCTTTATGATCTATGGGTTCAAATTATTTTAAGCGCAATAGCGTTAAATTAAACATAATATTATATATGAAGAAAAATACTCAAACACCCTATTATAATTTTCTCTTTTATTTACTTAATGATTTCTGTTACTTTATTTATACACCCGTTAATCACTTAATATTCGGAAAGTCATGTAAAGACACTTCCAGATTTTTACTTTCCGAACACTATAGTGAGGAAAGTATTGAATAGATTTTGGTGTATAGTATAGATTTATAGTATAGTATAGATTTTGGTGAATTTAGCACTTACAGTTTTTTTATAGGGACACAAAGAAAAATTCTTTATCATTATGGCCTATGGGACCAAATTTTTAAAAGTGCGATAGCATCTAAACGCCTTATTCAATTGAGCTGAAAATTTATATGAATATTATAAATCACTGTTGCACTAAATATAAGCATTTTGGTGAATCTAGAATTTTTAGGTTTTTATAGGGACACAACGAAAAATTCTTTATCATTATGATCTATAAACTCAAAGTTCAGTAGCGTTAAATAAAAAATACTCAAACACTCTATTATGGTTTTCACTCTTTTGTTTGTTTAACAACTCCTCTTTCTTTATTTTATCTACAAAACTGTTAATTACTCAATGTTCGGAAAGTCAAGTGGAGTCACTCCAGATTTTTTTTTTTTTTTTTCTGGAATCAACTTTAAAAAATATGGAGTGTTTCCACTTAACTTCTTAAATATTCAACAGTAATTAGGCATTTAATTGATTTTAATGGGTAAATTAGCAAATAAAATTTGTTAGTGTGTTAATTTGAATTAGTAAATAAACAAAAGTGAAAAGTTTATTAGGCTTTTTCAGTATTTTACCTCAAGTACAGGCATTTATACAAAACATCTCAGCATATCCAAATTCTTTTTGTGCATCTTTGTAAAGGAATATAAATGGTAAGCAAGCAATTTCCAGCAACGATTGTTTTGTAGCAAAACTGCAAGTCACATACCGTGCATGATGATGTAGTGGGTGAGATTCAAAATCCCTTTTCACTACATCAGATCAAACTCAATTTTATTTTAAAAATAATTTTAAAAAATAAACTTAACCCTTTGAAGCAGATTTCTCATCAAATATAATTTTTACACTTTTTTGATAGTTTTAAGTTATTTTAGATCTAAATAAGTGGAAAATGTAATATTTAAAATTTTAATTAATTTTGGTTCTAAAATATGGAGTGGGGCACCAGTGTCCCTTTTTGCGTTAAAGGTAAATTCATCATGGGACACGGGCGTCCCATGAATAAATATTTTTACAAATTGCATTTATTTACAATCACTTAGATATAGGAGTAGCAATAATTCATTACTGATATTTTTAAAATAATCAAATTTAATTAGGAATAAATTTTTGAAATTGGTTGATAAAATTTTTTCAAACTACTTTTATTTAACATTTTTATTCTAGTAAAAAATTTACTCTGATAATCTAATAGATTTTTTATAGTAACTATTAGACTCTCTTTTATAATAAAAAACTATCATATAGTAATAATATTTGTAATAAGAGCGTCAAAAAATAAATAAGCAAAAGGGACACCGGTGTCCCATCTGCGTCAAAGAGTTAAAGCAAGAAAATTTTGTATCAGTTTTTTGTGAAAACCCTGCTCGTGTTTGAAAAGAAAAAGAAGAGTAGAGAAATGTCAAATAGAAAAAGTGATTGATGTCACGATTACCAACTGGAAAAAATAGTTTCAATTTCGAACACCGATATCTCTGTTCTGAAATAACGATTGCCGATATATAGTGGTAGAGATGTATATCTTCATGATATTTAATTGCCTGTAAAGTCTGGTTAAGGGGCATCTCCACTCATCGTCCCCAGAAGACAGAGCCAATGTTATTCTATGGAGAATTTCCCCCCATTATAACTTATTAACTAATATATCTTTTTAAATTCCGTTTTAACATTCAGAAACTTCACAACAATTAAACAATTTATCGCTTTCTAAAAAAAAATTTTTTTTTTTAATTTTAATATTTTATTTTGTGTTTGTAAAACGCGAATTTTCCCAGTGTGAAATTTTTCATTTTCGCGCTTAAAAATGAAATCTTAAAAATAAAAATGAAATCAATTTTTAGAAAGCGATAAGTTATTTAATAGTTCTGAATTTTCGGAAAGTGAAAACGAAATTTAAAAATACGTATGAGTTAATGAATTATAATGGGGCAAAATTTCCCATAGAATAACATTGGCTTCGGCTTTCGGAGACGATAGGTAGAGAGTCCCCTTTTAAGATAAGTGTATCACAGTTCGTTAGTGTTCCTTGAGATCAATATGTTTAGAAAATTGGTGGGAGTAAAATTCTCTAAATAATTTGAAATAATGTTTTATGAATATTGGTACAATAATTAAACGAGGGGCTGAGATGGCGAAAGCCCCCCTTCCTCAGAAATTTAATAATAAATATATATATATATATATATATATATAAAGTTAGCCGAATAAAAGAAATTGATTCAAATGCCACACCAGAGGGGTTTTTTTTTTTTTTTTTTTTTTTTTTTTAGTAGAAAAAAAAAATTAAAATTAAAAACTTTCTAAAAACTTAATTTCTAAAATGTGAATTTCTAGTTTTTTTTTTTTTTTTTTTTCCTAATATATTTAGTGTTTCCAAATTTTCCCAATTTTTTTTCTCATTTCCAATTTTTTGTAAGTTATTCCAGATAGTGGATACCCTGAGTCAACAGCATATGTCGCACCCCGGCAAGAAAATTGACACAACTCAAAAATGCAGTACTTGAGAGAAATCAGCTTAAAGATAATAAAGCGCTGAATAGCATATAATAAAACTTATATAACTGCTTCTCAGGCAGATAATTTTTGAGATGGAGATGTGACACTTATTATGCACATTGGGGCACTTGATACTCATTTTTTTTTTTTTTTTTTTTTTTTTTTTTTAACTTTACTTTTCTCGATTGGTGCTATATACTCTCACTGAACTTTACACCGAATTATCCATTTTTTTTTCCATAATTCCCTGAATCTCAAATAGAGCGTATATTACTCAGTTAATAGGAAAATAACAAAAATATTTGAATGGTTTTAAAAATAAAGTTATATAGAGTGATGTTTTTATTTAAAGCACATAAATTTCTAAAAATGTTATTTATTTATTTGTTTAATTAATTAATTATTTGTGTATTTTTAATAAAAGACACATTCTTTTTTAGCATTTTATTAAATAAAATTTTTAAATATATCTGTTATATGTCAAAGAAATTTTCCACGAAAAATTTTTAACATCACTTAAATCTGCTTAGCAAAAATTTTGCTAATATCAGTTATAAAATTTTACTGTGCTTAATATATATACATGCTCTAAAAATCGTTATTTGAAACAGAAAGAAATTTCTTTTCTTTTCTTTTTCTTTTTTTTTCCACCGCTAGATCGTGTACAAATCGATCAGCCATGAAATTGCACAGTGAAAAAGAAAATTATGACCTTATACTTAGAAACTTTTTATATCGCTCGCCCAAAAAAAATCTCTTCCAAATAACACTATCAATAAAATGTAAGAAAGCTTTGCCTGGGTCTAGTAACTTATTCCTCGCAAAATAAATAATTCAAGCCTTAGTTAAATAACATGCATATGGCGAGAGTAAATTTAGAACCAATTTCATGGCAATAAAAAAGGTCTGAAAAAGAGAATAGAGGAGTAATTTTAGAATATTGAAAAGAGAAGAAGTTTTTAAATATGCTGATTAAATGAAATATTAAAAAATAACAATAAGATACTAGTTTATCAGAATGTTTAATTTTGCTATTTATGAAATTAATTTTTTCTATTATAATATTTTCCAAAAGATTATAACTTGGAAAGTAAGAATTTTGTACACAATCACTATACACTTCATAAACATGCAAAAATTATAATAAGTATGATGCATTATCAAACAAAATAAAAAATGAAGAGGGAGAAGAAAGAAGAAAAAATCTGGAGTGACTCTACTCGACTTTCCGAACATTGAGTAATTAACAGTTTTGTATATAAAGTAAAGAAAGAGGAGTTGTTAAACAAACAAAAGAGAGAAAACCATAATAGAGTGTTTGAGTATTTTTCTCCATATATTACAGGATGTTTTAATTAACGCTACTGAACTTTGAGCCCATAGATCATAATGATAAAGAATTTTTCGTTGTGTCCCTGTAAAAACCTATAAATGCTGTATTCACCAAAATGCTTATAGCCAATGCAACAGTGATTTACAATATTCATATAAATTTTCAGCTCAATTGAATAAAGCATTTTGACGCTATCTCACTTTTGAAAATTTGGTCCCATAGGTCATAATAATAAAGAATTTTTCTTTGTGTCCCTTTAAAAACACTGTACGTGCTAAATTCACCAAAATCTATACAGTTGGTGCAACTGTGACCTATAACATGTTTAAAAAAATTTTGCTCAGATTAATAAGGCGTTTAGACGCTATCACACTTTTAAAAATTTGGCCCCATAGGCCATAATGATAAAGAATTTTTCTTTGTGCCCCTGAAAAGAAAACTGTAAGTGCTAAATTCACCAAAATCAATACAGTTCGTGCAACTGTGACCTATAATATGTGTACAAATTTTTTGCTCAGATTAATAAAGCGTTTAGACGCTATCGCACTTTTAAAAATTTGGCCCCATAGGCCATAATGATAAAGAATTCTTCCTGGTGTCCCTGTAAAAAAACTATAAGTGCTAAATTCAACAAATTCTATAGGGTTCGTACTATGGTGACTTACAATATATGTATCAACTTTCAACTTATTCGAACAAAGCGTTTAGACGCTAGCGTGTTCACTCACAGACATACACACATACATACACACTTACATACACACACACATACATACATACATCATCTTAAAAATAGTGGAAACGGACTCAAGGGACCTCGAAACGTATAGAAACAACAAAATCTCAAATTCAGATTTTTGACATGATTACAATACTTTCCTCACTATAGTGTTGGGAAAGTAAAAATTAGGCAAGAAAGCAGCTTGTAAGTAAGAACGCATAAAAATAATTCAAATGGCAAAATGTATTTTATCAAAAAAAAAAAAAAAAAAAAAAAAGAAAGAAAGGGAAAAAAATCTTATGTGGACACCACATGACTTCCTTATTCAACCATAGGAATATACATATTGTTATGAAAACATTGACAGTTTTGTGTGAGGTAACCGATTCGTACCCTAACATAATATCTTCTCAACACGACATTCTCAGGATATCCTAAGGGTAAAATGACATCCCATGGACATTCTCAGGGAGTACTAAGGACATGATTGCAGGACATGATTGCATTCAGCGTGAACTGAAACAGGCAGGTTTCAGTCCACGAACATTCCTTAAAACAAAAAGAAAAAAATCTGCTACTCCAAGCAAAAAAGTCACGATAATACGATTATATATACCCCCGAGACAAATGTAGTAGTTTTTTCAGTTTATATATACAGGGTGATCCAAAAGTCAGGACAAGCTTTAAAAATGAATAATTCGAAAACGAATCAAGATACAAAGATACGGTTTGCACCAAACGGATGAAAAAGAAACCGGGTTTTGTGTGGCAAAGGAAAAAGATTAGTTCTGTTGGCGACCAACAGATGGGGCTAGAGTGTTTTATTTCACCAAAAGATGATTTACAAATAAAAAAAAAAATGTTGACAACTTACAAGTCAGCTTAATTACAGTTAATTAGTACTACTACAGTAACTGTTCAATGTCCATCATTCAGAAGTACAGTTGTGAGATGTTTCACCACATCGTTCACAGCATTTAGTAGCATTTCTTGCGTTATGGCAGACACATTTTGGCGGATGGCATCTTTCAGTGCTGCTAGTGATGCCGGTTGGTCGCGGTACACTTTTGACTTCCAAGAATCCCCACAGCCAAAAGTCATAGGGTGTCAGATCGGGAGATCTTGGAGGCCATGCGTGATTAAAGTAGCGACTGAGAATGCGATATTTCGATGCCTATAAGCTTCGACTACCATTACCTGCTGTAGTTGTTCCTTTTTATATCGTTTGTTGCTTTGCATAATCCTACATCAGAAATATGACAGCGCCATCTGTTGGTCGCCAACAAAACTATTTTTTTTTTATTTGCCACACAAAACCCGGCTTCTTTTCCATCCGTTTGGTGCAAACCGTATCTTTGTATCTTGATTCGTTTTCGAATTATTCATTTTTAAAGTTGGTCCTGACTTTTGGATCACCCGGTATATATATTTAGTAGTTTCTGCACGGCTTACTACAGAATGTCTCTTTGGCGAATGCACTGCTTAGAGTACTATGAAAATCACTCCAATATAGATGGCCCAGTTTTATTCTCTTTGGTAAAAATTAGTGGCGAGAAACGATAAATTTTACCAAAATAAATAACTCAGTAAAATTGAAAAATGGTTTCTGGCTATCCTGAAACAATATTTGCCATAAAATTTTATCGTTAATCTCGTCAAGCCGCAAATTAGTTGCCAGCGAAAATTTTTTGGTCTTGGCATCGAATTTGGCGATTCGGCCTCGAATTTGGCAACTTGGCGACCAAATTTGGCAAAAATTTGTAGTTTAGTGTTGCCAGAGTTTGGAAGCTCTAATTTCAATACGAACAGAGTTCCGTAATATTTCGGAAAAATTCATTGATTTATAGCGCAGAACTAAATTCTTAGAAAATTCTATAAATGACTCTACAGGACTATAAGAAAAAGAAGAGTGATTGTTAATGATTTTAGACTAGAACTTGTCTATATCTTTACGCGCAAGTAAAAATGGAAACAAATGAAAGTTTTTAATTCACACGAAGGTGGGCTTCGACTTAGCGTCAAATTACGCCTTCAAATGTGGCGAAAAATGTTAGTCAGAGATTCACAAAATTTGGAAACTCTAACCTCAATAGAAGTCTAGTTCAAGAATTTTTGTGATGACGCATTGGTTTCTCGTAGTGTGGTCTTCATATTTACGCTCTGTAGTGTATTTAACAATGTTTATTTGATTTCTGTAGTAAAAATGACCGTTTCATTGGACTGTTTCAAGAATACTAATTTTGTAGCACAGAAAAAATATTTATTCAACTGTTTACTGAATATTAATTAAATAAAGTGCATTCCTCGACTAGAAGCTGATTATTTCTTTGTGAATTAGTTTGTACACGCAAAAATGTCGACAACTTTCATAACAATATCGTTACGGGCTCTATCTAAGCGCTGAATATTCATTAAAGTGCATTAGTCGACTAGATCCTGCTTGTATCGTTAAGAATTATTTTCTACACGCTAACATGTCGAAAACTTTTTTTTTTATCAATATCATTACAAGCTCTATCTACGGGCTGAGTATTCCTTAAATGATCGACATTCGAATGATTGTCATAAATGATTCCTTACATTCGTCGACTAGAACCTACTTCTATCTTAAAAAATCCATTTCCACAAGCTAAAATGTAGACAACTTTCATAACAATAACATTACAGGCTCTATCTATAGGCTGAAAATCATTAAATAAGATGCATTCGTCGACAAGAACCTTTTTATGTCTTTAAGAAATTACTTTCTATACGTACAAATGTCGACAACTTTTATATCACTACCATTACGGGCTCTATCTACGGGCTGAATACTCATTAAATAAAATGCATTCATCGACTAGAATTTGCTTATGTCTTTAAGTAAAACTTTCTACACGCAAAAATGTCTTCAACTTTCATAATAATATTATTACTGGCTCTATCATTAGCTTCTTTTGTAATCTTTATGATGTTAGGTCATATAGTCTAATGGTCAAAACCTTTGTATTTTTGATCATTATGAATATAATTTTCCTAAATATCTCCAAAACGGAAAATCCTAGAAAGTCCAAAATGGGAAGTGCACAACTAGATGTTATAATAAACCTATATACAAATTTGCACCGTTTTACGTCCAACCATTTTTGAGTTATGCGAGATACACACACGCACATACTTACATACAGACGTCACGAAAATTCATGTAAAGTCGTTGAAATCTTTGAAATGGGAACTCGTCTTAAAACCAAAGTTACAGGTGTACAACTATCAGGAAAGTCACACATATAAATTTACAACATTCTACGATCATTCGTTTTTGAGCAATACGAAATACAAAATCCATTTCGCAAATCGAGATTACTATACTTCCTTATACTTCGTATAAGGAAATAAAAAGGAAAGTAAATAATCTGGTGTGTCACTCACATGACCTTTCTCTTACTCTGAAATTTAATACTATAAATACAGGTTGAAGATTAAGAAGTAAGATAAAGAGTACTGTTATCTAAACCTATGTTAAATAATCCAAATTAGGCTTCGGAAGAGTTTTATATGATAATTAGTTCTGTGTGGGGGGGGGGGCTACCGCCCGCCCCAACCCCCAGTATCATTAATGCACCGGCATTTATATAGAATTTAATTTGGTTATTAGAAAAGAATTCTGTTTTTAAAAAAGAATTTATTAAAATTATTATTTAAACAAATTATCTTTTATGATATTTCAGATGATTTCCATATTAGAGAAGTAGTATAACGCTAAATATCCAAAAAAAAGTTACATTTATTCTCTTTTTTTTTTTTTTTTTTTATGATAAAAATCGATAACTTTATTTTAAATTATCGCAGATCGATGGTTCAACCATTCCTTTTAAAGGTATTCGCGAGTTCTTCTGGAAGATACCCATCATGAAAATGTACTCCCCTCGAGGGGGGACATTTCCCCCAGGGGGGAGGCGAGGCTAATACATACACAAAAAACAAATTCCCATTTAACTATCTCTATTACAAAAAATATATATTCGTTTCATTTAGTTTAGTGCAGTCTATAGATGTTAAACTCTACTTACCTGCAATTTCCCCCATAGACGTAACGTATTTGAATATTTTTGAGTGTCCTTGTACACGTACACGAACCGATTGCTTCATCTCAACGAAAAGCTTACTGTAGCATCCCTATATGATACAGATTTAGAATACCGAGTTTGGAATTTCTGCTACTATTTGTTCTTGAGATATGCTGATAACAGACCGACACACACACAGAGACAGACACACAGACCATTCGCTAAAAACATGATTTTCGTATTCAGGGGACCTCAGAACATGTAAATATAACAAAAACTTGTGTTCGAAAATTTGACCCTAAAACAATACATTCTCGACCCTATGGGTAAGAGAAAGTAATAACAACATGACCAAGCACAAGGAAGATACTTTAAAAATTCTGTGTAGAACTTCGAATTAAATAAAAGTAAAAAAAAATAATCTAGTATGTCACTCACACGACTTTCTCTTACCCTGAAATTTAATAGTATAAATACAGGTTGCAGATTAAGAGGTAAGATAACGAGTACTGTTATGTAAACCTGTGTTAAACAATTCAAATTAGGCTTCGGAAGAGTTTCATATGATAAGAGTTTCATATGAGTTCTGTGTGAGGGGGGGCTACCGACCCCCTATACCCCCCATTTCATTAATGCACCTACATTTATCTAGAATTTAATTCGGCTATTAAAAAACAATTCAGTTTTTAAAAAATAATTTATTAAAATTATTATTAAAAAAAATTATCTTTTATGATAATGCAGACGATTTCCATATTAGAAAAGTAGTATAACACTAAATATCCAAAAAAAGTCCATTTTATTCTCAATATTAAAAAAAAGAAAAAAGAAAAAAAAATACGATTTCTAAGATTTTTTTCGTTAAAAGTATACAAAAAATCGATAACTTTGTTTTAAATTAACGCAGATCGATGGTTCAACCATTCGTTTTAAAGGTATTGGTGAGCTCTTTTGAAAGATACCCATCATGAAAATTTACTCCCCTCGAAAGGGACTTCCCCCCCCCCCAAGGGGTGGAGGCAAGGCTTCTACATACACAATTTTTTTTTCCCTGTTGACTATCTCTATTACAAAAAATATATATTCGTTTCATTTGGTTTAGTGCAGTCTATAGATGTTAAACTCTACTTACCTGCAATATCTCCCGTAGACATGATGTATTTGAATATTTTTGAGTGTCCCTGTACACGAACCATTTGCTGAATCTTAACGAAAAGTTTAGTGCAGCATCCTTATGTGATACACATTTAGAATACCAAGTTTGAACTTTCTACCATAATTTGTTTTTGAGATATGCCGATAACAGACACACACACAGACACACACACAGACACACACACAGACATACACACAGACCATTTGCTAAAAACATGATTTTCGTATTCAGGGGACTTCAGAACATGTAAATATAACAAAAACTCGCGTTTGAAAATTTGACTCCAAAACAATACTTTCTCTACCTTATGGGTAAGAGAAAGTAATAAGGAAGTGGCAAAAAGTTATTAAAATAACACACAATAATACAGAAATGAATTAATAAACATACGCGAAAAATACAACAAATATTCATGTGAGTAATTTCCTGACAATATATATATATATATATATATATATTTATTTATTTATTTTTTTTTTTTTTTATTATTATTATTATTATTACTTTCTCTTACCCATAAGGTAGAGAAAGTATTGTTTTTCGGTCAAATTTTCGAAAACGAGATTTCGTTATATTTATACGTTTTGAGGTCTCCTGAATACGAAAATCATGTTTTTAGTGGTTGATCTGTGTGTATGTCTGTGTGTGTGTCTGTCTGTTATCAGCATATCTCAAGAAAAAAATAGTAGCAGACATTCCAAACTTGGTGTTCTAAATGTGTAGGGATGCTACAGTAAACTTTTCGTTAACATCAAGGAAATGGTTCGTGTACAGCGACAGTCTGGAGAATTCTAATACATTACGTCTATGGGGGGAAATTGCAGGTAAGTAGAGTTTAACGTCTATAGACTGCACAAAACCAAATGAAACGAATATATATTTTTTGTAATAGAGATAGTCAACTGGGAAGATTATTTTTGTATGTAGGAGCCTCGCCTCCCCCCTCGAGGGGAGTAAATTTTCATGATGGGTATCTTTCAAAAGAGCTCGCCAATACCTTTAAAACGAATGGTTGAACCGTCGATCTGCGATAATTTAAAACAAAGTTATCGATTTTTTTTTACTTTTAACGAAAAAAATTTAGATTTATATATATATATATATATATATAATATTGAGAATAAAATGAACTTTTTTTGGATATTTCGTGTTATACTACTTCTCTAATATGGAAATCGTCTGCATTATCATAAAAGATAATTTTTTTAAATAACTATTTTAATAAATTATTTTTTTAACAGAATTATTTTTTAATAACCGAATTAAATTCCATATAAGTGTAGGTGTATTAATGAAATAGGGGTTTGAGGGAAGCGGCAGCGCCCCTCACACAGAACTAATTATCATATAAAACTCTTCAGAAGGCTAATATGAATTGTTTAACACAGGTATACATAACAGTACTCGTTATCTTACCTTTTAATCTGCAACCTGTATTTATAGTACTAAATTTCACGGTAAGAGAAAGTCGTGTCAGTGACACACCAGATTATTTTATTTAAAAAAAAAAAAAATGCATTAAAAGTTCATTGTTTAAAGGAATTTTTTTAGCGTGATTTTAAGTTCTAAAGAGAGGTCAAAATTTAACTGAAAGTATTTAGAGACAAATAATTCCGGTTAGACAGGTCGGATACAAATAAAACTTTAATGTGCGTTATGTAGGTTTACGAAAAAATAAAAGTTTAAATTTCGCCGACAGCTTACATGATTATGCTTGTTGCGCTTGACATTGTCGATGCAACAGATGGTACTTTGTGGCCTTTAGCAAATGCAGATGATATTTGTTTAGAAAAAATAATTAAATAATGTACGTTACTTCTTCTCCAGTGGCATGGTCACTCTTACCAAACGATTTTTTTTAGCAACAGGATCACTTTTTAGCCAAATTCATTTGCATGTTATTCATGTCCATCTGCTTTACTTTGTAATGAGCTGTTTATTGGCAAAATATAAAACTATTATTTTCTACCTCATCATTAACCCAATCATCTACATAATACACATTTGAAATTTCATTCCGATTCCATCTAAAGGACCTGAGCAATCTAGAGTTTTCCTCCAGACAGTTTCAGGAGGGTTCTTCGCCCTGCCTGCCCTTTAATTGAAAAAATACCACCCTTTTTGCCCCTTAATAAATGTGTATATATATATTACACCCTTCTTACCCCTCATCTTGCAAGTTTTTTTTTTTTTCCCTGACATAAAATTTTTAATATTGAAAAAAATTCACGCACCCTCAGGGAGTCATTTTTTTTTTTTTTTTTTTTTTTTTTTTTTTTTGGCCTGAAAATAAATAACTCATAAAAATCAAGTATCTTGAAACGAAAATCCTTTCACAAAAAACAGCAAATTTAACTACCCCCTTCATGAAAGTGCAGTGCTTTTCAAAAAGCTTGGATTAGAAAATTATGTATTTTGCTGATCAGCTGCTAAAATAAATTATACACTGAAGAGCCAAAACGACTGGTACAGGCGTGTATATGCAAATAACAGATGTATAGAACCAATCGGAATAATGTGATGCAATCGGTAGTGCTTATATAAGATAGCATCTATCAAAATAATTTAGATCATTTACTGCTACTACAATGGCAGGCTATCAAGATTTGAGCGACTTTGAACATGACTTTATAACTGGTGCACAAAAGAGGGATTATAGCATCATCGAGGTAGTGGTGAAATTTTTATTTTCGCGTACGACCATTTCACGATTATACCGTGAATTTCGAGAATTCGGTAAAACATAAAACCTCCGACATCGCTGAGCTATGTCGTAGATTTGACGTTTTACCGCAGATTTGATCACCGGAGAAAGTTTGTGAAAGAACTGGAGCAAACTGACGAGAATCATTAAACATGACAAACGAGTAACCCTTCCACAAATTGCTGCAGATATGAATGCTGGGTCATCAACAAGTGCCAGCGTGCGATCTATTCAACGGACCATCATTCATATGGGTTTTCAGAGCCGAAAGCCCAGTTGTGTGCCGTTGTTGGTTGTACGACACGTAGCTTTACGCCTTGCCTGGGCCCGCTAACGCCGGCGTTGGATTCTTGAAGTTTGTAAACACGTTGCCTGGTCTGACTAGTCTCGTTTTCAATTTTATTGTTTGGTTATATGTGTACGAATATGGAGGTGTAATGGTAATCTCATGAATCCATGGACCCTACATGTAAACAGAGGACTGTTCAATCTGGCGGAGCCTGTGCTATGTTAAGGGTAAGGTGTAGTTGGTGTGATATGGAAACCCTAATACGATACGACTCTGACAAGTGATAGATGCATCAGCATCCTGTCCAATCATTTGTAACCATACACGTCATTTGTGCATTCCGACGAACTTGGACATTATTAATATAAAAAAATGTTTTTACTTTCTCTTACCCATAAGGTAAAGTATTGTTATTGGGTCAAATTTTCGAACGCGAGATTTTGTTATATTTACACGTTTTGAGGTCCCCTGAATACGAAAATCATGTTTTTAGCAAATGGTCTGTGTGTATGTCTGTGTGTCTGTATGTCTGTGTGTCTGTGTGTTGTGTGTGTGTCTGTCTGTTATCAGCATATCTCAAAAACAAAATATGGCAGAAAGTTCAAACTTGGTATTCTAAATGTGTATCATATAGGGATGCTACAGTAAGCTTTTCGTTAAGATCAAGCAAATGGCTCGTGTACAGGGACAATCAAGATAATTCTAATACATAATGGGGGAAATACGTCTATGGGGGAAATTGCAGGAAAGAAGAGTTTAACGTCTATAGACTGCACTAAATCAAATGAAACGAATATATATATATATTTTTTTTTACTAGAGATAGTTAACTGGGAAAAAAAAATGTGTATGTAGGAGCCTCGCCTCCCCCCTGGGGGGGGGGGAGAAGTCCCCCCTCGAGGGGAGTAAATTTTCATGATGGGTATCTTTCAAAAGAGCTCGTCAATACCTTTAAAACGAATGATTGAACCATCGATCTGCGATAATTTAAAACAAAGTTATCGTTTTTTTTTTTTACTTTTAATGAAAAAAAAAAACCTTACAAAAAAAATCGTACTTTTTTTTTTTTTTTTTTTTTGAATATTGAGAATAAAATGGACTTTTTTTGGATATTTGGTGTTATACTACTTCTATAATGTGGAAATCGTCTGCCTTATCATAAAAGATATTTTTTTAAAATAATAATTTTAATAAATTATTTTTTTTTAAAGAATTATTTTTTAATAACCGAATTAAATTCTATATAAATGTTGGTGCATTAATGAAATAGGGGTTTGAGGGAAGCGGCAGCGCCCCTCACACAGAACTAATTATCATATAAAACTCTTCAGAAACCTAATATGAATTCTTTAACATAGGTTTACATAACAGTACTCGTTATCTTACCTATTAATCTGCAGCCTGTATTTATAGTATTAAATTTCAGGGTAAGAGAAAGTCGTGTGAGTGACACACCAGATTATTTTTATAAAAGAAAATAACAAAATGTGTAAATATCCCATTTCTAATTATGTGTTTGTAGTAATGCCATCTATTTACTAAAAAGATGTATAATATTTATTTATTAACTAAATAAATGTTCAAAAAAGTACTTTTTTAAAATACTTACTTCAAATTGTGATACAAAAATAAAAGAAAGGAAAAAATGTGTGTTATAAAGTATAATGTTAAAATGTGCGTTTAAATTTTAATTTATTTTTATAAGTTTTATTTTTAATTTTCAAAGTCTGTAATAAGCAGGATTTAAGTCTTTCTTATGTCAAACTAAGGTAGGGTTGTTCATGTTGGACAGTCTTGGAAAAAATATAAATTAATTTAAATTAAAAAATATATATAATAAATTATAATAAATTATAATTAGCTAAATAATATAAAATTTATTAATTTGAAAGAATAACCCTTTAATAATGCAAAATTTGTTATATAGGTCCAATTATTTTTATTAAATTTATATTTAAAAAAAAAAAGCTAGAAATTTTATGCGTTCAGCAAAATTAATAATGTTTGTGAATATTTAATTATGTAAACAAATTTTAAAATTTGTAAAGAAAGCTGCATTGTTGCAAGTTCTCCCGATTTTGGGGGGAGAATTGACACCATTATTTATTTTTAATAATATTTTACAGGAATTTTATAATCTTAAATTTATTTGTAGTACCTATTTAAAAAATATATGTAATAATAGATAGATAGATAGATAGATGTGTGAGTGTGTGTATATAAGAGTTAACCGCTTAACGCGCGGTGTCCTTGCTGCGAGGACGCGGCAAGAAGTTCGACATCATTTAAGGTAAAGACACCAGTGCTCGTCACCCCTGAAATCTGCACCCGTAGTCGTCACCCTGTTAAAAGAAGTGTTAAAATAACCGTTTTATAACCTGTATGAATTTGAATCTACCCGCACAAGATTCTCCAAAGCCTTCTTTCTGCTTCTTATGACAAAAAAGTTCGATTTAAACTATTGGGGAAGAGTAGGGAGAAACAAAATAAGGGAAGTATACGTTAAATTACAATTGAATTGAGTCAACGTAAAGCAAATGATTAAGGGAATAGATATGCATTTCTTGATATATTTTGTTGTTTGCTGCATTTGACATTGCTCTTAAAGCATTGTATGTAATGCTTATGAAATGCAGAATACGATTTATGTGCAACTTTTTAAAATTTTGCATAATATAAAGGTTTTTAAGGTATGACGACTACTGGTGCATATTTTGCATGCTTTACCAGTGCTCGTCACCCCTGACGAACACTGGTTCGTTTAGATATTTTCGTTTAGAATTATGATGGTATAATTTTTATTTTAATTTGACTATCGGCACCAGTAGTCGTCAGGGGTATTCATAAATGTAAACAAATGTATTTTAACCTCAAGAACGTGAACTTTATTGCACTTGTAACTTTTGTATAGTTTGTTTAAATAAAGTCAGTCATGGTACCTTTGATTCACTATGACTGACTTTAAACCATCTAAAATTTTCCATATTATTTTCCTGGAAAAATAAAACAATGGTACATAAACATATTTAGTTATAAAGAGCTTTTTCTAGTTTTCTGTTATATATTTTAGAAAAACAGACATGATTACTCCATACACCTGTCTAATGTATTTTAAATATTTATGATGTCATGCTTTTGCGAAGATGTATTTAAGTAATGTTTAAGTTTTTAATTGACCGTGATAATTTAATTTTAATTCATATATATTTCGAAAATGATAAAATACAAAGGCTTAATTTCATAGTTAGCATGACTGTGAGTCGGTTCAAAATTATGTTAAGGCTTTTTTGTTATGTTAGATGCAGGTGAATAAAAACTTATATAGAAAATATTAAACATTAAAAACATTTCTTAAGCAAATTTTCTGTTTATACATTATATTAATTACGTAAGATAAACAAATAGTTAAAATGTTGATCAAAATTACCCTGTTGACTGTTGTTCTTAAATAATTAAAATTGTAAGATAATATTTGATAACATTAATTAACATTAACATTTGATAACATTAATATCCATAATATTTGATAACACTAGCTTGATGTGTAGAATAATACTAGCAAGCTCTGCCACCTTCGCTGGTCCCTATATTTAAATGAAATAGGAAAAAATCCCTATCATTATCAAAAAAAAAAAAAAAAAATCTTTGAAATCAGTCGAAACCGCAGTTAATGTTCCCGCTGGCTTCTGTAATAGCTTTCCGTCCCGCAATATGATGATTGGCTTCTACTGCCTTCGGCATTGACTTAACCGCTTTTTATCCCCCCCTCCTTTTCCCACGGGTAAATTTAGAATTTTAACGAAATATTATCAAATTACATATTGCGTACTTTTAACCAATACCCACACATCAAAACTCGCCTTTCTGAGTTAATTTGAAGTAGAGCTAAGGTTAAAAACGTGTTTTTTGTCCGCCCAGCCAAGGGAAGAGGGGAAGGGTAATTTTGCAAAATCGCCTTATAATGAGTGTAAGGTACACACAGACAACCAACCAACGCATAAAAAAAAAATCCCCTCCCGAAAATAATTTGCAGCAGAGTTGAGCTTGAAAACACACACACACACACACACACACATATATATATATATATATATATTCTTGCCACCCTCACATAGACGAAAGATCTTGGCAAAATTTCTTTATACTAGGTGTTGGATGCATATGACCAACTCACACATCAGAAATCGCCTTTGTAAGATTATTTAGAGCAGAGTTATGCGTAGAAATACGTTTTTGCTACCCTTTCTCAAAATTTGGTCGGAAAGAATTACGCAAAATACCTTTACAGTATTTTTGGGTACGCATAACCAATCAACGCATCAAAAAATTGCTTTCCTGATATAATTTGGAGAATAATTACTCTTGAAAACGTGTTTTTGCATCCACCCCACACTTAATGAGGAAAGAGAGGCGAAGGATTTCTCAAAATTCCTTTATAGTATGTGTTAGGTACGCATAATCAACCCATACGTTTAAAAAAAAAAAAAATTGCAATATAAAAAGAATTTTTTATATACCGTGTTTTAAAATTTTCTGTTGAATCATATAAATGCTATTGAAGGCAGCGAGAACCCGAAGCAATTGACTAAAAATAATTTAAAAATGCATCATCACTGTGTTCTGAGCTATTCCGAAAATTTCAAAAGTCTAGGTAGTCGGGAAGATTGATGATCGGGATGAGTATATGATTGATGAATTATATAAACGCTACTGAAGGCAGCGAGGACCCGAAACAATTGGATAAAAGTATTAAAAAATGCATTGTTATCGTGTTTTGAGCTATTCTAAAAGTTTCAAATGTCTAGCTAGTCGAGAAGTTAGTTAAATAAATTTTCTGTTGAATCTTGTGAACGCTACCGAAGGCAGCGGGGACCCGAAACAGTTGGCTAAAAGTGTTTAAAAAATGCATTGTCACCGTATACTGGGCTATTCTGAAAGTTTCAAATGTCTAGGTAGTCGGGAAGTTAGTTAAAAATCAATTGTAAGATTTGTACTGGACAAACGAACAAGAATACGCGTTGATAAAAAGCATGGTAAAATCAATCTTACTGCGATAATTTGGAACAAAGTCACTCTTAAAAACAAGATTATTACCCCCTTCCCTGCTACTTACCCTCTGCTTTAAGTAAAGATATTTTTGAGAACGAATAAAATTTTGAAAACTTTTCTTAAAAGCAAAGAATTTTCAAATTATTTCACATATGAATTTGTTTTATTCGCAATATTTTGAATTTTTATATTTAATTTTTTGTGTTTTAAACCCTAAGACTGGATTTGGGTTCTAAATATGTTCCAAAGATATTCTATTTCATTTAATTTTGCAACAATGCAATTAAAATCAAACTATTGAGCAAATTGTTGCGTTTTATTTACATGACGACCACTGGTGCAAACACCTGACGACTACTGGTGGAACGCAGTTTTCAAGTGACGAGCACTGATGCATTTTTATAGGTTTAATTTTTATTAAAAAAAAAAAAAAAAAAAAAAAAAAAAATTGGCTTAACGTATTGAAAAATTGAAAGTGTCTAACAACAACTAGAAGAATCAGTGTATAAAATAGACCAAAGTATAATATTGATACATAAATTCCACATGAATGCCACGCGAAAAAAACAAACATTTTAAAAAATAAGGCCTTAAGAGTGACGAGCACTGGTGTCATTACCTTAGTTCCAACTGCAAAACTTTATCTCGGATTTTGTTTTTGTTTTTATCGTGCATAGCGGAAAAAAGCTGTTTATTTCTTGTATTTTAATTTTGTTCGTAAATTTCGTAAACACTGGTGGCAGTTATATATAATGACACATTTTATCCATAATGAGAAAGGGTTGTCCGTCAGTAAAGAATCCAGTTGTTGTACGCAGTCGTTTTATTAAATGCTTTTAAACAAGTTGCAGCTTATTTTGCAGTCCTTAGGTCTAAGTACGCTAATCCACTCAGCCGGGGGCCGTATAAATGATGCCGTCGCTTTGACGATCACATACCGGAATCAAAGTCTATGTCCCACTCGCAAGGTAAATATTTGACGTAGATTTATTTAAACAGGACCAACACACAAAAAAAGCTGCCGATTTTCATGTGTGTCTGCTAAAATACCACTTATTTTATCACGAATTTACTTTCCTCCAACGTTCTCTTATTGGCTATTAACTTAATGATTGACAGTTTTACAGAGCCCCGGAAATCCAGAGTTCATTAATATACATTATTTTACCACAATAAATGGATGATTGCGTATTATTAAGCAGTTTTTCTTCTAAAAATTGTCCAATTTTCTGACTTTTGCGTTAAGAACATGCTCTGCCATGAAACTAGCTTTACAGGGGAAAATTTAGAATGAAATTCAAGTTAAGAATTTCGAATGGGATTTTCTTTAGATTATCACACAATATTAATTTAAAATAATAAAATATTAATTTAAAATATTAATTCTTTTTATCATTTCATATATATGTATACATACATGTAGAGAGAGAGAGGGCTTAGCTTATTTAAAGTTAAGTATTCCTTTAACGCGTATATGAGTGTGAGATCTATAAAATTTTATCCGTAGGATCACTTGAGATTTTCCTCTCCTAAAAATATAAATCAACGTTCGTTTAATAACATAATTTTATTGGTTTAATCTCGACAAAAGTTTATAAAAGCATAAACGATAAAATTAAAATTTTCAGTTATTTAAGGTAATTATCAAGGATTTGGGGCAAGACGTTTATCATAAAGTAATCAGGAAATATTGACTAGCTGTAACTGCTATATGCGCACTTCAAAGTGTCATGAAGTATTCAAATAACGCCACTTTGAGAGTTATCATAGTTAGCCCAGATAATTTTTCATTTTTCATTTTGGAAAAGATTGATTATATAGAACAAAAATTGAATGTTAAAAGGAGACTTGGCGCTGGATCATTAAAACAAGTAAAAACTACAACGTCAGAAACGCCAAAGAAAAATATTTGGGAAGCAATATTTGCTTCCCAAATATTTTTCTTTGGCGTTTCTGATGTTGTAGTTTTTACTGGTTTTAAAAATCGAATGGTTTAGTGTTCTATTTCTAAATAAAAAATTACAATATTTTTTAAAGAACTTTGTGATCCATATTCGGTATTTGCGCAACATTTAACGAAAAATTGTGAGCAAATAACTATATGAAAAAACTGGAACAGGAATAAATTATTCATTTTTAAATATAGACGAATCTTAAAATATAGACAAATCTCATAAATTTTATTTAAATATATATATATATATATACTAGTACCGCCCAGTGGTCGAAACTCGACCTTTTTTTTGCAAAGCGAGGCAAAGCAAAGTTATTGCCTTGTATTAAATGGAATGCAAATGCAACACGGCTGCGGCAATTGTTTGTCGATATTCACTCTAACTGAATCAGCAGAGTTTTACTTAATATAACTATTTCTCTCTGTACATGTTAGCCTTTCCTGAAAGGAGAGAAAATCGCAACGTGAAAACGCCCCTCGTTGGGTGGTACAGGCCAAAAGCTAATCGGTACCATGTCAAACCAAGGTCCAACCAAGTACCAAATTCTGTTAAATAAATTAGATTGGTTCATAAAGTACAGTGTTTGAACAAAAAAAAAAAAAAAAAAAAAAAAAAAAGATATTTTTCAAAAATGGTCGAATTGAGTTCGGGAAATTTCAAAACGTGTAACTTTATCGAAAACCGAAAATCTAAAACATTTCTAAATCTTATATTTTCTACTTATATATGCAGAGGAAAGAATAATAACTCCACTTCTTAAAAAATAAAAATAAGTAGTCAATTTCACTTAATTAAAATGCAAGGAAATCTCAAAACGTGTAAATTCATCGAAAACCGGAAATCAAAAGTTTTTACTTATCTTCTACTTGCTTCTTATACCCACAAAAGCTAGCAATAAAGACACTTTTTTTAAAAATAAGTAGCCAATTTCAGTTAATTGAAACGCAAAGAAAGCTCAAAACATGTAAATTCAGCAAAAAACCTCTTCCGTTGCAACATATTAGTATCTTATATCAGATACTTTATTTAGACATTTAAAAACAAATTTAACTTCAAATTATGATAGAATATTTACCATTTTCCTTTTATTTAGTATATTAGTTGAATATTTATTGTTTAAATATCACCCATTCAAATGAAATGTTTATGTTTACATTCGAAACTGGAAATTTGCCATTTTTTTTCTGGAGTTTTGTGATTTTAAATTAAAATTTTATCATTTTTACAGAAAAAATAACTCAATCGAACACATGTAGACAGCAGACAGTAACTTATATATAACCCAAATATCGGAATTAAATTCGGCAGATAATTTCCGTTATTTTTCAATATTTTTTTACAAAAAATCCAATGGACGATTAACGTAGAAAATCTTTTTCATGGCTCCATGGACAGACAGTGACGTCATCACTTTGCTTGCGTATAGTGATGCTACAAATTACTGTGTCTATGGTTTTATTTGAGCTTTATGAAATTGCCAGATTTAACAACTTTCTACTTTTAGGTATTTTTTAATGTAAAGGAATACGCGTATAAAAGGGAAAAATGGGGGAAAATGCATAAAAAATAAATGTATTTTTAAATACCTTCTGGACATTGTAAGAAAATAATATTTGTATTCGCACCTTCCGGCTAACCATACCTTTCGAATGATACCATTTTCAACCCTCTACTCCCATAATTAATATGTTAAAAAGGGACAACAAATTTTATGCTTGCCTATTAATACATAGATATACACTCCTTCTCATATTTAAAAGGACACTTTATGTTTTGAAATAGCTAATGTAAAAATAATTGTGAACAAGATTATACTAAGTGCACTTAAAATATCTAGTATTCTAAAAACCAAAACTGCTATAATTTTTTTAATATGAAAAAAATTAATAAAAAATAATGCAAAATGTTTTTTTCTCCACGTTTTTAGATGTTCATAATGCAAAATGTTTTTTTCTTCACGTTTTTAGACATTCATAATTATAGGGACAATCAAGATTTTTTCGTTTTATTTAACTTACTAGCGGATAAATTACAGTTGGCATGCGAATTTGTTAACTACTGGGCAAAGCGAGTACAATATTAAGCGGCACAGCATAATACAAAATAATGTCCGCTTACTGCAGCGCCAATTGCTATTAGCGGTCGGGCGGCAAATAAAAACAATCGTTGGAAAGGATTGCGATTCAGCCAAAACATGTACCATATTTGGCAAGTTAGCTTTTTCTTAAATCGCCAAGATTTAATCGCCAATTTTGTTTGTTGTTTTTCTCGGACCTCGTTTTCTTGTTGCTTGTTGTGTGAGACGGAAGAAGAAGAGTCTGTTCAAGCGTACAAATTTGATGTATACGCCGTAGAAAAAATTATGGAATAAAGTTGAACTTTTACAACAAAGTTTAATTTTAGGAAAACGTAAACAAATGATAAAAAGCTTGCTTTGATAGAAAGATTGTTTAGTATGATGGTTTTTAAATGCAAAATTATGAATTAACACCATTTAAAAACGTATTAGAATATTTGAGATACATGAAAACTTTTAGTAGATTTAATAAGGATGAATCAGTTTTAGATGAGGTTCCGTTTTCAAATGGAATATTTTTAAAAATAACACATACTTAGTGTTTAGCTAATTTTAAAAAGCATTAAATGTAGTTCATTTGTCTGTAAAAGTGTTATAAGGTAAAGACACCAGGGAAATATTCATCGCCAAAAATGCGCTTTTGTCTTTTAAAATCGAACTGAGAATTCTAAATAAAATGTTAAAAGCAATGAGTCAAAGTAACATTTTACAATTTATTGTGTAGCCTACTGTAATGTGTAATTATATTTTTTTTTCTTCGCTCAACAATTTTAAATATTAAGTACTTTCATTTTCATCATTAAAAAGAAGTTTAAAAAAAAAAAATAGCGTTAAGATAATAATAATAACTTTAACATATTCAGAGACAAACTTGTTAAAGGACTAAATAAAGTTACATATTTAAACACAAATATTTAAAAGCACTCAATTGAATCATGAAAGAACAACAATCTAAAATCACATTAGTATTTTATTTTAGATGTGAATGTAATTGATTAGTATTCAACACATTTTAATGATAAAAATATGATCATTAATTAACATATGCAAAACTAATTATATTTTCTAAGTTGTTCTAAAATGATACCAAAATATTGCAAGAAAAGTAAATAATTATACTTCTAATCAAAGCGAACGAATCAAAACAATGTAAACGTAAACTTGTATATTAACCGAATACGCTAAGTCGCTGCGCCAAGATTTTTCCGGTAACCATAAAGTGTGACATCGTTTGTTTACATTTGCCGCCCGTAATGGCCGACATTGAGAGGACATCTATTTCCATAGGAGTTGAGCTGCTTACTATTGTACGTGCTTTGCTACTGGGGTAGATTAATTCATATATAAGCCTTCAATTTTTCTTGGACGGACATTACTGATAATTCCTCGAAGAAAAAGAACGTTCATGTAGTGAAGTAAGATAAATGTGCTATTTAAGTGGAAGAATAGTTTCAATCCGCCGTATTTCTAATGGAATTCGAAGATCTAAAATTGCTAAAGGAAATGTGATCACACGTTGAACTGCTGTTTCGATAGGAGAGAGATCTGATGCAAAATCAGAGTTGTTTTACAGAGATCGAAGACTCATAATTCCTCTTAGTGTTCTACTCATAATGACTGCTGCTGAATTTGCTCGTAATTTTTAACGAAAGGTTGGGGTCCACACTTATGCATGTTTAAAATAATTAATAATATGTTAAAATGAATAAAAACCTGTAATAATCAACAAGCATTTAATGGTGGAAAGAACGTCTGTGTTAAAGTTGAATAAAGACAATATGAAATGGTAAAATGTTGCATTTTCGGCTAAAAAACAATTTATTTTTAATTAACCAAATGGTTTTAACAGTTATTGGTACGATCTGAAGATAGCGAAAGACAGAGCAGATTTTTTAAAGGCAGATATGAATCGGGCATTTTAAAGGTGGATCTGTGGTGCTCTGGGGAGCTGTTTCTACTGAAGGCAGAATGAATTCAGCAATTTTTTCTATTATTATGAACATCAAGAGAATATCCGCAAATTTTAAACGTGGAATTCTCAGATTTTTGTTAGATTTTGGGGAGTAATAATATTTTTTTCAACAAGACTTACATTTTTGCTCTACTTCTAGAGCAATAGGAAATAGTTTAAAGAAAGAAACTTCTGTATTATTGCCTTTCCCGTGGCCTAAAAGTTGAAAGAACCTTAACTTATCATATTAGAAAAGTGCATGTAAGTGGAAAGCAATTTTAAATAGTTTAAATGTATTCAGAATATCATCTACGCTGTATGAAATGGTATTGAAACTGAATAAAAAATATATTTATACCAGAGAGAATGTCTGACTGTTTCACCCTAAAATGAGACCCCCCATAAAATATTAATTTAAAGAGTAACTGAAAAAAATTACTAAGATTCGAGCTGCCCTTATAATTGTGAAAACCTGGAAAATCATCTTTTTGACCGTATTTAAAGTTTCTTAAGATAGAAAAACGATAAAACTTTTTAAATATGTCTATTAATGAAATTCAAATTAATAAAAAATATATTTGTTTAAATAATAGTGTTCAGTGTTTAGTTAATATAGGAAAACGGGTGTCCTTATAATAATGAGAAGGAGTGTATATATTAATAAAGGTCATCTGAGTATATAAGCGTAATAATGCGTCCTCTCTTTTTTTAAATAATTCTTTTACATTCCATATATACTATAATGTTTTTCTAATGGATTCTAAATATTCCTAAACGCATACTATAAATCACCTTACTAGATGCATTTTGACATTACGGAATTTTCTTCCAAATCTTTAAATCCCTAGTTATATTACTTTTGCGCTGAGAGTGATATAAATTTCTATCCCTCTATGAATCATTACCTCATGAAAATACTTTATTATCCGTGTCCTTCTATATATAGTAAACTTTTAAGTGCATGGAGCATAAGCTATTTTCCTTTAGGCAGTATAAACTATTCATTATTGACAGAGATGTTTTAAACAGTAATTTTAAATTAAAAACGTCATAATGTGAACTATACTGTTTTATATACGTAATCGAAAAGTAAGCACTTAAAAATTCTATAATATTTTAAGAGTTATCATTACTTCAAAATAATAGCATTTATGGAAAATAATTATTCGAGAATAATTCATGTGTGTATTAGATTCCCATTAAGTATGATATTTCAACTCCTGTGCATTAATTTTATTACTATTTGAAGCTCAGTCAGATTAGTTTAAGAATGTTATTGAAATCAATTTGCCTACAATTTTACCCTTGGGTTAACAACAATTAAAGTGAATTCTGAAATTCTAATTTAAATAGCAATTTACTGACTTCTAAGCAGTTTAAGTGATTATTATAAAAGGAATCGAATTTGTAATGAAATTATACTTTGAAAATTTTATCGTTATAAAAATATTTGTTTTAAATCTAATTTTTAGTGTTGTTAGTACATTTTACTGTAATAAAATGTACATAAAGTGTGATTTTATAGTACAGTATATTTTACTTAAAAATAATCGTTCTCAGATTAAACATTCATTACATCTTAAAAATTTATATTCTTAATTATAAGATATTTTCAAAAGGGCTATTTCAAATCAAAGGTATTATTATTATAATTTTCATTCAAATTGATTTGGACTGGACTATAGGGTTTATTAAGTTACCCATGGCCATTGTTGGCGTAATACCTGTTTGTTTTCAAGAATGCTTTCTATTATTCTATATTAATGAAGCACCCGTATTCAGAACTGAACAGAGAAAATATCTGAGTAAAATAAACATGTTAATGTGCGGATCAATTAAATGATGAAATAATTAAAAAAAAACTGATAAAGATAGTAAACTTTATTTATCCGGATTGTCAACGTACACGACGTATTTTTTCAAACTTATATTTCGAATACCGAATTTTTATTATACGTCAGACGTGTTTTGCAATTTTTTAATTAATAAAATTTAAAAAGATATTAATTAATAAAGTTTAAGAGATTACATATTTTATCAAACTACTCCAGAATTTAGGAATACTATTTCGTTTAAATGTTAATCTTTCAATCGACTACATTAAAAAAAAAAAAAAAATCACTAAACAAGGATTACTTATATTCATTAAATAAGTTAATTAAATTGCAAGAGTTTAAGCAACATAGTACCGTAAAACTCTTTCATCGGATATTTGTCATACTAAAGCTTCAACTTAAAAGATTAAAATCCGGCATTAAAAACACTTTTAGTTTTTATTTAGTTAGCGTAATTATTGATAAAAATTTTATTTTAAATTTTATGGGCGGTCATATCTTCGACAATATTCATAAAAAAGCTTTTTGTTGACAATTCTCATTAGATCGCTTCAAAACAAAAAAATATCTCAAAATAATTTTTTATGCTTTTGTTTATTTATCCTTTAATCTTTTTATAAAAGGATTAACTTATTTTATTATGCTATATGCATTCTTAATGTTGACTGCCGTTAATAAAATTGTTATAGTAATCTTTTAAAAAACAGTTTTATTAAAAATTGCTACGGATGAATATATATTATATATATTATGAAAACCTTTTCAAACATTGCATAGGATGAAATGATATATCACATGAAGAACTGGAAAAAGAAAAAAAAAATTAAATATATATATATATGTATATGTATATATGATGAGAATTCAAATTATGAAAACGTGCATCATCAATTTGATTGAATATTGTATACAAATATATGTGAAGTATCAGAAAACAGTTTTATAAATGTAAATGATAAAAGTATATTATTTTTTCCAATTTTAAAAGAAAACATTCAATTTGTTAAATCAAATGAGTGAAATTTCAACGTATTGTATTCATATTTCCATACATAAGTAATATATTTGGAAATTTAAAATATGTGCAGCAATAGTCAAAAATAATTATAACATTATTCGTAATCATTCATAAAACAAAATAATAATAAAAAATAGGAAAACGATACCGTAATTTCTTTAGATTTTAATTGAATGCAATCAACAAATAAATACTGAGCTAATATTCTCGTTACAATGAAAGGTTTATCTGTATCAAGTAAGCTTCATAGTAACCAGTTATAACCAGTCATAAATATACACTGTAAATACAAGTGTCTGAAATTCAGACAAAATTGTGTCTGAAACGGGTGTTCAATTTTAAGATGCTAAAAAGTGTCTTAAAAGGCACATCGTTTCACACTCGAAACGTCTGAAATTCCGCCATCTTTGATCCTGTCTGAAGTGAAAATTTTTCATAAATAAAAAGATGCGTTTTATACTGTTTTACCTGTGAGAAATAGATTTTAGAATCTCTTAGAGCATAGAATATATATATTAATAGTTTTTACAATAATAGTCCCCGTTGCCCTCGGCGGGAATCGAACTGACAACTTGTGGATTCAAAGTCGAGTGTCTTCCCAATCAAGCCATCGGCGCTCACGCTGTACTTTGCTTGTATAACGAAATATATTCTAGTATCTGTAAAACAAATTGAAGTTTTATGTCTTTGCAATAAAACTGTTCATAAGAAGTAAAGCTTAATACATATTATCTTAAATTTCATGTGTATAGAGGTTTAGAGTTTTTTTTTTTTTTTTTTTCTTTTCTTTTTTTTGTAAAATGCCTAATAAATATGAAAAAAATAGTAGCCTATGGATTTTAAACGATTTTTTTTTTTTTTTTTTTTTAACTGGTATTTGCAAAAAAACAAACTAACATGAAACCAAAAAAAAAAAAAGCTCTTTTACATTTTGAAGTGTAGGGAAACATAAAATAATTTTTAAAACGCGAAAAAAGATCATTTATGCACAAATTGTTTAAGATTGTTTAGCTACGAATTCGCTTTCTTTAGCTACAAATTACATGCTTCGTTTATCTTAATATTTTTTTGATTTATTACATGTGAGAATTTTAAATAAAAATTAACTTTGTTTTTTAATTTTTGACAGAATAAGATCCGTGTCTAAGTATTTTAAATAAGTTAACTACTTATATTACATAAAATAATGTCAAATTTATTTGTTTAAAAAAATGTTAAAACAGCATATGCATGCTGCTTAAAGTAGATTCCATATGGAAAATTTGTTAAGTAATACAAATGTCTGAATTTCTAAGTGTCTGAAATTTGTAATGTCTGAATTTTTAAGTGCATAAATTGTAAAATGTCTGAAATTTTATGTGTCTGAAAATGTTATATGTCTTAATTTCAGACATATCGACCTTATTGAGACACTTATCTGAGCTCATTTATAAAAAAGACACTTACGTGTCTTAATTTAAGACAGCACATGTGTTTCAGACATTTATGTGTCTGAATTGACATTTCAGACACACTTCTGTCTGAATTTAAGCCGCTTCTATTTACAGTGTAGAAAACTCGTTTCAATTATTTTACATTTTCTTTAATGCATTTTACTTCTGTTTAATAATTTCTAATTTCAGTTGTGTATTAAGAAAAATAGTAAACATCAAATTTTCTATTAAAACTCTTTTAGTAATTAACAAATTTTATTACTTAAGCATTGTAACATTTCATTGTAACTATTTACTAAATACGTTTGATATTGTGTTCATATGTGTCTATGTCCATGGAATTGTGTAGCTACACTAGGGATAATTAAAAAGAAAACTACTAAATATGGATATACAATTATCATCAAGTCATTAATGTAATGAAATTAATTGTTTAAAATATTATTTTCCATAGTTTGATTGCTCAATTTACTATTAATCTAAATATATATACAAAATACATTAAATTTCAAATGATATTTAGATTAAAAAGCGAAAGAAATGAAAATATAAATTGCTTTCGATGATGCTTTTTTACTTTCTCTTGCCCATATACATGGTAGAGAAAGTATTGTTTTTGGATCAAATTTTCGAAAGCAAGTTTTTTGTTATATTTGCACGTTTTGAGGTCCCCTGAATATGAAAATCATGTTTTTAGAGGTGTGTCTGTCTGTTATCAGCATATCTCAAGAAAAAATAGCATCAGAAATTCCAAACGTGGTATTTTAAATGTGTATCATATAGGGATGCTACACTAAACTTTTCGTTGAGATGAAGCAAATGATTCGTGTGCAGGGACAACCAAGCGAATTTAAATACATTACGTCTAGGGGGGAAAATGCAGGTAAGTAAAATTTAACATATGTATAGACTGCACTAAACCAAGTGAAACAAATACATATTTTGTATATGCGTAAAAACGTGTTTTGTGTATAATATGATATGGAAATCAACCACTGTCCGTTTACAGGCTACACAAAAGAACTAGATTATAGTGCGACAATGCTTGAAAATTGATGAAATTGTATTTCAAGTTGTACCGTGTGTTATTAATATAAGATTATATTTATGCGCACCATGTGGTGTGTATAGATTCAGAATATATATATAGGATTTCCAATATTTAAGCCATAACATTCTTTTATATTGTTAGTGGAAGTGCTTTACAACAATATAATATTTGACCATGTCCAGGAAAGCTGCTCAGGAATTGAAATTAATTTCTCATAGCCATATGATAAATAACGTATTTTTCTAAGCAAAATATTAATCAATTGTTTTTTTGTATATTTACACGTTTTGAAGGTTCCTGAATACCGATGTCGAAATTTTAACATTTGATCTTTTTCTGTGTCTCTTAGAGTAAATAAAAAAAAAAAATAATTTCAGGCGATCCATACGTTGTATTTTGAAGTTAATACGTTTGTTACTAGGAAAATTCGATCAAAATTAATGTTTCAAGGAATGTTGCATGTGAAAGTTTTCTGGATAATTTTAAATGAACTTTTGAATTTAATAACAGATTTGAATTCTATATAAATGTAAGTACACTAATGAAACGGGGAGTGAAGGGGGGGGGGCTACCGCCCCCCTCACACCGAATTATTTGTCAAATAAAGCTGTTCCGAAGCCTAATTTGTTTTAACATAAGTTTACATAACAGTAATCGTTATCTTATCTTACTCCTTAATCTGCACTTTGTACTTATGGTATTAAATTTCAAGGTAAGAGAAAGTAGTGTGAGTGACACACCAGATTTTTTTTTTTTTTTTTTTTTTTTACATTTTCTTACCCATATATATGGTGGAGAAAGTATCGTTTTGGGGTCAAATTTTCGGAATTAAGTTTTTGTTATATTTACACATTTCAAAGTCCCCTGAATTCGAAAATCATGTTTTTGGCGGTTGATCTGTAGGTAAGTAGAGTTTAACATCTATAGACTGCACTAAACCAAATGAAAGAAATATATATTTTTTATATACGTTAAAACATGTTTCATATAAAATTTGTTTTACTAAATCATTCACTGTCCGTTTACAGGGCTTCAAAAAAGAATTAGATTAAAAAGCGACAATGCTTGAAATTTGATGAAAGTGTATTTCAGGTTTTGCCGTGTGTTATTAATACAGGATTATATTTTTGTGCACCATGTGATGCGTACATAATCTTCAGGTGATATACAGTTCTGCCAATATTTAAGCTATCTATCTATCTATCTATCTCTCTCTCTCTATATATATATATATATATATATATATATATATTGTTAGTGAAAGTACTTTACTATAATATTTTACCATGTCCAGAAAAACTACTCAGGAATTGAAATTAATTCCTCATAGCTAAATGGTAAATAATGTATTTTTTAAGCTAAATATTCAATGGTTGTCTTTTTTTTTTTTTTTTTTTTTTTTTTTTTTTTTTACACGTTTTGAGGCTTCCTGAATGCCAATGTCAAATTTTTAACGTTTGATTTTTGTCTGTGTCTCTTAGAGTAAATTAAATACAAATAGTTTCAGGTGATCCAATGTTATATTTTGAAGTTACATTTGTTACTAGAAAAGTTTCATCAAGATTTGATAAATTTCAAGGAATGTTGCAAGGAATAATTTTAAATGAACTTTTCAATTTAATAACAGATTTGAATTCTATATAAATGTAGGTACAATAATGAAACGCACGGTTAAGGGGGGCAGTAACCCCCCTCACACTGAATTATTTGTGAAATAAATCTGTTTCGAAGCCTGATTTCAATTGTTTTAACATAAGTTTACATAACAGTACTCGTTATCTTACCCCTTAATATCCAATCTACATTTATAGTATTAATTTTCAGATAAGAGAAAATCGTGTGAGTGACACACCAGATTATTTTTATTTTTCATTGCCTTTTTCTTTTATATATTTATATATAAACTAACTCTTTTTCCGTTTCCAAACAGAATTTTAAATACAACACGAGAAAAATAATAATAAAATTAAATCTCTCACGAGCCATTTGAATGAAAAATTATTTTCGTTTAATTGTCTTTTATTTAGTTAGTTAGTAAATTATTCCACTATGTATAACAATTTATTTTCTCTTGTGGCGATTGTGAAGGTATATATATCCTCTCAATTTACCCTCTTTATTCCTGTGTTGTACCTATGATGTCACAATATTCACTATTCAAAACATCTGTACACTTTTTAACTGTCAATATTTTGTTCAAAAAAAAATTATAATAATAACTAAATTACATCCTAAAAGAAAAATTAGTTTTCCTTCTGATTTTTTTTTTTTTTTTTTTTTTTTTTCTTTTTATAATATTTTTTTTTTTTTTTTTAAATAAAATTGCCCCTTTTTCTTTTACATTGTCGTCAATGAACAATGTATTTCCGTAATTATAGATACTAGTTGTTATCCACGAGTATTCCAGTGAATGAATTCTGTAACTCTCTAAAGTAACTTAAGGCGGTTATTACTTATTTAAACCCTAGTTTTGAATCTTTAACAAACGGAATATTTTTGGTATTTGGATACCCTAATTCAAATATAATTGAATCTAAAAAATATTGACTATGCTCAAAACCAAATACTGTTTTCTTACGACTTCACAATCAATAAGGAGAAAAATATATATATAAGGAAAATTTACAACTAAAAATTGGAGTTTTATTTGAAAAATAAACAAGCAGTATTTTACAATAAATATTTTTGCCTAAAACGATACGCTTTTAGTAGACAGTCATAAGGAAAATATTTTGTAATTTCTATTTAGTAAAAATTGGTTATTTATTTATAAAAATCAATACTTTGTTGAAATTTGCATTTTCAAAATGTGCATCAGATTTTGTATTGTTTAACAAGTGTTTCTGCCTATTTATTTTTTCACAATGGAAAAAGAAAAAAAAAAAAAAAAAGATATTGTATCTTTTTTTTCTTGTTCTGTACTTAAAAAAAAACATATTTGCATCTTCCGAAATAGAAAACTGGTTTAAAATTTTTCTCAATGACTTTTAAAATGTAAGAGAACATTTTCTTGTATTTTGCAAAAGAGAAAAATATGTTTGTAAAAATATTTTATTCATATGTCTTTACATTCGAATCAGATGAGCTGCACTCTTAAAAAATACAATTTCTCGTAAAAACGGAATTCAAAATATTTCTCGAGGTTATAAAATATTCTTAAGTATTATTTGTTTCAATACAAACAAAAACCAGTATAGTTACATACATTTGCTTCAAAAAATATTTTTCCGAACATACAATAACTAGAATGTATTTTTGTCAAATAACAACAAAATAAAATGTTATAATACAAATGAAATTCTTTTAAATAAATGTATGCCATGTCTTTTTCTATCTTTAAATACAATGAGGCTACGCTATGGCTTTCGGTTGCGGGCATATTTAACATATACACAGACTATTTAGTGTCCCTATTGAAGAATTCAAAAATAAAGTTTATTGGGTATATCACTTAAATCGTGTATCTAATTTCTTCTGTCAGTTTTAAATGGGTATACAATTCTGTAATAATGGTAAAGGTATTTTTCTTATCAAATATCTTAAAGTTATAGTCATTGTAGATGTAGGTTTATAATGTCATGGTCACGGTTATTATAGATATCATTATAATACTTAATGAGTTGAAATTTCGGCAATGCATTTTATCGCCTTTTTTGTTTAATTGTAGAAGCTTGTTTCTGAAAAAAATACAATGTTATAGAGTGAAATAGATCAAAAAGTATTGAAATGTAATTTTGTTACCTTCATTTAACTATCTACTCCATGTGTTACTATTCTACCAAACCAGGGAAACATTAATAATGTTCTGTAGATGAATTAGGAAAATTTTCATATGTCTTAAGACTAGAATTAGCAGTGTTTAATACGCTGGATTTTAAAATTAACATGCGTTTTATGTCTAGGCTATACATAATTTGAATAATTCATAAGAAAGCTTCACTCTGCAATTTTGTATAGAATTTTAGAGTAATATTAACATGACATATAATAATCTTTTACGAAAGATCATCATTAAAGCAACGATAAATGAAAGAAAATTAAATGAATAATTTATAAATAATATGTATGATACCTTCTCAGACATATATCTCCCCGTCGCTTAAAATTGCACTCTCTCTCATACTTGTCATAAAAATCTATCTAATGCAAATACAAATATATCTAAAGAAACATCATACCGAAATTCTTCGCAAGTAAATGTACGGAGGATTACTTGACCAATTAGTTGAGTAAATAAACAAACATACAGAAAGTTAGATATTGTTGGAAAACTAGAGCAGCTGGAATCTTTCCTTCCCCAAGGCCAGCGATAACTGTAGAACTCAGCAGAACAACTAAACTTGGCTCCAGTTGAAGCGGGTAAACCCATAGAATAATAATAGAAGAAGAAGGAGCACGTCAATACTCTAATGCTTACAAACTCCTTCTAGAGTATTGCCAGTGAAAGCTGCCCCTGCTGCCTATTACCTTAAAGAAAGTCACCCATCCTCGGCGCATTTATCGCTATTTGTTGTGGGTGCTGCCTCGCTGACCGATTGACAGAGAGATGAGACGATTCAAAAATCTCGCCAACAAGTCGCCAACCAATCAGATTGAAGCATAGTTACAACCCTATAACTGGCATTCCTGGATTTTACAAACCGAAACCAAAATATATACGCGCCTTCTTCCTTTATTATTATTCTATGGATAAACCGGAATGCTTTTGTTTACCACTACCGGCAGTTGAGAAGGAAGCTCTGATTGATAAACATGTCGGTGCTTTGCGAGTATAAGAGTTATTTTCGAATTTACATAAATTTTTGCTCTGTAAATAATCCTATAGGTTGTAAATATAAATACATATGTTCAGTAATATCTGTTGATCTTAATAGCTATTTTTTTTTATGAAGTATGTGCAGTTAGATTAAAAATACTGAAATTATTATTTCGTTCTTAATGTTCGTCACTTCTAAGTTTGCATACATTTGTAGATGCGAGCAAGGATGCCTATACCGCATGCGTTTTTCTAAGATCTGGGTCCACTGTTGGTGTGGTGAACATTCACTTATTGCAAGCTAAATCTCGAATAACTCCACTGAAAAAGATAACAATACCCCGTTTAGAGCTCATAGGAGCAAGATTGTTCAAATCTGTTAAAGATGCTCTGAAAATGGAAAAAATAGAATTCTATTTTTGGACTGATTCATCCACAGTATTCCGTTGGATTAAGCGTCAAGAACAGTGGTCAGTTTTTGTAAATAATCGCATAAATGAAATTAGGAAACTTACTGATACTGAGAATTGTTTCCATGTTTCCGATGAATTGAACCCTGCTGACCTTTCATCCAGAGGATGTGGAGCTAAACAGTTGTTAAAATCTCAATGGTGGCTGGGACCGGCCTGGTTGAAGAATCCAAAAGAGCAATGATCTAAGTCAGTCGTAAATATCAATGAAGAAGAGATTGCTCAGGAAAAAAGAAGAACCGTAGTTTCTGCTAATAATATTGAATTTGAATCTGTTGTATCTCGATTAGCGAACAGAGTTTCAAAATTTTCAAAGATGGTTAAAATCATAACTTGGATACTACGTTTTCAACCGAAGTCTAAAGACTTAAGAAAATATCCAAATATTACATCTGAAGAAATTTAAAATACTCAAAAGACACTTTTTCGTTGTGTACAGACTGAATGCTTTACATATAAAGAAGGTAAAAGATCTCTCGTAAATTTCCAAACCTATAAAGATGATGAGGGAATACTAAAATTGAAATCCAGACTTACAAACGAAAATGAAAACTCTGATTTTATTTTTCCTTTGGTTCTTCCTTCTAAACATCCAGTAGTGAAAAGACTTATCGAGCAAGAGCATATTGTCAACAAGCATGCTGGAGCGTCTGCTCTACTTGTTATTTTGAGAGAACGACTTTGGATTTTGAAAGGAAAAAGAATTATTCGAAATGTCATTCATGAGTGTAATATCTGTAAGAAGCAAAAGGTTAAACATCTTGAAGTACCATTTCCTCCTCTTCCAGAAGATCGAACGAAATTATCAGCAGTTTTCCAAGTCTCAGGAATTGATTTAGCAGGTCCTCTACTCACCAAATCCAAAGAAAAAGTTTGGATCGTACTATTTTCTTGTGCAGTGTTTAGGGCTACACATTTAGAATTGATTCCATCACTTAGTACGAATGCTTTCATTCAGGCTTTACGAAGATTTATAGAGAGAAGGGGACGAATTTCTGTGTTATACTCCGACAACGGTACAAACTTTACTGGCTTAAATAATGCATTGAAAAGTTTGGATTGGACTGAGATTCAACGAACATTTGAAATAAAGGAAATTAGATGATAATTTAGCCCACCATCAGCCCCATGGCGGGGAGGATTCTGGGAAAGACTTATACGAATTCTTAAAGATTTACTTCGGAAAAACTTCCGCCTCGCTGACACAAGAAAAACTACATACGCTTGTATGTGAATGCGAATCTATAATGAACAATAGACCGTTAACGTACATATCTGAAGGTCAAGAACTAAATGTTCTAACGCCTTCATTGTTCCTTCAAGAATTACGAACAAGTGATTTACCTGACTTGGATCAAATTGAGAAAACTGACGTTGTTGAAAGATATAGATATATTCAGAGAGTAAGAGGATATATAAAGCAAAGATTCAGAAGAGAATATCTGGGTTTTCTACGTTCATTGATCCTCAAAAGTCACGACACAATTCAAGTGGGTGATATAGTCTTGATTGGCAGCGACGATAAGAAACTTATGTTGGCCCTTGGCAAAGGTCATCGAACTTTTTCCTAGTAAAGATGGAATTGTCAGACTGGTTAAACTAAAAACATCGAAAGAAGTTTTATTACGACCAATCCGGAGACTCCATCCTCTTGAAATCCCACAAAGACTTGAACAGCGTGTGCCAAATCCTACACCGAAAACAAATAATAACACTGGTGAGAAGCCTAACGATGGAACTCCACTTAGGCAGGGTAGTGAGACCAGTAAAAGGCCTTGCTGTGCATATTTGACATAAGACTATTCAAAGACTATAAAAAACTTTTTTTCTTTAGAAATTGAATTCTAAGTATTTTTTAAGTAGTTTATTATTATTATTTTTATTATTATTATTATTAGATGTTTAATGTAGCTGATATATATATTGTCATTTGTTAACCTTTCTACTAGTATTTTTCAGTGTCATATTTCTGTTGAGCATCTTTCAGAACTCTTAAGTGGTGAGGATGTTGGAAAACTAGAGCATCTGGAATATTTCCTTCCCCAAGGCCAGTGATAACTGCAGAACTCAGCAGAATAACTAAACTTGGCTCCAGTTGAAGCGGGTAAACTGGAATGCTTCTGTTTGCTGCTACTGGCAGTTGAGAAGGAAGCTCTGATTGATAACATGTCAGTGCTTTGCGAGTATAAGAGTTATTTTCGAATTTACTTTAATTTTTGGGCCCTCTGTAAATAATCCTATAGGTTGTAAATATAAATACTTATGTTCAGTAATATCTGTTGATCGTAATATCTATTTCTTGTGAAGTATGTGCAGTTAGATTAAAAATATTGAAATTATTAATTCGTTCTTAATGTTTATTTTTAAGACACCAGCGTACTTATTTATTAAAAATTATTAGAAAATCAACACATATATATATCGATTCAAATACCAGAAATTTTCAAACGTATCTATGGAATGTATGTTGTCACCATTCAAAATGTCCATTAGTGATACTAACTAATAGACCTTATGATGAAAATACAACAGGAATGTGCCTGATCAAAAAAAAAAAAGATTTTTGTTTCTTCTCTTTTCTTTTAAGTGTGCACAACATTTTACCACAGTTTTCGCAAGAACTTTTTTTTTCTCTTCTTATACAAGGTTTTTTATAACAATGTTACGTGATATTATAACCTACTTCTTGCAAAATAATTGAAGTCATAATCACTAGAATTGTATGTACAAAAAAAGAAATATTACATTTACACAACTACATTACATACAAAAATTGAAACAGAAAAATTTAAATATGCATATTACACATATATTCTTATACACATTAGCTAATGTTAAACAAAATGTATGTACAAAACAAATAAATAAATAAATAAATAAAATTTAGTAAAAAGAAAAAATAAAATAAAAGTGTCTATCACACGGGAACAATCTAAAAGTGACGTCCTTCGCAGTCAAAAAGTAATAAGATTCTCTTACTCCTTGCAAAATAACCGCAAGTGTCATGAGGCTATGATCCAGCGGGACAGCGCAAATACTACGTACACTTGATAAAGTTTTCACACAATGACACTTCGATCGTTGTTATACTTACAAGAGAGGGTCACCAACTGTTCAAAAGGTATTTATACATATTATACATCCTCTTAAAGCTCTAACTGAGCTGATAATAAAAATATCCATCTTATTGGCAAATGAGCCCCCTAGCGTGAGTTATTCTCAATTAAAGTTTGTAAATTGCAGGCTCTTCAGTAATGTACTTTGAAGAATTTCTATCATTAGAATCAATTTTTTAACAGATTCTCTTGCTAATTATGACTATTTATATTGTTAGTAAAGTATTTTATTATGTGTTTAATAATCATTTTGTGACAGCATTAAATTTATAAATCCCATACTTTATCTATGTAGCCACGTGTAAAATATTTACAATCAGAAAGATTTTCCTGTACATCGACATAATCGATATTTTGGATATTGACATTGCATGGGGGAACAAAAGAAAAGGAATTTAATGCACTATAACATAGGAATGAAGGAGGGAAATAAGCGGAAAAATAAATTTCTGCTTTTAAAAAATTAATAATTACATTATTACCTACAATATAATATTTTAATGAAAGCTAATTGTATAAGGAAATAGTTTTCTTCGTTACTATAAAAATTACAATAGCTCCTTTTTTACTTTTTTTTTTTTAACACTTTTCATACAGTTTAGCATGTATAAATTTATTAGAATGAAAGTCTTTTACAAAACTGATTATAATGATAGAAACTATAAGAAGTACATTGTAAAAGAATCTGTAATTTAAAAACTTTAATTGAGAATAACTGGCGCTAGGGGGGCGCATTTGCCGATAAGATGGGTATTTTTATTATCAGCTCAGTAAGACCTTTCAGATGATACATAATATGTATAAATACCTTCTGAACAGTTGGTGACCCTACCTTGTTAGTTAAAATCCTAATAACTAAATTTCATCTTTAGATTGCAAGTGACTGATTATATTGAACAAAAGTTGGACGTCTTAGTACGCTGTTACATTACAATTACAATGCCATTATAAAAAAAATTGCGGTTAATATTTGACTTTTACACGATTTAACGAAACATTGAGAGCAAATAACGATGTAAAAAAACAGGAAGGAGGATAAATTATTCAGTTTAAAATATAAAGTAATCTCCTCATAAATTCTATTTAAATTATTCGTTTGAAAGAAAGATCTCAGTATAAAGAACTTAATAATACGTATGCTCTTTTTAAAAATAATTCTTTTACATTTCGTATCTACTATAATGTTTTTATAATGGATTCTAAATATTTCTAAACGCATACTATAAATCATCTTATTAGATATATTTTGACAATACGGGATTTTCTTCTAAATCTTTAAATCCCTAGTTATGTTACTTTTGCGCTGAGAGTGATATAAATTTCTATCCCTCTATGAATCAATACCTCATAAAAATACATTATTATCCGTGTTCTTCTATATATGGTAAGCTTTTAAGTGCGTGGAACATAAAATATTTTTCTTCAGGCGACATAAGCTGTTTATTACTGACAAGAAATCTAACGTTTTAACGAGTAATATTAAGTGAGAAGTGTATTAATGGGAAATTTACAGCTTTATATATGTAATCAAAAAATAAATATCTACAAAATTCTAAAATATTCTAAGAGTTAATATTAATTCGAAGTAATAACGTTCGCAGTATATAATTATGCGAAAATAATTTATGTATTGAAATAATTCATTAAATTCTAATTTAAATAACATTTCACTGATTTATAGTCAGTTTAAATGATTATTATAAAAGGAATAGCATGTGTAATGATATTCAAATTTTTAAACGTTATCATTATTACACCATGTGTTTAAAATCTAATTTTCATGTTGTTAATCTATTTTGTTGTAATAAAATACAAAATTACTTTTTACAGTAATATATTCATTTAAAATAAACATTCTCATAAAACATATTTATTACATCTTAAAAATTGACATTCTTAATTACTAGATGTTTTTAAAAACGATTATTTTAACTCAAAACATTTTTTAATTTCCTTTTAAATTAGACTGTTGAATTTATTCATTTACACATGCTTAATCGATTTCTTAATACTTGTTTGATGCAGAAATCATTTTTGTTATAATATTTTAATGCAACACACGTGTTCAGAACTGAATACGGAGAATATTTGATTTAAATACACATGCTACACTCAGAGAAAAATACACTTCTTTATTTATAACGAATAAGTACTCATTTTCTGGGTCCCTGAACTAGAAATATAGATTTCTGAGGTAAATAAATAACTTGGATAGATCGAGAATTTCTAGTCTACACTTTTCTAGATGATGAAATAATATAATGAATCTTTTGTATTGCGAGAAATTCCCTCTTAATTTCCTAGAATTAGGTCGTAAAACAAAATTATTGTTACTAAAACTCGCTTCTTGTATTCACATTTATTTTCAGAAATTTTTAAATGGGATTCACCATGATAATATAGGAAAACGCTCTAGAATTCTAATAGGAAATTTTAGAACACATTATCAAATGGAATTAGAATTTATAAGGATGGCATGGAACTATTTTAACTAAAGCCATAATTTACTTTCTAGATGTCAGTCACAGGATTTTTCTTATTTTCAGTATAATGTGACTTTAAAAAAAAAAAAAAAAAAAAGAATCAAAGGAAAATTGTAAACTTTATTTCAACTTATAAATAACCGGATAAACATATTATTGAGTGTCAATATAAATAATTTATAAGGATGGCATGGAACTATTTTTACTAAAGCCATAATTTACTTTCTAGATGTCAGTCACAGGATTTTTCTTATTTTCAGTATAATGCGCCTTAAAAAAAAAAAGAAAGAAAAAGAAAAAAGAAAGAAACGAAAGAAAAGAAAGGAAAAAAAAAGAAACGAAGGATAATAGTAAACTTCATTTTAACTTATAAATAACCGGAATATTAAACATATTATTGAGTGTCAATATAAATAATTTATAAGGATGGCATGGAACTATTTTTACTAAAGCCATAATTTACTTTCTAGATGTCAGTCACGGGATTTTTCTTATTTTCAGTATAATGCGCCTTTAAAAAAAAAAAGAAAAAGAAAAAGAGAAAAGAAAGAAAAGAAAGAAAAGAAAGGGGAAAAAAAAGAAACAAGGCATAATAGTAAACTTCATTTTAACTTATAAATAACCGGAATATTAAACATATTATTGAGTGTCAATATAAATAATTTATAAGGATGGCATGGAACTATTTTTACTAAAGCCATAATTTAGTTTTTAAATGTCAGTCACAGCATTTTTCTTATTTTCAGTATAATGCGACTTTAAAAAAAAAAAAAAAGAAAAAAAAAAGAAACAACAACAATAAAAAAAAAAAAAAGGAAAATTGTAAAATTTATTTCAACTTATAAATAACCGGAATATTAAACATATTATTGAGTGTCAATATAAATAATGCACCTTTTCCCGTTGATATCTCAAACAGCACGTCTTTACTACACATCAAACATATTTTGCAATTTTTTTATTAATAAAATTTAAAACTGTATTATAATAATATAGATTGCATATTTTAACAAAAAAATTCTATTTTAGGAATACAATTTCATTTAAGTGCTTACCTTTTACATAAAAAAAAAATCACTAATGAAGGATTACTTAAATTCACTAAATAAGTTAAGTTAATTAAATTGCATTGTAACGGTTTCAGGAACATAGTGTCGTAAATTTTATCCATCTGATATTTGTCATACGTAAGCTGCAACTTAAAAGATTAAAATTAGGCTCGAAAAACTCTTATAATTTTTATGTAGTTGCGGTAATTATCGATAATAATTACCTTTTAAATTTTATGGGCTGTCATAACTTCGACTTTGTTCATAAAAAAAAACGCATTTAATGACAATTCTCATTAAACCCCCTCAAAACAAAAAAGCTGTCTCGATGTAATATTTTAAGTCTTTTTATTCATTTTTTATTTTAATTTTTATTTAATTATTTATTAATTTTTTAAGGGCTAGCTTGTTTTATTATGTTATCTTTATTCTTAATTAATAATGAAGAAGAGTCATTATGTTTTTCTGTTGAATGTCGTTAGTAAGATTATTATAATAATCTTTTAAAAACAGTTTGTTTCAAAAACTGATACAGATGATAAAATGGTACATCGATATAAAGGATCATAAAATTGTTTTTTTAACATACATTATTTATTTATTTGTTTATTTATTCATTTTGAAATTTTAAAAGAAAAAGATCGATTTGTGAAATTATATAAATGGAACTTCAATGTTCTAATTTTCAATAAATAATATATTTCAGAATTTACAATTGTGTGTAACATTAGTCAAAAATTATTATAAAATTATTCGTATTCATTAATTTAAAAAAAAAAAAATTGGAAAACGAGAGAATAATTATACTTCCGATTTTATTCGAATGCAATGAACAAATAAATTTTCAGATAAAATTCTCATTGCAATCAAATGTTTAACTATATAAAGTAATCCTCAGAGTAACCAATTATAACCAATCGTAATTAGAAAATTAATTTCAATTATTTTATTTTTTCATTTAATACATTCACGCCTGCTTAATAGTTTCTGATTTCCATTGTACGGAAAAAAAAATAATAATAAATGTCAATTATTTTATTAAAACTCATTTAGTAATTCACAAATTTTATTATTTAAACATTTTAACGTTTCATTACACTTATTTGTTGCATGTGGATATAAGTCCTCAAATTACATTATCAAGTCCTTAATTAATTTAATGAAATTAATTGTTTAAAATAGTTTTAGTTGCTTTGTTCAGGTGTTTATAATCTAACATTAACAGAGCTGCCAACCTAACCCGGAGAATTGTTAGTATCGCCCCTTTTTCCACACCAGTCTTTTTTTAGAGTATTTTACTTCTTAATTCATCGTAAATACTTTTAAAGAGAATTACTCTAAATTTAAGTGGTGGGGAAAAAGGTGCGGTACTAAGAATCCTCCGGATTAGGTTGTCAGCTCTGCATTAATCTAAATATCCATTACATGAGGCATTACATGTCAAAGGACATCAGATTAAAAAGGGATAAAGTGAAAATATAAGATATTTCTCCGCTATATGACCGCCACTCTATTTGCCCATTTTGATGACTCATACATACGATGAGATCCAACGGTAAGAAACAAACAATATTGTTATCAGAGGTCAAAACACTGAAATTTTCTTCTCTCGCACATTTCATATATTAAAATTTTGTTCTAAACAGAATTAAATTTTAGGACTTTTTTTTTTTTTTTTTTACTGGATGTTGCCAGGCATGCTGCTGTATTCAAGCTGGTCTAGCACAAAATTGTCACGGTGCATTTTATTATTTTTATAGATTAACACTTTTTCCGTTTTCATCCAGAATTTAAAATACATCATGAGGAAAACAATAATATATATCAAATGAAACTAACAAAGCCAGTTAGATGCAACAACTTTATTTTTAATTTTTCTTTCTTTATTTTATTTTTTACCGTAGGTAACTATTTATTTATCCGGGTGGTGATTATGATAGCATACATCTTGATAGTTTATCCTCTTTATTTTTGCTTCCGAATAAAACGTTTCACGTGACGTCAGAAGGCGACGTAAAAATATTCCCTTTTCCAAAGATTTTACATTTTTTAAAATTATCAGTATTTTACTTTTTAAACAAAAGATAATTAAGAAAATAAATATAAATTACTTACAAAAAATAGCACTTAAAACTCTGTCTTAAACAATATTTAATTTTGTATAAAATATATTGAGAGAAACGTATATATATTTATTTTTTATTTTTATTTTATATATATTTGCAATGAATTCTAAAGTACTTGTTTATTTTATATAACTTAATGCCAAAATTATACAAGAAAAATAGTTTCATTTGGTCTATTTTGTGTAAAAGAAATTAGCCTCCACCCTAGAAACAGGAAATATTTTTGTTCCTTATCCCTGTTCCTCTTCCAAATTTTTGTGCATAATTTGTTTACGGCATGATTGTAATTAAAACTGCCTAAAAAGTCATTATTTTTCCATCTATATGATATATATATATGTACATATATATTGAGAATAAAACTGTGTTTAATATATTATACTTTAAAATATTATATGTTTAATATATTATACTTTAAACTGTGTTTAATATATTATACTAATAATTTTTATTATCAACATTACCTTCTTTATTTGTGTTTTGTCGTCAACGAACTATGTCATTCTGCAGTTATTGATACTTGTTTTCATCTACAAGAATTCTGTCAAATCAAATATATAACTATCTAATGTTACCTAGGCGGTTATTGTTTATTTGAAACTAAAACATTTATTGTTTATTTGAATCTAAAACAGACATAGTTTTCCTAGTGTTTGAATATCTCAATTCAAATATAATTAAAGCTATTTTGAAAATCAAATTACGTTTCACATTATCTTCCCAATCGATAAAGTGCAAAAATGATAAAAAAAATAAAGTTTACAAACAAAAATTAAATTTTAATTAATAGTGCCCAAGCAGAATCCTCCAATAAATATTTCTGCCTAAAAGTATATGTGCTTTTAGTAGACAGTCCCAATAAAATTATTTGTTATTTTTATTTAGTGAATGCTGGTTATTTATTTACAATAATCTACCTTTTTTTTTTTTTTTTTTTTTTTTTTTTTTTTGTATGTGCATCAGATTTTGCATTGTTTAACAAGTTTTTCTGCATAGTTATTTTTAAAAATGAAACTAGGAAAAATAATGTGCTACTGTATGTTCTTTTTTTTTTTTTTTTTTTCTTCTTTTCTGTTGTTTTGCACGTAACAAAGTATGTTTGCATCTTCTGAAATAAAACATTGGTTTAAATTTCTTCTCAATGACTTTTTAAATGTAGAAAACATTTTTCTTGTATTTTGAAGAAGATGAAAATATCTTTGTAAAAATGTTTTATTCATGTGTCTTTACATTTAAATCAAATGAACTGTACTCTTAAAAATTACAATTTATCGTAAAAACTGAGTTTAAGACAGTTCTCGAGGATATAAAATATTTAAAATCTTTCTTTGTTGTAATAAAAACCCAAACCAGTGTAGTATGTACTTGTCCAGCAAAAAAATTTCTTTTGAAGATACAATTGCTAGAATATATTTTTGTCAAACGACAACAAAAAGAAATTTTATAAGGCAAACAAAATTGGATAAAATAAATGTATGCCGTACTTTTTGCTTTCTAAACATACATACGTAAGGAAAGTATTGAAATTATGGCAAAAATTCGAATTTGGGATTTTGGTGTATCTGTACAAATTTGAGGACCTCTGAGTTCATATTTTACTATTTTTACGGTGATGTAAGTATGTGTATGTGTGTACATGTATGTATATGTGTATGAGTGCATATATATATGTAAGTAAACACGATCGCGTCTAAACGCTTTGTTCGAATAAACTGAAAGTTGGTACGTATGTTATAGGTCACAGTTTCACGAACAGTATAGAATTTAATTTATCAAACACTAATAGCTTTTTTTTTTTTTTTTTTTTTTTTTTTTTTAACAGGATTTAAAAAAAAAAATCTTTATTATGGCCTATGGGCTAAAAGTATTTAAAGTACAATATCGACATTTTTTTTTTTTTTTTTTTTTTTTCCCCGCACCAAAAGTTAGGATTTTGGAGATTCGCGCCAAAAGTTGATAGGCGCCAATTTATGTTAAGCTGTAAATAAAAATGAACTCTTATGAAATTATGTGCATTAGTTCTTAAGCTAGAGCTACAACAAAATTTTTCTACACCAGAATACATATTTTAAAGAAATGGTCAAATACTGTTCTGAACCTTTCAAAACGTACAAATCCATCGAAAACCAAAAGTCGAAAAAAAAAAAAAAAGAATCCAATACTTTCTTTTATTGAGTATTGAAGAAAGTAAAAAGAGTTTATACTTAATCTAATTTGATCTTTATTACACATATTCTAATCAAACTCTTTTAAAATTCCTGCAGTTATTCAAACTTAAGATTAACATTTTGAAAATAAGTAAATTACTTAAATTTTATAAAAAATTTGCTATTCATTACTTTTATAAAGATAAAATTACGTTTATGCAGGCAAGCTATAATATTAAATTATTTTAGATAATTCAGAAACAAATTTTAAAATGCTAAAAATTAATTAAACTAATGTATTGTGGCCATCACAAAATGTTTTCGAAAGCATTCTGTATAACAGCAACGTTTATTGTTTAAGGTGCATAAAGGTTTAATCATAACTTCTCAGAATAAATATTTTTCATATGGGCTTTGTGCAATTTCAATCAATAGATGCTGAGCTATGTGGAAAATCACAGAAGATGAGTAATAACAACTCCACCTGTTGGCTGATTTACACTTAAATTAAGTCAACATTTGTTTTCATATTGGTTATCTCACATATCAAGTTTGGTGCATTTATATGCCATATAAATTGTGATTCAGCCTTCTTATTCACTGGGTAAACTGCAGTACTACAGCGCCATCTGTCGGCCGAAACGTAACCAAATTGAATCAGCGCAGAGTTTTATAATGACCCTCTCATATGTCAGTTTTTTGCAATTACATGCTATAGGATCTAAGATATAACCTTCCTGTTTAAGCCAGAAATTGAAGTATAGCAGGGCCACCTATCGGCAGGTATGCACCCAAATTAAATGGGCACAATGTTTCGTAATAGCCTTCTCAAATATGAAATTTAGTTCTATTAAACACAATAGAAACTGAGATATAACTTCCCCATACGTGAAAGAAATCACAGTAGAGCAGTACCACCTGATGTTGAGCAGCTTGCACCAAAAGTTGGTAGGAACTAATTTATGGCATGCAATTACATATAAATTTATATGACATTCAGTACAGTAGTTCCTGAGATAAAATCGCCGCAAAATTTCTGTCGCGCCGTCAGACATTTTCTAAAAATGGTTCTAGATCTCTTATAACGTGTAAATATGTCTGAATAAAAAATGTTTACCAATTCAACACTTTCTTCTATTCAGTATAGAAGAAAAGAAAAATATTGTCCCATAGTTAATTTATTAGTTTATTTTTTTTTTTTTTTTAAGAAGTTAAATATTTGTGCTTTTATTATTATTATTTTTTTGTTTGTTTGTTTGTTTTCTTTTATGTAATTTCGTATTACGTATCTCTCTTAAATAACACAATTAATAAAAAAAAAAAAACTATAACATTTACAAAATGCATTTCGAGTAAACTGTAAAGTTAATTAAGATGAATGGATTCTGAAAATTTTATTTTTTTGCGTATTCTTTCGCCAATTTTAAGAAAAAAGTAAAAATACATGTAAATTAAAACATTCTAGAAAAGAACAGTAAAAATACAGTTAATGATGATATTCGAAGTTTCATTCACCTATTTTAATGCACGCCTTACATCAGCGGAGGTGGACAAAACTTCGAGCACGATCACTGACCTAAGTTTCTTTTGTTCATGTTTAGTCATAACCCCCCCCCCCGAGTTAATTTTCTCTCAAATCATAGTATGAACATGTGACTGGTACCGATCAATTTGCAATAACGTCTAGTTATAGAGGTATCCTAGTTAGATTTTGTTTAAAGGGTCGTTCTAGATACTAAAACTAGCATCAACTTCCTTCTTCTCTCTCTTTTTTTTTTTTTTTTTTTTTTTTTTTTTTGGGGGGGGGGGGACTTTATTTTTTACTCCATACTGAAATTTCTGAGATCAAGGCAGTTCGGAAAAAGGAGCTATTTATATACATTAAATTAATTCTTGATACGATTACAAGCGAAAGTGCATTAGGGGTCCATCGATATATTTAAAAAAAATAAATTATAGTCTCGCAATTATTCCTTAAGATTCTAACCGCAAAAAAAGTATGAAATTTTTAAATATAAAAAAAGCAAATAACAAAAAATATTGTGTTTCCATCTAAACTTATTTGAATAACTATTTGAATTCCTAAGCATGAAAAGTGTAAAACCATTATCTAAATTTTTAAAACTGATAAGTCGTATTACTTTGTTTTTAAGTAGTTTTCCATAATAAATGTCATTATTCCATTTTTCATTATTCCACAATATCTTGCTTGAATTGCGCTAATTTCACAGAAATAAGTTAATTGTATAATAAATATAGAAAAATTGCTTAGAAAACAATAAGAAGCACATAAAAGTAAACTTAAACCTTTTTCGTCGAATTGTATACAGATACTTACTTATAAGTGATGCAAATGATAACATATGATCCCCCCCCCCCCTAAAGCCAATATGAAAAAAATATATTACTCGAAAATGAATCATAGGATTGAGTTGTAAACTTGGAATCGTATGCTTTTGATGATGCTTATTCTATTCGTGCAAAAATTAATATAGGTCATAATCCATAGTTTTTTTTTTCATTATGACTGTACAGTATATTTATTATTAAAACGAATATTCACTATCTTTTTATTTCCAATGTTTCTGTGTACCCTACCGCGTCAAAAAAGTATTTCCGTTCTTCTGAGCCGTCGGAAATGCACCTGAGACACATCGTACACATTTTCTGCAAAATCCATTTTTAAGAAATGAATGCCAAAATCAAAACTTTTAGTAGACAGTATGTACACTGTTAAAAGTTTCAATAGAAAAATTATTGGAAATTACTTTTTTTTAAGTCTTATGTAAAATTATAGCGAAAAGAAAAAAAGCGATGATATTAAAATTCTATTTTCTACACATATTTTCATGACTAAGATTATTTTAATTATTTATTGGTGGGAGTATATCAGTAATTCGTAATACTTTTTTCTCAAGTGGAAGTATTATTTTTTAAATTTTTATTGTTAAATAAAATATTTTAATAATAAAAACATAGAAAAAATGATTGAAATTTTCGATTATTTATTTTTAATTGTAAAGTTTTCGATTACAGTGACTCTGGATAAATATTTCATAAACATGTAAAAAAAATAGTTACAGTGTGATGTTATTATAATATTCTTAAATTCATCCTATTATTTGAGATTTTTTATAAACCAAGTAAAAAGCAAATATTGATCAAGCTCGATCAAAAATAAATAAGGCATTTGAAAATTACATTTATACAAGGCTTAAACTTTATCATAGTGCATTTAATGAGCTGTCAAATAAAGTAGTCGAAAACCATTTATACGTGACTTTTTTCATCCCATTTGAATTTATATTGAAAGAGAAATCTATCTATGTTTTAACAAAACTTTAAATTTGTATTATCTATTATGTCGAATCTACAATTCGTAAGGTATCGTTTAGTGCACTGTAGTATATAAAAAATGTCTTTGCTCGGGGGTTGCATGCCGCAGTCGAATATGAGACAAAATGAATAAAACATTATTGAAGTTCTTCGAATAAAACAGAAATTGAAATGAAATATACTTTTACGTCTTTGACAGTCCCTTGGTAAAATTTAAAACGTGAACTGTATTTTTGATGCTATAAACGTATTTCACTGAATACGACATAAAGGGAAAAAATTACGAAAATGACCACTGTCTTGTTTTTTAATGTGCTTTATGGATTTCAAGAAATAGTTTAAGATGCAAAAATAAATAAAACATGGATCATACTTTTTTCTCAAAAGTTTACAAAGAAATCTTTAGATTTTCCTGTATAAGCCATTTGCTTGTTAAATGAATGAGCTTAAAGTTGTTTATGTAAAAAAATCATTTTGTTCAGGTATTAACGAACTTCAAAATATATTTTGGATTTCAAATGTAATAGTCAAAGTGAAAAGAGACTAATTTTTTACTTATAAACATTTTAAGACACTGATTTTACATGTCTTAAAATGTTTATAAGTAAAAAATTACTACTAATAATTGAACTAAAAAACTACTAAGAACCAAACACTACGCATATGTAAATGATGCTGTTTCGTTTTTATAAGAATATATACAGGGTGGTTCAAAAGCTCACGAGATGGTGTGGGTGTGTCAGGTAATAAGGTGTAAGAATTGCATAGGAACTGCGGAGTCGCAAACGCGATTGTAACCCGCTAGAGGGCGGATAAGCTCTGCCCAACTTGTACGCATGCAAAAAGACGCAAGTGACGATGTAAAGCATGCATCGCGACTAATGGGACTAAAAATCAAACGTCAAAAAACATGTTTTCAAACTTAACTCTGCTCCATATTAGCTCATGATGGGGAGTGTCGGGGTGTGGATTTTGGTTAAGTGTACCTGGTATGCATTTTGGTGGTATTTCGCAAATTTTTTTACTTCACCCGCAAGGAATGGGGGGAAAATATCAGGTAGGTCGCTAACGAAGGCAGTAGGAATTCGGACTCATCATGCTGCAAGCGGAAAGCGATAACTTTAACTAAGGTTTCGACCAACTCCATTGTTTTATTTTTTGTTTTTTGAATTTTGAAGATTCTATTTTTATAAATACTGATACGGTATTTTGAGAAGTCATTTAAATATAGTGACCGGGGAAGCGGGAAAAGCCTGCTAGTTCATTAAATAACTCTCTAAAACATTGAAAATTAAAGCACGTTTGTATTAAAGACAGCTCGTTCATTATTCTTTCATAAACATTATTAAATATTAGCACATTAATTTCCGAGCTTACTGTATCTTTTAAAAGTTAATTTTATTACTTGGTTGATTGTAATTCGTGTCTCTTGCTTCCTACACTAATTTTTTGCTCGTTGAAAATTCGCATTCAAAATTTTACACGTTAAATCTTAACAAAGTTTTTGAAGATTAAAAAAAAAACTTTCAATTCTTTATATAGCATTTTATCTATAGAAACATAATCTTAAATTTTTCACTGCTGCTTTTGCTTTCTTTCATAGTCCAGGGACTCTTTTGTAAATTAATCAGAAAAAAAAAAAGTTTCGACAATTAACTAAATAGTTATTTTATTCATAAATATAAACCTTTTTGTACATTAATATATATATATACTATTACTTAATTAATCTATTTTTTTTTTTTTATCATTATTTCATATAAAATTATCTTTAAGTAAAAGAAAAGAAATATTAAACATCTGAAACAAGAGGCCTAAATTTAGATTAAATCGAAGATTCCAGAAGAAATCACGGATACCGAATCCAGAACACAATTTATTATTTATTAAAATAAACATTTTCGATAGAAAAAAAATTTTCTAAATATGCATATCCCTGGTAGATAATTTAAATATTGAAATACACGGTAAATGCATGAAAACCATCAAACAATATGTGATCGCTTCCGTATAAGTTGCTTGCTTCTGTTTAGTGAAATATTATCTCATTTTAAACCTACAAAGCACATAGACACATGGTGCCATGCGTGGAACAACCACAAACCTTAAATGTCTGATTATTTTTTAAATCAATTTAAAAATGTTTTATTCTTACCTCTATTAAATAAATCACGGGAAAAATACTTTAAATATTATACTTTATTTTAGCTATTGTTAACAGCTAAAAAGCAGTTTGTTGTCAGTCGGTAAATATAAGACATTAGAGCTTCAATGTTATTCTAATAATACTTCAGAAGACAAAATTGGGTATGTTGCCGAAAGGCCACACATGGCATTCAAGGGTTAAATGCTCCTCCACCTCTACGAAATACTGGTAGAGACATCTATCTGCATTTGATAGTAACTACACATACATAGAAACTATATAATTCAGGCAATATCCTGTAGATGCCACTACTGTTCCCTTTACTGTCAAAATAATTTGGAATTTGCACCTTATCCTTGCGTTCGACGTTTGACAAAAAATTGTTATTAAAGAATTTGACCCGGAAAAAAATATTGTGAGTTGGAAATAAAGATTGACGACATAGCAGTGGTAAGTTAGTTTGTGTATTACTGTAGTTTACGTATTCGAAAATCATATTTTTATGAATGTTCCACATTATAAAATTGATTTCCTCGTAAAATATTTGATTATGATTTTTCCCCTAACTACTAATCATTAATATCATTGCATGTATTTATTTCTGGCACAGAAGAAAAAATCTGGCTTTATAGGGTTAGCAATATAGTTAGTAGCAGTAATTTGAACGTTAGTGTAATCTAAGTTTCAATTTTTCTTTCTCAATGCTAACTGTTTTTAAATTTTAAAATACTCACACAAAAACATTTCTAGTGGACTGTATCACTAAACTCATAATTTTATTTTCACAACTCGAATCGACGTCTACTCACGTCGGCACACAAACTCACACTGCTCAACTCAGATGGCGCTGCTGCAACAGCGCTTTTCATTGGATACGGAACATTCCGCCCCACGTTGCAATGTTTACATTCAACCAGTAAATTATACAGTTATATCAAATGAAAATAGAAAATAAACACAATACAATAATAACATTACATGACTCATTAAAAAAATAAAATATATATATAGACACTAATATATAAAATTACACATTTTTTGGCAAAATGCAAATTTGGGAAATGGGTCTTTTGTAAATACCCGATTGGGTTTTCACCCTTACCACCCTGACCCGTTTATCTTCACCAAAATACAGTTCTATTATTCTCCCTAATGCCCATTTTTGTGGTGGTAGGTTTTCATCTTTAAGAAGCACTAACTCATTGACTTTCACATTATTTTTTTCTACCATCCACTTGGACCTCTGTTGTAAATTATTTAGATACTGTATATGCCATTTTTTCCAAAAAATTTGAATTATTTTTGTCAGCTTTTTCCAATTAGACAATCTATTGTCTTTAACCTCAATTAAATTAGGCTCTATAACAGCATTTAAGGGTCTGCCAATTAAGAAATGGGCAGGAGTTAACACATCATACACATCAGAATCGGATGACAGAGGTACAAGCGGTCTTGAATTTAGAATTCCTTCTATCTGTGTAACAACTGTTAGGAATTCTTCATAGGTCAATCTGGAGTTGCCTAAAACTCTTTTAAAATAATATTTAAAAGCTTTAACTCCGCTTTCCCAGAGGCCACCAAAATTAGGTGCTCTCGGGGGAAGAAAATTCCAATCGATTCCCTCAGCTGACATGTAACCAGCGAGGGCCTCATCTGGGTTTATAACTAAATTTTGCAACCTAGAGAGCTCTTTGTTTGCTCCAATAAAATTTGTGGCATTATCAGAAAATAATTTTGAACATAAACCTCTACGAGCCACAAATCTTTTTAAACATGCTATGAAGGCCTCAGACGTCAAATCAGTGACAATTTCGAGGTGAACGGCTTTTGTGACCAAACATACAAAAATGCACACATATATTTTATGATAAATTCCCTTTCTTTGATTCTTATATTTAACAAGGAATGGGCCACAAAAGTCCGCACCTGAGCAATTAAATGGAAAGTCAGGAGTCACGCGCTCTTTCGGTAATTCACCCATTAATTGCTCCACTCCTACGGGTTTAACTCTAAAACACTTAATACAATCGTGTACGACTTTTCTACACGTTGCTTTACCCTGGACGGGCCAAAATTTTTGACGAATATAGTATAGCAAGGCAGTAGGACCTAAATGAAAGTATCGCTTATGATAAGATTCTATAATAAGTTTGGTCAATTTATGACCCTTCGGCAGAATAATTGGAAATTTAGTGCTAAAACTTACATTAGCATTCTTAATTCTGCCATTTACTCTAAGCAATCCCTCTCTGTCTATAAAGGGATTTAAAGATTTTATCTTACTTTTCTCATGAACATTTTTTCCTTTAACTAAATTTTTTAGTTCCTCGTTAAACTCTGTTTTTTGAATTTGCTTTACAATAAAATTTTCTGCCTTGCGGATCTCCTCTGTTGATAATGGCCCCAATGTTCTTTCCCTTGGATTCTTCAGGTTGTAGATAAATCTGAAAAGATAACTAACAACATGCAATATTTTAATATAATTATTACTAATATTAAATAAGTCTTGAATAAAGGAGTTATAAGTCACAGTAAATACAGATAAGTCATTTTTTTCTGAATTTTTCAGTTCAGACGTAAATTCGTCTTTTATGACGGATTTAGGAATTTCACGATTGGGATACTGTCGTTCTGACAGAAAAGCAGGTCCTTCAAACCACAATTTATTTTTGACCAGTTTTTCAGGATCCACCCCTCTTGAGATAAGATCTGCGGGATTGTTCTCAGAAGATACATGACGCCACTGTTGAACTTCTGTCAGAGCTTGTATAGTTGCTATGCGGTTTGCCACAAAAGTTTTTAGAAGATACGGCTCTTTTTGTATCCAGGAAAGTACAATCATCGAGTCGGTCCATAAGTAGATGTCAGCTGTCTTAAACTGTAAGGCACTCTTCACTTTTGTGAGCAATTTTGCTAATAAGACGGCAGCGCACAGCTCCAACCTCGGTATTGTCGTACGCTTAAGAGGTGATACACGTGATTTGCTACAAACCAAGTTCACTTCGAAGGCTCCATCCACTGACGTTGATTTGCAATAAATCACACAACCATAAGCTGACTCGAAAGCGTCCGCAAATCCATGAAGTTCAATATGTACTGGATTGTTCATTAATATGCATCTCTGAACACTAACACTGTTTATTGCTGGCAATAACTCGATGAAGTTTTTCCACTGTTGCGCCTCCGTTTCCGGAAGCGGATCGCTCCAGTCTAACTTCAAACACCACAGTTTTTGTAAAAAGATTTTTGCCTTTGTTATGACGGGACCCAATAGACCAAGAGGATCAAAGATCCGAGCTATGGTCGAGAGTACTGATCTCTTCGTAGGCGGAACCACGTTTTCTATATGAATTTGGAAGGTAAATATATCAGTGGTAGGGTTCCACGTAACACCTAGCGCTTTTGTCTCATCTTGAAAATTATAACTACTGTCAGGTCCTGTTTTTAATTCTGGGCTATTGCTATACCATTTATGCAATATCATGCCTGCACTATTGAGAGCCTCTGTTAATTGAGATTTCAGTTCTTTTGCTCCACTTAGGATGTCTGCACCGCTCAAGACATCATCCATATAAAAATCCTTTTCTAAAATTGGGGACGCTAAAGGATAGTTCTGGCTCTCATCTCTGGATAACTGAAGTAGGACTCTAGTAGCGAGATAAGGTGCACTTACTGTACCATAAGTAACAGTTTTGAGCTCATAAGTCTTAATTGGTTCATTCACTCCCTCCCTCCAAAGAATTCTCAAAAGTTTAGTTTGACTCGGATCTATTAAAATCATCCTGTACATCTGTTTAATGTCAGCCACGAACGCATAAATATGTTTACGAAATCTCGTCATTATATTAAATAGGTCTTCCTGAATAACCCCACCGTTATATTGTAAGGAGTTAAGAGAATTCCCTAAAGTTGTTTGTGAGGAGGCACTGAAAACCACTCTTAGCTTTGTAGTAGTTTTATCAGGGCGATAGACTCCTAAATGTGGTATATAGTATGTTCCCTCTTCTTCCTCACACTCTGAAATTTCTGTCATGTGACCCAAATTTTCGTATTCGCGTAGAAATTCCTTATATAATGCTAAATACTCAGGCTCCCTTAAAAAACGATTCCATAGCGAATTTAATTTTTTAAGGGCAATATCTTTAGATTTCCCTAAACACGTTGGATCATCCTTTAACGGCATTTTTACAATATACCTCCCTGTACTATCTCTTTTAACGTTCTTCTGAAAGTGCTCCTCGCAAATTATTGCTTCTTTATTTTGGGGTACCTCAATCTGCACATCCTCCAATTCCCAGAATTTCTCCATAGTTTCGTTTAAACTAGCATTATTCTCAATGAAGCCGCAATGTACCCTTTCCTGAGTTTCAACGGGAACGCTTCCACTAGCCACATATCCAAAAACAGTATTTTGGAAAATCATGTTATTATTAGCAGGACAAATCTGACCTGGCCGCAACAATTCATAAAAAATTTCGGCACCCAAAAGCAAATCTACACGACCCGGCACATTAAAGTTTTCATCTGCGAGGTTTATATATTTTAATTCTGGCATATTAATATTAATTTTTAACCTTTTTCCCGGCATGAAATCCGTAATTTTAGATACAATCAAAAAATCCAATTCTTTTTCATAATTTCCTTCAAAATTAGAAATTGACGCATTAACAACATATTTAATCGTAGTGCATGTATCTCCGATACCACATACTGTCAAATTAGTTTTCTTTCTTTTTAAATTAAGGCTATTCGCACAATCCCAAGTCATATAATTATTCATTGCTCCTTGATCTAAAATCGCGCGAACTGTGTATTTATTTCCTCTCTCATCTTTTAATAAACAATTCACTGTACTCAGTACAACGATTTTTTTCTGATTTATTACCCGTGAAGAGAGAACCGAATTATTATTTTGATTACTTAATACGGTTCCAGCTGACTGAAATGTCGGCGCGTTTACAGAAAGTTCCGATGATTGTAGGGGGGAATGAAATTCCCGGCCACCTGCCTCAGTTTCACGTTCATTACGCAATGACTCATTATTTCTCGGAAAATGTAAGGAAAAATGATGACGCCTTTTTCTTCCCTCTTGTTTACACAAAGAACAAAAAAAATGTGATTTACAGTTATTTACTAAATGTTTGCCAAGACAATTGAAACAATAATTATTTTTCTTTATAACTTCTACCCTTTCAGAAACAGGCAATGCCATATAATTTCTACATTTATATAAGGGATGATTATTTTCAGAACACAATATACACTTTAAATTCTTGCTATCAGCTAGAAATATCTTAGACACATTTCTCGAAGAGGATTTTTGATTATAGTTCTCTGTTAACGATTTTCCTCGCGAAGCATAATAAAGATCAATTTCCTTTCCTAGTTTAATAGGGACAAACCAATTGTCTGCTTGTCTGACACTGATGTGGGCCGCGGTTTCTTTATCAAGCGTTTGAAACAATTTATCTGATACAATTAATTCTTTTAATTTCTCAAAATCCGACACTTCTCTTAATTTTAAATAATAATCAAAACTAGTTTTTAACCGTGATGCAAATTGCAAATGAGTTTCATTTGCTTGCCTAGTAGCTTTTCTGAATTGTTCTAAACATGACTGGGGACTCGGTTTGAACTCTCTTAATACAATTTTCTTTACTTTATCGTAGTCACTCAACTCATCATCGCTTATGTACGAAATTATGTTCGAAGCTTTCTCACCTAACAAATTCAAAAGAATTTCCGCTTTAAATTTATCGGGTACGTTTTTTGTTATAAAAGATCTTTCCAAAGAAGCAAAAAAAAGACTGCACCCTTCTGGACGACTAGGAATTCTAATTGTTAAAGTTTTAATACTTTTTATTAGTGAATCCAAAGATTCGTATTGCTCAGTTTTATTTTCTAAAGCGTCTTCGCTAGTGTTTTTAACTGTCCGATTGTGCGACAATTCTAATTCAGCATTCGCTCTCTCTAATTTAATCTGTTCTAATTGTAATTCTAATTGTTTATTTTTCTCGATTGTCTCCAATTCTACTTTCCGTTCCTCAATTATCCCTTCTATGAGATTAGACACAAATTCGGGTTCAGTTTTGAATTTCTCAGTACTCTTTATAAGATTAATCAAATCTACAACCGACATTTTATCTGTTATTACCTCTCCTAACTCTGTTGCAGCAAGCTGCAAATCTGCTTTTCGCACGCTTTTAAACATTTTGAGAACAAAACCTAATTACAAATCTGAACACAATGAACTCTTAATTAAAAATAATTAGCACAAATTATCTTATTAATTAAAAAAGATATCACAAATTATCTTATGGGAGTGAACAACCAAAAAAAACTCATGCACCTACTTCATTACTGGTTAGCATTTTTCTCTTGCGTGCGGTGCGGTTTTTAACAGCTTCGCATCACAACTCAAATCGAAATAAAAAAAACTCCTGGTTTTTGCATAAACGTAAAATCCATAGGTCTCTCAGTATCTTTATTCCGGTCGCACTGACCATGTGTTTAAATTTTAAAATACTCACACAAAAACATTTCTAGTGGACTGTATCACTAAACTCATAATTTTATTTTCACAACTCGAATCGACGTCTACTCACGTCGGCACACAAACTCACACTGCTCAACTCAGATGGCGCTGCTACAACAGCGCTTTTCATTGGATACGGAACACTAACCATACCTTCTTTAAATAATCACGCTTAAAGCAGTACAGTTTGTACTAGTTTGAAGTATCATTTATTCTGCATCAAGCAAAATAGAAAATAAAAATGGTATCAAACATTAAAATAAATAATAACCTTTGTCTTGTTAGTAGAATTTATTTACTCTTCTCAGCAAAGTTGAGCAAAAATTTAATTGCCTTCAACACTGACAATTAATAATTAATGTATTACAGTTTACAAAATAGAAAAATATTTATGACTACGGTTCATCTATTTGTCTAACTGCACTACGTTAATAATTTAAGAACGTCTCGAAACTAATAAATTCAAATTTATTGTAGAATGTTTGTGCACAGTAATAAAATATATGTTTAAAAGTGTCATTCACGGATGTAAAACGTATTGAATATTAAATAATATTTAATGTTTTATGTCAGATGTAAAGTTCTTTAAATAGCTTTCGGCGTAAATTACTAATTATGAAGATGTGTTGAAGTCCGTTGAAGAATTGATAAACCTAAAATATTTATATTAAACTTAGAGGCTTTATGAATGTCTCCAACTTAGAAACATAATCCTTTCTCGTGTATTTGAAACAAGTTCCTTAATACATTTGATGTAAAAGAAAAGAAAAACGTTTTTGGTTTTAAAAAATAAATAAATAAACAAATAAAAACTAAATAATTTCCACTTTTTTTTATTTAAATAAAAATATTTTTTTTTATATAAATGCAATTGCAATTAAAAATTCAATTCAGTTGTCTTTAGTAAATATAAAAATGTAATTTAAAAATTATTATTATTTTTTTTTTTTCATTTTTCTAATATAAAATACCACTGATATTTTTATTACAAGAGCTTTCAAATGAATAATATGCGTAAATATTTCGGTAAAATCCCAACCTAATACATTTTCAGTAGTTATATAAATAGACTAGATAAAACTTGTCAGTGGATAAATTAGTTTATAGCATATGAGTTATATCAGATAATTTGAACATCTTATGTCAAATATGTTTTGTTTTCTACGGTTTCTGCTTTGAATTTTAAAGAAAACGTGTTACGTGCATTGTGTAAACGAATCAAGTAGTAATTCATTTAGGAAATTCAGTTTCAAAAATGCTTGCATAGGTCATCACATTTAGACATTTCCTAATTTTTATTTAAGAATTTAAATGTGCATGAAAATTGTTCTTTTAACTTCAAAAAACTAAAAGGTACTTCATTTAGAAAACTTATTTAGTAATTTAATAGATATTTGAAAACATTCACAATATAGGCATTTAATGGTCACTAATTTTGATATTTATGAAATTTTTATAGCCTGTTGCTCTTATTATTCTTATACAAGAATTTTTAAAACGAACCAAATAGTTCTTGACTTGGAAAAATTAGTTCCAAAATAATATAATGATTGGAAAATGATAGCTCATGTCATTGATATTGTCTGAAAAAATAAAACAATGTTTCCTTGGTTAAATTAAAAAAACATTTCTAGAGTTTTTATAGCCATGTTAATACAAAAATCAAACGATAAAACATTAATAAAAAGTGAAAGTTTAAGGCGCGATGATATAAGCAGTACATTAAAAGGTTTATTATTTTTTATTCTCCTTAACTTAATTCCTGTGTTCCTATTCCTTCACTAGAATGCATTTTACTTCGCTAGATATAATAACAGAGACAAAATTCTAAATTTAAACCTTTATGGCTTTTTTTTTTTTTTTCTAAAATTAAATTATATTTTTATTGTTTTCGATGGAAGTAAGCAATCAAATGTAGATACACCAAAACACTCACATTGATGTTCACGATGATTTTAAAATTAATTTGAATAAAAATATAATGTAACTTAGCTTAACATACAACTTTATCACGGCAATGTGTGCAAAAATTATCTTATAAAAAGTCATTACAAGATTCAAGCACCAAATAGCATATTAAAACTCCATTTAATCTCAAAACTCCACTTAATCTGAAAACTCCATTTAGTCTAAAAACTCTATCCAATCTGAAATTTAAATATTTTGAAACGCACTTCAGTGTAAGAATACACTATACACATTTTTTTTTTTTTACTTTCTTCTGCATCCAATAGATGAAAGTATTGGATTCGTTAAAAATTTTCGACTCCCGGTTTTCGACGGATATATACGTTTTGAGAGGTCAAGAATACGATTTTACCATTTTTAGAAAATGTCTGTTTGTCCGTCTGTCTGTGTGTACGTGATAAAAATTTTGTGGCAACTGTATCTTCGAAACTACTGCTCCGAATTGTATATAAAGTTATATATAGATAGACCTTGATCTAAATTAGTGCCTATCAGCTTTTGGTGTTAACCGCTCAGCAGGTGGCGCTGCTATACAGCAATTTCCGCAATTTAAGGGGATGCTATAGGTTCTATTGCGTATAATCAAACAAAACTTGATATGTGAGAAGGTCATTATGAGACATTGTGCTGATTCAAGTTAGATGTTTATAGGCCAATAGATGGCTCTATTAAACTGGAAATTTCCTCGATAACCGGAAGGCTATATCTCAACTTGTATGGCATATAACTGTACAAAACTTGATATGTGAGATAACCATTATGAAAACGCGTTTCTAAAGATGTTATTTATAGACAATAAAATTGTCTTTGTTCGTATATTTAGAGTTAGTTTTCTCTAAGATGACAATCATTTGCATTCATCATGTTAGATAATTTTAATAAATAATAGTTTTAATAAATTCTTTGCCCTTACTGAATTTGTATAAGAAAATATATAAGAAAGCCTTGTGGTGGCCACAACATACTAGTTTTCACTTGTTTTGTACAACTTTTTAACGAAACCAAGTACTATATACCTAATCATAACCTGTAGAATATCAAAATTTTGAACAGCTTCAAACCATTTTCAGATATCGAAAAACGCTTCAACCAATAAACATTTAAAGAATCAAATTGTATTTAAGTTTCTTCCCCCCCCCTTTTTTTTTTTTTTTTTTGTGTGTGTGTGTGTGTGTGTGACTTTGTATAACTGCTATCCATTATAAAATTAGATCGCTCTTTGAAATGCATATCATTACTACAGCAGTTCAAGCAATAACAAGTTTACGAATGACAATGTATACTAATCCTTCTGTGTACTCATGTGATATGTGTAAAAGGTATGCAGATACAAACAATTATTTAAAATCGTTTGCATCTAAATATTTAATTGCATTGCAATTGATTATTTAGATGCGAATAATTAATTTAAAATCAAATTAATAATTTCATTTTCATTAATTAATTACATAACAATTTTAAATAATAGCAATCCTGTATAAGCTTTTTCAAATGTAGTAAACTTTAAAAAATTATGATGTTAATAAAATATCTTTACAAAGCAAGCATTATAAGCTAATAAAGTGTTTAACTTTATAACTGTTAAAGTACTATAAAAGTAGCATGGACTATTTTATAGCTTATTGTGAGTCACAATGGTAATTGTAAATTTCATAATAATAAAATGCTTTTCTAAAAACTGAAGTTCAGAATAATTTCATAAAAAAAAAGTCGCATAAATAGAAGCTAATACAGTATTCATGCTGTATGTAGCTTCAAAATGCTAATTTAAACGCATTTCAAAATACCTGAATAAAATTTGAGTTAGAAAATGACAATAAACTACTTAACATATGCGAAAAGCTACACAAAAATAAATTTTCAAAAGTTTAAGTAACAATATATCTAAAAATTTTAAATGAAATTTTACCAACATTACATTTAATATTACCATTATTTACAAAAAAAACATATAAAAGTCTAACACTATTGAATACAAAAAATAAATTTCTTTTTTCAAAAGTTTGCGGCTTAAACATAGACCAATCACACAAACTAGCATCATAATGTTGGTTACCTTCTGCCTGAAATTAGTTATGTGTATTAAAAAGTCGTAAATATTTAATACTTCTAAAAATATTTAAGTTAATCGATTTTTTCTATCATAAAATTACATAAAAAGTTATTTAAAACTACTTAATGTAACAGAAAAACCATGTTAATTAAACAATATTATCAGAAATTAATTTATAGTTAAGTGATAAAATTTTCTTTCGGTAAATATAAAATTAATAAAATAAATGAAAAACGAAATCATATTGATACACTGATTTTGAAGAAATCTCAATAATTGTAAATGTGCAATTTTTAAGCACTTAAATGTATTTGTTAAATTGTGTTAATAAAAAAGTGACGACATAAAAGATCGTTTATTTTACATATATAAAAAAACATGGATATTTTTTTATCTAGACTTATTTAATTCCTAGTCACTGCTAACCAAAATGAACAAAATAATTGAGCAATAATTAAATTTCAAACTCGATTAAGTAAAAACTGTTCAAAGTAAATTAATTATTTTATAAAGATTTATTTTCTTACTAGATATTTAAAGAAAAATAACAATACACACTAAATATTCAATGCAAAATAATTTTTGTTTAATTTGCTTATCTTTGTAATCTAATTAATTACATCTATTAAACAAAATAAAACTAAAAAAAAAAAAAAAAAAAAAAAGAAAGAAAAGAAAGAAAAGGAAAGAAAAGGAAAATTACTGATATGATTGTTTAACCCAATCCATCGGCTTTTCTTTCATATACGATGTCAAAGATATCAATTTAACAAATATTTATTTATGCTCAGAAGTCTTTATTTTTCTTTGTCTAAATCTTAATCTAATATGTGCAATCTTCCTTTGTTTTATTAAATTAATGTATTTTGTTTTAGCAACATTAATTCTAACTTTAGTTACGAATCAGCAGACAGATAATTAAATCTTTCTGTTTGTGTTATCAAAAGGATTCCGTTCATTTATTCATTTATTTATTACTAGCAGGCTACGCCCGCTTCGCTGGTCACTATATTTAAATGAATTTTAGAAAGAATTATCAATATTTATTTTTTTACACCACATTATACACAAAAACTAAAAAAAAAGTAACTAAAATTGCTTCAAACCTCGCTTCGGGTACTCGCTGTCTACGGCAGCTCTTTTCCCTCCCGCACTGCATCAGGTCTAGGTTTCCCATGCCTGCAGAAAGATCTTTCCCAGGCACTTTAATCTGGATATTTATCGACGACAGGAAAGATCTGCTACTATTTAAGAACTACGATTTTAAAGATGACTGTATCTCAGCATCTATTAAATATTTTAGTTTTGAACCATGCATTTTATAGCCCATGCTATTTACACTATATTACGATTTGATTTCGACCAATGTAATAAAATAAATAAAAATAAAAAGTAGATTAATATATATATATATATATATATAAACAAATAAATTTTAATCAATTTAATCATTCTTCTTTAGTTAATTCGTGACGATCTAAATTCCATGATAAAGTTTTCATTAAATCAAACCAATGTGTTTCAGCTGCAGATACTGTAACAAATAACGTTGGAAGTCCAAACTGTCTTATAGCCGCAAAACAACGTTTTTTTCTCTTTTTCCCAATGAGGGGGAGGTGTGCCTTGGGGGGGGGGGGGGGGGGGAACTCATGTCAAAGTTGTACCTTGGGGGGACTCATGTCAAAGTTGGGCCTTGGGGGGACTCATGTCAAAGTTGGGCCGGGGGGGGGGGCTCATGTCAAAGTTGGGCCTTGGGGGGACTCATGTCAAAGTTGTACCTTGGGGGGGACTCATGTCAAAGTTGGGCCTGGGGGGGGGACTCATGTCAAAGTTGGGCCTTGGGGGGACTTCATTCAATAAATCCCCATTCAATAAACCGACTGAAATAGGCCCTTAGCACTATTAAGAGTGTATTATAAAAATTCGACAACGCTGTACCGACTGAAATAGGGGTACCTTGGGGGGGACTCATGTCAAAGTTGTGCCTTGGGGGGACTTCATTCAATAAATCCCCATTCAATAAACCGACTGAAATAGGCCCTTAGCACTAATTAAGAGTGACGTATAAAAATTCGACAACGCTGTACCGACTGAAATAGGGGTACCTTGGGGGGACTCATGTCAAAGTTGGGCCTTGGGGGGACTTCATTCAATAAATCCCCATTCAATAAACCGACTGAAATAGGCCCTTAGCACTAATTAAGAGTGTATTATAAAAATTCGACAACTGTACCGACTGAAATAGGCCTCTAGCACTTAAAAAAAAAAAAAAAAAAAAAAGTTTTTTCTTTTAAAAGAATTAATTAAAAAATGAAAAATAAGAAGTTGGTCTACTATAAAAACTTAAACGTAACTGTTATAAAAACGTTTTTAAAATTAAAACTATTAATTATACTTAATTTTTTCTACTGCATTACAATTTTGTTTCCAATAAAAAAAAAATCGCCTTTAAATGAATGTATTAAATAAAAATAAGTTGCGTAATCCGCGATTTTAATGAAATGCTCGCCCTCTGGTGGGCTAAGGTGAAATTATCACACCACTGAAAGCTTTCACGCTGAAACAATGATAGAACAACAAGAAAGAACAATAATAAATACATGTGTGGCTATTATATTTACTAACAACTGCAGTTGGGAAAGCGCCATCTATCGATCATTACAAACGCGGATAGCCGTTGCTAAGATACGCAGACGATTGAAGCAAAATATTAAATTTATGAAAAATGAAACAAAGAAGCCAATATTTAAAATCGGAAAAACATTAATTTAATAAATTCAAATTCGAAATTCGAAAAAATCTCGATTAGGTGCACACTTGCAGGGACCCAGGTACCTATATGCCAAAATCTAAAAATTTAATATGTTTAATTTTTTCTACTGTATGTGTATAACTATTTGATTTCAATAAATATAATAAAAAAGATTTCTTCCTCAAATGAATTCAAATAAATAAATAGTTTAATAGCCGTTGCTAAGATACGCAGACTTTTGAAACGAAACAAATTTCTGAAAAATAAAACATTGAAGCCAATATTTAAATTCGAAAAAACATTAATTTAAAAAATTCAAATTCGAAATTCGAAAAAATCTCGATGAGGTGCACACCTGCAGGGTCCCAGGTACCTATATGCCAAATTTGGAGGCTCTGCGATTAGTAGTGTGAGCACCAGAGCGCAGATACACACACAGACACTTCTCTTTATTTATATAGATTATTTTTTAATTATCTTTCAAAGATTTTTTTTTCCATAAAATAAATATATCATATTTCTTTATAATTTTTTTGCGTATAAATATTAACATTACAAAAAGAAAGAAAGATAGAAAGAAAAAAGAAAAGAAAAAAAAATCGCTTTTCGGCAAGCTTAAAGGCAAAGGTAGATTCCTTTACGTTGTAAGGAATTACAATTTCAACTTACAATTATAACATTAACATTAGTTAACATCGGACCCTTTGGGCACCACTAAATTCCAATGTTAATTTGTTATGAATTTATTAAATTCTTAATTTGGCGAGATTTTGGTGACAAAATTTGCGACTTAGCAATAAAATTTGTGATTTGGCGGCAAAATTCGATAGCTGAAGACGAAATTTTTGACTTAGCGATGAAATTCGTTATTTGACGGCAAAATACGGCGCGTTTGGCGATGGAGAATGCCAGCTTTGGCGTCACTATATTTTCTTCCCACGTCAAAACCTCTTATCTCTTCACAGACCAATACCTTGTTTCCACAAGATAAAAAGTTAAAGGAAGCTGTAACATATTACTCTCAATTTCAACCGTAAATTTTAAATTCTTGCCTAAACCGGCGTTCTAAATTAGTTACCACCAACGATATTTTTATTAAGATTAACGTATTATTTTAATTTTATATTTTTAAATGATTAGTTAAAGAAGTTATCATATTTTTTTTTTATTTTTTCAGTGATTATTTATATTATTGTTTACACGTGACGTAAGCATCAGATTATAAATGTAAGCAATTAAATCTACTAGCAAATCCATGCGAAATTTTCGCATTTTATTTCTTTTCTCATCTAATTTATTTCTTTCATCATCTAATTTAAATTTTAATTCAACAAAATCCAAATTATTATTAGAACCAAATTAATATTGTGCGATAATGAAAACAAAATCATTTAAAGAAAGGTTTCAAAATAAAATTAAAATCTGACGATCTGGTTTTTATACTTCCCTAATCAGTACAGCTTTAGTATAGAGCCCCCATGGCGATTTTTAAATTTTTGAAGCCATGTTGATGATTTGCTTATTGACATGCCTTTATTTATTATTTAACATGCATTTTTTTTTTCTTATTTATTTATTTATTTTGATATAATTTTATTTAAAATAATCTAGTACCTATTTTGATTATACTATTTACTATTGTATTTTTTAGTCAACTTATGGCAATAGTTCAATTGTGTTTATATCTTTAAGGTATTCTAAGATTGTTAGGTTTGTTTAAAACACGGCCCTACTAGATCACTCTGCACCAACGACTTTGGCACGATGGCGCCGAGGAGTGATCTATAGTAGGACCGTGCTTTAAAATGACGCATTTAAAGATTGTAAATATGCAATTTCTAAAACTATACAAATTTTTTCTACAAAGTCATCTTATCAGATAAATGTCGTCATTTTTCCAATTAAACCATTGAACTGAATCCGCGTGCAAATATTTATAACTAATATTAATATTTATATATTGCAAATGTATAAATATTACTTTTTTATACTCGCCTATTTCATTAGTTACTTTATAATCGTGTCGTTTTAACAAAATGTAATCGTAACTGGGCCATGTAAAAAAATATTATAAAGAGAGAAAAAGTCGGCTTCATCACAATTGACGAAAAATCACTTTTTAACTTGTAACTTTTAAACAATTGAAGCTATCGAAAAAGTGTAAATACAAAAATTGTTCTTTAAGATAAGACGGTAATTCGCCTGATTGGAAATATTTTCCTATTTTCAGTATTAAAGAAATTATGGTAAAATGAAAATTTTCCACCCCCTTTGTGCTGGATACTCCATCTACGAACTCGACCGAGATTTTTACTGTCCTGACAACATATCGCGAGCTGGTTAAATGTAAATAAAAATTACTCCAGTTATCGTGTTCACAACTTAACATGGGAAAAAGCGTTATATATATATATATATATATATATATATATATATATATATATATATGTGTGTATAAACTTTCGGACGGGGGGTGGTTTTGGGTTCTAGGGATCATGATCGGTGAAGATATGAAGAAATTTTCCAGAAGTCCTGTCATGAGAACCATTGCAATAGGTAGATTTCCTATGCGGAATCTACCTAAAAAATCTGGAGTGACTCCACTCGACTTTCCGAACATTGAGTAACTAAGAGTTTTGTAGATAAAATAAAGAAAAAGGAGTTGCTAAACAAACAAAAAAGAGAAAACCATAACAGAGTGTTTGAGTATTTTTCTCCATATATCACACGAAGTTTTATTTAACGCTACTGAACTTTGAGCCCTTAGATCATAAGGATAAAGAATTTTTCGTTGTGTCCCTGTAAAAATCTATAAATGCTAGATTCACCAAAATGCTTATAGTTAGTGCAACAGTGATTTATAGTATTCATACAAATTTTCAGCTCAATTGAATAAGGCGTTTAGATGCTATCGCTGGTCTCATAGGCCATAAAGATAAAGAATTTTTCTTTGTGTCCCTGTAAAAAAACTGTAAGTGCTAGATTCACCAAAATCTATACAGTTGGTTCAAATGTGACCTATAACATGTGTACAAATTCTTTGCTGAGATTAATAAGGCGTTTAGACGCTATCACACTTTTAAAAGTTTGGCAAAGAATTTTTCTTTGTGTCCCTGTAAAAAAACTATAAGTTCTAGATTCTCCAAAATCTATACAGATTGAGTATCTGTGACCTATAATATGTGTATAAAGTTTTTGCTCAATTGAATAAGGCGTTTAGATGCTATCGCACTTTTAAGATTTTGGTCCCTTGGCCATAATGATAAAGAATTTTTCTTTGTGTCCCTGTAAAAAAACTATAAGTGCTAGATTCGCCAAAATCTATAGGGTTCGTACTATGGTGACTTACAATATACGTACCAACTTTCAGCTTATTCGAACAAAGCGTTTAGACGCTAGCGTGTTCACTCACAGACATACACACATACATACACACACACATACACACATACATACACACATACATACATCATCGTAAAAATAGTGAAAATGGACTCGTTGGACCTCGAAACGTATAGAAACATCAAAATCTCGAATTCGGATTTTTGACATGATTACAATACTTTCCTCACTATAGTGTTCGGAAAGTAAAAAGAAATATGGCGAGAGTAAATAAAAGAAAAGTAAATGCAAAACAGAATTTTTTTTTTTTTTTTTTTTTTTTTTAGTACTGAGGACTATTAGTCTCAATTTGCGGATTTTTACGAACCAGTTTTTCGATAGTTGGACATTTATCGAACCGAAAATATAATCGAATAATTTGAAAGCTGTGTTATAATTTTGAAAAAAAAAAAAAAAAACTAATAGTCCTCCGTATTAAACTAAATTCTGCTTTTGCCAGATTTTTTTTTTTTTTTTTTTTGAACGAAAAAGAAAAGAAAAGAAAATTAATAATAATCAGTTTCGAAACGGACCGTATCGAAAAGAAAAAAAATTTTTTTTTTTTTTTTTTTTGGATAATTTTGAATTAGGAAATAAAAAGTAATGGTATAAGCGTGGAAAATGAAATAAAAAATAAAACAAGATAATTAAGTTTTTGAGTTTTAGTTAGTTTTTTTTTTTTTTTTTTTTTTTTTCTTTTTTTTAAGAAGGTTCTATTAAACATGCAAATTAAATATTAAGTCTTTTCTTAAATATCTGTAGATGTTTTAGCATTTTGAAGATAATGAATTCATGGAAAAATGCAAACTAAGAAAACGCAATTTCAGGATTTCAAATCTGTACAAAATATATCAAAAACCATAAGAATTGTTACCTGAATGTATATTTTATTGAACAAACCTAACATAGTTCAATTTTTAAATATTAAATAGAAATATAAACTTTTATATGAAACCTTCAATGGTGCCAAATTAGAGGTGCCAAATACCCTTAACTATTGTCTCATCTTATGACATTTAAAATAAAAAGACCATTTAATTTGAAGCACATTCTGTTTTTTTATTATTATTTATTTTTTTATTATCAAAAATCATGTTAGATGGCTTACAAATAATCCATTGCTTATTTATTTATTTTATTTTATTATTATTATTATTATTTTGTGTGTGAAAAATTTTGTTTCTGCTTCCAAAAACTAATTAATTAAAAGAATCTTTTTAATTATATTTTTGTGCCGTAAAAGTCGGATAAAATTCTATTCTTGCCTGAAAATATTCAAAGAAAATACATTTCAAATAATAAACTGCCTATTGAGAATAATTACAATTAATAACAATTAATTGAAAAAAACTTCATTTTTAATCTAAAATTAATGCACAGGACAGATTTATAATTATTAGTGCACATGTACCAACCTAGGTTGATTTATCTACAATCAATATTTTAAGAAATTTGGTGCTAATTTTGCTAATTTTATGGTGCTTACTAATAAAAGGCATAAAAAGTTCAATCTTAGCTGAAAATTGTAATAAAATAAATAAATAAATAAAATCAAAAATATTATATTTTATCAATGTGGTATAAGTATTTATTAATTCAATGGAATATAAGTAATGGCAGGATAAATGTTTACCACCAAGAAAAGTAATTCAAACTTAATAATTCAGAAAACCACAGATTACACTGTGTCTTTAAAACATATAAGTTCTTGGTTTTTTTTTTTTTTTTTTTTTTTTTTTTTTTTTTTAGGAAATAATTAAAATAAAATTGAGAAAAATCGTACTAAAGAAATGGAACAGCTTCAGCCGTTGGCGAAATTTGAAATTTGGGACCAAAGTAGCTCGGACGTTTCTCGCCAAGATGTTTCCTTATGCAATTGCAATTGCCATTTTAATTCATCTCTAAAATGATAACAAATATTTAAAAGCCACCAAGGGGCTCCTATACTAAAGCTGTACTAAAGAAAATTTCAGAAATGAATATAGTAACAGATGCTAGAGACTGAAACACAGTTACTGCATGTCTTTATTCGGAAGAATAGATTAAAACAAGTCCTATTGTGCTGAATAAATTAAATTCTGATTCGTGTAGAATTTTATATCTATTACTTAAAAAACAAAAAAAAAAGATAAAGATTTTTTTTTCTTAATTATTTTTCATTTTCATTTTATTTTTATTTATTTATTTATTTTGTTATTTTTTATTTTTTTATTTTTTGTTAAATACAGCTATGGTACCGCTGAAAGACGAATGTTGCCATAAATTTTAAGTTAAGCATCTACCGTACCACGGTAGATTATGCAATTATATATTTGGGGTCGCGTCTCTTTGCTGCTGGCCAAGCTTTACGTGGCGATCAGTTGTGCAAAGTCACTGAATGCTCTTCGTATAGAAGAAATTGACTGCATAAAACTAGCAGGAAATATTGGTGTAATGATGACGCATTAAATGAAATGCCTAGATCAGATTGCGAAGACAAAGAAAGAAAGAATTTTGAACTAGATTCATTTTATAATTAAATTGTAAAGACGAAAGTGTCATAAGTCATAAGTTCAATTTTGCTTTACTACTAAAAAAGTAGTAAAATTATAGTTTAATGACATGAAAAGACTTAAGTGTCAATAATAATAGGTTGATTTTTGTTTAAAACTAAAAAGAAATAAATGATATTTTAATAAAATGCAAAAAAAAAATGAGTGTCTTAGTTAGCGGTTAAATTTTTCTTTAAGACTAAAAAATATAAAATAAAATTATACTTTGAAAAAACTAAAGAATACACTTTTATTGAAATGTGAACTAAAAAGCGCAAAACAATTTATAAATTTAAAGTTTTTATTGGATAGCGGTAAGATATCCCACAACTCAATGTAACCTAATCTTTAAACTAAGCTTCGAATAAGAGTAAAATATTCCTAAAAATACAGAAAAATATAACTTAATTTAATGGGCGGAAAAAGCATGGGGTACTCAACTTCAGTCGTCATAAATTTTTGATGACTGGCTATTTATAAAGATAGAGTAATTATGAGAAAGTAAATAGAGAGAACCTTACGATTTTTTCCCATTAAAATAATTTATATATATATTTTCTCTCATTTGCTGAGTATTGTAAAGGAATTAAATTATTTATTATATATATATATATATATATATATATATATATATATATATATATATATTACTCTTACTTTTACTTTTAGATATGAAAAAGATATAATGATACTGGTTTATAAAAGTTTGATAAAATTTTTGAAAATAAAATAAACTCCTCAAAGGTTAATATATATGTATGATAAAAAGCATAAATATTTAGCACTTATGAAAATATTCAAATTTATTGTTTTATGTACCTTAAAAGTGCATAAAGCATTATTTAAAAACATATTTTTTAAAACAGAAAAGACACACTTATAAATTCATTTAAGATAAATAGATTATCATAAACTCATTTATAATTAAGTGATGAAATATTTCTTTTGAAAAAATATTAAATGAATAAAATAAATTTAAAAAAATCATATTGATGTATCAATTGAAAAGAAGTTTCAATGATTAGAAATGAGTGTTATTTCTAAATTTGTGAGAAATTTTTTAAGTACTTAAAAATAATTGTTAAACTTAAATTGTATTGGTACCAAATGGTGACATTTCCTTTTGTTTTAAAATAAAAGGCATTTAATTTTATATAATAGAAAAATTATGGATTTTTCTTTTAACAGTACTTCTAATTTGTAGTTAATGCTAACTAAAATAAACAAAATTAATTTAATAATTAAATTCCAAGCCATTTAAATTTTAAAAAAATGTTTAAGGTAAACTAATTATTTTACTAAAAGAGAAATTATTTTTCCTGTTATATATAATAAAGAAAAATAATAATAAATTTACATCTATTTAAAAAATAAAACTTAGAAAAATAAATTAGAGAAAAGAAAAGTTACTAATATAATAGTTTGGCTTATTTTACCACCTTTTCTTTCTAGTGTGATGTCAAAAATATCAATTTAACAAGTATTTATTTATTCTAAAGAATCTTTAATTTCATTTATCTAAACAGTTAAATCTATTGTATACTACTGCCTTCCTTTGTCTTGTTAAATTCGTGTATTTTGTTATATATATCTATATATATATATATATATATATATATATATACAGAGAGAGAGAGAGAGAGAGAGAGAGAGAGAGAGAATCAGCAGATAGATAATTAAATCTTCCTATTTTGATATTATCAAAAGTATTCCATTCATTTGTTTATTTTTACTTTTATTTATTATTTTTATCTTTCATATTTCTTTTATTTTCTTTTTTATATTTTACTTTATTTATTTTTATTTTTATTTTTATTTTTATTTTTCATTAAATTAGTTTATCATTTTTCTTTCTCATTTTTTTTTTTTTTTTTACCTGTAAATATTAACTTGGTAAAAGAGAAATATACAGAGAGTAAATAAAAGAAAAATAAATGTACAATAGAATTTTGAAAAGACAATATTTTTTATTTTCATTTTAACAAATTGTTGTTCACACTTTACGGAAACGATTTTGAAAACTACTTTTTACGTATGAAAACGTATATTAGTTTTACGTTTTTACTCAGATTTCTAGCAACGATTTGCTTCTATTTGATAGTCTTAACTTTAAGTTCTAGCTCATATTTTCTATAAAAGCAAACATTTTTGTCACATTGTTACATTAATTTCATTCCACATTCATTCGTTTTACGAAATTCATTCGATGTTCTTAGATTCCATTTACCTAAGGATCGTTTTGACAAATTAAAAGCAATAAAGCCCGTAAAAAAGAAATTGCTATACACTAAGAAAACCTATTTATACTGCCATCATCTAGGACGAATAAGTAGTCATTTTCTAAATCCCAATCCCTAAACTAGAAATATAGGTTTTCAAGTTACACTATAAAGTAAACAAATAAACTGAATAAACGAAATGAGTGAGAATTTTTAGTCTATTTTTTTTTTCGAGTTAGTGAAACAATATTATGAATTCTATGAATCCTTTGTATTGGGAGAAATTCTTAATTTTATACAATTGGGTCGTAAACTAAATTATTGCTACTAAAACTCGCCTCTTCACTGCAAAATATAAACCTGTAAAAATACAGGAAAAATCTGGCAGCTGGGCTGCCAGTTTTTCTCCTTCAAATATACAGTTTAAAACCGTAAACTTGTATCATTGACATATATTTTACGCAGGAATCCTAGAAATCAAACAGATTTTTTGTTAAATGTACAGTTTTGTCCTGTATATTTGACGGAGAAATACTGCCACCTCAGCTGCCAGACTTTTTCTGTAATTTTAACGATTTTTTTTTTTTCTTTTGCAGTGTTGTGTTCTCATTTATTTGCAGAGGTTTTTAAATAAGTTTGACTACGATAGTATACGAAAATGCTGTAGTATTCTAATAAGAGTTTCTATAACTTAATAGCAAGGGGAACTAGAATTTATATAGATGACATGTAAGGAACTATTTTTACTACCGCGACAATTTATTTTCTAGATGTCAGTCACAGAATTTTGTTTCAGCTTTTAATTTTCTAAGTGTTTTATTAAAGGGGATTTATTATTGTATTTAATTGCAATTTCTTTAAAAAGCGCAGTTGACTTAGACGTGTAACGAAAGGAATTTATCTATATAAAGTTCAAATTTAAACGTAAAGAAAAACAAATTTCAGGAAATGATATGAAAAAAAAAAAATCGGTTTAAGTGATTAAAAAAAAAAAAAAAAAAAAAAAAAAAAATCCGTTGATCATTTGTTGAGAATTATCTCACAAAATAGTTTCGTCATTGTACAGAAAATTTCCTAAAATTGAACGTGGTGCCCGGAATTTTTCTAGAACAATAAATAAATAAATTATAAAGTAAAGCTAAAATTAATTTACGCCTCCATCAACAAACTGCTTTAGCAGAAACTTTTGAAAAATAAATTACATCGTTTATTGGAAAGGACATCAACAAGCTGAGGGTCATATAAATCAGGCCTACCCAACTGAAAAGCCTCCGAGGGCGACCTTCAAATGTATTTCACTCGGACGGGCCGCACTGTGTGCGTATAAATATTTATATATATACACACATACAAAGTTCCTCTTTAATTTTGCATACTATTAATTTTAAATGGAAATTTATGTTTTAAAATAAGCATATACGTTTAAGAAGAAGTTCATCTTTGAAGAATACGGTAGCAGAATTCTTGAAAAAAAGTGGATCCCTGGAGACCCTGGTATATATAAATATACAGCTGATGTACTACAACAAATATGTATGAATAGATTATATATATATATCCCAAATATAGATGTTACCTAATATTCTTTCCCCTCAAGTAGCCAAAACGGATTTCTTAAATTTGCTCTGTTAACGGAAGATAGCGTTATAAATTTTCTAAATTCTGAAAAATTTCACTCGGCGAGCAGTGAACCACACATGATACAGAAATATAAATAGCGTCGTCAGTTACACGTCTAATCAATTGCCATTTTTTCAAGACAGGTTATTATTAGAAACAAATATAAGATAAATACCATTCAAAAAAATTCCTATAAAATTACATGACGATTCCCTTATAACCTTGATTTTTCAAAACAATCTTTACATAAGTGTAATTCAAGAAAACTGAAAGAAATTCGAAAAACGAAACAATAGATGTGAAATAAAATTAACCCAACAATGTTACGTAAAAATTTACTTTTATAGAAAATTCTAGCTAGAACATATACTTAAGAATCGAGGCTATCTAGCAAAAACAAATCATTTCGAAAAGTCTATGCTTTAACGTAACGACACCAGTGTTCTTCCCCCTTAAAATTTACGCCAGTAGTCGTCACCCTTGTATGGATGGTTGGATGGTTGGGTTTTACATCGCAATAGTGCTGCGCAGATGGGCAATTGGCGACGGTCTGGGACACACCCCAAGAGGTGGTCCGGAGACATGCCATCACAATTTTGATCCTCCACGGAAGTGATGGCTCTCCCGCTTCGGTGACCCCCAGAGGTATAATATTTCGTCATCCTCGTAAAAGAAGTGTTAAAATAAACGTTTAGTAACATCTATGAATTTGAATCCGTCGGCACTAGATTCTGCAAAGTCTTCTGCTTCGTATCACAAAACAGTTCGTTTTCAAGTGTTTAGGGAAGAGTGTGGGAAGAGAAATAAACCAACTATGCGAATGACAATTGAATGAAGTCAACGTAAAGAAAACGACTAAAGAAAGAGGTATGCATTTCTTGATATATTTTGTTGCTTGTTGTGTTTGACATTGCTCATAAAGCATTTTATGTAAATTTTTATGGGATGTAGAATGCGATTTATATGTGTGACTTTTTAAAATTTAACATTATATAGTAATTTTTAAGGTATGGCGGCTACTGGTGCATATTTTGCACACTTTACCAGTGTTCGTCCTCTCTGGCGAACACTTGTGTTTTAATATTTTTGATAACTGGGTAACTTTTTTGAGTAAAAATACTATATTTTCGTTTAGAATTATGATGGTATAATTTTTACTTTTTAATGTGTAGCGCATTTTTTTTTTTTTTTTTTTTAGGAAGGGGGAGAGAGTGTGATATACAAAGTAGCTTAATTTCTACTGTTTAACGCTAATAGGGCTGGATTATTTATCAATATATCCCCAAGTATCGATATTTTTTTAATATCTCGATAACAATATTTAAGATCTAGCTCCGCCAATATATCCCTTTAACGATATTGCCTAGTGCGCACCCGAGTGAACGAAACTCGAGCGAATGAAACCCGATCAGCCAACATACAACAGCTAACGAGACCCGAAGAAAAAAAGCGCCGAATATCTTATTCTAATACTCATTTTCTACTTTCCTCTAACTACTCACTGATAAACTAGAAAAAATAACCCCACGCCAAACGATCGCTATTGCAATACATATACTTCCTCATCCTTCATAACCTCAAATCTAAACATCACTGCTTTAAAAAGGCCACCGCATAATAGGGCTGGATTATTTATCAATATATCCCCAAGTATCGATATTTTTTTAATATCCCGAAAAAAATATTTAAGATCTAGCTCTGCTAATATATCCCTTTAACGATATTGCCTAGTGTGCACCCGAGTGAACGAAACTCGAGCGAATGAAACCCGATCAGCCAACATACAACAGCTAACGAGACCCGAAGAAAAAAAGCGCCGAATATCTTATTCTAATACTCAGTTTCTACTTTCCTCTAATTACTCACTGATAAAGTAGAAAAAATAACCCAACGCCAAACGATCTCTAATACATATACTTCCTCATCCTTCATAACCTCAAATCTAAACATCACTGCTTTAAAAAGGCCACCGCAAAAATAAATAAATAAATAAACCAGTATTTATTGAAAGCCATCTGCTTTGATTATCCCATGAATAAGCTGACTTCGTTCAAGGTCACGGTTCTACCCCTTCAGAAAAAATTCATCAGACATACTCCAATATCACAATCCATTCACTATTAATGCGTATTCATACCTATAATCAGCAGGTATGTTTACTAGGAAAGAGATTTGATGTTAGTAGAAACGATATAGCCCTATCCGAGATATCTATTATGGGTTCTGATATATTACACTATATTGAATTCCCACTCTACATTCATGCATATCGTAGGTGATGGAAACCACAGAAAAGGCAATATGACGAATGAAAACAATATCTTCTGTTTTAGCTCCTTTCCTGCTATTGGTTCATTGATATCGGTCTATTTCAAAGTGTCGATATAAAATGGCCAATAACATGCTTCAACATGTGTTTAATAAAGATCATCAAAGCCGAACTGATACAGTGATGCCAGATTGGGGATTTTGTCCCCATTTTGGGGAGTTTTGAGGCTTCTGGGGACAATTTTGGAGACCAAATGTTTGTGGGGACTTTTTTGGGGAATTCTAAAATTTTTGGGGACAAATCTGCGGCGTTTTTCAACTTTCTGTCAATGACTAGAGACTTTCAATAGCTTTATTGTTATTTGGGGATTTTTTTCAAAAATTGCCTTCATTTGGGGAAAAATCTGAGCTTAAATCATAGAAAAATCTGCTTGATATATATATATATATTTTTTTTTTTTTTTTTTTTTTTGAAAAAATTTTTATTTTCCCTTTTTAGTAGAAATCAAGTTGGGGATTTTTTCGAAAAAAAAAAAAAAAAAAAAAAAACGTGATTTGGGGAAACTTCAAGACCTGTTTGGGGAAATAATTTTCGACCATCTGGCATCATTGAACTGATATCTACTAGAAGAGTTTTTTTGCAAATTTTCTTAGCGTTTAGTAAAAAACTTCTGAAAATATAAGCAATTATGGAATGTAATTTTTTTTTATTATTAAATATTTCGATAAAATATTTTTTTTATTAAGACTGTACATCAGTCCCTTTCTCCTTTCCCATGTTATCCAATGGGATTTTCGTTGCTTCGTTTTATAAAAATATCTCATTCAAAAATGAAGTTTTTCAAATTCTGTTTTTTGAATATTACTCTTTGAACGGGTCGCCTTTTAGCTTAGTGAGCAATTTTTCGAAAAAATTAATTTAAATATTTTATTTCAATAAGTAAATTATGGACTCTAAGTGTGGATCTCTAAGTAAAATATTTAAATTTATTTTTTCGAAAAATTGCTCACTAAGCTAAAAGACGACCTGTTCAAAGAGTTTAATTATTAGTATTTAAAAAAAAAAAAAAAATTATTGCAGTTTAAATTTGTAATAACGCATATAGTTTATATTTCAGAGAAGTTAAAAATATTTTGTGCTCCATTATAGAATGTACTCCATTTTAAATTTATCACAAATATAATTCGATTTTAACAAAAACTTCATGCTAAATGCCAAGGATTGATCAAATGAATAACTGCAAAAATTACCAAATTATTTTAAAAAGAGAAAAAACATTTATATACTTAACTCTTGATCGCAGTTTTCAATAACATATATTGGACATACAATCTGTTTGGTCAAATTCAGAATAAATTGACTATTTTATTGCTGTAGTTGTTATTAATATTATTACTATTATCATTTTCATCACTATTATTATTATTATTACAAGGCCACGCCCGCTTCGCTGGTCACTATATTTAAATAATTTTCTAAAAGAAGTTAATCACTATTTATTTTTTACATCCCACTATAAATAAAAACTTTTTTTTAATTACATTGAAATCGCTCTAAACCTTCCTTTGGCTACTCGCTGCCTACGGCAGCTGATTTTCCGCCGGTAATACATCGGATTTAAATTCTCATTACCTGCAGAAAGGTCTTTAACAGGAACTTCAATTTGGGTATTTATCGACGACAGTTGGAACTGATATTATTCAAGATCTACGATTTTAAAGATGACTGTATCTCAGCGTCTATTAAACATTTTAGTTTTTGAACCATGTATTTTATAGTCCTGGCTTTTACACTATATTAACAGATGATTCCGACCAATATAATAAATATCAGAAAAAAGTAATTTTGTTTTAAAATTAATGAAATAAATAAAAATAAAAATAAAAATAATTAATTAAATTTAAATTTAAATAAGTTTTATCCTTTCTACTATATATTACCATTTTTTCCGATTTAAGAAAAAAAAAATCTTTTCAAAGAAATTAATAAAAAAAAAATAAAAAATTTTTATTCTATAAAAATTATACATAAACATAACTGTAATAAATTATTGTTTTTATTTAAAATTTAACATACTTAATTTTTCTACTGTATTACCCTTTGATTTTCAATAAATATAATAAATCAAAAAAAGGAAAAAAAAATATATATATTTATTCTTCAAATGAATGAATTAAATAAATAAAAAATAAATTGCGTAATAGCTGTTGTTAAGATACGCAGACGATTGAAATGAAAGAATAAACCTTACAGAAATGAAACAAAGAAGCCAATGGTTAAAATCGAAAAAAAAGTCAATTAAAAAAATTCAAATTTGAAATTCGGAAAAAATCTCAATAAGGTGCACACCTACAGCATCCCAGGTACCCATCTGCCAAGTTTTGTATCTCTGCGATCAGTAGTGTGAGCACCAGAACGCAGATACACAGACACACAGATACTTCTCTTTATTTATATAGATTATTATTGTTATTATTATCGTTATTATTATATCATCACCATCACCATTATCATTATCATCATTGTTACTATTATTAATCTCATAAAGAAAATCTCACAGTAACGGAAATTTTTAAAATCGATTTATAACTACTGTTAAAATTAAATCATACTTAAAATAAAATAAATAAATAAAATAAAATAAAATATATATATAAGCAATGAAAGATTTCATATTCAGTTTAATTGTGTAACTAAATACCTTTAACAAAAAGTACACTTTTATATGAAAACCTTAAAATATATAAAGAAAATTTTACATTTTATTCTGAGGCGCAAAAAGTGGCATAAGAAAATAAGAAAACATAATCTAAGGAAATGTTTTTGGATTTTAAAGAATCAAAAAGACCGTTTTATTTTTTGTTATTTCACTTTCTCCATTATGGTAGATGCAAAATCATTTCTGCAGAAAATATTTACTTATGCCTCTTTTCTAGTACAAAAGAGTGTAGTTATGCACGTTCTTATTAAGTATTTAAAATATTAAATATTTTATGTAAATAACGATACTAATTTAATTTAACAGTCATATTAAAAGTAAATAATAAGAAAACAAAGGCGGCAATTTAACAAACTGGAAAAATATATCTCGCAAATTATGAAGCATTGCTTTCCAATATTACTAAAATATTTTTCTTATTTTAGTTTACTCTCATCTAATGATGTTGTCGTAGTAGAGATATAAAAGAACACATCCGCACGTGGAACCTTAGCCTGGATGGAATGCCTTACGTGGAGATCTTTCTAAGAGGTTCTGTCCCGTATTCAAGCGAGTTTCGGAGAAAACATGGAAAATTCCAAATGTTTAGGCTGACAAATTACCTAGGTTTGAACCCTGAACTTCCAATCTACCAGCTGGAAGAGAGGAATTTAATATATATATATATATACACCCCGCGACAAAAAGATAGGTACAAAGGATTTTTTCTTTGATTTTTCATAAGATAACATTATCTAAATTGTGCTTATTATTTATTGTTATCATAAAATAAAGCTATTTCAGGACTAATTTTTATTTTAAGACTAATTTAGAAAAATTTCAATACAAAATTCTTCTAATTTAAGACTACACTCCGCAACAAAAAGATACGAACAAAGGCTTTTTTTTTTTTTTTTTTTTTTTTTTTTAATATAATTATTTTGAATATGATACAAATATTTAGTATGTTTTTGATATGATAATGTTTTGTTGTGATAATAAATGATCAGCACAATTTAGATAATATAATTTTATGAAAAATTAAAAAAAAAAAAACCTTTGTTCCTATCTTTTTGTCGCGGAGTATAGTCTTAAATTAGAAAATTTTAATTTTCAAATTGTTCTAAATTAGTCTTAAAACAAAAATTAGTCCTGAAATTGTGTTATTTTATGATAATATTAAATGATAAGCGCAATTTAGATAATGTTATTTTATGAAAAATCAAAGGATAAAGCCTTTGTACCTATCTTTCCTTCGCGAGGTGTATATATATATATTTCTTTAGATATCTACACTTTAGGTATTTATGCAATTTTCTTTTCACAATAATAATAATAATTTTACATAAACATATATAAATTGAACTAATGTAATTCACATAAAATTTACCTCAAAAAATTATTCACAATAACTCTTAAAACCTTATAATTATATGCATGCAGTGCCTTCATTGCATCCATTGTACATCTTTAAAAACAATTATCTAGTATGATATTGTAAAATAAATATTTCTATCTAAACGCCTTTTTTTTTTCGTCAACAGTAAAGAGTAATATATGACATCATTAAAGGATATAAAATAATTAACAACTAGGAAAATGAATTCTAAACATTTATTCCTTGTAGGCCGCAATAATTCCCAATTTTGTGCAAGTCCTTAAAAAAAGAAGAAAAGATAAATACACCATTTCCAGAGAAAAATTCATTACTATAAACACAGGTTTAGTTTGTTTGAAAAGAATGTGCTTTAATTCACGTTACGTTACAGAATTACTTCCCATTAAGCACAATATATACCAATTCTTTTCTGTGTACCTGATGAAAAGTTGTAAATCTTTTTCATATTATTTTCATAAGAAAGACTCTCAGTAACTTATTTGAGTTTTGTGACAATTCATTCATATTAAGAAATTTCAGTAAAATGCACCAAAATTCCTCATATTAAAAACTTATGAATATAAACTTTATAATAAACAAACACCATAAATTTCAGAATTACAATTTATGGTTTGCTTGCAATTATTTCATTCATCATAATTACAAAATTTTAATTGCAAATAGACACACGAGCAAGAAAAAAAATTATTATAAACGCTTTTCAACTTTTGAGAAAAACGTTAAAAATGAAATATTTAGAATGATATTTTTCATGAAAAGTTTACAAATCACATTTACATAAAAACGGTGTATACAAAAATAAATAAATAAAAAATAAAACAAATCCGCATTTACTACTGTTAAATGGAAAAATAAATCGTGAAATAAAGTAGCTCAAAACAAGACACGAAAAACAGTTATCTCGAAGTTATTGCTGGCGTAAATTCAAAATGTGATAACACACACATCAATGTTCAATTAAGTTAGTTGATGAAAAATTCTCCAAATAGTACGATAACTAAAAATTGGGCGGTATGTTTGACCTAAAAGCATCCGCTATCTTAAAGATTCCACCTGCTAACGGTGTACCTATTAGAATTTACTGTAAACGGGAAGTTCCCACATGAAATTTTTGTATCTATCTGGTATCTTATCGCTACATTTACGTTGCTTCTTGCACTTCTTTAAACGTTCACGTTAAACTTATTTGCTGTTTGTTAACGGTACCATTAAAGATAAGCTGAGATGGTGGTGCTTCTGGTATTCAGATCCGACCATTAAATAGTAACTGCATTGAAATAACCACTTTTCAAAAATAAATTATTTTAATAATAAAATAAAATTAGATTTCTCGGATTATATTGAAGTGTTTTTCAATAAAAATTAAAATTATTAAAATAATTGAAGCACGGTAGTTGAAATTTATAAATAGTTTTTAACTCTTATTTTAAAAGATAATTTTGCTGCCTGCCGCAAAAATAAATGAATAAGAATAACACTCCCGATAAAGCAAAATGTTAATATTATCAACTAAAAGCCATTAATAATAATAATAAAAATAAATACTTATCAAATTTCTGTAAACTAAAAATAATAACTGAATAATAAATGGTTTATTTATTCGTTTTATTTTAGTATCAGTTTAACAGTGATCTGAATAAAATAGCATTCTGTTGCTAAAAACTTGAATAGATTGAGGCATTTTTTAACATTTAAACTCTTACTTATAACAGAATAATAAAACTATAATTTTGATTTTTTTTTTTTTTTTTTTTTTTTTTAATTTATCTTGAAACATATTTTACACTTAAAGAAAATATTTAACTTATGATTTTAGTGTTGTCAGCTTAAAAGATCTGGAGGAATTATATCGCTGATTGTGTCTGTCATTCTTTTCTCCCCCCCCCCCTTCTTAAACCAACATGCATACCTGCCTTTATTATAACTGAACAAAACTACCCGTTTATAACAATTTAAAACAATTGCGTGCATTTTTTTTTTTTTTTAATGACTGTTTATACATTTTTACTTTTCTCTAGATTCACAGAATAAAACAATGAATTTAAAAAAAATTTCGCCGTCGGGTTTTACGGTGGATTTATGCCTTTAGAGATGTCCCCAGCATGCTTTAACCATTTTTTCGAGAATGTTCGTCTGTGTGTTTGACAAAAATGATGTGACAGCTCTAGATCAAGAATTAATGCACAGAATTTCATTAAAAAAATTATGGTTAGTTGCGACGTGACATAAATTTTTTGTCTGTCAACTTTCGGCACATATCCCTAGTATTATCTCCCAGCAGGTAGCGCTGTTGTGTTGTGATTTTCTCTATTTATAAAAAGGCTGTATTTCAGCTTCTATAATATTTTTTTTTCTATGCAATATTGTACAAAACTGAATCTGTCATAAAACCACTTTTAAAAACATTAAGGATCCAACTTGGGTTCATATCGGTCGACAAATGACGTTGATATGTTGAAATTTTCTCCGAACACAGGAAGATATGTCTCTAACTTCTATGGTGTATATTTATGCACCATACTTGATGTTTTAAATGTGTAGTATGAAAAAGAATGACTTAATTTTTCAGTGTATACAGGTTGACAGGGGATGCTTCAAATTACTTATCTTTCGCAATTTTCTCTGTGGCTATATCTTGGCATCTACTGGTTAAAATTGTACCACACTCCACACATAAAATCTGGCTTATGAGAAGCTATTTTTATTTATTATTTTATTTTATTTCATTACATTTCTCTGTGTAGTAACTTCTCGGTGGCGCTATGATACTGAATGATACAGCAGAAAGTTTTTTAATGGCCATAATATAATAGTATATTTATTTATTTTTAAGCATTACACAATTATGGTAAAAAAAAAAAAATCTATTTTTAACACATACGAAGCAAATTAGTTGTTCATTTTCCATAACCAGAAATAAGGTATGATAACGCAGACCAAAACACACATCCTACTGATATATACAGAACAGTGATATTAATGTACTATACCACGACTGACAAGAAACACTTGATGATGAGACATTCAAGTTAATAAATTTTGAAGCAACAGGAAGTATCGAAATTTGCATTGCAAATAGCCCTAATTCATGCTCTGCTAACAAGAGTTTTTATTTGATGTACCTACATTCTTTTGGCAAATGATAAATCGAAAGAAATTGTAGAAAACGAGAAACCATATGAAAGAGACCACACACAATGTACGACCGCCCAAAATAAACTACAAATCGAAAAGGAGAATTTTCAAAGATTTAACATTTATTAGTGCTAGAGGCCTATTTCAGTCGGTACAGTTGTCGAATTTTTATACGTCACTCTTAATTAGTGCTAAGGGCCTATTTCAGTCGGTTTATTGAATGGGGATTTATTGAATGATGTCCCCCCCCCCAATGCACAACTTTGACATGAGTCCCCCCCCCAAGGTACCCCTATTTCAGTCGGTACAGCGTTGTCGAATTTTTATAATACACTCTTAATAGTGCTAAGGGCCTATTTCAGTCGGTTTATTGAATGGGGATTTATTGAATGAAGTCCCCCCCACGGCACAACTTTGACATGAGTCCCCCCCAAGGTACCCCTATTTCAGTCGGTACAGCGTTGTCGAATTTTTATAATACACTCTTAATAGTGCTAAGGGTCTATTTCAGTCGGTTTATTGAATGGGGATTTATTGAATGAAGTCCCCCCCAAGGCACAACTTTGACATGAGTCCCCCCCCCAAGGTACAACTTTGACATGAGTCCCCCCCCCAAGGCACAACTTTGACATGAGTCCCCCCCAGGCCTAACTTTGACAAGAGTCCCCCCCCAAGGCACAACTTTGACATGAGTCCCCCCCCCCAAGGTACCCCTATTTCAGTCAGTACAGCGTTGTCGAATTTTTATAATACACTCTTAATAGTGCTAAGGGCCTATTTCAGTCGGTTTATTGAATGGGGATTTATTGAATGAAGTCCCCCCCAAGGCACAACTTTGACATGAGTCCCCCCAGGCCCAACTTTGACATGAGTCCCCCCCAAGGTACAACTTTGACATGAGTCCCCCCCCAAGGCACAACTTTGACATGAGTCCCCCCCAAGGTATAACTTTGACATGAGTCCCCCCCAAGGCACACCTTTGACATGAGTCCCCCCCAAGGTACAACTTTTACATGAGTCCCCCCCAAGGCAAAACTTTGACATGAGTCCCCCCAAGCCCAACTTTGACATGAGTCCCCCCCAAGGCCCAACTTTGACATGAGTCTCCCCCAAGGTACAACTTTGACATGAGTCCCCCCCAAGGCACACCTTTGACATGAGTCCCCCCAAGGCACACCTCCCCCTCATTGGGAAAAAGAGCAAAAAAGGTTGTTTTGCGGCTATAAGACAGTTTGGACTTCCAACGTTATTTGTTACAGTATCTGCAGCTGAAACACATTGGTTTGATTTAATGAAAACTTTATCCTGGAATTTAGATCGTCACGAATTAACTAAAGAAGAATTTGTCGATATTAACAAGTTTAGCAGTAGGCCTCTGGTACTAAATTAAAATCTGTCAATGTCAGATTTTCATGTTTTAAATAATGAAATAATGTCGTGTCTGTATATTTTTTTATTTATAAACTGTGCAGGGATATACAGGGTTGTGTTTTAGTGGTTAGCTTAATATTCGAAGCATTTTGATTACTTTCATTTAATTATCTGTACTTTAAATTATATTTAAAAATAAAAATAAAAATAAATTAAAGATTTGTAAAAGAATTAATTATAATGATCATTAACTTTTTTAATTACAATATTTTTTAATTACAATATTTTTTATTAACACTCCATACCTTACCTAATACTTTATTTATTTATCTTACAAGGAAACATTCAAAAGGTGTCGTCTTAAAAAAATATGGAAAAAAATATATGTGATTCTACTCTTCATAAAACACCAGGAAGTAAAAAAACTATCGGCTGAAATGAATTTCAGCGACCACAAAAAATTATCAAAATTAAGCATATTAGGCGATTTAGCACTGTTAGGCGTTCAGTTCGCTAGCACCGAGATTCCCGTGTACCGTGAACAATTCCCGTTCCCAGAACCGTGTTTTGTTTCTCCGCCAAGTACTCAAAATCAATCGCCTAACAATGTGAAATCGCCAAATATGCTTAATTTTGATAATTTTTGTGGTCGCTGTAATTCATTTCAGACAATAATTTTTTCACTTTCTGGTGCTTTAGGAAGAGTAGAATCACACACATTTTTTTTTTTTTTTTCAATATTTTTTTAAGACGACACCTTTTGAATGATTCCTTGTTAGATTAATTTTTAAATGTTAATGAAATAGGTGTGTTTAAATGCTATTTAACAGCTTCAGTAATATTTGAAACTCAACTTTGTTTATAGGAATCCACATTTTCTTATAAAACTAAAAAACCGAAATTGATATAAATGATTTTTTTTTTTTACTCTTTGAACATACATATGTAAGGAAAGTATTGTAATCATAATTCGACTTTGAGATTTTAGTGTTTCTTTAAGTTTGAGGTGCCCTGAGCTCATATTTACTATTTTTACGATGATGTATGTATGTGTGTGTGTGTATGCATGCATGTGAGTGAGTGCACACGATAGCGCCTTAACGCTTTTTTCGAATGAGCTGCAATTCGGTATTGGCTGCTGCAGTACGAAATTGTGCATACGTTTCAGATTCATGCATTTTGAGATAGGGGTATCCAGTGATGTTTTTTTGTTTGTTTGTTTTCATGTACGCAAAGACGTGCGTGATACTGGCTGCTGCAGTACAAAATTTACTTAAAATGCATGAAATTCAAAAATATGCAAAATTTTTATACTGCAGCAGCTAGTATCATGCACGTCTCTACGCTTTGCGTGCATGAAAATTAAAAAAAAAAAAAAAAAAAAAAAAAAAAAAAAAACACTGGATGGATACCCCTATCTCAATATGCATGAGTCTGAAACATCTTTGCACAATTTTGTACTTCAACAACCAGTATTGCGAACGTCTGTATGCTTTGCGTACATGAAAATAATAATAAGAAAAAATCACTGGATACCCTATCTCAAAATACATGAATCTGAAACATATACACAATTTTTTACTGCAGCATCCAGTATTACGCACGTCTGTATGCTTTGCGCACATGAAAAAAAAAAAAAAAAAAAAAAATCACTGGGTACTCCTATCTCAAAGTGCATGTGTCTGAAAAATATGCAAAATTTTGTGCTGCAGCAATACTAAAATAACCGGTAAATGTGGTAAATATTGAATAATTAATCACATTCCCCAAAATTTAGATAATCATTTCATACTTTAACGATCAAGTAATCGTTATTCTATAGAATACCCAGTTAAATCATAGAATTCAATAATTGTATATACTTTAACTGACTTGTCTAGTTATTTCATGAAATACCTAGTTATTCTATGAAATAACAGATTTCATACTTTAACGGTAACATATATATAAAAAAGAAAAAAAAAAAATTTTTTTTCAGCGACTAATATATCAAACTGAATATTGTTTTAAATCACACAAGTATACAGAAAAATTAAAAGATGTGTTTTATAATATAGATCATAGATCCTTTATTAAAACTATTTAAATTACGTTGGTTCTATGATTGTTTAATTTTGCTAAAAGACAGTGAGATAAAATTATAATCAGAGATTATTTTAATTGTGATTGATAAAAGGTAGTATGATCACTGTAAATGAATGTCTTGTTTATTAGAGCAATTTGTTTGAAGAAAACTAAATTTTAATAGAAAGATTTAATTATAATGGATATATGTATAGATATTAAATATGTAAGAGTAATGTTGAATTTCTAATGAATTTTAAAGTAAGAAAGTCATTAAAGTTTCATTTTAGAACCTGAGTCGTGTGCTTAACTTCAACTATTTATCATAAACATTTTTCTGTCAATTTAAATTTATTCATGTGCATCACTTAGAAAACATTTTCATTCTAATCCAATAATGCAATCTTTAACAGGTATTTTTAACCGATAACTTTGGAAATTCGTTATATAAATAAAATACTTAAAGACATTTTCTACATTCTTCCACAAATGATTTAATAAGAACTTAAAACATGAAAATTTTACTCCTCGCTTAATTAGTTATGCTGCCTAGCAACAGATTGTTTAAAATTTTAATTCCAAAACGGATTTAGAAGAAAAATCACGTAATAGTGCAGACACAAGTAGTCGCTTTAATAAAAGTCACAGTTGAATAATTGCATTCGTTTATGCCTAAATAACTTTTAGCATAATTGTAAAATTAATTTATTGCTCAGCACATTTTCTATAAAGCTATGCTTAAGACCGCTTTTTTGATTATATGGATTGTAAACAAAGGTAATTTATTAGGTAAGGGTTAGTTGCAAAGTTGAGTTTAAAATTTTCTAAAAGTGATAAATATCTTCTTAATAATAAAAGCCCATCTTTCTGGAAAGTAACGCTCTAAACGGATACGGAACATCATTAAAACAATTTATTGAAATAAAGAAAATAAAATTTTATCCTTGGTGTAAAGAAGTTTCTTGACGCAGTCGTGATCTTTGGTTAGTGTAGATATCTGCAAGAGAAGTTGAATTAACAATATTTCAACAAGGAGTCCAATGGCAGTCATCAGGAAGTCTTTATTGAATAATTCGTCCAAATAAAATCAAGGAATATTTCAAACAATTTTGTACAGAGCGTTGTAAAAAGTTTACTAATGAAGTACACAAACCCATGGTTAAATGTTGAGATTGTCGCGTAAGATGGGGGAGAGAGCGAACGTAATTACATCGTAACTATACTATGATCTCGAGCAGTTCTGAGCTCTTTACACTAGAACAGATCTGAGATGTCTGAAGAAAAAGAGCCAAATTTTAGAAAAACAGCCAAATTATAGGGCTAAATATTTTCATTGTTTATCGGATAAAACAATGTTAATTTTTGAATTTGTAATGACGGTTTATAATTGTAGTAACCCTTTAATCGCCAATTTTTATGCCAAACGACCTTTCGACTAGAGAAAATGACCGTTATGAACTGAAATCATTAATATTGGGTAATTTAAAATAAATTATATCCGGTGTTGCAATAATATAAATTCTGACAATGAGTTTTCTTGTTTTTATGACAATTTGAGAACACTTTTTTTATAATTACGTTTAATGTCAGAATTTCCGTTAGATATTATTTCTTTTATTTTCTTTTTATCCCATAAAATAAAGTACTTTTCTATTTAAAAAGATAAACACATTATTTATGATTTAGATATAAAACATATACAATTTAGATTTCTGAGTGATGTGTGTTATTGTTTTATATTAATAAATAGTGTAGGTCGTATGTATAATTAAAATTGTGTAATTTTTAACGACATTTAAAAATAATTCTTTCTCCAAATGCTTAAGAACAAATTATGTAAATATAATATCTCACTTAAAATTTAATTATTTTTTTATTGCAATAATGCATTAATTTATCATTAGATTTTATTTTATTTAAAAATTCAATTAAAATTTAACCAAATATATGTGAACACCTTCACATATTTCTCCCCTTCGCCTAAAAAGAAAAAAAAATGAAAGGTAATCAAAAATATCGCTCTCTCTCGCATCAAGACAAAAACATACTACAAATTTCAAAATAACTTTCTATATAAAATCAATATTACTTCAAAAATATTTTTCATATTACAAGGTGGCTAATAATGTAAAATTAAACATCAAATATATATAATACCAATAATTAATTAGAACTTGTTTGTACTGGACATAGTTATCTTTCATAAGAAGCAACAATGTATATTGAAATCATGACATTATAATTATAAAATAAGCAATGCAATGCAGGATTTATAATAATTCACAGCTGTATGACAATGTATTCTCAACAAATTTTTCTTGAAAATGTATGACAAATTGAAGGCAAGGAAAAAGGAAATCAATAATTACAAAATTAAAATATTTTAAGTATTCACAAGTTTATGCAATCTATTAATTTGCCTGAAATTATTTATTATTTACTAATTTCAATAAAAGAATATTTTGATGAGATATTTTGGTATGAAAAATTTTTTTTTAGAATATAAAGAAAGTACCAGAACGCCAATATGTGAAGACCTAAAATTTATACAAATTGAGCCAGTGTGTGTGAATCAGTATACAAATTATAATTGACATTATGGGTTGTGAGGCCACAGCCAAAAATAACTTACTGAGTTAGGGTGTGAGGCAGAAGAGGCATATATATTATGTGTAAATAAGATTACAGCAAGCATTCTGCAACACGACATAATTAAATGTCTTTTGTTTGTGTACAGTGAATTGCGAAAAAGAAAAAAAATAGCCCAATCAATAAAGTAATAGGACACAAGTATGAAGTCTGGAAAATTTTTAATAGAAAATGTAATTAGTTTTTTTGTTCAATTATAATTAATTATTTCTAAAAAATGAAGTAAGTTCATTTTCAAACATTATGTGGTTTAAAAAAAAAATGAAGAAAGATATCAATATACTACTAATTCCCTTTTCCTTAACAAATATAATAATTTATAAAACATGAATCACAACTGAAAAGTGTAAATTGTCAACATGAACAAATTCTAATAATATTTTAATAATATTTATATTTTATTCTATTAATAATATGTATTATTCGTGATGTTTGTATTGAATAATGACTAAATAATTGAGAAATACAAAATGTTAAACTTGTTAAGTATGCATGATACGATACTTTTTTTTTTTTGTGTGTGTGTGTGTGTGTGTGTATGTGTTTAGATCACTTACGTCTTGGACGAAGATGTGTAAATGACTTATTTATTATTAGAACCTATATATTTTATATTTATTTATTTATTTTTATACAATACTGCAAGGTAAGCCATGTGAAATAATGTGTAAGATGGATAAAATTATGTGCATTTAACAAAAGTAACCCTATTGCAAGACTAGAATGACTAGATTTACATGCAGGTTACCTTAAAAGTGTATGTATATAGTGTATAAAAATTGAATAGTTCCTTTTTTTTTTTATTTTTTTTTTTCTTTAAATAAGGAATTTACCTTCAAAATGGACAATAATATTAAATAAAAATTGAAGTATTTGTGAAAATTTTGTAATTGTGTATGTGGTATTATATATGTATAAAATAAATAAAATATAAGTGTATATGTGTACAGTTAGAAAACATCTGTATCTCGAAAAACTACACATTCATGTGAATCACTAAAAATTGACTCACAGTGTTTGCAAATTGGAAAAATACCACAGAAAGAAATAAAAATGTTCAAGTGCAAAAATAATTTTTCCATACCCATAACATGAAACAGTAAGAAATTTATAATTAACATTCTGCATAATTAATGAGAAAAATTGTATGATAGACTTTTTAACGCTATTTATTTATTTATTTATCCTCTTTTTTTTTTTGTGTGTGTAAAGAAATTTAAAAAAATATATTCAATACAAGCGAAAATTTTTAAACTTAAGGCTAAAAAAAAATCAATTGAAAAAGTCTTTTGAAAGAAACTGCAATGTTTCACAAAAATGTCTCATCACTCACCGTCCAAAAAAAAAAAAAAAAAAAAAAAATCGGTCCAGCCGAATAATATTGTGTGGACAATGAATAACAAAACAGAAAACGTCCCATACACATAAAGGCCTAAAAATGCATGAGCCATCCTTCTGCAAAACACAATAACCCCACACAAAAATTACCTTAAATTTTGACTAACAAAATGAAATCTTTGCATTAAAAATTTAAGAATTTATAAGAATAATGAAAAAAAAAAAATATTCAATAACTAGAATTATGAGAAGACCCCTAGCAAGTTTGTGAAAAAATAAAAAATAAAATAAATATGTATATGGTAAAAATGAGATACAAATGCATATCACTGCATTGATGTGTTAAAAATACCACAGGAGAGGTAATTTCGTTTTATGTGTCCATTCTTCCTTTTGTGTGCTATGTGTAAGATGGATAAAATTATCATTATTATTATTATAATTATAAATAATTTATCTTTTAATAAATTTCTAACTATATTTTACAAAAAAAAGAATAACAATTTTAAAATTAAAATATTGCAGACCACCTGACATGTGAACACATGACATGCCAAATATTTAAGTCAGAGAAAAGTGTATAAACTCAGAAGAGAACATGGCTGAATAATTGGGTTGTGAGGCCAATTAAAACATGCCATAATGTGTGAAATGTGTCAAAACGTGTAAAAATGTGTAAAGTAACTATTGAAAACATTGCCATTTAACCGTACCCCAAATTAATCAAATGACAATGAAGTTCTGACCTAAAAGACAGCACGCATAAGAACTCATGTACATAATGCAGCAAAAATGTATACAGAAAGAAACATATAAATTTGTTACTTATTTGTGATGTTTTTTTTTTTTTTTTTTTTTTTTTTTTATCGGTAAAATTACCCTGCAAGCAAGTAGAAAAAATAAAAATGAAAAAAAAATTACATTCTCTCTATATATATATTACTAATAACTTTAAAACAAAGTGTATGTTTAATTGTATTCGTATATTAATCATAAAATACTTCAAAATGGAGAGAATAAAATGTAAACAATAGTATAATTAGTGTATTATTGTGTTATGAAATACTGTCATTTAAAATTGAGCAGAATTATAAATATTACATATATATATATATACTCCTTTATTGGCTTATGATTATAAAAAATATTTGATTTTATTTATTTGTTTATTTATTTTTTTTTTTTTTTAAGTATGAAGATTGCATGTGTGTGTATATGTTGAAAGAGTTGAAAGTGTACATATTTTATATTCAAGTACATGCAGTAAAATAATCAATACAATATGTGTTTATTTATTTATTTATTGTATATATTTATTAAAAATAATTAGTGAATGTTTGAAAAATAGCTTTCGCATAATAATATTAATGTGAAATGTGGTTTCCCAAACACAATTTTCGGTGTTGAAAATTTAAACTTATAGTCAAATGTCAGCACATTATATAAAAACAACCTGCATAATAGATAGACCAAAGCAACACAATTGTGTTAACAGGGAGTGTGTGTTTATGTATATTTATTTATTTATTTATTTTAACAAGTAGCTGTGACAACATAGTTAAATTAATTTGATTTTTTTTTTTTTTTTTTTTTTTTTAAATACAAATGCGAGATTAAAATTCTCGATAACTTTCAATCATGTCCGTAAACATTCTAGAATGGTATTACTGATGAAAAAAAAATAGCCACAATATTATTATTTATGATCTCTGATGACAGCTCTTTAATTGATAATGAAATAAAAAAAAAATGTGCACATGAAATTGTTTAAAAAAGGTCATGACAATATAAACTTCTAATGAGTTCAACGAGGCCTCTTAAAATGAGCTTAAAATCAATATAAAGACTAGCTACAAGGGCTATCATAAATGCTCATATCAAATTCCATAAAAACTCGAGTAAAGGAAGCATAAATAACTTCTCAATAAAAGATGAATTCAAATTGTTCATCAAGTCGACTAAAAAAAACATAATCATAATCATAATCAGCTGACATGTATAAAAAAACAAAAAAATATTTGCTCAAAAGTTGCGCAACGCTGTTTTCTAAAAATGATGCATCTAATACACAAGGCCTGATATTTGATGTTATAAAATTTGCTAGCAATTAGATGTAAATCTTAATATTAATGTATACATATTAATAAAAATAAAAAGATACACATACGAATAAGAATATAAACCAACAAATAAATATTTATGATAAAATGTGAGTAAATAAGTATATATGATGCTTTAACACAGTTAAATTATATTTACATTTAAAAAAAACATAAAAATATTACTATTCTTCTGATTACTATTTCCTTTAATATTTTTTTATGCATGGTGAGTGACAGATATACATCTCAGTCTTTCAGAAAGAATAAAAAAACATAAAAATAAACATGCTTCAACAAAATATTTTCACCATTGTATGAATAAAAAGAGTGTATCCATTTCATTTCTCCTTATTTATTTATCCATTTGTTAGCCTCTCAGTTTCTTTGTTTATAAATTTTGTTTGATCAGTATAATCAAGTTCTTGTAATATATGAAAGAAAAATAAACAAACTTGATGTGTGTAAAAAGCGTAAACAAAAAAAATATAAAAATCTGTTATTGTACAGTGTTAAAAATATATATAGGCATAGCAAATTAATACGAAAGTGAATTTTTGAATGTACGTGAAAGATGAAATATGTAAATTTATAGCAATGTGTGAAAATAAGAACATCATGCATGTAAAATATTATGGGCGGGAAAGTCTTTTATGAACAACAGCTGTTTTACTGTAATGACGTAATCCCGTCACATCTACATGCAGTGAACAAATGTAAAAAAAAAGAGAAAAATATTTAATAAATAAAGAATCAATGTTTATCAATTTAATTACCTTATTGCCTTCATTTAATTATTATTTTTTATTATTTACATATGTATATGAAAAACAAATGCAGAACTGTAAATTTAGCAAAGTAAATATTTTGTATAAATGAAAATAAAATTCTATCAGAAGTAAAATTGTGCAATGCAAGATAATCAAGGCAGATCTCTCCCCATAAAGAAATCTGGCCAGGATTTCCAAAGAGAGAAATATACCCCGAGTACCAAACAAACACTACCACATTCAAGACGTCATTAAATGCAACAGTGGTGCACAAAATCATAAAATTTAAATCTTAAAATGGGAAACGTATAAAACTTTTGAGATGTAGAAAATAAAAATTATAATGTGTTTAAATTATCATTAAAAAACTTTACAACTCGCTATTATTTAACAGAACCTAGAAATAGTGTATGTATAAAAACATGATTGAAAATGTGTTAGTGTAAGAGAAAAATTTTATTACAAACGTCCGAAAACAAACATTTCCAAAGTTTCAGGATGAGCGCAACCAATCAATTTATCAATGATTAATTACTAATATTCCCCATAAGAATTTAAAGATCAATTTTATGAAAATGTGTAAATGCAAATTATTTGTAAAAAAAATGTGTTTGTAGTGTGTAAATAGTGGGAAATGCTCACCTGCCGCTTATAAACACCTAGTCCCGAACGATTGCATAAAAAAATATTCTCATTTAAATTATGTTAACCTTTTTTTTTTTTTTTTTTTTTTTTTTTTTGAGAAAATTATAAAGTGTACGTGTAAAGAAAAGATGCCTAAAATCATAATGTACAATTGAAGTATTTTGAAATGTTTAGCAAGAAGATATGAGAACATTTTAACGAAGGGCTAGCCTATTTGTGACAACAATGTAAACTATGTGTGAAATAAATTTATTGGGTGTAAAACAAGAATGAAGAAAAAAAATAGAAATAAGTTTTTAAAAAAATATAAAACAATGTATAAATAGATAATACTTAAAAATATCTATGGTCTTACCAAAATAAAGTAAAGCATATTTCAAATACAAAGGCCATTATAATTTATGTAGAATTCAGCCTGAAATACTGAGAACAGATTTAACTCGTTTATCTTCTTATTCGATATAAACAACTTTGATTATAGATGTGCAATTAAACATCACTCCCTTCAGAAAAAGATGAGATATTATAATATTTATTACTTATTAAGTCTAGATATTCTATATCTTTCTCTCAAAGAGTAAATTTATTTGAACTTTAATAATATATAAAGTCGATAAAATGTATATATATTCATGTGCATTTCAAATTATCTAACAGAAAACTCAAAAATTTCACATTTTCTAAAAGAAATTATTATGAATCTAAAAAAATTATTTTCTTTATAAAATGGATAATGTATATACGTGTATATCCATACCCAACATTTTAATATACAGATTAAATACAAGAAAAATATATATAGAACTTATAAATAAGCAAGAGTACTACTATGCAAGTAAAAATTATAATAAATATAAAACGAGAAAAATATAAATTTAAAAAATTATTAATACATATACTTTTTAATTAATAATTAATAGAGTTGCGTGCTCCATTCAAAAACTGTTTAAGTGTTATATAATATACAAAGTTTAATTTTTTACTTTCAAACACTTTCTTCAAAACTAAGGAAAAAGTACTTACCAATCTTGAAAAATCAAAAAAAATTTTTTTTTTTTTTATTTATTTATTCATTATTATTATTTTTTTGAAGCACTGAAATTCGTATATTTTACGAAACTAAACCGATATTCATTATAGCAACTTGCTCTTCCTGGTAAAATAGTTCATTTTCCTAAATTATCGAAGTTTTGAAGGAAAGTTTCAAATATTCGTAGTGCCCACATAATTATCCACATTCGTAGTACGTAGTAGTCTTTTTGAACGTAGGAAAAAAATGCTTCTATATGTTTAAGGTTTTCCTCCTGTATGGATGCGTAGATAATAATGGAATGTCACATTTTTTTTTTGTGATTGTACGAAAATGACGATTTTAATATAAAATTTTATAACGCTGAGTTAACTAAAGTTGGTTTGTATACTTGTTTGTAAAACAGCACACACGGGGAGAATCGGTACAAGAATGCAAATACCGCAGCCTCTGCCATGGGATGGAAATGCACAACCACTAGAAAACGGAAAAAAAAATCGTGAACTCTGTTTTATTATTAACGTAGATTTTTTCGCTCACAAATCTTGATTGTGGAGGTGTCACATGTGAAGCAGAAATTATTTTTCTTAAGTTTTGTAGGAGAAAACCACGAGTGGCAAAAATGTATAATATCACCATAATGTTCGGCATAAATTTTGAACGGGAATGCTTGAACGGAAAACATCCGGACATGATGAAGGGTATACCGTGTCCGAAACAACTGCCATCAAATCGAGAGAACGGCAAACCCTCCAAAGTGCTATCGCTCGAACTGGAAGACAGGAGTTTACAAATCTTTTATCTAGAAAAGTACTGCATTGTCTCTATACGTCAGCAGGTAAAGAAGTGTCACCAAAGCAAGAAATGTACACTCCACGTACATCTATTTTCTCCTTTTCATTTAATTCTTGGAATAATTCTTGGAATTTTTCTTTAGCTATATTCGTAAAACAATAAACCTCTTCTTTAGGCCCTTTGAAATAGTTATGTCAGTTTTTTGCAAAATCTAAGCAAAATTCTAGAGTCTTTCAAAGTACTCTAGTTTTTCAAAGTTTCTAGAGTCTTTTTTTTTTAAAAAAAATTTCTTAACCAAAAACGTGACTTTGAAGCTTTTCGATGGCAAAGTTTAAGTAACAACTTGCGAAAAATGTTAAACAAAATATACATCAGAACAACACAGCCCCTCTCCCCCATGTCGACCAATCTCAACTCCTGGTGCTTTAGCACCAAGATATGTAAAGAAGTTTCTTGACGCAGTCGTGATCTTTGGTTAGTGTAGATATCTGCAAGAGAAGTTGAATTAACAATATTTCAACAAGGAGTCCAATGGCAGTCATCAGGAAGTCTTTATTGAATAATTCGTCCAAATAAAATCAAGGAATATTTCAAACAATTTTGTACAGAGCGTTGTAAAAAGTTTACTAATGAAGTACACAAACCCATGGTTAAATGTTGAGATTGTCGCGTAAGATGGGGGAGAGAGCGAACGTAATTACATCGTAACTATACTATGATCTCGAGCAGTTCTGAGCTCTTTACACTAGAACAGATCTGAGATGTCTGAAGAAAAAGAGCCAAATTTTAGAAAAACAGCCAAATTATAGGGCTAAATATTTTCATTGTTTATCGGATAAAACAATGTTAATTTTTGAATTTGTAATGACGGTTTATAATTGTAGTAACCCTTTAATCGCCAATTTTTATGCCAAACGACCTTTCGACTAGAGAAAATGACCGTTATGAACTGAAATCATTAATATTGGGTAATTTAAAATAAATTATATCCGGTGTTGCAATAATATAAATTCTGACAATGAGTTTTCTTGTTTTTATGACAATTTGAGAACACTTTTTTTATAATTACGTTTAATGTCAGAATTTCCGTTAGATATTATTTCTTTTATTTTCTTTTTATCCCATAAAATAAAGTACTTTTCTATTTAAAAAGATAAACACATTATTTATGATTTAGATATAAAACATATACAATTTAGATTTCTGAGTGATGTGTGTTATTGTTTTATATTAATAAATAGTGTAGGTCGTATGTATAATTAAAATTGTGTAATTTTTAACGACATTTAAAAATAATTCTTTCTCCAAATGCTTAAGAACAAATTATGTAAATATAATATCTCACTTAAAATTTAATTATTTTTTTATTGCAATAATGCATTAATTTATCATTAGATTTTATTTTATTTAAAAATTCAATTAAAATTTAACCAAATATATGTGAACACCTTCACACTTGGTTTAAAGGAATGAATAAATAATAGAAGAAGGCTGCATAAAAAATAAATAAATAAATAAAAAATGGCATCACAATTTTAACAATGCATTGAAAAAAAAATTAAATTTTACTCATGATTTGGAAATAATAATAATAATAATAATTACTCTAAATGAGGGCGACTATCAACTGCGCTCGCTTAATTTTCCCCCATTTAAAAAAAACACCAACTGCGCTTAGACATGCAAGCGCTTCATGCTACTTGAATACCCGTTATGAATTTAAATCTTTCCTCTTAAAGTATGTAATGAAATTAAAACCGAAAAATGTATTGGACAAACTGTACCAACGGTATTCAACAATACCAGTACAACGGTACTTACATGAACCAGTAAATTAATGGTACTTGGCTGTGGGTGAATGTCAAACCGCACAAACTCGGTTCAAAAGCAATCACTATTACACGTGTATGCACGCTTCGTGTACATGAAACAAAAAAAGAAAAAGACAAAAAAAAAAAAACAGCATTCGTTACGTCTACCTGGACTCATGTACACTTCGCGCACATATATCCATGCGATATATATGTGCACCTCGCACACATGGAATATATATATATATTAAGTGACGCTACCTCATTGTGCATGAATCTTACAACGCACAAAACTCTGTTCGGCAGCAGTCACTATCCCTCAAGTGTGTACGCTTCGCGCACGTAAAAACCAAAGAAACTTCACTGGGTGCGCTACTTCGTTATCAAAGAATCTTACAATACACAAGATTTGGTTCCTCAGCAATCAATATCACGCATATGTATCCACGCTTCGCATACATGAAAGAAAAAAAAAAAAAAAACTCTGGATGCATCTACCTCGCTGTGCATGAATCTAAAAAATGTACGAAATTTCGTATTGCAGCAATTACTACCACTCATGTATGCATGTTTCGCGCATACGAAAACCAAATAATAATAATAAAACCCTAAGCCTATTTTTGTTTTCTAAGTAATAGATACAAAATTCTGCACAAAACAGAATTTAATTTTCAGTGCATTTGTTATCAGCATAACGCAAAAACAAATATTAACAGGAAGTCCAAAATCGGCATTCGTCTCTACGTTTCAACATCTTGAGACTTCACAACACAAAATGCAAATTAAGATATATTTTTTATCTGCATAAGGACAACTTTCACATAGAATATCACATAAAAAGCATTCATGCCTCGTTTACATGGCTACGCAAGAAAATCTAATCTATTAAGGCTATAGTTGAAAAAAACATTTTGCATTTCAAGTTATGACTTTTTTTTCTTGCAAATTTTAAGTACTGTGTTTGGTTTATGCGCATTCAATTTATAGACAAATACATCACTTCTGAAAATCTATATAATATTTCTCTAACGTGGACCAGTTTAAATTATTTTTGGTCGAAACAATACGATACGCGAGGATAAAAAAAAATAATATTTATACATGAACAATATTTAAGCACGCGGACTTATCTCAATGGACTAATAAGAAAAAATGACAACATTTGTCTGATGAGATTATTTTACGAAAAAATGTATTTTTAAATGTTGTTTCTTCAGAATCTTTGTAAGCGTCATTTAAACCTAGCAATATTTTAAAGATACGTACAGAATATGAACTTTTGTGTCATAAATTGACTAAAAAACACAATCATAAAAAATATAATTAAAATAGGAAATATTTTATTTTATTTATTTATTAATATATATACCAAAATTAATAAATGTCATTCCCAACACGACGACAAAAATTTAAAAGGCGTCGTGGGAGTCCTATATTAAAATTGTACTGCCTGTAGAAGTATGAAAATTGGGTCATGGATCATGAATTTTATTTGGAAACCTTTCTTTGAATGATTTTGGTTTCACTATTGTACAATATTAATTTGGTTTTATTAATAATTTGGCTTGTGGTAAATTAAGATTTCAATTAGGTGGTGAAATAGGTATAACATTTATGAGTTTCAGATTTTAAAGGTAAATAAGAAAAGAAATAAAATGCGTAGTAAATAAGTTTCGATGATGATGTAGGTGGAAGTACTTTGAATAATAATAATTACAAGCAAACCGGTGCGAAATTTTTGCACTTTATTTCTTTCCGTATGTACCTTTAAAATTTGAAACTCATAAATATTAGGGGAGACCCGTGTACCTAGGGCCGCTTTTTTTCAATGCCCAAAAACAGAGCCTTTGACCTGTTTAAAATTTTCAAACTGATATGCACATATCTTTAGGATTAATTACTTCCAATTGGGATTAATATAAATACCTAAAATAATAAATTCCGACAAATAGAAGGTTTTTAAAAAAACTTTACTCGTGGCCCTAGGTACAACACCCTCATTGTACCTGGAGCCAGACCTCATTGTACCTAGGGCCATTCTCTCAAACTTAGATTTCACTTTGTAATGAATAGAAAATAAGCATATGAACATGTATTTTATAAAAGAAACAATATCAAGTAATATATTTATTTATCCTATAATAATTATCATGTTGTTGCCTTAATTTGAAACACGAAATTTTTCACTTTTTTTTTTCTTCTTTGGAATATTCTAACAGAATGTTTTTTTTTTTTTTTCCCCTTCAATTTTTTTTTTTTTTCCCTGGAGTGTCTCTTGGATTTCTAGATCTCTCTGGTTTTCGGTCACATCTTTTCTTTGATATGGGAGGTTTTGCTTTAGGTAAAGGTTTTGCTTAGGTTCGTACCTGTTACCTGTTAAAGCATGACACACGAAAAGATGTTAGATATTGAAGGTTTCGAAATTTCAACAGGACACGAAACAGAGACATCCAGTTCTATCATTGTTGGTTCACTTTCTTCCTGGAAAATCTTTTTTTTTTTTTTTTTTAATTTATGGAGGGATCTTGTTTTTCAGTCACATTTGAACTTAAATATTCATCCTCAGTGAATGTGTTTTGATTCATTGGCCTTATGCCGGATGCACGAAAGCCTGATAGAATGTTTACAGGAGTAAAGGTCGACGGATAGGACTTACCAACATTTTCAGCAACGTCATATATAGTGATTGGTTTACCAGCATCCAATTACTACAGACTGTACTGTGTTTCTTAACACTTTCGCGACCGCTGACGTAGATTCACGTCATTTGATAATATAAAGCTCCACCAGTGGGCGCTTCTTTTGCAATTTGTATGTTATATTTTTCTAAAAAATATACACAATATTCATTTTTATACAATCAGTATATTATGAATGAAAATACTTTGATTAGAGAAAGTACGATTATAATTCATATCCATTTGTAATATAAATGTGAATACGGAAATTTTGTTTTGAAAAATTGTAACTTATGAGAAAAACGCCCACAGGCGGACTTTACTGTCAAAAAGACAAAAACATGCGGTTGCGAGAGTGTTAAAAGGTCCAAACACACTGGCCCTAGGTACAAGGCAGCTATGTGGCCCTAGGTACAAGTTTTGGTAACTTCATTCAAAATGCTGTCCACTAAAAAATACACAGGCAGAGAGCACTAATTAAATATCTCATTTATTGCTCAATATAAAAAGCAAAATTATACACTAGAAATGAAAGAAAAATATCTGACTTGCCTTTGTAAAATAGCAAAAGAGATGAGCTGCAAAATTTTACTTCAAACCATGTAAATTCGTTTTCTACGTGTAACTTGTCAAAACTTTCTCCTCAAAAATTCCAAAGTAGTTGTAAAAGTAGCAACTGGTGTTGTTACTTGTCCAATTGAGTATTAAAAGTTAAAATTAAATATTATTCAAATAAAGTGGGGTGGCCCTAGGTACATGATGGCCCTAGGTACACGGGTCTCCCCTATACCAATTTCACCACCTAATTAAAATTTTAATTTACCAGAAGCCAAATTATTATTATAACCAAATAAATATTGTGCGATAATAAAACCAGAATCATTCAAAGAAAAGTTTCAAAATAAAATTCGTGGTCGACGACAAATTTTCATACTTCTGCAGACAGTACAGCTGAACCCCCATGACGCCTTTTAAATTTTTATCGGCAAGAGTGCGGTGACATTTTACTTATTTTGGAATAACTTTTTGTTAAAAAAAATCCTATTTTGATTATACTTTTTATGATTGCGTTTTTTAGTCAGTTTATGATAATAATTCATATTCTATATTGCTAGGTTTCAAATGACACTTGCAAAGATTCTGAAGAAGCAACTAAAATTACATTTTTCCATAAAATAATGTCATCATTTTTATTATTAGTTCATTGAGCTGAGTCCGCGTGCTTAAATATTGTTCATTTTTAAATAATATTTTTTATCCTCGCGTATTTCATTAATTTCACCACTATCGTATCGTTTCGACAAAAAATAATTGTAACTGGTCCACGTTAGAGAAATAATATATATTATTATTATTTAATTTTATAACTGTCTTGAATGTTTTAATAATGTAACAGTTCTGTTTAAACGCGTAATTGAGGAAGGCAGTAGCCCCCTCGAACAAACACACAGAAATGTATGTCAAATAAAACTATTTCTAAAACTCTTTTGAACTGATTTTTAGCCTTTGTAGGAAATTTTTAAATACAGTAATCCACTTATCGTCCACCTTAAACTGTAATAATACATGGTTATATTAACATGAGGTGCAAGAAAGCAATGTGAGTGACATACCACATTATTATTGTTATTATTATTAGTAGTAGTCGGTTAGTCAGAGTTTGACAAATTCAAACATGTTATTGAAAATAGAATTTTTAAATTACGAAAGTGGTCGTAGATGGTTATTTAAAAATAACACGTTGTCTGATTAATGTACATCATACATTTTAATGTCTTATCAGCGTGATATTAATTTCATGAGGGGAAAAAAATCTAATTGAAAGTTTGGCAATGCCCAATTAAAAGTCATTTTCGTACTTGAGAGCAAGCAACTTTTAAAAAGTTATCTCATGTCATGAAAGAAACATAATTAAATATCTTCTTACGCGCAGAAACTTCCGGAAACTGAACATCGTAATATGAGAATTTCAAATATACTAATAAATCTCTCCATTTATAAAAGACGTTAAATCAGAACTCGTATCTAATTTTATGAAACGGTTGAATAAATTTCAAAGTTAAGAGCCTTCATACATTGTTGTAACCAGAGTAACCCTTTTAAAATGCTTCTGCTAAAACCCAACAAATACTTCTCTTATCAACACCAGAATGCATGTCTTATAGCCTTACTCATTTTCTTTTTTCGATATTAGGTTTCTGTTTAAGAAAACTTAACATTTATTTTCGAGCTTTTATTTCTAAGATAGGGTTGAAATAGTTATGATTTATACGAAAATTGCTTTTTCCCACCACATACATGCCATTATTAAACTATCAAAGAAAAGAGAGAGAGAGAGAGAAAAGGGCAAAGTTACTTCAATTCAATCCAGATTTTTTCACCCCTAATGTAGAATATTCACCCTTTAGTTTTCTGATAAGAAAAGTACTCATCGGACATAGCATTACCAAGGTGAAAAAATACTACAGCAGAATGGTAAATCACAAGAATAAACATTTTGAGTATCACATTGAATGACTTGAAGAAAAAAAAAATCATTTCTTTTTTAACTGTAAGAGAATGTATTTGAAAAAATATATGTAATGTAAACTTACTTCTTTTTACTTTCCGTCCGAACACTATAGTGAGGAAAGTATTGTAATCATGTCAAAAATCCGAATTTGAGATTTTGATGTTTCTATACGTTTCGAGATCCCCTGAGTCCGTTTTCACTATTTTTACGCATGTTATAGGTCACAGTTGCACGAACTGTATACATTTTGGTGAATTTAGCACGTACAGTTTTTTTACAGGGCCACAAAAAAAATTCTTTATCATTATGGCCTATGGGGCCAAATTTTTAAAAGTGTGATAGCGTCTAAACGCCTTATTAATCTGAGCAAAAAATTTGTACACATGTTATAAGTCACAGTTGCACCAACTGTATAGATTTTGGTGAATTTAGCATTTACAGTTTTTTTACAGGGATACAAAGAAAAATTCTTTATCACTATGGCCTATGGGACCAAATTTTTAAAAGTACGATAGCATCTAAACGTCTTATTCAATTGAGCTGAAAATTTATATGAATATTATAAGCACTGTTGCACTAACTATAAGCATTTTGGTGAATCTAGCATTTATAGGTTTTTACAGGGACTCAACGAAAAATTCTTTATCATTATGATCTATGGGCTCAAAGTTCAGTAGCGTTAAATAAAACATCGCGTAATATATGGAGAAAAATACTCAAACACTCTATTATGGTTTTCTCTCTTTTGTTTGTTTAACAACTCCTCGTTCTTTACTTTATCTACAAAACTGTTAATTACTCAATGTCCGGAAAGTCGAGTGGAGTCACTCCAAATTTTTCTTACCTTGCATGACTGCCTAGAGAGTCATACAACATAAAGCAATACAAAATAAGAAGCGTAATGATTTGCCGATAGTCAAAGGGAAAGAAAAATTGGAATTTTAAGATTTTCTCGTTTATGATACCGAACTTTTTGAAAATTATTATTTTAAAATCATAGCAGTTCTAACAGAAAAATCCCAAAATAAAGAAATATTAACTTATGTCTTAAATTTAAGAGAGATGTGTAGAAAAAATTTGTTATATTAAGTATGTGGTTGAAAAAGAAATTTATCTTCTTTCATTAGTGGACATTAAAAAGGAAATTTACAAAATTAATAAATGTTTGAATTATACAAAAATATATATATATACAGGGTGAGTTTGACATAATCTGCCAAACGAAAGGAGGTGATAGAACAGCCCATGCGGAGCATAAAACACCATAGAAACCCTGTCCTATCTCTAACCGTTTCCTAGTTATGGTAGATTGAAAAAAAAATCTGCTTTTTTCCATCCCGTCTGAAAAAAAACCAATTTTGTGAGCTTTCTGAAAGACTTACACGCAAAATAAGCACATATTTGGAAATAGCAGAAAAAATCCTATCGGGTGACACCATTTACATCAGGATACCTTAATTTGACGGCGGGGTATAAGCAGAGCCTGATTACCACCTGTTGGGGCCCAAGGCCCAGGATGATTTTGGTGCCCCCCCCCCCCCCCCACTCTTGAACAAATTAAAGGTTGTTTTTTTTTTTTTTTTTTAATCTAATTTGTGCACAAAGTTTGACTGCTGGTAAAAAAAGTTAAAGCATCACCTTCATAAGAAATTAGTTTTAACTTCTTTTGCAACAAGACCTCAAATTATTATTATTATTATTGGTGCAGGGGTAATCTTTCTTCTATGACTGTTGGAATCCACTTACATAGAAATGTAATTTTTTACAAGGTATTCTTTATAATACTGTTTACTTTTTTAATCCTAATCTACCTCCTTCATACCATATCAAGTCAGCGAGTATGTAAATATGAACACATGACCAAATACTACTGAAAATGTAAAGATATTTTCCATTAGGATGATACAAAGTTCTTTAATTTGTATTATATAACTATAAGTATGCAAGTGAAAATTTATCTGGATTTTTTGGTCCGTTGTAAAATGTTATATCATTCGACCGATCTCCACGAAAACTGGTATATTTCATAATCTAGCTAATGTTGTATTTTTTAATTTAATCGGATAATTAGTTAAAAGATATTAAAAAATCCCTACTTTCAACTAAAGATTATTATCGTTAGCTAACTTTTGGTTAATTTTTTTAAGGAAATCTTTTCTAAAAATAGCATTTTTTAAATTTACAAATTATTTTGGTGCCTCTAGATAGAGGTGCCCTAGGCCGAGGCCTTGTCGGCCTGTGCGATAATCAGGCCCTGGCTATAAGCGCTAAAACATTGGCGAAGTTTAAAATCGAGTTGTCACCAACCGGCAATTCTGCAAACACCGTTCAAGCTACAATCAGTTAAATTTACCAAAAACTTCTCCACTCCACAAGCTTTAGAATGAGCCCACAATAATCATATCGGTGTTCCAGTTCAGGAGAAATTTAGCCTTTTGTTTGAAATACATTCATCACTGAACTCGACGTTCGTCGAGAAAGAGACTCACGGGTTGCCATGGTCGTTCCTGATTTCATGTCCGCCTTAAACCCGCTGTTTTTTCAGATGCAAAAAAGAAAGTTTTAAAGACAAACAAGAAAAGTAGCAATTGTATTAAGTTTACAAACACAATGGAATGGAACCAAAAGAAGTATGACGTTTCTCACGTCTTTCACAAAGGAATATGCAAAAAAAAAAAAAAAAAAAAAAAAGACTATCTCACGTTTATGATTAAAGCTCATATACATTCGAAAGGATGTGAGAAATTTATCACCCCCACACCTGATACATGCCCTTGCCCGCTTACGAAGGAAACCACAGTAGCTCTTAGCGAAAGCTCATCCCTCAGTTTTATTATTGCATCATCGAGCCGGCTGCTTAAATCTTGCATACTGGCAACTTCTGTGCGGTAAACTTCTTGCTTCAGGAAACCCCAAACACAGAAGTCCAATGGAGTGAGATCTGGCGATCTAGGTGGCCAAGGAATTGGTCCATTACGACCAATCCATCGCGGATACTGCTAAGTCAAGAATTCCCGAACGGCATTGGAAGAATGTGCAGGGCCCCATCGTGTTGAAAAAAGATTTCCGCTCATTGGGGTACAGGAATGACATCAAGTAATCCTGGACGATGATGTTCCAGAAACTCCAAATATGTATTGCTTGTCAGATGACCTTGGAACACATGTAGACCTAACAAGCGATCGCCAACCACTCCAAGCCAAACATTTAAGCTGAATCTCGTCTGGAACGATGAGTTTCGTGTTACAAATGAATTTTGTTGAGCGTAATGTTGCCAGTTATGTAAATTTAACATGCCATCCCAAGTGAAAAGTGACTCATCTGTCCACAGTATCGTTCTAAATGAAATGGTGTTCCTCAATATCTCGCTCTAAAAGCCAGCGGCAGAATGTTACCCGCTTTTGGAAATCTGAGCGGCGTAATTTTTGTACCAGTGTGAAGTGGTATGGATGATACTGGTTTTTGCGCAAAACATTCATCACTTTACTTTGGGAGACATTCTCTCGCAAGTATGCGTGAACTCATATTTGGATTTTCCTCCACTCGGTCGTGTACGGACTCCTCTGCGGTGGCGGAGCGGCGACCATGGCCCCTTTCGCACACCCTACCGAACGACCCACTCTCCCTAAGCCTTTAATGAATTGCGGCAAATACAGCACGGTTGGGCACACGACGATATGTATAACGTAGACGGTACTCTTCTTCGGCTCTCCGAGAGTTACCATCGCAAAATCCATACACAAAATGCATATCCGCGTACTCTTCATTTATAAAGCTAGGCATATCTGTTTACAGGTTGGAAAGTATGATAATGTGATCCCTGTGATGACTTCAATTGAAAATAAAATTTAGAAGGATAAACAAAAAGGGATAAAATTTCAATATTAATTTACAAAAGTAGAAGAAAAAAAGTTCTACGGAATAAGAACCAACTTGGTTAATTCGTACCAATGTAGGAAATCATACTAAGTATGAACTAAGAGAGAGCAAGTAGACGTGAGAGAAGCGTGAAAGGAATCGGCCGAGCTCAGGCAAAGTCCAGAAAATGCTAAAGCAATAAACAGCATAAAACGTAAAAGAAGCTGACGAGCTAATGATCTGTTGCAGATTGACTCGCCTTTTGTACCCGCCAGTGGGATGCGCGCGCAGGAAGGTTGGAATACATCTGCATATCACTAAGAGTCCATATGCAGGTAGTCACGAATTTGCATACGTTCCATTTACTCACCATCGTTTCGTTTGCCGAATTTCGACGAATGCCGTTTTCAGTGATGTATTTCAAACAAAAGGCTAAATTTCTCCTGAACTAGAACACCGATATGGTTTATTATGGGCTCATTCTAAAGCTTGTGGAATGGAGAAGTTTTTGGTAATTTGACCGATTGTAGCTTGAACGGTGTTTGCAGAATTGCCGGTTAAAGAATTTGGTGACAACTCGATTTTAAACTTCGCTAATGTTTTAGCGCTTGTAGCTAAAAGTTCTAAGTTCCTTCCTCTGTTTCTTCTTTCTTTCTCTTTCTAATTTCTGCTCGTACTTTTTTCATATTTTCTGTTGCAATTGTCTTATCAATTTTTTCAGTATAGTATATCTGCTACTTTGCCGAAGTAGAATAATAGCATGGAATAATAGCATTTGGCGCTATCGCTTTTCTGTTTTGAGGAAGTCCCCGTTACTTTAAAATTTTCTTAAACACGCCGGAAGATCCAGAGATTGAATTATCTGATTCTTGAAAATTTGGTTTTGTGGTGTCACTGTACGGTCATTTTTGACACATTAATGGTCAGGACCCACGGTTTCAACTGAATTCCGAATCACCAGGGCTGCAGAATATGTCCGAATGCCCGAATGATTTTCGTGGAAATTTAAACTGACTGGAAAATTTTTGAATATTTTTTTAAGAGAAAATAAAAATGTAAATCAAAAATAACAATTTTCTACTTTAAAGTGCTTATAATATACACTAACAGCGATATTTTTATGTTACACTGTACACTTATTCTCTTAAAGGTTTATTACATACAACAAATGTCTTTGTATAGCAAAGTAGATTTTTGCATTATTGAGGGAAATTTATACTGTTTTGGAGGGAAATTTCCGAGGTCTGAACATTTTCTGCATCCCTGCGAATCACATAGAATAATAATAAGAAGAAGGAGCATGGCAATACTCTTAATACTTACAAACCCTTTCTAGTGAAATGCCAGCGAAAGCTACTTTTGCTACTCAAAACCTTAAAGTAGGGCCATAGAAAAGTAATAATATCGCTGTTTGTTGTGGCAACACAACAGCGTATTAGAAACACTTATGCTCCTTCTTCCTTTATTATTATTCTATGGCGAATCACTACGAATATTCATGCTCGAACCGGGATTCAAACGTGGAACTTGCAAACTAAAGTCTGATCTTTGAGATGTGAGAATAGCAATATTTTCTCTTCCTTTCAATCTTCATATAATAAATCGTAACCAATTTCAGCATGCTTCGAGTTTTCAGTTGGTAAAGAAAATTTCTCCATAGAATAACACTGGCTCGGGTTTCCGGCGACTGTAAGTGAAGAGGGCCGTTAATGTGAAGTATTTTTTTTTTTTTTAATTTCTCCTAACTGTTTCCATACAATCTTCTGCTGTTGCCAGCTAAAATTCATACTTTAGTTAATTTTAAAAAATCTAACTGTCTGATCGATACGCTGTTTAATCCATCGGATTCATAAAAATTTTCCCTTTCATTTCGTACCTTATTTGTAACGAAACGACTGATATTTCTAATTTATTTTCCTCGTTTTAAATAAATGTACGTTTATATTTATATATATATATATATTCTGTCGGGAAAAAAAAATTGGCAATAATTATTAGTTTGAGATTTACAAACATACCGTAGTGAATGACAGTAAGTACATAAGAATTTGGGTAAAAAGGAGCAATTTTGTTATAAGTTTCTGGACCAAATTTGGTAGATTTAGTCTGTTTCTCTGAAGAATAGATAATCTTCTTATTTTAAAATCAATATCGAGTGTGCAGGCAAGTTGTTCTACACTTTAGAAAATCTTATAAAATTCCATATCAGTTTACTACTTAATAATCCTTAATAACTGCTCACTAGGCATCTCTAGTACGACGTTACTCAACCCAACAATTTAATAATCGCTTGTGTAGCTTTGACAGAAATCTTTAAAAAAAAAAAAAAAAAAAAAAAAAAAAAAAAAAAGACTTTGCTATTTATATATTGCATAAATAATAACCAATTTAAAAATGTTAAAAATAAAAATAGTGGCCGCCCTCTTGTAGCACCATAAATTTTGTAAATCACAGAATCCATTATCTTTATTTGCATTTTTACCTTTACCTTTTAATTTTCTCTTTTAGTTACTTAATTTTTATTTTACTATTATTACTAGCGGGCTTTGCCCGCTTCGCTGGACACTATACTTAAATGAGCTGTCAAAATCCCATACCAATATTAATAACCTAAGTTAAAGTTTCCGCTGTATTCGGTAGAGGTTTTTCTCGCTCGCAACGCGAGGAGTCTGGGTTCCCACTTCTTCAAATTACCTACTTCTTACTTCCCCAGCGGGTAAGTTCAAAGTTTTGCGAAATCCCACCAAATAATGCGTACACCTAATCAACATCCACACTCCAAAATTCGCCATTCTCAGATAATCTAAGGCGAATTCAAACAGGAAAACGTGTTTTTACATGTGTTTATTGCCCCTCGACCCCAAGAGGGATAAGGGGGGAATTTCGTAAACTCCTGTTACATATAAACAATTTATGCACTAATTTCGTGACTACAAATCCCATAGATTTTCCAAGACAAATTAAGCGCTAAAAGGAGGGGGGGGGGGGGGCTCGAATTCGAATTTTCTACTTCGTAACGCCATCCCCCCCCCCTCCCTTTCGGCAATATCCTAAAGAAGACATGGCTGTTTTTTATACCTTTGTACCATTTTTAGTAGAGCTCTACTCAAAAATTCGGAATTTCTGAAATTTCTCCCAGAAAAACGATTTTTTCCCTCTCTCCTTTAAGAATCAAGAATTCCAAAATCGTACACAGGGTTTTATTTATACTCGATTCTAGTCTCCTCATGTGCAATTTCTTAACTGTGAAGTAATTTGGAGCCGGGTTATACTTACAAAGGTGTTTTTGCCTTCTGTAATTTTGATAAATAACATTACTCTAGATATCGAATACATATAAACAATCGAAACAGCGAAATTCGTGATGGCAGTTCCCATAGATTTCTCAGGACAAATTTAGCTCTAAAAGGAGTGTCTCGATTTTGTCCTCTCGTACGACGTATCCCCCCACCACCAACAACAACAAAAAAAAAAAAAAAAAAATATCGCAAATCACAAAAAAACCAAAATATCCTAAGAAAGTCGCATAGCTTTTTTCAACATCTCTGTTCCATTTTTGGTAGAGTTCTAGTAAAAAAAAAAAAAAAAAAAAAAAAAAAAAAAAAAAAAAACGGAATTTGCGAAATTCCCTGCCAAAAATCGATTTTCCCCTTCCCTCCCCTTAAAAATCGAAAATTCCCATATCGCAGATAATATTTTATTTGTACTCATGTCTAATGTCCCCAAGTGTAATTGCTTTACTATGAAGTAATTTGGAGCCGAGCTATGCTTACAAACTGTTTTTGACCCCCCCCCCCCAGGAGAGGAAGGGGGGATATCGAAAAATTGATAGATATAATTTTAAGTTGGATAAAGACCTAAATTCCTGCCAAGTGCTTCGAATTCTGTCCAGCCGTTCTTTCATAGTGTATGAAGCGTGAAGATATCGCAGAATTTTTTTATTCTCACATATTTACAGACAAAAGTCTGATTTTATTAATATAGGTTATTATTAGTTCCCCATCATACTATAGGTATGGGGAACTTAGGTAATCAAGAAAAATTTCGACCTCGGTTTTTTTACTTTTTTACATGTTTTCAGGTGTGAGGAATCCGAAAAGGACAAAATTTGTATTGTGTCCATCAGTAGGATGTCTTAGTTTGTTAGTCTGTGTACACAATATCTCACAAACAACTGATCGCAGAGAGGTCGGACTGGTTTTAATGTATTAGTTATGACACTGGCAAGAACCCTATTCATTCGCAACATTCTAATTACAAAACTTCAGAAGTTATTCGAAATTTATGATTTTCTTAACATGGGAGAATAGGGCAAAATTTCACTTAAACGTCCATTAGGTAGAAAATTTTTACTGTAAAGATGCCAGGACAGATTTAAAATATCAGTTTTGAATTCAGAATGAACATTATTAACTAAAAGCTTGCTACTTTGAAAGTTTCGCAAGTTATTTAGCATTTACGAATTTCTTAACACGACAGAATAAGGCAAAATTTCACATAAACTTCAATTTTGAGGGATATTTTCATCATAAAGATGCCAAACCATTTTTTAAATATTATTTAGGTTACTGTCATGAATATTATTGACTATGAATTTTCCAATATAAAAATTTTGCAAGTTATTAGAAATTTACGAATTTCTTAACATGGCAGAATAGGGCAAAATTTCACATTAACGTCAATCTTGAGGGATATTTTCATCGTAAAGATGCCAAACCATTTTTGGAATATTATTTAGGATACTGGCATGAATATCATAGACTATGATTTGTTTTATTTAAAAAATTCGTAAGTTATTAGGAATTTACGATTTACTTAACATGGCAGAATAGGGCAAAATTGAGCATAAACGTCCATTTTGAGGATCATAAATATACCAGACAACTTCAAAATAACATTTATGATACTTGTTTGAACATCATCGACTACAAATATTCTAATTGGAAAATTTTGTAAGTTATTCGTAATTTAAGATTTTATTAACATAGCGAAATTGAAAATTTTTTAATATAAATAGAAATTTTGAGGATTATTGCATTAAAAATAGTAGCTTAGCATGAAAACTAAACAACGGAAATGACCCTGATAAAATAAATTATTAGATTAGAAAAGATAAATATATCAAAGTGAACAGTGGATAGCCTATTAGGCGGGGATTTCATTCTGTCACTGTGTGCTTTGGTCAAATTCATTTATCTTAACATGATTATAATGTTTCTCGCACTAGAAATGTATGAGAACATAAATATGATGGTGAACTGAGCAGAGTCCACCTATGCCAACTAGTTTTAAATTGATTTAGTTCATGGTGCTATTGTGGGAAAACAAAATTTTACATACAACAATCTTAGTAATACCAGTAACCAATCATTCACATTTAAACATCGACAAATTTCCTGAATAGCTAAAATTTAGCAAAATTAAGTGAGTCTTCCTATGTATGAAATTAAGACTGACCAAAAATATGTATCATTACAAGCTATATTACCTAGTGTGTCACTCACACTTATTTTTCTTACCTCTAACATAGCTATAGAAGATTCATTGAAGTTTATAATGATACTGAATTGATTGAGATAATGAATGATTCAGATACTGAATTTTCATTTATAATGTATTTTAAACAACAGTTCAAATTAGTTTTAGAAACTGTTTTATTTGACAAATTTCTATGCAAGAGACTGTCATCCCCAAATTCCTTTTGGATAATTTTAGCTATATTCATAAACTGTTTAAGGTTGTTAATATATTTTAAAATTTATTACAAATAGATTACTTAGAGAGTTGCAGTTGCCCTCCTTTTCAACTAACTTTGAATAGCCCTGAATATTGTCTATATATTGTGTTATACACCAAACAATAATGGACTTAAGTTCTTTACAGCGAAAAAATATATGACACAATTTGAAAAGCACTTTGAACCACTTTCAGACATAGCACTAATTAGAGAGACCTCAAAACGTGTAATATAGAAAAATCTTAATCTCAGAAATTTGGTCCCATAACAACTCTACAAACAAAATTTATGTACGCCAACACTGAAAACCTGTTATTTTCATTAAAATTTGTATTAGCCAACAGTTATATGGCCATTGCCTGGATAGATTGTTGGAAACTTTCAGCCCATTTACAGCATTTTACGTTGGCAATTATATTTTGTTATTTATTATTTGCTATTTTTATACTTTAGTGCAAAAAAATAACATCCTTGGCATTATTTTATTTAATATGCGTAAGAAAACTATCTCTCTCTTTGAAGTTACAAACAGATTGGAAATGAGACATTATATACAAATTTAACACATCAATTACTGTTGGACTCATAGTGTTGTTTTTATAGTGAGCTAGCCACAGCTTACTAAAAAAATGGTGACGAAGATGATAAAAAATACGCTGTTCGGTCTACCGACACTATTTGAACTAACCAAGTGTCGAATGGGCCAACTAAATATCTATTCTAAATATCTATTGATGGACGAACAACTCATCTATGTAGTGAATACTTTCTCTAACAAATATAGGTAGGAAAGAGTAAAAAAAAAAAGAACGAAAAAAAAGAGGAATAAAAAAATTTTTGTACTTTATCACCAAAAGTAAAGAATCTTCATTTTTTTACTTTCTACAAAATTTCCAGAGGCACTGCAGTCTCATCACCCCTCCATCTCTCTGAATAGGCCCATGTTGTCTGTGATTCCCTTTCAACAAGTAAGAGACAATGAGGTTGAGGTCAAGGAAAGTCAAATTACATATACATAGTGGGCTATTGGTAACGAGCTGGAAGTCAACCTTATGAGTAGTCCAGAGACTTAACATTACAATTAATTTTGATCTTCCATGGAAAGATCACTTTTGGATACCATGACAACTGACATACAAAGTCGAGCACTTGACAAAGTAGAACAGATTAAGAAGGGTCAGGTAACGCCAATCCCTTAGGCCCACCATACACTGACGAGACAGGAGACAAAGTGTAACACGACTTGCAACACGCACATGCTCTAAATACAACTTCATCTCCCGAAAACTGTTTACAGCATGTGTGTGTCACATGTAGCATCAAACTTTGTCTCGTGTACCTTCAGTGTGCGGTGTGCCTTAGACTTTCGTAGAATAGTCAAGAGAAGCATAATTTTCCAAACACTGATCCCAGTCACTTTGGTTCCATTAGGAACCAAATTGAGTGAACCAGCCCAATATGGAACGCAGAAAAAATTTGAAAAAACAGAACTTCTTAAGAATATCTCGAGATTATCTAACAAATGAAGTGAATTTCCATTCTGCTCTGTCTTCTAAATTTCAGAGATTATCGAGTTGTGTCTACTACTTAATGGACTTGCCTTAAAAATCAAATGAACCAGAAGTGGACATGGCTGTCCACTAATTGTCATGATGACATTTTTTGATACCAGAAGAAGACACCCATAAAAATGAAATTTGTGTAAATACAGGCTAGGACCCATTAGAAAGACCCCCACAGAGGGTATTCCATGACCTACAGACCTAGGATACTAGTGTAATTGGGTCGACCTTAAGACACACAACCAACCATCAACTGTAGCTGTAGAGGATTTTCCTAATTTTAGGTCTGTACGATGTTCTTTTTCTCGTTCTGAAATTTTACATTTGGTCATTCCAATATAGCAGGCTTTATTTCTGTTAGTATGTTCAAAGTCTATTTTATAAATGCCGGGGGTAGAGTTTTGCTGAATGAGGTCTTTTTCGTTTCGGAAACAAACGAAAAGAAACGAAAAAGACCTCATTCAGCATCCGAAACAAAAAAGACCTCATTTAGCAAAACTCTACCCCCGGCATTTATAAAATAGACTTTGAACATACTAACGGAAATAAAGCCTGCTATATTGGAATGACCAAACGTAAAATTTCAGAACGAGAAAAAGAACACCGTACAGACCTAAAATTAGGAAAATCCTCTACAGCTTTCTCCACCACCCATAACAATAACACTATAAATATTAACTCCATTAACATAAAAAAAATAGCCCCTTACAATAACCATAGCTATGCACTAAAACGGGAGGCCCTCGAAATTATAACTAACAATAATGCTGTAAACGATAGAGAGCACTATATCATCCCCACTGCCTGGCAACAACTACTGAAAGATCCTGAAGTGAAGCGATACGACAACCACAACGTTCCCCAGCAGAGTAAACATCAGAAGAACGACGACGTTTAGTTATAGGCTCTGAAGATGGACACGGAGTGTCTGAAATTAATAGGCCAAATAAATGGAAAAGTTTTTTGTAAGGTATTTTAAATGTTTTGCAAGTATAAAATGTATTAATTTGATTTGTACACAATATCTTACATTTATATCACATAGTTGCTTTTTAAAATGTATATATGAAAGTTTGCCTATTCAGAAGGCCCTAGAGCCGGATCTATGGCTCCAAACAAAACAAAATTTCATTAGTATGTAGTACAAATGGTGCGCTCTACAAAAATTGAAAGGAAAACTAGTTAAAGTTTTCGTCAATAGGTGGTACTTAATATCTAACACATTTTTTGCAGATTTTTTTGTAAAAAACAAAATAAAGGAAAAATAGGTAGTAATTTTTGCAGACACATTCTACATATAATTTATTTTGTTTTTACAAAAAATCTACAAAAATCGCCTTATTCTCGCAGCGCCACCTATTGACAAAAATAGTTAAATGGTGATACGCTCTATAATAAACTTATTTGTATATTTTCAAAAAATTAGACTGCTGAAGTCTTACACTTATGCTGGATGGTTGTGGTAGAAATTCAATGTAACTAGATGACATAGGTGAATTCTGCTCAGTTCTCCCATCAGGTATTTATTTTCATAAATTTCTCCTACATTTATTACTATTTATTATTCTCCAACAATTTCTTTTACATTTATGTTTTAAAAAATGTCTACTGATCAATCAGTTTGGTCACAAGATGAAAGTGACAACCACTAGGTAATCCTCCCTCTTCTTCGATGCATTTAACTTATCCTAATTTTTGTTTAATTTTTTTATTAAGGCCAATTCCATATTTTAGGTTTCAAGCAATTCCATAATATTTCCAATCAAATAATTCTCACAATGCAAGTTTATGAGAAATATTGCCCTATTTTGTCACATTTTCAGAGTAGAATGTTTTCAGTCAATGAAGTTCATGACAATGTTATAAATAATATTTTAAAACTTGACCAACATTTCTACAATGAAAATATTAATATTTCTTATATTACTTGTTTATGCAAAATTTTGCCCTACTCTCCTATGTTAAGAAAATTGTGAATTTTGGATAAATTAAGAAGTTTTCAAAGTAAAATGTTCATATAGTCAATGATATTCATGCCAGTATCATAGATGCTTTAAAACTGGTCCAGTATGTTTACAATGAAAATAAACCTCATTATACATGCTTATGAGTAAAATTTTCCTCTTCTCCCATGTTGAGAAAATTTTAAATTGCCAATAACTTATTAAGTTTTCAAATAAAAAAAATTGAAAACAAATAGGGTCCCAGTGTGACTTTAAAATTGGTCAAACCTCTTTATGTCTCTTTATTCTTGAGATATCGTGAATACAAACTAGCAAACAACAAATAGACACCCAATCGATTTTATGATTTTCAAATTCCCCACATCTAAGTGTACAAAAATGTAAAAAAAAAAAAAAAGTCAAAAATTTTGAAGAATATCTAAGTTTCCCATACTTGTATAGTATGCTGGTAAACTAAAAAAAATTTTTTTTTTTAGTTTTTAACGAGTTAAAGAACTGTCTGTATAATGCAAATATATATATATATGCATTTAAAAAAAAAAAAATTGATGTGGGCACCACATGTCTTCCTTATACATCCACTGAAATATACATATTGTTACGAAAACATCGACATTTCTAAAAACAAGTCAAGAAAATTATTATTTCAACAACAAAAGAAAACTGATCCTGATAACCAAGATCCTGAATATCCTGATAAACAGGATTATAAAGCGTATCCGCGATAAGAATGAGACAATTCAATTGGCTAAGCTAACGCGAGAAATTTGTAACATGCAAATTTTCACACTATCAGCAGAAAGTAGGTCACGCAAACTTTAAAATAAGATAAGACTTTGATTGTTGCTAAGGCAAGGTTCACCATGCCAGCTCATTTATCAAATGCTGTTCGAAAAGAAATTGTACAATTCTATAATTTTTATGCCGGAAGATGCAAGAATGTAGTCTTTAAACATTTTAAAAAGCGGAAAATTTCAAAAGCAACGATATATCGTCTTTTAAAATAGTACGACGAACAAGGAAATATTGAAGTTTCTCGAAATTTCGGAAAAGGAATCCGGAAGACGAACCCAACTCTTGTAACGAAGGTTAAGAAAATCGTGGAAATGAAACCTGATATTTCAGTGTGCCAAATCGCCCGGAAATTGAAGATATCTAAATCTTATGTGCACGAAATCGTAAAAAAGGATTTGAATTTAAAAGCTTTTAAGAAAAAAGTGGTTCCAAAATACACAAAAGATAAAAAACAATGAGCAAAGAAGAACTGCTTAAACATTTATCGGAAATTGATTCCATCTGGATCAGGACTGAAATTCATCATGAAGAGTCTTATTTCATGTATGATCCCAATGCTGGTGGTGGTAGTAAGAGCTACCATTCTGCCTCACCAGATTCTGTTCCCGTAGAACACAGAATCAAACCTAAGGAGAAATTCGCCAGAAAAGTGATGGTGTGGCACGCTATGGATGAGGATGGGAATGCGTCCAAACCGGTGTTCTTTGAGGGAACTGTGAATGGTAGAATTTACTTGCAACAATGTATAAAGAGAGTACTGATACCCTTCATCCTCCAGCATCATCAGAAGGAAGATATTTTGTTCTGGCCCGATATGGCAACCAATCATTACACAAAAGAAGTGATCAAATATTTGAGGGACCAGAAGATTGATTTCATACCCAAATCGGAAAATGCGCCTAACGTCCCACAAGCAAGAGGGATAGAAAAATTCTGGGGAATTATGAAATGTAAATATTCCTACGAGAAAAAGGAGCCCAAAAACTTGGCCCAATTCAAGAGAGTTTATCATCGTCTCCTTAAATCAGTAACCAAAAAACTGTACAAAACGCCATGACGACGGCTAGAAGCAATCTTCGCAAAATGGGACTTAAAGGTGTATATTCTTCAATTTAAAAGTGATTAAAAACGTTTGGTTGTCAATTTCATGCAAGTAGCATTCATGTAAGTAATATTTTGTTGAAAATAAATGAGAATCAAGTTGTCTCATTTCTTATCGCGGACGCGCTGTATACACCGCAGTGAATAAGTATTGGTTGTTCAGAAATAGTACTCCACAGCTTATTACAGAATCTCTCAATGGAAAATACGCAACTTAGAATCCAATAGATTTCATTTAATTGTAGATGGCCAATTTTTATACTTATTAGCAAAAATTGGTGGTGAAAAATGAAACATTATACAAAAAATTAACTCCGTAAAAATTGAGAAAGAATTTATCAATTCTGGTAACCTTAAACTGTTATTTTCCACAAAATCGGTTAGTAATCTCGCCAAATCGATCAGCAATACATATTTTGACTTTAGTTTCAGATTTGGCATCTTGGCGACCAAATCTAGCAAAATATATAGTTTAAAGTTGTCAAAGTTTGGAAGTTCTAACTTCAATAGGAGCAGAGTTCTGGAATTTTCCAAAAAATTCATTGGTTTCTAGCACAGAGCTAACTTTCTTGAAAATTCTATAAATCAAGACTATAAAATGTGAAGTATTACAAGACTATAAAATGTGAAGTATTACAAGACTATAAAATGTGAAGTATTACAAGACTATAAAATGTGAAGTATTATTATTATTATTGACGATTGTAGATTAGAACCAGCCTATTTCTTTAAATATTACTTTCTACATGGTATTACAGTAAAAATGGAAACATTGGAAACAGATGGCAGTCTTATCTTCCACAAAAGTTGGCACTGTTGACAGATTTTGCAACATAGGCACCAGATTAGACAATGTGGCACCCAAATGTAGAGCTTTAAGATTTCCAAAGGCTGGAATCGTTAATTTCAACAAGAGCCAAGTCCTGAAATTTTCCTGAACGATCCATTGATTTCAAGTGCAGAGCTACCTCAAAAATTCTGTAAACCACTGATAAGACTCTCGATGAATTAAAATTCTATTTGGGCTTTGAACTGAGCAGTTGATCGTTGTTCCTGAATTAGCAAAATTCCTGCTCTGTGGTGTACTTAACCCTCTTTTTCTTTATTTTTTTAAACTACTGTGTGCATTTTATTATTATTATTCATATTATTATTATTGTTTTAAGAATATTCGTTGATTATTGATTTTTGCCGTACTAAGAATAGTTTTATATTTTCAGAATATTTATTAAATAAAATACATCCATCGATTAGAACCTGCTTATGTCTTTGCGAACTACTTTCAACGCACAAAAATGTTGACAACTTTCATAATATCATTACATGCTCTTTCATTAGTTTCTGTTGAAATCTATTAAGGTAGATCACATATAATGGCCAAAATTTTTATCTTTGATTATCAGAATATATTAGGTGTAAGGGAAAGTTCTGTCATTGTGTAGCACCCAAACAGAGTTTGGACACAAAAGCAAGCCTTTTAATGTGATCCCACTTCTGTAGAAGTTAACGTAGGATTTGTCCTGATCATTTTGTAGCACTTCGTCATTGACACCTGTTGGCCTTCCTGATCTGGGTTCATCTTTCAAAGAAAAATCCCCCAAACGAAATTTCACAAACCCTCTTTGGCATGTTCGAGCTGTTACTGTGTCCTCTCCAAACACGTCACACAAGGTTTTGTTGCCTCCATCACATTATTCCCTTTTTGGAACTCGTACAACATACGTCTTAACTGCACTTTTTCTTCACCCATGGTGACAGTTCTACAAGTTTGAAAAAAATGACTAAAATACAAAAAAATAAGCGTAAATCATCAATCATACTCTAACCTAACTGTTTAAACTGGTTTCAGTCAATAACACTGCTATGAAAAGAAAAATAAAATAAAATAAAATAAAATTTGAAGTCTGGTACCATTCTTGCTGATTCTTATGTAAAATGACCTCCTGCATTCGAATATGACTCCCATTTTGCCCAATCACCCACCGTTTTCTAGATACACCACCCCATCCCTTAATTTCTTTCCCTGTTTGATAATTTTATGACCATGAATTTGATTTGAAGAATGAAAACTAATTAATTTAACACCTAAAAACAAGAATATATAAAGTTTAAAAAATAAAATTAATAACAGATTTAAAAAATATAAGATATGTAATGCATAATTTCAGTGGCAAATGCCCCCCACCAAAAAAAAAAAAAATAAATAAATAAATAAAAAATTGTTTTCCCTTGTCACAAATGTACATGTTTTAGAATTCTCCAACCCTGTAGCCCCTCAGTAGATATTTAACGGCTAAAATAATCCTCACCCCCCCCCCCTCCAAAAAAACAAATTTATAGCCATAAAATCACCAAAAAATGATAAAAATAGGGGGGCATTCCTAAAAAACAGTGGGTGATACTGCAAAATGGGCATCATATTCAGATTCAGGAGGTCATTTTACATAAGTATATGCGGAAATGGTGTCAGAGGCAATTTTCATGTGTAATCGACAGTGTAATCGACAACGCATAAAAGTGCACGTGTTCAAAAATGATAGAACTTTCCCTTACATCTAATAGTTTTCTTAAATATCTCCAAAACGGAAAGTTGCAGAAAACCTGAAGCGGGAGGGGCATAAGTAGATGTTAAACTGGCATACAAATTTGCAATGTTTTATGTCCGACCGCTTTTGAGTTAGACAAGATACACACACATACATATGCACATACAGACATCATGAAAAACTGCAAAACCATAGATATCTTTAAAAAAAAACTCGTGTCCAGATCAAAGTTGGAGGTGTACAACTAGATCTCACGATAGTCATAAATATAAATTTGCAACATTTTACGACTATTCGTTCATCAGTCTTCATTGAATCAAGGTATGGTGAAACTAGCCATATGGATAGAATTAAATTACAAGAGTATAGATGCTTGTTTAATAATTGTGAACAACATTCTAAACTTGTAAATTTTAAACTGATCATGTTCCTAATTTTAAAAATATAAAAGTTGTTAAATCTGGATGCATTGGAGTTAGTACGTTCATTAAGTATGTGAAGCAGCTTTGACGAATTTTTTACCCCTCCCCCTCCCCCCTGGTAAGATTTCACGAGATCTAGCTCAACCCCCCCTCCCATAATCTCCCGTGAGATTTTTCAAAATTCGTACTTTTACTGTAAATGCGTTGGATTTATTTCAAAAAACACAACTTGCTTTATTATTTTTATTGAAGACTAGTTCTTAAGATTGCAACGATCATACCCTACAATAGATCGTAGTCTACGCTACTTCACGGCATTCGGATAGCCACGATAAATATTATCGTGTCAGATTTTGCCATATCTAAGTCAAAAAACATGTTTTACTTGAATTTAACTCAATTTTCTTGCAATTTTACGTTGTTTTTTGTGGGGAAAAATTACATGATATTTGCCGAGCACCCCCCCTCCCATGTGAGATTGGGTGAGATTCGGTTCGACCCCCCTTACCCCCCTTGAACACCTCTCGTAATTAATGGATGCCTCCTTATGGTTGACACACAAAATTTATGAAGCATGTGTATTAACACCACAATATTTTGTTTTACTACATGAGTTTCTATAAGTATATACATACTTCATCATAATATCTTGCTTTTATACACATGAAGAAATTTGATAAAATTTTGAAACGTTTATCTCAACTTTTTTTTTTTTTTAATGTGTATATTCAGTATTTCATTATAATTTTTTTTATTATTATTATTATTAGTGAATATATATAAGATGGTATGGTTGGTTAGTTGTTGTATTATGGACATAGAGAAAAAAAAAATAGGACATTATATAAGACTGAAGGTTTTAAACACGGCTTCAGCTATATCAAGGCAAATGTCCGAGTAGAGATCTTCTTGTGGACAGTCACTAATCTGTTGCAAAGTGGCCAAGATGACATGACAGGAGAAGTCCAACCTTTCTGAGGATCTGGCTACGCCCTTTTATGAATATGGATACAAATTATAAGATGGTATAGTGTTTGTGTTGATTAAATTTAAGATTTTCTTAGTTCAGTGATTTAAATTTACAAAAAAGGAGGAGGACTACAGATTGAAATGTTTATTTTCTGCTTCTAATGCATTTCAATAAGTAATAATACAAATAAAATTTAGGCAAAACAAATGAGTAATTAAAAAAACACTTTTAGAATAATATCTATTTAATGATCAGTTTTAATAATTACATGATTTCTCCTAGTGAATTTATTTACAACATGTCCAATGATAAGAGTACAAGCTCTTCTATACAATGAAATCCTGAAAAGTAAAATAAATTAATTAAAATTTATTAAATAATTTCAAAAGTTTTAGAAAATTATGCTCCTTGCATTTTATTATAAATTTCAACTACATCCTTTTAGTCTTAAACAAAGTCAAAATAAAATCAATTGCAATGATATTTCAGAATAAAAAATAAAGAAACCCTTAAAATTATTAATTTTGAAATGTTTAATAATCATTAGTTATTATACGGTAAAAGTGATTATATAACCTTAAATTTAAAATTATTCATTACAAAATATACATCTGAAAATAATAATAATAACTAATAAATAAATATACATATCTATGACAAACGGCAAGATTTTAGTTTTAAAGTAAACTTATATACACATTTTAATTCATGTCTGCAACTCTTGGTATTTAGAAACATCATCATTAACCATTTATTTCGAATTAATAATTTATGCTCTGCAAAGTTTAAAAACAAAAATATTAATAAACTGATCACAGCCATGGCTAAAATGGGTTTTCCTAAAAACTTTGTATTTTCTATTTTATATTCTTAACCATGTCTCTGTCAGTACCAAGAAAAAAAAAAAACTGTGTACACTTTTGTGTATATCAACAAAAAAATTGTAAAATAATAAAAGACAATAAAAAAGGTGGCGGTTGGGTGGACAGATGTTTGATTACGGAGGTGGGGTGGTGTTGTAAGGCTGGATGGTTGGGTGGGTTTGTGAAATTAAATTAAAAAAAAAAAGTAGAAGGCTTTGTTGCATTTGCTTTGTATTACTATGCAAACTTTCTTTTTCCAATAAAATTTCAGTTTCTTTCTTTTTGAGTTGTCAACCATATTTAATGTTCTAATTATATTGTTAAACACAATGTGATCAATCGGTGAATTTCATTGTTGCTTCGTGGTATCGTTGTTCATCTGCTTTGAAATTTTGCTTTTTTAAATCCATATGGTTCCTGTTCTGGTCGTGGCAGGCTGGGGGAGTGTTGCCGGCATGAAACTAGTTTAACCCCACAGGCAAGTCAAAATGTCTTGCCGCCTGCCTCCTACTTCCTATCTTGTGTTTCTTGGGTTGTTTTTTCATTAAATTTGATATGTTTATGGTTTTAAGTTAAGATTTGTTGTGTTACTTTATTGATTTGTTTGTTTTGCAGGCTGTTAATTAATAGATCTGGTTTCTTTACATTAGTGTATTTCATCCACTGATAATTTTTTTTTTTTTTTTTTTTTTTAATCTTATTGGTCATTGATGTTTCAGTGATCTTGTATCTGTTGCTTGGCTTAATAGATCAGCTTTATTATATATATATAAAATAATAATAATAAACCTATGGCCTACTTCACTCAATGGAAATTATTAGTATTACAAAAAATTAAAAATGCTTTATATCTCAATTCAAATCTAGTATATTTAAAGAAATCTGAACTTCTTAACTTCATCAAATCATTACAGAATGACTTTGTGATAACTTATGTTGACAAATCACCTAATAACTATGCCATTATCTGTAAATCCTACTATCTCTCTATTTTAAACTCTTCACTCTCTAATAGTAACATCTTCAAATCAACTAATAATAACATTATTATTAATAACCGAAAAATACATAATTACTATAAACTACTTCAACTTCCCTTCAATAACTTTAATTATCCTTATATAGTTCTCATACCTAAATTTCACAAATCTCCAATTAAATTTCGCACTGTAACCATTGGATGTAAGACTTATAACAATAATGCTAATAAAACTCTACTGAATATTCTTAAACAAATTTACAACTGCACTTGCAAAGTCGATAATTTACACTGCCTTAAAAATAGCTTTCAATTAATTCAATACATTAATTTGCATGATAAAATAGACAACACTATGACTTTTGACTTTCAAGATCTTTTCAAAAATATTGAGTTATCAGATCTTAGTAATATCATTTACAGTCTATTTAACAAATTTAAAACTCAAATTAATCTTCCTCACAATTTTAAACCAGAAAAATTCAAAACACTTCTTAACTTTGTTATCTACAATAATTATATCTTCCACAACAACAAAATATATTTACAAGTGGTAGGAATCCCACAAGGAGAATGTAGCTCCAGTATTTTGGCATATCTTTACCTTTATTATTATGAAAAACAATTTGGTTATGCTGATATCCGGCTTTATCGTTACATAGATGATATTATTGTATTTTATCTGCTTAACAAGAAATCACAAAATACCTTCTCCTTTAATTATCCATCTAATCTAAAGCTAACTCAAAATACTCTAAATAATCACTTAATTAACTTTTTAGATCTAAACATAATCTTTAATGGAACTAAAATTTACACATATCTATGACAAACAGCAAGATTTTAGTTTTAAAGTAAACTTATTTACACATTTTAATTCCTGTCTGCATCTTTCAGGATTTAGAAACATCATCATTAACCACGTATTAAAAATTTATGGTCTTCTAAATTTAAAAACAAGAATATTAATAAATTGATCACAGCCACTGCGAAAATGGGTTTTCCTAAAAACTTTGTATTTTCCATTTTATATCCATAACCATGTCTCTGTCAGTACATAAAAAAATAAAAAGAGAGTGCACATTTGTGTATTTTCACCAAAAAAAATTATAAAACAATAAAGACAATAAAAAAGGTGGAGGTTGGGTGGGCAGCAGTGGCGGCTCGTGCACTGAAAATAGGTGAAGAGGCACACTGTATTTTACACTGTATTCATTTATAAAATATAAATATACATTTACATTTAAATAAGTATTTTTAGTTATTTTTAGTTAAGATGATGCTTAATAAAAAATATGCATAAAAAAAAATTCTTAAATATTATTTTTGAGCTCTTAACATATTTTTGATTCACAAGCCGCCACTGGTGGGCAGATGTTTCCTTACGGAGGTTGGGTGGTGGAGTTTGGCTGGATGGTTGGGTGGGATTGTAAAATTATATATTATTAAAAAAAAAAATCAGAAGGCCTGTTGCATTGACCTAGTATTAATATGCATTCTTTCCATTTCCTTTAAATGTTCAGTTTCTTCATTTGAGTTGCCAACTATTCTTAAAATTAGTAATAATACTCTTACACGCATAATAAATATCCATATTGCTATAAAGTTTCATTACTCTTTATCAGCTATACCACTAAACCTTGAGTTTTGCTTGTTTTTACTCCATAAACATATAAACCCCTGAATTAATTAGCTTTTATTAACCCGTGAATGTCCGAATTAATTTTGCAAAATATTATTAGCTGATTATTTCACTTCTAAATTAATATGGACAACTGACACTAAAAAATTTTAACTTAAACAATTCTTCTGATAGTTTTAAATTTAAAGCCTATTCTCATTTATTGACGTTTAGTGTTCTATCGAGAAAACTTCAAGACAGAAAAAGAGAAAAACTTTGAGATAACAGATTAATTTCTTATTACATGTTGTTTAAGTTCCATTTTTACATTTGAAAAATTCGCAACTGTATTCACAACTGTTAAAATGATTCTTATTTTGAAACTATAGAATGAAAAAAAAAAAAAAAAAAAAAAAAAAAAGCACTTTTTAATTTACTTTTTGCACTTTCATAACTTTTAAATGAAACATTAAAAATTTTAAAAATTAATGTTATTTTAAATCCAGCAACTGTTTAATAGCAACACTAAAGATAAGAAAATGAAAAAAAATCCATGCATGTATAAAAATACTCACTTTTGATAAATTGATTTTAATGCCTACAACCATTGAACCGTGGCACTAGCACTAGTCTCTAGTACTTTCCAAGCAGCTTTTGGGTCCAATTCACTTTGATCTCGACAAAGAGCCCAAACATGATGCACTTTCATGACTTTTTCCTAAAATGAGCAGTAAATGATTGTATAATATATCAGATCTAACTCAAGGTGAAAAATAATCATTTATACAGAAAAATTACTAAATATATTTTTCTATGTATATGTGCTATCAAGAGATTTGACATACATCTGAAGGTGTAAAGATTCAGATTAATTTGTTCATTAAGAATCTCATTATACCTTTCATATCAGAGTTTGATATTTAAACAAATAAAAATTTCCATGATAACAAAAGCATAATATAATAATCATGTTTTTCTGTGTTACATTCAATGTTCAAACCTTTACATCAAAATAAAATAGACAATAGTAGTTAATTCTGCTTTTTAAAAATTATTATCATTATTTCTCCCAAAATCAATAAAAAGGAACAGAATAGTTTTCCAGACCTAAAAATATAAATTTTTACAAACAAGTTATTATTATCACTTTTTTTTTTTTTTTTTTTTTTTTATAACCCTTTTTAACAGCTGACTTTGTACCATGTAATTTAACAGAAAAATCAACTTGACAAATAATTTAATAAAATATTGTGCATGACAGTGCAACCATTTAATTCACTAAAATTATGTTTACATTTGTAGTCATCAATCACTATCTGAAAGAAAAAAATCGTAATTATTAATTAATGACAAGAAAAAAATTAAAGCAAAGAAGAAACAAATCAATATGCAAAACACTTAAAGTGTTAAAGTTACTAAATGTATACAAGTTATTAGTAGCTGGATTTTTTTAATTTATGTTTAATTTACTTTTTTTTTTTCCTTCTTCTTCTAACAGTTTATAATTGACAAATTTGAGTATAATTCTATTTCTTCATAGTTCCTAGAATCTAATAAAGCATGTTTAAAATGAATATTGACATTTATGTTGTGGATGGAGAATTGGAAGGCTTCCGTTGTGTGTTTTAACGTCGATCGTTAGTATAGTAGGGATTCTTTTTTTTCAATGATCAATATCCGCGATTTTCTTTTAAAGCGTATAATCTGTAATTTTTATATGTTGTCCATAATGCCGTAATTATTGCTGTAAATGCATAATAATTGGCACCTCTAAATCAATATTGTGCAGTAGTGAAACCAAAATCATTCAAAGAAAGGTTTCAAAATAAAATTCATGGTTCACAACCCAATTTTCATACTTCCTTATGCAATACAGTTTTAGTATAGGACTCCCACAACATCTTTTAAATTTTCATCACCATGTTAGTGATGACTTAATTTCGGTATAATTTTTTGTTTAAAAAAAAACTAATTCCTATTTTGATTATATTTGTTTATATTTACGATAATAATTCATAATCTGTACATATCTTTAAAGTATTGCTAGGTTTAAAATGACGTTTGCAAAGATTCTTAAGAAGCAACTTTTAAAAATGCATTTTTCCATAAAATAATGTCATTAGACAAATGTCATCATCTTTTCTTATTAGTTCACTGAGCTGAGTCCGCGCACTTAAATAGTGTTCATTTTTAAACATTATTTTTTCCTCGCATATTTTATTAATTACACCACTATCGTATTATTTCGACAAAAAATAATTGTAACACTGGTCCACGTTAGAGGAATATTATATGGATTTTTAAACATCACACTTTAATTTACTACATATAATTAGTTAAATACATTTGGAAACTGCTGCTATTATATATTAAACAAAATGTACCCACTAAATATAACACAAAAATTAAAAGAATGAGAAGTATTAAAACAGTAGCAGAATTATGAATTATGTTAATGAAAAACTTTTCTTGTTTCAAATGATATTTATTAAATCTATTGAAATCTAAGTAGCAAAAACAATATGTTTACTTTTTTTTTTTTTTTTTTTGTAGTAAAACCATCAGCAAAATTTTATTTCATTTTTCTTAACCCATTGTTTTGTTTTTTCTGTTAAATTATCTTTTTAAAAATTTATTTGATGTGTTTCATGCATTATAAGATTTCATTTTCTTTTATCTTAACATTGTTGTAGCAATTTAGTAAAAATCTCAAGCCGGTGACTCATACCTGAACTTTGTTCCCCCACAAAATTAAGTCTATTCTTATTATGATGATGATTCTACATTGAATAAAATATTGGTAATGAATGATTTCATGTATTCTTTCTATAGGCATATTATTTATATTTTTGTAATGATGTAAACAAAATAATTAATAGTGTGGATAATACATACACAGACAATAATACAAATGTTGTATTATAATGTACATACAGTCGAACCTCGTTAATGTGAATATGCTTAAATGTGAATTACTTTTAACATGAACTGTTTCCACAATCCCCGTCAAAATAAAGAATAATTTAGTTGTATGAAGATTTGTTACTGATAGCATGAACTACTGATAACATGAACAATTCTTTTTCCCCCTTAAGATTCACGTTAACGAGGTTCAAATGTATAGTAAAAAAAACATTAAAATAAGTAAAATCTTGATTTAAATTTTAAAAATAAATAAATAAATAAATAAAAAATCAACAATCCTGTATATAATCCAATATTTTCTAGAAATAATAATAATAATAATAATTTATAACAAATGCAATTTCTAACAAGGAATGATGTCTTTAACCATTTCTAACATTTTTATCATTTTCATTAAAAGATGGACTTATTTTTTGTCATGTCACAAAAAGAAGAGTTTCAAAACATACAAAAAGATGTTAAAAAAAAAAAAAAAAAATTAAACACCCAAATAAGAATATTTTTATTAGACTGCATGAGTTACATAATTTTGAAAAGATTGATTTTATCAAAAAAAGAAAAAAAAAATATATATATATATATATATATATATATACAGAGATGCTTAACAAGGTTTCAATCTCATATTTATTGTTTAAATATTTTGGGAACTGTAATACAATATGTAAAAATAACTGTTTTTGCAGGTAATTTTACATTTTAATAACTAAAGAAAAATATTGACTGCAAACATTGAAACAAACAAACTGACAGCCTTTACTGAAGCACCGATTTAATGTTTTATTTTTTCTTACATTTTACTAATTTAAAATTACAAACATTTTATTCATGTTATCAGATTCTATATTATTGTTGATGCTAGTTACATAGTCATAAAATCTTGATTACAGATGTATCACGAATAAATGAAGAATAGCATAAAAAGCTTTTGAAATTTAAATTAACTCATTAACATTAATGTTGAAAAATTGATTTGAAAAGAAACAAATGACAATTTTAGAAAACAATTTATACTGTCAATATAAGCTAGAACTATTAAATGAGATAAAATTTATATAGTTCATTATTTTTCCTTTTTGTTAATATAGTAGAATATGATTAAAACAAAACAAAAATTATGTTAAAAATAAAAATTATTTTTAGCTAGAGACATAGATAGTGATATTTTTCATCTACCAATTTGAATATATTGCTATTAGTTAAATTGCAGAAATCAGAAGTAAATAATTAAAAATGGTTTCTCGTTTACTTACAGGATCACCTTCAATAACATTTCCATTAGAATCTCTAACAACTAAAATTTGTTGGGATTGAAATGTTATTACTAAAACAGGGCCTTGTTCCATCATCTGCCCATATGCAAGCTAAAAAAAAAAAAAAAAAGAGAAAAGAATAAGCAATTTCTATCCTGCATATTAAATATAAACTCCTGAAGTTATATGCATGAAAATACAAGGTGTAATGGTTCAGAAATTAAAAAAGAGAAAGAGAGGAGATGGCATTGTTACAAACACACATTAATTTTTTTAAATTAATATTTTTAAAGAAAACATGGTAATAAATACGACACTATTAAAATTTATTTGTATGTAACCCTGGCTATGCCCTCACGAACTGCAGAACACAGAAAGATACAGATGGTATCAAAAGATTTGAAATAACCCAATAATTTTGAATTAAATTAAACTATCCCAATTAGTTAATGTTTTTGTTATTCAGGTTAAAGCCAATTGTTTACACTAGGGACTGGACCTAATAGGCGATACCCTCTGTGGGAGTCTTTCTAGCCTGTATTCACACAAGTTTCAGGGAAAACTATAGAAAACTCCACACTGCTAGGTCACTGAGCACAACCTGGGATAAAACCTCGCACTTCCTGCCTTCCAGCTTGGTAGTAGAATCAGACAGAAAAAAAAAAAAAAAAAAGTGTAATCACCATATGCTATATACCATCTTGAAATTTGCTTAAGAAGCAGTTGGTTACAGAATCTAAGAGTTTACAAATGTAAAAAGAATATAAAATCTGAATCAAAAAATAAGATTCTTGTAATAAATTAAATTCTGTTTACAAAATAAAATTTTGATAATTTTTTAAAAATGTAAAACCTTTGGGAAAGTAAATAATGCTGCCTGGTAACTACTATTATAATCTAAAACTCAGACTGTTACTTCATTTAGACAAAAGAGAGATAGCTTGTAAGTTTTTTTGGATTTCTTAAATTTAATAATTTGCCACAGCTTTATTTATTTTTTAAACATACTTTTGTAATATTATTATGTTCTCATTATAAAAATAATAATTTTTATTAAAAAATAAGTTAATTTTTAGTAACTATAATAAACAGAAAACACCATAAATTAAATAACATATATAGCAATCAAATGTGAATCTTTGGCATAATATACAGGGTACAGCAACTATTTGAGAACACACAATATAGGTGCCACATTTTCCTGTGTTATAGTAACATAGCTTTTTTCATTGCAGATAGACATGGCAGAACCTATTCTTACTCAGGAAATGAAGAGATATGCCGTTATTGTCTCCTTGGCTGCAGGGCACACCGATTCAGAAATTGCTGCATTCTTGAAGGTCACCCGATCATTTGTTTACAAAGTTCAGAGAGAACTGGGAGCTGCAAAGGGTGATGTGGCCGCAGTTTCGCAAAGGAAACGACATTGTCGACGTTCTAACAGTATTAGGACACCAGAATTCGTCAGCTGTGTCCAAACTGCCATCGATGAGGACCCTGGGAAACCGATGAGGGCACTCGCTAATGAGCTGCAGGTTGATGAGGCTACCATCCGACGTGTGGTTCATGAGGACCTCCATTACAAATCATATGTGGTGCGGAGAGGACAATTCATGTCCGACAGGACCAAGGTTAACCGCTTGACCAGAGCCAAGCGCCTTCTGAACAAGTTCAAATATCCTGAGGAGCCAGGACTGCTCTGGTTTTTCTCAGATGAGAAGAACTTTGTTCAGGACCAGAAAGTAAACCGCAAAAATGATCGGTGGCAGTGTAAAAGCCCTGATGAGGTACCGTCGGTCATGCATACCAAATTTCCAACATCAGTGATGGTGCTTGGTGTTGTTACTAGTGAAGGAGATGTGATGCCTCCGCATATTTTTTCTGAAGGTGCCAGAGTCAATGCCAATGCTTACACAGAGGTGTTAGAAAGAGTTGTCAAGCCCTGGATCACTACTGAAGCACGTGGGAGGCCGTATGTTTTCCAACAAGACTCGGCACCATCCCATACAGCCAGAACAACCCAAGAATGGATGGCCGATAATTTTCACGATCATGTCACACCGAACATTTGGCCCCCCAGCTCCCCAGATCTCAATCCAATGGACTACTATGTGTGGGGCGTAGTTGAGAGGACTCCAATTGCCGTTGCCACAACACTCTTGCAGCTCTCAGAGCTGCTATTGTGGATGCAATGGCAAAAATTCTCAAGACATCTCATTACTGCCTGCAGTCGGTTTCGACAACGTATAGAAACTGTTATTGCCACTAATGGTGGGTTCATTGAATGATGTTGTCCTTTATGTATCTGATCATCTGTACGAAACTTTAATATGTAATAAATGCTCTTTTTCCTTTGTTTATTGCTTTTTTTTTTATAGACATCAATTTATTCTCAAATAGCTGCCGCACCCTGTATTCATGCTCTGATCAGCACTATTTGCTTACTTGAAATTTGGAAATATTCATCTCATTTGAAAATGGATGAATAGTACTCGACAGGTGTCTACAAACTTACACGAATAGTATAATATTGTCATCATATTATGCTAGGGATCCCAGTTTTAAATCCTGCCCTGGTCACTTTTCACTTAAATTCAGATAATAACAGGAGTGAAAAGTGGCAACACAAGATAGCATTACAGAAAGAGCACTCATATAATTCATTGAATTATAGGAGTACCATTTTATCTAAAACATACTATTTTATATTTAGTCAAAGTTATAAACCTTAATTATACATTGATATTCAGAAATATTGGAGTTCAAGAACTATTAAGAAATTCATTTGTAAAACTATGTCTTACTCGCAAAACAAATGAATATTGCCAACCTTCAAATACATAAACATTTCAGGTGCTAACTGGATTAGCTTACTAGTAGAGCATCAATGCATATTATACCACGAACTCACGTTCAATTCCTAGCTTACCTAATCATTCTTGTTAAAATTAATTCAGCTTTTCCCTCTAAAATATGATATTTACATTTGGTTAACGTTATATATCCTTATTATTAATTTTAATTGCTATTCACAATACTGGGTTTAAAAAATATTATTGAATTTTCCAGCTAGGATTGCATCATTATTCATAAACAGATGAATATTTCTTATTTTCAAGTAAATAGTATCACACAAGGCTAACTCACAAGAAAACTCTTTAAAGTACTAATTTGCGACTGGGTTAAAAATGTGATAGAAATTAGTTTGCATTGCACTTTAATTCACTGACAAATTTTTAGCTGCTGTGTCGTAATTGAAAAGCCACATTTTTTTTTTTTGTATGAACAGTAAAATATGTATAACATGAAATCACTTAACATGAAAAATTGGTTACCACGAAATGATATAGCAGTCCGGACAGTGTACTATGCTACTTAATACATTTTTGTTTCTTTTAATACGAAACAAAAATCGTTTAACACGAAAAAAAACTCACTTGCGATCTTCAATGGCATTTTTGCTACAACAGAGATGCCAACATTTTAATTTATTCTGGAGCATTTTTAACTCTGCCTTTATTTCCATACCACATTTTTCTTAAGAATAATGTTTCCTTATTTTATCGTAGTTATATATTGAAGGAAAATAGCCTGTAAATAAAGTGGAGTGGATAGAACGCAGGGATAAAAATGCTTCGGAATAAATTATAATGTTGGTAACTATGCTACGATATGTTGCCGTCGATCATCATGTGTGTACAGCACCGATAATGAGATTTTTGACATCGTTCATAATTAAAATATGATTCCACTTATGTAAATTTTAATGATGAATCTGACAACTGAATCAATGATGCAGTTCCTGTCTCCTCTGCTTCAGAAATGAAGAGAGTAATGAGTATCCGCAGTTATTTAGATGCGCATTCGAATTGAGAGATGAATAAAACAATGGATGATCTCAATCAATTTTTAAACAATATGGTGCTGAAAAAGACACTTCAATAAAAGATATCTGAATTTTTTTTTTTCCAAAAAATAAGATTTATACTTGATTTTTATCCTAATGGATGCAAGTTTGTAGTAGTTTTACAGCAAATGGAAATAAAAATTGACGACATGGAAAACATTGGCGAATTTTGTATTCTTTCTGTGAATCTTTTTACACGAAATTCTTTTAACGCAAAAAAATATTTCGGTCCCCTTAGTTTTGTGTTAAACATTTTTCACTGAATGTAAAATACAAAACAACAACAACAAAAATCATAGTCCAATTATATTAATCCTTGTATGTTAATGTAAAGTAACTTAAATATATCCAAGCAGCTCTGATGCTTAAAATGTGCTACCAATATATTATATTTAAAATTTTATTATTTTATGTTACTTCAACATTGCACAGATTCAAAATAATGCAAATTAAATTTCAGATTTATTTCTTATGTTACATTTACATTATGATAAATTTATTCAATGTGTACATTTACATTAGCTTGTAGAGGATATAAATAAAATAAAATTACAAAAGAATATTTAATATTGCTGGGAAATACTATACTTAATTAAATCTTATGCCAGTATTTTAAGAAAATTGGTGATTAGCACCGGGAAGACTTTCCTAATTAGTGGTAGAACACTGGTATATTATGACAAAGACACAGATTTGATTCTTAACTCCTTAAATTAAATTGACTTTTCCACAAAATTATGTTATTTACTTTTGGTCAAAGTTACAAATCATTATTATCTGTAAGATAATATCTTCAATAACTCAATCGTAAAATAAAATCTTTTTTGTTAAAACAATTAAATACAGTCAAACTTTTACATTTATAAATTTTAATGTATATAATAAAATTCAATAAGTAAACCCTAAGAAATTAATGTTATAAATTGAAAAATTATTCACATCATAAAAACAAAATTTTACAGGACAAGTGATTATACAGTTACTTAAGGGAAAAAAAAAAAAAAAAAAAATTACAATATAATGAGAAATTACCTCAACATTGCTAACATCTAATATTTTAGAATCAAATTTATATCCTAAGCTCTGTGCTTGTTTAATAGGATGAGCTAATACATTATAAGCCTTTAAAAAAAGAAAGAAAAAAGATTAAGACAAAACTAATAATGATACAGAAATATGTTATTAGATTACGAAAAAAGGAAAAAAAAAAAAAAACAGATATAGTGATGCTTACACCTTCATAGCACCAATCTTTCAAAATTTCTAGTTCTCCTTGAATCACAGACTGAAAAAAAAGGCAAAAGTTAGTTTTAGAATTTGTTTGTTAGTAAATAAGTACTCATTTAAATAAAATTTTTAAACATCTTCATAAATCAGAGTATGGGGGAAAAAAAATCTTCGAGAAAAAATTAAAGTAAAAAGCAAAAATCATACACCAATTTTTAGCTTCCTCTCTATAAAGGGATGCATGTATATTTAATTATAATTCTTCCTGACCTATGAAAACCCTGCAATGCTAGAAATTGCAAATTGTTATAATTTTTTTTTTTTTCTTTTTTTCTGAAACCTTTACCACACAAACTCTAATTAGATAGTATTCTGCATATAAATATTAGACCTTCATTCTACAGATAGAAGAAATGCATGCATTTCTTAAATGTGACATTCCATACTCTATTGTGATGAAATTTCATGAATGATTAACATGAAAAAAAAAAAAATGCATGTGTTATTATTTCATCATTTGATTGTTGTACTAAGGTGTTGAGTTTGAGTGCCGGTGGAGTTGTTTTCAGACAGTGACGATGATTCTGAGCCTTCAAACGAGTGTGCCAGATGAGAGCCTACAGGCAATGTTGCGATTCATCTGCAACATCATCAAAACTAGTAGTGCAAGCATTTATTTTATGGTATGTGAAGAAGTTTTAAAGTTTAACTAACATAAGTAATAATTCAAACTGAAGAAATTTAGGGATATCTTATTAATCTCAATTTTAATTATAGACAAAATATAAACTGAAATAAACATTTTGTGTATTAGTCTCTAAATGTTTCAAACAACATGGATATTATCAAGCAAAATAATAATCAATAAAATTGTATGTCAATAATTTGACTTAATGTTTTAATTTTATAATTTTCCATAACTTATGTTGGGTGCATATGCTAGTAAATAATAAAAAAGAATGCAGCTGTAATAAGTTATCTTTTCCAAAAATGTCATGTTTATATATAATTCATGAGTAGAGATTTTAGGAGAATCAAATGCATATGCCGATAAAAATCAGGGTAATTATGATCCTACTTTAAATATTCTGAAATTACATGAAATAAAAAAAAAATCCAGCTATAATTTATTTTACAATCTTAAGAAATAAAATAATTTTCAGTAAATATAAATGAAGTAAATTTTTAGTAAATGTAAAATATTTTTTGTAAATTACAAAAGATATTACCAAATTTACAGTAAATAACAGTTTTTTCTTAACAGTTACAGAAAAATAATAGGAAAAAAAGATATCCTGAAATCAAGAAATATATTAATCAAAAATTCCTGAAATGGGAAAAAATCCTACACACAATCAAACCTGAAAAACATATTTAAAAGAAAAACAAAGAAAATTTCACTTTACTATATCAGTTTAAAACACTTTACATTATGATTAGAAGAAAATGATATCACCATTATTACCAATATGGAATAATTTTTATACTTGTTTGTATGATATTTGATTACATATATATTCTCTGAGGTGAAATCATTTTAAGCCATAAGTTCAACACTAAAAATCAAATTAACCTAAAAGTTTTACAATATATAGATCTTAAATTACATCTTTTCAATGCAGCAATAGTCATTTTGCAGTTCAAATCACTTTATTACATTATTAAAGAAATAATTATGAGTACAAACATTACAGAAATAAATTGAAAGTTTGAAAGAGACTATTTTGCGATAAAAATTTCAAGTATCAATAATAATTGTTTAGAAAAACTTTAGGATAACCTATGTAATCTATTTAAATGCAATGCTACAATTTATAAATAATAATGGAAATAATTTGTAATTAATATTTTTATGTACATAAATAGTTAAATAATAAAACAGTTTTAAAAACTGCATGAGATATAAAATGTAGCATTTTACCTCCAAGATTATAGGGATGATTTCATTTTCACATTCTTTAACAAAAGTTTCTTTTTCAAACTGAGGATCCATTTTAACAATTTCTGTCAAAACTTCAGAAAGCTGAGTTTTCGAAAAAATACCACCTGCGATATATTTATACGTTTTAAAACATTATGCTGATTTCAATCAAGTATACAAAACAGTACATAAAAGTAAAGTGACAGCAATATTAAAAACAAAAAAAAAAAAATATTGCAATACCATTTTGATAGCTTTAAGCATATCATACATTGTCGCTCTCATAATAAACAAACTCAATTCAAAATTACTAACCTTTCAGGAGAATCAAAACAAATAATGTGCTAGGGGAAATATATAAGATATTGCACATTGTAATTGTGAATTCATATAATATGGATCATTCAAGACAAATCATTGTAATTATAGATATCAAAATTGTCAAATAAATACCAAATGCACTAGAAGAAAAATATAACAGCAATACAAACCATAAATCCAATTATAACTAGGCAACCAATAGGAATTCAGCTTCATCACTTTGACAAGTCATAGATACCATTTTGGGCCTTTCAAAAAACAGCTTAAATCAAAATTGCAATTTTTTTTTAATTATGCCTCTTTGTCATGAGAGTGGTGATATCAGCAATGCAAAAAAATACTGATGATCATATATGCTTAATTACTTCACCAGTCAGCCCGGGGTAACTCGGGGGGAAATGTAGCCTATCAGACACTACAGTGGCAAGTGAAGTGGTTAAAGCTAACAAAGCAGCAGTACTGATAATTTTACCTATTATTTTTGGTGTTTTAAAGATTTCTGTCACTTCATTTTTACTTATTATATATAAGTGACAAGTCTCCAATTAATATATATATATATATATATATATATATTAAAAAAAAAAAAAAAAAAAAAAAAAAAAAACAGTATGAAATTTATAACAATGTAACTAAAACAGAAAAAAAAAAAAAAAAATTAACTAGAAGAGCAAAATTCTGTATAAGAAATATGAAAAGAAAGTGAGGGTAGAATCAGGCAGGTAAAAAAAATTGAAAGAAAAAGAAAGAAAACAGGAATATTAAAACTTATATAGCATTACAAAAAAATTGAGAACCACTGCCACAAAAAACACTCTGCTTATTAACCCAATGACATATCTAATACCTTACTGGTTTCTTTGAAATCAATACCCTACAGTGGTAAAACTATTTAATATGCAAAAATCCGGAAAATTGCTATATATATGCAGAATGAATAATAGGGAGAAACATGTTAATGAGATATCATATGGCTATTATTGAAAATATTTATTTACTAGCAGACTACACCCACTTCGCTGATCACTATACTTAAATGAATTTTCAAAAAAACTGAATCACTATTTACAGTTTTTTAATCACATTATAAATAGAAACTTAAAAAAAAAAAAAAAAAAAAATACCTACATTAAAATTGCTGTAAACCTCACTTGTCACTTCGGTAGTCCACCACACTTTAGAATGTAGAAAACAGGGGGGGGGGGGGGGACGAAAAATCGCACATTAGAAAGAAAAAAAACAAGGAAAACTGACAAAAATCCATAAGAAAAGTATGGGATGAAAACAAAAAAAAACAATGTTAAGTGTGTGTGTGGGGGGGGGGGGGAGGGTAACACCGGGAGAAATAAAAGATGAAAACTGACTAGAAAAAGTCATTGAAGCTCGTAAAGGGGTGGGGCTTGGGGCCCTGAAGCTGTCGTCCAGGTTTTGCTATGCCTCGCCTAGTATAAGACTCGGCGGTGGCATCAGTCCTTAGAGAGAAAAAACGAGGAAAAGTGGCAAAAATCCATAGGAAAAGCATGGGATGAAAACAAAAAAGACTCGCAATGTTAAGTGCGCGGGAAAAAAAATGTCTAACACCAGGTGAAAGGTGAAAATTGACTAGGAAAAGTTATCGAAGCTCAGGAAAGGATGGGGTTCAGAACCCTGAAGCTGTCATCCAGGTTTTTCTATGCCTCACCAAGTATAAGACTCGGCCGTGGCGGCGGTGGATGGGTGGAAGCCACCACATATTAGAATGTAGAAAATGGAAAAAAAAGCAAAAAATTGCACATCAGAAAGAAAAAAAAACGAGGAAAAACTGACTAAAATCCATAGGAAAAGCATGGGATGAAAACAAATAAAACTCATACTGTTAAGCGTGAGGGAAAAAAAAAAAAAAGGCTAACACTGGAAGGAACAAAAGGTGAAAATTGATTAGAAAAAGTCATCGAAGCTCGGGAAGGTATAGGGTTCGGGGCCCTGAAGCTATCGTGAAGGTTTTGCTATGCCTCACCTAGTATAAGACTCGGCAGTGGTGGAGGTGGATGGGTGGGAGCCACCGCACTTTAAAATGTAGAAAAGGGGCAAAAAAAGGCGAAAAATCGCACATTAGAAAGACAAAAACGAGGAAAAACTGACAAAAATCCATAAAAAAAGCATGGGATGAAAACAAATAAAACTCACAATGTCAAGTGTGTGGAAAAAAAAAAAAAGGCTAACACCGTGTGGAATAAAAGGTGAAAATTGATTAGAAAAAGTCATTGAAGCTCGGGAAGGTATAGGGCTCGGGGCCCTGAAGCTATCATCCAGGTTTTGCTATGTCTCACCTAGTATAACCTAGTATATTACCGTTGCCTACATCAACTTTTTTTTCCGCCCCTACTGCATCGGGTCCAGGTTCCCACTGTGTGCAGTAAGGCAGTTCCCGGGCACTTCAATTTGGGTATTTATCGAAGACAGATGGATCTGCTACTATTTAATAACTGCAATTTTAAAGATGACTGTATCTCAGCATCTATTAAATCTTTTAGTTTTTGAACCATGTATTTTATAGCCCCACTCTTTACACTATATTGCACTTTGATTCCGACCAATATAATAAATAAGGTAGGTTTTCTTTTAAAAGGAATTAAATACATGAAAAAAAAAAATTAATTATAGATAGATTTTACTTATAACTTAATTTTTAATCAGTTTAATCCTTTCTACTATATACTACCATGTTTTCCCCCCGATAAATACTATAAATTTAAAAGAAATTATTTTCAAAGATATTAAAAAAGTGAAAAATGAAAAGTTTTTATACTATAAAAATTATACATAAACATAACTGTTATAAATGCGTTTTTAAATTTAAAATTTAATCTACTTAATTTTTTCCTATTGCATTACCATTTGATTTTAAACAAATATAATAAATTTTAAAAAGAAAAAAAAAAAGGATTTCACCTTCAAATGAAAGAATTAAATAAATAAAAAATAAATAGTGTAATAGCCGTTGCTAAGATACACAGATGATTAAAATGAAAGAATAAATTTCAGAAAAATTAAACATAGAAGCCAATATTTACCAGGTTATTATTTTCATATTTTAATTAATTAAAAAAAAAACTAATCAAAAATTCGAAAATCGGGCTTCGAGGTGCATCAGAACAAGTCATAAACGAACCATCATGCAAATTTGCATAGCTCTGCGAACAGCCGTTTTCTTAAAAAACTCTGAATATATATACACACACTGATACACACACACGTCTTATTATATATAATAATAGCTATAAAAAGTTATATTTGTAGCATTCTTAATATATTATACAACAAATCAGTCAATCAAAATGAGAAATTTCTATAGAAACAAAATTATTTAACATGAAATTCTGAGACATAAAAAATTTCAAAAACCCTGAATTCATGAATAGCCACTGAAAAGTTTCAGCCCTCACCTTCCCAGTGGGGATACGAGTATAATTGTTTTTAAAAAATCATATAAAATTAATCAGTAAAGATAAAATTTTCCATGCATAATTTGCATTTGCGAGTTGAGCTCATGATCTAATTTAAATGCCAAAGCAATTTCATGGAACTACAACTGATCACTTGGTGCAATTGGATTAAAGAAATTGGAAATCACATTTAAAATTGTAAAATAACACATTTATGATAGCAAATAACGACAAGTAAGAAAATGGAAAATATTATAATATAATTTGTAATATTTTAATACTATTTAAAATAAATTTCAAATTGCATTGAAATCAATTATGGAAAACTATCACTAAGGTTTTTTTTTTTTTTTTTTTTTAACACTCTTGACATTGTGAGTTTTTCTGCTTTTCTTCCCGTGCTATTCCTATGGGGTTTTTAGCTTTTTTTTTCCCTCTTTTTCTACATTCTAAAGTGGCGGCTAGTAAATTTGCAAGAAAGACAAAATTATCCCAAAACATAATAACAAAAATGAACTTCTTTAATAATGATCAACTATACATTTTAAAGCATTTTTAGACTTAAAAAATATAGCATGTTTTTAAAAAACGGCATCATTTATTAAGTAAAAAATTTTTTTAAATAAATGCAAGAAAATCCAGTTAAATCATTAGGCATTTTTTAACTCACTGATGGGAAATCAAATGTAGAAACTTGATCCATTATTTTCACATTCATACTCTTTTTCAGAAATATGCTTTATTACGACAGTTTACACAGACACACATATTTTACGACAGTTTTTTACTTTATTTCTTTTATAAAATTTGCCTTTATGAATATGAAAATTGATTTGTTTTATAGTAAAATGGACACTGTGATTATTTGAAAATAGAAACGTCCTAAAATAGCAGCGAACTTTTTAAAATAATTTATTAGAAGGGGGGGGGGGGAGAGTTCCCAGATTTTTCTGGTTAATTAAATACCAGTTAACCAAGAGTTTACTGTTTTTTTTGTTTTTTTGTTTTTTTTTAAACACTGAAACTTAAACTATATAAAAAATTATTACTTTTAAAATCATTTTTATTCTACATAATTTCAACAGAAAAATGCATGTAAATTTCTAGATTTTTGCAAATTTTTACTAATTATCCAGCCAATTGAACAGTATTTTACAATATATATGGGTAATTTATTGTAAAATAGAATATCTCTTTGAAAATGGATTTTGAAATAATAAGATTTTTGCAAATTTACGTGTAGGAAAAAAAATTACAAGTATTAAGTCAGTGTTACCTATTTTTTATTGTTTAATACAAATCAAAGTTGTAAGAATTGATATGTTAAGAAAGTTAATTTGAAGTAACTCAGAAACTTCCCTTTTATAATGAATATTTAGAATTTTTAGTTCCCTGAAAAAATAAGTAATGTTCTTTATAGGATTTTAATGCAAGTATTGAAGTTGCTTCATCCTTATAATGAAAGATATGACTAAATATTATACCATTGAGAAAAAATAAAATAAAAATAAATAAATAAACAATATGGAGTTACACCACTTTTACAATAAGTGATACACATATATATAAATAAAAATTAAAAATAAATGTTTACAAATTGAATTCTAGCAATAACAAATATTTGCTACTAAAGAAATTCTAATTTAACTATTCCAAAAAAGTGTGGGGTAGGAGAAATATATTTTTCAAAATATATAAAAATTAACAAATACTTACCAAAAAGATCTGTTACTTTATCAGTTAATAGGCGAGATGCTCTTACGACAGGATTATCACTTTCATCATATTTCATCTTCCAATCAAATATTTCTAAAAATAATTATAAAATGCTTAAAACAGACAATTAAATTAAATTAAAATAAATCAAATGTTTAAAGAAACCCTTCCTTTAAACCGAATTACTAAAGTTTATAGTTTAAATACAATTTACTTAATATTAGAAACACTTTATGTATGTAAGGAAATACAGAGTAAAATATTGATCAATATATATACTCTTTAACTACATTTCTTGCGACCATGGAAGCCTCTGCACAAGTGCGGATTCAACGAGTCCACTAGTAAAATAGGGGAGACAAGCTTTTTGTTGAGAGAAAATAAGTGATAAGGGAATACCGAATGACTGGATGTTTACTAAATTCAAATCTGTTGGTCAACTTGGAAACCCTCTAAGATTTTCGACTCGTCCTCACAGCTAGGAATAGGAAACGTGGTTACACTGTATTTTAAATTTTTAAAATAAAATAAATGGAATTGGATAATTATTTCCAAATTATTTTAAAATGAGCCAACACAATAAAATTTTTCTCTATTCTATTCTACTACTACTGCTATTCTTTCATAAATTGTGCCATTCTGCTTATTTAGATTATACCGCAAAGATTATTTTATATAAAAGTATGAAATTTTGCAGCTTTGTATATACAATAAACAAATTTAAAAAAATTGTTTATGCTTTGAAATTATTTCAGGTGTTTATTTAATACTGAATCTAACTAAAACATCTGTCACCAAAGATAATTTATAAAATCAAATTAGTTGTCATTTTTTACTGTGATCTATACAACTGGTTGAATAAAATTATATGTAAATAATATAATTTGTTTACCCTTTTGTACTGATGTAGAAAGCACAAAAATGCTCCAGATAATATCCAGTTGTAGTTATATTTCTGTTTTAACATTAAAAGTAGATATGATATATATTATAGATGAAAGTGGAGTAAAACTAGTATGTTGTGGTCACCACAAGACTTTCTTCTATATTTTCCTATACAAATTCACTCAGTAACAATATTTAAAAAAAAAAATCCAAGTTTTTTCTTGTTAAAAGCAGGGTTGGAAACTGCTCCGATTTCTGCGGAGTTTCTCCGAAAAAATTTAAAAACTCCGCAATTCCGCAAAGTAATGTTTATGCTCCGCAAATTCAGTCTTGACCACCTAACTAAATATTTTTTATTAAATACATAAAACTGAATAGTGGCAGACACCGAAAAAAAAAAAAAATATTTTCTTTTTTCTTTCTTTTTCTTTTTTTTTTTTCTTAAGAACCACATGCTTCACCGTACAATACTCATAAATAAATAGTAAAGAAAAAAAAAGAAAGAAAGAAAACATTCTAGTGCTAGGCATTGCGTAATCGAAATATTGCTGACTCAGAACGGGAACAAGTATTTGTTTACATTAGCTAAGAGAGTGTTTAATTAAAACCACAAGCTGAAAGGGGGAAGAAAGAAACCGAATGCTATGATTATGCGGTGTTTTGATTTTCATTTAAATTATAGCAATGTTTCAGTTATCTTAATGCTTAATAGGTCTTTAAAAAAATTGTTTATTTTAATTATTTATCGATAAAAATAATGGATTCAAAGCTACTGAACTTTAAGGCCGATTGACAACGCTTTATTTAAGATTTATTTGAAATAATTATGCATTTATTTTATCATTCACTTAAAGCATTAATGATTTATTATTATATCTTCATTTGTATCTGGGGGGGGGGGGGGGGGGGAATAAGTAAACAAATTATGACCAATAATCTGCAAAATTCTAAAGTTTACAAAACATATGGTCCCAAGCTATGCAGATTAGAGGGAGTTGACTCAGAGATGAGATCATTTACACATTTATATGAATATCGGAGATTTCGTTTTTAGATTTTTATGTGATAGTATAATAATTATTTTGACATTCATGAAAATTGTTGGAAATTTAATTTTTTCTTCCCCTTCGTGCTTTCTTTTTTTTTTTTTTTTTTTTTTATGTAACTGAATAATCTACTTTCATATATTGTCTTTATTTATGTATGGAAAATATGCCATTATGCAAAAAACAAATTACTTTTGGGATTTTAAGCTTATATTCAGACTTAATCGCATTTCCCATTCTTATCTCTCTTCACTGTTTTCCTAAATATATTTGATTATCAATAAGTATTTCTTAATTTCATATTATTGTTGTTAATTTATGTTTGTTAGTGGTTTCTTTCTTTCTTTCTTTTTTTTTTTTTTTATGTATTTTTAAAATTGCTCCTCAAAGTAGCCAAAATGTTCCTCAAAACTTCTCTGAATACTTCTCAAACTGTTTTTGAAAAGTTGGCAACCCTGTAAAAGTAAAAAAATCTATAACTTTGTTTTAAATTATCACATATTTATAGTTCAACCATTCGTTTTAAAGGTATTGACGAGACCTTTCGAAAGACACCCATCTTGAAAATTTACTGCCCCCCCCAGGGGGGGGGGGGAAACGATACCCCACATGCACAAAAATTTTTTTCCTAATTAACTACTACTATTATCAATAATTCATATTAATTTTAGAATCACAGGTTAAGAATAATTCTCATTATCAGAGATGAGAGTGGGAAACGAACAAAAAGTCTGAAAATATATGCAAAACTGAGAGATGATTTAATTTTTCTAATTAAATTAAAAACAGATACAAGAAATTTCACTTTTCATAAACAAATGAGGGAATGAACAAAAATAAATTGTTCAAGAATGTGTCAAAACAAAGAAAATTAAACAAAAATAAGAATATTTAGAAAGAAAAAGTCTGAAAATCGGTTTAAAAATTTAAGAAAAGTCTGAAATTCCTACAAAAGTCTGAAGAATCTCATCCCTGCATTATGTACATTTATACGAAATTTTGTGCTATAATGCCACATTAAAAATTTAGAAAAAATACGATCACAGCGCCTCCTGTTGTGCGATTGATCCCCAAATCTAATCAACACCAGTTTATGTCAGGGGCCAACTAAATACCAAGTTTGGTTAAATTCCGTTAAAAAAAAAAAAAAAAAAAATTTAAATACGATTTTTTTTCTAAGTTTTTTTTGGTAAAAAGTAAAAAAAAATCGATAACTTTGTTTTAAATTATCAATAGTTCAACCATTTATTTTAAAGGTATTGACGAGACCTTTCGAAAGATACCCATCTTGAAAATTTACTCCCCTCGAGGGGCGACTTCCCCCCCCCCCCAGGGGGGTTGACGAGGCTCCTACACATACAAAAAAAAATTTCCCAGTTGACTGTCTCTATTATAAATAATTCTTGTAAATTTCATGATGTTTACTAAAAAATAATTCTATTTATGCACCCTATATCACCATGTTAAAAATTTAGAAAAAGCGGGATGGCAACGCAACCTGTAAGACAATTTTTACCAAAAGTTGATAGGCACTAATTTATGTCAAGGTGCAACTACATACCAATTTGTATAAAATTCTGTGCAGTAGTTCCTGAGATACAGTTGTCACAAAATTTTGTCACACACACACACAGACAGACATTTTCTAAAAATTGTCAAATCGTGTTCTACAGCTCTCAAAACGTGTAAATCCATCAAAAACCCGAGGTCGAAATTTTTTACGAATCCAATACTTTCTTCTATTGAATATAGAAGAAAGTAAAAATCTGCAGTTAACTAAAAATGGGATTAAATTTAAAAAGTTTAAGAAAATCCAAGAATGAAAGAATATATATACATATTGGGTGGGTCGTTAATTATTGGTTGATTGGGTGGGTCATTGGTAATATTTATAATAATAAATAAATAAAATAATGTTAATTCTCAATGTTTTAGTTCAGATTAATTTTCCTATATTCTTTTTTCATCATAAAAATTAGTGCATTATACATACATATATATTTATATCATATAAATTTGAATTTGGAATACACTTATAATCTTTCATTTCATTTCTTTCAATAATATAATTATTAAACTATAATAATATAAATATTTTAGATATATATACATATATATATATATGTGTGTGTAATCTCAATATTATTGATAATTATCAATTTAAAAAATTCATGAAATTTGGCACCAAATTTAGACTTCCAGTTAAAACTAGCATTCCACAAATCTTTCAACAGTTTTCTTATGACCTAGATTTATTTATTTATAAAATATCTATTACTCATAATAAACCTATTGCCTACTTCACTCAATGGAAAGTTTTAGTGTTATAAAAAATCAAAAATGCATTATTTATCAATTCTTCAAATCTGGTGTTATTTAAAAAATCTGTACTTCTTAACTCAATCAAATCACTACAGATGACTTTGTGATCACTTATGTTGACAAATCACCTAATAATTATGCCATTATTTGTAAATCCTACTATATCTCTATTTTAAACTCTTCAATCAATAATAGTAACATCTTCAGTTTAACTAATAATAACCTTATTATTAATAACCGAAAAATACATAATTACTATAAACTACTTCAACTTCCCTTCAATAACTTTAATTATCCTTATATAGTTCTCATACCTAAGTTTCACAAATCTCCAATTAAATTTCGCACTGTCACTGTTGGGTGTAACAACACTTATAACAACAATGCTAATAAAGCTCTACTGGATATTCTAAAACAAATTTACAAATGTACTTGCAAAGTTGATAATTTACACTGTCTTAAAAATAGCTTTCAATTAATTCAATACATCAAATCGCTCGATTCAATAGACAATATTATGACTTTTGACTTTCAAGATCTTTTCAATAATATTGAGTTATCAGATCTTAGTAATATCATTTACAGTCTTTTTCAAGAATATAAAGCTCAAATTAATCTTCCTTACAATTTTAAAGCAGAAAAATTTAAAACACTTCTTAACTTTGTTATCCATAATAATTATATCTTCCACAACAACGATATCTATTTGCAACAATTAGGCATCCTACAAGGAGGTTGTAGCTCCAGTATTTTGGCAGATCTCTATCTTTATTATTATGAAAAGCAAATTTGCAATGATGATGTTCGATTTTATCGTTACATCGATGATATTATTGTATTTTATCTCAACAAGAACTCACATATTGGCTTTTCCTTCAATTATCCACCTAATTTAAAGCTAACTCAAAATACTCTGACTAATCAATCAATTAACTTTTTAGATCTCAAAATAATCATCGATGGTAATAAACTTTACACAGATATCTATGACAAACGGTAAGATTTTTGTTTTAATGTAAACTTATTTACACATTTTAATTCATGTCTGCATCTTTCGGTATTTAGAAACATCATCATTAACCATTTATTTCGAATTAATAATTTATGCTCTGCAAAGTTTAAAAACAAGAATATTAATAAACTGATCACAGCCACTGCTAAAATGGGTTTTCCTAAAAACTTTGTATTTTCTATTTTATATCCTTAACCATGTCTCTGTCAGTACAAAAAAAAAAAAAAAAAAAAGCTGTGTACACTCTTGTGTATATCAACAAAAAATTATAAAATAATAAAAGACAATAAAAATGGTGGCGGTTGGGTGGGCAGATGTTTGATTACGGAGTTGTAAGGCTGGATGGTTGGGTGGGTTTGTGAAATTAAATTAAAAAAAAAAAAAAAGTAGAAGGCTTGTTGCATTTGCTTTGTATTACTATGCAAACTTTCATTTTCCAATAAAATTTCAGATTTTTCCTTTTTTAGTTGTCAACTATATTTAATGTTCTAATTATACTGTTAAACACAATGTGATCAATCGGTGAATTTCATTGTGACTTCGTGGTTTCATTGTTGTTCATCTGCTTTGAAATTTTGCATTTTTAAATCCATATGGTTCCTGTTCTGGTTGTGGCAGGCTGGGGGAGTGTTGCCAGCGTAAAACTAGTGTAACCCCACAGGCAAGTCACAAGTCTTGCCGCCTGCCTCCTTCTTCCTATCTTGTGTTTCTTGGGTTGTTTTTTCATTAATTTTGATAAGTTTATGGTTTTAAGTTAAGATTTGTTGTTTTACTTTATTGATTCGTTTGTTTTGCAGGCTGTTAATTAATAGATCTGGTTTCTTTACATTAGTGTATTTCATCCACTGATGATTTTTTTTTTTTTTAAATCTTATTGGTCATTGGTGTTTCAGTGATCTTGTATCTGTTGCTTGGCTTCTACTATGCTTAATAGATCATCTTTATTATATATGTATATATATATATATATATATATAAGTTATAATATTGTGTTCTTTAATTAAGTATAAAATTTTGAATAAACACCATAAAATCCAAGAACTTACAACATTTGTTTCGGTTCAACAATTGTATTTTATAGTGTTTATTCAAAGTTATGTGCTTATTACTTTTAAATGGCAGTCCTTGGGGTGCTTTTTACTTTCCGAACACTATAGTGAGGAAAGTATTGTAATATGTCAAAAATTCAAATTCGAGATTTTGGTGTTTCTATACGTTTCGAGGTCCCCTGAGTCCGTTTTCACTATTTTTACGATGATGTATGTATGTGTGTGTGTATGTATGTATGTATGTCTGTGAGTGAACACGCCAGCGTCTAAACGCTTTGTTCGAATAAGCTCAAAGTTGGTGTGTATATCACTATAGTAAGAACCCTATAGATTTTGGTAAATCTAGCACTTATAGTTTTTTTACAGGGACACAAAGAAAAATTCTTTATCATTATGGTCTATGGGACCAAAATCTGAAAAGTGCGATAGCATCTAAACGCCTTCTTCGATTGAGCCCACCAGCGGCTGAGCGGTTCTGCGCTCAAAGCTGGTAGACGTGAGGTGCCGGGTTCGATCCCCGGTCGCGCTCGTCGGCCTAGCCGTTCGGAGTTTTCCGTGGTTTCCTCCGAAACTTGCGTAAATACGGGCTAGGACCCCTTAGAAAGACCTCCACAGAAGGCACTCCCCCTCAGGCCTAGGACCCCAGTGATGTCAATCGGCCTTAATCCCTAACACCACCTTCTTCGATTGAGCAAAAACTTTATACACATATTATAGGTCACAGTTACTCAATCTGTATAGAGTTTGGAGAATCTGGCACTTACAGTTTTTTTACAGAGGCACAAAGAAAAATTCTTTATCATTATGGCCTATGGGGCCAAATTTTTAAAAGTGCGATAGCATCTAAACGCTTATTTAATCTGAACAAAAAATTTGTACACATGTTATAGGCAGACCTGCCAACTGCTACGAATAATTCGTAATTGCTACGAATTTGGGCCATAAACTACGACGCTACGAAAATCGGCTCAAAATTACGAATTTTTATCTAGCACCAAAACTGAAACATTTCTGACGTTTTGCCGTGCGATTTTCAATCTTTTTCCATCCACGCCATAAATGTCAATTTTCATTTTAAACTTGCTTTATTAGCTTCTAGAATGTATAAAGAGGTAGAATTGTTAAATATTTCTCATTCGTGTATTTTTTTTGTGCCCTCCTCGCTCCCCACCCCACCCCCTATCGATTGGCAAACAAATGTCTCACGAAGGGCTTGGGATTTCTAATCTTTTTCCATCTGCAACATAAATGCCAGTGTTATTTTCAAACTTACTTTATTAGATGCTAGACCCTATAAGGAAGTAGAGTTGTTCAATATTTCTCTCTCTCTTTTTTTTTTTTAACCCCCCCCCCCCCCCCCCGACCAATCCATGGTCAGATGCCTACAAAAAACATTGAATGTGTTTAATATTTATATTCAACATTTTTAAAACAATTATCTCAATGCTAAGATTGCATTTTTTTGCAATCATTATAATTTATATATTTTTTAATTATACACATAATTAAACACACAACAAAAAATATTTATTTAATAGGCAGTATTTTTGCTGAATCTTAATGGCTGGTTGAATATAGTGTAAAAACAGGAATTCTGCATTTTGAATAAAGTTATTTTATACCTGGTTTCATAAATCATGTTTGCTTCTTGAACGGTTTTTCATTATATATGAACACTAATGCAAATTATTTAGGTAAAAATAATAACTTTTAAAAAGATGTTTAATCTGAGGTTGGGGGGGGGGGGGCATTAAACATAATGTGTCCGGATTTCGGTGGCAAATAAAGCCAGACGCCTGGCATCCGGCAGTGCATATTATCTGTGGAAAATTTTTCATCAGGGCTGAAAATAGTACCCCGCGGATTATACGCAAGAAAATACAGTAATATACATACATTTATTTGTTCAAGATTCGTTTGTCGCATGATAAAAATGAACCAATCAACCATCCAATCTATTTTTAAAATCTGTGTGCTACTAATTATCATTTTCAAATGTTGGCAGGTATGTATAGGTCACAGTTGCACAAACTGTATAGATTTTGGTTAATTTAGCACTTACAGTTTTTTTACAGGGACACAAAAAAAAAATTCTTTATCATTATGGTCTGTGGGACCAAATTTTTACTTTCTTCTATATTCAATAGAAGAAAATATTGGTATTCGTAAAAATTTTCGACTTCGGGTTTTTGATGGATTTACAAGTTTTGAGAGCTGTAGAACACGATTTGACCATTTTTAGAAAATGTCTGTCTGTTTGTCTGTCAGTCTGCGTGGGTGTGACAAACTTTTGTGGCAACTGTATCTCAGGAACTACTTCACAGCATTTTATACAAATTGGTATGTAGTTGCATCTTGACATAAATTAGTGCCTATCAACTTTTGGTAAAAATTGTCTTACAAATTGTGTTGCCATCCCGCTTTTTCTAAATTTTTAACATGGTGGTATAGTACAAAATTTTGTATAAATGTGCATAAAGAATATTATTTTTTAATAATCATTATGAAATTTACCAGAATTATTTATAATAGAGATAGTCAACTGGGAAAATTTTTTTGTATGTGTAGGAGCCTCGCCTCCACACCCTGGGGGGGTGGAATTTCCCCCTCGAGGGGAGTAAATTTTCATGATGGGTATCTTTCAAAAGAGCTCGCCAGTACCTTTAAAACGAATGTATTGGAAAATAAAGTTCAATTTGAACATTGCAGTGGTCTGAGTGTGTGGAAGACTTCAAAAACAACACAGATTTAAAAAACGAACTTATTTTAATTAATCATAATTAAAGTTACATTAAAAATAAAACTATCTTCATATCCAGCAAACTCTGCTGTAAAAAGAAACATAACTAAACAACAAAAAAACAAAGTGCCAACCAGTTGACAGGCAAGAGAGAGACTTGCCCAAAACACTCTACATTTATAGTCTTTACCTGTAAACAATTTACATTTTGACTGATGCCAATACGAAAAAAAACATTTACATAAATTCATTCCAGTTGTCTCCACTCTCACAAAACAGAGCAGTCCTGTAGCAGTGATCACTGTGATTTAGTCACTTTACATTATATTGTTTACATTTTGAAATTCACTTGCAGTTGCTTTGGAGCAGTGAAAACAAGGCCTGTGCCATATTTTCAGATACTATTGAGTATGTTAACTCTTATTATATTAAACATATAAAAGTATTCCATTAACATTACTTTATATAAATGAAAAACTAAAAGTTAGTTTAAACAAATATGGCTCCCAAGAAATGCCCCCCTTTTTCAATGCTCCCCAGCAACAGCGAAACTACAAAACAAATTAAATACTAAAAACAAACTCATTTCAATACAAAGAAAAAAATTTTTAACTTTGGCAAAAAGAAAACTGTCAATCTAGTCAGTGCAGGGCCAGAAGCGGTTCTCAAGAACTTACTGGCCATGCAATGACCAAAAATGACAAAAAGTGTATTTAATCTAAGTCTGAAAAAATTCTCCTACAAAAATTCATTAAGTATTCCTTAACTAAAGGTTTTGTGAAAATATCTGCTAAATTTAACTTGCTTTTTACATATTTTAATTCAAAAAAATTATCGGAAACCAAATTTCTCAAAAAATGATATTTAATGTGTATATGTTTAGTACGACTATTTTCAAAAGGTGAATTTGAAAAAGATATTGCTGCTTGATTATCACAATATAATAGACATTTTTCTAAGTTTAAATTTAAGTTATTATCTAATAAAACATTTTTTAACCATACTAATTCCTTTGCCGCTTCAGTTAAACTAACATATTCAGCTTCCATTGTGGACAAGCTGACACACTGTTGTTTAAAAGTTTTCCAAGATATGGGAGTTTCATCTAAAAAAACTATATAGCCTCCCATTGAAACTCTATCATCTCTATTACTGGCAAAATCAGAATCTGAAAAACAGCTTAAACTTAACTCTTTAATTTTTGATAATTCTAATTTATAATTCCGTGTCTTTTTAAGATAGCCTAACAACTTTAACAAATTATGCCAATGTTTCATTCCAGGATTTGATTGGAACTGGGAAAGTAAGTTTACTGCATACATAATATCTGGTCTCGTTCGACCAGCGATAAACGATAAACAGCCTATTAAATTTCTATAGGGAATTTGCTGCATTTCATCAGCTTCTGCTTTATTACATGGAGAATCTAATTTAGACAAAATTTCTCCCCTAGATATTGGTAAAGAGCTTATGGGAAACTTGTATTTTTCATACAATTCACAGACTTTATCAATATATGAATTTTGATGAATAAAAAGTTTATCACCAATCTCTTCAAACTCAATACCCAAAAGTTTTTTAGTCCTCCCCAAAATTTTAAGATCAAAATGTTTTTGCAGCAAACCAATTCCAAGTTCCAAATCATTTTCTGTTTTTCCAAAAATTACTAAATCATCTACATATAATAATAAAACAATATTACATTGAAAGACAAACACAATTGCACCAATTTAATTTCTGAAAATTCAATTTTATTAAGGCATTGTCCATTTCCTGATACCACTGGCGACTACTCTGATGAAGCCCATATAGAGCCCTCTTCAACTTGCAAACTTTATCTTTATCTTGAACAAAACCCTCTGGTTGCTTCATATAAATAACTTCATTTAGATTTGCATATAAATATGCATTATTAACATCTACCTGTACATTATACCATTTAAAAAAACATAGGAAAATAGAAAAAAACAATCTTATTATAGAAAAATTCACAACTGGACTAAAAACTTCTTCATAACTTTCACCTTTTATTTGGTCAAAACCTTGTGCTACTAAACGAGCTTTATATCTAATTACTTCATTTTTCTCATTCCTTTTAAGGGTATAAACCCACTTGTTACCTAAAATTTTTACATCATTTGGTGGTTCGACAAGTTCCCAAACATTGCGGTCATATATGACCTGCATTTCTTGTTTCATTGCCTCTTCCCACTTAAATGATTCAGGTGAGTTTATTGCCTCTCTAAAAGATTTAGGAATTTTTATTTCTACCATATTTGCTTCGTTTAATTCAAAATCTGAAATTTTTCCCTGTATTAAATTCTTTCCCGAGAAATCAAACATTTTTTCATCACATTTAATTTTATTTTTTTCACAAAAATTTTTAACTTCATTTAAAGATCTTAAACGCGTTTTACTTCCCTCAATTCCATAATAAATATCTGTTCTATTACCAGTTGTTCTAGGTACCGCTTTTCTTACCCAAGAGATAGATGAGCAATCTGCCAAACCTGATCCCTCATGACATTCAGTTTCATCTGTCTGTGACTCTAAACTTTTAGTCAAGTCATCCAATACAGGACTAATGTCTTCGTTGTCAAAATAGTCTGGTACAGAAAAAGAAAAATTAGGACATTTAATTACCTTTTGATTATTTATTACATCTATTGCTCTTTTAGTTTCATTAAATCTTACATTAATAGTCTCTATTAGTTTCTGTTCGTCTATTAACCATATTCTATACCCTTTTGTTCTTTGAGCATAACCTAACATAATCCCCAGTTTGGCTCGCATATCAAGCTTTTTCCTGGTTTGTTTAGGCACACCCACATAAGCTAAACATCCAAAAGGTTTCAAGTGTGAAACTGAAGGTTTTCTACCCATATAAAGTTCAAAAGGAGTCTTATTGTTTTTATGGCATAATCTATTCCAGACATAAGTAAAGCATTTAAGGGCTTCTCCCCAAAATTTCTGTGAAACTCCACTAGCATTTAATAAAGCTTTAACTCCATCAAGAGCAGTCAAATTAAACCGTTCACTGACCCCGTTCATCTCAGGACTATATGGATTAATTTTTTCATGTGTAATCCCCTGTTTCTCAAGGAAATTTTCAAATTCTTTATTACAGAATTCCATCCCATTATCCGTTCTAATTGACACAATCTTTCGATTAAGCAACCTTTCTGCCCGCCTGGAAAATTTAGGAAAACTCTCAAATACATCAGACTTATTTCTCATAATATAAACGGTTACTTTACGAGAGAAATCATCTGTTATTGTCAAAAAGAACCTATTTCCACCCTGAGACAACACTGGCAAAGGGCCACAAACATCAAGATGCAACAATTCTAAAGGAACTTTAGAACGTATTTCACCAATTGATTTAAAAGATACACGTTTAGATTTAGCTAACTTACATGGTATACAATCTTCTAATGTTCTATTTAAACCAGGAAGTCCTTTAACACTATTGTTTTTACTTGTATCTATAATATAATTATCATTAATATGGCAAAATCTATCATGCCACAAGCTAATATTTTGTGACATTTCAACCTGATTTGCACCAAGATCACTTGGACTGTGCATTTCATTCTCTTTCAATACATATTTAAATGGCTTAAAAAAATATAAATCATTTTTTCTAACTGCATAGAACAGCTCATTGCAATTTTTATCATAAACATTAATTATACCTTTACTTCCAACAAAATTAATTCCTTGTTTTTCTAATTTAACTCCAGACAAAAGATTTCTTCTTAACTGTGGGTTATACAAAACATTTTTTAAAGTTACTTTATTTAAATTATTTTTACATTTGACTAAAAATTCAATAGTTCCCTTTCCCTGAATTGAACTTCCTTTCTCTTCAACAGCTAACGACATCTGCACATTTTCTACTGGTTCAAAATCTAAATATAACCTTTTATTGTTACAGAAGTGTGCAGTCGCAGCAGTATCGAACACCCAAGTTATACTATCACCGTTTACAACTGAGGAATTTGCCTCAGGAGAAAGCTCAGTCAAACTACATTCAGAGAAAGAAAAGTTATATTTATCTATTTCAACATTATTAACTTCAGAAAATTTATTGGAATGAGCAGTTCTATTTACACAATTAGATTTCAAATGGCCATACTGACCACATTTAAAACAAGGACCAATAACTTTCTTTTTCAAAAAAGCACCTCCAAATTTAGAAACATTAGATTCATTTTTATAATTTTTTGCATTAGTTACATTTTTACAATCACCAGTATAAGAATCTTTAAATTTACTAGATTTTTTGGAACCACTAGAACAATTACTATTTTTAACATTAGTACGACCATGATTATTGAAATTTGATTTTTTAACATAACATGAATTACCTGATTTTACAGTTTCACAACTAAAGACTTCTCCAACATTTAATCCACCAGCAGAAATCTTCAAACGATTCTCTTCCAACAGTAGCTCATTTTCTATCTTGTCTGGCACAAATTCTTCATCTGACCATCTATAAATTGACTGTACTATAGCTTGAAACTGTTCAGGCAAACTCCTTATCATCTGATATCCTATGTATAGTGTCTGCAACTCATGACCAGCCTCACGCAATTTTTCTGCAGCTTGTTTTACTCTACATAAAAAAAGTCCCAAATTTTCACCTTGTTGACATCTTGTACTAAAGAAATCATCCAATAGTTGAATTATTCTTGCACGTGTGGAAGGCTCAAAATGCTTGTTAAGAATATTCCAAGCTTTAGCTCCATCAGTTGTACACGAAATTAATGGTTTAAATTCAGTACTCAGTGACTGGTATATCAAAGTAAAAGCTCTGTCTTTTCTTAACTGTAAGTCACTTCTTTCCTTCCATGTCAACTGTTCAGAAACTGGAAGCACGGCTTTTGCAGCTGTAGCACCTTTATCTGAAGTGGGATCCTCTTCATGTGTAAGTACAACTCCTTTATCAGATGTGGCACCTTTGCTCTGAATAAGTTCCGCAAGTTCAGGTTTCTCTATAAAACACCAGGCTCCATGATGCATTAAAAGAACTTTCATTTCTACTTTCCATATTTCCCAATTGCCAGCAGTCAACAGAAATGGAGTTTCAGAATTCATCTTCTTTTAATTCCGGTTTGCACTATTCAAATAGAAGTAGAGAACTTTCCAAAAACAAAAGTCCACTCTAAAAATAGTCCTTGAAAAAACACAGGTACATAGCCAACAGAAATCCATCTTCACTTCCACCACATAAGCCTAATTAGGTTAGAGGGGCCTGGGCCCATAACCACTATTGGAAAATAAAGTTCAATTTGAACATTGCAGTGGTCTGAGTGTGTGGAAGACTTCAAAAACAACACAGATTTAAAAAACGAACTTATTTTAATTAATCATAATTAAAGTTACATTAAAAATAAAACTATCTTCATATCCAGCAAACTCTGCTGTAAAAAGAAACATAACTAAACAACAAAAAAACAAAGTGCCAACCAGTTGACAGGCAAGAGAGAGACTTGCCCAAAACACTCTACATTTATAGTCTTTACCTGTAAACAATTTACATTTTGACTGATGCCAATACGAAAAAAAACATTTACATAAATTCATTCCAGTTGTCTCCACTCTCACAAAACAGAGCAGTCCTGTAGCAGTGATCACTGTGATTTAGTCACTTTACATTATATTGTTTACATTTTGAAATTCACTTGCAGTTGCTTTGGAGCAGTGAAAACAAGGCCTGTGCCATATTTTCAGATACTATTGAGTATGTTAACTCTTATTATATTAAACATATAAAAGTATTCCATTAACATTACTTTATATAAATGAAAAACTAAAAGTTAGTTTAAACAAATATGGCTCCCAAGAGAATGGTTCAACCATAGATCTGCGATAATTTAAAATGAAGTTATCGATTTTTTTTTTATGTAATATTGACGATAAAATTGACTTTTTTTGGATATTTAGTGTTATACAACTTCTCTAATATGGAAATCATCTGCATTATCATGGAAGATAATTTTTTTAAATAATAATTTTAATAAATTATTTTTACTGAGTGAATTTGTATAGGAAAATATAGAAGAAAGTCATGTGGTGGCCACAACATACTACAGGGTGTGGTAGATAAGTAATGAGACTCAGTCTAGAAAAACAAATTTATTGATCCGATTTGTACAAAACGTTAATATTCTTCAAAGTACTCGCCTTGGGCGTCGACACAACGTCGCCAGCGCGTTTTCCAAGCTTCATAGGCCCCACTGTAGTCCGTTGGAGTTATCCCAGTTAGTGCCTTCGTGACAGCACGTTGGATGTTCGGAATATCGTCGAAACGATGACCCTTCAGGCATCTTTTGACCTTCGGAAATAGGAAGAAATCAGGAGGACTCAAGTCAGGGCTGTATGGTGGCTGTGGCAGAACTTCAACTCCAATTCGGGTCAAGTAGGAGGTCACGACAGTGGCGGATTTAAGGGGGGGGCTAGGGGGCTGAAGCCCCCCCCCCAAAACACTGACATTCACAATTGAGTATTGCAATTGCAAATTTGTTATTTGTTTAGAATAACATTTTGAAAAGTCTTAGCCCCCCCCAAAAGTTAAGTTCTGGATCCGCCACTGGGTCACGAGGAACGCTGTGTGCGCCGGAGCGTTGTCGTGGTGGAGACACCAGCGTTGAGCAAGGTCCTGTCGCTTCCGTTCGACGGCTCTGTGCAATCGCTGAAGGACTTCTTTGTAGAATTCGGCATTCACAGTTTTCCCCTGAGGGACAAACTCTTTGTGAATTAACCCCCGCTTGTCGAAAAACACAATCAGCATTGTCTTGACGCGGGACTTTGACATTCTTGCTTTCTTCGGCCGCGGGGATGCCGGTGTGTGCCACTCCAAGCTCTGGGCTTTCGTCTTCGGGTCGTATTGGAATGTCCAAAAGTTTCCGAAGCAGTTTTTCCCAAGCGAAAGCAAAATTTTATTGCATACCGCTGTTCTATCGAGCGATCCATTTTCACAAGTGTCACGTGCACACAAACAACTAATACGCGAAGCTCGACCCTCACTGCGCCACAGCTCCGATGCGACTGCGAACCAGTTCTATTGTTAGCTCAGATCCCCAACCACGTGACCTGCAGGTGCAGACCGCACTGCGAGCGACTGGGTCGCCGCGTGTTGAAAATGTATTATTATGTCTATTATTTATTTTATGAATATTATTATTATTAGATGGCAACGTTAGTTAAAAAAAAAAAAAAAAATGATACTTGGTCTCGTTTAATCGAGAGCTCGTGTGTATTAAATCTTTTAGAATAAGTAATTTACTGTTTTAGAGAAGTAGGTTTTTTCCATTGGGAATAAAGTTTTTTGTATTTTTTAAATGATTTCTTTTTGTAAATAATATTCAACGTAGCTGTGTTCTTTTTTTACTGATATTTGAATTTTAAGAAGAAACGCAGTACGTGTTATTCAATTGAGTAGCCGCTTTGAAGATAAAAGTGTGAATATTTCATTTACTGGCGTCCGTAGATAACACTAGTTTTTAGAAAGCAGAAGAAAACGGTGATTTTCTTAAATAGCTTTAGCATTTGTGGCGTCTGAGCGACAGGAAGTAGCAACATGTTTCAAGCAATAAAAGGATTTAAGAAAGATGATTTGATATATGTGGCGTCTGAAATTGGCGAAGAAGTACCAGCCAATGTTACTATTTCAGGTTTAAAAAATATTATATTGAACAGTGAAGAATTCAAGAAAGATCCTGAATTTGTTCAAGTACTATTAGGAAATGCTGTTGCCGAGCGAAAATTGCAAGAGGAAGAAGAAAAAGAAAAAGAAAGAGAAGATAAAAAGGAAAGAATGAAGCAAGATAAAGAATTCGAAAAAATGAAGCAAGATAAAGAATTTGAATTTGAAAAAATGAAAGTTGAAGCTGAAAAAGAAATCGAGTTTGCTAGAATTCAAGCTCAAAGTCGAGGTGAATCTGTTCCACTAAATTATTTACCTGATTTAAGCAATTCAAAGAGGAAGTTTACGTTGCCAAAATTGGAATTTAGACAATTTGGCGATGACTTAAAAGATTGGCTTCCTTTTTGGAGTCAATTTGAGCAGGTGCATAAAGATGAAGATATCGCACCGGAAGATAAATTTCAGTATTTAGTGCAAGCCACGGTTGCTGGTTCCCGTGCAAGAGAAGTAGTTGAAAGTTTTCCGCCAACTGGCGCCAATTATGAAAAAGCGATTGAAAGCCTGAAATCTCGCTTTGGAAGAGAGGACCTCTTAGTCGAAGTATACGTTAGACAGTTACTAAAATTAATTATTTCTGTTCAAATTAAGGAAATGTTTTCATTAACTTCTCTATATGACAAACTTGAATTGTATCTACGTGCATTGGAAACATTAGGTGTAACCACGGATAAATGTGCATCTATATTGTATCCCATGGTTGAATCTTGCTTCCCAGCTGATTTTTTAAAGGCTTGGAATCGTAGTAACATTTCTCATTCAAACACTGATGCTAAAGAGAAGTTAAATAATTTAATGGAATTTCTTAAAAAAGAAGTTGAAGGCGAAGAAAGGATATCTTTGGCAGTAGCTGGTTTCGGTTTAGGAAAGAGCCAAGAAAACAAACCTTTAAAAAGGAAGCAATACAATTTTGAAAATTTGAAAAGCAAAGTACCTACTGCTGCGGGTTTATTAACGGCCACTTCAAATAGAGAGGTGAAGAAATCTTGCGTTTTTTGTGATGGCAAACATTCAAGTTCAGATTGTTTTTCAGCTCAGAAAATGAGTTTAGCAGAAAAACAAAAAATAATTAAAGATAAACGTTGTTGTTTTGCCTGTTTATCGCCAACTCATACTATTAAGAAATGCAGAGCTGTTCTAAAGTGCGTGATCTGTTCTACAAAACATTTTCCTCTAATGTGTGATGTACTTGATACACAAAAAAGGGCTGTAGAAAAGAAAGAAGAAAAACCTGCAGAAAATGATGTTAGTATGTCCAATTTCAACAAACGAAGTCCAAAGATATTTCTTCAAACCGTGAAAGCCAAATTAATCTCTGGCAATAAACAGAAAACTGTGAGATTGCTCTTTGATTCCGCATCGCATAAGTCATATATTCTGGAAAGTGTAGCCACAGAAATGAATTGTATACCAATTCGCCAAGAGAAAATGGTTCATTCCCTTTTTGGCGGCGTTATCACTAACGAGGTCAAGCATAACTGCTATAAAGTGACATTGAAACATTTGAAAGAAAATTTTGGCTGCAATTTCGAAGTTTTGGATCAGTCTACAATATGTGAAAATATAAGACCGGTTTTTAAAGGCCCTTGAATGAAAGAGTTAGAAGAAAATGAGATTAATTTAACGGACTTTGGTGACAAATGTGAAGTGATCGATATTCTCGTCGGAGCTGACGTCATGGGAAAAATGTTGACAGGAAAAAGAAAGGTATTATCGTCGGGTCTCGTGGCTTTAGAAACATACTTAGGTTGGACCTTAATGGGAAAAGTACCGCCTGGAAAAGCCTCGGAAGAAAACTTGGCGATGTCAGTGTTATCGCTATATGTAAATGAAGCTGAAATCTCAAATCTATGGAAGTTGGATTTAATTGGAATCTATGATCCTATTGAGAAGAAGTCCAAACACGAGACTGATATTCAGACTAAAGAGCATTTTTTAGAAACAGTGGCAGTTAATAGAGAGGGCCGCTATGAAGTTTGTTTGCCATGGGCTGATGATAAGTCGCCTTTACCCGACAACTTGAGTTTGGCGAAGAAACGGCTCGAATACACAACAGCAAAGCTTATAGCGATGAACATGTATGAAAAATATGAAGATGTGTTTCTGAGCTGGATTAATGAAGGCATAATTGAGGAAGTTCACAAGAACGAAGTAAACTCTTATGGCAATTACTTACCTCATCATGCTGTAATAAAACCTAGTAGCAGCACTACTCCAATTCGCCCAGTGTTTGATGCTTCAGCTAGATTAGCAAATTATCCTTCTTTAAACCAATGCTTGGAATGTGGTCCTAATCAAATGGAACTTATCCCAGATATTTTACTTCGATTCAGGGAAAAAGAATTTGGCGTTATCGCCGACATTAGAAAAGCTTTTCTGCAAATAAGCATTCGTAAAGACGACAGAGATTTCCTGCGTTTTTTATGGTGGGAAAACTTAGAAGGTAAGAAACTAAAAGTATTTCGCCATACAAGAGTTGTTTTTGGTGTTAAATGCAGTCCTTTCCTTTTGGCTGCGGTAATTGAGTATCATATTCGGCGTTGTAACGGATTTGAAGAATCTTTAAAGAAAAGGCTTTTAGAGAGCTTCTGTAGATAATGTCGTTACCAGCGTTAATAACAAAGAAGAGTTAGATAAGTTTATCGTTAATTCTAAAGCTTTAATGGCCAAAGGTTGTTTTGATCTTAGAGAATGGGAATGGTCTGGCGACTGTAATGAGACTAGTTCTAAGAAAGAGACTCAAGTATTAGGTCTTATTTGGAATAAAGAGCTTGATACATTGAAGATTAACATGAAATGGTTAGACAACATTAATATGGAAAAATTAACAAAAAGAACTATGTTGTCTGTCGTCCACAAAGTTTTTGATCCTTTTGGCTTCACCTCACCAGTCATGCTTTATCCAAAAATAATGTTACAAAAAGCATGGAAACTAGGAATGAGTTGGGATGAAGAGATAACTGGTGAGCTTCATAAAGAGTTTATGCAGTGGTTTCAAGAACTGAAGTATTTGACTGATATACAGATACCTAGGTTTATTCGAGTATCTTCCGAAGATTTAAGCAACTGCACTATTCACACGTTTGTTGACGGAAGCAAAGATGCCTATGGTGCAGTTACATTCCTTAGAGTAGAGGATGGTAATCAAATTAATTTATTTTTGCTTGCAGCAAAGTCTCGAGTGGCTCCGTTAAGAGGTGTAACTATTCCTAGAATGGAACTTCTAGCTGCTGTAATTGGAGCGAGACTGACGAATTCGGTTATTGAAGCTCTTGGTTGGAGAAATGTTATGTCTCATTATTGGAGTGATTCTACAACGGCTCTAGCATGGATACAGCGAGAAGAAAATTGGTCCGTTTTTGTAAGAAATAGAGTGCAGGAGATCAGAAAACTGAGTGATCCTTCATCATGGAGACATATAACGGGGGAGAAGAATGCTGCAGACTTGCCCTCCAGAGGATGCAAAGCAAAGCATCTAGTCTCATCAAAATGGTGGGAGGGTCCACAATGGATGAAAGATGGTTCTGAATTTCGAACAATGATGGATTTCTCCAATCGCGATTGGAATGAGGAAGAAATTGAAAAGGAAAAACCTAGAAAAACTTGTATACTGACAAATACTGAAGCTATTGTTGATGAAGACTGGTACTATAGATACTTTTCTAGTTATGATAGAATTATTCGTCTTGTTGCATGGATCCTTCGTTTCAAGCACAACTGCAAGAATTTAAATTGGAGGAAGCATGGTGAATTGACAGCCCCAGAAATTCATGAAGCAGAAATGAAGGTTTTACTTCTAATTCAGAATGAGTCTTTTCCTCAAGAAGACGAAAAGAGATTGAAAACTTTGCAAACGTTTAAAGACGAGCTTGGTGTCATTAGGCTGAAGACGAAAATTATTTATCGAAAGGATAGTGAAGATTTTCTTAAACCTATTGTTCTTCCATCAAAACATGAAGTAGTAAAACGGCTAATTTATAAAGCACATGTTGAGAACTGCCATGCTGGTGTCCAGATACTATTAAATATACTTCGAGAAAAGTATTGGATCCTAAACGGCAGAAAGGCGGTCAAAAATGCTGTAGCCAGCTGCACTGCATGTAAAAGATTTCGGTCAAAGAACTTGGAAGTAATCAGTCCTCCACTTCCTGAAAACAGAGTTAAAGATGCTGCAGTTTTTCAGATAATTGGTGTTGATATGGCTGGGCCATTATTTCTCAAGGATAACAAGAAAAGCTGGGTTTTAATTTTTACTTGCGCAGTATACAGAGCAGTCCATTTGGAGCTTGTTACTTCTGCTTCAACAGATGCGTTCTTAATGGCCTTTAGAAGATTTACAGCTCGCAGAGGAAGATGCTCTACTGTATACTGTGACAATGGTTCAAATTTTGTAGGAGCAGCCAACTATTTCAAGAAACTAGACTGGGAACGCATACGAAAACATGGAGCTGTCAACTCTATTGATTGGAAGTTCAATCCTCCAACTGCTGCTTGGTGGGGCGGTTGGTGGGAGAGATTAATTCGAATTCTAAAAGATCTCTTGAAAAGAGTATTAGGGCTTGCACGTCTCGATTACGAAGAAATGATGACGGTTTTAGCTGAGTGTGAGAAGGTAATCAACTCAAGACCTCTTACTTACATCTGTGAAGAGGATGCTGTAAAACCTATTTCGCCATCGATGTTCATCCAAGATATGCATGAATGCAGTCTTCCTGATTTGGATGCTGTTGAGCAAAATTTTTTGTGTAAAAGGCTCAAATACAGACAAACCATTCTCAAAAATTTACGAAGCCGTTTTAGATCTGAATATCTTGGTGCTCTTATTCTACGTAAAAGTAAAAGCAAAAAGTCAGACAAACATACCGTTACTGTTGGCGAAATTGTTATGGTGGGAGCCGATAATAAAAAGAGAATCTACTGGCCTTTAGGTCGTATCACTGAGGTTATACCAGGTAAAGACGGACAAGTACGACTTGTTAAAGTGCAAACTTCCCAAAAGGAGCTCTTACGCCCGATTCAAAGAGTTTATCCCCTAGAGATAACATCTTCTGAAGATCTTCCCATACCGATGACTCTCAGTAAAGTTAAAGAATCAGATAGCATCTCCAAAGTTTCAGACAGTACTACTAGTGAGCAAATGAAGTTTAGTAGAGTTGGCAGAAGAATTAAGGTGCCGGAAAGACTGAACTTGTAGATTATATTAGATATTGTTGATCATTCTACTATTTATTTTACTTTTTATATTTTTTAAATGTAATGTTGCCATCTTTGTATCAGAGTTGTTTTGAATGATAGTTTTATGTTTTGATTATTATTTATAATCAAAAGGTGGGAGGATGTTGAAAATGTATTATTATGTCTATTATTTATTTTATGAATATTATTATTATTAGATGGCAACGTTAGTTAAAAAAAAAAAAAAAAAATGATACTTGGTCTCGTTTAATCGAGAGCTCGTGTGTATTAAATCTTTTAGAATAAGTAATTTACTGTTTTAGAGAAGTAGGTTTTTTCCATTGGGAATAAAGTTTTTTGTATTTTTTAAATGATTTCTTTTTGTAAATAATATTCAACGTAGCTGTGTTCTTTTTTTACTGATATTTGAATTTTAAGAAGAAACGCAGTACGTGTTATTCAATTGAGTAGCCGCTTTGAAGATAAAAGTGTGAATATTTCATTTACTGGCGTCCGTAGATAACACTAGTTTTTAGAAAGCAGAAGAAAACGGTGATTTTCTTAAGTAGCTTTAACACCGCGCGGCGGCCAGTCTCATTACTTATCTACCACACCCTGTAGTTAAAAGTGCGATAGCATCTAAACGCCTTATTCAATTGAGCTGAAAATTTATATGAATATTATAAATCACTGTTGCACTAACTATAAGCATTTTGATGAATCTAGCATTTATAGGTTTTTTACAGGGAGACAATGAAAATTCTTTATCATTATGATCTATGGGTTCAAAGTTCAGTAGCGTTAAATAAAACATCGTGTAATATATGCAGAAAAATACTCAAACACTTTTATTATGGTTTTATCTCTTTTGTTTTTTAACAACTCCTCTTTCTTTACTTTATCTACAAAACTGTTAATTACTCAATGTTCGGAAAGTCGAGTGGAGTCACTCCAGATTTTTTATTATAGTGTCCCTTACTTAAATATATAGTACCTGGATGATAAATAAAAAGAATAATTGGAAAAAATTAATCGTAAAAAAATAATCTTTTTAGAACTACATATATAATATTAGCACTAATAGTACCTGGATTACCAAGGTTCACTCTGTCTCATTGTGAAAATCCTTCGTAGCGTAAATAATTTTACATAGAAATAATTTTTTTTTTGTTTAATTTATTAAGATACTTCAAAAGTTAATTGATACATAAAGAGGGGGGGGGGTTAGGTGCTGCCATCTACATATGATAAAAGTAAAAAGTAATTTACTACAAAGCAGTATAATAAATAATCAAATAGATCAGAAATGTCTTGGGGATCTCGAAAATGGTTCTAACGATGTTGATGAAAGTTTGGGGTAGGTTTTTTTTTTTGAGTGAGAAATCGATTGGGCTTAACCTCATCTTTGGGAAAATTTACATTTGCTGTTAACCCTTTATTTAGCAGCTGTAAAATATGGGAGAAATTGGATTTACTTAGAAATAAATATAATGATTTTGATGAAAATTCAGGGTTAAGGATGTTTTGAAGTGAAAAATCGATTAAATTCATTCTCATATTAGAAAAATTAGTGTTTTCTGTTAATCCTTTATTCTCCTGTTGCAAAATACAAAGAAATTGCATTTATTCAAAGATGGATATAATTACATTTTAAATAATCAAAATACCTTATAAACATTCCTTTGTTTTGAGCATATATATTTCAAACCATGTCTGGTTCATCCTCAGTGCTCGAATGACTAATAGTTGCCTGCTTCTGTTTTTCTCCTTTACTGTTTTTGCTCCGCTGAACTTCTTCACTTTGCTTCAGATTTTCAATCAGATGTTGCCAATCAGGTGGGATGGTGCTGTGGCGCTTGGTCATGCCGATATAACAGGCAGGTTTATTATCATTGAATTTGAAATTGATTTTATAAACACCAGAGGTATAATTAAAGGGAATGGGATCTTTTTCGTTGCGGATGTGTTGGAAAATATTTTTGTAAGGTTTTATTGGGATATTGATGTTATGTTCGTTGGCTTAATTTTTTATTGCTATAAAAGTGCTTTTACAGTATGGGATGGTAGATGCAAAAGTTGATTTCGTTTTTTGTGCATTATTAATTCTATCTAAATGTTTCAAGCGCTGTTTGTAAAATTTTTTAACAATGGAAGGGCTATAGTTAGCGATAACTCGGACAATAACTCGTTTGACACTACCGTTTTCCCGGAAATCCACAAATAATAATGAAATTATCTACAATATATGTAAGACCCCCCCTTCCATATAAATATGCTGCTATTAGATCTTCTATTAACCACACTGTTCTAATTTGTTCCAATAAAGCATTGCTTAATGAAGAACTCAAATTTATCAAACCATTGCTAAAAAAGGCTAACTATAGCCCTTCCATTGTTCAAAAATTTTACAAACCGCGCTTGAAACATTTAGATAGAATTAATAACACACGAAAAACAAAATCAACTTTTACCTCTGCCATCCCATACTGTAAAGGCGCTTCTATAGCAATAAAAAATGAAGCCAACAAACATAACATCAATAGCCCAACAAAACCTGACAAAAATATTTTCCAACGCATCCGCAATGAAAACGATCCCATTCCCTTTAATTATACCTCCGGTGTTTATAAAATCAATTTCAAATTCAATGATAATAAACCTGCCTGTTATATCAGCATGACCAAGCACCATTTAAAAGATCGAAAATCTGAACATCTCGCCGATTTAAAGTACAATAAACTCTCTACCGCTTTCTCTAGAATTAACAACAATAACCCTACTAATCCTAACACCCTTGAATTTCAAAAAATAGCCCATTATAATTCCCATCAGTTTGCCTTAAAACGCGAAGCCCTTAAGATCCTAACAACTAACGATGCCGTTAATGATAGAGAGCACCATACCACCTGATTGGCAGCATCTGATTGAAAATCTGAAGCAAAGTGAAGAAGTTCGGCGGAGCAAAAACAGTGAAGGAGAAAAACAGAAGCAGGCAACTACTAGTCATTCGAGCACTGAGGATGAACCAGACATGGTTTGAAATATATATGGTCACAACAAAGGAATGTTTATAAGGTATTTTGATTATTTAAAATGTAATTTACTCCTTTTTTGATGAATAATTGTAATGGATATAATTATTTTGATGAAAGATAGGGGTTAAAAATTTTATGCAGTGACAAATCAATTGAACTTATCTTCATCTTCAAGAAAATTTATATTCTCTGCTAACCCTTTAACTGTCAGTTGTTAAATATGGCAGAATTTAAATTTACTAGGAAATGGATCTGACAATTTTAATAAAGACTTAGGGTTAAAGATTTTTTGAGAAGGCAAACCTATTGAACTTATCCTCTTCTTTAGGAAAATTAGTGTTCACTGTTAACTTTCACTGTGCCTTCTGCAAAATAGGACAAAAACCTGGTTTTCTTAGAAATGAATCTAAAGATTTTGGTAAAAACTTAGGGTTAAGGTTTCTTGAGATGACAATTTCATCTGATACCTAGTTAGGAAAATTAGAGTTCATTTTTATACCACACTCCAACAGTTGGAAAATAGGGCAGAAATTGGCATTGCTCTGGGTTTTCTGGAGAATGGTTCAAATGATTTTGATAAAAACTTAGAAATGGGGGTGCTTTGTATTGACAAATCCATCTGATTTATCTTCATCTTCTGGAAAATTAGCTTTCTCTGTTAAACCTTATTCTGCTTGTTGAAAGACATGGCTGAAATTTGGTTCTCTGGGAAATAATTTCTCTAATGATTTTCATAAAAACATAGGATTAAGCCCAGTGGCAGAAACACTGCGACACGGCGGCATAGTCACGGACACAGATAAACGGCTTGCGGACAATCTTTGTCTGCACTAATAAAACAAAACTGCTCACAACTTTGGTATAGACTTTGTCTGCAGTCATAAAAAAAATTGTCTGCAATTTACAGACATTTTTCACCCACGACAATGCACTACCGATGTATAACGTCTTAGACATAATTAAATAATTTTCATTATGGAAAATGCTCCCCCCCCCCCTCCATCGCTTTCTTAGTCTTGTAGATTGAGTGATAGCTATGTGACAAACTTTCTTGTTTTTCTGTAATTTCTTTCCAAAGAGTTTCATGAAAACAGTAATTTTATTGATGTTTTGTTCTGTGTGGTGTAGTGATTGCTATGTTACCAAATTTTACTGTGTTTCTAAAAACTGTTGCATACTGAGCTTCATGCATCCAGTGACTTTTTGGTTTTAGAAAATGTGAAGTATTAATATGTGTTTATTGTAATATTAATTATAATGGTTACCTCATTACTAAATTACTGTATTAGTAATGCATTTATTATTTATCTTATACTAACTATTAAGTGAGCAATATTTGTATATATATTTCACTGTTCTCGAAAACGGTAGCTCGGACAGTAACGAGATTTAACACAAAGGTGCCCCCCGAAGGGTCATTGTGCACATCGAAGTCAGATTTTTGAATTTTTGATTAGTTTTTTCTTAATTAATTAAAATGTGAAAATAATTAAACTTCTAATTTATGATAAATAAGCCATTTAAATTTTATCCATAATTTAATTGTTGCCAATTTTGTTTTTCGACAGAATAATAATAATAAAAAAAAAAAACGTACATTTATTTAAAATGAGGAAAATAAATCAGAAAGATTAGAAATTAAATTAGAAATATCAGTCGTATCGTTACAAAACAGATACCAAATGAAAGGGAAAATTTTTGTGAATCCGATGCATTAAACAGCTTATCAATTGGACAATTAGATTTTATAAAATTAACTAAAGTATGAATTTTAGGTGGCAACAGCAGAAGATTGTATGGAAACCGTTAGAAGAAAAAATAAATAAAAAATCTGCTTCACATTAAGTCATGTTTTTGAAGTGGGATTAAAAATTGCAGTTTTCAAATTCTTTTAAATTTTCCCTCACGAACACAAAAATATAATATACAGCCTGTACCCCACAAGACCAACTTGCATTTCAAATTTCATCAATTTTTTTGGTTAATAAACAAAAAAGTTACATCTTTTTTTTTTTAAATAAGTTTTATTCTAACTTCGAAAAGATTTATGTGATCATAGATATAATAATATATATAGGTCTATCATCCCCATATTATCGTGCAAAGATTTTTGATGCCGAAAAAAAAAAGCTTTAGAATCAGCCATTAAGTGGTATTGAAAAAAAAAGGAAAAGAAGAAAAATGAATTTGAAACTATATCTGGAGTTTTTCATTCACCTTTAGTAAATAAATTATTCATGAATTTTATTTGCTAAAATATTCGTGTGTACTCCCGTAAGTATTCACTCAGGAAAAGACTGCCATATTTTAATAAAATCGCCGTCTTTTCCCGAGTGGAAGGAATCCCTTTTTTCTCCCCAATGATCAATCTATATATTATTACTATATCTATGTATGTGATGCGATACATTAAGAATTTGGGTTTTAAAAGTTTTTTTAAATAGATTATTTAAACTTTATGAACCATTCTTTTATTTTAACAGTTTCATTAATAGATCCTGCTGGGCGATTTTTTAAATTTTGGTGTTGAAGTACACCGAACGTTTTTCGACAAGAAGTTTAATATAGCAACAGCCATTTTAATCTAAGTAGCGCATCAAATATATAAAAACATAAATGATTTATTTTTACACAAAATTTACAGAAAAAATGCAGTTTTAAACATAGGGAATTTATTTCAACAAGCACTATTTTAAACCTAAAAACCATTAAAAATATAAGCAGAATATGAAGGATTCTTATGTATAAACAAAAAAGAGTCTGATAAAATTATTAGCAAAACAGTCTTCCCCTTTTCATACAAAAAAAAAAAAAAAATCCATCGCTAATATGGCGACAAAAATTCAAAAGCCGCCAATGAAGTGACATAATAAAGTTGTGTAGCACGATAATGTTTACCTATTTATTTATTTTTTTTATATAATAATCACTATGCTAATTTATCATACAAACAAATGAGCCTCTGTGTGTTACTGCACTTGCACGCTGTCGAACAGAAATATTTGAATAATTCAAATTAATATTTAAATAAATAAATAAAAATAAAAATATGTTTAATGGGAAATAAATATAAAAATAAAAAGATCAGCTGTCTAAAATACGGCAGGAATAGCGCTCATATTATATTGTTACAAGGGATCAAGTCTTATTGTTACAATGGATTAAAAATCTAAAATGGTGACAAAAATTCAAAAGTCGCCAAAGAGAACTATATTAAGGCTGTACTATCAGGTTTACAAACCATGAATTATATATAAACACAAAAAATTAATTGTCTCATGCGACAGACGTAACCGGTCACAGCATATTGTAATATTTGGCGTGAAATTGCTGTCATTTAATGGTTGATTGGATAAACAAAATAAACATAGGAAACAATGTAAAAGCAAATATTATGTGCACCACGTGTAGTGTTGTTCACATGTAACTGGGATTCAAATATAAAAGGGAAACTCCAATTTTTTCGATACTATCTATTTCAAAACTGTTATATAATAAGCACCTAAATGGAAGCTCATTGATAAACCATTGTCGCAGGTAATAGGGACAAGGGACCCGAGTTGCAGTGGATGACCAAATCGCTGCCGAAGGCAGTAAGGACCTGAAGGTCCTTTTGAACAATTGACCTTTTGAACAATTTCAGTAATTTATTTTATTTTATTTTTATAAAGCTATATAGAAAAGAGTTTCCTTTAAATTTAGTGACCAGCGAAGCGGGCAAAGCCTGCTAGTAATTATTTATATTGTGTTGTGTAAAACATTGCTATAAAATATTTAATTGAATGAGTTCAATTTATTTTTGTATAATTGTTTATACCATATTGTTCTGTAGTAAAACTGAAATTTGTGTATTGTTGCACAAGATCACCACTGTTGTTAGGCTCTCCCCCCCCCCTTCAAGCCTTCAAGATTGCCGCTATCAGCTTTCAGGGTTTTTGAATGTAAGCCATTTTCACTCCTGATTACATGCAAATTTTTCAGACAGATTATGAAATTTTAAAAGCCTGTCGCAGACAGGTACAAAACTTTCTGCCACTGGGGGATTAAGTGTTTTTTGAGATCACAAATCCATCTGACTTATCCTCTTCATCACAGAAATTAGCATTCACTGTTAACTTTATTCTGTCCATTGCAAAGTATGGCAGAAACTTGGTTTTCTTGGAAATGATTCGAACAATTTTAATAAAAACATAGAATTAAGATTTATTTATTTTTATTTTTATTTTTTTAATGAGAAACCTATCTGACATATCCTCATCTCCAGGAAAATTAGCGATCACTCTTGTGTTAGTATACTACTATGTAGTATTTCTATGGCTTTGCGTACTATGCGAAACCATAGAAATACTAACCACTCCTTCTATTAACGACCACGAACACAGCTTAATCCCTGAAGAATGGCAACAGATACTAAAAATCAAGAAGTGAAATGAAGTTAGAACGTTGGCGAGGGAGGTTTGTTTACTTTGGAGTTCCGGCAATACGAGTTCATCATTTGCAACGCTGAAGAGGGCTGCGATGGCATGCCGAAATATATACGTTGCTTTTAAAGGATAAATTTAAGGTATTTGCATTTTTTTTTTTTTTTTTTTTGTTTAAAGCTATCATGAATTTAAAAAAAAAAGAGGGGGGAGAAAGAGAGAGAATAAAAGCTAAAATTTATTTGCTATACTGTACGAGATTAATATATACATAATTTTAATAAAACATTTTTATAAATAAATAAAAGCATACTATATATATATCACATTTCATACATACTGTTAACATATTGGTTATTGTCCCTAAAATTTTGCCAACTTTGGTACCATTTTGAATCTTTATGCAATTCCATACCAGTAGCTTCCCTAGATGGAGAGAAAAATTCAGTTCAAACAAAATGTACAAGAATTAATTTTCAACAAATTTTTATATTTTTTATTTGTTTTTAAAAGGAAGAGTAATTTGATGAATAAACTAGAAAAAAATTAAATAGAATTTTCTATAGTCGTATAAATTTAAAATAAGAAACAGAGAGTGCAAACAATCATTAACAGTTACATAAAAAGAGAAGAAACATGTACTATATATGATAAGAAAAAAGAAAAAACACAACATAAGCCTACAGGAAGATGCATAAAAAAAAAAAAAAAAAAATGGAGTGACTTCAATCAATTTTCTGAATATTTAGTAATTAACAGTTGTTCAAATAAACTTAAACAAGAAAAGTCGTTAAATAAACAACAGGGAGGACTCATAACAAGAGTTTGAGTATTTTGAGTTTTTAAAGGAACGCTCTTGCGAGACCTGAAATTGAGCTATTTATACAAAACGCCTATCGATTTCTCTGAACTAACCAACTATATCATTAGAAAGGACATCTAATAGAGTGTTTTTAAAGCAACTTTGAAGAAAATTGCTAGAGCCGTTTTTGAGATACAGACTTACAGTACCACTTCTGTTTTTTCAATTTTTACCAAAAAAATAAATAAATAAATAAATACATGAATGAGAGATATTGTACAATTTTACCACTTTATAGGCTGTAGAATCTAATAAAGAATTTTTAAAATGAATATAGACATATATACCGTGGATGGAGAAAGATTGAAAATCGCTATCTTTCCTGCCAAAATTGGGATAATTGGAATCTCTGCACAATGCTGTTTGGAATATAATCTGCAGACTAAAAAAAAAAAAAAAATCTGTGACGTACGTATTGCATTTCACATTTTCTGCTATGGGACAAGGAAGAATGTGATCATTGTTTGATCTCTTAAAATGTCCTAGATGGCAACATCATACGGATTATACAAACTCCTTTTTTACTTGATTTTAAGGACACAATCTTTATTAAATTACTGTTATTAATAAAAACAAATTTTGTTAGATATTATTAAGGATCAAAATAATTAATTATTTACTTTAATGTTATATTAAAAGCTATATAAAACAATTGTTTAATTTAAATGAATTTATTAATTATATATATTCTAATTACCCTGAATAATTTCAATTTAACAACAATTAAAAATAACTGTTAAAGAATATTTTTTAAATAATAATAAAAAAAAAAAATGAATTTTTGATTCAGCTAGCTAATTAGTTTGGTTTAGTCAAAACGAATATTCAGCAATACTGCTAAATACTAAACATATACCAAATATTGAGTATATCCCTAATAACTGGTTAATTATGGTGTAAAAACAGTAATTCTGTATTTTTATGTAAAATTTTGCGATGCCTGCTTCTGAAAAGTCCAACTATAAATGAACATTGACTGCATTAAAATATATTATTAAAATTAAATATGTATTTGTTTTCTATAGAATAAGAAATTGAAATACTCATAGAATTTTAATTATTTATATGGAAGTAATGACTTTTAAAAAATGTTTAATCTGAGGTGGAAGAAAGTGGTAAAAAAAATAAACATACTGTGGCCAGATGACCGGATATCCAGCTGAAACTGATAGAAAAATAAGCTTTACTTTGCTGCTCTTCAATAAAATTTTTCACTCACGATTTATCGTTCTAAATGTAAACAAACTTCGTTTTTGCCTGAGCTTCTCACTAAAGCACGTACATATCATTTCCTTTGATTTGCTAATGTTTAATAGACGTCATAGCAGGCGAGAACGCCAGTGAACCATGGAGCATGGAACTAACCATGGAGTTTGCTTCAATTTTTGTGCAGTGCTGCAGATGTCAGCACGTGGCATCAGATGAGTGTTGTGCTGTTGCTCTCTGATTCGCTGAAAAGGGAAGGTGTGTAGTTTTGAATGTGAAATGAGCTGGTGTTATAAAAGCATGTAACTAGCATCACTTATTGCTTGTATTTTCATCTTTTTTTTTAAGTTGATGCTCGGTGTTTGCTTCGGCAACACTTTTAATTACTTTTTGTCAGTGGCGGATCTAAAGGGAGGGCTAGGGGGCTGAAGCCCCTCCCAAAGCCCTGACATTCACAATTGAATATTACAGTTGTAAATTTTTCATTGATCTGGAATAACATCTTGAAAAATCTTAGCCCCCCCCCCCCCCCCAAAAAAAAAAAAAAAAAAAAAGTTAAGTTCTGGATCTGCCACTGCTTTTCGTAATGAAGTTTTCACCATGAAAGCGATATAGTTCTTTTAAAGTTTAATAGTGGTAATGCATCATGCTGGCAGTTTAATTCTCGGAACCATTTTTCTTTTTTTACTTCAGTTTGCTTGAGATAAGTAATTAAATGAAGTTTATTTTTTGAAATCTCTATGAAGCAGCTTCCCTCTACTATTGAATGTTAATGCTTATTTGTTATGTAACTCTTTAAATTACTACTGTTAAGTTTAATTATGTTTTTCATATACACTTATGTTAATTTTTATTGTTAATAAACTTGTTATGTTTTTAAAACTTTCTGTCATCAATTTAAACATAATTTTGCATATACATCAGTTTCTCCAACTTTCATAGACATGAGATATATGATAGCTTCCAATGCTTTCTATCTGCTTAATATTATACATATTAGATTTAGGTTTATAAAGTTTTTTTAAACCTATTAGAAACTTAGGTCGAATGTCCGGTATCCGCCAAACTGACATCCATTGCATCTCGATTTTAATCGTATTTTCTACTTCGCACAGTCAAAGTAAATAGCAGGTGTAATTAAATTTTGAAATATATCTTGCTTTATTCTAGAAAAACGATTAATAAATAACTGCAATAAAATATATCAAATTCTTAGTACTGTTCACAGTATTAATTTTATGAATCATTAAACAGGTATGTTAAAAAACTACTAACACTTAAAGGGTTAATAAAATTAATGTTTCAAAATTATTTACCCCATACCAAATATGGTCTTTGTTAATCAAATAAATTAATTGCTCTCAATCATGTTATAAATTTTACATAGAATTTAATTACAGAAGAGGGAGGGGGAAATCTAGAAAAAGAATTTTCCCCCAATTAAAATTCTTTGAAAATTCCAAGTAATTTTGTCAAAGATTCTTCATAATTCTTCTTAAGTCTAAAGAAAGAAATAAGCTTACACATTTGGTTCAAAAATCTTTTCTTCTTTACTGAAGCTGGATCTTTCACTACGTTTCTGTAACTTTACTGAAAATAAAAAAAAACCCATTAATAAAATATTAAAATGCATAATAATATTACACATACATATTAAATTCTATAGTCCATTTTTAAGTACATGAAACATATTTTATAATTGTTAAAGGAATATACAGATTAAAATTGACATTCAATAAAACATAAAATATTGTTTTTGTTTCAATTATTTAAAAATAATAATAATAATAATAGTAGTCATAATAAAAAAAATAATAAATAAAAATTTTTTTAACAGTAAACTGAATTTTTAAAGGGGATTTTTTAAAAATGATTAATAAAAGGAATGTCCTTTTAAGTGTTTCACATCACTTGCCATATCATGTTATTAACAGCAATTAATGACAATGGATATAAACAAACCTGGAGCTTTGTATATTCGTGACCCAGTTATTTGTGCCTCTTCAATCTGTTCTTTAACACTTTTAACACCCTGTAATTAAAAAAATAATAATATCTAGAATTTAAAAAAAAATAATGAGTTATGTACTTGTTTCATTAACAATAATAATAATAATGCTGAAACTATGTGCAGATAATCCCCTACCCCTTCTATTTACCTACTAGTGAGAAAGGGGGAGGGGGGGAAGTTTTCCCAAACACCCTTCCTTAAACTAGTGGATCTGCAGATCAGGAGCCTCAATGTCCTATTTGTATCACGTATTATTCAACAGATAATTCTTTTTTATTCCTTATTATATAATGTACAATGTACTATATACCTATATATATTGATTCGATTGATTTGCTTGTATCTCTTTTTCTATAATTATCTGTATATATATATATATATATATATATATATATATATATATATATATAAAAGTGTGTATTCCTAATAACTGATCGTCTTGTATTAATTCCCTGTAATTCATAAATATTTGTACCAAATTTTATGCAAAATGATTCCATAACATATTAGAATTATTTTATGTAACCCTATAAATGAATTACCAATTCTATGCCCATACTTCTCCAATGAAAAATTCTTTTAAAAATCTAATAAAATTTCATTATATTTAATGAGATGTAAGCATGCTAAAATACACTTTTAAGAAATACCGACTACTTATAGACCTCAGTAGTACGAAATTCTTTTATGTATCCCAGAGAAAAAGCCCCAGTAATTATATACACTAAAAACAATACACTTATTTAATTAATTATAACTCATTAATATTTCAACATAATTTGATATCATTTGTATGATTATAGTACGTCATCGGAATTCTTTTGTGGGGTCCAGTAAATAAATTATTTAATCTATATGTATCCTTTTTCAAGAGTAAACATGCTTTTAAGCATCTTTATAATGTAAGTTAATTCCATTATGTTGAATGCAGCATAAACACAATAAAGTGCGCTCAAATAAAAATTTGTTCTTAGGCTCTAATGTCATGAAATTCTTTTGTGTGTCTCCGTAAACGAACCATAAACACTATATACACCAGTAAAAACTATTCAGTGTATTCTACGTTTTTGATGAATAATTGTTCGGAATTTGACATAATTTGGCTGATTACGTTACATTGTCAGAACACTGTATGGTCCTGCAATTAGGAAGCCTAAGAGCACATATTTTCTGCAGAAAACATAAGTTTAAACATCTCAGTAATGTATGCTAATTTCATTTTGTTGATAGCATAGTAATGATGTCAAAATGCGTTTAAATGAAATTCACCTGATATGCTGTAATGGTAAGAATTTTGCCACTTCCCTGTACACAACCCATAAAAAATATCAGACATAAAAAATTTTATAGCTATTTCTATACAGAGCCTGAATGTGTGTGCCAATTTGCAAGTCAATCAGTGGATTTTTCGCAGCTGCTATATTGGTACATACAAATTCTGCCCATAGGCCGTAATGATAAGAAAACATTTGGTGTGTCCCTGTACATGAACTACAAAAGGAATACACACTCAAAAGTATACAGCTAAAATTCCGTGTGGCTCAAAAATATGTGTACCAAATTGCAATAACGTAAGGAGAAAAAGTCTGAAAAAAAGTTGTGAGTGAAAATTGGACTCGAGTACAAATTAAATTCTATTTATGAAAAAAAATTTTGTTTCATTTATTTATTTAATTTTTTATTCATTTCTCAGAAATTTACCTTAAGCCTTTTTTTTTTTAAGATTGAATATTGAATGAATATTTACATTCTTTAATGACATATTCTAGTTCTATTAGGTGGTGTGTGTGTGTATAATCTTCTCAACAATAACTGTATAAATTTCTTGGATTTAAAAATCAAACTTGATGGTAGTCAAATTTATACTGATCTGTATGACAAAAGACAAGATTTCAGTTTCAAAGTAAATTTATTTACTCACTTTACTTCTTGTCTTCATATCTCTGTTTACAGAAATATCCTACTCAATCACCTCTTTCGTATACATAATCTTTGTTCTGTTAGGTTTAAAAACAAAAATATCTCTCACATAATTAATGTTGCTACAAAAATGGGTTATCCTAAAAAATTTATTTATTCACTTGTTTATCATAAAGGGTCTTTGTCTAACAAAAAAAAAAAAAAAAAAAAAAAAACTACTAAGGTTTAATTAAAAAAAAAAAAAAAAAAAAAAAACTGGTGGATGGGTGGGCAGATGTTTGATTAAGGAGGTAGGGTGGTGTTGTTTGGCTGGTTGGTTGGGTGGGTTTGTTGCTGAATAAAATTAATTAAAAAAAAAAAAAAAGTGTGGGGGGGATTACTCATAGTTACATGCTTATATTTCTGGTTGATACTATGTATTTTGAAATCTTTTATCCTTAAATTTAATTTTGTACATCTGGCTACTTGAGGCTTCCATTGTTAAGTTTGAACAATCAATCTATATGCATAACAAAAATAAGATCTTATATTATTTGGAAAAAAAAAAAAAAAAAAAAAAAAAAATCTTTTAAATTATAATTTTAATTATTAATGACTGCCCTATAATGCTTATCCTTATATGTGTACTCTTTGGCATTATTGCTTGTAATTGTGTCTGATTAAAACTTAACATTTAATACTATGATTTCAAGATTATTTAGTTTTGGGTTAATCACAAAAGTTCAATTCTTCTAATTACTTAAATGGCGCTAAAAATTATCTTAATCTTGCAGTCAATACTTCTAATTACCTTAATCTTTCAGTCACTACATCTTAATTTCCCTTATTGCATTGGATTCTTCTCCTGAAATAATTTTACTGACTTAATGTTATTATAGCTCACCGATAGATGGCGCTTGCACTCTGTCTTATGATTTTATTCTTCTGTCTTTAACTTTAATGATATATTATTAATGAATATGGTACGATTTAATTCAACTCTACTAGTTTTAAAATTAATTAGATATAAAATCTATTTTAACATTATCATTTAATTTTAACTCTGTGTAATTTATCTTTAATGAAAATGCTCTGAGGTTTCTTCGATTAATCGATATCTGTCGAGATTTTATTTTACTTCAATTTAAGTTTTGGCATCATCCTTTTCTCCTGTTAGAGTTAATTGTTATACATGTGGTTGCTTTGCTTCATTCATGTGTTCACTTTGGTTTCCATTAAGATTAAATTTAATCTTTTTTTAATCTTTGTTTTAATTTAATATTTCAATTATTTCTAATTCTTTTTGGTTTTGCTGCATCGATCGGGGTGTGAAACGATATTAATTGCTATGATTAGCAATATCGTTGTACGAAATCGTTGCGGCTCTTTAAGCTTTATGAAGCATGCACCCCTTGATAAGTATGTTTCTACGTTTAAGCATTTACATCCAAATATTTCTGTGATTTATTATTTATTAATCGTTTTCACTCTCATAAGCTTAATGGTAATTTTTATTATCATTCTGGTAGGCGTAAGTATTTTAAGTTACTATCCTAACTCATTGGTTCTTAATCTACATTGCAACTTTTTGTGTAATTCTTTCCTCTGTGTTAAATTCAGTTCTATATTTTAGTGTGCTGTTATTGTCTTAGTTCTATTAATAGCTGAATTTTATGATTTAATCTTATTACGATATCTATTATTTATATATATATACATATATATATATATATACATAAACCTAACTGTTAAAAATATAATAAACTAAGCATGCATTCTTTTTAGCACAGCAATTTCATAACACTGCTCTGCATGAAAATCGGCCTCAACATCATTTTTGCAAATTATTGCATAAAATGACCTCCTGAATCCAGATATAGCACCCATGCCCTATCACCCACCGTTTTTTGGGGACACCTCGCTATCTTTATCACCTTTCAGTAATTTTATGACTATAAATTTGATTTGTAGGGTGGGGGGCGGGATTATTTTAACTGTTAAATATCTTCTGAGAGGTTTCGAAAGAAGAAATTTTTGATGATAGCAAACAAATGTTTCACGGAAAATATATTGCACACCCTCTGTCACCCTGTAGTGAAACTTGACTAGACAATGGTGAATGAGGTGGTAGGAAAGCAGTTCACTTGTATGAATAGAAAAAAGAAGCTTCTGACAGTTTAAGAAAGAAAGATGTCGAGGAAACATTTTGTCATATATATCATGTCTGTTGAAAAAAAAAAAGAAAAAATCGCTATATTATTGTTTTTTGTACACAAAAATGTTTGAGCTCACCCAATCTTTTTCAGAAGTTGGCGCCACTGTCCATATCCAACCATTTTTAAAAGTTGGAATCAATTTCACTGACCCAATTCTGACATAAAAGAAAAGTCAGTACTTTTAAAGCATATACTGCATTATTTATCAGCATGGCCACTAAAGCAGTTCACCTTGAACCTGTATCTAGTCTATCTACCAAGGCATTCCTCAGCTCTGCATTATTTTACAGGTAGACAGGGGTATCCATCAGATATATTCTCTGACAATGGCAGGAATTCTGTAGGGCCCATTCTTACCTTGAACAGTTATTCGAATTGTCCAAAAACATCTATAAGTTTTTCTTCCAGATATAGGCTTCTCATTCAGATGAAAAAAAGATTCTGGCAAAGGTGGTCCAAGTTTATTTACACAGCCTCAACCAATGCTCAAAGTGAGCAAACTAGATCCACAGCTTCACAGCCAGATAGTTGGCGTTACTGAGGGACAAGCAATCATCACCACTGCAGTAAAGCCTCAGAAGAGTTCTGAGAACTATGGCTGAACAGGACACGATCACAAGGATTGTCAAGTTATAAACATCATTTGCTAGATGTACAATTCGACCAGTATCTCTAGTGGTGCTTCTACCTAGCAAGTCAATGTCTACACTGGTGCCTTCCCCCTCCTGCACAGGACGTTGGAGGAAAAAGCCAACTATCACACTGTTAAAAAAATGCAGAAAAAATACAGAAATTCTCTGTAATTTCAGAAAAAAAGTCGTAAAATACATTTTGTCTACGTAATTTTTCCGTAATTTACGCCTTTTTTTCTGAAATTACAGAGAATTTCTGTATTTTTTCTGCATTTTTTTAACAGTGCAGAGTGCCAACAATCTGGTAGACCATCACAGGGCTAGAAAGAAAAGGAGAACTTTTTGTTCTGTTTTTTATTATTCAATCAAGTCGAAAGGGACATTTAAATAATGAAATGATTCTGTAAAACCGTAATTCAAACTTTAATCTAATCAACACAATTCTTTGTAATAATCTAATAATAACATTGTTATATTCAAAACCAAAAGAAATATACTGAAATACCTCGAAACCACAGGATTAAAGTAAATTTACTAAAAAATGAAATGAGAGCATTATTTTCTGAGTTTGGTTTTATTGCTGACTTCGTTCGGGAATATGGAAGAGGCGAGAGAGAGTACTCATTTCAACCTTATTCATTTATAAATAAAATTTTAACTTTGTCTCATTAATTCTTTTTAATATTTATTCCCATTTAATTGTATGCAATTATTTATTTCTTAATTTTACTTTAATATTAAATAAATTTTATATTTCCTACTGCTGCATTTTATGTTTTGGTATATAAATTTTTTGTTTTTGCTTTCTTGGATTATTCATATATAGTAGGATTTGTTTTTTTATCAACTTTTAATTATATATAATTTCAATTAATGAATTAAAATTTGCCTCATAAAGCAAAATACAAAATGTAAGTATATATATGTGTGTTACGATATAAACTAATATTATAGATTTTCAATTTTTATTACAATTTAAAAATATAGTTAAAACTGATTATTTATTATTATTATTGATTAAAAATTTTGTTTAAAATTAATTTTCCTCATTTCATCATATTCAGTTTCTAAATAATCACTATCGATTTTGTAATACTGTGATTTTTTTTTTTTTTTTCCATTGAAAACTTTACTATAAATTTTATTGTTTCTATCAGTTGTGGTGTGCAATAAACAGTTCTATACCTGTCTGGATGTAAAATCATACATGTGGAAGCAATAACAAAAATAATTATTCAATGAAAGCTCCTAAATGACTGATTACCTCAGCAACTGCTCTTAAAGAAGTGCTTTTGCCAAGTTGCTCACCCTGTTTCGCAATGGCTTCTGCAGCAACTTTAGCTGATTTGGCAATTTCTTCGGTAATTTCCCGACTCTTTTTTCCAAGCTCACTCTTTTGAGCTTCTTCAAGGCCCTATAAATAACAAATTTATAATGTGTTCAAAGTATGAATAGTTTAATGATTTTATTTTAATTGCAATATTATAAAAGTTTTAAAAAGATTAATTAATAAATAATACATACTCAAAAAGCAAAAGTAAACCAATTAAAGTCAATTTCATTAAAATAAAATCAATATAGTAAAAAAAAAAAAAGCCTTGAAAAATAACAGGATTGTCAAATAGTTATATTAAATTTGTTCAATCATTCCTATATTATTTCTGAAGATGGATTTATTCCCATAAAGTGCAAGTATGGTAATGAAGCAACTTTATTATTATTATTTTTAAATATTATTATAATTGGTAAATAATTTAAATATGATTTTATTTCTAAAACATTTTTGAAGTATTTACTTGAACGACAAAAATTTTCGAATACATATAATCATTTTAATAGTTTAACGATTGCAGCAATAAAGATGCAGTTCACGATCAAGTGAGTATGAGTCAAAATTAGCCAACTTGGTGTAATAATCTGTTCTGACTGCTTCGGGGATCACTAACTTTATCCAAAGTTTTTCTGTTTTACAGAAAAGTTAAATTTATTGTCTTTCTTTTGTTCCTCAAGAATACTCATTTCTTTCTTCATATTTATATTAAACAAAATGAATTTAAAACTAGTATTTGTAGTAAGTTGTGTGTAAAGTATTGCCTTCAAAATGTGAATATATAGATTCCTTTTAAGCATTTGCATTACTTATTCAAAATATGATTTGAAATTTGACATTATATTGCAAAATTTTTTAAGACCATTTCTAAATTACTAAAAATTAAATTTTGTAAATCTTTGTATGCTAGTTATAAACAAGTAAAAGTGGCGATTCAATTTTTTCATGCATAAAAAAAAATAACAATATAAGGAGCAGGAAATATATATTTCTAAAAAGTGACGGGTTCTAAGTGAGGAGGGATACTGTACTGTCCTTTTTGAGAAAAGATTGCTTGATTTATTGCTTTTAACCTCGCGACTGGTCAAGAGTAAGCATTAATTATGTACGGCACAAAAAACATGAAAAGAATTTTCTGTTATTAGTCAATTTAAAAAATAAAGTAAAATCTTGGTTTGACTATGCTTTTCAAAAGGCCCAGGGCAGCGATGCTATTTGCAGGCCCTGCCAATGCTCTACAGAGCTTGCAAAATGGGACCATTTTGAAAAAAAAAAAATGAAATGAAGTTTTTACATTCATTTTAAGCAATTTACCTTGTGCAGTGTCTTTTTAAAATTTCTCCCTTTGGATATACATTCTATTTCCTCAGTTTTTATCAAGCTTTAATAAAATCATTAATTTCATTTTCAAGGCAACCGAAAAAATAAAACACATTGATCAGCCAAGATAAATGCTATCTTAGGTAGAAGATTAGTGACCAAATTAAACAATTGTTTAACCACTTGCCTGTTTTGCTCGAATGCCGTTCGTTATACTTGAAATGACATTTCCTTGATTTCCCCGAGCAGCACCCAGGCAACCTTTTTTCTACTCTAATCCACCGATATGCCATATTTTTTTAATGTTTAGTGTGTAATGTTTCTAACAGATGACTCTAGTAGTTCCAGTAAAGTTAGAATTGCAAAACAAGTCTAAAGTAGTTTCAAGGTTAGATTTTACTGCATTCTTGTGTGCGAGTAAAGTCGCAAATTTTCTTTTCACTAACTCGGTGTACTATTTCTTCTCAGAATATGATTTCTTCTAAATTTGGAGCTAAAATAGAAGTAGAAATGAGTGATGATGAATGGCTCATAACAGAGGATAACTCTGATATCGATTCAGATAGTGAATCTGAAATTTCTCTACATGATTCTGAAAGTAATGAAAGTTTGTTATTGGACTGCTATAGTGATGAGGAAATGGTAAGTTCAGATGATCTAACTCAAGTTCGGAAGCTCTGTGAACTTGATATTAGTAATCTTCCTTTACCTCCACCCCGCTTTCCTTTTATACTGCAAATCCAGCTGTTCATTTGAACATTGATTTGAGCAATGGAACTCTACAACTTCTTGTCATTTTCTGTGATGATAATCTAATTGAACTGTTAGTTTCTGAAACTAATAAATATGCAAATAAAAGTATATGTAATAGTAATCTACGAAGGAAAAGCAGAGCAAGAAAATGGGAGCCAATGCCTAAAAATGAAATGCAGGTCTTTCCCGCTTTGAATATATTACAAGGAATTGATAAAAAACCTGATGTGGAGCAATATTGGAGTAAGAGACATTCAACAGCAGCTCCTTTTTTTCAAGAATTATGTCTCACCGACGCTTTCAGCTTATTTGTCAGTTTTTACATTTTTCAAATGATGCGAAATGTGACGCTAAAACACATGAGTGTCCAAAATTGCAGAAACTGTGGACAGTAATAAAGCATTTGAATTGTCGTTATAAAGAGATTATTACACCTGAAAGATGTGACAATAGAATGAAAGCTTGTTGATGTACAAAGGAAGATTACATTGGAAACAGTATATACCTTCTAAAGAGGTCACGATTTGGTATAAAAAGCTTTGTGTTATATGAATCGAAGTCTGGTTATGTATATCAGTTTATCATATACACTGGAAAAGATACTATTTCCGATCATAATTACCAGCATTTGTCCAAGTCCTCTCAAGTAGAGATGAGTCTTATGGAGCTACTATTGAATAAAGGATATTGCCTAACAACAGATAATTATTATATATCACCAGAACTTGCAGATATACTTCTCAACAATCGAACAAATATCTATGGAACACTGAAACTTAACAGAAAAGATGTTCCAAAAGAATTTCAGTCAAAAAAGCTAAAAAATGGTGAAATCTGTGTGTACCAAAGAGGGAAAGTCTGCATCATCAAATGGATGGATAAGAAAGTCATTATCTACTATGCACAACTCTGCGGTGATTGAAGTGCCATCTTACAAGGATAAGATCAGACAGAAACCAAAGGTAGTAATGGAGTACAATACCATGGGAGGTGTAGATCGAATGGATCAGCACCTCAATAATTACCCAATCACAAAAAAGAGAGGAAAAAAAATATTACAAAAAAATATTCTTCCATCTTTAGATATATCGCTGTGGAATGCTTTTGTTTCATATCAGGTAACATGAAGGAAAATATTCTCATTTGAATTTTTGACTTGATATAATAGATCACCTGATTGAAAGACATGGGACAATAAAAGGGACAAAAGGACGTCCAGGAATTCTGTCCAATCCCTTACGATTGACTGAAAGACACTTTATAGAAGTGATTGCTCCTACTGACAAAAAATTGAGACCAACAAGGCAATGTTTTGGGTGTTGCTCGAAAAGAAACAATTTTGGAAAACAGGTGAGGAAAGAAACAAGATATTGTTTTCCAGATTGTAATGTGGGACTATGCTTAACTCCCTGCTTTAAAATTTACCATTCAAAAACTGAATTTTAAAAGGATAATTATTGTAAGTACAATAAAATATTTTCGATTCTAACATCCATTTTTGTAAAGTGTTCTTTCTATAAGTATATGAGTCAAGCTCAAGTCTTCCACAGAAGATGTCGTTCTGAAGAGGACCGGGTACCCGGTTGAAAAATTTAAACAACAATGACACATGAAGTAATGTTTAAGGTTTTTTAATCTATGTTTTTATTTAGTTTTCTTTCTAGTTCGCTTTTTTCTGAGAAAAGCCAATTTTAATGAAAAATGTATTTTTTCCAATTAAAATAAAAATTAGCATAATTCCTTAAATTGAATACTTGTAATAGTTCTGACTGCTAATTTGAGTTTATATAACTGATTTCATCATAAAATTGTATATCAAAAGTATGCTCATTTTTTTACATAATATGACGGGGAAAAGAAACGGTTAAGTGGTTAAGCCTTTAATACAAAAAAAAAAAAAAAAATCAGTTTTTGTTTTTACTAAAAATATCATGTGAAAATTTGCACTACTGCTTCGCACTTTTTAAGATTCAGTCCCTTGTATTTGACTCTGGGCCAATGCCGCATGCCATAGCCTAGCTCTGAGTTACATGAAAAGGTAAAATGATGCTTCTAACACCAAAAACGTAAACTGTAAAAATGTATATTATAATGGTGTTTTTACATACAGACAAAATACTGCATATAATAATAAATATAATACAATAACAAATTATATAAGTACCTCTATAATTTTTCCTTTCAATGATTCTAACTGTTCTTTTATCTGTTCAGAACTTCTAGATGTTTCTTTCTCAATTTCTTTCTAGAAAATAATAGTTATTATTATAGCACTATGAACTGAAAAATAAAACAACCACAATAAAAGAGCAAATTACTTGCAGCTTACATATTTTTGCTTAGCTTTTTGTAATGCTTCAGACTGTTCTAATTTTTCAGCTTCTTCCCTAAATTTTCTTAGATTTTCCTTTAAAAAATACAAATATTTAATGTATGACAATATAAAATTTGTTTACTTATTTCAAATTTTAACAATCAATAAATTATAGAACCGCTACAAAAGCTCCATTGTAATTTGACTATTAATTTTCAAGTTAATCACAATTTATTAAAACTTTAAAAAAAAATACATTCAGATAGATAAACTAGAAAATTTCTTCACCTTTTTACTTCTATTACCAGATTACCGTAGATTAATGAGAGTATTGTATTCAGTCAAAAAATTCAATATCAAGTTTTCACATGATTTACATGTTTTAAGGTTTCCCAAGTCCAAAAAAGTGTTTTTTCAGCAACCAGTGGTGGCACCAGAAATTCCTCAACAGGAGGATACCAACTCCCCGACAGGGGGCACTATATACAGTAAGTTTATTAACAACTATTTAAAATGGTGCCCATGCCAAGCCATTTCTGAGTCTGCCGTGGCAAATATACACTGCAATATTGTAATAAACAATAATATTATTAATATTGGCACTATCTCATTTGTTAATACTTCTTGCAGTTTAATCGTGTCACAGAAAATTGGTGCTTCAGAGACCTGTTAGTGTTTGTAGTTTATTGTTTAATTCTTACATTAAAATAATAATTATTATAAAAATTTCTTTTTTCTTTGTTAATTGCTTTTGTGCAGTATGATTGTTTATTTTACAATAATGATTTATTCATACATATATCTAATCACAGGTTATATAGTATGTTTACATCAGTTATACCAGGGTGCGAAATTTCCGCTTGCCAGCTCGCCATTGGCGAGTAGAAATTTTACTGTGGCGAGTAAAATTTTGGTCTAAATGTAGATAGAATTCTTACAGTATACGGTGCTACCAAAAATAAATAAATAAAAATTATCGATTTAAAAAAGTAAATCATGCTAATCTTAGGTAAGGTGACCAGACATCCTCTTTTTAAGAGAACAGTCTTCTTTTTCAATGCTCTGTCTTTTTAAATGAAAAAAAAACATTACAGGACATTACAGTCTGAAAAACATTACAGTAAAATAAAAACATTACAGTCTTCTTTTTTATATTTTTTGTCCTCTGTGCTTCTGTCCTCTTTTTCAAAAGAAAAGGATTTAGTCCTAAATTAAAAAAACTGGGAAGCTCAATCGGCTGTTGGCTGTATCGAACGGTGAACATCAACATTTTTCTGCGTTAGGCTCGCAAAAGAACAACTTTCTAATAAATTTGCCAAAGTACATTATGGTTGTCTATTCATATTCTTCGAATCACAAAGAAATAAAAGAACTCTCTATATTTTTACGGTTCTTTGATCCAGAACACGGAATCACTATTGAAATTATCATGAAATCATTAAGAAGGTTGTGCTCCGGTTAATACGTGGTGGGTTGACATGTGTTCTTACTTTTGCATGAATAATATTCCTCATAAAAATAACCCTACCAGTGAACGAGAGGTTCTGTACTCGAAGCTGGTATACATGAGGCTCTGGGTTTGATATCTGGTCGTGCTCGTTGACTTAGCCGTTAGAAGTTTTCATGGTTTTCTCAAAAACTAGTGTAAATATGGGCTAGGACCTCTTAGAAAGACCCCACGGAGGACTCTCCTACTCAGGCCTAGAGCCCTAGTGCAGAGAATTGGGCTTAATGATAACAACTCAAAAAATATGCAAAAGTTAGTTGAATTCATTTTATGTGCTCCTGGCAAAAACGCTTCCACAAAGCGACTGTTTTCATCAATGAACAAAATGTAGACATGTGGAAAAAAACCCCTTTATATAACTACTTTAAAAACTTATTAACTACTAAGACTAATTTAGGTTATACTTGTGAGAACTTTTATAAAATGTTGATAATGGATGACTGTTCATTAAAACAAATCGTTTCATCTGCCGAATATTAATTTTATTTTTTTCTTTTATGATTAGGATTTTAATAAAAAAATAAAATAAAAAAAAAGTCTACTAATTTTATTTTTATGTAACTGCATGAAAGTAAAAAAAAAATGTTTTTGTCTGTAAAAAAATTTAATAATAAAAAAAAAAAAAAAAAAAAATCTATATTTTGCAATGACACCTAAAAAATTAGAAATTTTTCTTCTCGTATCCGTATATTATTAATTTAAATTAAAGTGTACCTACTGATCCAAATTCATCTGAGCTAAAAATGTTTCCACCACTTGTGTAAAGTAGCTTTTGAATCAGCTTTTACAATCATTTTCATTTAATTTTGTGTCCTCTAAAATGAACTCTTTTTCAAAATTGAATGTCTTCTATTTTCTTATAAAATAAAAGACCCTGCGTAATTTCTGCTTTTTTTCCAATAAAAATTTCTGGTCACCTTATACGTAAACAATAGATTAAGTTAATCGTATTTTGTGGTGAGTAACTTTTTTCTTCAGCGAGTGCAATCTAAGTTGAAATTTCGGGCCTTGAGTTATACAGTTAGTTGGGTTCAGGTAAAATCAGGTTATCAACCCGATGCAGAACTCTACATCACAATAAAACTCGAAATCTGAGTTCAAATGGAGAAAAAGTGATAGTGAATAATAAAATATTACAAATGTCTCAGATACTCAATTTCAACATTCTATGGCTAATCATTTTTACACAAGATACAACATACTTTCATTTAATCTGCTAACGCGGGGGAATTTCTGAGACTAAATTCTAAATTTATTTTTTAAGGCGGCTTTTTAATATTTTCTTTTCTGTAAAATTATTTTTATGTTTTTGGCACTTTCAATGGAGGTAAGCAATGGTTGTGACCGATTGCAGGTGCTCCAAAGCAACTACGTTGACGATAAATTGGAATTATAATATTTCCTTTTACTTCATATAACATTTTTTTTTTTTTTTTTTTTTTTGAAAAAGATTAGAATGCTTAAAATTTGTAAAAGGAAAAAAAAAAATGCTGCTAAAAGGAGAAAAATTGAAAATGTTCCGATGAAGGGCCACATATGCCTCGACGGGGGAATTTTGGTGGATTTTAGGTTAGTGGATTTCTGACTCTCTACTGTATATGTCTAATAGTGGTTAATGGAATTTGTGTGGTTGTTACACCAGATTTCATACTAATTTTAGCATACAAAAAATTGTTATTTACTATAATGATAAAATATTTTAAAATACATACCTTCATTTCTTTATTCTTACTAATATCTTCTTTTATGTTTTCTACTATTTGAGAAAAGAAATTTTTTCTTTGGGGTGGGGCCGAATAAAAACACACCTAAAATTTAAAATGGTATTAACAAAAATGCGTCAAGCTTATTATATAATAGCAAATAAAATATAACGAATAATAATAATAAGCTAAATAATATTACCTGATTTAAATGACATTCTTGAAGATGGATTGATTTTCTTAAAATGCATGCTGTAGATCTTAAGCAGTATAACTGTAGAGAATTTGGAAATAATAATAATAATAATAATAAGCTAAATAATTTTTATTAATATGAACATAATATTAACTTTAACAATATATAATTGCACCGATAATACTGATAAAATAATAGTAATATCTACAGATAATGAAAACATCAACAATCTTAAATCCAACTATTCTCCTAATTTGACATTAACTAAAGATTGTCTAAAATATACTACTATAAATACAATACGATTTATAATACAATTTTAATATTAATTATTAACACTAGTATGTAGCATTTATGTATTTAATAAACTATTTAAGCTTTAAAATGAGGTTCTAAATGTAATTCATACATAAGATTAAATATTTTGAAAAAGTGAGGTTATTAATGAAGATATTTAAGATAATAGTTGAATTACTGTATGTATTGAAATTGATTTACATGAATGTGTTTAAATAATCTGAAATGCTGCCTAACACAACTTTTTCTTTAAAATAACTCAACTCATAGATAGTCTAAAATCTCATTTTAAAAAAAATCTCGATAAATACTGTGTTAATTGAACCTTTTATGGTTGTAGCCTTTACTCCTCCTCCTTCCAGTTTTTTTTTTTTTTTTTTTTTTTTTTTTTACTGTTAAAAAACTTTGGGACGTACTTGCGCGAAAGGTGCATGCCCAAGGTCTTTAGTTTTCGACTATTCAAAAATTAAAGCAACAAGTACAACAGAGTTGGTACTCATTACAGCCACACATTCTCCAAACTCTAGTTCTAAGCATGCCTGATAGGACTTTTAATTCAAAGAAATGGATTCAAAATTTGAATTTAAATGCTAAATATTCAAGCAGTCTTTATATTTTTGAGACCACACATTTTGTTTTGTTTTTTTATTTTTTTACAAAAATTTTGTAAAACCTATTCTAAATTTCTTTTGTTGTAATACACTTACATTCTGATTCCATATACTTTTTTTTTTTTTTTTTCGTGATTATTATTGCTTCATTTTTTGAACTATTATTTCAAAAAATCACCTCTCTATATTTATGAGACGCGCTGTATATATATATCAATACAAAAAACCCTTAACGGGTTAAAAGTTTGTGACGCAGCACTGTACTTTATGGCTATAAGAATTAGAAATACGGGTCTTAAAAATAATGATATCAAATTTTCAGTGACGCTTTGATATTAATTAAATTATACATAGATTTTCTTATTTGAATTTGCTTTTTCCTTTTATTTATATTTACAGTGTAAACGTTATTTTCAACATAAAATAATATATAGCATTTACTCATTGATACCTTTCCATTCACATCTCTTATACTATGAAAGCATGTGTTTTAAAAGAAATTATATGAAATTCCAGTAACGCAGTGGTGTTACATTAAGTGATTTGTTTTTAAATTTCTCTGCAATTATTTTGTTTTGCATATTAAAGTATATGTGCACATTGAAATATTGCTTTTAATTTTCAAATACGCTGTCAAATATATCACTTTCATTAAGCTTATATTATGTACTGAAATATATTTATTTCAATGAATTATTCTATCTTTTGCGTCACGCCATCCAAAACTGTAAGTAAAATATATGGAAATGTTTACTTTGTGTCATTTCATCCAAATAAATTGAAAATGCATGCAAATAGATATCGTGATGCAAAGAAAAAAACTGTGAAATTTTTTTCAGTTTTGGATGGCGTGACGCAAAAGATAGAATAATTCATTGAAATAAATATATTTCAGTACATAATATAAGCTTAATGAAAGTGATATATTTGACAGCGTATTTGAAAATTAAAAGCAATATTTCAATGTGCACATATACTTTAATATGCAAAACAAAATAATTGCAGAGAAATTTAAAAACAAATCACTTAATGTAACACCACTGCGTTACTGGAATTTCATATAATTTCTTTTAAAACACATGCTTTCATAGTATAAGAGATGTGAATGGAAAGGTATCAATGAGTAAATGCTATATATTATTTTATGTTGAAAATAACGTTTACACTGTAAATATAAATAAAAGGAAAAAGCAAATTCAAATAAGAAAATCTATGTATAATTTAATTAATATCAAAGCGTCACTGAAAATTTGATATCATTATTTTTAAGACCCGTATTTCTAATTCTTATAGCCATAAAGTACAGTGCTGCGTCACAAACTTTTAACCCGTTAAGGGTTTTTTGTATTGATATCATTACTTTTTAGGGGTTAATGATCAAAACGTAAAATTAAAGGAGCATGGTAATGAGTTATAACACTGTATTAAAAGTGTTGTTTTATAGGTCATACTCGAACAAAATAACAAACTAAATAAAATTTTAAAATTTTATAAAAAGTGATAAAAAAGATGGACACATGCAACATTACAAAGGCATAATATAGTACATTTTAAAAATGACAAAAATTTCTTATTTATATTTATTTCTTATTAAAAATTTTTAGGTATAGATTTGATTTAAAAGAGAAAAATAAATAATAATAGAAAAATCTTTAAAAGGTGAAAATTTTATACTGGTAAATATTTAAGTAGTACCTATAGTTTGTTATGAATTTAATTAAAAAAAATCTTAATCTATTCAAAATTTTATTATAGCTTAACATTTTGTAATTTATACTAGAAACTTAATGAGCAAATTAATTATTTTCAAATTCTGTTTTAAGAATTTTTTCAATCCGTAGTTTAAGTGATTTATCACCTAATTTTGAAAAAATTACAAATATTTGCATATGATTATCATATTATTTGTCATTTTTATGAAAATAAAGGAAAAAATTTTTGTTGTTGCAATCACCTTTTAAAATAGAACCAATTTTGAAAGTTAACAACGTATCAGCATGAAAACAATGTAAATACAAAGAATATTTTTGATAAACAAATGTCATATAAAATACAAGTACCTAAATAAATAACTCATTTAATATATATATTAAAAAAAGAAAAATATTTTATTTTTTATTTTTTGTGTTTATTTTTGACGCTTTCCGATAGATGGAGCCAAAACGATTATTTGATATTCAGTATTTCAGATGGAAGAGAAGAAATTCGTCCGCGAAACTGCCGCATCACGGTATTTTCGGAGTAAAAAACAGTTCGATTTTTAAACTGAGTTATAAAAAAAACAAGAGTTTTCCTAGGGAAAAGGGAGATGTCAGGCACATCAGATAAAAGCGATTAATATCATATATAAATTAAGCTAAATTCGCTCGAGCCATATTCGAGAAAAAATTCTTACACATTAGTCCGTCCATTTATAACTTAAATGAGCCAATTCATATCTCGAAATATATTGCACGCAGAAATGTAGAGATTTCAGGGTAGGATCAAACAGAAGGTGAAAGTCTATTTTGAAAATATCAGAACATAACCTCCTATATTTCCTGAGATATTAAGTGTCGGCTTTCAGCGGTTTGTTTGATCTTAAAATTCCTGTATATATAAGTGTCGCAGTTTCGTTCGTTTTTCCGTTTCCGCTGAGTGTCGTGGCGTTCGTTTGTTTTTGCACTTGCGTCACTAGAAAAACTGCCGTTTTTCATGATATAAACTATACTAAATGGACCATTAAAGTTCTATTTTGGATACCAGGAGACCCTATGACAGAACACATTTATTATTAAGACAATATTGACATATTTTCTAATTTACAAATAATATGTAATAAGTATATAAAATTATAAAGATATTAATATTATTAATAGATTGTTGAAGAATTCTTAAATATAAGACACTAAGGGGCTCTGCCCACTCACCAACCTCTGAGAGAGGCTTCGTTTCCCCCTTACTTGCTTCACTTATTAACTCCTGCAAGGCTCTGCCTGCCTATTCACTATTTTGCCTTTCAGTGAATAGGAATATTAATAGTGCATAACACAAGACAAAAGAAGAAAAATGTTATAGGAATCCCCATATTCAATATCAAATTAAAATACATAACATTTCTTTACTTTTTTTTTTTTTTTTTTTTAATAAATTATGCTAAAAATCAGTCATTTTTTTTTTTTTTTTTTCAGAATAAAAAGAAATTTGTAATACCTAAACCTTTTTGTATTACAGCTTTAGCATATGACCCTCTTGGCAACTTTTAAATTTTTGTCACTATTTAGCAATGAATTTTTTGATATAATTGCTTGTTATAAAAAAAAAATAATAATAATAATCTATTTTTTCTAATGCCTATAACTTTTACTATAAAAATTTTTAGTTGATTTAGGGCAGTATGTAATTACTCTCTATATATACTTCTACTGTACAGCTAGATAATTTTACACATTGAAAATATCTGAAAAGAAAAAAAGTTTATTATTGCCATTATTTTAATTTGGAAAAATCTACTACAGCTTCAATTTTTAATTCTTTCCTATCTACTTCTTAAAATAACGAAGGGTAAAATGTAACTGATTCTCTGTAAGAGTTTCAGGTGATGAATTTTTTTCTTGCCACAATTATAAATGTGAAATGTATCATAGAAATGTCTAATTCTGTAATGTTAAAACATTATTACTGTGAAAGTAGAAGATGCTGCAATTTATAAATAAATTTGAATGACTCAAAAATATTTTTTTAAGCCGAAATGTATTCAAGTATTTTAATATATGTTTTTAAATAAAAAAGATAAATTAACTTTAACGAGAAAAAGAAATGTAGTCAAATAATGACAGACATGACATTTTATAATTCACAAAAAAAAAAGAACATATAAAAAGAATTATAAGCAACATAAGAAATTGCCAGTAAGAAAATTTTCTAAAAATGTGTGTGTGTGTGTGGGGGGGGGGGGGGTTATCTGCAGACAAGAAATTACAATTCTAAATTCATTTTTTCATTGAAAATATCTAAGAGAATGCTTTTTATTAATTTGCAGACAACAAATCCTTTTGTTACCAATGTTACCAATAGTAACATCATTATTATTATTATTACTATTTTTTATACCATGGATGACAGTTTACATTTCCTGGTACAACTGTGATATCATAAGACTGAAAGAACAAGGATTTAGAGAAATTATTTGCATGTTTTCAAATAAGAGTACCTTTAACAACACGACATTTTTAATCAATAACTTTATTAATTAAGATGAACAAAATTTCTAACCAATTGAAACATCTTCCTTAGATTATTCAACACACAATGACACCTCTCATGACAGGAAGGACACTGGCGTTCGCAAAAAGATGCGGTTGCATACAAAAAAATTTTACACCAGCAACAGTAACTTTTAATAAAAAAGCACCACAAAACTGGCGTTGTGAAAATTATTACTTACAAACTTCGAATAAACACCATAAAATGCAATAAACTCGCAACAATTGTTTCGGGTCGAAAAAACACATGACCCTTCATCAGGCGAATAAAGTAAGCACAAGTGCTGCAGTCAAAGCGGCAACGCACAAAATCGTTTAGGATGAAAAGAAAAACTTTATAAAGTAGAAAGTAAATATAGCTACTGGTGTGATTAGAATTGTATAAGAAAACAAGAAAATAAATAAATGAGTGAGATTAAACATATAACAATCTAAGGATATCAAATTTAAACGAAGATCTAAGTTACGTGAGTAATTTCCAAGCATCAGAGAAGAATGGAGTGGAAGAAATATCATTAACAAGATTTTTCGAATTTTTAAATATGTAAAATGCTTCATGAATATCCAAATGGGAGGAACAGACAGGAGATAAAATTATCTTAGTTTTAGAAAAATCAAAACGATGACCTTGAGACCAGCAGTGGGAAGCAATAGAATATTTGGTAATCTCTTCATTACGAACATTCCGACGATGCTCATTTATTCTGTTTTTCAAACGCCTCCTAGTTTGACCAATATAACCTAAGTTGCAGGACGAACACGGAATTAAATAAATTCCAGAACGGTTTTCGGTGAGAATGGGATCCTTAAGAGAAGATAATTTAATTTTATTGACGGGTTTGTAAATAACTTTGAAACCAAACGGTGAGAGAATTTTAGAGATTTTAAAAGAGAGTGAAGAATAAAAAGGTAAAACAACTGGGATGAGACTGTGATCGTTTAATTTGGGAGCAGAATGTTTAGGATTCTTAAATTTATATAGAGCTTAATCGATAATAGATGGGTTATAGCCACGAGAGAGAGCAAGAGATTGTAAATAATTAATTTCTTTCGAAAGATTAGACGGATCAGAACAAATGTGTAAGGCACGATAAACGTAATGAAGAGATTACCAAATCTTCTATTGCTTCCCACTGCTGGTCTCAAGGTCATTGTTTTGATTTTTCCAAAACTAACATAATTTCATCTCCTGTCTGTTCCTCCCATTTGGATATTCATGAAGCATTTTACATATTTAAAAATTCGAAAAATCTTGTTAATGATATTTCTTCCACTTCATTCTTCTCTGATGCTTGGAAATTACTCATGTAACTTAGATCTTCGTTTAAATTTTGATATCCTTAGATTGTTATATGTTTAATCTCACTCATGTATTTATTTTCTTGTTTTCTTGTACAATTCTAATCACACCAGTAGCTATATTTACTTTCTACTTTATAAAGTTTTTCTTTTCATCCTAAACGATTTTGTGCGTTGCCGCTTTGACTGCAGCACTCGTGCTTACTTTATTCGCCTGATGAAGGGTCGTGTGTTTTTTCGACCCAAAACAATTGTTGCGAGTTTATTGCATTTTATGGTGTTTATTCAAAGTTTGTAAGTAATAACAGTAACTTATTTTTAATATATAGAGATGAGTTTATACACTTTCTACTGAAATTTAGGAATATCTAATTTTTTATAAGCAAATATTTCTGTAAGTGACCATTTGTGAGAGGCCTTCATCCTGCAGTGGATTGATAAAGGCTGGAATTGATGATGATGATATTACAAAAAAAAACAGTAACAAACGTAATTATAAAAATGTTTAAATACTCAGCAAGGTGCCAAGAAAATTTCAATTATGTTTTATAAAAGATAATGTAGTAGGGCCATTCAATGTCAAATCATCCATCAAATGTCATCATGTCAATCAGCCATGTGCTGTCTTATCTTAGATATTTTTCAAAATTTTCTTATGAATATATATCCACGAGGTAAAGAATTTTTTAAAAATTTGGATTTTTGCATGCTCTAGGTCATGGTACTTCTGGTATTCATTTAGAAAAATCTCTTTTTCTGTTATTTTCTAACCAATTCAGCATTTGTATAATTTTGACAGAGAAAAGCATTAGCTTTAATTTGAAATCAATATTAACCTAATCAGTTGAAAAATAAATAAAACAGAAAGATTTTCTTAAACTGATACAAAAAGTGTGTTAGCCAAATTCATGAAAAAAAAAAAAAAAAAAAAAAAAAAATCCCATAAGCTGAATTTTTAATTAAAAAAAAGCTGAAAAAATTAATCTGAGATTATCTCATAGATATCTATTCATTAAAAAAAAAAAAAAATATCTGAGGTGTTATATCATGAGCGAATATTAAAATTAGGCGATTTGATGTGGAATGATCCAGTAGAGAACAGTAGTCAGAAAACCTTTCTAGCATTTATTCATGTTTAGAAGAAAAAATATCACTGTGCAAGACTCACACTACAGAAAATCCTTTGCTGAATGGACAAAAAGTGTTTTTTTATAACTTAGAGACCATAAGCATCAAAGACTGGAGAAAATCTCTCTTTCAGTTGAAACAACTTTCTAAGAATCTGAATTGGGAATAGTAATGATCAGCAGAGATCAAGATTGAGTTAAGAACTCAATGTCCCCACACTCTAGAGACACCACCATTCAGATCTTATCAACTACTTAGTCAAGGAGGACTGAGACAACAGCTGCAATCCCTTTCCTACAATAATAGTTGTGGTAAAGTTTCCTTAGTATTAAAGACTGAAAGTTCAGAGAAAGTGGTCAACCCTTATACCGTTTTAGCATGAACCCAGTGGCAGAATTTTCTGTATCTATCTGCAGCAAAACAAAATTAATCTGCGATCCATAAACGTCAAACCAAACTGATATCACAAGAAGTATTAGTAATTCATAAAATATGCAAAATTTGCATCTAACAAAGAAAATAAATGAAGAATATTTTACAAATATTGTAATTTAGAGACGTAAATTATATTTGTATTTTTAAGCGTTGAGTTTCTTTTTAAGATGTGCAGAGTTTTAAGCAATCTCCAGCGCTCGCTGCCGCGCTGCATTGTTTTTGCTTCTGGGAGAATGAGTATTCAAAGGAATGTTGATCAAGCTTACGCTTATCCCACGTTTACATATGAGATTCTTCTTAAAGGCACACAGTATGTTTTTCACCAAATACACCATGTCCTGTGAGGTCAAAATTTGGCAGTTGGAAAGAATTACTTAGTTTAAGGCTCAGAATCACTAAATAACTATAAAAAGTTGCCATTTAATTTAATTTGCTCATATAATTCAGAAGTAAAGAAAAATAATTGTAAAGATTTTCGATGACGCAATATATGGATAATTTTTCATCAATATTGTATATTGAAGAGATTAGCCATGAAACATAAGTAACTAATAAATCATATGCATATTTTAAATATATAATGTTTTCAAACTGTACGAAAAACAAATAAAAAAATAATATGTTTCGCTTAAGTGTATAGCGGTCTATCTGATAAAATAGAAAAAATAATGATATTAATTAAAATTTTTATGTTTCAAAAGAATGAAATTATGATGTATAAAATTATGCTTATAATCATATGGTGAAAATACCTCACAAATTCAAAAAATTAATATATTTTGAGTTCTTACTCTTTTAAGGTGACAAAAACATGCAACCCTTATGAGCGCTGCCATATTTAAAAGGATGAATACAATGCAGCTGTTGCCAAATTTACAGAATTTTCTGATTTTCCAACCAACCAACCTGATTAAAATAAATTTTATTTTCAGCATAAAAAAATCTCCAAACGATAAAATTAATTTATTTTTATTTTTTGTAAAGTTGAAATAATTTTTATTTAATTTTAGTTACAATTATTTTTAAATACGTAATTTGGCAATGATTACGCATTGTTTATATTTTGATTTCATTTGCGCGTGTGTGTTTGTCTGTCCGTGTATATTTCAAACAACCAACAAACCGCATATTTCTGTTTCTCCAAGGTTTGTTTCTCTACTTTCTACGGTTTCTACAAATATCACCACGACAAATACAAATCAAATATCACCCGTAGAATTTTATTGCACAAAGTAGACCGTAAGTTGTGTTTCAGAAAATATTACTTTGAATTTGCTCTATATCTTCTTAAAACTGTAAACTAAGTATTTTATTAGTTTCTTTCTTTCCATCAGTTTTTCGCCCAGACTTTTTTTTCCATCAATTTTTCGCCCAGACTTTATTTTCAAAACTCTTTCTGATTGTCTTTACTATAAATAGGCATAAAAATAAGAAGCAACTTTAGTATACGACCCAAAAGCTGCCTTAAGACAGCTTCTTAATGCAGCTTTGTACGGTGTACGACCTCCTTAGGTAAGTTGGAAATTTTGCACGGAAGTAACTTGAGCGTTTCTCGCCAAAGTCGTTATATTCGCGCAATAACTATCTTAATTCATTGCGAAAATAGCGACAAAAATTTAAAGGTCGCCAAGGGGTCTTATACTGAAGTTGTACCAAAGATAATGATTTATAATTTATTAATGTCAATTGATACATATTATATATACAGTAGAATCTCGTACAACGCTCTCCCACAAAACACGATTTCGTATAACGCGACAAAAAATCTGCGACTATTACTCATACAACGCGATAAAGAGTCTTGTATAACGTATAAGATAAAGGAAGCATGTGACATCTTTTCTACTTTCAACCTGTTCAAGGTTAATTACTTTTTCACTGCAGATAAGGATTGCTCCGTTACTATGCCAACCAGGATTGGCAGGTTTTTGATGCATGGCAGTTTTTGACGGTTTAAACTGTCATGTCAAAAACCCTGTGTCAAAAACTCATGTCGAAAACTGTCAAAAACCTCGCATTTTACACTTCTTGGTATATTTTAACAATGAAGTAGTCATATTTAGAGAAATAAAAAAATTGTAATTTTACAAAAGAGTGTTTAATTTATATGTCTCTCATGGTTAAAAATAATTCTTAGAAGTTTATTATCTATTTCCTATGAATGCTAATGATTTCTGTTTAAATACAAAAAATTTATATTTATATCTTTACAAAAAACAAAAATTCGAACATAGGAATTTGTATATTCTAAGGTGAACTAAATTTTAATATGAATTACATAATGCAATTTTAAATTAATTATTTTTAATGAAAGAGATGGTGGACAGATCTCTTTCATAAATTACGGCCTTAAAGGTATGAATATCTGCATTTATATGTATTGAAATATAATATTAAAGACAATAAAATTTCGAGTGAAGTCACTCCAGATTTTTTAGTGCTAACTCTAGGCTAATTAAGCTGGGTGCTGTACCTCGCGGCTCTTTCAAACACATTTTAGCACCCAGTGGCCCTTCTCTCACCATTTTTAGCACCCGGCGGCCCTTTTAAAAACATATTAGTACCAACGTTTTTTTCTAACATTTTAAATGTTAGAAGCCTTTAAATACTTTTCTTCCTGATATGTAAATTTCTAGCAATCGTTTTACAGCATTCTCGGACAGGGTGGCGACAATCAGGGAAAACATGGAAATCATGGAAAAATCAGGGTACTTTATCAATCTGGAAATATCAGGGAAAAATCAGGGAATTTTGTAAAAACACCCAAAAATCATGGAAATTTTCATTTTTGTCCAGCAAGCGTGACTAATAGATCGCCAAACAGGTGTTATCTTAACCATGATTGCACAAGATTGGCTGCTTTCTAGTTGAATCTCACCAAGTTAACATAAAAAAAAAAAATTTTTAGTGCAACAACTTGATGAATAATTTTATGCCTTGATGTTAATATGTTGTGCAATTAAAATGAGTCATATTTTTATAATTTTGTTAATTTCTCCAAAATTTTGAATTTCTCATTTTATTTTCCTTTTTTGTAAGTGAACAAAAAGAAAAAATACAAAGATTGGGATATTTTTGCCCATCAGTATAGTTTTTTTAATTGCAATGGTTTAGCGAGCATGTCACACAAGAGTGTGACATACACAAAATTATGAAATGTATGTAATAGGTAACAGAAATCATGGAAATTTATCAAAATTAGTCATGGAAATCATGGAAAAATCAGGGAACTTTTTTTTCAAAATTTCTGTAGCCACCCTGTCGGAAGAACAAATGCATATAGCCTACATATATGCATGTAAAATTAATAATTTACTTTTGTCTTATGTAAAAATCACAACATAGAAGACTGCACATTATGCATATAAAATACCCTTTTTGAAAATAGTTTGCCCTTTTTATTGAATTCTCCCTGGAGGCTGTTTTATTCTACAGTCAGCATATTTTTTGTTTTTTAAATATTATGTTTGAATGCTAAAAATGTTCATTGAAATTTCAGCACTTAACATAATTTTAAAAATTAACCTACCATTGAATTCACAAAGTAATAACCTAATACAGTAAAACCTCTCTAAGTTGGACACCTACGGTTCCAAGAAAAAATGTCCAACTTAGAGAGGTGTCCAACTTATAGGGGTTAGACATAATGTTAATGGATACATTCCATTCTGAGAAAAAGCGTCCAACTTAGAGGGGTGTCCAACTTGAGAGGTTTCACTGTAATACATTTAATATATTTTTTTTAACCATAATAATGCTAAAGTGAAGAGGAAAAATTAATAATAATTAACAGGAAAATTTTTTAAATTTTAAACAATTTTTAATTTTTTTTTTCATTCAATTAGTTTTAAAGAATTTATATACTTAATTGTATTATTATAATTTACCACCTATATATGCAAATTTGTATAGCTTTAAGACAATTTACGAAAAAGATTTATAATGTTCACTCTTTCCTTAAGATGGTGCATTGGTATGTTTCCTAACATTTCTTTTTTTTTTTTTTTTTTTTTCTAAAAAAATATTATATATATATATATATATATACAAATAATGAATGTTAATTTATGTACTTAGTACATTGCAACTTAAAAATATGCATAAAATCATTTAACATTATACTTTAGATTTTTCACCTATGGTTTTCGACAGTTTTTGACGGTTTAAACCAGTTTTTGACAGTTTAAACCAATTTTTGACACGTCATGTCAAAAACCAGTTTTTGACGTCAAAAAACCAACTCTGATGCCAACACCCGACCCCTTTGGTTTCATTCCGGAATGAAATCGGCTGCTCATTGTATGACTCCTATAACGTGATTTCCTATTATGCAGAATGTATCCCCCACGTTATACAAGAGTCTACTGTATTCACATTGTAACTGCTTTATCAGGTATCTATCTATAGTACCTAAAATTTCAGGCAAGTTTAGCCTGAAATGAAGTATATTCAGCACAAATCTTTCTTATTATTCTAGGATCAATCATATAGTTATTATATAATATCCAAATCATACTGCAAAAATATTAAATTATATAATTTAATTTGAATGTCACTAAATTTGAACACAAGTAACCAGGGTTATTGAATTTCAAATGATTTATTATAATCAAAAAGCTTATCAAATTAAAATGCTTGGTACTTTTTCGTTTGACAATTGCCACTTGATGATTCAAGGGTGTCATTTATCTGAACCCTCCTCCCCCCCCCCCCCCTTGCTGCAATAAATCACCAAATTATGTTAAAAACATTTAGCTAAATTATAAACGATTCTAAAAAAATGCTTGTAACATAGGTACTACAATTTCAGACAGAGCACAATTAGTCGTGGGTTTCTCAGATGCAATCTTAGAAGTGAAAAGACTTAGTGTTACAAAAATCTGGCAGGACAGAAGTGATCAGTCTGGGTCTAATTTTTCTTTGCTTAAGAAAAATTATGTATGCCTCAGTGACAAGCCAGGTGTCTTAAGGCCGTATCAGATTCACCAACTTTTCGGGCAATTTTTGACCCAACACTTAATTTGCGCTGATTATTTGGGAGCAATTGCTTCAACACCCAGTGTGATAGCGATTCTGAAATGCGAACAACTTTTTTCTCCATGCCTTAAAAAATTGATCGTACGAACAATTTTCTTCCAGCTTTCAACCAATCAGAGGTATAGGCTGTGTAACGTCATTCTTCAAGATGGCGGACAATACCAAAGAGAGTATCTCTGTTAAAATGGAACTTTTAGCAAGGAAATGTTTTAATTGAATGCATTAAAAATTGTAGGCACTGTGGGATGCTTAAAATTGTTAAAAACTTGCTTTCAGTGTATTTTCTTTTTTGATGCGACTAATTTAAGTAAATATTTAAAATTTCAGTGTTTATTCGTATCCATCTTTTATATATAAGTCTGTGACCTCGAATAGATTTCTATATGTTATTTAACACTTCATACTCTATTAAAATAAAATCAGTAAAAATACTTATTAAAATGCTTTATGGATTACTGTGAAAAAGTGCCTTATTATTATAGTTATTTTTAAATAATTATCATTTGTAGTTTAAAAAAAAAAAAAAAAAAAAGCTATGAATACTTAATAAAAATACTTTCTGAAAAATATTCTTTTGAATCAGGCCTATTTGAGGTTTGACAAAATTTTCTTGAATTTTATTTTTGCAAAAATTAAATAAAAATAAATTATTACAATTTTAAAAAGAATTTATATTTTAATTTTGCTTGTTTTGTGAAAAATATGCAAGTATAAATATTTTCAGAAAATAAACTTCTCTATATTAATATCTATATAATACATTTTTTGTTTTTTTGTCTTCCAATTAATATTATATAAGTAATATAGTAATTGAATGACTGGGGCGTAGAAATGGGTGGGGTCATGGAATTTAAAGTCCTACCCATTGGTCCCATCCCATGGACTCAAAGTCCTACCCATTGGTTTTTGCATTGTCTTAAAGTCCTACCCATTGGATTCCTTTTAATGCTGTGTGAAAGAAGTATTCTTTTAAAAATATTTATTTACATGCAATTTTTTGTAACTGATATTAGTTATGAGTAAATATTAATTATAATACTTAATTATTAATTGATTTTTTTGCAGGGTGGCTAGCAGTCAGGGAAAATCAAAGAATTAGGGAAAAGTCAGGGAATTTAGAAAATCTGGAATAGTCAGGGAATTTCCTTTAAAGTCAGTGAATTTTAACAAATTTTGTAAAAATAAGCTATATTAATCATTAAATTATTAATGATATTTTAAATCACTAAATTTTTTGCTAGTGTTGTGAAATTTTCATCGAAAATAAACGTGAGAGTCAGGGAAAAATAGAGGAAAATCTCGAAAAATAGTCAGGGAAAAGTCAGGGAATTTGAAAAGGTTTAAATGCTAGCCACCCTGTCTTGAAAATAATTTTTATCCATTTTGAAATGAAATTGTTGAACAAAATATTGATGTTATTTTAAATATATTCCCGATATTATTAATTTCCAGGTAACCAAATAAACACAAAATATAAAAAAGATATTTTCATTTATTTAATTTCCTAAGTACTAAAAATATTTTTATTATTATTAAATAAAATGAAGCAGAACTTGAGCTTTGCAAGAAAAAAATCAACATTCCAACGAACGATTTATTTGCGCCAAGAAAAGCACGATAAATAGTAAATCATAAACCAGTTGTTCAAGCATTTTTGTTACAATAATTACAACCTTCTTTTCTCCTTTCATCCAAAAAGTCGGGGCAAATATTGACCCAAAAGTTGTTTGTTCGAAAAATCGCCTAGTCTGATACTGGCTTTACAGATGCTGAATGGTCAGCATCTACAATGCAAAAAGAAAATCTTAAAACTCCATTTTACCTTACTTAATGAAGAAAGAGGGTGGAATGTGCTTTACGATACTGCTTGGCGACTTGTTTCCGATCGCGGATAAAGATGCCAACCTTGGTAACCACGGTGTTTATGCGCCACTGAACAATCGATGTTTGAAATGTGGTAACATTTCCAGTTTAAACAGCCAAAAAATTTTATATCTTGCTAAAAACCAGCTCACCAATATTTTATTAACATTTAATCATTTTGGCATCCCGTGTATTAAAATATTTTTTGATTGTCACTCTAAAATTAATATTTTTTGTGGTATCGTTAATTGCCTTATTCTTGCCATTTTTGAATGTACTTTCTAAAATTAAAATTTTTTGAACAATTGCATCTTGTTTTTAATACTTGGCTCAATCCTAAATTGTATGTGGAAAAGAACGTAATAAAATTTTTATGAAAATTTAATTTTAAAACAATAAAATTGGCGATTGCAGAAAGAGAAATGAAAAGTATCTGAGTATGGCTTTTTTTTTTTTGGCCCTTAGCGTACATTTATCGACTAGAACCTACTTATGTCTTTAAGAATTACTTTCTACATGCAGAGATGTCGACACTGTCATAGCAATATCATTACAGACACTATCTACAGGCTGAATATTCATTAAAGTGCATTTGTCGCAGGGTTGGCAAAAACCCAGGTTTTTTAGAAATTTTTTCGGGTTTTTTTTGTGAAATTTTTTTCTGCAAGGAAAAAATTGTGTAACACCTTCCATTTTATTAGTTATTCTATATATAAATGTTTATTAACAAGTTAATAGTGTTTCATTGAACCAAACCAAGTTATAGGTAAACATTAAAAATAATTCTGGAACACGAAAAATTTTAAAAGAAAGCCCATTTCCATTTTTATAAAACTAAATCTTTTAAAAAGGCAGTTTTAATGAATTTGAAGTTTTCGAGGGGCAAAAAAAGAACCCTATTTTTTGCCTGTATCGAACTTTACAGGGTCAATATATTATATTTGTTAGTTATATTTAATATTTGTTGTTAAATCCTTAGCATTTTAGGCAAATAATAAATTATTTTTTTAAAGTGAAAACTTTTATTAGATTAAAAAAAAACCAATAAAACCCACTTGAGTGTAGGTTTTATTGCGTTTTTTCAAGTGGGTAAACCCAAAAAAAACCCGGGCGGGTTTTTTTGGGTTTGTGGGCAAGTCCAAAACCCTGATACATATTTAATTATAGATGGCACCTAGATTTTTAATTTGGACACCCAAAAAATTTAATCCAGGAGTTATTTTGACGCCTTCTTATTTCTAACACTGTTTAGAAAGAAGGGTATAAGTAGCAGGTAGAGATAGATTGTTGGGCATTATTAAGAATGCTTTTAAGTAGTAGATTCTAAATTCCGACATACGTTAAAATATTTTTGCATCTAAATCCACCTAATAAAAATCTAAATTAAATCCAAATGTACCAAATAAATATTCCCAATATTTTCAGTAGTTTTATAATTATTTCCCCATGAATATTTTTATAAAAATTACCGATTATTATATAAAGATGATGTATGAAATTATCTAATTTTTGTAAAATTCTTGCAAAATACGATATCCTCTTGCAAAAGGTTAAAAAAAAAAAAGAGGCAGTTTAAACCTTTTGGATAAAATTTATCCCCCTTCACTTAGTTTTTTTGTATACCATAGAAGAATTTTCATTTATTCATAATTGGTATGCAGTTAATATGAACTGTGTATTTTGTGTTTTTTACTATTCATATATAAATATTACAGAAGTGATCTTACAAAATATATAGCGTTATCTTATATATTCATATACCAATATAAATATCCTGCCAAAGACATGCAGTTTATATGTAAGCACTAAAAGGCAAAATTAACAATCACCACCGGCCACATGGCGACTAAATAAAAAAAGATGGCAATTAAAAATTATGCATTGATCGCCACTTTTGTTAGCATTAAAAGATTTTAAAAAGCGAGCAACAATTGGCAATCGAGGCCTTCTGATTTCCAATCTCTCTCCATTCATGGTATAAATGGCAATGTTCATTTTAAACTTGCTTTATTATATTCTACAACCTATAAAGAAGTAGAATTGTTTAATATCTCTCACTCATATAATTTTTTGGACCCCCTTTCCCTCCACCTACCGATTGGTGATCACACAGCTTACAGAAAGCTTTATAATTTCTAATCTTTCTCCATTTGCTGCATAAATATAAAATATCTATTTTAAACTTGCTTTATTAAATTCTAGAATCTATAAAGAAGTAGAATTGTTTAATCTCTTTTACTCATAATTTTTGTTATTCCCCCCTCCGCTAACGATTGGCAATCCCATACTCCACTGATGCCTTGTGGTTTCCAATCTTTCTCTATCCATAATGATAACGTAAATGTAAATATTCATTTTAAACTTGCTTAACCGGATTCTAGAACCTATAAAGGGGTAGAATTACTCTTATTCATGTATTTTTTTACTCCCCCCCCCCCCCCTCTCCATTTTCAACTAGCAGTCAAGGATCAGATGTCCTGCAAAGCACAATCTTTTTCTATTATTATTTTCTCCATAGTAGTGTATATTTAACCCATTTAAGCTATTTGGCAAATATGTGCATCAAAATTTGATTTGACTTAAATGTGTATTTTTCAAAAATTTTCGTTTTTGCTTTCTTTAGGGTAGAAATCTTTATTTTCAAGTAGAAATCTCCCTATTTTTAAAGCTGCAATTTTGGCAGCTAAGTAGGTTATTTTTAATTAAACAGCTAAGTTTTTATATCTATGCTTTTTAAGAGGAAATACTTTAACTCTAGTGAAATAAAATCATTTAAAAAGGTGTGTTTTTAGAAATAAGGAAAAATAATAAAATTGCGAACTGTATTTACACATGACCATGTAAAAGTTATATTGATGGTGATGAATCGGCTGATTCACTTACTAGAAAATATCAATATGAATTGTGAATGATAACAGGTTATTTCATTGAAATAAATTTGAAAAAAAAGTACTACTGAATTAATTAAAATATAAAAACTCTTGCTGTTATTATTACAGCCTTAAACAGATTTTAATTTAGGATGTGCAATTTAGGATTTTTAAAAAGAGTGAAGTTACAAATTACAATTCCATTGTCCATGTGTTAATTTTATTGTACCACAAAATGGTGACAAAGCTTTTTGCAATCTAAAAGAAATAGTCTCATCATCTAAAAAGTGGCTACTAACAAAACTCTGACAGTACCGGCCACTGGCCACTAATGAATTTTCCCAGTTTTGCCTTTTAGTTCTGGTTCTGGACATAAAATAGGAGATTTCAATCTCCTTCCCCCCCCCCCCTCCTTCTCAACGCAGTCAGAAAACAAAATCTTCAATAGAACCCATATGGCAAATTTCTTACTTCACATGGTTGCACAATACTTTTTTAAATTGAGGTTGCATAGGCCAGATGCTTGTCAGCTAAAATCTTTTGCTCAGGGCACCTAAAATACTTTCTTCAGGGCAGCTAAAAGTGGACATAGCCCTGGGAACATGCTTCATCTAAATATGTTTGGTATTTTTCTGTTTTGGGGACCAGACATTGCTAGATGTTTTGTTAAACTGATAATAAATGCATTTGTTGGTTTATTATAACACATAGTAAGCTTACTCCCAGTTAACGATCGGCTATCAAACAGATTGCAGAATTCTTGAGATTTCCATTTTTTTCCCATCAGCAACATTATTAACAATCGGTGATTGAACGTTCCACAAAAGCGTTGTAATTTTTAAGCTTTCTCCATCCACAGCATAAATGTCAGTATTCATTTGAAACATGTGTAACGTTCCTATATATATTTAGCAGCATAGGTGTCAACTTTTTAAAAAATCTGGGGGGGCGAGTTTCAGTGGAGCTATGTTCAAATAAGATTTTAAAAACTTTAGAATTTATATATATCGCATGTGATACCCCTCATGTGGGCCCCTCCCATGTGATACTAACAATACGGCTATTAAAATGTATTCTTTATAAAAATTTTAACTTTCTATAAGGGGAAAAACACAACTGATTTAATTGTGAAGCAATGAACAAAATAATGAAACAAATCAGTAGGCAAGAAAAAGGAAAACTGATCTAATTGTGAAGTAATGAACAAAATAATGAAACAAATCTGTAGGCAAGAAAAAGAAATATTTAATCCGAACTGATATCAATCTTATCAAAAAGTAATAAGGAGAAATAGAATTTCCGTAACTTTAAATTAAAAAAATTCTAAAGGTGATAAATGACTGGATTGAACCTGGCTACTGAACTAATAAGTTCATTAATGAAAATAGAGACTAATTTCTTTTCATACATACATATGAAACTAGTATGTTGTGGCCACCACAAGACTTTCTTCTATATTTTCCTATATACATATTTAATCAGTACCAATATTAAAAAAAAAAAAAAATTACAATTTTTTTTCAAAGTTTTTTTTTGTTAAAAGTAATACATATTCAATCAGTAACAATATTTAAAAAAAAAAAATTTTTTTTTTGCTAAAAGTAAAACAAATCGATAACTTTGTTTTAAATATCACAGATTTATAGTTCAACCATTCATTTTAAAGGTATTGACGAGATCTTTCAAAAGATACCCATCTTCAAAATTTACCTCCCCCCCTTGGTACTTCCCCCCAGGAAAGAAGCGATGCCCCCACATGCACAAAAATTTTTTCCTAGTTAACTATTGCTATTATCAATATTTCATATTAATTTTACAATCACAAGTTAAAAATAACTCTCATTATGTACATTTATACGAAATTTTGTCCTATATTGCCATGTTAAAAATTTAGAAAACATGATATCACAGCGCCACCTGTTGAGCGATTGATCCCCAAATGTAATCAGCACCAGTTTATGTCAGGGACCAACTAAATACCAAGTTTGGTTAAATTTCGTTTAAAAAAAAAAAAAAAAAAAAAAAAAAATTTCTTCTAAGTTTTTTTTTCATTAAAAGTAAAAAAAATCGATAACTTTGTTTTAAATTATCACAGATTTATGGTTTGACCATTCGTTTTAAAGGTATTGACGAGACCTTTCGAAAGATACCCATCTTGAAACTTTGCCCCCCCCGGGGGGGTACTGCACCCCGCAGTTGGGGGGAACCGATGCCCCCACATGCACAAAATTTTTTTCCTAGTTAACTATTACTATTATCAACGAGACCTTTCGAAAGATACCCATCTTGAAAATTTACTTCCCGGGGAGGCCGCCCCCCGAAGATTTAAAAGTGGGGGGGCCAGCCCCCCCTGCCCCCCCGTAGTTTACGCCTATGTTTAGCAGAATTACTTAAGATGAAAACTAATATAAAACTAACTATAAACTAATTCACTAAGCGAAACCATTTCGCAGCACATATTTATTAGAACGTCAAACACACAACTGTGTACTTACAACATAACTGAGAAGATAACAATTCTGGACCGTTGCCAACTCTATAACATAAAACATGGTGTTGCCAAACAATCATACAATATGACATCTTCCCTTTAAAGGAAATAAAAAAAATTTAAAATAATGATAAAATAAAAACTATATACAAAATTTACAAATCAAGACGTTCTGGTGGTCTAACAACTCGGCCAGAACGGGTGGTCACAGTTCAAGAAAGTTTATTAGTCTTATAAGAATTATTAGAGTCTAAATTGTTAAAAGTTCTTATAGGTTTTGGATCTAATTGAGTCAAAGGACCTGGATCTTCAGGAGTTTTATGCTGAGCTGATGGGTGAACCACAATTTCTCTAATTTGGAGGAATGTCTGCTTTTGTTTTCTGTATCACTCCTGAATTCCGTCTAAATGTGCTACCATCTGCAGTAGTAACCATATAGGATCTAGGAGCATCTGTAGTACCAGTAATAGCAGCAGGAATCCAATTTCGTGGGGATACTCTAAGTTTTACTTTTTCTCCTTCCACAAACACTGGAGATTGAACACTCGCAGTCGTTGAGCTAAGTCGCTGTTTCTCCCTGACTAACTGAAGGGGTATAGATGATGATCCTTGTTGCAAACGTAGAGATATGGGTGTATGGGAATTAAAGTTCTAGTAGGACGTCCAAAAAGTCTTTCTGCAGGTGAGGTCAAGTTATTACGAGGAGTATTTCTCCAATTTAGTAATGACAATCTGTAATCAATTTTTTCAATATAAGATCTTTTAAGTAGCAATTTAGCTTCTTGCACATAACGTTCTGCTAAGCCATTAGACTTTGGATAATGTGGGCTTGATGTTATATGTTTGATTTTCCAGGAAAGTGTAAATTGTCGAAAAGCTTCTGAATGGTAAGCACGTCCATTATCAGACTCCAAAACATCTGGTATACCATGAATTGCGAAACAATCCTTTAAGAATTCAATTACAGCATGTGATGTTGGATGATGCAATTCCTTAAACTCAAAATAACCAGAATAACTATTAGCAACAAGGCAATAGGTTTTTCCTTTAAATTCAAACAAATCAGAAGCAACTCTTTGCCATGGAAAACATGGTACAGGTTTCATCAACAAAGGCTCGGTGTTGGGTGCTCTTGATGTTTGTTGGCAAATATCACATTGTTGTACATAAGTTATGACATCTTGTAACATACCATGCCAAAATACAATTTCACGTGCCCTACGCAGTGAAAGATTAGTTCCCAAGTGTCCCTGATGGATAAGTTTTAAATACTGATTTTGGAGACTCTTAAGGATAATAAGTCGCTCAGATTTGAATAAAAGATTTTCATAAACTGACAACTCATCTCGATAGTTCCAATATTTACGAAGCTCTTGGGGAACTTCTTGAACAGTCGCTGGCCATCCATTAAGGATTAAAGACTTTAATGGTTGTAATTCATCATCTTCATTCACTGCAGACAACATTTCTGGATATAACAATACTGGAAAAGGAACATCAACAGTTACTTCAAAAGTATCAACAGTTACTTCAAAAGTTTTTTCGTCTAAACACTCTTCAATAGAATCAATTTCACAGTCACGACTGAGAGCATCTGGTATTGGAATATCTTTGCCACTTTTATAAACAATAACCGGAGAATATTGCAACACATCAAAAAGCAAACGTTGTAAATGAGGTGGTGCTGACTGCAACGGCTTTTTAAAAATAGACTCCAAAGGTTTGTGATCCGTTTCTATCACAACAGATTTACCATAGATATAATCGTGAAACTTTTTACAACCATGACGAATAGCTAAAGCTTTCTTTTCTATTTGTGGATAGCGTTTTTGAGTAGGTGTCAAGGCTTTAGTTGAATAGGCTACATACAGGTCTACCCTCTTGTAAGAGAACCGCTCCCATAGCATGAGAACTAGCATCAACAGAAACCACCACAGGCTTGTTGACGTCATAATAAGCTAATTTCGGTGCATTTTGGAGTGCTTCTTTTAATTTAACAAAAGCATCTTCTTGATCTTTAGACCAGTCCCATAATACATTCTTCTGAAGTAATCTTCGCAAAGGCTCAGAGATTGTAGAATAGTTTGGAACAAACTTTGAAACATAATTAACCATACCAATGAATCTCTGCAACTCTGATAAACGAGTGGGAGTTTTTAACAGTTTAATAGCTGTAACCTTTGAAGGATCAATCTCAATACCATCAGAAGTAAATAAATGGCCTAAGACCTTAACTTTAGTTTTCCCAAAATGGCATTTTTCTTTATTTAAACGCACACCACAATCCAAGAGTCTTTTACTAACTTTATGGGTCAAATTTTTCATATCATCTTCAGTGTTAGCCCATAATAATATGTCGTCCATGGAACATTCTACATTTTGAAAATCTTTCAAAATACTTTGCATCACCTGTTGAAAAATTTCGGGGGCTGAAGCAAGTCCAAACGGAACCCTTAAAAAGGAAAATCGTCCCCAAGGTGTATTGACAGTTAAATATTCTGAAGTTCTCTTAATAACCCTCAATTGCCAAAATCCCTTCTTGGCATCTAAAAGAGTAAAGAATTTAACTTTTCCTATTCTTGCCGCAATATCTTCAACAGTCTTCAGAGGAAAATGTCTTCGCTTAATTACTTTATTTATATCAGTTGGATCCAAACATAAGCGAGCACGGTCACCAGATTTAACAATAACCAATGGGCTAACAGCAGGTGTAGGTTCAGTGACTGGTTTTAAAATATTCATTAAACCATTAAATCAATCTCTTTCTTAACAACATCTCTTAAAGCATAAGGTATTCTACGAGGTGGGTGTATGGAGAACGTAACATTATTTTCAAATTCAATGTCATATTCAAAATCTTTAATACATCCTATACCTTCAAATATTTCCTTTGGAATTTCTTCACTAAATTCATTTAATTGCAAAACATTCACATTTCGTTTAATTAAACCCAAATTATCACAAGTTTTACATCCTAATATACAGTTATAATTACCATCAACTACCAAGAATTTTAGACTAACTGATTTACCATCTACAGAACACACAGATTTTACTTCTCCTAGTACAGGTGTATATTGATTATTAAATGATTTTAAACGTTGTACTGAAGTTTTTGAAATAGGTAGTGATAATTTATTCACAACATCTTTAGTTATCACATTACTTTCCGCACCTGTCTCAAGTTTAAATTTAACTTGAATGTCATCATTAAATTTTACTGTGGTAAACCAGGCATTTTTACTATCAACATTTATCAATTCCCCAATATGCAAAGATTGACAGTTTAAATCTTCATCAGAATCCTCCTTAAGCTCATGAACTTTTTTATTATAAAAATTACAATACCCTGAATTCTGTTTCAGTTTTATTCTACACTGACGAGCATAATGACCCTGCTTAGAGCAAGCTTTACACATTACATTAAAAGCAGGACAATTTTTAAATTCATGAGTTAAACCACAACGCCAACAGACTATTTTATTTACTAGAATCAATTTTCAAGTTAAAAGCTTTATAACTAGAATTTTTACTTTTCGCTTTTCGTATCGCTAAAATTTCTTTCTCATTAGAAATGGTTATACTATGCATTTCTTTTAACTGATTAGTAGCCTGCTCACTTGCTCTACAAATATCAATAGCTTTCTGTAAAGTTAACTCTCTTTCCGATAATAACAATTCACGAACTTTATCGGAACTAATTCCTCAAACAATTTGATCACGTAATAAGCTATCATGCAAAGTTTCAAAAGAACAGTCACTTACTTTCGTTTTTAATTTTGTTAAATTACAGGGTTGGCCGGATTTATCCACTCCAAAAAAATCCGGATGGTTTTTTTTGGATAAATCCACTTTAAAAAATCCGGAGATTTTTGGAGAAAATATAAATATATAAGTAACTGATAAATAAGATGAAAAAAGTTCATTTAAATTGAATCTGAACTTTTTTTTTTTAAATAGAAAGCTGGAAAAGAATATGAACCATTATGGTATACAGTATAATATTAATTCAGCATACAAAGACAAGCAAATTTTATGACTTAATTTATTTATGAAAATGAAATCATTTGAATTTGTAATTTTGTTGAATAAGGGGGGGGGGGGATTTCTTTTTTAATAACATTAAAGAAACAGTTGCCTTAAACAAATAGATGATTACAAAGCGTAATGTTTAAAAATGAACATAAATGAATTTCAATACATAGTATAAGATAAGAATCTATAATTAATTCAATCTTAAAAACAGTATTTTTGTTTTTTTGATTGCTGCTGCATAATTGCTTATAAATGAACAGTTTTCAATGAAAAAAGGAAATGAGTGATTCCATACCAACTCACCTAATGAGGGTTGCATGACCGACTTGGATTTTCTTTAAATTTGGTACACAGATTGATGATATAGAGGCATGAAAAAGTCCAAATTTTTAGCTACCTGTTCCACTTATTTATAGATATACAGGTCCTCAAAGTTTGTCCGTTCCCTCAAAATACCAAGAAATTGATGTTATTTATTTATTTTTTTTCTTAAAAATTGTACTCATGCAATATGAAAGTGTTAGGTATCTATAGAAACTAGTTATTCCAGGCATTCAGAAAAAAAATACTACAATGCAGCAGCGCCGACTTTGAAAATTTTCTGGGGGGGCTCGAACCAAGGCCGTAGCCAGGATGTTTGTTTTTTTGGGTGGGGGGGGATCATATTTCTAATACAAGGTCATCAAATTTGGTATAATAATGCACCCATGCTTATGCACACACAAACAACGGCCTGATTAACACAGGGGCACGTGCCAGAGGTGTCCTGAGTAGCAAAGGGCCCCAAAACTGGTCCTGAAAATGCCATCATAATTTTTGCCATTTAGTTTATGTAAATCAAATTTATAAAACAAAATTAAGAGTAGCAGGGAGGTCGCTGTGATAATACGGCCATCAGTCACTTCAGTTTGAAAACAATATTGTGATTATGTTAAGTTAAAATTGGAGGGGAAAGACAGAATCTCGAAATAATTTCTGCTATATCTTCTCTTTAAGTTTTAAAAACAATATTTGTTCTTACTCTTCATTTTTACTTAAAATGTTAAAATTTCATAAACTATCATTAATTAAATTTTGATAGAATGGAGTAGAAGGCTGACATTTTACCAACTATGTGAAAAATACCAGAATCGGGAATCGAACCCGGGCCGTTCCGCTTAACGCGCGGATGCTCTAACCACTGAACTACCCTGGCTGATAAACAGTTCGGCACTTCTCACATAATTTATGTTGGCAAGGTCACCGAGTCTGCATTAGAGCAGCTATATCAAGTGACAAATTTGAACATGGCACAGCTCCAATAGGCCATAAAATTTAATTTTATGAGTGACACACCAGATTATCAAGGTTTATTTTCCTAAAATAAAAAGTTTCATAAAAAAAGGGGGAGGGAGGAAAATATTATATACTTCTTATTGTTTATAAATTCATGACTTACATCCAAAATAGTTCATTTTTATTTAAAAATGCCAAGGGAAAAAAGAAGCAACCAAATAAATAAAATGCAAATATAAATAATTTAAAAAAAAAAAAAAAAAAAAAAAAGGCGAATTAAACATCTCAGAAACCTTTATAAAAATTATTTTCACTTAAACTTAGGGAAGAGAGTAGCATCAAGCGTATAATATATTAATAAAATAAAATTAAAATTAAAAATGTAATAACAATATGGCAGTAACTTTTGTGAAAATAGTTATATTACTTTGCATCGATGTTTCTGAAAACTTTTGCTCCTCATGCACAAACCATAAGTGATTGGGATTCCCATAGCACAGCAAAAGGAATCATCTTCCTCTGATCTCCCCCCCCCCCAAACCCCATACAGAGACTTTCAGCCTTTCTTGCTTTTTTTTTTTAGTCAATTTATGTCTATTTTGAATTGCAACAACCTTACTTTACAGCTATGATTTTGGTAAAAAACTAAATAGAAATAGAGGAAAGATTTTCTTGTTTAATAGTGAATCAGTATTCAAAATTTCTGGGGGGGCTGAGCCCCTACAGAAAATTTTCTGGGGGGGCTCGAGCCCTCGAGCCCCCACATAGTCGGCGCCACTGCTACAATGTTTATAATGAAAATCGTTAAGGTACAGTACTCTTAAAAGTTGCAACCACAGAAATTTGATTTTCCCCATTTTGCTAAAATTGAGACATCAATTCCAAAAAAAGGAAAATAAAACCAAAGGTTTACTCACTTTCTGGTAGAGTACAGGTGTTCACCATAAATTACTACACAATAAATTACTTGGGTTTCTCACTCCTTCTTGGAAATATTTAAGCTTAAAGACAAACCATAGGACAAAAACATGCAATTTCGGCCATCTTGGCAGCCATTTTACTCCTAAAGGGAAAGCACTAGAAACTTTTTTATTTTTTTTTTTATATAAGCTACTGATGTGTTAGCTATTCACAGGAAAAGAGTATACTTTTGGTTATTATTTGCATAAAGATATATCCTGCTGATAGTATATGCATGTTTTTCTCTAATACCATATGCTTGTGTTCCCCCTCTCATAGACTTAACATTAATAAAAAGGAAAAATAATAATGGATATATTAATAGCTGCACTATCTATACAATTCAAGAAATTTAATATATTAAATTATTTAATAATTTTTAAAAAAAAAAAAATTCTACATTTTATAGCAAAATTAGATATTTGATGAAAACAAGAAATAGAATTTTTCTAAAACTGGACGTTGTCCATCCGTAATTATAAAGTACTAAATAATTTCTTGAAAAATCAATCAAAATAAAGGAGTTATAAATATTTATTTCATAAGCAAATATATTTGAAATACAGCAATATATTAAAAAATTGGTGTACAGAATTTTATTCAACTGCAAGCATAAGTTCCTGTATTTTTTTCACAGTATCAGTGGCTGCTGCTGCTGATGGCATTGGTACTATATCTAACAGGTGCTTGTATGAAATCCAGCATGTATCTGGTTTCTCTAACGATTAAAAGATGGCAGGGGCCATGAGGATGCATAAATTGTAATTGAACATCACCTTTTTCAAAACAGTTTTCTAAGACAGCTCCTAACCACCATTTCTTATCATACATGCAAGCAGCATAAAAACCTTTAGAAATGTTATTAAGACTAAATTTTTGACATGTTGCTTACCTACTGCAGATACTTCAATATGTTTGTAATGTAGATACAATGGAAACTAAAAGCACAGATTTACTGATAGGAATAAATTTATGATAATCCCTGATACAATCAATTCTTACAGCGAAACTTAGTCTTTCAGAAAGCAATGCTCTTGTTTCTGCTACATATTCTTCAGATGCAAAGAAAAACTTAATATTTGTAAAATTACCTGTGCAATAATGAAACAAATCACATGGAGAAATTATCTGATCCTTGTAAGGACGTTGCAAGCTGGTTCTGTAAGCAGACCTTTTAACTGTGCCTCCAGTGGCATCACAGGGGCTTTTGCCATGGGAAGTGGCAAAAAAATGTCACTCAGCATTTAGTTTGAAATCATCTTTATGTTGGCATAAATTTAAAAAGTTTTTCTTGTTTTTGTACTGCGCTGAGCTACCACCACTGAAATAAATTATTTTCTATATGTGTGGATATTGTGATGTTAAATATGGAATTACAGGCCTTTGAAAAGAAACTACTGCCTCTGTATCATGTGTCAAACAGTCACTGATAATACACATAGAAATAACTTTTAGGTTATCATTTGGCCGAACATACGCTATAAAAGGATGGAGTGTAGCTTGCGTGTTTTCCCAGTGATATCCCTGTATTGCATCCTGTACAATAAAAGTAAAATTTTCAGAAAAATCAAGTAATAAAATGCACTCATCTGGTTTTAGTTCTGCTTTTCTTGTTTTTAAATACTCCGATTGAGATTTTGCAATGTAATGGTGTTTTGCCTAGGACTTCATTTTCAATAAAAGTTCCGATTTAAAATCAGGTGCAGACAAAGTAATTTAATGAGTGTTGAATGGACTGTAGTTATCCACCGTTGAAACATCACTTCAGATTCTTCATCATAATAATCCATTAACATATCTAAAAATTCTCCAATGCAGTTTGGAGTGGACACTGTGAACAAAATCCTAACATACATGCTTCATTGTTAATGTCATACACATAATGAGACAAAAAAAATCACTGATAGATGGTTTCATAGATTATTTTAGAGATGCCATCATTAGCCTGTCATTTTAGTGAATCATACAGCCATAGACTGAATGAATTTCTGTACTACCAGCTAACACACACCACTTCGGTCACAAATAAGCTAATTTAAAAAATCCAATCTTGTGATTGGGATAATCCTGTTTAAAAAGTGTGTACGCTTCTTTGAGATTACATAAAATGAGGTGTTTCTGTTTTGTAAATATTTTATTTCTTCACTAAATACTAACTTGAATTTTTAAAAAATAAAAGGTTTCCTACATCTTTCTTTAAAATATCACAAAAATAGAGTACACATTAGTTTTGTTTTAATACCAGAATATAATAAAATCAGAATGTTACACCCTTATTCAATGCTGCATTCACCTAATAACACTATTTCTAAAAGTAACTAAGTAACGTTCAGAGGGTAAATAAAGTCTTATACATGTATTAAATCAATATTTATATAATATTCAATAAGTTTTGGTTTTTTACATCTTTTTTTATCAATGTTAAGTCTGTGAGAGGGGAAACACAAGAATATGGTATTAGAGAAAAACATGCACATACTATCAACAAGATATCTCTTTATGCAAATAATAACCAAAAGTAAACTCTTTTCCTGTGAATAGCTAACACATCAGTAGCTTATTTTTAAAAAATTAAAAAGTTTCTAGTGCTCCCCCTTTAGGAGAAAAATGGCTGCCAAGATGGCCGAAATTGCATCTTTTTGCCCTATGGTTTGTCTTTAAGCTTAAATATTTCCAAGAAGGAGTGAGTAACCCAAGTAATTTATTGGGTAGTAATTTATGGTGAACACCTGTACTCTACCAGAAAGTGAGTAAACCTTTGGTTTTATTTTCCTTTTTTTTTTGGAATTGATGTCTCAATTTTAGCAAAATCGGGAAAATCAAATTTTTGTGGTTGCAACTTCTAAGAGTACTGTACCTTAACGATTTTCGCTATAAACATTGTAGTATTTTTTTTTTTCTGAATGCCTGGGATAACTAGTTTCCATAGATACCTAACACTTTCATATTACATGAGCACAATTTTTAAGAAAAAAAAATTAAATAACATCAATTTCTTGGTATTTTGAGGGGGCGGATAAACTTCAAGGACCTGTATATCTATAAATAAGTGGAGCAGGTAGCTAAGAATTTTGACTTTTTCATGCCTCTATATCATCAATCTGTGTACCAAATTTAAAGAAAATCCAAGTCGGGCATGCAACCAACTTTTATTTTTTTAGGTGAGTTGGTATGGAATCACTCAAATACAAAAAATGTCTCCAATCGTTTGGTTCTGTTCTATAGTGTCGATATATTTTAACCAGCTTCTCTGCTTTGTCATTTCCTAAACTATTTCTTACTTTACTCCAGACAAAACCATAAGTGGAAAAGATTCTTTCAATTGATGCATTACTGGGTGGACAGCTATGTAGTTTTATAAAAAAGTCACAAAATTCTTCTGCTTCAGGTACAGTAATGATGCTTTTTTTAATTGATTTTGACTTAATGAGATGCCACCACTTTTTTGCAGAAAAGTTTTCAATAACTGAATTTGAAAATATAGTGGCTGAAAAAAAATCACTGTCCTTTAGTTTCAGTTTTCAAACATAAGGTAGAAAATTCGGATACATGTCGGCAAGCCACTGCTCTGCCATTTCTTCTTGTTCAGAAGTTAGTCGTTTTCCAAAATACTTTGGATTAGTCATATTCGCTAGGAAATGAAATGGCTCCATGTTTTCAGAAAATCTCTTTTTCAGCATAGGTAAATAACTGCTAAGAGACGGGTTTTCTAAAATATCTAACCATACCTCAACAGCTGTAGACAATGTGGCTTTGTCATCTTGCAAAGCATCTAAACCCTTACTTATAACTTCTAATTGTTCACACAAATTCAAGGCTTCTGAATACAGGCCAACATTCATTAGATACTTTCCTATTTCCTTGTTGAAATCTTCAATGTGTTCTAACTTTATTTCAACGTATTTGTGATAATTTTTCAAAAAAGTTTTCAGACATTCTTTTTGAGAGTTCCATTCACACAATATAAATATTTTTACATTAAATATGAGATAGGATCCTAGGAAAAAATCATGCATATACCTCTGAACATAATCTAATATAATTTTGATATCTAAAAATAACAAATATTAAATTTTATCAGCAATTAATAAAAAGTCCAAAAATCTCCAAAAACCTCCAATTTTCTCCGGTTAAAACCAATAAAATCCACCGGATAGGATTTTTTTAATTTTCTCCGGATTTAATTACAACGCTGGTTAAATAAGAATCAAAAGTTTCAAGCTTACCTTGCATTAAGTTAAAAAATAAATATCGAGTATATGTTTCATTAGGCTTTGGTGAAAAATATTCATCAAACCTATCAGTAATCTTCTTTAAATCTTTACTATCATCTTCATTCAAGTCGAACGTATTAAACACAATTGTTGCTGCAGGCCCAATTGCCGACATAAATGTAGCTGCTTGTATTTCCTTCGGTTTCATCGATAATTGCGTGGCAGTTGCATAAAAGTTAAACGTTTGTTTCCACAGTTTCCATTTAACTGCCATTCCATCCTCAGTAACTTCCAACTCACGTGGAAGACGAGCATTTACATTAATACTTGAAGCATTTACACTCTCGCCAGGCATTTTAAAAACTACTATTATTGCAAGTACTTATAATACCATAAATTTTACTTTCAAACAATAATTTTCCTTCTGACACCAGACTCAATTTCTGGTCCACGAATGTGGGCGTGGGTTCGAATCCCACTTCTGACACCATGTAACGTTCCTATATATATTTAGCAGAATTACTTAAGATGAAAACTAATATAAAACTAACTATAAACTAATTCACTAAGCGAAACCATTTCGCAGCACATATTTATTAGAACGTCAAACACACAACTGTGTACTTAAACATAACTGAGAAGAGAACAATTCTGGACCGTTGCCAACTCTATAACATAAAACATGGTGTTGCCAAACAATCATACAAATATTATGACAACATGCTTTATTAGATTCTAGCACCTATAAAGAAGTAAAATTGTTCAATATCTCTCACTCATGCAATTTCTTGTGCCCTCCCCTTCCCCCCACTAACGATCGACAATCAAAGGACTCGCGGAATTCTTGCGATTCCAAATCTTTCTCCATCTGCAACATAAATCTCAATGTTCGCTTTAAACTTATTTACTTAGATTCCAAAACCTATAAAAAAGTAGAATTGTTTACTACCTCTCACTTGTATATTTGCTTCCCCCCTCCCTCCTCAACTAATGATTGGCAATCGATCACTTCATAGAAGCTTTGTGATTTCTTCTTTTTCCATCCAGAGCATAAATGTCAATGTTCATTTTAAACTTACTTTATTAGATTCTGAAACCTATAAAGAAATAGAAATGTTCAATATTTTCCATTCATGCAATTTTTTTAGACCCCCCCCCCACACCCCCTTTACTATTTGCTACCAATTGGTTAATGAAACTCCCTGCAGAAGTGTTGAGATTCCCATTCTTTCTTTGCATGCAGCATAACTGCCAATATTCTGTTTAAATTTGCTTCATTAAATTGCAGAACCTATTTAGAAGTATAATTGTTCAATGTCACTCACTACTCTAGTAATTTTTAATATTGCATCTTTCAATATATACTAGATTTTGTATCGATTTCAAAATTTAATGATCTTGACACACTTTTGTTTGAATACCAGTATTTTTATAAATAGATCACTAGCACTATAGAAGAAGAAATTAGATCTGAAAGGATCACAGGTTTTATTCGGATAGTCTTTTATTGAGCTGCCAAAGACCTTACTTATTAAGTTCTTTAACCCATTGAACGTCGCAATATGAATCTCACTGAAAAATTTTGCTTTTTTGTGCGCTTTGGGTTACAAAATGCATCCCTAATTATATGTAGTTTAAATAATTTAAAAAAAAAAAACAATTATTTTGTTAGAAGGTATTATAGTTCCAAAATGGGAGACTTGGCACCTAATGGAGGTAGAATAGATGTTGATAAACTGCATAACCCGTTTAAATTAACTTTCTTGATCACTGTTTGTTATAATTTAAGAAACTTTTTTTTTTTTTTTTTTTTATATCCAACATTTTAAACCCCTGCACTTGAATAATAAGTTATTTCTAGCGATTTTCTTTTCTTATGCAGTAGAAATAGACGATTTTGTTTGAATAACTAACTTGCGTAAATAGTTGTCGCAGATTGACAGAAAAATTTCTGCTACTGAGATAATTAGTAGTTAACTTTTTTTTTTTTTTTTTTTTTTTTTTTTTTTGGGGGGGGGGGGGGTAAAATAAGTCATTAAACATCAGTCAGTTTTATGGAATCAGAGAAAACAAATTTACATACATAATTTTTATATGTATGTTACATTAATTAAAAACTATTAATAGGTACCATTCTAATTATCTTTTATGCAATCTTTTTTGTAGACTAATTGAAACATGAAGCAGCATTCAGAGGAAGAAGATTTAATTCCTTTACCTAATTCATCATCTGAGGGTGAATCTGATGCCTCAGATAGTGAAATTAATATTTCTTATTCAGATGAAGAGCAGGCATCTGATTCAGATTCTGAACCAGAATGTGTCACTTTTTCTGCAACTCAAGAAAACCGAAAACAAAATCTAAGACTTGCTGCACAAGCTATAAAAGTTCAAAAGGATGAATTAAAGAGAAAAAGAAAGGAAATATTTCTTCAAAATGTTAAACAAAGAGAAGAAAAGGTAATTTTTTCTCTTTTTTTTTTCCTCTCATTTTATGAAAAACAGTGTTTACTTGTAAATATCTACATACTTGCAAACCATCTCATTAATAACCGTACAATTGTTAACACCCCTTGAAAAAAAAACACCCCTTTTTACACACCACTTTATTTTTAGAGTAATTCTCTTCAAATGTTGTTATGATTAAATAAGAATAAAATTACTCTAAAAACTGACTGGTGTGAAAAAAAGGAGGGTACTAAAAATTGTACGGTTCATAATGAGATGGTTGGCTAGTATGCATCTATGTAAGATCTATAGTTTTATATTGTTTTAAAATCTTATATCAAAGAAATAACATGTGTTGAATTAAAAAAAAAAAAAAAAAGTAATAATTGCAGATCATTTGTTGTTCTTGAAAAAATTACAGCATGATAGGTTAAATTTATTAGGAGCAATTGGGTCGCTGGTTGTGCTTTGTTGTTGAAAATGTATCGGGGGATTAATCGGTTCAAAGTTGAATTATGGCTTTCAAAATTATGGATCAACCAGTTTTTCTTTTCTTTAAGAAACTTGACACAGTGCCACCACACTGTATTAGAAATATGCTGTGGTGCATTTCTCACTTCTGACCTTAGCTCATATGTTGGACTCAGAGTTTTCTCTCGTTATTAGAGAACAACTATCTTTACATTTTTTCCATCTTCATCATTCACTCTAACCCCATTTAAATTGCAGTTATCATAATCTCTTTCTGAATTGCCTATCTTTCATCCCTCATTTTGGTCTTAAAATAAAAACTCCCTTGCAGCTCCTTGAAATTTCTAAATTATTTCCAGTCTTTACCCATTCAAAAATTTTGACAAGTCCAATATGAATGCTTCTGTATTTCAAATTCTTTATGCTTCTCATTGCTGTGCTTATATAAGAATTTTAGTGAAATTTTTTCAGCTAGCTCCAAGACTGGTTAACAAGTTGTTAAGGTGTAATCTCTGATAACACTGTTATCAGCATTAGCTATCATCTTTCTAGCTCATTTTCTCTGTAGAATTTTATGCTGTAGAAGTTGCACTTACAAGGGAAGTATGAATCAGTAAAATTGCTATTGAAACCAAACCACGCTTAAATTAAAGAGCATGGTCGAAAACATTGGGTACCGTACAAATTTGCTGCAGCAACTCCCATGGGGGTGAGATATGCCCTCTATCAGTTTTAGTTATTTCTATAAAAGTCAACAAAACACACTACGTAGTGTGAACAGATGGTGCAGTGGTAGCGTGCTTGACTTCGGATATGTAGGTTGTGGGATCGAGTCCCCGCAAGGGCGTTTTGTATTTAATTTTTTATTTCAACTGAAATATTTATTTTTGACATTTTTAATTAAATGAAATCATTATTGTAAGAGAAAATATATTAATTATATTAAAACAAGTTTTTTTTTTTTTTTTTCAGCGCGGACAATTTAATATTCTTTTTTTTTATTTTTAACCAAAATATTTGTTTATTAAATTTAAAGAAATTAATAATTTAACGGGAAATACTTTTATATTATATTTAGGTAAGATTTTGTTAATGATTACATTCATATAAAATTTTGTTAATCTGCTTGATATAAATTATTAATTACTATTTTTTTAACGACGACATTAATAGCAAGAGTTAATCGTCTGCTCTCAATTGTATTATTTATTAATGCTATTTTTTGCATGAAAAATCCTGAATGATGAACAGCTGTTGCTAAACTATTCGACGTGGCATTTAACTTTTATTTCAAATATTTCATTAAACAACTGTCAAGTTTCGCAGTGTCGGAAGAACTGACAATAATATTGAAGACAATGACAAATTTTCTCAAAATGATTTTTTTAATTTATAATTAATTTACATCTAAAAAAATTCAAAATCTGGGTAAATATGAGTTTTACAAATCAAGTAATCTCGACGAAAAGCCAAATGTTTGACAAAATGTTCGTGATGAACAATAATTGACGGTGAACAAAATTGAAATTCAAATAATTGCGATCAATCTTTTTATATTTCTTGTTCTAATTGTGAAAAATACTTATGGTTCCACGATTTTTCTACTTTTAATCATAATTGTTATAAATTAGAAACTATATTCATAGCTTGAAACATGGTTTTCTTTTTTATAAAAAAAAAAATGCATTTCTTAAATTCATTCTCAATACTTTATTAATTGGAATACTAAAAAAAAAAAAAAAAAAAAATCTTCTTAATGTAAAATAATTTCTCTTAAATTAATAATTTAATTTAATTAAAAATGTAAAGAAAAAAAAATTAAAAAATTAAAATACAAAACGCCCTTGCGGGGAGTCGATCCCACGACCTACGTATCCGAAATCAAGCACGCTAGCACTGCACCACCTGTTCATACTACGCTGCGTGTTTTGTTGGCTTTTATAGAAATAACTAAAACTAATAGAGGGCATATCTCACCCCCATGGGAGTTGTTGCAGCAAATTTGTACGGTACCCAATGTTTTCGACTATGTTCTTTAATTTAAGCTCGGTTTGGTTTCAATAGCAATTTTACTGATTCATACTTCCCTTGTTAGTTTCATTTCATCTTATTACAATAGAAAATTTATTATCTGTTCAGACTCAAAGAGTGTTCTGGATTCTCTTTCATCTAGCTCTTGCATACTTTTGTTTATCTCTGTTTTAAAAATTTATAACAACTTATAAACAAAAAAAATTTATATTTACATTTGCTCTGTTCATCGTCATATAAGTATCAGAGGCAATAAAGCAGTGGAATAGACCTTGATTACTCTCAACTGCCTAATTCCTTATAATGATTTTGAGGATGCTCTTTTTTTTTTTTTTTTTCAGAAATATTTTGCAACGAGAGTGGGAATGTGAAAATAGTAATAAATTACATGAAATTAAATCACACATTGCAATTTGGCACCACATCCAAATGTCACATCAATTTGCTCAGACTACTGATCGTAGAGCTACAAAACTTGGCAGAGGGGTAGCTGGGATCCTGCAGATTTACACCTCATCGAGATTTTTTTTAATTTCAATTTTTTGAATAATTTTTTTTTTTTTTTTTTTTTTTTTTTTTTAACATTTGCTTCTGTGTTTCATTTTTCTAAAATTTATTCTTTCATTTCAATTGTCTGCATATCTTAGCAACGTCTATTACACTATTTATTTTTTATTTAATTCATTCATCTGAAGACAAAATCTTTTTTTTTATTTTTTTTAAATTATTATATTTATTGAAAATCAAATGGTAATGCAGTAGAAAAAATTAAGTATATTAAATTTTAAATTTAAAAAACTTATTTATAACAGTTATGTTTATGTATAATATGTATAATTTTTATAATTATTATAAAAATTTTTATACAGTGTTTATAATTATTATAATATAACAATATACTATAAAAAATATTTTTCATTTATTATTATTTTTTTATTATTAATTCCTTTGAAAAGGAAATCTTTCTTTTTTTTAATTTATAGTATTTATCAGAAAAAATTATAGTATATTATAGAAAGGATTAAACTTATTAAAATTTAAGTTTAATTAAAATTAATTTTTTCATCTTTGTTTTCTTTTAAATGCAGCTTCTTGAAATTTCTAAGTTATTTCCAGTCTTCACCCATTCAAAAATTTTGACAAATCCAATATAAATGCTTCTGTATTTCAGACTCTTTATGCTTCTCATCGCTGTGCTTATATAAGGATTTTATTGAAATTTTTACAGATGGCTCCAAGACTGATTACCAAGTTGTTAAGGTGTAATCTCTTATAACACTATTATCAGCATTAGCTATCATCTCCCTAGCTCATTTTCTCTGCAGAGTTTTATGCTGTAGAAGTTGCACTTAGTTCTATTTTATTTTATCCTAATAGAAAATTTATTATCTATTCAGATTGAAATAGTGTTCAGTTCTGGATCCTCTTTCATGTAGCTCTTGCATACTTTTATTTATCTCTATTTTAAAAATTTATAACAACTTATAGAACAAAAAAAATTAATATTTATTTAGATTTGCTCAATTTGTGATCATATTAGTATTGGAGGCAATAAAGCAGTGAACTAGACCTTGATTACTCTGAACTGCCCAATTCCTTATGATAATCTTGAGGAAGCTCTATTTTTTTTTTTTTTTTTCTTTTCAAAAATATCTTGCAAAGAGAGTGAGAATGTAAAAACAGTAATAAATTAAATGAAATCATACCTCACATTGCAATCTGGCATCACATCCAAATGTCACATGAAATTACTCACCATTCACCATATCCTTTCTGGCTATTCTTGCCGTAGACTATTTTGTTATCAAATATGATTAGTCTTCAGGGCATTAAGCTTCACTATAAAATAACCAACTTTTTAAAGGAAGCAGGTTTTTATTATGATATCTAATTTTATTGCATTTCTTTCGTTTTCAGCTTTTGTGTGTGTCTGTGTTAGTTACTGTCTCCAATCCAGACATTTTTGTACAATTGAAAAATCTTAAATGCTTATTAAGTTAAAGCAGTTTCTGCCTTTCATACATTAAATACAAAAGTTAAATATTTTAATAAAGAATAAGATTATTTTGCAATATATGAAGAATTTTTATAAAAACAGAATGATTTTTTTATTTTTTTATTCCTTTAAAAAAAGGGGGATATATATATATTTAATATTTTATAATTAAGGTTTTTTATAACAATTTAATATATTTGGTTCAAAGATCAGACTTGAATTTTGACATATGTCAGCATTTTAAGATAGGGGAAACTATGCAGGTTTGACCCATAGGGAGACTTATCCATGAGGTTTTTCCTATGAGGGGGAAATTTTAGAAAAATTTTAGCCATTGTACGGATTGACTTATAGAGGTCAAGACTCACGGTCGCCACTCGCCACGTGGTGACTTAATTTGAAAAAGTGGCGATCAAAAAAAATTCGTATGGTTGCCACTTTTTTCCGCGAATTCGCGAAAATATTTCTTCCGTTTTTAAAAAAAATCGCGGATATCGTTCGTTTAAAAAAGAAAGAAAGAAAGAAATCCCATTAACAATAGGCGATTGTTAATGGGATTTCGATGATGATCGCGCCTTCCGATTTCCAATCTTTCTTCATCCACAACATAAATGTCAATATTCATTTAAAACTTGCTTTATGAGATTCTAGAACCTAGAGAGAAATAGAATTGTTAAATATTTCTTGTTTGTGTAATTATTTTTTGCCTCTCTCCCCCTTTTTTTATTTCCAACTAGCGATCGCCGATCAAATGCTCTGCAGTTGTTTCTCAGTCTTTCTTCATCCATAATATAAATGGCAATATTCATTTTAAACTTGTTTTATTAGATTCTAGAAGTAGAATTGAGAATTTAATATTTCTTATTAATGTAATTATCTTTTTAATTCCCCCCCCCCTCCTTTCCCCATTTCTAGATAGTGATAAATGATCAATTCTAGAAACAATAAAGCGACAGAAGTGCTCAATAACTTGATGAATATATTTATTTTTTCTCAATTAAATTATATATTTATATTTCATATCTTTACCAAATGTGTAAACAGGGGGGGAGGGGGATGAAAAACAGATTTTTAGGTACGAAATTTTTTTCTAAATCAGTTTAAGAAAATTAATGCTCAGTTGATTTCATATGTGTTTAAAACTGATAATTAAATAATATATATATATATATATTAATGTATGATTAATGTACATACATAAAAATTTTATTCTATATGTGTTTGAAAAAATTGTTTTTCTGATAGTATGAAATTTTTATAAGGTTTTATGTGGATATAAAAGTAACTGCAGTTATATGAAAGAATTTTTTTGTGTTAATGAAATAATCCTGAAAATGTTTAAAGTAGATAAAAGCTATTATATAACTGTTTAGGTAGTCAATTTATTGAAAGTGATGCTAGTAATGTCCATCCAACCAATCATGTTTACAGAAATTTTTCAGCAAATTTCTAATTTTAGCTATCAAAGGCCAGTTAATAAAATTAAACCTCTGATAATAGGCTAGTACAGATTCTTTGCCTCCCCACCCCCTCCTCAGACTCAAAATAATTTTGTTTTCCTCTAATTCTGATCATAATTATTTTCCATTTGCAGATGGAAGTGCCAGACTAGGTAAATGAATCAAATTTTTGTATTTCTTTTGCAATGGAACATAAAATAAATATTCTTGTAAAACACAAATTGCGTATGAGAAATCACATTGCCAAATCATATCATTATAGCCTGCTGTTTTCCGCAGCAAAATGCATATATTAGCATACTTGCCAACTTTTCCAGTTTTCCCGGAAGACTTCCGTTTTTTTAACGTATCTTCCTTTCTTCTGGACAGATGATGAAATCTTCCATTTTTAAAAAAGTCGTGGATATCGTTCGTTTTAAAAAGAAAACTCAAATGTTCTACGAAAACTCCTGGGGCTCTATTCTCGTCTAGTCGTTACGCAGAAACCGGTTGTTGTGAAGCGAGACAACGACGATTTGCTATTCTCATTCGAGCTTGTTTACAGTCGTTAAGTTACCGGCAGCTAGGAGGCAGTTGTTAGCTTAAAAATCGTCGTTTATCACAATAGAAATGGGCGCGTCTGTATAATGTCTTAGTTTGCTCTGTTAAAGGGACATTTCACATTTTCCACCATTGAAAACAGGTTGTCATCATCGCTATTCACAAAATTCCCCTCCCAAAACGGATTACGAATGACCCGTTGCAACTGATTGGTTTAAAATGTCACCCTCAAACGCGAGCGTTTATTCTCCCACTCAAGATAACAACGACAGACCAGAGTAGCACTTAACCGGTAGATGGTTATTACGGTGGGTAGAACAGTAGTTAAAAACTGTCGATAACGGTTACAAGTGGTGGTTAATAGGCAACTAGACGAGAATAGAGCCCCTGATTCCCAATCTTTCTCCATCCATAACATAAATGTCAGTAGTAATTTCAAATTTGCTTTATGAGATTTTTGAACATCTAAAAAAATAGAATTGTCAAATATTTCTTGCTGATGTAATTATTTTTTGCTCCCCCCTCCTTCATTTATCTCCCCTTCTTTTTCTTTATTTTTTTATTGGCAGAAATACACACACATATTATATATGCACATTTATTGTATTATTAAATGACTAATAATACAATAGTCATTTAATAATAATAACTATTGTATTATTATTAAAATAATACAATAAAGAGCACTATTTCTTAATTTAACTTTCCGACCATATCATTTGTGTTTTTATGCTTTTATGCACACACACTTATATATCATATATATATATATATATATATACTATTATGTGTATGAATCCGATGTATAATGACGACGACGACTCATGAGTGGCCACTGAGTTCCTCATGTCCAGTGGCCACTGGCCACTTCTAAAAATTTTTAGTCTTGACCTCTAATTGACTAATCATAAAACAGCATTTTGCAGTGAACACCCATTGTAGAATTGTCAGTGGTTTTCTAGCAATTTAGGTTGATTGATAATGCATCTTTCAAGTAAATTTTGAAGATCTTGGATTTTGTTGAATTTGAACTTCCAGTTTTGAGACAAGTCAATTTCAAAAGTATAGCTGTTTTAGTCACTGTCTTAGCTACATTTTGGTATATAGTAGCGTCATACAACTTTAATGCATTTTGCTAAAAAAATTAGGATTAACAAAAAAACGTAACTTAAGGGGACTTGACCCAAGCAAACTGGGGAGACTTGACCCAGTGATTTACACTTTCGTGACCGCATGCTTTTGTCTTTTTAGCAGTAAGGATGGCCTGTGGGTGTTATTCTCCTGAGTTACAACATTTCTGGATAAAATTTTCTCTATTCACATTTATATTACAAATGGATATACATTATAATTATATTCTTCCCAACCAAAAAAGTTATATCCATAGTATATTGGTTGTACAAATATGGATATTAGATATATTCATAAAAAATAAATAACACACCAGTTGTGAAAGGAACATCCACTGTCGAAGTTTCAGATTTAATGAAAGTGTTAATTTAATGTTCTTTGTTTGATTTAAGGGATTTTTATCTTGTGAAAAACTAAAATATTGTAATTTAGTCCTAATATATATATTTTTTTTTTTTTTTTTTTTTTTAAGAAATAAGTAAAACATTGTGAATAGGCCATTGTTCTCATTTAAGAAATAACTAAAATATTTTTAATCATTGAGCCAGGGCCGTACTCTACATATTTTTTTTCAGTACACTCTCAGAGATAAAAAATTTCCGCCTGTTTTGCCACCACTAATTTCATGCAGAAGTACATCTGATACATTTATAGTAATGTGCAATGATTATACAGGATAGAAATTACTTTATAAAAATAGTGGTAGAATTACATTTGGAAATTTCTTATTTATGAGAGTGTACTGAAAAAAGAACGGAGAATATGATCCCTGCATTGAGCCCAATGAATTGTTACATAATGAATAACTGAAAAGAAGAAGGCTAAGAATATATTAGCTACTGTCACACCAAATAGAAGAGAAAGAGACAGAAAAAAGAAAAAAAGTTGACAAAAAAAAAAGGCTCTTAATCTGAAAAGTACTAAGTATGAGAAAAATAAAAGAAAACGATAAATATTTCTTTTTTTTGTTCATTAAAATCTTCTACAAAATGAAACTAGAAAATGTTTAAATCACAAAACCTGTGTTTTTCCTTTCAATACCTATGACTTTTCTCACTTTCATGAGAGGGGTCTCCCTAAGTAGGGGGTCAAGTGTCCCTAGGCGTAGGAACACTTGACCCATGTGCTAATTTAAAGAATTTATTTTTTTTGCACCATTTCTACTAAGAATTATGTTATTTTTAGCCACCGTATGTGCAAAACAGCAGAATATTTGCTCATATTTTTTATTTAGCTCCAACTGTTATACAAAAAATATAAAAAATTAAAAACCAAAAACTGGGTCAAGTCTCCCTAGTTTCCCCTATAATTTATTAAAAGCACTGAAATCTATAAATGAGTCTGAGTGGTCTTGTAAGTTGAAACAAACTTTTTTTAAAATCAAAATTGTCTACTCTTTTTGATAGCACCATCAGATATTTTCTAAGATGTACAGAAGCCAAGCGATGAGGCACATACCTGAAATTTATGGTATTGAAGACAAAAATCAAATTAAAATATTTAAATTTTTCTAAGATGTTGCACTATTCCACCCTTAAATATATCCTGCTGCCAAATTTTATAGCTTTGCAGTGTGTTGTTGCCGATTCTATAACTCACAAAGACATATTCTTTTCTTTTTTTTTAGTATAAGTAGCTAATTTTCACAATAACCTATTTTTCTATAGAGACAGAAACTTGAATCCAAGCGACTGCCTGATCATATCTTAGAGAATTTAGATGATGATTTAGAAAATACTGAAGCAGAAGATAAAAATGTGGAATCTCAAGGTTTGCTTTTATTTTATTTTTTTATAATCAGTTTATCAAGTTGTGATTTAAGATATTTGGGAAATACAGTCAAACCTTGCTATAGTGAGCCATCTATAGTCCCAATAAGTTCACTGTAGTCAGAGGCTTACTATACCAAAACTTGGTAAAGCATTGATTATTTCTTAGAATTTGACAGTGTTTTTGATAAAAGCATTCAGTGTGATAATATATATATTTTTAATAAATTGAGACAAATGATCGAAATTATAAAAGAAAAACTTGTGGTATATTAATTATTTTATTTTTATATTGCATGGAAATAATTATTTTTTGATTGAATACATTTCATATAAACTTAAGTTTACTTATCAACGATTATGAAGAAGTCCAGAGTTTTTTTATTTACATTTTACATAGAATAATAATAATAAAGTATCCAGAATATTTGCATTCGTTTTCACCATCAGAGTTTGAAGATTCTAAACGATATGTATATTTAAATATGAAAATAGGAATCACAAATTCATTAAGTGAGAATGTTTATTGATCACAATTTTTTAATCATATATTTTTGAGTTTTAATTAGTAGGTAATTATACTATTGTTATTATTGTATTTTATTTATTATTTATTGATTGATTGATTTTTTTTTTTTTTTTCCAAATAATTACTTACTGAAATGGCTTTAAACATTAGGCATGCAAAGATTACTTCCCCTGCCAGCGTCGATTTAAAGAAAAATGGTTTAGTCACAATTGCAATTAGGAGACCAACTACAGATTAGAAGACTTTGGATTATCTTTTATCATAAGAAGCTACAAATGGCTTTTAACTTTAACATGTGATTTCTCTTATTATTTACAATATTTGTATATGCATAGTTATAGGAATACCAGAAATATTTACTGTAAAATCCCGATTATAAGCCCCCCGTTTTTCAAATGCAAAACCAGTAAAAAGTAGGGAGGGGCTTATAATCAGGATTATTAGAAATTTCTTTTTAAAAAAGTTGTGGTGGTGCCATCTACCACCAGAGAATAAAACATATTTATTATCTAATCCAGGATTAAATGTAACTTACAGAAATAAATCTTAAATTATTAATTTAAAATTATTTTATTATTAATTTAAATTGATAATTTTAATTAATTTTTTCATATGGTTAATATGAAAGACTAATAAAAAAATAATAAACTGTTTTTTGTAAAGTAAAGGCAAGGTAAATCTTGAAAGATTATCAAACATTAATTAATTTAGTGTTTATAAATTAATAAGAGTATATATTTAGGTGAATATTATGCATAAAACTCATTTTATATATTATTGTTAAACATAACATTTTACAAAAATAAGACATCAATCTTTTTAATTGAAATAATTAAATTAAAAGAAAAGCTAATATATTTTTTTAAATGTAACCTTTAATAAATAAGTAAATAAAAGAACTCTATTTATTCTTTAGTATATCAAAGGTAAATAAAGAAAAGTTTACTTATAGATTCATTTTTTTTTTTTTTTTTTTGATTTAATGAATATTGAGGAAGCCTGTAAGAACCTTTTCTCGAATTAAGATTAGTGCTGCCATCTATCAGAAAATAGGTTTACAATCTCAATATAGATCTATACTTACTTCATAGTTCTCATCCTCACCTCATTGTTATTTTGTTAAAACACAAGGAAAAGAAGGGAGTTAATAAATTTTGTGGCAAAAAAATATTTTAAAAGAATACATTTATTTCAAATCATTAAATATGCATAAGATTTCAGAAAATAATTTTTTATTCAAAATGAAAAAAAAAATGGAGGGAGGCTTATTTTTAGGATTATGCAAAAAATCCAAAATTGCCTAAAAGTGGGGAGGGGGCTTACTTTCGAGAGGGGGGGGGGCTTATAATCGGGATTGTACGGTAAAGGTTTTTTTTTTTTTTTCCCCTAAAATTATTAGATTTTTTTGCTTATAAAAGGAATGGATTTCAACAAAAATTTTCCCAAACATGCAGGGAAATTAAAAATATATTAGAAAAACATTATTCTGAAACATAAAATGCATATGTTTAATTATCAATGAAATATATTTGTAATAAATATATATATATTTGCTGTGCATGCACAAAAGGTAGCAATTTTTTATTTTATTGATTATTATTATTACATAGGTTGAAAACTAGATACATAGGTCAACTCAGTGGTCGGAAGTAGCACGCTACAAGTAGCGAAACTACAGTAGTCGCTGCTTTTTTTAGTAATTTGTAGTGTAACGCGCTACTTTCTAAAAAATGTAGTGTAACGAGTAGCGTGTTACAAAAAAAAAACATAGTTTCTAGCGATTTTCAATGCTACTTTTAACGTTACTTTTGTTTACCAACAAGCCGCTATTTGTGAACCACGTGATCATATTTTTTTTTCCTTTGTACGAAATTCATAGCTCTGCACATGACATACGAATGCTCTTTTAACTGGTATCGAATACAATCACCTATTACTGGATTCTGGTGTTCAAAAATAACCCTTCTTCGATTTGCATTCGATCGAGTTGAGTTCATCTTTCCGTAGCGATTGACGTCCACGTTGATTGTTATAATCATTCATTGAACTAGTACACGTGCACAATTTCTTTTTCTTGTTTTAACTAATATATTTAGTTGTTCATCGTATAACGTATATGCGTTTTATTTTTCGCTTAAAATGTCGGCTAGTGCTATTTCTGAAGATGAGCTGCAATGGCCGGCCTACAATAAGTACTTTACTTTGATCGAGAAGCAAGCCAACAGGAATTTTACAGTAACCTGCGATCTTTGTATGAATAAAAAACTCTCAGTTTCCAAATCATCTGCTTCGAATTTAAAATTACATATAGAGGTAAGTCAATATTTTCATTTCTTCAAAAAAAAAAAAAAAAAAAAAAATTTCACAGAATTAAATCAAAGACTTATTATCCCAAACAAAACTCGATGGAATTCAATGCATTCTGCTGTTGAGCGGATTTGCAAACTTTTAGGTGAAAACAAAGAAAAGTTTCTAAAGGTAGTTGGTGCTGCTGGATTAGGAAGGCTTTTGCCTGGTGAAGTGTTATTTTTACACAAATATTGTAAGGTCATGGACCCTTTGAAGAATTCCTTAAATATTTTGCAAGGAGAATCCAGTGTGTCCATGGGATACCTTACTCCAACATTACACCAATTGTTGAAAGTAATGAAATCGTTTACTGGGCTACAATTTTGCAAGCCTTTAGTGGAAGCTGTAGTATCTGGGGTTGAAAAACGGTTTGCCCATTTGCTGTGGGACAAAGAAATGGTCCTTTCAGCTTGCTTCAACCCCAGATTCAAGCTTCTTTGGATTGAGAATCAGCAAAAAAAAAAACAGAGGTGAAATTATGGATGGAAGAGTATCTAAAAAGCATGTTCCCCTCAAATTGCTGTAATTTTTCTGAAATCCAGCCTCTGGATGACTATTCTGGATTTTTTTAATTTCTCCATACTGAAAAATGAGGAAATTTTTCAAGATGAACTTCAAAAATTTTTGTGTGAACCGCTGAAACCTGCTGCATCACTGTGCAGTTCGAAATTTTTGAAGCAGGCATGTTTAAAAACAAATACTGGTGTTCCATCAAGTGCTTCAGTTGAGAGACTTTTCTCTCATGCATCTGAAGTGCTTAGCTGCAAAAGATCCTGCCTAACTGATGAAAATTTTGAGATGCAGCTCTTATTAAAAATGAATAAAAATATGATTAAAAATGAAAATATGAATAAAAATATGATTAAAAATGAATAAAAATATGTAGAAATACTATGTAAAACCGTTTAAGAGAAAGTATTCAACATGCATTTAAATTTTGAACTAATGCATAATAAAGCACATAAATTAAAAAGAAGTGATTATTTACATTTGGTGGTTAAAAACTAATTAAAATTTAAAATATTGTAGTAACATAACCAAAATTGCAATAAATATTAATTTTCAATAGTTTTTTTTTTTTTTTTTTTTTTTTTGGGGGGGGGGGAGAAAAGTAGTTTGTAGTCACTACTTTTTAAAAGTAGTTGTAGTTCACTACAAAAAAAAAAGTAGTTTTTTCAACCACTGGGTCAACTTATGTTAAAAAATCATTTGAATTGAATAAAAATTAAGAAAATTATTATAAAAAGAATGAGAAAGTGAGAGTATAATAATTGCATCTCATTAAATGTGTGGTATGTGGAAAATCCCTTATGAGCTTGTAACTCTAACATAATTTTATTTTTGTATTGAGATTTGTGAGTTTATAAGGGATTTTTTAAAAAGTAATTGGATCTCCAAATTAAATATGTAGCATGGGAAAACCCCTTATGTGCTTGTAATTTTTTTTTTTAATTTTTACCTTTTTCAAGTGAACTTTTGCCATAAGTTGGCTTATATGACTAGCTTTTGACTTATGTAATGAAAAGAGTGCTTGCTATCTTTTGTGCATGCACAGTAAAAATTTATTTACTATAAGTACTTATATTTCATCAAAAATTAAAATTATACATTTTATATTTCATAGTGACATTTCTCTAATGTTTTGTCAATTTTTCTGCAAGTTATGTAAAATTTTATTAAAATCCATTCTTGCTAATGAAAATTATCTAATGAAAAAACTTGCCAAAAATGTAATAAATTAGAAAAAAAAAAATATTTTTTTTAATATTCTTTCTATTCCTTTGAAAATGCATGTAAATTTTGTAAATTGTAAATAGAGTCATATTTTAAAGTTACAAGTTATTTTTGTAGCTCTTTGTGACAGAAATAGAAAGTATTTTTGTTTTTCTTCAATTTTTAGTTGTTCCCTACCTAAATGCACTCAGGACTAAATCATTGCTAGAAAGTCTCAGCTTAAGAATGTTCTTTGTGTGTGAAGTTCATAGCTATTTCACAGAGTGTTTCCTTCAAAAATAGAAAAATTGTCAAAATAATATATACAGTCGAAGATCTTTAATCCACACACCTTGGTTCTAGAACTTGTGCGGATTATAGATTTTTGCAAATTATAGATCAATGATGCTATTTCCTCGCTATATGAATTACTATAAGGTACATAAAACAATAAACTTTATTTAATGAAGCTAGAATTAGAATTGTTTGTTTTTATATAATGTAAGGAAGGTAATACTAATAAATATATAAAACAATAAAATTTATTTAATGAAGTAGAAGCAATGTATAATTTAAACCTTAAATGAGTTATTCACTAAAAAAATTGTACTTCTACTTCTGGACTGTGATTAACAGTATGCAGCCAGATACTTGCAATGTGATTAGCTTGATGCAGTTTTTAATGACTACATTGTAGATCTTATCTTCAAAACAAATGCTGGTATAAATTTTTCTTTAAATAGTTTTGTGTATTTTTGAAATACCACCCTAAAAAGAACATTTACACTAATAGTCCTTAAACATCTGTGAAAATACACAATCCCACCAATGCATACGATGTCATTTTTTTCAACCAGTGAGCAAAGCTGTTACTGGCAGGAGTTAGAAAACTGTACTTGCATGTGTTTTGTTTGATCACTAATTGAATATTATTCAGACGATGTTCAGATTCGCTAAAAAAGTATAATGGCAATAAAGTATAATTATTTTTTTTCCTTTTAAAAATAATTATGTATATCTAAATTAAATTTTACACTCATTTTTTTTTTTTCATTTTAGTATGTGAATTAACATCATATTTTCTCATATACATCCAAAATATCGGATTTTCGTTACTGCAAAATCTTTTGTTTACATTTGCAAAGGGAGTGTGGATTATAGATAATTGCGAATTATGGGTATGCAGATTATAGATCCTCAACTGTATATATATATGTATATATATAATGTAATCAACTATATATATTTAAAATAAAGTTTTTGCCTTGTTTGATGATTGTTAACAGTAAACTAAGATTTTTAACAATGTAACGTTTTTCTTATTGATATATTTTGTTTGTTATAATATCCCCAGGAGCAGAATTATATCCAATGTTCTGCAACGAGACATTACAATTTGCAGATGTTCTGCAGGTATTTTGTCCAAATTTGTCAAAGCACAGTAAAATGCAAAATAAGCATAAAAATAATACTTATTAGTAAAATATTTATTACACATTTATAATAAAATATGGTTTAAAATGAATACATTGAGGAATACACCCAGAATTCGCAATTTTTTCAATGGCATTTGGCATTAATATTGTCACATTAATGTGGATATACTACTTACAAAATGTTTATAAATTTTGTCTATACATTGAAACAATGACTGTTTCCAGCAATTTTCTAGTATGCTAACAGATTTACAAGTCAGTTGAGCATATCTAGGTTTTATTAATTTTAGAATGTTAGCTGTATCAACATCATCCAGTATGGGGATAGATGAAATGTTCTGCAAAAGCCTCAATTGTTCTGCGACGTGCGTTGCAGTTTTAAGCACTTTCTGCTCCTGGGATAATATATATGCAGGGATAAAACTTTTCACAGGCTACCACAGAATTAAAAGTTTCTTTTAATTTTTGATGACTCAGAATTTCATGTTAAATTATTTTGTTTTAATTAAAATTTTCCATTTTGAATGTGTAATTTGCCATAATGTATCCAAATATCACATATTATAGATATAAATTAATGTCTATAATAATAGCCCTTTGATATATCTCTAATAAGTCGTTCCTGCCACTCATTCTATATAGAAGTAGCAGTTTTCAGTGATTTTGCATATTGGATCGCTTCACCCCTGTATATATGATATAATTATTTTTTTTATTTTTTTCTTTTCTTCTTGTGCCTTTGAAAAATTGAATTATCTCTAAATTTATCTTTTTAGAAAATGTTGAAAAACAACCAGAAAAAGAGATTGTTCAGACTGCTGGGTAAGAACTTCATTTTTGAAATTCAGTTTCAATCATTCTTAAATCAGTATTATTTTTTCTTCTTCAATGTTTAAAGAAAAAATGAATAAATAAAGTTCACTATATATGTGCTTTCATAAAGATCTTTTGAAAGATCTCGTCAATACCTTTAAAACGAATGGTTGAACTATAAATCTGTGATAATTTGAAACAAAGTTATCGGTTTTTTTTTTTTTACTTTTAACAATTTTTTTTTTATTTTTTTTTTTATATATATATTGTTACTGATTGAATATGTATAGGAAAATATAGAAGAAAGTCTTGTGGTGGCTGCAACATACTAGTTTTTTAACTGTAACTGTACTGAACTTCTTCAGTATATAATGCTGTCTACTCTGTATGTTAATTAACAACACCTGAAGATGCTATGTTAATAATAGCGAAAAGCTTTGTGTTTGATTTTAGTAAAGAAATTTTATATACGTGTTTTAAAAGTGGTTTTATACCTTGTTTTAATATGTTTACACGTGAAGTCATTACAAGTTTTAAACTGGTGTACGTTATCAGAAATGGAAGTAACAAAAGCAGCACAGGAGGGTGTCCTTGCACATGTTTTCAGCCTTATGAATGGGTTATCTTTACAAGATTGTTTCCCATGTTCAAATGGAATTTATATTTAGTAAAAAGGTTCATCTTATATCATGGAAATAAATTCCATTTCAAGGATGGTAATATAAAAAAAAGGAGGAGGGGGGGGGGGGATTTAGACTCACAGATAATTGGAAGTTTATTGTATAAAATGTAGAGGGAAATTTAATTAAATATTAGTTGTTTATATATATATATATATATATATATATATATAAAATTTTAAAGCAGAAAAATTTAAAACTCTTCTTAACTTTGTTATCCATAATAATTATATCTTCCACAACAACGCTATCTATTTGCAACAATTAGGCATCCCACAAGGAGGTTGTAGCTCCAGTATTTTGACAGATCTCTATCTTTATTATTATGAAAAGCAAATTTGCAATGATGATGTTCGATTTTATCGTTACATCGATGATATTATTGTATTTTATCTCAACAAGAACTCACAAAATGGCTTTTCCTTCAATTATCCACCTAATTTAAAGCTAACTCAAAATACTCTGACTAATCAATCAATTAACTTTTTAGATCTAAAAATAATCATCGATGGTAATAAACTTTACACAGATATCTATGACAAACGGCAAGATTTTTGTTTTAATGTCAACTTATTTACACATTTTAATTCATGTCTGCATCTTTCGGTATTTAGAAACATCATCATTAACCATTTATTTCGAATTAATAATTTATGCTCTGCAAAGTTTAAAAACAAGAATATTAATAAACTGATCACAGCCACTGCTAAAGTGGGTTTTCCTAAAAACTTTGTATTTTCTATTTTATATCCTTAACCATGTCTCTGTCAGTACAAAAAAAAAAAAAAAAAAAAAAAAGCTGTGTACACTCTTGTGTATATCAACAAAAAAATTATAAAATAATAAAAGACAATAAAAAAGGTGGCGGTTGGGTGGGCAGATGTTTGATTACGGAGGTGGGGTGGTGTTGTAAGGCTGGATGGTTGGGTGGGTTTGTGAAATTAAATTAAAAAAAAAAAAAAGTAGAAGGCTTGTTGCATTTGCTTTGTATTACTATGCAAACTTTCATTTTCCAATAAAATTTCAGATTTTTCCTTTTTGAGTTGTCAACTATATTTAATGTTCTAATTATACTGTTAAACACAATGTGATCAATCGGTGAATTTCATTGTGGCTTCGTGGCTTCATTGTTGTTCATCTGCTTTGAAATTTTGCATTTTTAAATCCATATGGTTCCTGTTCTGGTTGTGGCAGGCTGGGGGAGTGTTGCCGGCGTAAAACTAGTGTAACCCCACAGGCAAGTCACAAGTCTTGCCGCCTGCCTCCTTCTTCCTATCTTGTGTTTCTTGGGTTGTTTTTTCATTAATTTTGATAAGTTTATGGTTTTAAGTTAAGATTTGTTGTTTTACTTTATTGATTCGTTTGTTTTTGCAGACTGTTAATTAATAGATCTGGTTTCTTTACATTAATGTATTTCATCCACTGATGATTTTTTTTTTTTTTTTTTTTTTTTTTTTATCTTATTGGTCATTGGTGTTTCAGTGATCTTGTATCTGTTGCTTGGCTTCTAATATGCTTAATAGATCATCTTTATTATATATATATATATATATATATTAGATATTTTTATGCTGAATAAAAATGATATTTTATTATTAATGCAACAAAAATGTTATTTTTATTGCATTGTATAAGGCTTTTACTGTATAATACATTCAACTAACATGTTTCCCGTTTTAAATTTTTAATCCAAACTGCATATATAATGTTAGTGTAATAAACTAATATATAGAATCAGTTTAACTTTGTCCATCTCAAATAAATCAATACAACATTTATCTATGAGTGTAGGATCAACTACAAAAATGTTAAAGGAAATTCTAAATAAATAGTTATTTTAGATTTTCTGGTATTGTGAAAGACCAATACAGTATGAAGCCGAAAATTCAGAATCGTCGGGACTGTGGCGATTCCGGATTTTTGGTCATGCCTAAAATATATAATATCTTGGTTTAAGTACCTGGGTAATATGCAAATTCGAGTAAAAAATAATATATTACAATTTTTAAATATATTCTGTATTTTTTTTTTTTTTTTTTTTTTTTTTTTTTTTTAATCAACTTTAACAATAAATAAATTAAATTAAAAATTAAACTTGAAAAACAAAACAGATTTATTGAAATATTTGCATACAAAAATTAGTCCAAGTTACAACAAAAGAAAAGAAAAGAAATAAGAAAAACATACCATTTTTAAAACATTTCCGTGATTTTTTTTTTTTTTCTTTTTAGTAGTTTGGATTTTTTAATTAAAGGTTTGAGCATAATTGAAACAGAATATAGAATTTAGCTCTCAATTAGATAAATGTTTAAGAATTGTTACTATTATTATAATCTTCTTCTCCCTCCTCTTTCAGACTTTGTAAATGCCGGTTTAGAAGATTAATAAGAAATAAAATATTTTTTCGGTTCTTTATTTAGATATATTAAAAAAAAAATAAAAATTGTTGATGATGATGACGATGATTAATGCAGCCGAAATCGTCTGGATTTTCGGCTTTTTACTGTATTTTATTTATTTATTTTGCTTATTTTCAGGAATATAACATTTAAATGTGAAATATTACCTCCTGAAACTCAAAAGCGAAGATATATTCCAGAGAAAGTAGCTCATTTTAAAGAACAATTGTTATATGGCAATCGCATTAGAAGAGAAAAAAGCAGTAAGTTATATATATATATATTGTTATCAAAATGTTTAGTGTCTTGCATAAAGAAATAGGCAGATTCTAGTAAATGAATGTTGTTCATCCAATGTATTTCTTGAAATAGTTCAACAAAACTATCAATTTAATGAATATTTTTGAAATAGTTTAATAAAACTGTTAATTCAATGAATATTCTCAAACCAGTTCAATAACACTGTCTCTTGCATCACAAAAGTAAAATAACCACCATTAAATACACCACAGAGCAAGAATTTTGCTGATTCAGGAACAATGATGAACTGCTTCAATTACAGCCTCTCAGAGATGACCGCTAAGCACATATGTCTGAACACAACTGCACTGCTTCAAGAGAATTCTTCTTGTTAAGCATTGGCATAGACTGGGAAACTTTCAGTTTCTACACCAGAAACCAATAGATTAAAAAAAAAAAAAATCCAGGATTCAGTTCTTATCCAAGATTAAGTTATATATTCTTTTAAAGTATTCAGAACATATTGAAGTTCTTGCTTCTGTAGATGATTTTTTTATTGCTTTTTAAATATCAATTCACTTTATTTTTTGCATTAATTTATTATCATTATTTTTTGTGTGTATATGTGAATGATTTATTTCTAATTTATTAGATGTGTTTCTCTGATAGTCACAAAGTTGAAGAAGGTCATACTCTTGAATTTGTTACTTTTTTTTTTTTTTTTTTTTTTTTTTTAATCAGAATATATAAATAATTAAAACAAAAATAAAATGAAGCTTATTTTATTTTTTTTTTTCCTTTTTTTTTTTTTTTTTTTTTTTTTTTGGCAGAATATATATAAGTAATTAAAACAAAAATAAAATAAAGCTTTTTTAATTTAGAAATTTTGATTCATTAACCTCGAAAGTTCATTTCAGATAAATTGGAGTGGAAGGCTGATTTTTTTTCCCCCTACCAACTATGTGAAAAATACTAGAGCTGGGAATCGAACCCGGGTCGCTTAACGTGTGGATGCTCTACCACTGAGCTACCATTGGTGATCTTGCCAACGAATATTTTGTGAGAAAAGCCGAGCTGATTATCAGCCATGGTAGCTCAGTGGTAGGGCATTTGCGCATTAAGTGGTTGGGCCTGGGTTTAATTCCCGGCTCTGGTATTTTTCAGAGTTGGTAAAAAAAAAAAAAAAAATCAACCTTCCACTTCAGTTTATCTGAAATGAAATAAAATAAAGCTAATATATATATATTTATATATATATTCTGTTTTTACTGTTCATTTCTTCTTGTGCAATGTTTGAAAAGATTTTCCTAATATATGTATAGTTGATATTTTTCGTTAATAAGTTTAATAATGATAAAATAAAATAAAATAAATCTCTTTTTTTTATGTCAATAATTTGCTTTAGATTTTTGTTCTTTATTTATTTGAAGGGTGAAAGGAAAAACCTTCTAAAAGTCTAAAATAATAATAATGTGCAAAGAGAATTTAACAAAAATATAAATCACTATAAGGTAGGTTCGACACATTTATCCAAAAAAAAAAAAAAAGAGAGAGAGAGATTAAAAAAATTTTCAAAAACCTGCAAGTAGCTGTCAAAATAATTAGGTGTCAATGATGTCTAGCTTTCACATTCTAATTTCTAACCTTGTTTTTGATTCTTTTATTAATTTGATATTGTTTTGTTTTCAAATTATTCAAATTTAATTGGGTCTTCATTATATTTGTAATTTTTAAGTAAGGGTTAATTTTTTTTTTTTTTCTTTTTCAGTTACTTTTTATTATCTTAAGTATTTAATATAGATACATTTAAATGGATTTATATTTTTTCAGTTAATTTCTCTCCTCCGTCTTAACATTAAGTTTTATCTCTAACTAATTTGAAATACAGTTCATAATTTCAGTTTGTATTTATTTTTTATTATTCTTTAAGATATGTTATTATGTTAGTGAACAGAATAACTGTACTTACTACTATATTATATTGTGTGTTTCACAAATATTTTCTTGATTTATGTTATTTTCTTTTTACATCTTCTTTTCAGATCGACATGCTGTTTTGAAAATGGAAAAGCAATGTTCTAAGAGATGAATAAAGTATACTGTACATATGTATTAATGGTGTTTTTTTTTTTTTTTTTTTTTTTTGTTGTTGTTTGATTTTTTTGTTTTTTTTACCCCAAATATCTCACTTTAAAATTTTTAACAAAATTAACATAAGAACCATTCCAAGAAATTTCACACACGTCATAAAATTTTAGAAAATTAAACATCAGGGGTTGATCCAGTTAAAAACTGGGACCTTTTGCTACCCCATCAGAAAATTTAAATCTATAAAAGGGGGCCCTTCACAAAATTTAAATCTATATAATGGGCCTCTTCACAAAATTCAAATTCATAAAAACGGTTCCTTCACAAGATTTTATTTTATAAAAATGATGCTTTTATGATTTTTTTTTTTCTGATTTTCAGTATTATTTTTAATTAATACCTATATTTGGTTCAATGAAACTCTATTAAATTGATATTATATAAAATGACTGTTAATGTAGAAGGTTTTATGCATTTTCTTCCTCCCCCCCCCCCCCACACACACACAAATAGGCTCCAAAAAATTAAATCTGGGTCAACCATTGCAGGAATTTTATGGAATAGTCCATAATCAATTCTTTAATTTCATTTTTAATCATGATTTAAATTTGATGCTTTTAATAATAATAACCAGAACAAGAGAAAATTGTAATTTTATAGGTTAAATTCAGTAGTGCTATGATGTTTCATAGAGTATAAAATGTCTACCTGTTATGAAATTGCTTATATCTTTAATATTCTTTTTAATTACATTATGCATAATCATAATAGTTTTAGAGGAAGGAAACAAGTATATTATGTCCAGTTATTCATTATTCTGTCATGAAATATTTAATTCATATCTTTATTCAAATAAATAAAAAAATGATTGAGTTAAAATTAACAAAAAAATAAATAAATAATAATAATAATAGATAATTTAGATAAATCTTTCTACAGGCTTAATTTGCTTACAGTCAAGCAAATTAGAGATTAAAGTTATTTAACCTACTTCAATAGACATAATAAAGCATATTTTGCATTATTCCTTTAAAATTTTTATAAAGTATATGTATGAATTTTAAAAAGTATAATCGTGTTTCCTCTCCTTTTAATGCCTATTAAAAATTTCGAAATCTAGAACAATAGGCACTTACTCTTTAAAACTCCTAATTTTTTCAATTTTTATTTGCTTTTCCAGTACATAATTATTACTAAAATCGCATTTCAGTTAAGTTTAAATTAAGAAAGCTTATCGGATTTTATAGAAAACGCAATAAAAATTTTAAACTTTGTAATTATTAATAAGAAATAAACAGAAAAAATAAGTAATTTTTTTTTTTTTTTCTTTTTCTATTTCAATCAAGGTCTGGATTTGAAACAAAATAAATTTTAATTTTCAATGTAAAATTTGATTACTTTACATCCAAACAAATTATGATATCGTAAAATCTCTTTTACATTCTAATAAATAATATAAAATAAAACAACATTTAAAATGAGATATTTATTTACAATAAAAAATATAAAAGCACAATTTAAAAAACATTAAAAACAAGATAGACATTTCGACTGTAAATCAGCCCTCATCAGTGTCACCATGTCACTTTTTTTTTCTTTCTTTCTTTTCATTTTCTTGCACAAAAATTTTAACATTGTGAGAAATTTATGCTCACTTCAGGAGGGGGGGGGGGTGTCAGTTTATGAAAATTTTTGGTCAGAAATAGAACCCTTCATAAAAATAAATTCTTAAAACAAACCTTGCATAAAAATCAACAAATTCAAAACAGACAATTTATAAAAATCAGCACATTTAAATCCAGACACTTTACAAAATCTGATTATTTTAAATTTCTCATAAAATTTGAATAATAAAATCACATTTTTTTCCCGAAGTTTATTTTTATTCTTACTTTTTAGAAATCTCACTTTGTTTCCAAGTAAGGGTGAGAAATTTGCATAATTCTAGTGAGAACTCTGTCGGGATATATGTATTCAGATATGTCTTGTAAATAAATATCTCGTTTTACATATTTTAATCTACACTGAGACATAAAAATGTTTAAATATATGAAATACTAGCAAGCTTTACCTGCTTCGCTGGTCACAATATTAAAATGAACTTTCAAAATTGAATCACTATTTTTTTATATCACTTTATAGATAAAAACTAAAAAACCCACTTTAATCATTCTGAACATTGATTATGGTACCCACTGCCTTCGACAGTGTCTTGCTTCCATACTATGTCAGGTCAGGTCTCCCACTGCCTACTGCAATGCTTTTACCCAGCATTTCAATTTGGTTGTTTATTGGATAACAATTAGACCTGCTATTATTCAAGAACTATGATTTTACAGATGGTTATATCTCAACATCGATTAAACATTTTAATTTTTGTATTGTGTATTAGTGAGACCCAAACACTCTGTTCTTTTTAGCCCCTCACTCTGTAATAATAAAATTTTAGCAGAATAAACTTATAATTTTAGTACAATTTGTTATATTATAAAAAATTATACATAAATATAACGGCTATAAATATTTTCTTAATTAAAAATTTAATATGTTTTTTTTTTTTTTTTTCTACTGTATTAACATTTGACTTCAATAAATATAATAAATAAATAAAAAGATTTTGCCTTCAAAGGAATGAATCAACTAAATAAAAAATATATAGTTTAATAACCATTACTTAAAAAAAAAAAAAAAAAAAAAAAAAAAAAAAATCACAATAAGAATAAGACTTTGCCTTCAAATGATTGAATTAAATATATAAATAAATAAAAAAAAAATTGTTTAATAGCCATTGCTAAGATACATGAAAGTAACTGCTATAAATATATATTTTTTATTTATTTAAAATTTAATTTGTATAATTTTTTCTACTGTATTAACATTTGACTTCAATAAGTATAATAAATAAATAAATAAAATTGCCCTCAAAGGAATGAATTAAATGAATAAATAAAAATAGTTTAATAGCCATTGCTAAGATATGCAGATGATTATAATGAAAGAATAAATTTTAGAAAATGGAACAGAAAAGACAATGTAAGTAAATGAAATGGAAAAATTAGTGGATAAAATTGAAAGAAAAAAATAAATAATTTTTTAAAAATCAAATTCGAAAATGAAAAAAATCTCAATGAGGTGCATTCCTTCAGGGTCCAAGCTACCCTCTGTCAAGTTTTGTAGCTCTGCTATCAATAGACAGCTCCAGAACACAGACAGATACACAGACACTTTTCTTTAATTATATAAGTAAAATAGACAATTCTCTTTAATTATATAAGTAAAATAAATTTCAGGAAATTCTTTAAAGAATGTTTATGATAAAAAAAAATTTATCAAAAATAAAAGTTTTCCCTAAAAATCATATAAGATATTAATTTTGACTTTTACTAGATAAATATTAGATTAAAAAAAAAAAAAAAATTAACCTATTAGTAGTTCTAATGATAGTTACATTTTCATATGCATTTTGTCTAATGCATGTGTTTGTTTTGTTATGCATCATGTAACTGCTTAATAATAACTTTATTAAAAATGCACTGTTTTTAAGAATAAATAGATTAGCATTCAGCAAAGCATTTTTTTTTTTTTTTTTTTTTTAATCAATAAGTATTATTTAAATATTAATATAGTAAGCTATTGTCTGACATCTTATTCAAAAATATTAAAAAATAATACTTATCTGTACTGGTAAAAAAAAAGAAAAAAAAAAAAAAAAAAGCTATTTTTAAGCTTTATTATTATTATATTACATTTCAGCATCAATATCAGTGTTACTTTACTGTCTTACTGTGTTAAAATTAGTGGAAATCATTAAAGTTTTTTTTTTTTTTTTTTTTTTAATGTAAGTACTTGATATATTTTTAAAACTTAAAATAGAAAATTATTTAAAATAAACATGTTTTATTTATCAAAATAATTTATTAATGTGTGCCTTCTTTTATTTGGAAAGTATATAAAATTACATTGTTCTAAAATACATAAATTTACTAAAATGCTTAATGCTAGAGCTATGGGACAAATACAGCATGACTATAAATGATTAAATGGTGATTTATACAAAAGCTTCTTTAACATTTATTTTCTATGTTGCTAACAAAGATGCCAGAAATCCACACAGTACAACAATAAGCAACACTTTCCATGCAAAGTGTAGCATTTTGCTTCCATTACAGCCATCTTCAATGCATTCACATGTTGTGCCTTTTAGGTCGATGTTTGACGAATAAAAGCAACTCAATCTAGGATGTTTCTCAACACCACAGGAACGGATTGTTCTGTGTGTATGCATTTCAACTAAAATAACAAATAGGAAATATAATTTAAATTATAAAGTGATAATGCATTATTATTTTTTATTTATTTATTTATTTTGTAAATTAATATTAAGCAAGATAAATTGAAGAATTTTAAAACTGAATATACAAGTTACAAAAGTATTACAAAAGAGTATACAGAATATTATTTGTACAGCAATTTACATTAAAACAACATGCATTTTGAAGTAATCCTTTAAAATGTTTATTTTGTACAGACATTAGAGTGTAAAATTGGATTTTTTTTTTTTTTTTTTTTTTAATTAACCAACTATGCAAAAAATGCCAGAGTTAGGAATCAAATCTGGTCACTTCACTTAATGTGCGGATGCTCTATCTCTGAGCCATCCTGGCTATTTACCCACTCTTTATTTTTCACATTACATCTGTTGCAAAATCATCGTATTTCAACCACAGATATAACAAGTGAGTATATTAATTGTGGCAACTCGTTGCCGCAATTAATATATTGACCAGTTATGTCTGTGTTTGCAGACACGGTGATCTTGCCAACAGATGTTAAGTGAAAAATACCAAATGGATAATAAGCCAGGATGGCTCAGTCAAGTTTCCCAGTGGAGACTGAAAAGCAACTATTTGCTACTAAAATCAATCCCCGGCTACCAATTTAAGCCATCCAAGTGGCTTAAAAGCTATTATTTTCTGGTTAGTCAGCACTGTTTTCATAAAAATGGAGACTTGTTTTGAACAGACGTTTGTTAACCGCTATTTAAAAAAAAAAAAAAAAAATTGCACTTTCCCTGCTTTTTTTTTTTTTTTTTTTTAACCCCAATTGTTACTTTTTGTCTACCTGAGATACAGGTTTTAAGAAAGGAAAACGGAGCCGGAGTCCCTTCTCCTCGTGAGCTTTTGCTTTTCTCTTTTTTTTTTTTTTTGTTTAAAGAAAGAGAAATGTGCAAGTGTGTTAATTATGAATGAAGATAAGAGAGGATGATTAGTCAGTTTTATGGCCCGTAGAGGATATCTTAATTTCTTTTTCAGTTAACTTATCATAGATCATGGTTTAACCACTCATTTTAGTTTGTTAACCATTTGTATTGACAAAAGTTTTCACATTCATACACTAATTGATGTTAGGGTGCAACTAAATATAAGCTTTCATAAAATTCTATGTAGTAGTTCTTAATCTAATGCTGTCACAAACTTTTTTGTATTATCCAGATACAGATGTCATTCCAAAAATGGTCATCTAATAGACTTCTAAAAGGAAGAGGTGTGTGTGTGTGTGGGGGGGGGGGGGGTTATATAGCAAATTTTGCATTCTGATTTACACCCAAACTTAACAATCTCACCTGTTCATCAGAAACCAACAATTCTATATAAAAGGACATCTAGAAGCCCCAAAATTCCTGCGTTGCTTGAGCAGTATGGGGGCCCGGCATTGTCATGCAGGAGGATGACACATTCACTCAACATGCCCGGCCATTTGCGTCAGATGGCTTCGCGTAATCTTGTCAAAGTGGCACAATAACGATCTGCGTTGATGGTCTGACTATGCTCCATGTAATCGATCAGGATAACACCTCACGAATCCCAGAATATGGTTGCCATAACTTTACCGGCAGAGGGTGTAACCTTAAATTTCTTTGTCATTGGTGATCCAGGGTGTTTCCACTCCATAGTTGCTTTTTTGCTTGTGGGGACGAAATGATGAAGCCAAGTTTCGTCCCCTGTAATGATGTGATCAATGAGGTGCTGGCCGTCAGAATGGTAATGCGGAAGAAATGTGAGACTGCACATCATTCGTGTGGCTTTGTGCTCATTAGATAATGCACGTGGAACCCAGCAGGCACACATCTTGGAATATTGCAACACATCAGATACGATATGCTGCACGCTACTGCTCAGTCCCCAGCTCTGACAAGATTTTACACAGAGTTAGCCGTTGATCATTTTGAATCATTTCTTCAACTCGTACCATCTTGATTTCTGTCATTGAAGAACTTGGTCGGCCGCTCCTTGCCATATTGCGGTTTTCGATATCCTCTCTGCTTGATTGAAAAGAACGACACCATTTTGCTATATATTGTCTCATTTATTAAATATAAATTTTAACACTACATCCATTGACTTACTTTTCTCTGTTAATGATATGTAATCTGTCTAAATGTAATTATTATCATTTTTATTTATTTTTATTCATTTTTTTTTTCCTTTTATTTTTTTATTATTTTGATTTTATTTTTTATAATTTTAAACTTTCCTCAAAACAGTCTTAAGTACAACTTTCAATGTATCCCCTTTTAATAAATTAAACTACGGTCTTCTGATTTAGCAGGACCGTACACAAATTTTTTCTCCTGTGGGAACAAAAATCCCTATAACCATGCAGTTTGGGACCCACAGGGAGAGACCAATGTAACTAGTGCTTCGTCACCATAATCTACCACAATTTGACTGTGAATTTCAGATGCGGACACATTCTTTGCCCATAAAAATCGAATCACGTCTCGCACTTTCACACAAGACCAATTTTCTAAGCGTCTTGCCATTTCAATCATCCTGAACCGTCTGGAGAACTTTCACTACCTACCCGCATACCAGCTGTATGACAAGTAGCGCCATCTGTCTCCACTCTGGGGAAACAAAATTTCTCCACAATATGTAGTTTTCAAATGCTGTGGCTTGTATAACCTTTTTTTCTTATCACCCCTCATAAATGTACATAACGAGTAAAATTATCGCAACATAAATGTAATGTAATCAGGAGTGATTATGTCGAGGTAATTTACGTGACTTCAGGTATTTATTTCATTTTCAATACCAGAATTCCAGTTTTTCTGTTAGTTAAATTCATAAAATAAGACTAAAATATCAATTTCATATGACTGCTAAACCTAACTAAAATTAATATTTTTCATGATGACAAGATTGGACCTCCCTGCAGTAAATTGTATGTTCTCTCCCCATATGAAAGTTTTTTCTTGCTAAAATTTCAAGTATTTTTTCATGAATTTACAATCAACCATGAGTAATGTGAAAAGTAAATCTGGAATTTAATATACATTTTAAATCTATGCAATATTGGAGTTACATAAAATAAATGAATATTTTAGATAAAATATAAATGCATGAAATTCCATTTTGAGAGTTAAAGCTGCTTGATATATTTATGTTCTTGGTATTAATGAATGAAAATGTAATTTGGCTATGACTTCTTAGTATTTTATGAATTTACAATCAACTATGTGTAATGGGAAAAATAATTTGGAATTTAATTTACATTTTAAATCTATACAATATTGAAGTTACATAAAATAAATGAATGTTTTAGATAAAATATAAAGACATGAAATCCCATTTTGAGAACTATAGCTGCTTGATATATTTCCGCTTTTGGCATTAATGAATGAAAATGTAATTTGGCTATGACTTTTTAGTACTTGGCATACATTATGGGAAATTTAAGAATTTATTTGTGGTTTCTCAGTTGTGAATCAGTGACTTGCAGAATCTTATAGAATTTGGAACCCCACCAATATACTGATATGCAGTTCTATAAAATTAGTGTTTATTTATTCCTTTATTTATTTTCCACGAAGAAGCTTCTTTAACATTATTTCTATTTCAGGATTCTTATTCAATAAAGTATTTTTGTCTTTTATGTATCACACTTTTTAAATAATTTTAAATATTAATTTATTTCCTAACCATATAAATTTGCTTTTAATGCCAATGTAAATATAAAAGACATGGTCATGGCCATCTGTAGTAGTCTATGAAATATAGTTCAAATGAAAATAGTTTTCAAATGTGAAATTCAATAATTTGAATGCAAATATAAGTAGAAGGCTTGAAACATGAGTTTTTGGAGCTAAGAAGCAATGAAATAATATTAAATCTCTATGTAGTGTCACTCATGGTTCTTATACAAACTAATCAATTTTAAAAAGTACCAATTTGCTTTTTGTAATTGTTTCTTCAATGTATTCGGCAAGACTTTCAACACCATAACTTATTAAATATGCCTATTTAATGTCTAAGTATTGCTGTTAGTTTCACTTTCTAAAAGCAAAAAACTCATTCTGAAAACAAAAGCTTATTATTCAAACTATCAAAAGTGGGAATATTAATTGCTGACAATTTAAATTTCTATTGTTGTTCTCAAGTAAAAAACTGTCTACTTTCTGGTATTTTTTTAAATATATTTAAATTCAAATGCATTAAAATGTATTTTTTAAAAATGTTGGTTTCTTTTTTCTGTAAGGACCTCCACCAATAGTCAAAAGGTTCTGTCCTCCAAGCTTGTAGATGAGAGGTGTCAGGTTCACACCCAAGTCACATTCATTGGCTTAGCTATTCAGAGTTTTCACTGAAATTCATGTAAATATTGTCTAGATTTCATTTAAAAAGACCCACATAGGGGTCCCATATAAATCCACATCTGCCCAGGCATTGGACACAAGTGTAGTCAGGTGGCATTAATTCCAAGCACCAATACCATTTTTTCTATATGAATTTTTTTTTTTTTTTTAATCCTCATAAAATAAGCAGTTGCAGTCAAATTTTGCTTAATTCACATTTAGTTGATGTTGCTGTCAATGGGCAATATATTCTTATTCAAGATGTAAGATTTTTAGACAAGGCAGAAAGCACAATTCTATACTTTATGATATCGATTGTAATGTATGCACTCTGTCTTTTTGTTTAAAAATACTTTTGCATTAAGTTTCATGGAAGAAAATGTATGTTTTGAGATGCCATGCATTAAACTCAAAATTATATGCGGAATTGAGTGTCACAGCTTTTTGGATAATGCAAATCACAGATAATCCACAAAAAAATAAAAGGCAAATGAGGTGAAAAATATATTCTAGCTTAAAAATTTGATTGTATTACATACAAAACATAATAGAAACAGTGAAAATATTCATGGTATAGTAAAAAAAAAAAAAATTTTATGTGCTAACGGATATAAAAAACTATAAGCAAAAAAGTGTGCTCACGATGAGTTGTCTGATGTGGTTGCAAAATGTATTAATTTATTCTTTTGTATTAAAATGTCCCTAACTATTTATTCTCTTATTCCATATTGCAAGTTCATTTGTTTTCTTGTAGCACCATTTCCAATTTTTTTAAATAGTTGTAATTTATCCTGAATTGATAACACAATTTTTTTCCTTTTTTGTGATATTTTTCAAAAATTGAAAATGCAGAATCAAATTTTAATTAAAATGCTTAAATGTTTTCTTAATCATAAACAAAAGGGTTCATTGGTTTCATTCGTATTCATTAGTTTTTGACTGAAACTTTGACCACTATTGTCTGCACAATAATTGCCATGACAAAATATTCTACTTATGTCTATATTTTTAAAGATCCAAATAATTAATTCTTGATTAGTGTAATGCTAACGCTTTTGATGACCAAATTCTTGAATATTTGAGAATTACAGAATAGGTTAGTTGCATGTTTAATGGTAAGAATTTAATTTTGCATGTAAAATAAAGAATTCATTCAAATTGTTCAAAAATAAAATTTAATTTATTTGTTTGTCACTTGTCAGAAAATTAACAGATTTGTAGTATGCTACTGTTATTACATTTTTTAAAAATTGTTTTAGAAAATATATCCTTTAAAATATTTATCACTTCTGATGATTATAATTATAGAGATACATAGATAAATTTTACCCCTTATTTCGTACAGAAAAAAATGGTAATTTGCAAAACTTATGCTAGATTTATCACATAAGGAACTGATTTTATTTTTATATATTTTGAATAAAATTAAACAATTAAAATTAATTTTATGACCAAAAAAGTCAATTTAAAAATAAATTATTAGGTGGAAATGATGAATTTTATTAAAATAATTATTCTAATTTTTATTGCAATGGAAATCAGTTGCTGTCAAAACAACAGATGTCTGAGTCATTGCAAAGTGTTTATAAATGTTTAAAAATTTATTATTTTATAAAACTGTTTGTAATTATTTTTGAGTAATTTTTGATGCTGTTGTAATTATTTCTATTTACAATAAAAATTATGCCATGATGTACATGTAAATAAACACCATTGGAAGTATGCAAAATCTGAAACAATTTTTATATTAACATTTTACACTTTTATTCTAAAAAGATTTTAAGATAATACTTACATGCTGCTGAATATGCACTGAAGACTTCCTTCCTGCAATTTGTATAGTTTCTGTTATCTTGTGTATTACAATCTATGAGAAAACGATTATCTTTCAAATCATCACAAGTTTCATTGTATTCAGACTTGCAAACATGACACTTTAATCCAAGTCCTAATAAATCAAAATAATATGAATTTTGAATTAATTATATAGATAATGACTTTTTTAATTCTCTCTAGACTATTACAATTATTCTATTACAACATATGTAGATTTTCATATATTAAATATTGAATGAATTTTATTTATATAAAGTGTCATACAGCATTTATCTGTAAATTGTAGCTAATATAATGAATTATAATTAAAAAAAAAAAAAGTTGTCTTTTCAATGATGATGGGTTCAAATAACATTTCTAGCATGGATGTTCCAAGCAGTTCGGATCCTACTTTAAGCAATGTATTCTAAAGAACCATAATGTACAAAAAATATAACCATGAAGCAACACCCCCAAACAACTGTCAATGGTTAAAATAAATTACAAAATATTTTAACTCACTCAATTTTGGTAATATTAAAAATGTATTGAGTGAGAAATTTATAGCATATTTATATCAAAATTATTATTAAGATGCTTTTAGAATTTATTTAAAAAACTATTATTTTTGTAACATTAGCTGTAAAATAGCAATAGGTAGTTGATGATAGAGATAATTGATTATTTACAAATGAAATGTCATTGCTAACATTCAAAATATTGAACTGAGTGTGATACAAAGTTCTAAAATATGTTATCATTTACTACTTAGCTTTTAAGAACAACATTACTTAATTCCTGATAAACCCATAACTGAAAGTTCACAAAATACATTTATTGGAATAAGTAATTGAATAAATACTGGTTACTTTAACACTAAAATACAACATTTTAAGACTCCATGTTCACTTAGCTGGAACGTTTTCACTGGGGCACCCCAGCTTTCTCAACAGCAAACTGGTGCTTAAAGTCTCCGAACTCTGCTGTTTCTCTCGCCTGCCGCTATTTTTAAGCATGTGGGGCCATTGACGATATAGCCCTGCTGCATTGTTGCCATTACATGAATTAAGAAAACTTATAATTTCAACGGCTTCTCTGAATGCAGCATATTTATAATTGTGATAATTTGCAAGTTTTTTAACTTCTTCAAATTTAATATTTATCTCATTATTCCTGTTTACTTTGGTTAAAGCAGTTGTAATTTTACCTGTGGCTATGTCATGGCTGTGCTCTTTTACTCTAGTTTTTGTTTTCCTTTTTGTTTTACCAATATAATATTTATCGTTACCTTCACTGTTAGTGTATGGAACTCTGTAAATACCTGCAGTTTCTAACAGATGGATTGGATCTTTATCACTTCTTATGATCTGAAAAATGCTTGGGTTGGGTTTAATGGGAATGTTAACCTTATGTTTGGCAGCTACTTTTTTAATCTTATATGAGGCCCCACGGTCGTACAGAATTAAGGTGGTAAACTTAAGTTGTGGTTTTCGAAAAAATTTTCTCCACCTCAATTTCTTTTAAGTATAAATGTATTCATTTTTATTTTCCAAACATACATATGTAAGGAAGGTATTATAGTCATGTCAAAAAACCAACTTTGAGATTTTGGTAATTCTATACGTTTTCAGGTCCCCATATTTTATTTTTACGATGGTGTATGTATGTGTGTGAGTGAACACGATAGCGCCTAAATGCTTTTTTAAGAGGTGAAAGTTGGTACATATGTTTTAGGTCACCATAGCACATACACTATTGATTTTGCTGAATCTAGAACTTATATTTTTTTTTTTTACAAGGACACAAAGAAAAATTCTTTATCATTATGGCCTATGGGCTTAAACTTTCAAAGTGTGATAGCGTCTAAACGCCTTATTTGTTTGAGTTGAAAATTTATATATTTTATAATACATTATTATGTAATTAATTTATAATACATACGAGAGGAGGGGGAGGGGAGTTATAAGGCAAATTTGAAGAAAATTCTTAGAGTCTATTATTAAATGTTGAATTTTGGTCCCACCTCTGGTTTTTCAATTTTTACCAAAGCTTGGTAAACTCCTCACCTGTATACTAGACTTGCCTTAATTATAAAGTTTCATTACTATATCTTTCTTTTCTTTTTTTGTCTTATGTTATGGAGATATATTAGATGGAAAATTTCATGCACACAGTGCCTAATTAAAAAAAAAAATGCTTTTTTCTTAAAATATGTGCTATAGAAGAAAAATCGCTATCAAAAATTTTGACAAGATAGACTACTTCCATTACCTACGACATTTTTCCTGGTGTCAGGATTTTTTTTTCCCTCAATTCTTCTTCAGTGACTATTAAAAGGAAACTAGAAAGTGTAAATTTAGAAATATATTTTCCAATTTACTAAGATTATTTTTAGAAAACTTATGTTTTATTGGTTACAATCATAAAAAAGGAAAATAATCTGGTGTGTCACTCATACGACTTTCTCTTACCCTGCATTTCATTACTGTAAAGATAGATTGCATGCCTTAAGATCAATAGCGTAAGATAATAAAGTTAAATTTACTTGTAAAAAAATCTAAAATAGGTTTAGAAACAGTTTTATTTGGCATGTAATTCTATGTATTGAGGAGCTCTGCCCTCCCCCCCCCCCCCTCAACTGGCTGTTCAATTATAATGCATGCAATTATTAAAAAAAAAAAGCTGTCATTAATTTGCTTTCAAAGTTGCCAATCTTGATCAAATTTTTAAGTAATAACCTAATACAGACTTAATAAAATACCAAATTTGAATTTCCTGCAGTTATTTAATTTATGCTGATAATAGATATACATACAGACTGACCGCTCAGAATTGGACTTTCGTAATCAGAGCATCTCTTAACATGGTATTATACAAAAAACAGAGTGTAAAATTTAAAAAGAAATACTTTGTTTACAGTATGCGTTTGAATTCCTGAGCAATGTTTGTCAACATAGTAAAATGTAGCAAATCACTTCCATCAATTACATTCAATAGATCGTTTAGCTTAATTTTGGATAGCCCTGTATATTGTCTATAATCAATATGCACTATAAACAATATTGTGTTGTTAAATTTAGTATTACATGCAAAATATTCAACATAAAAGGAATTACAATTCCAACAATTTCCAATTATAGCCACAATATATCCAAAAACTTTGGGTAGCCCTGTAAATGAATGATGAATGATTTCCATACAACATTCTATGCAAAACATGCTTTTATGCACATAAAAAAATTGTTCACTCCATTTTGTTTAAGTCAGCCTATAGATGTTACACTGTACTTATCAGAAATTTCCCCATAGAAATAATGTATTTGAATTCTCTTGGATGTCCCTGTATACGAACCATTTGCTTGATCTCAATGAAAAGTTTAGTGTAGCATCCCTATATGATATGCATTTAGAATACCAAATTTGGACTTTTTGCTATTATTTGTTCTTGAGATATGCTGGCAACAGACGGACCAACTGCTAAAATCAGGTTTTTCAGATTCTCAAAACCTGTAAATATAACAAAAACTCAATTTTGAAAATTTGACCCGAAAAAAACAATACTGTCTCTACAATATAAATGAGTAAGAGAAAGTAAAAAATTTATCACGCACTGGTCTTTCTTCTTTTTATGTAATTTTATAATTTTAACAATCAGCCCTGATTAACTTCTTAGATGAAACATTCCAAGGAGATATATTTGATGAAGAAATTAGTGGCAAAAGTAATAAAATGAAATTTGCAATTTATTTCAATCTAAACAAATTTAATTTTTACTTTGAGAAAAGCAAGGGGAGGTGTCTTGAATCTGAGGGAATATTGTCTAATTTTGTGAATCACATGACATCTATGCATTACAGTGAAGCATTGATAATCCAGAAAGCTATAATCCGACACTCATGACCAGCATACTTGCCAACTTTTATGGATCGTTAGTAAAATTTATGGATTTCCATTTAATGTTACTGATTTACGGATTGATGTGAATTTTGAAAAAAAAGAAATGTAAAACGCAGCTAATCCTGATGTTGATAAGGTACTGATGCCACGGTTTTTTCAACCCAAAAGTGAAGGTTTTAAGCATTTTGGGCACAATGATAAGAAAGAAGCAAATGAAACTGACCAACACATTTAATAGAATGTAGCACATTGCAAATTCCTGATGTGCTTATTAGGTTGATTTCTTTAGAAATCCACCTATTTGTTATTAAACCAGTTTTATTTGATTTTATTATTATTATTATTGACCAAAAATTAACGATCTGTATTGCTGTTTTATAACTGTTAATTAAAAATTTTTAAATTATTTGAAGCGTTATTTTAATTATTTACGGTTTTGATAGGGTATACATTAGGGTAGTATACATTTTTTTAAACTATTTTTTAAGAAATATTTCTTTGGATGTTGTGACTGATTGACAATTTTGATACATTTTCGGAACACCTATAATCTGGAAAAGTCCTATGGCCTCATCTGGTAACGTCTATTTCCTGGATTATCGATACTTCCATTATACATTTTTTTTTCTTTTATCTGTCACTCTTTATTTATTTCATTTGTTATAAACATTCTTTCTAAACATATGTTATGTAAGGAAAGTGCATTGTAATCATACAAAAATTGAGCTATAAAGATTTTGATATATCTAATGCATTTTGACGTCTCCTGAATTCATTTTTGCTATTTTTACAGTAATGTGTGTGAGTGAACACAATAACATCTAAACGCTGTTTTTGAATGAACGGATAGTTGATAGCAGTGCTCAGCACACAGAACAGCTGTGGAAAAAGTGACTGAAATGGTAAAAAAAAGGTGACCAAATATTTTTAAAGAACGACCAAAAGATTACTCAAATACCAGCAATAAAATAATTTGTAATTTGAATGACCATAATTTATCTTTAACCCTCCACCGGGCGCAACTAATCTGACAAGCACAGCTCTGATATTTCAGTTCCCTCCTACGAACTATACCTTTTCTAAAAGCCTCCTACCTTTACCAGATGTTTGGAGCCAACCTATTTAGTTCATTCATATGCTTTGTGGAGAGCGGGTTGGGGACAAAATCTCGCATGGACAAAATATCGCCTACATAAATGAATGGAAAGCATAAGGAGTTGGTAATTATTAATAATGTTGTATAAAATTTCATGCCAACACATACCTTAGTCAGAGCACTGGCATACACACAAACCCACCACAAAATTGTTATGAATTTTGCTTAAAAGAGTTTAAAGTCTATGTTTATTATTATTATTTTTTTAAGATTACTCATAAAGAATTTAATTGCGCTTATCTGGTTTAAAATTTTTAATTAAGGTTTGTGAACAGTGTTCAGCTTTGATGTCAGCAGTAATGTACAATATTTTAAAAATGTATTTTGAATGGTGAAAAGCAAATGATAAAATAACTTAAAATTAAATATAGATAAAATAATAATAAAATTCCATTCTATAATGTATTTATTTATTTTAAGTAATTAATATTAATTTTTAAGGCCCCGTGGCCTGCACCAGGGATCACACGTGACAAAAAAAACAAATAATAGATCATATTTTTTCGACGCAATATTATGTCCGGATCCCGTGAAGAGCTGATGTTGTTATTTTGATCTCTCAGGCACATTGTGCCTGATTTCGTTACATATGTAAAGGTTAGCAATATTTATATGAAAGATGTTTATTTGATTTATTTTATAACTATATCGTACGAATGCGGCTTTAGTGGTCAGCAGACTTTGGTGTCCTATGTCCCAAAAGCAAACAAGAAAGTAATTGTAGTATCTTCGCTTCATCTTGACAATGATCTTTCATCTGGAGACCAAAAGTTGCCAGATATCCGCGTTTGTAATGATCGATAGATGGCACTCTCTGAACACTGCAGTTGTTAGTAAACATTATAGCCACGTGTGTTCCATTAGTGTTCTTTTTGTTATTCTACTTAATATTCCGCCATTACATCATGGAAAATTGATTGCTTTTGGAAAAAAATATTTCAGTTTATTCAAAGTTCGATCGGAAGTAGATTTTAACTGAAGCTGAACAAACATTAGTTTCAAATCATCTGATTAATTCTTTACTTCCATTAGCCGAAGCAACTGAAATTTTAAATTTGTCATTTGGAAATAAATGGAAGCTCAATTCTGGATTTCTTGATCCTTTGGAGTTAGATTGTAGCACACAACAGTATGTGTTATCTTTTTTACCGTATTTATTCATTTTTATTCTATAAATATATGTGAAACTAAATATCGTGAAGCAATGGCGGCTGTATGGAATTCGAATTAAACCATGTTTATTGTAATTTCACCTTAGCCCACCAGAGGGCGAGCATTTCATTATAATCGCGGATTGTCACATTCTACAGTTACACCAAAAGTGGCGTTGATTATTTGCCCACCAATTGTTACTTGAAGCCACAGAAGTGTGGGGACAGTTAAAATCCCCATTTTAGGACTGAAATTAAAAATATATATATATATATGTTTTCGATAACTTCCAAAAATTTAATTTTTAGGAAAAATATAATCAGAATGTAAAATGTATGTTGTTAACATACAGTCAGAAGAAACAAATGTTTAATTTTAAAACTTTCTTTAGCTATTCTTATTTATTATTTAAAAAAAAAAAAAAAAAATGTTTTATTTAAAAACACCCAACCCCCTCCTTTCCCCTCCCCAACCCTAAAAAAAAAAAAAAATGAGTTTTTGTCAACCCTGTCACCATCGTACTAAGTGATGAGTGTGGTGACTTTTACAGGAACACAAAGAAAATGCTTCACCATTGTGGCCAAAGGACTCAAATTATTTAAAGTGCGACAGTGAGCCATATTCACCCATATTCGAAATACGGAGTGAACTGGTATCCATTTCGCTCAGAATCAGATCGGAATATTTCGCCATGTTCATATAGAGTTTTTTTCGTATTTCGACTGGAGAATTGCATTTTTTCGGAATAACATGTGGAATTTCTTCATTCCGTACGAAAATCCGATTCTGAGTTGTGGGAGAATACGACCAAGTGTCTATATGCCTTATCTGATTGAACTAAACATTGGTAGGTAAGTTATAGATCACCGTCGCACGATTTGTATTGATAGATTTTTTATGAGTACAGTTCAGGGACACAAAAAGAACATCTTTGTTATTACTGATTATAGACTCGAATTCTTTGAAGTGCGTTAGCATCTAAACTTTACATTTAATTAATATATAAATTGGTAGGCAGGTTATAGGTTGTTATCACAAGAACAGTACAGATTTACATAAGTGTAAACCTTATAGTTTTTTCCCCCTACCAGTATATACGAAGTAGAATGTTTTATATTATGCTGTATGTGCCCAAACTATTCAAAGTTCGCTTTAGTAATGTTAAATCATCATCATCATCTTCTTCTTCTTTTTTTTTTTTTTTTTTTTTTTAAGAAAAGATAAATATTTGATAATGCGAGCTTATCGGTTATAATTTTTTTATAGGAACGCACGAAAGAATTTAGATACATTACTATACACTAAGGGGACAGATTACTTTTAAAAGTGCGAAAATGAAAAAAAAAAATCGATCAACTCTGAGAATATATAAAAAACTAGTATGTTGTGGCCACCACAAGACTTTCTTCTATATTTACCTATACATATTCAATCAATAACAATATTTAAAAAAAAAAAAAAGTACGATTTTTTTTTTTTTTTTTTTTTTTTTTTTTTTTGTTAAAAGTAAAAAAAATCGATAACTTTGTTTTAAATTATCACAGATTTATGGTTCAACCATTCGTTTTAAAGGTATTGACGAGACCTTTCGAAAGATACCCATCTTGAAACTTTGCCCCCCCCCGGGGGGTACTTCCCCCCCAGGGGGGGAAGCGATGCTCCCCCATGCAGAAAATTTTTTTCCTAGTTACATACTACTATTATCAATAATTCATATTAATTTTGCAATCACAAGTTTAAAACAACTTTTATTATGCACATTTATACGAATTTTTGTCCTATGCTGCCATGTTAAAAATTTAGATAAAATGCTATCACAGCGCCACCTGTTGAGCTATTGATCCCCAAACATAATCAGCACCAGTTAATGTCGGGGACAAACTAAATACCGAGTTTGGTTAAATTTCGTTAAAAAAAAAAAAAAAAAAAAAAAAATTGCGATTTTTTTTTCTGTTTTGTTAAAAGTAAAAAAAATCGATAACTTTGGTTTAAATTATCACAGATTTATGGTTCAACCATTCGTTTTAAAGGTATTGACGAGACCTTTCGAAAGATACCCATCTTGAAACTTTGCCCCCCCGGGTGGGAACTTCCCCAAAATTTTTTTCCTAGTTAACTACTACTATTATCAACCTGATCTTTCGAAAGATACCCATTGTGAAAATTTACAGGGGGGGGGGGGAAAGCGATGCCCCCCCATGCAGAAAATTTTTTTCCTAGTTACATACTACTATTATCAATAATTCATATTAATTTTACAATCACAAGTTTAAAACAACTCTAATTATGCACATTTATACGAATTTTTGTCCTATGCTGCCATGTTAAAAATTTAGATAAAATGCTATCACAGCGCCACCTGTTGAGCTATTGATCCCCAAACATAATCAGCACCAGTTTATGTCGGGGACCAACTAAATACCAAGTTTGGTTAAATTTCGCAAAAAAAAAAAAAAAAAATTGCGATTTTTTTTCCGTTTTTTTTTGTTAAAAGTAAAAAAAATCGATAACTTTGTTTTAAATTATCACTGATTTATGGTTCAACCATTCGTTTTAAAGGTATTGACGAGACCTTTCGAAAGATACCCATCTTGAAACTTTGCCCCCCGGATGGGTACTTCCCCCCCGGTGGGGGGGGGACCGATGCCCCCACATGCACAAAAATTTTTTCATAGTTAACTACTACTATTATCAATAATTCATATTAATTTTACAATCACAAGTTTAAAATAACGCTCATTATGTACATTTATACGAAATTTTGTCCTATTCTGCCATGTTAAAAGTTTACATAAAATGCGATCACAGCGCCATCTGATGGGTGATTGATCCCCGAATCTAATCAGACACTTTCCATGTCAGGGTCCAACTATACACCAAGTTTGGTTCAATTTCATTCATCGGTTCGTGAGATACGGTGAAAAATACGAAATTTTTTGATTACAGCGCCACCTGCCGGACGATTGATCCCCAAATCTAATCAGCACCTTGCCCCGTCAGGTTCCAACTATATACCAAGTTTGGTTGAATTTCATTCATTGGTTCGTGAGATACGGGGAAAAATACGAAAATTTGTCCTATACTGCCATGTTAAAAATTTACATAAAATGCGATCACAGCGCCACCTGATGAGCTATTGATCCCAAAATCTAATCAGCACAATGCCCCGCCAGGGTCCAACTATATACCAAGTTTGGTTGAATTTCATTCATTGGTTCGTGAGATACGGTGAAAACACTAAACCACAGACAGACATTTTCTAAAAACTATCAATTCGTGTTCAGGATATCCCAAAACGTGTAGATCCCTCAAAAAACGGAGGTCGAAAATTTTCGCGAATCCAATACTTTCTCTATATTACATATAGAAGAAAGTAAAAAAATGAATGAATGCATGTACAAACAATTTTTTTTTTTTTTTTAGTTTTTGTTACTCTATTGATTAAAAATATTATTTGATTTACTTTAAAATTGAAAATTATTTTATTGTAGATTATTTTTTAAAAGATTCAAGGGTACGTTATCACTGGGCGTATGATATTTCAAGTATTTGAGATATGAAGTTAAAATTTTTCTCAACCAAACATTTTGACATATTGAATAAATTGAACTAAATATATGAAGTTCTATTCAATAGAAGAAAAAAATTATGATTGTCGAAATATAAAAATTTTAATGATAATTTCATATTTTAAATTTAATTATTAATTAAACTCCATATCATTAAAATAATTAAAACCTTTCAGTTCAGATTCTTAATTTCAATGTTTTGTTTCACTTTCAGTTAATGTAAAAATTATTAGGATAAAGGAAATTGTAATTAGATATCCTGCGTGCAATGAGAAAGCAATCTTGAAAATAATATGCAATAAAATAATATTTAAAAAAAAATTCAGTTTTTAAAATAAAGCAAAATAATATTTTTAATCGGTTACATGCTAACTCCGACGTGCCATCTCCGGACATAGTCAAAGTCCCTCTTTGTGGTTAAAGTGTTGAAAAATTCCCATTTGCGCGACCAGAAATTGCAAGACCGGGCTTGCAGGGGATTTCGTCCTTATTGACTTGATAATATGAGAACGCCTGTAAGTCTATTCCACGGCAATCCCTACCACGGACGTAAAAAGAAAAAGAAAAAATAAACACTGGACACCCCTACGATCGCTGTGCATGAATCTGAGAACGCCCGTAACTCGATTTTGCAGCAATCAGTATCACGCACGTATGTTCGCTTCGCTCACATGAAAACCAAAAAAAACATCACTGGACACCCCTGCCTCGCTGTGCATGAATCTGAGAACGCATGTAACTCGTTTTTGCAGCAATCAGTATCACGCACGTATGTTCGCTTCGCTCACATGAAAACCAAAAAAAAACATCACTGGACACCCCTGCCTCGCTGTGCATGAATCTGAGAACGCATGTAACTCGTTTTTGCAGCAATCAGTATCACGCACGTATGTTCGCTTTGTTCACATGAAAACCAAAAAAAACATCACTAGACACACCTGCCTCGCTGTGCATGAATCTGAGAACGCATTTAACTCGTTTTTGCAGCAATATCAGTATCACGCACGTATGTTCGCTTCGCTCACATGAAAACCAAAAAAAACATCACTGGACGTGGACACCCCTGCCTCGCTGTGCATGAATCTGAGAACGCATGTAACTCGTTTTCGCAGCAATCAGTATCACGCACGTATGTTCGCTTCGCTCACATGAAAACCAAAAAAAACATCACTGGACACACCTGCCTCGCTGTGCATGAATCTGAGAACGCATGTAACTCGTTTTTGCAGCAATCAGTATCACGCACGTATGTTCGCTTCGCTCACATGAAAACCAAAAAAACATCACTGGACACCCCTGCCTCGCTGTGCATGAATCTGAGAACGCATGTAACTCGTTTTTGCAGCAATCAGTATCACGCACGTATGTTCGCTTCGCTCACATGAAAACCAAAAAAAACATCACTGGACACACCTGCCTCGCTGTGCATGAATCTGAGAACGCATGTAACTCGTTTTTGCAGCAATCAGTATCACGCACGTATGTTCGCTTCGCTCACATGAAAACCAAAAAAAAACATCACTGGACACCCCTGCCTCGCTGTGCATGAATCTGAGAACGCATGTAACTCGTTTTCGAAGCCATCACTATCACGCACGTATGTTCGCTTCGCTCACATAAAAACCAAAAAAAAAAAAAAAAAAATCACTGGACACTTCTACCTAGCTGTGTATGAATCTGAGAATGCATGTAACTCGTACTATTCTTGTATTTTTACTTTATTCGCGCAAATGGGAATTTTTCAAATTACTTAAAACTAGTAAATTTATCGCCAAAATTCAACTTAGCTACATTTCCGGTCAATAGACTTTAGGGAGTGGGCCAAGTATAAAATAATCCTTTTAAGACACATTCCTTCAACACTTTAATCCCTTACAAAGAGGGACTTTGACTATGTCCGGCGATGGCACGTCGGAGTTAGCACGGCACATTTAATCAATAGAATAATGTCATACTAGTTAACACACACACACACAAAAAAAAAAATTGTTTGTACATGCATTCATTCTTTTTTAAAAAATTCTGAAAGTTGATTGAAAATTTCTTCATTTTCTCATCTTTAAAAGTAGTCTGTCCAACTTAAACGACACACAACTTAGGGGAAAATACTCAAATACCCTATTATGAATTTTCCTTTTTGTTTATTTAACGATGTCTCTTATTTAGATTTATTTAAACAATTAATTTTTATATGCTTAGGAAGTCGAGTGGAGACCCTCCGTATTTTTCTAATTTTTGTACACAAACTCCGGTTTCTATACAATATTTCTCTAACATGGTCCAGTTACGATTAAATTTTGTTGAAGCGATAGGATAGTAATATATTTAATAAAATACGCGAGGATAAAAAATGACATTTATCCATAGATATAGTAATAATATATAGAATGATCATTGGGGAGAAAAAAGTGATTCCTTTTCACTTGTGAAAAGACGGCGATTTTCCAAAATATGGCCGTCTTTCCCCGAGTGAATACACACGAATATTTTAGCAAATAAAATTTATGAATAATTTATTTACTAAAGGTGAATGAAAAACTCCAGATACAGTTTCAAATTCCTTTTTCTTTTTTTTTCAATACCACTTAATGGCTGATTCCAAAGCTTTTTTTTTCGGCATCAAAAATCTTTGCACAATAACATGGGGATGATAGATCTATATATATTACTATATCTATGCATTTATCGGCAATATTTAAGCACGCGGACTTAGTTTAATGATTTAATCAGCAAAATGACGTCATTTGTCTGATGGGATCTTTTTAGTTTATTGATTTAATCAGAAAAACGTCGACATTTGTCTGATGGGATCTTTTTATAGGAAAATATATTTTAAAAGTTGCATCTTTATAATCTTTGCACGCGTCATTTTAAAGCTAGCAATATTTTAAATATATAAACAGAATATGAATTATACTCAAACATAGACCAAAAAATGCAATAATAAAAAGTATAATCAAAATAGTTACCAGTTTTTTTTTAACAAAAAATTATATCAAAATAAATAAGTAAAAAAGCATCGCCAACATGGCAACAAAAATTGCCATGGGGGCCCTCCCTATACTATAAAAAGTCGCCATAGGGGCTTATACTAAGACTGTATTGCCCGCGCAAGTATAAAAATTGGGTCGTCAAACAAATTTTATTTTGAAACCTTTCTTTGAATGGTTTTGTTTTCACTATCGCACAATAATAATTTGGCTCCAATAATAATTTGACTTCTGATGAATTACAATTCTAACTGGGTCGGGAAATTGATATAAGATTTATGAGTTTCAAGTTTTAAATGTAAATTAGAGGAAATAAGTAAATAAAGTGCGAAAATTTCGCACGGGTCTGCTAGTCTATATATTTCTCTAACGTGGAGCAGTTACAATTATATTTTGTAGAAACGATACGATAGTGACAATAAAATACGCGAGGATAAAAAATAATATACAAGTAATATTTAAACACGCGGACTCTGCTCAGTGATATAATAAAAGAAAAAAAAAAAAATTCTGATTATATTACTTTATAGAAAAATTTATTTTTAAAAGTTGCATTTTTACAATCCTTGCAAGCGTAATTTTAAACCCAGCAATACTTTAAAGATAACAAAATATGAACTTTTCATAAATTGACTGAAAAACGCAATAATCAAAATAGGTACTAAAGTGTGTTTTTAACAAAAAATTATGCCTATGATTTTTTCTATGATGAATGCAGACGATTTTTTTTATCTCTTTCTTAGAAGTATAACACTGAATATCCAAAGAAGATCGATTTCATGTTCAACACTGATATCTGAAAAAAATGCTCTTTTTTCCCCCCGAGTTTATTTTTTGGTAAAAATGAAAAAAATCCATGACTTTGTTTTAAATTATCATATATCAGTGGTTCAAGCATTCATTTTAAAGAAATTGACGAGTTCTTTTGAAAGATACCCATATTGAAAATTTGCCCCCCTCAGAGGGATGACACCTCCATGTCAAAAATTCATTTCCCTGTTGAATAGCACTATTATAAATAACACTTTTTAATCTCATGATGATTAGTTAAAAATAATTCTCATTGTGCTAATTTATAGAAAACGTTTTCTAATACCGCCCCAGGTTAAAAGTTAAAAAAAGCGGGGTGGCAACGCCACCTTTTGGACAGTTTTCAACAAAAGTTGATTGGCACTAATTTATGTTTTGTATGAAATTCTGTACTGAACTTCCTTAGATACAGTTGCCACAAATTTTTTGTCGCACACAGATCCATAGACAGACATTTTCTAAAAATGGTCAAATCGTGTTCTAAACTTCTCAAAACGTATAAATCTATAGAAAACCGAAGTCAAAAATTTTTACGAAATCAATACTTTCTTCTGTTGAATATAGAAGAAAATAAAAAGTGTGGCAAGTCAAGTGAATTACACAGATTCCACTTTCCAACAATGTTTATGTCGTTAATTCTACTTCCGTGGTTAATGATTTCCTGTAAAGTAAGTAATATTGAAACACGTTAATTTTTCGTAAAGCAATACACTTTAGTAACGTAATATTTACAAATTTTATTCTAAATAAAATAGCATGACGTTCATTTTAACTATGGCTAATTATTTTTTATATATCTGTATAAAAAGCTAAATTGACACACATATAACATGCATTGGGAAATATTCTGTCGTAATTATTCCCAGAAACATATTAATTCTAATAGTTTTTTCAATCTAATTTGGAAAAAAAGTGACTTATAACTTTCAAAACATACTATATGTAATGACTAATGAAAGTACTGTAATCATGGAAAATTTCGTTATGAAATTTTGATATTTTTATACATTTTGAGAACTACTGGGTTCATTCTAGCTATTTTTATGGTGATGTACTATGTATGTGTAATGTGCATGTATGCGAGTTTACACGATAACATCGAAATGCTTTGATTGATTGAGCTGAAACTCGTACGTTGAATAAGTCACCGTACCACGAACTGTACTATAGATTTTGGTGAATCTAGTACTTATTTATTTATTTATTTTTCAGGGACATAAGGAAAAATTCTTCATCATTATGGCGTATGGGCTCATATTATTTTTAAAATGCGATAGCGTCTAAATGTCTTATTCGATTAAGCTGAAAATTCATATACATGTTATAGGTCACCGTCGCACGAGCTATACAGATTTTCTTTAATCTAGCATTTATAGGTTTTTTTTTTTTTTTTTTTACTTTCCGAACATACATATGTAAGGAAAGTATTGTAATCATGCCAAAAATTCGAATTTGAGATTTTGATGTGTCTATACGTTTTGAGGTCTCCTGAGTCCGTTTTCACTATTTTTACGATGATATATGCATGTGTGTGTGTACGTGTGTGTGTGTGTGTATGAGTGGGATGAACACGCTAGCGTCTAAACGCTTTGCTCGAATCAGATGAAAGTTGGTACATATATTATAAGTCAAGAAGTTGGTACGTATGTTGTAAGTCACCGTAGCACGAACCCTATTGATTTTGGTGAATCTAGCGCTTATAGTTTTTTTTTTATTTTTTTTACAGAGACACCAAAAAAATTTCTTTGTCGTTATGGCCTATGGGGCTAAATTTTTTTAAGTGCGATAGCGTCTAAATGCCTTATTAAACTGAGCAAAAAAATTATACACATGTTATAGATCATAGTTGCACGAACTGTATAGATTTTGGTGGGTTTTTTACAGAGACACAAATAAAGAACCAAATGTTTAAAAATGCGATAGCGTCTAAACGCCTTATTCATTGAGCGAAAAATATATACATATTATAGGTCACAATTTCATGATCTGTATATGTTTTTGTGAATCTAGCACTTATAGTTTTTTTACAGGGACACAACAAATAATTTTGTATCATTATGGCCTATGGGGTGAAATTATTTGAAGTGCGATAGCATCTACATGACTTATCCGTTTGAGTTAAAAATTTAAATACATGTTTTAGGTCACCATCACACAAACTGTATAGATTTTGCTAACTCTAGCACTTACAGAGTTTTACAGGGCACAAATAAAAATTGTTTTTCATTATGGCCTATAGGCTCAAATTATTTAAAGCGCGGTAACGACTAAACGCCTTATTCAAATGAACTAAAACTTTATACACATGTTATAGGTCACCATCACATGAACTTTATGAATTTTAGAGAGTCTAGCACTTATAGTTCTTTTCTTTTTTACAGGGACGCAATGCAAATTTCTTTGTCATTGTGGCATATGGGCGCAAACTTAAAGTGTGATAGCGTCTAAATGCCTTATTCGATGGAGCTGAAAATTATATAAATGTTGTAAGTCCCCGTTGCACTAACTATAAGCATTTTGGTGAATCTAGCATTTATAGGTTTTTACAGGGACAAAACGAAAAATTCTTTATAATTATGATCTATGGACTCGAAGTTCAATAGCGTTAAATTAAACATCGTATACTATATGGAGAAAAATACTCAAAAACCCTATTATAATTTTCTCTTTTGTTTATTTAACAACTCCTCTTACTTTACTTTATCTACAAAACCATTAATTGCTCAATGTTCGGAAAATCAAATGGGGTCACTCCAGATTTTTTTTTTTTTTCCCACAGAGACACAAATAAAAATTCTTTTTCATTGTGGTCAATGGACTCAAATTATTTGAATTGCGCTAGCGTCTGGACTCTATTTTCGATTAAGATTAAAATTAGTAGGCTGGCATGTTATAGGTTATTATCGCAAGAACCATACAGATTTACATAAGTGTGGAACATTTTTCTTTCTTCTTCTATTAATCGTTATACAAAGTAGAATTTTTATACTTTGCGGTCTTCTTAATATTCGCTTTAGTAATGTTAAATTATTTAAAGCATACGAAAAAACACATACATATTTGATATTGCGAGCTTACCATTTGTATGTTCTTTTACAGGAACGCATAAAAGAGTTTGGATACATTACTACGTTCCATTAAACAGCACACTATTTGGGGAAGAATACACACACACACACCTTATTGTCTTTTTTTTTTTTTTCAATAACTTTTCTTACTTTATTTATTTATTATTTATTTTATTATTATTATTATTATATATATTTTTTTAAGGCCGTTAATTACTTAATGTACGGAAAATCGCGGGGAATAACTCAATTTTTTTTTTTTTTTTTTCCAATTAGGTTTAGTTTTTTTTTTTTTTTTTTTTTAATGCGCTCTTGTGTGTGAACATCGTTGAAACGTACATAATTTTTATGAAAAAATATTCTTTAGCAATCTTTAGTAAGCTAAACCAATTTTGACGTAATTGAAATCATCGCGCATTTTTGCAACATTTTTAAGATTTTCGTGTATCCCTGTAGAGGAAGAACATAAATGTCAAGAAACGTGTTGTATTGAACAAAACTCAGTAATACATATATAACAACTTCTTTGAAATCGAAGTAGCATAATGTACTGAAAAACTTTTGAAATAATAATCATTAATAGGCTGTAATGTATTTAAACTATTTTGTATGTTTCTTTGAAAGAGCTATAAATGCCACAAATATAAATTTCAATTGAGGAACACGCTGTGTAATCTATGTTACTAACGTCTCTAATTTTTGTAAGACATGGTTCACATTTATCAAAGTTAGAGCAGGGACCGAATACACAGACAGACAAACCTAAGTTGTAAACATTATAAAATTTTCAGGGAAAAGGCATATATACCAATAATAAAACCGAAATGCACTTTCCAGTCATTTCCCTCAACTCCGTGGCAGAAACACGGCGACAATGTCGCAGAAACAGAAATATTCTTGCAGAAAGATTTTACTTAAGTGAAATAAATTTCGCCATTGTTTTTTTTTTTTTTTTTTTTTTTTTTTTTGAGAGAGAGAGAGAAAAAAAGAGAAAGAGAGAGAGAGAAAGAAACTCAAAGAATGGTTTATAAACTGTTCTGCAGAACAAATTTTCGTTTCTGTAGATACGATCGCCTCAATCCTGAAAAAGGAGAGGAGATAAAGCGGATGTAACTCACTTGGGATAACTTTGATACCGGCATGCATTAGCGATTCGTGATGCGGCAATATAATTCGGTGTATCGACACTTTTCACTGGTTACCTCTTCGCATCGGAACTTCATTTTCGTGTCTCCAAACTTTGTTTTCGCCCCTCGCCTTCCGCTCGTGTCGTGTATATTTATTGTATTGCAAAAAGATGTTTTTTCGAAAGAATGTGGCTTTGCGACCATTTTCCGAATTTCATATTTCATACATTTTCAGATTCATGCATAAGAAAATAGCTGCATCCAGTGATTTTTTTTTTTTTTTTTTTTTTTAAGTGCGTGATTGCTGCTGGGCCGATTTTCATACATGCATTTTCTGATTTACGCACGACAAATTAGTTGTATCTAGTGATTTTTTTTTTCTTTAATGTATGCGAAGCGTGCGTACGTGCGTGGTAGTAAATACACGTACTTTTTTTAAAGCTGCATTAATTTTAATGTTTGGTTCAAACTATGCAATACATTTCACAAATATATACAGAAATAAGACTATGAGGAAATTTGTAACGTCTGTAGTTATACGCAAAATAAAAAATGAAGCTTCAAACCTTGCTTCAAAAAATAGAAAATTAAGAAATTAATCTTAAATATACTTTATTGATTTTTAGCATTTCATATGTAGTAAAAGATCATAGCAATAAATATTAATGGGTATCTTAAGTTATAAAATTGGTAACTTCTCTAATTTTTTTCTTTACTAATCATTAATTATTTTAATTGTGATTAAAATTCTTAGCTTTAAATTTTGTTGTTTAAGCATATGAAGTCGTTAAAAAAATTATTAATTTATTTTTCAAAACTACTCTTATTTTTAGTTTCTACAGCATGATCATTTCATTTTTTAAGCATTTGAATTTTTAAAAAAAGTTTATTTTTTAATTGAAATATTGCAAATTAAATAGTTATTTTGAATAAAAATAGAACCAAAGGTTTTGTTGATTTTTTTTTTTTTTTTTAAACAAAAGGAATTTTATCTAATAGTAGTTGTTTTGAATAAATAGTAATTAAACAGCAAATGCTTTTATTTATTTATTTTTATTTACAAGTATAGATATCAATATCAAATATTACTTTTAATTGATTTCTATTTATTTCATTCATCTGCAATCATTATTTTCTATTATAGATTTTATCCATGAAATCTGTTACATTTCAGATTTCATCATTTCCTTAAAAATTAAATATTTCACTTGCCCCAATCTTTATAAAAATATTTCGACTATGCTTTGTCTATAATTGTGTTACTTTGATCTTTTATTCTGTTTTGCATTATGTATTTAAATGATGGTATAATTATACATTCTGAATTCTTTAATGTCAAATTACATTTTTTAGAGTTCAAATACACATCTTTATACTATTTGTATATTATACAAAAAATGAATCTTGTGTATTAGAATGTTATCGTGCATCTTTCTAATAATCTCAAAAACTATAAATGTTGTAAATTATTTATATTTCATTATAATGTTCAGTATTCAGTATTCTATATTAATTTTTACTTTTAATTTGTTGTATTTTAATTTCGAGTTCTGTATTATATTTTATGTTGTTTGGTTTGCACCTTATGAAATAAGTGCATTTGTGTATTAAAATATATATGTTTAATATAAAAAAAGTAATGAAATTTTAAAAGTATTTGTAACATTTGTTTAATTTAGACATTTCATGATTTAAATGCCTTAAAAAATTTTGCAGATTATTTTTGATGTGTTACTGCATTTTATGGTTTGAATTCATTGAATATTTTATAAACAATATTATATATTAATGTGAACAAAAACTTTGAAGCAATTAAGATCAATAGATTTATTTTCACCTTTCTTTAAAGAAAAAAAAAAAAAGTGTTTTCTTGCAATAGTGAAGATATATGCATTTGTGCCTAGTTAAAATTTAAATACATTGGTTATACTGAATACTGTTTACTATTTAAAAATAATTTATTTTGAATTCGTAAATGTTAACTTCACAAACTATTCCTGCTGAAAGATTTTGGTGTTGATGAAGCTTGTCGCAGAAAGCATAATAAATTTCTGCCACAGGGTCCCTCAATATCCTGAGAAGTATGTTAAATACATTTATACGTCTGAAAATACATTTATACGTCTGTCGCGTTAATTTCATATATTCTACAGTAAAATAATAACAATAATTAAAAAAACCTGTATTGTTTCAACTAGGGCTGTGCCGATTAATCGGTTCGGTTAATCGATCAATGCTTAGTCCCGATCAATTTTTTTAATCGAGTTAATCGGATCGATTAATTCGATTAAAAATTTTCAAAATCCGATTAAAATTTTCAAACTACGAATTAAAGTAAAAATGCTGTTCTGCCTACAAAATATTTTTTCGCATATTTTGCTAACAAACATTCTAAGAAACATCCATCAAATAATGAAAAAGCAAAAATAAATAAATAAAATAAATAAATAAATAAATAAAATTAAATAAAACATCTCAAAAGAAGTTGTTGCACTTTTGTTGATAGAGAAAAGGGAGAGGACAGTTATTAAACAAAATGCCGCTCCATGTGCATGCTGGAGCAACACCACCTGTCTGTAGCCTTCTACAGAAAGTGTTGGTTAGGGTAATAGTATTCTCAGAAACAAGAAGTTTTCAAAAAGTAGAAATGCTAAAAATTTAAAAGAAAAGAAGGAATGGAGATTTCCACTATCCGTCTGATGGGGGAAATGTCAACAGAGTTTCACAGTATCTTCAAGCGTTTATTGTCTGTTCAGAATTGCTGATAGTAACTATTGAAGCAGACAGAAAATGACATTCTGTGTTCTAGTCCGAAGTGACAAAAAAGTACTAAAATATAAGAACTTGAGATTTTTATGATAATGATATGAAATTTTGAGAATTCATTTAAAAATAGTGACAAGCGAGATCGACAAGGCCTGCAAATATAAAACTAAAATATGTGTAAATTCATTTAATGTTTCTTTCAAAATGAATTGAAAAATTAATTTATTAAAAAAAAAAAAAAAATGAATAAGTGAAAATATTTATATAAAATTGACACTTAAAGTCACCAATTATTACTCTGAAAACTAATTTAAATTTCGGCTATGAAACAGATATAATTGATTAGACAAAAATTTTTGAAAAAAATTTTTTTTTTCTCAGTTAAATTTATGAATAATATATATATATATATACACACACACACACACACACACAATATGAGAGTTTTATTCATCATTCAAATAAAATTATATAAAGAAAAATGAAAACCGATTAAAAATCCGATTAATCGATTAATGAACTACGATTAACCCAGTTAAAACTCTTAATCGATTCCCACCCCTAGTTTCAACGCATATGCATCTAGGAATAAATCCCTTGCAGCCACTCACCTAATTGAAGATTCCTTTTTATTAATGCTAACTATTTTTATACTACTTACCTGTATAAATGTATTGAAAATGGGTGAATAACTCATCTTCACTTAGTTGAAAATGCATATCAAAATTATAACAGAGATTTTCATAAATGACTATACTATACATCTTTGGTATTGTGGTTTTTCCTGATCTCTTTTAATGGTACTTTACACCGAAACAATTCAGAATGTTTTTATGCTCTTTTTAATACTTTGTTGCTCGATTTCAAAATATGGTAATTTAAGAAACTTTTGATAATAAAATTAGGTACATTGTAATTGATGATTTAAAGCGCATAAATTAATCTCTTTGAAATGATAAGGTTATGTAATCATGAAATTCTAAAAATAAATCTCAATAACGAAACAAAAAAACAATGGTAATTTTATTTCCGGTTTGTTATTCAATGAGCTATAAGTAAAGTATCTAACTGGACTCAGAATGCACTCTATGTAATTGGTAGAAAAAAGCAACTGACGTTTTTAAGTAGATCAATTATTATTTAACTGTCGGTGTCCTTGCTCTTGTATTTATAAAGAAGCACAAGAAAAAGAAGTCATAAATCATGGCTATTACAAAGGTTACTAGTCGCCCTTCCTTTTTACTTTCCGAACACTATAGTGAGGAAAGTATTGTAATCATGTCAAAAATCCGAATTCGAGATTTTGATGTTTCTATACGTTTCGAGGTCCAACGAGTCCGTTTTCACTATTTTTACGATGATGTATGTATGTGTGTGTGTATGTATGTGTGTATGTATGTGTGTATGTCTGTGAGTGAACACGCTAGCGTCTAAACGCTTTGTTCGAATAAGCTGAAAGTTGGTACGTGTATTGTAAGTCACCATAGTACGAACCCTATAGATTTTGGTGAATCTAGCACTTATAGTTTTTTTACAGGGACACAAAGAAAAATTCCTTATCATTATGGCCAAGGGACTAAAATCTTAAAAGTGCGATAGCATCTAAACGCCTTATTCAATTGAGCAAAAACTTTATACACATATTATAGGTCACAGATACTCAATCTGTATAGATTTTGGAGAATCTAGCACTTATAGTTTTTTTACAGGGACACAAAGAAAAAATCTTTGCCAAATTTTTAAAAGTGTGATAGCGTCTAAACGCCTTATTAATCTCAGCAAAGAATTTGTACACATGTTATAGGTCACATTTGAACCAACTGTATAGATTTTGGTGAATCTAGCACTTACAGTTTTTTTACAGGGACACAAAGAAAAATTCTTTATCTTTATGGCCTATGAGACCAGCGATAGCATCTAAACGCCTTATTCAATTGAGCTGAAAATTTGTATGAATATTATAAATCACTGTTGCACTAACTATATGCATTTTGGTGAATCTAGCATTTATAGATTTTTACAGGGACACAACGAAAAATTCTTTATCCTTATGATCTAAGGGCTCAAAGTTCAGTAGCGTTAAATAAAACCTCGTGTGATATATGGAGAAAAATACTCAAACACTCTGTTATGGTTTTCTCTTTTTTGTTTGTTTAGCAACTCCTCTTTCTTTATTTTATCTACAAAACTGTTATTTACTCAATGTTCGGAAAGTCGAGTGGAGTCACTCCAGATTTTTTACTTTGCGAACACTATAGTGGGGAAAGTATTGTAATCATGTCAAAAATCCGAATTTGAGATTTTTGATGTTTCTATACATTTCGAGGTCCCCTGAGTCCGTTTCCACTATTTTTACAATGATGTATGTATGTGTGTGTGTATGTATGTGTATATGTATGTATGTCTGTCTGTGAGTGAACACGCTAGCGTCTAAACGCTTTGTTCGAATAAGCTGAAAGTTGGTACGTGTATTGTAAGTCACCATAGTACGAACCTTATAGATTTTGGTGAATCTAGCACTTATAGTTTTTTTACAGGGACACAAAGAAAAATTCTTTATCATTATGGCCTATGGGACCAAAATCTTAAAAGTGCGATAGCATCTAAACGCTTTATTCAATTGAGCAAAAAATTTGTACACATATTATAGGTCACAGATACTCAATCTGTATTTATTTTTAAGAATCTAGCATTTATAGTTTTTTTACAGGGACACAAAGAAAAATTCCTTATCATTATGGCCTATGGGGCCAAATTTTTAAAAGTTTGATAGCGTCTAAACGCCTTATTAATCTGAGCAAAAAATTTATACACATGTTATAGGTCACAGTTGCACCAACTGTATAGATTTTGGTGAATCTAGTATTTACAGTTTTTTTACAGGGACACGAAGAAAAATTCTTTATCATTATGGCCTATGTGACCAAATTTTTAAAAGTGCGATAGCATCTAAACGCCTTATTCAATTGAGCTGAAAATTTATATGAATATTATAAGTAACTATAAGCATTAAACTATAAGCACTAACTATAAGCATTTTGGTGAATCTAGCATTTATAGGTTTTTACAGGGACACAACGAAAAGTTCAGTAGCGTCAAATAAAGCGTCGTGTAATATATGGAGAAAAATACTCAAACACTCCTTTTCTGTCTTTTGTTTGTTTAACAACTCCTCTTTCTTTACTTTATACAAAACTGTTAATTGCTCAATGTTCGGAAAGTCGAGTGGAGTCACTCCAGATTTTTTTTTTTTTTTTTTTTTTTTTTTTTTCCCATGCACCACTAATATGATTTTCTATAGTATGGGCCATAGTAATGATTATATAATTGCTTTTTAAAAATAGTCCATATTTGAAGAGCATGACTCTCAAACATAAAGCCAATTCACAAATCTACTTATACAAATTTACAAAAATAAATAAATATTGTATACTTTTCAGGAAACGTGATGATTAAGCATGTACTTTATTGACTCTTACATTATTTTTATTTATTTATTTATTTTTTCACTGAAATTTGTATTTGAGAAACATTGTGCAAAAATAAATTATTAAAAAAAAAAAAAAAAAAAAAAAAAAAGTAATTCAGTAAGACATTTCTCTGCAAATGGTTGTTTTGCTGCATAAAAATCTTGAAAGTATTCAGGATAATTGAAAATATATATACTATTTTCCTCAATAGTTTTGAATAAAATAATGCATAATTCGTTGGGGGGAAAATTTGCAGAATAAAATGAATAGAGAAAAGTTTCGTGTTAAATCTTATAATTAATTTTTTTTTCTTTTTTTTTGCTTTTTGCCTAGGCAGGAGTTTAGAGCGGTGATATGTAATATTGATTTTGCATTCATCGGGTCTATCCTTAGCAAGAGTAAAATATTATTTTTCCTAACCCCTGACCGAAAAAAAAGGATGTTTTAAGTTTAATGCCTTTGTTTACCTCTCTGTGTGTGTCTATTTGTGGCACTGTAATCTCAAACAAATGTTTTCAAAACGATTATTAATATTATTAGAGTACTGATTTAATCAGGATGGTAGTTAGCTATACTTGATAAAAATCTGTTTACAGATTTTTTTATTTTTTTATTTATCTTTAATTAATTAAAACGGAGGTTTTTTTTTTAATCACTTCGTACCAGGGTTGGAAAAAACCCTGGTTAAAAAAAAAAAAAAAAAAAAGCCCAGTGGGTTTTTTCGGCTTTTATCAGGATTTTTTGGGTTTTATAGGGTTTAATCAGGGTTTTTTCAGAATATTTTCGGGTTTTATCAGAGTTTTCAGGAATATTTTCTTCCTTTTTTTTTTTTTTTTACGTTAAGTATATCATTCACAATGAGAAAATTAAAAAAAAAAAATAAGTATTAATTATTCATTAAAATCAAAATTTTAAAAATTTCTAAAGTCTTTTTAAATTTAATTTTAAAACTTCTAAAGTGTTTTTATAATTAATAGTTGTTTTTTAAATATTCTGAAATTCTGTTTATCTGCCCGTTACAACAAAAAACTCGATTTTAGGTTGATTTCTTTAGAAATCGACCTATTGCAATCACTTCGTTTATCTATATATATATATATATATCTATCTATCTATAATGAAAATTTTGTCATCACGATAACTCCCGAAATAATACTCGAAATCGAACCAAATTTGGACAGTGAACTAATCTTATAAATATCTTGGATGAGTTCGTTAACCAAGTTGCTCCGACTTTTTGTTTTCAAGTGGCAGCCACTTGAAAATTTCAAACCGACATTGTAAAAAGCATATTTAAAGATAGATTTCCTTGAATTTTGACGTAAATACAGGCCACATAAGGGTCTCAATGAAGTTTATCCGCCACTTTTAATAAAGAGGCAGATATTTTAAGATAAGCGGGACCACTTGAAATCAGGCTACCACTTGGAAATTTAAAATCACTATAACTTCCGAAATAATACTCCAAATCGAACCAAATTTAGACAGTGTTTTAACTTATCTTATAAATATCTTAGATGAGTATATTAATCAAGTTGCTCCGCCATTTTGTTTTCAAGTGGAGACCACTTGAAAATTTCAAATTCAAATTGTAAAAAGCTTATTCCGAATTTGTTTGAAATTTGATGTAAATATAGACCACATAAGGGTCTCATTGATGTTTATTAATTAAATTTATCCGTCATTTTTAATAAAGTGGTAGATAACTTAAGTTAAGCGGGGCCACTTGAAATCACGCTACCACTTGAAAATTTAAAATCACAATAACTTCTGAAATAATACTCCAAATCGAACCAAATTTGGACAGTGTCTTAACTTATCTTATAAATAATTTAAATGAATTTGTTAACCAAGTTGCTCCGCCATTTTGTCTTCAAGTGGAGACCACTTGAAAATTTCAAATTCAAATTGTAAAAAGCGTATTCCGATTTTTTTTTTAAATTTTGATGTGTACATAGATTACACAAGTGTCTCAAATAACTTTATTAATGAACTTTATCCGCCATTTTTAATAAAGTGGCGGATATCTTAAGTTAAGCGGGACCACTTGAAATCAGGCCTCCACTTGAAAATTTAAAACCATGATAACTTCCGAAATAATACTCCAAATGGAACCAAATTTGAACAGTGTCTTAACTTATCTTATAAATATCTTAGATGAGTTTGTTAACCAAGTTGCTCCACCATTTTGTTTTCAAGTGCAGACCACTTGAAAATTTCAAATTTAAATTGTAAAAAGCGTATTTCGAAATTGTTTGAATTTTGATGTAAATACAGACCACATAAGGATCTCAATGAAGTTTATTGATAAACTATATCCGCCATTTTTAATAAGGTGGCAGATATCTTAAGTTAAGCGGAGCCACTTGAAATCAGGCTCCCACTTGAAAATTTAAATTCACATAAAAATGTATTTATACACCGATTTGCTTAAAACTCCAGATGTGCATAGCCTACATCAATATTTCTACCAAGTGCTTTAATAATTTGTAGCCGCCATTTTGAAACAAAATGACGGCTACTTGATAAGGAAAAAGAAATCAACCTACCCTTCCGAAAAAGCCGGAAGGACTTGTTAATAATTATTTAGTGTTGCTTTCTTAAATTTTTCGTAGTCATTAGATTCTCATAAAATATTTTTAATTATTGCCTTTCTACATTACATAACAGTGTTAAATAATAAATATTAATAATAATTTATGTTGCATTTTTTTTTATTTTTATTTTTATTTTTTAATTTTATTTATATTTTACATTCCTTAAGCCCCACAGTTTTCTTTGTATTAATAAACAACTCTTATTTTGCTTATATATATATATATATATATATATATATATATATATTTTTTTTTTTTTTTTTCTGTTTTAATAAGATAATTATAATTTTTTTTTCCATGGGGGATTTTCCAGGATTTGTTTTCTACAGAACAGTTTGAGAACCTCCAATATTTCTGAAAATTCTTTGTTCATGTTCTAATAATGTATATATTATATTTGTTTTATATTTATATGCTTATTGTAAGTCAAATAAAAGTGGAATTTTAAATACGGATTTTGAAAAAACCCACTTGAGTTTTTTCTTGGGTTTTTTCAAGAGGGTTTTATTGAAAAAACCCAGCCGGGTTTTTTCAATAAAACCCTCAATAAAACTCGGGTCGGGCAAAATCAAGCCAACCCTGTCAAAAACCCAACCCTGCCTATTTATTTGTTAGATCTAAGCAATTTTTTGTTAAAAATATGTATTCTGCATTGGGTTAATTCCACCTTTATATGGAAATACTGCTTTAATGCACAATGGCATAGTTTTAAACAGTGTTTTAACATGGCCGCTTAAAACCAAATTTCCAGTTTAAACGGCTAAAAAATTTTATATCTTGCTAAAAACCCTTTTACCAATATTCCGTTAATATTTAACTAGCAGGCTACGCCCGCTTCGCTGGCCACTATATTTAAATGAATCTCCAAAAGAATTGGATCATTATTTATTTTTCATATCACATTATAAATAAAAACTAAAATAATTACATTGTAATCGCTCTAGACCTCGCATCGGGTACTCGCTGACTACGGCAGCTCTTTCTCTGGCCGCACTGTATCGGGAGCAGGTTCCCACTATGCCTGCAGAAATCTCTTTCCTATGTATTTCAATATGGGTATTTATTGACGATAGGTGGATCTGCCATTATTTAAGAACTACGATTTTAAAGATAACTGTATCTCAGCGTCTATAAAATATTTTAGTTTTTGAACCAAGTATTTTATTGCTCATGCTATTTACACTGCATTACAGTTTGATTCCGACCAATATAATGAAATAAAATAAAAAGTAGATTTTATTTTAGAAGGAATTAAATACATAAAAAACAAATAAATTCCAATCAGTTTAATCCTTTCTACTATATACTACCATTATTTCCTGACAAATACTATAAATTAGAAAAAAAAAAAAAAAAAAAAAAAAAAACTTTTAAAGAAATTAAATTAACAAATGAAAAATAATTGTTGTTATACTACAAAAATTATACATAAACATAACTGTTATAAATACGTTTTTAAATTTTAAATTTAATATATTTAATTTTTTTCTACTGCATTACCATTTTATTTTCAATAAATATAATAAATTAAAAAGAGAAAAAAGATTCGTATGTATTTTAAATGTATTAAATAAGAAATAAATTGCATAATATAGCCGTTGCTAAGATACGCAGACGATTACAATCGAAGAATAAATTCATGAAAAATGAAACATAAAGCCAATGTTTAAAATCGAATAAACATTAATTTAAAAATTTCAAATTCGAAATTCGAAAAAAACCTCGATGAGGTGCACATCTGCAGGGTCCCAGGTACCTATATGCCAAATTTGGAAGCTTTGCGATCAGTAGTGTATAGTATTGTTCATGTTTAGATAAATGTATTTATTTTCCTGTTGAAAAAAAACTCGTTTTTTTTTTTTTTGACAACAATTAAATTATGGATTAAATTTAAATGGCTAATTTTTGCTATTATTAGCTTACTATTTTCATATTTTTATTAATTATAAAATCTTTTTGTAAAAAAATAGAACCGACTCCAAAAAGGAACTACTATTCAAACAACTAAAAATGAAAGAAATTTGGCAGAAAATGGAAACTGCAGATTGCGCCTAAAAATATAAAATAATTTCCTTCGCCAAACAACCTATAACACTACAATTAATCATAACTTTTGAAGTCGGCGCAAAATTAAATGAAATTTAATTAGTTTTTAAAGGTTTGTCTTTAGATCGGTAGCAACAAATGCTGTTGTCTCGAATGATCCATTTTCATGTTTCCTTTATTATTTTATCACTGTATACGATTGGTCCATTAGTAACATCTACATAGAACAGTGAACATTCTTCACTTTGCGGTATTTATAATTTCTACGAAGTTAGATCATCCTTGATGGCTTTTGATTTTGGCGATAAAAATGTAAGACAAAAATATACACGCAAGATGTATATTTTCATAATATATATTGTACGATGTGTTGTTTCATATTCTTGATTCCTCTCTTGATATACCTTATTAAAATAATCATGATATCCCAAAGAAATTAAATATTTTTGCCAGATAATTTTGCGGTTTTTCGTTCACCAAGAACGTCAGATACCAGCATCTTCGCCAACTTTTGCTGCTTACGAAATCTTATTTGTTTTCTTGAATCAAAGTAGTTTTCGGCTGCGTTTTGCAGGTAACAATGGGAGACGTATATTTTGAATAGGATTTGATTTTTGTATTGAATAAAGGTATCAATTTTTATTTAATTTTGCGCCGACTTCAAAAGTAATGATTAATTGTAGTGTTATAGGTTGTTTGGCGAAGGAAATTATTTTATATTTTTAGGCGCAATCTACAGTTTCCATTTTCTGCCAAATTTCTTTCATTTTTAGTTGTTTGAATAGTAGTTCCTTTTTGGAGTCGGTTCTATTTTTTTACAAAAAGATTTTATTTTTCTCTTTTCAGTGAAAACTTATTTATATAGCAGAGCATCAGAAGACGTTCGACGGAAGATTCACAAATCACAACTGCCAAGAAAAGTGACATTACTCAAAAAATGGTTTATGTCACTGAAAAATACATTAAATGCACCCAATGTGAACAAAAAAGTTACATCTCCATCTAGAAAGTTATCCACTCGAGAGACAGTTCTGCCAGTTTTATTCTAGTGAAGTTATTTTTAAGTTGATTTTTTTCAAATGTTGTATTTTTAAATTGTGTGACCTTTCTTGCCTTTATCGGATATGACCAAAAAGCTATCTATTGAACGAACATATGTTAAATTAAAAAGTCTTTAGAAATGTAAAGAAAGGATACGCTGTATTCGTAACCGAAAATTCTGTTATGCATATATATTGAACTTTACAGTGAATACGTGTCGGTTTAAAAAGCCTATGCGTTAATCGATGTGACCGCTTACAATAACCATACTTAGAATTTTACATACCATAAATGTCACCCGCTACGCTACAACATATGCAATGTTTTTCAAGTGTGCACAAAATAGGAAATTGTGAACAAATAAATGCACGTTTTAAGCGTTCTGTTTTTAGCATTAATGTCTAAACTATCTTTGCGTACTACATCGATGATGCTCTGCAATTTTATAATTCACTTTTTTCCCCTGTCTTGAAACGTTTCCGAGATAAGATCGCCAACTCCACTCTTTTCCACCAGGTGGCGCTTTAGGCGGTTGAATCGAGTAGCACATGTCCACTTTACTGTACCTACATACCACTTTTATGACTATAGCTGCAGCTCTTCAGCAGTTAAAAGAGTCGGGACTGACTTTTTTGGGCACACTGTATTTTCTTTTGATCGTAAAGATCTTACAATGGGACCTATTTCAGACCAACACCTTTACAATAAAACAAAAAGTATCAAAATCGGATCATCCGTTTAGAAGTTATGAACTAACAAACAAAAACAAAAACAGAAAAAACATACGCTTTGAATTGAGAACCTCCTCCCTTTTGAAGTCGGTTAATTAGAGCATTTTTTACGAAGTTATAAGTTTACAAACACCAACAACAACACATAGCAAGAATTAAGAACACCCTCCTTTCTGAAGTTGGTTGAAAACGACTTTGCGCTAATCGATGTGACCTTTTACAGTAACAGTACATTAAACCTCTCTAAGTTGGACACCTACGGTTTCAAGAAAAAGTGTCCAACTTAGAGAGGTGTTCAACTTAAAGGGGTTAGACATAATGTTAATGGATACATTCCGTTCCGAGAAAAAGCGTCCAACTTAGAGGGGTGTCCAACTTGAGAGGTTTCACTGTACTTTGAACCACAGAGTATACGTGTCATCCGCTACGCTGTAAAGCGTGCAACGTAGTTCAAGTGTGCACAGTGTAGGAAATTGCGAACAAACAACTGCACGTTTTAAGCGTTCTATTTTAGCAATAATGTCTAAAAACTGTCTTTTCGTAGTAAATCGATGATACTCTACAACTTCGTAATTAACTTTTCTCCCATCTTGAACCGTTTTTGAGATAGGAGCACTAATGCTGCTGTTTTTCACCAGATGGCGCTTTATTTTCTTTAGGCTGTAAAGATGTTATAAGGGGACCTACTTCAGACCAAGATCTCTACAACAAAGCAAAAGTATCAAGTAACCGTATTTTGAACTATATAGCGTATGTCTCAACAGCTACGCTACAACGTGAGCAATGTAGCTCAAGTGTGTATAGTGTAAGAAATTGCGGACAAAAAAAGGCACGTTTTTAGCCTTGTAATTTTAGCATCAATGTCAAAACTATCTTTTCGTACTAAATCGATGATGCTCTGCAATTTTATAATTCACTTTTTTCCCCTGTCTTGAACCGTTTCCGAGACAGAAACGCTAGCATGAATTTCTAAACTATCTTTTTGTACTAAATCGATGATAATCTTCAATTTTCTAATTCACTTTTTTTCTCTAGAACCGTTTCGAGATAGGAACACTAACTCCACTATTTTCCACCAGGTGGCGCAGCAAGCGGTTTAACCTTGTACTGCAGGGCCAATTTACTATACTCACATACCATTTTTATCACTATAGCTGCAGCCGTTTAGCAGTTAAGAGAGTTGGGACTGATTTTTTTGGGCACCCTGTATTTTCTTTAGATCGTAAAGATATTACAATGGGACCTATTGCAGACCAAGATCTTTTCAACAAAACAAAAAGTATCAAAATCGGAGCATCCGTTCAGAAGTTATGAGCTAACAAACATAAAAAAAACATACGGTTTGAATTGAGAACCTTCCTTCTTTTTTTGAAGTCGGTTAAAAAGAAAACTAAACAGAAATTCGAAATTCTGACTTCGATGTGCACAATGATCCTTCGGGGGGCACCTTTGTGTTAAATCTCGTGACTGTCCGAGCTACCGTTTTCGAGAACAGTGAAATATACAAATATTGCTCACTTAATAGTATAAGATTATTTTGCCATCTCACGCATTCATAGATATAGTAATATACATAGATCTATCATCCCCATGTTAACGTGCAAAGATTTTTGATGCCGAAAAAGTTTTTGGCATCAGCCATGATGAGAGAGTATAAAACTCGAAAACAACAATGGAATAGAATGTTGATATCATAGATATAGTAATAAGACGTTGATATATATTGAAAATGCCGAAGTACTGCGCGGCTTTTAATTGTAGAAATAAATTTATGAAAGGAAGTGGAATAAGTTTTCATAAGTAAGTTAAATTTAACTAATTTATGAAAAATATGATTCTTTATAATCAGTTGCTTTGTTATTATTATGGTTTAAATACTGTTTTGATTTTTAATGGAATACTTTTCTTTTAATTTTAATATTTTTTAAGTTTTTATATTAGTAAGTAATATCGAATTTTCAAAATTCTTTTAAATGTAGTTCCGCGTTTGTAATGATCGATAGATGACGCTTTCTCAACTGCAGTTGTTAGTAAATATTGCCACGTGTAATAATTGCCACGTGCATTTATTATTATGCTTTCTTGTTGTTCTATCATTGTTTCAGCATGAAAGCTATCAGTGGTATGATAATTTCACTTTAGCCCACCAGAAGGCGAGCATTTCATTACAATCGCGGTTAGCAGTGGCAGAGGTAAAACCCGCTTGTTTTAATATATTATAACTAGTATTACAACAAGACTTTCTTCTCCATTTAATCCTATACAAATTTATTCAATACAAATTATTTATTAAGTTATAATTTATTAAAGATATTTTCCATGATGAATGCAGACGATTTTTTTCTTAAAGTAGTATAATAATAAATGCTGAAAAAAATCATTTTTGTGCAGACATACAGTCGAATCTTGTTAACGTGAATCTCAAGGGGGATAAAAAATCTGTTCATCTTATCAGCAGTTCATGCTATCAGTAACTGATCGTCATATAACTAAAGTAATTTTCATTTTGACGGGGATTGTGGTAACAGTTCATGTTAAAAGTAATTCACGTTAACGAGGTTCGACTGTATATATATATATATATATATATATATAGATAGATATAGATATAGATATATATCTATATATATATATATATATATATATATATATATATATATATATATATATATATATATATATATATATATATATATATATATATATATATATATATATATGTCTATACTACATATACATTATATATAACATTAAAAAATAAAAGAAATCGGTAGCTCCGTTTTAAATTAATACAGATGTATGGATCAACCATTCGTTTTAGAAATATTGACGAGTTCTTTCTAAAATATCCACATTGAAAATTTACACAGGCCCCGGGGGAAGAGACTTACCAGGAGGAAAGCAATGCTCCTACATGCACACATGTTTATTACTACTATTATCAATATTTCATATAAATTTTACATTCATGCTTTAAAAATAACTCACATTATATACATTTATATGAAATTTTGTCCTATACTGTCATGTTAAGTACTTAGAAAAGGAAAAAAAAAAAAAGGATGGCAGCGCCACCTGTTGAGCGATTGATTCCCAAATATAATCAGCACCAATTTAGGTCAAGATCCAATTGAATACAAGTTTGGTCGAATTTCGTTCATATTAGGGACTATAAATCAAAATTGCTAGAAGTACATTTTTAGTTGTGCTAAGCGTTTCTTACAGTTTCGAACAAGGTTTAAGAAAACATTATGACATTAATTAGTTTTTCTGCCTGTCTGCTTGCCCACCTGTCCGTGCTCTAACTGCAGTAAATAATTTCAAACTATCTTCAAAATGGTATATATGTTATTCAATAATACTACGGCATTATCTATATTGAAAAGACTATAAACAGCACGACTGGTTTATATATTAGAATACTCAAAAAAGATGAGGATATGTCCAATCGCTTTATAGTACAGTCAAATTAGGAAAAATAAGGGAAAAAATTTATAAAGTTTTGAAACTTTGGGATTATACTTATAAAGGGTCTAATAATTCAAAACAAAAAAGTTCCCCACTCTGAGGGGGGAGCTTCCCCCCCTACCCCCCCAAAACCGTATAATTCGTTGAAATGAAGAAAAAAAAAAGGGAATTAATTTATCGAGTATTAGAATTATGGCATAACATTCCTGAGGGGTCTAATAATGCAAATCAAAAAATTCCCCACCGTGGGGTGGAAGCTTACCTCCCCCCCCCCAAAAAAAAAAAAAACCTGTATAATTCGTTTAAATAAAGAAAAAAAAATAGAAAATTAATTTATAGAGTATTGAAATTTTGGTACAACATTCCTGAGTAATTTAATAATTGAAAACAAAAAAATTTCCCACCCTGGGGTAAGAGCTTCCTTCCCCCCCCCCCTCAAAAAAAATTATGTAACATATTAAAAATAAGAAAAATAGTTAAACAGAATTTTGAAATTTTGGTATAACATATTCTTGAGGTGCTTAATAATGGAATACAAAAAAAAAAAAAAAAAAAAAAAAAAAAATCCACTCTCCTCCTTCATCCCCCCCCCCCAATAAAAAAATAGTTCAATTTTGCTGAATTTAAGAAAACTACGATAATAAGTTATATAAGAGTTTTTAGTTTTGGGGAAAGTACTCATGAAGAGTCTAATAATAGAAAACACAAAAGTTCCCTTCTCTGGGTTCCCCTCCCTCCCCCCCCCCCCCTGAAAAAAAAAACGGATAATTTGTTGAAATTAAATCGAATGGGGAAATAATTTGTAGAATTTATAGTTTGTGGACAAAATCGTTGAGTGGTCTAATAATAATAATCATAATTCACCCTCTTCTAAAGCAAGAGCTTCTCCCCCTGTCCCTTTGCCCCATAATTGTAAAATCCATTGAAAGTAAGACAATAGAAATTATTTATATAATTTTGAAATTTTTTAGATAGTATGCTTTAAAAGGTTTCAATGAAAACAAAAAGCCACCCCCCCCCCCCTCAAAAATATTGCAGTTCCTTCAATTAAAAAAAATAGTTAGAAAGAAGCATACAGATTTAAAACTTTGGGACATTAATCATATGGGGTATCTCAATGGGAAACAGAAAAGTCCCCTCTTTGAGAGGTGCTTCCAACTCCCCTTTCCCCCCATAAAAGCTACTTCAAAATTTTCCGTGAGTTTTCCTTTTTCACTTTTTTTTTTTTTTTTTTTATTAACACAAAATTATTTGGTTTTCAAAGACAGCTACTATAATAATAATAATAATTTAAAAAAAAATATGCCTTGAAAAATTCTGCACAAAATGTCCTCTTCATTAAGCATAAACGGAAAATTATTTTTCTTTTAAGTTTTTAAAAGCTACTAAATTCTAAAATATAAAATAAATTGAAATGATAATAATGAAAATCAGATAATAACTAGGTAAAATAAATATAGCAATAATTAAGTAAAACGTAGATAAAATAATTTTAATGTAAGTCAATAATTTATTACTTACAAAATCGTCTGAACATCGAATAAAAAGTAATCAAGTTCATCATGAAAGTCATCTTCAAACTCCTCTGTCATGTCAAATGGGTTCTTTATTGGTGTAGGTTTGCTCGTGACAATTTTTATGCATTCCTGTACACACTAAATTTGCTTTTACACATTTGCATTTCCTTCCACAACCTTGCATACAGCCACATGAAATCAAATTTAGTATTTTTTTCTGAAGCAGGCGCTTGTCTTAGATATACAGGAGACAAGTATGAATTAGATACTTTCCAGCCCCAGGTCTTTGGATCCAAGCGATTCCCCAACCACATCTGTACTTGCTGGTAAACCCGATGAAAATGCAGCATCAGTGGTAGGTGGCAAGCACGATAGGGTGACAGCATTGCTTGCCTGTCCTACTAATTCATTAAAGCACTAAATTCTGAGATCGTTTAATTTTTTCATTTCAGAAGTTATAGACGCATTTTTTTTTTCTTTACTTTACTGTACATCTCACTAATAAATCTTTCACCAGCTTTTTTAATTGAGTCACAAGTCGATCTTGGATCGTTGAACACTTTGGGTATATCATGGAGATGGTGAGATTGGTTAAACGACTGAACTACTTGCACTTTCCCTTTTCCAAACATGGCCGAAGTGGTGTCGCAACCACTCATTGCGTGAAGAAATAGAATAGAATCCTCGACATTTTTAATAAAAGATGAACTTTGCAAATCCTTGGAACTATAAAATCTTGCTTTGACATTTCCCTTTCTTTCTTTCATGAATAGAATGTCCTTATCTTCTGGGGCAAGTGCTATTAGTAAAACTATAAGGTCTACATCTTCTCCAACAATAACGACTTGCTTATTTAAATCAGATGCATCAATTGCTTTCCTATCTATCAAAGCATCTGCGTCATCTTTTGCTAGGCTTCGATACCAGAAATTTCTAAGCGTTGAGCAAACTCAAAATATTTAAAACCCGTTGTTTGTATCTGACCAAGTTGAAAGAAGAGCACACATTATTCTCATCTGTAAAAAATATATAAAGTATACAAAAATCAGGAACTCAATTTTTTTTTTTTTTTTTTCTCGAATCAAGAACTCAATTTTTTTGTTGCCAATTACTCCGAAAAGATTAATCGTATTTATATATATCATATATATCATATATATATATATATATATATATATATATATGAGGTCTTAAAAAAGAATTATTATTATTATTATTATTATTATTATTATTATTGTAATAGAAAACTTAACGATTTTGTGTAAAAAATGAAAAACTGATAACTCACGGTTGGATTTCCTTAGATCGAAAAGAGGAAAACGGGATTTTGAGGAAAAGGAGGGGAGCTCCCCCCCCCCTTCCCCACACACACACCCAAGTAGGGAGACCTATTCTATTTTCCATTGCTAGTCAATTCATAAGTTCATAAGTGCTATCCTAAAATTTTAAAAACATTGTAAATTATTTTCTCGGTTTTTCTTAATCTGAAAAAGTTGTACAAATTCGGAAGGAAAAGAGGTATCCTCCGCCCACAGATGAAGAGGGGTGTGAAATTTTCGTTTTTCCATTGCTAGAGCTCTGGAGAGCACTATTTCAAAATATCAGAACATTATAAATATATACCTCTGTAATAAATTCCTTTAATCGTTTAGAGTCTACTATTTTTCATAATTTAAAGGAACTGTATGTTTTGGGAGAAAGGGGGGGGGATAGGTGCTTATTCAGGGAAGGGGGGGTGTCTTCTTTTTTAATAATAGTGTATTCATGAGTGTTATATCAATGTTTCAAATGTTTATAAATTATTTCCTCTTTTTTTTTTTTTTTAATCTGAAAGAGCTTACACTTTTTTTGGGGGTGGGGGTGGAGGAGAGGGAGGGGGGAAACCCTCAAGAGTATTAATTCGAAATTTTATAACTTTATAAATATTTATTCCTATAATATAATGCTTTTATAGTCCCTCATTAAATAAAAAAAAAAAAAAAAATGAAGGGACTAAACAATTTTTTTTTTTTTTTTTGGGGGGGGGGGGGGGGAAGGGAGGTGCAGCATACCCACAGGGAGGAAAAGTTTTTTCCTTGTCCATTACTAGACTTTTCATGAATGTTATCCTAAAATTTCAAGCGTTTATAAATTATTATATCTGTTTTTCCTAATATGAAAGAGCTATATAGTCTAGAGGGGAAAAGGGGGGAATGGGGGGGAAGCTCCCCCCCAGGAAGGGGGAACTTTTTTGTTTTGGATTACTAGAGCCCCCAGGAATGTTATTCCAAAGTTTCAAAACTTTATAATTTTTTTCCCTTATTTGGTGTTTTTTGGTCTAATTTGACTGTACTATAAGTAATAAATTATTAGTAGATAGGAAATGACAGTTCGGCGCCCGAGGTGCAGTGGTGCATGGGTGCACGGGAGCAGGAGGCACGGGGAGCAGCCGCGCGGGTGTCGCACCACCCCCTGAGGGTGTAGACGAGTTGGTATCGTCCTTGACACCCCCCTCTGACAGTATCGTAAAAGATGATGAGGGTATTAATGAGGAAATTTAATTAAAAAAAATAATGTAAGAAACACCGGTTGACCATCATCAGGGTGGTGCACTGGTGCACCGGCAAGTCGTGTGGGTGCCACACCACCCCCTGAGGGGTCTAGATGGGTTGGTATTGACCTTGAGACATCCTCTAACTTGATCGTGAAAGATGACGAGGGTATTAATGAAGAAAATTAATTAAAAAATTTAATGAGTGGTTTATTGTAAAAGGTGACGATGGTTTTAAAGCGATGTTTGCGGTATAAGGTAAAAAGTAGGATATTGTTTGTGAGTCATTAGGAAATTAATTAGGAGGTTAATTAAGAGGTTAATTAGGAGGTTAATTAAGAAATTAATTAAAAATTTAAAAAATTGAGAAATAAAAAAGGAATGAATAAAATATACGAATGTGTATGTGTATGTACTATGAAAGAAATAGAGAGGTTTGACTGGGGTTCGAACCCGGTACCTTGCAGTAAAAATATTTCAGTAGTTTTCACGTGTGTGTGAGTGATTTTTATAGTATATGTCTGCACTGTTCTTTTAAAACTATGAATGCTAGTGTCCGAAAAGAATTCAATCGTTTTAATGATATTAATTAGAGAATAATAATTAAGAAAAATATTAATTAAGGATCTTCTTGTAAAAAATCGTCAATTATTTTCCGAAAAAAAGGCAATGAAAGCAAAAATTAAGTATAAAGAACGAAAGAAAGTTTAGAAACATAGATTTTGACTGAGATTCGAACCCGGTACCTTGCAGTAAAAATATTTCAGTAGTTTTCGCGTGTGTGTGAGTGATAATTATAGTATATGTCTGCACTGTTCTTTTTAAACTATGAATGCTAGTGTCCGAAAAGAATTCAATCGTTTTAATGATATTAATTAGAGTAATTAAGAAAAATATTAATTAAGGATCTTCTTGTAAAAAATCGTCAATTATTTTCCGAAAAAAAGGCAATGAAAGCAAAAATTAAGTATAAAGAACGAAAGAAAGTTTAGAAACATAGATTTTGACTGAGATTCGAACGATTCAACCATTTAAATTATATAAATTTACAGAATAATAATTAATAAAGTATTAATTAAGCATTTCCTTCTAAAAGATTACGAATGTTTTATGAAAAATGACATTGAGAGTTAAAATTAAGTATAAATAATGAAAGAAAGTGTAGCAATAGAGACACCTGTCTGAGATTCGAACCCGGCGCCTGTTTGAAGTGAGGAAACAGTAGTTTACAAGTACTTTAACCACTGTTCTTTAGAAATATACCTACACAGATCTTTTTAAACCTAAGAATACAAATGTTTGAGAACGACTCAACCATTTAAATAATATTAATTACAGAATAATTAAAAAATAATAATTGAAGATCTTGCAAAATTCGCTAATATTTTATGAAAAAAGATGATGTATGTGAAAATTAAGTTAAAAGATGTTTAAAATCTCAAATGTATAAGTGAAATTAAATTGAAAGACGAGAATTGTTTTTTGAAAGATAACTAAAAAGAGTGATTAAAATTTCTTATTAATTACTTAATTGAAGAAAGTTCGTTAAAAAAATACTTTTCATCATAAAGATTTTTTTAATTGTGAATACTAACTAGCATCCATTTTAAACTGTATATATTTTTTTACTAAATAGAATAAAGATCGACTTAATTCGCCAATGGTGACGTCACAATGTTTTTAGGGAAGAAGGTGACCATCCCTTTAAGCATTTTCTTAGAATCGGGGGAGATGCTATTGTACATTCAATACAAGAAAGAGGAGGAAAAATACCAGTTTTGTCGCTACCTTTAACCGTGTTTAAATTTGATTATTGTTAGACGTTTTAAAAATATAAATTCATTTCTTTCTATCTTTAGAAGAATCTTATTGATTATTTGATATACAATATGGGAATATAATAACTTTTAATAATAGACATTTTCAGTAGATTTTTACAAATCGCTACAAAAAATTCATTACAACTTCAGAAAATCAAAAGTTTTTTAGATATAATTTGTAACTTTTTCGAATAATCCTTCACATATTAGACTACACCCTTACATTTCTTTAGTGTAAACCCGTGAAATTTTACCAATAAAATCAGAAATAGGGTCGTAAAAATAAGAATTTGGCATGATTTTAAATAAATTTTAGGATATATCTACAAAAATTTTAGAGTATTTGGCGATAATTCGGATTTGGTGAGAAACACCTAGTATTAATTTCGAGTGGAGTAAAATTTTGTCACATGCTAACTTATTTTTGCGTGAGTGAAGACATCTGTTTTTTAACCTGAATTCAGTACTACATAAAAATTATTTTTTCAAGATGGATGTCAGAACAGATATTATTTTGTTAAATACATTTACTCATATATTCAATAGATCACATCTACGCAAATCAGAACTAGGGATTATAAATCAGCTTAAATTTCGAATGAATGAATTTATCAATTCAGAAATTAGCAATCAACTTTATGAAAATGTTGATATGTTATCTGATGAAAATTTCTATACCTGTTTAGATATTGTTTTAAAAGAAATGATAAAAAATGAAATTAATTGGGATAAAGTTGTAATTTACTTAGTATTTTCAAGTGAACTTATAGCAAAGCGCTTTAAGAGATCTGGAGAGTTTATCATACTTTGGATAAAACTTTTTAATATCTTCCAGAAGTATTTAGGTAGTTGGATTATTGATAATCAAGAATGTATAAAAGTCAAAGAAGTGAAAAAATCATTTTTTCAAAGAATGTGGAGTTTTATCACTCGATCATAATATGAAAATTGTAAAAATATTATCTGCTATGTTGAATTATGTTCAGTTCAATCTGTAAAAGAACAATGTTCAAGAAAAATGTATGTATGTAATGTGAAATTCAAAGTAAATAAAGAACTTTAAATGGGAATTTTGTTTAAGAAAAAATTATTTGAAGTAAAATTCATCTTTAAAAAATAAATAAATAAAAATAAAAATAAGTTGATCAATGTAAAAAACTGAAAAATTCACTAAAAATATAAGAAACGCATTTTCACAATAATAAGATTGTAAATGTAAGATAAAATCACAAAATTACCAGCATAAGAGACTGTAGGTATTCGAAAAAAAATTATGAAGTCAACAATTTTGGTGTTAAACAGCACATCTTATTTTACAAAGTACTAAGTTTTTTAAAATCATTTAGTTTGAACTTTTTCAAACTTATACTTATAAACTGAAATTTTTGTGAATGTAAAATTTTTTACACAAAGTATTTTAGAAAAAATATCATCTCAGAAATTAACTAACTTATTTTTAGAATAAAAATATAAGAAACTTATTTTTACTAATGATAAGAATGAAAATGTAAGGTAAAATCTCATTCTTACCAATTTAAGAGACCGCAAGTATTTGAAAAATCATGAAGTATGGAATTTTAATGTTTCACACGTGTTAATAACGCGTCTTATTTTACAAAGTACTAAGTTTTTTTAAAGTCATTTAGTTTGAAGTTTTTCAAACTTATACTTATAAACTGAAATTTTTGTGAATGTAAAATTTTTTACACAAAGTATTTTAGAAAAAATATCATCTCAGAAATTAACTAACTTATTTTTAGAATAAAAATATAAGAAACTTATTTTTACTAAAATATTTTTGTACAAAGTATTTTAGAAATTTAGATAACTTGTTCTTGAATAAAAATATAAGAAACTTATTTTCACAATAATAAGATTATAAATGTAAGATAAAATCACAAAATTACCAGCTTAAGAGGTTGTAGGTATTCGAAAAAATCACGAAGTCAACAATTTTGGTGTTAACAACACATCTTATTTTACAAAGTGCTAAGTTTTTTAGTCATTTAGTTTGAAGTTTTTCAGACATATGCTTATAAACTGAAATTTTTTGTGAATGAAAAATTTTTTACACAAAGTATTTCAGAAAAAAATATCATCTCAGAAATTAATTAACTTATTTTTAGAATAAAAATATATGAAACTTATTTTTTCTAATGATAAGAATGAAAATGTGAGATAAAAACTCATTCTTACCAATTTAAGAGACTGTAAGTATTTTAAAAATTATGAAGTATGCAATTTTAATGTTTCACATGTGTTAATAACGCATCTTATTTTACAAAGCACTAAGTTTTTAAAAGTCATTTGGTTTGAAGTTTTTCACACATATGCTTATAAATGAAATTTTCGTAAATGAAAAATTTTTACACAAATTATTTTAATACAAATTCTATCTCAGAAAAATTAACTTTTTCTTTTTAGGTTGAAAATGTAAGATAAAAATCTAACACTTATCGAATTTAGAAGCTGCAGATGTATGATGAAATCATGAACTTGAAACTTTAAGTATTAACAACCTACCTTCTTTGAAAATACTAAACCACAAGTTTCGACAAATCTATAATCAACTGTTAAAAAACATAGAATATTTTTTTCCCTAAAATGTTTAACGTAGATGCTACATCCATAAAAATACAGAGTGAAAGTGTACAAATTATCTGTTTAGACATGTTGATAAACTAGAATTTTTCACAAGATTCGAGTATTATAGCAAGGTATGGGATAATATTTGGTTAAATTTCCACTAATATTGGCGATAGTTATAAAAATTTGGCATGAAATAAGAGAATTTGCCGTAAATTCTTAAGTAAAACTGATGAACGAAGAAAAAATTTGAATTAGTTACATTCTTTTCTCGCTGTAGAGTTGTCTAGGTTCTCATACTTAGTAGTTTTTAAAGTCTTACTTTTAGAGTGATTTTTTACACTTCGCTAAACTGAAGTACAAAATGAATAATACTTTAACGTCCGAGGAGACACACGTTTCCGTTCAACAAACCCCTTCATCAGGTTTTGAGGATGAGAAGTTATCTAAACTTTTTATTTGTCCAACTTGTAAGAAGCCATTTTTTAAAAAATCCTATCTTACTAGACATGTCAAGGTTCACAATGATATTAAACCTAATATTTGTTACGTGTGTGAGAAAGGATTTGTTACTTTACATCGTTTAAAAAGACATATGGAAACCCATAGAAAAATTTCCATAAGATACAAATGTGAATATTGTATTGAAAATTTCAATCGCAAGTGTGATTTATTTAAACATAAGAGATTATTTCATCAAAAAGTCTTACCTGAACATCTATGTATTATTTGTAAAGATGCTTTTAAACACAAGTATGAATTGGAAAAACACAAGAGGGTGCATTATCGTAAACCTGAGTATCTATGTGAGGAATGTTCTATAACCTTTACAACAAAACATGCTTTTTCAAACCATAAGCGAAAAAGTCATAAAAAGACTTTACATACATACTGTTGTGACGAATGTACTGATACTTTTTCAAACAGACGACATTTTTTAAAACATAAAAGAAATATGCATAAAAAATCTTTAATGCAAACTAGATGTGATGAATGCAGTGAAACTTTTCAGTGTAAGTATGAATTATTGCAACATAAGAGAAAGAATCATCTTAAAGACTTTAACATACGTAGAAATTGTAATGATCGAAGCACTAACAATGAATTATCAACAGTTAATAATGACAGTGAGAATCTGGACTTGTTAAATTTTTTGGATAATTTTCACATTGAATGTGCGAATGGTGTTTTTGACTTACATTCCAACAACTTTCAGAATGAAAATATAGACTTAGACTTTAAAAACTTTTTGAACAATTCGAATGTGGAATAAACAAGTGGAAATAATATTGATGATTTATCTGCCAAAGATGAAAATAAGGACTTAAATAATTTTAACCTGATACAAACTGATTTACCTCTAGTAAACTATGACAATGAAAGTCTGGACTTGTTAAATTTTTCGTATAACTTTAATCCCAAGTGCTTGAATATTTTTTCTGCTAACGACGAAAATATGAATTCGAATAATTTTAGTGCGAAGGAAAATGAGTTGGTGACAGATAACTTTAACAATGAAAATCTAGACTTGCTAAATTTTTTGAATAACTTTAATACTGAATGTATGAACGATATCCCAACAATATAGATTTGCTGTCTTGTATTATTGTGAATGAATTTCAAATAAAAAGATTTCAATGAAAATGATTTGATTTTTATTACAAAATCATCTTTTTTATAATATTTTCTATTAGAATACAAACTGAAGTGTCATCTTTTTTTAAAATAAAAACATGTAAAAAGTTTACTTGTGTATTAACGATATACTTTTTCATTACTGTAGTAGAATTGATTGAGTATAATATTTAAACACTAAGTAAAAATTATGCACAATAGTAGTTTTATAAACTATTAAACTTACATCGAAGAAGAAAAAACTTGTAAAATTGTTTTACCACTCAACTGTAAAGTACTTGTGAAAATCTTAAATTAATTTTTCTTATTAACAATTTTCCTGAAAAACTAGCTTATAAAAATTTTAGATATAATTATGAAGTTAGTATTTTCCTAAGTATCACGTTTGAATCTTACTTTGAATATACATCATCAAAGTGTTTTATTCTTTAACTAAAATAACAATCTCTATTCCAAAGAGTGTAAAAATAATGTTATAGTAACAACTTAAACTTTTATATATAGATACTTTCACGATTGTATTTTAACTTTTTTTATTTTTTAGAATACAGAAAATATTTTGTAAGAATTGTGAAAGCTTAATTTTAGAAGTTTGTGAAATTGCACAAAATTTTTTTAAACATTTTTGTCAAATGTTTTCTTTATGTCACATCACTTAAAAAAATTTAACTGTTTTTAACAGAATTGCTAACACAAAACATTAAGTTAGAAAATTTATAGATAAAACTTATAAGATACGAAAAACCATATGTGAAGTAATAACAAAAGGTGTATATACTTTCAAGTTTAGACATGGTTCAACAAGCTTGAGGAGACACTAAAACCTGTAGCTGACGTCATAACCCCTGTAGCGTAACTTTTCCCTTACTACTACGTCACAAATGTATAATTTAACAAAAAGTACTTATGTCACCCCACAATTCCTGTCTTGTATTATTTTACTTTGTGTATAAAATCAATGATCTATAAAAAAGCTTTGTCGTTTTTATACACTTTGAAGTAAAAATTTTCTCCAAAAACATCAAATTATATTTCGCAAGTATGAATTGATATGTATTTGTTTTAAATATCTTTAAGTTACATTATACTAAAGTATAATTTCTAATATTTAAACAATTCTCACTTTACAAAAATTAACTTGTATGCATTTCTAGATCTTTAATAAAAATCTTTAATTTTTTTATCTCAAAGACTTTAAACTATTCGAGATATGTGCAGCTTAAGTGCAATCCAATACTATTTGCATAACAATGTGGAATATCATATGTTAAGAAAATCTTAAATTTTGAATATTTTTCAGTTATTAAACGAAAAATTGTCTAAAATTAACAATTTTTTACTTATTTATTTATTTATTTATTTATTTTTTATTTATTTTTATTTTTTAATTTGTTTTTGCAATAATGTTTTAAAGATTTCTCTTATATTGTGTGTTTATGTCCACGAATGTAACTTAGTGAATTTAGTATTTCTTGTCAAAACTTTTTAGTGTAATTCTCTTCTTTAGTGAAACACTTAGTAAATTTTACACAATTTTTCGTTTAATAACTGAAAAATATTCAAAATTTAAGATTTTCTTAACATATGATATTCCACATTGTTATGCAAATAGTATTGGATTGCACTTAAGCTGCACATATCTCGAATAGTTTAAAGTCTTTGAGATAAAAAAAATTAAAGATTTTTATTAAAGATCTAGAAATGCATACAAGTTAATTTTTGTAAAGTGAGAATTGTTTAAATATTAGAAATTATACTTTAGTATAATGTAACTTAGAGATATTTAAAACAAATACATATCAATTCATACTTGCGAAATATAATTTGATGTTTTTGGAGAAAATTTTTACTTCAAAGTGTATAAAAACGATTTTCATTGTTAAAGTTATCTGTCACCAACTCATTTTCCTTCGCACTAAAATTATTCGAATTCATATTTTCGTCGTTAGCAGAAAAAATATTCAAGCACTTGGGATTAAAGTTATACGAAAAATTTAACAAGTCCAGACTTTCATTGTCATAGTTTACTAGAGGTAAATCAGTTTGTATCAGGTTAAAATTATTTAAGTCCTTATTTTCATCTTTGGCAGATAAATCATCAATATTATTTCCACTTGTATATTCCACATTCGAATTGTTCAAAAAATTTTTTAAGTCTAAGTCTATATTTTCATTCTGAAAGTTGTTGGAATGTAAGTCAAAAACACCATTCGCACATTCAATGTGAAAATTATCCAAAAAATTTAACAAGTCCAGATTCTCACTGTCATTATTAACTGTTGATAATTCATTGTTAGTGCTTCGATCATTACAATTTCTACGTATGTTAAAGTCTTTAAGATGATTCTTTCTCTTATGTTGCAATAATTCATACTTACACTGAAAAGTTTCACTGCATTCATCACATCTAGTTTGCATTAAAGATTTTTTATGCATATTTCTTTTATGTTTTAAAAAATGTCGTCTGTTTGAAAAAGTATCAGTACATTCGTCACAACAGTATGTATGTAAAGTCTTTTTATGACTTTTTCGCTTATGGTTTGAAAAAGCATGTTTTGTTGTAAAGGTTATAGAACATTCCTCACATAGATACTCAGGTTTACGATAATGCACCCTCTTGTGTTTTTCCAATTCATACTTGTGTTTAAAAGCATCTTTACAAATAATACATAGATGTTCAGGTAAGACTTTTTGATGAAATAATCTCTTATGTTTAAATAAATCACACTTGCGATTGAAATTTTCAATACAATATTCACATTTGTATCTTATGGAAATTTTTCTATGGGTTTCCATATGTCTTTTTAAACGATGTAAAGTAACAAATCCTTTCTCACACACGTAACAAATATTAGGTTTAATATCATTGTGAACCTTGACATGTCTAGTAAGATAGGATTTTTTAAAAAATGGCTTCTTACAAGTTGGACAAATAAAAAGTTTAGATAACTTCTCATCCTCAAAACCTGATGAAGGGGTTTGTTGAACGGAAACGTGTGTCTCCTCGGACGTTAAAGTATTATTCATTTTGTACTTCAGTTTAGCGAAGTGTAAAAAATCACTCTAAAAGTAAGACTTTAAAAACTACTAAGTATGAGAACCTAGACAACTCTACAGCGAGAAAAGAATGTAACTAATTCAAATTTTTTCTTCGTTCATCAGTTTTACTTAAGAATTTACGGCAAATTCTCTTATTTCATGCCAAATTTTTATAACTATCGCCAATATTAGTGGAAATTTAGCCAAATATTATCCCATACCTTGCTATAATACTCGAATCTTGTGAAAAATTCTAGTTTATCAACATGTCTAAACAGATAATTTGTACACTTTCACTCTGTATTTTTATGGATGTAGCATCTACGTTAAACATTTTAGGGAAAAAAATATTCTATGTTTTTTAACAGTTGATTATAGATTTGTCGAAACTTGTGGTTTAGTATTTTCAAAGAAGGTAGGTTGTTAATACTTAAAGTTTCAAGTTCATGATTTCATCATACATCTGCAGCTTCTAAATTCGATAAGTGTTAGATTTTTATCTTACATTTTCAACCTAAAAAGAAAAAGTTAATTTTTCTGAGATAGAATTTGTATTAAAATAATTTGTGTAAAAATTTTTCATTTACGAAAATTTCATTTATAAGCATATGTGTGAAAAACTTCAAACCAAATGACTTTTAAAAACTTAGTGCTTTGTAAAATAAGATGCGTTATTAACACATGTGAAACATTAAAATTGCATACTTCGTAATTTTTAAAATACTTACAGTCTCTTAAATTGGTAAGAATGAGTTTTTATCTCACATTTTCATTATTATCATTAGAAAAAATAAGTTTCATATATTTTTATTCTAAAAATAAGTTAATTAATTTCTGAGATGATATTTTTTTCTGAAATACTTTGTGTAAAAAATTTTTCATTCACAAAAAATTTCAGTTTATAAGCATATGTCTGAAAAACTTCAAACTAAATGACTAAAAAACTTAGCACTTTGTAAAATAAGATGTGTTGTTAACACCAAAATTGTTGACTTCGTGATTTTTTCGAATACCTACAACCTCTTAAGCTGGTAATTTTGTGATTTTATCTTACATTTATAATCTTATTATTGTGAAAATAAGTTTCTTATATTTTTATTCAAGAACAAGTTATCTAAATTTCTAAAATACTTTGTACAAAAATATTTTAGTAAAAATAAGTTTCTTATATTTTTATTCTAAAAATAAGTTAGTTAATTTCTGAGATGATATTTTTTCTAAAATACTTTGTGTAAAAAATTTTACATTCACAAAAATTTCAGTTTATAAGTATAAGTTTGAAAAACTTCAAACTAAATGACTTTAAAAAAACTTAGTACTTTGTAAAATAAGACGCGTTATTAACACGTGTGAAACATTAAAATTCCATACTTCATGATTTTTCAAATACTTGCGGTCTCTTAAATTGGTAAGAATGAGATTTTACCTTACATTTTCATTCTTATCATTAGTAAAAATAAGTTTCTTATATTTTTATTCTAAAAATAAGTTAGTTAATTTCTGAGATGATATTTTTTCTAAAATACTTTGTGTAAAAAATTTTACATTCACAAAAATTTCAGTTTATAAGTATAAGTTTGAAAAAGTTCAAACTAAATGATTTTAAAAAACTTAGTACTTTGTAAAATAAGATGTGCTGTTTAACACCAAAATTGTTGACTTCATAATTTTTTTTCGAATACCTACAGTCTCTTATGCTGGTAATTTTGTGATTTTATCTTACATTTACAATCTTATTATTGTGAAAATGCGTTTCTTATATTTTTAGTGAATTTTTCAGTTTTTTACATTGATCAACTTATTTTTATTTTTATTTATTTATTTTTTAAAGATGAATTTTACTTCAAATAATTTTTTCTTAAACAAAATTCCCATTTAAAGTTCTTTATTTACTTTGAATTTCACATTACATACATACATTTTTCTTGAACATTGTTCTTTTACAGATTGAACTGAACATAATTCAACATAGCAGATAATATTTTTACAATTTTCATATTATGATCGAGTGATAAAACTCCACATTCTTTGAAAAAATGATTTTTTCACTTCTTTGACTTTTATACATTCTTGATTATCAATAATCCAACTACCTAAATACTTCTGGAAGATATTAAAAAGTTTTATCCAAAGTATGATAAACTCTCCAGATCTCTTAAAGCGCTTTGAAATAAGTTCACTTGAAAATACTAAGTAAATTACAACTTTATCCCAATTAATTTCATTTTTTATCATTTCTTTTAAAACAATATCTAAACAGGTATAAAAATTTTCATCAGATAACATATCAACATTTTCATAAAGTTGATTGCTAATTTCTGAATTGATAAATTCATTCATTCGAAATTTAAGCTGATTTATAATCCCTAGTTCTGATTTGCGTAGATGTGATCTATTGAATATATGAGTAAATGTATTTAACAAAATAATATCTGTTCTGACATCCATCTTGAAAAAATAATTTTTATGTAGTACTGAATTCAGGTTAAAAAACAGATGTCTTCACTCACGCAAAAATAAGTTAGCATGTGACAAAATTTTACTCCACTCGAAATTAATACTAGGTGTTTCTCACCAAATCCGAATTATCGCCAAATACTCTAAAATTTTTGTAGATATATCCTAAAATTTATTTAAAATCATGCCAAATTCTTATTTTTACGACCCTATTTCTGATTTTATTGGTAAAATTTCACGGGTTTACACTAAAGAAATGTAAGGGTGTAGTCTAATATGTGAAGGATTATTCGAAAAAGTTACAAATTATATCTAAAAAACTTTTGATTTTCTGAAGTTGTAATGAATTTTTTGTAGCGATTTGTAAAAATCTACTGAAAATGTCTATTATTAAAAGTTATTATATTCCCATATTGTATATCAAATAATCAATAAGATTCTTCTAAAGATAGAAAGAAATGAATTTATATTTTTAAAACGTCTAACAATAATCAAATTTAAACACGGTTAAAGGTAGCGACAAAACTGGTATTTTTCCTCCTCTTTCTTGTATTGAATGTACAATAGCATCTCCCCCGATTCTAAGAAAATGCTTAAAGGGATGGTCACCTTCTTCCCTAAAAACATTGTGACGTCACCATTGGCGAATTAAGTCGATCTTTATTCTATTTAGTAAAAAAATATATACAGTTTAAAATGGATGCTAGTTAGTATTCACAATTAAAAAAATCTTTATGATGAAAAGTATTTTTTTAACGAACTTTCTTCAATTAAGTAATTAATAAGAAATTTTAATCACTCTTTTTAGTTATCTTTCAAAAAACAATTCTCGTCTTTCATTCTAATTTAATTTCACTTATACATTTGAGATTTTAAACATCTTTTAACTTAATTTTCACATACATCATCTTTTTTCATAAAATATTAGCGAATTTTGCAAGATCTTCAATTATTATTTTTTAATTATTCTGTAATTAATATTATTTAAGTGGTTGAGTCGTTCTCAAACATTTGTATTCTTAGGTTTAAAAAGATCTGTGTAGGTATATTTCTAAAGAACAGTGGTTAAAGTACTTGTAAACTACTGTTTCCTCACTTCAAACAGGCGCCGGGTTCGAATCTCAGTCAGGTGTCTCTATTGCTACACTTTCTTTTATTATTTATACTTAATTTTAACTCTCAATGTCATTTTTCATAAAACATTCGTAATCTTTTTGAAGGAAATGCTTAATTAATACTTGATTAATTATTATTCAGTAAATTTATATAATTTAAATGGTTGAATCGTTCGAATCTCAGTCAAAATCTATGTTTCTAAACTTTCTTTCGTTCTTTATACTTAATTTTTGCTTTCATTGCCTTTTTTTCGGAAAATAATTGACGATTTTTTACAAGAAGATCCTTAATTAATATTTTTCTTAATTATTATTCTCTAATTAATATCATTAAAACGATTGAATTCTTTTCGGACACTAGCATTCATAGTTTTAAAAGAACAGTGCAGACATATACTATAAAAATCACTCACACACACGTGAAAACTACTGAAATATTTTTACTGCAAGGTACCGGGTTCGAACCCCAGTCAAACCTCTCTATTTCTTTCATAGTACATACACATACACATTCGTATATTTTATTCATTCCTTTTTTATTTCTCAATTTTTTTAATTTTTAATTAATTTCTTAATTAACCTCCTAATTAACCTCTTAATTAACCTCCTAATTAATTTCCTAATGACTCACAAACAATATCCTACTTTTTACCATATACCGCAAACATCGCTTTAAAACCATCGTCATTTTTTACAATAAACCACTCATTAAATTTTTTAATTAATTTTCTTCATTAATACCCTCGTCATCTTTCACGATCAAGTTAGAGGATGTCTCAAGGTCAATACCAACCCATCTAGACCCCTCAGGGGGTGGTGTGGCACCCACACGACTTGCCGGTGCACCAGTGCACCACCCTGATGATGGTCAACCGGTGTTTCTTACATTATTTTTTTTAATTAAATTTCCTCATTAATACCCTCATCATCTTTTACGATACTGTCAGAGGGGGGTGTCAAGGACGATACCAACTCGTCTACACCCTCAGGGGGTGGTGCGACACCCGCGCGGCTGCTCCCCGTGCTTCCTGCTCCCGTGCTCCCATGCACCACTGCACCTCGGGCGCCGAACTGTCATTTCCTATCTACTAATAATTTATTACTTATAGTACAGTCAAATTAGACCAAAAAACACCAAATAAGGGAAAAAATTTATAAAGTTTTGAAACTTTGGAATAACATTCCTGGGGGCTCTAGTAATCCAAAACAAAAAAGTTCCCCCTTCCTGGGGGGGAGCCTCCCCCCCATTCCACCCCTTTTCCCCTCTAGACTATATAGCTCTTTCATATTAGGAAAAACAGATATAATAATTTATAAACGCTTGAAATTTTAGGATAACATTCATGAAAAGTCTAGTAATGGACAAGGAAAAAACTTTTCCTCCCTGTGGGTATGCTGCACCTCCCTTCCCCCCCCCCCCAAAAAAAAAAAAAAATTGTTTAGCCCCTTCATTTTTTTTTTTTTTTTATTTAATGAGGGACTATAAAAGCATTATATTATAGGAATAAATATTTATAAAGTTATAAAATTTCGAATTAATTTTCTTGAGGGTTTCCCCCCTCCCTCTCCTCCACCCCCACCCCCAAAAAAAGTGTAAGCTCTTTCAGATTAAAAAAAAAAAAAAGAGGAAATAATTTATAAACATTTGAAACATTGATATAACACTCATGAATACACTATTATTAAAAAAGAAGACACCCCCCCTTCCCTGAATAAGCACCTATCCCCCCCCCTTTCTCCCAAAACATACAGTTCCTTTAAATTATGAAAAATAGTAGACTCTAAACGATTAAAGGAATTTATTACAGAGGTATATATTTATAATGTTCTGATATTTTTAAATAGTGCTCTCCAGAGCTCTAGCAATGGAAAAACGAAAATTTCACACCCCTCTTCATCTGTGGGCGGAGGATACCTCTTTTCCTTCCGAATTTGTACAACTTTTTCAGATTAAGAAAAACCGAGAAAATAATTTACAATGTTTTTAAAATTTTAGGATAGCACTTATGAACTTATGAATTGACTAGCAATGGAAAATAGAATAGGTCTCCCTACTTGGGTGTGTGTGGGGGGAAGGGGGGGGGGAGCTCCCCTCCTTTTCCTCAAAATCCCGTTTTCCTCTTTTCGATCTAAGGAAATCCAACCGTGAGTTATCAGTTTTTCAATTTTTACACAAAATCGTTAAGTTTTCTATTACAATAATAATAATAATAATAATAATAATTCTTTTTTAAGACCTCATATATATATATATGATATATATGATATATATAAATACGATTAATCTTTTCGGAGTAATTGGCAACAAAAAAATTGAGTTCTTGATTCGAGAAAAAAAAAAAAAAAAAATTGAGTTCCTGATTTTTGTATACTTTATATATTTTTTACAGATGAGAATAATGTGTGCTCTTCTTTCAACTTGGTCAGATACAAACAACGGGTTTTAAATATTTTGAGTTTGCTCAACGCTTAGAAATTTCTGGTATCGAAGCCTAGCAAAAGATGACGCAGATGCTTTGATAGATAGGAAAGCAATTGATGCATCTGATTTAAATAAGCAAGTCGTTATTGTTGGAGAAGATGTAGACCTTATAGTTTTACTAATAGCACTTGCCCCAGAAGATAAGGACATTCTATTCATGAAAGAAAGAAAGGGAAATGTCAAAGCAAGATTTTATAGTTCCAAGGATTTGCAAAGTTCATCTTTTATTAAAAATGTCGAGGATTCTATTCTATTTCTTCACGCAATGAGTGGTTGCGACACCACTTCGGCCATGTTTGGAAAAGGGAAAGTGCAAGTAGTTCAGTCGTTTAACCAATCTCACCATCTCCATGATATACCCAAAGTGTTCAACGATCCAAGATCGACTTGTGACTCAATTAAAAAAGCTGGTGAAAAATTTATTAGTGAGATGTACAGTAAAGTAAAGAAAAAAAAATGCGTCTATAACTTCTGAAATGAAAAAATTAAACGATCTCAGAATTTAGTGCTTTAATGAATTAGTAGGACAGGCAAGCAATGCTGTCACCCTATCGTGCTTGCCACCTACCACTGATGCTGCATTTTCATCGGGTTTACCAGCATGTACAGATGTGGTTGGGGAATCGCTTGGATCCAAAGACCTGGGGCTGGAAAGTATCTAATTCATACTTGTCTCCTGTATATCTAAGACAAGCGCCTGCTTCAGAAAAAAATACTAAATTTGATTTCATGTGGCTGTATGCAAGGTTGTGGAAGGAAATGCAAATGTGTAAAAGCAAATTTAGTGTGTACAGGAATGCATAAAAATTGTCACGAGCAAACCTACACCAATAAAGAACCCATTTGACATGACAGAGGAGTTTGAAGATGACTTTCATGATGAACTTGATTACTTTTTATTCGATGTTCAGACGATTTTGTAAGTAATAAACAGTGTTGTGCAAGTTCACAAAAAAAACGAACTAGTTCAAACTCAAGTTCATCGTGTAAAAAACGAGCTAGTTCGCGCTCAAACTCATGTCTGAAAGAAATGAACGCGTTCAGTTCAAGTTCATTTTTAAAAACGAGCGAAGCTCACTAAAAGTTCATTTTTACGTACATTTTTTTTTTTTTTTTTTTAAATCCCTTTTCTAAATAGGTCTTATTCTTTATGACTTTCACAGGTAATTTACATTATAAAAATTGCCAAATACCATGAACATTCTTAATTTAATGCTTAATTAAACTTATAACTCTTAATTATAACTTATTAATTTAATTGTAAGTAAAAATTTATTTAACGGACACTTCTGAATTATGGACCCACTGTTTTTGGGTGGTTTTTTATTCTCAAATTTCCAATACGTTTGTTTATCCACGTAGAAGACAAATTCCATCATTTAGAGGTTCCTTTGTTTTGAAATATATATATTTTTTAAATAGTGTAAATGGTTTTACTTAATTAGTCTTTATTTGATTGTACCACAGGCAATGTCAGTTTTGAGTTCTTGCATAAATCATTAGAAAATTTCGCTTACTATTTAGCGTACTATAAAGGAATAAACATGCATTTTATATAAAGTGTGAAAAAATAAAATAAAAATCCAAAATCAAGTAGATTTTGGCATTTTTTTATTTGAGGACCGCCATTTGACGATTTATCATATTTCATCCACGGTCCCCAAGACAGACCACTAAATTGTGTTAAAAAATATTTAGCTAAATCAAAAGGAAACTCAAAACATAATTAAAATGTTAATAATAAATTTAAGTAATATATAATTTACTATTAAATAACTTATTAAATAGAAAATAACTGTTAAATAAACAAAGGGTGCATAAGCTGCTCATGGGAAGAAAAATCTCAGTGTTTAGTCGTCTGTTTATACGAGTGTACAGCTCTTTTTTTTTTTTTTTTCTTTTTCTCGTATACTTAAAATTAGAAGCTATAATCTTTAAAACATTTATTTCTTTAAAAGAAATTTCGTAAAAATAAATGCGTTTTCAGTACTGTTTCCAAATAATGTGTACACATTTTTATTTCTGTACACGCTTGTTTATCCTTTATATATGCTGATGGTAGAAAACTGTAAATCTTTTTAAAATTCAACTATTAATAATATATATATATATATATATATATGTACATATCGTATTCAAATTCAATTATTAATTATTATTATTTAACTTATTTTATGTTCTTTTCTTATTTAATTTAATTTAAAGTTTTTTTTTTTTTTTAGTATTACATTTATTACATAAACATAAGAATAAGGTTTTCATTAGAATATTTCTTTCTAAAGGAAAAAAGAAGTGTGTAAGGAAAATACTTTATTATATCTTTCAGTTGTATACATTCTCCCATATTTCATCATTGGTGTTTGTTATTAACGTTTAATAAAAGATTTTTTTCAAAGTTTTCGTCTGACAGATTTACTCTTCTTGTGCCGAAAACCTCGGCGCCAGCACTGAATAGCAGCACTTGATGGTAAACTTGTATTATATTGAATAAACAGTTTTTTTAAATTTTCACTATTACCAAAAGCTAACGGCGTTATTTTCCCGTAGCAGGGATCTTTTAAAAAATCCCGCACCTCTTGAGCAGGAGAAGTTTCTTGTGATAACTTTTTTGAAAAAAGAAGTCATCATCATCATCATCCTCAAATGGGAGGACATTGCTCTCTTGTGTCTCCACAAATGAATTTTCCTTTTCTGCTGTTTCACATAGCAGATCCTCAGCTGCCCTTTTTTTTTCCGGATCTGAAATCCAGGTGATCTTAAATTTAGGATGAATACATGCTGCAATTGTAGCAGAATCCTCCTCCATGATATCTTTGAATCTATAAACTTCCCTTATCCTAATTTACTACAGTGTTAATGTAGGGGTTCAGAATTCAGACCGACATAATGCATGGGCTGGGTGGAATGCTCTAGGTGAGGGCATTTTTAAGTTTGCCTGTGTTTATACAAGTTTCGGTGAAAACCATGGAAAACCCCGAATGGCTTGGTCGACAAGTATAACCAGGAATCGAACCTGGCACTTGTTCACCAGTTTCGAGAGATGAACCTCTCGGTCAATTTACCGTGTAATTATACTGATGTCAATATTTTATTTTAGTATTTTATGCGATTTTGTGTCTTTTTCGAGTACAATAATTCCAGTAATCCAAATTTATGAGAAACAGTATCATGTTTTGACATGTTATGAAAAACTTTAAATTATTTTCTAAGTTTTTAAAATGGAATGTTAGTATTTATTGAGGCTCATGCCAGCATCATAAAAGATATTTTTTAAACTGCTCAGACTTATTTGTGATAAAAATATTTCTCATAATGCACATTTATGTCATACTTTGCCGCCTCATTATGTAATATTTAGACGCCACTTCACCTATCTTCACTTCTGGCAGACAAGTTTCATGAAATTCTACGATAAAATTTGTTATGTAAATTACTCATTAGCTAATGCCTTTTTTTTTTTTTTTTTTTTTTTTACTTTTTTACATTAAAAAAACTCACAATAGTTAAAATAATTTTTTTTAAAAATAATAATAATAATAATAATAAAAAGAATAATAATCTAAAAAGAATTTTGCAAAAGGAAAAAATGCTATTTTAAAGCTAGTTCAACGTCTTTATGAGGAGAAAAATCTCTGTAATACACTTTTTATTTTTGTTTGTTTTATTCATTTATTTGAATAACAATATTTATTCATTATTATTATTAAGTCTTAAATATCTGCAAACAAAGGGATATATTTTTCAAGCAATGCATTTTATTTTATTTTAACCTAATACGTATGTTTTGTTTATACACAAGACACTTGTTCAAAACCAAAACCGACAAAAGATTACTCGCAAGTCGCAACACTTCTTTGGGACAGGAAAAAGGGAAAGGGCAAAGCAATTTTTATTGCCTCTCATAGCGACAGTAATAAATCAATTCGAAGACTACAGATAGGAACTTCCTGTCTTTTACAAGACTCGACTACAATTATACAATAGTTTACTTGCATGTCAGGTTGTCTGTCAGGAGGGAACAGGGAACCCACAGACAAAATGCAAACAAGGAATAATGGGAAAAAGCTTTTTTTTAAAAGCATTTAAAAATCAAAGTCACCGAAAGGAGACAAGTTTCACCGCGCCGCCAGTAATAAGAAATTCTATTTAGCAGATAAGAAAGAAACGAAGAAGTAATCACAATTGCATCTCCTCCTCAACGCACAGTTGGGGGTGTTGTCATCTCTACATCTCTTTCTTCCATCCCCTTTCTCCCTAAAAAAAAAATAAATAAAGGAAAAGAATTCTATGAGAGAAAGCTATTCTGTTTACGCATCAATCTGTTAATAATATTGAATACTAGTACTACATTGACAGATAGCTACTTTAAAAATGTAAATTATTGTGCCATAGTCGTGATGTGAGTGTGTGTTGTGGGGGGGGGGGGGGGAGAAAGAGAGATATAAAAAGAAAGCGATAATGAGTGAAAAAAAAAAGGAAGAATGTTTTAAATTTCATATTCTCAATTCAAAATATCAAGAACTTTACTAACTGTTGGTAGTCTGTTTTGAAAAGTTTGTAAGTTATTCGAGATTTCGATTTTCTTAACACCATGGAGTTACATGAAAACGAAAATAAGAAACTGGCTCTAAAAAAACAATACAATGAATTAAGATAAGGTAAATGTATCAAAACGCAGTTCGGGTAGCCTAGTAGGTAAAGCATTTCATACCATACTGCGACAGTGCCGAGTAATCAATCTTCATTTCTCTTAAAAGGAATGTAATATGCCCTCTAATAGAAACTTGTGAGAACGAGAATATGACGGAGAACTTAGCAGAGTCCACCAAGATGAACTAGTTCCTAATATTACGTCATATAATATTACGTCATGTACAAAAGCTGTTTACATAAACACTGAAATATAACTAACAATTACAAAGTACTTATTTCCCATTCATAATTCATTAAATTTGTAAACAATTCTTGATTCCTTCTAGAGAAGCATTCACATAAGACCATACAGCATTGTTGCAAAACGGAGGAAATATTTTATTTAATTTGTGTTATTTTGACTTTTTGACTTTTTAATTATGTTACAAAGCCCAAAATATGATATAAAAATTAAATAGTGATTCAATTCTTTTAAAACTTCATTTAAATTTAGTGACCAGTGAAGCGGCCGTAGCCTGCTAGTTTGTAATATATACACAAAATTTAAACAAAAAAAATCAATAATAGGCTGGTTTAAAAATATTTTTTTTTCCATCTTCCCTCGCCCCCTTGCCCCCCTTCAACTATATATCATTTTTTATAATTTTTATAAACTTTAAATTATATTTAAACAAATTTCCAGAGAAACAGTTAACATGGTAATATAAAAACAAACATTTCGCCTCTCTGCCCCCTCCCCCCCCCCCTCGACACTCCAAGATATGTGCAACACTTTTTAAATTTTTTCTTAAGCAGTAAGTGGTATTTACACAAAGTTTTATTTCAATCTATAATAGTGTTGCTTAAAAAAACTTTTTTTTTTTGCATCTATACAACCCTCTTGCCCCCCTAAGCTATATATAATACGTCTTGTGCTTTTCGTAAAGAATAAGTGATAGTTATACTACACAGAATATCGTTAAAATCGGTAACAAGGTGATATACAAAAAATTACTTCCCTTTGCCCCCCTCCCCCACACTTCAGCCTCCAATGTATATGTGACACTGTATTTTTATTTTTGTCATAAACAGCAAGCGACAGACAAAGTTTCATTAAAATCAGTAAAATAGTGATTTAAAAACAATTATTCTCTTTCAATCTGCTCCTAGCCTCCCCTTTCCCCAGGTATATATGCTAAGTAAAAGTGGTATCAATTTAATTGATAGGAATTTCTAAAAGTGTTTTATGAAAATCATTCTTTAAATTCATTTTTTGATGTTTGTTGTTTTTGAGATTTGCAAATTACAAAACTATCCTTTTTTCCTGCGCCCTTTTTTCCGGGGCCCTTTTTTCTGGGCCCCTTTTTACCAGTGCCTTTTTTTTCAAGTGCCCTTTTTTCCGAAATCCATTTTGCACAGTTATTCTCCTTTCTGTCCTTTTCTTCTTCTATTTTCCTTTTTATATTTCAGACAGAAATATTTAAAATGAGTTTGAGTTTGAATTGCTTTTTCACGCTCAAGTTCGTGTAAAAAACGAACTACGCTCAACTCAAGTTCATAATTTAAAAAACGAGCGAAGTTCAACTCAAAACTCAAAAATTTTGAGCTACGCTCACGAACGCGTTCAAATGAACGCGTTCGTGCACAACACTGGTAATAAATTATTGACTTACATTAAAATTATTTTATCTACGTTTTACTTAATTATTGCTATATTTATTTTACCTAGTTATTACCTGATTTTCATTATTATCATTTCAATTTATTTTATATTTTAGAATTTAGTAGCTTTTAAAAACTTAAAAGAAAAATAATTTTCCGTTTATGCTTAATGAAGAGGACATTTTGTGCAGAATTTTTCAAGGCATATTTTTTTTTAAATTATTATTATTATTATAGTAGCTGTCTTTGAAAACCAAATAATTTTGTGTTAATAAAAAAAAAAAAAAAAAAGTGAAAAAGGAAAACTCACGGAAAATTTTGAATTAGCTTTTATGGGGAGAAAGGGGAGTTGGAAGCACCTCTCAAAGAGGGGACTTTTCTGTTTCCCATTGAGATACCCCATATGATTAATGTCCCAAAGTTTTAAATCTGTATGCTTCTTTCTAACTATTTTTTTTTAATTGAAGGAACTGCAATATTTTTGAGGGGGGGGGGGTGGCTTTTTGTTTTCATTGAAACCTTTTAAAGCATACTATCTAAAAAATTTCAAAATTATATAAATAATTTCTATTGTCTTACTTTCAATGGATTTTACAATTATGGGGCAAAGGGACAGGGGGAGAAGCTCTTGCTTTAGAAGAGGGTGAATTATGATTATTATTATTAGACCACTCAACGATTTTGTCCACAAACTATAAATTCTACAAATTATTTCCCCATTCGATTTAATTTCAACAAATTATCCGTTTTTTTTTCAGGGGGGGGGGAGGGAGGGGAACCCAGAGAAGGGAACTTTTGTGTTTTCTATTATTAGACTCTTCATGAGTACTTTCCCCAAAACTAAAAACTCTTATATAACTTATTATCGTAGTTTTCTTAAATTCAGCAAAATTGAACTATTTTTTTATTGGGGGGGGGGATGAAGGAGGAGAGTGGATTTTTTTTTTTTTTTTTTTTTTTTTTTTTTTTTTTGTATTCCATTATTAAGCACCTCAAGAATATGTTATACCAAAATTTCAAAATTCTGTTTAACTATTTTTCTTATTTTTAATAAGTTACATAATTTTTTTTGAGGGGGGGGGGGGGAGAAGGAAGCTCTTACCCCAGGGTGGGAAATTTTTTTGTTTTCAATTATTAAATTACTCAGGAATGTTGTACCAAAATTTCAATACTCTATAAATTAATTTTCTATATTTTTTTTCTTTTTTTTTTTCTTTATTTAAACGAATTATACAGGTTTTTTTTTTTTTTTGGGGGGGGGGGGGAGGTAAGCTTTCACCCCACGGTGGGGAATTTTTTGATTTGCATTATTAGACCCCTCAGGAATGTTATGCCATAATTCTAATACTCGATAAATTAATTCCCTTTTTTTTCTTCATTTCAACGAATTATACGGTTTTGGGGGGGTAGGGGGGGGGGAAGCTCCCCCCTCAGAGTGGAGAACTTTTTTGTTTTGAATTATTAGACCCTTTATAAGTATAATCCCAAAGTTTCAAAACTTTATAAATTTTTTCCCTTATTTTTCCTAATTTGACTGTACTATTACAAAATCGTCTGAACATCGCATAAAAAGTAATCAAGTTCATCATGAAAGTCATCTTCAAACTCCTCTGTCATGTCAAATGGGTTTTTTATTGGTGTAGGTTTGCTCGTGACAATTTTTATGCATTCCTGTACACACTAAATTTGCTTTTACACATTTGCATTTCCTTCCACAACCTTGCATACAGCCACATGAAATCAAATTTAGTATTTTTTTCTGAAGCAGGCGCTTGTCTTAGATATACAGGAGACAAGTATGAATTAGATACTTTCCAGCCCCAGGTCTTTGGATCCAAGCGATTCCCCAACCACATCTGTACATGCTGGTAAACCCGATGAAAATGCAGCATCAGTGGTAGGTGGCAAGCACGATAGGGTGACAGCATTGCTTGCCTGTCCTACTAATTCATTAAAGCACTAAATTCTGAGATCGTTTAATTTTTTCATTTCAGAAGTTATAGACGCATTTTTTTTTTTTTCTTTACTTTACTGTACATCTCACTAATAAATTTTTCACCAGCTTTTTTAATTGAGTCACAAGTCGATCTTGGATCGTTGAACACTTTGGGTATATCATGGAGATGGTGAGATTGGTTAAACGACTGAACTACTTGCACTTTCCCTTTTCCAAACATGGCCGAAGTGGTGTCGCAACCACTCATTGCGTGAAGAAATAGAATAGAATCCTCGACATTTTTAATAAAAGATGAACTTTGCAAATCCTTGGAACTATAAAATCTTGCTTTGACATTTCCCTTTCTTTCTTTCATGAATAGAATGTCCTTATCTTCTGGGGCAAGTGCTATTAGTAAAACTATAAGGTCTACATCTTCTCCAACAATAACGACTTGCTTATTTAAATCAGATGCATCAATTGCTTTCCTATCTATCAAAGCATCTGCGTCATCTTTTGCTAGGCTTCGATACCAGAAATTTCTAAGCGTTGAGCAAACTCAAAATATTTAAAACCCGTTGTTTGTATCTGACCAAGTTGAAAGAAGAGCACACATTATTCTCATCTGTAAAAAATATATAAAGTATACAAAAATCAGGAACTCAATTTTTTTTTTTTTTTTTTTCTCGAATCAAGAACTCAATTTTTTTGTTGCCAATTACTCCGAAAAGATTAATCGTATTTATATATATCATATATATCATATATATATATATATATATGAGGTCTTAAAAAAGAATTATTATTATTATTATTATTATTATTGTAATAGAAAACTTAACGATTTTGTGTAAAAAATGAAAAACTGATAACTCACGGTTGGATTTCCTTAGATCGAAAAGAGGAAAACGGGATTTTGAGGAAAAGGAGGGGAGCTCCCCCCCCCCTTCCCCACACACACACCCAAGTAGGGAGACCTATTCTATTTTCCATTGCTAGTCAATTCATAAGTTCATAAGTGCTATCCTAAAATTTTAAAAACATTGTAAATTATTTTCTCGGTTTTTCTTAATCTGAAAAAGTTGTACAAATTCGGAAGGAAAAGAGGTATCCTCCGCCCACAGATGAAGAGGGGTGTGAAATTTTCGTTTTTCCATTGCTAGAGCTCTGGAGAGCACTATTTCAAAATATCAGAACATTATAAATATATACCTCTGTAATAAATTCCTTTAATCGTTTAGAGTCTACTATTTTTCATAATTTAAAGGAACTGTATGTTTTGGGAGAAAGGGGGGGGGGATAGGTGCTTATTCAGGGAAGGGGGGGTGTCTTCTTTTTTAATAATAGTGTATTCATGAGTGTTATATCAATGTTTCAAATGTTTATAAAATATTTCCTCTTTTTTTTTTTTTTTTTTTTTTTTTTAATCTGAAAGAGCTTACACTTTTTTTGGGGGTGGGGGTGGAGGAGAGGGAGGGGGGAAACCCTCAAGAGTATTAATTCGAAATTTTATAACTTTATAAATATTTATTCCTATAATATAATGCTTTTATAGTCCCTCATTAAATAAAAAAAAAAAAAAATTGAAGGGGCTAAACAATTTTTTTGGGGGGGGGGGGAAGGGAGGTGCAGCATACCCACAGGGAGGAAAAGTTTTTTCCTTGTCCATTACTAGACTTTTCATGAATGTTATCCTAAAATTTCAAGCGTTTATAAATTATTATATCTGTTTTTCCTAATATGAAAGAGCTATATAGTCTAGAGGGGATAAGGGGGGGAATGGGGGGGAAGCTCCCCACCCCAGGAAGGGGGAACTTTTTTGTTTTGGATTACTAGAGCCCCCAGGAATGTTATTCCAAAGTTTCAAAACTTTATAAATTTTTTCCCTTATTTGGTGTTTTTTGGTCTAATTTGACTGTACTATTATCTCTCTAAAGAACACTTAATCTCAAACTTTTATAAAAACCGTTACATCCATTTCCGAGTAAACCTAATTTCTATTATATGTTGCGACTAGCCGTTAAAGGGTTAACGCGAATTTTCCTGAAGATGAGGATATATACAATCGCTTTATCTCTCTAAAGAACACTTAATCTCAAACTTTTATAAAAATCGTTATATCCATTTCCGAGTAAACCTAATTTCTATTATATGTTGTGACTGGCCGTTAAAGGGTTAACGCAAATTTTCCTGAAGATGAGTATGTGTTCATTCGCTTTATCTCTCAAAAGAACACTTAATCCCAAACTTTTATAAAAATCGTTATATCCATTTCCGAGTAAACCTAATTTCTATTATATGTTGCGACAGGCCGTTATAGGGTTAACACAAATTTTTCTGAAGATGAGGATATGTCCAAACGTTTTAGTTCTTAAAAAAAAAAAAATAATAATAAAAAAATAAATAAAAAAAAAGACATTTAACTCCAAACTTTAAACAAAATCGTTATATCCATTTCTGATTAAACTCAATTTCTACTACATGTTGCGATTGGCAGTTAAAGGGTTAACACTAATTTTCGTGATGCTAAGGATGTTCCAATTGTTTTAGGTCTCTAAAAAGCACTTATCCCAAACTTTTATTAATATCTTTATAACCATTTCCGAGTAAACATAAATTTCTACTCTATACAGTCTGTAACAAAAGTGTCCGACTGCATTGCGATTGGCAATTAAAGGGTTAACTCTAATATCTCAAAAGATGAGGATAAGTCCAATAGTTTTTTCGACCATAAAAACTTCTAACCAGACAGAAATAGCAGACAGAAACGATAAATTTCTTTAAATGTCGTTATTCCATTAAAAAAAAAAAAAAAAAAAAGGAAGAAGAAGAAAAGAAAAAGAAAAGAAGAAGAAAAGAGAGAAAGAAAAATAAGTATCTGGAGTTTTTTCATTCATCTTTAGTACATAAATTATTCATAAATTTTATTTGCTAAATTATCTGTGTGTATTCCCGTGTATATCCAGTCGGGGAAAGACATCCACAAGAGAGTAAAATGGCCGTCTTTTCCCGAAAAAAAATAGGCATCACTTTTTCGGCCTCGCTGATCAATCTATGTCTTATTACTATATCTATGTACGCATTAAAATATTTTTTGATTTTCCTTCAAAAATTAATACTTTTTGTGGCATCGTTAACTGCCTTATTTTTACCATTTTTGAAATAATTTCTGAAATTACAATTTTCCTGACAATTGCATTTTGTTTTTAACACTGGACTCAAAGCTAAAGTGAATGTGGAGGACAACATAGTAAAATCTGTTCGAAAATTTGTTTTTTAAACGATAAAATTGGCGGTTGTAGATAGAAGGCGAAAAGGAAAATATCCAAGTGCGGCTTTTTTTTTTTTTTTTTCTTTTGTCGCTTAGTGTAGATAAAAAATGAATATTTTTACTTTTTATGTCACTGTGTCTAATTTAGTGTGCTAGATTTTCTAAAAATGGATTTGCACTGTGTCTAATACCATACGTATTATAATTTAAAAAGTGGAATTTTTTTTGTCAACTTTTTAAAGAAATCGTTATATCTCCATGAATATATGTGCTAGTCTCACAAAAATGTATACAGATAGATAAAAAAAATTCTCATAATCACATGCTGCAGCCAAAACACATTTCAAGCATTTTTTTTTACAGAGTGATCCAAAACATTTTGACTTTTAATTTTTTATAGGTCCCCTTTTTCTCTCCAGGAGAAAACTTTTGCTGAAATATATGAGGTATAACATGTTCTTTATACGCCCAAAATTTCAAGATAATTCCTTAAGAAGTTTCCAAGTTTATTTGACAAAAAGTCTAAATGCAAAAGTGTGCAAATACTTATTGGTAGATAGTGTATTACAATGCAAGAGCAGTAGTGTGAAATAATACAAAATTCAGATAAGTTTAGTTTTCATTATTGAAAACTGTGCTCTCTCAATTTCTGAGTGTTTTTTTTTTTTTTTTTTATGAAATTTTAGTTAAGTTTTAGGGCTGTATATTTGAAAGTAATCTCTCTTGTTTGTTTTCCCATACTGGTAATAAATTGCAGAAACGTTTTATTTTTTATGGATGTTGAAAGGAAACCTCAGCATTGAGGAAATTCCTTAATAGAAGAATATTATTCATTAAGTCATATATAAAAGGCAAATTCTTTGAATAATATCACATAATTTTCTGAGCTTTTTAGGACTGAGGACTATTAGTCTCAATCTACGGATTTTTACGATACCAGTTTTACGACATTTATCGAAATCGAAAATTTATCGAAAATACAATTGAATAATTTGAAAGCGATGTTATAATTTGAAAAAATAAAAAACTAATAGTTCTCCGTACTAAACTAAATTCTGCTTTTGCCAGAACTTCATCAATATCTTTCTTTCTTTACAAAAGAAAATTAATAATAATCAGTTTCGAAACGGATACTATCGAAAAAGTTTTCTTTTAATAATTTTGAATTAGGAAATAAAAAGCGCGCGTGCAAAGTGAAAGAAAAAATGAAAGAAAATAATTAAGTTTGAGTTTGAGTTGGTAATTTTTCTTTTTTTTTTTTTTTCTTTTCTGTTTTTCAATATTTTATAATTTAATGAAAAATAGAAAAGAAAAGAAGGAAACAGAAAAAATAATCGCATAAATTATGTATTTTTGTCTAAAATGGCGATAAAAATTCAAAAGTCGCCAAAGGGAGCTATATTAAGCCTGTACCATGATCAGGTTTACATAATTATTTATTTATTTATTTATTTATTTTCGAAAAAAAAAAAAAATGATAGCTAAGTAAATTGAGATAAACAATTATCAGTATAAAACACATTTCAAGTAATGTAAAATATACAAAGAAAAAAATGGTACGAACGTTTAAGATTGCTTTAATTATTTTAAAATCAAATTTTAAGTTACGCATTTATTTTAACGCGTATGTTGAATAAAATCTTTTATACTAACACTAACACTTGTAGCATAAATTGTATTAATATAAAATAAATAAAAAATAATTCGCAGCAAATTTCACAACTTTATTTACAAGAAATTTCTTCATTATAATTCACTGCAAAATATAATTAACCTACTCTATATAGTTTTAATATTCAATATTAAATATATTAAATTTGTCAATAAAAATAAAATAAAATAAACACTAAGTGTTTATTATTATTATTATTATTAAAACCAGTAAACAATTCAATAGTACAACCTGGGTAAAATTCAATTTTATAAGATGATTTTTTTACAAAGATTTTAGTTTTTATAAAAATAACTTCATATACTTTTCATTAATCTACGCACATTTGTCTGCATTTTATAAATTATATAAACTGTGAAATATTCAGCTTTATTTCTTTCTGCATATAATAGGGCAAAATTAACTCAATTTAAATTTTTTTTAGGTTTTAACAACCGATTTATGGGAATTTCAGCATAAGTGTCAAGCAAATAATTTAAACGAAAAAGCACAGTTTAATAAAAATTTTCTGTTTCCATGCACTGGCATTTCTTAAAAGGAGAAGGATTTAATTTTTCGGACTGTCGAAAGAACGTGAATAGCTATTTGTTAATACAACGTAAAAAGAATAAAAATCTTCAAATTAAAATAAAAATGGATAAAATTCGTTTTGTGTAAATGCTCTTTCTATATCTGAAATTTTTATCTAAATGTAATTCACGGTGGGAGAAACTGAGTAAAGCGTAATTATATAATTTGCTTCCATAAAATTTATGCTATCATTTATATTTCAACAATTAATTATTATTTTATTATTTATTATTATTATTTTATTTATTTATTTATTATTTTATTTTATTGTATTTATTTATTTTTATTTTATTTATTTATTTATTTTTTTTTTTTTTTAGTTAAAATCAGATTTTGGGTAGAGTGGCGACAGTAATGCTTTTATATATTAGAACGAGGGAAAATAAAATAAGGAGGAAACTAGAAAAGCTCTTTAATCTGTTTCTAATAGAAAAGTAAATTAGTACTAATGTTCTCCTTCGACGTTTTTTGCCATTTTACATAACTTACTACAATTCCTGTTTTTTAAAATGCTAATGAATAGCTGAACAATAATTTAACTATTTAAAAAATTAATGGCAGCTAATGCAGTAATTTCATTTATTAAGACCGCAGAGTTCCATTTTTTTTTTTTTTTTTTTTTCCCGGCAAGAAAAAATGTATCGTCACCATTTGTGGTAGACAACCTTGAATTTTGAACAATAAGAAATAGTCTAATACAGAACCTAAGGATTTACAAGTACGTAAAGAGTGAAATGCCTAAGTTAACTACAAGTACCTAAGAATTTACAAGTACGTATGAGTGAAAGATAAAACTCTGGTATTATATTAAATTATATTTAGGAAAGATGGTTATTTTTTAAATTATCTTTTAGTTTAAAAAATATATAGTGATAATTAAAAAAAATAAATAAAAGGTCAAATCATTGTAAAAGTGAATATAATAAATAATATTGTGTAACAATTATTATTGTAATCTAAAACTTGTATTATTACTTCATTTATATACAAAATTAAAACAACTATTTTTTTTTTTTCCAATTCTTTCAGGGACAAGATAATTTCGCTTATTTAAAATAAACTACCACCAGAATTTACCAGCAAGTCTAAAACAGAAGAAATAAATGAAGTTGTTCTTCTATATTATTAGAGTCAAACTTTGTAAAAAATTTCCAGGATGAGTTTTTGCGATTGAGAATTAAAATTGGGTGGGATATAATGTTAAGTTAGCGCATGGAATATTTTTTTACTAATTAAGTTATTCAATGACCATCTTGTAGACTGATCAAAAATCAGTCGAAAATGAATATTTCTCGCTATCTTCAAATATACAGAAATATTTGTGGTATTTAAATTTATCAAAAAAAAAAAACTAAAGAGCACGTTAGGTATGGCATTTTGCAATGTTTCACTGATTTCTTTAAATAATGATGAGAGAAAACTTTAAAAGAAATTATTGCATGCCGGTTATTTATTAAATATGTGAAATGATCTTTCTAATTTTATATTGAGAAACAATATATATATTTGCATCATTTATCAACAGCTTTGTAAAATTATACATATTTTTTAAAAAACGATAAAAACAAGAAAAATCACTTGAAATATGTTTAAAGAACTGAAGAAAAACAATTTTCTTTATTCTATTTCTATAACGATCCAATGTTACATTTAATAATACATAATTCAGATCTAAATTAATGATGACTGGAGAGGTTAAACATGACAATTAAGAGTCTTCATTTATCCTTATCATTAGTACATTTACTCTTAAAATAATTCGACTGTAAATTATTATTTTTTCTTTATTACCTTAAGATTTTCTTATAAATATAAAAAGCATGCCCAAGCAGCATCGAAAAATATAAATTTGTTTCGCACTGAAAATACAACGGCGGTTTTCCCCTCCATAGTTTACCCTGTTTTATAAGAAATACAAAGTCTAAAGTTTTGATTATGACCGATCGACTTACCTGGTGTTGGCATCAAAAAGCAGAAGACTACTAAAACCCACGCTGTTGTGGCTATTCCAAAAAAATTCGGCATTTTTCTGTTTATACCGGAAATATTCTTAAAAGCTAAGAAAAATGAACGCGATGCTCTATCTCAGCCAAAGTTCGTTGGGGAAAAGGTTGAGTCGGTCTTGAGCTCAAAATAAAATATCCAATTTTAGTTCCATTCCTTACAAGTGATGACGTTCTCTATTTTCTGCCGAAGAGCGCCTTCAACCTCCTCCAGTCAGAACAAAATGTCGAATAACTACTGCTATACATCTGCCTCTGCAGCAAATATTAATTCTGTTTTGTTTGTTTTCACTGTTGTTTTACGTGGCTATTGTCAGACGTGAGAAGGAATTCTGACTGTTGCATTTTCCTGAAAAGTAATTAAGAAATGCCTTTGTCATGGAAATTTTGCAAGTTTTGATGCAAGATTTTTTTTTTTAATTAATGTTCAATATTGTCAATTTGTTGGATATCCGTTTTCTGTTCATTTTTAGCTGCAATACTCTTCTCTCACTTCCTCTTTTCATCCAGGTAAGTTTTCTATTTTATACTAATTTTAAACGAACCTGCATTTTATGCAACTCTGAAATTTTATGATAATTGACATTTATTTGATATGTTTATCGCGCAAAAAATTAATGTGTTTTAACGAGCAATTATTCAAATAATTTTCATTTGCAAAGTAATTAAAATTTTAAAGTTGCTTTGAGAAAAAAATTAAAATAGAGAATAATAAGATATCGACGTAGACTAACAATGCTGTTTTCATTTTTCTCCAAATACTACGTAATACGGTAAAGAAGCAATGGTATAATTAGTTAAAATAAATATCCAGTGGAATGAATATCAAGTAAATAAACTAACAAAAAAAAAAAAAAAATTGTTAATTTTTGTTATTTATTATTATTATTATTCATTTGTAATTCAACAATTTTTAATTGGTGATATAGTTAGTATACATAAAAAGAGGAGGAAATTATAATGAGGAATAAAATATGTGTTTCAATTTTCTTCAAATATTACACTATAATAGTACAACAAAAAATAAAAAATCTGGAGTTTCTCCACTCGACTTTCCGAACATTAAGTAATTAACGGTTTTATAAATAAATTAAAATAAGACAAGTTGTTAAATGCACGAAAGTGAAATTTATAATAGAGCGTTTGAGTATTTCATTTTTGTCCCTTGTTTAACTTTATGCTATGGCATTTCAAATAATTTAAGTCCATACATCATAATGATAAAGCACTTTTCGTTGTGTCCCTGTAAAAATCTATAAAGGCTAGATTCATCAAAATCTATGTAATTAATGCGACGATGACTTATAACATGTGTATAAATTTTCAGCTTAGACGACTAAAGCGTTTATACGCTATTGCACTTTAAAAAATTTGGTCACATAGGCCATAATGATAAAGAATATTTCTTTGTGTTCCTGTAAAAACACTATAGGTGCTAGATTTACCAAAATCAATAGGGTTCGTGCTATGGTGACTTATAACGTACGTACCAACTTTCTTATAACGTACGTACCAACTTTCAGCTCATTCGAACAAAGCGTTTGGGCACTGTCGTGTTCAATCACACACGTTCATACTATAGATATAGTAATAGTATATAGATCTATCACCCCATGTTATCGAGCAAAAAAATTTGATGCCGAAAAAAGTTCTAAAATCAGCTATTAGAGAGTATTGAAAAAAAGAATAAAAAGAAAAATGAATTTGAAACTGTATCTGTAGTTTTTCATTCACCTTTAGTAAATAAATTATTCATAAATTTTATTTTCTAAACTATCCGTGTGTATTCCTGTGTGTGATTTACTCGGGGAAAGGCAGCCATTAGAGTGACTTTTCCCGAAAAACAAGGTATCACTTTTCCCTCTCGCTGATCAATCTATGTCTTATTACTATATCTATGGTTCATACATCATAGCAAAAATGAACTCAGAGGACCTCAAAACGTATAGAAACACTAAAATCTCAAAGTCGGTTTTTTGACATGATTACAATACTTTCCTTACATATGTATGTTCGGAAAATAACAACATAGGATTTGTACAATTAAATAAAATGTATATCGCTTAAATATCCTAACAACAACGGAAATGAATTATCATTCTTTTGATTTGTACTTTTTAAAATGTATGATTATTATAAATTTGTTATTTAGTAATTTATAAAAGATGATAATAGTTATTATCTACCCTGATTGACATATTTACATTTTTACAAAATAAAATAATGAAAATCTAGAGAGTGGCTGCACTCGACTTTCTGAACATTAAATAAACGGGTAGTCGTTAAATAAACAAAAAAGAAAATTGTAATAAAGTGTTTGAGGATTTTTCTCCATATATAGTATATTAATTTAACTCTATTACACTTCAAATAATTTGAACCCATAGATCATAATGATAAAAAAAAATTCTTTGTCTCCCTGTAAAAATCTATATGTGCTAAATTCACCAAAATCTATACAAGTTATGCGAGTTGGACCTATAACATGTATATAAATTTTCGACCCAATCGAATGAAACGTTTAGACGCTATCGCACTTTAAATAATTTGAGCCCATAGGCCATAATGATAAAGAACTTTTTTTTATGTCTATGTAAAAAAACTGCAATTGCTAGATTCTCCAAAATCAAGAGGGTTCGTGTTACGGTGACCTATAACATACATAACAACTTTCAGGTCATTCGAACAAAGCGTTTAAACGTTGTCATGTTCACTCGCATACATACTCACATACATACATATCTCACCGTAAAAATAGCTAAAATGTACTCAGGGTACCTGAAAACTTATAAATACACAAACTCTGAAAGTCGAATTTTTTCTCAATTAAGATATTTTTCTTATATATATATGTTCGGAAATTAAAATAAAATCTGAAATGCACTAAAAATCGTTTATATGAGTATTGCTTGTAGAACGTCCATGTATCATTTAATTTTTATTTTTTGATTAACTCTTACAGATTTTAATGCAAAGTATTTTGTTTAAAAGATGTTCATTTATACATACAGTATTTTAGAAATAATAAAGAATTAGAAGTAAAAGTTAGATAATTCCATGGAGTCATTTTTCTCATTTCAGTTTTTTTCAATCATTAGTTTTGCTAAAATAGAACGCTAAATTTAGTTTAAAACGTGTCCTAAGATTTAAATAAAAGGAAGCATTTTGTCCGTCATTCAAAATTACAAAAATATAATTTACATTTTATTTATAAAAATTAATATTTGCGTGCGTATTTGTGTATATATGTACAGTCGGTAACAAAAGTCTCCGAACCCTAGCAAAACTTCCTATATAAAAAAAGTACACTTAATACAGTTTTGTTAAATAAATCCTTGTCGAATCCTGTTCTTAGTCAGTCTAAAAACAAGATTCGACAAGGATTTATTTAACAAAACTGTATTAAGTGTACTTTCTTTACATAGGAATTTTTGCTAGTGTTCGGAGACTTTTGTTGCCGACTGTATGCATCCACAAGCTATTCGAAAAACATTGACCTCGATTTCAGTTTTTAAATACAGATTTAAGATATGAATAACAAATTGCAAAGATGTGTTATGAAAAAAGTACACAATTTGCAGTGAAATTCAATTTGAAGCATTATAAAATTCAAATTCTATACTGACCTCCTATATAAAGCAAATAAGGTGTTAAATGTCTCATATTCTAATAAGGTAATGTACAAAATTTTAGCTTTGTTGCAGTTTCACGTTATCGTAATTGTAACATTAAGTAACTACAGTGTATAAGGCATGACTTATTTTTAGATATACTGTCTCGAACTAACTATGGTGAAAAAATGTTTTTTATTTATTTATTTATTTTATTAGGACTGAGGGCGAGGGCCTATTAGTCTCAATCTGGGATTTTTGCGTTGTCGTTTTCGATAGTTGGACATTTGTCGAAATCTAAAATTTATCGAAAATATAATTGAATAATTTGAAAGCGATGTTATAATTTGAAAAAAAAAAAACTAATAGTCCTCCGTCCTAAACTAAATTCTGCTTTTGCCAGAATTTCATCAAAATCTTTTTTTTTTTTTTTTTTTTTTTTAATTATTATTATTATTGAAAGAAAAAGAAAAGAAAATTAATAATAATCAGTATCGTTACAAGCGATATCAAAAAAGTTTATATATATATATATATATAATTTTGAATTAGGAAATAAGAAGTGCGCGAGCAATATGAAATAAAAATAAGTAAAATAATCTGATGTGTCACTCACACGACTTTCTCTTACCCTGAAATTTAATACTATAAATACAGGTTGCAGATTAAGAGGTAAGATAACGAGAACTGTCATGTAAACCTATGCTAAACAATTCAAATTAGGCTTCAGAAGAGTTTTATACGATAATTAGTTCTGTGTTAGCCCCCCTCAACCCCCCGTTTCATTAATGCACCTACATTTATATAGAATTTAATTCAGTTATTAAAAAATAATTCTGTTTTTAAAAAATAATTTATTAAAATTATTATTTAAAAAAATTATTTTTTATGATAATGCAGACGATTTCCATATTAGAGAGGTAGTGTAACACTAAATATCTAAAAAAAAGTCCATTTTACTCTCAATAAAAAAAAATATAAAAAAAAAATATATATAAAAAAAAAACGATTTTTTTTTCTAAGTTTTTTTTACTTTCTCTTACCCATAAGGTAGAGAAAGTATTGTTTTAGGCTCAAATTTTCGAACGCGAGATTTTGTTATATTTACACGTTTTGAGGTCCCCTGAATACGAAAATCATGTTTTTAGCAAATGGTCTGTTTGTCTGTGTGTGTGTCTGTGTGTGTGTGTGTGTGTGTGTGTGTGTCTGTCTGTTATCAGCATATCTCAAAAACAAATTATGGCAGAAAGTTCAAACTTGGTATTCTAAATGTGTATCATATAGGGATGCTACAGTAAGCTTCTCGTTAAGATCAAGCAAATGGTTCGTGTACAGGGACAATCAAGAGAATTCTAATACATTACGTCTATGGGGGAAATTGCAGGAAAATAGAGTTTAACGTCTATAAACTGCACTAAATCAAATGAAACAAATATATATTTTTTGTAATAAAGACAGTTACCTGGGAATTTTTTTTTGTGTATGTAGGAGCCTCGCCTCCCCCCTGGGGGGGAAGTCCCCCCTCGAGGGGAGTAAATTTTCATGATGGGTATCTTTCAAAAGAGCTCGAAAATACCTTTAAAACGAATGGTTGAACCATCGATCTGCGATAATTTAAAACAAAGTTATCGATTTTTTTTACTTTTAACGAAAAAAAAAAACTTAGAAAAAAAATCGTACTTTTTTTTTTTTTTTTTTTTTTTTTATTGAGAATAAAATGGACTTTTTTTTTGATATTTGGTGTTTTTTAATAAATTATTTTTTAAAAAGAGAAATATTTTTTAACAACCGAATTAAATTCTATATAAATGTAGGTGCATTAATGAAACGGGGGGTTGAGGGGGGCGGTAGCCCCCCTCACACAGAACTAATTTTCATATAAAACTCTTCAGAAGCCTATTATGAATTGTTTAACATAGGTTTACATAACAGTACTCGTTATCTTACCTCTTAATCTCCAACCTGTATTTATAGTATTAAATTTCAGGGTAAGAGAAAGTCGTGTGAGTGACACACCAGGTTATTTCGTTAAAATTAAAAAAAAATCTATAACTTTGTTTTAAATTATCACAGATTTATAGTTTAACCATTCGTTTTAAAGGTATTCGCAAGCTCTTTTGAATGATACCCATCATGAAAATTTACTCCCCTCGAGGAAGGACTCCCCCCCAGGGGGGGGGGGGGAGGCGAGGCTCCTACATACACAAAATTTTTTTCCCAGTTAACTATCTCTATTACAAAAAATATATGTTCGTTTCATTTGGTTTAGTGCAGTGTATAGACGTTAAACTCTACTTACCTGCAATTTCCCCCATAGACGTAATGTATTAGAATTCTCTTGATTGTCCCTGTACACGAACAATTTGCTTGATCTTAACGAAAAGCTTACTGTAGCATCCCTATATGATACACATTTAGAATACCAAGTTTGAACTTTCTGCCATAATTTGTTTTTGAGATATGCTGATAACAGACAGACACACACACAGACATACACACAGACCATTTGCTAAAAACATGATTTTCGTATTCAGGGGACCTCAAAACGTGTAAATATAACAAAATCTCGCGTTCGAAAATTTTACCCAAAAACAATACTTTCTCTACCTTATGGGTAAGAGAAAGTAAAAATGAATTTAATGGTTTAATTTTTATATAAAACAAGATCGCGTGCTATCTTAAAAAGTAGATGTAAAATTTAAAGTATAATTTTTTTGGCAACGATTACAAATTAAAATAAATAATTTAATGAAAGTTTAGAAGTTAGAATTTCTAATTTAATATTAATCATTCATGCCTGCATTAATCATTGATAAGACTTATTTTTTTTATTACTTTCTCTTACCCATAAAGTAGAGAAAGTATTGTTTTTGGGTCAAATTTGCGAACGCGAGATTTTGTTACATTTACACGTTTTAGGGTCCCCTGAATACGAAAATCATGTTTTTAGCAAATGGTCTGTGTGTATGTCTGTGTGTGTGTCTGTCTGTTATCAACATATCTCAAAAACAAATTATGGCAGAAAGTTCAAACTTGGTATTCTAAATGGTATCATATAGGGATGCTACAGTAAGCTTTTCGTTAAGATCAAGCAAATGGTTCGTGTACAGGGACAATCAAGAGAATTCTAACACATTACGTCTATGGGGGAAATTGCAGGTAAGTAGAGTTTAACGTCTATAGACTGCACTAAACGAAATGAAACGAATATATATTATTTTAATAGAGATAGTTAACTGAGAAAAAAAATTTAGTGTATGTAGGAGCCTCGCCTCCCCCCCTGGGGGGGGAAGTCCTCCCTCGAGGGGAGTAAATTTTCATGATGGATATCTTTCAAAAGATCTCGCCAATACCTTTAAAACGAATGGTTGAACCATCTATCTGCGATAATTTAAAACAAAGTTATCGATTTTTTTTTACTTTTAACGAAAAAAAACTTAGACAATTTTTTTTTTTTTTTTTTTTTTTTTTTGAGTGAAAACTTTTTTAGGCGCGTTGAGCACTTTTGGGTGAACAAAAATCATTGAACTCGCGTCATCGTCAGCTGACGCTTTCCATTTGAAGTGAAAACTTTTGGGTGAACAAAAACCATTGAACTCACGTCATCGTCAGCTGACGCTTTCCATCCTTGTATGATACAAATAATGTATCATACAATTAACTTGCTAATGTGAAGTGTTAATAATTATATACTGTATATTGTTTTAAAATCTGGTACGGCTCTACACGACTCCTCTCATCTCCGGGCACTGTCTCTATTGCTGTTAGACCTCACAAAATCGTGAGAAAGCCCAAAGCTGCCATTTTTCTCACGTTTTTACAATCTGGTACGGCTCTACACGACTTCTCTCATCTCCGGACACTGTCTCTTAAAGATTGCAGCCGGAAACGTTGCAGTCGACCTCACAAAACAGTGAGAAAGGCCAAAGCCGCCATTTTTCTCACGTTTTTACAATCTGGTGCGGCTCTACACGACTTCTCTCATCTCCGGACGCTGTCTCTATTCCAGTTAGACGTCACAAAACCGTGAGAAAGGCCAAAGCCGCCATTTTTCTCACGTTTTTACAATCTGGTGCGGCTCTACACGACTTCTCTCATCTCCGAACACTGTCTCTTAAAGATTGCAGCCGGAAACTTTGCAGTTAGACCTCACAAAACAGTGAGAAAGGCCAAAGCCGCCATTTTTCTCACGTTTTTACAATCTGGTGCGGTTCTACACAACTTCTCTCATCTCCGGACACTGTCTCTATTGCCGTTAGCGCATTAACTGAAATTGTAATATAATTTTTGTAGTAGTAGTTTATATGAATGAATAAAAAAACACTTCATTTAAAAGTATTTCCTGCATAATAAAATATTACCTGACGATTCAAGAAATACACACATAATTGTTCACGTTTTCAATTCTGTCGGCACTCCCGGAGTGCAAATTTTTTTTTTTTTTTTTTTTTTAATATTGAGAATAAAATGGACTTTTTTTTTTTGGATATTTGGTGTTATACTACTTCTCTAATATGGAAATCGTCTGCATTATCATAAAATATAATATTTTTAAATAATATTTTTAATAAATTATTTTTTAAAAACAGAATTATTTTTTAATAACCGAATTAAATTCTATATGAATGTAGGTGCATTAATGAAACGGGGGGTTGAGGGGGCGGTAGTCCCCCTCACACAGAACTAATTGTCGTATAAAACTCTCCCGAAGCCTAATTTGAATTGTTTAACATAGGCTTACATAACATCGTTATCTTACCTCTTAATCTCCAACCTGTATTTATAGTATTAAATTTCAGGGTAAGAGAAAGTCGTGTGAGTGACACACCAGATTATTTATTATTATTCACGTGAAATTAAAAATATTTCATTTTATTTCTGGAAAATAAAAATATATATAAATGTCTATATACAGGGTGTCCAAGAATTATCTTTACAATTTTAAACTTTAATAACTTCTAAAATAAAAAAGATATTTACATTCTGTTTTCTGCAGTTAATAGGGCAACTCATCAAGTTTATTTGTTTATTTGTTTTGTTTTTTTTCTGTTCATGGGTACACCTCAACATGTGCACCATGTGTGGCCCTAAGCATATCCAGTCTGTATTCATTTTTCTGCCAAGTTCACTTTGGGGTTTCTGAGCCCCATATTTGTTCTTTATGATGGTTTAACTGGCTAGACACATGAAATGTTGCCTCATCACTAAAGAACACATGTTTCAAGAACCCTTTATCTTCATCGATACGGTGTAATTTCTCTATGGCATACTCTGCACGTTTTGGTTTGTCTGGCATAAAGGCGCAACCGTTTGCGAAGCACTATGTAGACTGTGGACCTGAGTTACTTGCAATTGTTTAGCAGCTGAACGACATGAATTTTCAGATTGCATGGGAATGCTTCACATACCCACTCAACATTTTCACCATTTCTTCTGGGTCGTCATGCTCCTTTATTATACAACACAGAGCCTATGGTCATGAAGCTGGTGTGCCATGCACGGATGGTGAGCCTGGATGGTGGGTCCTTTTGAAATTTGGTCCGGAAGTTCCGATGAACCTGTGTGTCCGATTTGCTCTCTATGAACAATGCCACACATTGTGATTTCTCCTGTGTGGCCCGCATGCTTATTTAAAACTGGTTAGCCTAAACTGGAAAAAACTTTATTAGTTGCACAAATAACTGCAGAAAACAGAATGTAAATATATTTTTTATTTTAGAAGTTATTAAAGTTTAAAGTTGTAAAGATAATTCTTGGACACCCTGTATAAATATAAAACCGTTTACCGAATCTGAGTTGAAAACGGAAAAAAGGTAAAATAAATTAGAAATATCAGACCTATATTTATAAATTTGATACCAAATGAAAGGGGCGATTTTTCTGAATCCAGGGGTGCAAACAGTTTTTCGATGCGACAATTAGATTTTTAAAAAATAACTAAAGTATGAAATTTAAGTGACAACGGAAAAACGTAAAAAGGGAAAAATAAATTAGAAATATCAGACCTATCGTTACAAATTCAGTACCAAATGAAAGGGGTGATTTTTCTGAATCCTGAGGTGCAAATAGTTTTTCTATACGATAATTAGATTTTTTAAAATTAACTAAAGTATGAAACTTAGATGGCAACACTTCATTTCAATCTTTTCATAATTTGTAGTGCGAATTACGCGAATAAAAAGGTCTTTAACTTAAAAATTTATTCTATTTTGTTTTATTTTTATTTTTATTTTGCGTGTGTGTGTGTGCGTCAATAGATTAGCTAAAATATTTTTCTTTTTAAGTACGATACGATTATTGGTTTCAGTCCGACATATTTCGTGTCGACATTAATTTGTGTTTTACTTTAATATTGAAGAATGTTTTTCCCTTTGGCATCAATAAAAAAAAAAATTAAATTGATACTGAGATAAAACCAGAAAAAGAATAAGCCCTGAATATAGTAACCGTTGCCGAGAACCGCAACGTACAGTTACTGAATGCCTTTATATGGAAAAAGACTAAAAAAAATCCTATTGCACTAAATTAAAATCTGTTTTATACGATATTCTTATATATATCATATATATATATATATATATATATACACATATATATATATATATGAAAAACGGCAGTTTTTCGAGTGACGCAAGCGGAAGGACAAACGGATGGAAAGCTGCGAACTCATATATACGGCTAGTTTGACATCAAAGAGAGTGGTAAAAGCCGACACTTAATATCTCAGCAAATAAGCCATATTTTGTTCTGATCTTTTCAAAATAGTCTTTTATCTTCGGTCTTATTTTGCATTTTTAAAAATATTTTAAAATTATATTTGAATTCCAATAGCCAAAGAATACCAGTTTATATGCAAAACCAATTAATATTGATAGTGTAGACTGCTTTTTGTTTTTGTGCTTTTAAAAATATGCCCTCAAGACTACTGGGACATGAAACGACCACTTTTCAGAGAATTACTCATATATATATATATAATGAAAAACGGCAGTTTTTCGAGTGACGCAAGCGGAAGGACAAACGGATGGAAAGCTACGAACTCATATATACGGCTAGTTTGACATCAAAGAGATTGGTAAAAGCCGACACTTAATATCTCAGCAAATAAGCCATATTTTGTTCTGATCTTTTCAAAATAGTCTTTTATTTTCGGTCTTAATCTATCCTGAAAATTTTACATTTCTACATGCTGTATGTTTTGAGATCTGAATCTCAAATTAAAGCCAAAAGGGGAAAATGTGTGGTGTAAGGATGTAATGGACTAAATTCATGAAAAAATATCTCTAAAACCGCACGAACGATTTTAATTTAATTAATATATGTTGTTAATGGGATCTTTCTGAATCTAGTAACGTTTTTGTCTTTTTTCAGGAAAACTCTTGTTTTTTGTAAAAGTTGCTTTAAAAATAGAACTATATTACTCCGCCAAAATGCATGCTTTTATTCGGCGAAAATGTCGCAATTCGGTTCTTACTTTCAAGGCACGTTGGTTGGCTGATCAACGTGAATGCAGTCAATAAATTTTGGCCGAGGTTAGATACCCGACAGCCGGGTCTATATTATAGACCCGGCAGTCTTCTACGCTTGCGCAGTAGGTCTTCCGTGCATGATATACTTGATCTATAGATAAAGTGCCGGGTGACACAGAGAATGAATACTTTTTGAATGATTCTTATCACAAACAGAGAGATACGTAAAAGTAAACAATAAACAAATCAAAAAAAAAAAAGCGTTAGTATGTTAAAAATCAGCAAACAAATAAATAGTGCTTGTTAGAAGCTTTGAATTTTGATTTATGTGTAGATATGCATTATAAGAAACATGTATAATTTATTAAAATTGCGCGAACTAAAACGTATAAGACAACTAACTACCAATAACCATGTACAATTGTTAATTAGATAGATGTTCTAGTGGAAAAATATTTGTAATTACTTATTAAATATCTGGAACCATCATGAAATGTAATGGACGAAATTACAGCAATATTTATTTGATAGTATTTGTTTAGTGTTTTTTGATGATTGTGAAAATCTGTGTAATAAAATATATTTATAATCCTTAATAAATTTATGTTAGCAAATTAACAAAACTGACAGATTTTATTTTTTTTAAATCGTTCATTTAAAATCTTTAGCATCGATAATTAATACTTTTTTTAAAATATATATAGAGAGATATTCATAGAATACATTGGACTAAGCTATATGCTCTTAAAGAAAATTCTTTTTTTTTTTTTCTTTTTTTATAAGGAAAAAAATAAATAAAAGTATGAACATCATATATATATGTATATATATATATATATATATATATATATATACTTATAAAATTCTTGGGTTAGACTATATTTGAGGGTGCCCCTTGTTTCTCGCCAAGTTGTGATCACGGTAAATATATTTTTACCACTAAGGTTAGCCTATTTATATGTATGTAGTGTATATGTATAGGTTATATGTATATAGTGTTATAGGTTTTTAACAAAAATCGCCAGTTTCGCCAAGGGAGCACCCTCAAATATATTTATACCAATTCTTGAAATAATTGATACTTTTTTATTACTATATGATATTCATGCTTTTTGGCGACATATATACACAGCTTTCATTTCAGGATATATGTTTTGGTATCATTAAGAAATAAATATTGTATTTATAAATATAATTTTTTCTGTGTGAGGCTGCTGCACTGTAAAAAAAACCACAGTAAAATTACAGCAAAAAATGCTGGCAATATGGGTGCCAGCATATTTTGCTGTTAATATACAGCAATTGCGTTTTTCCAAGGAAACAGCAGCATTGTCAATTTTACAGTAATTTGTGCTGTTTTTTTTTTACAGCAATTTTGTATTTCAACTTTTACAGTTCTTTTGTAAATTATACAGCATTTTTTGCTGTTTTTTTACAGCAATTTTGTATTTTAGCTTTTACTGCACATTTGTCAATTTTACAGCATTTTCTGCTATTTTTTTACACTTGATTTGTATTTTAGCTTTTACAGTAAAATTGTAATTTTTACTGCTTTTTCTGCTGCTTTTTACAGCAGTTTTGGATTTTACACTCCTGCTCAAAAGCTTAGCAAGATTTGCAAACGATCAGTTTTTTTCCATTTAAAAACTGATCTCGCGATGAAATGTTTTCAGACTTTGGGTATTTAAAGAATTGAGTCTTCCTCGTGTTTTTCACTGGAAACAACATTTAGGGGGCCGGTAAAAAATTGAGAAAAATCAATATCGTTTGTGATCACCGTGTATCATTAAGCAAGCAAAATGAATCGTAACTTTAGAATATGTTAATGTAGATCCAATTCAATTTGTAAATGAACTTGTGTGACGATAGCATGTTAAATAACACAGATATAAGTATTTATTTTAAAGCTAAAAAAGAAAAAAAAAATCAACATATTTTTCATTTATAATATACAGAGTTTTTAACGCAAATTATTTCCACTTTCAGATAAGTAGGAAAAACACTTTTAAAATAATATACTGCAATCGGAATAATTTTTTTTTTAATATCTCGGGAAATATGAACATTTTTATGAAAAACGTTTTTTCTACGCATGTCGGAAAGATTAAAAAAAGTTTTATTGCATAGGTTGAAAGCTAGATATATTGGGCAACTTTTGTCAAAAGTGCATTTGAATAGAGTAAAAGTTTAGTAAATTATTTAATTTAGTAAATTATTAATTTTTAAACGAACTTGTATACATTAATTAACAATTTTGCATGACATTTATTTACATATCAAAACCATTCATAATTCGATAGGTTATTCATCAACAATTACAACGCGCGGGGCATGACTCCATCTTTAATGCTATTTTTTCTTTGTTTATTTTCCATGCTCGGGTTGATATTCATCAAGCACCTGGAATAAAAGAGATAAAAAAAAATTCATTTAGAAAACAATAATCTCAAAGGAATTGTGTTTTACTTTTGAAAATATTACACACAGAGGAACAGCATAGGGCTCTATATATATATATATATATTTCATTTGGCAGAAAAACTGACCAATTTTCATAAAAATCAAAATTTATTGGTAGAATAAAATCTGCTTTTATCATTAGCTTTGCCCCAATAATTTCCTTCTATTAATTTTTCTTATATAATTATGAGAAATGCCAGCTTTTACCCGATCCACCAGTGGCCAAGAGGTTCTGCTCTGAAAGCTGGTAGACGTAAGGTGACAATTTCGACCGCAGGTCGCTCTCGTCTGCCTAGACGTTCCGAATTTTCAGTAGTTTTCTTCAAAACTTGCGTAAATATGATTTAGGACTCTGGAGGGAAAAAAAAAAAAAAAAAAAAAAACTGGTGAGGGCGCTCTCCTTAGACCAAGGCACATAGCGCAGTCAATTTGTCTTAACCCCAACACCGGCACACTTTTTTTTTTTTTCTTTTTAACCCCGTAATTCAATTTACATTTTCTTAAAAGCACATGCATTTTTATTAAGTCCCCATCTTCCCATATAACACATAATGCATATTTCTCTTCATCGAAATCAAATGTTGCTGCTGTAACAGCTTCAGTACCGGGACACTCAACACACGCTTTTAGCAAACAATTTTTATTGTTAACATGACATAAACATTTCATTAGAATATTTCACAAGCTAAATAAATCAATTATTAACAGAATAAACATTGTTATTTAGTTTTTCAATTTATTTTAAATAGATATATACTTCATTTTCCACAAAAATGATTAAAGGTTTTTGTTCAAAATTGTTTAATACCCAGAAAGAGACATCTGCTTGTCACGAATAACAAGAAACTGTCTCTTCCCCTTCTTTGAAAGGCATATCAAAATATTTATTCAGGAACAATGATATCTTAGTTTGTTTAAAAGATTAGTCTGAAGCACTGATTTATATACACATAGGAAAAGAAATTGTTATAAATTTTGCACAATATTTTAGAAAAATAGTTACGTAAATAAAAAGACCTTTTAGGGGGAAAAAGTTTAGAGATATTTCACTTAGTAATGATCTTTTTATTACTTATTTAACTTTTTTTTTTAATAATCTATGATGGTGATCAGACATATCCTTCTGAGGTGAGATGGAATCATCGTTTAGAACGCTATTCCATAAAACAATCAAATGAATAAAAAAAATAAATAAATAAATAAACAAAAGAAAAAAAAAAAAAAATCTTTATCAGACGTTCCCATTTTTTTTTTTTTTTTTTTTTTTTTTTTTTTTTTTTGAAACATTTTAAAATCTTGTGCAATGAATTTCATACTTCATTTTGAACAAAATGTTTCATATACAAGGAAAACAAATGCGGAAAAATATTTTTAAATTATGAAAAGTATGAAAAATTTTGAGAAAACTCAATCATTAATTCATTATTTTTTCATGCAATGGGCCAATTCGTATTAAATTTTGAGATATATGTTATTAATGTAAAATTTCCGAGAAATAAATAAAAACGTAACTTTCGCTTGAAGTCACAGTAAGAAAATCATAATTTAAATGTAGTTTCTATGAGAGTAATAAATTAAATATCTCTGCTTTAAACTGGAAAAAAAAAAAAAAAAAAGGAAAGAAAGAAATTAAACACTTACTAGCAAAAATTGAAAAGAAAAGAGAGAGAGAGAGAAATAATTTCAGGAAAAAATTCAATTCTGAAAATTAAGCCTATAAAAATCGCCATTTTTAAAAAGAAAGACCTGACAAAAATAAGCAAATTTAAAACTAAATCTAAACGAAAATCGATGAACTTTAAACGACCTTTTTCAAAAATAGGACGAGTTTAACATTGCTTGAAAAAAAAAATGATGGAAAAAAGAAAAAAATTCTAGAAATCTCTTTTAAAATTCACGTTTGTACATACTAATTCAATAAGTTTGGAACCAGTAATAAAAACAGTGTTTAAAATAGAACAAGAAATCTATAAACTTTCACAAATAATACAGTAGGCAAAATAATCTGATTAAGTAAAAATTATATTGTACTTTCTCTCAACAAATAATATAAAAATTTACATTTCATGATAAGAATTTCTATCGTACTTAATAATTATACAATAGGTTGTGTAAAATAATGGACGATTTATGACTGGATCTTTGTGAATCAAGTATATAAGTCTCATACATTTATAACAATAAAAGAATACAAAACAATTAAAATTGCACTTACCAGAAATCGAAGAGCAGGAATTAAAATTCACCTGCTTGAAGTTTCAGCTTCCTTTTGTCGGAATCTCTGGATAATAAAATAATGGCGCACGCAGCTGTAGAACAACCAGATATAAAACATCAGCAGACGATTTCACAAATTACAGTAAAAAACCTAAAATGCTGTTTTTCCTCAGCTTGCGAAAAATTTACAGCAGATTATGCAGTTTTTCACCCGTTTTTTTTTACAGTGTGTTTATTACAATTTTTGTATTGTTCTTAACTAAGAATAAGATACTTCTAATTAACAGTATATATCAGTATTTGGGAGAAAATACACCTAAATAATTAAAAGTATTTAAAAACAGACACTTCAAATATCAAATGAGACTCATCATCAGTGCAACAAAAACTAAAATAAAAAATCCCTTATACAGGACCTGCTTCAGAAACAGCATTAGTAAAGGCCCAAATCTTTTTTTTTTTTTCTTTTTTTTTAATTATTACTTGACACTAACTAAATTCATTTTAAAAACATTAAGAAGCAGCCTTTTTAATGTTTGAAAAAATGTTATGTATATAAATTTAGAGAGAAAGAGATTTTAATTTTAATTATTTATTTTAACGAAATAGGAATTGTTTTACCACAAACTAATATACTGCTAATAAGTTTAACATTTCTTTTCTTTCTTTCTTCTTTTTTTATGTTTGAAATACACACTATTTCCCATGCTATATATAGCTCTATGGTAAAAACAAAACTTCATGTACACTTATCTTTAATGCAATTTTCATATTCCTTTTTTGAGAATAGATATTTATTACAATTGAACTGATCTAAGTATTTCAATATATATATATATATATATATGTGTGTGTGTGTGTGTGTGTGTGTACACATTAAAATACCGTTTATACATTTTTCAGAGGATTGGCGTATAACAATAAAAATAAATAAATCTCTGATTATTATAGATTTAATGGCACTGGAGTAAAATTTATGGTAAATGCTAATTATTAAAGTTTTTAAAGATGGTAACTAGTGTATTACTTTGTAGTAGAATTTATATTTGAAGATATTAATTTAATTAAATAAAAAAAAAATAGTTTTTTAGATTATTGTCGTAAAACTAAGAAAATTTACATACATATTTATTAAAATATAACAGTATTAATTATATCTTCTTCAAAACTATTTAAATTAAAAAGTAAAATTTAAAAAAATAGATATTTATTTATTCGTTTAATGCTCAAGCCTTGCCAAGTTTAAAAATTTTCCCTTAATTTTTAAGCCCCACTAGTGACCAAGTGGTTCTGCACTCAGAGCTGGTAGATGAGAAGTGCTGGGTTTGATCCCACATCCTGCTCATCGACCTAGCCATCCTGTAATTTCGTGCTCTCCTAAACTAACGTGAATACAGGCTAGGACCCTTTAGAAAGATACAGAGGACATTCCACCTGACCTGTAGACTTAGGAACCTAAAGTAGTTACAGTCGGCAGCAAAAAAAAAAGAATCTTTAACAATAATTCGTATTTAAAAAATGTGCACTTAAAACTGTTTTGTTAAGAAAATATTTGTCGAGTCATGATCTTAGTCTTTTGCTGTTTATAAAAAAAGTAAGTTGATGATAAAAATTAGCAATCAAACTTTAAAAAACAAAAAATGAAGAGTGTCAATGTTTGTTTTAATAATTTTGCTGCCGACTGTAGTCAGCCATAAGCCATACTACCTTTTAATTTCATATCGTTGTTGTTCAAATATATGTCCTGAATGTATAATGTATATAAATATTGCTTTATGGATCCACTAAAAATTTAATTTATAAGAAATATTTTATGTTTAAATAGTGCAATTACATAAGAATTCCAAATTTTAAAAAAAATTTAATTATGTTTTAAAGTCTAAATTAAAACGTAAACTAAGATAGATACGCAGATGTGTCTATAAGATGTCATTATAATTTTTATAAATTTTACTCTAAATTTAGTGGTGTTAAAACATGTTTAAAAATTAAAATTAATTTTTTATTTTAATACTTTTGAAAAAAATTTAATATTTTTTATATGGTATACATATATATGTATAATATATACAAATTATTGAATATTTACAATATCACTTTCTATCATAAATATAAGATTGTAAAACAGAGCACAAACAAAATAAAACAATTTGCATATGTGCGTTCGGCTTCTGTTTACTGCTATTTACTCGTGCTCTAACCTACCTTTAACCTACCATTTCAGGTAGGCTGAATAAATGAACCTCAATTACATTTTGAGCGGCACTAGAGGCGAGTTAATGGAGGATAGAATTTCTATTCAGTGAAAGGCAGAGCAGCTAATAAGCGGGTAGAGCCCCGCTGAAGTTAATAAACAAAGTGAGTCAGGTGTTGATAAGCGGAGGGAGTAAGGAGCAGAGTCTGCTAGTTTAGTTTTAAAAAAAAAAAGCTATTTTTTGGAATTTTTCACTAAGTTGAACTTCATTTTCTGCTGAACAAATATAACCTAATGAGAATTTTAAAGAGAGAGAGAGAAAGATATTTTTATTTCTATATGATTTTCAGAGAAATTAGTGTACAAGCATTTAATTTGTCAAGAGGCCAAATAAACAAAAAATATGAAATCTTTATTTACTTTAATACACAAAAATTATCTATATATTAATTTGAAACATGTTTTTGTCTGTCTCCACTAAATTGAGAGAACGGCTAGGTGTAAAAATTTGGTTGAGGTGTCTAAAAAAAGGTCTCGGTCTGTAGATATGTTATGAAAAGAGAAAAATAAAAAAAGTCGAACAGTCCCCCCCCCTGGGTAAAAACACGTTTACGAGCTTAACTCAGCTCCAAATTACTTCACGGTGAAGAAATTGCACATATAGGGACTAGAGTCGAATACTAAAAAATCACTTTCTGCGAATTTGGAATTTTCGATTTTGAAGGGGGGAAAAATAGATTTGGAGGTGGGGGGAAAGGGGGAAATTAGTTTGAGAGGGAAATCCGTTCTAGACCTACACATGTAGCACCTCATTTTAAAGGTCTTGAAATTTCATGTCGATTGTTGATGTTCGTATACAATATAGTGCACCCCCTGGTGGTGAAAAAGGGAACTAGGTGATTTTGTTTTTGACCCTATTTTGTGTTACACCTTATTTTAAAGCTATTGGTATTTCCTGACCATTGGTGATGTTCGTACAGAACACGCTGCACCCCCTGGCGGTGGAAAGTGCAACTAAATGATTTTGCAGTTGACACCACCGCGTGACACCTTATTTGAAAGGTCTTGGAAATTCAAGGCGATTGTTGATAAAGGTCTTGAAATTTCATTTTTATTGGGGATATTTGTATACAATATAGTGCGTCCCCTGGTGGTTAAAAATGAAACTAGGTGATTTTGCAGTAGACCCTATCATGTTACAACTTATTTTAAAGGTCTTGATATTTCCTGACCGTTGGTGTTGTTCGTATAGAACATGCTGTGCCCGCTGGTGGTGGAAAGTGTAACTAAAGGATTTTGCAGTTGACACCACCATGCGACACCTTATTTAAAAGGTCTTGGAAATTCAAGGTGATTGGTGATGTTCGTATACAACATACTGCGCCCTTTGGTGGAGGAAAGTGGATTTTGCAGCGCGTGCGTAGCATGCCTGCTATACGGTGCGCAGCCACAGGCAGCGGACACACGAGTCAGAGGTTCGTTCGGTTCAAGGCTAATTTTTGAGAATTTTTTCATGTTATTAGCGGCCCGCATACACGCTGCCGTAGGCACCGGGATCCCGAACCCGAGTTCCGTTCGGTTTGAGGTAATTTTTTTGTTACAGATGATTATTTTTTTTAGCGATGCTTTCATTTAAAAATAGAAATTCAAACAAAATCGAGTTAAAGATATAAAATCATACAAATTTAAGGTTCATTTAAGGTTATTATCACAGGCCCGGGCAGCGCCGGGCTGGTCAGCTAACATGTAGTCATAGTATTAAACGAAATAAAAAATGAAAGATAGCAACTGTTTATTTGGAGTCAGTTTGACATCACATTGATAGTATTTTGTAGAAAGTGATGTCATATATAGTATTTCTGTTTATAAGCATTTTTTTGAATTTCTTTTTTTTTAAGTGAAATGTCGTAAATTATATTAGATGTTTTAACTTGAAATACATTTAAATAATGATGCGATGATTTTTGAAACATTGCGGTCAATAAAGTGACCGTTGAATTCGACGGGTTCCAGCTAGTTAATATTATAAATATAAAATGTTTTTTTTTTTCCCTTGGTGGTGTGTATGCAATTTATAGACAATATACAAGGTAGTTGAATACTTAAGTCAATATATTCATTCCTGTCATATGGAATTGATGGAAGTATTTTAATAAATTGTACCATTTTCAGAAAAAATATTAATTGAAACGCTTCCATCTGCACAACAAGATTTACAGGCTCGAACTGGCTCTTTTGGGGGCCCTCGGCTAGAAATCAAAAAAAGGTCCGTCATGCTTTTATATGAAAGAAGAGATTAAAAAAGTCTTGTCGTACTAAATTAAATTCTTTTTGTACAGAAATTTATATCTATACTTAAAAGAAAAAAAAATAAACTTTTTTTTTTTTTTTTTTTTTTTTAAATTAAGTACGACAGGACTATTTCTTTCATACAGCAATTTTGCATTGTTACCATTTTGGGGTGTTCCACTTCCAGTATGGCAGGATGCCTGCCAATATCCAACTTTACCATTTAATTTCTTAAACTATCTTAAACTATTTTAAAATTTTATTCATAAATTCATAAACCGTGAAAATTCATTTTATGTAGTTTGGAGTTAAGTTTTTTTTTTTTTTTTTTATACCAATTATGTGAAAAATGCCAGAGCCGGGCCATCTGCTTAACGTGCAGATGCTCTTCCACTGAACCACTCTAGCCTATAACCAACTCGACATTTCTCACATAATCATTACATCTACATTTGCAGATATGGTGATCTTGCCAATGGTTTATATAGGATAAATGTTGCGCTGGTTATCAGCCAGGGTGGCTCAGTATAACAGCATCTGCTTCTGCACGTTAAGTGGAGGACCCGGATTCTATTTCCGACTCTGGATTTATTCACATAGTTAATATAAAAAATCAACCTTACACTCCAAACAACTTAAAATATTTTGTGAAATCTGTAAAAACCTTTATATTTTTAAAAACCTACTCTTAAGTTAAAGATTCTTCATCGATCGCATATAGAAACCAATTGGCGATCTTTGTATTCGAGACTATCAATATTCATAAATCGGATGGCTTCTGGATATATGTTGGCTATATCTTCCAAATGTATATTGATGATGGTTTCTGGATATTGTTGGTGATATCTTCTGCTATAATTGATAATGGCTTTTGCATATTTGATGGCAATATCTTGCAAATATATATTCATAATGGCTTCTGAATATTTGTTGGCAATATCTTCAGAATGCAAATTCAAGGTGGCTTCTTACTATGTGTTGGCGGTATCTTTCTGAATATGTATTAATTATAGCTTTTGAATATTTGTTTGTGATAACTTGAGGATACGTACAGATTATGATTTCTGAATATTTATTGCCGAGGCCTATAGGTTATACATGAATCATAGCTTCTAAATATTTGTCAGCTATCTCGGTAAAGTTTCTATATATCTTTTGTTTTTGGTGTGGGTGTGTTACAAGATTGTAATATATAAATCAGTCTTGTTGTACTAAATTAAATTCTGCCAAAGAATTTTTTTTTTTTTCAAAAAAAGTAATTTCTGGCAGTTGGCCAGCAGGCATGAAAGTTTTCAGATTTTAGTCAGAAATCCTCCCTTTAGAAAGTCATCTTGGCTGTTTCTGAGATCCATGCAAATTCAAAGAGAAACCATAACTAAAATTTACGTGTGTGTGTGGGGGGGGGGGAGGGGTTAGCAAATTATATTATCTTCTCAAAGTATGTGATAATTTTGCTGAAAAATCAGTGAAATCACTGCTTTATTTATTTTTTTTTTCTGCAAATTCCTGAAATAAGATTATTTTGCTATTAATCATAATAAAATTTGTACTATTTTTAAAGTTCATTCCATAAATAAAAGTTTATTTTAGTATACGACACAATTTCTGTTTTTTTTTTTTTTTTTTTTTTTTTTGTAGCAAGTTTCTGAAATGTGCAATATTTTCGCAGTTGATTGGGAAATTATGGGTTCATTTCATTGCTGTTAAATACGTTACAGCTAAATGCTGAAATTAGGGGTAATTTTTGTTGAATAATGAATATTTTGGCACTACCCGGAATAAAACTTTTTTTTTTTTTATTGCGTGCGGTGTACCATCTACTTATGCCTGAATCGTAGAACTTTGCCGCCGCATGGCGAAGGTAGCTTAAAACTACTTCTTTCAGTTCCTCGTGTGTTGTGAAATGCGTCCCACCCAGGTGTTTCTTCAACACAGGGAAGAGATGGTAATCACTGGGGGTAATCATCATTCTTCTACTTTCGCAATCATTTCGCCCGAAACTGATGGCCGACCAGAATGTTTTTCGTCATGGACGTCTGTCTTGAATTCTCTGCACTATTTGTGCACATGTTGCACGCTCATACACTTTTCCCCGCACAGTGCACACAGTTGGGAATGAATGTTCACCGGTGCAGCGTTTTTTGCACAAAAAAAATGAATCACAGAGCGTAATTCGCAGCTGGCATGAGAAGCGAGTGGGAGCTTCATCTCTCACGGCTACAAAGACAAAAATGAACGTCGCCGACAACTCGTCGGGGCGGGGACTGGAGCTAAGCTATATGCCAGTGTCGCCAAAACCAGCTTAACAGCATTCATAGCATCCGCAGCCCCTTGGGAACCTTATTTTATGGACAAGCCTCGTATTAATCAACATTTTAAATGTGGGGGGGGGGGAACTTTGACATTTATTAACTTTACATAAAAGTCAAATTCTGCCCAAATCCAAGTGTTTTAAACCATGATTTTAAAAAATTGAATATTACAAAAGATTAGAAAGTTAATTTTCACCTGATTTACATGTTTTAAAGTCTCCTGGGTCCAAAAAATAAGGGGGGAGCAAAAAAATTAGAAATTCCGTTAGGCTGTTCAAATTTGTTATATATAGGTTTTGGGGGCCTACAAGTCGAATGAGGATATCTTCGAAAGTGTAAAGTCATTAGGAGGGGGCAAAAACTAGAAATTGAGTTACACTGTTGAAAATTGGTATATATATGTTTTTGCCGTGTACGAGTCAAATGAGAATATTTTCGAAAGTGTAAAATTATTAGGGGGTGGGCAAAAATTAGTAATTGAGTTAGTCCGTTTAAAATTGATATACATAGGTCGACCTACGAGTCGAATGACGACATTTTCGAAAGTGTAAAATAATTAGGTGGGGCAAGAAGGCGCAAAAAATTAGAAAATGAGTAAGACCGTTCAAAATTGGTATATACAGATTTTGAGGGCCTACAAGTCGAATGAGGATAATTTCAAAAGTGCAAAATTATTAGGGGAGGCAGAAAGGGAGGCAAAAAATTATAAATTCCGTTAGATCGTTCAAATTTGGTATATATAGGTTTATGAGGTATTGGGAAAGGGGGGGAGGAGGGATAAAAAAATTAGAAATTTAGTTACACCGTTCAAAAGTGAAATAGATTGGTTTATGGGGCCTACAAATCGAATGTAGATACGTTCGAAAGTGTAAAATTATTAGGATAGGAAGGGGGGGAGGGGGAAAAATTAGAAATTGTGTTAGACCATTCAAAATTGATACATGTAGGTTTTTGCGGCCTACAAGTTGAATGAAGGTACTTTTGAAAGTGTAAAATTATTAGGGGGGCGAAAAGAAGGACAAAGGGGTCAAAATTAGAAATTGAGTTAGACCGTTCAAAATTGGTATATATAGGTTTTGGGGGCCTACAAGTTGAATGAGGATATCTTCGAAAGTGTAAAGTTATTAGGGGGGAAAGGGGGGGGCCAAAAATTAGAAATTGAGTTACACTGTTCAAAATTGGTATATATATATATATGTTTTTGGCGCGTACGAGTCGAATGACAATATTGTCGAAAGTGTAAAATAATTAAGTGGGGCAAGAAGGGGGCACAAATTTAGAAATTGAGTTAGACTGTTCAAAATTGGTATACATAGGTTTTGGGGAGCTACGAGTCGAATGACGATATTTTTGAAAGTGTAAAATTATTGGGGGGGGGGGGGGGTCATAAAGGCAGCAGGGGAGAAAAAATTAGAAAATGAGTTAGACCGTTCAAAATTGGTATATACAGATTTTGAGGGTCTACGAGTCGAATGAGGATACTTTCGAAAGTGCAAATTAGCGGGAAAAGGGGGGGCGAAGGGGGCAAAAAATTAGAACATGAGTTAGACCATTCAAAATTGGTACATATAGTTTTTTGGGGCCCACAAGTCGAATGAGGACATTTTCAAAAGTGTAAAATTATTAAGGGAGGCAAAAAAATTATAAATTCCGTTAGATCGTTCAAATTCGGTATATATAGGTTTATGAGGTATTGGGGGGGAGGGGGGTAAAAATATTAGAAATTTAGTTAGACCGTTCAAAAATGGAATAAATAGGTTTATGGGGCCTACAAGTCGAATGAAGATACTTTCGAAAGTGTAAAATTATTATGATAGGAGGGGGGGGGGGCGAAGGGGACAAAAATTTAGTTAAGACCATTCACAATTGGTATATTTAGGTCTTGGGGACCTACGAGTTGAATAACGATATTTTCAAAAGTGTAAAAAATTTAGGTGGGACAATAAGGGGGCAGGGGGTAAAAAATTAGAAATTGAACTGACTGTTCAAAATTGGTATACATAGGTTCATGGAGCCTACAAGTCGAAAGAGGGTATTTCCGGAAGTGTAAAATTACTAGGGAACAAGAAGAGGGGTGGGGGAGAGGCAAAAATTAGAAATATAGTTACACTGTTCAAAATTTGTGTATATAGGTTTATGGGGATTACAAACTGAATGAAGATATTTTAAGAAGTGTAAAATTATTAGGAGGGGCAGGAAGGATAGTGAAGAAATACTTGCACACAGCGCTTGTATATATGTATTTGTGCACAAGTTTACGCTGCAGAAGGCACTGGGGACCCAGTGCTCCATTTTTCCCCGATCAGATTTTTTTTTTTTTTTTTTTTTTTTTTTTTTCACATGATAAAAATTAATTCAATTTTGAGAATTCATTAATTATAGTGATTCATTTAAAAATAGTGACCAGCGATGCAGGCATAGCCTGCTAGTAAATATATAAATTCAGTACAGGACCAATTATCTCTATTTCATCCAAATAAAATTATCATTTTTATGACATTTTGTAGTGGTGTGTTCTATTGACTTTTTTCAGATTTAAAAGCTATCTTTTCAGTTTATATTATCTGAATCTGCTATACTAATATAGCAATAATATAACATTTAGAATTTGAAAAATTACCTTTAACTTGTACCGTTGTACCCCCTACCAAATAAATAAATATACTATTTTTAAATATAACAAAATTAAATGGAATTATTATTATTATTTATTAAATATTTCCTTTACTTTTAATTGTTTCAGATTACAAAGCTAAACCATTATTATTTAAAAAATTAAATAAATAAGAATGCTTCTGTAATTTTTAAAAAAAATACACTTGAAGTTAATTGTTTGAAAATATAATTCTGAATAACTGGATTCTGGATAAACGGTCCCATACTGTATTTAACATTTGTGGCGTATTTCTAGAGTCAGTTTTTGAAGTAGTACCTTTTTTTTCTGATTAGCAGCAAAAATAATTACTTTATCTCTACTTAGCAAACAAGTGATAAAACCACTCGTTAAACTCGTTCGGCAATCACTCATTGCCCAAATAAGTGATAAAATCTTTTATTTAGGCAAATTATGACGTCACATGAATGGACAATATTCCTGTGACGCCACCGTAGGTAAAATCGCCGAACACGTGGCCGATATTTTGTAAACAAATTAGATTCAAGATGCCATTTTATTGTTACGCATAACATTTTCCTAAATATTTCTGCAGTGAAACTTAATAATAATGTTCAAACAAGAACAAAAGAGAAATGTAAACAACTGAATCGAATGATAAAGTTAAGACTGTAGTGATCGTAGCGACATCTATAATTTATGTACAACAACTGCTACTTTCACTTTTAGAATATGTATTTCTAGTTTCACTTTCAGAATATGTACTTCAACTTTCACTTACAAATATGTACTTCAACTTTCACTTACAAATATCTACTCCAACTTTCACTTACAAATATGTACTTCAACTTCAACACACAGAACATTCTGTTTTCAGCCTTGCCGGGAAAAGGATCCCGTAGTATGTCAATGTCAGTGAGTAGTACGCCGCGCGCTAAGTAATGCGTGCTTGTTTCATTTATGATTGTTGATTATTAAAGAGTTTATTTTCATAATGAACGACTCATCAATGTGTTAATTACCACGAAGACCTATAAATGGTGACTTTGGACTTAGAAAACTTTCATCCTTCTGTGTAATGTTTACGTGCAGCTAAAGTTTCGGTTTCAAATCGAAACCAATCCTAACTTTTTATTGCTTCTGTTTTGAATCTCTTCTGCTACGGATTCACTATGAGTGATGTTTCTGCGGTCAAAATTCCTAACTTTATTCCAGCAGACCCCTCGTTGTGGTTTACTATGATTGAATCTACGTTTGAATTAGCTACTCCAAAGGCCATAACGGAATCCAAAACTAAATATAATTACTGTGTAGCAAATCTTCCGCCAGATGTTGCAATGACTGTCCGAGACATAATTATTTCCCCTGACAGTAATGACCCCTACGGAAAACTAAAAGATGAAGTGATATCTCGGTGTGGAGAGAGTAAATCTCAAGAAATTAGACGGTTGCTTACAGGAGAACAACTGGGAGATCGGAAGCCCTCTGACCTGCTTCGTCTTATGCAACGGCGTGCAGAGAATCATAATGTCACAGATGCCCTGCTACTTGAACTTTTCCTGCAACAACTGCCTTCCAACGTGCAATCAATTTTGGCGTCTATAACTCCTCTCACTTCCCAAAAAGCTGCTGAAATAGCTGACAAAATTCTGGACATCACACCTGCACAGGTGAGTGCAATAGAGACTAGTTCCATTTCGAACGCTTCCTGCAACAATGACTCAGAACTGCTGAAAGAGATTAAACTTCTGCGTAAAGAAGTAGCATCGCTAAGACGTTCGAGAAGTATTTCTCGTAGTCGTCGGTTTTTTCGACCAAGGAGCCCGTCTCTAAAGAACGATGCCATATGCTGGTATCATAAAAAATTTGGCTCTAAAGCCAATAAATGTTCACCACCGTGCACCTTTCAGGAAAACAACACACCCCAGGAGTAGCGGCGACATACGCCTGGTATACTAATAGTTCTCGTCGCCTTTTTGTGCGAGATCGTCGGTCTAATGTTAATTTTCTCATCGATACTGGTAGTGATTGTTCTATTATACCAGCTGCCACAGTTGAAAAGGTAAGCACTCCAATACAAACTTTCAAAGCTGCTAACGGCACTTCTATTAATGTATATAAACAAAAACTTTTATCACTCAATTTAGGTTTAAGAAAAACTTTTAATTATCCTTTTTATGTATGCAATGTGTCTACAGCTATAATTGGTGCAGATTTTTTACACTATTTTAACTTACAGCCAGATCTTAGAAATCGTCGATTAATCGACGCTAATACAAAATTAAAGTCTAATGGTACGATTAAGATTGCTCATATTTATTCTATAAAATCTGTATTTAATGATAATAATTTCTCTCAATTGTTAAATGAATTTCCTAGTATTACTAAACCTCCATGTGCAGACCAAATTATTAAACATTCTGTAAAGCATCATATTGAAACATTTGGCTTTCCCGTTTTTGCTAAACCACGTCGGCTTGCTCCCGATCGTTTAAAAATTGCAAAATTAGAATTTCAGCATATGTTGGATTTAGGCCATATTCGCCCATCCAACAGTAATTATGCTTCCCCTTTGCATATGGTCCCTAAAAAAGGAAGCGATGATTGGCGTCCTGTTGGTGACTATCGAGCTCTTAATGCTCAAACTAAAAAGGACAAGTATCCAATCCCTAATATCGTTGATTTTACTAGCGAACTTCATGGGACAACAATATTTTCTCACATTGATTTAGTTAAAGCTTATCATCAAATTCCGATTGCTCCCGAAGACATCCATAAAACTGCAATTTGTACACCTTTCGGACTCTTCGAGAGCACTCGGATGCAATTTGGTCTATGCAATGCGTCTAGTACTTTTCAAAGATTCATTGATGAAGTGACTCGAGGTTTAGATGGTGTTTACGCATTTGTTGATGATATTCTTATTGCATCTAAAGATAAACAAGAGCATTTTAAACATCTCAGAGCCCTTTTTGAACGATTAAGTCACTATGGTCTTACTATTAAACCCTCTAAGTGTACTCTAGGTGTACTTAATATAAAATTTCTCGGATATAATATCTCTGCCGAAGGACTTTTACCCCTCCCTGACAGAGTTGAAGCAATAAACAAATTTCCCCGACCTACAACTATTACCCAATTGCGGCGCTTTCTTGGCATGTACAATTTTTATCGAAGATTTATACCGAAAGCTGCCCACATTTTAGCACCCCTAGTAAAACTTTTGGAAGGCCATAAAAATAAAAAAAAATCTTCACGTTCAAAAACATCTGAGGCACCTCTTGACTGGTCTGTCGAAGCAGAAACTGCCTTTTCCACCGCTAAAACGGCACTCGCGGATGCCACCTTGTTAAAACATCCCATTCCTGGTGCTCGTTTACGTTTATTGTGTGACGCCTCGGATTTTGCTGTCGGCAGTACGCTCATGCAATATAATAATTCTTCATGGGAACCAATAGCATTTTTATCTGTAAAACTTACTAAAAGTCAGCGCACTTGGTCCACTTACGACCGCGAACTTTTAGCTATATATACTTCAATTAAACGTTTTCGGCACATGCTTGAAGGTAGAGATTTTTCCATCTACACTGACCAAAAACCTCTAATTTATGCCTTTAAGCAAAAGCCAGATAAATGCTCTCCTCGTCAATTGCGCCATATCGACTTTATTTCTCAATTTTCGACAGATATACGTCATATTGATGGTACAGAAAACTCCATTGCTGATGCCTTATCTAGAATTGAAATTGATTCAATTTCAACAGCAATTTTAGATTTCAAACAAATATCTCTTGCACAACTCGAGGATCCTGAATTAAAAAACATTTTAAATTCTACTGACAATACATGTAATATTCAAAAGCATTATTTTTCTTTGGAGGATGTAACATTATACTGTGACATGTCAACAAACATACCACGTCCTTTCATTCCAGAATCTTTTCGATCTAACATATTTAATCATATTCATAATCTTTCTCATCCCGGAATTTCTGCCACAACTAAATTAATAACTAAGCGATATTATTGGCCAAACATAAAAAAATTCATTAAAAATTCCGTCCAGTCATGTGATAAATGTCAACGTTGCAAAATACATCGGCATACAAAAGCTCCACTTGGAACTTTTGCCCTTCCAGATGCAAGATTTTCACACATACATATCGATTTCATTGGTCCACTTCCTCCATCTGACGGTTATCAATATTGCATGACCATTGTCGATCGTTTCACTCGATGGCCCGAAGTAATCCCAACATCTGACATGACAGCTCTAACAACAGCTGAATCACTTGTAAATGGTTGGATTTCGCGTTTCGGATGTCCGGTTACCATCACAACAGACCAAGGTCGAAACTTCGAATCCACACTTATCCGTCAATTAACAAATATTCTTGGAACCACGCGTACACGCACAACAGCGTACCATCCAATATCAAACGGAATTTGTGAAAGATTTCATCGCTGGCTCAAAACTGCATTAAAAACTCATGACAATATGAAATGGACTGAAGCACTGCCAATTGTCTTATTAGGTCTTCGAACTGCAATTAAAAATGACATTATGGCGAGTAGTGCTGAACTAGTCTATGGTACTACACTTCGACTTCCATCTGATTTTTTCACAATAGATAATTACAAAACATCACCTGACTTAACATATGTCTCACAACTCTGTGAATCCATGAGAAAACTTTCTCCCATTAATCCCCTTAGTCATGGTACTTCTAATGTTTACATAAATCCATCCTTGCAGACATGTACTCATGTATTTTTGCGCATAGATAGTATTCAACCACCATTAACTCCTCCTTACACAGGACCTCATACTGTAATTAAAAGAAATAATAAAAATTTTGTTATTAAAGTTAATGGTAAACCTACAGTAGTATCCATAGACAGGTTAAAGCCTGCATTTCTGTTGTCAGATAACGCCAACTTATCTTCACCTTCACCACCTGATTGTCATAACAACACCAATTCCGACTTAAATGAACTTAGATCTAATATTTCTGCTGCACAAGAAAATTCACAACAGCAGAAAATAATCACAACTAGATCTGGTCGTAAAGTTCATTTTCCAAAGCATTTAGTAACAGATTATTTTTAATATCACTGCAAATCTTGTATTTGTTTATATTATCATTTATTCTTTTATATATTGCACTTATTCCTTGTTTATTTACTGTAATATAACTTTTCATGTGCACATGTGTATGTATGTATATATATTTTAAATAATTCTGTTCTCAGCAATACTTTTTCATATATTTCATTCTGTTATTGCATTTGTGTACATATATATTTTAAGTGTATTAGCATCAATATTCTATTGTATTAGCATTGTATTATTATTATTTTATATACATAATTGTATTTGTATTAGTATTTTGTAAATTTTTATCGTTCTCCTTGTTCACTGGGGGGATACTCCTGTAGTGATCGTAGCGACATCTATAATTTATGTACAACAACTGCTACTTTCACTTTTAGAATATGTATTTCTAGTTTCACTTTCAGAATATGTACTTCAACTTTCACTTACAAATATGTACTTCAACTTTCACTTACAAATATGTACTCCAACTTTCACTTACAAATATGTACTTCAACTTCAACACACAGAACATTCTGTTTTCAGCCTTGCCGGGAAAAGGATCCCGTAGTATGTCAATGTCAGTGAGTAGTACGCCGCGCGCTAAGTAATGCGTGCTTGTTTCATTTATGATTGTTGATTATTAAAGAGTTTCTTTTCATAATGAACGACTCATCAATGTGTTAATTACCACGAAGACCTATAAGACTATTCCATATCGTAAAATTGCAGAACATTTTATGTATACACACACACACACATATATATAATGAATAAAAGATTAATAAGAACATTTTACACACACACACATATATATAGACATCAAAGCTTAAATAATTAGAATTTCAATCACTTTAATAAAGGAAATTATTAAATGGAACATCCATTTAAATTTGTTAACATCGCCACATTTCACATGGCAACTTTTAATATTACATATGTTGATTAATATTAAAGTACATTACTAAAACTGGATTAAAAGCAAATCAAAGGTATCACTATATCACTCTTACTTCAATTTCATATAATCTGTAACTCTTATAAATAATATTGCAAGATAAAAATTTGCAAGCCACAATGCTTTGTTATGGTAGAGTTGAGGATTGTTTCCCTACCCAGCTGATATTTTTGTAGCCTCGAACCCAAAGCGGTAATATGGTCCGTCCATATGTAAGAGTCGTTCATTTTACCGACAGATGAATCATGAATCACACGGCAGTCATACTGCGCAAGCGCCAAAACTGCCGGGGATGTAATAGGGACACGGCTGCCGGGTCTCTAACCACTCCGAAATGTATTTGTACATTTAAAAGCCGCGCAGTATTTCGGCATTTTCAATATATATCAACATTCTACCCCATTATTGTTTCCGAGTTTTATACTCTCTCATGGCTGATGCCAAAAAACTTTTTCGGCATCAAAAATCTTTGCACGTTAATAAGGGGATGATAGATCTATATATATTACTATATCTATGGAAAAAACAATGGATTGACTAGACGAAAACGACTTTGGCAGGGAAAAAGGACTAAAGACTTTTGGTTGAAAGGAAACCTCAGCATTGAAGAAATTCTTAAATAAATAAGAAAAAAAAAAAAAAAGTCTAGAATCAGAAATATCTCCGCATTATTTATGCTGTTTCATAATACGCAAGCGAAGTGTGACGTCACTGACCGTCAGTGGATGCAAGAAAATGATTTCCTATGTTAATCGCCCATTGGATTTTTTATAAAAAATTATTAAAAATCGAGAAAAATTATTTCCCGATTTTAATCCCCATATTTGGGTATATATATTTATTAGTTATCATGTGCATGTGTTAGATTGAATTATTTTGCTGTCAAATTGACAAAATTTTAATTTTAAATTCCAAAACTCTGTTGTCCTTGGCGTTTTTGTATTTGGCGATCAAAAACGTAATACGAAGATATACATGCCAGATGTATATTTTCGTAATATGTATTGTACGAAATATTGTTTCATATTATTTATTACTCTCTTAATATAAGTTGTTAATAATATTATAGTTTTAAAAAATTAAAGAACACGCTTTTATAGAAATGTGAACTAAAAAGCACAAAATATCTATCTTAGTATTAAAATTCAGGGTAAGAGAAAATCGTGTGAGTGACACACCGTAATATTTACATACATTTAAATCTTTAATTAAAATAACTTAGAATTAAACAAAAAACATTTTTAAAAAATCTCCCCTGATGGGGATCGAACGCTGGACCTTTAGGTTCGTAGCGCGGCGCCTTACCTCAATGCCACATCGTTCATGTAGGGAAAGTATATTTTTACAATATAAATTTTTTGTTTGCTCCCAGAGAAGTTACAAACATACATACATACAGGTGAAGCTAATAAAAGCATGTTAAAATAACCATGATTTTTGAAAGGAATTAAATTATGTTCGCCAGATAATTTGGCGATATATATATATATATATATATATTGTTTTTCTGCCAAGGATGACCGATATCAAATCTCTTCCGCTGCAACATATTAGTATCTTATATCAGATACTTTATTTAGACATTTGAAAACAAATTTGACTTCAAATTATGATAGACTATTTATCATTTTCCTTTTAATTAGTATATTAGTTGGATATTTATTGTGTAAATATCATCCTTTGAAATGAAATGTTTGTGTTTTCAATCGAATATGGAAGTTTTCCATTTTTTTTTTTTCTAGAGTTTTGAAATTTAAAGTTATTTTATCAATTTTACAACAAAAACAACTTAATCTAACGCATACACGTGATAACTAATACATATCTATACCTAAATATGGGGATTAAAATCGGGAAATAATTTTCTTCGATTTTTAATAATTTTTTACAAAAAATCCAATGGGCGTTTAACATGGAAATATTTTTTTTTGCATCCACGAACGGCCAGCGACGTCATCACTTCGCTTGCGTATAAAGGTATTCTAATATTGCTATTTATAAATTTCATTGTATGAATAATTTATTGTATGATATTAGAAGAACATAATTTTACATAATATATAAAAGTTGATATTAAGTATTGTAACTTATTAAGGAAAAAAAATTAAAAGGAAATTTCCTCATGTTTTCGATACAAGATTTAATCGATTATATTTTGCACAATTTGTTAAGAAATTTCCTGTTAGAGGTCGCATTTATGAAGGACTTTTGCAATGCAGTAAATGTCTGCTTGTTTTGAAGGATAGGTGATTTTGGGTTGTTATTTGTGTGCATCTTATAAAATATATTCCTTATCTTTTTATTCTTTTTACGAAATGAATCGCTATTATTGCTTTGCATTTGTTACTCTCATATATTTCTTCTCTGGAATCTCCATAGGTATTTCTTTAAAAATAACTTGTCTTTCATTTTTGTCTAGATTCCATTTAAATTAGGATACAAATTCAAATTACTTTATTTTGTGTTTTATTTAATGTTACATTTGTGATAATACTTTATTTTACTTTCCCTTTTTAACTTGTTTAACGATATTTCTTTCTACCATTTAAACGAAATAAAGTATTTATAAATGTGAATTTTCATTACTAAGTTCATATAATAAACCATGTATAAATCTTTTATTACCAAGCTATCCATTTACCTACATGTATCTATATGAATGTATGTAGCTAATCCAATTATGTAACCAAGTTGTGAAGTTTAAGACAATGCAATTTTAAAAGTCCATATCATAATAATTTACTTTTTGCAAAATTAAGAAACTGCTTTTGTAATTGCCATATATATCTACTTTTTTTTTTTTTTTTTTAAAGAGATAGGTGAATTTTTGTCGCTATTTGTGTGCATCTTGCATAATGTATTCCTTGTCTTTTTATTCCTTTTACAAAATGAATCATTATTATTGCTTTGCATTTGTTATTTTCATATATTTCCTTTGTAGATCTTTATGGATATTACTTTAAAAATATTTCCTCTCTGGATCTTCATGGATATTATTTTAAAAATAGCTTGTCTATCATTTTTATCTAGACTTAATTTAAATTAGGATACCAATTCAAATTGTTTTATTATCTGTTTTATTTAATGTTACATCTGTGTTGATTTTTTTCCCCCTTCCCCTTTTTAACTCATTTAACGACATTTCTTTCAATCCTTTAAAAGTAAGGATATATATGTATGTATACACATACATACATACAGTAGAACCTCGATCCATTGTTTTTCACAGGGTGCGTGAAAAAAAAAAAAATGGGAAAATGACGTATGTGGGTTGAAATCAAAACACGAAAAAAACAATGTTTATGAATTAATGTACACAGTATACTATTAATAAAAACGAATTTGTTACCTTCCAAACTGTCAATGAAATAAATCAATGTTGTAGAGCACTGAGTAAAATTTATTTTTAAAAATCTGTAATTTTATATCTGGTTTTTTGTTCATTTTATTTAACGGGAAACAGTTAAACAGGAAGATTTACAACATTTTTCTGTAATTTCCTGTGTTTATATAAAAGTTCCTGCATTGTCAAACACCATAATTTAAAGGTGGAAATTAAGAAATTTGGTTGGTGGCCACTGGCCACTAGCCTTCATTTTTTTAGTGGCCACTTTTAAAAAGTTAGTGGCCACTCGCTGATAAAAGTAAAAGTAAAATAAAATTTTCTTTTCTTTAATTTTTTCAATGTTCAGTCTCGACAATTCATTAAGAAAATAATTAAGGTAGTCAACTTTTTGAAACTCATCCACAATAATACATTTCTGATAAATTTTAATAAATGAAATAGGAATAGATTTACATAATTTATACTATGAATGTAAGAAAATACTATTCAATACAAAATTCATATGTTTAAAATGCTCTTTTGGTTATATTATTTTATAACAGAAAATTTCTGATTATATTGCCCCCTTCACTATTCTGAATGGTGTCGATTTTCTACTTTTTCAAAAAAAAAAAAAATCTTTGATTCATGAAAATATATTAGTATATGTAAATAAAAAAAAATATTTTTTTAATAATACTTTTTTATTTTGCAAGTTTCTTTTTCGAGTCATTCCATTTTAAATCAACAAATGGGGTGTGCAACACCATTTTTGATTTTGATGACAATTTACACATGCTTTCCCCATACCTTTTAGACCACAAAAATATATTTTTTTTATTTAAAAAAAATTTACCCTTCGATATGTAGGCTATTTTTGTCGTTGCCAACAGCGAAAATTGGATATTTTGATGCTTTGCGTTATGAACTATAACTTCTTTTCTATAAAAGCTATCAAGCTCAACTATAGCTCATTGGAAAGCTAAAAAAAAGATCTTTTTCCATATGGTATCAATAAATTTGAGATTTAAAAACAAAGGTTATTTTTTCAAGGTCAAAGTTTGTGATGCAAAATTAATTTTTTGCCACTTTTAAAAATTAAAAAACCTATGAAGGGCTTGGAATAACAAGCCCTCTTTTTTTTTCTTATATACATATATAAGGTTGCTTATTGTATTAAAAAGTTTGGCTTGTTACTCTGCCCCCTTCACAAGATACGACCCCCCAAAGTTGCAAATTTTCTAAAAAATCCAATTTTCAATGCTAAAAAAATGCATGTGGGGGGCAAGGTAGATTTTTTTTTACTTGTGTGATTTTAAGTACTTCTTACCATCTTTCAAACAAAAAAAAAGTTACTTTGTTATTCAAAGGCGTTTGGCAGCTATAAGGGTCTAAATTTTCAAATAATTATACTGAAACAACGCAATTATTTTCATACTTCTTAATCTTAGGTGTTAGTGAAAAGTTATTTTTTACTTAATTGTTAGTTTTAAATGGTGAAAACAACTAAAAAGACTAAGAAGAGTTGTCAAAGAACACATTTAAACTTTGATAAGCTAATTTAAGATTTCTAACATCTTGGTATATAGAATTTAACTTACCTCTCAAAACATGCAAAACTTTTTTGTTCAGTGGTTTATTGTCTCATAGAGAAGAGTTGACAAATGTTCACTCATCACAGGTGTGATATTATGACCTCTTCCCTGTGCTGACCATAGTTCTGACGCAGTCAGGATTTTCAAAATATCTTGAAACCGAACCCAAGTTTGGTTATCATGACTTGATTTTTTAAACGATGTTCCAGGTCCTTTAGGATGAAAAAAGTGGATCCTGTATTCTTCTTCGACATCAAATACCTTTATTTCCACCACTTCTCCTAGCCACCAGTCACCATCATATACGCAACAAACATAATCGGACAACTTTGGTCGGGTTGTTGGTGTGGATAATCTAAGGTTGATAGGTTCGTCTTTGATGACATGAAAGGTTGTAAAATCTAAAGAAAATGATGTACGTCTGGCATGAATGATATTTCTGTTGAGTGGAATGTAGCTGTGGAAAGACCGAGTTTGGGGTAATGATAGTGCTGTTTTATATCTTTCCTCTAGAACTTTTCCTACTGCATTAACATCATCACAGGAAACATAGAAAAACGTTACACTATTAATATGTTCAGTGCAGTATTCAAAGACATCTAATGGATTCAAGATTTGATTACTGACCGGTCGTTGCAAACTAGCCTTTCGCACTAGCCTCTTCACTGTTCCTCCAATCCCATCGCAAGGGCCTTTCCCGTGGGATGTAGCAAAAAATGCCACTCTGCTTTTATCCCAAAGTCTTGTTCATGATGGCTCAAGTTAATGAAGTTTTTCCTGTTTTTGTACTGTGCGGCAGATCCATCTGAAAAATAGAATAATTTTGAAATTAAAGCATGATCTGCCTTCAGTTTTTTAACAAGGATCATTTGAAAGGCGTAGAATGTAGTTGTGTTGTGGTCAAGGCAGTCGCTTACAAAGCAAAAACTTTGAGTTTGAATTTCTCCATCTTTTTCCCAGTAGACAACAAAAGGATGAAGCGTACATTGCACACCTGACCAGTGATAGGTCTGCACCTCGTCTTGAACAACACAAGAGAAATTCTCTGAAAAATCTCCAAGTATCAAAAATTCCCCCTTATCCAGATCTTCTTTCTTTGATTTTAGAAATGCTGCTTGTTTACTGGCAATGAAATGGTGGCTCTTTAGATGCTCAAGTTTTTCACAACACTTAACCAAGAATTCTTGTAAAGGTAGCACACATGATGTCAGTTCACATCTGTCTGTGGACATCCACTGCTTATATGAAACTTGCAAATCCTCAAATTCATCATTTTCCAAGTCAATTTGGGTGCTGTTACTTGGAGAAATCAGTGATAAAATGGCATCCACACCTGGACATGCAGTACATTCCGAAAACATACAATTCTCATTTTCAGTATCACAGACCATAATCTGCAGCAGATCTTTGTAGCTATGATCACTTTTAATCGCTGATAGCATAAGTTTTACATTTTGATGGTACAAACAAACGCACACTGAATGTGTACCAGATGCTCCAGCTAACACACAAAATTTTGGTCTAAGATCGGCAAATTTAGATAACCCTACTTTCAAATCAGGATAATTTTCTTTAAAATGTATGTAAAGTTCCTTCAAGTCACATAAAATGAGCCTTTTTTGAAGGTTTGACTTTTCCCCATTCATTCCTCTCACAGAAATACAGTCCTTTTTTCCAGGCATATCTCTGATAAAAATCCTCTATAGCTTTTACTGGCAAATAGATTACTATAAATGAGGAAAAGTAGGAATATGATATATTCTTATTTGTGAGGTCAATCTAAGTCCATCAAATAAAAAAAAATAATAATAAATGACATGTTTCCAAAAAAAAGTACATGAAAAAATTGGATGGTTTTAGTGTGATTATTTGAAAATTCAGACCCTTATAGCTGCCAAACGCCTTTGAATAACAAAGTAATTTTTTTTTTGTTTGAAAGATGGTATGAAGTACTTAAAATCACACAAGTAAAAAAAAAATTTACCTTGCCCCCCACATGCATTTTTTTAGCATTGAAAATTGGATTTTTTAGAAAATTTGCAACTTTGGGGGGCCGTATCTTGTGAAGGGGGCAGAGTAACAAGCCATACTTTTTAATACAATAAGCAACCTTATATATGTATATAAGAAAAAAAAGAGGGCTTGTTATTCCAAGCCCTTCATAGGTTTTTTAATTTTCAAAAGTGGCAAAAAATTAATTTTGCATCGCAAACTTTGACCTTGAAAAAATAACCTTTGTTTTTAAATCTCAAATTTATTGATACCATATGGAAAAAGATCTTGATTTTAGCTTTCCAATGAGCTATAGTTGAGTTTGATAGCTTTGATAGGAAAAAAGTTATAGTTCATAAAGCAAAGCATCAAAATATCTAATTTTTGCTGTTGGCAACGACAAAAATAGCCTTCATATCAAAGGGTAATTTTTTTTTAAATAAAAAAAATATATTTTTGTGGTCAAAAAGGTATGGGGAAAGCACATGCAAATTGTCATCAAAATCAAAAATTGTCATGCAACAACTTTTTTGAAAATTTGTTGATTTAAAATGGAATTACCCTTTCCTTTTTTTTCATGTTACAAATGAATTATAAATTAATTTTTCTTTAATAATAATGAATTTTTAATAATTTGCAATTATAATCCCCCTCTCTAACTGAATTTAGAGAGTGTGGCTGTACAGACATTTTTTAAAAACTATCAATTCGTGTTCAGGACACCCCAAAACGTGTAGATCCGTCAAAAAACGGAGGTCGAAAATTTTCGCGAATCCAATACTTTCTCTATATTACATATAGAAGAAAGTAAAAAATAGTTCATATGCAATGACAAATATTAAATAATATGTAGTAAATAAATAAAATATTCAATAAATTATGCATTCTTCTGATTAAGAACTAAAAATATACATACATATATAATTTTTTTTTTTTTTTTTTTTTTTAAATAATAACAGAAAACGCACTTACCTTTTTCCGAAAAAAGATGTTATTTTTACTGAATTATCTGTAGCTCCACGTTTACTACCACTATGGTTGCTTTGTGATTCAGGATTTTCTTTAAACCTCTTCATATTAAAGCAATAAATCCAAAATTTATATTACTATATAAAGCTTGTTTTAAAGATTGAAATTTCGAGAAACCACGCGTATGACTGAATGCGATATGGCCGTTGGGAATGGATAGAAATGTCAAGTTTTACAAGAAAGTGGTGTAAAATAACAAAGAAAATGCGTCGAATGACGTTTTTAATTTTTCTGCGAACGTAATACAATCGGAGTTTCAGCCGATTGATTATCTCACGAGCTTCCTTTTCGTCTCTGTCTCCCGAAAGTCGGCCGAAACTCTCATTTTGACATTTTTTAAAAATCAAAATCTAATACTTTTATAGAAAAATGGAAAAAAGCCATACTTTTTTTAGTATATGAATAAGACTACCTGCCAATTTCCAGTGTTTACTGTTAAAATTGACTTCCGAAAATGTCTGTAAGTGGCGATGTTAGATTTGAGAAAGCCTGAATTCGAGGCGCACGGCGCGTTTACTGCGAAAACGCCGCCGCGCGATCCAAGTTTGCATTGGAAAGAAAATTCTATAAAGAATGGGTATGGGTAGAAGAATTTTAAGTGTTTACTATTAAAATTGACTTCCGAAATATGTTTGCAAGTGGCGAGGTTAGATTTTAGAACAGCCTGAATTCTTTGCGCGGCGCGTTTACCGCGAAAAAGCCGCCGCGCGATCCAAGTTTGCCGTGGAATGGGGTATATTTTATAAAGAATGGGTAGAAGAGAAGTGGCCACTGCAGTGGCGACCAAAGGCAATTTCTTTAGTCGACACTTTTAAAAATCTAGTCGCCATGTGGCGAGTGGCGACCGCTAATTTCCAGCTTTACCATAATTATGTCATTAGCGTGAAAATTATTCTGTTTCCTTGCTATTATTTTCATTTTTTGAAATCGCATATTTCTTCTATGTTTTAGGAAACTGCATGATGCAAATATTACCTATCATTAAATTTTGTACCAGACATATCCTTTGTTACACACAACCACCTTTATCTGTATCATCATTTTCTTGCCCTTCTGTTTGGTATTCATCATTTCATCATTTTTTTGCACATGACCGCATTTCATGAGACAATTTTCTGGATTACCGAAGAGTATTACTTCCATGTTGAAATTACAAAATGAATAGATGGTCCGAAGACATGACATCACAATTTTGATCCTCCATGAAAATAAGGAAAACAGTTATTTTAGGATGAAAGAAGTAATTCCGGTTTGAACACCATATGGAAACCCTTGACATTCAGGAAAATTTTTTTTACAAGACTAGGAGAAAAATTTTACAACAATGAATGCGGGAAAATGAGTTTTTGATACATGATACATATGGGTTTCATTAACATTATTTAAATACAATTTGTATAGGGACCATAGAAATAAAACGATCAATGCAAGAACGTTAGATCAGAGTTTCACTGTATATACATTTTCATTACCGTACATCATATAACGAATGTACTAACTTTGTAATGAATAAATTTTTCAGTAGGTACCAAATTATCCGGATCTATCTACATGTATCTTTATGAGTGTATATAGCTAATCATATTCTGTAACAGAGTTTTGAGTCTAAGACAATGTGATTTTCATAAATGTGTTAGGTATAGTGCTCATTAATTACTTTTAAGTCTGCATCATAATAATTATTTTTGTAAAATTAAGAGTCTGCTTTTCTAATTGTCATATAATTGTTTCAACAGTAATTTTCTGTGTACTGTTAAAAACTTTTATTAAAATGTGAATGTCCTTATATAAAAATCTTTTGGGGTAATGCTGAAAATATTGTGATGGAAAAACTCGCTAATATTTTATGGAGCAGTAAGGTTCATTTATTATTATTATTATTTTTTATATGTAACAAATTATCATGTTCATAGTTATTCTATTTGTTGTGATCTGAAAGAGCAACTGCATTTTCACTTCTTATTTAATTTCAGTGTTTTTATATAAAAAAAAAAAAAAGAATTTTGTTTTTGAATGAATGAATGAATGAATGAATGGTGTAGTAGCTGTTGCTACAGGATTGGTTAAATTTTTCTCAACCCGAAAAAAATCCAAGTGGGTTTTCATAATTTTCATTTAAAATTACACTTCTAACAAATATGTAAATGTAAAACAAATATTACACACGTTATTTTAACATGAACAAAGAATTATCAAAATTATTGCAGGTGCTCAAATTGTTCTATAGAACAAAATCTTGACGAAATCTTAATGAGAAATAATTTATAATTATCTCATAAAAATACAATGAAAATTTTTTATAAACAAATAAAAGCAATACAAAACAGAGTTTGTCAATATAAAGAAAATTGTTGGGCTCAAGGAATGTACAATATAAATAAATTTTTTAAAAATATCTGAAAATAACTTTAACAGTAAAATGCTAGCATCTAATAAAACTATAATTAAAAACATTTGATGAAAATGTATTGCATATGAAAAATTAAACAAAGCAACATTAAATAACTATTTAAATTCTTTTGTATTCCTTTATAACTTAAAAAAGGATTTTAAAAATTATTATTATTAATTTTGATTTTAATGAATAATTAACATTTGATTTTTTAAGTCATCTTATTTATTCCATATTTAAAAAAAAAAAAATCTTACTCAAAATGAACAAAACCTCCAAAAACTCTGATAAAATACAAAAAACCTGTGATTTTTCTAAACCCTGCATTGCTAAGAAATGCAGGAGATTGAAATTAAAGAATACATTTTAAAAAATGAAACAGAAAAGTCAATGGATAAAATTGAAAAAAAATTTAAATTCGAAAAAAATTCTCTATAAGGTGCACACCTACAGGGTCCGAGATACCCATACATCAAGTTTTGTAGCTTTGCAATCAGTAGTTGGAGCATCAGAGTGCAGACACACATATGCGCGCACACACACACTTCTCTTTATATATATACTCTAGGCTAGGAGATGTATAAAACAGTTGCATTTATTTAAATATAATCTCTTAATTACTTTAGATTAATCTCAATTTAATGATAATTGAAAAAGGCAGTTGTGTAAGAATTTTTTCAAGTAATTCAAAAATTAAAAATAATTTAATTTTTATAGATTCTTCTAGCTGAATATTTGACCAAACCCAATATCCAGTAGTATGTCCAAATAAGCCAAGCCGAATATATATATATAGTGGATATTTGATACATTTGATACATCTTTAGTGATTGCTAAAATTGAAGTTTATTCATTCTTCTCCCCTCTCCCCCCCCCCCCCCCCAAAAAAAAAAAATAAATAAAATAAAAAAAATAAATAAATAAATAAAAAAAAGCCATACATTAAAATCTGGTTTGATCCATTAAGTTATTTTAAGTAGTGATTTACTTATTTAAAATGTCATTGTTAGGTAACATATTTAAAAAAAACATTTTTTTTTATTTAGGCAGTTGTATAGAATGCTATATTTGTCAATCAGAAACAGATTCAGGTTGTACTGAAGAAACACCAGACGCTAAATATTTGAAAAATTGTACTGCTATTAAACAAGGACCAAAATATGTTGCATGTCGAAAGATTGAAAATTTCGTGGATTTTGAAGTTCTTAGTCGTAAGTATTGTTAATTCTATCCATTTTATAAAAGTTTTTTTTTTTTTTTGTGATTGATTGCAATTGATATGTTCTTGTGATGTTGATGTAGTATATGTGATTTACTGGCTTTAGTTATTTCTCTGATCTGATGGCATTAATGAGGCTTTATTTATATTGAGGTTATACTTTTAGATATGAAAATAAAGATAAGATGGTGTGTGGAGTGGCGTGTTGGGTAAAGCCAATTGCCAGTACTAAAGGACCCATTCTTAAAGAAAAGGGGGAAAATCTTAATGAAAGTTTCTTAATCCAGGGGTCTGACCAGAGGCAAACCTGGGTCCGTTAAAGGACCCTTCACAAAATTTTTTATCTTAAAAAAAGACCCTTTACAAAATTATTTATCCTAAAACAGGACCCTTTACAAAATTTTTATCCTAAAACAGGACCCATCACAATTTTTTTTTTAATCCTAAAAAAGGACCCTTCACAAAATTTTTCCTCTTAGGCTTTTGATAAAAATCTCTCATTTTCAAAATTAATCTTCAGTGGAACGAACAGAGACTACCTGAAAAATCAAACATTTTTGTTGTATTTCTCTCGAAAAGCTGATATTAAATTTCTATTCTATGCTTATGTGTGAGTTTAGTTCTATAAAACTGAACTGATTGTCAAAAATGAAACCTTAATTGTAATTTTATTTTGCAAAATTGCATTTTTCACAGTTTCACAAAAAGAGGACCCTAGCCGAAAAGTTTGTAAGAACTTTACTTTCACACTAAATTTCAGACCTAAGAGTGGCTAGCTATTCTAGCTATTTGCCTCTTTTTTTTCACATTTGTCTCTTTTAGTCTCTTTTTTTTGTTCAATTAGTCTCTTTTCTAGCTTTTTTTTTTTTTTTTTTTTTTTTTCATGCTTTTTCCAATGATATTATTTCTTTACCCATTTTTCCTCAAAAGATTCACTTTCAGATCAATTTGATAGATTTTAACTCTTAAAGAGGGATCAGGGATGTCACAAGTATGATATAGAATTTAAAATACAGAATTAAAAAAAAAAAAAAAAAAAATCCAGAAAAAAGGTTGCACGTTGGGGGCACATCATACATATTTTTTTAAACTCAAAATTGCTATTCTTTTACTTGTGTCACTTTTCTTGTTATGGTGCGATATGTGTTGTTGTTGTTGCTTATCCTCTTTGTCTGACGGAGTCAGACAAGATCCACGAGTTCGTTGACAGTTAGAAAGTCAAAGACCAGAAGAGGATTGATAAAAAGATCCTCCTTAGAGAGTCCCATGCATTCCAAAAGGTGCTCAGGAGAAGCCTGATGATTTTGGCACTTGGTGCAGGTGGCGAAGGTTTTCCTGCCCTCGATGAAAGTGAGGCACTTGATGTGACCGCTAGCGAGTCTTGACAGTACAGTTCGAGTACGTCTGTCACACGGGAGGTCAAGGGACAAACCCGGTTTTGAGCCCTTGTACCAATTATGGGTGGGGGGAGTTTTCCACTCCTCTGAGATTTTTAAATTTTCCCGGGAGTATAACTCCTGAAAAGTAAGTGTGGAGGAGGGAGTTGAAGAAATCCTGCAACCCTCCTTAGCAAGATTATCAGCCATTTCATTCCCGTGGAGATTCACGTGTGAAGGTATCCATTGCAAATGAACGTCATGGTTTTGTGAAATGAGCTTTAATTTAAGCAGTATAGAGGTGCTGACCTTGTCACCCACAAGAATCCAATTACTAAGATGGTGAAGAGAACTACGGCTATCAGTCAAGATCCATAGGTCACCATAATCCTTTTCAGAGAGAATAGCTTCTAGTCCCAGGTCTATTGCAATCAATTCACTTCTGAAGACAGAGTAGTAATTTGGATTACGATGAGAAAGAGTCAAGTTGGCATGAGGGGTTTCAATATATATGCCACTACCTGCTAGGTTGTCAATTTTACTACCGTCGGTGAAGATTTTAATGGCATTATTAGGAATGTGGCTTAGGTTTTCCAAGGTCAATTGTCTAAGATGTTCTGGGATGTAGTCTTTCTTGTTAACATGAGAGCTTAAGTTAAAGTGAACCCTGGGGAGTCCTTCAGCAGGATTCAAGCAGCAGTGTAGTGTGATATGTTTATTCCTTCACTGCATGCACAGGGCAATGAAGTAATCACGAAATTTAAGTTTGTTTTCTTCATTCAAAATATAGGTAAATCAATTTAACATCTTATAAAGAAATCAGGGTTGGCAGGTTTTTGACGCATGACAGTTCTTGACGGTTTAAACCACAGTTTAAACTGTCATGTCAAAAACCTCACATTTTACACTTCTTGGTATATTTTAACAATGAAGTAGTCATATTTAAAGAAATAAAAAATTGTAATTTTACAAAAGAGTGTTTAATTTGTCTCTCATGTTTAAAATAATTCTTAGAAGTGTATTATCTGTTTCCTATGAATGCTAATGATTTCTATTTAAGTACAAAAAAAAATTATATTTATATCTTCACAAAAAACAAAAATTCGAATATAGGAATTTGTATATTCTAAGGCAGGTAAATTACTTATTGCGTTTTCAGTTATAAAAATTTTACAGTCTTGTTTTTTTTTAAAAATAAGCTCTACTAAGTATATGCTGATTGATAATTAAAAGGTGACATAAGTATTTTACTCCAATGAATGAAATTATTGTGCTATTAAATATTGCATCATGTTCTTTCATTTTGATTTATAATGTTGCATGATTAAAAATTTGAGGTATTGTATTGCATGACTAGTTGAACTAAATTTTAATATGAATTACATAATGCAATTTTAAATTAATTATTTTTAATGAAAGGGATGGTGGACAGATCTCTTTCATAAATTACTGCCAAAGGTATGAAAATCTACATTTATATGCATTGAAATATAATATTAAATACATTAAAATTTTGAGTGAAGTCACTCCAGATTTTTTAGTGCTAACTCTAGGCTAATTTGGCTGGGTGCTGCACTTGGCGGCTCTTTCAAACACATTTTAGCACCCAGTGGCCCTATGCCCACCATTTTTAGCACCCGGTGGCCCTTTTAAAAACATATTAGTACCAAGTGATCTTTCTAATATTTTAAATGTTAGAAGCCTTTAAATACTTTTCTTCCTGATATGTAACCTTTTCCCACCATTTTTAGCACCCTGCGGCCCTTTTAAAAACATATTAGTGCCAAGTGATCTTTCTAATATTTTAAAAATGTTAGAAGCCTTTAAATACTTTTCTTCCTGATATGTAACCTTCTAGCAATAGTTTTAAAGCATTCCTGGAAGAACAAATGCATATAGCCTACATATATGCATGCAAAATTAGTAATTTACTTTTGTCACATGCAAAAATCACAACACAGAAGACTGCAAATTATGCAAATAATACTCTTTTTGAAAATAGTCTGCCCTTTTTATTGATTTCCCCCTGCGGGCTCTTTTATTCTAGAGTCAGCATTACTTTTTGTTTTTTAAATATTATGTTTGAATGCTAAAAATTTTCATTGAAATTTCAGCACTTAACCATAATAATGCTAAAGCAAAGAGGAAAAATTAATAATAATAATTAGCAGGAAAAATTAAAAATTTAAAAATTTTTTAATTTTGATTTTTTTAAAAATTCAATTAGTTTAAAATAATTTTTAATATACTTAATTGTATTATTATAATTTACCACCTATATACGCAAATTTTATAGCTTTAAGACAATTTATAAAAAAGATTTATATAATGTTCTCTTTCCTTATGATGATGCATTGATATGTTTCCTTTTCTTTTCTTTTCTCTTCCTTTTTTTTTTTTCCCTAGAAAAATATTTTATTTATATATATATATAATGAATGTTAATTTATGTACTTAGTACATTGCAACTTAAAAATATGCATAAAATCATTTAACATTATAGTTTAGATTTTTCACATATGGTTTTCGACAGTTTTGTGACGGTTTAAACCAGTTTTTGACAGTTTAAACCAGTTTTTGACACATGTCACATCAAAAACCAGTTTTTGACGTCAAAAAACCAACCCTGAAAGAAATGCTAAACTTAAAACATATTTTATGTTACTAACTTACTGAAATACTTTTTTTTTTAATACAAATTTTGCTTATTTTATGAGTTGTTACTTATTGAAGTAACAAACTTGGACAAACATTTTTAGGTCAAATTTAATTTTACTGCAGGTTGGTATAGAAAATTTTGTTATTGGGCATATCATGTAGTACATGTAATGTAATTGTTAATCAGTCCTAAGTTTCCAATAGAGGTCAAGACTTAAAATTTTTGTAAGTGGCCAGTGGCCACTTAACATTAATAACCCAGTGGCCACTCGCGAGTCGACGTTATACCTGATATTCACACACATAATTAAAAAATACATATCTGTATGCATATAAAGGCATAAAACACAGATAATATGGTCAGAAAATTAAAAAATAGTGGCCTTTATTGTATTATTTTAATAATAATAATTAAAAAAAAATTATGCATTTCCACCGATTAAAAAAAAATCTTTAAATATTGTTTGAAAATAAACATTTTTTAAAAAACTTTCATACTTCTTGAGCTTAAAATTTTCAATATTTGAAATGAAAGCAGGTGGGGGAAAGACAAAATTGGCTGAGAAATCAAATCATTGAAAAATGATTCAACTTTTGGGAGAAGATATAATCTCCTTTGAATTTAAGTGTTAATGATTTTATTCTTATTAGTATTTTAAGAGTGAGTTTTATAAACATATAGGGTAGTTATAGTAGCATATAATGCAAATTTTAAATGCTATTAATAATATTAATGCTATTGTATTAGAAAGAAGATTTTGAAGTTTTAGTAATGAGGAAAAATATATGGACTTTCGTAGTTAAGTATTAATTTCATTTTCATACAGAAAACAGCAGGCTATAATGATGACACACTAACAAAATAATGTTATTTCTCATACACAATTTGTGTTTTGCAAGAATATTTACTTTGTCTTATTGAAAGAGAAATACAAAAATTTGATTAATTTAATAAATTTCAGATAGTGTGACATCTCCATACGGGAAAATTGATGTGATTAGCATTAGAAGAAAACAAAATTATTTTGAGTCTGGGGGAAAGGGGGAGAGGTAAAAAATCTTTTTTGGCACATTATCAGAGATTTAATTATATTAACAGAAAACGATTGCTAAAATTAAAAATTAGCTGAAAATTTTTTGGTAACATGATTGTTTGGTTAATTCATTGAACATTGATATCATTTTTAATAAATTAACTACCTAAACAGTTATATATTTATAGCTTTCTATCTACATTAAAAATTTCAGGATTTTTTTCATTAGCACAAAACAATTCTTTAATGTTATTGCAATAAGTTTTATATCCACATAAAACCTTATTAAATATTCCATGTCAACAAGAAGGGGGAAAAAAAAAATCAAACAAATATAAAATATGATTTTTATTTATGTACATTAATCATACATATTTAAAAAAGCTACAGTAGTTAATTATTAGTTTCTAATATGCATAAATCCAACTGAACATTAATTTTCTTAAATTGATTTAGAAAAAATCTCCCTACCTGAAAAATTTAGTCTACATTTTTTTCCTTGTTTAAACATTTGGAATAGATATTTAAGTATAAATATTTAATTTAATTAAGAAAAAATAAGTAGATTTATCAAGTTTAGTAATGAAGTTTAAAAATAATTACATATGTGAGAAATATTGAGCACTTCTATCTCTTTATTGTTTCTAGAATTAATCACTGATCACTATCTGGCGAAGTGTGTGTGGGGGGGGGGGTAAAAATTAATTACATGGGTAGGAAATATTAAACTCTTTCAGTTCTACTTTTAGAATCTAACAAACCAAGTTTAAAATGAATATTGACATTTATGTTGTGGATGGAGGAAGATTGGGAAACAAAAGAATTCTGCAGAATATCTGATCGCCGATCATCAGTTGAAGATAAGAAAATGGAGAGAGGGGAAAAAAATAATTACATGAGCTAGAAATATTTAACAATTCTATTTCTTTTATAGGTTCTAAAATCTCATTAAGCAAGTTTAAAATGAATACTGACATTTATGTTGTGGATGGAGAAAGATTATGAATCGGGTGGCTTTCGTAGCGAATTTAATCGCCCATCGAATGATATCTGCAATATTTTTTTAAAGCAGAAGTTAATTCGCAAAATTCCGTGAATTAGGTGGGGGGGGGGGGGGGGAAATCAGATTCCCGAGAAATTGCAAAAAAAAATCGCATTGGTGATTACAGCAATTTTTTTGGATCGCCACTTTTTCAAATTAGGTTGACCTCTATTTTCCAATTGTATATTGCTGGCTGGTAAGATTTTTGGTGAATTCCCCACCTTGTTATATATGTACTAGTATCTTATGTGTCATTAAAATTTATTTTACTTATATATAAGTAACATACATGTTATTTTTATTTCAGTTTTCAGGAATTAGAATTTAGCAGCATCTTTGATGCATTTTAAATTACAACTTCCATAGAACAATTCTGTAAATATTTGGATTCTATAAGATTTAGCAAATATTTGTAATTCTGGTATTTCTATAAAGTTTGTTACAAATTTTTCTGTATATGATGTAAGTTGACATTCAGTTTTGTGCACAATACATCGTACACATTTTTTTTTTCATTAAAAAAAAAAAAAACTATATCAGTGGCACACTTACAACTGTCGAAGCCATGGACGAAATACTTACTGGTGGCCCCATTTGCCCTGCCTTATTTAGGATTTCCAGAAATATAAATGAGTTTTCTTTTGGTTTTGGAGTTGTCCCTTTATGGTCACATTTTGATTTTAAAGATCCTTGGACAGGAACCTACGACTTAAAATGGAATTGCAGGGAAGAAAATAATGGCACGACAGCTTCACCAGATATGTATACTTAAAGATTAAGTTTCTTCAGAGACCCCCCTCATGATTAGCCCAGGGTAGCCACTCCAACCACCTTCCCCTTGGTATGCCACAACAGTATATACATTAATTTTACATATTTGTTCATAATATTCATTTACAAGGAAAAACCTTGTCTCTTTTCAGTCTCTTTTTAAAAATTTTAGTCTCTTTTCTCTCTTTTTCAAGAGTGTTTTACCACTCCTAGGCCTGAAATTTAGATTCACAAAATTACGTGTAGAAATTTTCACAATTTCACAAAAACAGGACCCTGTGTGAAAAGTCTGGACAGACCCCTGTATTCTATTTTCATGAGAATTTCAACCAAGAAACTTCAAATGCTTAAGAAAATGTCACAACCTAGCTTCAAACCTGGCATATTCAGTCTGTCAGCTTTGATAGCAGAATCTCTTCTCTCGGCCATCAAACAAATTATTTAAAAAAAAAAAAAAAACTTGTTAAATCTGGATTTTTGTTAACCCTTAGGAAGATATGCAGGGTGTACCACACTCCATCCCTACAATCAAATGGACAGCGTTAGAAATTTGAATTTGAAAAATCGGGCATCAATCACGCCTAATTATTTTTTCTTAGTTGCCAAAATGGTCTACTCAGGCACATATATGTGTATATATTTATTGTTTAATGGGATCATATCAAGATAAAACGTAACTTTTAAAAAAAAAAGTTTAAATAATAAATACAAACACAAAACTTAAAAGATGAATACATTTATATTTAAAATAAATCAAAATCTTAAAACAGAACAAATTGTAGAAGAAAATTTTTAATTATCTGCTAGTCAACTGATTTTTAAAATAAGTCAAATATTAAGTATTACATCTTCAAACAAAGTGAGAACTACCAGAAAATAATCGTGTTAACCAGGGGTGGCCAATCTGCAGCCCACCGTATAGTTTTTTTGGGTGACACACGAGGAGACTAATGGTATTTAAAGTTTGACATCTTTAGTTAACTTATTAAAAATTAATAAATCCATTCTGATTTTTCGAAGTGAAAATACCTTTCAACAATTATAGTAGCTTGTAATGAAATGTTGTTAGATCCATTATTCATTCTTTTTATGATAGTTATTAATGTATATTATATTCTATTGTTAATTTATGAATGAAAATAATTTAAATTAATGTATTCTGCTTAGTCTTCATCCTGCTCTCTCCCGAAAAAGTATATACATACATGATTTATATTATACACACACATATACATACAGGTGGGTAGCGGGTGGTTGGGTTTAACGTCACACTGGTACAGCACAATGAATAATTGACAAGGGTCTGGGGCACATCCCTAAAGATGGTCCAGAGACATGGCATTACACTTTTGATTCTCCACGGAGGGGATGGCTCCAGTGTTAGAAATTGGCTGTCATTAGGTATATTTTGCACCTAGAAATGTTTGGCGACCATAAAATCACCCTGAGGCATCACTTTTGATGCTGAACTTTTGATCAGATTTTAAAAAATCAATTTTGTCATAATAAATGTTTTCTTTAGGATTTACAAAATGCTCATTTATTATCATCTTAAAAAAAATTCTTACATTGTTAATTTTAACACATATACACGAGGTTTGTTTAATATACATATATATATATATCGAACAAGTACAAAAATTCATAAATGCTGTTTGCAAAATTTTTTTCTGAATTCATAAAATATCTCAAATATTTTAAGAATTTTTTTTACTTATTGATATCACTTAGTTTATATATAGCAAAAATTTCCCATTGTGATAATTTCTGAAATACTAAATTAATTTGAACCAAATTTTTGTTAAACCTGAATGTATAAATAAATATAAATAGTTTAAATGGGTATTTTCTGGTAGTTCTAATTTTGCTTGAAAATCATAGTATTCGACTTATTTTAAAAGAATCAGCTGGCCAGCAGATAATTAAAAACTTTCTTCTACTATATATTCAGTTTTAAGTAAGTTTTTAATTTCCTTTTTTATTACTTTTTTAACTTTCATGTTTGTATTTATTATTTAAATAAGTAAATAAAAAAAATCTTTTAAGCTTTATCCTGTTATGATTCCAATAAACAATTTAAAAAAAAATTACGCCCCAAAAAAATTTCGAACCCTGAATCGTAAATATTCCATTCAGAATGGAATATTTATAAGTTATGTAGCTTCGACCATATTAAATCATAGCTGGCTATAACAGTGCTCAGAGTTGTCCTGAAAATCTTGAAAAAATAAAAATTGTCCTTAAATTAGTATTTTGTCCTGAAATTTGAGGAAATGTTTGTTATTTTAGTTTAAAAGTAAGTGTATTTCCTTTTTAGTATCGCAGAAGTAATAAAAAAAGAATCGCCAAATTATAAAATAGAAGTTTTTAGTCAAAAGGAACAAATTGCAAAACAAAAATGAAACATGTGCAAAACGATGAAAGTTTGAGTCGAACCATCCAGTATTATTGGAATGATGAAATCATTCTTATCCTGGCTGCTGGAGGAAGAAAGTAATGAAAAGAATTTTCACTAAAGTAGCATTTTGCAATACAAGATCAATAGGTGCTAAGAGATCTTTGCGGCAAAATATGGGATATTGGAGAAAGTGGGAAAATATTTTAAATAAATGACATTTTTTTGTGTCAGTCTGCAATAACAGGTTGCCAATGGGATATTTTGAGTTGTCTGGGATTTCTTGGGTACTGTTATGCATCTTATGACTTATTCTCATTATTATATTTTCAGTCCCCCCCCCCCCCCCCAATTGTTTATTTTTCAGTTTATTTATTTTTTTTTTTTGCACTGTTATATTTACTTTTTTTTTTTCTTGAGCTGATCTCATAAATTGTCTCTATATTAAATTTGATGCCAATTGCCATCCTTATTTATATTAGCTACAGGGTGTGCTTATAGCAGTAACTAACTTAGAACTGTCTTGTTTATATTAAAATTAGAATGCAAAAATTATTTACATGCACTGAAGAATTTTATATCTGAGTTCAGTTTAAAGGGGGGAAATATGTATGTGTGTGTGTGTGTGTGTGTGTGTGTGTGTGTGTAAAATCAAATTGTATTTTGAGTAAGAAATATTTATAGGAGCTTTGATTTAAATTATATTTCATTTTTAAAGATATTTCTGTGGAATCCTGATTATTTTGCTTTAACTGGATTTCACTTTAACATAAGTTTATGCTAATTATTTTCCTTTCTTCTCCTAAAGAAAAGCCTACAAGACGTATAATCCGCCAGTGTGCTGCTGATGTTGATCGCGACCGACCTTGCTATTACAGAGCTGGATTTGGTGGCAGAGCCAATGTATGCGATTGCTTTATTGATCAATGTAACTATGCTTCCACATTCATCAATTCTATTCTCACTACAGCAATTTGTGTTTTTGCAGCTTTTATATTTCTGTGATATCAATAATGTATATATATAATGTAGAAATTTTAAGTTGCATTATATGCAATTATGACCCATCCTCCATTATTAAAGCAACTATTTTCTACTATGGATGTGAAAAGAAAATTTTGTAGACAAAAATAATTGCTTTTGTCCTCAAAATATCAGCATTATTAGTTATTTGTAGATCTGACAAAAATAAAATTTATCTGTCTTTAAAAAGAAAAGAAATTAAAAAAAGTTTTGTATTTTCTTCCATGTATGTATATATATAACAAAAATATTTCTTTTTAATTTTTTAAATCTATATTTTCATATTCTTTTAATGATTGGAAAGAAAATTATGGTCCAATTTAATACTGTATCATCAATATATTGTTACCTCTACTGGTAGTAATTATTAAATAGAGTGGAACTTTGACATACCTTTCTAATGATTATATCATTTTTTGAAGACCAAAGTTGTTTAAGTGTAGAAGAAATTGGTTAACCAACATGCAAATGATTCAAATAATGAAAACATGTACTTATATAATCCATGTTCCACTGTATTTATATAATCAAAATTCTCCATGCATTGTAAAGTGTTTTTATGTACCATTAGAGGAGGGAAAAAAAGTTTATTTTCACGATTAGATATTTTAAACATTCCAAAATTTCAAACAGCAAAGAAATTTGTGCCAAATTTGTTGTCATTGGTATTAAATACACCAGTTCTTGTTAAGTTATAAGTTTACTTTTCATAAAGTAAATCAATTATTTGTTATTTTTTCTCTAATTTGTTTGACATACATAGTCTGCAATTTTGAAAATTGTTACATAATTAGAAATCATACTTTAGTACTGAAAAATAATTCAGCTTGGAGCATTTGTAGTAAAAGTGCATATTAATTACATGAGTAATATATTTGTGGCTCTTCTTGTAGAAATTGTATGTTTTTGATTATCTAATCCTAAGATCCGTACAGCTTTAAAATATGACACTAGTGTTAGAATTTGTTGTCCATGAATTAGATAATTGTTTGGTTTGAAGGCACCAGTTTTCATGTACATTTTAATGAGTTTTTCACAGGAAAATGATTATCACTTAGCACATTCACTGCCCAAAATGATATTTTCATTCTCAGAAGCCAGAGCACATAATGCATGATGTTGACCAATGTACTAACGCATCACTGATGTAAAGACTTGCACCATTCTGATGCACTAGTATGTCAGTGGTAGTGAATGTGCTAATTCTGTAACATTCCATATTGAAGAGCCTATTTGCTTAATAAAGATATTTATTAACTGAAGCAAAGCATTACTATAAAGTTGTTTACTGAGAAGATTGAATTATCCAGTGAATGAAATACTTTTGAATGCTTCTATTTTACTTATAATGTTTTTTAAAGGTTGTATAATGATGCTGACTCTAGAATTGAAGGGCTGTGAGGTGAATCTCAATAAAAAGAGCATTATTTACCTTTTGCCTTTCACATTACATATTTTTTGTCCTGTACACAATCGCTTTTTTAAATGACAAAAATAGTGTGTGAATATAGGCCATATGCACTTGTTCTGACTAAAAAAATACTTCATGCTAGAAAGAAAAAGCATCTGAAGGCTGTTGGACATTTAAAATATTAGTGAGAATCGCCACAGTCACCAGTTACAAAAATGTTTCAAAAGGGTCCACCAGGTGCAATGCCCTGCAAATTAACCTAAAGTCAGCACTATATAATCTTAATATATGTTGAATTTCCATTTTGCTTTTACAATTAATCATATTTAATATTTTACAAGCTGCATAAGATACTTTTTTGGTCCTGATATTGTCTTGGATAATGTACATAATGAATGCCGTGTGTATGCTATGCTTCAATTTCAGAGCGGTATTAAAAGCAATCGCAAAATGTCCATTGCTAAAAGTGGTTTCTTTAAAAAAAGTTATTTTAAAATATGAGCTTGAAAATGTAAAAAGCACATTTGTTTTCTATATTAATGCATTTCAGTAAGCATTTTTAAGCTCATGATATTTAATTTCTTACTATCTGTTATTTACCCTTTACCTTCCAATAATCTTTTACCTTAATCTGTTGTTTTTAGTCTACTTTATTACTACCTTTTTCTCTAAGCTAGCGTTACAAGACTGTATCCTTATTAAAGCAATTACTTAATTTTAAATATTTTCTAATGTAATGTGGTGCTATGTCCTTATGTAGGTTAATATTAACATTTCATGTGTAGTAGCTTGAATTTCATCACTAAGATTCCACAGTATGCTTAAACAAAAGTATACTATCATCTTTAATTTGTTGAATTTAATCTGACCTAGAAAAGTTATTTTAAAGTCCATAGTGAATTCAATAATCTTGATTAATTTAATAATATTTTGGTCTCAGTCCTTTCATTAGTAAAGCTTTTGAAACAACTGAAATTGACTGTATTTTCACTTTGAAGAGCATCTTTATATTCATGACTGGAGGGATAGAAAAGCATTTCTTCTGAAGCTATTTCAGCATTTGTTTTATAGAATGTTGAACTTTTTGCATAGAGGATTCTTGAAATGGGAAAATAAAATCATGAAAACTTATTCTCATATAGCACAAATGATTATGGGTAAACTTTCTAGATTGAAAAGATTTTCTGGGATGAGGAAGTTAATTATTGAAAATATACAGTTTGGAGCAACATTCTTTTGAATTTTAATGCAGTACATTTAAAGTGTTACCAATTTTGAATTTTTATTTGATAATATCTATTGTTAATTTGTATTAATTGTGTTTATATTAAACATTAAATATTCATTAGTTTTATGGTACTAATGTACATGGTTTCGTATTTATTGTAACAAAGTTTTTAATCTTGAATTCAAAGAGATTATGCAATTGATTTGTAAATTCAGATCTGAATATTCTTTGTTTTATTGCAATATTTGTGCATGGAAGCTTTTAAAATAAACTCCATTTTAATAGAAAATATTGTAAGTTTGCTTGTTAAATATTTTCTATTCAGTATATGTACTTATAAATGAAGTACTTCATTGTAAAACTTTACAAGGCAATTATTATACATTGTTAGTATTTGTTATAGACATCTTACGTATGTAATGTTTAAGAGGCTTTAGATTACATTAAAAGTATCAGATTCATTAATTGTAGTTACAGCAGGGTGACTAGCAACCTAGAAATCAGAGAAAAGTTACTAATTTAACTTTTAATAACTTTTCAGCAATTTTGCAACACTGGAAAAGTCAGGGCAATATTAGGGACTTTGAAGGATAATCTGTGAAAGTCTGAGAATTTCGTCAAAATCTTGAAAAAATTCACTCAAAAAATATCAGTTTATAAAATATAGTGATAAAATGGAAGGAAATGACCTGGAAAAAAATCGGAGAAATTCACCTGTCTTGGAGGGGGTGAAAAATCATGCTAGCCACCCTGTTAAAGTGTTCTATTTATCTTGTAACTTTTCTTTTCCTAATTATTTGCATTTTTATGTGTTCACATTAGATTGTGTATTCTTAAAAGTAGGAAACCTTTTTTTTTTTTTTTTTTTAAAGAAGAAAACTTCATTTACTTTCTTGTAATATACTCCTTAAATATACTGTTATATGTTATTGGAAGTTGCCTGATGAATGGCATGGTAATGAATTAGATATCAATAATGATCATATGCATGTCTTGTAAATGTTTTATTATACTTTTCAATGTGAAACATTTTGTTTTACTTAAGCTACAGATGTTATGTAGAAATACAGTAGTATTTCCCATTAAGGCAGAATTAATTTTTTGAATTTACTGCTGTATTCATGAACTTTTGATCTATTTTTATAAAACATTCTCCAGTATTCAAATCTTATGATTCTATTCTATTTTAAGCTGATTATTATTATTATTATTTTTTTTTTGTGGTGGTTGGGGGTGGCTGGGTCTGTACTGTTTACTTAAGAATGAAATGTTGAAAATACTATGCATGTCAAAGATTTCAGACTTACTGTTTAAAAATTTCTATTTTAACTTTGCTTGACAAGCAGATATTCAGTTTTTGTTTTTGGTCATCCATGACATTTTTAAGTTTCCATTTCAAATGTTCTTTAGTGATTTATATATTTTTTTTCTAAGAAACTGACTTAACTCTTGTTTCATATTAAGTATTGTTTAAAAAGTGTATGAAGTGTACTTAGTTTATTTTACTTTTGCTTGTGGTGATTTAACTTTGTTTATAATTGCTTGATAAACATTTTATTTATTTCTACCGGTGATTTAGATTAATTTTGTTATTTGATAAAAGATATTTTATTTTTGTAAACTGGTGTTTTTGTTTTGATGCTAAATAATCATGGTTAGAGCATATAGTACTTGTCTCAAATTAATCCTTTTATGTTTCATATAAATTTTAGTGTTTTTTTATTAGTATTTTTAATAACTTTTCTGTTTATGGTGCATGCTCTTTTAGATTTATCTAACTCTTCCAATATTTTAGAATTTATTTTATTTTCAAATGATATTTCTACATATATATATATTGTTATTGATAAAGAGAAAGTTTTAAAATCTCATTGCATCAAATACTGTTGAAATTATTAAGGCATTCCCTACTTGTACTTTATTATATGCTTTACTTCACTTTTCTGTATTGAAATTCTGATGTGCTTAAGTGTTATTTTTAAATGAACTTCTATTTAAGTTGAAGTATGTCGTATAAGTTCACTTCGGTGAACAGTGCCAAGGAATTATCAGATGGATATCTTTTTATTTGGCTGGTTAATTAAAAAAAAATTATGTTAAGACTGATGTTTATTTGTTAATTTTCATACCCCCCTTTTTTTTTTCTTTTTAAATGATTAAATGTGTATATATATATTTTTTTTATAGTCATGTCAATTTTGTTACATTTTTTAATTTTTATATTGTTTTGGATTTATATATTTTATGACCATTGTTTTACAGATGGGTGCTGATTTTTTGTTATTTCCATCTTGTATTAATGTCCATTCTTTAAATCATTCATAAATATAATGACTCATAATAAAAGTAAAATTGAATAAAAGTTATGAATATTTGAGCCAGGTATTATCTCTGTATTAATTTTCTCTTTATTATAATAGAATTTTCAAAATTAATATCTTGCTCATGACTTGTTGTAGCATTCTCATCCTAATAACAGCATGTTGTAGCTTATATTATAAAATTGACACATTCTTTACTTGGTACCTGAAATTTGGATAATTTATAGTGAATATTTGGATGTGTATATAGCACTGCCATTTAAAAAGCTGTACTAACAGAATTTTGGTAGCTGGGTAATATCATAATTGTTATATTGGAGCATAAGCATTAGCTTGTTATTGATGTTTAAATTAGTTTATCAAAATTCTGTGTAGAATAATTCTTAGATTTTTAAGGTTTGTCTGCATTAATATTACTATCAGTTATGGCTTAAGAAATGTATAAGAAATTTTATTCAGCTGTGAATGATTTTTTTGCCAGTATTTACTTTCACAATAATTTGCAAAATTATTTGAACATGACATTTCTTTAGTTCTTGGCATATCATGACATGTATTATCTTCAGTTTCACTGGTATGTTTTCAGTTTAGGTTCTAAATTTAACATGCTTTAATTTTAAATATATTAATGAGAAATAAATGAGTTTAATATAGTAACTTTTATTTTAATTTTGAAATTAAAAACTCTAATTTCACTTCTTTGTTTTTTTATATTTTGGCTCAAATGTTCCTTTTTACTTTACACACTTTAATTTACTAAGAGCATTATCGTTTGTTTCGTAACCTTTTAGACATTTTGATTGTATCATTTCTCATAATCTTTTTTAGATTTTTAAATTATTAGTTTTTAATATAATGAGGATATGAAATTAATTGAATTTTACAATATCCAATAGTTACATTCTTTACAATACAATGGTTTTCATGAGAAAGAGAAGAGAAATCTTTGGGGAGGGGGGAGAGAAAGCCAATGTTTTATTTTTATCTATACAGGGATGAGATTTTTCACCTGTTGGTGTATATTTATTTTCCTTTCTGTAATAGTGCACACTTTACAAAATTTGTGCTTTGTGAATCCAAATGTATATTTTGTTACATCATCTAATTAAATGCGATTTTGCTTGTTGATACGTGAAAATAATCAGTTCTTTAGGTTAAATTTATTAAATTATTTCTGTTCCTTTCATTTATCTCATCCCTGCATGTGAAAAAAAAATCGATTATATTGTGCTACTCAAAACAAAATGCTGGAATAATTAATTTATAAAATAATGTTAATTATTTTTATTTTTAACAAAGCATACATAATTTATCCATTTTCTCTTTATTAGAATCTACCAAAAAAAAAAAAAAAAAAAAAAAAAAAAAATCATCTTTAAATGAGTGCTAAATTCAACAGTCATTTTGTTCTGTTAAGAATGTGTGCAACTCTGTAGCTTTATATAAAGCAAGTTGTTGAAATAAATTTAATAAATGTTTTACATCACAATTTTAAAGTGAATCTTATTACATACATTCTCTACTTTTCTGTACCTAATCTATATCTATTGTTATTTTATTAAGCAGTTTTGCTGTGAATGCAGAAATTTTTTCAAAATTGTAAAGTGTGCATTTGTAAGATTACACATGACATATAAGTAGTCTTTGGCCATGTTTTATACAGATTAACAGTTATTCCAATAGTTTTCCACAACAATCATACTTATGACTATTTCATGGAAGGTTGACTGCAATATACATATATATAACTGAAATCATTAAGACAGTGTGTGTATATTTTGTATCACAAAATATGTCAATTATAGTATATAGTAGTTGTTGTAATGATTCTCATTTCTTGTTGTTTTTTTAAAAAAAATTGTTGGTTGAATTTGAAACATTCGTTTTTTGAGATTTACTTCAAACTTTGTGGAAGACAATTTTTAGAATGTAGAGTAAAACTAGCAATGTGCTTAGATATAAGAATGTTTCTTTTTTTTTTTATTATTATTATTGTAGTATTTTAAAATTTATTGAATTGTGAGAATTTTTAATAGCAACAAATATTTTCTTTATTCTTTCATTGCACCTGAGTTATGTTTGTTGAATCTAGCTTTATTATCTTTTTGTATAGATGACATTTAAAAGAATAAAATGTTAAGTAGAATTGTGTGTTTTAAATTTAAAGCATGTTGATATTTATTCTCTGAAGCAAGGTATCCTGTGAAAATAAAATAATCTACAGCGTGTACCAAACAGATTGAAAAGTTGTTTATTCTTTAACTATTAGAGATAACTGGCCTATATAAATTGCAAAAAATGTTCAAAATGTACAAAATTAACCGCATAAGTAAAAATTTCTTCCTATTAATTTTCAAACTATTACTTTTTAAACTTTTTTGCAGCTCTTTTAGAGAAATATGGTCAATCAGAAAATTCTTATATTTAAAGCAACAGCGTTGTCATTCAGGGAAGGGTGGGGGGATGAAACATACACACACACACCTGCATCATTAAAACTGATTGAATTACACATAATTTGACATACTATATTAAAGAAAATGTATGAAAATACTTACCTTTCCATAAATGAACATTTTCTTTTGATTCAGATATATATTTTTAAATATCTGAAAATATATTTTATTAATTATCTTGAAACTTCAGGAGTGTAAAGAACAATGTTATACTGCATATATATTAAGGAAAGTTTTACCCCTAAAAACAAAAAGGTTACCAGTAAAAGTTAAAGAAAAAGCGGAATGCGTTGTGTCACTCTTAAAAAGTAACACTTACATTTGAAATGTATTCTAGCTGGATGTTTCTTCTAATATCTGTATTATTTTTGTTTGAGACCAGTACATATATTCATGGAGATAAAGGTTTCTTTAAACTGCCAAAAAAGAGTCTCTTTTTGATTATAACATGCAAGGTGTTTTAACCCCTATACAAATTCAATTTTACTTGATGTATTTGAAACTTGATGTACTATAATTAGACACAAATATTCTGCAATCAGAAAATAAAATATTAAGTAATGAAATATGAGCATTTAAAAAAAAATTTTTTTTAACTGTGCTTGTGCAATGTTTTATAACATTTCATTTGAAAAGTTTAAAAGCGAATTGTATTGAGCTGCTTCTATGAAAAGTCCAAGCAAATATCATGAGAATAAAAAAAAAAGTTATAAATAGAATGAACTGAATTTCAGATCTTCCCAAGGAAAATGTTAGAGATGTTTATCAGTATTTATTTACAATTAATGAATACATATTACTATTGATTGAATCATATATGTATGTGTGTGTGTATACTTAAGAGAAATTCTTCATTCAATTGACATTAACTTTTTTTGAATTATCATATTTGCTTGTGGTTTCCCTGTAAGTAGTTCAATACATGTGGTTAATAAATTTGACAAATGAAATTTTGTTAATACTTGTGCATTAGGGTGCAGTGAAAAAACTTATTCATTTTTTTTTTTTTTTTTTTTTTTTTCAAAATATAAGTGACCTAAAGTTGTCTTTTATATTGAATAAGAAAAGTAGTTTTGGAATTTTTGAAATATATCTTGTGGGTTCACTTTTATTCCAAAATGTCAAATATTTGATTATTTTCTTTTACTTGCATATAAATGTCTCTCCTTATATTTAATAGCAATAAAAAGCTGATTTAAATGTTATTTTAGTCTGTGCAAAGTTTCAATATTATATACAGTATCTTATACAGTATCTTGAGGTTTTTTAGTTATTTTATATTAAGTATTATATTTAATGTGTTAAAAATATTAAAATACTCAGCTTTTCGAATTTTATGACATTTTTGATGCAACTGTGGACACTCAGATATTGTATAATATTCAAAAACTTTTCACAGCTTTTAAATAACATTTATATAAACTTTTTCTTGCTATTAAATACAAGGAGAGCATATATATTTGAGTCATAAATAAAATGAAATTAATAAAATGATTGAAATTTTGGATCAAAAGTGGTCTCTCAAGATATATTTAAAAAATTTCAAAACTTGGTATATATTTTTATTGAATACTAACCAACTTCGGCAACCAGCTGTTTTGCGAACCTTGAAAAATCTCACTGTATTAAACTCAAGCTTGGTGGCACCTGCGGTGCCTTATCCCCATTTCAGAACCTACAGCAGCTTGTTCTCTCACAGTGCACCTTTGAAATTCTCTCACCTTTGAAATTCTAAGTGTACCAAATTTCTGCTTTGTGGTGACTGCAGCCCATTCTCCATGTTTCATTATATGAAACGGCCTGTTCGGTCATCGTACAAACGACCTTTTTTAAATTTTGACCATGGCAAACCCCCAAACAGGTGATGCCTACAGTTCTTTAATCTACTCCATAAAAATTCTGCACTTTGAAAATAAAATTATAAATAAATTAAACTTGCGTAAATTTATTTTAACATGAAAGATTTAATCAGCAACAGCTTAAACTTTGTGTATATATCCGACCACAGGTGACAATGTTATGTTCCACTGAAATAATTTCATTTCATTTTAAGACTAAAAAAGAAGAATCAGTAACAGTTTAAATTTGTGTGTATAAAATAAATTGATCATATTTGGGTGTATATAATTTGCGAGATGGCTCTATTCTTCATATTCCACCATTTAGGTAGAGGCTATATCTTAGTTTCTATTGAAAATTACAGCCTTAGCAAAATGTACCAATCACTTTGTTTTTCTTACTCATGTATAAATTTGTGTGTATAACGTCAGAAAGGTAACTCTATGAATGATGCTGTTACGCTCATGGGTGAAAGTTTTCAGTCTATTGACTGAATTCAGTCTTTTTTTATGTGTTATAATACAGATAGGCCAATTTTATGGTATTAATCTTTGTTCAAGGCAAATAAAGGTCCCAATTTTTTTTCTGATTCAGCCCCTATTAATGTTAATTCAATTATATTAAGAAATAATTTTGCTAAGTTTTCATACTTATACATATTAATGTAACCTTTGGAAATGTATGTTTTGAATATCTACATACATTATGTATCAGTTTATTATATTTTACCCAATATTACAAAAATATATATATATACTTCAGTCCAGCAAAATTTTTTTACTTTCACCCATGGTTACGCTGTAATCTTGTTTATGAAAAACCTATGTCTCAAACTAAATCTAATGTACATAACTACACCATTTTTAATTTGTGTATATATTGTGTGAAAAGTTGTTTGTTATAAGTCATATTTAAAAAAATGCTGTAATTTTTTTTCTTTCTGAAAAAGTATCTCAATCTAATGTGTATAACTACACCATTGTTTTCCTTACTCGTGTTTAAATTTGTTTGTGTATCGAACGAAAGTTGGTGCTATTAAGCTATAAATTTCTTTGAATTTTCCTTATTTATGAAAAACTATACTTAAGAATCTAATATGTATAACTACACTATTAATTTTCCTTACTCTGACTTAGATGAATTTTAGATAAAAAATGACTAATCTATCATGGGTGATTACCAGAAATCAGTCTAAAATTGACAAAATTCCAAAGTTGCCTTTTAACTCTCTATATATTAAAAAAGATGAAAAAAAAAAAAAAGTTTAAGTAAGAAGTTTATCTGCCTTTACGTAAACAAATGAAGGGGGGGGGGGGAAATAAAAAATAAATATATTCATTCTTATTGGTCTTTGTGGTTTCAGTGATCTTGTATCTGTTGCTTGGCTTTTACTATGCTTAATAAATCATTTGTCAACTATTCTTAAAAATATAATCATAATATTAAATTTATAGTAATCTATAAATTTCATTGTTGCTTCATAGTTTCTGTATCTGCTATGAAATTTTGCTTTTTTAAATCCATATGACTCCTATTCTGGTCTTGGCAGGCTGGGGAGTGTTGCCAACGTGAAACTAGTTTAACCCCACCGGCAAGTCACAAGACTTGCCACCTGCCTCCTTCCTTTCTTAAATTTCTTAAATTAATTTATCATAAATTTCGATTTAGTTTGTTTTTCTGTTACGATTTTGTTGAGTTAGTTTAATGTTTCGTTTGTTATGCAGGCTGTTAATTAATAAATTTGTTTTCTGTAAATATGTGTATTTCATCTCCTGATGAATTTTTTCACCTTTTCGAGCTTTTCCTACATAAAGAAATTTTTCATTCTTATTGGTCTTTGTGGTTTCAGTGATCTTGTATCTGTTGCTTGGCTTCTACTGCACTTAATAAATCATTGTTATTATATTTTTTTAGATTTTTTAACTGCAGACAGGTGAGCAGCAATAGTGGGTGATTACAAATTTCTGCTTAAATCAGCTTAAAATTGAAAAAAATTCAAAAACTGCTTTTTTTTTTTTTTTTTTTTCCCCAATACATCCTTGTACATCAAAAACTGAAGAGCTATTATTCCAAATGAAAGATTGTCTGAGGACATCTGTCTGAGATGTCTAGAAGGATAAAAAAAAAAATAATGAAATGTTGCCACCAAAATTTCATACTTTAGTTAATAATAAAAAAAAATCTAATTGTCATGTTGATAAGCAATTTCTGCCCCTGGATTAAAAAAAAACCACCCCTTTCATTTGGTACGAATTTGTAACAATTGGACCGATACTTGACAAAACACCTGAAATCATGTGCCATGTCATCTGTGGAAAAGTAGCATATTTATCTTAACACTTTTTATTTTCAGGGTTGATTTGTGATCCAATCACATATGTATATATTTTAAGTGTTATTATTTTTTAAATTAAAACTTTTTTTTTTTTTTTTTTAAATTAAAATAATTAAATGCAAATATGTTATTTTCAAATTTATAATTATTTCTGTACAATATCCAAAAGATTTATCTATAGACTGTTTTTTCTTTCCTTACACTGTAATTTTGCCGTTTCAAATATTTTTTTTTTTAATCACATAATAAAATGCAGATTTTTTTTTTTTTACATTTATTTATTTCCAGTAGTTTAAAATAAATTCAAACTAAACTAAGACTATTGTTTATCTCTATTGAGCTATTTAAACACTTGGCAATTTTTCAAACATGATTTCATAATTTTTAATTAAAAATTCCCATTAATTTATGTATGGCCTCTATTTCCATTGAAGAACATGTTAAGCGATATGGAAAAGTGCCGTAAGTTCTTTCTTCTATTTTTTTTTTTTTTTTTTTTTTTTCAGTTTTGAAGATAGCTTTATACATATATATAATAATGATCTATTAAGCATAGTAGAAGCCAAGCAACACATACAAGATCACTGAAACACCAATGACCAATAAGAATAAAAATTTCTTTATGTAGGAGATGTTCAGAAAAATGAAATAAATTCATCAGGTGATGAAATACACATATTTAAAGAAACCAGATTTATTAACAGCCTGCAAAACAATAAACTAACACAACAAATCTTAACTTAAAAACATAAAATATATATATATATACAGTAAAACTTCCTGCGAGTGACCACCCTTCGTTCTGCAAAAATTTGGTCGTAAAGAGAGGTGGTTGCTTAAAGAAGTGTCAACATTGGACATTAAGTAGATAGGGTAACAAATTGGTGCCTTTAAAATCGGTCGTTGGAGGAGGGGGTCGCTTAACAGGGGTGGTCTCCCATAGAAGTTTCACTCTATATATATAATGGTCTTCTTAAATAAAAACATCTTTCTAATTCACCAAATTTGTATTATTTTTTATTTCAAAGTATAGTTTTTTTTTTTTAACTAACAGACAGACTTACCTTTTTTTTTTTCCCTTTCTTATCTTATTTTAAACATTTTCCAATTTACATTGTCCATTTACCTCTAATAGATAAAGAATTAAAGCATTTTTAAAAAGGTAAAATACATTAAAACTTTAAAAACATTAAAAACCCGTTTAAAAGATTACCTTGGCTAGCGCTTTCGGCTGCATCACGCAGCCTTCTTCTAGCATTTTCGCTCCTGTGAACTATCGTACGCCTAATGAAAGATATTTTAATAAATTGCAAATGTGTTGTCTACATATCTGAATCAATATTTTATTTCTTTGAAATTCGTTAGTATATTTTCGTTTTCAAGTAATCTTAGTTTAAAGTCTGCTACTATGCCTGAGATTCTCAGGCATAGTAGCAGACTTTAAACTAAGATTACTTGAAAACGAAAATATACTAACGAATTTCAAAGAAATAAAATATTGGTTCAGATATGTAGACGACACATTTGCAATAATAAACAGTAGCTATTCCTCTCCAGAAAGTACACTTGAAAAATTAAATAAAATTGACCCAAACATCAAATTCACGCTTGAAATAGAAAATAACAACTTTATTAACTTCCTAGATGTCACAATAGTAAAAACGCAAAACTTAAACTTCAAAACTACCGTATACTGGAAACAAAGTAATAGCAACGAAATTATAAATGCAAAATGCAAGACTCCATATAAATACAAAATAGCAGCAATACAATATTATATAAATCGCGCAATAAACATATGCTCAAATAAAAATTTACTTAAACAGGAACTTCAAAAAATCACTGAAATAGCTCAAAACACTTGTTATAGGAAAAACTTAGTAAACAAACTTTATAAAAATAGAATAAAAAAACTTGATAACATAGACAATGCACAGAAACCGAAACAAAAATACATCCCCCTAATTCCATACAATAAAGGTACATCTAATAAAATTAAAAATGAAGCCGCTAAATTAAATATTAATATACCAATAAAACCAAACCAAAATATCTTTCAAAGAATTAGAAACGACAAAGATAAAATAGACTTCTCTGAAACTGCAGGTATATATAAAATAAACTTTAACAAAGATGACCAAAAAACCGGTTGCTACATTGGAATGACAAAGCGAAAAATAAAAACGCGAATCAAAGAACACCAAAATGATATAAGATATAACCATACAACCACAGCTTTAACTAAAATAAACCAAACAGAAAAAATAGAAATAGACTTTAAAAATTACAAAAAATTAGCGAATTATAATAATTATTTCTATGCCACAAAATGTGAAACAGTCGAAATTTTAGAAAATGAGGGTTCATGCAACACCGACCAATCAGAAATCGACGCAAGATGGTGCAGTATCTTGGAGAGAGAGGAAGAAAGAAGAATACATAGCTGAGCGTACGATAGTTCACAGGAGCGAAAACGCCAGAAGAAGGCTGCGTGATGCAGCCGAAAGCGCTAGCGAAGGTAATCTTTTAAACGGGTTTTTAATGTTTTTAAAGAATTAAAGCATGTTTCAATCACTTTTAGGTCAGTCTGTATAAATGTAATTAATGCAAAAATTTGTTTATACAGTTTTGAAAATACAAGTTCAAATTTACTAAGTTATGATAATCAATGAGTGTTGTTTTCCTCTTTTTTTTTTTGCTTTAAATTTGTGACATAATAAATAGTGATTTGGTGAACAGTAATTACATTGATTACATTTCAGTGTAGATAATGTATATTTGATAGCTGAACTTTAACTCTTTAAGTTTTTATATTAAATAAACCTCTTTCGTGAATTTTAAATTAAAAGTAATGATTAACTGGTTTGTATATTTATAAAATTGAGTAGTTTGATATGTATTTTTCTTTTTAATATTTTAAACATTTTGCTGCCAGTTACAGACATGTTACTTTTCAGCCTTAAGGCTGAATTCAGCCTTTTTAAGCTTGAAAATTATTATTCTTGGGATCAATGCAAATCCGTATTAAAACTTTTTGGACATGTGGGGGGGGGGGGGGGGGTCAGCCTGAATTTGTGCAATATATTATTAACAATATCTATGTGATTGGCTTTCAAGAAATGTCAAGTTCAACCTTGGAGAAAATGAAAAAGAAATAGCACTTCAACTGCATTTTCCTAATGAACTTGAACTACATTATTTTGCTAATCAATTGCCCCAGCAAACAATGCTTCTATAGAATAAACTTATTTTCAAGTATGTGTAATAAGTTTGTCTGTTTTTTAAGCACTTACAACTATTTTTATTATAATTAATATGATATTCAATATAAGATTTATTGTTCTGATTTTGTTTATTGTGTGTACATGTATGCAATTCAGATTTAACATTATTTTTATTATTGAAAAATTTATATTGTGTCAGTTGCCCGATACCACTTTTCAGAGGGAGGGGGGGAGGTTGTGAAAAGTTCAGCCTTTTTTTCTGTAAGCTTGTACCATGTCTGCAGTTATGACTTTCATAAGTAAAAGAATTTTTCTCATTAGCTTCTCCTTGAAAGTAAATAAATTAAATAAAACTGGGAATAATATTCATATTTTAATTTAAATATAACCTCTTAAATGTAATACATCTTTAGACAATAACTAAGTATGTAAAATAACTTTAATTAGATGTAGGCAAAGTATTATTGAAACTTCCAGCTGTTGAACTGCTGCATTTATACTTTAATTTTAAATTTTTTATTTAAAAATTCTTATCTGAAATGTTATTCCTTATTAGATTTAATATTTTTTTTTGTCAATTTATGATTAATTTATATCAAAATTTTGTGTAAAAGAATTTTTTTTTTATTTTACTGCAATTCATATGAATGTAATTGACTTTACAAAGTTTTCCGTTATTGCATCCATTTGTTACAAAATGGCTTTTTTCAGTTAAATAAATGTAAGGGATCATGTTTATGACAGGGTGAAATGTGAAAAATTTCGTACAAACATTGTTTTACACGCTTTCTTTAATCATGATGTGATTAAATATTTTGAAGTCTTTTATGAATTGAAAAAAAGTATAAATAAAATAAATAAAAGTTTATTAAAAAATAATTTATACAAAATTAATAAATTGTAAAATATTGGAATGGATTTAAAATCATATATACAGAACAAATTTTTTTTGTAATAGTAAAAACAAAATTGATTTAAAAATTTTCTTCTAAAAAATTACTTGTTTTTTTTTTTTTTTTTTTTTGTTAAATAGAAAAAATATGACAAATCAAATTTCAAATCTATGTTACATATACACTATAATATTTTTTTAAAGAACAAAATCTAAGATGTACATAAAATACAATTTTACAGGGAATTTTAAGTATAAAACATTCATATTTACACACATGCACAAACAATTTATAACATCACATGTAATAAGAAAATAACACTCATGATGTTTGAAGTACATGGGTTCTTTTTGCAAGCATTACAGTAAATATAGTGAATTGTCACATTACGTGTATGTATTGCTATTTAAAAGAAGTACTTTATTTACAATAATTTCTTAAGTTTATCTGTTAAAGAGAGGAGGAGGGAGTTATTTTCTAGAATTTTTCAGTTGCTAAGCAGCATTTAGAAGAAATGAAATCACTATTTAACATTTATTGTGATGTAATGATTAAATGCCCTTTCAAATTGTATAAATAAAATTAAATTAAAAAGGTAATTATAGAAAATAAATTAATACAGGAAAAAAAAAAAAAAAAATGTAGGTCTTTTATTATAAGGAAATTTTGAGTTTGTTTCATCTTGAATTTTAATCACATTAAAAACTGAGACAGACAATATACACTAAAAATATACAATTTAATACATTAAAAACACAAAACAAATTTTTTTTTAAAACATTTTGAGCCTTATACAGGCTCCTCATTAGTAAAAAACATCAAATGTAAATGCAGAGAAGAAAAACAGACTTTCATTAAGTGAGTACAACGTATTCATCGGGAACTGTGCATGCCCTCATTAAGGGGTGAAAAATGTTGATTTCTGTACCAGCCAATTACTCAATTTGCAATCTACCATTACTCAATTTGCAAATGTTTGAGTTTATGTTCAAGGACTTCTTCGAAAATTGTATGCCTGAATTGTCAGAAAGAGTTTCTCCTGAAGTATTAAATTGTATATTTTTAGTGTATATTGTCTGTCTCAGTTTTTAATGTGATTAAAATTTAATTTATCTACGAGATGTAATGATTTTTAAATCTTTTAATTGTTTCATCTTGTAGTTATACTAAGAATATTTTAAGCACAGTATTAATTTTTGAAGAAAAAGAAAAATGATGTTACAACTTATTTATTTTTCCTTTTTTAGTTATTTTATGTTTAAAAGTAATTGCTTATTTTAATTAAACATCAGAAAAGGTACCATTATCAAAGAAGCTACTTCCAGAATATTTTGTTTTTTGAATCTAAATCTGCAAAATTAACCAATTTTGTGAATTAACATATTTAAATTGCTAAATGAGAGAAGAGAATAAAAAAAGAGGAATAAGCTTAGGTTATTTTACATTGCAAAGGAAATATATGCTAAGGAATAAAAAAAAAAGAAGAAAAGCTACACTTGGATAATGTTATTTTTTCTTTGAAAAATGAGCAATTTAATCATTTAATAATAGTGATGAAATGGATAGTGATTTTGCTGGATATTATATATCCGTATCCAGCAGACAGTAGAATTCCAGATATTTGATATCCAGCAAAATCACTGTTATATTCCCTACATTTATGTATTGAAATTGGTAGTTTTTGAAAGAAAAAATAAAAGTATCCAAATGTTTTTTTTTTTTTTTTTTTTTTTTTTTTGGGGGGGGGGGGGGGTATACTTTAGGATTACAAACTACAAATTTTAATAGTGTGAAATGAAGATGATAAAATATAGAATTTGAATTAACAGTAATTTTTTTAAAACAGCTATATTTCAATATTAAATTTTTAATTTTAAAATGTTAAGAAATATGATTGTTTATAGTAGGTGCACAGTCTTTCAGGTGTGACCACTACTCATACAGCTGATTGGGGTATGAATGGTCACTACCAATTTCAACTTCTCTTTTCATATAATTTGCATAGCTGTTATTAAATATATTTACGATAAGAAAATGAACCCTTAATTTTTTTTTAATTAGAGTTACAGATAATTATTAAATAAAAATAAATGAATTATGAACAATTATTTGCAAAAGTTTCAGATAATTAAAATTGTTTGAAATACATTTCATCATTTTCCAGATTTTTGTTATCTCATGTTGATTGCATAATATTCTACTTCTATATCAGAGAGCGATTAACTTCATGTGAAACCTGGGGCACACATACTTTATTGAGCCCCCACCACCCCTTCTCACCACCCTGTCTCATTTATTGCCAGTTGTTCATTGAATTTTACCCTAGAAGTGCTGTTCTGATGTAATTTATTATAATGAGTAAAAAAGTTTCACATATTGCTGCATAAAGGATAGAAATGGTGACCCTGCATAAAACTATTCTTAGAACTTGAAATAAGTTAGAGGTTAAAAGTAAGGAAGAAAGCTGTTCAAGTTATCAATAAATAAAGAATTGTGAGAAAATTTAAGGATCTTAAGAAAAGTGGACAAACAAACAAAAAAGTGTACTTGTTTAATGCGATAAGTTGGTTGTATAATCTCTAACAACAACTTACTTTAAGATTAAACTTAGGTACCAATGATAATTTGAGTAATATATTAAGACTTTGACTACATATTTTGCTTTATTAGCCTATAAACTTGCAAGGAAGTCATGTCTTACTTCAAATATGAAAAAGAAATGACTTTTGCCAGACAGTACAAAAATTTGATGTAAAACACTGAAGTGCATTGTTATTTTCTGTTAAGTCAAGAATGCAGTAATTTTTTGCATGTGCTACAGGTGTTTACCACCAAAGCGAAGAAAGATTTGATGATGGATGTACAGTTCCAAATGTGAATCACCAATAAGCCCGATAAGGGATTTAATATCAGTGTCTGGTACCGCTGCTCTATTTTTCCTGCTATCTAAAATTACTATGAACAGAAGTTGATATCTTAATTTGTATTGTGAGAAGTTGAAGCTTTACATGTACGTTCATAAATACTCCATTTTCATTCATTATGAGGTTTTGCATTTTAGGTCTAGGGCTCTTAAAACAGTAAGCCGATGGCAGAAAATATCCAAGTAATTTTCAAGCCAGGCGACAGCCCAGATTTGAATTCCATCGAGAGTCTGTGGTGCATTGGGAAAAAAAAAAAAAAAAAAAAAGCAATGAGCTGCTACTACAACATTTACGAAAGCAATAAAGTATGTGTGATATACACAGATTTCTAAAGTTTATTGCCAATTTGTTATTTATAGCATGCCTAATGGAATTGCAGCAATGATAAAAAGTAAAGGAGGTGTTACAAAATATTGATTTTTTTAAAAACAATTTTGTAAGTGTTATAAAATGTGTTATTGTTGTGAAATTTCATTAAATTTTATTTTTATATGTTTGTTTATAAATTTTTGCAAATAACTTACAATGGGAAAAAAAAAAAAACATTTAATATTCCCAAGCCTTTCTTGAGGGCTACATTTTGTGTACAGTCAACAGGCTGTGCATCGCTAATTTATAAATGCCTTTTTTTTATTATTTAAATTTAATACATTAACAGTTCATTGCAAAAGATAGAATAAGACTATTTATAATAAATGAAAAACTTTGCATAAACAATACAAATTGCAAAAAAACAGTACAATTGTTTCAAGAAAAAGTAATTCTCTAACTCGTTGTCAGACAAACAAAGTGGTCACAAGTGCAGTAAACAAGGAGGAAGCAACATGAGGTTTTTTACAATGTATGGTGTTTATGCTAAGTTTATTTATTATTTTGCAACACCAGTCACCCAGTGCATTTTTTTTTTTTCTGCTGTAAGGTTATGTGTAATTATATTGCCTTAACATTTTTCTGTGCAGTAAGCAATGCACAAATGTCTGAATAGTACCACAAAATTACAGGAAAATACACAAAAAACAGCTGTTGAATGATAAGAATATTGTAAACATTGATTGTAAATTGAGAAAATGTGTTTGCAATTTACAGTACTTATTAACAAACTAATCTTTATCATACAATTTGTTACATGGTTAATTCGTCATTTCTTCAAACATCTTACACATTGGATACAAGATTAAGTATATCACATACTCTTTTAAAAATCTAAACAAAAATTGTGCATATAAATGGAATTTTGTCATATGAAATATTACGTGAAGTTTTTGTTTATGATATTTAAGATGATTTAAGTAAAAATATAAGTTTCTTTTTTTAACCACTAAGCATTAAAGTTACTTCATGATCTACGAACAATATCTATGAAATACTTATTATTGGATAATTATTTTACAGTAAGTAAAAGTAACATATTAAATAAAGATGAAAGCTATTTGAAAAAAAAGCTACCCATGCACACACACGCAAAAATATAAATCATTCTAAATAGTTTAGTATCTGTTAAATATTTAACATACTGTTTAATATGCTGACACCAGTACGTACATCATTTTTAAAATTTATAAAATCGATAAAGATTTCACAAAATCTGTTTTTACATCAATTTTTTTTTCCAGGAAAGCTTTTATTTTAAAATAAATTTTATCAGCAATTTTTTTTCCACTTGATTTCATTAACCCGTTTGCACCCACTGTCCTCATTTGAAGACAGCTAATAAAATGGCACGTATATTTTTTGTGGTTTCTTGGAATGGTTTCTGCTTTTTAGTGACAGTTTATAACATCACTCTAAATGGTCCATGAAAGTTTTATGGGCCTACTATTAATTATTTCATAATTTGGAAAGTCATTTTATGATTTTTCATTCGTGCACATATATTTGTTTTTTTTGCACAGATATACTAACTTAAATCAAGTGGAATAATAATATATATTATAATACTTTACTTTCGAGATCTTTGTCAACATATAATAGGAAATTAATCTGTTATCTCAAAGTTTTCTCGCTAGAACACTAAACGTCAATAAATGAGGATAGGCTTTAAATTTAAAACTATCAGAAGAATTGTAGTGTCAGTTATCTATATTAATTTAGAAGTGAAATAATCAGCTAAATAATATTTTGCAAAATTCATTTGGGCGTTAACGGGTTAATTATTGTCTTGAATACACTTTAATATATTCAGTGATATCAAATCATAAATTTGACAACTACAATAATAGAATATTATAATAGTAAAATGCACTTTTCAGGGTGGTATAGATCACTTAGCAAATACAGCCTTTATCAAACATACAGTTTTTCTATACATAGATATTTATAAAGCACAATAAACTATTTCATCATTAAAATATATGAATATTCAAGCACCTTTCATAAGTTTCAATACTTCATTGCATTTATTAAATCATCCTACCATACATTTACTTTCTCTGTATTAAAAAATTATTTCAGTAAAATATATTGACTATATTAACGTTTAACAGTCCTGCTTTGTTTTCTGATGAGCATAGTAAGTGATTATGCTTCTGAATTCTTGAGATTTTAGATAGGATGCAGCAAAGAATACAAAAGCATTTTTACTGGTACAACAGAATTCCACGTTATAATGGACATTAATGCTGTGTAATAAAGTTTTAATTACTGAACTGCTAAAGAAAAAAAAAAAAAATCAGTGTTAGAAGTTTGAAAGTATATTTTACTTATACATTTATTTTTTTTTTACATATCCTTTTCTGGTTTTTTATATCTTTGAACCTGTTGATTTTTATTAAAATGAATGTGTGTTAAAATGTAATACATTGATTGACACTGTAGGAGAAACTATGGAAAAGTTATAATATTCACATCTTAATACTAAGTCTTTTCACTAAGTAATTTTAAAAATATTGTTAAAAAGACAAGCATGCATGTTTATGAATAATTTGTTTTCAACGCCAATGTGCAAACTCTCACAGATAGCATCCATCATTGGAAGTTAATCAAATGTACAGATATATTTTTTAATTTGACAATCTTTAGCTGAATTCTGTGACATTCCTATATATATATATACAGATAGATCGATAGGGTTCATGCCAACAATTATCACTAAGTCACCAATAAACTGCTTCAAAATTATACTCGGGGTCATGGATGACAAAATTGTCTCTTAAAATACTTTTGTGAACTTAAATTTTTTCTATTTCTATTTTAAACAAGAACAGAAAGATAATCACACAACAGACATATAAAAGGAAAGGAAGACGACAGATTGAACGAATTCCTTATCACTCTTAAACATTGTTGGAAAGTCTAAAACCCTTAACACAAACAGAAATACAATTCCAGCAATTTCCAGTTGTAACCGTAAACAAATGCATCCAAATATTTTAGTGTAGCTCTGTAAATATGAATGGTAAACATACCATATTCTGTAGAAAATATATTTTTAGAATATGAATAATAAATGTCAGTTTTTTTTTTTTTTTTGATTTGTGTAGTTTTGTGTTTTGATTTATGTCAAGTTAATTAAATATAATGTACGAAAATGCTTCTCATAAAATGCTATGCATCGCCACTTTTTTGGGTGTCTCTGTACGCAAACCAGTTGTGCTATTTATACTATTTTAAACAGAGAACACATATCATAGTGAACTTGAATAACATATATGAGTTTGAAGAAATTCTGAAAATATTTACCAATGCTACTTGCAGGCATACAGACAAACAGATAGAAAGACATACAAATTTTAATCTCTGTTAAAAATTGTTAGAAAGTGTTTAAAACCCTTCATAAAAATAAAAATGCAGTTGCAGCAATTCCCAATTATAGCAATTAATGTATCTGAATATTTTGTTTGGCCTCCATAAATATTAATACTAATTATACTGTATTAAATGTGAAGCATTTTTTAGTGCATATGAATGATCAATATTAATTTCAATCTGATCTGTAAAAAATGAAGATATTAAAATATAGTTTATAAATATACCTCTCATTCAACGCAATGCTTTTAAGTTCTTTCAGGTGTGTACAAACCATTGGTGGTATTTTCTCAATTTTCAAAAGTGAACTTGGATAACATATATCAGTTTCAAGGAATTCTGTGAATATTTATGGGAATTAGAGTGCAGAAAGACAAACTAAACCCGTAACCACTTTCCAACTTTGTTGGAAAGTGTTAAAGATGAGCAGTGGCGGCTCGTGCAAATTTTCTCAGGTGGGGCCCGATCCATCGTATGATGCGTAATTTAACTATAATACTATTCATTATTCAAACATGAAAACAAACATTATTAACATGAGATGTAAAATGAAATTTCGGATTTTTTTTTTTTTTTTTTTTTTTTTTATGATGGCGAATTTTAACACTATGGAAAACATTGCATAAAATTATCTCAAAAATAGTTTTATAAATACAATTGAAAAATTCTGCAATGTTCTGATCAATGGAATATCAAAATTTAAATATCTGGAAGCTAGTAGACGAAAATTTCCAAGTTCGGTACCAGATCGCTTTCATCGACATATACATTTGGAGTTTACTATGGTTTTCTCCAAAACTCAAATAAAAAGGGATATATAACATTTAGAAACACTTTCTACAGAGAGTACACCACTCAGGTCTAGGACCCTCTTTTAGTCAACTGGCTTTAACCCTAACACTACACACCATTAAAATTTAAATTCAAATGTCTCAGAGTGTAATATTATTTAGCTTACGCTAATTATATCCCTAAATCTTTTAATTATAGAATTCCAAGTGTTATATTCATGTTTCTATCTATTGGAATTTAGAAAGTCATGATTAATGTAATGTGGATGCATATTTAAAAAAAAAAAAAAAATGTTTCTCACTTAATTTTAGATAATTTAAATTAACTTTCAATAAATAAAGAAATAAAACGGACTTCCATCTTATAAAAAAAAAAAAAAAAAAAAAAAAAAGAAAAAGAAAGAAAAAATAAAGAAAATAAAATAAAGAAAAAAGAAACATATTGCGGATATTTCCGTTAAATCGCATTTAAAAGAAAAATCCTTTAATAATAATAATAAATCACAGCTATTTAATCCATTTATCAATGTAAATCCATTAACTATTTATCTAAAAATTTTACAATTTATTTACATAAAAGTTTTAATACACTATTCTGAAGGAAAAAAAAAAAAAAAAAAAAAAAATCGCATATTATTTTTATTTTTCCCCCCTCATTTAAATTCAAAACACTTTAGTTAAAGAGGTCTTAAATTCTTATACAAGCTTTTATCTCAAAGGCTAGTCTAGAAAATATTTTTGACTATTACCAGATTTCTTTTTTTAAACACAAAAATTTTAAACTGTCATATATAACTCTAAAAAATTCACCGAAAAATCAATGAGGAAAAAAAAGGAAAAAAAAAAAAAAAAAGAAAAACGTAATGCAGAAGTCGCCAAATATTACCCGTGGTTAACAGACATTTTCCCCCCCTATAGTTTTGTTCCAAAGGGCCAGGACTCTGCTGGCCCAACGACGAGAAAATTACAGCGTGCTTAAACTGATAAAGCAATTAGTCGCCAAATATGTCAACCCGATCTTCTAGTAGAATAAACTGTACAAATAAACACGCCAATTTCGGGCCGGCTGAAAATGGCCCTATTCTCTTAGATAAGGAAGGGGAGTCATTAGTGGTCTGTGACAGCTGAAAAAATAAATTGACAAATAAATGATAATGAAAGAAGAGTAAGAAAATATTAGATAGACGTAGTTATTTTGTATATATGTTTTTGAATAGTTATAAAAAACAAAATTATTATTATTATTATTATTACTATTTTAATCGAGAAAAAATTTAGGTGGGGCCGTGCCCGCTGGCCCTTAATGTAGAACCGCCACTGAAGATGAGAACAATTCATTGTTTTTAAGTTTAAGATTTCCCAACAAAATTGAAAAGTGTTTATCTCTTTAGCCTGTTTGTCTGTCTTCGTTCTAATTTCTGTGAATATTCACATAATTCCTTGAAACTGATATATGTTATTCAAGTTCACTATGAGATATTCCGTATTGAAAATGGGACAAATATCACCACTTTTTGTGTACAGGGAAACTCAAAAGTATTCCAAAACATTGCATTCTGCAAGAGATATTTCTGTAAATGACATTTTAATACCTTTATTTTGCACAAATCAATATGAAATAGATATTTATTATTCATATGCATGAAAAAATCCTTTCTTTAGAATACAGTCTGATTAGCATTGAGATTTACAGTGATACACAAAAATATTCAGATATATGAAGTGTTATGGTTGGAAATTCAATTGTCCTGAAAGTTGATAGGTAGGTTATCACACAAACTGTACAGATTTTGGTGAGTTCTAGTTTATTATGCTTATAGTTTTTTTACAGGGACACACACACACAAAAAGTTTATCATTGTGGCTTATTGACTCAAGTTAATAAAAGTGTGATAGTGTCTAAACACCTTTTTCGATTGAGCTAAATGTTTAAGTAAAATCATTGTCACGCCATTTATATAGATTTTGTGGAGTGTATGACATAATTTTTCTTTCTGTAACTATAAAAGGACATAGTCAATGAACTCAAATTATTTGATGTGCAATTGTGTCTAAACGATTGAAATAAAAATTGGTAGGTATGTTATAGGTCACCATCGCACAATTTGTATAGATTTTTATGTGTATAGGACTTAAGTTAATTTATAGGGATATAAAATAGAATTTCTTACCATGACGGACTATAGACTTGAATTATTTGATGTTTGCTAGTGTCACATTCGATTAAGATATAAATTGGTTGGCATGTTATAGATTATCTTCGCAAGAACTGTACAGATTTATGTGAGTCTAGGACTTACATCTATATCTATCTATATATATATATATATATATATATATATTGAAAATGTACGTAAGCAGTTATTCTAGCAGTCCTTTTTTTTTTTAATTTTATAATCTTAAAAAAAAAAAAAGTTTTAAAACTCATTTATTTTATTTGATAAAAAATATATAGAGAGAAATTTTTCCCATAATTGATTTTGTACAATATCTTTACTGAACTACCTTTTTAAATGGAGAAAAAATATATAATTTTCTAATAACTTTTGATGTTATATTTGAAGGCCTCTTTTCTCTTTTTCTTTCAATTAAACAAATTACCATGCTTTAGAAGAGCATGTTGGCAATCATAATCATCTAATTTAAAGAACAAATAAAAAATGAATATCCTGGCGAGAACTATAAAAAAAATATGTAATAAACCCGCAATAACTCTTTTTTGAAATGATGTATATGTAAAAAAAAAAAATAAGATTTAATTAAAATTTCTTGGGAGTTTCTGCAATTTGAGTACAGTAGAACCTCTATTATCCGAAATTCTCGGTTGACCAAAATCCATTTTTAAAGTTTTTTTTCTTCCTTTTATTTACTATCACATTCCTTGTGTGCAAAATTCAGACATTTCTTGTGCGCAAAATCTATTTTTAAAGCTTTTTCTTTCTTTCTTTCTTTTTTTACTTTCATATTTCTTGTAAGCAAGATTTGCAGACATTCCTTGTGTGTGATAAACAAAACTGTTTCAAGCCCTTGTGAAATATGTAAAAGGTACAATTAAAATTCAGGTAATTTTTGTTTCTATTTTGCTATTGCTTTATTTTTATTAAGCACTTGTTACCATAATAAAAAATAATCTGGTGTGTCACTCACACGACTTTCTCTTACCCTATAATTTAATACTATAAATATAGGTTGGAGATTAAGAGGTAAGATAACGAGTACTGTTATGTAAACCTATGTTAAACAATTCAAATTAGGCTTCGGAAGAGTTTTATATGATAATTGGTTCTGTGTGAGGGGGGCTACCGCCCTCTCAACCCCCCGTCTCATTAATGCACCTACATTTACATAGAATTTAATTCGGTTGTTAAAAAATAATTCTGTTTTAAAAAATAATTTATTAAAATTATTATTTAAAAAAATTATCTTTTATGATAATGCAGACGATTTTCATATTAGAGAAGTAGTATAACGCTAAATATCCAAAGAAAAAGTTGAATTTATTCTCAATATTACATTAAAAAAAAAAAAAATGTTAAAAATGAAATAATCGATGACTTTGTTTTAAATTATCGCAGATCGATGGCTCAACCATTCGTTTTAAAGGTATTGGCGAGCTCTTTCGAAAGATACCCATCATGAAAATTTACTCCCCTCGAGGGGGGACTTCCCCCCCCCAGGGGGGGAGGCGAGGCTCCTACATACACAATTTTTTTTTCCCAGTTGACTATTTCTATTACAAAAAATATATATTCGTTTCATTTGGTTTAGTGCAGTCTATAGATATTAAACTTTACTTACCTGCAATTTCCCCCATAGACGTAATGTATTTGAATACTTTTGAGTGTCCCTGTACACGAACCATTTGCTTCATCTCAACGAAAAGCTTACTGTAGCACCCCTATATGATACACATTTAGAATACCGAGTTTGGAATTTCTGCTACTATTTGTTCTTGAGGTATGCTAATAACAGACACATAGACCATTTTCTAAAAACATGATTTTCGTATTCAGGGAACCTCATAACATGTAAATATAACAAAAACCCACGTTCGAAAATTTGACCCTAAAACAATACTTTCTCGACCCTATGGGTAAGAGAAAGTAAAAATAGCGCATATATTTGTCCTTAATCTTAAAATTGATGCATCCTCAATTAGCCGAAACTTTCGATTTTCCAACAGATAGTCGGTTCCAATTACTTCGGGTAATCGAGATTCTATTGTATAAGTAGAAAGTAATTATTTAATTTATCTGATTAATAGATTTTAATTTGTTCATCTTTAATGTAATGATCTGTACATATCGAATACCTTATAATTGTTACTGCTGCATACAAATTATTGAATTATGATATATTGTTTTTAATTTGACGTGCAAAGTATTTTATCACGTTTTTATTAACTCGCTTTCTTATTTGTTTGTTCAGTACAAATCTTGCAATCGATTTTTAACTAACTTCCCGACTAGCTCGACATTTGAAACTTTTAGAATAGCTCAGAACACGATGACAATGCATTCTTTTAATACTTTTATATTCAATTAATAAATGTTTGAAAATTTCTTATAATTGTTCTCTTTATTACGCATTTGATCATTTCCTTTCAAGTTGATGGAATTAAAAAAAAAAAAAAAAAAGTATCTATTATTAATACATAGAATTGTCAAGTTTATATGATTCAACAGAAAATTTAAAAACGTGGTATATAAAAAGTTCTTTTTATCTTGTAATTATTTACAAGTCATTCTCAGTGCTCTGTGCTCAAGAGCAACAACACACATCCTCAGTGCTCAAGAATTTATAAAAATAATTTTAAAAAATGAGGAAAAAAATATATTCTTAAATCATATTAAAATATACTACACTTGGTTAAGAAGCTATCGATGATTTGCTTCATCATCAATGTTAACACGTAGAGCGCCACGCAAATTTTTAAGGAAATCCCCGTCAGGCCACGTGCGCTGCTTAGAAGCGCTGGTATTGTGGTATAGCAATGCGAAATGGTATACCAATGTGTTTTTGTTTACCGTGTTTCAATAAAATCCATTAAAACGCCTTAATGATATAATCCTGCAATAAATAAAAATTAAGTAAATTTTAAATAAATTTTCAGTAATTGCTAAAAACAATGTAATTTTTTTTTAGTTTTATATCATATTTATGCTGTGAGCCACCGATGGCTGACGTGGCACTCAACGTGTTAATATATATAAAAACATGGCAATCATAAATGTTAATTTACTCATCAAAGAGATTTCACATTTATTACAAAATTATTAATACATTTAATATGCACACAGATCAATATATAGATATTTAATCTAATTAATTATTAATTTTTATGGATATCGGTATTTCAGGTAATATATGTGCATAAAGAAGTTTTCCATTTTGCTACAGGTATATTGCGCAACATATTTGATATATCTGTGTGCTTTATATGAAATGTCAACCACGTACTACTGTGATTATATACATATGTATGACTATGCTTTAGACATAATTTAGTATGAATACATTTTAATGTTAGTGCGTTTTTTAAAATTTACGAAAGTTTAGTTGCTGATGTAGCATGTCTTGATAGATATGTAATGATCAGATGAAAACGATACATACAAGTAACGACATTTGAATAAGAAATGAATTAATTGGTGCAGCGAATATTTGTTACATTATGTTTATTGATGTATATGTATATATATTTATCACAATAGATAAGTATCCGAGAAGGACATCTTTGGCATAGCAGCATCTGAAATAAAAATTCAAAAAGATCGCCTTGACTTAATTTTTATTATATCATCATGCCTCTCAATCACATAAACATGTGGAATGGGAAACACTTGAATTCTGTTTAATCCTATATTATTATTTAACTCATTGTTCTCTGAAATATTGTAATTATTAGTATTGTCATTCTGTTCTTTAGGAAGATTTTTCGGTGATGATTCCTTGTGATTACATTCTTTATCTATTGTATCATAATTTGGCTTCATTTTTGTAGCACTGGGTGAACATACATTTCTGTTCAATGAAGTTTCTTGCTGATCTTCATATGATAGCGATACTTCTGCGTTTTCATCTGTCATCGATATATCTCTCGATTTAGCAGACATATTTCTCATCAGAAATGAGGTTACGTTTCTGTTTTGGAGCTTCTTGGATTTGCACAACGACACTAATCTCTTTATAAGCTCGCTTTTGAATTGGCGATTAGATAAGCCATAAATAAAAGGATCTAAAACAGATGCGAATTTGCAAAACATTGCTGGCATCATTGACATCATTGGTGTCAACATAGATCTGTCGGTGAAGATTCCAAGCAAAGCTATTATAGCATAAGGCGTCCATGAAATAGTCCATACAGAAATTAGAAAAAATGAAATTTTTGCTAATTTTATTTCAATTCTTCTTTGATTCTCAATGTTTCTTTCGGTGCTCGTTTTATCATTCAAACTTTGTGCGTGATGCAGAAATAGTCTTTGGGTTTCAGTAACGCTCCTCACAATACCAATATAACAGCAACATATAATAAACATTGGTATACACCAAGCTGCAACAAAGAACGTCATTATGAATACACGGTCCCGAAAATCGTCCGAGAGGTAGTTAAAACTGCAACTAGTGAGGAATCCTTCAGGAACATATTCATTGATACCGAACACAGGCATAAAACTGAAGACACTTGAATAAATCCAGACAAAACCAACAATACACAAAGCTCTCGACCGTGTCATCCGGCTTGAGGGATCTAACGGCTTGGCAACACAAATATAACGTTCGATGGACATCATAGCAATACTCATAATAGCAGAAGTTCCCGAAAGACCACCAAATAATCCATAATAAGTGCACCCTGCAAAAAATAAAGCAAATTAAGAGATAATTTTGCATAAAAAAAAAATAAATTAATATGTGTTAAATGCTTTAGTTTACAATGCAAGTTTCCTTTCAACTATCACGGAACTTTTTTTTGCCAACTAAGTTTTGTGCCAACTGGCGTTTTTTCTGCATAGGATTTGATGTTGAATTTATTTTTATTAAAGTGTTGCTGTGAAATTGGTCTGCGAGTTGTTCCGTGGTCTGAAATGTATATATAATTTACAAAATAATTTCTAATGAAGCTGTGTTGAAACTATGAATCTTAATTTTTAAACAAAATTTATAGATTTGTCAAAAGATAAAAATAAAAATACATAAATAAATAATAATAATAATAATAAAATCGATGGCCTTTCAGCTATTATGTAGAAAAGACAATAACTTTTTCTCCTATTTAGCTAATTCTACAAAGTTTTTGTATGTTGTTTTTTTTATTAAGATATGGGAAAATAAGATCTGTTATATTAGCTGCCATATATATTGTCATAAAACAAGCATGCACATTCTTCACAAATTGATTATCTGAATGGAAAAAAAAAAAAAAAAACATTTAATAAGACTAGTTAAAAAATATTATAATGTATTACCATACGTATCTTCAAATTTGTGTGCGCGAAAATTCTTATTTACTTTATTTTTTATCTTCGTATTACAAAATCTCCTCAATAACTTGATTAAGATTTAACATATTGATATTTTAAACACTATTATTACTTTTTGAAAGCTCATTCTCACCATACCTCAACTATACCTAAAAAACAATACCAAAATTCAAGAAAGATTCTTAATATTTTTTACTCTATGTTTCACATCTTTATTTTTCATACTTTAAGCAAAAAATTTTAATTTGGTATGAAATCGTCAGCAAAATTTTTTGCTTCGTTGTTAAATTCAAGCATGCACGCGTAGTCAAAAATTTTGTATGAAAAAAGTTTGCTTTCGGTAATGGTAAAGATGAATCAGCGGAACTTACTGGTATGATATTGCTAGTACGCACAATTCTGTAAAAATTATATTTAGCCATGTTACGAATAAAAAAGAAACTTCAGTTCTTTTTTAAAAAAAAGCTATTTCTCTTTTTTGCTTTGGATAAGATTCATAAAAGGAAAAAAAAAAAAAAAAAAAAAAAAAAAAACTTATTTTAGTCTTCTGTGAAAGGGTTTAGCTGCCTCTTATGAATTCTGTTAATCAGGTATTGTGTCTACTTTACTTCTTTTTTAACGTAAAAGACCAATTTCCAATTTTTTGATTGGAAACATTTCCTCCTCTTAACTCTCTTCATACTACAGGAACAGGAATCTTGAGTATATTATTTTAATTAAAACAGAAAGAAAAAAAAGAAAATTCTTAAGAACTAGTCGGGCTATAAGAATTTTAAAAAAGAAAATATTTATATTAAAAATATTTCACTTATTATTAATATGGAAGTTTATTTAATTGACGCAGAAATTTCATACAGAATACAGAAATAAGATAATCAAGCTAATTATGTATTATCAAAATAATTCTCATTTTTCTTTACAGGAGTGTTAAAAAAGAGAATACATATTAGAATATCACCAAACATTTTAAATGATAATAAATGAGATAAAGTTCAAAGCAAATTAGACAGTTAAGTTTTTTATTTTAAAAGAAGTACAAAAGAATTTTTAAATGTAAAAGACACTAAGGTTATTTACAAAAAAAAAAAAAAAAAAAAAAAAAAAATTAGAAAGCAAAGAAAGTAAATTCGATTCATGCCCAAAGTGTTCTTCATAACACTTCCCTAACTGGATTTTTAAACAACACTTCCTATAAAAGATGCAGATAGTCTTGACTTCTCGGAAGAGAGAAAAGTAAAATCGATTAAGGCAAATTAGAACAGTTTACAAATTAGTTTAACAGTTTATTGATTCTTATATTGTATAAGGTTAAAATAATTAAATTGAGAATGTATTCTTTCTTTTTTCCCATTTCAACAAGTTGTTTTGAATGAATAAATTACTGTGTTTAATTATACCATTTTCTAGATTCTTTTTCAAAAGCTTGAGACTACATAATTATTTAATTATAGCATTTTTCTTTGTTCTTTTTATTTCCTTATACACAGTATAAGGAAGTATTGTAATCCCGATTTGCGAAATGAATTTTATATCTCGCATAGCTCAAAAACAAATCATTGTAGAATGTTGCAAATTTATTTGTGTGACTGTCATGATGTCTAGTTGTACACCGACAAGTTTCATCTTAATACGCGCTCTCAGTTTAGAGATATTAGCGACTTTACGCGATTTTTCGTGACGTCTGTACGTGTGTTGTGTGTATGTATGTATCTCGCATAACTCAAAAATGGTTGCACGTAGAACGTTGCAAATTGGTATATAGGTTTGTTATAACATCTAGTTATGCACGTCCCCTTTTGGTTTTTCTGTGACCTTCAGTTTTGGAGATATTTACGGAAATTATATTCATAATGACCAAATATACAAAGGTTTTGGGCATTACATATGACCTACCATCATAGAGATTTCAACATAAGCTAATGATAGAGCCCGTAATGATATTATTATGAAAGTTGTCGATATTTTTGCGTGCAGAAAGTAGTTTGTAAAGATGCAGGTTCTAGTCAACGAAAGCATTTTATTTAATGAATATTCAGCCGTAATGATATTTTTATGAAAGTTGCCGACATTTTTGTGTGTAGAAAGTAATTCTTAATATATTAGCAGGTTGTAGTTGACAAATGCACTTTATTTTAGTCTTGTTTGTCATTTAAAGAATTTTCGAAGAATTTAGTTCAGTGCTATAAACTAATGAATCTTTCCGGAAAATTTCAGAATTCTGTTCTTATTAAAGTTAGACCTTCCAAACTTTGGCAACCCTAGACTACAAATCATCGCCAAATTCGGTCGCTAAATTCAACGCAAAATCGAAAAATTCGATGCCAAGACCAAAATCAGCATTGGCTACAAACGGCGACTTGGCGAAATTAGCGATCAAATTTGGAAGCAAATACATTGTTTCCGGATAGCAAGAATTAGTAAATCCTTTCTCAATTTTAACTGGATTAATTGTTTCAATAAAATGTATCGTTTTTCACCTCTACTTTTCGGCAAAGAGAACAAAAGTAGGCATCTATACTCGAATGATTTACAATAAAATCTAAGCTAAGAATTTGCCAACGAGAGATTCTGTAATAAGCCATTCCTGAAAAAACTAGTACATTTGTTTGGCGGTATATATAATCCTATTATCCTGACTTTTGTGGTTGGAGTAGCAGTTTTTAAGATTTTTTTTTTTTTTCCCGTGGTTGGAACCTGACTTATTTAAGAATCCGTTACCTCACACAAAAATGTCAATGTTTTCATAACAATAAGTCTATTCCAATGGGTGTATAAGGAACAAGGAAGTCATGTGGCGTCCACATCAGATTTTTTTTTTAGATGTTGTTATTAGGAAAGTGTATTCGTACTAGTGGCAGCTAATGAGCCAAATATTGAGCCAAATAATGAGCCAAATAAATCTGATTGAGATAGTAAACAAAGAGCTCCTTTAAGATTAGCGTTGGTATTTTAAGGTACATATAATCAGAATAATACATAATATTTTTATATAATATTTAAAAAGTACAATGCTTATATAATGCAGGGTGCCTCAGAAAGATTCGTACAACTTCAAACTTTTATTAATAATAATAATAAAATTAGGTGTGCAGAAATTTTTTTTGCAGCTATGAACGGAGCAACTCAAAAAATCGTTTTACTACCTAGTTTTGGTGATATATTGCGCTTGTACGACACACAAAGAATGATTTATTGAAAATTGTGTCTTTTGAGAAAAAAGCGCAATGATACGATACGATTATAAGTCTCTGGAAATAAATTATAAGGTCGATTAAATAGTTAAACTAGGATTTATGCAAATTTTTCGGATGGGAAAGCAATAAAAATACAATGTATTCAAATGATTTGTTAATTTCTAATTTAAATTAATTGAACTAATTACCATAGTAGATATTAATCTTATTTGCTGATGGAAAAAAGAGTAAGGTCGTTGAATATTTTGGAGGGATATGCAAATTTTCTGCTGTCTAAGAAAGCACGAAATATAAAAGACAAGCTAACAACTCATTCAGGATTACTTTAGTCTTTCTCTATGCTATTGGCAACAATGCCGAGGCAGAAACAATGGTGCGATGCAGAGCGCGGTAAAATCCTTAGCTAGTGAAATGTGTGGGTGCAGCTATTTCCCGGTCTGTCGGTTAGTCTAAAACGGTAGTCGATATTAAAAAATAAATAAATAAAATAAAATAAAATAAAGTATGGTAAATGCAAGTTCCCAGGAGGACCAAGTTCACTTTCAAGGCGTCAAAAATCGACCGTTTTTGATGGATGTGCGATTAAAAAAAATGTCTTATTTTGAAATAGTTCGAGCTTTAAGCCTACCATTTACCAGCCGAATTATCTGCAGTGTTTTAAATTCCAATCCGAGGGTGCAGTTCATAAAATTACAATCTTGACAACACTTGAGAAAAAAAAAAAAAAAAAAAAAAAAAAGCGTAAATTAGCTCGCTTAGAATTTGCTAAAAACATGTTTCTTTTGGGGATAAATGGAAAGATATAGTTTTTGGGATGAGAAAAAATTAAATTTTGATCAGCCAGACGGCTTTAAAAAATACTGGCATGATATTAAAAATAAATAAAACTTTACTTTTCCAAGCGGTTATATAAAAGGGGGAGGGCTAAATTAGATGCGTTCCGCGTGGCTCGGAAACTTGACAACAGCTCAAGCGGTAGACAGCGCCTACCTGGTACAGATGGCGGGATTTTTTTATTCAACTGTCACCAATAATTTTAAGAAGTGATATATATTCGACGTTTCTTCGATTCTATTCGCCTTTTATGTATATCAAATCCCGCTTTTAAAAATTTTTGGTGGCTGTTGAATAAAAAAATCGCACAATCTGTACCAGGTGGCGCTGTCTACCGCTTGAACTGTTGCCAAGTTTTCGAGCAACGCGAAAGGCATCTAGTTTAGGAGGCTATGCAATAACATCCGCCATTGGGCGTTATTCTCCTAAGTTACAATATTTCAAAACAAAATTTTTTGTTTTCACATTTATTTTGCAAATGGATATACATTATAATAATGTTCTTTCTAAATTCTAATCAAAGTATTTGTATCTTTAGTATATTTGATTGTACAAATGTGAATATGGGATATATTCTTAAGAAATAAATAACATACAAATTGCGAAAGAAACGCCCACTGGCGGAGTTACAATTTTTTCAAATGATGTGAATCTGCGACAGCGATCGCGAAAGTGTTGTCGGCATACTTACAGGCATCACGTGCGTTACAGGGGTTATTTACTATTGTTATTTTTCTTTATTTATTTTTCTTTTCTTTCTTTCTTTTATTTTATTTCATTTTTTATTTTATTTATTTTTTATTTTATTTTATTTATTTATTTATTTGTAAAATCTTTGCTGTTTTAAGACTGTAGAATTTGATTACAAAAACACACAATTCCTTTAATGAGCCATTTACTTATTGCAGTGGTATTTTAAGGAGGACACTTCACCTAACCTTGACGGCAATGCCCATTTAACCCCTTAACGCGCGGTGTCCTTGCTGCGAGGACGCAAAATTTAAGATCCAGTTGCAAAAATTCATCCCGGAAATTGTTTAGCAAAAATTCACGTTTATAACATAGCAGTAAAGGCCGGTTTTTTTAACCTTAAAATTTAAAATTTCTTTTAGATTAATTTAGTTCATGAATTACGGTGGTAGTATAATTTAAATGATCCGAATTGTCCTGCGCCGCAAAGGGTTAATGTTGTTCTATGGAGAAAATTGTTTCCAAAATTATCGATTACTTACTTTTTTTTTTTTTTTTAGCATTTAGAAAATTTCCAACAATTACATTGATTTCCGTTTTTATTTATTTATTTATTTTGATAGTATTTATTTATTTATTTATTTTGATATTTCCTTTTGAGGCTATAAATTGGGGGAAGTGTCGTCAATTTTTTGCACTTTAGAGCTTTAAAATGCAACATTAAAGATTTTAAAAATTAATTTTTGAAATAAATATATATTTCTTCGCTTAATTTCATCCACCTTCTTGTCAAAGCTATAATGGACTGTCCTACGTCATGAATTCAATCTTTTTACTTTCTTCTGTATTCCGATTACTTTCTTCTGTATTCAGAAGAAAGTATTGGATTCGAAAAAAAAAAAATTATTTCCGGTTTTCGATGGATTTACATGTTTTGAGGGAACCAGAACACGATTTGACCATTTTTAGAAAATGTCTGTGTATGACAAATATTTTGTTCCAATTGTATCTCAGGAACTACTGCACTGCACAGAATTACATATACATTATATGCAGCTGCACCATGACATAAATTAGTGCCTAACACTTTTTGGTGAAAATCGTCCAACAGGTGGCGTTGCCATCTGAATTTTTCTCAGTTTTTAACTTGGCGGTATAGTACAAAATTTCTTATAAATGCACACAATAAGAATTATTTATCATAGTAATAATCAAGTAAGCAAAAAATTTTGGACACATAGGAGCAACTCTTCTCCCTGTGAGTGAAGTCCCCTCCCCGGAGGGGGACAGTTATTCGATATGGGTATCTTTTAAAAGAACTCGTCAGTATTTTTAAGACTAACAGTTGAACTATTAATGTATGATAATTTGAATCTAAGTTTTCCCTTTTTTTCCCTCATTTTTAACAAAACAAAAAAGGGCAAAAAACATTTTTAAAGATATTGTTAGTGAACATAAAACTGACTTTCTTTGGACATTAAGTGTTACATTTCTATTAGAAACAAATCATCTGCATTCATCATGGAAATTAATTTTAATAAGTAAAAGTTTTAATAAAATGATTGGTATTGAGTGAATTTGTATAGAAAAATAAAGACGAAAGATTTGTGTGCAAGGCCTGATTAAAGCAGGGGCATGTAAGACATATGACCTGAATAGCGGGGGCCATATAACTCACCCTGAAAATGCCATTTAGCCTTTTATGCCCTAAAAATGGTATCATATAGTGCAAATTCTGATATATTACTCCCATAAACTGGTATATATGTACCTGGGTTTATTGGTGCACAGTGCGAGGAGGAGGCTGGCTCACGAAACTATGTGTACCCCGGATCTCGCATGAAGTTTATCAGGGTCTTTTTATGTAGGGTCTGATAAACTTCGTCTGAGGCCTGGGGTAAACACACTTCTGTGGGCTCTACCCCCACCATTCGTACTGTGCAGGAATCAGCAAAAGTACATATATATACCTGTATATGAAACTAAAATAAAAAAAATTTGCATTTTATAATACCATTTTTGTTATTTTTAGAGGTAAAGGGGCATTTTCAGGGCCAGTTTTAGGGCTCTTTGCTACTCAGGGCCCGGGGCACCATGTGCCCCTGTGTTAATCAGGCCCTTGTTTGCATGTGCGTACGTTTTTTTCGTTGGGTATGCGCATTATTATATCATATTCGATGACCTTGTATTAGAAATGTGATGGGCCCCTCCCGAAAAAAAATCCTGGCTACGGCCTTGGGGAGGGGAAGGTCAGTAGTGGTATGGGAAGCGTTTACTGCTAATAACACGTTACCAATTGTGATAATTTATATCAAAATGAATGAAAAAAACTATCAAAATACGCTGAGCAATAGTTTGTTTTCCAATGCCACTCTAGTTACATCAGGAGATTGGACATTTCAACCAGGATAATGTCAGCATCCATGCTGCTCATTCAACAAAAGCTTGGTTTGAAGCAAATGAGGTCCATCTGCTTGATTGATCATTCTGCAGTCCGAATTTAAACCCACTGAAAAATATTTGGAGCACACTTGCGCAATCTGTTTATAAGGGCATGTGACAGTAAAGAGGGAAGGAGAAACTCATCAATGTGATCAGGAATGCATCGGAAAATATTAAAAAAGAAACTTCATTTCGGCTGGATTCAACGATGAATGATCGACTGATAAAATTCGTTGAAAGAAAATGTGAATTTGTAGGATATTGATTTTATATTTCCATGCACAGCTCTTCGACCTTATAATTATTTCCAAGGAGAAGTGCCATCAGATTTCTAAATTGTTCTTTAATGCTTTGATTATATATTACATACGTTCAGAACCTATGTTTCTGTTTTTAATTTCATTTCTAAAAAAGAGTGATATTACATTTTTCGTGTTTAACTATGTTTTATATTTTTCTTGTTAATATATTTTGTGACTTTATACGTTATAACAAGGCCTTAGTATTGTGCTGTACTACACACAAAGATTGATTGATTGAAAATGGTGTCTTTCGAGAAAAAAGCGCAATGATACGATACGATTATAGTTATTTATTATTTATTTATTTATTTATTTTTTATGTGAAGCATAGTCGGCAGCAAAAGTATCCGATCACTAGCAATAATCCCTGTCTAAAAAAAGTACATTTAATACTGCTTTATTAAATAAATCCTTTTTGCTCGGAAACTTTTGCTGCCGACTGTATTTTATGGCAATGGAAAAGCGTTCCAAAACAATTTTTGATTTTATTTTTTCAACTTGTGGTGTTTTCCAGCAAGATTTTATTTATCATTTTGTAAAGATTAGTTAACATACTTGATATCTGTGTCAATGTTATAAGAATAATAATTTATTTTTTCTGATAGACAAAAATGGGAAAAGATGAATACTAAAACTGGTGAAATATCTGTGAGTTGATTTTTAAAATAAGGAGGTTTCGCTACAAGTAACAGTAAAGTAAAATAACCAACTATAACTTTAATAAGAATTTATTCTTGATAAGGCACCGTACAATAAATGTAGTTTTATCTACTATTAAGTGTTATATACAAGAATATTAGTAATGATTATAAAGTTGTGGTAAATATTATATATGTATATATTGGTATCTAAATACTTTTCACTGAAATATGTTCAACCTACTTCAGAAATATGTCAAATTTGCTCTCACGATTAAAGTGTTAATAATCAAATATCAGAATACATCTTAAAAATCCATGAAAATCTGCATTAATGTCAAAATTAAGCAAACTACGAATTACTTACAGTGTGGTCCGGCAGCTGGTCCTCCCATGAAGCTGTTATAAATAAATATCACCATTTTATGAAGCATTAACAAATCACTAGCAGCCAAGTTTATCACCAAGTAATAGGATGGTTTCTGAAGCTTTTTAGTCCTGAAAATATTGAAAACATAATTAATGTCATATAACATGTATAATCAAAAACGTATCTATATATTCTATTCAGATGAATAATGAAATTATTTTATATATGTATACTTTTTAAGTAGAAGCTCCTTTTTGCATACATCACATCAGATAAAAATAATCCTAAAGGTAATGTAAGATGGAATAATTGAAGTTTCTAGAATAAGTCTTAAAACATCCATAATTTAGTTTTAGATATTAAAAATGCTAATACCTTCAAATCAAACTTTTTCATTTTTTTTTTTTTTTTTTTTTTTTTAACCCATGTATGGTAGACAAAGTATTGTTTTGGAGTCAAATTTTTTAAACTTCGCATTTGCTATAATTATACGTTTTGAGGTTCACTGAATCAAAAAATCAGGTTTCCAGCAGTTGGTCTGTATTTGTTTGAGTGTGTGTGAGTTTGTTATCAGTATAACTGAAAAATGAGTGCTAATAGTAAGTCCAAGTTTGGTATTATAATAATATATTGAATTAAAGTATTGTACCGTGCCTTCTTGGAGAAAGCGACTAATCGGTTCGACACATACCTGGATGTGTGTTTTCATTTTGGAGTCCTAGCACATATTAACACAATAGCGCGATAGATCCTAAATGTAAGATAATCCAGACAGGCGTGTGGTGGATTTCTGCTGTAATCCCCACGCTAACCAGACTTCACTGAACTTCTTATATAGGAATTGAAAACTTTAGTGTGCAAGACATCTGTAGATTCTCCAGAAGATCTTATAGCAAAAATATATAATAGAAAATAGAGGAATATTAAAAAATATAAGCTATCTTTTATTCGTCGGTATAAACTATCACAATGTAAAAGAATTGTCGAAAGGAAGCCCTATTAAATAGATGAAAGTTGTGATTCAGTTGAATAACGTCCTAATTTTAAATGAAAGTAATTCAATTTTGATAGATCTGATGATACATGTTTCAAAAATCATTTTTTAAGTAAGATAATTTATTTTGTCATATCAAAATATTATATAAATTGTCTCAAACTTGTTTAACGACAACAAAATCCTTTTACTTTAGCCTCTTACTTTGATCACCTATTATGAACGCTCGGGAAGGTTACCCCAAAAGTCCTCCATACACCTGTCTGGAATATCTGACGTTTAGGACTTATATATAGGCGCAACTACTGAAAAATGAAGTAAGACATTAAGTTGTCAAAATAAGAAAGTCAGTCATTATTTTATGAATGTCACCTTAGACAAAGTAAAACAAATTTAGTTAACGCGCTTAATTAATTATACTTACAAATTTGCATCCATGTTTTATAATGCTTTTTTTTTCTCTAACGATTGGTTACTACAACATATTCTTTTTTCAAAAGGATGAATCATTATATGTATCATACCATATCGTATGGAAAGTTAACAACGATGCATTTGGAAAGGGAACAGTGGAGCGATGGCCCACCTCCACGATCCGCATTAGTCTTAGATAGGTCTGCCTTTTGATGATCTTAGCAAAGATTTTACAGGACGCGTGGTTTTTCTAAGGCCTGTCAGGGCACAGAGCAGTAGCTAACAGAGCCATTTATTCTACTCGTTTTCCGAGGGTGTGGATCACGGTTCGCACTCACTTGGGTTTCAGGATTGAGGATACTCACTTCCAACTTTGTGTATATGCTTTTTTTTTTTTTGAGTTTTCTCTTCCCTTACACTTGGACTAGTTTGTGAGCTGCAGTTCATATTAATGGAGGTTCAAGTCCCTACTTGATTTCTTTGAAGGTCTTTCGAAAGCAGGAAGCTACACCTCTCTTTCTGAGGGTCAGCCTATGCTTGTTGCATTGCTTGGAGTTATACCTTCGCATGTAGTTGGTTTTTCTCCCTGAAAGGTTCATTGTGGTAATCCTTCTGATTCCTTATGCGAATGAGATTTAGTTGTAGGTGCATGGTGACAGATGATGGTAGTGGTGTAACAGTTTGGACGATGGTGGTGATGCATGGCCACAGATGGTGGCTTTTTCCACAAGAAGGTTCAACACTTCGGTTTTCTTTTGGAAAAAAAGGAAAATTGAGACCGAGTTTCTTTTTTCAGGACCTGGAAAATCCGCTAAGCAATGTGTTGATCACTCTTGACGTAAATTTCAGCAGGAGTGAGGGATACCCGTGGACCACATGCACCCACTAGATTCTGATCCAGTCAATACTCAATATACTTTGGGAGTCTGGACATTTGTCTGACTGCTTCAGCTGCAAATATGCATGCTGAATGCTGTATCTTGTAATGCAGATACTAGCATTTTTGCTTTTAGTAGGATTAGGTAGTATCATTTTTTTCATCACATGTCTTTCTACCGGGTGTTTCTAAATGAATATCGCGGTTTTAACGCTTTGTAGTATTTGTTACGTAAAACATAAAATCATAATTAATACATGAAATGAAAGAGCAACTCAAACAGTTATACATACAAGCTTACAAGTGTTCAATGTGAGCACCTTTCGTGACACGGCACGCATCAAGTCGATAGCCCAGTTCTTCCCAAACGTTGTTTAGTGTTTGTGGTGTAATTGTTGCAACAGCTGCCTCAATCCTGTTTCTTAGGTCGAGTAGGTCAGCTGGCAGTGGAGGCATATACACACGATCCTACCAGCCCAGCTGACCTACCCGACCTAAGAAACAGGATTGAAGCAGCTATTGTAACAATTACACCACAAACACTAAATAACGTTTGGGAAGAACTGGGCTATCGACGATGTGTGCCGTGTCACGAAAGGTGCTCACATTGAACACTTGTAAGCTTGTATGTATAACTGTTTGAGTTGCTCTTTTATTTCATGTATTAATTATGATTTTATGTTTTACGTAACAAATACAACAAAGCGTTAAAACCGCGATATTCTTTTAGAAACGTATTATAATGCAACTTTATATTGGCTGTTTTTCTGTTAGAACTTATAGTTCTACTCGTTGGAATGTACACTACGTGCATAACTAAAAAAAATAGAAGTTCCACATAAAACTGTGATTTCTGTGAGTGATGGATCTTTTGTCTTACATAGTATTAAAATCCTATTTTTGGCAAAAAAAAGTGTTAAAAGAAAGCAGATAAATTACTGTCTTCAACAATAAGTACGTAAAATTATCTTTTCAGTGTTTTTTCCCAAACACTAATATGTATTTCGATAATTTAGGTTTTACAAGATAATGAATTGCTAATAAATATTTCACAAGCAAACAAACAAAAAAGATATTGTGGGGAAAAAAAATAATTTTTTAAGGTTTTCTCTGGTCAATAGAGCAGGACAAAATTTGTCTCTGAAAATTTCGGGGAAGAAAAGGGGGGAGGGGGTCAAGCCCTGTGAGCCCCCCCCCTCCCCCTTTAGATACAGTCCTGAAACACATTGTCAAATAAACTTTTCTTTTGCAATGATGCTACAAAAGAGTTTTCACCCCTTTATAAATAATTTAGCAATAAAATCTAAGATCTGTTATTTATAAAGAAACTTATTCTTAGATGTTAATTTTAGCAAAATTTCCTTTTTATTTAAATATAAATGTGGATTCATGCTGACTAGGCACAAGAATATTTTGTAGCTGTCTACTTGAGCACAACTTCATCTGTCATTGTCAAAATTATGAACAAAACTAAATTCTCCAGGAATTGCAGACGAGGACAAACACGATCAAATTAGAAAGACTAAAGGGATAATACGCGAGCTTGAAACTAAAAATACTTCCTATTGATCTGTATAACAAGTGCTAGAGATTCTTAAGGTTTATTAAATTAATAGAATATCAGATGAAACAGATCTAAATGAAATGCAGTTTCGTAGAAAAGAAATTCTTTCACCAGTTTGTATCACCGGTTCTGAAAATGAATATTTATCTTATGCTGAAGGCAATATCTCACTGCAAAAGAAGATGCTGAATAATACAATCTGAATTTAATTAATTGACATACTATTAATAAATTACTATTATGTTGATAAAAGTAAAAAAAAAAAAAAAAAAATCAATTAAATAAAGATATTTGAAAACTTTTTGAAACATAACGCAGGATATAATAAATAATAAATTCATGAAGTAATATTTATTTTTACTTTCCGAACATAGATATGCGAGGAAAGTATTGTAATCATGACAAAAATCCGGTGTTTCTGCACATTTTTAGCAATCTTTTCATTTTTGCTATTTTTACGGTGATTATGTATGTATGTGAGTGAGCACTATAGCGTCTAAACGCTTTACTCGAATGAGATGAAAATTGGCACGTATGCTATAGGTATAGATCACCATAGCACAAACTCTATTGATTTCAGTGAATCTAGCACTTGTAGATTTTACAGGGACATAAAGAAAATTTCTTTATCATTATGGCATATGAGCCTTATCCGATTGAGCTGAGAATTTATACATATGTTATAAGTCACTGTCACATGAACTGTATAGATTTTGATGAATCTAGCATTTATATTTTTTTACAGGGACACAAAGAAGTATTCTTTATCATTGTGGCTTATGAGCTCAAATTTTAAGTGCGATAACGTCTAAACGCCTCATCCGATTGAGTTGTAAATTTATTTATACGTTATAGGTCACAGTCGCATGAACTGTACAGATTTAGGTAAGTCTAGAACTTATAGATTTTTACAGGAACACAACGAAAATTTCTTTATCATAATGATCTATCAAATTATTTGAAAGGCAATAGCCTTAAATTAAACAACATACTATGTATAGAAAAATACCCAAACACCCTATTATAATTTTCTCTTTTGTTTATTTAACGACTTCTCTTACTTTCCGTTATTTAAACAACCGTTAATTACTTAATGTTGAGAAAGTCGACTGGAGTCACTCCAGATTTTTTAATTTGTATTTTCTTCTTTTCTTTCTTTCTTTCTTTTTTTTTTTCTGACTAAACATATTACATGTTTTTGATCACAAACTGTTTGTCTTTATACTGAGAAACAATTCACAGTTTGTTTCTTTCATTCTAATATAAAACAAGCTGCAAGTTTTTTCAGTAAATTTTTAGCGTACTTTTTATTATTTGTAAATTAATAAAACTATACTACACTATTCCTTATTCTATTTTTTTTTCTAATAATACAGGCAAATAAATTTTTATATAAAACGCAAATTATTCATAAAATTATAAAAAAAAATATACAAATATTAAACGAAAGTTCTTGTCTTCACAATATCCTCTACAGTATCCTCGAAACACGATGCACGGATTTTTAGTTTTTGCTTCTATATATGATTGGGTTTTTGTTACTGCTGTCTGTCTATTGCAGACCTTTTCACAGAATGTATACCTGTCAACATTTTAATTATGAATTGGAAGATTTTTAGTACACGCCCCTTTTTCCATACCAAATTTTTTTTTTGAGTAATTATCTCCAATTGTAGTTATGATTAAGCAAGTATAAAATTACTCTAAAAAGAGACTGGTGTGAAAAAAAAGACGGGTACTAAAAAGCTTTCGATTATTAATAAGATGGTTGGCAAATATGAGAATGACATTACTTAAGATTTCATGTTAAATGGATTTTTATTTTTAAATCTCACTCTTTATTATTATTATTATTATTATTATTATTATTATTATTATTATTATTTTAAATTTATTATTCTACTGTTCATATTTCGTCATTCGATTAATCAGCAAATCTACACATTCGGCTATATTTTTGGTTTTATTAATTCATTTTTGCTATTTTTATGGTGATGTGTGTATGTGTACGTGTGTATAATACGTATTTGTGTGAGTGAACACAAAAGCGTTTGAGTTTTAAAATGTTATATTCGATTCACTTCAAAGTTTGTAGGAGGTTATAGGTAACCGTCGCAGAAACTGTGTAGATCTTTATGAGTGGAAGATTTATAATACTTTTACAGACACATACACGCACATTTTTTTTTTCTTAAATCATTACGATCTATGGACTCAAGTTACTGGAAATGTATTAGCGCTTAAATTCTATATTCGATTAAAATTAAATTAGGTAGAAACATAGGTCTTCATTATAAAATCTATATAGATTTTTGTGTCTGTTGAACTTACAGTTCTTTTAGACGGATATAAATTAGATTAATAATAAGTAGATTATTTTTAAATTATTATTACTTATTTGCTAATTATGATAATAATGGAAAATAATATGGGCCTTTCTTACGGCTCTTTAACCAAGTTTTTGCTTGTACAAACATGTAAATTTACGGAAAAATACTCAAACACACTATTATGATTGTTCTTTTTGCCCATTTACTGACTTATTCCTGATTTAAATTTATTTAAAAGTTGTCTTATGTCAATTTTGTTAAAAATTGACAATTTTAACAAAATATTAAATATAAAATTTATAAGTGTTTGTTCAATTTTCTTATGTCAATTTTGTTAAAAGTTGCAGTAGCAGAACTACTGTAAATTATTTATATATACACATATATATATATATATATATGTACTAGTAGGCTACGCCCGCTTCGCTGGTCACTATTTTTAAATGAATCACTATAATTAATGAATTCTCAAAATTGCATTAATTTTTATCATGCGAAAAAAAAAGAAAAAAGAAAAAAAGTTTTGATTGGTAAAAATGTCGCACCGGGTCCCCGCTCCCTTCGGCAGCGCAGGTCATTGTACGCTGCGCGCGGTCATTTATATTCGACACTCTTAATGAATCACTATTATCGTAAGGGAAAAACACAAATATAAAATACAAAAGAAATCTTCTCCCATTAGTGAAATAATCGGTTCAGGTCCCCACTGCCTGCGGCAGCGTATATAGGCGCACGCGGCCCGCATGCTCCTTTACCTACCGTTCCCGCCCCTCCTAATTATTTTAGACTTTAAAAAATACTCGCAATCGTTCTCTCGAGCTTTTAAACCAAATAATACTAATTTCCAACATTCTATCTGAATGTCTTTATTTTTACCCCTGCACCTGCCCCCCTTCCCGCCCCTCGTAATAATCTGTACTTTCTAAAATATTCGCAATCGATTTATCCTCAAAACCTAACAACACTAATTTTGAGCGCTCTAACACTTATTTATATATTTTTGCCCCTCCACCCCTCCACGCCCCCTTCCTACCCCTCCTATTAACTTTACAAATTTGAAAATATCCGCAATCGATTTGTAAGTATAAAAAACCTATGTACCAATTTTGAACGACCTAACTCTATTTTTATTTTTTGCCCCTCCGCCCCACCCCCTTTCTGACCCTCCTGATAACTTTACACTTTCGAAAATATCCTCATTCGACTTGCAGGCCTCTAAAACCTATCTGTACTAATTTTGAACGGTCTAACTGTATTTCTATTTTTTCCCCCATAGACCCCCCCCTTCCCGCCCCACCTGTGACGAATTTCTAAAATTAAAGAAATTAGTTTTTATGTATTTCTGGGAGCTATATTTTAGAACAAAAATCTCACATGCATCTTTTTTTCTGTTTGCGATATTAAGGATTATTTCAAGTCACGTTTTGCCCCCTCTCCCCCTCTTGGGGGCTGAATTTCTAAAATTCCAGAAATTTGTTTTTAGGTATTTGTATTAGCTATATATTAGAACAAAAATTTTACGTATATGTGTTTTTTTGTTTGAGATATATAGGAGTATGTAAAACCACGTTTTGCACACGTGAAATCGCGTTTTGCCTCCTTTCCCCCTTTGGGGACCGAATTTCTAAAATTCCAGAAATTAGTTTTTAGATATTTGTGTTAGCTATATTTTAAAGCAAAAATTTTACGGATATCTGTTTTTTTCTTTGAGATATGAAGGTTTTTGTGAAATCACATTTTCCCCCCTACTCCCTCTTAGGGGGCGAATTTCGCAAAATCGCTTCTTAGGGGGTGCTTACACTATATGTTCTATAATCTGACCCAGTTTCGTGTTAGTAGCTCCAGTAGATTTTGCTGTGCGTTGATGAGTCAGTGAGTGAGTGAGTGGAAGTACTGTTTTATATGTATAGATAATTATGTTATTAAAAAAAAAAAAAAAAAAAACGAGTGAGTAATTTCTAAGCATTAGAAAAGAACGGAGTGGAGGAATATTATTAGCATACCATTAACAAGATTAAATTAAAATAAAATCTAAAAAATCTGATGTGGACATCAGAGGACTTTCTTATATACCAATTGAAATACGCATATTGTAACGAAAACATTGAGAATTTTTTCTGAGATAATTGGCTCGAAAATAAACAGGCAAGTTCCAGTCCATAAACATTCCTGAAAACAAGACAAGAAAACTATTACTCCAACCACAAAAATCACGATAGAAGGATTATATGTATCGCAGAGAGCAAATATCGCTTCCTCTGAAATAGGATTCCACAGATTATTACAGAATCCTTCATTGGCGATCCATTGGCTTAGAGTTTAATAGAATCATTAGAGTGTAAATAGTGTATTTTTGTTCTGTTTGGCGAATATAAATAGCCAGAAATGATACGTTATACCAAACCCAATATTTAACCCAAAACTTTACTAATTCTTTCTACGTGAAATAATATTTTCCGCCAAATTTGGTTGCTAATCTCGCCAAGTTTCCAAGTTTTTCGCCAACGCAAATTTTGGTTTTGGCGTAAAGTTTTCTGGTTTGGTGTCAAATTTGGTGATTTGGTGGTCAAATTTGACGAAAATTTGTACTTTAGGGTTGTCAAAATTTGAAAGCTTTAACTTAAAAAGAACAGAGTTCTGGAATTTCCCAGAAAGTTTTATTGGTTTCTAGCGCAAAATTAATTTCTTCGAAAGTTCTATAAATGACTAACAAGACTATGAAAAAAGAAGAGTCATTATCGATGATTGTAGACAGACACTTGCCAATTTCTTTACGTGCTACTTTCTATGCGGTATTACAGAAAAATTAGCAAAAGGTGGCAGTTCTTTCATTTCCATGAAGATGAACGTTGATTTAGCGCCAAATTAAGGAATCTGGCATCCAAGAATAAAAATGGTAATTTACAATTTCTAAAGTCTGAAATCTCTAACTTCAATAGGAATCGAGTTTTGGAATTTTCCGATATAATTCATTGGTTTCTAGCTCAGAACTATTTCGAAAATTCTATAAACCACTGACAAGAGTCTCAAAGAATTTAAATTCCATTCAGACTTCGAACTGTGAGGTTGATGATTGTTCCATAATTAACGAAATTACTGCTTTGTATTGTATTTAAACTTGTTTGTTTGACTTCTGTAGTACAAATGACTGTTTTATTGGATTGTTTGTGAATATTCGTTTATTATTGATTTTTGTAGTTAATATATATATATAAATTCAACTGTTTCCAGAATATTCCTTAAATAAAGTGCATTTGTCGACTAGAACTTACTTATTTATCTTTAAAAATTACTTTCTACACGCAAAAATGTCGACAGCTTCCATTACAGTATAATTCAGTATAATTACGGGCTCTATCTACGGGCTGAATATTCATTAAATAAAGTGTATTCGTCGAGTGGAACTTGCTTATGTCTTTAAGAATTACTTTCTACACGCAAAAATATCAACAACTTTCATAACAACATCATTATGAGCTCTATTAGTAGCTTCTTTTGAAATCTCTGTGACAGTAGGTCATCTTTAATGGCGAAAACCTTTGTATTTTTGGTGATTACGAATGTAATTTTCGTAAATATCTCCAAAAGAAAAGTCACAGAAAGACTAAAAAGGGAGGCGCACAACTAGACGCTATAATAAATCTATATACCAATTTGTAACGTTCTACAACTAGTCGTTTTTGAGTTATGCGAGATACACAGATAAGCACGCACACATATACGTACATACAGACGTCACGAAAAATCGTAAAAAATCGCAAAAACTCTAAAACAGGAGCTCGTATCAAGACCAAATTTGGAAGTGTGTGACTAGACGCCATGACAATCACAAATATAAATTTAGAGCATTCTACGATGATTCGTTTTTCAGCTATGCGAGATACAAAATTCATTTCGCAAATCGGGATTACAATACTCCCTTATACTTTGTATATATATAAAAAAAAAAAGCGAAAATCAAAATTGTGCGAGTAATTTCCAAGCATTAAATAAGAATAGAGTGGAAGAAATATCATTAGCAAAATTTACCAGAATTTTATAAAGGAAAGACAAAAAATAAAATAAAATAAAATAAAATAAAATGAATAAATGAAATCTAAAATAAATAAATAAATAATAATAAAATGAAATTATGTGAGTCATTTCCAAGCATCAAACAAGAACGGAGAGTGTATTTCTTTCACTCCGTCATTGTGTGATGGTTGGATAATATACTTATTATTATTTATTTATTATATTAATTTTTAGATTTTATTTTAGATTTATTTTTATATTTATATTTTCCTATTTTTTTCTCTTTCTTTTGTACAAATTCTGATTAATCTTGTTAATGATATTTCTTCCACTCCATTCTTGTCAGACGCTTGGAAATTACAGGCATAATTTTGGTTTTCGTCCCCCCCCCCCTTTTTTTTTTCAGATAGTTAGATTTTAAAACCCGAATAAACTACTAAGTCAGAAACGCCAAAAGAAAAATATTTGCGATGCATACAGCTGTTTCGGTAGCCTTAAGCGTACCGTCTTCAGTGCAGTGACGTAGTAGTTTATTCGGGTTTTAATATTCCAACGCCAAGTCTCCTGTTATTATTTATTATTAGTTAGATTTTATTCTATTTTTTTTTTTTATTACTTTTTTCTTTTTCCTTTTTATAATTCTTGTCACGCCAGTATTGAAATCCGTCGCCGTTTCGTGTTCAGCATTCGTGCCTACTTTGTTCGTCTGACGAATAAAGTAGGCACGAATGCTGCACACAAAACGACGTTTTTTCTCGATCCAAAACAATTGTTGCGTGTTCTTTCTTTTTATTTCTTTTCCTTTCTTTCTTTCTTCTTTTTTTTTTTTTTCCTTGCATTTTATGATGCTTATTTCAAGGTTTTACTTATTTATTTATTTTACTACTTATTACATTTGTAAGTTAGTCGAAATTTGCGATTTTCTTAACATGGCAAAAAGAGCAATATTGCACATAAACTTGCATTATGAGGATTATTGGATTGGAAATATTGGGGAGTGGTATGAGAACGGAAATAAAAAACAAACCCCTATGAAATTAAACGCCAAATTAGGAGAATGTAAATTATTGAATCGAGTTAGAGTAGCCTATTGGGTGGGGCATATCATTTTGCGACAGTGCTGAGTGACCGCTAAATTGCAATTTAAAAAAATGTAATATGCCCTTAGAAGTATGTAGTATGCCTTATAGTAGAAATTTATGAGCATATGTATATAAGACTCTGAACAGAATCCGCCTATGCCAACTAGTTTTTTTTTTTTAATTGCTTTTAAAAGAAATTTTCCATTTTCTCATCCCAAAATTCGCGATAACGTTTGCTTGAAAAATAATATATATATATCTGTATACACACTTAAGTAATAATAAGGATAATTATAATAAATGAAAGAATCGAGTGTACGAATATTGTATATAGGACGTATGAAGAATTAAATTAAATATATTGATACATACATTTATAAATAATAATAATAAAAAAAAGTACTTGTGAAGACAAATAAATAATAAATTTGATCGGAAGTATTAAAATATATGTGAGTTGTTTGTAAAACTGTCAAAACGTAATTTCAGTTTTAAAATATGACTTACTATATCCAAAACATGTGTGATATATTGAAAATAAGATATGTAAAAGGTTTTTTTTTTTTTTTTTTTTTTTTTTTGAAGAAGAAAATGGGACTAAAAATAATGTTAATAAGTCGAGTTTATTTTTAAAATATTTTAAGAATTGTATTTTGAAAATATTTAATCTGTTTATCATAATACTTTTTTGTTTCTAAGACAAAAAAAGATTTTTATTTTAAGTTTTTTGGAGCCCCAATAAAGTTCATTAAAATGAAATTTTTATGGAAAGAAAGGAAAAACATATTTTTAACCTAACGAAAATTGATTTTTAATTATCGTATCCGGTTGACTCCTCAAATAATGTTCACGGTAAAAGATTAAAACTAGATATTTAAAAAGAAAATTTGGTTAAATAAGGTTATATTTTACTTCATATAAATTTCTGAATTTGTTGCGTAAGTTCTTTTCCCCTGACTTTTGTCATTATAAATTAGGTTCATATTTCAGTAAGCTCCAAAAAAGCATATTTGGAAATAACATAAATCGCACATTTTATTTTTTAAAATTTATTAAAAAAAAAAAAAGAAAAGACAAAATGCAGACAAAATAAATCTTTTAAGGAACTGTTAAATCTAATTTTTTTTTTCTTTTCGTAATAAGAAACATATAAAATCAATATTATTAAGAGATATTGTTTTTAAAAGATTTCAAGAAAATACTTTTAAAATGATTTCATTTCTTCATCACATTTTTATCTTGGCTCTTAAGGGAAAATGAGTCAAGATTAATTTTTTGATTTACAATAAAGATGAGCAAATACTTTAAAAAGATTATATATATATATATTAAAAAAAAAAAAAAAATCTGGAGTGACTCCACTCGACTTTCTGAACATTAAGTAATTAACAGTTGTATAAAGAAATTAAAATAAGACAAGTCGTTAAATAAACAAAAGTGGAAATTATAATGGGTCGAGTATTTTCCCCCATTGTTTAATTTTACGCTATTGCACTTCAAATAACATTGCTCTGCATGAAAATCGGCCCCAAAACCACTGTTGCAAATTCTTATGTAAAATGACCTCCTGAATCCGAATATGACACCCATTTTGCTCTATCTCCTACCGTTTTTTGGGGACGCCCCGTTATTTTTATCACATTTTGGCAATTTTATGGTTACAAATTTGAATTTTAGGGGCGAAAAACATTATTTTCTGAGGGGTTGCAGAAGTGAAAAATTCCGAAACACGAGCATCTGCAGCAAGGGAAAAATTTAGGGGGGGGGGATTTGCCACAGAAATTATGAATTACATTTACTAAATTTTATTAATCAATTATTATTATTATGCATTATATATATATATATATATATTTCGTTTTTAAGTATTATAGTAATTCTCTTCCATTCTCCAAATCAAATCCATAGCAATAAAATTACCGAGCAGAAATCAAAATTGGAGGAGGGGGTAGCGTCCCGAGAAAACAGTGAGTGATTGAGCAAAATGGGGGTCATTTTCGGATTCAGGAGAATAAACAGGAATGGTATCAGGGCTTTTTTTTTTTTTTTTTCTTTCAGAGCAGTGTAATTTGAGCCCATACATCATAATAATAAAGAATTTTTCGTTGTGTCCCTGTAAAAATGTATAAGGGCTAGATTCACCAAAATCTATACAAATCGTTTTATGGTGATCTATAACATGTGTATAAATTCTTTCAGTTCAATCGAATAAGGCATTTAGGCGCTATCGCACTTTAAAAATTCTGTGTCCATAGACCACAATGACATAGATTTTTTTTTTTTCACTGTAAAAACACAGTAAGTGCCAGGTTCACTAAACAGTTCGTGCGTCTGTGACCTATAATATGTGTATAAATTTTCAGCTCATACGAATAAGGTGTTTAGATGGTATTGCACTTAAAAAAAATTGGGCCCATAGGACATAATGATAAAGAATTTTTCTTTGTGTACCTTTAAAATAACTATAAGTCCTAGATTCATCAAAATCAATAGGGGGTCATGCTATGGTGACCTATAATATACATACCAACTTTTAGTTCATTTGAACAAAGCGTTTGGGTGCTATCGTGTTCACTCACACACATACATACACACACATATATGCATACACACATGCATATATACATAATCGTAAAAATAGTAAATACTAACTCAGGGACTTCAAAACGTATAGAAGCATCAAAGTCGGTTTTTTGACATGATTACAATACTTTCCTTACATATGTATGTTCAGAAAGTAATAAGTAAAAATAAAATTTTCACTAAGAATAAAATTCATGTTTCTAATTATTTATTAGCACATTATTTCATTAGCGACAAATATATATATATGTTAAAAATTTTTTCGTCTTTACTTTCTTCTACATATATTTTGAAGAACGTTGATTTAATTAAGATTCTTAGCTTTGTTTGATTAAAAATTTTAAGCCGATTTTGATAAAAGTTAAAAATTGGCTATAAATAATCATTATGAGTTCACGGTTATAATCACTATTTATAAATTGGAAATTAGAGATTTTATAAGGATTTCTTAAAATTAATTAAAACGTGATTTTTTTTTTTTTTTTTTTTTTTTTTTTTTTCAGGCTACTTTGCATTAACATGTTAAAATTTGCGAGCTATCGATCTTCCAATTTTCAATTCATGGTAGATGATAAGTCATATATTTTTTGTATTTGGAGTATAAAAAAGTTTTTATCAAAAAATCGCAAAATTTTAACTGATTCCGACAAAAATTAAAAATTGGTTAAGGTTCTTGCCTACTGTCGGAGGTGATTTTTTTTTTAATAATTGAAAAATTGCCTATTTATGTGCATTACATAATAGAATATAGTTAAAAACAGTGAATAACATGAAAAAATATGCAAATTTTTAAATATTTTGATATTTAGGCTCAAAAATATACATAAAATTTGGAAAAAAAGAAGAAGAAGAAACACTTTTTCAAAACATCATAAGTTAAATTTAAATAAAGATATTTTTATTCTGTAAATTTTATTTCGTTTATTGAAAGGTCCTTAAGAGAGTGAACTATTCTCAAAACTATAACCATGTTATTTAATATTTTAGAGAAGATAACATTTTACACTGAAAAAGTCATGAATATACATGGCCGTTCATACTTCTATCAACAAAAAAAAAAAAAAAAAAAAAAAAAAAAAAAGCTAGATTCATTGTAGTTAAATATAACTTTTGGAGTTATGATATTTTGCGATAAAGCAAAATGTTAAAAATTTCCTTTTGAGAAAAAGCAGAAAACATAATTAAAAACCAGATTTTACCTATTAAATAAAAAATAATTTTAATAAGTTCCTGATTTATTTCAAAGTTTATTATTATTATTTTCAAAATTCATTTTATATGCAGTAACATATTTTGATGCTTATATTGAGTAAAACATTTATGTAAACACACATTTACTGTCACTTCCGGTTTCAAAAACTTGCGAGTGACTAATATTAAAATGCCTGTAACTCAAGTTCTATAGCAAATTGAAACAAAATTCAAACTGATTTAGAAAGCTAAAATGTCAGGTTTTAATACTAATCTAAAAATAGAAAATCGGAGTTTTAACCGAAAATTGTATTTTAAAGGTAGGCAGGTACCTTAAAATTAAGGTCACAGTCTAAAAATAATTAAATTCGGTTGAAAATTACAGATTTTATAGAAAATAGTATTTAATTAAATTCAAGGTGGAGGAGTTTTTTCCTTTTCTTCTTCTTATTTTTTTTAAATAATGTTAGTTTTACATACTTATCATTTAATATAAAAGAATTACTTTTATTGAGGGAAGGAAACAAGAAAAAAAAGTTGAAGTGGAATGTAAGGCTGATTTTTTCTCTACTCTTTGAAGTAGCATTAATAGCCATTTTCATCGAAGCACATGTATATATGCATACACACATTTGAGAAATGTGAGAAATGGATATCATTCCTTTTGATGTAATATTGTATTCATTGACAAAAGTCATACAACATTTATTTTATAAATTATAGTAAAATTATAGATTACTAAAATGTTAACAATTGTAATAATTTGTATTGTAAGTATAAGCCAACAACTATGAATCCTAAAAGGAAATAATGATTAGAGACACACACACAGATATCTTATTTTATTATATACATAGATAACTCATAAGAGACTTAAAATTATATTTAAAAGGGGGTATTGCACTTTTGCTATGTTTTGAATCTTTCTTATTTTCCATGAGAGTTTAGAATAAAAATGTTTTGACAAAAAGAAAAAGAAATAGAGTTTATTTTCAAAACTTACATACTAATAGTTTTAATAAAACAAATCCTATTTTAGTCTTTAAACTTAAAAAAAGAAAAGAAGAAAAAAAGCACGCATGCAGTTTTTTTTACAGTGTATAATTTCTTTCTTACTTTGGATTATAGATTAAAAATAAGCTCGTTACATACAATAAAACTTTTAATAAAAATTAATCGAAGCATTATTACGATTTATTTTTCAATTATTTATTATAGAATATGTTACAACTCTGTTGATTTCTTCTTAATCATTAAGTTAATTTTTAATTAAAAATCATAAATACCGAAATTTTTAGCGACAAAATTTATATAAATTGTATTAAAATAATATTATCATAACAGTTTTTTTTCCATTTTGTTATATAAAATTAAGAAAAGTTAGTCTGAGACAAACCTTTATGAATTTTATTTATATGCCAGAATCACAATATTTTTTCTGCCTTATTCTACAAAGAGAGATTTAATTCTATTCATTAAACATGTTTTTACTAAAACTCTTTATTTCACAAACTTTAAGGGGATAAAATTATCAAAATCGATGCAATTAAAAATATCAAGATAGTTATTATAGAATGTACTAAACTATGTAATACTGTTAAAATAATGTTTCTACAGCTCCTTAATTATTATTATTATTTTTTTCTTTTTTACAAAATGTTAAACATTAAATTTATTTTCCTCGGAATCCAAATTTTCGGGGATAATTAGTTACTTATAATGCGCCTTGCTATTTTATTTTTTATTTTTAATCCAACTTCTAAAAAAATTACGTGAATGTTTATCAGTGTATTTGCCACAAAATTTTAGTCTTAAATTCAGTCGCATGACAAACATTTATGAAGATTTAAAGTTTTAAATTTTTTGTTCCCCATCATACTACAGGTATGGGGAACTTAGGTAATCGTGAAAATTTCGACCTCGGTTTTTTGACTTTTTTACACGTTTTCAGGTGTGAGGAATCCAAAAATATCAAAATGGGTATGGCGTCCGTCTGTAGGGTGTCTGTTAGTCCGTTAGTATATTAGTCTATGTATACGATATCTTACAAACAAATGATCGCAGAGAGGTCGGACCAGTTTTAAAGTATTAGTTATGACACTGGAATCTAATACTTTAAAACACCCCTATTCTTCGCAACATTCTAATTTAAAAAACTTCAGAAGTTATTCGAAATTTACGATTTTCTTAACATGGGAGAATAGGGCAAAATTTCACTTAAACGTGCATGAAAAGAAATATTTTTATCGTAACGATGTAAGAACAGCTTTTAAGTATTAGTTTTGATGCCGGGATCAACATCATTAACCAGAAATACGCTACTTTGAAAACTTCGTAAATTATTCGAAATTTACGAATTTCTTAACGTGGCAGAATACAGAAATATTTCGCAGAAATCTCTCTTTTGAGGGATATTTTCATCGTAAAGATGTCAGACTACTTTTAAAATATTATATAAGATGCTAGTATAAACATCCTTGACTATGAATTTTCTAATTTAAAAATTTCGTAAGTCACTGGAAATTTACGATTTACTTAACATGGTGGAATAGGGCAAAATTTCGTATAAACGTCCACTTTGAGGGATATTTTCATTGTAAAGATGTCAGAACACTTTTAAAATATCATTTAAAATACTGACATGAACATCCTCGACTACGAACTTTTTAATTTAAAAATTTCGTAAGTTATTTGAAATTTACGATTTACTTAACATGGCAGAATAGGGGGAAATTGAACATAAACGTCCATTTTGAGGACCATAAATACATCAGACAACTTCAAAATAACATTTATGATACTTGTTTGAACATGATTGACTACAAATATTCTAATAGGGAAATTTCGTAAGTTATTCGAAATTTAAGATTTTGTCAACATAGCAAAACGGTGCGATATTCCATATAGATAAGCATTTTGAGAATTGTTGCACTGAAAATAGTAGCATGAAACTAAACTACGAAATTGACCCCGATAAAATAAATTAATAGATTAGAATAAGATAAATATATCGAACTGTACGGTGGGTAGCCTATTAGGTGAGGATTTCGTTTTGTTACTGTGTCAAGCGTTTGGTCAAATTAATTTCTCTTTACATGAATATAATATGGTCTGTACTAGAAATTTATGAGAACATACATATGATGGGGAACTGAGCAGAGTCCACCTATGTCAACTAGCTTAAATTTGTAACTGATACTGTAATTGCGATATAAAAAATTCAATGCACAGATGTATTCAGTTATGTACAAAAGACACAGAGTTAAGGAAAAAAAAAAAGCTTTAAAATAACTTAGAATTAGCATGAAATATTTGGAAATCGGGCATTATTTTGTATTATTTTTCCCGTAAAAGAGGCTTTTTTATTTCAAAAATTACTTTTTATCATTTAAAAAACGTTATATGCTTAAAAATGATAAATTCCATGGCAGTACTTGATTTGAAAAGCAATAGAATGCAAAACAGAAATAATTAATTGCAATATCCCTTGTACCCTTAAGGCAAAGCAATATATTTAATGAGTTGTGAAGTTCTTTGTATCTTTTAATCGATTCTGTTTAAACTTTCGTTTCCGATTCGTTCCAATTTCTATTGATGAATGAATGAAAAGAACAATGAAATTCAAGACCACGATTAGATGACAAATACATTCAAAGTAATTTATTCATTTTAATCACATTCTGGGAATACTTATTTCTGTTTTCGAGCACTACAAAATAAAATACGACACTAGAAAATAATTAACTTCCAATGTTGATTTTTTTTTAGAAGAACAATGCCTTTAAAATCTGTTTTTATTTTTACATAGGAAAATAAAAGAATTTTTTTGTACATATTTTAAATATAAATATAGATATAGATAGACAGTTAGATAAATAGATAGACAGATATAATTGATATAAGGACTGAAAATCATGTGAAACAAGGAAGAAAGCCAAACAAAGCCAAACAGAAACAACAATAAGAAAGGGCAGAGGCCACTACGGCTTACCACACGTGAAGCGGATTAAACCGGTTTGTTGAGGCCTAACATTTTCCAAATCCTACGAAAGACCACATGATTGAAAAAAAAAAAAAAAAGTTAAAATGCGGATTTTTATATTATTAGAGGAAAAATAAATCGCAATTTTACAATTATTGGAATTTAAAAACAAAATTTAAATAAAATAAACCATTCATATGTATATATATATATATATATATACTTATTTATTTATTTGAAAGACTAAAAATCTTCAACGTGTAAAAATAATAATAGTAATAATAATGTTTACATGTTCTTCAATGTACACACACACACACACACACACACACACATCTTATACTATTAAGTGACAAGTGAGCAATATTTGTATATATATATATATATATATTTCACTGTTCTCGAAAACGATAGCTCGGACAGTCACATGATTTAAGAGGTACCACAAAGGTACCCCCCGAAGGGTCATTGTGCACATCGAATTTAGATTTTCGAATTTTTGATTAGTTTTCTGTTAATTAATAAAAATATGAAAATAATAAGCTAATAATAGCAAAAAATTAGACATTTATATTTTATTCATAATTTAATTGTTGCCAAAAAAAAAAAAAAAAAAAAAAATTACGAGTTTATTTTTTTTTTTCGACAAGAAAATGGATACATTTACTTAAACGTGAACAATAAAAAATTATAAAGAAAAATAAATTATGCATCTCACAAAAATTGACGTCATTATCACTTTAAAAAAAATATACACATTGATAAAGTGCTAATATAGTTTACGATGTTAAAAATCAGTTTTATCTATAGATCCTCTTGGGCAATTTTTTAATTTTTTAATTTTTTAAATATTTTATAATTTTTTATTTTTCACGTGAAACATATTTAATTTTATGCTAAAAAATAAATAAATAAATAAATAAAAATAAATAAATAAAAATAAATAAATAAAAATAAAAAATAACTGATAAATTTTTTTGGCAACAATTAAAAATTTTAATGTCCAGTTTTGAAGTTTTTAGAAGGTTATTATTTTCATATTTTAATTAATTTCAAAAAATCTAATAAAATATTCGTTAAAAATAAGGTACCAAATGAAAGGGTCGATTTTTCTGAATCCGTCGGATTAAACAGCTTATCTATCGGATAATTAGATTTTTAAAAATTAACTAAATTATGAAAATAATTAATATTTTAATGATTCAATATTTTAAGGTGGTATTTTAATGATTCAATATTTACACACAGACAGTGTCCAAGGAAATCTCTTAAGCCTTTTTAAGAGGAGTGGATCAAGACAGCACATTTACTCCTTTGAAATAGACATCTAAATTTTTAATTGTTCTCTTTAATTTTTTCAACCATAAAATAAAATATGCTTTTACGTGAAAGAAAAAAAAAAAAAAATAATAATAATAAAATAAAATATTAAATTTGTTCATGCATGTACTTACGGATAAGACGTAAGTATCGTAATTTCGTGCACTTTCGCGATTCAAACACATCAAGGTAGGGTATCCATTGTTTTTTTTTTTTTTTTTTTTTTTTTTGGGGGGGGGGGGGGGGGGAGTTAAGCGCGCGATAGTGATTTCAGCGAAAAAAAGTTACATGCGTTTTCAGATTCATGCACAGCGAGACAGGGGTGTCCAGTGATGTTTTTTTTGGTTTTCATGTGAGTGAAGCGAACATACGTGTATGATAGTGATGGCTTCGAAAACGAGTTACATGCGTTCTCAGATTCATGCACAGCAAGGCAGGGGTGTCCAGTGATGTTTTTTTTGGTTTTCATGTGAGCGAAGCGAACATACGTGCGTGATAGTGATGGCTTCGAAAACGAGTTACATGCGGTCTCAGATTCATGCACAGCGAGGCAGGGGTGTCCAGTGATGTTTTTTTTTGGTTTTCATGTGAGCGAAGCGAACATACGTGCGTGATAGTGATGGCTTCGAAAACGAGTTACATGCGTTCTCAGATTCATGCACAGCGAGACAGGGGTGTCCAGTGATGTTTTTTTTGGTTTTCATGTGAGCGAAGCGAACATACGTGCGTGATAGTGATGGCTTCGAAAACGAGTTACATGCGTTCTCAGATTCATGCACAGCGAGGCAGGGGTGTCCAGTGATGTTTTTTTTTGGTTTTCATGTGAGCGAAGCGAACATACGTGCGTGATAGTGATGGCTTCGAAAACGAGTTACATGCGTTCTCAGATTCATGCACAGCGAGGTAGGGGTGTCCAGTGATGTTTTTTTTTGGTTTTCATGTGAGCGAAGCGAACATACGTGCGTGATAGGGATGGCTTCGAAAACGAGTTACATGCGTTCTCAGATTCATGCGCAGCGAGGCAGGGGTGTCCAGTGATGTTTTTGTTTGGTTTTCATGTGAGCGAAGCGAACATACGTGCGTGATAGTGATGGCTTCGAAAACGAGTTACATGCGTTCTCAGATTCATGCACAGCGAGGCAGGGGTGTCCAGTGATGTTTTTTTTGTGGTTTTCATGTGAGCGAAACGAACATACGTGCGTGATAGTGATGGCTTCGAAAACGAGTTACATGCGCTCTCAGATTCATGCACAGCGAAGTTGTCCAATGATATATATATATATATTATGTGCGCGAAGCGTACATACGTACATGATACAACACAAGTTTACGTGTTTTCCCATTACATCTTTCGTTTTCTATTTCCTTACTTTTAGTGGAAGGGTCTAAATTCATAACGGGGGTTACAAAAGAAAATATCTAATCAGCATTTTAAAGCACATTTGAATGTCAAAAGAAAATATTAATGTTTTATTTTTTATTTTATTTATTTTACTTTTTTCAAGTGAAAGCATATTTTATTTTATGGTTGAAAAAATTAAAGACAACAATTAAAAATTTAGATGTCTATTTCAAAGGAGTAAATGTGCTGTCTCGATCCACTCCTTTTTTAAGCATGACAGAGTCAGGCATTGATGAGCGTAACTACATATGCTGATCCTTTATTTATTTTGCCCTAAGAGCCATATAAGTTATGCAATAGACATTGGACGGTGGCCTCTTGTTACATATACTTCTATTGTTTGAAATGTAATATCGTTAACCAGGTTTATCTCATTTTTCATATCACAATAGATATTTTTAATTAACAGAGTCGTTTAGTAATTAAATATATTTTATTTGTTTCGAGAGATACCAATATTATTCCTTATTCACATGCCATTTTTTATTTTTCACGTGAAACATATTTAATTTTATGCTAAAAAATAAATAAATAAATAAATAAATAAATAAAAATAAATAAATAAAAATAAATAAATAAAAATAAAAAATAACTGATAAATTTTTTTGGCAACAATTAAAAATTTTAATGTCCAGTTTTGAAGTTTTTAGAAGGTTATTATTTTCATATTTTAATTAATTTCAAAAAATCTAATAAAATATTCGTTAAAAATAAGGTACCAAATGAAAGGGTCGATTTTTCTGAATCCGTCGGATTAAACAGCTTATCTATCGGATAATTAGATTTTTAAAAATTAACTAAATTATGAAAATAATTAATATTTTAATGATTCAATATTTTAAGGTGGTATTTTAATGATTCAATATTTACACACAGACAGTGTCCAAGGAAATCTCTTAAGCCTTTTTAAGAGGAGTGGATCAAGACAGCACATTTACTCCTTTGAAATAGACATCTAAATTTTTAATTGTTCTCTTTAATTTTTTCAACCATAAAATAAAATATGCTTTTACGTGAAAGAAAAAAAAAAAAAATAATAATAAAATAAAATATTAAATTTGTTCATGCATGTACTTACGGATAAGACGTAAGTATCGTAATTTCGTGCACTTTCGCGATTCAAACACATCAAGGTAGGGTATCCATTGTTTTTTTTTTTTTTTTTTTTTTTTTTTTTTTTTTTGGGGGGGGGGGGGGGGGGAGTTAAGCGCGCGATAGTGATTTCAGCGAAAAAAAGTTACATGCGTTTTCAGATTCATGCACAGCGAGACAGGGGTGTCCAGTGATGTTTTTTTTGGTTTTCATGTGAGTGAAGCGAACATACGTGTATGATAGTGATGGCTTCGAAAACGAGTTACATGCGTTCTCAGATTCATGCACAGCAAGGCAGGGGTGTCCAGTGATGTTTTTTTTGGTTTTCATGTGAGCGAAGCGAACATACGTGCGTGATAGTGATGGCTTCGAAAACGAGTTACATGCGTTCTCAGATTCATGCACAGCGAGGCAGGGGTGTCCAGTGATGTTTTTTTTTGGTTTTCATGTGAGCGAAGCGAACATACGTGCGTGATAGTGATGGCTTCGAAAACGAGTTACATGCGTTCTCAGATTCATGCACAGCGAGACAGGGGTGTCCAGTGATGTTTTTTTTGGTTTTCATGTGAGCGAAGCGAACATACGTGCGTGATAGTGATGGCTTCGAAAACGAGTTACATGCGTTCTCAGATTCATGCACAGCGAGGCAGGGGTGTCCAGTGATGTTTTTTTTTTGGTTTTCATGTGAGCGAAGCGAACATACGTGCGTGATAGTGATGGCTTCGAAAACGAGTTACATGCGTTCTCAGATTCATGCACAGCGAGGTAGGGGTGTCCAGTGATGTTTTTTTTTGGTTTTCATGTGAGCGAAGCGAACATACGTGCGTGATAGGGATGGCTTCGAAAACGAGTTACATGCGTTCTCAGATTCATGCGCAGCGAGGCAGGGGTGTCCAGTGATGTTTTTGTTTGGTTTTCATGTGAGCGAAGCGAACATACGTGCGTGATAGTGATGGCTTCGAAAACGAGTTACATGCGTTCTCAGATTCATGCACAGCGAGGCAGGGGTGTCCAGTGATGTTTTTTTTGTGGTTTTCATGTGAGCGAAACGAACATACGTGCGTGATAGTGATGGCTTCGAAAACGAGTTACATGCGCTCTCAGATTCATGCACAGCGAAGTTGTCCAATGATATATATATATATATTATGTGCGCGAAGCGTACATACGTACATGATACAACACAAGTTTACGTGTTTTCCCATTACATCTTTCGTTTTCTATTTCCTTACTTTTAGTGGAAGGGTCTAAATTCATAACGGGGGTTACAAAAGAAAATATCTAATCAGCATTTTAAAGCACATTTGAATGTCAAAAGAAAATATTAATGTTTTATTTTTTATTTTATTTATTTTACTTTTTTCAAGTGAAAGCATATTTTATTTTATGGTTGAAAAAATTAAAGACAACAATTAAAAATTTAGATGTCTATTTCAAAGGAGTAAATGTGCTGTCTCGATCCACTCCTTTTTTAAGCATGACAGAGTCAGGCATTGATGAGCGTAACTACATATGCTGATCCTTTATTTATTTTGCCCTAAGAGCCATATAAGTTATGCAATAGACATTGGACGGTGGCCTCTTGTTACATATACTTCTATTGTTTGAAATGTAATATCGTTAACCAGGTTTATCTCATTTTTCATATCACAATAGATATTTTTAATTAACAGAGTCGTTTAGTAATTAAATATATTTTATTTGTTTCGAGAGATACCAATATTATTCCTTATTCACATGCCATAGTTTTCATTACATACTGTTATCAGGGCCCGATTAAGCTTTGAAGCTAGGGGAAGCTCAGTATCATTTCTGGGCCCCCCTTTCATTTCGGATTTTTTTTTTTTCATTCATATACCTGGGTGGTTTCTACACACAACATTAAAATCGTATAACTTATTAATTAAGAACAATCAGATTTTTGAGGCTAAATAACAGATTTTTCCCGAAATAGTGAGTATTTTACCTTGCTTTAGGCGACCTTTCTCAGAAAAAATTCAATCTGAGGGTGAAAATATGAAACAGAAAATCCAAGAACCTGTTTTTAGTCATTTTGGGGCCCCCTCTTAAATTTTAGAGGGGAAGCTTGTGCTTCCTGAGCCTTTTGGGTAATCAGGCCCTGACTGTTATAAATAAAGTTCAACCTTTCATAAAAATATGATGCCATCTTAGGCTTATTCAATTGCATCCAATACTTTTAGAAATTTAGTTCAGCTAAGTTTCACCATTTTAGCAGTGTTTAATACTAAAATGAGAATTAAAATGATGAAAAGTATCACTTAATTCCTTAAAAAAAAAAAAAAAAAAAAGGTTGCAACTGAATTGACCTAAATTGGCACCATGTTTTTAGTTAAACGTTAAACTTTATTTTTTTAACAATGTATTTAACTCATTAAATTACACAGGTCTACATCTAAAAGTTTGTATTGATAATTTTGGCTAATCTTTATGTTTTTTGTTCTGCCGAAATCGAAAGTTAAGCCAGTTTTTTTCAATTACGTATATATTTCTGTTAATACAGGGTGTCTACTGACACAATTTCTTCCTTGACACTTCCACCAATATAATTATATCCTAACTTTTACAGTACGTTTCAGAAACATACTAGAAATTACCAAAAATGAAGAAACTGTGTCGGTAGACAACTGTATTTACAAAAATCTATATCTGATCGAGAAAAACTGGCTTCATTTTCGGTTTCAGCTCACCAAGTAACATATGTATCAGCTAAAATTATCAAATCAAATTTCGCCAACATTATTTTTATTGATCTGTGTAATTATTATTAGTTTGGCGACCGGTTGGATTTGATCCTGGGTCCTTCGGATTAGAAGTCAAACGACATACCTCTGGACAAAAGGTTAACCCGTTGTCCATTGGTAAGATCTGATAATCTATCCTGAGAAATGGCGTCCGCTACACCACTCTCCCTCCAGTGAGTACGTGCATGAGCGTTATTTTCTCAGTATCGTTCGTTGCTGGATTTGTTGTTTGAATGGTGCTGCCATCTATTGATCCAGGTTGAAATTGTTTTGTTGGTTGCATGTTATTTGCACGTCCGGGAATCACCAATTTGGCGACCGGTTGGATTTGATCCTGGGTCCTTCGGATTTTTAATCAAACGACATACCTCTGGACAAAAGGTTAACCCGTTGTCCATTGGTAAGATCTGATAATCTATCCTGAGAAATGGCGTCCGCTGCATTAATACTATTTTTTTTTTTTTTTTTTTTTTTTTTTTTTTGTAATGGGACTTTGGTATTGAAGAAACAAAAATAATATAAAAATATTCTGCGTTATTTCACAAGTAATTTATTTGTATATTCTTTTATATTGTGTTATAATCTTAAGTGTCAGAAACCGGTCAAATTTTAAACATTATTTAACTTGGCATTTATTTGAAGTAATTCACTTATTTTTATTTAGTTCTACAATGTAAATAATATTTCTTTTTAATTTTTCATGAATGTGTAGTAATTTTGTGCTAAATTATAGTTTAAGTTGTATGCATAACTTTTAATTAGTTATACCATGATTTTTAAAGAGTTTTTAATATAATAATTTAGTCAATAAAATAAACAAGTCGTATCTAAATTGATAAGGAAAAATAAAAGCAGAAAATGAAACCGTTTATCGTCAAAGAATTTCAATTTCTTCAAAATGCTGATGTTTAAAAGAGTTTCTAGTTTTATCGATCTGTTTGGAGTACTCGTTCACTTAAATAAAAGATAATATTAACAATCTTTCAAGGAAAGCATTTAATAATTAAAATACAAACAGGATATGTTTTTGACTTAAGTATTTGATTTAAGATGCAAGAAATATATGTAACAAATGATACCAAACTATTAAAAAAAAAAAAAAAAAAAATCAGTTTTTGACCGAACTGAACTTTTAATGAAAAGTTCCTAAGTTAATTACACTGCAATATTTTGATTATAAGTTGTTAAATGAATCTCGAAAAACCGAATTTAAACAAGTTGAAATTGTTTGGTACCGAATCCAAAATTAGAAGTAAAATATAAGCGTGAAATACAACGAAATTTTTAATATAAAAACATTTTTTTTTTCTTTTCTAATTATCCCAACAATTATTATTAAAGAAGAAAAGATATGTTTTACTTTCCCTAATCAATTATGTATGATAAAGAAATGGTTTTCCGGTCAAATTTATAAAATTGTGTTTTTGTCATATTTACACGTTTTATGGTTCCCTGAATCCGAAAAACAGGTTTTTAGCGGTTGGTCTGTGTATGTGTGTGCTTGTTATCATCACAGCATATCTCAAGAACAAATAGTATCAGTCTAAACTTGGCATTCTAAATGTGTATCATATAGGGATGCTACAGTAAATTTTTCGCTGAGATCAAGCAAATGGTATGTGTACTGGGACATCCAAGAGAATTTAAATAAATATATTACGTCTATAGCTACAATTTATGGTAGCGCAGTTTAACATTTATAGGCTACATTAAACAAACTGAAACCAACAGATATTTTTCATATGCATAAAAGTATGTTTCGTACAAATTATAGTATGAAAATCATTCAGCACTCGTTTACAGGGCTATCCAAATGAACTAGAATATTATGGGACTATACTTGGGAATTGGTGAAGGGTATTTCAGGTTGTTCTGTGTGTTATTAATACAAGAGTATATTTAAGTACACAATATGTGGTGCATACATAATTTATTGATGATATACAGGGCTACCAATAATTAAACGAAAACATTCTGCTCTATTCAGATATAATTAGTAGAAGTGCTTTACTATATTTTACCATGTCCAGGAAAAAAGGTCAGGAATGAGAATTTACTTCTCATACATATACGGAAAATAAAGATTTTTTTTTTTTTAAGTTAAATTTTCAGCGCATCTTTTTTGTACAATTACACATTTTGAGAATCCCTTAACATTTAGGTAATATTTTTAACTTTTTTATTTTTTGTATATCTGTTATCAACGTACTTAAAAATAAATACAGGCAACTCAAATGTTGTACTTTTGAGTTCATATGAAGCTGATACTTGAATAGTTTGATCAAAATTGATAAATTTCAAAGTGTGGTATGGGTGTAAACTGTCCGAATAATTTGGATTAAACTTTTTAACTGAATAATAAACTTAAATTCTATAGATATATATATCTACGTACTGTATTCAAACGGTGGGATTAAGGGGCAGTAGCCCCCTCAAACAGACTTATTTGTCAAATAAAACTGTTCTCAAACCTAGTTTGAAATATTTTTAAGGTATAGGTTTACATACAGACTTGTTATACTGTCTTTATAGAATTGAAATGTTGTGTAAGAGAAAGTCGTGTGTGTACCACACCAGATAATTTATCTTAAACAAATTGTACCTGAAATTTCTGATGCCATTCCGAAAAAAATCTGACAAATATGATCAAGGTGGATACTGCTTTTACTAAAAGAAAATAAAGTCTTTAAATGTTTCTGGCAACAATTACCTTTAGCCATTATTTTTTATTGCAGAAATTATTTGCCTCACACATCACAATTATATATATACACAATACACACACACACACACACACACACACACACACACACATAAATATATATATATATTCTCTTTTTTAGCAAAATCTAAATTTAAAACAAATTCGACAACTGAAGTAAAAGAAACAACCTTACTAGTATGAATTAAACAATCATAAACTTAATCATCATGATTCTTTTTGGAATATGATTATTAAGTGACAAGTACATATGCAGTGAAATTATACATATGTAAAGAAAATATATTTGAAATAGAAGTTCAATATTGAAGAACAGAAATTGAGATATTCCTTCAGAAATAAAGTTTTCAACTAATCATTCTTTCTTTTTCAAGAAACATTTATTTTTTAATTTTAATTTATAAGTAATTTTATACGTTTATATGAAAAATACAGAGAAAAGAAACAAGTACATTCAACATTTAGATTTTATAAATTTCAAGATTTGAGAGACACTTTTGAAAAGTTATTCAAAGAAACAGTTTAAAGACTTCAAATTTTTAAAAGTTTTGAAAGTGAGAAATTTCAAATAAAATTCTCCAGAAATGTCTCTTCTCAATAACAGAGAAATTCTCAGAAAAACTCAGCTGACATTCAACATTTTTCAGAGATTACTTTTTCATTTTCTTTCAAGTTTTGTGTTTCATTTGAGTATTATAATTATTAACTAAACTTAAAAAAAAAAAATGTGTGTCACTCACACAATTTTCTCTTATCATGCGTTTCAATATTATAAAAACACATTGCAGATTAAATCGTAAGTTGAATAAAGTAAGAAAATAAGGTTCAATCTACTTTTAAAATAATCTCAAATAGGTTTAGGAATAGTTTTATTTCACATATATTTGAGTGTGAGGGTGGCTACCACACCCCACCCTCCCCTGTTGAATTATTATACCTACATTTATAAATAATAATAATAATAATAATAATAATAATAATACATTCAAGGCTGTTATTAAATTTAAAAGTTTATCCTAAATTATTCCAACGATTTTCATTAGTAACACACCTCGAAATTTACCAATCTTGATCAAACTTTACAAGTGGTAACCTGATACAAACTAACAAAATAAAATGCGAAATTTAAATTTCCTGCAGTTAGTATTTGTTTTTAAGTTATGCTGATAACACATACAGATCAACCGTGAAAAATTTAACTTTCATATTCATTATTATTCAATAATAATAATAATACATTCAAGGCTGTTATTAAATTTAAAAGTTTATCCTAAATTATTCCGACGATTTTCACCAGTAACACACCTCGAAATTTACCAATCTTGATCAAACTTTACAAGTGGTAACCTGATACAAACTAACAAAATAAAATGCGAAATTTAAATTTCCTGCAGTTAGTATTTGTTTTTTAGTTATGCTGATAACACATAGAGATCAACCGTGAAAATTTTAACTTTCATATTCAGGAACCTCGAAACGTGGTTTTATACAAAAAAAGTAGAGTTGAAAACTGAACTTCAAAAGTACTTTCTTAACTGTATGGGTATGAGTACAGTTAATTTTCCTTCCTGAGCTGTGTTCTTCGGCATAGTAAAATGTAGCAATGCAGTTTCATGAATTACATTGAATAAAAAAGGAACGTTTAACTTAATTTTGGGTATCCCTGTATATTGTCTATAAACTATATACGCATCACATTGTGTACTTAAATTTAATCCTATATTAAAAACACATAACATAAAACCTGAAATGAACTTCCAACAATTTACAAGTATAGTCCCAATATATCCAAATACTTTGAGTAAACGAATGTTGGATGACTTTCATACTTAAATCTACACAAAACATGCTTTTATGTATATAAAAAAGTATGTGCTTTCAATTTTGTTTAGGGCAGCCTATAGATATTACATTTTATTTACCCAAAATTTTGCCCATTGACGTATAATGTATTTGAATTGTCTTGGATGGCTCTACCCACGAACCATTTGCTTGATAATTACTAAACTTTGAATAAACACGATAAAATGCAATAAACTCGTAACAATTGTTTCGGGTCGAAAAAACACACGACCCATCGTCAAGTGAACAAAGTTGATATATTAATGTATATATATATATATATATATATATACAGTGAAACTTGAATAATTCGAACTTGTTTAATTCGAAATACTGGATAATTCGAGTTTTTTACTCGGTCCCCTGAATTTTGTATTGAAATAATGTTAAAAAATCGTGGATAATTCGAATTCTATTTTGGATAAATCAAATTTTTCATACGATTACCTTTAAAATATTACAGTAAAATCCTCCCCCCCCCCCTCCGAGATTTTCTCAGCTAAAGTGCATTATTTATTTTAATAGTCTTTCAAAAGGTGGATCAGGAAATACAAGAAAAGCCTCTACATCAGAAGATATGGTGCATGTAGATAAACTTCAAGGTTTTTTTTTTAATTGAAAGTCATGTCGAATGTAGAAGATTTTATTTTTGTATCAATTGATAGGTTGAAGTCATATGCTATGACACAAAGATTGCACTTGAGGGAAGATAAAAAATATCTGACTATTTTTTAAAAAATGTCTAATAATTAAGCTCGTAAAAAATATTGATTTAATGGGAGGGAGGTATGTAGCAGTATTCTTAGATATAAAGTTTATATGTTAAACCTTTGGTCGTAGAGTTTTAATTTTTCTCTTCTTTTTGACAAAACAGCATGCTTGCCAACATCCTAATTAATATTCCGTAGTGTTGTTAGTCCTGCCTTTTTCTCACACCAGTAAATTTTTAGAGTAATATTTTGCAAATGCAGTTACGATTAAATAAGAAGAAAAATACTCTAAAAAGGATACTGGTGTGAAAAAGAAGTCGAAGCTAACAATAATACGGAATATTAATTAGTATGTTGGCAAGTATGAAATAGTATATCTAATTCGAATTTTTGGATATTTCGAATTTTTCTCAAGATCCCTTCAACTTCGAATTATCCAAGTTCTACTGTATATATATATATATATATATATATATATATAAAGCTTGTATAAGATAATTTTAGATACAAAATCAAATTATTTCTAAAAATAATTCTTTAATTTAAAGTCTCCAATTCAATTTTCATAGCTTTTCTGAAAAAATATGTTTAACTCGGAATTGTATAATAGATCCAATTTTACAGCAGGGTCCTGCTTTTAGTTGTAATTTTAAAATTATTTGTAAATTATATATAAATATATAATTCAATGTTGCCTAGCTTATTTCTGCATTGTGCACTGTTTTAGAAAAAAATCAAGGAATTGCTATGAATATGCAAGAGTATTCTCATCTAATATGTAAACTTTAATTTATATCGAAATACTGCTGAGTTATATGCCGATGCAAAATCACAGTAGCAGGATAAATTAGTCGCATTTAACTAACTTGGTACTATAAAAATTATACAGAAATTGACATTTATTGTTAATATGCTAAAATAATGTTTTGTACAGAATATGATACGCTTAACCTTCAGATTTACAGGCTACACTGAAATATTGATACATTTAGGGTTACAATTGCGGAAATTAAGGGCTGCGTTTTCGTTTGTGTTAAGCATTTTTAACACTTTTCAAGAATGTTTAAGAGTGATTATGAATTCAATTATTTTATCTACCTGCCTTTCTTTCCACCTGTCTGTACGTTGTGTGATAATATATGAAAAAAAAAAAAAAAAGGTTATACTATACAACGAGTACATATACAGTTGCAAAGTGTTGAAAATCAATGCGTACCGCATGATTTTTTGTTTATGTTTTTTTACTTTTCTTACAAATTTTTGAAATACTATAATATAATACATATCATGATTATACCGGGTGATTCAAAATAGATGTTACAGAGATTATTTCGTAAACTAAGAAAGATAGAAACATACTTCCAATTACAAAATTGGTGCAAATTAAGAGTGGATTTCAGATATGGCATTTTCATGTACAAGGGGTTGTATGCATATTAAATATGAAATTTAATTTTTATACGGCCCCTCCTATCATATGACTTACATTTAGAAAAATATTCTCCTCGCTCTAACAAGCAAAGAAAAAAAAAAATCATATCTCTAAGTCAGAATCTCGCTGAGTTATTGCAATTTGAAAATTCTAGCATTTTTCGCCAAGACTTAAGGGGTTGTATCAAAAGTGAGAAATTGTAATTACTATAGCTTTTGTAATAAGGCACACAGCGTTTGGGGGGAAAAAATCATTCAGGGAAAGGCGGCTATTTTAACCTGTAATGTCTCTCTTTCTCCTAGTGAATACACACGAGAATACTCATTGATAATTTAACAAATAAAGTGTATGAATAATTTATGTACAAAAAGGGAATTTTCAAATTCATTTTTCTTTCTTTTCCTTTATACATTCTCTTACTCATATACCTGGTGTAGAGAAAGTATTGTTTTCGAGACAAATTTCCAAAAATTAGCTTTTTTTATATTTGTTATATTTGCACGTTTTCAGATCCTCTGAATTCAAAAATCATGTTTTTAGCGGCTGGTCTCTCTCTCTCTCTCTGTGTGTGTGTGTGTGTTATTAGAATATCTCAAGAACAAATAGTAGCAGGAAATCCAAATTCGATATTCTAAATCCGTATCATATTGCGGTGCTACACTGAACTATTCGTTGCGATCAGACAAAGTCTTGTTTACAGGGTCATCCAAGAGAATTCAAATACATTACGTCCGTGAGCAAAATTTCTCATATGTACAGTGTGACATCTATAGACTGTCCTATACAAAATGAAAATAATAGATCTTTTATACGCATAAAAGCATGCTTTATGTAGATTGTGGTATAGCAATCATCCATCATTCATTTACAGGGTTACTCAGAGTATTTTGATATATTGGAGCTATACTTGGGAATTGCTGAAAGTGTATTTCATTTTGTGTTACATGTTTTACATATAACACTAAATTTATGTACACAAAGTCATGAGTATATAGTTTATAGAAAATATACAGGGCTACCCAAAATTAAGGCAAACATTTTTTTTTATTAAATGTAATTGGCGTAAGTGCTTTGTTGCAATTTTTTTATTTCGAAGAACACTGCTGAAACAGGACAAAAAATTAATTTCTCATACCCATACTGTAAACAAAGTAGTTTTTGGAGAGCAATTTTTTTCTGTATAATATCACGTTTTGAGGCCTCCTGAATGCGAAAGTTAAGTTTTTAGTGGTTGATCTGTATATATATGAATTATCAGCATAATTTATTAACAAATAATCTGGTGTGTCATTCACACGACTTTCTCTTACCCTGAAATTTAATACTATAAATATAGGTTGAAATTAAGAGGTAACATAAAGAGTACTGTTATGTAAACCTCTGTTAAAATAATTCAAATTAGGCTTCGGAAGAGTTTTATATGATAATTAGTTTTGTGTGAGGGGGGGCTACCGTCCTTCAACCCCCCGTTTCATTAATGCACCTACATTTATATAGGATTTAAATCTGTTATTAAAATTAAAAGTTCACTTAAAATTATTCAGACAACTTTCACATGCAACATTCCTTGAATCCTATCAGTCTTAATCAAACTTTTCCAGCAACAAATTTATATTAATTTGAAAATACAACTTTTGGATCGCCTGAAATTATTCATTTCCTGAAATTATTCGATACGGATAATAACCAAACTTTAAAAAAATTTGACTTTGGTAATCAGGACGCCTCAAAACGTGTAAATACACAAAAACAAGCGATGCATATTTAGCTTAAAAACATACATTATTTATCATATGTCTATGAGGAATTCATTTCCATTCCTGAGCAGCTTCCCTGGACATGGTAAATTATTATAGTAAAGCACTTCCACTAACAATAAAAAAGAATATTATCGCTTTAATATTTGCAACCCTGTATATCTTTTGAAGAATATGTACAAATCACATAGTGCACCTAAATATAATCCTATAGTAATAATATACGACACAAACTGAAATGCACTTCCATCAATTTTCAGTTATTGTCGCACTATAATCTAGTTATTTTGTGTAGCCCTGTAAATGAACAGTGAATGATTTCCCTGCCATACTCTACATGAGGCATGTGTTTATGCATATAAAAATATATATTCTCATTTCATTTGGTTTAGTGCAGTCTATTGGTGTTAAACTAAACTTACCTGCAATTTCCTCCATAGACGTAATGTATTTGAATATTCTTGAGTGTCCCTGTACACGAACCATTTTCTTCATCTCAATGAAAAGCTTAGTGTAGCATTCCTATATGATATATATTTAGAATACCAAGTTTGGAATACCTGCTGCTATTTGTTCTTGAGATATATTGATAACAGACAGATACACACACAGACCAACCGCTAAAAACACGATTTTCATATTCAGGGGACCTCAAAACGTGTAAATCTAACAAAACTCAATTTCGAAAGTTTGACCCAAAAACAATACTTTGTCTACCTTATGGGTAAGAGAAAGTAATAACTACAGGAAATGCAAATTTGGTACTTTGGATTCCATATCTAGTTGCCAATTGAAAAGTTGATCAAGGTTTGCAAGTTTCAAGGAAATTGATAACAGACTTGATTTTTGTTTTGATAAATATAGGCACTATAATTAAACGGGGGTTGAGAAGGGCGGTAAACCCCCTGACATAGAATTATACATCAATAATATATCATATTCTATAAAAAAAAAAAAAAAAAAATTAGAATATTAACAATAAATATGAATTTCCTCATGATTTTTACAGGAGAAAGTTATTTAAATGTAATTTATAAGAATGTCTGTCCCAAAACGCAATACATTGGCATTTTTTGTGCGGTCCGGAACATAAACCTATTGTAGAGGGCCTAATAATGCAATTTTAAATAGGTAATATCACATAGTATACCTGAATAACATATATCAATTTTTAAAAATTCTGAAAATATTTATAGACGCTGGGGGCGGGCAGACAGACAGATAGACAAATGGACAGTCAGAGAAAAAAATATGCAAATTGAAATCATATTCACAGTTAAAATTGTTAGAAAATGTTTAATGTAAACGAAAATGCAATTCCAGCAAATGTCCAATAATAACCCCTAGTGTAACTGAATATTTTTGTGTGCCCTGTAAATTTAATGCTAATCGTACTGTACAGTATAGAAAGCATTCTTTTGTGCATATGAATATTATATTTCAATTTCATTAAGATTTATGCAAAGTAATTAAAATTTGGTTTATAGAAATGTCTTCACATAGAACGCAATGCTTTGGAATACTTTCGGGTGGCCCTGTATACAAACGAGTGATGGTGCTTACTCCATTTTCTATAGAAAATATCCGATAGTAAATTTTAATAACATATTTCAATTTTATTAATATATGCATTAATTAAAGTATTTAAATATGGTTTATAAAAATACCTCTCATAGAACACAATGCTTTGGAATACTTTCGGGTGTCCCTGTGCACAAGCTAGCAGAGGTATTCACTCCATTTTGAATAAGGATCATCCGATAATGAACTCAAATAACATATATCAGTTTCAGGAAATTCTATGAATATTCACGGGAGTTAGAGTGCGGACACACAGAAAGACGGATGGACAGAGACAAATCGAAGTCATTAACATTTTTCAATCTTGCTGGGATTGTTAAAGAGCGGAAGTCATTAAATTTTTCAACCATGATGGAAAGTGGTAAAAATGAAGTGCGAAAATTTCACACGATTTTGCTAGTCTTTTAATTTTCTTCATCTCTTAACGTATTGTAATTTGCAGGTGACCCCCTAAGAAATTTAACTATTACATTTTTTGACAATACGGAATAATATAAATTTGCATTAAGTTCTTAAAACTGTTAATTTCACGCGTTTGAATGATTTTAGTTGCTATTTTAATATAAAGGATCTTTTTATAATTTTTCTCATCTTATAGATGACCCACTAAAGTGAGCCTGTTGGTGTCGAAAAATAGATGCCAAAATTGAAAATAAAGTGGTGTAAGTCATAATTTTGAAATTGCAATAACTCAACGAGATTTTGACTTAGAGAGATGATTTATTATTATTTTGCTTGTCAGAGTGAGAAGAATATTTTTCTAAATATAAGTCATATGATAGGAGGGGCCGTATACAAATTAAATTTCGTATTTAATATATATACAGCCCCTTGTACAAAAAAAATGGCATATCTGAAATCTACTCTTAATTTGCACCAATTTTGTAATTGGAAGTATGTTTCTATCTTTCTTAGTTTACGAGATAATCGCTGTAACATCTATTTTGAATCACCCGGTATTTATTTTGGTATTTCATAAAATTATTTTTAAATATATCAAAGCAACTTTTGCAAAAACAAATCAGAAAAAAAAAATAATAATGCTGATTTTTTTTTTTTTTTTTTTTTTTTTTTGAAATAAATAAATAAATAAATAATAAAATAAAATAAACAAAATAAATGAATAAATAAACAAGGTTTAATAATTGAATAGTAATTAAAGTTCTACAAAATTCTCTGAAGGCTATAACATGCACTCTGAGTACATAATCAGGATTTGTATTTTTTACAGTGTGCCTTTTTCATTTTACTTATCTAAATTCCTCTAGTAGTGAGCTGAGATTTAACAACATTTTGCTCTCTTTTTACAGCTGAACAATTAAATGCACTCATCATCGTCGTAATATCTTGATAAATATCTTAAAATAAGCCAAAAAGTGAAAAGGAAAAAAATAATTATATATATAAGAAGCTACATAACGATTAAAAATAATTTAAGTTTATTTGAAATTTGTGTAACACACTTGATTTTTATTTATTATACACATTAAAGGTTGATTTACAAAAAAAAAAAAAAAAAAAAAAAAAAAAGAATGTTTTAAAACAAATGCAAATAAAAGAGCTTTAAATCGTGTCTGATTTTTTTTTTTTTTTTTTTTTTTTTTTGTATAAAAATGGATATAATTTTAGTTTACGCTACATGTGAATATAATATTTTAAATATTTTCAGTTAAAACTGAAATAGTTATACATTTTATAACAGTATTTCTTGTTAATTATTAAACTTTTTCCTGTCAGATATAATTTTTTACATTCATTATTTATCAACCTTTCTTCTTCTTTTGCTCCTCCTCCTTCTTCCTCTTTTTCTTTTTCTTCTTCTTCTTTTTTTTTTTTTTTTTTTCAAACATTGTTTTCCTTTTTTAATATATGGATAAAATTAAAAACCGATAAATTCTGGAAATTTTATACAGAATATTCCGCATTTTCTCTTTTTTTCTTTCGTTTCTTCTACCTTTTCTTACATAAATTTTATATTTTGGATCTAATTTCGAAAATTCTAGAATAGATTAATGTTCCTTTTTATGATCATGTAATATCACTTAATTAAAAAAATATAATAAATATTTCTAAGAAGCAACATTAATTATATTTAATTATATACCTTTGTTCAACTTGTGATTTATTATTTTTATAAAGCTTTCTTATTAATAGTATGTCATGTGCTTTGTTGGTCCTTTGCAAAGAATTGAACTTTTAGTGCAAAAGAATAATTAGATACTAGTAAGGAAATGCGTTAATTATACTATAATTTCAATTCAATGATTTTAATTAATTTAGAATTAATTTAATATATGTGTATGTCAAAATAATTTGAAATAAAATAGTAATTAAAGTACCTCATCACGTTGTAAATATTCACCCAAATGTTAAACCTAAAAATAAACCGATATGTGTAATTCAAATTTACGTACAAAATTGCGGCTCGATAAAATGAGAAATTATAAAGTCTAATAAAACAATAGATAAATAAATAAGTAAAAAATAAATCTAAAAATAATGAAGTTTGATGCAAAACAGAAGAATCAGAAAATTGATTTTATTTATGTAATATAAAACAACAATTAAATTATATAATTTCTAGAAATATAAATCATAATTTCACCATATCTATTTATAAGTATTCACTCTCTCTCTCTGTACACATGATTCTCAAATATTTTGCGCGTTAAAATTCTAAACAATAAGAAAATGTTCGATAATTCCTTGTTTTATGTCAAATCAAAACTAATCTAGGTACACCGGCTTTTGCGCAAGTCACTGCTTCAGTGTTTTAACAATAAACTTACTTTAACTAGATAAACTTCAGTTTATATCAGGCAAAAGCTAAAAGCGCTCTTGGCAACAAAAACTTAATTACTATGGTAAATAAACGTAATTTCTTGAACATACGTTAATACTTTATTAAGTGCTTAGAACCTTGATGCTTGCGTTTTCTAAAGAATTAGATATACAAGAAAATATCATATAAAAATAAAAGTATTACGGACAAAATAAGATAAATTTAGGAAAGTTATAGTTTATAAATTTAAAGCATTGCAATTTATGTTAAAAATTCTTTCTGTAATGAATTAATGTGTGTTAATTAAAAATGTCTTTTAAAGAATTAGAGATGCACAAGAAAATATCATATAAAAATGAAATTATTGTAGGCAAAATAAGATAAATTTAGGAGAGTTATAATACATAAATTTAAAGCATTGCGATTTATGTTAAAAATTCATTCTGTAAGAAATTAATCTATATATTAATTTGAAACATGTTTTTGTCTGTCTCCACTATATTGAGAGAACTACTTGGTGTAAAAGTTTGGTTGAAGTGTCTAAAAACAGGTCTTGGTCTGTAGATGTGCTATGAAAAGAGAAAAAAAAAAAAAAAAAAGTCGAACGGTTTACCCCCCGGGGGGAAAACAGGTTAAAAACACGTTTACGAGCTTAACTAAGCTCCAAATTACTTCACGGTGAAGAAATTGTACATATGGGGACTAGAGTCGAATACTAAAAAATCACTTTCCGCGAATTTGGAATTTTCGATTTTAAAGGGGGAAAAAATGGGAAAGTAGATTTAGAGGGGGGGGGGGGAGGGGGGAAATTAGTTCGAGAGGGAAATCCGTTCTAGACCCACACATGTAGCACCTCATTTTAAAGGTCTTGAAAATTCATGTTGATTGGAGATGTTCGTATACAATATAGGGCGCCCCCTGGTGGTTAAAAATGGAACTAGGGGATTTTGCAGAAGGCCCTATCATGTTACACCTCATTTTAAAGGTCTTGGTATTTCCTGACCGTTGGTGATGTTCGTACAGAACACATTGTGCCCCCTGGCGGTGGAAAGTATAACTAAAGGATTTTGCAGTTGACACCACCATGTGACACCTTATATGAAAGGTCTTGGAAATTCAAGGCAATTGGTGATGCTCGTATACAACATACTGCGCCCCCTGGTGGAGGAAAGTGGATTTTGTAGCGCGTGCGTAGCATGCCTGCTATACGGTGCCGCAGCCACAGGCAGAGGCAACACGAGTCAGAGGTTCGTTCGGTTCAATGTTAATTTTTGAGAATTTTTTCATGTTATTATGCATATTATGCATTTCATGTCATTAGGCATATACGCCGTCCCAGGCACCGGGTCACGAGCCCGAGTTCCGTTCTGTTTGAGGTAATTTTTTTTGTTACAGATGATTATTTTTTTATGATGCTTTCATTTAAAAATAGAAATTAAAACAAAATCGAGTTAAAGATATAAACCATACACATTTAAGATTCATTTAAGGTTATTATCATGGGCCCGGGAATTGCCGGGCGGGTTCGTTCGGTTCCAGGTTAATTGTTTGGAATTTTTTTATGTTATTAGCGGCCCGCGTATGCGCTGCCGCAGGCACCGGGGTCACAAGGCAGAGTTTCGTTCGGCTCGAGGTAATTTTTTTTTGTTACAGCTAATCATTTTTTTCGTGATGCTATTATTTAAAAACAGAAATTCAAACAAAATCGAGTTAAAGGTATAAAATCATACAAATTTAAGGTTCATTTAAGGTATCATGGGCCCGGGCAACAGCGAGCGTGTTCGTTTGGTTCCAGATTAACTTTGGGAATATTTTTATGGTATTAGTGACCGGCGTATGCGCTGCCGAAGGCACCGGATTCACAAGGCAGAGTTTTGTTCGTTTCGAGGTAATTTTTTTGTTACAGCTGATTATTTTTTTTCGATGCTTTTATATAAAAATAGAAATTCAAACAAAATCGAGTTAAAGATGTAAAACCATACAAATTTAAGGTTCATTTAAGGTTATTACCATAGGCCCGAACAACGCCGGTCGGGTCAGCTAACATGTATTTAACGGAATAGAAAATAAAAGATAGCAACTATTTATTTGGAGTCAGTTTGACGTCACATTAACAGTACTTTGTAGAAAGTGATGTCATATATAGTATTTCTATTTATAAGTATTTTTCCGAATTTCTTTTTTTTTAAGTGAAATGTCGTAAATTATATTACATATTTTAACTTGAAATACATTTATAATGATGCGATGATTTTTGAAACATTACAGTCAATAAAGTGATCGTCGAATTCGACGGGTTTCAGCTAGTGTGTGTTAATTTAAAATGTATTTTAAAGGATTAGATGTACAAGAAAATATCATATAAAAATAAAAGTATTGTGGACAAAATAATTTAGGAAAGTTATAGTACATAAATTTAAAGCATTGAAATTTACGTTAAAAATTCTTTCTGTAATGAATCAATGAGTGTTAATTAAAAATGGCTTTTAAAGAATTACATTTAAAATGCTTCTCTGTATTTTAAGAGGAGGGAGGGAAACTAATCAGATAAATGATGCATAATGAAATGTTGTTCAATTTTATGAAATTTCTTAAATTAACCAATAAAATAACTGTAATAATTTTATACTTAACTAATTAAAAATACATATTTAGATTACACTTGATATTTACATGTAATAAGGGAAATCAAACCCAATTATATTATAGCTATAAAGAAATTATCAACTTAAAAAAAAAAAAAAAAAAAAAATGCTTATTATTAGAAGCTTTTTATATGAAATTGACTTTGTCATCGTGTCTTTGTGTCACGCTAGTAAACAAGATGTCTCCATTTTTAAAGTAAATATAAGTCATTCCGTTTGTCGCTCCTTGGTCCAGTCGGTTTGAGCGTCACGTTAATAACGCGGTGGTCGAGAGTTCAGTTCCCGGAACGTCCGGTATGTTATTTTTTGCAGATAATTAGTAGAAAAGGTGTCAATTGATTCAAGAAAATTTTCCGTTGCTTACACAGTATCTTAAGAATTTTTAGGCAAGTTTTTTAAGAAACTTTTCTTTTTAGATATTAAAAATCACAAAATATTTTTGATAGTTAAAAAAATAAGAAAAAAGAAACACAAAATAAAAAGTTTTAAGTAAAAAATACACAATTTTTTTTTTTTTTTTTTTTTTTTTTTTTAGAAACTTCTTACTTTTGAAATTGGATTTTGTCATAGCGTAATTTTTACATCGTTCAATGGCTCAGTTGGTTAAAGAGACATGTTGATAACATGATGGGGGTGGGTGGGTTCGGTCTTCAAAGGCCGACGTGTTACTTTATTGTAGATAATTAATAAAAAAGATTTCATTTGTTAAAAACAAAACCTTTCATGGCCTGCACAGTATCCTAAGAAATTTTGATTAATTTTTTTTTTAAGAAGCTTTTGTTTTTAGCAACTAAAAAGAACAGCAACAACAACAACAACAAAAAAAAGCTGGAAACTTTTTGATGTGGAGCTTTAAAAAGCATAAAATAAAATTTTATTCTTGCAGAGACATGCTGTAAAAATTTAAAAGTTCCAACAATAAGAAAATTTTAAAGAAGAATGTAGATATTTCACTTTTACACAAGATGAAAATTCTTAAATATTCAATGTATTTCGAAAAACATTCAAGAACAATATTTTTTTGCATTACTTAGATTTTTCTAGCATGTTCTATGACTTTTTTTGACTGTTCTTTGACTTTTGGTTAGAATGACATGCTGATAACGCGTAGGTCGTGGGTTCGATCCTCGAAGGCCGACGTGCTATTTTTTTTCAGATAATTAAAAAACAATGTAAGTATCTAAAAAAAAATCTCTAGTTGTCTACACAGTATCCTGAAAAATTTTGATTATATTTTTAAAAAGCTTTATTTATAACTAAAAAGCACAAAATAAAAATTAAGTAAAAAATCATTTTTTAAGATTAGAAGCTTTTTATTGGGAAGCCCTAAAAAGCATAAAATAAAAAATTATTGAGGTAAAGACATGCTATAAAGAAATAAAAGTTTGAACACTAAGGAAATTTTAGAGAAAAATATAGATCTTTCCCTTTTGCAAGAGATGAATTTTTGAATATTCAAAATATTCAAAAGCATTCAAGACCGTTTAAATTTATGGCTTAATGGAAACTGAAAGCTTCCTAACACTGAAGTTAAAAATGAATCATTTAAAAAGCGGGGTGGGGGGATATGGAGTGACTCTACTCGACTTTCCAAACATAGTGTTATTAACGGTTATTTAAATAAGTTAAAGTAATAGAGAAGTTTGAAATTAATCATCTCAATTGAATAAAGCGTTTAACGCTATTTCACTTGAAATCATTTGATCCCATATTTCCCTAATGATTAAGAATTTTTTGTTGCATCCCTGTAAAAATCTGTAAGTGCTAGATTCACCAAAATCTATACAGTTCGGCGACGGTGACCTATAACATACGCGCTCACTTGAACAAGGCATTTAGATACTATGTGTTCACTCATACACATACTTACATATGCACATACATACACACATCATCGTACAAATAGCAAAAATTAACCCAGAGGTCCTAAAAACGGATAGACACACCAAAATTTGAAAGTTGAATTCGTGTCATGATTACAATATTTTCCTATATGTATATTCGAAATGTAAAAATTTATGAAAGTAAATAAAGTAAGTCAAAACAAAATTATAGGAGAATATGAAAAACTCACAAGCGCTGTAACTATTGTAGTATTGTAGTGCTTTCAACTGACAATTATGTCAGCTGCTAATAAAAATTTCTCTTTCAAATTTACTAATAATTTAAAAATAGTTCAAGAAATATAGCTTCAAGCTCCGACGTGCACTGTTAAAATTTGATGTTTGAACCAAAACTTGGTACTGAAGTAGATGCAACCACCCGATGGTTTAACCTTTTACCATGATATGATAATTTTATGTTGAACCAAATATTGGTATTATGTTTAAAAAAAAAAAAAAAAAAAATATTTCAAAATCTGACCGAGGTGGTGATCGACCTGAGACTTTCTTGCCTCAAGTCTAACATTCTGGCACTGTGCCACGCTTTATTGCCCGCTATCTCTGTTTTCGTTGATTTTGATAAAAGGGCCTAAATTTTCTAGGGTCTTATCTTGACCCATGACGTACAAAATTTGCATTTTAACCAATGTTTTCTAGCACGCTCTTTAATTTAAGCTTGGTTTGGTTTCAAAAAGAATTTTACTGATTGATACTTCCTGGACTGTATAATAGATTTTTTTTCTCTTCTTGAAAGGATGTACTTCAATAAACTTTGTATAGTAACATCTGGTTAGTGATCAGTCATTTAACGAACTCTTTTTTACTTCCTTATACTTTGTATAAGAAAGTATTGTAATCCCGATTTGCGAAAAGGATTTTATATCTCGCATAGTTCAAAAACGAGTCATCGTAGGATATATTACAAATTTATATGTGTAACTGCCATGATGTCTGTACACCTGCAAGTTTCGTCTTAATACGAGCTCTCGTTTTAGAGATATCAGCGACTGTACACGATTTTTCGTGACGTCTGTATTGGATGTAGAACGTTGCAAATTGGTATATAAGTTTGTTATAACATCTAGTTGTGCACCTCTCTGTTTAGTCTTTCTGTGACTTTTCGTCTTGGAGTTATTTAAGAAAATTATATTCATAATGGCCAAATATGCAAAGGTTTTGGTCATTATATATGACCTACCATCTTAATAGAGATTTCAAAATAAGCTAATGATAGAGCCCGCAATGATATTATTATGAAAGTTGTCGACATTTTTGCTTGTAGAAAGTAATTTGTAAAGACATAAGCAGGTTCTAGTCGACGAATGCATTTTATTTAATGAATATTCAGCCCGTAAATGGAGCCTGTAATGATATTTTTATGAAAGTTGTTGATATTTTTGCGTGTAGAAATTAGTTCTTAAAGACATAAACAGGTTGTAGTCGATGAATGCACTAATAAATATTCAGCACGTAGATGGAGCACATAATGAAATTGTTATGAAAGTTGCCGACATTTTTGAGTGCAGAAAGTAATTCTTAATATATAGGCAAGTTCTAGTCGACGAATGCACTTTCATTTGTTTTTGTCTTGTTTGTCATTTAAAGAATTTTCGAAAAATTTAGTTCAACGTTATAAACCAATGAATCTTTACGGATAATTCCAGAATTCTGTTCTTATTAAAGTTGGAGCTCCTAAATTTTGGCAACCCTAAACTATAAATTTTCGCCAAATTCGATCATCAAGTCGCCAAATTCGACAAAATCGATGCCAAGACCAAAATTAGCGTTGGCTATAAACTTGGCGATTGGTTAAGTTTCGTTTAAAAAAAAAAAAAAAAAATCGATAACTTTGTTTCAAATTGTCACAGATTTATAGTTCAACCATTCGTTTTAAAGGTATTGACAAGATCTTTCGAAAGATACCCATCTTGAAAATTTACCCCCCCGGGGGGTACTTCCCCCCCCAGGGGGGGAACCGGTGCCCCCACATGCACAAAATTTTTTTCGTAGTTAACTACTACTATTATCAATAATTCATATTAATTTTACAATCACAAGTTTAAAATAACGCTCATTATGTACATTTATACGAAATTTTGTCCTATGCTGCCATGTTAAAAGTTTACATAAAATGCGATCACAGCGCCATCTGCTGGGCGATTGATTCCAAAATCTAATCAGACCCTTTCCATGTCAGGGTCCAACTATACACCTAGTTTGGTTCAATTTCATTCATCGGTTCGTGAGATACGGTGTAACATACGAAATTTTGCGATCACAGCGCCACCTGCTGGACGATTGATCCCCAAATCTAATCAGCACCACGCCCCGTCAGGTTCCAACTATATACCAAGTTTGGTTGAATTTCATTCATTGGTTCGTGAGATACGGTGAAAAATACGAAAATTTTTCCTATACTGCCATGTTAAAAATTTACATAAAATGCGATCACAGCGCCACCTGATGGGCTATTAATCCCCAAATCTAATCAACACAATGCCCCGCCAGGGTCCAACTATATACCAAGTTTGGTTGAATTTCATTCATTGGTTCGTGAGATACGGTGAAAACACTAAACCACAGACAGACAGACAGACACACAGACAGACAGACACACAGACAGACATTTTTTAAAAACTATCAATTCGTGTTCAGGACATCCTAAAACGTGTAGATCCGTCAAAAAACGGAGGTCGAAAATTTTCGCGAATCCAATACTTTCTCTATATTACATATAGAAGAAAGTAAAAACAACAACGGAAAAAAAAAAAAAAAACTTATCTATTTACCAAAATATATGATGTACAAAATTAAATAAAAATAATATTTAAATATTTTTTGTTACAGGTAACTATGTGTAACTTAATATGTCATTTTAAAGAGAGGTTTTAATAACAAGTGAAAAAAAAAAAAAAATCCTTTCAAAAGAATAAAAGAACTTTTTATAGTAGCGTATTCTGTGAAGTATAATAAACGTTTCTTTGTATAAAAAGCCATAAAGGGTAAAAGAAATCGTATATTCAATGAATTATGTATTTCCGCATAAAAGCTGTTTAAAAAGAAATCTTTCTAAGCCAAAAAAAAAAAATAAATAAATAAATAAAAATAAATAAAAAAACCTCAGAACCCCCTTTTTCTCCGGTTACTGCTATTATTATCATGTTTTATCACAATGACGAAACTTAATATAAGAAAAAAGGAGGAGATTTTTGTTTTTAAGTTCATTGCTTAACTAATTATAACAAAAATATTTTTACACGACAAACTCCTTTGACATTTACTTTACCTTTATTTAAAAAAAAAAAAAAAAAATGTATATTAATTTATAAAAAGTATTTTTCTATTTATTCAAAATTAAAAGTTACATGCTCTTGTAATATTGCTTTTAATAAAACCATTTTAACACAAAACCATATAATATTAAGTATATATATATTATCTGTTAAAACTCACTTAATATTACTATAAGTTTAGAGCAGCTAATAAATTTAATGCTCTGTGTTTCGCTATTGTAGTTGGGTTCACTAATAAAATGATGAAACTCAGCTCACCAAATTTTTGAAATGATTGGTTGCAGCTAAATTGGCTCCATTATTTCATAAAAGTAGGAGTCTATCTTTAACAATGCTATGCGAACAAAATCAGCTACTTTTTAGCACATCAAGACTATTGCTTTCAATCTGACATTTCGCTTCGTCATCATTTGCTGTGTTTCACCTTGCATGTCAGAATATTTTACACTTTGGCAATAAGTTAAAATATATATTAAATTAAAGTTGATCTAATTTTAAGAAATGAATATAGTAACCGTTGCTAAGGAAAGCAACTTCACATTTTAAGGTTTAAAAAAAATATTTATTTATTTATTACGATTTTTGTATGTTTACCAATTAAAAAAACGTTTTTCGTCTTTTTCCCTTTGCCTCAAGTTAAAAAACATTAAAATAAAATTGTGAAATATTGTATGAAAAAGTTTTAGGAAATAAATATAGTAACCGTTGTTAAGAAACGCAACACAGTTAGCGCATGTCTCTATATGGAAGAACAGACAAAAAAGTCTTGTTGTACTAAATTAAATTTTGTTTTGTATAGAGTTTTATATTTATTACTTACCAAAATAAATAAATAAATAAATAAATAAATAAATAAATAAATAAATAAAAATAAATAAATAAAATAGGCTTCAGTATTATTTATTTATTTAGTTTTAGAAAAAAAAAAAATCATCCTCTTGTTTTCTTAACAATAATATTATTCACATCAATAGATGATCCAATGCAAAATGTCCATATTGTTGTTACAACTTGGAGTTGGTATCCTGAAATAATATGTTTTACTTATTTTTTTATTTCTTATTTATTTACTAATTTTTTCTGTGGCAAAAATTTTAAGACTGTTTTAAGTACATTCTTAAATCTAGGGTCTTATTATTCAGAAAAATACCTTATTTTCATACACATCATATACTTCGAAAAAGCTATAAATCATAATGATTTAAATTTGAAAAAACTGGCGTTCTAATTCATTTTTTTATTTTTAGCCAAAAAATATTGTAAATTTACAGAGACTCTCTATGAACATTTCAGTTAATTCACAGAAATTGTATACAGTGTACAATACATTTTTCTATAAAATATTTTCACCAAATGTAACAATTTAGAAAAAAATATTTCTCATTTTATTTATTTAATCAATCATTTTATTTATTTAATCATTTTATTTCATTTTATTTATTTTATTTATTTAGAACTGATCTGTTTCAATGCAACGTGCAGCTTCTGAAATAAGTAAGCAGCTACGTGATGCGGACTCTAATTCGTAAAATGAAAGACTAGAGAGAGAGAAAAAATTGAAAGAAACCCTTTATAAAGAAACTATAAGAATCTATGAGTATCAGCCTTTGTTGTCGTTTTTTATTTTAAAGTTTTTTCACAATAAGTCTTTATTTGATGTCGGGCAATTTCATCAAATCAACAAGCTTTTATTACTAGTAAGTCCCTGTGAAGCATTTTTATCTCAATGTCAATGGTAGATCTTTAAAAGTCAAACAGTTACTGTTTAGTTGATTGGAAATTAATCTTTTGCAAAGTCCTATTTTCTTCACACGTGCTTTTTTTTTTTTTCAAGAAAAAATAAATGACTCTTTGCATCACAAAAATATCATTTTGCGCATTAAGTTTATTTTACCAAGAGAAAGTATTGAAAATCACAAGAACATAAATTTTAGCTAGCAAATAAAAATCTGAATATATTACTTCCATTACTCTATTACCGTAGGTAATGGGAGTACTGTATTCGGTCAAAAAAATTCGATATCGAGTTTTTACCTGATTTACATGTTTTAAGGTCTCCTGAGTCCAAAAAGTGGTTTTCGGCAATTGATCAATATGTCTGTATGTATATGTGTGGGGAATTTTCTGACTATCAATTCTTCGAAACTAATAAAGATAGAACAACGAAACTCAGAATTGAGACAGGTCTGGTATACAGATGATTTTCCACATTTTGGTGAAAATTGGAAAAGCGTGTGGAACACTAAAACCGGAAATGGGACTGTAAGTCGTATCTCAAAAACAGCTCTAACGATTTTCTTCAAAGTTGCTATATTAAACACCATATTAGATGTCGTTTGGTATGTATTAGTTGGGTAGTTCAGGAAAATTGACAGAGGCCCTGCATAAATAGGTCAATTTAAGGTCTTGCAAGTGTGTTCCTTTAAAAACGGCTGTACGGATTTTTTTCAAACTAGTCATAATAACTCCCTTTTAGATATCCTGTCATATTTAATTGTTGTTTTCCAGTCAACAATTAAATTTTCCAAGTTTTGGGGAAAGTTGAAATCTCAAAAATGGCTTTAAAGTTTTTCTTCGAAATTGCTACGATCGAGAATTTCTAGTTTATACATTTCTAGATGGTGAAACTATATTTTGATTATTCTGAATATTCTAAATCCTTTCTATTGCGAGAAATTTTCGATTGATTTTCTAGAATTGGGTCATAAACCAAGATAGATTACAGTTGCTAGAACTCTCCTCTTGTATTCGCATTTATTTGCAGAGATTTTTTAAATAAGTTTGACCTTGATAATATAGGCAAACGTTCTAGAATTTTAATAGAGATTTCTAGAACTCGCTTTGAAAGGAGACAAAAATGTATAGGGACGATATGGAACTATTTTTATTAGAGCCACAATTTAGATTCTAGATGTCAGTTACAGGATTTTTTCTCAATGCATGTAGGTCAGTTTTAAATATGAGAAATGGGCGTTTCAGAAAACAGCTCTACCGATTTTTTTCTTCTTTTTATACTCAGTATGTAAATTCTGTTTTATATGTCCTTGCATATGTATCAGTTTTCTTTCAGAGGAAAATTGTGTCAAGTGTCTAATTTGATAGGTAAATTTTGTTTTCTGACCACATTATCTCCAAAAAATGCATATAATACGTGTAATAGTGGGTAATGGAAGTCGTGAGGTTGTTACAAACAAGATTTTTTTAAGTATAGCATGCAAATTTTTAATAATAATTATTAGTTTTTATCCCCTAATGAATCAAATTTTTATAACCAATTTAGTTTTGTGCTTGTCTGTTTTAAATACCCTTTGATTCACACATATGGCAGATTTAAAAGAAGAAAAAAAAACATATAAGCAAATGCTATTAACCATTCATTCATATAAACAGATTAACTGTTAATAAAACCAGGAATAATCTTCAACGTCTTGAACGCCAAAGAGAAAAAACTGAAAAGCAGACAGCTATTTCGGTAGCATTTAGCCATTTAGCGTACCGTTTTCCGTGCATCACTGAAGACGGTATGCTAAATGTTACCGAAACGAGCTGTCTGCTTTCAGTTTTTTTCTCTTTGGCGTTCAAGACGTTGAAGATTATTCCTGGTTTTAATAATTCAGCGCCAAGTCTCCTTTTAATATTCAGATTAACTATTAACTACAACTTTTTTATCCACTCATTCGTACATATTTAATGATAATCCTATTAACCGCTGACACATAATATAAAATGATTCAATGAATCATTAATCAATGAAAGCGAGGTATTCATTAACCCTTAAATCTTATACGCAGATGGTTCAAGTAACCATTGATACGTATATGATTTAGTTAAGGCTAAGCATCAATGAGATTCTTTCTTTCCCTTTCTCCATTTACCCATGGGGGTTTTGTAGCATCGTGTTATGAGGATAGCTCATTCATAAATGAAGTTTTAAGAATTCTGCTTTTTGAGAATTACTGAGTACTCTTGAACGTATTGCTTTTTAGCTTGGTGTGCACTTTTTAAAATAAATTTTAACATTTCTTTTCGAGAACGAAAATTAGACCACTGAGTTTGCTTAATGAAATAAAAATATTTAAATTTATCTAAAAAAAAAAAATGCTTCCTAAGATTAAAGGCAACAAGTTCAAAGAGTGCAATCCAAAAACAGATTTCGAAAAACTTCATTTTTGAATGAGTTATCTTTATAATACGAAGTAATAAAAATCCTATAGAATAACATAGGAAGGAAGAAAGGAGGAAACTGAATGATGTGCAGCTTAACTATTAGTACCCATGAACAAGAAGAGTCTTTATACTAAATATATATGGTTTAAGGGATCATATGATCAAGAGAAAACAGTTCTTCAAAAGTATTCCATATTTATATACATAATATATATTTCCATTCACACATAATCATTCACAAATAATCAGAGTAATGCAATAAAAAAAATGAGTCAATCTATGTCATAGAAAAATCTTGAATGACTCCACTCGAGTTTCGAAAATTAAATAATTTCCCGGTGTTTATATAAACTTTAATCAGTGATTAAATAAGTAAATAAATTGATAGTCGTACTGCTTAAATAGCTCAATTTCAGGTCTAGCAAGTGTGTTCCTTCAAAAACGTCTGTAAGGATTGTTTTTCAAACTCGTTATATTAACTCCCTTTTTAAATATACCTTTGTATGTGATTATTGTTTTCCAGTCAATAACTGAATACGCCAAGTTTTAGTGAAAGCTGGCTCAAAAAGGCTCTAACGATTTTTTTGAAAATTGTTACATAAATCAATTTTAGATATACTTTTTCATGTGTTACGTGGTTATTACAGGAAAATTAACAGTCTTCCTGCTTAGGTAGGTTAATTTTAGATCTCGGAAATTGGTGTTTCAAAAATTAGCTCTACACTATTAAAAAAAAAAAAAAAAAAAAATGCAGCTTTTCTGCCAGAAATTCTCTGTAATTTGAGAAAAAGTCGTAAATTACGGAAAAATTAAGTTGACAAAACGTATTTTTTTGTAATTACCGAGAATTTCTAGCAGCAAAGTTGCATTTTTTTAACAGTGTACTTTTTGTTTTTTCTTATTTTTTAACTCGCTTTATAAACCTTGTTTTATATGTACACGTGTTATATGTACAACTTGTTAGACGTGTATTAAGTTTCTCATACCGGAAAAATTTTAGGTTTCTACTTCGTTAGTTCAATTTTATGTCTTCTGATCATATTATCTAAAAGAAAAAAAAAATGTTTAATGAGAAATGAAAAAACACTTGTGTGTTTTCTAAAATTTATTGATGAAAAATTCTGAAGTGTCTAATTAAAATACCTTCTTCATCTTGGCTCAAGTAATCAAAACGAACAAAAAATGAAATATAATGCAACAATTCCTGTATATCATTTAAATTACTGCTGGAGGAAATCCTTCATCATGTATATCTGCTCTGTAAAACTTTTATGTTCCTAATAATTAGACATTTCCTTTAAATATCCATATATATTCCGTTTCATTCTTTCCCTCAGGAACATATTATTTCGTATGTGATGCTCAATTTCGAGGAGTTTCATTCATTTCTTTTTGTTTTTCCTTTCTTTATTTTGATTGAGATGGATTTATGATTTCCTCATAAACAAAAATAACTGACTAAATTTGGATTTATACGATTTTGTAAGTTTAATGGTGCTTGAAGATCTAGATTTAATGATACTTCGAGGAAATTAAATTTCTTCCATTTGTTTCGCTATCATCCTTGGTGTAAGAAAGCATAAACAGTTTTTTATTTCATTCAGTGATATAAAAATATGAATATCGTATAATTTTTGGTATGCACAGTGGCTTGATTGGTTTGCAAATTTCTTTGATATTAAAAGTGTTTTTACTTTTTTTTTTCTTTTCTTTTTTTTTTCTTTATTTATTTTGATAATATATATTTTTTAATGATAAATCTTTACAGAGTTTTTTTTTAATAATAGACTGCATTCATTGCATTTTGATCATTTTTACTTTTATTCATTTATTTAAATTTTCATTTCTACTACAGGTTTCTTTACTTCTAAAAAATAGTTTTATTTTCAATTTATAAACATGTAGATCATGAAAATAGTTTTTCGTCACTAAAGAAAATATTTAACCATTCATCCATCTAACGACGAGAACCTCGTGAGTTTTTTTATCGACAAAAAGGAAGGGTTTCCCCTATGGTGTGTGGCACGCTCTATGTCAATGGAACAACGGTTGTTGCCGATATATTACTTTTTAGTTCCCCATCATACTATAGGTATGGAGAACTTAGGTAATCGTGAAAATTTTCGACCTCGGTTTTTTGACTTTTTTACACGTTTTCAGGTGTGAGGAATCCGAAAATGAGAAAATTTGTATGGTGTCTGTCTGTAGGGTGTCTGTTAGTGTGTCAGTCCGTTAGTGTGTCAGTGTGTTAGTCCGTTAGTTTGTTAGTCTGTTAACACGATATCTCACGAACAAATGATCGCAGAGAGGTCAGATCAGTTTTAAAATATTACTTTCGATACTGGCAAGAACCCTATTCTTTTGCAACATTCGAATTAAAAAACTTCGTAAGTTATGGGAAATTTACGATTTTTATAACATGGGAGAATAGGACAAAAATTAACTTAAACGTGCATTAAATGGAAACTTTTTACTGTACAAATGTCAGACCAGTTTTAAAATATCAGGTTTGATGCCGGAATAAACATTAGTAACTATAAATGTGCTACTTTGAAAATTTCGCAAGTTATTGGAAATTTACGAATTTCTTAACATGGCAGTATAGGGCAAAATTTCACATAAACGTCAATTTTGAGAGATATTTTCATCGTAAGGATGTCAGACTACTTTTGAAATATTATTTAGAACACTGGCATGAATATTAATGACTATGAACTTTCCAATATAAAAATTTCGTAAGTTATTGGAAAATTACAAATTTCTTAACATGGCAGCATAGAGCCAAATTTCACATAAACGTCAATCTTGAGGGATATTTTCATCGTAAAGATGTCAAACCACTTTCGAAATATTATATAGGATACTGGCATGAATATCATAGACTATGATTTTTCCAATTTAAAAAATTCGTAAGTTATTTGGAATTTACGATTTACTTAACATGTCAGAATAAGGCAAAATTGAGCATAAATTTCCATTTTGAGGGTCATAAATACATTAGACAACTTCAAAATTACATTTATGATATTTGTTTGAACATGATTGAATACAAATATTCTAATAGTAAAATTTCGTAAATCATTCGTAATTTACAATTTTATCAACATAGCGAAATTGTAAATTTTTCATATAAATATGAATTTTGAGGATTATTGCATTGGAAATAGTAGCATGAAAACTAAACAACGGAATTGACCTTGATAAAATAAATTAATAGATTAGAATAAGATATATATATCGAAGGTAACGGTGGATAGCCTATTAGGTGGGGATTTCATTCTGTCACTATATCAAGCTTTGGTCAAATTCATTTCTTTTAACATGATTATAATATGTCTCGCACTAGAAATTTATGAGAACATAAATATGATGGGGAACTGAGCAGAGTTCACCTATGCCAACTAGTTTTATAGGTCGGCATTGCTCCGAGGATTATTAAAATGCCCTCAAAAGCAATCTTCTTCCAACTGGAAAATATCTTAGGAAGAAAATTGGAATTACAACAGGATGATGGGTCGATTCACAACTTCTACTCAACAAAAGCGTAGTTTATGCAGAATCCAGTTACTGTTATAGACTGGCCAGCCATCAGTCCGGACCTAAATCCAATTGAAAGCCTCTGAGAAGTACTTGCACGAGAAGTGTATGTCCACAGTCTTCAGTTTTCGACTATTCAGAAGTTAAAGCAACAAGAAGAGCAGAGTTGATACTCGTTGCAGCCGCCTATTCTCCAAACTCTAGTTCTAAATATGCCTGATAGGTTTTTCAAGAAAATTCAAACGAATGAATCCAAAAGTTGAATATAGGTACCATATACATACAATTACTTATAAATAATACTTATTAATTTCTTTATTGTAATATACTCATACTTTAATTAAATATGTTTATTATTTTCTTGATTATTGCTACATTTTTTAAACTGTTATTTAAAAAAAAAAAAATTATCTCTACAATTTTGAGACCACTGTAACAGGGTGATTCAGAACTAACGTTCAAAAATCTACATGTAGGTCAGGAACACAAAAACAAGCAAGAATAATGCAGGAATATATAATCGCAAATGCAATTCAATCGCGCTACATACCTACAAAGGCAGAAACTGAAAGATGTGAGGCTGGAAACAAATAATGATAATTTAATAGGTATTTACACAAAAATTTTATTTAAAAGAAAGTTTTAAAGAAGGTGTACGAAGTTGCAGTTTACAGCTGTAAAACACGCTTCGCAATTACGATGCATCAATCGATGAACGATGTATCAAACGATCGCTTGGTGTATAATAACTCCACTTGCAGCAACGATTCGCGCCAAGAAATTCATTTATGATTCCACAGGGGTGTTATACACTGAAGTTTTCATTTAACATTAAATAAAAACAATCAGGCGGCAGATCTAGTAAACGATGAGGCTACGGCTGTTCACAGAAATTATCTGACTCCTAAACGAGATGCGCATCTATTCGTGTAGCGACCCATCATATTCGTGTAGAGACTCATTCTTCCTTACTCTCATACACAGAAAATACGCTTTTCGTCGTTGTCGCTTCATCCTGGCCTGCTTTCCTGGCATAGATTGCGCATGCGACTATATGTTCCTATATGATTTTTGCTTGTTATCGTATTTCTGACTACCATGTAGATTATTGAACTATAGTTCTGAATAACTGGGACACTCCTGTATATATATATATATATATATATATATATATTTATAAACCATTTCAACACTGCAATGTAAAAAAACCAGGAAGAGACAATGATTAAAATTTTTATAAATTTAAAATACAATCATAACAACAGAAGATAACATATTGAAAAATGCGTATGTAAGTATATGTAATACTAGTATATAACCCCGTCAAAAATGACGGAATGTGAACGATAAATCTTGAAAACAATGACTATATCATGAAGATTACCACGTGATCATTTAAATGTATTTTCAATTTTTGTTTATAAATCAAATGTGTTTCGATATTTTATAATTTTCGTTCTGAAATTAAAAAATTCTACCCGATCAATAAATATGAATGACAATAAAAAAACTGCTCGCTGACAAAAAATATAGGCCCGACAACCACAACAGCAACAACACATCCCAGTGTTCCGTTAAATGCTCTATTTAAAGTCCTCATAATAAGAATAATCTTCTGTGTCACTCACACGACTTTCTCTTACCCTGAAATTTAATACTATAAGTACAGGTTGGAGATTAAAAGGTAAGATAACGAGTACTGTTATGTAAACCTATGTTGAGCAACTCAAATTAGGCTTCGGAAGAGTTTTATATGATAATTAGTTCTGGCCCTCCTCAACCCCTCGTTTCATTAATGCACCTACATTTATACAGAATTTAATTCGGTTATTATAAAATAATTCTGTTTTTAAAAAAATATTTATTAAAATTATTATTTAAAAAACTTATCTTGTATGATAATACAGACGATTTCCATATTAGAGAGGTAGTATAACACTAAATATCCAAAAAAAAAAAAAAAATCTTCCTTTTTTTTTTTTTTTTTGTTAAAATTGAAAAGAATCAATAACTTTATTTTAAATTATCGCAGATCGATGGTTCAACCATTCGTTTTAAACGTATTGTCGAGCTCTTTTGACAGATACCCATCATGAAATTTTACTCCACTTGAGGGGGGGGGGGGCGGCGAGGCTCCTACATACACAAAAAAAAATTTCCCAGTTGACTATCTCTATTACAAAATATGTATATTCGTTTCATTTGGTTTAGTGCAGTCTATAAACGTTAAACTCTACTTTCCTGCAATTTCCCCCAAAGACGTAGTGTATTTAAATACTTTTGAATGTCCCTGTACACGAACCATTTGCTTCATCTCAACGAAATCTTACTGTAGCATCCCTATATGATACACATTTAGAATACCAAGTTTGGAATTTCTGCTACTATTTGTTCTTGAGATATGCTGATAACAGACACACAGACATCCAGACACACAGACAGACAGACACACACACAGAGACCATTCGCTAAAAACATGATTTTCGTATTCAGGGGACCTCAGAACATGTAAGTATAACAAAAACCCACGTTTGAAAATTTGACCCTAAAACAATACTTTCTCGTCTTTATGGGTAAGAGAAAGTAAAAAACTATTCACTTTATTTTACCAAAATACTTTTTTTTAAGACTATCGAAGATCCTGTTTTCAAATACGCAAGCGAAGTGTGACGTCACTGACCTACCGTGGATGAAAAATTCCCTATGTTAATCGTCCATTGGATTTTTTGTAAAAAATTATTAAAAATCGAGAAAAATTATTTCCCGATTTTAATACCTGTATTTGGGTATAGATATGCTATCGTATCCATGTGTTAGATTGAGTTATTTTGCTGTCAAATTGACAAAATTTTAAGTTTCAAAACTGTGTCATCTTGGCGTTTTTTGTATTTGGCGATTAAAAACATAATACGAAAATATACATGACAGATGTTTATTTTCGTAATATGTATTGTACGAAATATTGTTTCATATAATTCATAGCTCTCTTAATATAAGTTGTTAAAATAACAACTGATTTTTGAAAGGAATTAAATATGTTCGCCAAAATAATTTGGCGATATTTTTTTTTTTCCGCCAAGGATGGCAGATATATTAAATCTATTCCGCTGCAACATATGAGTATCTTATATCAGACACTTTATTTAGACATTTGAAAACAAATTTGACTTCAAATTATGATAGAATATTTATCATTTTCCTTTTAATTAGTATATTAGTTGGATATTTATTGTGTAAATATCATCCTTTGAAATGAAATGTTTATGTTTTGAATCGAATATGGAAGTTTGCCATTTTTTTTTTCTAGAGTTTTGAAATTTAAAATTTAAATTTTATCAATTTTACAGCAAAAACAACTTAATCTAACGCATGCAGACGATAACTAATACATATCTATTCCGAAATATGGGGATTAAAATCGGGAAATAATTTGCCTCAATTTTTAATATTTTTTTACAAAAAATCCAATGGGCGATTAATATAGGAAATCTTTTTTTTGCATCCACTGACGGCCAGTGACGTCAGCACTTTGCTTGCGTATTTTCTAATTAACTATCCAATAATTGCAGACACTCCATGCTAACCCAAATTCAACTCTACTCGATACTTCCAACCAGCTATCTCACCCGCAACATCGCCAAAATATCCGGGATCCAGCTAGGGACTTTCTCATTCTCAACCGAACATTTTATCTTGACTCGACATTATCACCTTAGACTACTCTACTTTCAATACTCATTTCAACTGGTGACCTTTACTTGCCCAACCAAACATTCTATCCCAACTATAAATTTACACTAATTTCAAAACTAAAATCAACTGGCGTCATTTACGTACTGAACTCGACGCCAATCATACCTTATAATGTAAACAAACAATGAAGCTTGATAAAAATATTTAAAGACTTTAATATGCTTTTACAAATATTTTAAGAATTTTAAGGCTTTAATATGTTTTCGAAATACTTTAAGCGTTTTTATTTTTATTTTTTATTTTTTCGTAGAAACAGTCAAAGAGTCGTTCATTCGGAATCCATTTGGAATTTGTATTTTCTGAATGGCAACAGTTTTGGTTTGTTTTTATTTGGTATTCCGTTGCTTACAATCATGAAGTTACATAATTCTATTTATAGATTCATGTTTATAATAGCCAGTGATCCATTATATTTAGTTTATATCTTTAAACATTACAATTGAATAGTTTTTCAAGGTTTTAGTGAAAATAAATAAGAATACGTGCGGTACAAAACATATTATATGTATGTTTCCGTAAGTTGAACCAGCTCAGTGAGTTGAACAAACGGAAAAAAAAAAAAAAAAATGGCTGCCAAAAGTTTCTGGTTTGAAGCGGTACTAACCGGATTCGTTCATGACAGATGAGGATCATTATATATATTAATAATATATACACATAGTGCAGCCCGCCGGAATTTAATGCATTTTCAATGTGTCCCTCAAGATCCTTTGGAATGGACCACAGATTAATATACAAATAGGACACTCCTGTATACTCAGTGGTAATTAAAACGCGACTACATTGACCCTGTGTCAACGGCTTTGATTTTCTCGAGCTCCCTAGCTTACAGAATCGCTCGACAAATGACGTAGATAACTTTGACAAATTTTACTACATATCACTGTATTTTATAATTTATATATGTATGTATTGCACAGTTTCCCCTGGGTTAAAAAACAAAAAATCTGGAGTGACTCCACTCGACTTTCCGAACATTGAGTAATTAACAGTTTTGTAGATAAAGTAAAGAAAGAGGAGTTGTTAAACAAACAAAAGAGAGAAAACCATAATAGAGTGTTTGAGTACTATTTTTCTCCATATATTATACGATGTTTTATTTAACGCTACTGAACTTTGAGCCCATAGAACATAATGATAAAGAATTTTTCGTTGTGTCCCTGTAAAAACCTATAAATGCTAGATTCACCAAAATGCTTATAGTTAGTGCAACAGTGATTTATAATATTCGTATAAATTTTCAGCTCAATTGAATAAGGCGTTTAGATGCTATCGCACTTTTAAAAATTTGGTCCAATAGGCCATAATGATAAAGATTTTTTCTTTGTGTCCCTGTAAAAAAAAACTGTAAGTGCTACATTCACCAAAATCTATACAGTTGGTGCACAACTCTCACCTATAACATGTGTACAATTTTTTTGCTCAGATTAATAAGGCGTTTAGACGCTATCACACATTTAAAAATTTGGCCCCATAGGCCATAATGATAAAGAATTTTTCTTTGTGTCCCTGTAAAAAAAACTATAAGTGCTAGATTCTCCAAAATCTATACAGACTGTATCTGTGACTTATAATATGCGTATAAATTGTTTGCTCAGTTGAATAAGGCGTTTAGATGCTATCGCACTTTTAAGATTTTGGTCCCATAGGCCATAATGATAAAGAATTTTTCTTTGTGTACCTGTAAAAAAAACTATAAGCGCTAGATTCATCAAAATCAATAGGGTTCGTGCAACGGTGACTTGCAACATGCGTACCAACTTACAGCTCATTAGAGCAAAGCGTTTAGACGCTAGCGTGTTCACTCACACACATACACACACACATGCATACACACACACATACATACATCATCGTAAAAATAGTAAAGACGGACTCAGGGGACCTCGAAACGTAAAGAAAAATCAAAATCTCAAATTCGGATTTTTGACATGATTACAATACTTTCCTCACTATAGTGTTCGGAAAGTAAAAAGGCAGAGCGCTGCTAATATGTTTTCTTCTAAATTTGTACTCTAATACAAAATGGCAATAAGGGTGCAAATTTTTTTTAGGTAAGGGACATAAAGGGTGCATTTTTTTGGATTAGGGGCAAGAAGGGCGCTTTTTTTCCAATCTAAGGGCAGGCATAGCGCAACGCCTTCTTGAAGCTGTCTGGGGGAAACTCTGTATATTGCATTGCATTTTTAACTGACTACTTTAAAATATGTAATATATATGTTACCGTTAAAATGCGAAATCCGTTAATCTGAAGATTGCCTAGCTAATCTGCAGATTAACTAAAATGACCCGTTAAAGTGCGGAATAAAGAGTTTTCCGCATTTTAACTAAGTAATCTGCAGATTAACGGCTTCTGTGTCGTTAAAGTTCAAATGTTTGTTTCGAGCGTTAGTTTTTTTACATTCACTATGACGTCAAACAGTCATGTGATACAGATACGCGAATCCCAGATTAGTCTGTGACGCGATTGACCTTCAAACACAAACCAAAACTTTTATCCCTTCCGCTCCGCTATGATAAACAGTAAGCGCAAAACGTGGATCATCGAAGCTATGATATTAGGTTTCTTCTTATGACCAACACAAAATTTAAAGTAACAAGTAAGTTATAATTGTTTTGATTTATTTCTTCTCTTTTTAAATTCTGTCAATATAAGTTTGATAAGGGTCTGCATTTTATTAATGAAATCTAATTTTAATTAAAAGCTTTCTCTCGTGAAACTTCATTTTCAATTATGAATATTAAATTTACAACACAGTAATTATTTTCTCCCGAAATAAAACTATTAAACCACAACTTTTTAAAACTAATTTATTTAAAAATTGATTTAAATTACTATTACTTACTGAAAAAAAAAAAAAAAAAACATGTATTAATTTTTCCTCTGTAAAATATGGCAATCAATATTATGGCATTATTTAATAAATACATAATATGAAATTTTTTTGCATTTTTTAGCACTTCATTACAATTTTCTTTTTTGTTTCTTTCAATTTCAAGTTTCCTTTATGTATTTTATATATCATGATTATATTTTTTATTTTAATTTTGTTCGCTTTTTCAGATAATTTCGTTGTAGTTTATCACATAAAATGTGTTAATAAAGTGTTTTTTTTTTTGTAAAATTAATATATTTGCTAAAATTGTACAGATATATGTATGCTGCAAAATATAGTTTAATAAAGCATTGGAAAACTGTCATTTTAATTTTCATGCGTTCTAAAAATTATTAAAGCAATTTTAATTATTTGAAGTACTTCTTAAAATGCTTCTGATTTGTCTAATTTAATATTTTTTTTAGCGAATTAAAAATTGGTGCATAACTTTTTTTAAAATATAGTAATAGCAATATAAGTTGTTAATAAAACACTTTTTTTTTTTAATTGTTAAATATTTTTATTTGAAAAGAAATCGTTACTGTATTACAATTCTAACATTCACTTATAAAATAGACTTTATTGAAAGCTATTAAAGATATTATATTTCATATTAAAAATGCATAACATCTTCAAACTTATATTGACAGAATAAAAAAGATGAAATAAATAAAAATAAATAAATAAAACAAATATAACTTTAAACGACATAAAAATTAAAACACATACAGATTAAAATAAGTAAAGAAAGAAAATAAAACTATTTTTTTTCTTTTCCCGAATGAAAAAAAAAAATACAACACAGCGTGCTTTAACATTACACCACCAGAGATCTTATTTTCACTTTAACGAGTGTAAAGTAGGTAATGTGCAGATTACCTAGGTAATTCGCAGATTACCTAGGTAATTTGAGAAATAAAACAATTTTTCTCACTTTAACGGATCGCCCTAGTTAATGTGCAGATTACCTAGCTAATCTGCAGATTAACTGATTTCTGCACTTTAGCGGTAACATATACATTACTTTACTTCATTGACTATGTTTTCATCCATTTTAAACTTTGCCGTAAACTACGTCTTCCGATTTACGACAGAGAATCCATAAAATCCGAATTTTCGATTATCCGAGGTACCCTTAGTTCACATCACTTCGGGTAAGAGAGGCTCTACTGTATTAAGCAAATAAGTTTTGAAAATATACATGAACCAAGAACATTTTTTCCTTTTAATGCATTTTGAATTTTTTAAAACGAGCAATGTTAAATATTTAACGATTTCATACTGCTTTTTCAGAATTACAGTATGCAATTTTTATTTTTATTTGAATATAAATGTGTTTGGCAAAGTGTATTTTTAAACGTTATAAATATTAATTTTATCTGTTAGAAGAATAGCTCTGAATGTTTTTAGTATGATTCTGCGAATTTAAAAATAATAGAAAGTGAAATAAAAGAAAAGCTTTATGTATACTAACCTGCTACTAACTACTCGCGAAATAGAAGAACAATTTTTTTTTTATTAAAGATTCTATGCATGTAGACCTACACATGTAGAAGTTCTTAGTTCCCCTCTATTGACCCTAGTGGTGCTACTATCGTCCCGGTTCACGTTTTAACTTCACTGTCCCATCTGTTTGGTGTCACCGATACCCATAGCGTAGTACTAGCACGACGTTATACCCAACCTACCAACCTACCTACCTACCTACCTACCCATCTGTATGGTAATATGTGGATTGGACAGCCTTGGTGTATAATAAAAAGACTAAATTTCCATTAATTGTAAAATATACACACACACACACACACACACACACACACACACACACACATATATATATATATATATATATATATAAACACACATATATATAATTCTTGATTTAGTTATATAATTTCAAAGGAAAATGAGGTTTATATATTTAATTAATTAATTTTTTTCCGTTAACATTCTTAGTATAAACAACAAACTTTAAAGCTATGTATAGCATTCAAAAATAAATTGATCACCAAAGTAAATTATTGTTTTTGAGATCCAATACATTTTGTAGAGATTTTAAAAGGAGAATTGTTCTTCAAAGATGAAATTGTCCATTTTTTGTTGAGTAATAAATGAAATCTATGAATCTAATGTTCTCCGTTATCTGTTTTATGGTACTTTTATTTCAACATTGAAAGAGAATCGATAAAATGATCTTTCATACACTTGGGGAATTTATTACCAAAATCAAAATTTATTTCTCTTTATTTCTCTTTACTTTTGTCAATACTTAGTTTCATTCTTCATAAGTTTGAGACGATTTATATGTTGGCTATTAATAGCTATTTTCAGTACATGAAATAGAACAGCATATTTAAAATCTTAAATTTTTATTTCATTTAAAGTAATAATGAAAATATTTTTTTTAAAATAATGTAATTTTTTTCTTATGCGAGATTTCTTTTTTTTTTTAAATTTTGGAAGCTGAAGACAATAATATACTCTTATTAAAAACAATTTTGCTTCTGATTGGATATATTAAAGGTAAGTATGCCAGTAGTGGACATTATACCTGTAGAAGACATTACACCCGTAGTTTTCAAATCGTTATTGTATTTAAAATTAAAGCGCAATGTTTTCGATGCGAGAACTCAATTACTAAGTCCCATTCCAACTGAAAAAATTCATCCAGGAATTCTTTTTTAAGCAAAATTTTACTTTTGCAACAAAGCCGAAAGAGTCATTTATTTCTTATATTTAAATTTTGTTCATGTATTCTGGTGGTAGTCTGTTTTAAATGATCGCAATTATCTTGTGCCTCAAAAAGTTAAGGTAAATGTACCAGTTGTAGAAACTCTATCAGTGGTGTGTACTTTTGAATTAAATACTAAATATAAGCTATCTAAGTTGTACCTAGGTGCGCTTCGCATGGTAATACAATTCTGTACTATTAATGTCCTATAACTACGAAGGTTCAAAGCCTTTAATTCTAGAATAAGATCAATTTGATTGAAACCGAGTGAACTTAATGTCACCTTATTGTTATTCGTTGTTTTGAATAAAGTAAATCAAATTTTGTATCATTTTCATGAGCATGTTGAGTTGATTTCTTGTACACTCTGTTTTTATCTGACTAAAATAGGTACATGGAATTAACTTATGGTGTTCAGTTTTTGATTTTATAATTTCGTATAGCATTTTTAGGAGCGTCCACTACTGACACCACAATCACTGAGAGTAGTGGACAGTGCTTTATTCACCGATTGATTTTGAGGGGAAAACCAGTAATGGACACAGAGCCATATTCTCCCAATTGTGGATTGCAAAGCGAAATTGGTATTCATTTCACTCAAAAGATGAGAATAAACAGAGGAATAATAATAAATAACGTCATGAACGCTAAAGAAAATAATAAACTAGCACACAGTTTTTAGGTAGCATTTAGCGTACCGTCATCAGTGCACGTTTATTTATCTAGCGCCAAGTCTCCTGTCAATACAAATCGTTTGGTTAGTTGTCTGGTGGGATGGGTTTTACGTCGCACTGGTGCTGCACAATGCAATATCAAATTGGAATATTTTAAAGCATTCATGTCAGAGGGTTTCTTTCTTTCTTTCTTTCTTTCTTCCTTTTTTTTTTTTTTTTTTTTGTAATGACTCGCCGCAAAATCCCCAGAAATGTCCGAAAGATAGACTAGATAATCGAGGTATTTATAAGATTATCACACAAGGAGATGGCATAAGGCTGTTTAAAAATTAATTTTCAGCACTGCAGTTGGAATGTGCTATTAAGAATGTTTCATATATTCTAAAAGTAATTTTTTTTCAGTTTGTGATACAAGTTTATATCCTTTTTCATTCTTTTAACACAGTAATACAACAGAAAATATCTATTTATTAATTAAGTACGTATTTCAAAACCATTCACCTTTTGTTTCGCTTTTCCTGCAAATATTCGATGGTGTTCACTACTGGAACAAAAAAGTGTCCTGTAATGCCGGCGTGTCCCACACCCATATGGTAGCCCCTAAGGGGAAGAGATATCATTGCAACCCTAAAAGGGGTCAAGAGGGATGCTGAGAGAAACATCAGTGAATGTGTGTGAGCTGGTTTTGAAGAGACGGAGGAGGTTGTCCTGCTGGTCTCTAGCTCTAATCTGTTATTATTGTTTGTGCACTATAAGAGTGCAAGAAAGCTGCTTTAATCTTCAAATAGATCTTTGTATATATAAGTGTATAAATATTTATTAAATACTGCAATTGTTAGCGAGATCAGTGACTGTTTATCTGGAAACATTTTCCCCACACCTACACGTACCTCGACGAACCAAACATCAACTTCTACACTGGCGCACTCGACAGGATCGAGGTAAGAAGATTCTTATCTTGTTTAAGTTTTGGGGGAAAATAAGAATGAAAAAAGTGACTGTTGCTGGAAGATACCTGGAAAATCGTTCAAAAATCTGCGGTTTGTGAAAGATAAATTCTAAGAATTTGCCAACATGGCCGAAATTTTTAATGTGAAAGGTCTAAGAAAGGAAGATTTAATTACGGTTGCGGAAGAAATAGGTGTTAGCACCACGTTAGACCTGAAAATAAAGGATCTGAAAGAGAAAATTTTGAAATCCGATGAATTTAAAACATCACCTGATTTTGTAGCTGAATTCATCATTACTACCGTAGAAGATCGCAAGCAAAGAGAAGAGCATATTAGAGCACTGGAGCTTGCTAGAGCTCAAGGTTCAAGCCCTAGGCCGGAACCTGTCCAGCGTAGTGATACTGATAATTTAGATAGGATAATTAAAACGATAAGGACGCTAACGATTCCGTGTCCGTCAAAACCAGAGTTGTGGTATTTGTTCTTCACAACTCTGGAATGCGCATTTAAGACGAAAAATGTAGACGAAGGTATTCAAGCCGAAATTTTGTTGAATTTATTGGGCGAAAAAACTGTCAATATTTTGGTTTACATTAACGATGAGGAGATCAAAAATTATGAGAAAATAAAAACACTCGTGGTACGAGAATTCGAACCGACAGCGCCAAATTGTTTGGAACATTTTAATACAGCTAAAAGGCAGGTGGGCGAGACGCACATGCAGTTCGCGTCTCGTCTTAAAACGACGTTCGACTATTACCTCCGATTAAGAAAATGCGAGGATTTTGATACTTTGCGTGATTTGATAGTAGCGGATAAGCTATTTTCTACTTTAGATCCAGAAACGCAAACGCATATAGGCATACGACAGGGTGACAATTGGTTTAGACCTATAGAAATGAGCAAGGATTGCGATAACTTTGATACGTCCCGAGGCAAGTCAATACACAAACAAAATTTTTCAGAGAATGCAAAACAACGCGATACGGTAGAATAATTAGATATGGGAAAAGAGCAAAGATACATACCTCCTCATTTGCGTACACCCAAAAACCAGTCGAGTTATGCTTATAAACCTAGAACCAAATCTTGTTACTCTTTCGGATCTAATTCCCACTTACAGCGTGACTGTGATAAACGAAAACAAAATTTTAATAGTGAAAATGTTAAATCGGAGCAAAATAACAGCGAAATATTTACCGCGATGGTAAAAACTGAATTTTTAAATTCCCAACTCGTGATTGAACCTTTAGAGCATATTGAAATAATGATTGAGGGACGGAACGTGAAAGCAATAAAAGATTCTGGCACAAATTTTGCGATTTTTAACCCTTTGGCGCTACCAGATATAGAACTTAAAGAGCAAGGAAAGATAATTCTCACATCAGCTTTTGGCGAACAGACCGAAGCTAAATTATGTAAACTCCCCGTTTCTCTCAGAACGAGTGCAACATTCGTTGACGGACCTCAAGAAATTCTCGCGGCGGTGACTCGAAAACTTTGCGTTCCCTGCTTACTCCCACCTAGGATATGGAATTCGTTGAGGGAGCAGTCTAAAGAAAGGGATAAAAAAGAGAGAGAGAGCAGAGATAACGTTCAGTTTGTAGAAGGGGGATCTCCTGAAAGTAGAGAAAGAGAAGGTTCGGATTTCGCGGAGGGGGGAATGGAAGCCGATGGGGAAAGTACGCTTTGTATTGAAGAGAGGGTCAAAGCTGACCATCTGAAATTCCAGATGCAGTGTACGGATTTGGAAGAACGAGAAGAAACTAGCGTTATCGAGGGAGTGAAGGTTCAGAGGGGTAGAAAAGCGCTGGATAAAACGGTGTTGTTGCAACCTAGGGGAGAGGAAGAGGAAAGATTGAACTTAGCTCAAAAAGCGGTCGTATGCAAAAACGAAACTAAAGGGAGAGTTCGGGATAGTTTCGTTTGGCCTGGGATGAGGCATTCTGAAGTGCGTTTGAAGTCCGGTTTCCACTTGCGCTCATTGGGCGGTTTCTATTCAGAATCCTTTGATGTGGTGAGCCGAGCTCACCGGAGCTCAAAGCCCTCGAACGGGGATGGAATCTAACCCCCTGCTGAGATAATTGAGGGCCAGGGGTAGACATCTTTGTCAATTTTGCATGCTTTCCTTTGAGGTAACAGCGCAATCTGATAAAAAATGGCTACAACTGATGAGAAGACATTTGGCTCTTTGTGTCGGAAGCGTGATTAATGACGTTTTGAGCGTTGATCTTGAGCCCAAGTCGATACTGGCCTTGAGACATGTCGCGTGCGCTGAATTATGTTTAGGGGAACAGCATGGGCGGTGGCTGGCAGCTATCGAGTTAAAAACGTTAATGACCAAGGCAATGTATAGTGCTTTATCCGATATTTTTATGCGTACTGGGATTCCGAATGTAATTGTTAGTGATTGTGGGATGACTAATGGGGAATTTAATTGGTTATTTGGTAATTTGAAATCAGTACTTTGGGCTGGCGAAATTAGACGTTCGTCTTCTAGGAATTTTAAAGCGGACGATCAGGCGATTCTATACGCTCGCTGGACCGGACCTGGTGAAACAGCACGACAATGCTCACAACCTGATGAAAATTTTGGCTTGATACAGGAGAATAAACAGGGAAAAGCCGCCAACTTCAGAATTATCCACGACAAAAGAGATGTGACGTCATCTTTGTATAGTGTGAAGGAGAATTGGAAAACTTCCCCAGGGGAAAGCAACCCTGTCTTCGTGCCAATTAAAGCACATAGGGCTCATGTTAAACGTAAACATGTGTTTTTCAACTTCAAAGGATCTAGTGTTCGAAATAAAAATGTGAACGCCATGGTGACAGATTATCTGGAACCTGACTTGTCATACCCCGAGGATGTCACTGAATATCCCAGTGATAGAAGAAATCACACGAAACCGTTATTTGTGTCTTCGAAGGAACTAAAGGTTTTCAAGTATACCTTTGTTATCAAGAAATTAATTTCTTTAGAAATAACATTGTGTTTTTCACCGAAAATAAAATGGAATTTAAGCCTTCATATGTCTGAACGTGTTTTATTGGAAGTGCGAATTTAGACATTGGTTAACTATTTAGAGTTAATTGTGTATTTATGAACAAGATAGACTCTTAATAAACTCTAATAAACTTTGAATGAACAATTCATTGGACTTTCCTCTAACTCTAGAGAGACAATTTTGAATTAAAACTTTGTGTTTGTGATTTCAAAAACAGAGTTATTTCAATCTATGACTTTCTGAAATCAAGAGTATCAATATTAATAGCTTTTATTAACGTAAGTATAATTTAATATCCAGAATAAGTTTTTCTGGGTATGTCCTTTATCTCTTAGCCCTTTGACCGCCTTTGAAAAGAGCTAAATCGCAATGTTGTTTTCACTGCACAGTTTTTTTTTTTTTTTTTTTTTTTTTTTTTTAAGTGTACTATAATAATCTTTATTTTAACTTGAGATGGAAAATGTAACTATGCACGTGATTATGATTCTTAATACTACTATTAAAGAACTTCAAAGTTGAAACACAAGCTAAAAATTTATAATTATATAATTTTGAATTATAAGTGTATTGTGAAACGAAGACCAAATTAGAGTATGATATATCGCTCTGTGGCGGTCAGATGGTTGATAATGCCTAAATGTTTACTATATCACTCCTAGTTGCATGTGGCAATAAGGCAGAGGTGCATTTCTTCAATTTACTTTTCCTGAATACAAATCAACATTAACAGCTGTAATTTACAACATTATGTATGTTAATATGCATAATAAGCTTTATCCGGATATCGTGGTTGTTGATTAGTAAAAACTAAATCTTTAAGACATCGTTTCGTATCTCCGTTTAAACAAAAATTTATAAAATGCATTTGGGAAAGGAAATAATATCTATATTGGAGAAAATATTTCACCTCTGAATAAAAATATTCTAAAAATACTTACATAAAATTTCTGAAATATTTTCGCAAAATATGAAAAAAAAAAAAAAAAAAAAAAAAATCTGCCATATTAAATATTATAACTAAGACTCTTTGCTTAATTTTATAAATGCAAAATTCATCTTTTCCGATAAAAGTTTTTCCGTTAGGAGAAAAAAAATATTAAAGTATAGTAGAAAATTCTTTATGCTAAAAACTGATTAATGCATTAATCTATTAGGTGATTAATTTGATTAAGACGTTAGATGCTAAAACTTTTCATTGTTTTCGTACAATCCATTATTTATAAAAAAAGAAAAAAGAAAGAAGGAAAAAAAGAAAATATAAGCTTAAATAAAGAAAAAAACTAGCCAACCATTACGCAAATTGGGTAAAAATATTTTTAATTGTGAAGCGAAATTAAAATCTTCACGTAATCGAATAATTTAAATTATTTTTAGTCTAATGCCTTTTTCTGAAATGTAAAGGAAAAAATATAAACAGAAATATTGCCACATAAATTAAAAAGCTTGAAAAACATATTTTGATTCCAAAATTTACTAAAATCTCCAATTCATCGCAAGTGTACAAAAAAGTAATCACAAGAATTGACACAGATAGATATATTTTTGCCATTGCAATCTGTCTCTGATAAACTATGACTCTGACAAAATTTACTAAAATCTCCAATTCATCACAAGTGCATTAAAAAGTAACCACAAGAATTGACACAGATAGACAGATTTTTGCCTTTGCAATCTGTCTCTGATAAGATATGACTCTGGAAAAATTTACTAAAATCTCCAATTCATCGCAAGTGCATTAAAAAGTAACAACAAGAATCAACACAGATAGACAGATTTTTGCCTTTGCAATCTGTTTCTGATAAAATATGATTTTGAAAATACTTCCGTATTGTAATGTAATCGACTATGGACTTACGTACAAAATATTAGCAATCTGCAGAAGATATTAAAAATTAATAGCGAGATTTGATACAAGAAGACATATTTTTAGACTGCTCCTGATGAGATAGATCCCTGAAAATCCTTGCATATTGTACTTTCATGACTATGAACTCAAATTGGTTCGGTGGAAGTGTGTTAAAAATTGACTACAAAATTTGACCTAGACAGTAACTAAGTTAAATAAAACCATTAAAACTTATGAATATAGCTTTTTTGATTCATGTTATGTAATAAAAAATTAAGTTAAACGTACATTTATAATTTTAATAGAAGACTTGGTGCTAGGCAACTAAACCCAGAAACAATTTTCAACATCTTGAACGCCAAAGAAAAAATGAATAGCAGACAGCTGCTTCGGTAGCATTTATCGTACTTTCTACAGTGCATAAAGAAGTGAGAGGGAAGTGCTTCTATATAGTATAAAGGAATTGGATTCTGATCAACCAATAGAGTTACGCGGAAGGCGTGGGACTAGCCAACAAAAAATTGAGAAACTCTAGTTATAAAAAAATATTGAAAAATTTAAGAAAATGTGAACTGAATGTAAAATTTCCAACAATCAGACAGATGGGATAACAGCAAAATCACAATAAAAAATGTTTTTCAGATTTTTTTGCGGATGAAAAAGCTTAATGGGGTTTATCACACTTTAGTCAAACTAAGCACAGTCTCAAATTCCGTCTAAAATAACTTATCCGTTGTGTCCGTAAACAAGAAATCACAATTAACGATATTTTAAAGATTCCTATAGATATAAAAAGTTTCAAAGAAATCGAGTTTGTGTGCAGATTTGGGCCTGCAAATTATTTTACCTGTATCAAATTTAAAATTATGATTTTTCTTCTAGCAATTCTTTGAAATAGTTGATTTGTTGGTTTCTTGTTTACAGACGTAACTGATATGTTCTCTCATTTACAATATTTTGATCAATGTATGATAAAACACATTGAGCTTTATATATCTATAAAAAACATTAAAATATTGTTAATTGTAATTTTGCTGTACCCCATTTGTCTGATTGGGGAAAATTTTACATTCAGTCCACATTTTATTAATTAATTTTTTTTTTTATTTTTTTATTTTTACATTTTTTTCACAATTACCGTTTCTCAATTTCCTATTGGCCAATCCCCCACATTCCGCATAGCTCTATTGATCGATCAGAATAGGATTCCTCTCCTATATACAGGAGTACTTCCCTCTCATTTCTTTATGTACTGAAGACGGTACGCTAAATGCTACCGAAACAGCTGTCTTCTTTTCAAACTTTCTTTGGAGTTCAAGAGGTCGAAGATTTTTCCAGAGTTTAGGCATTTGTAATTTTTTGCTGTCAAATTTGTTCCTAAATATCCTAAATACCATATATTTTCAAATATAAGCCAATAATACGTCAGACTATTAGCGTAAAACAAAATGAAATTAAACAACAACAGCAAAAAAAAAAAAAAAAAAAAAAAAAGAAGAAGAAGAAGAAAGAGAGGGAAAAAAAGGCTACAATTTCATAATTTTTTTAAACTATTCTTTTCTCAGATCTTCATCAACGTGAAAATATTTTTAAATGTTTAACCAGAAAGGTTTAAGTGTAGGTTATTTTAAAGTTGATTGTCTACTCTAGGGACCCAGGCTTGGTTGGGATACCCACCGTAAGATCTTTCGAAGGAATGCCAGTTCTTATTTACGTGATTTTTGAAGAAAACCACGAAAAACTTTAATTAGTAGACTAAAAAAAGGTTAAATAGGTTGAACCAGGCATCTATCATCTACCATCATTTTAAAATAATCTTTCGGCTTTGATGTAGAAGAAAGAAAAAACATTTGCAATGAACAATTCTAAATAAATGTTATTATATTAAATATATAACGTTCTTTTAAAATGATGGTAGACGATAGATGCCTGGTTCAATCTGTTTAACATTTTCTTTTTAATCTACTATTTAGAGTTTTTCGTGGTTTTCTTCAAAAATCGCGTAACTGTAGTTCAATCATATAATTACTGTACATCGTAATTTAATTTATATTATTATATGGATTTTTCTTTTATATTCTACGTATTTTAATAAAATTTTATTATTAATTTATTTTCTATCGTTTGTTGTTTTCTCTTTTTAACGTTACGTATGTTGCGTATTTTTTCTAAACATTGTTTTCAAAGCAAAGAAATAGTAATAAGAAATAAAATAATTTTTCTCAAGAAATAGATCTTTATTATGAAACATGTATTAATTGCATTTTTATACATTTAAATTTAATGAAAATTTTATTTTATTGGGTGTTGGTGTTGGGGAATAAGGCCGATTGCCTACACTAGGGTCCTAGGCCTGAGGGGGGAGTGCCTTCTGTGGAGGTCTTTCTAAGGGGTCCTAGACCATATTTATGCAAGTTTCGAAGAAAACCACGGAAAACTCCGAACGCCTAGGCCAACGGGCACAACCTGGGGTAGAACCCGGTACCTCACGTCTACCAACTTTGAGCGCGGAACCTTAATTTAATTGGGACACACTTTTAAGAATTTTAATAGCACTATAAGGTTAACAAATTTTAAGAAATAAATTTTGAAATATTACAAAATCATATTTTATCATAGGGTATGATATGAAGGTTTTTGTAATAAAACCCTACTTTTTATAATTAACCAATATTTGCATATTATTAATATCGAAAATTCTGCAAAAATAAAAAAAAATGAGATAACGTATTAACTTTTTAATAAAAATTTTAATTAAATAATCAGTGCCGAATGTCTCTCCCATAATATATGCATAACACATATGCATGAAAAATAGCCTTTTATAAAGTAAAGACAAAATAAATAAATATATATATATATTAAAGCATGGCGATTTTAAGGAAATATAAGACGACAAAAATTTTAATTAAAATAGAGAAACTGTAAAAATAATTTTGTTCTTTTACCTCAATTTTAAAATTGAATTTTATCATGAAGATTATGATTAAGTGTACATAAAAAAATTAATTTCACTTGTAAGATTTTATTTATTTTTGTGTAATAAATAACAAATATTTAATGTTGCTTAAACGAAGCCATTTAAACTTGATTTTATATTTCTCTAGAACCAATTGCTATCTTTTCAAAGTATTTTTAAATAAATGATATACATTATTAGTCTTTCCTCCTTTTAAACACTTTCTAATGAAGTTGAAAAGTGTTTCTGACTTCAGTTTATCTGTCTGTCTGTCCGCGCGCTAACTATAGCAAATATTAATAGAATTTCTTGAAATACGTTACTCAACCTCATTAATGGATGTTATCTATTAAAAATGGAGTAAAATCTGAACTGATTTGGTTATTAGAGGAATAAATTAGAGATAGAAAACTCGGCCTATGTAATTTCAATTAAATTAAAGTATGCAAAATTTATTAAGTTATTTTCAATTATAGTGAAGTGTGCGACACATAATATATAAAATAAGTATTAAGATTTACCGGACAGCATAAAAATATTCAGATAGAGAAATAGCTACAATTGCATTTTAAATTTTATCAAGCATTCAACATTTTCTAACAATGTTTAAAAGTAAATATGATTTGAATTAGTTTATCGTTCTGTCGGACTTCCCACCCGTCTATCTGTCCTTCTGCTTGCTTTCAACGTTCGTAAATATTTTTAGAATTTCTTTAAAAAAAATTTAAGTAAAAAAACAATTTTTAACTGTAGAAGCTTTTTATTGTAAATCTCTAAAAAGCATAAAATAAATTTCTTCAGGTAAAGATATGCTATGAAGAAAGGAAAGTTTTAAAATTAAGAAACTTTTTGAGAAAAATATAGATATTTCACTTTTGCAAGAGATGAAAATTTTTAAATTTTTAAATATATTTATTATTTTATTTATTTATTTATTGGCATCAGTCATTAACTGGTATTGAAACTCGGCAATTGTAATAGAATAGAATGTTGATGAATTTTTAAAATGCCGATGTATTGCGCGGCTTTCAACTGTACTAAAAATGGATGAAAGGAAAGATAATAGGCAGGGCTCGATTAAGCTTTGAAGTTAGGGGAAGCTCAGTATCATTTCGGGGCCCTCTTTCATTTCTGAAAATCTTGTTTTCCTGTTACATACTGTAATATAAAAATGCTATAGACCAAAAATTAGTGTGTGTTTATAGTTTTTTTTTTTCATTCATATATTTGGGTGGTTTCTACACACAATATTAAAATCATATAACTTATTAATTAAGAGTATTCAGATTTTTGAGGTTAAATAATAGATTTTTCCCGAAATTTGCTTTAGGCGAATTTTCTCAGAAAAGTTCAATCTCAGTATGAAAATATAAAACAGAAAATTCAAGACCCTGGTTTTAGTCAATTTGGGGCCCCTCTTAAATTTTAGAGGGGAAGCTTGTGCTTCCCGAGCCTTTTGGGTAATCAGACCCTGATAATAGGTTTTCATAAGTAAGTTATATTTGACTAATTTATGAAAAATATAATTTTTACAATCAGTTGCTTTGTTACTATTATGAAATAAATACTGTTCTCATATTTAATAGATTTTATTTTTTAAAGATTTTATATTAGAAAAAGTTAGTTAGGGAATTTTCAAAATTCTCTGAAATATAATTAGCGAAGGTAAAGACCGCTATTTTTAATAAATAAAAATAGTTTAACCTTAAATATGAAATAATTTAACAGGTACAGTAAAAGAAAAAAGGAAAAGAAAGAATGATAAAAGAATGAATTTGAAATGAAAAATGAAAGAAAAATGAGTATCTACAGTTTTTCATTCACCTTTATTACATGAATTATTTATATATTTTATTTGCTAAATTATCCGTGTGTATTCACTCGGAGAAAGATGGCCATTAAACAGTAAAAATGGCCGTCTTTCTCGGAGAAAAAAGGAATCACTTTTTCTCCCTCGATGATAAAGCTATGTCTTATTACTATATCTATGATTGTAGCATCTATGTTTTACACTTTTATGTTTGTATAATGGCAACAGCTTTTCTCTGTTCGATAAGTTTTGGTTTGGAATTAAGCTGGAGGCTGGAATCTTGGTCTTGAATAAAAATATGTAAATCTTGAAACGTGATATTATTTTTAGAATCATGAAAATATTCCTTGTTTATTCGTATTTAATCTTCTTTTATTTCACTTACTATTGTTATAATATATTATTCTGTGACAGATTTACGGGCAATTTCAGAGAAAAGTAAAAAAAAAAAAACAAAAAAAAAAAAAAAAAACAAGAATAGGAGTTAATAAAAACATGGTAAAATACTTTTGATGATAAAGCAAGTTGACAATATAACCCAGTTTAACTATACTGATCGATGTGCTTCATCTTATGTACAGACACTAACAAATTGTTTGACGTCATTAGTTTATTTAACACATACATATTTTTCAAAGTTATGCTGTAAATAAATACATAAAAAGAAAATATATACAGACACGACATTATTTCATTATTTAAAACATGAAAATCTGACATTGACAGATTTTAATTTAGTGCCAGAGGCCTACTGCTAAACTTGTTAATATCGACAAATTCTTCTTTAGTTAATTCGTGACGATCTAAATTCCATGATAAAGTTTTCATTAAATCAAACCAATGTGTTTCAGCTGCAGATACTGTAACAAATAACGTTGGAAGTCCAAACTGTCTTATAGCCGCAAAACAACGTTTTTTCTCTTTTTCCCAATGAGGGGGAGGTGTGCCTTGGGGGGGACTCATGTCAAAGGTGTGCCTTGGGGGGGACTCATGTCAAAGTTGTACCTTGGGGGAGACTCATTTCAAAGTTGGGCCTTGGGGGGACTCATGTCAAAGTTGGGCCTGGGGGGGACTCATGTCAAAGTTGGGCCTGGGGGGGGGACTCATGTCAAAGTTGTACCTTGGGGGGGACTCATGTCAAAGTTGGGCCTGGGGGGGACTCATGTCAAAGTTGTGTCTTGGGGGGGGACTTCATTCAATAAATCCCCATTCAATAAACCGACTGAAATAGGGCTTTAGCACTATTAAGAGTGACCTATAAAAATTCGACAACGCTGTACCGACTGAAATAGGGGTACTTTGGGGGGGACTCATGTCAAAGTTGTGCCTTGGGGGGGGACTTCATTCTATAAATCCCCATTCAATAAACCGACTGAAATAGGCCCTTAGCACTATTAAGAGTGACCTATAAAAATTCGACAACGCTGTACCGACTGAAATAGGGGTACCTTGGGGGGGACTCATGTCAAAGTTGGGCCTGGGGGGGACTCATGTCAAAGTTGTGCCTTGGGGGGACTTCATTCAATAAATCCCCATTCAATAAACCGACTGAAATAGGCCCTTAGCACTATTAAGAGTGTATTATAAAAATTCGACAACGCTGTACCGACTGAAATAGGGGTACCTTGTGGGGGACTCATGTCAAAGTTGGGCCTGGGGGGGGACTCATGTCAAAGTTGTGCCTTGGGGGGACTTCATTCAATAAATCCCCATTCAATAAACCGACTGAAATAGGCCTCTAGCACTAATTAAGAGTGACCTATAAAAATTCAACAACTGTACCGACTGAAATAGGCCTCTAGCACTAAAAAAAAAAAAATATATATATTGAAAAGCTTCACTGGTTTGTTGGACCACTAAAATTTATATTTTGCTGATCCGTTGAATATTTTTGTGGTCCTGGACCAACGGACCACTGTTAATCTCGAGCCCTGGTGGTTATAATATAAGGAAAGCGCAGGTGACATTACGCGCAAACAAATTTGTTTATACTCAGGGCACTGCTCGTCTACTCACGGCAAAACCTTAGTATTTAAACCAATACAGTTTGTTCTTTTGCCACTCGTGAGTGGCAAAGATCGATTAACGGAGCGTTTGTTTGTAACCATGCCCTTTCCTTATTAAAATATCAGTAACAAATATCAAACTATTTTTTAAACTTTTTCTTACCCATATGGTTTTCTTACCCATAGCTGTTGGTCTGCATGTGTGTATGTGTGTGTGCGTTATCAGCATGTTTCAAGAACAAATAATAGCAGAAAGCCCAAACTTGGTATTCTAAATGTGTATCATATAGGGATGCTACAGTAAACGTTTCGTTGAAATCAAGCAAATGGTTCGTGTACAGGGACATCCAAGAGAATTCCAATACATTATGTCTATGGGGAAATTTCTGGTAAGTACAGTGAAACATCTATAGACTGACTTAAACGAAACGGAATGAACAAAATTTATTATATTCATAAAAACATGTTTTGTGTAAATTGTGGTATGGAAATCATTCATCATTCATCATTCGTTTACAGTTTACAGGGCTACTGAAAATATGTTGTGGAAAATTGCAGGAATCGCAATTCCTTTTGTGTTAGATGTTTTTTAAGTAAGACTAATTTTAAATACACAGTATTGTTTATACTGCATATTGATTATAGACAATATACAGGGCTATCCAGAATTAAGCAAAAATCTTTTTTCTGTTGAATGTAATTGATGGAAGTTCTTTGTACATTTCACTATGTCGACGAATACTCCAAAATTAATTTTTCATACCCATACTGTAAGCAAAATATTTTTTGACGTTCCATTTTCAACACTCTTTTTTGTATAATATCACATTTTGAGCTGCCCTGATTATGAAATTCCAATTTCTAGCGGTCGATCTGTATGTATATGTGTTATCAGCGCAACTTAAAAACAAATAATTGCAGGAAATTAAAATTTGGCATTTTGAATTTCCTATTAGGCTGCCACATAAAAACTTGATCAAGACTGATAAGTTTGAAGGCAAATTAATAACAGCCTTGATTTTTTTTTTTTTTTTTAAATAAATAATTGTATGCACTGTAATTAAACGAGAGGTTGAGGGGGACAGCACCCCCTTCCCACAGAGTTACATGCCAAATAAAACTGTTTGTAAACCTATTTTAGATTACTTTAAAAATGCATTAAATTTTATCTTACGCTATTGATCTTAAGAAAAACTTAATATGCAATCTATCATTATAGCATTGAAATGCAGGGTAAGAGAGAGTTGTGTGAGTGGCACACCAGATTACTTTTAGTTGTATAAATATATAAATTAGTTTTCAAAAAGAAAAAAAAAAGGGGGGAGGGGCTAATAATTTTTTATTTTCAATATTTTCCAACTATCTTGCATTTTTGTTCAGCTGTTTGTCCCCTCTTTCATTTCCGTAAATACTTAGAATGTATTGAAAATGATATTTATTACTCACATTTTTACTTTCCGAACACTATAGTGAGAAAAGTATTGTAATCATGTCAAAAATCCGAATTCGAGATTTTGATGTTTCTATACGTTTTGAGGTCCCCTGAGTCCGTTTTCACTATTTTTACGATGATGTATGTATGTGTGTGTGTATGTGTGTATGTCTGTGAGTGAACACGCTAGCGTCTAAACGCTTTGTTCAATTAACCTGAAAGTTGGTACGCATATTGTAAGTCACCATAGTACGAACCCTATAGATTTTGGTGAATCTAGCACTTATAGTTTTTTTACAGGGACACAAAGAAAAATTCTTTATCATTATGGCCTATGGGAGCAAAATCTTAAAAGTGCGATAGCATCTAAACGCCTTATTCAATTGAGCAAAAAATTTATACACATGTTATAGATCACACTTGAACTAACTGTATAGACTTTGGTGATTCTAGCACTTACAGTTTTTTTACAGGGACACAAAGAAAAATTCTTTATCATTATGGCCTATGGGACTAAATTTTTAAAAGTACGATAGCATCTAAACGCCTTATTGAATTGAGCTGAAAATTTATATGAGTATTATAAATCACTGTTGCACTAACTATAAGCATTTTGGTGAATTTAGCACTTATAGGTTTTTACAGGGACACAACGAAAAATTCTTTATCATTATGACCTATGGGCTCAAAGTTCAGTAGCGTTAAATAAAACATCGTGTAATAGATGGAGAAAAATACTCAAACACTCTATTATGGTTTTCTCTCTTTTGTTTGTTTAACAACTCCTCTTTCTTTACTTTATCTACAAAACTGTTAATTACTCAATGTTCGGAAAGTCGAGTGGAGTCACTCCAGATTTTTTATAAAGTATTTCTTAATAAAAATATACAAATATCATTTGTCGTTTGCTGCTGACAAGGTTGGTTGGTTGGATTTTACGTCGCACTACTGCAATTGGCGACAGTCTGGGACTCACCCCTAGAGGTGCTGCTGACAAGGACTTGAAAAAGTATTCAAATATTTTAACTTCTATTAGAAATATGCCTTTAAAAAATATTTTACTTTACACACCAGAAAGCAGAATATATATAGAATTTAATATAGATGGCGTTGTAATATTATATTTTCTATGGTTTCGCATTTTGGTTGGTTATCTCGCTAGAGATTTTGTGAATTTCATGCTGCTGTTTGAGTGAATGTTTTTTTTTTTTTTTTTTTTTTTTTTGCCTGTTCTATTTTATTTGATCAATTTTCTGCCTGATCCATATAACTATTTGTCTGTTTTATATTATTTTATCCATTTTATTTTATTCATATTGATATTAGCTTTATACCCTAACAGCACAGTTAGGGTTAACTTATCCACAGTACATCTTAAGGACGTTTCTGGGATGTCTTTTCATCCAGAAGACATCTTGAGGATATCCTGGGGAGGCAATGTGCTGTCTGGGTAGGTGCTTTTTGTTAAACTGTCTGCCTATTGGGAGAGTTTTGATTGATTAAAAGCATGCTTTAACCCCACACGTATGTCTCAAGTCATACGGGGCATTTTTTGACAGTTTAAATCATTTATTTTATGTTTTTGAAAAAAGTTTTACTTCTGTTTTGTTTCACATTTTTTAATATCATGTAAGTTTATCTTAAGTTATTTTTGTTACATATTTTCAACTTTTGTATAACTGAAAATATTATAATATCCTATATATATATATTATTCATATTACTCAAATGCACAAAATCATATTTTATATAGAATATGGTATGGTTAGCATTATGGTTGGTTTACCGGGGCTCAGCTATATTATGGGATGTAAGTGAAAATTGTTCACAAAATCTAAAAGTTTTTATGACTTCGGTTTGTTCGTCTGTCCATGCTATTACTTTCGTTAATAATTATCATAATACTTTATGAAATGCATTAAAAAAATAATATATTCTGCTTTCCATTTAGAAGTAAAACTATTGTTTTTGAGTGATATTAAATTGAAATAAATTCTTAAATTAAGTAACAGAATTAAATATTTTACGAATTTAGGTACAATATTCAAAAAAGGGGTTGATAGGGTTAGCAGCTTCCTCACAGATAAATGTAAATCAAGTAAAACTGTTTATACTATAATAAAAGCACACTGGACAGTTTCAAATAGAATGTCTCATATCTGTTATCTTAATCCGTAACCTGCCTAACCAGATAACTACAACTGTCCTTCGGACGTCCTGTAATGATTCTACGTATCTTGTAGTTGTAATTTCTTATACAAACTATCCACTAGATATGCAGAAGATACTGAGAATGGATTATCCAATACTATTGTCGTCAGAGTAACCGGTAGATATTTAGATAGGTCCTATCCAATCATATTGTTCCAAGAACACTGGTGGCTACTTTTAAGAGCTGCTTATATGCACATATAATGTACAAGTAATATATCTTATCTGTTTTTTTTTTTTTTTTTTTTTTTTTTTAATTCTTATTTTTTTAATACTGACTCCGGAGAATATGAATATCTAAACTTTAAAACTCTGAAGATCGAATTTCTTTGCTTTGCTACTTGTATGAACATATTTTATAAATCCGAAATCTTCTCCTCAGTATATCTTGGGTATATCCCGTGAGGCATAAGACATTCCCTGGGACACTCTGAAGATGTTCTGCGAAGATCTGTGCTATAAGGATATTTATCAGTTTGTTTCCATCCAGAAGCATTTACATTCCTATCACAGCTATCCTTATAGGGATAAAAAAAACCATCCTTAGGACGAAAAAAGATGGGACATCATGACATTCCCGGACATCCTGCAACTCTATATAGGATTATTTTAACAATTCAGAGGAAGCAAGGCTCTTCTGAATATGATATCCATTGGATAATTTCAAGATGTCATTGTATTGTCTAAGTATAGAAATGCAAGATGACAGAAACTAGTATGAGTAGCACACCAAAATATTTTTTTAATTCTTTTCCCTACAGTGATTCACCCCCCCCCCCCCGTATTACAATAAAGAAATAAAGAAATATCACAACATCACAATAAAGAAAAAGCATTTTAATGTTTTCTTATTTTAATTTAGCTTATAAAATAAGAAAACATTATAAAGCTTTTTCTTTATTGTGATATAATATGGGAAAAAAGTCACGGTTAGGAAAAGAATAAAAAAAAAAAGTAAATATTTATTTTCTAATATCTATTTTGTTCAGTACTTCATCTAGGGTAACTTCCATGTAAAAAAAAACTGATAATTTTTTCTCTGATGCATGGCTTATTTCATATTTCGTTAGACTATTATAATTTATAGTTAGACTATAATTTTAGCAATTTATATCATTCATGATCAGAAAAGATTCTTTTAACTTCTACTTAAGATTTTTACAGACGATATTATGTAGTTACTAAAGGTCATTTAAATTTTCAGTAAGCACATTTATTTATTTTTTCTCGAAATTAAAGAACAAAGACCGCATTATTTTTAAAATATATTTGAGCGTCAACTTCTCTTTTTTATGCTTTAAAGTATTTTCTAAAGCAATGTTTTAAAAGCCTGTTAGAATTTTATCAAATCTTCTTTGTTTCTTTAAGCAATAAAGAACGGGGGCGTCTGTATATTAAATTTCTTTTTTTTAAATAAATCAATTGGAGTCTCCCTGACATTTGTTTCGCAATTTTTGAGTTTTTTTTTTTTCAAACAATGAAAAGTAGAAAGTAAATGTACAGACGCTGAACAATTGTAACGGTGCACATTTGAATACTGATTGTAAAAAGATTATTTAAATTTTATCGCATAAATTTTATCTCAGTGTGTGTATATTCTTTATTTTTTATAACTAATTCTAGAAAATGATTATTATTTTTTATTTTCGCATAAAAGAATAGAAACAAATTTAGAAGTTGAAAAGTTTTTAAATTTACCTAGTCGTAAGTGAGTTATTAAAAATATAATTTTCGTTTATACTTCGTTATAATCTATATACTTCGTTATAATCGTTTATACTTCGTTATAATCTTCGTTTATACTGTAGATGTCAGGAAAATGTTTTCTACCCATTTTTTTCTGTGTCTTTAAAAAATTTATGGTATCCTAAGAAAACTAGTATGTTGGGGCCACCACAAGATTTTCTTCTATATATTATCTTATGTAAATTCACGCAATACAATTTATTTATTAAATTATTATTTATTAAAATTATTTTTTATGATGAATGCAGACGACTTTTTACTTCAGAGAAATGTAACACCATAGATATAGTAATAAGACATAGATTGATCAGCGAGAGGGAAAAAGTGATACCTTTTTTTTCCGGGAAAAGTCACTCTAATGACTGCCTTTCCCCGAGTAAACCACACACAGGAATACACACGAATAATTTAGTATATAAAATTTATGAATAATTTATTTTCTAAAGGTGAATGAAAAACTCCAGATACAGTTTCAAATTCATTTTTCTTTTTATTCTTTTTTTCAATACTCTCTAATGGCTGATTTTAGAACTTTTTTTCGGCATCAAAATTTTTTGCTCGATAACATGGAGATGATAGATCTATATACATATTACTATATCTATGTGTAACACTAAATGCCGAAAAGCAAAGAATTTTGTGCTGACAAAAGAAGAAATCCGATTTTTTCTAAGTTTTATTTATTTTGTTTAAAATGAAAAATAGATAACTTTGTTTTAAATTATCACAGGTCTATAGTTCAACCATTCGTTTTAAAGGTTTGATGAGATTTTTCAAATGATACCCATGGCTCTATTTCCTCCCTAGGGTGGGAACGATACTCCTACATGCACACGATTTTTTTTCTAGTTTACTACTTCTATTAATAATTCGTATTAATTTTGCGCTCATTCGTTAAAAATAATCTCATTAAGTATATCTATGCAAAATTTTGTCTTATAGTACCATATTAAAAATTCTGAAAAAGTGAGATCACAACGACGCCTGCTGAGCGATAAAACCCAAATGTAATCAGCACCAGTTTAGGTCAGGGTTCAAATAAATAACAAGTTTGCTTCATTTTCGTTCATTGGTTCGTGAAATACGCCGTCCATAAAATTTGTGATACACACATACACATAGACATTTTCTAAAAATAGTCAAATCGTTTTCAGGATATCTAAGAACGTGTAAATCCATCGAAAACCGGAGTTAAAATTTTCAAGAATTGAATACTTTTATCTTATATATATAATAAAGTAAAAAAGAAAAAAAAAAAAAAAAAAAAAAAAAAAAAGAAGAAAAATATTAAGAAATTTTTTTTATTTCATCATCTATTGTATGATACATTTAAAACTTTCTTTGTAATGATTGATTTACTTTTTAAAACTTATTTGCATCTCCGTAATTTCATTAGATTCCAAATATTATATCAATTCAGAAAGCTTTAATCCAATGTTTTTCTAATCTAGTGTGGTATCATATATAATTTCTTTAATTTAATTTTTTTAAAGTATCATAACGCATAAAAACTTGAATATATTGTCATTTAAAACCTTTCAAAAAAGGTGCAAATTTTATAACAAAATTTACACTTGTTCCTTGTGTTGCCTCTAGAGATTATTCTGTATACTACACTTTAAAATACCAATCTTCGTCTGATTAAATTGCAAAATAATTAATAAAAATATTTATTTGGAATAAATGTATCCAAAATAGTTGCTACAAGAAATGCTAATGTCCGAAATAGACCATACTGACCTTTTCTTTTTTACTCCTTTTCTTTTTTTCTTTTTTATATTTCTTTATATTTCTTTTATTTTGTTTTTGTTTTAACAGTTATATCACGCAATTTTTTTTTTTTTAGAAAAATACATTAACAAATTTAAATACATTCTGATTTATTTGACCGCTTTATATTAAAAAACAACAGATGTCATATTTAATAATAATTACAATTATTTAGGTTAGTAATGCTTAATATGGTACTCAACACATAGCTTCAGGATTACCGTTTGTGATCAAATTACCGTTTATAATGTAGTTATTATACTTTTGTATGTTGTTCCAATTCACTGTAATATTATATCAGTACAAAAACCCTTAACGGGTTAAAAGTTTGTGACGCAGCTACTTCATCGCTATAAGAATTTGAAGTATGGGTCTTAAAAATAATGATATCAAATTTTAAGTGACGCTTTACTATTAGTTAAAATATACATAGATTTTCTTATTTGATCATTTGCTTTTTTCTTTTATTTATATTTACAATGCAAACATAATATTTTTAACTTCAAGATAAGACAAATATATAAAATATACTCACTGATGATTTTCATTTGCACTTCAATTTCAAAATAACAGTTTCAAAAGGAATGATATAAAAATTCCAGTGACACCTCGGTGTCATTTTAAACGATTTGTCTTTAGATTTCATTAAAATTGCCTTTGCTTTGTCTAATAAAGTATATTTACAGATTGAAACAGTGCTTTTAATTTTCAAATATACTGTCAAATAATCACACTTTCACTGAGTTTGCATTATAAATTGAAATTATTTATTTCAATAAATTGATTTGTCTTTTGCGTCACGCTATCCAAAACTGCAAGTGAAATTTGTACAAATGTTTTCTTTGCATCACACTATCTCTTTGCCCAAATTTTCACTTAGTTGGATACTATGATACAAAGTAACATTTACATAAATTTTACTTGCAGTTTTGGATAGCGTGACGCAAAAGACAAATCAATTTATTGAAATAAATAATTTCAATTTATAATGCAAACTCAGTGAAAGTGTGATTATTTGACAGTATATTTGAAAATTAAAAGCACTGTTTCAATCTGTAAATATACTTTATTAGACAAAGCAAAGGCAATTTTAATGAAATCTAAAGACAAATCGTTTAAAATGACACCGAGGTGTCACTGGAATTTTTATATCATTCCTTTTGAAACTGTTATTTTGAAATTGAAGTGCAAATGAAAATCATCAGTGAGTATATTTTATATATTTGTCTTATCTTGAAGTTAAAAATATTATGTTTGCATTGTAAATATAAATAAAAGAAAAAAGCAAATGATCAAATAAGAAAATCTATGTATATTTTAACTAATAGTAAAGCGTCACTTAAAATTTGATATCATTATTTTTAAGACCCATACTTCAAATTCTTATAGCGATGAAGTAGCTGCGTCACAAACTTTTAACCCGTTAAGGGTTTTTGTACTGATATCATTACTTTTTAGAGGTTATTGATCAAAAAATTAAAACAAGTCCTTCCGGCTCATAGGAAGGTTAGGTTGATTTATCTTTTCTTATGAAGTCGCCACCATTTTTTTCAAAATGGCAGCTACATTTTATTAATCAATTTCGTGGATTTATTGAGGGCTATGTATATATGGAGTTTTAAGCAAATCGGTTCAAAAGCTATTGTGATAATTTTCAAGTGGTCACCATGTAGAAACAAAAGGACAGAGTGACTGAAATGCCCAGTGAACTTATCAAAGATACTTGAATGATATGTCAACTGTGCAAATATGATTCGAACTGATTCAGTATTAGAAAAGTTATTGTAATAAAAAAAAATTTAAGTGGCCGCCACTTGGAAACAAAATGGTGGAGCAAGTTGCCTAGCAAACTTATCCAAGATATTTGAATTGTAAGTTCACTTCCCAACTTTGATTTGAACCAGTTTAGTATTCTAAAAGTTATTGTGGTGGCACATTTTCATATACCAGCCTGATTTCAAGTGGCTGCAACTTGGAAACAATGTTGGAACAAAATTCATCCAAGATATTTGTGTGATAAGTTCAATGTCCAACTTGAACTGATTCAGTATTTCAAAAGTTATTCTGATGATAAATTTACAAGTGGTATCCTGATTTGAAATGGCCGTACTTAAGATATTGGTCATTTTGTTAAAAATGACAGATAAAATTCATTAATAAATACTTGATTGAGACTTTTATGTGGTCAATGTAAACATCAAAATTCAAGCAAATTATAGTCTTAACTAAGATTTTTCAATGTAGATTTGAAATTTTCATGTAGCTGCCACTTGAAAACAAACAGCAGAGCAACTTAGTTAACGAACTCATCAAAGATATTTGTAAGATAAGTTAGCTGTATAACTTTGGTTCAATTCAATTTTGAGTATTATGTCGAGAGTTATCGTAATCACAAAATTTCCATTATATATACAAAAAAATCCAATTTATACATCTTTTAAATTTATACGTGCTTTTAGTGAAGTCCTGATTCATTCCTATTCATAAAAATATCTTTGATTATAAGTTACACAATATTAGTTATGTCTTTTCACTTTTCTAATACTTACAAAATTTCTTGACCGGTCATTCTTATAACCATTCTAAATATAAATTTTGATGAGTATGTGAACTTTGATATCAATATCATGACTTTGGAGCTATTCACAATCTATTAACTAATTAAAAACAAATTGTTTAATGCTAATTTAAGTGATAATGATGTGGGATGTGAAGAAGTTATTCTTAAGAGAGGACAATACCTAATCTTGGCAACAGCTATGGCCTATGTTATGGGAAGATTTATTTTTATAATTACTCAGTACCAAATGTATTTTTTAAATTCCGTTTCCACTTTCAGAAAATTCACAACCATTAAATTGGTACTCATTTTCGAAGATATTGGTTTTTTAAAAAATGTATATATTTTTTTAGTTCAAAAATGCGAATTTTCACACAAATTGCTTTTTTTAACCACAAAATGAAATACTAAAAATTTAAAAAATCAATTTTTGGAAAATGGGTACTAATTTAACGATTTTGAATTTTCTGAATATGAAAATGGTTTTTAAAAAATGTGCTTGCTAACGATAATCTGTTTTAAAATTTATTTTCAATTTCATTTTGAGCACTGAAAGAGTGCTTGACAGAAGTGCAGTAACTGGAATAAACTAAATTTAATAAATAATATCAGGGTTGGCAGGTTTTTGACGGTTTAAACCACAGTTTAAACTGCCACGTCAAAAACCTTAAATTTGACACTTTTTGGTATATTTTAACAATGAAGTAGTCATATTTAGGGAAATAAAAAACTAATAAAAAAGTGCTTAGTTTATATGCCTCCCATGGTTAAAAATAATTCTTAGAAGTGTATTATCTGTTTCTTATGAGTGCTAATGATTTCTATTTAAGTATAAAAAACAGATATTTATTATCTTTACAAAACACAAAAATTCAAATATAGGAATTTGTATATTCTAAGGTGAACCACTTATTGCCTTTTAAGTTATAAAAATTTTATAAAGTCTTATTAATAAAAAATAAAAAAAAAGTTCTATTAAATTATATACTGATTGATAATTAAAAGATACCGTAAGTATTTTACCTCAATGAATGAAATTACTGTGCTATTAAATAATGCATTATGTTCTTTCATTTTGGGTTATAGTCAATAGCATGTTTTAATGTTGTACGATTAAAACTTAGAGGTATTGCATGACTTGTTGAACTAAATTTTAATATGAATTACATAATGCAATTCTATTTTTAAATTACTGCCATAAAGGTATGAAAATTTGCATTTATATGCATTGAAATTTAATATTATATTAAAATTTCAAGTGGAGTCACTCCAGTTTTTTTTTTTTCTTTTAATATTGCTAAAAATTTCATTGAAATTTCAGCATTTAACATAATTTTAAAAATAATTATAAGATAGAAAAAAAACTTTTTTATATGTAGTGATGTGGGTTGGAAAATTTTCTTTTTTGGAAAATTTTCTACCATGTTTTTCCGGAAAATTTTCCAACCAAAAAAACAATTTTTTTAGTAAATCTTTTGCATGATATATTTAAATTTTCTTTTATTAGTCATAGTAATGCTATATACAGTGTGAAAAACAAAAGTTTCTGATTAAAGTCATCATTTTGAAAGTTACCAGATATATGTTTTGAGCAACTTGAATGAGAAATAGGTTATTTATTATAATACAAGAGATCTATGGTTGCTAATCAGAATTTTAAATGTCTATTCAATAAGTTTGTAAGAACATAATTATAAAGCATTTGGCAACATAACAAAAAAAGAATATATTGATAAATTAATGCACTACTATACTGCTGAGCATGTGTATCTATTTTTCAAAATATTCATTTGGTAAATGATGATACGACGATGTTTTTCAAACTCAGGCAGCAATTCTCTTAAGTCACCTTATTTATGGTCTCTGATTCTGAGAGTGACTCAGAAAGTTACGACATTGTCATAATCTTCGTTAAAAATTCAATAATAATATAATAATAAAAAAAAAAAATTGCTTTAATTACAAAATTGGCATTGTTGAAAATTTTAGAGAAAAATCTTATATAAAAACATATTTTTTAAAATAACTTTTTAAAACTAATTTCTAATGTGGAAAAAAAAAATGTTTTTTTATGCAAGCAACAGGAAATACAATTAATTGCCTAAATATAAACAGCAATATTTTGATTAAAATTTAAGGAAATCAAATAGATAAAATGAATCACATCATATCTTGTAATTGGAGGTTTAGTTGAAATAACTCAATATTTCTTTATTTGCTTAAAATATCCAAAATTGAATTGTACTTGAAAAATCTCATAAAGGTGTTACATTTAAAGTTAAATAATAACAACAATAATAATAATAATAAAATCTCAAACTTCCAGATTAATTTTTTTGAATAGAGGATTACATCCATTATCCAATACCACCAACTATTAAAAAATATGATTTTGTGTTCGCAAACTGTGCTTAAAAATAGAAGAAATCGAAAAAAGTAAAAATCAAAAGAATTTTGATGAAATGAACCCTTTCATGGTCTGAGCCATACCTTATTAATTACCTTGTACAGTCGGCAGCAAAATTATTGATGCGCTAGCAATAATTTCTATTTAAAAGATGTACACCTAATACAATTTTGTTAAGTAAACATTTATCGAGTCATGATCTTAGTCTTATACTGTTTTTAAAAAAATTAAGTTCATGATAAAAATTAGCGATCAAACTAAAGAAAAAGAAAAATATGAATGCATGTTTCAATAATTTTGCTGCTACTAGAAGCCAAACCTCACATTATTCTAAAAAGAAATTCGTTATGATAATTACCTCTTTTTTTTTTTTTTAATTCTGTTTAGTTTTAGAATATTCACAATTAGTGCTGCACCGAGTAGCACTTTGGCCGAGTACCGAGTACTCGGCCTTTTACTACTCGACTGAGTACCGAAGAAAGAATAATTGATGTATATATGAAGAATTTTTCACATGTTGAAATTGAAAATAGGCCTTTTGAACACAAAATTAAGTTAAATGGCAAACAGCATGTTTTCATGAAATGTTCCAGAACTTTTGTATTGTATAGTATACACAATTAGGTTCATTGTTATATTTGATACGTCCAGCTTAGTGGATTATTAAAACCATAATAATTGATAATTTCATTCTTTATTATATAGTCTTTCTCAGATGCGAATCATTCTTAGAGAATATAAGTTCCTATATACTCAGGCATATTTAAGATGTATGAAATGAGAATATTAAAATAAATATTTTATCATTTCAAACATGATAGACTTCATTAATCTTCAAATTCTAGAAGAGTAAAAAAAATAGGTGTTTTGGGCCATAATTTGCAAAACAACAAATTTGATTATTAAAATATATTTTTAATAATATTTCAGGGTATTTATATTTTTCATAATTATTTTTTAAATTAAAAATCAATCTTTTCTTACAGTTTTAAAAGCGTCTTACTTTTATTTGCACAAATATGTAACTAATGTTTTATCTACTATTTTAGTATTTATTATATAAGGGTTCTTTCTTCTAAAATATTTTATTTTTGTCTATTTTATAAATACAATTTTATGCATTTATACTTAAAATAATAATAATAATAAATTAATCAAAAAATAAAAACTTACTTAAAACAGAACAAACAGTAGAAAAAAGTTTTTAATTATCTGCTGGCAAACTGATTTTTGAAATAAGTCAAATACCATGTAACTAACAATGTAAGATTTTTTTTAAGATGATAAAAACTAGCATTTTGTAAATCATAAATAAAATGTTTATTATGACAAAATAGATTTTTTAAAATCTGATCAAAAGTTAGGAATAAAAAATGATGCCTGAAGGTGATTTCATGCTATTTTAGGAAGCTTACGGTTTCCATTTTCATATAACCAGTGTCCGATTTTATATAATACAAGTCAATGTTTATATAGGTATACAAAGGTGAATAAATAATGTTAAACTATCACTTATTCGGATACAGCCTATCGCTGTTTATCAGGTATTTTAAGAACAAACAAAATGTGAAAAGCAGAAAGGGGGAGGGGGGGGAATTAAATAGAGTAAAGGCACTTTTACGATATATATATATATTATATATATATATGAAAATATAATATATGTTTTCAGTCAAGATAGTTGTAAATAAGTAACAAAAATAACTAAAGAAAAACTTACGAGAAAATTAATCAATGTGAAACAATTCATACGAAAAATTAACAGCAAAAACTTAAAATAAATGAACTAAACTATCAAAAAAAAATATATAAATATATATATATATATACAGTGAAACCCCAATCTATCGTTCACGCATCCATCGTTTTCCGCATTGATTGTTTTATTAATTCCTTTTCTTAAGAATGAAAGTTTATGAGAAATAACATGGAATTTTGAGAAATCATAAGGGTGGTGAAGGAATACACGAGCACAGCGCTCATATATATGCATTCGCTTGCACGCATTGTGCACGGGTCCATGCTGCCGAAGGCAGTGGGGACCCGATGTGACATTTTTCTTGATTAGAATTTTTTTTTCTCTTTTTTTATCACATGATAAAAATTAATGCAATTTTGAGAATTCATTAATTATAGTGATTCATTTAAAAATAGTGACCAGCGAAGCGGGCGTAGCCTGCTAGTGTATAATAAAATATTTTTAAAAAGCAACATACATGAAGATGCACATTCAATTTGGCAGATATGTGATCAATTTACTGCTTTTGTAAGAGTGACAAATAATTAATACTGATAATAATAAAACAAAAATTCAATATTTGGTAAATTTTATCATGCAGATTTTCACAAAATTTTAAATGCAATATGCAATTTTACAAGAGAGAATTTTTTTTACTTATTTATTTAATAATCTATGAATATTTACAAATATTACACATTCTACTTATAAAACTAAATGTGATGTTATAAAGTATTTTTGGAAAGCTAATAAATTAAGAGGCACACTAAATTTGGCAGATATTTGATCAGTTCAATCTTTCAATGCTTAATATAACAGTGACAAATAATCAATACAGATATTTACAAAACAAAAATAATATTTAATATCTGGAAATTTTTCTCATACAATTTTTCACAAGATTTTCTATGCAATTGCAAAAGTGAGAATAATTTGCTTTTGAAATAGAAAACAGAAAGAGATATCATAACTGAAGAGAGATTTCACTGCTTTTTTGTAACAATTGGCTGCTTTTTTATAACAATTGTATATAATAAATACATATTTTATTCAAAATACTAAATAACAATTTAATCAATGTAATCTTTTGAAAATCAGTGTATATGAAGATGCATGTATTGAACTTTGACAGATTCTCTTTGACAGATCAGTTTATTACTTTTATAACTGTGACGAGTAATAATAAATAAATATTTACAAGCAAAAACTAGAAATGTAGAAACCTTTCTCCCACAATTTTTCACATAGATTTCAATGTAAATTTCATATGAAGGATTTTTCTCTTAATATTATAAATCAACATAAAAAGTTGCACATTATCTTGAATTGATATTTGATGAAGTCATTTTTAATAAAAAAAAAAAAAAATTAATGCAGTACACTCCCAGAATGAATATCTGTAAATAAATATATTTTATTTTTTTAAGGCAAATTAAGAGTAGGTAATAAATGCAGTAAAAATATAAAGTTTATATCTGCAAATTAAAATTTACCCCACAAATCCAAATTATAAAATGAAGTATAAAAATATTTAATGCAATATATAGACTTTTATTATAAATTTACAGTTTTATTATAATTGAGAAATATAGATATAACTCACTTTTTTTATGCTTAGAATTTTTTCTTGATTTTTATAGTCATTATTTTTTTTTTTTTTTTTTTTTCAAACAAAAATATTGTTGCTTAAAAAAAAAAAAATTACTTAGGGTAAGGTGGGGTAGTGGGACCCCTTATCGGCATAATTTGACTTTAGCTGAACATAGCACCGGTTGTAATAGGCCTATCAACTTTTCTTTTTTTTTGGTAGTTCATTCATAGACCTATTATAAGAGTGGACAGAGCATTTTATTATTAAAGGAATATAAGAAAAGTTGCAAAGATGAAACCACGTTACTGTTGAAAAAGGTTACCTTTTTTGGCATGTATCGCGTTATTGGCGATTTTTTGTTCTGAACATAAATATTATTATTATTATTAAAAGATACAGCAAGAAAAACTTGCGTAAAATGAAACAGCTGCTGAAATTTATTTTTACCTTGTTATTAACACTTTCCAAAAAGTTCAAAAGCGTTTATAACTTCGTTTTGTCTATACTCGCTTTAACTCTCATAAACAGTGTCCGAAATTAGCAGTCATTAGTTGTCAAATATGACTAAATTATTGCATTTGACGACTATAAAATTATTTCCAGTCGTCAAATTTAACGCCTAGCTTTTTTTTTAAAGACTTATTTTTGTTTAACTTTGAAAGGTCCAAGTCCATATCATATTTTCCCCCCTACCGCACAGGGACTATGTCGTTTAGACACCTGGGCATTTCCAGCATATTTCACCCCCGACCCCCTTACAGAGATAAAAAAGAAAAAGTTTCCTTTAATCCCTTTCAATCTTATCTTTTTTTAAAACTGCAATTTGCAACGCTCTCGCCACACATGCATACAAATAACCTATGGAACCAACACATTTATCTGTGTGCACATACTGATGTAATGTGTAAGAAAAATACTAGTGCTGCACCAAGTAGCACTTTGGCCGAGTAGCCGAATACCGAGTACTCAGCCTTTTACTACTCGGCCGAGTACCGAGTAGTTGTAAGAAATAATAATTGATGCATATATGAAGAAATTTGCACATCTTAAAATGAAAGAAAAGGCTTTTGAACATAAAATGTAGTTAAATGGTAAACAGCATGCTTTCATGCAGAACTTTTGTAGTGTACATACATAATTAGGTTCATTGCTATATTTTGATACTTTCAGCATAGTGGTTTAATAAAACCATAACTGATAACTTTACTCTTAACATCTTTTTTAGATGCGAAATTATCATACTCAGATAATTCTTAGAGAATATAAAAGTTACTAGTCACTAAGGCTTAATTTAAGATACATGAAATTCACATATGAAAGGGTAACATTAAAATATTTTATAATTTCAAACATGATAGGCTTCATTAATCTTCAGACCGTAGAAATGTAAAATGACAGGTGGTTTTGGGAACAACAGATTTGTTAATGAAAATAAGTTTTAAATAACGTTTTAGTGTATTTACCCTTTTTTATATATAACGTAAAATGTCATAAAAGCCTTTATTTGGTTAAATGCCCCCTCCCTACTCTTTTTTATTATTATTATTTTTTTGTTCTTAAAATACTAAATAAACGCAACTTTTGCTCAACGGTAGACTGTATCCGAATAGGTGATAGTTTTTTATGTTATTTTATAGTATAAAATTCAAAATCAATCTTTTCTTACCAATTTGAAAGTGTGTTAGTTTTATTTGCACAAATGTATAACGAAAATTTTGTGTTAATATTACAAAGAGGTTCTTTTTTTCCTAAAATATTTTATTTTTGTCTGATTTATAGATACAATTTCATGTACTAAGCATTTATAAAATAATGCATATTGATATTACATGATAGTTATAATTAAAAGCTCAGATCATGAATCATCTCTATACTAAGTTTGGTAACAGCCCATTTTAACTGCAGAAAGCTGTTATAGCAAAAATTTTAATTATAATGACTCTGTATTTATATTTTCATATTTTTTTAGTTCAGTTGTAAAATAAATATCTCTCATTAACACATTTCTATCAATAATGCATAAAAATAGTGAAATTTCCACAACTACTCAGTATTGGCCGAATACATAGCCTAAATTTGGCCAAGTAAGCCGAGTGCCGAGTATATACCAAGTACTCGGTACAGCTCTAAAAAATACATATAATATATTAAACTGTGTTCCAGAAATTTTGACGTGTAGTTCAGAAAATATTGTTTTACTCATAATCACTCTATTAGTCATGTTAAAAGCGAATTTCAGAAATTGCAACTAGAAATTTCAATTTGCCGCCTAAAATATTTACAGCAGGCATCATATGACGCCTTCCCTTTCCTTCCCAATTTCTATCACTGCTCATAAATAATCATGGACATTTTTGAAATGAGATAAAGTATAATATATTCAAACTAATTCAATTTAGAGAATTAAGTATAGCAATTATAAACATTTTATAAAAATAATTACTTAAAAAGAACGAAATAATAAAATATTAAAAAGAATCTTACCTGTGAAAATCCTTGTTTTACATAATTTCTAGGGCTTTTAATATCTAATTACAATTTCTTGTATAAAATTCTTTTTACATTCAAAACAATATAACTTTTAAAGAGAAATGAAAATTTTAAAAATAATTTTCAAAGAAAACAGAAAAATATCGCCTGCTTAATAAAAAGCAGAGTTTAGAGCATGGCGAGTAAATTTCAATATTGGCCAGTTTGGCGTCTTGTAGATCAAAAGTCACATGACCTTTTTTATGAGTTATCTTTGCCACTAAAAAAGGCTGCCATTGTCCCGTCCACTCTTATAATAGGTCTATGGGTTCATTCTCTCATAATATGTTGTTACTGTACCCATGGCAACCTTGAAACAAATTGGCAAATGATGAATTAAAAAAGAAATGTGGAACAGCTTTACTATTAGGCACATACTGCTGTTGCCGATGTACAGCTCACTGGATGAATCGATACTCTGAATCATTACAAAACTTAAAAAATACATTTTAAGAAAATAAATTATTTTTTCACTCAGGTGCTTGTTTTGAAATTCACTGAAATTAATTAAGCATATTTTTAAGATTAATAAAACAAACATAAATAAAACAGTAGTAGAAATTTGAGTTACTTCACCACAAAAAAAATTTCGAACGGCTTTCAATCTTTAGCACATAAAATTCACTGTTGATCCCAGTGGCAGAACGTTTTGTAGCTGTCTGCAACAGGCTTTTAAAATTTCATAATCTGTCTGCAAAATTTGTGTGTAATCAGGGGAGAAAATGGCTTACACTCAAAAAGCCTGAAAGCTGATTGGAGGGGGGGGGGGGAGGGCTTAACATCAGTAGGGATCTCGTGCAACAATACACGAATACAATTTTACTGCAGAACAATATAGTATAAACAATTGTGTGTATTCATTCAATTCATCTCATTCAATTATATATTACATAGCAATGTTTGACACAACACAATATAAATAATTATAAATAATAAAAGTATTAGTTGTAGTTTTGATACAGAATTTTTTTTTTAAGTGAATTGTTATTCGAAAGTTGCAGACAAATTTTTTTATCAGTGCGGACAAAAACTGTCCACAGGCCGTTTTTCTGTGTCCGCGACTATGTCGCCGTGTTTCTGCCACTGGGCTGTTGATAATGACAAGCACATAATATTCAGTGGAAATAATGATGTTAAATATATAACTCGAATATTTTCTACAATTTTTTAAAATTACAGGCTTGCATGAAATTTTGTGCTGCAGTGGTCAGTATCCCGATATTAAAACCAAAAAAACATCACTGGATACCCCTAATTTGTAACGCATGAATCAGAAAATGTATAAAAATCTGTACTGCAGCAGTCAGGATCCCGATATTAAAAAAAAAAAAAAAAAAAAATCACTGGATACCCCTAATTTGTAGCGCATGAATCAGAAAATGCATGAAAATCTGTACTGCATCAATTACTAACACACACTATTTTCTCCCTAAATACTAATTCCATTTATTTAAAAATAATAATAAAATATACTTGAAAAACTAATTTTTAAATCTTAAAAACACGTTAAAAAAAAAATCATTCAGCTGAGACGCATTACGATAAACACACATGAGCTTTCGGCACAAAAAGAAAAACAAAGTTCCGATACAAAAAGGTTACTATTAAAAAATATCGATCTCAATATACTAAATCGGGATTAAATTACGTGATTTTGGTCAAAGCTGAGAAAAATGTACCTTTCTTTATCATTGGGGTTAAGTTTTCCAACTCCAGACAAAACATAGCGACATTCGTTTTATGCCGGGTATCAGTCTAAAAGACCACATTTTCCCATGGAAAGTTGTTGAAATCCCTCTAATTAGAAAACAAAGCAAACTAGCTGACTAGTACTTTTTTTCTTCACTGTTTGTTTTAAAACAAAAGAAACTATCTGATTTTGCATCACATATCAAATTTTGCTTGATTGGCATCTCATCTATTAAAGATGACGAGAATTTTTCGAAGCTATTTAGATTGTTCGATTCTTCCATCAGTCTTTCTTTCATTAAATTAGTAACACCAAGTTCACCACTAAAGGGACGCAGGTATCTCTGCAATGTTGTTTTTGCTGGCTAAGTTAATTGCTTTTCACGAGCAAAATAATATCCTTTTGGTGAGCGGGAATTCCATTTTTTCAAGTGAGTAATGTTGCTTGTTAGTCTCATAATAAGTGAGTTTTGTCTTTAATTTTTTTAATTCTGCACGCGATTTTTCTATTTGTGCATTTTGTTCCACAGTCTGCTTTTCAAAAGTCTCACTGCATCTTTTTTTCTACTTAAAACATTTTACAGATCTCTTTGATGTCAAACTAGCCGTATATAAGAGTTCGCAGCGTTCAGTTTGGGCTTCCGCTTGCGTCACTCGAAAAACTGTCGTTTTTCATGATTACATCCATTATCCAATACTACCACTATTATTATTTTGTGTTCAAAAGTTATGCCTAAAAAAAATTAAAAATCAACAAAATTTTGATGAAATGCACACAACCTTACATGGTCTGAGAAATGCTTTGCCAATCGAGTTTTCTCTGCCAACGGCAACCAAATCCCATGTTATTGGAGAAATTTATGAGAATTACTCATTATCAAATGTTTTTTTTTTTTTTTTTTTCCAATTCTGCATTTACATTCAAAAAATTCATAAACTTCAAATTTGTTCTTGTTTTTCAAAATCAGTTTTTGATTTAATTTTTAATGTTTCACTTTGTATTTATGAAGTGCAAAAAAAGCACTTTGTTCATTTTTTTCCCTGCTTTATAGCTTAATGAAGTATTAAAAATTAAAGAAATAAATTTTGAGAAAAGTAAAAACAAATTTAAGTATTCTGCATTTTTTAGCTGAAAAAGTTTTCGCCTTCGCCTTATGGATCATCAAAATTGGGATGGCAAGTCTTCGGACCACCCTTAGGGGCGAGTCCCAAACTGTCGCCAATTGCTGATAGCATAGCACAAGTGCCACATAAAACTAAATCGACCTCTGTATTTTTTAATTATGAAAATAAAATTATTTTAAAAAATCATCGAGTCATTTTCATAACAATTTTTCCAATATAATTAAAGGGGATTCACCTGCTGTTAATACTATGTGGAGAGTCTCCGAGAGCTATCGAGTATTGAATGCACACAGATACCTTATTTATATTGATTACTCAACTATTATTCATGCATAACAGCAGAAAAACTCCTCTACAGGCTTATTTTATGCATTAAAATATAAAAATACCATAAAATTTAACCATCAGTATTTTCATGCTTTGTATTTTTAGGTTAAATTTAGTGTATTTTATTGTTTATGTCTGGAAAAGTTTATATTATTTTCTTTAATTCAATGCTTTTGTTTTAATCAATAAATATCTTCTTTTACAATGGATAAAAAGTTCGCAGAATTAAAATTATTCTGATGAGTAAAACTAAACATTTGAATCATCAATAAAATTTCTCAGATTCAAGTATGGTCTTAAAAACCCATAATGGGGTTCGCACTAGAAAAAAATATTGAGGAGTGAGATTCTCAAACTCTAATAAAAAAAATGCATATAAGGAAAATTAAACACTGAACTACACATAAGAATCGCATACATGAAATCAACTTGTAAATAAACATTGAGGCATTTGTAAAGCGGTCTAATATGAATGAAAGAAAAATTATAAATTGTAAACCAAAAAGCTTTGAATAGTAATAAACAAATTTCACTTATATTACTTACCTTTTTTTTTATTTTGGTAAGTTATATTTTTATTTTCAGATCAGTATAAGCTTAATGTAGTTTTACATGCTATAGTGATACTTATATCTCCAGAAAAAGAATATTGCTTTAAATAGTTTACTATATAAAGTAATAATCTAAAAAGTTTAATATTTTTCATGTCTGCCAATAAATGACTGAAAAATCTCTGACTGTTTTATTATTTTATTTTGAAAACAGCACTTTTCGGAGAATACTGAACTGAGATATATTGTTTCTGCATCGGTTATTTTTATGTTAAAACTTTAAGTACGTTTATTTATTTATTTATTTTTTAAATACCAGAGATTGTTACGAAACGGAGGATCTTTAATCAGTCGGCGTTTCAAAATATTAAGCAATATATAAACATATATAGTGACTGCATTGTTTTATGGTAATATAGGCAGAGCTGTCTCAACAAACTTGTGTAACATAAAAATTGTTGTTACAAACGATAATTTTGGATAGCGTAGTTTCCATCTGTCTTGATTAACCATTGATCAACATCTAAAATATCATTGCCTTAAAACAATGAATTGCAGGGTTTAAGTTGAGTAAAAATTTTCTTTAGCAAAAAACTAGAATGAGAAGAAAAGCTTTAGCAAAATACTAAAATGCCAGAAATATTAGAAAAAGATGACTATCATTTGATATAGAATATACACATTATTCTAATCGCCTCGATATGTTTGATTTTCATTTGTCATTTAAACTTAAAAGTTTTTAATCAGGTCTTTAAAGAGTTATACACAGATGGTAATTTTTTTTTAATTTGAAATGAAAAACAAAAAAGGAAGACTGTAACCAGATCAATTTGAATATTGTACAAGTATATATTATAATAAAATAATAACAAGCGCAGGGATACAGCGTAAAGGTAAATAACTAGCATCTAGAAAACGCCGGATCTAGATGATGTACGCATGCGCTTCAAAGACCATGGACCATGGTATAAATTTGTGTGCATGCGTGATTTAAACTTTTTCGCTTTAAAACTTTTTTAATTTATTGTGAATAACGATGAAATAGAATATCTATAATTAAAAATTACTTCTTCTTATTTTAAATATTATCTAAATACTTTTTTGACGAAATGGGAAATTTTAAAATTAAAAATATTTTCTTCATAGCAAAAATTTATTGACTGCATTTACGTTGGTCAGCCAACCAACATGAGCAACTGAAGCCTTGAAAGCAAGAAGTAATAACCGCATCACGTCCTTTTTAACCGAAGAAAAGCATGCAATTGGCGGAGTAATATAGTTCTATTTTTAAAATAACTTTTATAAAAAACAAGAGTTTTCCTGAAAAAAACGAAGACGTTACTAGATTCAGAAAGATCCTATTAACAACATATATTAATTATATGAAAATCCTTCGAGCCGTTTTAGAGATATTTTTCAGAATTTGAGTCCATTACTCCAACCGTTTTCCCATTTTGGCTTTAAATTGAGATTCAGATCTCAAAACATACTGCATGTAGAAATGTAAAAATTTCAGGATAGATTAAGACCGAAGATAAAAGACTATTTTGAAAAGATCAGAACAAAATATGGCATATTTGCTGAGATATTAAGTGTCGGCTTTTACAAATCTCTTTGAAGTCGAACTAGCCGTATATATGAGTTCGCAGCGTCAGTTTGGGCTTCCGCTTGCGTCACTCGAAAAACTGCCGTTTTTCATGATACTTGCTTCTGTAATAAGATTTTATAATCAATATAAAATATATTAGTTAATTAATATTTTATAGAAATAATATCCAATATAATGTCTTTCCATTTCATGATTTGACAAAATAGCTTAAAAACGTATATACTTCTAAATTCAATTGGAAACTTTTCTTAGCCGAATCACTTTCGCTGAAATTAAAAAATAAATAAAATATAAATAAAAGTAGGAAATTTAATCACTTGGCAAAATCAAAATCACCCTAACATTTAAAAACATAAGCTAATTAAATAGATAAATAAAATTTGTCTATTAGAAGTTATTGTTAAAGAGAATACATTAAAGGGCGAGAAAATGTTTAGTTGGAGAGAACAATCCTTCTTCCAATCTCAGTTCAACGAAATCCCAGATAACTGCTAGCAGTTTCATGAATTAATGGCTTAAGGGAAACCCAGTCTTTATTTAGGGATATTTCCAGAAACTGCAATGCCCATATGTGCAAGCCTTAAGAAAAGAAAAATGCTAAAAGGAAAAAGAAATATAAGTCAAAAACAATTCCAATTTTTTTTTTTTTTTTTTTTTTTTTCATTTTCTACTGAAATGAAATTGGATTAGAAAATTGAACTCTTTGTTTATTTAAGAAAGACCTTTTGAATTAACCATTTTAAGAAAACAGTAAAAATTAATCAAATATTATCAGAAAAATATTCCGAGAAAATTACATTCTATATAGATTAATAAGCAAATCCCAATATACTTTCCGTAATTCTAAATGGCTTTAAATCTTTTAACAATTAAATGTATTAAAATAACCTAGTGTGTCACTCACACGACTTTCTGTTACCCTGAAATTTAATGCTATAAATACAGGTTGGAAATTAAAAGGTAAGTTTACATTCGTAATTTAAAAGCAAAAGTTTATCTTTTTTATTAAATAACGCAGAAATGGTGGGAAAATAACAATGGAGCAGAATAAAAATACTTTAATGAAGGTTTACTTTCCATACGAAAGATTTTCAGACAAAATTTCAAACAAATATAAAATTTCTACCAGTCTTCTTCATATTTACTTTTCAATTGGTGGCTCTGTACTAATTTTTCAGTTTTGTTGTTCCCTAATCTGTTACGAACTTTGTTTTGGATAAATCAAAATGTTGAAAAAAAAAAAAAAAATCTCATGTGATGCGAGCTAGCAGTTACTGTTAGGTAAACCTATGTTAAACAATTCAAATTAGGCTCCGGAAGAGTTTTATATGATAATTAGTTGTGTGTGAGGGGGGCTCCGCTCGTTTCATTAATGCATCTACATTTAAAAAGAATTTAAATCAGTTATTAAAATTAAAAGTTCACTTAAAAATATACAGACAATTTTCACACGCAACATTCCTTGAAACTTATAAATCTTGATCAAACCTTTTCAGCAACAAATTTGTATAAACTTCAAAATACAACATTTAGATCTCCTAAAATTATTCGTTTTTAAGTCACTCTAAGAGACACAGACAAAGATCAAACATTAAAAAACTTGACTACGGTAATCAGGAAGCCTCAAAACGTGTAAATATACAAAAAATATCGATGAGTATTTTGCTTAAAAACATACTTTATTTACCCTATCTCTATGAGGAATTTATTTCAATTCCCGAGCAGCTTTCCTGGAAATGGTAAAATATTATTATAAAAGCACATCCACTAACAACAAAAAGAATGTTATTGCTTAAATATTTACAGCCCTGAATATCTTTCGAAGATTATATACAGACCACATGGTGCATCTAAATATAATCCTATAGTAATCATACATGGCCTAGCCTGAAATATACTTCCATCAATTTGCAACGATTGTCGTACTTTTATCTAGTTCTTTTGTGTAACCCTGTAAACAAACAGTAAATCATATCCCTACCATATTCTACATGAGGCATGTTTTTACGCGTATAAAGAATATATATTCGTTTCATTTGGTTTAGTGCAGTCTATAGATGTTAGACTCTACTTACCAGCACTTTCCCCCATAGACGTAATGTATTTGAATTCTCTTGGGCATCCCTGTACACGAACCATTTGCTTCATCTCAACAAAAAGCTTAGTGTAGCATCCCTATATCATGCACATTTAGAATACCGAGTTTAGAATTTCTGCTATTATTTGTTCTTGAGATATGCTGATAACAGATACACAGAAAGACACAGAGACCATTCGCTAAAAACATGATTTGCGTATTCAGGGGACCTCAGAACGTGTAAATATAACAAAAACTCACATTCGAAAATTTGACCCTAAAACAATACATTCTCCACCTTATGAGTAAGAGAAAGTAAAAAAAAGTAAAAGTGAATAGTTACTAAAAATAAAAAATAAATTTCTTTGTTGAAAGAGTTCACCTAAAAACGCTACACAGTAAAAATTCATTTTTATTCCTTATTTTTAGAAATTTAATCTGAAGCTGAAGATGCAGCTTCCATTTACGAATATTTCTAAGAAGTATTTATATTTTATTTACATAAGGAATACAAACAAGAAAATATAAAGTAAAAAAAAACAAAAACAAAACTGTAAGTCTATTTTCGTTTTCTAAATAATAGATATAAAACTTTGCACAAAACAGAATTTAATTTAGTACGACAGGACTTATTAATCCATCTTTGCATTTAAAGGTATGCAGTAACTGTGAATCATCCCTTAGCATCAATTACTATATTTATTTCTTAAAATTTCTTTGGTATAGTTTTAGCCTAGGAGACCCTTGACGGCTTTTTAATTTTTATTACTATTTTGGTGAAAAAATAAAAGGGTTATCGCAATCGCGTAAGTAAAGAAAGACCTTGACGAAAAACGACCGAACTAATTCAGTGCTAAACTTTAAATTTCTCAAAGGGGTTGGTTCTATACGAAACTATTTTATTTCTTTAGTCCGATTTTTCTCAGTTTTAATTTATTAAAAAAAAAAAAAAAAAAAAAAAAAAAAAAAAAAAATTGCACTTTTTTGTTTTTCTTTTGATATAAAAAGAAATATATTAACATATTTATTTAATTATTTTTAGCACCAGTTTACTTTCCTTTTAAATGATTTTAAAGTTAAAATGGTTTTCACATAATATTTTTTGAACCAACTACTCGATTGAACCAACAAATACAGCATTAGGTAGATTTTATCCTTATTATTAAGTGTACCAATTTTTTTATAAAATCTAATAATCTGGACAGATACACTGACAAACTTTCAGCTTTATGTATTTTAATTAAAAACAAAAATGTTTGCTCACTTATTCTAGATGTAATACAATAAATGGCGACAATGCAAAATTGCTGTCTGAAAGAAATAGTACTCTCGTACTAATAATACATAAATGAATAAACAATTCATTTCATTTTTATGCCTAGCAAGCGAATTACAATGAGCGAAATTCAACAGTAAGCTAAAAGTGTGCATGGGCCAGAACTTTGTCCAGATCCAAACTCGGCCCAGCCAGCAGGCCTGTCCAGACCGGCACGACAGAGATGAATTTTTAAACTGACCATATCGAGCCGACAAACAAAACAAAATTTCAACGAATCGGTTCGGGCTGGCAAAACACAAATAGTATTTGTATTTCGAAGTCCGTGAAAGGAAATTACACTCTTTCCAAAAATGAAAGTTTAGAATAGTATGTTTGATATATAAAACGGTGTAAGTTAGTGGTAGTTTTTAAATTAAAGCAGATTGTTTACACGAAAGACGAGAATGTCGAAGGAAAACACAAAAAACTCCAAACGACTAGTCCGACAAGCTCGACCTACGTTTGTAACAGACACCTCCTGTCTACAAGATTTAGGACCGAAATTCTCGACCACTTGCTAGAACATCGTAAATTAGAAAAATTAATGCTATATTTCTTACAATTGGTGTACATCATGCTATTTTTTCATATAAATAACTTATATATTTTTTTTCCCTCCACTATATTAAAAAGTAAACTTTCTTTTTTGTAAACTCATGCAAAATCTTATTGTGGATAGTAATATCCCACAATATGCTGTATTATTATTATTATTATTATTATTATTATTATTATTATTTTTTTTTTTAATGTAATATTGTACTTATTATAGAATGCACTAATTATGAAATTAGTTCATTTAATAAATAATATTATATCATTAATTATCATAAAAATAAATGTATTTGTGATGTACAAACGAATGAACGAATCAGGGTTTTCTTTTTGTGAAAAATTGGTTACGGGCCTATATATATATATACGTATTTACTTCTACAGTCGCGGCTTATATTTTATCTTTCTTATTACATACCATGCTTTCTATTTTCTATCAGGGTAAGATTTCCACCATGTGAGCCAAACCACTCTCGGGACTGTTTTTTTTTTTTTTTTTTTTTTTTTACGGACTGAATATGGCCCGCTACTGAAACCACAGCCAATCTTTTTGCGCTGATCTGGAGGAATTCATCATGCAACGAACTGCAAAAATGACTCTCCAGCAATGAGGATATTGATGCGGAGCCGTTAACTGCGCATACGCATGTAGCAATACCACCATGCCATACATCGGCTAACACATTAACTCACTGGGATTCGATATAACGCCGCTACAGCTAAGGTCTCCTTTTCATTTGGGCACACCTTAAATATAAGGAATAAGTCTATAAAAGTAAAAAAAAAGTTATATATATATATATATATTCATTTATTGTATATTATTCATTCATATATTCATTTATATATTCATTTATTGTATATATTCTTTTATTGTTATATTCATGCCTCCTTTCTAGTATTAAAAAAAAAAAAAAAAAAAAAAAAAAAAAAAAAAAAACTTAAAACAGTGAAAGATTTATACAGGTAAATAATTAAATAGTACAATTTATTACTAGAAAGTTAATGAACGAATTAATTTATTGCCATAATAGACTAATTCATTTAATTTTTAACCGTATATTTTTGCAGAAATATATTATTTTGATAGTATAAAGTATTATAATGGAGCCGAGTTATGCTTACAAACATTTTTTCCCTCCTGCCCTACCTCCCCCTCCCAGGGGAGAAAGGGCGGGGGAATTTCATAAAATTCCGTGACGTAGGTGTCGGTTAAATCACTGCCCTGGGCAGTGGTTAAATATATACAATCCACCCACCAAAATTCGTGACCGCAGCTCATATAAATTTCCCAGGACAAATTCAGTGCTAAAAGGGGGATCTTGAATCTACCCCATCTTAACCCCTCACACTGAAATTGAAAATCGCAAAAAATCAAAAATGGTTTTTTGGAAATATCCTAGAGTAGACGCATTGCTGTTGTCATCTTTGTACAATTTTTGGTAGAGTTCTACTCAAAAATGTGGAATTTGCGAAATTTTCCCTCGAAAATCGATTTTTCCTTCCACCCTCTTAAAAATAGAAAATTACAAAATCGCCGAGTTCTTCTTCTTTTTTTTTTTTTTTTTTTTTTTACTTAAGTCTAGTCTCTCCATGTGCAATTTTTTCACCGTGAAATAATTTGGAGCCGAATATGATTCAAACGTCTTTTTGCCTTCTGCACCCCAGGAGGAACAGGGGAAGGGGTGAAAAGAATTTCGCAAAAGTTGAATAATATAATTTTAATTTGGGTATAGACCTAAACTCTTGCTAAGTGTCATTGAATTTTGTTCAGCCATTTTTCTGTGATACCCAGTCAAAGATAGCATTACAGACATACAGACACAGCGACCCACATAGACACACACACATAGAAATAGTTTGAAGTCACTTTTGGTTTTCACGATGTGTGAAACGTGAAGATATCGCAAATTTTTTTGATTCTGAGAAATTTAAAGATAAAATTCTGATTTTATTAATATAGATATTGATTTTCATCTGAAGTACAGGCATTCTTTAAGTTTTACTCAAGTCTACTCTATCCATTGCATCAAAATTTTGAAAGGGAATCTAAAGAAAACATTTTTATAAATTCACGGTAATTTGATAAGAGAAGAGAATATTTTCACAGGTTAAAATAACTGTGACACTTGAATTAATATTAAATTATTTAATCGGATTGCAATCTGAGTTGAAAAAAACAAATGCAGAATTTCATTGTGATAAAATTATCACGTAGAATATATTCGCAAACAAAAATCTAACAAACTGCTTCTGTCAAATATATTGGGTGATGAATAATAGTTTCAATTTTAATTAGATTAAAATTATACGTACACCCACTTTTATGTTTTAAATATAACTTCTTTGAATTATTCCACTTATACAAATTATCATAATATTGTTGACGATTGCGACTTCACAGTTCACCTTTTATCCGTTTATTATAAGTCACAAATAAAACTCACTATTTTAAATATCATTTGCAGTTATCCCGTTAGTTGCATTTCTAAACATATATTACGATTGGCTGATTCTTCAAATTTTTAAAATTTTATTGGTCTATAAACTTTTTACACCAATCCTCTCTTCCAACGTATATAATAAAATAAAATTCAATGAACTATTTTGCACTGAGGTTCAACAAACGGCAATTTCATGCTCAAGAAACACAATTGATGCTTAATATTCAACATCACCGAAAGAACAATAGCAACAAACGCTTATAAATTTTGTTGCCTATAACATTGTTTGATTTTTTTTGTCTTATAGATTTTTTGAGCATGATGAACCTAATTTCAACAACTACTTTTTCGTTAAAAAAAAAAAAAAAGAAGAAGTAAAGGAACACAGTGTGAACAAAAATATTTTTTTTTAAAATCAAAAATGCACACATATTGCATATAAAAGCCTAGCGTTTTTTATTTGCCAAATTTGCTCTTATATATAGAAAGAGAGAGAGAATATATATATATATATATATATATATATATATATATGTATGTATGTCTGTGTGTAATATACATATTTTTGTGTATATATATATATATATATATATATATATATATATATATATATAAGCGTTTAACTTTCAATTAAAATAATATATAAATTTGTATGAAATAGGCGTGCTTATAAGCAGCTCAAAATTCTTATACAAAAAGATAGAAATCTTCTTAAATATCTTAGGATTACATAAAACTTTCTTGAATTGCAGTATTCCTATCTGCTGATGAAGTTGATTCTGCATTTATTAAATTTTTTTGTTTAATCTAACTATTTTTTTTTAAATTGTTTGCTAAACACTGATTTTATTTGTTATGGTAATACATTCCACTATCACTATTTCCTAATTCTTCATTAATAAAATAATATTTATATGAATACACACACACATATATATATCTGTACTGATAAGTATAAAGGATTTAAGTCCATATTCATGATTTTTCAGGAGACGAAAAATAAAGTTAAACTAACTAAAAACTAATGAGAAAAATCGATTAGGAGAAAGGAATTATGTTGATTTATACCCTTTATACCGTTCAGGGATTGTCAACCTTCATTTAATAAAGGGGAAAAATTGAATTAAATACTTTATACAAAGATTAATGCTAAATTTCTGACTTGAATCTTTTTTTACCAATGGATTTTCTCAAAGACTAAATGACATGGATTTAAATCCTTTATACCAATCGATAGAGAATTTTTTTCTAGGTCTGACTATGAACTTAACTCAAAATCGACATTTTTGGACTTAAATCCTTTATACTTATCAGTACAGATATATGTGGGTGAATTACCAGAAACCTAATAATATCACGTCCGAGAATACTATTAGAAAAATGGCTGTACATAGAAAATTGGTATGTTTTCTTTTCTTTTCTTTCTTTCTTTCTTTTTCTTTTTTTAATTTTCAGATACAATCTTTCCAGTGCATTTTTATACATATAAAAATGACAACTCATTTACTGTTTAAAATAAAATTTTTTAGATGAGTGGAATGTAACTCTCCTGTCCAATTTTTTTTTCTCAAACTTTATTTATTTAAAAATTTCCCATTAAATTTTCACAAATTAAGTTATATGCAGTAAGCTATATATACTTAAAGGTCTAACTGAATATATTTTGAATCCATTTAATTATTTAACTTATCAAGGCATATCATTTTAAAATTTGTCCTAAAGTTTTCATACAACTCTCCTAGCTTAGGGAATATTTGAATAATTTTAGATAAAAAGAGGGAATTTTTAGCCTGGCACATAACAACAATATTTATATCTATTATTATGTTGGATCCATAGAGTGATTTAAAGAGCTGAATCACCAAGCATTCTTATCATGGTTTTCAAGTTTTAAATTGAGGTATGTAACATTTTAGATTGTCACTCTCCTGTACAACATTTCTATTATACATAAAACAATTTTTCAAAAATAGTATCTGTTATTCTATGTATATAAACAATGATAATAATATACAAACCTTCTTAAACCTAAAATTTTCTCTAAGCATGAATATAAAGCCTAATATAAGAAAAATGTCACTCTCTTGCAGGCAAAATTATCATTCGCCTGCCAGGCAAAAGTGTCACTCTCCTGGCATAATTAGTACAGTTAAGCATGGCCAGATACTTAGCATAGCTAAAGTATCAGATTTGGTTATTATATTTGTTTGGCTCTTATTGATTTTTTTTTACTCAGACGTCGGGAAAATTAATAGAGGTATTTTTTATTTTTTATTATTTTTTAATCCATTTCTATTATTAGAAAAATTTTAGTATATATACACTATACATAGAAATATAAATGTTATATATATATATACTATAGATATAACATTTAGTGTATATGTATATATATATATATATATATATATATATATATATATATATATATATATATATTCTTCCCAGTATGTTATTTGACTACACGCAAATTCTCTTGCGAAAAATTCCCTTCGTGTTAACTACAGCTTTGTGGGAAAAAGGGCTAATGACTATTGGTGTGTTAAACCCTTTAAACACAATGTCTTATTATAGATTGTTAAACTTCTATTTCGGAAGCAAAACATCTAATACAACATACTTCGATAAAAAGCGAACTTTCATTAATCACGAAATATTTCTCACAAAATGAGAACAGTCTCATGTATCCCATTAACGCGGGCGATCAAAGAAAACGTGTTCAAATACCGCCAAAGCGATTAATGCCAATGTCAATAGAGTAAAAGCTTCAATTATTCTCATACTGGTATTACTTTGAAACGACATCACGACATTACACACCCACACTTGAGAACCACTTTAATGGGATATTTAACATTGTAATGTAATCCGTATTAATTGCTTGTATCAAAGATGTTAATGAAAAGGCTTTTTAATATGTAATGACCATACAAAATACATCTCTCTTATATATATATATAGCTTAAGAGAAAATTGTAAATTGTACAAAATGTTGGTATTAATGATAGCTTGATGAGTTATATAAAATATTAAATGCTATTTCAAATTTTACTATATTATTGAACATACAATCAATATTAGTTATTATAATTAATGTTAGACTCATTAGTATCTTAGACTTTAATGTCCCTAACAACACACTCGTCCATAAAGCATCCTAAATATGTCCATATGATATCCATAGAAGTCCTTTTCATCCACAGGACAGCCTGAGGATGTCATTTGGAGAACGTGGGCTGTTAGGGGTGTAAGACATTAAGAAGCAAATTTCTGTAACATATTTCTTATTCTTCTCTCTCTCTCGCTCTCTTTTTTTTTTTTTTCATTTTTTTAATTTATGTGTATGATAATTTTTTTTTTGTTTCAATTATTGGTTAATATAAAATTTTTGCTAAAAAAAAAAAATCAGGTATTTTTTTTTATTTATTTATCATGTGTTCGTTTATTGATTTAATTATTTCCTTTTACCACAGATCAATAACTTTAACTCACTAATTTTCATTTTATATCAGAGTTATTTAAAATTAAAAATTCTTCTGCAAATTTCGATTTTTATTTGTTTTGAAACTGTAAATGCAATTTGTATCAAATATTGCTTTCGATATTGGATTTAATTCATTCTTGTAATTTCTTATAATCACAATTTCTTACTTCAATGCACTATTGAATTCATATATAATACACTTTTTTCAGTATAGAAAAAAATCATAGCTTTTGTAGGAATAATATAAATAAATAAAATATAACTGGTTGAAACAATTATTCATACAAAAGTTAACAATAATCGACTAAATCTAAAAAGTATTTAGTTATAAACAAATTTTTTACACAGTGTCTATGTGTATATATATACTTGCTATAAAATATACGTTTTTTAGAATTTCACATTTTTATGTGATATTGCATATATATATACCACTTATATCTTTCACATTTAATATATATAATTATCGCAAACTATAATTTCAATTTTATTTCAATCAATGTTTTCCGTATTAAAACCATTTTAAAAATATGTTGCATTAAAATGAAGATAACCTCGAACGGAGACAAATATACAAACAGTACAACAGTACGAATTAAAGTATTTGCATTAAAAGGAAGATAACGTTCAACTGAAACAAATATAAAAAAGTACAATAGTACGAATTAAACGATTATATTTAAATATTTATTATATTTTAGGTTGATTTCTTTAGAAATCGATCTATTGTAATCACTTCGTTTGTTTATCTATCTATGATGAACACTTTATCATCAGGATAACTTCCGAAATAATTCTCCAAATCGTATCAAATTTAGACAGCGAACTTATCTAATAAATATCTTGGATCAGTTTGTTAAACAAATTGCTCTGCTATTTTGTTTTCAAGGGGCGGCCATTTGAAAACTTCAAATTCACACTGGAAAAAGCGTATTTAAGGCCGGATTTGCTTGAATTTTATGTATATATAGACCATATAAGGATATCAACCAACTTTATTAATGAACTTTATCCACCATTTTTACATTTTTAACAGTGTGGTGAATATCTTAAATTAAGTGTGGACACTTGAAATCTGGCTACCACTTGAAAATTTATTATCACGATAACTTCCGAAATAATACTCCAATTGGAACCAAGTGTAGACAGTGAACTTCTATATATATAAAAATGAATGTTTGTCTGTATGTCCTTTATAAAATCGTAAACGGCTTGACCGATTTCGATCATTCTTTTTTTGTTTTTTCCTTATAGATCAGGGATGGTGTAGGAAAAAAAAAATTGAAAAAATTCGCCACCCAAGGGGGGGGGGGAGGAAGGGGGGCAAAATGTGAATTCAAAAAATCCTTCATATCTCAAGCAAAAAAACAGATATCCGTAAAATTTTTGCTTTAAAATATAGCTAATGTAAGTGTCTAAAAACCAATTTCTGGAATTTTCGAAAATCGATCCCCAAGGGATTGCGGGGGGGGGGGGGGACGGGATTTCACATGCGTAAAACACGATTTCACATAATCCTATATATCTCAAACAAACAAAAAAAAAAATAGATATACGTGAAATTTTTGCTATAAAATATAGCTAATACAAATATCTAAAAACGAATTTCTGGAATTTTAAAAATTCAGCCCCCAGGTGGGGCAGCAGGGGGGGGGGGGAGCAGCGGAGGCAAAAACAATTAGAAATACAGTTAGGCCTTTCAAAATTGGTACAGATAGGTTTCAATAGCCTGCAAGTCGAATGGGGATATTTTCGAAGTGTAAAGTTATTAGGAGGGGAGAGAAGGGGGAGGGGAGAGGGGGGGATACAAATGGAGTTAGACCGTTCAAATTTGGTAAAAAGAGGTTTTCGATACTTACAAATCGATTGCGGATATTTTCGAATTTGTAAAATTATTAGGAGGTGCGGGAAGGGGGTGGAGCGGTAAGGGGGGGGGGGCTATGGGCAAAAACAAATAGGAATTCAGTCAGGGCATTCAAAATTGGTACAGATAGGTTTTAAAGACCTGCAAGTCGAATGGGGATATTTTCGAAAGTGTAAAGTTATTAGGAGGGGCGAGAAGGGGGGAGGGGATGGGGGGGGGCAAAAAAATAAAAATAGAGTTAGATCGTTCAAAATTGGTACACAAATGGTTTTCGATACTTAAAATCGAATGCGGATATTTTTGAATTTGTAAAATTATTAGGAGGGGCGGTAAGGGGGTTGGGGCGGTAAGGGGGGCTATGGGCAAAAACAAATAGAAATGCAGTTAGGCCGTTCAAAATTGGTACAGATTGGTTTTAGAGGCCTGCAAGTCGAATGGGGATATTTTCGAAAGTGTAACGTTATTAGGAGGGACGGGAGGGGAGGCGGAGGGGCAAAAAAAAAAAAAATAAATAAATAAAGTTAGATCATTCAAAACTGGTACATAGAGGTTTTCGATACTTACAAATCGATTGCGGATATTTTCGAATTTTTAAAATTATTGGGAAAGGGGGGGGAGAGTGGTGGGGCAAAAAAATAAAAATTGAGAATTCAGTAATTATAGTGATTCATTTAAAAATAGGGTCCAGCGAAGCGGGCGAAGCCTGCTAGTATCTTATAAATATCTTGAATGAGTTCATTAACCAAGTTGCTCCGCCATTTTTTTCCCCCAGGTGTAGACCACTTGAAAATTTTAAATTATTATTGTATAAAGCGTATTCAAGACCGAATTTTCTTGAATTTTTATGTATACATAGACCATATATGGGTCTCAATCAAGTTTATTAATGAACTTTATTCGCCATTTTTAACAAAATGGCGGATATCTTAAACTAAGCAGGACCATTTGATATCAGGCTACCACTTGAAAGTTTATAATCACGATAGCTTCCAAAATAATACTCCAAATCGAACCAAATTTAGACAGCGAACTTATCTTATAAATAAATATCTTGGATGAGTTCGTTAACCAAGCTATTCCGCCATTTTGTTCTGAAGTAGAGGCCACTTGAAAATTTCAAATTCCCATTGTGAAAAGCGTATTTAAGCACAGATTTTCTTGAATTTTGATGTATACATTGACTACATAAAGGTCTCAACCAAGTTTATTAATGAACTTTATCCGCCATTTTTAACAAAGTGGCGGACATCTTAAACTAAGCGGGACAACTTGAAATCAAGCTATCACTTGAAAATTTGTAATCATGATAACTTTTTAAATATTCATTTAATTCAAATCAAAGTTGAACAATGAACTTACCATACAAATATCTTGGATGAGTTCACTAAGCAACTTGTTCCGACATTTTGTTTCCAAGTTGCGGTCACTTGAAAGTGTGCCATCACGATAATTTTTGAAATATTTCACTAATTCAAACCAAAGTTGGATAGTGAACTTACGGTTCAAATATCTTGGAAAAGTTCAATAGGCAACTTGCTTCGTCATTTTATTTTCAAGTGGCGTCCACTTGAAAATTTGTCATTATTATAACTTTTGTAATACTGAATCAGTTCGAACCAAAGTTGGACTGTCCGCTTGTCATTTAAATATCTTAAGTGATTTATCTGAGCATGTTGCTCCACCGTTTTGCTTCCAAGTTGCGGCCACTTGAAACCATGCTGCCTCTTGAAACTTTGCTATCACGATAGCTTTTGAAATACTAAATTTATTTGAAGCAAAGTTGGACAGTGGGCTTAACTTACAAATATCTTGGATTAGATAAGAAATTTGATAAGGAAATATATATATATTTATTTATTTATAGGGTAAGTGCACCAGTGACTGACACTTTTAGAGCAATCTCTGATGTTTTTAAATGTTCTAGTCATCAGAAAATATTTTTTGAAATCTTAAGTTAGTACATATGTTATGATAGACATTTAGAACCACATATATGTTAAAATATATACATTTGATAACAATTATTTTTTTTGTATGAATTTTTATTTGACACCCACTCAATGTTCCAGTAATTGACACTGCCAGTTTTTCATTTTATCGGTAACTGGCCCCTTATTTTCCAGTGTTTGACACTGCTAGTTATTCATTTTACCAGTTATTAGCACCCTATGCTAATGCATTGGACCCAAAAAATAACCCAAAAAATGCATTGGATTTTTTTTTTTTTTTTTTTTTTTTTTTTGTTAATTTTAGAAGCACAAAAATGTTTAAATACATTTTTACTTTCCGAACACTATAGTGAGGAAAGTATTGTAATCATGTCAAAAATCCGAATTTGAAATTTTGATGTTTCTATACGTTTCGAGGTTCAATGAGTCCGTTTTCACTATTTTTGCGATGATGTATGTAAGTGTGTATGTAAGTGTGTATGTATGTGAGTGAACATGCTAGCGTCTAAACGCTTTGTTCTAATAAGCTGAAAGTTGATACGTATATTGTAAGTCACCATACTACGAACTCTATAGACTTTGGTGAATCTAGCACTTATAGTTTTTTTACAGGGACACAAAGAAAAATTCTTTATCATTATGGCCTATAGGATCAAAATCTTAAAAGTGCAATAGCATCTAAACGCCTTATTCAATTGAGCAAACAATTTATACACATATTATAGATCACAGATACTCAATATGTATAGATTTTGGAGAATCTAGCATTTATAGATTTTTTACAGGGACACAAAGAAAAATTCTTTATCATTATGGCCTATGGGGCCAAATTTTTAAAAGTGTGATAGCGTCTAAACGCCTTATTAATATGAGCAAAAAATTTGTACACATGTTATAGGTCACAGTTGTACCAACTGTATAGATTTTGGTGAATCTAGCCCTTACAGTTTTTTTACAGGGACACAAAGAAAAATTCTTTATCATTATGGCCTATGGGACCAAATTTTTAAAAGTGCGATAGCATCTAAACGCCTTATTCAATTGAGCTGAAAATTTATATGAATATTATAAATCACTGTTGCACTAACTAAAAGCATTTTGGTGAATCTAGCTTTTATATAGGTTTTTACAGGGACACAACGAAAAATTCTTTATCATTATGATCTATGGGCTCGAAGTTCAGTAGCGTTAAATAAAACATGGTTCAATATATGGAGAAAAATACTCAAACACTCTATTATGTTTTTCTCTCTTTTGTTTGTTTAACAACGCCTCTTTCTTTACTTTATCTACAAAACTCAAATTACTCAATTTTCGGAAAGTCGAGTGGAGTCACTCCAGATTTTTTTTTCATTGAAAATAAAAATTAAACTTGTGAAGGTATTTATTTATTTATTTACTTCTTTTTTAAAAACACATACTACTTTTGCTTTCGATTTCCTCAAGGCAAACAAATGAAAAGTAAATGTTAATTAATACGGTAAATTAATATTCAAGCAAAATTGAATAATCTAGGTCAAGACATTATCTTTTTTTTTTTTTGTTGTTGTTTGTTTTATGTCGAGCCATTTGTTTTAAGGTATTTTGCTAAAAACTGTCTTATATATATATATATATATATATATTCTATAAGCATTACTTATTTATATATTGATATTCATGTTCTCTATCTAATAACATTAAATTGTAATTAAGGTTTCATGTTCTTTATAATTGATCTTCAATTAAAAGAAATATGTTAAGAATAATGAAGAAAATAATTATATATATATATATTATATCTTAATTTCATAAGAAAAAAAAAAAAACTTACTTTTGTAAATTAAGTTAATTTTTGTAATTTTTTTGTAAAGACAAAGTGTATAAGAATTCTCGCTCATTTGTAAAAGCTTTTTAAATACAAATCATTTTTAAACTATGTTTCAAAGATGTTAGCTTCATTTTCAAAGGATTGAATTACCATTTTTGAGATTTCGTTCCCCTTTGAATTAAATGTCAAATGTCTTATTATGCTTAGCAATGGGGAAATCTAATCAGCTGCGATGAAATCGGTAGAATCTTATTTATGAATTCAGCAACTGCTGTTAGCAACAGTGGAATTGGAGTTTTATTTTAAATTATCTAATCATTATTTAAATATTTTAAAATATTATATAAGACAGTTAGATGCATACACATTGTATCGTTTATTGAGTTCCTTACAGATATTTTCTATTTCTTCGATTAAATTAAGTGTATATATATATTTTTTAATTAATTAACAAAGTCTCTAACAGAATGCAAATTAATCGAGATACTTAATTTAACATATATATATGTATGTAATAACAATAATAATAAAAACAGGAATTAATATGCAGTTCTTTATTGCTATTATTTAATATTTTTGTATAAGCCACAATAACTGTTTCGACATTTACAGTTGCTTAAGTTGCTTCCCTTCTATACAGACTTCTTTATCAAAAATCTCAAACGCGTTATGGCGCATGCGTTAGTTTTGGTGTAAATTTATCGAAATAAGGGTAAGAGTAGAGAATGGATGTTTAATTTTGTCAACTGAGTTTTTTTTTTTTTTTTTTTTTTTTTTTTTTTTCGGCAGCATATCTGTAGCGGAGTTAATTCCTTTTCGGCGGTGGTGGTGGTGGTGGTACTGGTAGGGAATAAGGCCGATTGACTGCACTAGAGTCCTAGGCCTGAGGGGGGTCTTTCGCCCGTGTTTTTGTACGTGGGGGCCCGTATTTACGCAAGTTTTGGAGAAAACTACGGAAAGCTCTGAACGTCTAGGTTGACGAGCAGTTGGGGATCGAACCCGGCACCTCACGTCTACCAGCTTTAAGCGCAGAACCACTCGGCCGCTGGTGGGCCTAATCCTTTTCGGAGTAGTGTCATCTCTGTTTATTTAAGAGTAGCATCCGCGAATAAATAGTTGCCTAATTTTAATATTTATTCGCTTATTCGCTTTATTGCTTCCGTTCTTCAATCAGTTGTTTCTGATGGAGCATTAAAGTTATTTTACCATATATACCTACATATTAAAGTAATTTCTATGTGTTGCTTAGATACTGGATTACTTCGATCAAAGAAAATTCTTCATAATAATCTAAATAGATTAAGAACTAATATTATCTCAAAAAGCATTCTTTACCTAAATATATCTGTGCATTGTTTTTTCTTAGTTTCTTTACTTGAAAAGTCATGTTAATAAAATTTGCTTACGTAGTATGCAAGTATGTTTTCATCAAAACTAATATGGTTTGGATTCATCAAAATGTAATATAACTTACTATTTAAATTTATTTAAGCTCATTTTAATGTATTAAAAATATTTATTTAGTTTTCCTTTGTACATTTGAACTTCTGGAAAATATTTATTTAAAGATATTAATTTTGTTATACAATTTAATAGATCTGTATTATGCACTAAAGCCTTATCTTTGATAAAGCAATGATTATCAATTTATTTTAACTTTGAGAATTGGAAACGTTAAACCAATTTTAAGTCATTTCGTTGTTCTTTAATTGAGAATCTCCCCCCCCCTTTTTTTTAACACGTTGATCGCCACGCGAATTCTTAATAAAATCCATTAAAATTCCTTAATGATATTATCATGTAATATATAAAAATTAAGTAAATTTTAAATAAATTTTAAGTAATTACTTGAAACAGTGTAATATTTTTAGTTTTATATTATATTTTACACTGTCAACCACCGATGGTTGACGCGGTTTTATATCATATTTGACACTGTCAGTCACCGATGGCTGACATGGCGATCAACGTGTTAATGTTAAACTTCAGTTATTGTTTTCAATGCTTTTCTTCGATAAAATATTACTAAAATTGCTATAAAAAATTGTTTTTTATTAATGGACCAAAAGCCCTGAAATTTTAATAAAAGAAAAATAACCAATACTGCCTTATCAGCTAAGGGGAAAATGTAGTAAAAATAGTGCATTGTACTTTATTTTCTTTTCTCCAAACAACTTATTTCACTTAAATACTTTACATTCATTATGGGTACCTACATAATTATTTTAATTTTATCTTGTTGTATTCAACTTAATTATCCATTTATAATAATAATTATCTTTATAAAAGATCTAATCACAAGATTAATTTATTTTAACTTAATTGTAGAAATTGAAACATTCCTTTCATGAATCAATAGAACTTTCCAACAAAATGATAAATTAAAACTGTTTTAGAAGGAACTGTCTTCTTCTTTATATATATATATATATATATATATATATATATGGAAAATAAAATGTACTGTGAAAATAACAGTATGACATATATATATATATATATATATATATATATATATATATATATATATATATATATATATATAGAGAGAGAGAGAGAGAGAGAGAGAGAGATTAAAATCTGGAAGCATTTTACTATAAATTCCAGTGATTCACAGGACCAGTGAAGCTTTTAATTTTCTTTTTTTTTTGGTATTTTTTAACTTTGCTCTAAAATTGCCCGTAAATCTGTCACAGAATTGCATATTATAACAATAATAAGTGTTTTTTATCTTTTTTTTTTTTTTTAAATAATTGCCAATACCACTTATTCTCTGTAACTTTTCATTTAATTTCACTCTCACGACCATTTTTTTACTTTTAATTCTTAACAGAAAATACGTGACATCTAGCTCATTTATTGAACCATACATTTTTGATTTATATAAGACTTCATTTGCATTTTTAAACTCATTCACAAAAAATTATCATATTTGACTAGTAAATTTATATACAAAGTGCTAGTAAAACAAACATTTTAAAATTTGTTAAGCATTTTTATAAATATAATAGAATGGAAGAACGGGACCAGTCAAACTATGTACGGACCAGTAATTTTATTTTTTAAATTTATATCCTGTAATATATATATATATATATATATATATATATATATATATATTAAGAATATTCTCTATTAGTGACTATTTATTTGAGTGATAATCACAAATGATCAATTATTCTTGTTGCCAATAAATAAATGAATAAAACTATTTATTGTAAAATATGAACGTTTTAGAATTTACTCTTCTCAACACAAAATTGAGATCATTATCACATTTCCACAAAAATATCTTATAAAAAAATTAATAATTATAGCTTTTCAAACAGAAAAATAGTTGAACAGAAAAATGCACCTCTGTAAATGTACCACTGAAATGTTTCATTTCATAAGAAGTGTACACCTTCTCTGTCTATCATTCCTTCATTTTCAAAAAGGCTTTCATGACATTCTTAGAAATTTATCAGAAAGTCATTTATATTTATTTTCAGAATCAAAATAGAAATAGAGGGTTGTTTCTGTTTGTCAAATAAACTAAAAAGCTGTATATTTGTAGCTTCATAAAAATCAATCTTAAGCTTATAAAACTGTCTTTCCTTGTTATGAAAGGCATAATTCCAACTTTTCCATGACTTAATCCAGACAATTGAAAGCCATAAAATGCCTTCGTTATTTTCTACTTTAATAAGTAAATCTTTTAATACTTTTTATATTACTGCTTTAACAAGTTTCACATTTGAGATAATAAGATACACACAAAACACAATTATGTTAATCATTTTATACTAACCTCAAAGATATTGGTTTTAAGAAAAGTTTAGAACCATTTTTCTAAGCACACGCACAAAAAAAAAAAAAAAAAGATATGTATTCTTCACACGAAAATTTGTCAGTATTGAAATATAAAGCCATTTCGACCTAAAATTTAGAGAAGATGTACACACTAATGTATTTAAAAAAAAACATATTTCACTGAAAAAATTCAATAGAAATCAAATATATAATCATTGTTTAAAATATAAATGAAAAAAAAATAATAATAATAAGGGAGGGGGGGGGGGGGGCTCTAAGACTTAGGAAATAGGACTTGTGGAAAATTGGCGCAGAATTCATACCACAATAAATAAAACAAAATTTTCTTCTTTTTAAACCAACGATTTTACAGGTAAAGAAATATTTTAAATGGATACTGGTATGAGTTTTGCGTAATTTTTCCAGCCCTGAAATAAATATATAACTATCTCTATACAACTTCAGTGTTGCAGTATATCTAGAGTTAATATAAAGAATTTTGGGATTACTTAAGCTTAATATTAGAAGTAATAGTTTAACCAATGTAATTTTTACTTCCATTACCCTACTACCGTAGGTAATGGAAATATTGTATTCGCTCCAAAAATTCGATATCGAGTTTTCACTTGATTTACACATTTTAAGACCCCCTGAGTCCAAAAAAGTAGTTTTTGGCAATTGGTCTCTCTGTGTGTGTATGTATATATGTATGTATGTGTGGAATCTTCTGGTTGTCATATCTCCGAAACTAATAAAGATAGAACTACGAACTTCTTAATTGATACAGGACTGGTGTACAGATGAATCTTCAAATTTTGATGGAAATCCAAAAGTGAGTCATCGGAAATCAGAAGTTGGACCGTAAGTCCGTATCGCATAAACGGTTTTAACGATTTTCTTCAAAATCGCTATATAAACACTCTATTAGATGTCCTTTCGAATGACATAGTTAGTTAGTTCAGAAGAATTGATAGGCGTTCTGTATAAATAACTCAATTTCTGGTCTCGCAAATGCGTTCCTTTAAAAACGGCTGTACGGATTTTTTTTCAAACTCGCCATATTAACTCCTTTTTAACACGCTTTTATTAGCTTCACCTGTATGTATGTTTGTATGTATGTTTGTAACCACTCTGGGAGAAAAAAAAAAAAATCTATATTGTAAAAAAAGACTTTCCCTACGTGAACGCTGTGACTTTGAGGTAAAGCACCGGGCTACGAACCTAAAGGTCTAACGTTCGAGCCCAGTCAGGGGAGATTTTTTAAAAATAGTTTTTGTTTAATTCTGAATTATTTAATTAAAGATTTAAGTGTATGTAAATATTATGGTGTGTCACTCACACGATTTTCTCTTACCCTACATTTTAATGCTAAGATAGATATTTTGTGCTTTTTAGTTCACATTTCTATAAAAGCGTGTTCTTTAATTTTTTAAAAGTATCATTTTATTAAACATACTTTTGTATGTAATTATTGTTATCCGGTCGATAATTGAGCATACCAAGTTTTGGCAAAAGTTGGTATCTCAAAAACGGCTCTAACGATTTTCTTGAAAACTGTTTTATTAATCCATTTTATGTACCTTTTCTCATGTATTACGTGGTTATTACAAGAATATTAACGGTCATCCTGTTTAGGTAGTTCAGTTTTAGATCTCGGAAACTGTATAAAAAAAAAAAAAAAAAAAAAAAAAAAACTCTATTTTTTTCCTTATTTTTTAATTCGCTATGTAAACTCTTTTTAATGTGTCTTTATACGAATATCAAGTTTCTCTTACTGAAAAAAAAAAAAAAAAAAAAAAAAAAAAAAAGCATATATCTCCAAAAAATGCATATAATACGTGTAATAGTGAGTAATGGAAGTCGTGTGATTGTTTCACGCCAGATTTTTTTTCAGTACTAATATTTCAACTCTATAATTTGATATTTATGATATTTAGAGTTATAATACAGTTTAGTTTAAAAATAAAATATATATTGTTACTTTATAAATTGTCAAAAAAAAGTTAACATTAACAAACTTATGAAAAGTAAAACATAAATAATAACTGTTGAAAATTATTGAATTTTACAAATGTAATAAAGATTTGATACTCTAAATAATTTCATTTAGTAAATGAAGTTATTAAAACTGCTTTTTATATTGTTGTGATCCTAGGAGAAATTATTAATTTGACTAGACCTTTACATAGCAAGTCTCGTGAGATTTCTTTATCGTTCTGAACAGTTTTCAGTTCAATATTTATATATTTTCTTTTTTAGCATGACCATCTTAAACCGTCAAGAATCTCTGTATTTGATTTTTTAATTTTGTATCGTGAGCATATTATATGCTGAAAATGATTTCGCCTGAACTCTGTTTCATCGTTTAGTAATACGGTTTCTAAGAATCAAAAGTTAGATATCTTTATTCATAATTTGCCATAATAATATGCTTATCAGTTTGAACAAACTTTTAAGTTCGCAATAGATATCGCAACCCCTTTTATAATGACTAAAATTTAATTAAATAATCTATATTAATGTGTGTATGTATGCGATCTGAAGCTTGCGCCCTCCTTATTTGCAAAGGTACAAAATTCAACGACCGGGGAGGTTTAGCTTGGACCGTATAGGCGTGCACCGTATCAAAATCTCCCTATTTTCAAATTGTATGGCTTTTTATTTGTTTATTTTATTTGTTTTCTTCTTCTTATTTTTTCTGTTTTAAGACACAATTTGCGAGAGACAAATAGGATCTTTTATTTGTTAATATCACTGAACACGAGGTACTTTAAAAAAAAAAAATTGTGTTCAGAAGTTCAGAGATTATTAAGACCTTTTCTTATACCCGCTCTGTCTGTCACCGGCGTTTGTCCGAATGTGCCCCATCTTTTTGCGCATACCTCAGCAATCAGACCACCTAAAGACTTCGGGTTTTAACTAAAATATTAGTCATGTCTGACACTACAATTTAACACAGTCAGATTTTCGAATTTTTGATTAGTTTACTTTTAATTAATAAAAATATGAAATTATAAGCTAATAATAGCAAAGACTTAGCCATTTAAATTTTATCCATAACTGAATTGTTGCCAAAAAAATTTACGAGTTCATTTTTTTTTTCGACAGGAAAATAAATGTATTTATCTAAACGTGATCAATAAAAATTATAAAAAAAATAAATGTATGCATCTCACAAAAATTGACGTCATTATCACTTTAAAATTTTTTTACGCATTGATAAAATGCTAATATAGTTTACGATGCTAAAATCAGTTTTATTTATAGATCCTCCTGGATGATTTTTAAAATTTTTGCGTTGTTACACCGAACATTTTTCGCCAAGAAGTTTAATTTAGCAACAGCGATTTTAATCTAGGTAGCGAATCAAAAATATAAAAATTATAAAATATTACAAAAATAAAAAAATAAAAAATAACACTTATTAAAAAAAAAAAAAAAAAAAAAAGTCCTTATCTTAATGCACTAAAAAGACCAAAATAACTTTTTCAGCTCAGTACCGCCGATCTGAATACTTGCATTTTACTACTATTCGAATAAAATTGCTCTTCAAACGAAGAAAATGGCGGCTCAGACCATTTTATACCGAAATTTCGTGAAAATTTTAAATTATTATGGATTTATGAAAATATGAGCTGAAATTAACCAGATTGGAAATTTTGGTATAAAATGGTTTGAGCCGCCATTTTCTTCGTTTGAAGAGCAATTTTATTGGAATAGTAGAAAAATACAAGTATTCAGATCGGCGGTGCTGAGTTGAAAAAGTTATTTTGTTCTTTTTAGTGCATTAAGAAAAGGTCATTTTATTTTTATTTTTTTAAATAAGTGTTATTTTTCTGTTTTTTATTTATTTTAAAAACTTTTGAAAGTGGTGTCCTCTATAATTTTCAAATACTTTCAATATTTGAGATATTAAAGCAAATGAAAAAACATAGAGTAAATTTTATTTCAATTTATTTTATTTTCATTTTTCTAAAACTGTTACATCGAAATATTTTAGTACTTTCAGTTTCGATATCGTTGGAAATTGGGATGTCATTAATTTTATGACTTCCTTAAATTTATTTACTGGAGAACTATTAATTTAAATTATCTTTCGTGTTGTTCGCATAAAGGATATCCATATGGGTTTCTATTTCAGAAATTCGTTTTGAAAAATAATTTGAAGATAAATCTTTTTTTTTTTAAATAAAATTTTTTTATTTTTAGTTTTCGATAAACTATCGTTCTGATGGCTTGTTGCAGTTAATGCCGTTTTTTTCGAGGTTTTGGTCTGATTAAGAGTAAATAAGTCTTAGTATTTCTATTGAAGTAACTTATGCAAATCTCCTATTGTGTAAAAATTTAATTTTTATTATTTCAAGATAAATGAATATTCAGAGGTATAAATACCTTCTTAAGGATATAAATGTTTTCCAAGATAAATTTACGGTTTCGGTTGTTTAATTCAATACGACAGAACTTTTCCATCAACCCAATATTTAAAAAACTTTTTCTGATTGATGGCAATTTAATGATTTTGGAGAATGTGCATAAAATTGAGAATTCTGAACTTAGCGGTAGGGCGCTGCCTTCCGAATCTTATGGTCCCAGGTTCGAATCCTGGTGCGGGCATGGATGTTTGTGTTGTCTTATGTTTTCAAAAATATTGTGTACTTGTATAATAAAAACTTGTAAACCCTTGTGGTGTGGATTTTTCGAGATATAAGCGGCCCTCGAGGCAAGCAATAAATCTCAATAATCATCAAACCAAACCAAACCAAACCAAACCAAATTCTGAACTTAGAATTTTCTTTACGACACTCAACATCTATGTACTAAGTTTTTTTTTTTTTTTTTGTTAAGTTTATCTTTACAACAGACATCGCCCAAACGATGTAAAAGTTTGAACTTGCTTTTTTTTTTCTTGTAAAAAAAAAAAAAAAAAAGAAAGTGAGAGAAAGAAAAAAAAAAAAAAAATAGATAAAGTAACACACAATTTAATGTTGGCACATTATACTTAAAGCATTAAAACTTTTATAAATGAGACAATGATTAAACACGGGATACAGAAAGTAACTGCATAATAAAAGATCTTGCTTTTAAATATAATGAAAATTGTATATTTGATAGAAAATGCGTGGCGATTACATCAAAATTTGTAAATAATTTTACACCGATTTTTAATTTTTCTAGATGATATAAGATTTATTTCCCTTTTTATAAATATTATAGTATTTTAAAATATACTAGATGGGTGGCTCATTTTAATACATTAGATAGAGGAACCGGCTTCGTTGTCTTTGATATAGGTTTTCATAGCGTGACAATGAAGTCTTAAAACAAATGCCATAAATTTTGTAATGCTTCTGGAGACATGTATCTACGTCTGTAATTCTCTTTTCAAGGAAAACGAAATGAAAAAAATGTGAAATAATTAATGCGTAATTTTCAAAAAAATATTTCTTATTAGTAAAGTTTATCTTAAGTTTAAATTGCGGATACTTTGCTTTCCTGACTGCACTTTTTCCGAATTGCGAGCAAGACATTTTAAAGTCCATACTTTGCCAATTCTTTAATTTTCGTTTATAGGCAAAGTCCCATGCATCGAAATTCAAAGTGTCTCTTCGCATTTTGCACAACTATTTGAAGAAAATTGCACAAAATGCGACAGTCGCATAAGGTTTTTTTTTTTAGTGCTAGAGGCCTATTTCAGTCGGTACAGTTGTCGAATTTTTATAATACACTCTTAATTAGTGCTAAGGGCCTATTTCAGTCGGTTTATTGAATGAAGTCCCCCCAAGGCACAACTTTGACAAAAGTCCCCCCCCCCAGGCCCAACTTTGACATGAGTACCTTTTCTCCCAAGGTACCCCTATTTCAGTCGGTACAGCGTTGTCGAATTTTTATACGTCACTCTTAATTAGTGCTAGGGGCCTATTTCAGTCGGTTTATTGAATGGGGATTTATTGAATGAAGTCCCCCCAAGGCACAACTTTGACATGAGTCCCCCCAGGCCCAACTTTGACATGAGTCCCCCCCAAGGTACCCCTATTTCAGTCGGTACAGCGTTGTCGAATTTTTATAATACACTAATAGTGCTAAGGGCCTATTTCAGTCGGTTTATTGAATGGGGATTTATTGAATGAAGTCCCCCCAAGGCACAACTTTGACATGAGTCCCCCCCCAGGCCCAACTTTGACATGAGTCCCCCCCAAGGTACAACTTTGACATGAGTCCCCCCAAGGCCCAACTTTGACATGAGTCCCCCCCCCAGGCCCAACTTTGACATGAGTCCCCCCAAGGCCCAACTTTGACATGAGTCCCCCCCAAGGTACAACTTTGACATGAGTCCCCCCCCAAGGCACACCTTTGACATGAGTCCCCCCCAAGGCACACCTCCCCCTCATTGGGAAAAAGAGAAAAAACGTTGTTTTGCGGCTATAAGACAGTTTGGACTTCCAACGTTATTTGTTACAGTATCTGCAGCTGAAACACATTGGTTTGATTTAATGAAAACTTTATCATGGAATTTAGATCGTTATGAATTAACTAAAGAAGAATTTGTGGATATTAACAAGTTTAGCAGTAGGCCTCTGGCACTAAATTAAAGTCTGTCAATGTGAGATTTTCATGTTTTAAATAATGAAATAATGTCGTGTCTGTATAATTTACCTATCACATTAAGTAGAGCTATAAGTTTTTTTTTTTTTTTTCTTTGAAAATAAAATCTAATTTCGGGTTTTTATATTTTTTGATTCCTTAAAAAAGATGTAACAAAAAAGTAAATGCATTGTTAGAAAATGTGAAAAACGGTTTAAATGACGCAACGCTCATCTAAATATCCCCTAAACATCTTAGATGCTACAATTTGTAAAATAATAAATAAATAAATAAATAAATAATAAACATTTTTCTGTGATTATTTTAGATTGGATCAAATATTTTTGCGCATTCTAAGTTCCCTCATCGTAATCTAAAAGAAAAAAAAGGGCCTTTTATTTTAATACATAAGATGAGTAAGTTAAAATTTCCAGATCATTATCTAAATCGTTCACATACTTCACGTATCCCAGGCCACTAAACAAATATGTACATTGTATCTCATTTCCAAGCATTTGGGAACTCGGAATAATAATAAATTTTCACACAGAACTCTTCTTTTTACTATATAATTTTCTTTTAGGAGGAAAAGGTCAGATTTATTGCTTGCTCGGTGTTACCATTCACAAAAAAATGTTTCCCTTTTTTATTAACTATTATTTCTTTTTTTCAAGGTCCTTTTTACATGTTGCATCTACATTATAAAATGAAAAATAAGGAAAAGGGGAAATATTATGTTCACGCAAATTAAAATATCATTTTAATTTGCGTGAACAAAATGCTTAAAAAAAGAACTATAATAATTTTAAAAAAAAATGATAATAACATGTTGTAAAATTTAAATAAAAGATTAAATAATCCTCTTTTCAAATCTCTACAATTTTAAATTTACGTAATAAAAATATTTGAATTTTCTTAATAACAGTATGACAGTTATTAATATTTACATGTATATTTAACAGCTGTTTTTTATGTAATCTGAACGTTACCAAAGATATTTTAGCCAATATTTAACTGATGAAAACAATAAAATGATTCAACATGATTTTGAATCCTACGTATAAAGTTAGATGCTATATTCTCTATAAACAAACGTTTCTCAGAGAAATAGAAATATCTATACGAGGATTAACTCTAATTCCTATTTTCCTCAGTTCACAAAATATAAACATCTGCTGCCAACTATTTAATGTTGTCTAAAGAATAGTATTAATTCGGGATAAATTCCTTTCTTCCATTGTTGTATTCCTTTTTTTTTTTTCTGTTACTTCCTACGAAAACCAATATTTTACTTTTAATATATGCCATACAAAATTTATACTTTTAATATAATTATGAGAAAATTTATCATCAAATTTATTTATTTGTTTTTTCAGGTCTCTTAAAAGTAAGAAAAAAATTATACAGACACGACATTATTTCATTATTTAAAACATGAAAATCTGACATTGACAGATTTTAATTTAGTGCCAGAGGCCTACTGCTAAACTTGTTAATATCGACAAATTCTTCTTTAGTTAATTCGTGACGATCTAAATTCCATGATAAAGTTTTCATTAAATCAAACCAATGTGTTTCAGCTGCAGATATTGTAACAAATAACGTTGGAAGTCCATATGCTATAGAGTTTGTTGCACTATTATTGTAGAAACGAATTGATGATATTAGCACTTTTGACGATGCTTAAATTTCTTATATTATTATGAAGCAATACACTGGCAAAATAGTGATAACGGATCAAAGTCGTTAAGGTGGTTGGCCGTGGACATTGCACTGTGAATGCAGTTCACCCAGAATCCGATGCTGACATTAAAATACTTTATTTATCTTCACTTTGAAACAATAACGCTTATAATCAAATAATTCAGCACTATAGAGTTACAGCATAAATATCCTTTTGAAAACATCAAGACAATGTTCCTTTTTAATAAAATGATTTAATGCACAAATGGAACGGGATGGACACGGGGAGAGAAGTATTCAAAAGTTACGTCTTTTCAGCAACAGCGAAGAGGCAGAAGTGATTAAATTGTTGGCTGAATACATTACACCAAACCACAGAAATTTTTGATGCCAAGGACAACACCCAACTTTTTCAGTTACAGCTAATTTAGTGTAACTTTTTAAAATATATTTGCGATTGATTTCTTAGCCAAAAAATCCGTTATCAGTTCGTGAGAATCTGACAAACCAACCTTAACTCTTGACCACAAGAATTTTATCGTTAAATTTTTACACATAGATTTTAGTCTAAAAAGAATACGCGATTTCTATTTTTAAGTAGCAGATGTGAGATCTGTTCAACATTCAAAAATGACATCAGGAAACATTTTATTCTGTTTTATTTAATTGAGATGAAACGAATTGTTCTCCACAGAATTAAGCGATTGAAAGCTCATCTCTTGCTTTTATTATTATTATTATTTTTTATTAAAGAAATAGAGATATAATGTTTTGCTCTTTTGGAATAAAGGAATGAAACCGCAAATATTAACTCGCTTTTTATACAGATAGAAAATGAATTGGGAAAGAATTAAATTTATCAGAAATGTAATAAATAATTTAGAATATGTGATTTTCGATATCACATATTTCTCCCCTTCGTCTGAAAAAGAAAGAGGTGTTGCCCAGGGTTATCATATACAACATATATTCTACATATAGAACAGAAAAATTATATATATGTATAAGATATCAAAAGAAATATATATGTAAACAGTTGTACAACTTTGTATGAAATATATAGAGTAGCTACCATTACAATTCTTTTTTTTTTTTTTTTTTAATATGTGCACATTTTCACTCATGTCCATGAGAATATTCTCCAGTCATCTTATTTTTCTTAAATACATGCTTCATAGTCCACTGCATATACGATTTGTTGATATATCTATATGAATCACTGACAGTCACAATGAAAAAGCAGTAATATTGGATATCATGTATTTTTCTAATTATTTCTTCTGCTAGATTGAAATAACTATAGTTTGCAAACATAATAGTACTTTGTGGAAATAGTATTCATATTACAATAGAAAATAATTGGGAAAGAATTAAATTTATCAGAAATGTAATACATAATTTAGAATATGTGATTTTCGATATCACATATCACTGTCTTATAGCCGCAAAACAACGTTTTTTTCTCTTTTTCCCAATGAGGGGGAGGTGTGCCTTGGGGGGGACTCATGTCAAAGGTGTGCCTTGGGGGGGACTCATATCAAAGTTGTATCTTGGGGGGACTTCATTCAATAAATCCCCATTCAATAAACCGACTGAAATAGGCCCTTAGCACTATTAAGAGTGTATTATAAAAATTCGACAACGCTGTACCGACTGAAATAGGGGTACCTTGGGGGGGACTCATGTCAAAGTTGGGCCTGGGGGGGACTCATGTCAAAGTTGTGCCCTGGGGGGACTTCATTCAATAAATCCCCATTCAATAAACCGACTGAAATAGGCCTCTAGCACTAATTAAGAGTGTAGTATAAAAATTCGACAACGCTGTACCGACTGAAATAGGGGTACCTTGGGGGGGACTTATGTCAAAGTTGGGCCTTGGGGGGACTCATGTCAAAGTTGGGCCTGGGGGGGACTCATGTCAAAGTTCTGCCTTGGGGGGACTTCATTCAATAAATCCCCATTCAATAAACCGACTGAAATAGGCCCTTAGCACTATTAAGAGTGTATTATAAAAATTCGACAACTGTACCGACTGAAATAGGCCTCTAGCACTAAATATATATATATATATATATATATATATATATATATATATATTGCCGTAACGTTGTGGGAGGCCTCCACAATAAGGTAAAAAAAGATTTTGGAGCCTGTGTGTCAGTCTGTACCGCGAAAGTGGAAGCAAAAATTAAACAATTAACTTGCAAATTGGTACACATGTTTGCAAGCTATACAAAATTATTGCATATTTTATATATTTTTTGGAGTGTATTCGTTTTATGGTTCGTGAAAAGGGGCACACCAAAATAGTATTTCTTATCATTATGACCTACAGAATAAATTTGTGAGTACCGCGATAACGACTGCAAAAATCATTCGATTGACTTACAAATTGATACACACATTCACAATATTATGGAATAAATAAAAATGATCTGCTTAGTAAATAGTAATGAAGCGTTTATTATTTATATATATTGCAAAAAAATTTTTGTTTTTATGTAAGATTTTCTAAATTGAGTGTTTTCCTTGTATTTACACGTTTTGAAATTACCAGAATATAAAATTCACGTTTTCAGTGGTTGGCCTATATGAAGTCCGTGTATTTTATCAGTTCAACTAAAATACCGGTACTATCAAGAAGTCCTACTTCAGTGTTCTAAATGTATGTCATGTCATAAGTGCGTATACTCGAAATTTTTCGTAGAGTTCAGATAAAAGATTCGCGTACAGGGTCATACAAAAGAAATCTAATAGAATTCTATGGAAAAATTATTTCATTGGTACACCTTTGAAGTACGCTAAATATAATAGAATCTATATAATATTTCTCTAATGTGGACCAATTGCGATTATAAATTTTGCCGAAATGATACGATAGTGATGCAATTAATGAAGTACGCGAAGATAAAAATAATATTTATAAACGGACAATATTTAAGCATGTGGACTCAGCGCAATGATCGATCTAATACGAAAAAATACGCAAACGAAGTGTGACGTCACTGACCTTCGGTGGAGTCAAGCCAAGAAAAAGATTTTTTATGTTAATCGTTCATCGGATTTTTTGTAAAAAATTATAGAAAATTAAGAAAAGTTGCTTCCCGATTTTAATCCTCATATTTTGGTACAATTATAAATTAGTTATGGTGCACATATGTGAGATTAGGTTATTTTGCTGTCAAATTGTCAAAATTTTAACTTTAAATTTCAAAACTCTGTCGTCTTTGGTGTTTTTTATATTCGGCGATAAAAAACATTATACAAAAATATACATGCCAGATGTATATTTTCTTAATATTTATTGTACGAAATATTGTTGCATATTATTAAAAAAAAACGCAACACTCAACGTAACTTCGTTGCTAATCAATGTAGAAAAATGTAGTAGAGGTATCATTCGACGGGGAATCGTGAGTAGTTTCAGAAAATGAAGAGAAATTTTGAATTGGGGGTCGTCTACATATTAAAACGCGCACCAACTTTGATTTTTTCAATGGTAACCCCATATTTTTATTTTATATTTGAATTCCTGGGATCGCGACAACGCGAAAAAGTATATTGGTTGTATATTTTACTCATTTTTTCACAGAGTTATAAGCGTTCAAAGTTTGAAGGTGCTAATGTTAAATTCATATTTCAAACTTTTATTAATATCTTCATAAAAAATAACTTGATTGATATAATTTTTTTTTTACGAGATACAGTGAAGAAACCCAAACATAATCCATCATTACTTTTGATTCTGGAAAATATTTTTAATTTTGAAAAATATTAATAAATTCATATTCATAAAAATTATGAATTATGACCTATATTAATTTTTACATAAAATGAATCCTAATGCTGAAAAATATGGGTGTGCAAATTTGCAGCTCATTCCAGTTATTAGTTTTCGAGATATAAATAAATCTTTCTTTTGGAGTGGTTTAGGGGGCCGTCTCTTATATAGTTTTGCATGAGAAAACGAATCAAATCTTAAAAAATAACAAAGAAAATTAAACAAAATACTTTTATTTTTTATTTACGGGTCAAATTATATAACAGCAGCGTCAAACGCAAAGAAATGAAACAAAAATGATGATTTTTAGACATTAGTGTTAGCATCAAGAATTCCTGCTTTCTAAAGAAGACAAGCCCCGCCTTCATCGTTCTTCAAAACAAAACAATACATTAAAGAAAAGTAAATGTGACACTGAGTATTCGTGTTAAACCCCTTATTTTATGTTGACAAAAATATGCACAAGTGGTATTTACTTCATCGATTAATTGGTGATTAATTTTGAATCTTTTAAACAAACACTAGAAGAAAAAAATTAACTAAATAGGCGGGGTTTACTGTTTTAAATAGAAAAATGGGTTTAATGTGAAATTGTCAAATATAAAAAACGAATGGAATTGGAATGCAAGACAGACCTGTAAAATCGTTTCTTAAATACCGTCATAGTTAAAAAAGGCTTAATCATTTGCTTCATATATTGCTTTATTTTATTTTATTTATTTACTTATTTATTTATTTTGTAGGGGGACGATTATTATTTTAAGGACACTTTATTCTTTAAAATTTTATTAATACATTATAACTTTATACATTTTTAAAAACATACGTTACCTTTTATAAATATATTTTAACACTTTTTGCGACTGCAGGATTTTATCTTTTTGACAGTAAGACCCGCCTACGAGCGTTATACTCTCAAAATAAAATATTTCAGAACAAATTTTCTGTATTCACAATTATATTACAAATGGATATACATTATAATTATATTCTTTCTAATCAATACATTTCTATCCATGGTATATTTTATTGCAAAAATATGAACACTGGGTACACACTTAAGAAATATGTAACACACTAATTACGAAAAAAACGCCCACTAACAGAGTTACAGATTTTCAAATGGCGTGAATCTACGTAAGCGGTCGCGAAAGGGTTAATTAAGAAATTATATTTTCATAGAAATTATAAAACGAATCGTACAGTTCCACAGATTTCAGCTGATCCAAAACTGGTAAGTGCGATTAAAATTGTTTAATATTTACTTCATGAACACTTACAATAATTTATCCGAAAAGATTTAGTTTATGCGTTGTTGTGTACACACACATATATATATATATATATATATATATTATTTCATTTCGTATATTATGTTACACCTACGAAAGAAAATTTAAGCCTTATTGGTGATCAGTACGGCCATAATAGACACTTTTACTTGAAAAATATTGCGCGTTTTTCACAGAGTACTGTATGGAGTAATCGCAAGTGTAATGTATTTAAATAGACGTAAAATTATCTAAAAAAGTACTGAAGTATATATAAATCTAAAAAATTGAATTCAGGATAATTAAGGAACTGAAAACGGGGCAACGTTTTATTAATATAAATATTTTTTGTTTTTCCTGAAAGATTTCCGGTGTGAAACATTAAAATTTTCTATATTTCTTATAGGATCTTAATTTTATTTTTCTACATTTATAGATAACCCCCTAACACATTTTTCATTATAACTCTATAAATACTAAAGATAAAGTATACAAACAATATACTTTTCCGCACTGCCAGACTCTCAGAAATTCGAAAATGAAGTCAAAATTGGGTGTTGCTATTGAAAAAAATCAAAGTTGGCGCTCATTTCAATATGTTGATGACCCCTAATTCAAAATTTGACGGCATATTCAGAAAGTGCTTTGAATTTCCTGTTGAATGATGTGTATTAGATGTTTCTGCGTCAATTAATAACGAAATTACAGCGGGTGTTGCGTTTTTTTTTTCCCCGACTGTACGTTGTTAAAATAACCATGGTTTTTGAAAGGAATTAAATATGTTCGCCAGATAATTTGGCGATTTTTTTTTTTCAGCCAAGGACGACAAATATCAAATCTATTCCGCTCTGTAACATATTAGTATCTTATATTATCTTGATGCCTTACCTTATATAATATACTTTATTTAGACATTTAAAAAAAATGATTTCAAATTATGAATGAATATTTATCATATTCCTTTTAATTAGTATATTAGTTGGATATTTATTGTGTAAATATCATGTTTTGAAATGAAATGTTTATGTTTACATTCGAAAATGGAAGTTTGCGATTTTGCTTCTAGAATTTTGAAATTTAAATTAAAATTTTATCGATTTTACAGCAAAAATAACTTAATCTAACACATGTAGATAATAACTTATATATAACTATATCCAAACATGGGGATTGAAACCGGGCAATAATTTACTTTAATTTGTAATATTTTTTACAAAAAGTCCAATGGAATATAGGAAGTCTTTTGCTTGGCCCCACGGATGTCCAGTGACGCCATCAGTTCGCTTGCGTATAACGACATTTGTTTTATAAAATTATTTTATGAAAAAAATGTATTTTTAAAAGTTGTACCTTCGAAATCTTTGCAACTGTCATTTTAAACTGAGCAATATTTTAAATTCATATACAAAATGTGAACTATTATCATAAATTGACTAAAAAACGCAATCATAAAAAGTATAATGAAAATAGGAATTAATAAAAAAAAAAAAAAAATAAGCAAACGAAAAGTCCTCGCTAACATGACGACAAAACTTTAAAAGGCGTCGTAGGGGTCCTATATTAAAATTTTCTTCCTGCAGAAGTATGAAAACTGGGTCGCCAACCACGAATTTTGTTTTGAAACCTTTCTTTGGATGATTTTGGTTTCACTGTTGCATAATATTAATTTGGTTCAAATATAATAACTTGCCTTCTGGTAAATTAAAATTTTAATTAGGTGGTAAAATTGATATACCATTTATGATTTTTAAATTTTGAAAGTCAAATAAGAAAAGAAATAAAGTGCGAAAATTTCACGCTGGATTTGCTAGTTAATATATATATTCTTTATATGAACAAAAGTATGTTTCATAGAGCATGTGCTATGAAATGCATTCGTCATTCGTGTGGGGGTTACAAAAATGAAATCTGATTAGGACTACACTTGGAAACTGCTAGAAGTGTAGTTGAAATTGTATTACACGTTTTCCAAACTATGATGAATTTAAGTACACATTATGAGATGTATACAATTCAAAGTCAATATACAAAGCTACCCAAAATTAGCGAGATTATTTTTGTAGAGTGTTCTGGTCGAATATATCCTGAGTAATTAGGAATAAATTTTTAATTCAATAACAATTTTAACTGTTTTATAAATGCACAATATCCAGTCAGGCGCTGGATGGGGCTCAGCCCTCCATAAGAATATACACAGTAATTTGTGGGGAAAAAAAAAAAAAAAAACTTTCTCCAAAACAATATTTAACTAATTTAATGTAACTTTGGAAATGTTCAAATACTGTATCTTTTATCACATATCTTCAACTAAAAAATTCTAATTTTATAGAAATGCAGGATAAAAGAAAGTAGCGTGAGTGCCATAGATGATTATTTTATTATCAATATTATTTAATAAATTGTAATACGATTACTTATCCATGATCTAAAATAGTGTTACTTGAGGAGAAAAAAAATGGGCAGAATGTTAAAAAAAAGGAGAGAGAGAGAGAGACTAAAAATAAACTATCCTTATTATGAACTAAAATTGATTATATGTCAACCATGGATTATGAAAGATTATCATAAATTAATTTGAAAAAATCATAATCTCTTTGTCTATTGGGTTGAAATTTTTAATTTGTTTCTCCTGTTTACCTAAGAAGTCATTGTTTTCTTACGCAGTTACTTTTTTCTCGGAAAAACGAATTCGACATTTCAGAATAAAAATTACTTTTATACTCATTAACCTTCATCTCTTAAAACACCGTTATTAATAAATTAACTTGTCAGAAATTTTCAAAATTGGCTATCGTTCAAAAGTAATTCTACTGCGATCTATCGATTTCTGGAATTGAAACAGCGATGATTATGTAATTTAAAACTTTTTCACAATTAAATTTTAAAATTCATTCAAAATAAAAGCAAGTATTTTTCTGAAATTTTAAAATACCACAGAAACTGTAATTACAAAAACAATGCAAATACTTTGCGTCTTTTTTCGAAGCGTGACGAAAAACTATAAATAATAATAAAATAATGAGAAATCAGGTCTTTTTTAGTACGATGTACCGGAATAATGGTGTTAATTATGAATAAAATTTTAAAGAAAACACCATAAATTGTAGAAATAAGCGTCAAGCCTTTTGAGTTGAAATAATGAAGTACAACCCTACATCAGGTAGGTAGACGAATTGTATGTGATCTTATCTTAAAAGTAACACTCTGGCAAAGTTTTGAAAACTGATGAAGGATCATGCTTAATTATTTGGGTATGGAACAATTGTTGCATGTTTTTTGTAATTTATGGTATTTGTTTATAGCTTTTTATTAATCAGATTATGCTTATAAATTATAATTATCGTTTTACACTATTACAAGAAATACAGATAAAATTCAAAGTAAAATTATTATTGGGATTTATAATCGGGAACTTTTAATTGGGAGTGAATCATATTAAAAATTGAATTTTTTTAATTTTTAATTTTTAATTTTTTTATAACTATTTCTGGACGAAAAAAAAAAAAAAAAAAAACTAAAATTATTTATTAAACTGTAATACTGTAATCTGACATTATTATATGAATGTATCAACATTATCCCTATTTTGACAATTCAAAATTAAGATGGATAAAAATTCAATCCAATCCAGTATTTTTAATGTTCCTAACGATAAATTTATATCTACAAAATTTAAAATTATAAGGGACAGAAAGACAAATACCCCAATATACTATATATAAATAAATTAATTAATAAATATTCTCATAAAATTTACATTGTAATAAGATAACAAAAATGTTTCAATAAAAAGAAAAACACAAAAATTGGAGCTTTCATTCAAAAATTATGCATGAAAAATTACGTTAAAAATCTATAATCTATAAAAACCACAAAAAATCTATAGTGAATTTAATTTCTAAAAAAAGATATAAAATTATCAAAAATAACATAGTTTTATCTATTTTAATAACTTTTATACTATTAAAATACATTATTACTATGAGGAATACTCAAAGTTAATTTTTTTCCCTTGAGTAGTTCTTGTGAATTTTCCATGAAATGTTACGAGTTATCATGCTAACATACTAAAAAAATATATCTCCACAAAAAAAAAAAAAAATAAATAAATAAATAAATTAAATTAAAAATTACAAAGAAATTCCTCAAATTATTATTTCAATAAATAATACTGAAAATAATATAACATTTAACGTTTGAAATGCTTTGGTAAGAAAATATATGAGTAATAACAACACCATTTTCAAACAATAAATTAATGTAGCCTATATAGAAAATATATTCATATTTCGTAGCCATTTCAGGTATTTCTCGGGAAGAGGGAATAATAAGACATCAAAATATTAAATGTGTCCCTATAGGAAACTTTATATGTGCTGAATATTATTAGTATGTTAAGTAGTACTATTTATCATTTGGACATGTCCAAACTTCGTTGGGGTTCGTCTATGTTTATGAAAGTTTGACTGCAGAGAGACATAAAATATCCATTTTTGGTCCTAGGTAAAACGTACCATTATTAAAATTCAGAATGAAATTTGTATACTATCTATACACTATCTTTTCGATCTGTACACTATCTATCAATAAATATGGACACTCTCGAATTTAGACGTTTTGTCAAATATCTAGAAAAATTCTTCAGGAATTATCTTGAAACTTTGGGAGTATGAAGAATTAGAGCCCCTTAAATAAAATATATAGGACGACGCATCGCCGCCATTTTTTTGCCTCAGAAGAGGGCAGCATTCCCGCTTGGCATCCTTATCGCTTTCTTGTGACTTTAAGAAATCTTGATCTGAAGCTAATATGGGTCAACAAAAGCAACAAGCAACAATAATATTCCTAACAACACATTTTTTTCCCATTACATTATCAGGATATCCTGTGGATGTATTGGAAATGAGATGCGTTAATAGGGCTGTTTCTGTTTCTTATACAAAATGTCGCCAAAACTCAAATACACAGCAATAAAAGGTCTTCTTAAATCGATTTATCAATATGAATATAAATAATATGATTAAAATGACACATTTTTCTGTATTTTTACACTAACACATGTCAGATATACAAAGGAAAATATAAGTAAATATAAGTAATGTTGTTTTATTCTTCTCAAATTATCTTATGGAAATCTGAACATTTTATGTTCTTTTCTTGAGTGATTATAGCATCTTATCATCAAACAAATCTCATATCGTACTTTATTTAGCTAAAACTATGAAATATAATAAAAGGAGTACTCTAAAGTTAGACAAGAGGATAAAAGTAATGGCTACCGTTTATTTATCAATGACACGCGCTGGGTACATGTGGCAACCCTAAGGCAACAAAATGCCTGATGCGTCAGCTCGTATATATAGGAGCCTTATAAAGAACATGTTATACGTCATATATTTCAGCAAAAAGTTTGTCCTTAAAAGGTAAAGGAGAGCAGTAAAAATTAAACAAAAATCAAAATATTTTACATCACCCTATAAAAAGTGATGTTTGAAATGCGTTTTGCTGTAGTATGTGATTATGAGTATTCTTCTAAATATCTGTATTAATTTTTATGAGGCTACCACCAATATTCCTGGAAATATAACGGTTTAGTTAAAAAACCGAAAAAAAAAATTCTACAGTTTTTTTTTTTTAATTATAAAACGTAGGATATTAGACCCAGTAAAAAGCCATTTCTAGAAACTTGGTGTACTACACTAAGCCCAGCATACAGCAATCAGAATGCAATAATGTTACATATCTTACGAAATATGAGCATTTGTACTAAATTTTTAACTACGCATGCGCAAGCTTTTAAAAAAATTTATTTGCATAATATAATAGCCAAAAGTACTGACCTATTTATATGAAAACCTCAAACAAATATCGCACGCACGAACTTTTAAAAATTTCCTTTGCATAATTTAATAACCAGAAATATTGAGCTACTTATAGAGAAACGCCAAACAAATATCGTGTAAATTAAGAAATTTATGAAAAATAGAATCAACAGAATTTCACTTCTTCTAAAAAATAGGAAATTGATAGAGGTTTTATCAATATTTATTTACAATCAGTGAAAACTGCATGATCATTGGGCATTCATTGAATCAAAATACAAATGTGAGTAAAACCCCTTATAGTTTAGCTTTTATTTTGAGAAAATCTAAAATTCTGTTCATTCTAACTCTCATTATTTTTTGAATTTTTACAATATTTGTTTGGAGTTTTCATATAAGTAGTCCAATAGTTTTGACTATTAAATTATGCAAATGAAATTTTCAAAAAGCTTGCGCATGTGCATAGTTAAAAAATGTTTAGGAAAAAATGCTCATATTTCGTAATATATTTAACATTTTTACATTCTGATTGCTGTATGCTATACCTGATGTAGTATCCCAAGTATCCCAAAAAATGGCTTTACACTGGATCTAATAAAATTAGAATTAAAAATTGGCAATTTTTTTTTTTGCAATTTTTTAAAGAAACCCGTTATATTTCAATGAATATTTGTGGTAGCCTCATAAAAGAATTATATAGGTAATTAGAAGAACTCTCTTAATCGCATATATTAAAACCAAAACCCATTTCAAGCTTTACTTTTAACAGGGTGATCCAAAACGTTTTGATTTTCGTTTGATTTTTTAATGGTCCCTTTTTCATCTGCACTGTTAAAAATTTCAACAGAAAACTCCGTGTAATCTATTATCTTAAGTCTTACGTAAAATTATAAAGAAAAATAAACGGAGATGTTAAAAAACTTATTTTATATATTCACTTTAATAACTAATATTATTTTAATTAATTATTGATGTGAATATATTTCGAACTTGGAATGCTTTTTCTAAAGTAGAAAGTCATTTTTAATTTTAATTAAAGAATTAAATAACATAATTACGTAAAAATACAGAATAAAGATTGAGAATCTCGATTATTCACTTTTAACTAAGAATTACTCTAAATTTACAGGCACTCTGGATAAATATTTACATTAAATTTACAGAAATTTTTAACAGTGTGTAGGACAAAACTTTGCTGAAATATATGAGGTATAACATGTTCTTTATAATCCTAAAGTTTCAAGATAACTCCTAAAGAGTATTTCTAGATATTTGACAAAAAGTCTAAACTTGAAAGTGTCCAAATACTGATTAGCAGATAGTGTAACAATTTTATATACAGATGAATATTGGAAATATTTTATCCTTGAAAGCAACTGAAGATGATGATTTTAAAAAAAGTTAAAGTAGCTTGAAAATTAATAAATATAATAATAGAATTTTATTCAAAATATTCTTTTTTTTTTTTTTTTTTTTTTTTACTTTCTTTTGCATATATCAGAAGAAAGTATTGGATTTAAAAAAAAAAAATTTCGACCTCCAGTTTGAAATGCATTTACACTTTTTGAATTGTCCTGAATATAATTTGACCATTCTTTTAAAAAAAATGTCTGTCTGTCCGTCTCCGTATGTGTCAGAAATTTGTGGATCATTTTTTAAAGAGAATTTTAAAAGAATTTAACCAAATTTGGTATTTACTTGAACTTTAGCCTAAATTGGTGCTGTTCATATTTTGGGATCAATCACTCAAAAAATGGCACTATCATTTTTTTTTTTTTTTTTAAATATTATTATTATAGTATAGGGCAAAATTTTGTATAAATGTACATAATGAGAAATATTTTTAGCTTTTTAATTTGAAATATATATATATATAATATATATGATCGTAATAGACAACCAGGAAGATACTTTTGCACACGTAGTTCTGGGAAGTGTAAATTGTCAATGTAGTCATCTTTTAAAAGAACTTATCATTACCTTAAAAAGGATCGGCTTAACTATAGATCTGTACTACTTTAAAACAAAGATCATGGCTCTTTTTTTTTTTTCATTTTTAACAACAAACAGCAACAGCAACAACAACAACAAAAAAGCATTTTCTCAGATGGTGGTGTAACATTAATTTTCTTTGGCCATTTAGTGGTATACTTCTCTAAGATAAAAAGCGTCTACAATAATCAGGGTGAATAATTTTAATAAATAATTTGTACTGCGTGAATTTGTATAGACAGTCTCGTGGTGGCCACCACATACTAGTTTTAATTTATTATTGTTGTTATTTAATTTCTTTAGTAGATATATTTTTAGAATCACTGTTTACTCGTATGATAAATCTTCAACTTTGTGTTATTTTATTTTTCTAACTAGCCGCCTTCGGCGACCAGCTGGTTCGCGATCCTTGAAAAATCCGACTTTACAAAACTCCCGCCTTTTTCCCATTTCAGGTCTTACAACAGCTTGTTGACATATAGTGAAAATAGCTTTATTGAAAAATTTAATCGCAGTAAATTCCCGCTCGGTAATTCCCGCTGTATAGCATTAAAAATTCTTAGTACGAAATGTGAGCGGAAAAATTCGAATCTCTGCAAAATATAAAAGAATAAAGGCGTTCCGGGTTTTCCGTTGTTTTCTCCGAAATTCCCGTTCATTTTCTACATTTTTTCTCTTCGTCCCTCCTAATAATTTTACAATCGAAAATATCCACAATCGCTTTATCTTGCTTTAAAACCTAATAATACGAATTTCAAACGCTGTAAAACCTTTTTTTTCCCCTTCCCCCTCCCCCTTAAGCCTTTTATTAATTAGAAGCTGAGATGAAAAAGAAAACCAAATCAGGACACCTTAAAACATGTAAATCAGGTGAAATCTCGAATCCCACTTTCGATAATGTAAAAATACTTTAAAATATCTTTCGAATGATGCATTAAAAGTAATTTAGTCATAATTAGAATTTGAAATATTGAAAATAAAGGTGTTTTGGCTATTCCGTTGTTTTCTCCGAAACTCCCATTCTTTTTCTACATCTTTGCTCCTTCGCTCTCCCCCCCCCCCTTTCCGTCGATAATAATAATTTTACACTCGAAAATATCCTCAATCGATTTACCTTGCCCTAAATATGCCAAAACATTTCAAACGCTGTAACTCTTTTTTTTTTTTGCCCCTTTTCTCCATCCCTCAAGCCCTCCCTAATAATAGTACTCTTTCAAAAATATTCACAATCGAATTATCGGGCATTAAAACCAAATACTACGAAATTTCAACGGCTGCAAATACTGCAAAATATAAAAGAAAACTTAATCTTTTCCCAATAAATGTCATTTTTTTATTTATTCATATATTTTTATGAAAATTGAACAGTAGCTTTATAATATGCTGTCTAGGCCGAATATTAATTCAAATGTAACGTGAATGAAAATTTGAAAAAATTTGAAAATTGCAATCCCCCCCCCCACTACAAAACACGTGACATCTTGATCGGTTACAATCATTTCTTTTTTCAAGGCAGACGGTCGTCTGGCATTTGAAATGATGTTGCCAGAAAAAATTCATACTTTAGTTACTTTTAAAAAATCTAATTGATGTATCCATAAGCCGCTTGCACTCTCAGATTCGGAAAAAATTCCCCTTTCATTTGGTACCAAATTCGTAACGATCGGACTAATATTTCTAATTTATTTTCCATTTTTTCTGCTTTTAACTCCGTTAAAATACCTATTTTTATGCAATCGCGGGGAATTCTGAGTAATTGAGATCGCTTTTTGATTAGACAAAGGTCTACATTTTAATTAATATCTCCGCAACTAATTAAATTTTTTAAATTCTGTCTTCACTATCCCCTCGGGAAGGCTTCTAGGCACCCGTATCTCAAATTTTATACTTCTGCGTTCAATAGGGGCTGAATGTATAGATGCTCAGACAGACAGACAGACAGAGAGACAGACAGACATCTTCTTTTATTATTATAGACAAGTATATCTTAAAATAAATGTCTTGAATGAAAAACTATTTCAGATATTTATAAAAAAGAATCGGCTCTTGAAGAAAAGTAAAGACGTCTCCTCGATCATTCAGTCACGTTTTGCAAGAGAAGCGCGACATTTATACCTTAATGTAAATTTGTTTTCTTTTATCATGTTCTTTTTCTTACACTTTCCGTTTTCTTTTCTTTTCTCTTCCGTTGTATTTTAAGAATTAAAAATAAATACTTTCACAGATATCGAAATAAAGCGATTGATATAAAACTTAAAAAGATCATTACATAACAGATGAATAAATTATGCAAAATGACAAACCATTTAATTTTAAAACCTGACAACTTAAAAAAAAAAAAAATAATAATAAAAGGATCTTTTACATTTTGAAAATATTCTTTCTCTATTTACTAGAGTTTAAAAATGTTTTTTTATGATGCTTGGATTAAGGCTGTGCCGATTAACCGATTAATCGTTTCGGTTAATCGATCAATTCTTAGTCCCGATCAATTTTTTTAATCGAGTTAATCGGTCCGATTAATTCGATTAAAAATTTTCAAAATCCGATTAAAATTTTCAAACTATGGTTTAAAGTAAAAATTTAAAATAGTCGTCTGTCAACAAAATATTGCTCTACCAGTGGACAGACGGTTCTGCACTCAATGCTGGTAGACGGGAATGCCAGATTCGATCCCAGGTTGCGCTCGTTGGCATAGCCGTTCGACGTTTTCCGTGGTTTTCTCCGAAATTCGCGTAAATAGGAGCCCTCAAAAAGGCCCGTATAGGCTTAGGACCCTAATGAAGTCAATCAACCTTAATCCCAATCACACCCCAACAAAATATATTTTCACATATTTGAATTATATATATATATAGGATATATTTCACATAAGATCGAACTGTGTCAGAGTATGCCTATGTGATTAAAGGATTGGTTAAAATAGTATATTTTTTATGACCTGTTGTGTAATATTTGGAACTAAACATGCGAGTTTCATTTTGATCATTCATTATATATGAGTGAGTATAATTTAAATATTTAACATTTATAAGGTCTTTTTAAATACGTTTTCTTATTTTTATATATCAATAATTAAGAGGCAACAGCACTAACTATCCTAATTAAATACCTTCACAGTTAAAGCTAAATTTAACAAGAAATGCATTTCATAAAATAAAAAATGATTTGTAAATGCTCAGTCACGTACGAATATTTGTAGTTGCTTTTCGAAATGTTGTATTATCTTCGTATTTAGAATAGTTTTTTATTTATTAGAAGAAATTAAGAAGTTTTCTTTTTCATTATTTATTTTACATTTATTATTATTGTTTAGTGTTTAAGGAACCATTTAAATTAATATCTATATCATTTTTATGGTCTATTGTGTACTATCTGAAAAAGAAAAGAGAAGAAACACAAAGAAGAGTTTTATACATCGTTCAAAAAAAAAAAAAAAAAAAAAAAAAAATCGATTAAAAATTCGATTAATCGATTAATGAACAACGATTAACCCATTTAAAACTGTTAATCGATTCCCACTCCTAGCTTGGATAATTTTACTTGAAACTTATTGATAATAATACCCCTAAGGGAACTATTCTAGAATGTAAAAAATATTCACTTATAAGAAAAAATATTGCGGAAGAATCTCCTATAATATAGTTATCATACATGTTTAAGGTTGGGTGCTGGTATGCAGGTTTGTTGCTGGTATGTAGGTTGAGGCCAATTGAGTGCACGAGGGTCCTAGCCTTGCGTAGTATGACTTCCATGAGGGGGGGGGGTCTTTCTAAGGGATCCTAGTCCATATTTACGCGAGTTTTGGAGATAACTCAGATCGGTTAGGTCAACGAACACGACCTGAATCGAACCCGGCACTTCCCGTCTATCAGCTTTGATCATAGAACAGTTCGGCCACTTGTCAGGTACTGTTGAACGGTGAAAATATCAGCAAAAACGATTATAATGTTGTTTACAATAACTGGAAAAATAACTTTTAAAACTTGTAAATTTTAAGAGATATTAAGAAAGGTTTTATATTACAACTTTTAGAATTATTGCGCATTTATTTATTTATTTTTATTATTAAAAGTTTCAGGACTAACTTTTCGTTGATATTGGCTTTGCGTGCAAATTACACGCAAATAATACATCACATGAAAACCACCCTATACAGGAAAAACACCCTATAATTGAAATGACCAAAAAACAATTTTGTTGGAAAGCTCTATTCTTTTGATCATATATCATTATCATTATTATTATTATAAAATTTATCACTATTTTTGGAGCAATTATGCTTATAATTATGAATATTTAAAATTTTTAAAAGGTTAATCTTTCGTTATTTTATATATTTATATGTTTGGTAGAAGCTGTTAACTTTCGTCAAATTCTGGTTAACCTTTACGGTGACATTTTGAGCTCATTATTATGTATCGATAAAATATTCGCTCTGATATTTATATGAAAAAAAATTAATTAAAAATGTGAAATTATTTTAAAGGCTATAATAAAGAGACAAGACCCTTTTTTTTATGATATGAGTTAAAATGTTTAAGTTTTAAAATTAATTACTTTTTCAGTTATTATAATTAAAATTTTGGTAATTCTTTTCTGATCTTTTCATCGTTTTAATGTCTTTAACCCCTTAAAGTATTTTAACTTTATAGAAATGATATTTGTACTTTTCCCTGTTTTACAGAAAAGTTATAATATATTTCATCATTACTTTCTTCGATATTCAATAGAAGGGAATATTGGATTCGTAATAATTTTACGACTTCTGATTTTTGGCGGTTTACATGTAATAAGCGGTTCTGAAAACGTTTTGAGTATTTTTTGAAAGATACCTTTTTGCGAATCTGTGTATGTGTAACAAAAATTTTGTGATAAATCTAAATCATAACTAATAAGCAAAATTTCATAAAAAAAAAATATATTTAGTTACACCTCAACATAAATTAGTATCTATTAACTTTTAGTACATATCACCCAAAACCTGTGGCTGCTATACTGGAATTATCCCTGGGATTCACTCCTAGGGGTGGTGAGATATACCATCACAATTTTGGTCCTCTGCTGAGTAGAGAGCTACTATACAGAGAGTGTTCACATACGAGGAACTTATTGTGATTGCTTAAAGTTTCTAGTTTATCAAATCTACGAAAAATTTCCATAAGAAATACACTAAGAAAATCTAATGTGCTTAGAAAATTTAGCGGACATTCTTAATTAGGTAAATTTAACTTTTTAAATTCCTATTTTTTATAGTAACTTACTGTTAGAATAAGTTATTTTGATGGATACAGATGGAAGTATTTCGTAAATGGATACCACCATTTGCGGGAAGAGCTTTCTATATCTTTCATATCTGAGCTTTCTATAATGAATAATTGCACAAAATTTCAAATGATCATTATGAAAAACTATGAAGATTAATTTGCGTGCATATCGGTCGACAGGTGTCACTGTTATGCTGAAATATTACCCGCTTACAGTAAAGCAGTTCTTAGCTTCTATTGGTTATTAATATGCCAAACTTTATGTGTAAGATGTACATCATGAAAAAGAATGCTGATTTAATTTGGGTGCATGTCAGCCGATATGTGGCGCTGCTGTTACTCGCCTTCTGCAATTTTCCCCATAGCTACATCTCAGCATCTATTAAATGAAATCGCTCTAACTGTCTATATAAAATTTTTATTGAAAGAAGTTACGCTGATTAAATTTTCGTGCATGTTCATCGGTAGTTGAGACTTTTATCTAGAATGATACAGAAGAAAAGTTAGCAATGACCAAATCATACTAGCTTTATCTTAATTTTCTAAAATATTGTAGTAAATAAATAGATTTTATTCTCCATTTTGGAAAATGTGCTCTCAAACAAAACATTTATTTTCTATATATCATTTCTTCGTCTTATTGCCTTTAAGAGAAACAAATTTTATTGACTCGAAGAATGATATAATAGACAGATATTTAACATTACTTTGCTTTTCATGCTAGAAAAATCCGTAATCTCGTTTATCAATCCATTTTTCTTTTATTGATGTGAGCTCAGTTTTCTAGATTACAAAGATATCGAAATTTTGTGTCTAGACATTGCTTTAAATGCCTATCATTTTTTAAGTAATCAGGAAAACATATGTGCTAGTCATTCACATTTTATTTCTTCATCTTTAAGATGTATGTAATACAATATATATTCAAGATTTTTTTAAAAATAAAATATAATTTTACATAAACATAAATTTGTTAATTGAATTTGATTTTCAAATTCTACAATGAAAATTAAATATCAAATTAACAATCAGGGGCGACACTCACACTACATTCTCTTACTCTGTTATACTACAGACATACAGTCGGTAACAAAAGTGTCCGAACACTAGCAAAAATTCCTATGAAAAAAAGTACACTTCATACGGTTTTGTTAAATAAATCCTTGTCGAATCCTGTTCTTAGTCAGTGTAAGAACAGGATTCGATAATGATTTATATAACAAAAGCGTATGAAGTGTACTTTTTTTACATAGAAATTTTTGCTAGTGTTCGGACACTTTTGTTACCGACTGAATATTACAATTTTAGTCGCAGTATATGATGTATTTAAACGTTTCTAATGTACTTTAAAAACGGTTAAAAATATTTTTAGAGGCGATTTTATTTGACATACATTTTTATCTGAGAGGAAGATTACCCTCATCTCTCAATACACGCTTGAATTTTATAGCTACATTCATTAAAAATATATAATGTCATTAAAAAATTTGTTTTAGATTAATCAGAGAATTTTCGCCCACAATTTCTTTGAAACTTTTTTAGATTAATTTTAAGTATTTTTACTATTAGATAGCGTATAGCGAAACTAGTTTACTAATAGGTAATTCTACTGAAATACTGCATTGCCGATAAATTATAAATGTAAAATATGTTGAACATAAACTTGACAAAAAATAAAAAATTAAATTAAATTAAAATTAAAATTAAAAAAATAAATAAAAATAAATAAAATTAAAAAATAAATAAAATAAAATAAAATAAAATAAATAGTAATATAGTAAACATAAACCATAACACCACTTCAAATACCTTTTGTGTTCTTTCTAACTATGTCCCTCACCAATTCTTTTCTGTGGCTCTGAACAGGAAATATACATGCTTTTTATACCATACTCTATGTGTAACATGCATGTAAGCATGTAAAATACATATGTTAATTTCATTTTGTATAGTACAATCTGAAGATGATACCACCAAAAGAAATTTCACCTGTGGACATAGTGTACTAGCACAATACTTTTGCACATTCCTGTGCTCGAACCATTTGTCCAAACTCAATTAATATTTTCATTTAACATTTCCTTGTGATTTAGAATACCGAAACTGGAGTTCACTGGATAAATGATACCACCAAAAGAAATTTCACTCGTGGACATAGTGTACTTGAATACTTTTGCACATTCCTGTGCTCGAATCATTTGTCCAAACACAATATTTTCATTTAACATTTCCGTGTGATTTAGAATACCGAAACTGGAGTTCCTAATAATGTTTATTTTTTAGTTATCTATATATTAATAGGCAAGCATAAAATTTGTTGTCCCTTTTTAACATATTAATTATGGGAGTAGAAGGTTGAAAATGGTATCATTCGAAAGGTATGGTTAGCCGGAAGGTGCGAATACAAATATTATTTTCTTACGATGTCAAGAAGGTATTTAAAAATACATTTATTTTTTATGCATTTTTCCCCATTTTCCCCTTTTATACACGTATTCCTTCACATTAAAAAATACCTAAAAGTAGAAAGTTGTTAAATCTGGCAATTTCATAAAGCTCAAATAAGACCATAGACACAGTAATTTGTATAATGTAGCATCACTATACGCAAGCGAAGAGATGACGTCACAGTCTATCCATGGAGCCATGTAAAAGATTTTCTATGTTAATTGTCCATTGAGTTTTTTGTAAAAAATTATTAAAAAATAACGAAAACTGTCTGCCGATTTTAATTCCGGTATTTGGGTATAGTTATATATAAGTTACTGTCTACATGTGTTTGATTGAGTTATTTTTTCTGTAAAATTGATAAAATTTTAATTTAAAATCACAAAACTCCAGAAAAAAAAAAAAAAAAAAAAATGGCAAACTTCCAGTTTCGAATGTAAACATAAACATTTCATTTCAAAGGGTGATATTTAAACAATAAATATTGAACTAATATACTAAATAAAATGAAAATGGATTTGTTACTAACTGCTGCATGTGTAAGTAGACGATACGGAAAAAATTCCAATTTCCGTTTTTTGCTGAATTTACATGTTTTTTACATGTAGATTTCTTTACGTTTCAATTAACTGAAATTGGCTACTTATTTTTTAAAAAAGTGTCTTTATTGGTAGCTTTTGTGGGTAGAAGAAGCAAGTAGAAGATCCATAAAAACTTTTGATTTCCGGTTTTCGATGAATTTATACGTTTTGAGATTTCCTTGCATTTTAATTAAGTGAAATTAGTGAAATTGACTACTTATTTTTATTTTTTAAAAAGTGGATTTATTATTCTTTCCTCTACATATATAAGTAGAAAATATAAGATTCAGAAATGTTTTAGATTTTCGGTTTTCGATAAAGTTACACGTTTTGAAATTTCCCGAAATCAATTCGACCATTTTTGAAAAATATCTTTTTTTTTTTTTTTTTTTTTTTTGTTATTTAAACACTGTACTTTATGAACCAATCGAATTAATTTAACAGAATTTGATACTTGGTTGGACCTTGGTCTGACATGGTACCTATTAGCGTCTGGGCTGTATCACACAACAAGGGGCGTTTTCACGTTGCGATTTTCTCTCATTTCAGGAAAGGCTAACATCTACAGAGAGAAATAGTTATATTAAGTAAAACTCTGCTGATTCAGTTAGAGTGAATATTGGCAAACAATTGCCGCAGCTGTGTTGCAATTGCATTCCGTTTAGGACAAGGCAATAACTTTGCTTTGCCTCGCTTTGCACAAAAAAAAAAAAAAAAAAAAAAAGAATGGTCGAGTTTCGACCACTGGGCGATACTAGTGCTGATTAAAGGCTCACACAGAGAAAAAGACAGAAAAAAAAAAAAAAAAAAAGAAAGAAAAGAAACTGATTTTTGGATCCGTGAAAAATTGAAACGTATTAATTATAGCTAAAATTTAATTTCTGAAATATGTCCCCAAAGCGATACTTTATTATATATGGGTAAAAAAAAAGAAAGAAAATGTAAGTAGTAAGTAGAAAAGGAAAAAAAAAATTAGTTTACTTCAATTTTAATAATGGTAAACAGAAATGTAATTAATATTTTAACTTTTTTATAATTTTATACTTCCTATTTATTACAAACTAGCAGGTTACGCCCGCTTCGCTGGTCACTATATTTAAATGAATTTTCAAAAGAATTGGATCAGTATTTATTTTTTACATCACATTATAAATAAAAACTTATTAAAAAAAATAATAAATTATACATAAATAAATAAATAAATAAATAAATAAATAAACATTGAAATTGCTCTAGACCTTGCTTCGAGTACCCGCTGCCTACGGCAGCTCTTTTTCCGCCCGTGCTGCATCGGGGGGGGGGGGGTCCAGGTTCCCAGTGTCTGCAAAAAGGTCTTTCCCGGGCACTTCAATCTGGGTATTTATCAACGACATGTGGATCTTCTGTTATTTAAGAACTACGATTTTAAAGATGACAGTATCTCAGCGTCTATTATGTGTTTTTGTTTTTGAACCATGTGCCCCCGCTATTTATACTGTATTACGATTTGATTCCGACCAGTATAACAAAATAAAATAAAAAGTAGATTTTCTTTTTAAAAGAAATTAAAAACAAGAAAAATTTTTTTTTTAATCAGTTTAATCCTTTTCCACTAGATACTACCCCCCCCCCCAATAAATATTATTAAAAAAAAAAAATATTTTAAAGGAATTAATTTAAAATGAAAAATAAAAAGTTGTTATACTATAAAAATTATACACAAACATAACAATTTATTTATATTGCATTACCATTTGATTTTCTATAAATATAATAGATTAAAAAAAAAAAAAAAAAAAAAAAAAGAATTTCGCCTTCAAATGAATGTATTAAATAGAATATAAATAGTGAAATAACCGTTGCTAAGATACGCAGACGATTACAATTAAAGAATTAAATTTATGAAAAATGAAGCATTAAAGCCAATATTTAAAATCGAAAAAACATTAATTTAAAAAATTCGAATTCGAAATTCGAAAAAATCTCGATGAGTTGCACACCTGCAGAGTCCCAGGTACCTATATACCAAATTTGGAAGCTCTGCGATCAATAGTGTCACCAGAGCGCAGACAGACACACACACACACACACTTCTCTTTATTTATATAGATGGATATTTAATGCATTTAATTATCTTAACAATTTTTAAAATTTAAAGTCTTCTTCATAATGATAGATTTTCGTCCGAAATATTGCGAAATATTCTACTAAAATAAATTACCGTTTTTAAAACTCATACTAGAAAACCTCATTTCGCATTAATATAACGCTTAGAATGAAAAAAGTTTTTCGATTAATTTTAGTTTATTTTCCAAGATTTTCAATTTAATCTTGAGAAATTTCCAAAAAATGGCAATTTATTTATTGATCATTAAATTTTTTTGTTGCGTATCTAAGATTTTCTCATGACACAATGGTTGTAATTTGCGTTACAGACTTGTGCAAAAGGACTAAAATATATTAAGTTAAAAATTAAATAATCTTCTTTTCATATTTTGCTCTATTTAGAAATAATTCTGATTTCAATACATTTAATATAACGCATAAATTTGTTCAACTTAAGATACTTTTGAAAATTCATGAAGAAATGGTCTACGTCTTATTTTTTATTTTCTTCTATATTTATATATAGAAAGAAAGTATTGAATTCGTGAAATTTTTCGAACTCCAGTTTTCAATGGATTTACACGTTTTGGGATGGCATGAACACGATTTGACAGTTATTAGAAAATGTTTGTCTGTGTGTGTGTATCACAAATTTTGTGGACGCTGCATCTAACGATCCAATGAATGAAATTTAACCAAACTTGGAATCGAGTTAGGCCCTGATATAAACTGGAGCTGATAAGATTTGAGGACCAATCACTCAACAGGTAGCGTTGTGATATCATTTTTTCTAAATTTTTAACATGGAAGTATAGGACAAAATTTCATATAAATGTACATAATCAGAGCAATTTTTAACGTGTGAATGTAAAACTAATATGAATTATTGATAATAGTAGTAGAAAACTAGGGAAAAAGTTCGTGCATGTGGGAGCATCGCTTCCTCCCTGAGGATTGTAAATTTTCAATATGGGTATCTTTCGATAGATCTAGTAAATACCTTTAAAATTAATGGTCGAATCATAAATCTGTGACAATTTAAAACAAAGTTATCGATTTTTTTCATTAATATATATATATATATACATATATATATATATATATATATATATCGTGATACAATTCTGTCGGATAAAAATCGTCTGCATTTATCATGGAAAATAATTTGCACTGCATGAATTTTGTGTAAAGCTATATACAACAGATAGAATAAAGTCTTGTGGTGGCCACATCATACTAGTTATCATTAAAATTGTTTTAGATGTAATTTAAATAATAGATACCCGTTTTATTAATGATTAAGTGTGAACGGTCCTACAACCAGATCGGGATTTTGCTAATCTAGGAGCAATCTGCCAACTCCATCAATTAGTGCCAAGCTGAATAACTGCTTACATAAGGGTTAGAAGTTGACAATGCATTATTGACTTGTATACTTTTGTGAGGCCATTCCTCTTGATTAAATCATCCAAATTATCTGAAACTATAATCATTTGTTTTTCTTCACATGTACATCACATCTATCAATTTTCGTCCCATTTAGATAACTCCTTGGTGCGTCTTTTTTTTTTTTTTTTTTGTTTGTTTGTTATAGAGTGTATTTAACTATTATATTACTTATATATGTTTACTTATTTATAAAATGAACTATTTAATAATGCGTAATGCCCATGAGACGTTGAGGCTCCTGGTCTGTTAATCCGCTAGTTTAAATTTATACTTTATATATTAATGATTTAGTTTGCATTATGATAATAACTTTATAAACTTTTTTTTCTTTTTCCCAATTATCTAATAATTTTCGTAACCTTTCTTTTGTCAATGTAACAGAGAGCTGCTCAAATAATTCAAATGATCAAACAAAAGAATTGTTTAAAACAAAGTCAGAAATTATCCACAATTTTTTTTTTTTTTTTTTTTTTTTTTTTAAATCTTTTAATAACAATATTTTTAGATTTAAAACAAAATGTAAAAATTCTCATCTAAAGTCCATTAACGGATGAATATTTTTACTAAATCACTTTTCAATATAAAACTATTTTCTAAAAGTTTTCAAAAGTATTTTTTTTTTTTTTTTTGTGTGTGTGTGTGTCTGTTATATTGGTCTTTCAAAAAAAAAAAAAAAAAAAAAAAGAAAAAAACTACTTAAATGTGTTCTTAATAGAAAAATAAACATAATATGTATGCAAATATATTTTTTACGAACAAGTTAAAAAATATCTTAACATTAATGGTTAACCAATGAAGACTAAACGTTGGAAAAATAATAGAATATTTCCTATAAAATGTAATTCTGCTAACTTATTTTGTACTGAATACTTCGTTTTAAATAGGAGAGATGTTTTAAAATTATTTGTGAAATATATTATGTTTCAAAAAATTTTCCTTCTAAAAAATTGCCCTTTTTTTCCATTTTATTTATTTATTTTTTTAAAATTTCTTAACATTAATTTTACGAGTTTTAACGAACATGTAAAAGTAATTTTTGTAGACTTTTCACTAAAAAATGAAGCTTGTAAAAAAATGCAATTATCCACAATCTACAATCGATATAAAGATTTTTTCTCTCCATAAAGTATGGAATTACACACTATCTACAATAAGTATTTGGACATTTTCAAATTTAGACGTTTTGTCAAATATCTAGAAAAATTCCTCAGGAATTATCTTGAAATTTTGGGAAATACAGAACATGTTATACCTCAAATACTTCAGCAAAAGTTTTTCCTGAAAAGGAAAAGGGGACCAGTAAAAAATTAAGCAAAAGTAAAAATGTTTTGGGTCACCCTGTAAAAAGTAATTCTTGAGATATGTTTTTGTTGTGGTATGCGATTATGAGAATTCGTCTAATTATTAGTGTAAATTTTTGTGAGGCTACCACATATATTCAAGAAGAAAAAATGATTTCTTCAAAAAATTGAAAAAAAAAATAAAATTAACTTTTAAAATTATAAGAATATTAACTCAGTGCAAAATCTTTTCTAGGAAACATGGCGAACTACATTTGACACAAACAGAACAGAAATAATTTGCTTGATCTCGATCTGCAATAAGAATTTAAAAATGTTAAATAGCTTACGAAATATGAGCAGAAATATAACTTCTAACTACGTATACGCGAGCTTTTAAAATTCAATTGCATAATTTTATAACCAAAAGTACTGAGTTACTTATATGAAAACACCAAACAAATATCGTATAAATTCAAAAAGTTATTTTAATAAAATTAAACATAATTTATGCGTCTCATTAATATATTAAAATCAAAGTAACATTTAAAATGAGATAAAGAAAATTTATTTTAAACTTTTAAAATACATTTTAATTAAAAACATTAAAATACACGACAGACGTTTCGGCTAGAACACTAACCCTCTTCAGTGTGAAGCATACAAAGCACAACATTTACAAAAATTTCATAACACATCATATAATCTTGTTCTGATGTGTTATGAATTTTTTTGTAAATGTGCTTTGTATATTTGACACTGAGGAGGGCTATTGTTCTAGCCGAAACGTCTGTCGTGTATTTTAATGTTTTAAATTAAAATGTATTTTTAAAGTCTTTTTTTTTTTATATTCTTTATCTCATGTTAAATGTTACTTTGATATCAAAAAGTTATATAGAATTTCAGTTCGTCTCAAAATATAATCTAGTGTGTCACTTACACGACTTTCTCTTGCCTTGTATTTAGTAATTTAAAGACAGATAGCAGATTAAGTCGTAAGATCAATAAGCTAAGATAATAAAGTTAAGATAATGTAAGATAATAATCTACTTTTAATATAATTTAAAATAGATTTAGGAACAATTTTATTTGACAGACAATTCTGTGTGACGGGGGCTTCCGTCCCCCTTAGCTCCCCTTTTAAATATAGGGCCCACATTTATATCTATATTAATAAAATCAGACTTTTGTCTGTAAATTTGTCGGAATCAAAAAATTTTGCGATATCTTCACGTTTTACACCCCATGAATACACGTCACCCCATGAATGCCGAAAATGGCTTCAGAAATTTTTGCCTGTGTGTGTGTGTGTGTGTGTGTGTGTGTCATCGTGTCCGAATGTCGCTTTTTTTGTCCGGTCATCACTCGAGAACGGCTGGGCGGAATTCTACGGCGCTTGGCAGGAATTTAGGTCTTCACTCAACTTAAAATTATATCTATCAACTTTTCAGAAATTCCCCCCCCCCGTTCCCCCTAGGGGGTAAAAGACTAAAACACGTTTGTCCGGGCATCACTCGAGAACGGCTGGACGGAATTCAACGGCTCTTGGCAGGAATTTAGGTATTCACCCAACTTAAAATTATATCTATCAACTTTTCAGAAATTCCCCCCCGTTCCCCCCTTAGGGGGTAAAAGACTAAAACACGTTTGTCCGGGCATCACTCGAGAACGGCTGGACGGAATTCAACGGCGCTTGGCAGAAACTTAGGTCTTCACCCAACTTGAAATTATATCTATAGAAATTTTCAAAATTATGATTAGTGTTTAAATTGTGGGTAAAAAACGTCTGCGCACGCGCCATAAATATGTTTTCACTAAAATGCTTTTGAATGGAAAAATAAAATATACAAATAAATTTTTAAGTTAAAGACTTTTGTATTCGCGTGATTCGCACTGCAAATTATGAAAAGATTGAAATGAAGTGTTGCCATCTAAGTTTCATATTTTAGTTAATTTTAAAAAATCTAATTGTCGTATCGAAAAACTGTTTACACCCCAGGATTCAGAAAAATCACCTCTTTCATTTGGTACTGAATTTGTAACGATAGGTCTGATATTTCTAATTTATTTTTCTCTTTTTCCGTTTTTCCGTTGCCACTTAAATTTCATACTTTAGTTATTTTTTAAAAATCTAATTGTCGCATCGAAAAACTGTTTGCACCCCTGGATTCAGCAAAATCTCCCCTTTCATTCGGTATCAAATTTATAAATATAGGTCTGATATTTCTAATTTATTTTACCCTTTTTCCGTTTTCAACCCAGATTCGGTATGGAACAGCTTTAGTATTGGATCCCTTTGGCAAAATTTGAAATTCGGCACCGACGTACCTCGGGCGTTTCTCGCCAAGATCTTTAATTGCACAATTGAGATAGCAAATTCAGTTCATCGTAAAAATGGCTTAAAATATTTAAAGTCACTAAAGGGTGGCCATACTTAAGCTGTACTTTTTGTATTTATTTATTTATAATATTGTCTATTAAAGACTTCTTTGGTCACAAAATTTGGCGCGTAAATTGTTTGTATGCATCCGACACTTATTGTAACTGGATTTCACGAAATTCGAAATCCCCCCCCCCCCTTCTCGGAGTCGGAGGGCAATAAACATGTGTAAAAACATGTTTTCCGTTTCAATTCGCTTTGAATTATCTTAGAATGGCGAATTTTGGTGTGTTGATATTGATTAAGTGTACGCATTATGTACATTAGTGGGATTTTGCAAAACTTCGAACTCACCCGCTGAGGGTGGGAAGTAAGAAGTGGGTAAGTTGCGCCGAAGACAGTGGGGACCCAGACTCCTCACATTGGGAGCGAGAAAACCTCTACCAATCACAGCGAGAACTTAGGTTATTAATAAAGATATGGCATTTTGACAACTCATTTAAGTTTAATGTCCAGCGAAGCGGGCAAAGCCTGCTAGTATATATATATATAATATCAAACCTATGATTAATTTGCTTCAAACTTGAAAATCTTGAATAAATTTTTCAAGTGGCAACATAATACGCACTTCAAAGTACCAAATTTGAATTTCCAGTAGTTATTTGTTTTCATGTTATGCTGATAACAACTGTACATTCGAAGTAAACGTTAAAAATTAGCCTTTCACATTCAGGAGACCTCAAAACGTGATATTATATATACACAGAGAGAGAGAGAGAGAGAGTTAAAAAAAAAATATAAAAATACTTTATTTATAGTGTGATACGGTTGATTGGTTGGTTGGGTGTTCGCACTAGTGCACGTCGCACTAGTGCTGCGCAATTATAGTGTGATATGAAAAAAATTGTTTTCCTTCCTGAGTAGTATTCTTTGACATAGTAAAATGTAGCAAAGCACTTTTATCATTCACATTGATTTGAAAAGAACGTTTAGCGTAATTTTGGGTAGTATTGTATATTATCTATAAATCATATGCACTTATTACATTTTTATGCTTAAATTTAGTATGAAAAGCGCCTAACAGAAAATGAAATAAACTTCCAGAAATTTCCTAGTATAGCCCCAATATATCAAAATACTTTGGATGGCCCTGTAAACGAATGATGAATAATTTCCACAACGTAATCTACAGAAAACATACTTTTATGCATGTAAAAAAAAAAAAAAAAATAGTCTGTCCTATTTTGTTTATGGGAGCCTATAGATATTACACTGTACTTAGCCGAAATTTTTTCCAATAGATATTTGAATTTTCTTGGATGTCCTTGTACTTGAGCTATTTGCTTGATCTCAACGAAAAGTTTCGTGTAGCATCACTATATGATACAGATTTAGAATGCTGATTTAAGACTTCATGCAACTATTTGTTTGGGAGATATGCTGATAACAGACACACAGACAGACGTGCATACAGACCAATCGCTAAAAACATGAATTTCGGATTCAGAGGACCTCAAAACGTGTAAACATAACAAAAACTCAATTTAGGAAATTTGACCCAAAAGCAATACTTTCTCTACCGTATAATGGGTAACAGAAGGTAAAAAGGAAGATGTTAGGGGTTTTTATCAATATTTATTTACAATAAGCGAATACTGCATTACTAGTGGGTATTAATTGAATCAAAATAAAATATGAGAAAAAGCCTTACAATTTTGCTTTTATTTGTAAAGGAACTGAAATTCTGTTCATTCTATCTTTCATAACTTTTTGAATTTACACGATATTTATTTGGGGGTTTTCATATAAGTAGCTCAGTACTTTTGGCTATTAAATTATGCATATGAAATTTTTTAAAAGCTTGAGCATTCGTAGTAAAAACTTTAGTAAAAGTGCTCATATTTTGTAAGATTTTTAACATTTTGACATTCTGCTTGCTGCATGCTGTGTCTAATGTAGTGCGCCGATTTCTAAAAATGGCTTTGCACTGGGTTTAATACTCTACGTGTTACAATTAGAAAAGTGAAGTTTTTTTTTTTTTCCCAATTTTTTAAAGAAATCATTATATTTCCTTGAATAGATGTGGTAGCCATATAAAAAAATATTCAGATAATTACAAAAATCCTTATAATAAGATGCAGCAGCCAAAATGTATTTCAAGCATTACTTTTTACAGGGTGATCCAAAAAATTTTGATTTTTGTTTAATTTTTTACTGGTCCCCTTTTCCACTTCAGGATAAAGCTGTTACTGAAATATATGAGGTGTAACATGTTCTTTATACTTCCAAACTTTCAAAATAATTCCTACAGAATTTGTTTAGATATTTAACAAAACGCTTAAACTCGGAAGTGTCCAAATACTTATTGGTAGATAGTGTAAACTGTAAGCTTGGGTAATAATTTAAGAAATAATAATAATAATAATAATAAAAAGTCAGTACTTTGCAAATCCTAGAAATCTACCCAAAGAAATTCAGTCTTTGGTTTATGATTTTCAAAAAAAGATAGGGATGGAGTTTACAGAATCATAGACAACGTATGGATGTTTGAGGTTCAATTTTTATTATTACGAATGTTATTTTTACTTTCTTTTATTATTCAAACAGAGAGAGAATTAAATCCATAAAAATTTTCGATTTTTGATGGATTTACACGTTTTGAGAGGTTCAGAACACGATTTGACTATTTTTAGAAAATGGCTGAAGGTCTGTATGTTTGGCAATCGCTGTGGCAATTGTATCTCAGAAACTTCTTTGCATAATCTAGATAATATCTCCCTAACTTGGACCAGTTTTAATTATTTTTTGTCGAAACGATACGATACACGCGGATAAAAAAATAATGTGAACAATATTTAAGCACGCGGACTTTGCTCAATGGACTAATAAGAAAAAATGACGACATTTGCCTGATGAGATTATTTTACGAAACAATATATTTTTAACAGCTGTTTCTTCAGAATCTTGGCAAGCGTCATTTTAAACCTAGCAATATTTTAAAGATATATACATAATATGATTTTTTGTGTCATAAATTGACTAAAAACACAATCATAAAAAATAATCAGAATAGGAATTATTTTATTTATTTTATATATATATATATATTTAATACCAAAGTTAATAAAAAGTCATCGCCAACATGACGACAAAAATTTAAAAGGCGTCGTGGGAGTCCCATATTAAAATTGTACTGCCTGTGGAAGTATGAAAATTGGGTCGCGATCCATGAATTTTATTTGGAAACCTTTCTTTGAATGATTTTGGTTTCACTATTGTACAATATTTATTTGGTTTTATTAATAATTTGGCTTCTGATAAATTAAAATTTTAATTAGGTGATGAAATGGGTATAACATTTATGAGTTTTAAATTTTAAAGGTAAATAAGAAAAGAAATAAAATAGGAATATTTCGAACGGGTTTGCTAGTTTTATATAAATTCGTACCTTGGTATAAATTAGTGCCTATAAACTTTTGGTGCAAACTGCTTAACAAGTGGTACTGCTATACTGCGATTTTTTCCATTTAATGGAAGGCTATATCTCACATTCTACTATGTATAATAGAACAAATCTTGATGTGTGTGAGGACCATTATAAAGCATTATGCTTGTTAAATTTGAGTGCATTTCGTACGATAGGTGGCACGGCTATGCTGCAACTTTTCCCGTGAACGAGGAGGTTATAACTCAGGTTCTATCGTATATAATTGCACAAAACGAGGTTTATTGTAAAACAATATGCAGTTTAAATTTGGTTGCATATCAGCCTACATGTGTCACTGATAGGTTGAAATTTACCCCGCAAATAAGAAGCCTGGATCTCAACTTCTATGGCATATAAATACACCAAACTGATATGTAGGATAGCCATAAAAAAAAAAAACGAACGATGACTTAAATTGCATGTATATAGGCTGACAGGTGGCCTTTTTATTATTCACCCTCTCTGATTTTTCACATGGCTTCATCTCAGAATATGTTGGTTAAAATTACGTCAAACTGTATAAGTAAAATCTTTATTGTGAGAAAGTGTGATTAAATTTTTACACATTCAGTAAGTGACTTTATTTTATAGAATGGTATAGAAGAAAGTTTTGTGTATGCCACAACTTTCTAATTTTTATATGTTGCAAATATCTCATGGCTAGAATTGGTACAACACTGTCTAATTGGAAATGTAAGAAAAGTGAAAAAGTTTCTTTCTCGGAATATAGAAACAATTCCTCACTTGTCTCGGCGGTTGATGCATGTAAAATCCGTCGTGGTTGCAATGTCCTCCATGTTCCCATCGAAATTATACCTCTGGGGGTCACCGAAGCTGGGCAGTCATCTCCTCCGTAGAGGATCAAAATTGTGATGGCATGTCTTTAGACCATTCTGAGGTGTGTGACCCAGACCGTCACCAATTGCCCACTGCGCAGCACTAGTGTGACGTTAAACCCAACCAACCTCCATTGTCTTAAGTGTACTCATCACTTGAGAAATTTATAAGGGAAATCAATTTAACCCGTTAACGCCCGAATTAATTTCGCAAAATATTATAAACTATTTATTTCACTTCTAAATTAATATAGACAACTGACAGTAAAATACAGGGTGTCCATAAAAGAATGTCTCAGTTTTAATGGCATATTATGATAGTTTAATTTAGACTATTTACAACAAATCATACATCAAATTGAAGGTAAACTAACCTAGTTTTTCTTACAAATGTTCAATATGTGCACTTTTAATTATACGGCACACACCCAACCTATTATCCAATTCTTTCCACACTTGGTCGTCCCGTATTTCTTCCTTTACAAACACATCCGGCAATTTCGAATTGCCTATATCATCAATGGATGTTTTTGCCACATGGAGGATCACATTTAAACTTTAAACGAAACGCAAGTTGAACTGGAATTAGAGATTGACTATGACGTTTAGCAGATTGCGGAACACAAAACACTTTAAGCTCAGGAGTCGCCATTTTTGCGTATGTATAGTGCTGCAAGCGAGAAAACGACAAAGCATTACTCGCGCATGCACATATCTAAAACTGTTTGAGTTACTCTTTATTGTGACCTTGAATCAACACTCTACAACGTTTATAGTTGATACTATTAAAATTTATAAGTGGAACATTCTTTTATGGACATACTGTATATTAACTTAAACAATTCTTCTGATAGTTTTAAATTTGAAGTCTATTCTCATTTATTGACGTTTAGTGTTCTAGTAATAAAACTTCGGGATAGAAAAACTTTGAGATAACAGAATAATTTCCTATTATATGTTGATAAAGATCTCGAAAGTAAAGTATTATAATATATATATATATATATTATTATTCAACTTGATTTAAGTTAGTATACCTGTGCAAAAAACAAAGATATGTGCGATGAATGAAAAATCATAAAATGACTATCCATATTATGAAATAATAATTAATAGTAGGCACAAAACTTTCAGGAATCATTTAGAGTGATGCTATAAATTGTCACTAAAAAGCAGAAATCATTCCAAGAAACCACAAAAAATATACGTGCCATTTTATTAGCTGTCTTCAAATAAGGACACTGGGCGCTAACGGGTAAAAGCAGAAAGTTGTTCGAAGTTTTAAATTCATTTTCTTTACAAATTGATAAAGTTGAAAGTTGTTCAATAAGCAGAAAGTTGCTCAAAAAATGAGGTATTGTCTAAATGTAAGAATGAACAAACGAAGAATAGTCGAAATAGAGAGTGACATCTTTTTTAAATTTGCCCCATAAAAATAATATTTTGATTGATTCCCTTCAAACTCTATACATATAATATCTTAATTATAAATTTTGGCACATTTCATTAATTTTCCCCACTTGTAGGAGACACGGAAAAATGTTCTCATTCGAGCACGAAAATTTATTATGCAGTTTAGCTCTATATCATCGATATTGCGTAAAATTATTATTGTTGTTGTTGTTATTTATTTTATTTTATTTTATATTACTTTTTATTGAATATATCATAAAAAACACCTTTATTTGTACGAGCAAAGAAAAATAAATCTTTAAATCAAAATTATCCTTTTTAATTACATGACAGACAATGCCGTTTTTATCAATTTATTTATTTATTTGTGTGTGTGTGTGCAATGTGTTCCTGGGGAGGACCTCGATGCTGATACCTTTGCAAAGCAGCAACAATAAAAAAGTTCAAACATTTATAAAGATCCTATATATACATACATATATATATATTTATATATTAGAATAAATTGTTAAAGTATCCCCCTCCACTGATGGCAGTACATACCACTTTTTTTTTAAAGAGTAAATTTTCTTATTTTATAATAGTTATATATTGGAGAAAAATATTAAAAAAAAAAAAAATCTGGTGTGAAACAACCACACGACTTCCATTACCCACTGTTACACGTATTATATGAATTTTTTGGAATTTTCCAGTAAGAGAAACTTGATACACGTGTAAAGACATATAAAACACAGTTTACGTAGCAAGTTAAAAAATAAGGAAAAAAAAAATAAATTAAAATTATTTTTTAAACAGCAATTTCCGAGATCTAAAACGGAAGTACCTAATCAGGATGGCCGTTAATATTCCTGTAATAACCACGTAATACATGAGAAAGGGTATCTAAAATGGATTAATGACACAATTTTCAAGAAAATCGTTAGAGTCGTTTTTGAGATACCAACTTTTACCAAAATTTGGTATACTCAATTATTGACCGGAAAACAATAAATACATACAAATTGATATTTAAAAGGGAGTTAATATGGCGATTTTGAAAAAAATCCGTACAGCCGTTTTTAAAGGAACGTACTTGCGTGACCGGAAATTGAGTTATTTATACAGGGCGCCTATCTATTTTTCTGAACTAACCAACTATATCATTCGAAAGAGCATCTAATAGAGTGTTTATGTAACAATTTTGAAGAAAATCGTTAAAGCCGTTTTTGAGATACAGACTTACGGTACCATTTCCGATTTTCGATGACCCACTTCCGGTTTTCCAATTTTCACCAAAATTTGGAAAATTCATCTGCACACCAGGCCCGTATCAAATGTGAAGTTTCGTAGTTCTATCTTTATTAGTTTAGGAGATATGATAGGCAGAAGATTCCCACATAGTTACAGTCGGTAACAAAAGTGTCCGAACACTAGCAAAAATTCCTATGTAAAAAAAGTACACTTCATACGGTTTTGTTAAATAAATCCTTGTCGAATCCTGTTCTTAGTCAGTGTACGAACATGATTCGATAAGGATTTTTTTAACAAAACCGTACGAAGTGTACTTTTATTTCATAGGAATTTTTGCTAGTGTTCGGACACTTTTGTTAGCGACTGTACATACATACATACACACACACTGACCAATTGCTGAAAACTACTTTTTTTGTCTCAGGAGGCCTTAAAACGTGTAAATCAGGTGAAAATTCGGCATCGAATTTTTGGACCGAATACAATACTTCCATTACCTACGGTAGTAGGGTAATGGAAGTAATAAAATGGTGCGGAAAAAAAAAAAATAGGCGGAGCTAAAAATGCTTCGGAATATTGGCAGCTACGTGTAAATTTTCAATACAATAATATTAATTAGAACTCGTTTCATTTAAAACAATAGGTTGAATAATATACTTGAGATAATTCAAAATAAAATTATCAGTAAAAAATAAATAAATAAATATTTGGTTACTTTATTATATTATTACATTAATTCCAACATAATGTCAAATAATGTCACAAATATCTTACATTAATTTGGTTTGTCAGGATATTTACATTTATATACGTATTTCATTTATTTAAAAATCTTATTCTTTCACACTTTCACTGTTCTAATAATAATTTGAAATAAAGGAAGATTCATTTCTTCTAAAACAATATGTGAAAACTTTGGAGCAGAATTTTCCGGCATTCTTTCACAAATAATAGTTGAAGTTATATGAGGAATGACACTAGTTTTACTTTTCTCGGAAACTAATGTTCTTGACAAAATGTTACTTCTAAAGTTTGAAACTTTGGTCTAATTTAGCTATTCAAAACGAATGATTCTTCTTTTGAGAAACAAACTGCATTTACTGTACTTGTTTCAGTAAAACACCATTTTGACTCCGATTCTTCTGAAAAATTTATTATTCTAATTATGTTCATCCACACACAATTTTTAGTCATACTTTATAATTTTACCGTAGTAATACATACTCATAAAAATTGTCGACATTTTTCAATGAATCCAATATTTTACCACAAATTCTCATTCGTAGCTCTCTCTCTCTTTTTCTTTTTCTAAATTAAGTTTTAATCCAAATCTATAGTTTTGTAATTGCTATTTTGCCTATTAAAAATACTTTAGCTTTCAAAAATTAAGTCTTTCAAAAATATACTTCTCAATCATAAACTCTTATATTTCTTCTCAAATCTGAATCTACATAAAAATCCTAATAATTCGGAAAAGAGTAAGTTTTTGATTTTTTCAGAAATTAACGTTTTTTGACAAAATGCTACTTCCGAAATTTAAAACTTTGAACAAATTCAATCATTCAAAATTAGGTATTCCTCTATTCTGAAACATAATGAACTTATCGCATTATTTCAGTTACAAATTATTTTTCAACCATTTGTTTAGTGGATAAATTAAATTTTGTACTTTCACGCTTAATTTTTAGTCATTATGCAAAACTTTTTCTTAAGAGTTCATGAATTTCAGAAATAGCATTTTTCAATGAACATATAACGCACATTCTAATTCTTGTCCCTCTCTATTTATTTATTTATTTATATTTTTTTTTTTCACTTGAAAAAAAAAAAAAAAAAAAAAAAAAAAAAATCCTATATGTAATTTTAAAAAGCACTATTTTGTCAACGTAATACTTTTCCTTACAATGGCATTTTAAGTACATTTATTGAGGACAAATGAGGAAATATTTAAACCTATATCTTTAAAGTATGTTACTGATAACAGTACTTGGTTCATAAAAGACCAAGTAGTTTAATATATATATATATTTTAATTACAAACTTTTACACTTGTTTTCAAAACTTTTTAAAAATAATACATTGATTTCAGAAGTATTAACATTTTCCCAATAAATATTTGATGTGTATTTCAATTATTGTCTCTTTTTATTCCTTTACTTTTAAAAAATTTGATTTGAATTTTAAAAAGTACTCCTTTGCCAACCCAATACTTTATCTTAGAATGATATTTCAAATATATTTATTGAGGACAAATTATGAAAAGTTTAGGCGACATTTTTAAAGTATGTCATTAGTAATACACTTGGGTTCAAAAAGAACAAATAATTAAAAAAGTTTTTTTTTTATTACAAACTTTTACACTCGTTTTTAAATCAAAATATCTATGAAGAGTAAAAATCTTACTACACAGGTCTTATATTGTAAACTTTTAAAGGCGCAACAATTGTTCTAAATTTATTGAACTATTTTGTGATAGAGCGATGAAAATAAAATCGTTTTGAATTATCAAAGGGCTGAGAGAAAACAGTTTAAAAGACATAAAACTTCCAAAGTCTTTTCTGGCAAAAGAAAAAGTATTTTGGTGCTTGATTTTAAAGTTATGGCATAAAATCTATGCACAATTTAAAATAATCGCTTTGCATTAAACATTTTACGGAGTAGATCTAAAGAAGTATCAGACTGTTGTTAACAAGGAAGCAAAAAGATTGATAAAACTCTTTCATCTACTTGTAAAATTAGCAAATATTTAAAAATATATTCTAAAAAATAAATATATATATATATATATATTATTCTGATCAAAAACGAAGACCACCCAAATCAAACCAAAAAAGAAATAAAGTAAAATCTAAATGAATTATAGCAAATTGGAATAAGAAAAAAGCATTATTTGCATTCTAACGTTTTCAAGGGCCTGGTAGAATGCAAATATGCAAAAAAATGGATGTTTTTCTGTCACAAAGAAAGCAAAAGCTGAGAATTTCTTTGTTCACAGGCCCGAAACACCCATAGTATAACCAGAACAAACGAAGATCAAAATAAAACACCTCACTAAAAATGATAATCCAATAACCATTTAAAATCGTAGATCAAAATAAACTCACCACTACAAATAATAATACAAAATTACATTATATATATATATACATATATATATTATTTTTTATTTTGAAATTTAAAATACTTTTCATTAGGAATTAAAATATAAACCACTTTTATCATACAATTCTCAAAGAAATAATAAATCATTTGTAAATGGTAGTTATAATCAAAAGAATGGTTCGGAACATTTTTTCTTAGAAGTCTTCCATAGAAATCTGGGCTTGGAAGTAGTCTGAGGTCCATGCTCAGTGAGGCATGAGGGCTAGCCGAGAGGAAAAAGCACAGATCTATTCATAAAAATATCTAGTTAAATAAAGACAAATGTTCGAACGGGTTCGGCCGGTAAAACAATGACGAATTTTCAAGTGGATCAGCATGGGCCAGAAATAGAAAATCACCTTTGTAATTCACAATTTTAAAAAGATAAATAAGAATCTTAGAAAGAAAAACTTTAAATTTTTGTAAATAGTATAATGGAAAATTATATAAATAGCTCTAGCAATTAGTATACATCATTTCCCACAGTATAATTTTTTCCTATTTTCTAAAAATTAAGCTTTTTCAATTCCTACTATTAGTTCACACTTTCCATATATATTTCTTGAACAAATCTTGCAATCGATTTTTAGATAACTTTCCGACTAGCTAGAAATTGGAAACTTTTAGGATTGCTCAGAACACGGTGACAACACAATACTTCGAAGTCCGATTTTCGAGTTTTTTATTAGTTTTCTTATAATTAATTAAAATATGAAAATAATTACATCCTAATAGCGTTACAATAGCCGTTACAATATTAGCTATAATTTAATTGTTAAAAAAAAAATAATAATAAATAAAAATAAAAATTACGAGTTAATTTTTTTTAACCCTTTCAGGGGCGGTGGTATATATTTTAACCACCTACAAGCTAAAAAAATTCATCCCGGAAATTTTTTAGCAAAAACTTACGTTTCTAACATAGCAGAAAGGCCTGTTTTTCTAACCTTAAAATTTAAAATTTCTTTTAGTTTAATTTAGTTCATGAATTCCGGTGGCAGTATAATTTAAATGATCTGAATTGTCTTGCGTCGCAAACGGTTAACATAAAAATAAATACATTTTATTAAACGTGAACATTAAAAAATTATAAAAAGTTAAATTATGCATCTCACAAAAATTGACATCATTATCACTTTAAAAAATGTATGCACATTGATAAAAGCTCTATGATTCCTCAGAAAATTTAAAACATGGTATATGAAAAGTTCTTTTTTATCTTATAATTATTTTTATTTCATTTTTCAAGCGCGATTTTTATTTCCTAATTAAAAAAAAAAAAAAAAAAAAAAAAAAAAAACTTTTTCGATAGTGTGTTTGTAAGTAGGAATTGACTTAAATTTTCTTTTTATATTACTTGTTTCTCTGTCAATTCACGATGGAATAATGGTAATTCTTGCTACGGATAATGGTATTATCACGCAATAGGCTGTTTTTCCATGAAGCATTGAATTTTTTATTTTGTGAATTGCAATTAATATAACATTAACTCATTTAACAAATAGCATGATAATAAACTAAACCGTGATAAGAATATTAAGTACAAAACTTTGAATAAAGATCATAAAAGTCAAGAACTCGCAACAATTGTTTCTGGTTGAAAGAAGACACGATCCTTCGTCAGGCGAAGAAAGTAGACAAGAGTGCCGCAATCAAAGAAGCAACGCGTTATTTGCAGCGCCTGTGCCTACTTTGTTCGCCTAAAGAAGGTCCATGTCTTCTTTCGACAAGAAACAATTGGTGCGAGTTCTTTCCTTTTATGGTGTTTGCTCGAAGTTTTGTACTTACTACTTTTAATCGCCAGTTTTGTGGTGCTCTTTTATATCATGAGAATAATTAAGTTTATGGTGTGCAAATCACTGAAAGAGCCTGGACGAGTGCAAAACGCTTGAAATCACTTAAACCTCGGAGGGCTGCACCGGCCTTTAATCGATATAATATTTCTCTAACGTGGTCCAGCTACGATTATTTTCTTTTTCTTTTTTAGAAACGATACGATAGTGACTTAAAAAAATATGCGAGGATAAAAAATAATACATAAGCAATATTTAAGCACGTGGACGATCATTTTATAGAAAAGTGTATATTTAAAAGTTACAATTTTACAATCTTTCCAAGCATCATTTTAAATCTAGCAATATCTTAATAATAAAAGTCCCATATTAATTTTTGTCATAAATTGACTGAAAAACGTAATAATAAAAAATATAATCAACAGTTTTTAAACACAAATTATGCCAAATAAATAAATAAATTAATAAAATAAATAAATTATGGTGCCAACATGGTGACAAAATTTTAAAAATCGCCATGGGGGTCCTATACTAAATCTGTCCTGCCACGCGAAGTATGAAAAGTAGGTCGTCAAACATGAATTTTATTTTTAAGCCTTTCGTGAGTGATATTGGTTTGATTATCATTAGCATTTCATCCCACAATATTAATCTATTTCTAATAATAATTTGGCTTCTGATGAATTAAAATTAAAATACTGGGTGGGAAAATTGGCTTACGAGTCGGAAAATTTGGTTTACGAGTTTCAAATTTTAAAGGTAAATAAGAGAAGAAATAAAGTGCGAAAGTTTCGCATGGGTTTGCTAGTAATAATAATAAAAAATGAATGACTTTACTTTTATAATTATTATTTCGGCTGAGCTGGGCCTATATTGCTACCATGCGGTTCAGATCGTACCCAGTTCTGAAATTTTAGCTCAGTGCAGGGCTCTAGTTTTTCATAATTGTAATTTTTAGAAATAATTTTCTTTTTAAAAAAATTATTTGGAAACGTTTAAGCCGTTTCAGTATTAGAATAATTTGGTATCTTAATGATTTTTTTAAAGCTATCTTCAAAGAATTTACACATCAGTTACGTGCTTCTCGTCATTTTATTACTTTTCGTTAAATATAATATATACATACCTGCTAACTCTTCCATTCTTATCGCGAGATTTCATACCAGAAATTTTCTGTGACAATTATTAATGTATTTAATCGTAGAAAAAAAAAAAAAAAAAAAAACATATTTATATTAAAAAAATAAATATTGGTCTGATTAAAAAATTTGAAATATTGAGAGCTATGTATTAAATTTTAATGAAGCATTTGATGTAGATCATAGGGTAATTTTATGTAAATGTAGTGTTAGTCACACATAGAGATATTTCTGCTTCCACCAATATTTTCTAACAATAAAAATTATTCTACTGAGTCACAAATAACTGCTGTAAATGTACGATAAAGATTTGTGCATGGTAGTACTGGTAGGAAATATTATCTTTCAGTATGACTTATACTACCTTCTGCCATACTTCTACACTATATTGTCAAAGTTATTTCAAGATTCATTGCAATGTTGAAATATGCATCTACATATGTCTGTGTGTTTGCGTGTGCATGTATGTCCGGCGCTTTTTAGGAAAACGGCTTATCGCAGAGCTACTCAAATTTGCATGGAGGTTCATATTGACCTCTCCTGATGCACCCGAAGCCCGATTTTCGAATTTTTGACTAGATTTTTTTAAATTAATTAAAATATGAAAATAATAACCTTGTAATAGCTTTAAAATTATAATAAAAAAGCACCACAGAACTGGCGTTTTAAAGTAATACGTACAAAACTTTGAATAAACACCATAAAAGGCAATAAACTCGCAACAATTGCTTAGGGTCGAAAAAACACACGACCCTTCGTCACGTGATCAAAGAAGGAACGAGTGCTACAATCTGCATTGCTGCTTTGATTGCAGCACACGTGCCTACTTTGATCGCCTGACAAAAGGTCGTGTGTATTTTCCACCCGAAACAGTTGTTGCGAGCTTATTGCATTTTATGGTGTTTATTCAAAGTTTTGCACTTATTAGCTTTTATATTAGCCATTTAAATTTTTTAATTGTTGCCAAAAATGTTTACGAATTAATTTTTTTTCCGACATAAAATGAAATATACTATCACGCGAAATATACAAATTATCAAATATTAAATTTGCTTATGCATATGACAAAATGGTAATAAAAATCCAGCATGTTTCTTCCGAATTTTGTTTCATAACCTTTTTTAATATACCTCAATTTTAGATTTTTTTTTTTTTTAATAGTATGTTTTTGGCACAGCTTGGCATGAAGGCTAATTCAGCATTATATTAAAAAGATTTACTTTTTGATAATTTTGAGCAATTTTTTTAATTTTGATGCTGAAGTAGATAGGAACATCTCTTGCCAAGGACCCCACTTTCGCGGCAATTAGCGCCATTAAGCCAATTAGTGCATCAAAAATATAAATAAATTAATAAATGAATAAATAAATAAATAAATAAATAATAAGAAAGGAAACAAAAATAATAATCGCATAAATTATGAATATTTGTCTAAAATGACGACAAAAATTAAAAAATCGCCAAGGAGAACTATAATAAGACGTTACCATGATCAGCATTGCATTTTTTTATTTATTTATTTTTCTATATACGAAACACTATTAACTAACTATCAAATATATATAACCACAAAATATTAGTTATCTCATACGATAGGCATATTGTAATTCATAAGAATATTGTAATATTATATTTGGCGTGAAATTGCTGTCATTTTATGGTTGATCGAATAAATCAAATGTATATAGGCAATAACGTGAAGGAAAATATGTACATTACGTATAGTGTTGTTCATATGTAAATAAGATTCAAATATAAAAGGGATATTTACTTTATTTGATACTGTTTGTTTCGAAACTGTCATTGATCAGCACTCAAATGAAAGCCAACTGGTAAGGCATTGTCGCAGGCAATAGTGACATGCACTTGAGACTTTGCGGACTAGCAAGACGCTGTCGAAGGCAGCATGACCCGAAGCGAGCTTTTGAGCATTTCCATTAGACTTTCTTTTTATTTTTTGTTTATAAAGTAATATAGAAAAGAGTTTTCTTTAAATATAGTGACCAGCGAAGCGGCCAAAGTCTGCTAGTATATAAATAAATATAAAACTCTTTAAATAATAAAGATTATTATATCTAGTTACTAACATTTTCTCATGCAAAAGAAGAAAGGAAAAGGAAAAATCAAATATAAGCTGCGAAATGGATTTCGGTGACTCGAGAATTAAAAGCTTTCGCGTGTAATAAATGAAAGAAATTTTAGTGGAAAGAATATAATTAAATTCATAATGCTGAAATATCTTTATATTAATTTAACCAAAATTGTGGTCTTTTCCGAGATTTTACATACCACAAAACTATACCATAAGTGGAAAATATATAAATAATGCAATTTTAATGCAACTATGATATTTCCAGCTTTATGAATAAAGCGTACGTTTATTTTTTAATATAATAGTTCTACTATTATAGAAACTTTTCGCCGTTGTAAGGTTTAAGTCTCTAGTTCATAAAAAAAAAAAAAAAAAAAAAAGTTTTTGCCTGAGAAGTTTTTTTTTTTTTTTTTTTTTTTTAATATATTCAAATTAAAACGAGCAGAAAAGGTAATTTAAAGTAATATGTATTGAGTCTTCAGTCATAATGCTTGTCAGATTTACTTATTGCATCACGTTTTGATGAGCTCAGAATAGATGACTCATTAAGACGTTTTATCAAATATCAGAGGCAGTACTTAATGGATTCTCATGCGAACTTCAGGAATATACCTGTTATATCGCAAAAATTCCAGCAAATATTTAATACTGAACACAAAACTAGTAACAAATTAAAGAAAAGAAAATGATAATTGGTATCACCCTATAAAAAATAATACTTAAAATGCGTTGTTGCTGTCGTATGTGATTAATCTGAGAAGTACCAATGAATAACCAAATTATTTTATATCCTAACTTTAATTTTCTTATATTTTACAATTTTATTTGATGTTGTTTAAAATAATAATAATAATAATAATAATAATAGTACACTTTTTTTTTCTTTTTTTCTATTTTTTTTTTTTTTTTTCTTTCTCTCAATTTCGAAATAAATTCTATTTATTACGAATTGATGAAGAATATTAATTCATTTTCACTTTTTAAAAAATAACCAGTTAATTTAAAAGAAATAATAATATTAATTTTTTCCTTTGTAAATCTAACAAAAAGAGAAAATGGTAAATTTTTTTCTTGTAAATATTCAAACTATCTAATTACTTTAACTATCTTCTTAAAAGTGTCACAAATATAATATAAAAATATTGTTATTTTTTCTTCCTGTTTCCAATAGTATTACCTTATTTACGAGGTATATTACATTCGATATCCATTAATTGGATATCATGTGAAACTTCAACTTCTTTTGCAGATGGTTTTTGTAGACTAATCAATGCGGATATAGCTTCATTAAAAACCAGCGGATAAGTCAACTCTCATTATGGGCGTCTTATACTTTATGTAAACAAATTTTTTTTTTGACTTATGTAGATCTAAATATTTTTTTTCTATTATTATTATTTGTCTAAACCTTATTTGTCTACGTTTTGATGCAAAAATTAATCAAATGTAGGTCTTTTTCTGGAGATAATTTTATGTTGTTTAAAACTATTTTTTCCGGATAATCTATACAGATTTCAGTCATTATTTTGAACGTGTATTTATTTTGAATGCGTAAGTCTGAACGTTGTTAAATACATAAATACAAATGCCAGAAAGATTTGTTTTTCATTAATATGAACAATTTATGCGTTATTTTATTTCCTCCGAAGCAAAATATTTATATTTTAGTTCAGTAAATTTTTTATAGGTGGCTCTACGTCACTTAATTGTACAAATTTCATTGATTGTTAATTATTCAAACTTTAAATTGTTTACCAGTGGTCGATAGATTTTTTAAATTACTCACCACATTTTCGGTTGATTATTGAAATAAATAATTTTCTCGTAGAGATTTATTTTTTAATTCTTGTAACTTATGGAAGGTCCGTTTACGGACTCGTATAGACTCCTGAAAACATTATTTTTCTATACCCGTATGATAAAACTTATTCCTGCGATCGATTGTTGAAACAAGGGTACTTTCCACCGCTGTTTGACTTAAATTATGTTTTATCATAGCTAACAACAGAAAATTGTTACTTTTATCAGTATTTCAGAAGTATGCAGTTACTTCTCAGTTGTAAACAGCGTTTATGCTTTTTTCCCCACCAAAGCTGTTTCTGAAAATACATGATTATTTCACCTCAAGTGAACAAAATTGCTGTTGCGTTTTTGTGTCTTAATTACACGAAATATGCCGTTTTGTAATACCCAGAATTACATCGCTGAAAAATGAGCTGAAAGTTGGTACGCATGTTATAGGCCATCGTAGCACGAACTGTATAGATTTTAGTGAGTTTAGCACTTGTAGTTTGTTTATAGGGACACAAAAAAAGTTTCTTTATCGTAATGGCTTAAGGGCTCAAATTATTTAAAGTGCGATAACGTTTAAATGCCTTATTCAATTGAGCTGAAAATTTATATACATGTTATAAGGCTACAGTTGCACGAACTCTATAGATTTTGGTGAATCTACCACTTACAGTTTTTTTTTTTTTTTTTACACGGACACAAACAAAATTTCTTTATGATCAACAAATCTTCTTTCTATGGGCTCAAATTATTTAAAGTACAATCGCCTCTAAACGCCTTATTCGAATAAACTGAAAATTTACAAACATATTACAGGCCACTGTCGCACGAATTATATTAACTTTGGTGGATCTATCACTTGTAGTTTTTTACACAAAGAAAAGGGACACAAAGAAAGGGACACAAAGAAAAATGCTTTATCACTATGGTTTATGGCTCAAATTATTTGAAGTGTGATAACGTATAAACATCTTATTCGAATGAACTGAAAATTTATATACATATTATAGGACATCTTTGCAGAAACTGCATAGATTTTGATGAATAGATTTTTATAGATTTTTACAGGGATACAACGAAAATTTCTTTATCATTATGACTTATGGGCTCAAATTATTTGGAGTGCAATAGCGTTAAATTAAACAAAGTACTGTCACGAATTTTCAAATAATAGTAGTTATTTATTTTTATGTAATTTCATTCAAAGAGGTTTAGTCGGATTATAAAATGTTAATTTTCTGCATTTCTAGCTCTTTTTCTCATTAAAATAACTCATTTTCTTTTAAAAACCCGTTAAAAATCAACATTAGGGCAGGTGATGGCCTTCTCGACACAATTTTGGCTATTTTATCGCTCCTTAGCAATTTTTTTGGCGACCTTGGCGAAAAAATCTTTATTATCGATTTGTCCATTATCTAAGCTTTAACTCGATTTTTGCGGAAGTTACTGGAAATTTCTAAATTAATAGAAAGAAGGCTATAAAAGAAATCCCGTTCCGGGCATTGGAGTCAATTTTCTCGACAAGCGGCGTAATGAGAAAACTTCTGCTTGACCAAGCCTGTTGTTATGGATTACAGCCTATTGTCGTGTGTTAACGTTATGGTACAGTTTGCTCTGGGAGTTTTATGTTGTCAGCTGTTAAATAAAGCTGTATTTTCTGGAGAAACTGAAGTTAATACTTGTTTGATTGACCTACAATCCCTAATATATTCTATAAATAAACTTTTAAGCCTCTGCAAGATTGGTCTTTCCTTCATAGACGATTCACGAACATCGAGTACGCAACAATACTGTTTGGGGGAAAAAACTAAAACGCCCTATTGAAATTTTTTCTTTTGTTTATTTAACTAGTTCTCTTAATTTATTTAAACAATCGTTAATTGCTTAATGTTCAAAAATTCGTGTGGAGTCACGTCAGATATTTTACTTTCGAAGAAAGTATTGTTACAATTATGATTTGCGAAATGGATTTTGTATCTCACATATCTCAAAAACGAATGGTCGTAGAATGTTGCAAACTTATGCTTGTGACTGTCATGATGTCTGTTTGTACCTCCAAATCTGGTCTTGACACAAGCTCTCCTGTGCGAGATACCTACGATTTTACGCGATTTTTCGTGACATATGTGTGTGTTAATGGATGAACACGATATTGTCTAAACGCTTTGTACGAATGAGCTGAAAGTTCGTATATGTGTCACTGTAGTACGGACTATATAGATTCTGGTAAATGCAGGTCTTATAATTTTTTACAGGGGCACAACGAAAAAATCTTTATCATTAAGATCATTGGGCTGAAATTATTTAAAGGGATAGCGTTTATTTGATTGAAGTTTTGGTTTCAGACTTCTCTTCATTTTATTTTAATAACCGTTAATTAATGTTCAGAAAGTCGAGTGGAGTCGCTCTAGATTTTATTCTGTCTGAATTTTTTATGGATATTATTGTATTTTTGTTTCATGTATTTATTTTATTTTCCATTCTTTTTATTACAGATTTATTCTAGTGTTTGAATCATTGTAGTACGCATTTACAGACACAAAAAGAGAGGGAGAGAGACAGAGAGATCGAAGTATGTAAAATTAAGTGCAATGCATTAAAATTGTAAAATGACGATTACACATTTACATTATAAGTATTAAATTGCTAAATACTCTTCTTGTTTCAAACAGTTAATATTATTTAGGAAGCGACGAGGCGTTATAAAAATGTATTTACAGAATTTGACCTTCAAACTCAACCAAACATACAGAAGAAGCATATGACTGTGTGTAGATGTATATTCAGTGTCAAAGTATAAAAAATTACAATGAAAAAAGAAAGAAAGAAAAGAAAATGCCAACAGTAAATTTTAAAACTTTTCTTTGTATGATACTTTTTAAAAATCTCTGACATAAACGACACCGCTTTTGACTTATGACTTGATACTACATTTTATATTATTTTTCATTTTACTTTAGGTAACTCGATCTTATTCCATTTACTGTCCATCTGTTTGCAGTCTTCAAATAAATTTTTAAAACATGCATTTATTTTAAGGATTAAATTTACATTCCAGTCTCTAATTTTCCCATTTTCATATTTTGGTCTTTGATTTTCATACAGAATGAAAAATAAAATTTTCAAAGAATATTTCAATTTACAGTAAATCACAAAAGTAAATTTTTCATGATATTCATTCATTGTTTGTATTTATTTTCACATTATTGAGAACAATTTTGTTCCAATTCTTAAATGATAATAAAAGATATATTTTTGTTGTTATGAAACTAATTATTTAACCAAAAATGTTATTTAAGACAAAATTATAGGGCAATGAGTTTTCCTTAAAATTCAAACATAAAAGTGTCATTCAGTATTTAAAATAAATTTTGTTTTTAACAATTAGATTTTTCTTAACTTCTTAATGATGTAATTTTCCTTTTTACTTCCATTACCCTACTACCACCGTAGGTAATGGAAGTATTGTATTCGGTCCAAAAATTCGTTATCGAGTTTTCACCTGATTTCCGCGTTTTAAGGCCACTTGAGCCTTAAATAGTAGTTTTTGACAATTGGTCACTGTGTTCGTATGTGGGGGAACCTTCTGGCTATCATATCTCCGAATCTAATAAAGATAGAACTACAAAACTTCACAATTGATATAAGCCTGGTGCACAGATGGATTTTTAAAATTTTGGTGAAAATTGGAAGTGGGAGATCGGAAACGGGAAGTGGGACCGTAAGTCCGTATCTCAAAAACGGCTCTAACGATTTTCTTGAAAATTGTTACATAAATCAATTTTAGATATCCTTTCTCATGTATTACGTGGTTATTACAGGAAAATTAACAGTCATCCTGCTTAGGTATGTTAATTTTAGATCTCAGAAGTTGGTGTTTTAAAAAACAACTCTACCATTTTTTTTTCTTATTTTTTAACTTGCTATGTAAACTTTGTTTTATATGTCTTTACACGTGTATTACGTTTCTCATCCCGGAAAAATTTTAGGTTTCTACTTTGTTAGGTCAATTTGATGTCTTCTGATCACTTTATCTAAAAAAAAAAAACATATAATACGTATAATAGTGGGCAATGGAAGTCGTGTGGTTGTTTCACACCAGATTTTTTTTTATTTGTCCACAATATACAATTGATTTTTATAAAATGATTCTAAACTGCAGCTTTTGTTTAATTAGTGAGTTTTAACGGCGTTATTTCTAATTTTATTTTTAGAATTATCATTAAGTTTCTCTTCTCCTTAACTCAAACAATTCATCTTTTGATTTTGTAGTAATAATCGATGTTTTCGAGAAAAAAAAAAAAGAGTGAGAGAGATATTTAGTCAAGTTAAAGATCACTGTTTTTGTAACTGTCAATGAAATATTAATGCATATTATCTAAAAAATACATACACACCAAACAATTTGCAAGTACTTACCTCAGAATAAAAGGCATTGCGCAACTTGAAATTCTCTTCGAGCCATTACCAACCAGAGTTCCAATATATTAATAATATTTTGTGTGGTCCTGTAAACTAAATATAAATGTTTTCATGCCATATTCTATATGGAACTTGATTTTGTGCATATAAAATGTTTGTCAGTTTTATTTTATTTAATGCAATCTATAAATGTTAAACTTTCCCTACATTTTCCCCCCACGACATAATACATTTCAATACTGACTTCTTACTGATATTTGTTTTTGGGTTATGCTGATTACAGACTCACAGACACATGCATATAAATCAAACTCTAAAACCTGGTTATTCGGATTTAGAGAACTTCAAAACGAATAAATAAAAGCAAAAATGAATTTCGAAGATTTAACCCCAAAATAATTCTCTCTCTACCGTATGCTAAGTAAGAAAAAGTAAAACGAAATTAAAATCGTAGTTGTTAACATGCATAAAATTAAAATTTTTAGTAAATTTTCTAAAAAAAATAAAAAAAAAATGAAAAGAGATGATAAACCTAATTTTGTAACTGTTTTAAACATTTTTGACTCAGATACATACAGAAACAGCGCTATTTCCTAAATATTTTTTGCTGTGATAGAAACTAATTATTTAACCAAAAATGCTATAAACGACAAAAGTTTGTGTGTGGCAATAAGTTTTCATTAAAATTCAGACATAAAGAGTGTCATCTCAGGATTTAAAATAAATTTTGGCTGAAATTTTGTTTTTAACAATTAAAATTTTCTAACTTCTTAATGATGTAAGTTTTTCTATTTTTAATAGTCCACATTATACAACTGATTACACTCTTCAGCTTTTGTTTAATTAGTTCATTTTAGCAGCATCATTTCTAATTTTATTTTTAGAATTAAGAATAAGTTTCTCTTCTACCTAACTCAAATAATTAATCTTTTGGTTTTGTAGTACTAATCAATGTTCTCAAAATAAATAAATAAATAACAGAGAAAATGAAAATGGTTAATCAAGTCAATGTCCAAAATAATGTTTTTAATCATATGACATAAAAAAAAAGGTATTCAATCAGTGTAAAGATCACTGTTTACAACTGTCTATGAAATACGAATTTCTTAAATAATCATATATGTTACCGCAAATAACTGAAATCCGTTTCTACTCGTAATTACTAGTAAGAACGCGAAGTATGTATGAACATCTGTATTTCGCGTTCTTACTAGTGACAATGGGTTATCGCTACGGATGTTAGGAAAGAAACGAATTAAAATTTTAGTTGTTATTTAGTGAAACTTTCAGTTAGAACCTGTTCTTTCTACACATGTAACAGTACGTAACCGGAAAATAAAATTGATTTCTAAGTATAGAATAAAATGCAATTGTTTGAAGAACGCAACATTCTTCGGGTGTCCCTGTATACAGCGATGGAATGTACCTCACTTTCCATAGGGGATATCTGATAGTGTAATTGGATAACATATGCCAGTTTTAAGAAACTCTGAAGATATTTACGGAAGAAATACAAAGAAATCAGCTTTTAACTTAATATCAGCAAATATCAGTGATATCAAGAGTTAATATTTACTATGACTGCGATTAAATATCATTATTTAGTATTATCAGATAATTATAATGTATAATGAAATCTGGAGGAACAAAATTCCCCATTTATAGATTTTCATTCGAAATTTTGGTTATTGTAAGATAAGTTGTACATTGTAAGTTAAATAATATTGTAAGTTAAGTTGATCAGTATGTTTATGTTGTTGTTGTTGTGTAGGTTAAGGCTGATTGACTATGCTAAGGATCCTAGGCTTATGGGTAAAACGCTTCCGTGGGGGTGGAGGAATCTCCTTATGCCTATGAGTTATAATGTATTTAATAAGTTTCAACTAATCTTCGGATAGTATTTTTTGAGGGTATGTTATTAAAAAACATTTTTATGTTTTGGCTAAACTTCGATTAACGATTTTTGTGAATGCGTTATTCAAAGAGAAAAGAAAATCATTGAATAGATTTCGTTTAATCGGTTCCAGTTAGAGTTTGGCTTAAAAAAAAAAAAAAAAAAAAAAAAAAAAAATGAAATGAGAGTTGCAAAAATGATCAGGAATTTTTGCAATGTATGATGGTCACTAAAATTCTTCATAGTTTTTTCTATCACTTTCTTCTCACAAAAATGTATTATTATCAGATTTTCTCAAAAACTATTCCAGTACTTCAAAATAAACAAAATTTCTATTGCAGCAGAGAAAATTCAATATAAATCCGTTTTAAAAGTATTTCTGGTTAGAGAATAGTTTTTGAGTCTTTTCAAGAAAAACGGTATGGGTTTAAAAAAAAAAAAAAAAAAAAGTCGTATTTCACTGCATGTTTTCTAAACAATCGAATGACCTTCAGAAACAGATGTTCTTTTGGAATTCGTAGACGGTCAATTTTATACATATGTATATTTATTCATATATGTAATAAGACTGTCTTATGTATTTGTACAAACATAGACGCTCTTACATACGTAGACGGTCAATTGTATACGTATGTACATTTATTTATATATGTAATAAGACTGTGTTATGTATTTGTACAAACATAAATACTCTCACATACATAGTGAACTTTTTAATATTCTATATATTGCATAAAAGTGTAATAAAATATATAATAGCATTTTTAGATAATACCTGAAAATTTAAATAATGTAAATAACTAAAAACTATTTAATTAACTTATCTATTTCTGAAAAATAAGTAAATAAATAATAGTTACGATTACAGATATATTTTATAAGTGGAAGCTGCAATTAAGTAGGGAAAAATAATTTTAGACTTCCAACGTTTATAACTGTCTAACCAAATTACGGTTAATCTGTTACAAATTGAGAAGTTTGTATTAGATAGTCACCAAGCCTCTTAATGTAAATAAATTTCGTAAAAAATAAAATAAAAGTTTTGCAGTATTTCACTCCCCTCCCTCCCCACCCAGTTTTTGTTGATTATGATTTTTTTTAAAAAGTGTTTTGAATAACAATTTAAACTATAAACCGTAAATATATATATATATTATATGATAATAAATAAAATAAAATATCAGTTTTTATAAAAAGTAACAATGGTATCGTTATTATTATCATTATTATTATTTCTTATATTTCAGTTATTCATTTAATATTTTCTTTTATAACACGTTATTAAGTGTTTTGTATCTTTCCGTGACTTCAGTGTATTTCCGTAGATTATACATATCTCCGGTCTTTCTTCTCTTCTTTTCTACTAGAAAAAAAAAAAAAAAAAAAAAAAGAAGTGTTCACTATTGGTGTATTTTAAGCTTTGTAGGAAATTAATTTTTTGAGTATAAAACAAGAACGAACAATCATACGGTACGCATTGATTGTTAACACTTTCTAACTATACGCAACTTGTTGTCCAGATAACTTTTAACGTTCTTTGCCGACTTTATCACACAACGGACAGACAGAAGTACGGAAAGGCATACAAATCGACTAATTAAATTCATAATTAATAATAACGCTTAAACATTGTTGGAAAGCGTTAAAAATGCGTAATGCAAAAGAAAATGCAGGCCTTAATGTATTTGAATATTTTGTGTAGCCCTTCAAATCTGAAGATTAACTATATCATATCCGACACAAAACATCATTTTAGCATATTAACAGTAAATGTTAATTTCTTTGGGATTTTTACTGTACTATATATATATATATATATATATATATATATATATATATATAGTCTTTCAAATAAATCACCACAGATACATACACAGGCCAAACGAAGTAATTAGTTATCTTAAATTGATTTAATTTTTAATAATATTACTTACTTTAATTCATTAGACTACAATACCTGATGAAATATAATATAGGACCGTATATTTTGATGCTGAAGAAAAGAAGGATTACTTTCGGATAGTATTTTAAGGGGAAATAATGGAACGTTTATTGATGAAAAGATCCTTCTTATTTTGAGATGAATAAAAGACTTTCGGACCAAAGCAAAATAAGATTGATTTTTAACTGAAAAGCTCAAAATGCTATAAGACGTTTTCAAGTGCTATCCCCATAGCACTGAGCAAAGAAATATAGGTTTTCTGTATTTGATAAGCATTTTAGCAAAATATCCAATGATAGAACGAACCTACAAGAAATGAAATAAAGACAGAATTTATCCTGAATTTTTGAAATATTTTTCCAGAAAAAATAAACACATAACTTGAACCTTCAAGAAAAAATAAAATCATAACATGAACCTTCAAGAAAAAATTATCTTGAAATGAATTACAGTGCGTGTCGAAATGATAGGTCCACCAGTAAAAACGAAAGTTATGTTGGTAAAAAAGGTTTTATTGTGTACAAAGTACTATTTTATAAACTACATTACTGTGATGTAAATACATCACCTCTTGTTTAATTCCTATGCCAAAATACATCGTTTTGCAGGCATCTCATCGCAGCCGTTCGTTCCTGGCTCAACGCACCCTGTAAAGTTGTCATAAACCGACATGTCAGTGGTGTTCTCGGGTTGGACACACTGCCCGATTTTGTTACAAATTAAAAGATTATCAGGGTGGCAGAAGATTTGACACAGATCGACAGGGATTCAAATCATGTCAAAGAAATAAAATTAGATCCAAATATAACCGTAGACATTCTCCTTCGGATGGACACTCCTCTCACACACACCCCCGGTCAGCACAGGCTCAATCGGAGTCAGCAACTTTTGAACATAAACGTAAAGGGCTCAACTACAAAAATCGTCAGTTTCATAAAGACTGACAAATTTCTGGGAGAGGTCAGTCCTGCACTTCCTCTCCCATTCATAATGAACATTCGAATGGTCTAAAAATTTGTGGTCAGGATATAATCCTAAGATCACCAAGCACTAGATTAAAATTTCCTATCTCATCAAAAAGATTGGTCAGTTCAGTAAGTACTCAAACCATTGTTCCTGCAAATATATCATCTAATGCTACATCCCAAACAGAAAATCAGCCTGATGAGGATGTTATTTTTATTCATTCATTAAGATTTCTATTGTACACTCAAGCTGCCAGTCCTCACTTACCTATTGTTAAGTTAAACATAAATAAGTCATTACAAAACTTTCTTTTGGATTCAGGTGCGAGCATTTCAGTTTTAGCCAAAGGCTATTTCGATAAATTCAGAAATGAATTACACTTTAAAAGAGTCGCTACAAAAGTTAAAATTGCTACTGTCAATTCAGCGGTATTTTGTGCGGGATGTATCAATCTATCATTCAAAATTGGCAAATTTTTTTTCAGACATACATTTTTTCTCATAGATATTCCTACAGACTCAAAATTCATTGGTATATTGGGATTTGATTTTCTGAAAACCCATAGGGTCCTAATTGATTTAAAACAAAATCTCGTACAAATTAACGATTGTCATGTTGACATTTATAGCACAATTCCTGAAGATGAATATGAGATTCCTGAATCCAAAATTAATTGCCTCCAAAATTTACCCGCTATTCCTGAGACCAGTACTTCTACCTCTAATCCTACTTTCGTAAACGATAAAAATTCACAATTTGACTGTCAAGATGAAGTTAATAAATGTACACTCAAAAACAAAGTGATCATTCCACCGCTACAAACAGTTTATGTCTTTGTTATGTGCAAACAAATATATGCTGATAAACAGGTAATCTTTATTCCCACACTGAATAAAAACAAAGGTATAGGTTTGTACACTGCAATTGTCAACCTTGAAGAGGGTTCACATAGTAAAAATATTGAAGTAATGTCATTTTCAGTTCCGTTAACAAATTATTCTAAAGTAGATCAACATTTAAATAAAGGTACCAAGCTTGGAATAATTCACCAAATTGAAGAAATAGAGGAAATTAAACAAGAGCCCAGAGCACAAGTTAATCTGATTCAAGCATCGGATGAGATCATTCAACTCCGAAAATCTGAATTTAGTATTGATAATTTTTCCTTACACCATTTGTCTACTAAAGAAAGATTGACTATCCAGAAATTGCTTATGGAGCATCAAGTGGTTTTTTCCTCATCACTTAAATCACTGGGACACACTGACCATGTGACCCCGCATATACAATTCACAAGTGATGTTCCTGTAAGAACGTTGCCTTATCCAGTTCCTGAAGCTATGCAGGAGGAGATAAAGAAACAAATTGATGCTCTACAAGAGGCTGGCATCATTGAAAGGAGCATTTCTGAATGGGCGTGTCCCATGCTTGCTGTGAAGAAAAAACCCACATCTCCTGATGAAAAGCCATCTTTTCGCCTAGCCCTTGATCTGCGACTCATCAATGCCATGATAAGGAGTTCATCGTATCCATTGCCCCGAATTGATTATATCATTAATAACATTTCAAAGTATAAATACTTCACCACGCTGGACTTCCCGTCTGCATATCATCAAATACATCTCCCAAAGAAGTTCAGAAAAAGGTTATCATTCACAACTCAGTGGGGGACCTATTCATTTAGTCGTTTAATGTTTGGACTAAGATCTGCAGCAAGCAGTTTCCAAATGTTGATTGATGCGATAATTGAAGAAACAAAATGTCTTGGTATCTTTGCATACCAGGACGATATCATTGTAGGTAGCAATTCATTTCCAGAAATGTTAGAAAAACTGACTCAACTTTTCAAAATTTTACTAAAGTATAACATCACCTTATCTCCGAAGAAATCTCAATTTTTTAAGAAGGCTATTGATTACCTTGGATTTCATATACAAGACCATACTATAAGTCCCATATCATCAAACATCACCAAAATAACAGCATTTCCAACTCCCAAAACAAGAAAACATTTAAAGAGATTTTTGGGTTTATGTGGTTTTTACAGAAAAATTCTTCCAAATTATGCAAAACTAGTGGATCAACTAACACAGTTAACTTCAACGAAGATCCCGTTTAAATGGACACATCAACACACAGAAGTTTTTCAGAAAATTCAAAAGATATTTTTTACTAAACCATTTCTAAATTTACCTGATTTTAACAAGCCTTTCTTCCTGAATACCGATGCCAGCAATGTAGCTATAGCTGGGGTTCTGTTGCAAGAACGCAACAATGTATTACAACCAGTTAGCTATTTCAGCAAAACACTTTCTAATTCTGAGAAGCACTATCCGGCACTCAAGAAAGAACTTATGGCAATTGTTAAATCAGTTCAAGCATTCAGGTTCTACTTATATAATAGACAATTTACAATTTTAAGTGATAGCAAACCCATAGAATTCTATCGCAGTACTACTTCACCTGTAGATCTTACTACAAAATGGCTAATAGAGTTGTACACATATGATTTTACATTTCAATACATTAAAGGTCAATCTAATGTTCTAGCAGATTATTTTTCACGTGATGACTTTTCAGAATTCACCCAAAATTTGACAACAAATCCAGAGTTAATAAATGATGAAAACATCTTACCTGTATCATCCAATTCACCCAGCATACAGTTGCACAATATAAATCACAGCAACCTAAACCTAACTAATAGAGAAAATAATGACCCAGAACTACAAGTTTCACAAGATACTTTATTTATTGAACAAAAACATGATGATAATTTATTGAAAATAGTACAAAATATTACGTCTGAAAATCCAAAACAGAAATTCAAAAATTATTTCATTCATCCAGATACGGGTCTATTGATGATAAAAAGAAAATTTAATAGCAAACAAGATAGTAATTCCTCCAAGATTCTTGTACCAAATTCACTAAAACCTAAAATTTTAAAGATAGCTCATATGCCACATTTTGGTATTTATAATACATACCGTAAAATCCTGAAGTCATATTACTGGAGAGGAATATACAGAGATACCAAAAATTACGTGCTTTCTTGTAAACTGTGTATCAGAAATAAGCCTCACAAAATTCCTGCAGCTCCTTTACAGGAAATGTTCATTCCAAATAAACCTGGTGAACTGGTATCTATGGATTTTGTTGGACCATTCTCCAACAAAATGTTTGTACTTACCTGTTTTGATCACTTCTCCAAATTCTTAGAACTTTTTCCAATTAAAAAACCCACGGCACAGTCTGTTGTAGACTCCCTAACAAAATATATCACATCATATGGACGTCCTGCAGCATTAATGTCTGACCTTGGACCTCAGTTTACAGCAGATATTTTCAACCATTTCACCAAAACCATGAAAATAAGCCTTGTTCATGCTTCGTCTGCACATCCACAGACGCAAGGATCTTCCGAAAGAATAAACACTAGTATCAAATCATCTATTGCTTCATTAGCAGGTGAAGGCTTCAACTTCAAACAAGCCTTGATGATACATAAAAGTATATACAACACTTCTATACATTCATCAACGGGGTATTCACCAGCATTTTTACATTTTGGTAGGTCAGTTTCTAATATATTTGATGTATGTGAATTGCATGAAATGTCAAATATGGAATTCCCCTTTGAGTATTATCAATACATGAAGTCGCTAAATAGAGTTTATGAAAAGGTACATAGAAATATGAAAGGATGCTCAAAATTACAGAAATCAAAGACAGCACCAGAGGGCTTCCCTCAGAGTGTTCAAGACGGGCGACCTTGTTTACATGAAAACACGAGACACTTTCAAAGCAAGGTTTATCGGGCCTTTTATTGTCACTAAAGTAATTTCTAAGGTGCTGGTTCAAATTAAAGAGTATGAAAGTGTTACAGCAAAACCGTTCCACATTAATATCGATAGACTTTTAATTGTCCCAAAAAGGAAACAATATCTTATACAAGACAATACAAATTCTCTGCTTACAAACAATAAATTACCAGTTCTAGAAAATAGTCAATCTCCTGCTCCTATTGTCAACAAGAAAAATAACAATTGTATACCAGATAGCTCGGCCTCCAGGTACAACCTGAGGCCCAGGAATAAAAAATAGTAATCTTTAACAATATATAATATAAATATTTTTTTTTTTGCTTTCTGTGTCTTTCCGGGAGTGCTTCAGAATAGGACTGATCAACCTGCTTGGGAGTACTCTTGGAGAGTCGCAGCCAGTAAATTATGTTTTATAAAAGAGTTAATTTTTGAAAATATAATATTAATATCTCAAGATTATCATAGTAAAGTATACAAAAAAAAAAAAAAGTGTTCAATGTGTTAGATGGTTGGATTTTGCTGTACCACACTTCTGTTAAATAATTTCTCATTTATATATGTATATATTTTTTTTTTAGAGTATTATTCAGATATAGATATATATATATGAAAATAATTGTGTAATAGTAGCAAGTCAATTGGAAATAGCATTTTTTTTTGTAAAGCATATTCTTTTATTTTCATTTTAGGGTTATTATTTTAATTGGGTTTTAATTTCGTTTGATATTTTCTTGGTCTATTTCCAAGGGGCTTTCTCACATGTAATAATTGGGCCCAAATATATTGCTATTTATTTTATAAACAATTCTTATGTTACTGGTAACAAATATAATATTTCTTTCATGACATGTCACTTGTGTAATATGATTTCATGTTTATATTCATACTTATATATATTAATAGATATCTATTTTCATGTGCTGTGTTTACATTTAGGATATTACATTTATATTTTATGTGTATCTTACTTTTCTATAAGAATTGAGATTATTTAATTTTATGAGCCATGTTATTGTCATTCGCATGATTTCCTTTAAAGAGAAAATAAGAGAAAAAAGGAAATTTTTTTTTTTCTCACGTGAGTGTTTTCAAATAACAAGCTCATGTGTTCAGTGATTTTTTTTTTTGTTGTTGATATTATGATTATATTATTTCTTCTTATAACAAGTTCGTATGTGTAATAACGATAAGTTTCTTTTAGTTGTAAAGTAATTGATATATATGTTATATTTAGTAATGTTTCTGAATTTTTTTTTTATTATTCTTTTATACAATTTATTCACAAAAAATTTTATGTCTTTTGTCAACAAAAACCGTCTCTGGCTCTGTTCACAATTTCACCATATCCGGTTCATGTTTCCAGTGCCATAAAATTTTTTGTAATTGGTCATGTGGGGATATGTGATGTAAATACATCACCTCTTGTTTAATTCCTATGCCAAAATACATCGTTTTGCAGGCATCTCATCGCAGCCGTTCGTTCCTGGCTCAACGCACCCTGTAAAGTTTGCTTCCCGCGACACTTGTCAACGGGAGAATCGGCGATTGTTTCTCTTGCATGCGCGAACTGTTTAATTGGTTACTTTTGCGGTCCGATTAACGAATCAAAATCGCGTATCCGTGATTTTAGGTGTGCGGACCTGTTTTTTCTTTAGGAGCGATTTTTAAAAATTTAAAAATCAGTCAGTTGGTGTTCCACCTGTGTACAGAGAAGAATGGCCGGGCACTTGCGTCCGTACGTTATATTTTACCGTTATTTTTATATATGTGGTCCCACACGGTTATTATGACTTGAAACGAAATTGTGACAGTGACCGGAGCTGATTTTTTTTTTATATAAATATTTTGTTATAAGTATCTTGAATTTATTTTAAAGAAGCATGGCTATGTATTAGAGATTTGAGATTTATAACAGTTGTCCGGATTTCTGCATTCTTGAAGTGGGAAAGCAAATTAATCTTAATAAATACTTTTAAATTGGAATTGAAGACTGCCTTTCCTTTTTTTCAAGACCGGGTATGTTTTATTCTAAACTTTAAAATATCTTAAAAAAGTAAAGATTGAATTTATCTTATACTTGGTATGTACCCATGTATGATCAGATCGAAGCCTAGGGTAATTCATCATTATTTCATACGATCACAATTTGTTAACATATTTTGTTTTAAATTAAAGGCAACCTCTATCCATTATTAAATAAAATAAAAAGTACCACCACAATTACTTCATTCAATGTAAAATAATACATGAATAATATACAGATAATAGGAATAATAAGGAAAACAAAAATTACATGAAAAAAGCTGTTTCAAAAAGATAGGTCCACTGAACCAATCATCAAATTAATGTTAAATTAATAAGATTTATAAGATAATTTTTCCACCTTGTTACAGAATAAGCTCATAAATCCTATTCGGCATGGTTTCTACAAGTTTTTGCAAACACTTTTTTTCTATTTTTGACCATTCGGAGGAAATAGCCTTTTTCAAGTCTGCAGTACTGTTGTATTGCCTTCCGCCTGCATACACCGCTCTTGCGAGTATACCCCACATGCTTTCTACCAGATTCAGGTCGGGGCTGCAAGGTGGCCAATCGATAACATGTACACCATTATCCAGAAACCATTCGAAAGTGGACTTTGCAGTGTGCACATGAGCATTGTCCTGTTGGAACATGAAGAATGGGCCCCCAATGTGCTCTGATTGTGGAAGAAAATATTGTTCAAGCAGCTGTTGGTAGCCTGCAGCATTAAAACGATTGTCTACAAATGCTATATCAGTTTTTCCTGCACCTCCGGATCCGTCCCATACCGTAACGGAACCGCCACCAGCTTGCCTCTTCGAGAATATCTGTCTATCGTTACGCAGATCGTGCCAGTAGTACTGCCAGCCATCTGGACCATCCAGGTTGAATTTCTTTTCATCACTGAATATCACACGATGCCAATCTTGTTTCCAGGACATCACTTCATGTGAGAAATTCAATCTCTTTTCTTTGTGCTTTTTAGTCAATTTCTGAGACGCTTTCCTCTTCACGTAAACTATATTGCCGAACTTCTTTACCACTCTATGGACTATAGATTTTATATTGGAGGGTTTTGTTGTCTTGTCACAGTGGATAAGCTCATATTTCCAGATTTTAACTCCTTTACGATAGTCCTTCTTTGTCGGGATGTCACTTTTGATGGGCGGCCAGATGATTTTTCCCTGCCATAAGCATTTCTAAGTCGCAAATAATTGTTTAAAACATTATGTGATCTGTTTAAAAGTTTTCCTATTTCTCTATTCGATTTTCCACACGTTTTAAATGCATCAATTTTCCCCTTCTCAACCAGCGAAAGACTGCAACGGCGACCCATTTCGTTTGATTACAACGTGATGTTCAAATCTGTTTAAATACCTCCACAGCAGCCAGCATAATCCCGCAGTAAGACTAAGCAACGATATTTATGCAAATTTTTTGGAAATAAACGTGATTGGTGCAGAATTTCTGAAGGCGGACCTATCTTTTTGAAACGGTCTGAAAATGAAAATTTGCATAAAATAAAAAGGAATTATTTATTTTTAAGAAATTTCTTCATAAATAGTTATAACAGTTACTGATTAATTATCTCTACCGAAAAAGTGATTCTTATTCTCAATTAAGATTCGAAATTTTGAAAATTGCGGGTGGACCTATCATTTCGATACGCACTGTAGATGTAATAAAGACAGACTACCCTAATTTTTTAAATATTTTCCAAAAAAATAAAAAATAATAAAAAAAAAAATAAAAACACGAGCAAACACAGATCATCGTATGTGAAAATGGCTTTGTAAGAAGTTGAGTTGCATTGTTGTAAGTCTTTCATTTAAAATTAATTTTAAAATTAATTTTCAACACACACACACACACACACATATATGTATATGTATATCCGGTGCGAGTTTTTGCAGTTTGGAATTAAATCCACGAGCTTCAAAGGGTTTAAGTGTTTATTACTAATGCAGTTATCCTACTTAAACAGTTAATTTTTTAAACATTTATTGATAAGGATTTAAATGAGTTTCGAAGGCTAAAAAAAAAAACATGCTTTATCTGTATTTTAAAAAATATAATAAATTTTTTATTCAAAATTTTGAGCTTATAAAAGAGCAAAATTTAAACAGTATTTTATAAAATTTCTATTAAAACTTTTGGAAAATTGAGTAAGTCCGTTCAGTGAGTCCTGGTTTGCGCAGACCCTTCAGAAAAGCTGTAGGCACTAAAGCACCGATCTTATTGGAAATTTGCGCACTCCTTTAAAATAGAATTAATTACCGCATGAACAAAGGATTTTCTATTTTTTCGATTACAACTAATTTTACAAGGCTATACGGGTGGTAAAATGTACCGAAAGTTATACTGTTTTTGAACACAACTCTGCCAAAAATTAAAGTTTCTTTTCTTTCTTCCTTTTTTTCTTTCTTTTTTTTTAAAAAGTCCTTTGGATTTAACTAGGGCTAACACAAAGAACTAAATGCCGAAATTTGATGGATCAAATGTCCTAAGTATAAAAGTTCATTGTTTTATTTTAAAAGTACATTAAAAATGAGACAAATGTACTCGGATCTTTATTAGTGTTATGAAATACTTAGTGTTTTTTATCAATCATATTTGACTATTGGTTAAAATTATTGACATTTCAAATCAAAATCTATAAAAATTCGTTTTCTTATTATCTCATATAACGCACGGAAAATAAATAAACTAACCTCTAGTCGCAGTTTGTATTACAGACTTTAATATTAAATTATAAATAAGTGTATTTTTCTAAGAAATGGTTAAATATTAGCATAAATCTGATAAGTTATTTTCAATTTGAATAAAGGGTAAAAAAATAATGTTTGTCTCATGTGAACCTTTCAAAATAACTAATAGTTTTATACGTATTGACGAGTTTTTTTTTTTTTTTTTTTTTTTTTTTTTTTTTTTTGATATTTCTATTGAAAATTTACACCCTCTGGAGGATATTCACCCCAAGTCGAGGAAAATGCTGACACCCACAAGCTTTTTTTCTTAGTTGACTATTACTATTATAAATGATTTTTTATTTTTTTTTATTTTTTAATTCCACAGAGATTTGTTAAAAATAATTCTCCTTGAGAACTTTTATACGAAATCTTGTTCTGTATTAGCCTACTGAGAATTAAAATAATAATAATGACAATAATAATATAAATAAAACTTCTGGTGTGAAACAACCACACGACTTCCATTACACATAATTAGACGCATTATATGCACTTTTTTGGAGATATTATGATCAGAAGACATAAAATTGGCCTAACAAAGTAGACATCTAAACATTTTCTGGTAAGAGAAAGCTATTACTTGTGTAAAGACAAATGAAATAGAATTTACATAGCGGGAAAAAAAAAAAAAAAAAAAAAAAAAAAAAAAAGTAGAGCTATTTTTTGAAACACCAATTTCCAAGATCTAAATCTGATCTATCTAATCAGAATGACTGTTAATTTTACTGTAATAATTATGTAATGCATGAGAAACGATATATAAAATCCTGTTTATGTAACAATTTTCAAGAAAATTGTTAGAGCCGTTTTCGAGATACCGATTTTTACCAAAACTTGGCATACTGAATTGTTGACTGGAAAACAACAATTACTTTCAAAATGATGTCTAAAAGGGGTTAATTTGGTGAGTTTGAAAAAATCCGTACAGCTGTTTTTAAAGGAATGCACTTGCGAGAATTTATACAGGACGCTTATTAATTTTCCTGGATTAATCAACTATATCATTCGAAAGGACATCTAATAGAGTTTTTAGATAGCAAGTTTAAAGAAAATCGTTGGAGCCATTTTTGAGATACGGATTTACAGTCCCACTTTCGGTTTTGCAATTTTCACCAAAAGTTGGAAAAATTATCTGTATACCAGACCTATCTCCAATGTGAAGTTTCACAGTTTTATCTTTATTAGTTTCAGAGATATAATAGTCAGAAGATTCCCCACATATACATACATTCACTGACTAATTGCCAAAAACTGTTTCTTTGGACTCAGGAGACCTTAAAACTTATACATCAGTTGAAAACTCGAAATCGAATTTTTAGCCCGAATACAATATTTCTATTACATACGGTAGTCGGGTAATGGAAGTAAAAATGGTATGGCTACGACATTTGTTGACGGATTTACACCAAAAATTGATAGGCACTAATTTACATTAAGTTCCAACTACATATAAATTTATATGATATTCTGTTCATTAGTTCTTGATCTAGAGTTTCTACAAAGATTTTATTACAGACACACATATACGTCTTTCCTAAAAATTATCAAATCAAGTTCCAAACCTCACAGCATGTATAAATGCATCGAAAACCAGAAACCAAAATTTTTTATGAATTCTATTGAATACTTTCATTGAAATCTATCTACGCACTTTTTATTTTTTACAGAAAAAACTTTATTTTCTCCTAATGCTTTCTTTCTTTTTTTGTTTTTAATCCTTTACATATATGGTGAATATATTACTTTATAAATCTTTTAACTGATAATAATACTATTTTACCTTCCCCCCCCCCTCTGATATGATGGTTTGTTTAATTTTTACATATTAATAACATATTTCACATGTCATTAAAACGATTAAAGTGGCAAATTTTCGGAATCTGAAAAATTATTAATTTTACGCCTCTTTAATTTGGAAATATAATCAAAAGACATTTAAGACTTTTATAAAAATAGCTTTCTTTAATTATAAACGCTACAATCAGAAACTCTAGTTAAAGAAATCATTAGGAACTTTTCCCCTTTAATCTCCATTTTTAATTGATTGAAACCCCGCTTTGATTTCGGAACACTTTTAATAGTTAGTTCATACATATCTGACCTTAAATGACTTATAAAAATTTGACTGATACTTTTCTTTTCTTTCTTTCTTTCTTTTTTCTTTTTTTTTTCAGTTTCAATAAGTTTATGAATACTGAATGCATATAATTTTTAACTATTTGACTAATGAAAATAAATTTTAATATATCAAGTTATTACATATTAAATAATTTTTAGTATACCAAGATTTCATTTAATAAATGAAATCTTGGTTATTTACTTTAAAAATTTAAATATTTACTGAAAAGTAAGTGTAGATTTTCTTCATTTTAACAAAATACTTAATTTCATCAATTAAATAAATATTGAAAAATCAAAACTATGATTAAATTATATATACGATCATGAATTAAATACATAAGGAGTGTTAAAAAAAAAAAAAAAAAGTACACGTATATAAAAACCTAATATTAACTATCTCATCAAAATTATTAAAAATATCAAATTTGAAAAAAAGTTTTTAATTTAATTTTTAATTTTAACTTTCTTCCTATATTCAAAGAAAAATAAAAGTATTGGATTCGTAATTTTTTTTTTCTTAAGGTTTTCGATGGGCTTTTTGAGAGGCCCAGAATATGATTTGATCTTCTTCAGAAAATGTCTATCAATCTGGGTTTTTTTCTCTGTGTGTGAAACAAAACTTTTGTATCGATTCTAGCACAAAAACTAATGTAGAATAATATACAAATTTATATGCAGTTGTATCTTGACATAAATTAGTGACTATAAATATTTCATGAAAATCGCCTAACATATAGCGATGCCATCCCGATTTTTCATAATTTTTAAATTAGCAGTATAGAATAAAAACTGGATAAATGAGCATAACGTGATTTCTTTTTTTTTTTTTTTTTTTTTTTTTTTAACCAATAATTGTGAAATTCGAATTAATTTTTGATAATAACAATAGTCATTATGAAATTACATGTATGTGCAGGGGTTTCACTTCTCCCCCCCCCCCCCCATCCTCGACCATGGAGAAGTTTCTCCCCAGGGGTGTAAATTTTTAAAATATGTATTTTTAGAAAGAAATTTTCAATACCTTAAAAATGAATGTTTGAACCACAGATATGTGATTATTTAATTCAAAACAAAGTTATCGATATTTTTTTTTTTCATTTATAAAAAATAAATAAATAAAAAACTAAAATATCGTCTATAGGCCGCAAAATTGCGTTTTATTCGACTTTTAGTATTGTATGAGATTAAAATCGATAATAATACATCGATAATGGAAATCGATTATCGATGAAAATCAATAATCGATTTCCATTCGTCATGGAAAATAATTTTAATAATTAACTTGTACAGTGGGAATTTGTATAGGAATATATAGAATAAAGTTTTGTGGTGGCTCTAACATACCAGTTTTTAACAATGGCTGGCTTTTCTTGGATAATTTATCATTTTAATTTTTAGAAACTACTTCATAAACACATATAAATTTTAAATAACACATTCAATTTACATTAGAATGTAAGAATTCCAAACATTAAATCGTAAAATTTTCTACATTTTCCATTTTTATCGTCTGCATTAAAAGAAATTTAGGTATGCAAACACGAAACTGTTTTATATGCCTTAGCAGGGAAAAGTCTGAAGCGCTAAGAAATATATTTCTCACGCACTCTTACGATAGGCTCTTTAAATTTGCCAAAAGGTTATATAATAAGAATTTACATAAAATATTTTTATATTTTTCGCTTCAGTCTGGGAAAGAGTTTTGCTAGCTATAAATTTCACTTAAAGGAAACATCGCTTCATTTTATGTTATGTATCTACGAACAAAATAATTCTTGCTATAAAATGTAACTTGCGTCAAGTAAATTGCTTGCAAAACGTAACAAATATAGGAAAATGAAATATTCTTGTCTTAAAATAATATATAAATTTACATATACTATATTAATGATATCTGCATACGAAATGTGGATTTTGTTTTAAAAGAAATTAATTTAATGAATAGGAAATTTTATGAAATAAGGTTGTTCATATTTTATTTATCAGTGATATTTTTTATTATTATTTGTTTTTAATTCTTTTCAAGTTTTCTCATATTTTTATAGCTAAACAAAAATTAGCTTTAGGGAGCTTCATAAAAAGTTACAAATGCTACGTGTATTGGGTATATAACTTTAGCTTGGAAGAAAGAATTACCTTAAATTTTTATTAATATACATAAGGTGCTTGCAATACAGATTTTTTTAATTATTTATTTAGTCTAATATCATTACAGTTAAGTAGATATTGTCCTTAGACAAATGTTCACTTTTCATAATTTTACCATTATATGAAAAGGAAAGACTAAAAAGAAAAGGTGTAAAATTACTTGCAATTTTTGCAAAAGTATAAGCCCTTGTACGCAATTAACCGCGCAAGTATTATTAAATTAAACACTGTTATTTTTCTCACTACAAAAAAAAAAAAAAAAAAAAAAAAAAATTGGATAAGACGTTCATTATAAAATTATTTAACGACATTTTGATAATTCGGGTGATGCTCATAGTTTATAAATTAGTAATTACATTTTTTTCAAAAATTGCATTATAAATAATAATAATAATAATAATAACAGGTGTCAACAGGAAATCTACAGACCATAGACCTATTAAACTTTTTCGATAGTGTTTGTTTCGATACTGATTATTATTCATTTTCTTTCAAAAAAAAAAAAAAAAAAAAAAAATGATTTTGGTGAAATTCTGGCAAAAACAGAATATAGTTTAGGACGGGGAACTATTGTGTTTTTTTTTTTTTTTTTTTTACTTTTCAAATTATAACATTATTTTCAAATTATTTAATTATATTTTCGATAAATTTTAGATTTCGATGATTGTCCAACTATTGAAAACTGGTATCGTGAAAATCTGCAGATTGAGACTAATAGTCCTCAGTTCTTTAAAAAAAAAAAAAAAAAAAAAAAAAAAAAAAAGAGAACTTTTTTTTTTTAAAATCCATATTTAAGGTGTGTAGATTCATTACAGCATTACTCACAAATCATAATTAAATTTTATTGAAAGCTTAATAAGGTTTGACCGCTCCGTTGGTCTTTGTGAAGTGTATGTGACTCATAGACAATACTACATAGGACAACCCAAAATTAAGTAAAAACATTATCATCTATTCAAAGTGATTAGGGGAAGTGCTTTAATAAATTCTTCCAAGTTCAGGAAAATTACTTAGGAGCAATAAATACTTTGTACGAAGGACGCAATTGTAGAGAAGGCTGCACTTCTAAACTCTCCATACCTGCTATGTAATTGATCAATAAATCACAGAGCCAATTTTAAAACGTGATAGAACACTTTAATTGAAACTCAATTTAGGGGAAAAATGGGACTACTTTTACTAATGACTTCTGAAACATAAATATTTTGTCCTCTTCATGCAATTATAAAGGCTAGATACTTTCAATAGTTTAATAAAAATAAGTCACCTAGTAATCTCACTATAAAACAATAATTAAAACTATGTTACCCATATGACGTAACTGGCGACAAACTTGTTGATCCTTCAAATGTACGTAGATGCCTTTAATTCCAAAACATTCGTGGCCGAAAATACCCTCAAACTTTTTGCCGCTGTATCATACTGCTAGAGCCACACTCAATCAGGACAAAGGCAGAGCTTACTTAGACACCTACACCACCGAAACCACACCGAGCACAATCTCAACATTTCTTTTATATCTTAACTAATTTGAATTTTTCATTCAACCCCATTTTCAACAAACTTACAGTCGACAGCAAAATTATTGAAGCGTTAGCAATAATTATTACTTACAAACTTCGAATAAACACCATAAAATGCAATAAAGTCGCAACAATTGTTTCGGGTCGAAAAAACACACGACCCTTCATCAGGCGAATAAAGTAAGCACGAGATGAAGGGTCGTGTGTTTTTTCGACCCGAAACAATTGTTGCGAGTTTATTACATTTTATGGTGTTTATTCAAAGTTTGTAAGTAATAATTTTTACAACGCCAGTTTTGTGGTGCTTTTTTATTAAACGTTAGCAATAATTCCTACTTAAAAGATGGGCAACTAATGCTGTTTTGTTAAGTAAATATTTATTGAGTCATGATCTTAGTCTTATATTATGTTGTTTATAAAAAAGTATGTTGATGATAAAAAAAATAGCGATCAAACTAAAAAAATATATGAAAAATGTGGATGTGTGCTTCAATAATTTTGCTGCCGACTGTACACTGAAACTAATTTAAATGTTAATTCTCGCAAAATACGAAGCTTCCCTTTTAAATTCGCAACTCCTAGCTATCTTTCGAGAGTGCTTTAGTAATCAGAGTAAGAACAACTGATCCAACTCGACAACCTCAGAGCTCTCACTTTGCGATCTTCTATAAAGGTACTCAGCCTATCTTATACCCATATGATAAACAAAATACTAGTTTGGAAACAAAATTTTCAACGCTTATTTTTGCTATAAGTGTGCGTTTTCAGCTCTGAAATATATTCCTTGATAGATATTTTTTGTTCATTTCATCATTATTAAATTCTGCAGGAAAAAACTATTTCTGAGGGTTGTACAGTCGACAGCAAAAGTATCCGAGCACTAGCCAATAATTCCGATGTCAAAAAAGTACATTTAATACTGTTTTGTTAAATAAATCCTTGTCGAATCATGTTCTTAGACTGGCTAAGAAAATGATTCGACAAGGATTTATTTAACAAAGTAGTGTTAAGTGTACTCTTTTTAGACAGGGATTATTGCTAGTGCTCAGATACTTTTGCTGCCGACTGTATGTAGTGTGAAAACGGCCTACTATCTTCTCAAAGAGTGTATTTAGTCTCCTTGGATTTTAGCATAAATCCGAAAATCAAGTTTTTAGCGTTTGATCATCGTATACATTTGTTATCACCATAAGTTATAAACAAACAAACAAACAAATAAAAAAAAAAAAAAAAAAAAAAAAAGAATCAAGCATACAAATCTGATGTATATGTGTTATCAATTATCAAAATAATTTTAGGAAATTCAAATTGGTTATTTCGAAGGTTGCCTGGTAAGTTTTTTCAAGGAGTGGCGCGGACGAAATTAGTGTGAATTATTTGGAAGAAACTTTAAAATTCATTAGGTCTGAATTTTTTTTTTTTTATGAATGTAGTTACTAACGTTCTAACAGATGATTGATGCAGGCGGTAGCCACCATCACATAGAAATTTACATCAACTAAAACTGTTTTCTAAAATTATTTTCAACTGTTTCTAAAATACGTTTGTATACAGTACTTGTTATCTTACACTTCAGTTTGTAATTTGTCTTTTAGTATTCAAATGCAGGGTAGGAGAAAGTCGTGTAATTGCTACTTTAGATTATTTAAATAATTTACACATTCTGTGCTCTAATAAGTTTCTTTTAATCGACATTTGCTTTTAAATATTCATAATTTTGCAGCAGAGCATTTTATACATTTTACGATTTCAAGAAACTACTTTTTTTGCGACTGTACTTCAATCTACTCTGCTTGAATAATAACATTTCTGTAAATAGATAAATCAACTTTATTAACTATAATTTACGTGTCATATACTTAATGATCCTATAATATACTAAATACATTTTATAATAACATATATCTGTTAGTTTTCAGAGCAAACGTTAAAAATTCACAATATCCGTATATATCTTTGAATTTTGATGATTGAAATTTATTAAAAAGAAAGAGAGCACAATATGTCATTTCCAAATTTTGATACACAAAGATTTTGACATTTATCATTATAAAAGAAATCCAAAATACTGTATATTCTTTGAACTTTCAAATTATAACTTTGAAAAATATACATGTAATCGATAATACACTTCAAAGTATTTCTAATGCAGCTGACTTGATGTTTAAAAGGAGAATTTATTTTGTCAGCTTCTATAATTGTTACATTTTTAAGGATAGAAATGTTTCATACTCATTTGCTATCTTAAATATTTTTATAAAATAGTTTGTTAATGATTTCAAGAGCTATGCAAATTAAACTAGAAATTTTTTCACGTGGTTCGCTGGTGTTATAAGGCGCTTTCTTATTGTATTTACATGTTACATTATTTACCTTTCAATATATTATAAACCCGTGATGACACTTTAATATATAATTTGTTTTTAATTACTGTGCAAAAAATATCACAAAAACTCTCTTCACCTTTTTAAGGAAAAAGAAAATGCATTGCTTTTGTGCAGCTCTGCATATTGACAAAAAAATTAATATTCATTGTATAGTGTATTAAAATCTTAATATGTCAAACAAATTACATAAAAAGCTGAAAATTAACTTCGAGTAATTTTCATCTATGCTATATAGTGTATCTGAATATTTTTTTGTAACCCTGTAAACCAACTATTAATGCTGGTCTATACCATATTCTATGCGAAACATGCTTTTCTACATTAGAATTGTATTTTATTGATGTTAATTTCGATGTTGTATGTGATAACGTTATGATATTAAAATATGCATTAGAGAAATACTTCTCACAGATCGGAATATATCCAAATTGTAATAGGAATTCCAATAAACAAAATATTCATTCTATTTATACAATTTCGTTGTGTTATGTTATAACGTAAAGATATTAAAATATACATTAGGGATGCTTCTGATCGTCCACAATATATCAAAATTCTTATAGCAATCCCAATAAACAAAATATTCGCTCTGTTTATATTAGTTCGTTATGTTATGTGTAACGATAGTGATAGTGTAACGATATTAAAATATGCATTCGAGAAATACTTCTCATACACCGAAATATATCTAAATTCTTATAGGGAATGCAGTAAACAAAATATCCATGCTATTTAAATAATTTTTCCATAGGAAACAAGCTAAAGTGAATTAAAATAATTTATAAAAATTCTAGAAATATTTAAGAGAAATTGTATCCACAAAGACAGATTGATGGACCAAAATTATTCACATTTTTTTTCAACTTTTTAAAAAATGTTAAAAAATGTAAAATAATCTTTTATTAATATTTCTTTTTAAATTATTTATCCTAATCCGTAAGTTGATAACTGATTTTATTTATTTAAATTTTTCTTTCTTTATTTCTTTTAATTTTTTAAAAATTTAAATGTACTAGCAAAAATCTAAATAATTCGTATCAATGCATAACTTTTATCGTTGAATTTACTGTTAGAAGTATTTTAGATAACGTGGTATTCCAATTAACAAATAATTACTAGAATAGATATCTGCAGGTTTAATAAATGAAATTCAGCACGATAATGATATCTCTCTCATGATTAAAAACAAGTATTAAAAGATTATTTTTCGTTGAAGATTTCTTTGTTCAAGTGATAAGGAGTTTATCTTTCATCCAATTTATTCCGTTTTATTTTGAAAGTAAGCTTGCAGAATACTTTTTCAGAAATTTGCAAATATTTAAATAAATAAAAATTTCAAGATTAAAGTTTTTTTTTTTTTTTTTTTTTTTTTTTTAAATTTAATTAACCAATAAAAATTAGTTTTTATGAAGATCATTTTTAACACGTTGAGCGCCATGTCAGCCCTTCTAGATTCTAAACATTTTGTCATATATCTCTAAAAGTACTGAAGGCATCATCTTGAAACTTTAGGAGTGTGCAGAACATGTTATACTTCAAACATTTCAGTGAAAGTTTTACCCCGAAAGTAAAAGCAGTACCAATAAGAAATTAACATATTCAGCACCCTGTCAGCCATCGGTGGCTGACAGTGTCAAATATGATATAAAGCCGCGTCAACCCTCGGTGGTTAACAGTGTAAAATAGGATATAAAACTAAAAATATTACATTGTTTTAAGTAATTATTGAAAAATTATTTAAAATTTGCTTAATTTTTATTTATTACAGGAGGAATCATTATGAAATTTCAATGGATTTTAAGAATTCGCGTGGCGCTCAGCGTGTTAAAAGCAATAATTTTCGTACTTCATTTAGCAAAATGCGTTTTATTCAATAAGTTTTTCAAGATTACATGATTAAAATAGTTGGCATTGGGGGTATCAGCTCAATTCCCCATCACATATTTCTGTACTGATAAGTATAAAGGATTTAAGTCCAAAAATGTCGATTTTGAGTTAAGTAGATAGTCAGACTCAGAAAAAAATTCTCTATCGATTGGTATAAAGGATTTAATTCTATGTCATTTAGTCTTTGAGAAAATCCATTGGTAAAAAAAGGACCAATTTAGAAATTTATCATTCATGTATGGTATAAAATATTTAATTCAATTTTTCCCGTTATTAAATGAAGGTTGACAACCACTGAATGGTATAAAGAGTAAAAATCAACGAAATACCTTTTCCCTAATCCATTCTTCTGATTTGTTTTTAGCTAGTTAAACTTTATTTTTCGTCTCCTGAAAAATCAAGAATATGGACTTACATCCTTTATACTTATCCCTACAGATTTGTTCTCATCAATTTCTAGTACAGGGTATATTATATTATAAGAGAAATGAATTTGATCGATCACTCAACACAGTCGCAGACTGAAATACCCTGTCTACTCAACGTTCAATTCTATACATTTACCTTATCCCAATTTTCTGATTAATTGTATTGGGATTAGTTTCGATATTAGTTTTCATGCAATTCCATAGTATATCCATTGTAATGATATCCATAATGCAAGTTTATGTGAAATACTGCTTTATTTTACCTTGTCAAAAAAATAGCAAACTTCGGAATAACATAAGAAGTTTTAATATGAGAATATTCGTAAAGAATTGATGTTCAAACCATTATCATAAGTGAAATTTTAAAAGTAGTCTGATACATTTACGATGAAAATATTCTTCCTAATGACTCTTTATGCGAAATTTTGCTTTGTTCTGCCATGTTAAAAAATTAATAAATTTCTAATAACTTACGAAGCTTTTAAAGTAGAATTATCATAGTTAATAATTCTTATGCAAGTATCCTAAATGATATTACGAAAGTGATCAGACATCTTTATGATGAAAATATTCCTCAAAATGGGCGTTTATGCGAAATTTTGTCGTAGTCTGCGCTGTTAAGAAATTCGTAAATTTCGAATAACCTACGAAATTTTCAAACTAAAACGTTCACAGTTAAAGATTTTCATACCAATATCAAAACCGATATTTAAAAGCAGGCCACACCTTTATGATAAAAATATTCATTTTAATGCACATTTAAGAGAAATTTCGTCCTATTTTTCCATGTTACAAAATCATAAATTTCGAATAACTTATTGAGTTTTTAAAGTAGAATGTTGCAAATCGATAAGGTTCTTATCAGCGTTATAAGAGATATTTTAAAACTGGCATTTGTTCTTGATATATCATGTCAGACAATCTAACACACGAACAAACTAATCCACTAACACACTAGCAAACTGACGTCATACAGACGGGCACTATATTAATTTTGTAAATTTTAGATTCTTCACACCTGAAAGCGTTTATAAGAGCAAAGAAAGAAAAAAAAAAAAAAAAAAGGTGTTCGAAAATTTTTAGAATTATCTAAGTACCTCATATCTATAGTATAACGGAGAACTAAAATTATATATTTGTGTTACTTTAGTTCTCCTTGTCCAGACACTCTTATAAAACTAGTTGAAATAAGTGGACTCTGCTCAATTTCCCATTATATATTGTTATCACAAATTTCTACTAGAAGGCGGATTATCACTATAGTCAAGTTAAGAAAAATGAATTTGACCGATTACTTAACACGGCGACAGACTGAAATGCTGAACCTAATAGGCTATCAACTTTTCATTTTGATGCATTTACCTTATTCTAATTTATAAATTAATTTTATTGGGGTCAATTTCGTATTTTAGTTTTCATGCTATTCCATTCTGTTTTCTATGCAAGTTTGTATAAAATATTGCTCTATTCTCTATATAAAGAAAATCTTCAATTTTGAATAACTTACGAACTTTTCACATTAGGATTTTGAAACAAGTGTCACCGCTTTACGACCATTTGTTCTTGATATATCGTGTGCGTAGACCAACACACTAACAGACGGGCGTCACATCAGTTTTGTTATTTTCGGATTCTTCCCATCTAAACACGTGTAAAAAACCCTCAAAAATCTGAGGTTGAAAATTTTAATGATTGTCTAATTTCACCACACCTATAGCAAGATGGGGAACTAAAAAGCAGTTATTAAAAAGTTAACTAAAAGTTAACTAAACTAGTTAACTAAAAAGCAGTTATACAGAAGAACTCTAAGTTCAAATGCTAACGCTGATTAACAAAAATTCTGATCATTAATGTAATTGGAAAGTAGCTATTTAAGTTAATGTACTAATTATGAGCAATGTACCAGTAGAGGGCTCTATAAAATTTAAACTAGAAATAATTAAGTAAATATGTAAAATTATTTATCCTATACCCATACAGATAGGTAACCCCATACAGATTTCCCTGAAAATTTGTGATTGTGGATTATTAATAGCTATGAAAATATTTTTAAAACGTGGGGCGCATGCGCAATACATAAGAATGTAGGGAGTTGTAGAGAAAATCCACATAACAGATCATATTATTTGTAGTGCAATAAAATTGTCAATGAATTAGATGAACTATTCATGCATCAACAATATTATTCCATGCTCCCCGAGTTCTTCGTTTAAAATCTTACAAACATATTCGTATAACATTACACACATATATATATATCTATATATATATATATATATATATATATATATATATATTCAAATAATTATTTGGAATTATCAGTCTTGCATGTGTAAAATTTTACAATAGATGCAATACAGCGGCTCGTGATTTAGCTCATTTTCTGCATTTATTTTTCCTTATTATCTTTTTTTTTTTTTTTTTAAATAATTCTAACGATCGAGATATCGGATGTTTTAAGGTTCTTTTATTATTTTTTGGAAACAAAAATAAGTATTTTTCATTTTTTGAACTATTGACACACTGATAATGGATACAGTTCAAATAGTTGTTGCCATCATTTTTCAGCATCATTGATGGTGAACCTTTACAACGAAATATGTTTGCGTTATTAAATGTAGATGATATGATACGAAATGTTCTCCTCTTGAAATTCATTGAATCCAATAGCTTATCCCATTTCAATCCCAAATGGTGATGCTAAAGAGGCACACTAATGTGGCACATACATTACGTACGTACACTACAAAAGTAATAATGCAATAATTACAGTGCCATAGAAATTCCGTTTCAGCTTGAGCATTTATTGTAATCGGAGTTATGCATGTATTTCGAATTTTAAATCCATCGATGACAGAAATAAGGTCAAAATTCAAAATTATCTTTTAGCTGGATTTGGGGGCCAAAGAACTTCTCCACTTTCTGCTTTAGCTCGTATTGTCATCGGAGTTAAACATGTACGCAAAATTTAAACTTAATTTATGATAGGAAGTGATTAAAATCTGAAATCAAAGTTTTAGTTGGAACTGGGGAACAATGGACCATATTCCCACTTTGGGTTCGAGGCTACAATAATATCAGCTGGGTAGGGAAACAATCCTCAACTCTACCATAACGAAGCATTGTGGCTTGCAAATTTTTATCTTGCAATATTATTTATAAGAGTTACAGATTATATGAAATTGAAGCAAGAGTGATATAGTGATACCTTTGTTTTGTTTTTAATCCAGTTTTAGTAATATACTTTAATATTAATCAACATATGTAATATTAAAAGTTGCCATGTGAACTGTGGCGATGTTAACAAATTTAAACGGATGTTCCATTTAATAAATTCCTTTATTAAAGTGATTGAAATTCTAATTATTTAAGCTTTGATGTCTATATATGTGTGTGTGTGTGTATAAAATGTTCTTATTAATCTTTTATTCATTACATGTGTGTGTGTGTGTGTGTACATAAAATGTTCTGCAATTTTACGATATGGAATAGTCTTAACTTTATCATTCGATTCAGTTGTTTACATTTATCTTTTGTTCTTGTTTGAACATTATTATTAAGTTTCACTGCAGAAATATTTAGAAAAATGTTATGCGTAACAATAAAATGGCATCTTGAATCTAATTTGTTTACAAAATATCGGCCACGTGTTCGGCGATTTTACCTACGGTGACGTCACAGGAATATTGTCCATTGCCACAGTCCCCCCCCCCCCCCAAGTCCGTTTCTGCTGGAGCATGTACTGTCCTGCTTAAAATCACGCTACCATACGAAAATTTGATATCGAAATAAATTTGGAGAGTGAAGTTATCTTACAAATATATCTTGGATTAGTTCACTGGGCAACTTGCTTCGCCCTTTTCTTTCCAAGTGGATACCACTTGAAAATTTGTCATTGAGATAACTTTTGAAATACTGAATTAATTCGAACTAAATTTCTATGTACGATAGATTTATCAAAAAAAAAGTACATTTGATATCTTCGTTCGCCAACTTGATCCGCCATTTTCTTTCCAAGTACTGGCCACTTTAAATTTTCAAATTAAGATAAAAATGTATTTATGAATCGATTTGCTTAAAACTCCATATGCACATAGCCCACATCAATATCTCCACAATGTTCACTGATAAATTTTATCCGACATCTTGTTTCAAAATAGCGGCCTCTTGATAAGTAAGAAGAAATCAACCAGTTCTTCTGAATGGGCCGGAAGGACTTATTTAATCTTATAATTGATGTTCTTAATTAAGAATAATGGCATGTATAAATTTTACAGCAATTTAATAATAAAATTAATGAAGAGTGTTATAATTTTTTTCTATCAAATCAAATGTGATTCTTTCTGAAAATATTCAGCGTGTTTTTGGAAGAAATTTTTCATTAATGCTCAATCGATTAAATAATATCATGTGAGACACAAAAAGATATCAAACTATATTGTTATGTTTTATTTATAGTTTTTTCGATATATATTGTATTGTATTTTTATATCATAGGAATAGGAAAATATTTAAAATATGTTTTAGTAATAACTTGTATAAAGAAATTCTAATTTATTTTATGTGACGCACACGTCTCAGACTTATCATTGCACTTTATCTGATTACGGCCAAAATAGCGAGTGTGATTTATAAGTGGCATAATATTATATCTTGCCTGTAACGATCTTGGGTCGCCTTCTAATATGAATTATTATCATAATATCGCTCCTCTATGATTATACCGAAAACTACTGAAACAATCCTTTCATGATCGATGAAATTTTACTTTCTTCTACGTACATAATAAGAAAGTATATTGAATATGTGAAAATTCCCTTTTTTTTCTTTATATGGTACTCTATTTCTAAAGTTTCCTTTACTCTACTGGTAAACAGGAGGTGCCGTGTTAGAAACCAAATCGTGGTAGTCAGTTAAACCGTTTGTAGATTTTTCTCGGTTTTCACCAAAATTTGCGTGAATAGGGGGTGAGAATTATTAAAACGACCACCATGAAGTCCCCTCCTGGCCTAGATCTTTTGAATAGATAATTGGTTTCAAACTCCAATCCACCACACATTACTTAAATTGTATTTAACAATTTTAAGGAAAAAAAAAAATTCACTTTCTACCTGTGTAAATAATTGTTAAGAAAATTTTAGGATTTTGTGATTAAAAACTGCTACATAGAATTCTACAAAACTTTACATATAGTCATATTTTATGTCATTGCAAATTTAATTTTGGTTATTATCATTTAACAAGTAGTACTGCTGTGTTGAATTTTTCATGATTTTCGTGATCATTTTATAGCTGCAGTTAATGAAAGGGGTCGCATTAAACCTAATATACGTTATATGCTCATCGCGAAAAGTTGTGGTAATTCATTTTGGTACATATTTCTTATTAAGTAATGCATCTATGTCGTACTTCTTATTATTATTGAGATAGCCATGTCTCAGCCACTTTCGCAAAGAATCGCACATTTAATGTATAATAACATGATTGTTATGTAACAATGTGTCAATTGAATTTTTGTTTGGGTCATTCATTGGAAGACTCTACCATGTTTTGCTTTTCTTATTATTTTCATGACATAAAAATAATTTATTAGTTTATAGAGAGTATATAAGTACACTAAATTCAAATTTAATGTAGCCAGTACTGAGGATTACAAAAAGAAAATTCATCGTTGTATATAAATATAACATAAAATACCTTTGTGTCGTATATTAATACAATATAAAATAATTTGCGATATCAAATTATTCTATATTATATTAATATAGAATATTATGCCTTATTATTATTATTATTAACCACCATGAAAAAAGAAAGATTATCTCTTCAACATTTTTGCTTTCTTCTATATGTAATATAGAGATCGTATTGGATTCGTGAAAATTTTCGACTTCCGTTTTTTGATGGATTTACACGTTTTGAGATGTCCTGAACACGAATTGATAGTTTTTAGAAAATGTATGTCTGTCTATCTGTATCACTTTTTTGAGGACGCTGTATCTCACGAACCAATGAATGACATTTAACCAAACTTGTTATTTAGTTGCACCCTGACATAAACTGGTGCTGATTAGATTTGGGGATCAATCACTCAGCAGGTGGCGCAGTGATCGCATTTTTTGTAAACTTTTAACATGGCAGTATAGGACAAAATTTCGTATAAATGTGCATAATGAGAGTTATATTAAAGGTGTGACTATAAAATTAATATTAATTATTGATAATAGTAGTAGTTAACTAGGAAAACAAATTTGTGCATGTGGGGGCATCGCTTACCCCCCTGGGGTAAGTTTTCAAGATGGGTATCTTTCGAAAGGTCTCGTCAATACCTTTAAAAGGAACGGTTGAACTATAAATCTGTGATAATTTAAAGCAAATTTATCGATTTCTTTTACTTTTAATGAAAAAAAAAACTTCAAAAAAAAAAATCGTATTTTTTTTTTTTTTTTTTTTTTTTTTTAAATATTGTTACAGAGTGAATATGTATAGGAAAATATAGAAGAAAGTCTTGTGGTGGCCACAACATACTACTTTAAACTAAATTTTGTTTAAACTTTCTATAGGTATGAAGTTTCGAGTTGTATGAATTGTATGTACAATTCATCAATCATACATTCAACTCTCATACAATAAAAAAATATTGATTTACACTATGCTGATCATACATTTAACCTTTCTTTCCAATAGATTAAAAAAAAAAATTAATTAGTTAAATAAAATTTAAAATGCCTAAAAATACTCATTAAAAATGAAAAACTATCCATGTTGGTTTTTCATTACAATCGATACTTTTAAATATCGAACTTACTAAAATAACAAGAAGAACTAATTTATAGTGCTTGTGGTAAAGAAAAACTTTATTTATCTTGTTTTAAATTCAGAATAGCATTATAAAAATTATGAGATAAAAAGTTTTCAGTGAGTTCCACAAGTTTAAATTAAGAAAATAAAATTCTGAAAAGGCTTTGTAAAAAAAAGAGAAAAAAAAAGTTATAGAAATTATTGAAGTTAAGTATAATTATTGTGCTTAACTTACAAGGAATATTTTTATTTTCTCTTTAGTAGTACTGACTTCTCAAATTTAGATTTAACAACAATTCTAAATTCTTTCTTTAAAAAACCAATAAACTTTGGTTTTCTGTATTTTTTATTCGCAAAATAAATATCACCAAAATTATATAAAATTAATGTTTATTTTTTCTCATAATAAACAAGAAAATAATTGCTTCTAAGTTTTGTGAAAGTAAGTGCATTCGTAAGCAAATTATAAAAAGAATTTTTTCTTCTAATTGTACTTAACTACTTTCATGTTTTCCTTTTTTTAAAAGCTTTATCACGATTGAAGAGTAATTTATCTTATATATTCTTTATTTAGTACTTTAATGTGTTTCTAAAAACAGAATTATAAAACTTTTTTTTTAGGAAATAACAAAGTGTTTTTATTTATCTTTTCAAACAAGTTTGAAGTGACAACTTAGAGAATATTGATAATTCTAATCAATACTTCAATGCAGAAATATAGAAATCCCCCCCCCTCAAAAAAACAACAAAACTGCAAACACAAAAATAGGGAAATTTATGCTTTTTATTGGCTTTACATTTCTTCTATAATGAGTACAAATTGGCATGATATTTTAATCTTTAGATAAGAAAAAGTACTGTTTTTTAATCTACACATTTTTTTTTTTTTTTTTTTTTTTTTTGACAGTATACATTTTTTAATTTTTATTGATTGATTAATTCGGAGTAGTGTGAATTCGGAATCGTAGAATTCGTAAAGAAGCAATGTAATACAATAAACAGAACTCAATGCTTCCTAAGTATACAAAGCAGTTAAAATGTTTCACAGTTCTTGACAAATGTGTTATAATCTTATTACACTTTCAATTTAAAGAGATATTCTAATGACTCTGTTCCAAGTTATTTAAAATTCTTTGGATATTTCACTAATGTTTTCCTATATTTTCAATTTATGGGAATTTTAAGAAACGAAAATGGTGATGAATTTTGTCACTTCAATAGACATATTATATAAGGAAATTTCACTCTATACTTCATGCTCTTTTCTTATTCAAATGGCGTATTCTAAACTAAAACTATATTTTTCATATGCTAATTATTTTAAATCTGTATTCCTCTTCAAATATGTAATAAGATTTCATGTTTCATTATGTTAATCGAACGTGTTACTTCCTGAATAGCTTAAATTTTTATGCCGAATTAGACGTGGGATTTTCAATTTCTCATTGAATAAAATTCATTTATTCAAGGAAAATTGCTGTTCGAAATTCAAAGTGTTTATATCATATTTATCATACTGCACCAGTATTTTATTCGATAAGAATGAGTATTACAATTTACATTTGATTAAAGGAATTAATTAATTTTTGAGCTTATAAGTTATGCGTTACACAAATGTATCGTGAGTATATTTCAAATATATTATCCAATATAAAATAGCTTTTGAATATATTTAATGGAATCTCTTCTGAGCTTTTATATACTTATTAACAGTAAAAGTAGTTAAAAAAAATTAAAGATTAATTACTTCTAAAAGCAGAACTAAGAATTTCAAAGCAGTGAAACTTCTTTAAAAATCCCTCTTTTTTGTTTGCTATCTGAGATTTTTGCTGTCTCGAGGACCGTTTATATCTCGCATGATCTAAACCACAAAGGTTTTATAAGCACATTTATTTTTATACACATAAGGACACAATAAAAATTCATATCTGACCGGAGGTTACCGTGCCGTTAGCGACAGTGCCTTTAGCGGAAATCTATAAACTCGTGTCCTTAGTGTAAATGTTATACCTCTCGGTGGTGTGCTTTTAGCCTAAATGTCTTTAGCGTAAATATCTAATAAGAAATAAAAAAAATGAACTTATAAATGTTCCTTCACATTATATCCGGACTTAAGTTTGGCTAGTTAGTTTCAGTAGTAAACAATCGTCATATTCACACAATAAAATAATCTGATGTGTCACTCACACAATTTTCTCTTACCCTACACTTCAATACTATAAAGATAAATTGCAGATTGAGTTGTAAAATCAATAAGGTAAGATAATAAAGTTTAATCTACTTCAAAAATAATCTAAAATATATTTAGGAACAGTTTTATTTGATACATAATTCTGTGTAATGGGGAATTTAAATTCCCTGCGGTTATTTGTTTTTAAATTATGCTAATAACATATATACATAGAGATCAACCGCTAAAAATTGACTTTCGTAATCAGGGTGTGAGGAATTCGTGGTCTCCATTCCACAATGATTAACTTATTTAACTTAACTACTTAAGTATTAAATAGGAAATTAGCACAGAGACTCAGATATATAAAAATAAAACTAAGAGTTTATTCAACTAGAATAATGGGAGGATGATCTGATTTTGTAGCTCAGTCAGCGGATTTAAATACTTTAGAAAAAGAATGTATAATAACTAATTTAGATAGTTTGAAATATCTCACCCGAGAACAGTAGAAGTAATAGGGACGGATACACTCCTTTACTTAGATACCGTGACTTTCAAACAGATCCACGCATTCCCGGCTGAATCTATTTTCCATCCACGAATACTCGCACTGAAGCACAACAACACTCATTAAACTATTTAACTTAAGCACAACTTAATCTCAACTACCGAAATAAAACTTTGTCCAGACTCTAAGCTTTAGACTTTGACGTAGACAGACGTCGGACAAGACTCCACTACACTACACCTTTTACGAAAACCATCTCCATCTTATACCACTTTCCACCAACTTCCCTTCTCTTCATTTCAACCAAACTTCCAAAATCGCTTCCAATTCATCTACCTCTCGCAACTAAATTCCTTCGTTGCAGCACCATGTCGACACAAAACTAATCCGACCCAAAATTTCGCCGAGTCACTGGCGCCGAAGCGATTTAACCATCCCAACTGAATACTTTGCTGGATCCAGCTTAATTTCAAACAAACTGCGGTGACCTTCTACAGTCTCAACCTCACAGTCTCACTCCAAGAAAAAAAAATTTAGTCGGGAAAATCCCCAACGGGTTTTACCGTACATTTTACTCAGTACATTATGGTGCATAACTTTTCAGGGAGTCGGGCAAATTTTTATGCTCAAGGGATCGATTAACTCGAAATAAAACACAGGCATTATAAAAATGACGCCTGACTGACTATTTTTAAGATATACCAGAATTCCTCGCAAACAGTATTTCAAAATGATATTGCACCTTGCTGAAGAGCGTCTGCGGTACGTTTATTTGATTCAAATTGTTAAAATTACCTATCCATTCCCATGAGAACCTATGATTCTGTAAGTAATCATGTCTTTTTTAACTTTAGGTTAAATCCCACAAATAATATCGTAGAATATCTTCTTTACCAGACCTGGAAACAGTTCTAATCTCAATCCGCTCGAAAATTTGTAGTCTATAAAAGAGCGGAGGGAGAGGGAAAGGATGCGAAATTTCAGCCTACAACTCTGCAAGAACTAGAAAAAATTATTTATAATATTTATCACGGTGAAATTTCTGCGATTTATATTGAAACACTGTATAATATTATGTCACTGCGCATTAAAGCAGTAATTCCGTATAAAGGTGGAAAACCCAATACAGAATGCGTATTTTTATTAATTAAATGTTTAGATCAAACAAATAAATAGTTTTATTTTATATATTATAATATAACTTGTTTATTTCCTATAATAAATTATAATAAAATATAAAATATATGTTTATTATATTGCGTTTAAAAAGGAAGTTTTATGTAGATTTTTTAAAAGCACTTCGAAAAGTGTAATAAAGCGAATTACTAAATCGAAAATGTACATAGGTACAGTCGGTAACAAAAGTCTCCGAACGCTAGCAAAAATTCCTATATAAAAAAAGTACACTTAATACAGTTTTGTTAAATAAATCCTTGTCGAATCCTGTTTTCAGACTAAGAACAGGATTCGACAAGGATTTATTTAACAAAACTGCATTAAGTGTACTTTTTTTATATAGTAATTTTTGCTAGTGTTCGGAGACTTTTGTTACCGACTGTATTTCATCTCTTTGGTATTATGGAAACATGGCAGTTTTATTTGTTTCAACCACTAGTTTTGAAGTTATTACAAATAAAAAAAGTATATAAATTTTTCTGCAGTGCGTTTTTTTTTTTTTTTTTTTTTTTTTTTTTTTTGTGTGTGTGTGTGTGTGTGTCCCTTAGCATATTTAATAGGAAATAACTTTTTATTTATTTATTTATTTTTTTTTTTTTTTTAAGAAAACCTTTTTATTATTATAATTATTAAACCATTTTACTGTTATTATGTTGTTTTCTATTCTGTCACATAAGCATACAAGAAATAATAATAACTAGTATCGCCCAGTGGTCGAAACTCGACCATTTTTTTTGCAAAGCGAGGCAAAGCAAAGTTATTGTCTTGTCCTAAGCGGAATACAAATGCAACACAGCTGCGGCAATTGTTTGCCGATATTCACTCTAACTGAATCAGCAGAGTTTTACTTAATATAACTATTTCTCTCTGTACATGTTAGCCTTTCCTGAAAGGAGAGAAAATCGCAACGTGAAAACGCCCCTCGTTGGGTGATACAGGCCAAAAGCTAATCGGTACCATGTCAATGGTACCAAGGTCCAACCAAGTGCCAAATTCTGTCAAATAAATTCGATTGGTTCATAAAGTACAGTGTTTGAACAACAACAACAAAAAAAATATTTTTCAAAAATGGTCGAATTGAGTTTGGGAAATTTCAAAACGTGTAACTTTATCGAAAACCGGAAATCTAAAACTTTTCTGAATCTTATATTTTCTACTTATATATGCAGAGGAAAGAATAATAACTCCACTTCTTAAAAAATAAAAATAAGTAGTCAATTTCACTTAATTAAAATGCAAGGAAATCTCAAAACGTGTAAATTCATCGAAAACCGGAAATCAAAAGTTTTTACGTATCTTCTACTTGCTTCTTATACCCACAAAAGCTAGCAATAAAGACACTTTTTTTTTAAATAAGTAGCCAATTTCAGTTAATTGAAACGCAAAGAAAGCTCAAAACATGTAAATTCAGCAAAAAACCTCTTCCGTTGCAACATATTAGTATCTTATATCAGATACTTTATTTAGACATTTAAAAACAAATTTAACTTCAAATTATGATAGAATATTTACAATTTTCCTTTTATTTAGTGTATTAGTTGAATATTTATTGTTTAAATATCACCCATTCAAATGAAATGTTTATGTTTACATTCGAAACTGGAAGTTTGCCATTTTTTTTCTGGAGTTTTGTGATTTTAAATTAAAATTTTATCAATTTTACAGAAAAAATAACTCAATCGAACACATGTAGACAGTAGACAGTAACTTATATATAATCCAAATATCGGAATTAAATTCGGCAGATAATTTCCGTTATTTTTCACTAATTGTTTACAAAAAATCCAATGGACGATTAACGTAGAAAATATTTTTCATGGCTCCTTGGACAGACAGTGACGTCATCACTTCGCTTGCGTATAGTGATGCTACAAATTACTGTGTATATGGTTTTATTTAAGCTTTATATAATTGCCAGATTTAACAACTTTCTACTTATAGGTATTTTTAATGTAAAGGAATATGTGTATAAAAGGGAAAAATGGGGGAAAATGTATAAAAAATAAATGTATTTTTAAATAACCTTCTTGACATCGTAAGAAAATAATATTTGTATTCGCACCTTCCGGCTAACCATACCTTTCGAATGATACCATTTTCAACCCTCTACTCCCATAATTAATATGTTAAAAAGGGACAACAAATTTTATGCTTGCCTATTAATATATAGATAAAATGATTACATTTGTTTTTTAAATTATGATATATCAAAAAACTGTTATTAAAAACTCAAAATATATCCTTAATCCAAAAAGACTAGAAAATACTGAAATAAATGATAAGACTTAGAAAATCCGTGAAATGCTTAATTTGATAAAATAAGTTTTCTTTATTAATCATGTTGATTTATCTGCTCTGCTAAAATCAAAGCATCCAATCACGGAAGTATTACAGGAGATCAAATAAAATGTTCTGTATCAAATGGTATTTTATTATGGCGAAATCATCATTAGTGTTTGCGATTATTTTTACTTTCTTCTATATACATCTGAAAGTACTTTATTTGTGAAAATTTTCGACTTCTGGTTTTCGATGGATTTAAATGTTTTGAGATTTCCTGAAGACGATTCGACCATTTTTAGAAAGTGTCTGTACGTGTGTGTAACTGTGTATTTGTTTCTCTGTGTATGTGTGTGTTTTAGCAATTTTTTAGTGCCTCCGTTTTGATCTCATGAACCAATGGATGGAGTAATAATAAAAATAATCTGGTGTGTCACTCACACGACTTTCTCTTACGCTGAAATTTAATACTATAAATACAGGTTGCAGATTAATAGGTATTATAAAGAGTACTGTTATGTAAACCTGTGTTAAACAATTCATATTAGGCTTCTGAAGAGTATTATATAATAATTAGTTCTGTGTGAGGGGGCTACCGCCCCCTCAACCCCCCGTTTCATTAATGCACCTACATTTATGTAGAATTTAATTCGATTATTAAAAAATTGTTCTGTTTTTAAAAAATAATATATTAAAATTATTATTTAAAAAAATTATCTTTTATGATAATGCAGACGATTTCCATATTAGAGAGGTAGTATAACACCAAATATCCAAAAAAAGTCCATTTTATTCTCGGGAAAAAAAAAAAAAAAAAAAAAAAAAAAAACGATTTTTCTTCTAAGTTTTTTATTTCGTTAAAAGTAAAAAAAATCGATAACTTCGTTTTAAATTATCGCAGATCGATGGTTCAACTATTCGTTTTAAAGGTATTGGCGAGCTTTTTTGAAAGATACCCATCATGAAAATTTACTCCCCTCGAGGGGGGACTTCCCCCCCAGGGGAGGAGGCGAGGAGCCTACATACACAAAATTTTTTTCCCAGTTAACTATCTCTATTACAAAAAATATATATTTGTTTCATTTGGTTTAGTGCAGTCTATAGACGTTAAACTCTACTTACCTGCAATTTCCCCCATAGACGTAATGTATTAGAATTCTCTTGATTGTCCCTGTACACGAACCATTTGCTTGATCTTAACGAAAATCTTACTGTAGCATCCCTATATGATACACATTTATAATACCAAGTTTGAACTTTCTGCCATAATTTGTTTTTGAGATATGCTGATAACAGACACACAGGCACACACACAGACCATTTGCTAAAAACATGATTTTCGTATTCAGGGGACCTCAAAACGTGTAAATATAACAAAATCTCGCGTTCAAAAATTTGACCCAAAAACAATACTTTCTCTACCTTATGGGTAAGAGAAAGTAAAAAAAAACCTTTATATTTGGTTTGCTTTGACTTAAATTGGTGCTGATTAAATTTCAGGATATATCGCCCAAAAGATGGTGCTGCTATGCTGCAATTTTTATGCTAAGATTCATAACCATTTAGTAGTAACAATTTGATGAAGTTGTTAAAACTTATTACAATAATAACGGACGAATTTACATACATAATATTCTGATATTCATAGATTTTATGGTAGAAGAATAACTACAGTATTAACTTACTTGTTAAAATCAATCTAAAGCATTTTTATTTCATCATATAAAATGTTCCAAATAAATAAAAAATTACACAGCCTTTTGATAAAATTTAAAAGAAATTTATATTAAGTAAGAAAGCCTAGTATTTGAAAGGATTAAAAAAAATATATATATATATATTTCCAAAAAATAAATAAATTACCCAGATGCAACGAGATATACTTTTTAGCTAATTCATAGATTTACTTCATATTTCAGGCGTTTTAGATATGTAATACGTATATTCTCTAAATTTAAAGTTATTTACTTAAAAATATGCTACAAAATATTTCTATTGTGTTTTAAGCTAAACCTGATTTTATGACAACTTTTATTTTAAATTTAATATATTTTTCATTACCTTTACTTCAATATTTATAATAATAATAATAATAATAATAATAATAATGATAAATGTCTGTGTGTGTTTATGTACATATGTCTGTACAACTATGAATTTAGCAAATACATGTTGCAGAATTACAGAAATTGGTATATGGGTAGAATAAAGTGTGCTCTGTGCTGTAAATAGTACTGAAAAAAAAAAAAAAAAAAAATTAAAATCGGGATTTAATTGGATCTTCCCCCCCCCCCCCCTCAAAGCACTTCCGAAGAAGGAAGAAGTAACGGGGGAATGTAGTGCCGTTTTTAAACTGTTATATCTCCTAAATCAATAAAAATATTAAAAATATGGCTACATCATCGGAAAGCAGGAGCGTATCTTGAGGGGGGGGGGGGGGAGTTCACCCCAATGTTTTAAAAAATAGGGCGGCATAATTAGGTTTCTGGGCGCTGTTTTGCGCCTTAAAGTTCATTTGAAAATGAATCATAATTTTGTTAATTATCGTTAGTTATCAAAAACACTAATATTTTTATGTATCACTAGCTGTCTTCAGTAACGAGCTGATTCACCGACCAACAAAACAGTTCCCATTGAATAGTTCCACTTTTTAACAATGTCTAAGAGTGGTTTTAAATTCAGTTAGTCAAGCTATATACTTTTCAGTCCTTCTATCTGTCTGCTGTGTGATAACGTAAGCAAAGAATACTAAGTTATACGATAGAGCAAGTTATACGATACAGCAAGTACGTATAGTTGGAAAGTGTTAATAATCAATGCGCACTGCATGATTTTTCGTTCTAGTTTTAATGATAATCGAATCTTTTACATTGTTATATTGGTCTTTTCAAACTCAACAAATATATGACTCTGTGGAGTTACATATTCAAAAACTTTTAGCGGCAATAAAAATTTTACATGTTATGTCACTCATTCGCTTTAGAGTAAAATAATCAGAGGGCAGGTATTATAATTCTTTCGGCAATACAGCAAATTATATGAAATAAGAAAACCTCTTCACCAAAAATGCAACCCAAACCAATTAGAGAATTTTTTGATAATTACGGAAACACTAATAAATTTTTTCTTGATATCATTTCATTTTGAAGCCCTGAAATCTGGACAAACTGCGAATGCAGACATTTGCTGTAAACAATTAGATCGAGTAAATCAATCTTTAATTGGAAAGTACCCAGTTATTGTCAACAGAAAAGGCGTTATTCTGCAAAACGATAATGCAAGAACGCACTGACCAAAACGAACCTTTAAAATTAATAATGAATTGGGGTGGGAGGTATTGCCTCACCTACCATACTTGCGCCGTTCGATTTCCTTTCATTTTGACTGCTATACAATATTTTTTAAGTGACAAAAAAATTGAGTATTTGGATGATGTATAAAATGCAATCTCCAGACATTTTGTTCAAAATCATTTGATTTTTATCGATCCGTAATTGGAAATTTGCCCACTAGATGCCAAAAGTTTGTTGATAATGAGGGTGGTTACATAATTCATTAAAAATAAAAACTTGTTAAAAAGTTATCTGTTTAAATTTATTAACAAAAAAAGAAATTATTTTTCGGTCCCCCTAATATTAATTTCATATCCATTCATCAAAAATAACTGTCATTATGTACATTTATACGAAATTTTGTCCTATACTGTCATATTAAAAATTAGGTAAAAAATGGGATGACAACACCATTTATAGAGCGATTGATGCCAAAATGGAATCAGAACCAGTTTAGGTGAAGGTCCAACTAAATTTGTCCAATTTGGATAAATTTCGTTTATTGGTTCGTGAGATACAGCATTCACAAAATTTATGATATGCACGCACAGACAAACATTTTCTAAAAATGGTCAAATTGAGTTCGGGATATGTCAAAACGTGTAAATTTATCGGTAACAGGAGGTATATATACCATCACGAACAAAAACTTATTGCATCAAATCATTAAGCATTATATTTTACTATCCCACTTAAATTTTATAACAATAGCTCCTTTTATTGAACAGAAACAGTATGAAAGGTACTTTGAAATGTTAGGCTACTAAAACTGATTTAAGTTCTCTAACAACAATCCAATAAAATGCTGAAATCAATTTTAAGTCAGAAGTGGCAATTCATTATTTGAAACAATTAAAGTACTTTATAAGTCAAAGTAACAGAGATAATATTAATACCCTTTACGTACTATGTATAGCTGTTTTGATAATATACAATATTCTAAAACTTCAAGCATTGGTAATTTATATTTATGCAAATGCAGAAAACATATATTCATCATGTTATCCATTAATCATTATCCTTGATATATTGTAACATCAAAAGGAAAATGCAAATTATTCATGAATTATTCAATAAATTTTTTTTTCGAAACTGTAACATAGCCTTTGAAGTTCGATACATCACAAATTTCAGAACTGTGATTATTACAGAAAATCTCTGAATTTACAAGAAAATTATGTTAACCAAACAAAACTTTTGCGCTTTCATTTAACAATACTTTCCGTTTTTTCCGAACATTTTGTGATTTTTTTTGTTAAAAGTTTACTTTATAAGAATATAGCATTTAATGTACTGAGTATTTATATGTAACCCTGTAAATCTTAATGCTAATGACACTATTTTCTACAAAAAGCATTTTTTGTGTACATAACTAATAAATGCCAATTTTATTATGATTTGTGAAAAATTCATTTTATTAAAATGTATCATTTTATTAAAATATAGTTTTTAGAAATGCCTGTCATAGAGTACAGTAGTAGGTAAGAAATGAGAGTTCTGGCTCAGGAGGGGGGTGCAAGGGTGCAAGGAAAGTCGTGCGGGTGTCACGCGGAGCTCGGAGCGTGTCAATCATGTTCACGACCTTTGCGGAGCTCGGAGCAACCTCCTCTGACTTAATCTTGAAACGTGACGAGGGTGTTAATGAGGAAATTTAATTAAAAAAATTAATGAGTGATTTTTGAAAAAGGTGACGCTGGTTTTAAAGCGATGTTTTCGGTAGAATGAAAAAAGTAGGATATTGTTTGTGAGTCATTAGGAAATTAATTAGGAGGTTAATTAAAAAATTAATTAGAAAATTAATTAAGAAATTAATTAAAAATTTAAAAATTGAGAAATAAATATGAAATCGATTGAATTTTAGAATGTGGATGTGGATAGAGTATGTAAGAAACAGAGTGGTCTGGCGGGGTTCGAACCCGGTACCTTGCAGTAAAAATATTTCCATAAGACAGTAGTTTTCGCGTGTGTGAGTGATTTTTATAGTATATGTCTGCACTGTTCTTTTAAAACTATGAATGCTAGTGTCCGAAAAGAATTCAATCGTTTTAATGATATTAATTAGAGAATAATAATTAAGAAAAATATTAATTAAGGATCTTCTTGTAAAAAATCATCAAATATTTTCCGAAAAAAAAGGCAATGAAAGCAAAAATTTAGTATAAAGAATGAAAGAAAGTTTAGAAACATAGATTTTGACTGAGATTCGAACCTGCTACCTTGCAGCAAAAAAATATTTCAGTAGTTTTCGCATATGTGTGGGTGATTTTTATAGTATATGTCTGCACTGTTCTTTTAAAACTATGAATGCTAGTGTCCGAAAAGAATTCAATCGTTTTAATGATATTAATTAGAGAATAATAATTAAGAAAAATATTAATTAAGGATCTTCTTGTAAAAAATCATCAAATATTTTCCGAAAAAAAGGCAATGAAAGCAAAAATTTAGTATAAAGAATGAAAGAAAGTTTAGAAACATAGATTTTGACTGAGATTCGAACCTGCTACCTTGCAGCAAAAAAAATATTTCAGTAGTTTTCGCATATGTGTGAGTGATTTTTCTATTATATGTATATGCAGATCTTTTTTAAGCTAAGAATACTATTGTCTGAAAATTAATCAACCATAAAAATGATATTAATTACAGAATAATAATTAAAATAAATTAATAAAAAATAATAATTAAAGATCTTGTAAAAATTCACCAGATGTTTAAAAACTCAAATGTGTAAGTGAAATTAGATTAGGATGAAAGACGAGAATTGTTTTTTGAAAGATAACTAAAAAAGAGTGATTAAAATTTCTTATTAATTAATTAATTGAAGAAAGTTCGTTAAAAAATACTTTTTCCATAAAAATTTTTAAATTGTTAATAATCAGTATCTATTTTAAACTGTATTTATATATATTTTTATTATAAATAGAATAATGTTTGATGAAGAGTGTACGCGAAAGCTAATATTATCCGTTCTTTCATTACTATTAATTCTCCTCGAAAACGTGAAGGTCATATCCACCCTCCCCGAACCTGTTTTTTCACCCCCCTACTCACACACCCTCGAAGGGGTTTGACAATTCCTGACTTCTTAGAGATGAGAGAGAAAATATCAGATTTTTTTATAGATTTTCGCTACCTTTTTTTAAAATATAAATTCATTTCTTACATTACTTTTGAATAAACTTTACCCGCTTCTACACTTAGAATTTTGGCGAGATTTTAAAACAGTAATATTTTACGATACATTTAACAAGATTTTTAAAGCATTTGGCGATAAGATAATTCAGATTTGGCAAGAAACATACAATATTAATATCGAGTGAAGTAAAATTTTATCACTTGCTAACTTTTTTTTTCCTGGAGCGAGAACGCTTATTTTATAACCTGAATCCAGTGTTTCATATTGGTAATTCATGTTAGAGATGAGTCTACCCGTAGAGATACCTATTTTAAATCAACCGTTAACCCAATCGCGAATGGATGACAAGAATTTGTGCAAATTTCCGATATGTCCAACTTGTGATAGAACATTTTGTAAAAAGTCTAATTTAATTCGACATTTGAAGGTTCATACGGGTGTGAAACCTTTTATTTGTAATGTATGTCAAAAATCATTTAGAAGACCCGACGATTTGAAAAGACATTTAAAAATTCATGAAAAGACTCTTACAGAATATGAATGTGAACAATGCAATGAAAGTTTTAATCACAAGTATGATTTATCGATTCATGTTAGAAAAAATCATAAAAAGACTTTATCTAACCATGTTTGTGATGCATGTGGTGAAATCTTCAGATGGAAATATGAATTATTGAAACACATAAGAAAAAATCATCGAAAGCCTTCGCCCCAACATTTATGTGAATCATGTAATGAAGTATTCAATAGTAAAATTGATTTGTATTGTCATTTACATACTTCAGTCAGGCATCAGTCAACACCAAAGACTGCAGAAAATTCTTCCCAAGATCCACTTAAGGAGAAAACTAAGTTTTTTAAAAGACGAAGTGCTGTTATTGTACATACATCCACTATCTTTGACAATGAAAATAATGATATGGATTTGTTATCATTTTTTAAAAATTTAAGAACTAACATTTTAACCGAATTGAACTTTCAATTAAGTGATAAAAAAGGGATGAAATGGTTTATAGTTGTTAAACTCACCCTTAAACGTTCTATGGATGGTAAAGAAGAATTTATTTCCCATCATTTGCAATCAAAAACCTTTACTACATATTCATCAAGTGATTTGAATAATGATCTTGAAAATGCTTTCAACGAAATGATAGAACGTTTTGAAGAATTTACTGATCAAGAATTAGGTTATACTTTAGTTGAAATTAGCAAATTACAACTTTGTATGGTAAAATTTTAACTCGTGTATCACCTATCTCATGTATTTTCATTATATTCAATAAATTGAAAAACAAAAGTTTCTACATAATTTGTTAAATAAAACCCAACATTAGTTATTTTAAGACATATTCCCTAAGAATTATTCAATAATCTATGTCAAATAAAGACTTCCCAACTACATTTTTTACTACTTTTCACTACTTTCTACCACTTTAACAAAGTGAAATTCTCCACCTCACATGCTACCTTTCACTCAATTTTTCTTCACAGATAACAAGTTTGTAAATAATGAAAGCTAACTTTGAAAAAATTCAGAGTTAAAAAATATTAATATATATTTCATTAAATACATTCATGGTCACAGATGCATACTTAAGTTTTCTAAAGTGTATTTCATCATACTTAAAAAGTATTTTAACCAAGTATTGTCGATTACAAACATATGTATACTTGAAAAATTTTACAAAGTATTTTAGAAATTAAGGTAACTTATTCTTGAATAAAAATATAAGAAACTCATTTTCACAATAATAAGATTGTAAATGTAAGATAAAATCACAAAATTACCAGCTTAAGAGGTTGCAGGTATTCGAAAAAAATCACGAAGTCAACAATTTTGATGTTAACAACACATCATATTTTACAAAGTACTAAGTTTTTTAAAATCATTTAGTTTGAAGTTTTTCAGACATATGCTTATAAACTGAAATTTTTGTGAGTGAAAAATTTTTTACACAAAGCGTTTTAGAAAGATATCATCTCAGAAATTAATTAACTTATTTTTAGAATAAAAATATATGAAACTTATTTTTTCTAATGATGAGAATGAAAATGTAAGATAAAATCTCATTCTTACCAATTTAAGAGACTGCAAGTATTTGAAAAATTATGAAGTATGGAATTTTAATGTTTCACATGTGTTAATAACGCATCTAATTTTACAAAGCACTAAGTTTTTTAAAGTCATTTAGTTTGAAGTTTTTCACACATATGCTTATAAACGAAATTTTTGTAAATGAAAAATTTTTACACAAATTATTTTAATACAAATACTATCTCAGAAAAATTAACTTTTTCTTTTTAGATTGAGAATGTAAGATAAAAATCTAACACTTATCAAATTTAGAAGCTGCAGATGTATGATGAAATCATGAACTTGAAACTTTAGGTATTAACAACCTACCTTCTTTGAAAATACTAAACCACAAGTTTCGACAAATCTATAATCAACTGTTAAAAAACATAGAATATTTTTTCCCTAAAATGTTTAACGTAGATGCTACATCCATAAAAATACAGAGTGAAAGTGTACAAATTATCTGTTTAGACATGTTGATAAACTAGAATTTTCCACAAGATTCGAGTATTATAGCAAGGTATGGGATAATATTTGGCTAAATTTCCACTAATATTGGCAAAAGTTATAAAAATTTGGCATGAAATAAGAGAATTTGGCGTAAATTCTTAAGTAAAACTGATGAACGAAGAAAAAATTTGAATTAGTTACAATCTTTTGTCACTGTAGAGTTGTCTAAGTTCTCATACTTAGTAGGTTTTAAAGTCTTACTTTTAGAGTGATTTTTTTATACTTTGCTAAACTGAAGTACAAAATGGATAATACTTTACCGTCTGAGGAGACACACGTTTCTGTTCAACACCCCCCTTCATCAACTTTTAAGGATGAGAAGTTATCTAAACTTTTTATTTGTCCAATTTGCAATAAGTCATTTTTAAAAAATCCTATCTTACTAGACATGTGAAGGTTCACAATGACATTAAACCTAATATTTGTTACGTGTGTGAGAAAGGATTTGTTACTTTACATCGTTTAAAGAGACATATAGAAACCCATAGAAAAATTTCCATAAGATACAAATGTGAATATTGTATTGAAAATTTCAATCGCAAGTGTGATTTATTTAAACATAAGAGATTATTTCATCAAAAAGTCTTACCTGAACATCTATGTATTATTTGTAAAGATGCTTTTAAACACAAGTGTGAATTGGAAAAACACAAGAGGGTGCATTATCGTAAACCTGAGTATCTATGTGAGGAATGTTCTATAACCTTTACAACAAAACATGCTTTTTCAAACCATAAGCGAAAAAGTCATAAAAAGACTTTACATACATACTGTTGTAACGAATGTACTGATACTTTTTCAAACAAACGACATTTTTTAAAACATAAAAGAAATATGCTTAAAAAATCTTCAATGCAAACTAGATGTGATGAATGCAGTGAAACTTTTCAGTGTAAGTATGAATTATTGCAACATAAGAGAAAGAATCATCTTAAAGACTTTAACATACGTAGAAATTGTAATGAACGAAGTACTAACAATGAATTACCAACAGTTAATAATAACAGTGAGAATCTGGACTTGTTAAATTTTTTGGATAATTTTCACATTGAATGTGCGAATGATGTTTTTGACTTACCTTCCAACAACTTTCAGAATGAAAATATAGACTTAGACTACAAAAAATTTTTGAACAATTCGAATGTGGAATATACAAGTGGAAATAATATCGATGATTTATCTACCAAAGATGAAAATAAGGACTTAAATGATTTTAACCTGATACAAACTGATTTACCTCTAGTAAACTATGATAATGAAAGTCTGAACTTGTTAAATTTTTCGTATAACTTTAATCCCAATTGCTTGAATGTTTTTTCTGCTAACAACGAAAATATGAATTCGAATAATTTTAGTGCGAAGGAAAATGAGTTAGTGACAGATAACTTTAACAATGAAAATCTAGACTTGCTAAATTTTTTGAATAACTTTAATACTGAATGTATGAACGATATCCCAACATTATAGATTTGCTGTCTTGTATTATTGTGAATGAATTTCAAATAAAAAGATTTTAATGAAAATGGTTTGTTTTAATTTTTATAACAAAATCACCTTTTATATAATATTTTCTATTAGAATACAAATTTAAGCGTTAACTTTTTGAAATAAAGCATGTAAAAAGTTTACTTGGATATTAGAGATATACTTTTTAATTACTGTAGAAGTATTGTTTGAGTATAATATTTAAACACTAAGTAAAATTTATGCACAATACTAGTTTTATAAACTATCAAACTTACATCGAAGAAGAAAAAACTTGTAAAATTGTTTTACCACTCAATTGTAAAGTACTTGTAAAAATCCTAAATGAATTTATCTTATTAACAATTTTCTGAAAAACTAACTTATAAAAATTTTAGATATAATTATGAAGTTAGTATTTTCCTAAGTATCACGCTTGAATCTTACTTTGAATATGCATCATCAAAGTGTTTTGTACTTTAACTAAAATCACAATCTCTATTCCAAAGAGTGTAAAAATAATGTTATAGTAACAACTTAAACTTTTATATATAGATACTTTCACGATTGTATTTTAACTTTTTTATTTTTAGAATACAGAAACTATTTTGTAAGAATTGTGAAAACTTAATTTTAGAAGTTTGTGAAATTTCACAAAATTTTTTAAACATTTTTATCAAATGTTTTCTTTATGTCACATCACTTAGAAAAATTTAACTGTTTTTTAACAGAATTACTATCACAAAACATTAAGTTAGAAAATTTCTAGATAAAACTTATAAGATACGAAAAACCATATGTGAAGTAATAACAAAAGGTGTATATGCTTTCAAGTTTAGACATGGTTCAACAAGCTTGAGGAGACACTAACACCTGTAGCTGACGTCATAACCCCTGTGGCGTAACTTTTCCCCTATCACTACGTCACAAATGTATAATTTAACAAAAAGTACTTATGCAACCCACAGTTCCTATCTTGTATTATTTTACTTTGTGTATAAAATGAATGATCTGTAAAAAAAAACTTTGTCGTTTTTATACACTTTGAAGTAAAAATTTTCTCCATAAACATCAAATTATATTTTACAAGTATGAATTGATATGTATTTGTTTTAAATATCACTAAGTTACATTATACCAAAGTATGATTTCTAATATTTAAACAATTCCCACTTTACAAAGATTAACTTGTATGCATTTCTAACTCTTTAATAAAAATCTTTAACTTTTTTTATCTCAAAGACTTTAAACTATTCGAGATATCTGCAGCTTAAGTGCAATCCAATACTATTTGCATACCAATGTGGAATATCATATGTTAAGAAAATTTTAAATTTTGACTAAGTTGCAAATCTCAGTGAAAGTATATTAAGATTACTTTGCTAAAATTTACTAAGTATTATAATATTTTTGTTTAAATATTATACTCAAACAATACTTCTACAGTAATTAAAAAGTATATCTCTAATATCCAAGTAAACTTTTTACATGCTTTATTTCAAAAAGTTAACGCTTAAATTTGTATTCTAATAGAAAATATTATATAAAAGGTGATTTTGTTATAAAAATTAAAACAAACCATTTTCATTAAAATCTTTTTATTTGAAATTCATTCACAATAATACAAGACAGCAAATCTATAATGTTGGGATATCGTTCATACATTCAGTATTAAAGTTATTCAAAAAATTTAGCAAGTCTAGATTTTCATTGTTAAAGTTATCTGTCACTAACTCATTTTCCTTCGCACTAAAATTATTCGAATTCATATTTTCGTTGTTAGCAGAAAAAACATTCAAGCAATTGGGATTAAAGTTATACGAAAAATTTAACAAGTTCAGACTTTCATTATCATAGTTTACTAGAGGTAAATCAGTTTGTATCAGGTTAAAATCATTTAAGTCCTTATTTTCATCTTTGGTAGATAAATCATCGATATTATTTCCACTTGTATATTCCACATTCGAATTGTTCAAAAATTTTTTGTAGTCTAAGTCTATATTTTCATTCTGAAAGTTGTTGGAAGGTAAGTCAAAAACATCATTCGCACATTCAATGTGAAAATTATCCAAAAAATTTAACAAGTCCAGATTCTCACTGTTATTATTAACTGTTGGTAATTCATTGTTAGTACTTCGTTCATTACAATTTCTACGTATGTTAAAGTCTTTAAGATGATTCTTTCTCTTATGTTGCAATAATTCATACTTACACTGAAAAGTTTCACTGCATTCATCACATCTAGTTTGCATTGAAGATTTTTTAAGCATATTTCTTTTATGTTTTAAAAAATGTCGTTTGTTTGAAAAAGTATCAGTACATTCGTTACAACAGTATGTATGTAAAGTCTTTTTATGACTTTTTCGCTTATGGTTTGAAAAAGCATGTTTTGTTGTAAAGGTTATAGAACATTCCTCACATAGATACTCAGGTTTACGATAATGCACCCTCTTGTGTTTTTCCAATTCAAACTTGTGTTTAAAAGCATCTTTACAAATAATACATAGATGTTCAGGTAAGACTTTTTGATGAAATAATCTCTTATGTTTAAATAAATCACACTTGCGATTGAAATTTTCAATACAATATTCACATTTGTATCTTATGGAAATCTTTCTATGGGTTTCTATATGTCTCTTTAAACGATGTAAAGTAACAAATCCTTTCTCACACACGTAACAAATATTAGGTTTAATGTCATTGTGAACCTTCACATGTCTAGTAAGATAGGATTTTTTTAAAAATGACTTATTGCAAATTGGACAAATAAAAAGTTTAGATAACTTCTCATCCTTAAAAGTTGATGAAGGGGGGTGTTGAACAGAAACGTGTGTCTCCTCAGACGGTAAAGTATTATCCATTTTGTACTTCAGTTTAGCAAAGTATAAAAAAATCACTCTAAAAGTAAGACTTTAAAACGTACTAAGTATGAGAACTTAGACAACTCTACAGTGACAAAAGATTGTAACTAATTCAAATTTTTTCTTCGTTCATCAGTTTTACTTAAGAATTTACGCCAAATTCTCTTATTTCATGCCAAATTTTTATAACTTTTGCCAATATTAGTGGAAATTTAGCCAAATATTATCCCATACCTTGCTATAATACTCGAATCTTGTGGAAAATTCTAGTTTATCAACATGTCTAAACAGATAATTTGTACACCTTCACTCTGTATTTTTATGGATGTAGCATCTACGTTAAACATTTTAGGGAAAAAATATTCTATGTTTTTTAACAGTTGATTATAGATTTGTCGAAACTTGTGGTTTAGTATTTTCAAAGAAGGTAGGTTGTTAATACCTAAAGTTTCAAGTTCATGATTTCATCATACATCTGCAGCTTCTAAATTTGATAAGTGTTAGATTTTTATCTTACATTCTCAATCTAAAAAGAAAAAGTTAATTTTTCTGAGATAGTATTTGTATTAAAATAATTTGTGTAAAAATTTTTCATTTACAAAAATTTCGTTTATAAGCATATGTGTGAAAAACTTCAAACTAAATGACTTTAAAAAACTTAGTGCTTTGTAAAATTAGATGCGTTATTAACACATGTGAAACATTAAAATTCCATACTTCATAATTTTTCAAATACTTGCAGTCTCTTAAATTGGTAAGAATGAGATTTTATCTTACATTTTCATTCTCATCATTAGAAAAAATAAGTTTCATATATTTTTATTCTAAAAATAAGTTAATTAATTTCTGAGATGATATCTTTCTAAAACGCTTTGTGTAAAAAATTTTTCACTCACAAAAATTTCAGTTTATAAGCATATGTCTGAAAAACTTCAAACTAAATGATTTTAAAAAACTTAGTACTTTGTAAAATATGATGTGTTGTTAACATCAAAATTGTTGACTTCGTGATTTTTTTCGAATACCTGCAACCTCTTAAGCTGGTAATTTTGTGATTTTATCTTACATTTACAATCTTATTATTGTGAAAATGAGTTTCTTATATTTTTATTCAAGAATAAGTTACCTTAATTTCTAAAATACTTTGTAAAATTTTTCAAGTATACATATGTTTGTAATCGACAATACTTGGTTAAAATACTTTTTAAGTATGATGAAATACACTTTAGAAAACTTAAGTATGCATCTGTGACCATGAATGTATTTAATGAAATATATATTAATATTTTTTAACTCTGAATTTTTTCAAAGTTAGCTTTCATTATTTACAAACTTGTTATCTGTGAAGAAAAATTGAGTGAAAGGTAGCATGTGAGGTGGAAAATTTCACTTTGTTAAAGTGGTAGAAAGTAGTGAAAAGTAGTAAAAAATGTAGTTGGGAAGTCTTTATTTGACATAGATTATTGAATAATTCTTAGGGAATATGTCTTAAAATAACTAATGTTGGGTTTTATTTAACAAATTATGTAGAAACTTTTGTTTTTCAATTTATTGAATATAATGAAAATACATGAGATAGGTGATACACGAGTTAAAATTTTACCATACAAAGTTGTAATTTGCTAATTTCAACTAAAGTACAACCTAATTCTTGATCAGTAAATTCTTCAAAACGTTCTATCATTTCGGTGAAAGCATTTTCAAGATCATTATTCAAATCACTTGATGAATATGTAGTAAAGGTTTTTGATTGCAAATGATGGGAAATAAATTCTTCTTTACCATCCATAGAACGTTTAAGGGTGAGTTTAACAACTATAAACCATTTCATCCCTTTTTTATCACTTAATTGAAAGTTCAATTCGGTTAAAATGTTAGTTCTTAAATTTTTAAAAAATGATAACAAATCCATATCATTATTTTCATTGTCAAAGATAGTGGATGTATGTACAATAACAGCACTTCGTCTTTTAAAAAACTTAGTTTTCTCCTTAAGTGGATCTTGGGAAGAATTTTCTGCAGTCTTTGGTGTTGACTGATGCCTGACTGAAGTATGTAAATGACAATACAAATCAATTTTACTATTGAATACTTCATTACATGATTCACATAAATGTTGGGGCGAAGGCTTTCGATGATTTTTTCTTATGTGTTTCAATAATTCATATTTCCATCTGAAGATTTCACCACATGCATCACAAACATGGTTAGATAAAGTCTTTTTATGATTTTTTCTAACATGAATCGATAAATCATACTTGTGATTAAAACTTTCATTGCATTGTTCACATTCATATTCTGTAAGAGTCTTTTCATGAATTTTTAAATGTCTTTTCAAATCGTCGGGTCTTCTAAATGATTTTTGACATACATTACAAATAAAAGGTTTCACACCCGTATGAACCTTCAAATGTCGAATTAAATTAGACTTTTTACAAAATGTTCTATCACAAGTTGGACATATCGGAAATTTGCACAAATTCTTGTCATCCATTCGCGATTGGGTTAACGGTTGATTTAAAATAGGTATCTCTACGGGTAGACTCATCTCTAACATGAATTACCAATATGAAACACTGGATTCAGGTTATAAAATAAGCGTTCTCGCTCCAGGAAAAAAAAAGTTAGCAAGTGATAAAATTTTACTTCACTCGATATTAATATTGTATGTTTCTTGCCAAATCTGAATTATCTTATCGCCAAATGCTTTAAAAATCTTGTTAAATGTATCGTAAAATATTACTGTTTTAAAATCTCGCCAAAATTCTAAGTGTAGAAGCGGGTAAAGTTTATTCAAAAGTAATGTAAGAAATGAATTTATATTTTAAAAAAGGTAGCGAAAATCTATAAAAAAATCTGATATTTTCTCTCTCATCTCTAAGAAGTCAGGAATTGTCAAACCCCTTCGAGGGTGTGTGAGTAGGGGGGTGAAAAAACAGGTTCGGGGAGGGTGGATATGACCTTCACGTTTTCGAGGAGAATTAATAGTAATGAAAGAACGGATAATATTAGCTTTCGCGTACACTCTTCATCAAACATTATTCTATTTATAATAAAAATATATATAAATACAGTTTAAAATAGATACTGATTATTAACAATTTAAAAATTTTTATGGAAAAAGTATTTTTTAACGAACTTTCTTTAATTAATTAATTAATAAGAAATTTTAATCACTCTTTTTTAGTTATCTTTCAAAAAACAATTCTCGTCTTTCATCCTAATCTAATTTCACTTACACATTTGAGTTTTTAAACATCTGGTGAATTTTTACAAGATCTTTAATTATTATTTTTTATTAATTTATTTTAATTATTATTCTGTAATTAATATCATTTTTATGGTTGATTAATTTTCAGACAATAGTATTCTTAGCTTAAAAAAGATCTGCATATACATATAATAGAAAAATCACTCACACATATGCGAAAACTACTGAAATATTTTTTTTGCTGCAAGGTAGCAGGTTCGAATCTCAGTCAAAATCTATGTTTCTAAACTTTCTTTCATTCTTTATACTAAATTTTTGCTTTCATTGCCTTTTTTTCGGAAAATATTTGATGATTTTTTACAAGAAGATCCTTAATTAATATTTTTCTTAATTATTATTCTCTAATTAATATCATTAAAACGATTGAATTCTTTTCGGACACTAGCATTCATAGTTTTAAAAGAACAGTGCAGACATATACTATAAAAATCACCCACACATATGCGAAAACTACTGAAATATTTTTTTGCTGCAAGGTAGCAGGTTCGAATCTCAGTCAAAATCTATGTTTCTAAACTTTCTTTCATTCTTTATACTAAATTTTTGCTTTCATTGCCTTTTTTTTTCGAAAATATTTGATGATTTTTTACAAGAAGATCCTTAATTAATATTTTTCTTAATTATTATTCTCTAATTAATATCATTAAAACGATTGAATTCTTTTCGGACACTAGCATTCATAGTTTTAAAAGAACAGTGCAGACATATACTATAAAAATCACTCACACACGCGAAAACTACTGTCTTATGGAAATATTTTTACTGCAAGGTACCGGGTTCGAACCCCGCCAGACCACTCTATTTCTTACATACTCTATCCACATCCACATTCTAAAATTCAATCGATTTCATATTTATTTCTCAATTTTTAAATTTTTAATTAATTTCTTAATTAATTTTCTAATTAATTTCTTAATTACCCTCCTAATTATTTTCCTAATGACTCACAAACAATATCCTACTTTTTTCATTCTACCGAAACATCGCTTTAAAACCAGCGTCACCTTTTTCAAAAATCACTCATTAATTTTTTTAATTAAATTTCCTCATTAACACCCTCGTCACGTTTCAAGATTAAGTCAGAGGAGGTTGCTCCGAGCTCCGCAAAGGTCGTGAACATGATTGACACGCTCCGAGCTCCGCGTGACACCCGCACGACTTTCCTGGCACCCTTGCACCCTCCTCCTGAGCCAGAACTCTCATTTCTTACCTATTTACAGTGCTTTGGATTTCTTTCGGGTGTCCCTGTACACAAACCAGTGGTGGTATTTCTTCCCATTTTCAATACAGAACAACCCATTGTGAACCTGAATAACATGTATCAGTTTCAAGAAATTCTATGAATACACTTTTTAACTTTGTCAGAAAGTGTTAAAAATGGAAATTGTACTTTTTTCCCCCTACAGAAAATTCCCTTTATTAACACGCTTTTATTAGCTTCACCTGTATGTATGTTTGTTGTATGTATGTATCTTTGTAACCGCTCTGGGAGCAAACAAAAAAATCGATATTGTAAAAAAAAAAAAAAAAAAAAAAAAAACTTTCCCTACTTGAATGCCGTGGCTGTGAGGTAAAGCTCCGGGCTACGGACCTAAAGGTTTAACGTTCGAGCCCAGTCAGGGGAGATTTTTTAAAAATTGTTTTTATTTAATTCTAAATTATTCATTTATTAAAGATTTAAAAATATGTAAATATTATAGCGTGTCACTCATACGATTCTCTCTTACCCTGCAATTTAATTTTATAAAGATTAAATTATTATATTTTATTTATTTTATATTTTATTATTATATTATATTATATTTTTATTTTATTTATTTATATTTTGTGCTTTTTAGTTCACATTTCAATAAAAACGTGTTCTTTAATTTTTTAAAAGTATAATTTTATTTTATTTATTTATTTATTTATTTTGAGTGTGTGTAAGTTTCAAGGGCAAAATTTAAATAACATCTATTTTTCCAAAGATTTTTCCCAGTAAATTTCTAAGAACCTTCCTTTTTATAGAAAGAATGAAAAAAAAAAAATTACGGTATACTTCTCTGGCACTTTTGCTGCCTGGAAAGTTCTCTAACTTTGAAGATTTTTTTTTTCGTTGTTTTTAAATATTTTCATTATTTCATGTTAATATTTTAAAGTATTGAGAAATTTATAATTTTAAAATTTTATTAAATCAATTTTTACTTTCCGAACATACATATGTAAGAAAAGTATTGTAATAATATCAAACAAGTCCTTCCGGCTTATTCGGAAGGGTAGGTTGATTTCTTTTTCCTTATCAAGGAAAATTATTAATGCACTTGGTAGAAATATTGATGTAGGCTATGCACATATGGAGTTTTAAGCAAATCGGTTCATAAATACCTTTTTAGGTGAATTTAAAATTTTCAAGTGGCCGGCGCTTGAAAACAAAATGGTGAGTTAAGTTGACAAATATATGAAATGTATTTGTGAGGTAAGTCTACTGTACACATGTAGTTCGAATTAATTCAAAATCTCAAAGTCATCGTGTTGAAAATTAAGTGGCTGGCACTTCGATCAAAATGGCAGAGAAAGTTCCTCATCTAAAATATCGTTTCAAATTTGAAAATAATTTTTTTTGTAGAAATTCTTTCGAAGAGGCTTAGTAAGTTGATAAAATGTTAGTTTTTCTGTATTTCTAGCTTGTTTTAGCATTAAAATAGCCTAATTTTTCCTTAAAAACGTATTAAAAAGATCCAGCAACGCAGGTAATGGATTTGGCGCCAAATTTGGCGACTTTTTCCCTATGGCGACTTTTTTCGCGACTTTTGGCAAGAAAATACTTATTATTAATATACCAAAGATGGACGCAATAACGTGATTGGTTCACGAGTTACGTGATATTTCTAGATTTTTGTTCTTTGAATGATCCATTGACCTTTGATAAATCCATTTTTCAACTTTGATTTGAATTGATTAAGTATTTCTAAAGTTACCGTGATAAAAAATTTTCCAGCAGCCGTCAGTTGGAAACAATACAGTGGAACAAGTTGCCCAGCAAACACATCCAAGATATGTGAAGCATAGGTTCACTGTCCAACTGTGGTTTAAATCAGTGCCGTGTTACAAAAGTTATTATTATGGCAAATTTTCAAGTGGCAGTCTAAGTGGCTGCGACTTTGAAACAAAATGGAAAAACAACTTGCCCATCGAAATCATCCAGTATATTTGTATGATAAGTTCATTGTCCAGTTCTAGTTTAAATTAAATTCGTATTTCAAAAATTATCGTCATAAGAAATTTTCAGGTGGCACCACTTGTAAAAAAAAAGTGGAGTGACATGCCCAGCGAACTTAAATGAGATATTTGAATGATAAATCCACTACTCAAATTTGATGCAAATTGATTCTGTATTACTAAAGTTACCATAATGACAAATTTTCAAGTGGCCGCCACTTGGAAATAAAATTGCGGATCAAGTCACCAAGTGAATTTATTCTAGGTATTTGAACCATAAGTTCACTATCCAACTTTTATTTGAATCAGTTTAGTATTTTAAAAGTTATCGTGTGGCATATTTTCAAGTGGCAGTGTGATTTCAAGTGGCTGGAACTTAGAAACAAGATGCCAAGACAAGTTGCCCAATGAAAACATTCAACATAATTATATGATAATATCACTGTCCAAATTTGGTTCCATTTGGAGTATTATTTCAGAAGTTATCGTGATTTTAAATTTTCAAGTGGGAGCCTGATTTCAAGTGGCCCCGCTTAACTTAACATATCTGCCACTTTATTAAAAATGGCGGATATAGTTTATTAATAAATTTCATTGAGATCCTTACGTGGACTGTATTTACATCACAATTCAAACAATTTCGGAATACGCTTTTTACAATTTAAATTTGAAATTTTCAAGTGGTCTCCACTTGAAAACAAAATGGTGCTGTAACTTGGTTAACAAACTCATCTAAGATATTTATAAGATAAGTTAAGAAACTGTTCAAATTTGGTTCTATTTGGAGCATTATTTCGGAAGTTATCATGGTTTTAAATTTTCAAGTGGTGGCCTGATTTCAAGTGGTCCCGCTTAACTTAAGATATCCGCCACTTTATTAAAAATGGCGAATAAAGTTCATTAATAAAGTTCTTTGAGACACTTGTATAATCTATGTATACATAAAAATTAAAAAAAAATTCGGAATACGCTTTTTACAATTTGAATTTGAAATTTTCAAGTGGTCTCCACTTGAAAACAAAATGGTGGAGCAACTTGGTTAACAAATTCATCTAAGTTATTTATATGATAAGTTAAGACACTGTCCAAATTTGGTTCGATTTGGAGTATTATTTAAGAATTATTTATTAGTGATTTTAAATTTTCAAGTGATAGCGTGATTTCAAGTGGCCCCGCTTAACTTAAGATATCTACCACTTTATTAAAAATGACGGATAAATTTCATTAATAAACATCTTTGAGACCCTTATGTGGTCTATATTTACATCAAATTTCAAACAAATTCGGAATACGCTTTTACAATTTGAATTTGAAATTTTCAAGTGGTCTCCACTTGAAAACAAAATGGCGGAGCAACTTGGTTAATAAACTCATCTAAGATATTTATAAGATAAGTTAAGACACTGTCCAAATTTGGTTCGATTTGGAGTATTATTTCGGAAGTTATAGTGATTTTAAATTTTCAAGTGGTAGCCTGATTTCAAGTGGTCCCGCTTAACTTAAAATATCTGCCACTTTATTAAAAATGACGGATAAACTTCATTAGTAAACTTCATTGAAACACTTATCTGGCCTGTATTTACATCAAAATTCAAGCAAATCTTGCTTTAAATATGCTTTTTACAATGTCGGTTTGAAATTTTACAAGTGGCTGCCACTTGAAAACAAAAAGTCGGAGGAACTTGGTTAACGAACGCATCCAAGATATTTATAAGATTAGTTCACTGTCCAAATTTGGTTCGATTTCGAGTATTATTTCGGGAGTTATCGTGATGACAAAATTTTCATTATAGATAGATAGATAGATATATAGATAGATAAACGAAGTGATTGCAATAGGTCGATTTCTAAAGAAATCAACCTAAAATCTGACCCTGAGATTTTGGTGTACCTACACGTTTTGAGTTCATATTTGCTATTTTTAGAGTGATGTATATATGTAAGTATGTGTGCATGTATGTGAGTGAACATGATAACATATAAACGCTTTGTTCAAATGAGCTGAAATTTGGTACGTATGTTATAGGTCACCATAGCATGAACCCTGTTGATTTATAGTTTTTTGAGGTTGTATAAAGTTTTTATATAGTTTTTTGTAATCTAGTTGTATATATATACTAGCAGGCTTTGCCCGCTTCGCTGGACATTAAACTTAAATGACTTGTCAAGATCCCATATCTTTATTAATAACCTAAGTTCTCGCTGTGATTGGTTTTCTCGCTCGCAAAGTGAGGAGTCTGGGTCTCCACTGTCTTCGGCACAACTTACCCACTCCTTACTTCCCCTTCCTCAGCTGGTGAGTTCGAAGTTTTGCAAAATCCCACTAATGTACATAATGCGTACACTTAATCAATATCCGCACACCAAAATTCGCCATTCTAAGATAATTCAAAGCGAATTTAAACGGGAAAACATGTTTTTACACATGTTTATTGGAAACGACTTCAGTATAACCCCACAATGATATTTGGCGATTTTTTTGTTGGCGATTATAGCTAAATCATGAATCTAAAAACCATAAATCATATATGATAAATGATAAAATCATAATCTAAATCATAAATCATAAAACATAAAATCATAAATCCAAAATAAACAACATATTAGGCTGCCATATTATATCGCAAACAGTCCAGAACGACATCGTTATTCTTCAAAACGACGCCAAAGAAAAAGCGCCAAATTCAGCTGTGGGGTTATACTGAAGTTATACCGTTTATTGCCCTCCGACTCCGAAAAGGGGGGGGGGGAGATTTCGAATTTCGTGAAATCCAGTTACAATAAGTGCCGGATGCAAACAAACAATTTACGCACCAAATTTCGTGACCACAGAAGTCTTTAATAGAAAATATTATAAATAAATAAATACAAAACGCACAGCTTTAGTATGGGAACCCTTTGGTGACTTTAAATATTTTAAGCCATTTTTGCGATGAACTGAATTGGCTATCTCAATTGTGCAATTAAAGATCTTGGCGAGAAACGTCCGAGCTACTTCGGTTCCGAATTTCAAATTTTGCCTAAGGGATCCAATACTAAATCCGTTCCATACACTAAATAAATAAATAAAATAAAATAAAATAAAAACTCTTTTCTGATATTTATAAAATAAAAATAAAAAAACCTTAATAAAATCCAAATTATAATCATTTACAATTAAGGGGAGAACATAAAAAAACCCGCATAAGGTACATAATAACAACAAAAAAAATTTTTTTTTACTGCAGGAAAGAAAAAGACTGCTTAATTAAATAAAAATATTAAACTAATGCCAATTATCTCTATGAAAATATTTATCCACGTGCAAATTCCTCATTTAAAAAAAAAAAAAAAAAAAAAAAAAAAAAATCACCGACTTTTGTAGGTATTTTTCTCTCTAATTTTTATTATTATTCACGTGAAATTAAAAATATTTCATTTTATTTCTGGAAAATAAAAATATATATAAATGACTATATATAAATATAAAACCTTTTGCCGAATCTGGGTTAAAAACGGAAAAAGGGTAAAATAAATTAGAAATATCATACCTATATTTAAAAATTTTATACCAAATGAAAGGGGCGAATTTTCTGAATCCAGAGGTGCAAACAGTTTTTCGATGCGACAATTAGATTTTTTAAAAATAACTAAAGTATGAAATTTAAGTGGCAACGGAAAAACGTAAAAAGGGAAAAATAAATTAGAAGTATCAGACCTATCGTTACAAATTCAGTACCAAATGAAAGGGGGGGATTTTTCTGAATTCTGGGGTGTAAACAGTTTTTCGATACGACAATTAGATTTTTTAAAATTAACTAAAGTATTAAACTTAGATGGCAACAATTCATTTCAATCTTTTCATAATTTGTAGTCCGAATCACGCGAATAAAAAAGTATTTAACTTAAAAATTTATTTTTATATTTTATTTTTCCATTCAAAGCGTTTTAGTGAAAAAATATTTAAGGCGCATGCGCAGGCGTGTTTTACCCATAATTTAAACACTATTCATAATTTTGAAAATTTCTATAGATATAATTTTAAGTTGGGTGAAGACCTAAGTTTCTGCCAAGCGCCGTTGAATTCCGTCCAGCCGTTCTCGAGTGATGCCCGGACAAACGTGTTTTAGTCTTTTACCCCCCAGGGGGGGAACGGGCAGGAATTTCTGAAAAGTTGATAGATATAATTTTAAGTTGGGTGAAGCCCTAAATCCCTGCCAAGCGCCGTTGAATTCCGTCCAGCCGTTCTCGAGTGATGCCCGGACAAACGTGTTTTAGTCTTTTACCCCCCAGGGGGGAACGGGGGGGGGGGAATTTCTGAAATGTTGATAGATATAATTTTAAGTTGGGTGAAGACCAAAACTCCTGCCAAGCGCCGTTGAATTCCGTCCAGCCGTTCTCGAGTGATGCCCGGACAAAAAAAGCGACATACGGACACGATGACACACACACAGACACACACATACACAGGCAAAATTTTCTGAAGTCATTTTCGGCTTTCATGGGGTGTGAAACGTGAAGATATCGTAAAATTTTTTGATTCCGACAAATTTACAGACAAAAGTCTGATTTTATTAATATATATATATATATATATATATATATATATGTATATTTTTTTTCACAGGGACAAAAAGAAAAATTCTATATTATTCTGGCCTATGGGCCCAAATTCTTAAGTGCGATGGCGTCTAAATGCCTTATTCGAGTAAACTGTAAATTTATACACATATTCTAAGTCACTGTCGTACAAAATGTATAGATTTTGATGAATCTAGCAATTATAGGTTTTTTTTTTTTTTTTTTTTTTGTACAGGGACACAAATAAAAATTCCTTTTTTTGAGCTCACATATTTTAAAAGTGCGATTGTGTCTAAAAGCCTTATTCCATTGATCTGAAAATTTGTACAAATGTTATAGGTCATCATTACTCGAACGGCATAGATTTTGGTTAATCTAGCATTTATAGTTTTTTACAGAGACACAACGAAAAATGCTTTATCATTATGTCTTATGGCCTCAAATTCTTTAAAGTGCAATAGCGATTAAATGCCTTATTCGATTGAGCTGAAAATACAGTGCGTATCGAAATGATAGGTCCACCCGCATTTTTCAAAATTTCGACGCTTAATTGAGAATAAGAATAACTTTTTTTGGTAGAGATAATTAATCAGTAATTGTTATAACTATTTATGTAGACATTTCTTAAAAATAAATAATTCCTTTTTATTTTATGCAAATTTTCATTTTCAGACCGTTTCGAAAAGATAGGTCCGCCTTCAGAAATTTTGCACCAATCACGTTTATTTCCAAAACATTTGCATAAATATCGTTGCTTAGTCTTGCTGCGGGATTATGCTGGCTGCTGTGGAGGTATTTAAGCAGATTTGAACATTACGTTGTAATCAAACGAAATGGGCCGCCGTTGCAGTCTTCCGCTGGTTGAGCAGGGGAAAATTGATGCATTTAAAACGTGTGGAAAATCGAATAGAGAAATAGGTAAACTTTTAAAGAGATCACATAATGTTGTAAACAATTATTTGCGACTTAGAAATGCTTTTGGCAGTAAAAAATCATCTGGTCGCCCATCAAAAGTGACACCCCGACAAAGAAGGACTATCGTAAAGGAGTTAAAATCTGGAAATATGAGCTTATCCACTGTGGCCAGACAACAAAACCCTCCAATATCAAAATCTACAGTCCATAGAGTGGTAAAAAAGTTCGGCAATATAGTTTACGCGAAGAGGAAAGCAGCTCCGAAATTGACTAAAAAGCATAAAGAAAAGAGATTGAAATTCGCACATGAAGTGATGTCCTGGAAACAAGATTGGCATCAAATGATATTCAGTGATGAAAAGAAATTCATCCTGGATGGTCCAGATGGCTGGCAGTACTACTGGCACGATCTTCGTAACGATAGACATATATTCTCGAAGAGGCAAGCTGGTGGTGGTTCCGTTATGGTATGGGCCGGATTCGGAGGTGCAGGAAAAACTGATATAGCATTTGTAGACAATCGTTTGAATGCTGCAGGCTATCAAAAGCTGCTTGAACAATATTTTCTTCCACAAGCAGAGCACATTGGGGGCCCATTCTTCATGTTCCAACAGGACAATGCTCCTGTGCATACTGCAAAGTCCAATTTCGAATGGTTTCTGAATAATGGTGTACATGTTATCGATTGGCCACCTTGCAGCCCCGACCTGAATTCGGTAGAAAACATGTGGGGTATACTCGCAAGAGCGGTGTATGGAGGCGGAAGGTAGTACAACAGTACTGCAGACTTGAAAAAGTCTATTTCCTCCGAATGGTCAAAAATCGAGAAAAAGTGTTCACAAAATCTTGCAGAATCCATGCCGAATAAGATTTATGAGCTTATTCTGAAACAAGGTGGAAAAATTTCTTATTAATTCAACATTAATTTGATGCTTGGTTCACTGGACCTATCTTTTTGAAACAGCTTTTTCATGTAATTTTTGTTTTCCTTATTATTTCTATTATTTGTATATTATTCATATATTATTTTACATTGAATGAAGTAATGTAGTTTATAAAATAGTACTTTGTACACAATAAAACCTTTTTTACCAACATAACTTTCGTCTTTACTGGTGGACCTATCATTTCGACACGCACGTATATATACATACTATAGATCACCGTCACACTGCATGAACTTCGGAGAATCTAGTACTAATAGATTTTACAGGTATACAAAGAAAAAATCTTTATCATTGTGGTTTATGAATCAAATTATTTAAAGTATTATAACGTCTAAACGCCTCATCCGAATGAGACGAAAATTTATATACCTGTTATAGGTCACCGTCAAACAAACTCTATAGATTTTTTGTGAGTTTAGCACTTATAGATTTTTATAGGGACACAACGAAAATTTCATTATCATTATTATCTATGGATTCAAATTATTTGAAGGGTAATAACGTTAAATTAACAAAATTCTATACGCAGAAAAATACTCAAACATACTATTATAATATTCTCTTTTGCTTGTTTAACGACTTCTCTTACTTTGATTCGTTTATACAACCATTAATTACTTAATGTTTGGAAATTTGAGTGAAGTCACTCCAGATTTTTTTTTTTTTTTTTTTTTGCGAAAGAAAGTAATGAAAGCTGTGATAAAAAGCATTATCTGATTTTACCATATGCATTACATAAATTTATAAAACAAGTTTTCGAACTAGCGATCAAACCAAATTAGAAACCGACATAAAATGTCATGTATTAGAAATTCTGATATCTCGTGACAGAGTTAATTGGGCTTATTGATGAAAAGACAGTATTAATAATATTTTTTTTAGCTACCAACTTCGAAAAATTACCAGTTTTGTCTGTTCTGATAATTCTATTTAAGCAAAACAGGTTCTTCCTTATTTTGATTTAGTTTGAAAGCTTATGAATTAGAAAGGTTAATAATATTTTTCTTTCATTATGCCAAAATAAGGCTTTTTTCTTCATTCAGTTTCTTGTATGAATGACAGATCATTTAATGTTTCGTATTATATAAAGTAATTTTAAAAACTTGATTTTATATTTAGTTTTACATAAATGTGTATACATAAGTAAAATCATGATAAATGTTTTGCAACGTACTCATTTATACAGTAATGTAACCGGTTTTTTAATAAAAAATTTTCAAAGAGACACTTGAAAAAAAAAAAAAACATAATATAACTATACTATCTATTAAATATTTTTCTGAAAACGATTGTATAAGAATAGTATTGCACATTCAAATATGCAAGAAATTATAAGAACAATGTATTTTACAACTATTTTATGCAACGTTCTTTGCATATACCGGGTGATCGAAAAGTCTCAGAAAAAATAAGAAAAAATATTATTTTAAAAGTATTGGCCGTAGCGATGTGGTTAGTAGCGATGTGGACGTAGCGAAGCGGCTACGTTGCCGCTTTGACTGCAGCACTCGTGCTTACTTTATTCGCCTGATGAAGGGTCGTGTGTTTTTTCGACCCGAAACAATTGTTGCGAGTTTATTGCATTTTATGGTGTTTATTCAATGTTTGTAAGTAATAATAAAGCATTGTTAGTTAAATTTTATTAAGAGAATTCCCAATGAGCAACGTCTGGCGGCCATTCGCATGATTGACGACCGTCGCATTAAACATTTATAGTCCTAGATCCGTTGCTGAATATACTGTGCCACTGTAGTAAAAGTAAGTTCACAGCTAAAGCGTCACATGCTGGAGAAAAATTGAACTAATTTGGCAATAAATCTTTCGTCGCTTAAAAAAAGTCTCGTCTTTCTGCGTATTTTAGTGAAAACCGCGTAATTAATACTTTTTAAGCAATCCAACTTTTATTTTTTCTGTTATTTTTGGATCGCCCGGTATATACATTATAATTCGACTATTTTTTTTTTTCTTTTTGTTGCTATTTATTTTAACAATTTTTACTTTTTTATGTATTTATAAGAAGAATGTATTGGATTTGTAAGAAAAATGAGCTTTTGATTTTAGACGGCTTCGTATGTTTTAAGCAGACCTGAAAACGTTTTGACCATTTTTTGGGGTGATGTCTGTCTGTGTGTCAGAATGAGTGACCCCACCCCCTCAAAAAAAAAAATAATAATAATAATAATAATAATAATAACAATAACAATAATAATCAACTGTAGATTAAGAACTAATGCACAGAATTTCATGAAATTTTATATTTAGCTGCACCTTAACATATATGTTTGTCTAACAGCTTTTGGTACATCTTGCTTAACAAGTGGGACTGTTGTTCCGTTTTTTCTTAATTTTAATACTGTAAATTGCATTAGAAAAATTTCGTATAAATGTACGCAATGGGGATTATTTTTATCCAAACATTGCGAAAATTATTATTATTATTTTTTAATAATAATAATATTCAACAAGAATAAAAATTTTGTTTATCTAGAATCAACTCTTCCATCCTTCTGGATTTAAGTGCCACTACTGGGGGGTTGTAATTTTTGGACATCGTTTTAGGAGCTCTTTAAAGCGAGGTTTGAACCATATATCTCTGATAATTTAAACTTAATCATCCCTTTATTTATTTATATCCCCCCCCCCCCAAAAAAAAAAAAAAAAAGTTCTTTTCATGTCTAACGTTCAATGTCTCTTCGTTCAGTATTTTTTTAGAAAATTGAAAAAACATATATAATAATCTGGTGTGTCACCCACACGACTTTCTCTTACCCTGAAATTTAATACTATAAATACAGGTTGCAGATTAAAAGGTAAGATAACGAGTACTGTAATGTAAACCTGCGTTAAACAATTCATATTAGGCGTCTGAAGAGTTTTATATGATAATTAATTCTGTGTGAGGGGCGCTACCGCCCCCCTCAACCCCCCGTTTTATTAATGCACTTACATTTATATAGAATTTAATTCGGTTATTAAAAAATAATTCTGTTTCTAAAAAATAATTTATTAATATTATTATTTAAAAAAATTATCTTTCATGGTAATGCAGACGATTTCCATATTAGAGAAGTAGTATAACACCAAATATCCAAAAAAGTCCATTTTATTCTCAATAAAAAAAAAAAAAAAAAAAGCGATTTTTTTTTTTTTTTTGTTTTTTTTTCGTTAAAAGTAAAAAAAAATCGATAACTTTGTTTTAAATTATCGCATATCGATGGTTCAAATATTCGTTTTAAAGGTATTGGCGAGCTCTTTTGAAAGATACCCATCATGAAAATTTACTCCCCTCGAGGGGGGACTTCCCCCCCAGGGGGGGAGGCGAGGCTCCTATATACACAAAATTTTTTTCCCAGTTAAGTATCTCTATTACAAAAAATATATATTCGTTTCATTTGGTTTAGTGCAGTCTATAGACGTTAAACTCTACTTACCTGCAGTTTCCCCCATAGACGTAATGTATTAGAATTCTCTTGATTGTCCCTGTACACGAGCCATTTGCTTGATCTTAACAAAAAGCTTACTGTAGCATCCTTATATGATACACATTTAGAATACCAAGTTTGAACTTTCTGCCATAATTAGTTTTTGAGATATGCTGATAACAGACAGACACACAGACAGACACACAGACAGACATACAGACACACAGACATACACACAGACCATTTGCTAAAAACATGATTTTCGTATTCAGGGGACCTCAAAACGTGTAAATATAACAAAATCTCGCGTTCGAAAATTTGACCCCAAAACAATACTTTCTCTACCTTATGGGTAAGAGAAAGTAAAAAAGAATATATATATATATATATATATATGTAATAATTTGGCCGACACTGTATATATATTAAGTGAAAATTATACTGATTCTTAATATATTTTAAAATTCTTTTAAATATCAACATCTAAAAAAAAAAAAAAAAAAGAAAAGAAAAGAAAAAGAAAAGAAAAGAAAAAAGTATCTACAAAGGGTTTTCTTGATGAAAATATATTTTTAACCCTTGCAGGGGCAAGCAAATTTTCTTCATTTAAAACCAACAACATCAGAAATCTGCAACAGTGTTAAAGTACAAGAAATAAATGAAGTTATTCGTCTAAGTTATAAAAGAAAAATTTCATTAAAAAAATTACGGGGACAGTTTTTGCAATTTTGAAATAAAATTTGTAGTTGCACTATGCAACCACCGCCCCTGAAAGGGTTAAAAAATGAATAGTTATCAAAATTACAGAAGTTCCTCAACACGCATTCTGAATTTCACAGTTGTCAAAAGTAAGTAAGTCGGGGAAAAAAAAAAAACGGAACACTCAACGTAACTTCCTTGCTAATCGATTTAGAAAAATGCAATAGGTATCATTCGACGGGGAATTGTGAGTAGTTTCAGAAAATGAACTGAAATTTTGAATTGGGGGTCGTCTACATATTAAAACGCTCACCAACATTGATTTTTTCAATGGTAACACCCTATTTTTATTTTATATTTGAATTCCTGGGATTGCGACAACCCGAAAAAGTATATTCGTTGTATATTTTACTTATTTTTTCACAGAGTTATAAGCGTTCAAAGTTTGAAGGTGCTAATGTTAAATTCATATTTCAAATTTTTATTAATATCTTCACAAAGAATAACTTGATCGATATAATTTTTTTTTTTACGAGATACAGTGAAGAAACCCAAACATAATCCATCATTACTTTTGATTCTGAAAAATATTTTTAATTCTGAAAAATATTAATAAATTCATATTCATAAAAAATATGAATTATGACCTATGTTAATTTTTACATAAAATGAATCCTAATGCTGAAAAATATGGGTGTGCAAATTTGCAACTCATTCCAGTTATTAGTTTTCGAGATATAAATAAATCTTTCTTTTGGAGTGGTTTAGGGGGCCATCTCTTATAAAGTTTTGCATGAGATAACGAATCAAATCTTAAAAAATAACAAAGAAAATTAAACAAAATATTTATATTTTTTATTTACGGGTCAAATTATATAACAACAACGTCAAACGCAAAAGAAATGAAACAAAAATGATCATTTTTAGGCATTAGTGTTAGCATCAAGAATTCCTGTTTTCTAAAGAAGACAAGCCCCGCCTTCAGCGTTCTTCAAAACAAAACATTACAGAAAAGAAAAGTAAATGTGACATTGAGTATTCGTGTTAAACCCCTTATTTTATGTTGAAAAAAATATGCACAAGTGGTATTTACTTCATCGATTAATTAGTGATAAATTTTGAATCATTTAAACAAACACTAGAAGAAAAAAAAAACTAAATAGGCGGGGTTTACTGTTTTAAATAGAAAAATATGTTTAATGTGAAATTGTCAAATATAAAAAAACGAATGGAATTGGAATGCAAGACAGACTTGCAAAATCGTTAACTACCGTCATAGTTAAGAAAAGCTTAATCATTTGCTTCATATAATGCTTTATTTTATTTATTTACTTATTTTTTTATTTTGTAGGGGAACGATTATTATTTTAAGGACACTTTAGTCTTTAAAATTTTATTAATATATTTTAACTTTATACATTTTTAAAAGCATACTTTAACTTCTATAAATATAATTTAACACTTTTTGCTACTGCAGGATTTTGTCTTTTTGACAGTAAGACCCGCCTATGGGCGTTATACTCTCAAAATAAAAAATTTCTGTATTCACAATTATATTACAATTGGATATACATTATAATTATATTCTTTCTAATCAATATATTTCTATCCATAGTATATTTTATTACAAAAATATGAACACTGGGTACACACTTAAGAAATATGTAACACACAAATTACGAAAGAAACGCCCACTGACAGAGTTACAGATTTTCAAATGGCTTGAATCTACGTAAGCAGTCGCGAAAGGATTAATTAAGAAATTATATTTTCATAGAAATTATAAAACGAATCGTACAGTTCCAAAGAGTTCAACTGACCCAAAACTGGTAAGTGCGATTAAATTTGTTCAATATTTACTTCATGAACGCTTACAATATTTTATCCGAAAAGATTTAGTTTATGCGTTGTTGTATATATTATATCTATATAGTATTTCATTTCGTATATTACGTTACACCTACGAAAGAAATTTTAAGCTTTATTGGGGACCAGTACAGACATAATAGACACTTTTACTTGAAAAATATTGGAATTTTTTCAGAGTACTGTATGGACTAATCGCAAGTGTAACGTATTTAAATAGACCTAAAATTATCTAAAAAAGTCCTGAAGTATATACAAATCTAAGAAAATGAATTCAGGATAATTAAAGAACTAGAAAAGAGACAGCGTTTTATTAATTTCTAAAAAAAATTTTTTTTCCTGAAAGATTTCCGGTGTGAAACATTAAAATTTTCTCCATTTCTTATAGGATCTTAATTTTATTTTTCTACATTTATAGATAACCCCCTAACACATTTTTGATTATAAATGTGTAAATACTAAAGATAAAGTATAGAAACAGTATACTTTTCCGCACTGGCAGACTCTCAGAAATTCGAAAATGAAGTCAAAATTGGGTGTTGCTATTGAAAAAATCAAAGTTGACTCTCATTTCAATATGTTGATGACTCCTAATTCAAAATTTGACGACATATTCAGAAAGTGCTTTTAATTTCCTGTTAAATGATGTCTATTAGATGTTCCTGAGTCAATTAATAATGAAATTACTGCGGGTGTTGCGTTTTTTTTTCCCCGACTGTACATTATCCTTTTCTGCTTTTCCACTGTGTGTGCAATAAACTTTTGATAAACTGCTTTTAAGGATATGAAAAGTTAAAAAAATTCATTCCATAAATTTCTTTAGGTTGTCCTGAATGTTTATCGATCAATAAGGTATTTATTTCTAATCGATAGTTTTTTCGTCGTCCAATATAAGGATTCTAAATTGCTTCTTTTTAAAAGCAATAAGAGTTTCAACAATAAGAAAAATATAATCCTTTTCAATAAATCTCTTCCGTGATATACGAAGTTTATATATATAAACTTTTAAGTGAAATTCCTTGTTGATTTCGAATCAAATAAAGTTTTTTTACATTAATGAAAAAAGACTTTAGAAACATTAATTATTTTTTTTTCATCTTTTAAAACTTTTCCTTATAAAATAAATTTAATTGAAAATATGAAAAAATTGGAAAAATCATTTTTGATTTTGAATAATATGGCCATATGAAAAATTGATACTGAAATATTAATAATTTGTGAAAATATTTATAGAATATGAAAAAAGAAAATTAACATCTTTAAAGTAATATTAATTTAAAATATTTGATTAAAAAAGGGTGGGGGGGGAGAAAAAGAAAGAAACACCGTGATCAGATATTTTTCCTTTATTATAAAGAAACTTCAAATTTAAAGTTAAATCCCAAAACTTAACTACAAAATTTCAAAATAATATCTCAATATTATTTAAACTTGTGCCTTTTTAATATTGTGCAAATCTCATTTGCAACACTTTCCAACAAAGTTGAAAAATGTTTTCGACTTCGGTTAGTCAGTCTGTCTGCGCTGTAACTCTCGTAAATGTCGCTGTAACTCTCGTAAATGTAACTCTCGTAAACATGGAATGCCTTGAAACTGATATATGTTATTCATGTTCAGTATGAAAGGTTCTCTATTGAAAATGGAGTAAATACAACAACTGGTTTGTATATAGGGACACCCTAAAGAATTCCGAAACATTGCGTTCTATGAGAGGTATAAACAACATTTTAATAACTTTATTTAGCACAAATAATAATGAATTTAACAATTATTCACATGAAAAAAAAAGAAAAAAAAATGTTTTCAACAAAATACAGTATGATTAGCATTAAGATTTACAGGGCTACACAAAAATATTCAAATACATTAAGGGCTATAACCAGAAATGTTTGGAATTTTATTTTCGATTTTATTAGCACTCTCTGGCTTTACCCGATTCGCTGGTCACTATATGTTAATGAAATCTTTTAAGAATACTCCTATTTACAAGTCTCTCACTCTCTCTCTCTCTCTCTCTCTCTCTTTCTTTTTTTTTTTTTTTTTAATTCATATATTTATGAATAAGCCTCAAAAGTTTGAACAGTTATTGTTTACAACAACTGAATTATTTCAAAAATATTTCATTGGTATAACATACTCTTGAATGACAACACTGTTAAAAGAGAAAAATTGTTGTTCTAAGAAAAGAGTTACTATTTGTTATTCAGACGAATAAAATATTTTTCTGTTGTGTAGGAAGGCCTTCTTATATCTCTATATATAATAACAAAATATCACCGATTCTTTCATTCATCTATCAACGTCAAATCCAAATCGCCAAATCTAAAAATGTGCTGTTTGGACAGTTTTTTATTTCATGACGTAGGGACTCACTATAAACGGATTTGACGAAATTTACCCTTAAGGGGTTAAAAAGGAAAGTGGAAGTTTTTTAACCTTTTCACCGTATCTCTACAGTGGTTTACATTAGAAGCTTGAAGTTTAGCAAAATGTCATCTCTTAAGCCCTATTTAAGGTAAAAGATAAGGATTTGCTAAAAATTAGTTCTTAAGGGGGGGGGGGGCAATCTAACAGTTCTATACGTTCTTCGCACGTGGAAAATTGCAGTGGTTTCCAACAAAAACTTCAAATTTGGCAAAATGTCTCCTCTTATGCCCTAATTGAAGCAGAAGATTAGAATCTTACGAATTTTAATTAGAATTTTACGAATTTTTTAGTGTGCGAACGGGGTACCTAGCATTTCTATCCGTTCTTCGAATGGGGAAAATCGCAGTAGTTTCCTCTAGACGCGTGACATTTAGAAAAATATCTCCTCTTAGGCCCTTATTAAGGTAAAATTTAAGAATAATCCGAAATTTAACACTTAAGGGGATAAGAGAGGGTGTCTGGTATTTTTACCATGTTCTTCACACGTCGAAAATCGCAGTGATTTCTAATAGAATTTTTCAACAGATTTGAACAAAGCTTGGTCTTCATCAGAAATCAGAATCTGTGGTCAATATGTCAAATTAATTAGCTTTGCTTTCAATTTTTCATTTTTAATTTTTCCTTGTGCGAAAAACAGGTAGAACCGCTAGTTGTATTACAATTTGGAGTTAAGATAACTATTTCTTACTACTTATTCCATGGCTAGTAAATAAAAGCTCCTCAAATCATAGTAAAGCGTAGCAGTTTTATCTATTTAAAAGCATTTTTTCTTTTGAATATCTTTTAAGAAACGACGTCATTTTCAAAAACGATAGTACTTCATTTGGGAGATTTTTGTGAAAGTGACGTCACTCCAATATGTTACTATTATTATTATTATTTTATTATATTAAGATACCAAGCGATTTTCACGTATTCATAGTAAAATGTTTAAACTGTATGAGATTTTGATGAAAGCGTAATTTTACAACATATATTTAATAATTTCACCTCTTTATATTTTCGAATTTTTATAAACCTCTACTTAGGGAGAATGCATACATTAGAAGTAACCTATACATATCAAATTTGCAGTTTCTTGATACAGTAATACTGAATAAATCATACAAAAATATGGTTTACAAAAGGGTTTTTTTGCACTCCCTCCCACTGTGCATGTGCTAGAAATTTGAAACACTCACAGTCCTTCAACTATGATCATAAGCAATAACTGTGTAGAGTTTGGTTGAAATCGGGCCAGTGATTTGGATGGAGATGCAAGCCATACGTACAAGCCATACATAGTTTAGCATAGCATCCCTATATGATATACATTTGCAATACCAAGTTTGGAATTTCTGCTACTGTTTGTTCTTGGGATATGCTGATAACACACACACCCAGATACACACGCAGACCAACCTCTAAAAATATGATTTTCTGATTCAGGGAACTTCAAAACATGAAAGTATAACAAAAACTCAATTTCGAAAATTTGATCTAAAGACAATACTTTCTCTATCATATATAAGGGTAAGAGAAAGTAAAAAAGTTTTACAGATTTATGCGAAAAGCAAACAAGCAAATTAATAATTTCATTCACAATAAAAAACAAAGAAAATTTATTTACAAATGAAAATATTTAAATTATTTAAATCATTTCTTACATTTTACTCGGATTATTTTAGCAATTTTGTAAAGATAGCTACTAAATAAAATCAACAATATAAAACGCTGTAAGCTTTCTTTTTTAAAAACATTTTTGTACATTTCGTATAACTGGATACTAAAATAAATAATGAAATTATTTTCTTAAAACTGAGAAATTCGTTTCCAATAAAATTTATTTTATGGTAAAATGATATGAAATAATTTCTGGTGAATATATTTTAAATTGAATATGACTGTGCATTAATATATTTTTTCCCAAAGTGATAATTACATTTTTCTTAGTTAAATGCTTTCAAACAAATATAATTTCTCTTTTCGCTAACATCGTGCTTGTTATCAATTCCAAATTTTATAGTATGCAACTTCTTTCAAAATTTAAAATACCTTTTATTATTGATGAATTTAGTCAAATATTTTATGATTTCACTTCATTTGCTTTTTAATCAAATAAAAAAAAAAAGGCTAATATAAGCGAACTATTCTAGAATTAATAAATGAAAATTTACTTTATCCATTTATCATATGATGTTTTATTTTTTCAAATGAAAGATTTTTTTTTTTTTTTTTTTAATCAGCTTTCTATAGTACCATCATGATTAAATGTTAAACTTTTTTTTACGCTTTTATTTTATACTCGAAACGAATATCATTATGAATAAATCAGAAATGGTACGCTAATATAACAAACCTTTTTAAACTAGCATCCGTATAAGTTGTCTAACTAGATAACTCGTCAAATACTCTTTAAAATTTAGTGCTAGCTTAAACCAAATTTTGGTACGGAAATTATTGTAACCGTAAGGTCGTGAAATATTATTACCATTATTTGGTTCTAAGCGTGAGTTATGCTGCCAAATAAAAGTACCGAAAAACTTCGTGCTGATTGAGTGAAAAGAGAGTTTAAACAGAAGGTATCTGCAATTTTGTCTGCATGACGTCACATGTTGATATTCCATCAACTGTCAGTCAAGATAGAGTTGTGAGGCGTGTCGATAGAGTGTCAAAAGCAGTAGCAGCTATGTAGGAACTACAATCCTGTAGTAAGCATGTCAATGTCAAGAGATGTTTTATGGCCGTGTTTACTTTATGATTTCAAAATTAGCAGCAATTCTGCAGAAGCTACTCGAAACATATGTTCGCGTTTGGAGAGTTATCAATGAATAAAAGCACAGCGCCAAAGTGGTTGAGTTGATTTCCATCGAATGATGAGAGCCTCCAAGACAGGCCTCGAACTGGGCGTCAATTAACTACCGACGACACTCTGATAAAAGAACATAAAGCGTGGTCCACAACAAATGCACCAGGAACTTGTACAAGGATTTATGGTGTCCGTGGAATCAAGTTATTAGAGATGTACCATGTACAACTTTAGGAAGACTTTGAAGCATAGTAACTGGGTTCCTCTTATTTTGACTGCAGTGGTTCAACCTTTGCTCTTCATTGCTTTCATATCTGATAGAAAATCTGAATGTAAAACTCAAATATTGTAAGCACATTCAAAATTTAGAAGGTATGACTTGAGTAATTAAAGTAATTGAAATCTTCTCTTACCTTCTATGTTCTGTGCGGTAGGCAGTAGTCAGCATCTCCCGTCAACTTAACACTTAATCCGATCGAGCTGGAGCTAGGGATTCGATTTAATCCTATAATTTGTATTGGAATTCTAGTTTTTGTGTTTCAAAGGAAAATATATCTTTTTAGAAAATGCGTGTCATGTGAATGGAAGTACCAAAAAATATTGTTTAAATGTTTTTATTGAAAATCTGAACATTTAACAATTTTATTAAGAGGCATGTGTAAATCAGGAAAGCAGAATTTATAAATTAAATTTATTTCTATTTTTCACTTGTTTAGTTGTAAAGTGTAGACTCATTAAATTTCATACATTGAAGCATAACTTTCTTCATTCTAATTTTCTCTTCTGACATATAAATACTGATTAAAAATCCATTTAATCTTTTTCTTTCGCTGTTTTTAAAGTTTCTATGTTCAATAGAAAAAATTTTAGAAATTATGTATGATTCTTAATTTTTTCTATATACATAAAACAAGATAGTATTAGATTCGTTGAAAAAATTTACCGGTTTTCGATGGACTTACATGTTTTGGGGTGGTGTAAACAAAATTTAACGATTTTTAGAAAATGTCTCTTTGTTTGCCTTTCTGGGTGGCTGTGTGTTTCTAAAATATTGTAGGCTTTATATTTTGTAATCCAGTAAAAACAATTCAACAAAACTTTATGTTTGGTTGAACCTTGACATAAATTAAGGCTAATTAAATTTTGACATTGTACTAAAAATAACTCCCTTTAGACGGCGCTGTGTCGCCATTGGTGAAAAGAAGAACTTATATGTTTTCGTCTTTAGATTTTGGCAACAGCCAATGAAAGTGTCAGGTTTAGATTTCGATTCTTCGAGTGCATTTGAAGTAAAGTATTTTCGATCTCTCACTATGAGAGACTTTACTTTGGTTTGAAGCTATGCTTTTAAGATTTTTACCTGTACATATTTGTACATAGATGTATATAGCATTATAATTTTAGAATGATAATTAAATATCAAGAAAAAGAAAGCATCGTATCCACTTTTCATTCTCTTGCAATTGTCAAGCCCGCTATTTCTTTTTGTTCTCAATCTGAAAACCACTGAACCGCTTTAGCATATAGCATCTTTCAATAAGTGAAGTTTTTATGCTGGAACTTTCCTGCTTGCGGGAAGATTAAATCTAAGCTTCTATTACGCTGTACACAAAACCTGATATGTATATAAGGACCATGATATAAAACAGTGTTGATTCAGTTTGGGTGCATATCACACCACACGTGGCACTGCGATGCTTCAATTTACTCCGTTTAGGGTAAGACTACAACTCAGCTTGTGTAGCATTTAACAGCTGTATTTTTATAAGCGAAATGGACATTATAAAAAATCTATGTTGATTTAAATTGGTTGCATATCGGCAAACCAGTAATGCTGCTATTCTGCAATTTTTCTTTTAAAAGGAAGGCTATATCTCCGCTTTTATAACACACTAGCTGACCCGTCCGGCTTCGCACTGATGAACAAATTTTAGTTATAGATGAATTGATATGTAAAAAATCAAGAAATATATCAGTTTATATGTTATAGTCAGGCAATATTATTAACTGGAAAGTCAAAATATAATTTTACAATTATTTTTTTTAATTAGTTGTTAAATGTTGGCAATTTTTACTTAATGCTATTTATTTATTTATTTATTTATTTCATAAAAAGAAACATTTCTTTACTCATGAATAAAAAATATTGAAAAATAAACCTATGACATGAAAATGTTTTTGATAAAATTGACGTCATAATAGCTTTAATTATTATTCATTTGTTCATTTCGCAAATATATTTAATTTTTTCCATAATTGATTATTATTTTAATAATGTATATTAAAGGAGAAATCAATAATATGAAACAATATTCGTACAATATATACTATTACAGAATCTGGTGTGAAACAACCACACGACTTCCATTACCCACTATTACACGTAATATATACAATTTTTTGGAGATATTACTTGCATTTTTTGAGATTTTCGAGTAAGAGAAACTTCATACACGTATAAAGACACATACAACAGAGTTTGCATAGCGAGTTAAAAAATAAGGGGAAAAAAATAGATAGTTATTTTTTTAAACACGAATTTCCGAGATCTAAAACTGAACTACGTAATCAGGATGACCGTTAATATTCCTGTAATAAGCACGTAATACTTGAGAAAGGTTATCTAAATTGGGTTAAAGAAAAAATTTTCAAGAATACGTTAGAGCCGTTTTTGAGATACCAACTTTTACCAAAACTTAACATACTCAATTATTGACCTAAAAACAATAATTACATACAAAAGGATATTTAATAGGATGTTAACATGGCGAGTTTAAAAAAAATCCGTACAGGCGTTTTTAAAGGAACGCACTTGCGAAGTCTGAAATTGAGCTGTTTATAGAGGACGCCTATCAATTTTCCTGAACTAAGCAACTTTTCAATTGAAAGGGCATCTAATATATTATTTATATAGCAACTTTGAAGAAAATCATTAGAGGTGTTTAGAATATGGGCTTACGGTCCCATTTCTGGTTTTCGATGACCCAATTCCGGTTTTTCAATTTTCACGAAAATTTGGAAAATTTATCTGTACACCAGACCTGAATCACTTGTGAAGTTTAGTAGTTCCATTTTTATTAGTTTTGGAGATATGACAGCCAGAAGATTACACACACACGTGCACATATACACACACACTGACCAATTGCCAAAACCTATACAATACTTCCACTACCTACGGTAGTAGGGTAATTGAAGTAAACACATACATCTCGTATTTACTACGATAATATACAGATTTTCGTATTACGTTTTCGATCGCCAAATACAAAAAATCGCCAATGACGATAGATATCAAATCTATGCTTTGTTTTCAATTAAGATATTGAAACTTTTAATTAAAAATTTATTTTACCAAAATTTATTATAGCTTCTAGCACTTAGAGAGAGACAGTGTAACTTTTGATTATTGAAAGAAAAAAAAAAAAAAAAAAAAAAAAGCAATCGGCTTTTTAGTTCTAGCGATCGTTCTCTACATATGCATATAAACCTTTCTTCTTTTTATATTAGTATAGCTATAGAGCATAGGTATATTAAATAGGTTTCCAATCAACATAATGTAACTCAAATAATTAAATGCTATTTACATTTCAGTAATGGCTGTATGCGCTATGTATATTGAGCTACTTGCCATGACTATTAGTTGCTAAAAATAGTCGCCAAATAAATTTAAACATCTCAATACGCAAGCGAAGTGTGACATCACTGACCGCCCATGGATGCAAGAAAAAGATTTTCCATGTTAATCGCTCATTGGATTTTTTTTTTTTTTTTATTAAAATTCTAGAAGAATTATTTCCCGATTTTAATCCTCATATTTGGGTATAGATATGTATTAGTTATTGTATGCATGCGTTAGATTGAGTTATTTTGCTGTCAAATTGACAAAATTTTAATTTTAAATTTCAAAACTGTCACCCTTGGCGTTTTTTGTATTTGGCGATCAAAAAGTAATACGAAAATATACATGCCAGATGTATATTTTCGTAATATGTATTGTACGAAATATTGTTTCATATTATTCGTTACACTCTTAATGTAAGTTTTTAAAATAACCATGATTTTTGAAAGGAATTAAATTATATTCGCCAGATAATTTGGCGATATTTTTTTTTTCTGCCAAGGATGACGGATATCAAATCTATTCCGCTGCAACATATTAGTATATTATATCAGATACTTTATTTAGACATTTGAAAACAAATTTGACTTCAAATTATGATAGAATATTTATCCTTTCCCTTTTAATTAGTTTATTAGTTGGATGTTTATTGTGTAAATATCATCCTTTGAAATGAAATGTTTATGTTTTCAATCGAATATGGAAATTTGCCATTTTTTTTTCTAGAGTTTTGAAATTTAAAATTCCAATTTTATCAATTTTACAACAAAAACTATTTAATCTAACGGATGCACATGATAACTAATACATATCTATATCCAAATATGGGGATTAAAAAGGGGAAATAATTTTCCTCGATCTTTATTATTTTTTTACAAAAAATCCAGTTCACTTTTTATATTATTGTTCGCGTGAAAATATATTTTATTATATGTCTAAAAATAAATTAATTCGTAAATCTTTTTGGCAACAATTATAAATTAAAATAAATAATACTAGCTGGAACCCGTCGAATGCGACGGTCACTTTATTGACCGTAATGTTTCAACAACCGTCACATCATTATTTAAATGTATTTCAAGGTAAAACATCTAATATAATTTACGACATTTCACTTAAAAAAAAGAAATTCGGAAAAATGCTTATAAATAGAAATACTATATACGACACCACTTTCTACAAAGTATTGTCATTGGTGACGTCAAACTGACTCCAAATAAATAGTTGCTATCTTTTATTTTCTATTTCGTTTAATACTATGACTACATGTTAGCTGACCCGCCCGGCGTTGTCCGGGCCTTTGATAATAACTTTAAATAAACCTTAAATTTGCATGATTTTAAATCCTAAACTCGATTTTGTTTGAATTTCTATTTTTAAATAAAGCATCGCGAAAAAATAATCAGATGTAACAAAAAAATTACCTTGAACCAAACGAAACTCTGCCTTGTGACCACGGTGCCTGCGGCAGCGCATACGCTGGCCGCTAATAACATAAAAAAATTCCCAAAAATTAATCTGGAACCAAACGAACCCGACCGGCGTTGCCCGGCCCATGACAATAACCTTAAATGAACCTTAAATTTGTATGATTTTATATCTTTAACTCCATTATGTTTGAATTTCTATTTTTTAATAAAAGCATAGCATCGAAAAAATAAAAAATAAAAAAATCAGCTGTAACAAAAAAATTACCTCGAACCGAATGAAACTCTGCCTTGTGACCCCGGTGCCTGCGGCAGCGCATACACGGATCGCGAACAACATGAAAAAATTCCCAAAAATTAACCTGGAACCAAGCGAACCCGACCGGAGTTGCCCGGGCCCATGATAATAACCTTAAATGAACTTTAAATTTGTATGATTTAATATCTTTAACTCTATTTTGTTTGAATTTCTATTTTTAAATGAAAGCATCGCGAAACAAAAAATAATCATATATAACAAAAAAAATTGCCTCAAACAGAACGGAACTCGGGCTCGTGACCCCGGTGCCTGTGGCAGCGTATATGCGGGTCGCTAATACCATGAAAAAATTCTTAAAAATTAATCTTGAACCTCACGAACCTCTGAATCGTGTTTCCGCCGCCTGTGGCTGCGGCACCGTATAGCAGGCATGCTACGCACGCGCTGCAAAATTCACTTTCCTCCACCAGAGAGCGCAGTATGTTGCATACGAACATCACCAATCATCTTGAATTTCCAAGACCTTTCAAATAAGGTGTCACATGGTGGTGTCAACTGCAAAATTCTTTAGTTGCACTTTCTCCCGCCAGGGGGCACAGTGTGTTCTGTACGAACATCACCAACGGCCAAGAAATACCAAGACCTTTAAAATAAGATATAACATGATAGGATCTACTACAAAATCACCTAGTTCCATTTTTCACCACCAGGGGTCGCACTATATTGTATACGAACATCCCCAATCGACATGAAATTTCAAGACCTTTGAAATGAGGTGCTACATGTGTGGGTCTAGAACGGATTTACCTCACAAACTAATTTCCCCCCTTCTCCCCCCCTCCAAATCTACTTTCCCCCTTCCCCCCCCCCTTTAAAATCGAAAATTCCAAATTCGCAGAAAGTGATTTTTTAGTATTCGACTCTAGTCCCCATATGTACACTTTCCACACCGTGAAGTAATTTGGAGCTTTAACCCGTTCCCCCCCGGGGGGGGGGGAAACTGTTCAACATTTTTTTAATTTTCTCTTTTCATTGCACAACTACAGACCAAGACCTTTTTTTAGACACCTCAACCAAATTATTACACCAAGTAGTTCTCTCAATATAGTGGAGACAGACAAAAACATGTTTCAAATTAATATATAGATTTTTTTTTTCAAATAATTGATTTACACCAAACGCAAGAAAATCTTGAAAAAATCTTGAAAAAATTGAATGTAAAGTTGTTTGTGCACGCGTAACTTTCCTCAAACTCAACGAATTTAAGCAGTTAATAGCTCAAAAGAAAGAGCTTGATCCACTGAGTGTTCTTAGACTTGTGTCAACAGCCTACGTTAATTAGAACTCTAGTTATAGAGGTTTGAGTGAAGGAAAATCTTGAAAAAATTGAATGTAAAGTTGATTGTGCACGCATAACTTTTCTCAGACTCAACGAATTTAAGCAGTTAATAGCTCAAAAGAAAGAATTTGATCCACTGAGTGTTCTGAGAGTGAAACGATCAAGATCCATTCATTAGAAGAGGAGCTATGAGAATTCGAATTGTTTGAGTGAATGTGTCCCATAAGAAATGTACAGGGAAGAATCGCGTTTGAGTATAACTTGAGTAAGGTGGAAGTTGAGTAAATTTCAATGACTGATGACATATCTGTGCCTAAATACCTTTCATTTAAAAAAAAATGAAGGAAATCGGCCGGATAGAACGGCCAGACGGACTGACTTTAGTTTTCATAAATTTTTTTAATATATAAGATTATAAAATAGAATTTCTTATTTTATTTTATTTTATTCATTTATTTATTTTTAAATTCCAATTTCGTTTACACACATCAGTTTAAACCACGGAGTAATAAAGACTCCGTGGTTTAAACATTGGTGCTTAGATCATTATATTATATCATATCATATCAAATTAAATTATTAGAAAAATAAACACTTTTAATTCTATAATGACGTCAGATTTAACGTGTAAGTTTAACAATTAAAAAAGCTTTATATGAATTTCAATTTAATGCACGTGCAAATATATTTCTTTTCTTTTCACGTCAAGATATTTTAAAAACGACATGAATATGTAAATGTTTCTTTTATGTTGGCAGCAGCTAATTTTTTTAATATTTCGTTATTTCCATTTCTATTACGGCTTCTATGGGGATTTTAATTAAAATGCTCAGATTTTAAACTAAAATTTATTTTATCAAAATTAAATATAGCCTATAACAATATGGCATACTGTAGCTTTCGGTCAGTGAAAGAAGTTTTTAAATCGGTTCAGTAGTTTCAGAGATTACCCTCCACAAACAAACAATTTTTTGCGCTTTATATAATGATATAGAAGATAAATGCATCAAACTTGATGTGTGAGATGGTAATTACTAAAAATTATGCTGATTCAATTTGGGTGTTTATCGGACGATAGGTGGTACTGTTATTATTAAATTTCTGCGATTCTCCAGATGGATGTACTTCAGCATTTATTCATTTAAATGACACCAAACTGCACATGCAGAGTATATAATCATTAGAACTTATAATGATTAAATTCTTGTGCATGTTAATTGGTATAGTTTGTACTATTATTTGGAACGACATAGAAGAAAGTTTAGTGATGGCCACATCATACTAATTTCACTTGTTTTCATTTAAAATCTTGAATTGTATTAAAAAACATTTATATTTTCTTGATTTAATGCCACTATTCCTAACTTAAAATGATTTTTTTGACTAAATTAACTATTTTCGAGCATTTTAATAGCATAATCTATTGTGGTTTGTGAACAGATTTCTCTGAAAGAAGGATAGATTTCCCTTCATGCTTTTCTTTGCAAAGCAGTTCAAACACCAATGCTATTGCGTTAATTTTTAAGAGATTTTATAGGATAAGTATCTAGAAATAGGATAACTATCCATAGGATAAGTATCCATCTATGATATGTGCGGTTTTTATTGGAAGCAAAATTTAAGACAAAATAATACTATCATAATCTACTTTTTTTGTGAAAATTATATTCTAATGTCTTCATGCGTTGCTAAATTTTATATTTTGCTGAGTGATATTTACTAATTAATTGTCTGAATTTTTCTGTTACATACTAAAGGATAATGTTTACTTAAAATTTAATAGAACTTGCTTTGCTGTATGAATAATTTTACATACTTTTTCACATGCTGTAATTCTTTATTGAAAACTTCTTTCTTTCTTTATACATATAAATTGATAACCGTGAAAGATAGCGATAAAAAAAGAGTTTTTCCTTATGTGAAAATATTTATTCAGATGAATATCAGATGACAAAAATATAAAGAATATTTAGAATTGTTTGCAGAATATTAACATCAAAATTTTAGAGAATCACGATTCATAAATCACATGATATCGAACATAATATTAAATGAATGATTTGCCTTTCATTTTAACTGCCTTTGAAAATGTTAAGTTACTTATCACAGAATTTTGTTGTATGTTTCTTTTATTAAATCACCATTTTAAAAGTTTCAAAAGAGAGAAACTTTAAAACAGTAAATCTGTTTGTTAATTCCTACAGTATTACGCAAAATTCACTAAACAGTATAATAAACGTTTCATTAAAATAAAACTCAATGCGCAAATTTATCATTGATTGATGCAACTATTTAACTATGTTTTGTAGGATTATACGCAAAATTTTTAAGAGAAATGTTTTAAAATAACTTTTCATAAAATTGTATTTTTATTTTATACATTTTAATTTCGATACAATCGTTCCCAATAATTATTAAAAATTAAATAATTTTTGATCTGTTTTAATAAAATGTTTAAGTTCTATGAATAAAAATGAAGATAATAGGAGATAACATTCATCGTTAAAACTTTTTATTTTATTAAAAATTGAAATTCATGACAAAACTTTGTATTTCGTTTTGTATATATGTTTGAAGATAAACACTTGATAATCACATTTCCGAAATTCCCTTTAATATTTAAGATCATCTACAATTATTTATTTTTAAAAAGAAGCACTTCCTTTTAAAAGAGAAAATTTAACAAAACAGATAATTGTCTAATTGTTTTATGTGTTTTATTATATGTTTATTAGTTACTGTAAGTGAATCCGTCAGTCCGAAGATTCAAAATAAGGTAAAGGTGCTACTTATAACAAAAAGAAAATTATTCACTAAATGATTTTTAAACTAGTTGGCATGGGTGGACTCCACGCAGTTCCCCATCGTGTATTTGTTTCCACACATTTAATTATTGTTAAAAACTATCAAAGTAAATTTGACCTATCGCATCTCGGCAAGAAAAAGGATACAACTTAAAAATGCAATATTTGAGAAGAATCAACTTATAGATGGTATAAAGAAAAAACGTGTCTATAATGAAACTAACATGAATGCCTCTCAGCTGGATGAATTGAGAGTTATAGATGCGACATTTTCCGCGCTCATTAGGGCATTTTAAATGCATTTTTCAATAACATAAACCCAAATTTGCCATTTTAGGTTGATTTCTTTGGAAATCGAAATATTCCAATCACTTCGCTTATCTCTCTCTCTCTCTCTCTCTCTCTCTCTCTATATATATATATATATATATATATAATCAAAATCTTATCATGGTAACTCCCGAAATAATACTCCAAATCAAATCAAATTTGCACAGCGAATTTATCTTATAAGAATCTTGGATAAGTTCGTTAACCAAGTTGCTCCACAATTTTGTTTACAAGTGGAGATGTATGCATAGATCATATAAGGGTTTCAACCAAGTTTATAAATGAATTTTATCTGCCATGATATTTCCAATCGCCCTTTCTCCCCAAAAAATCCCTGCAAACTTTCATCAAAATCGCTATGTCCAATTTCGTGTAAACCATATTTCTGCCATACGTTGCAATTGGCCTTTAAAGATTTAACAGCGAACGCAAAAGTTTCTGAAGATGAAAATATTTCCAATCATTTATGTACCCCTAAACTTTCATCCAAAATCTCTATACCGATTTCCAAGTAAACCCAATTTCGGCCATATGTTGAAATTGGCCGATAAAGGGTTAACTGAGAAGGCGAATATTTTTGAAGATGAGGGTAAATCCAATCGTTTTAGCACCTCCCCGAAAACACTTAATCCCGAACTTTCAACAAAATCGCTATATCCATTTCCGAAAATACCCGATTTTTGCTGTGTTTTGCAATTGACCGATAAAGGATTAACTGTGAACGCGAATTTATCTGAAGATGAGATCCAATCGTTTTTTCTCATCAAAAATCCCTAACTTTAAAGTTTCATCAAAATCGCCTTCTCCATTTCCGTGTAAACCCAATTTCTGCCATACGTTGCAATTGGCTTTTAAAGGTTTAACTGTGAACGCAAATTTTTCTGACGATGAGGACAATTCCAATCGTTTAAGCACCCCCAAAAGCACTTAATTCCAAATTTTCACCAAAATCTCTATAACCATTTCCGAGTAAAACCAATTTCTGCCATTTGCTGCCATTGGCCAATAAAGGGTTAACAGCGAACACAATTTTTTTCTGAAGATGAGGGTTAATCCAAGCACCTCGAAAATCACTTAACTACAAACATTTTTGAAAATCACTATATCCATTTTCGAGTAAACCCAATTTTTGCTATATGGGCCAATAAAGGGTTAACAGCGAACACGAATTTTTCTGACTTGCGAAATTTTCAATGTCACATTTTTATAGTTAATGATGTTCATCCCGGCATCAAAACTGATATTTAAGAGCTGTTCTTACATCTTTACGATAAAAATATTTCTTTTCATGCACGTTTAAGTGAAATTTTTCCCTATTCTCCCATGTTAAGAAAATTGTAAATTTCGAATAACTTCTGAAGTTTTTTAATTAGAATTTTGCAAATAAATAAGGTTCTTGCCAGTGTCATAAATACTAATATTATAATACTGGTCTGACCTCTCTGCGATCATTTGTTCGTGAGATATCGTGTAAATAGACTAACAAACTAACGGACTAACACAATAACACACTAACGGACTAACACAATAACCAACTGACAGACACCCTACAGACGGACACCATACAAATTTTGTCATTTTCGGATTCCTTACACCTGAAAACGTATAAAAAAGTCAAAAAACCGAGGTCGAAAATGTTCACGATTACCTAAGTTCCCCATACCTATAGTATGATGGGAAACTAAAAATAAAAGAAAAATGTACTGAGTTTTCCTTGTGGTTAGTTATTTTTAAATTAATTCTTCGGGCAAATTCATGAACAAAGAATACTAGAAAAGCATACATGAAACTAAACTAAAAATTCTTACCTTGTAAAAGGTATTCCTGAAGCCTAAAGTTGAATAATTCATGAAGTGTAATAATTTAATAAAATAATGCATGAGGCAATAAAGGCTGCAATACTGTTTCAGTCTTAAAGAATGCCCAAGATGAAATTAAATTGCTACTGCGCAAAACATGTTTTCTTTTCCCTAACAGATAAAAAAGAAAAAAATAAGAAAACTTCTACGCAGCTTTATACATTGCTATATGCATTCTTAGAAACGAAAGTATTATAGTGTCTTGTATTAAGTAAAATATTTGGTATATTTTAAAAACATAGTAAATTGTATCGTAATAAACGTCAAACGTTATCTTGTAACAAGTATCTCTACTTATATCACAACTACCAACATTCTAATTAATATTTTGTAGTACCGTTAGTACCCGCTCTTTTTTGTACACCACTTAATGTTTAGAGTAAATTTCTCAAATGTAATTACGTTTAATAAGAAGAAATATATATATATATATATATATATATATATATATATATATATATATATATAAAGACTGGTTTGAAAGAAAAAGCTGGTACTATGCAACAATACTGCGAAATATTAATTAGAATGTCGCAGCTATGTTATATTTACAGATATTGAATTATTATAGTTCGAGTTCTCAATATGTATATCTGAATTTGTGTATGTGTTTGTGTTATAGATATACTTGCGTGCGTGTGTTCAAAAACATGCTTTTTTTTTATTACACGTTGAAGATTTTGGTTTGTATACCTTCATATATATATATATATATATATATATATATATATATATATAGAATTGAATGATTCTATTTAAATTTGGTTTATAAATTTCAATAATTGTAAAATTGGGGTGTACTTTTCAGCTAATAATATAAAAATCTCCTTTTTAACTTTTTTCCTTTTAATCGTATGGTCTTGCAAAGGATCTGAGAAAAGTTAGGCGCCCGACAAACTGGTTTAAGCCTCATCACTTGTCTTACGCCGCGGTGGCCTCTGCTCCTTCTTATTGTTATTTTCATTTTTTTTTTGTTTGTTTGTTTGTTTGGCTTTTGCCCTTGTTTCACATGGTTTTCAGTTGTTATATCAATTATATATTAGGTAAACGCATCAGTAGTGGACACTTTAAGGACATTTTCCGTCTATTTTTTGTGTAATTTCTTAAATTTTAGAGTTTCAAAAAATAATTAATATTTCAGACCTTTACTAACTCTTTCTTAACACGACTGTATTATTAAAATTGCTAATTGTAGCATTTATATATGTAAAAAATCAAAAATCTGAAGAGCTTAAAATGAGCCAGTAGTGGACACACTAAAAACCCAATAGTGGACCCTTTTTTGTTCCAGTAGTGGACCCTTTTGAATTTTTGCTTTAAAATTCAACTCTAAAATTGCTAGATTACAGAATTGTGTCCACTACTGGATCTGGCATTAAAAGTCTCTTATACCACTAGTGGACAAGGCTGTCCACTATTTGTCATGATGACATTTTTTGGCACCAGTAGTGGGCACCCTTAAAAATACTACGTGTTAATACAAGATTTAAAAAATAGCACAATAAATGAATTCTGCATACTTATTTTAGTCATATGAAAGCAAAAGGTAGAAGAAATCAGTTAAAAATAAGCAGAAAGCGAGCAAATAAAATTTCATTTCCTTATTCTAAGTGATAAGAAGAAAACGGCAAAATCACAAAAAAGTGCAATTTTTTTTAGTTAAACTAACATTATTTTGAAACTAATGGCCGGAATTATTTTTTGTTAAAGGGTTTAACAGTAAAGGACTATAACTCCCTTCCTGAACATTACTCGAATCTTCAGAATTTTTAGGTAGCTTATTTTCCGAGTTTAAAATTAAAAGTGTCCACTACTAGTACAGGGTCCACTACTGGTGCGTTTACCTTATATATACAAAATAATTCTTTTTTTTTTCTATGTAGAACTACAAACATATTTAAAAGAATAATTCTTAACAGAAAAAAAAATCAGCATTGGAAGTTAATTATTTTCCCGATATTTTATTTTGTAGAGTTCTAAAATAGAAAGAACTGTTGGCAGAATGCGATTAAAAGGAATAAATAACTTTGAATGCATTTGTCATCTAATAATGGTCTTGAATTTCATTGTTCTTTTCATTCATCAGTAGAAATTAGAACAAATCGGAAACGAAAGTTTAACCAGAATCGATTAAAAGATACAAAGAACTTCTCAGCTCATTAAATATATTGCTTTGCCTTAAGGGGACAAGGAACACTAAAATTATTTAATTTTGTTTTAAATATTGCTTTTCAAATCAAATATTGCCATGAAATCTGTAATTTTTATGCATATAATGTGTTTCAAATGATAAAAAGAAATTTTTATGAAAAAAACGCCTCTTTTATGGGAAAAATAATACAAAATAATGTACAATATCAAAATATTCTATGCTAGTTCTAAGTTATTTTACAGCTCCATTCTTTTCTTTTTACTATGTGTCTTTTGCATGCAACTAAACGCATTTGTGCATTGAATTTTTTATATCTCAATTGCAGCATCAAATTAATCTCAATTACAGCATCAAATTCATCTCAATTATAAAGAAATTTAAAACTTGAAACCTTCATGAATTTTTGTTATGCGATTCAATTTAAGATTTTGTGATAAATGTAATATTTTGTTGATTTCAAAATGAATGACCAGTTTTGTGTCAAATGCACTGATAAACATTCGCAAAAATGTTTAAGAGGATTGAATGAAAACAAATTAGCAAGGAGCATAACTATTATTCCCGGAATTTGAAGTCTTAGAAAAATAAATTTAAAGTTTAAAATTTTGTAAAAAAAATTTAAATAATGTTTAAGTAGCTGTAGAATGATATTATTTTAACAGTATTATATAGTTTAGTACACTTTATAATAACTATCATCATATTTTTAATCGCCTCGATTTTGATAATTTTATCCCCTTAATCCCGTTAATTTTATCCTTTATCCCTTTAAAGAAGTTTGTGAAATAACGAGTTTTAGTAAAAACATGTTTAATGAACAGAATTGAATTTCTTTTTGCAGAATATTATGATTATGAATAAATATGTATATATAAATAAAATTCATAGAGGTTTGTCTCAGACTAACTTTTCTTCATTTCATAAAAAAAAAAAAAAAAAAAAAAAAACCCTTTTATGATATTATTAATTGAAAAAAAATTTCACTAAAAATTTCGGTGTTATGCGTGTTAATTAAAATTAACTTAATGATTAAGAAGAAATCAACAGAGTTTTAACATATTCTATAATAAATAATTGAAAAATAAATCATAATTATGCTTCGATTAATTTCTGTTAAAGGTTTTATTGCACGTAAAGAGCTTATTTTTAATCTATAACCCAAGTAAGAAAGAAATTATACACTGTAGAAGAAACTGCGAGCTTTTTTTTTTTTTTTTTTTTTTTTTTAAAGTGTTTTAAGACTAAAAGAGGATTTGTTTGATTAAAAATATTAGCATGTAAGTGTTGAAAATAAACTCTACGTTTTTTTTTCTTTTCTTCAGAACATTTTTAATCTAAATTCTATTGGAAAATAAGAAAGATTCATTTTTAGCATAAAATATATTCTTAAATCTAATCAAGCAAAAGTGTAATACCCGCTTTTAAATAGCTCCAATTCTCTTATGAGTTATATTAAAATAATATATGTTTGAATACACTAATTTGAGATTTCAATTTGAGTATAAATTAGTGTTAAGGAATTACTTTCTTATCTTCCACTATTTAATAAAAACCATAAAAATCGTAACATTTTATGCTGTAAATTTAGGCGAATCATTAAATTTCAAAAAGTAAACGACTTTTTTAAAATATTATATCACTTCTTAGCAATATTAATTTAATTTTTTTTTCACTTTTGCTTTTTAACTTTGAAATATTTTACAAACTCATCAATTTTAGCACCCCAACGTTTATATTGTAAATTTAACTAGCATAATTTAATTTCACAGTAAAATATGGATTTTGAAAAAGAAAAAAAAAAAAAAAAAAAAAAAAGGACCCTTCGTTGTAAAAAAAAAAAAAAAAAAAAAAAAGAAAAAAAAAGTTTTAAGATTTCGTCTTTAAATAAAAAATGAGATTTTGACAGCAGAGAAATTTATTTCGGTTGCAGTGATCATTTGTATTAGAAATGTGCAGAGAGATCAATACTTCATCAATGTAAAAATTTCTTTTGGACTGAGAAAGAGTATCACATTTTCAAAAAGCAATTCAATATGTCTGAAACTACCGAAAAAAAAACTTTTCGATTATAGTTGATATTTTCTCTAAGAAACACTTTAACATTATCTTTCGTAACAGAAATATGTTATTTTCACGAAGGAAATATACTAAAGAAAAAAAAATGTATATAAAATCCATAGTTTAAAGACCGGGAAAAGGGAATATTTTCATCAAAAATTAATCGCTTGCTCGAAAGAAAGTCAGAAGTATTTTTTCTTTTTTATTGTTAGAAAGCTGTAAATAAAGAACTTCAGTGCAATATAACATTTTGACAAATTCAAGTTTCCTGTTAGTTTTCATGCCGCAGTTACAGGTGACTTTTTGGAAATAGGCCATTTTCATACAGGAAGATTCTTATTTTTTGTAACAAATTACTAGAAAATGTACTTAATATAAAAAAATAGTTTTCATAGTTAATAATAAAAATTATTGCAATGCTGTAAATTTTGGATTTTCAAATTATGTCATAGTTTTTCTTTTTCTTCTTATATTGTTTCTGAACTTCCCAACCATTCTTGCTTTTTTGCTTCACATTTCTGCCCAGTTATTTCAAAAAGTAACTTTTACTGGATTTTTTGTTTCTTTTAAAAATACTTTAGATATTCTTTTATTTGTATTTATATTTATGTTTAAATTTAAATTTCTATTTCTATTTATATAAATACTTTTTTTGTTGTTGTTGTTATTGTTACAGGATAAGTTTTTAGTTTTTCTTTGATTTTTTGCTATGTTCTTCTTCTTCTTTTTCTCTCTCTTTTTTTCTTTTTTTTCCGTTTTTCTTTTCTTTCTTTTTTTAAATTAAAACTAATAAAATAATTTTCTTACGAAAACATCATTTCACTAATGTAAGAATGACTACTGAGAGAATAATAAAATTAACACTATTAGCGTTTGAAATTTGTAACTAAAAAAAAAAAAAAAAAAAAAAAATTACATATCCTTAAATTATTTATTTAAAGATCTGATAAATTTAAATGGTCAAAAATGACCCCAGAGCAGTAATCCCAACGGCAAATATTTCTTTAGAGAAAATGAATTGGTTTATTAATGTATTTTTAGGAAATAAATTGACTTTATCAATTTAAATGAGGGATTGGTTATATCATATTGACACTTACCCAATCTTTTTGTTCGCCCTCTCTTTGCAAGCTGAGGAACAGTTCTAAAGTGACTGAAAACTATTTTGCAGTCAAGTTAGAACACTGCACGTGCACTGTTTCTATCCGTAAAGTAATGCTCTCTATATGAAGGCTCTTGAATTTTAATGAAAATAAAAAATCATATCGATAAAATCATATTTACACTACACGCTAATTATATATTTTATTATATTTTCTGTTGAAAAAAATTAAAATATCCTTCAGATCTACTTGACGAGATATCCTCTTATGCCTACTTTTTCTCTTAATGAAGGCTCGTGATTAATTTCTTTTAATCCGAAATAACTGTTCCATGTTTCTGCATATTAATTAGGATTTTTGTTTATAAAGGTGATGTTCTTCGTTATATAGTACCAGTTTAATGGTGCTTTGTGGATATGTATAATTCGACATACAGCAACACTGCAGTGTTATGCACGAATGCGTTCATTTGAACGCGTTCATGAGCGTAGCTCAAAAATTTTGAGTTTTGAGTTGAACTTCGCTCGTTTTTTAAATTTTGACCTTGAGTTGAGCGAAACTCATTTTTTTCACGAACTTGAGCGTGAAAAAGCAATTCAAACTCAAACTCATATTAAATATTTCTGTCTGAAATATAAAAAGGAAAGTAGAAGAAGAAAAGGACAGAAAAGATAATAATTGTGCAAAATGGATCCCGGAAAAAATGGCACTTGGAAACTAAGGATACGTAGGGCCTTTGCCCGGGTTAAGTGGGGATTTTGTCCGCGGGGATTATGTCCGGTATAGGGATTTTGTCCGGTGGAGCTTTGTCCGGTGGGGATTTTGTCCTGTGGGGCTTTTGTCCAGTGGGGCTTTTGTCCGGTGGGGCTTTTGTCCGGGGGGATTTTGTCCGGTGGGGCTTTTGTCCGTATCCTTCAATCGTATTAGGTGATCAGCGGAATTTATATTTCTTCTTATGAAAGGACTGGCTTAGAGTCCTGCGTGGTTCGAGTAAACTTGACTCACAGCCGACCCGACTTGCAAAATGGTTTTTGACCTTCAACCCGAACTGAATCTGCAGCTTCTGACCCGCTATATTGTTAAAATTGTGTTATATAATAAACTGAATAAAAGTTCTTTTAACAAACTACAATTATATTATTGAAGAAATCTTTCAGACAATTAAATATGGTATAAAAATATTACAACAGTGTATTTATCTAATTAAAAACAAACTTATTAAAACATATATTTAAAAAATCCACAGTTCCAAGTATTTTGACAGTAAAATAAGCAAGCAAATATAGGTCGAAAAAAAAATAGTTTTCCATATAAAGCTTTAAAAGTTAAGTATTAATATTTAGGTAAATGTAATTAAATTCATGTTATCAGTCATGTCTTTAAATTACTAGGAAGGAAGACAATGTTATACAATCTCTTCATTTAAAAGGTTAGATTCATAAGTAAAGCATAAAAAAATCTTCGGAGAAAACATTTTGTGAATAAAAATTAATGCAAATTTTAACTGCACCCGACCAGCAAAGCAGGTAATAAGCGATTACCCGACCCGATGCGTTTCTCTCTTGTGAGAAATGCGTCCTCTCTTGCGATTAAAAGGGTAGAAAGTTTTGCTACCAAGAATATAAAATTTTTTCCCAAAGGAATAAAATCCATATGAGTTAGAGTTACTTTTCCAGCTCAAATTCATGAGAAAACGAACTTTGCTCAGCTCAAGTTCACAATTTAAAAAATGAGCGAAATTCAGCTCAAAACTGAAAAAGTTTTAATTAAACTCATGAACGCGGTCCTGCGCAACACTGATTTAAAACAACGGAACCTCTAAATGATAGAATTTGTCTCCTATTAATAAGTTCTCATGCGCATAAACAAACGTATTGAAAATTTGAGAATAAAAAACCATGCAAAAACAGTGGGTACACTATTCAAAAGTGTTTGCTAAATAAATTTTTACTACAATAAAATTAATAAGTTATAGTTAAGAATTATAAGTTAATAAGTTTAATTAAGCTTAAAATTAAAATAATTTTCATGGTAATTGGTAATTTTAGAAAAAAAAGGGAAATTACCCATGAAAGTGTTCACAGAGGATAAGATCTGTTTAAAAAAAAAAAAAAGAAAAAAAATGTACGTAAAAATGAACTTTTAGTGAGCTTCGCTCGTTTTTAAAAATGAACTTGAACTGAACGCGTTCATTTCTTTCAGACATGAGTTTGAGTATATTTAAAAAACTAGCTCGTTTTTTACACGATGAACTTGAGTTTGAACTAGTTCGTATTTATTTTGTGAACTTGCACAACACTGCAACATGTTTCATGAAGCTCAAAATGTGATATTGAACAAAATTCAACTTCAAGACATCAAGAATTGGGGAATGTTTGCTTTTTTCACACACGCACACACATAAATATATATATATATCCTTTAACTTTATACATATTTGCAAGATGGAAATTAACATCTGAAATAAAATATTTTAAAAATAATGGTTTTTTTTTAAAAATATTGTATGGCTTATGCAGTTTATCAAACGTTTGTACTGTTAGATGAAAGTCCTAATTACATTTTTTTCTTAATTTAAATATTTAAATGAGTGCCGGAATATATTTATTTATATTTAAAAGAAAGAAAAGCATTTTAGATCAATTTTATAGCTAAAAGAATTATTGTCTAAGATCAGAATATTCTTTGGTATCTTTTTACATTAATTTTAACAATAATTTATTGATGTTTCTTTTCTGAAATAATCTTGAAACATAACTGTTTTTATTATTATATTATTATTATTATTTTATAACTCATTTTAAAATTTACGAAACAAAGTCCTTTATACATTTAGCAGGGGTGATTGTGACTCAAAGGTAAAAACCCTGAAATTTAGAGCCTCAAATTAGAAAAAACCCAAAATATCAAATAATACTCAAACTATTTAGGGCAGAAGCCCTCAATCTTTTTACATTTCATTCACATATCACCTGGATGACAAATGAACAACCAATGAAAACAAGAAATAACTTTATAGGAAATAAAATATACACATGGATTAAAGTAAAAACCCTGAAATCAGGGGTAAACCCTGAACACAAACACCCCTGATCAGAAGATTCTAAAAAACATAATTTTCGACCCACTTTACTATACAACTACCTATTTTTAAGCTTTAAAGTTTTCACTAATACTAGTGGATCTGCAGATCAGGAGCCTCAACGTCGTATTTACATCAGACATTATTCAATAGGTCATTTTTATTTATTCCTTATTATATAATCGTATATATTGATTCAATCGACTTGTTACCATAATCAGATACATTCCTGAGGGGGGCTGCCGTCCCCCTCAACCCTCCGCTGTATCTCTATTTGTATATCTTATAAAGTATTACGGAATTGTAAATAATTGCATTTATTTTTGTATAAATTCTTTCAAAGAGGTTTAGTAAAGTTAATAAAATGCTAACTTTGTGCATTTCTAGTCGTTTTAGCGTTAAAATCGCCTAATTTTTCCTTAAAAACACTTAATAAAGCTCCAATAAGGGAAGAAATGGATTTGGCGCCAAATTTGGCGACTGTTTCCCTCCTTGGCGATTTTTTTGGCGACCTTGGCGAGAAAATCCTTATTAGGGATATACCAAATATGGAAGCTCTAATCTCATTATGAGATACGAGAATTCTCCAGAACAGTCTGTGTTCGATAGAAAAGTATAAAAGGAGCATTTATTCACCAAGGCGGTCAGTGTCAGATCTGTGTCAGTTTCGTCAAATGCTTGCTTTGCTTTGAGCCTCTTTGGATGAGACTTTCTTTATGCGTTATTGCTAAACAGTTTGTACCGTTGTTTTGCTCTTAACGGCTGTTGTTTAAGCTGTGTTTACTGGTTGAATTGAAGCTGATACTTGGTTTATAGACCTGTATTTTTCTGGAAGTTTCTGTGAATACATCACTGAATTTTTGCAAGTTTCGCCTTTCATTCTCGGACAACTTACGGACCCCCAAGTACGGAAAAATATGTATTCTTAGTAAACGACGGTCTTGTATTATTTCCCTGAAATTCATAAATACCAAATTTCATAACTACCAATTTTCATACAAAAAAAAAATTACATAGCATATCGGAAATATTTTGCGTAACCTTTAAACTAATTTCCAATTCTATGCCCACAATTATCAACAGGAAAACATGCTTTTAATATTCTAATAAAATTTCATTATATTTGATGGGGTGTAACCATGTTAAAATAAACTTTTAAGAAATATCGACTATAGACCGTAATAGTACGAAATTATTTTATGTATCCAGGAAAAGTAGCCACATTCATTATAAACGCCAATAATAAGAATAAACCTAATTAATTATAACTGATTAATTTTTCAAACTAATTTGACATCATTTGGAAGATTACAGTACATACTCGGAATTATTTTGTGTGGTCCCATAAATTATTTAGTCTATACATAGCCTTTTTTAAGACTAATCATAATTTTAAGCAACTTTATAATGTATGTTAATTTTATTAAGTTCAGTTCAACATAAACGCATTAAAGAGCGCGCTTAAATAAAAGTTTAGCCATAGGCTCTAATGTTACGAAATTCTTTCTTGTGTCTCTGTAAGCAAACCATAAACATTGTATACACCAGTAAAAACTATTTAGCTTATTTTGCGTTTAAAATTAATAATTGTTTCAAATTTAACATCGTTTGGATGACTACGTGACATCGTCAGAACACTTTCGTAAGGTCCTGTACATTAATTAGAAAGCCTAAGAGCACATATTTTCTTCAAATAACATGAGTTTAAGCACCTTACTCACGTACGCTAGTTTCATTTTCTTCATTGCAAAGTAATGATATTAAAATGCGTTTAAAAGAAATTCACCCCTTACGCCGTAATGTTAAGAATTTTGGCGTGTACCTATACACAGTTTATAAACAATATAGCAATAAAAATTATAAAGCTACTTATATGCAAAGCTGGAACTTGTGCGCCAATTTGCAAGTCAATCGAAGGACTTTTGCGGCCTCTATTGCGGTACATACAATTTCTTCCCATAGGCCGTAATGATAAAAAAACTTTGGCGTGTCGCTGTACACGAACTACAAATGGAATGCACACCCAAAACTATACAGCTAATTTCGTGGGGATCAAGAACATGTGTACCAAATTTCAAGTCAATAGCGTGATATTTGCGGCCGCTATTGCACGACAGACAGACAGACAGACGGACAGACGGAACACAAAATCCGTTTGAGTCTCAACAGAGGGCCTCCACTGACGTTTCGGCAAAAATTGGAAGTCAATAGCTTGATTTTTGCGGTGGCTATCGCGGTACATACAGATTCTTCCCATAGGCCGTAATGATAGAAAACTTTCGCGTGTCCCTGTACACGAACTACAAATGGAAAGCACACCTAAAACTATACAGCTAATTCCGTTGGGCTCATGAATATGTGTACCAAATTGCAAGTCAATAGCGTGATTTTTGTGACTGATATCGCGATACATATAAATTCCTCCCTTAGGCCGTAATGATAAGAAACACTTTGTTGTATCCCTGTATACAAACTACGAATGGAATACATACCAAAAACTATACAGCTGATTTCATGGGGCACATGAACATGTGTACCAAATTTCATGTTAATAACGCTCTTTTTGCGGCCGCTACCGCGATACATACAAATTCCTCCCATAGGCCGTAATGATAAGAAACACTTTGGCGTGTCCCCATATACGAACTACAAATGGAATACATATCAAAAACTATACAGCTGATTTCGTGGGGCTCATGAACATGTGTACCAAATTTCAAGTCAATAGCGCTATTTTTGCGGCCGCTATCGCGCTACATACAAATTCCTCCCATAATGATAAGAAACACTTTGGCCGTAATGATAAGAAACACTCTGGCGTGTCCCTATATACGAACTACAAATGGAATACATACCAAAAACTATACAGCTGATTTCGTGGGGCTCATAAACATGTGTACCAAATTTCAAGACAATAGCGCTATTTTTGCGGCCGCAATCGCGCGACAGACAGACACACAGACACAGCCCAAAACCGTTTTGAGTCTCAACAGCGGGCCTCCACTGACGTTTCGGCAAAAAGAATTTATTTCAAGTCAATTAATTCTGTTAACATTTAAAATCATTTAAAAAATATGTGATGGTTATTAATTCACTTACTAACTTCAAAGTTATTATTATTATTTATCTAAACTTTTGTTATTATTATTATTTTTAATGAAATTTGCAACTGAAATCTGCGGGCATTTTTGTAGATTTTTAAGAAAGATGTTTGTCCTCGAATTGGTAAATCTATTCACACAGTTAAACAATAAATAAATACGCAATTATTGTCTTACAGAATAAGGTAATAAATAAATAAATAATAAATATAAATAAAATAAATAAATAATAAATATAAATAAATAAATATAACCTAGCAATTAAAAAAATAATATAACATAAAAAAAAATTGTTTTGGAAAACTAAAATAACATAGTCTTTAAATATCTAATTTGCATAAAATTGACATTGTGCAGAAGTTAAATTAACTTTAAATTTGCTAGCAATGGGATAACTGAATGTACTGAATTTCAAAAACATTTCCAAAAAATATTTCATAAGGAAATTTTCCTTTCAATCAGTCACATTGTGTATGTATCTATTTCTTTTTGTAAGGTATTCTAATTTTCAATGCCATTAATTATTAATGCCATTGATTAATGCCATTGATCTGCTAATGATTATTAATGCATTAATTCAATGCCATTAATGTTTATTTGTATATTTTAACTAGTCTATAATTGACTCTCATGTAGAAACTATAAATTATTTCTGACTACTTTTTAAATAAGAAAACCAGTTTAATATTCCTACTTTTACAAATTTTTAGTCGACGGAGGATTTTAAAACTTTGTCAAATTGTAGGGAAAAAAATTTCAAATTAAGATATATTTGTGCTTCAAGATTCGTGTTTTTATATCATTTCATTACTTCAACACATTTTTTAAGAGAATATGATCATCTAATCATAGAGAAAGTTCTATAGAATGCCTTATAACACGTATAATGCATATCAACAAATTATCGTTGTTGTTTATATACTACGAATGCGTAATATTTAAGTTTTATTATTCCGTGACTATTTTTATTACAAAACTTTATTCGCATACTAGCTTTTAAATAGATTGGAACAAAACAGTTCCAGAAACAAAGACTTGCTACCTAGATAAAGTTTATGTGTGTGTCTGTACATAAACACTTTTGTGTATGGACTAAAATCTTCTTCTTAGATTGTGTTAGAACTTTAAATGTTAGGAAATTTTATTCTAAATGTTTCCATAATATTTATGGAATTTTTACTTTACTTTTAGAAATAAAGAAAAAAAAAATAATAAAAACAAAACAGAAAAATTTATGGAACAAAACAAAACCTTATCGCTATTATTATAAAAGCCTCTGTAAATTGCTTTTTATTTATTCATTTATTTAATTTCAGAGCAAAATATTTAGCTGGAATTAGGTTTGATTCCCTTGGTTGCTATACAGCTCATTTCTTTTAATGGAAAATTGTACTTCTTTTAGGAAACGTCTATGTATACTGAATGACTTGGGGGAACTGTATAATTAAAAAAATAAAAGAAATAAGGAAATTTTTGTTAGTCCTAATTTTGTTATTAAACCTGTCTTTGCGTTTACACTTCACCCCAGTAAAAATCTGTCTTTAAAAAATTATACATAACATTACTTTTTTTTTTTTTTTACTGAAACATTTTTATCTTATATTTTTAAATAAAAATAAAATATTTTATAATTAAACATTTATCTTATATAATATTAGCTGTTGTGCCCGTCCTTTGCACAAGAATTAAAATATTATTCGCAGTGTAGGGAAAAGTTGGACAAAACGGGATACCATTCTTGTTTTTTTTTACTATGAAAAATGTGTTGAAGAAAACCACACATTTCTTTTTTTTGTAACTACAACTTTTATTGAAGTACACAAAAAACATAGTTTTAACTAATTTTTATGACTGTGAAATTGAAAAAAAAAATTATTTACCAAACTCTTACACATCCCGTTTTAGCATACATGAGTTGGACAAAACGGCATAGGGATTACAATGTTTAATTTTTTGTGTAAAACTAACTGAAAAGCATACTTAACTGGCAAAAACCTGTAAAGCAAAATTTCTGCTTGAAAGAACAATGTCTTCAGTAATCAGAGACTTAAAATTATGTTTAAGGGGCTGGAGTTAATAGAGTTTTTTATGTTATTATTTACAAAATGGGAAAGGAGACCTTTTATTTAGGCCTATAGCAGAACAAAAGTCGTATATAAAGGTGTCGTCCTCTTCGTCGGCATTAGAGCACGCTTCGTGAGCCCATTCATGGCATCCAGAACATTGGATCCAACCTTCACCAGCCTTAGAGTCGACGTACAGTGCATTACAAAATATGCAGGTTTCTCCTCCCTCTATTTCATTTTCAGACGATGACGACATGCATTCTTAGCTGTTTGCTGAAGGTTTATTAAACTTTTCTATGTTTTGACTTACATCAGGATTAGGCTTTCCTTTGGATTCTAGGCCTACTTTTAGGTTTGGCTGGACCTGGTAGCTCTTTTTCATCCTCTTTTCCATTTTCTTTTTTTACAAACTTCTTTTTTGGAATTTTTAAGAGGAATTTCTTAGCAGCTTTTTCTTCAATTTTCTTGGTTCTTTTCTGTAGTTTAATCGTCCTTTCTTTTTCTTCAATTTCTAACTTACTCCTATATGGAGAGGATGTTATTACTACAGTTTTCTTCTTTCTCCTATCAGCCCTTTTTTCTGGTTGAGGCCCTTTTACTTGAGGTACAGGCAGAACAAACTTTGGAGAGATGGAAAGTGGTAGCTTAGGTCGATAACAAGAGAGTTCTAATCCTTTCTCCCCTGAGGATGTTGCAGGTTGGTCTGGACATAGGCTGTCTCCTGACAAGTTTGTTGGTTGGTCCACTCCTACGATCTCCCTTCAAGAAGTTGAAGGTTGCTCTTGGTCTTTGCTCATATCAGTCTGGTACCCAACGCCTGGAGGTTATTGTTGCAGGTCTGACGTAGGGTTGTCTGGGGTGACAGAGGGTGCAAATAAGTAATCTGGGAAGACGTCAGGATTGTAAGGACTTATGCCAGTTTTTCTAAACCCTTTAACGGCAGTTTCTGCAACAGCTTTCCGTGAATAGGCTGCGTTGAATAGTTTTGCAACTTCGTAAATTGTTACGTACCTACCTGGATAGTTGAACAGCCACTTTTGAACTTCTTGTTCATAATACGTGCTCAGTGGAGCCATGAAACTGACATCCAGGGGCTGAAGGCGATGAGTTGTATGCGGGGAGAGGGTTTGGATGGTTGCATTATTTCCTCTTGCTAAATTTACAATTTCCAAACATTTGGTGTGACTGTTGTGTCATCAAGTAGCAACAGCACTGGCTTCTCATGAGTAGGGTTGAAAAATTCTACGAATTTTTTAAACCAAACAATGAAGGTCTCCTTCGGGATCCAGCCAGTCTTGTGATACACTGCAAATGATACTGGGAAAGCATCATCCATGAGTCGTGGGTTTTCCTTCACTCGAGGCAATACAAACATAGGAGGTACGAATATACGGCATCAAAAAACTGTATCCCATTTTATCCAACTCATAAATGTCCCGTTTTGTCCAACTCCGACACTTTTCAAAACAAACATGGCTGATGCCTAAATTTGAAAAGAAAATTAGATAGACTACACATGAGAATGTTCGTTAATAAATGCTTAATCAAATGTAATACTCACCGGAATTGTATTCCCATATATGTAGGCAGTATAATCTAGAAAACAACGCATGTAAATGTAGAAAGTGCCAAGAAATCAGAGTAAAAAAGTTCTAAGAGCTACAACTTTCCATCAACTAGTGGTCTCGAGGCGGGACGAACTGAGAATGGTGTAATGACGACCGAGAACAAGTTTCTGTCGTCGTCCGCTCGATAGCAGTACTAGACAGATCCCTAGGCGACGTATCCCGTTTTGTCAGACTATCCCGTTTTATTCAACTTTCCCCTACTATTAAAAAATATATTTATTTATCTACGTTGCTTATTACACTGATGAAGATAGAGAATGGATTATTAAATTTAATAAGTACGATTTGTAAATTTTTACTCAAATATATGTATATTGCTTTTAATTTGTATAACTGTTTGTGCACTGATTTGAACAAAAGTTTTCTCAACGAACTAAAAATAATTTCTATTGCCATTTACGTTCCGAAAAACAGGTGCAATAGCTAGCAAATAAAAAGTCGCCATGCGGACTCTATATTAAAGCTGTACCTTATCTTAAATATTCAACTGCATCAAAAATATATTTGTTTTTTCTGCATTGTATTTCTGTCAAATGATGAATATATGGCGATATTTGAATCCGGTATCGATTACAGGGAACCACTTGATATGTATACGATATAAAATAGAAAAAATAATTTGGCACCGAAGTAGCTCGGTCGTTTCTCTCCGAGGTCTTTCTTAACGTAAATGAGATAGCCATTTTAATTCTTCCCAAAATGGGACAAAAGATTAAATATCAGCAAGACGCAGTACCCAAGTCATTAAAAGAACACAGTTCTTTCTGATAAATTATTATTACTTTACTCAAAAATTACTTTAAAATTAGTACGAGTACAAAAAATTTTGTTTAAAATGTGGAAAATAATTTATAATAACATATAAAATTTTATCCATAGACTTTTTATTACAGTGGACGGAGCATTGCTTTATTACAGGAATAGCAGGGAAAAGGCTAACTTTAATGACAGTTATAATTTTACTGGTGATTATTATTATTATTATTATTATTATTTATTATTATTAAAAGATAAAGTAAACAAAACTTGTGTAAAACATTACATTTTCAGCTTTTTAGCTCTCTCTCTATATATTTTTTTTCATTTAATACAACCATCCAGATATAACTCCTATAAATTATTTTAATAACAATATTTTTTCCGCCCCAGATAATACATACAATTGTTATTTTTAATTTAAAGAACTAAATATAGCAGTTATAATCATTTTACATTTTTTTTTTTTTTTTTTTTTAAGTGCGAAGTAATAAAATATTTAAAAAAAATTTTACCCATGAAATGTAATAGATTCGCCTTTTACATAACTTTCTTTGTGGTTTTTTACAGAACATCTAATCATCATTGCTTACGATAAAATATGTTTTATATACAAAACTATCTAATTTTGAAAGGGAAATGTAAATTTAAAAAAGCATTTTAAAAAATATAGAAAATTTTTCTCTGCGTAAGAGAACGCTGAGTTTAAATCAAAAAAACAAAACAGAAACAAATAAAAAGTCGAGTTTTTGTCAAATATGAAAAGGGGTATTTCTGAATGGGTAAAAAATTCTTATTTAAAAATAGAATTTATATATATATTGCATACAATAGTTCCGACTAATGCCCTTGGAGAGTGTTGATCATTGTATTGCTTTCATTTTTTTTTTTTTCTGGATTAATTTCATAAAGGGACTTTTACTTATTAAATGATATTACAATATTGAATTAATTATTTCTTCTGTGATGTTTTACATTTTTCATTTCCTTTTGTGATATATTTGAAAAGGTTTCATATGTAAGTTATAACAGAGTTTATATATATATATACTTAATTAAAAGTTTCGAAGAAATTTTTATTTATTTATTTTATTTTTTTAATCTGTCAGCATTCAGCATAAAATATTTTAAAACTTAAGTGGGATTGCAGTATAATTTAATTTTTCTGGTGTAAAACAATGGTACTAACAATGGAATAATAATTTTTAACTATGTTTATGTCATATAGTGCCAGAGAAGCTTCTGATCCTCAATTTTCTTACAATATCATGTTATAAACCAGCTTTCATTTTGTTTTTCATGAACAGTTAGTCACACACTTTGTATATATATTAATTTTACTTTAAAGTTTCTGCTGAAAGATGGAAAAAAAAAATGTTAGGGAAGAAAAAGGATCTGTTTGAAATATATTTAATCTTAAAGAGGCTCTCTACTTATCATCGCTGGGAGCCAAAACCTATTTTATTCTATGGGGAATTTTGCCCTATTATAACTCATTAACTAATACGTGCTATTTAATTCTGTTTTCGCATTTAGAAAATTCCCAACTGCTAAATTAGTTATCGTTTTCTAAAAATTGATTTTTTAAATTTTTAATATTCTATTTTGAAGTTATAAAATGGAAAATATCGAAATTCGCAATATACCTATAATATATTTTATTTTTGAATTTATTACAGAACTTGTAATATATTTTGTTATTTCCAAAAAGATAACTATAAACTCTTTAGAACCAATCGTTAGTCATTTTTAATTTTTTTTGCTAGTTTAAGATTATTTTAAAAAGGTTGAAATTGCAATTATTATCAGATTTTTTTTTTTTTTTTTTTTTTTATAGTATCACATTCCCTACTCCTCCCCTACAATTGTAATATCTACTCCAATCCTATTTTCAGCGTTTTTTATCATTTTAAAACAAAACTCAACATTTTCTTTCAGTTTAAATTAATCAATGTTGCTCAATCAAATATTTTATGCGAAATGCAGGATACTGTACAGCGTTTGTTTTTTCTGCTTAAACTTTTTGGTTTAATAACATTTAAAAATTTGTAAAAAGGCTCAATTGTTTCTTACTCCTTCTCTCTCTCTCTGCATATATATAGCAATATTATATTATACAGAAATGCAGGCATGTATTACTCGAATAGAGTTCATTGAAAATTAATTATCCACATAATACCCGTTTTGGGTACTACCCTTAAAAATAAATACCCGCGTATTTTACATCACTATTCATACCATTATTTAAACAATGAATTTAGATGCAATAGGTTCTAAATAGGTAAATTTGACTTTTAATGCAAAATAAAACATCAAAAAAGATAAAAAGATAAGGCTAAATACTAATGAAACCAGGAAAAATTATTGGAAATTTATTAATCAAGATTTCTCTTCTACACAGAAATGATTCTATGCTGAACAATGTGATCTGGTATATATATATCTATATCTATATATACATATATATATATATATATATATATATATATATATATATATATACAGGGTGAGTTTGACATAATCTGCCAAACGAAAGGAGGTGATAGAACAGCCCATGGGGAGCATAAAACAGCATAGAAACCCTGTCCTATCTCCAACAGTTTCCGAGTTATGGTAGATAGAAGAAAAATCTGTTTTTTTCCACCCCGTCTGAAAAAACCCAAATTTGTGAGCTTTCTGAAAGACTTACACGCACAATAAGCACATATTTGGAAAGAGCAGAAAAAATCCTATCGGGTGACACCGTTTACATCAGGATACCTTAATTTGACGGCGAGCTACAAGCGCTAAAACATTGGCGAAGTTTAAAATCGAGTTGTCACCAAATTATTTAACCGGCAATTCTGCAAATACTGTTCAAGCTACAATCGATCAAATTTACCAAAAACTTCTCCATTCCACAAGCTTTAGAATGAGCCCACAATAAACTATATCGGTGTTATAGTTCAGAAGAAATTTAGCCTTTTGTTTGAAATACATTCATCACTGAACTCGACATTCGTCGAGAAGGAGACTCACGGGGTGCCATGGTCGTTCCTGATTTCATGTCCGCCTTCAGCCCACTGTTTTGTCAGATGCAAAAAAGAAATTTTTAAAGACAAATAAGAAAAGTAGCAGTTGTATTAAGTTTACAAACACAACGGAATGGAAACAAAAGAAGTATGACGTTTCTCACGTCTTTCACAAAGGAATAATAGTAATAATAATAAAAACAATGATGTATCTCACGTCTTTCACGAAGGAATATGCAAAAACAAATGACGTATCTCACGTTTATGATTAAAGCACATATGCATTCGAAAGGATGTGTGAAATTTAGTGCCGCAGCTGAAATTGGTCACACCCACACCTGATACATGCCCTTGCCCGTTTACGAACGGAAACCACATTAGCTCTTAGCGAAAGCTCATCCCCCAGTTTTATTATTGCATCATCGAGCCGGCTGCTTAAATCTTGCAAACTGGCAACTTCTGTGCGGTAAACTTCTTGCTTCAGGAAACACCAAGCATAGAAGTCCAATGGAGTGAGATCTGGCGATCTAGGTAGCCAAGGAATTGGTCCATTACGACCAATCCATCGCGGATACTGCTGATTGAAGAAGTCCCGAACGGCATTGGAAGAATGTGCAGGGGCCCCATTGTGTTGGAAAATGATCTCCGCTCGTTGGGGTACAGGAATGACATCAAGTAATCCTGGAAGATGATGTTCCATACACTCCAAATATGTATTGCTTGTCAGATGACCTTGGAACACATGTGGACCTATCAAGTGATCGCCAACCACTCCAAACCAAACATTTAAGCTGAATCGCGTCTGGAACGATGAATTTCGTGTTACAAATGGATTTTGTTGAGCTAATGATGCCAGTTTTGTAAATTTAACATGCCAGTCCGAATGAAAAGTGACTCATCTGTCCACAGTATCGTTCTAAGGAAATGGTGTTCCTCAATATCTTGCTCTAAAAGCCAGCGGCAGAATGTTACCCGCTTTTGGAAATCTGAGCGGCGTAATTCTTGTACTGGTGTGAAGTGGTATGGATGATACTGTTTTTTGCGCAAAACATTCATCACTTTACTTTGGGAGATTCCACCTTCTCTCGCAAGTATGCGTGAACTCATATTTGGATTGTCCTCCACTCGGTCGAGTGCGGACTCCTCAGCGGTGGCGGAGCGGCGACCATGGCCCCTTTCGTACACCCTACCGAACGACCCACTCTCCATAAGCCTTCGATGAATTGCGGCAAATACAGCACGGTTGGGCGCACGACGATGTGGATAACGTAGACGGTACTCTTCTTCGGCTCTCCGAGACTTACCATCGCAAAATCCATACACAAAATGCATATAATGCATATCCGCGTACTCTTCATTTTTAAAACTTGGCATATCTGTTTACAGGTTGGAAAGTATGACAATTTGATCCCTGTGATGACTTCAATTGAAAATAAAATTTAGAAGGGTAAACAAAAAGGAATAAAATTTCAATATTAATTTACAAAAGTAGAAGAAAATAAGTGCTACGGAATAAGGACCAACTTCGTTAATCCGTACCAATGTAGGAAAACATACTAAGTATGAACTAAGAGAGAGCAAGTAGACGTGAGAGCAGCGTGAAAAGAATCGGCCGAGCTCAAGCAAAGTCCAGAAAATGCTAAAGCAATAAGCAGCATAAAATGTAAAAGAAGCTGACGAGCTAATGAGCTGTTACAGATTGATTCGCCTTTTCGCTGATTCGCACGAGTTGGATGCGCGCACAGGAAGGTTGGAATACACCTGCATGCCACTAAGAGTCCATATGCAGATAGGCACGAATTTGCATACGTTCCATTTACTGACCATCCTTTCGTTTGCCGAATTTCGACGAACGCCGTTTTCAGTGATGTATTTCAAACAAGAGGCTAAATTTCTCCTGATCTAGAACACCGATATGGTTTATTGTGGGCTCATTCTAAATCTTGTGGAATGAAGAAGTTTTTGGTAAATTTGACCAATTGTAGCTTGAACGGTGCTTGCAGAATTGCCGGTTAAAGAATTTGGTGACAATTCGATTTTAAACTTCGCCAATGTTTTAGCGCTTGTAGCTCGCCGTCAAATTAAGGTATCCTGATGTAAACGGTGTCACCCGATAGGATTTTTTCTGCTCTTTCCAAATAAGTGCTTATTTTGCGTGTAAGTCTTTCAGAAAGCTCACAAATTTGGGTTTTTTCAGACGGGATGAAAAAAAAAACAGATTTTTCTTCTATCAACCATAACTCAGAAACGGTTAGGGATAGGACAGGGTTTCTATGGTGTTTTATGCTCCCCATGGGCTGTTCTATTACATCCTTTCGTTTGGCAGATTATGTCAAACTCACCCTGTATATATTCATCATTTGTGTTTTCATTTTTTCGAACTTTTGTTCATTTCTTCTTGTGCAATATTTGAAAATGTTTCATATATGTAATAATAATAATAATTCATGACAATGATCAAATATCAAGAAGAAAAACCAGAATTAACGAATACAGAAACAAATAAACTAGAATAAAAAAAAGGAGCAGAAGTCACCACAGTTTAAGACGTGTGGAGCGGGTTAAACAAATTTTACGGGTGCCCAAATTTCCACAAGCCTCTGCAAGACCATATTGTAACAAAACGAAAAAATGAAATGAACATAATAATTACCTAAAAAAGAAAAAGAAATTAAGCAAGAAAAAATTAAAGACAAAAACCATGAATTTAATAAGTAAACGCAGTATTTTTATTACCATAAGGTATTATTTATTACCATAAGAAATGGATAATTGGTTTAAAATGAGATTATTGTCTACATACGAGTTGAGAAATTTTAAGGATATAAACAACTGAGTAGGGATCATTTCATATTATATAAAGACATACATTAAAATCAATTTAAATTAAATTCTTGGGAAAAAGAATCGATGTTAAAAAACATTCAAAGTTTAAAGAAATTTAATCGATTAATAGAAAGTTTACATCAACAAATAATGTTATTTTCATTAAAAGATACCTAACGATTTATTATTATTATTTTTTTTTTTTTTCAATATAAGTTTTCTGAATAATCTGTACTAAAATTCCACCTCTCTGAAAAGTCAATTTTCTATTTCGCGTTGGGTGGTTCTCATATGGAGGTTTCACTGTCGTTTAATTTAAAAGAAAAAATTTCTTTAAAATGAGCCTTATCTAGAAAGCTTGAAATTAATATTTGATTTTGACTTTTTTACTTTCTTCTATATGTAATATAGAGAAAGTATTGGATTCGCGAAAATTTTCGACCTCCGTTTTTTGACGGATCTACACGTTTTGGGGTGTCCTGAACACGAATTGATAGTTTTTAAAAAATGTCTGTCTGTCTGTCTGTCTGTCTGTCTGTCTGTCTGTCTGTCTGTCTGTCTGTCTGTCTGTCTGTCTGTCTGTCTGTGGTTTAGTGTTTTCACCGTATCTCACGAACCAATGAATGAAATTCAACCAAACTTGATATATAGTTGGACCCTGGCGGGGCATTGTGCTGATTAGATTTTGGGATCAATAGCCCATCAGGTGGCGCTGTGATCGCATTTTATGTAAATTTTTAACATGGCAGTATAGGACAAATTTTCGTATTTTTCACCGTATCTCACGAACTAATGAATGAAATTCAACCAAACTTGGTATATAGTTGGAACCTGACGGGGCATGGTGCTGATTAGATTTGGGGATCAATCGTCCAGCAGGTGGCGCTGTGATCGCAAAATTTCGTATGTCACACCGTATCTCACGAACCGATGAATGAAATTGAACCAAACTTGGTGTATAGTTGGACCCTGACATAAACTGGTGCTGATTAGATTTTGGGATCAATCGCTCAATAGGTGGCGTTGTGATCGCATTTTATGCAAATTTTTAACATGGCAGCATAGGACAAATTTCCGTATAAATGGGCATAAAGAGAGTTATTTTACACTTGCGATTGTAAAATTAATATGAGTTATTGATAATAGTAGTAGTTAGCTAGGAAAAAAATTTTGTGCATGGAGGGGCATCGGTTCCCCCCCCACCGGGGGGGGAAGTTCCCACCCGGGGGGGCAAAATTTCAAGATGGGTATCTTTCGAAAGATCTCGTCAATACCTTTAAAACGAATGGTTGAACGATAAATCTGTGATAATTTAAACCAAAGTTATCGATTTTTTTTACTTTTAACAAAAAAAAACTTAGAAAAATATCGCAATTTTTTTTTTTTTTTTTTTTTTTTTTTTTTTTTTAACGAAATTTAACCAAACTTGGTATTTAGTCGGTCCCCGACATAAACTGGTGCTGATTATGTTTGGGGATCAATAGCTCAACAGGTGGCGCTGTGATAGCATTTTATCTAAATTTTTAACATGGCAGCATAGGACAAAAATTCGTACAAATGTGCATAATTAGAGTTGTTTTTAACTTGTGATTGTAAAATTAATATGAATTATTGATAATAGTAGTATGTAACTAGGAAAAAAAAATTCTTCATGGGGGGCCATCGCTTCCCCCCCTGGGGGGGAAGTACCCCCCGGGGGGGATAAATTTTCAAGATGGGTATCTTTCGAAAGGTCTCGTCAATACCTTTAAAACGAATGGTTGAACTATAAATCTTTGATAATTTAAAACAAAGTTATTGATTTTTTTCACTTTTAACAAAAAAAAAAAAAAAAAAACTTAGAAAAAAAAAATCGTACTTTTTTTTTTTTTTTTTTTTTTTTTTTTAATATTGTTACTGATTGAATATATATAGGTAAATATAGAAGAAAGTCTTGTGGTGGCCACAACATACTAGTTTTTTTTTTTTTCATCTTCATGGGAAGAAAACACAAAGAGGGTTGAATTTTTTGTTCAAAATTCATTCTCGTAAAATTTTTGATCTGAATATCGATTAAAAAAAATATTTTTTACTTATAATTTAATTTTTTATTAATTCAGTTCTAGTTTATACAAAATATCATAAAAATGAAATTATGGGGGGAAAAAATCAACGTCTGAAGAAAATGAAAGTTAATTAGAAGTTCAGAATTAATTAAAACGGTCTTTATTTTAAAAGAACACTATTTGTTAAACAGCAATTACGCAGTTTATAACACAAAAATTTCTTTCGGCTAATAATTGCAAGTTTTAGAATGTCAACAAAGAGAACAATTCGAGTGTCTGAATATATGAGCAGTTCTGTAATTAACTTTCTCTCTGAAAGTGTTTAGACAATGCTACATTTCATTAAATATGCAGAAGAGATTATTTAAGCACCAATAATGACTATTTAACTTCGTATCAATAGTTTAAACATATGATATTTTTCTTCAATATACATATCTTCTTCTATATGCATAACTTTTCTTATATAATTGTAGCTTTATAATATATAGAGGGAATATACGGGGGTTGGACAAAAATATGGAAACACTTAAAAAAACATGCTACATTGCCTATATGGTGTAGAAAAACTGTTGGCATTGAAAGTAGCTTATAGTAATCTCAGAATGGATAAATACATTACCAGTATTCTTGTTAAGGAAATCTTGTTATCTTCTTGAAAAACGGTGACAAGTTCAGATAACGATGATGGCGTTAGATAGCGATCACGTACTTTCCTCCTCAATGTAGACCACAAATGTTCAATGATATTGAGGTTTGATGACTGTGGTGGTCAGGGGAGATCTGACAGATCATTCCTGTTCTTAGAAAACCAATCTTGGACGATGTGAGATCGTGAATAGGAGCTTTATCATCTTGGAAGATACCATCTCCATTGGGGAATAAATTTTGTATCATAGGATGAACTTGATCAGCCAAAATATTTGCATAATCATCAGCAGTAATGAGCTCCTATACGAATATTTATATTAATTTTTTTATCATGTATTTTATAATAATAACCATGAAGTACTTAGTAATTAGTACTTCAATTAATTACTAAGATATTAGTACTTGTTTTAATCCCTATTTAATTCTGCTTTATTGATATTTTTAGTAGGTTATAGTTCCAGAAAAATGATTATCTCTGTGTTTTTAAAAAAATAGGATGTGTGTTAGGCTTAACTGTGTAAGCACGTTGAAAGTTATCAATTACCGGTTTCTCATTAATACTGCTAAAGGATTTTAAGAGTAATATTCTATATATTCTATAGTTATAATTCACAAAACCTTTGTGGTTTTGGGAACTGGACTAAGTGGAAAATGCATTCACCGCCACTTTAGAATGAAGAAAAAGAGGGGAAGAAAAGCTAAAAACCCCATAGGAATAGCATGGTAAGAAAAGCAAAAAAACTCACAATGTCAAGTGTGTTAAAAAAAAAAAAAAAAAAAAAAAAAAACGGATCACACCGGAAGTAATAAGGGGACAAAATTGACTAGAAAAACACATTGAACAGCGGGAACCGGGCGGGTTGGGGCATGGGTCCTATCGTCCAGGATTAATACGACTCGCCTAGTATATAGCCAACATGGGGCCTGCAGAAAACCCTGATATGGCTGCCCTAATCTGCGCGGTACCTCCACATGTTTCACTCTTGGCAACAAGCAGTCTGTATTATAGTCTTTGGATGGCGTTCGTCAGACGTAAATTCGGCTAGAAATAGGGAACAGTGGGAAACAATACTCATCTGACCAAATAATCCTCTTCCATTGCTCCATAGTCTAAGCTTTATAGCTTAAACATCCCCTTTTCTTGTTACTATAGGCATTTGCATAATTGTTTTTTTTTTTTTTTATTGCAACTGGGCTAGAAATACCTACTTATGGAGTTCTCTTCTTGTTGTTTTGGTACTCACGTGGTTTGTGAGCACTACATTCATTTTAGAAGTAACTTCTGCAGCTGTGGTCTTCTTTTGTTTCGTCACAATCCTCCTTAATGATCGTTTGTCCCGATCACTCAACATACACTTTCATCCACGCTGTAATTTAGCAGATGCCGTTTTTCCGCTTATCAAAAATTCGGAATAAATTTTCGATACAGTACCTCTAGAAAAACCAAAGTTGTGTATAAAAAATTCCAGACCTGTCTGTTCAAAATACCACTTGTCCTTTCTGTCTCTCATTGTTTTGCAGTTATGTCATTTCAAAGTCGGGGAGTCTTTTCTGAAGCATCCTGTATGTTTTTGCATACTTGCCAACATCCTAATTATGAACCGGAAGGTAGTACACGTCTGTTTTTTCCACACCAGTATATTTTTAGAGTAATTGTCTGTAAATTTAATTACGATTAAATAAGAAGAAAGACACTCTAAAAATATACTGGTGTGGAAAATGGGGCATGTACTAAAAAATCTCCCGGTTCATAATCAGGATGTTGGCAAGTATATTTTTTGTAAAATGACATGTTTAGCAAATAGAATTTCTGCAATTTTTAATCAAATCTGAATTCTATTTTTTCTATATTTTTCTAACCTTTTTCTACTTTTGTCTTCTTTTTCTTTGTGTGTCCTAATCTGTTCAGTCTTATTAATGTGCAAAAAATTGAACGTACAACGGCAACTCCAATCTAACCTTCTTCTCCTGCTTCTTTTTCTTCTCTCTCCCCCTCTCTCTCTCTCTCTCTTTCTGTGAAATTTACTCCAGAATTTTAAATGGTTGTAAATAGGTTTATTCTATTTTTTTCTGAAAAAAATTTTCTATTTTTTCTTAAAAAATTCTTTTATTCTGACTTTTACACCTTCAATTTTATTTTCTGTAGCTGACTTCTTCCCTTCTTTTTTTTTTTTTTTTTTTTTTTTTTTTTTGTTCCCTTGTATGAACTTTTTTTCAATTTCATTTTTCTTAGAAATGTACCTTTTTTTAAGTTTTTTCTTTTTTCTTTTTTTTCAAATAATCTTTTAATACAGTTGTCCTGGTTACGTTCTTCTCTGTTTCTTTTTGATTAAATTCCTTTCCTTGCCACTTGGTCTCGTCTGAATTCCATTTCCTATACAAACGGTTTAGTTCAACTTTGTTTTTGCTTCAAAATAATCTTGTCCAGTTTTTATTTCTTCTGAAAAAGGGTTATGGTTTTTTCTGGGATAGATCTCATTTCGTTCGATTTGAAAGGCGTGCATTGTCCATTTGATTGATTATACAGTGACAGTAATGCCACTTGTGACAGCAAAAATCTTTTAAAATCAGGGTTCATGCAGGTAAAAATATGATGAAAAATTATGAACCACAAGTATTATTTAAAAAAAAATACCATAATACTCAGACTCATAAGTTTCAAATTCCGTCGTTTTCAAACGGCTCCTTTTATACAAAATTACAAAATCAGGTAATAGAATTTCAATTAGCTCTTATTTGTTAAAGAAGTAATTGAAATATTAAAACTTTCATTAAAATATTTTGATTGTAAATACAAACAACAGTTGTCAATACGACTTTATTCGGCTTTTGTTTTTAGTATGTAGAAATATTTTAAATTAAATTATTGGTTACAAAAACAAAAGGAAAACCTCGTTGTTTTCAATCGGCTCCGTTTGAACAAAAATATTACAAAATCAGGTAATATAATTTCAATTTGCTCTTACTTGGTAATTGAAATATTAAAACAATCGTTATAATATTTTAATTGTAAATATAAACAACAGTTGTAAATACGTCTTTATTCGGCTTTTGTTTTTAGTATGTAGAAATATTTTAAATTAAATTATTGGTTACAAAAACAAAACCTCGTTGTTTTCAATCGGCTCCTTTTGAACAAAAATATTACAAAATCAGGTAATATAATTTCAATTTGCTCTTACTTGGTAATTGAAATATTAAAACAATCGTTATAATATTTTAATTGTAAATATAAACAACAGTTGTAAATACAGACTTATTATTCGGCTTTTGTTTTTAGTATGTAGAAATATTTTAAATTAAATTATTGGTTACAAAAACAAAACCTCGTTGTTTTCAATCGGATCCTTTTGAACAAAAATATTACAAAATCAGGTAATATAATTTCAATTTGCTCTTACTTGGTAATTGAAATATTAAAACAATCGTTATAATATTTTAATTGTAAATATAAACAACAGTTGTAAATACGTCTTTATTCGGCTTTTGTTTTTAGTATGTAGAAATATTTTAAATTAAATTATTGGTTACAAAAACAAAGGGAAAAACTCGTTGCTTTTAGTCGGCTCCTTTTAAACAAGAAAAATTACAAAATCAGGTAATACAATTTCAATTTACTCTTTCTTGTTTAAACAAGTAATTGAAATATTAAAACATTCATTATAATACTTTGATTGTAAATATAAACGAAAATTCTAAATAAGCTTTTGTTTTTAGTATGTAGAAATATTTTTAATTAAATTATTGTTATAAAAATGAAAGGAAAAAATTGTTTTTTGAATAAAAGTAGAAAGCTTGGGAGTATATTTTATTCGCTCATCTGATACGGGTGAGATGATACGATCGATGGGAAATCTTTTGCATTGTAACCACAGGGAAGAATATATTACACGGAAATGTTTGCATTAGTAATTCCTTCTTCCCTTTAAAAGAAACCCAAAGCTTGTTTTTTCGCTATGGAAGGTGTATCCCTTTATACCCCCCCCCCCCCCCCAAAAAAAAAAAAAAAAAAAAATCTGTTTTATCTTTCTTACTTAGGTTAGATGTAAATTTATATAACTGGTACATTATTATTTTTTGGGGGGTTCACGTGATTTTCTTTCTTTCTTTCTTTCTTTTTTTTTTTTTTTTTTTTTTTTATGAACGAATAGATTGCATTAAAATAAAAAATAAATATCTAAAATATTACATAGCTACCAACCTTTTCACTTTTTTTTTAATCATACTTATCACCAGTATTTTTTTAAAGGGAAAATGTCTCATATATTTTCGACAATTTAATAAGATGGAAACAATAATAAAATTTTTTCGGTGTTAAGTCTCTCTAGAAAATCGGAAGAGTTGGCACCTATGATATTGCTATGAGACACCAAAATTTATTAAAAGAAAAAATTTCTACTGATTTAACTAAAAATACATCTTAGTGGCTTCTGCATCTTTAACGCATAGACTATAAGACTACATATTTACATAAATATTTCATATAAGTTTTATTAAAGGGCATAGTCAAAATTCTGTATCTGCAGGAATAGACTTTTATAAGAAACCAAATCTTTTTATCAGTTTTACATTAAAACTTAAATTTATTTAGTTTGCTAATAACTTAATCTATTCTTAAAGTTACTTTTTTTTTCCCCAGAAGCCTATATGAAAGATCTTATTTCTTCTTTGTCTTCTTCTTCCTCCTTTTTTTTTTTTTTTTTTTAAACATAATAATAAGAAATGAGAAATAAAGAATTAAAGGAATAAAGAATTTTCAGTGGAATTGCGAAAAATATGAACAAAAATTTTTGATACTCTAATTGTATCAGTTAAAATGGATACTTTCATTGCGAGAATTTAGATTCAGTATTCAATTCAGGAGCTACCGCCCACTAAAAGGCGTTTTAGTTTTCATGGTACCGCAGTGTTGCCAAATTGCGCGACTTTTTTATTCAGCAGGCACCAATAATTTTGAGAAGTGATATTTAATGTACGTAATCGACGATTAATCGTCTATTATGTATATTAAACATCACTTCTCAAAATTATTGGTGACTATTAAATAAAAAAAGTTGCGCAATCTAGTAGAACTGGGCGGGAGGTAAGGGTTTTGTCGGATTCTGCAGTATTTCCATTTTTACTTTCCGAACACTATAGTGAGGAAAGTATTGTAATCATGTCAAAAATCCGAATTCGAGATTTTGATGTTTCTATACGTTTTGAGGTGCCCTGAGTCCGTTTTCACTATTTTTACGATGATGTATGTATGTGTGTGTGTATGTGTGTATGTGTGTATGTGTGTATGTCTGTGGGTGAACACGCTAGCGTCTAAACGCTTCGTTCGATTAACCTGAAAGTTAGTACGCATATTGTAAGTCACCATAGTACGAACCCTATAGATTTTGGTGAATCTAGCACTTATAGTTTTTTTACAGGGACACAAAGAAAAATTCTTTATCATTATGGCCTATGGGAGCAAAATCTTAAAAGTGCGATAGCATCTAAACGCCTTATTCAATTGAGCAAAAATTTTATACAAATATTATAGATCACAAATACTCAATCTGTATAGATTTTGGAGAATCTAGCACTTATAGTTTTTTTACAGGGACACAAAGAAAAATTCTTTATCATTATGCCTATGGGGCCAAATTTTTAAAAATGTGATAGTGTCTAAACGCTTTATTAATCCGAGCAAAAAAATTGTACACATGTTATAGATCACAGTTGAACTAGCTGTATAGATTTTGGTGAATCTAGCACTTACAGTTTTTTTACAGGGACACAAAGAAAAATTCTTTATCATTATGGCCTATGGGACTAAATTTTTAAAAGTACGATAGCATCTAAACGCCTTATTGAATTCAGCTGAAAATTTATATGAGTATTATAAATCACTGTTGCACTAACTATAAGCATTTTGGTGAATCTAACATTTATAGGTTTTTACAGGGACACAACGAAAATTTCTTTATCATTATGATCTAAGGGCTCAAAGTTCAGTAGCGTTAAATAAAACCTCGTGTGACATATGGAGAAAAATACTCAAACACTCTGTTATGGTTTTCTCTCTTTTGTTTTTTAGCAACTCCTCTCACTAATTACAAAAATGAAATTGCCGAACAAAATTTACAAAAAATATTGAAATAATCAGAATGAAGAAAAGTACTTAATATGGGAGGCCAGGTAAGTCCATTTGAGATTACTGTTCGAAAGAGTTCTGATCTTTGTGAATCCAGAAGCGGGCAAAAGAAGATTACATGTTCAACCGATTGTATTTTTATGCATGTATGTATGTGTGTATGTATGTGTGTGTGTGTATGTCTGTGAGTGAACACGCTAGCGTCTAAACGCTTTGTTCGAATAAGCTGAAAGTTGGTACGCATATTGTAAGTCACCATAGTACGAACCCTATAGATTTTGGTGAATCTAGCACTTATAGTTTTTTTACAGGGACACAAAGAAAAATTCTTTATCATTATGGCCTATGGGACCAAAATCTTATAAGTGCGATAGCATCTAAACGCCTTATTCAATTGAGCATACAATTTATACGGATATTATAGGTTACAGATACTCAGTCTCTATAGATTTTGGAGAATCTAGCACTTATAGTTTTTTTAACAGGGACACTAAGAAAAATTCTTTATCATTATGGCCTATGGGGCCAAATTTTTAAAAATGTGATAGCGTCTAAACGCCTTATTAATATGAGCAAAAAATTTGTACACCTGTTATAGGTCACAGTTGCACCAACTCTATAGATTTTGGTGAAAATAGCACTTGCAGTTTTTTTACAGGGACACAAAGAAAAATTCTTTATTATTATGGCCCTTGGGACCAAATTTTTAAAAGTGCGATAGTATCTAAACGCCTTATTCAATTGAGCTGAAAATTTGTATGAATATTATAAATCACTGTTGCACTAACTATAAGCATTTTGGTGAATCTAGCATTTATAGGTTTTTACAGGGAAACAACGAAAATTTTTTTTATCATTATGATCTATGGGCTCAAAGTTCAGTAGCGTTAAATAAAACAACGTGTAATAGATGGAGAAAAATACTCAAACACTCTATTATGGTTTTCTCTCTTTTGTTTGTTTAACAACTACTCTTTCTTTACTTTATCTACAAAACTGTTAATTACTCAATGTTCGGAAAGTCGAGTGGAGTCACTCCAGATTTTTTTTTTTTTTTTTTTTTTTAACTTTGATATGGAAAAACGCCTTTGTTATAAGATTTAACTTACTATAACTCGGTTTTATAAAGTTTATAAAGTAAAGTCATTTTTCCTACTTTATAAATCACCGTTTTTACGGAATCAGTGGGCGGTTAGTAAAATTTTACTACAAATAAACATGCAAAAGTGGGCGGTAGGTATAAAAAGGTTGACTATCCCTGATTTAGATGTACTCTTTTATTGAGCGGATTTAGATGGATATTTTTAGATAAATGAATACTTCAGTTTTTTTTGGAATGCACTTCCGACAAAGCTATTTGAACTGTTTGATTCGTTGAGATTCCTGAAGTCTTCCCTTTTTATCTTCTTGCAATTTTTTTCACAGAATACGGAATTTCGGTTATAAGGAAGTTCATTGAGGAGAAGAAGAAATGTTTCACGATTTTGGTTGAAACTTAAAAAAAAAAAAAAAAAAAAGGTAGATGTAACTTGTACATATTCAAAAGAGCAAAAAAAAAAAAAAAAAAATCTTTATAAAATTTTTTGATTATTTATAAATAACTGTTTTTATTATATTACTTATTTTATCTTCCATATGTCACTCTTAGCAACAAATCAGTTTTTTTTTTTTTTTTTTTTTCATGATGCGTCAAAATTTAATGATGCAACAAAAGTCAAATTTTATTTATTTACAAAGTTTATATCATTTTCTTTTAACGGAGTGAATATTTTTATGCTTTAGTAAAATTTTTCTTGTAATTTCTTGTATTTATTCCAAACTGATTAGCATTTTGGCAACAACAATATATATATATTTCAAAATTATTTGTAGTTTATGTTCTAGAAAATTCTAAAACGTCTTTTTAACAGAAAAATAGAATCACGCGTCACTTTTATTTATTTGTTTATGAAAATGCCTTAAAAATAACGGTGCTTTTATGTCTTAAAAATGACAGTATTTTAAGACATTTTCAATAGCTTAATTTCATATGCAAATGAGTGTCTTAAAAAGTAAGACTTTTTTTGCTTAAAATGTGACATTTTAAGACATTATCCATCCATTTAAAACATTTTTAAAACTCAGTTTAAGACGTTTGGGTTCACAATGCACACAAATCCTTAGGTACATGAAAAGCAAGTTAGAATTTAAATATAATATTAACATTTTGAAATACACTCTATTAGAAATAACAAATATTGATGTTTGGTAGAGAAGATATTTTCTTTTTCTTTTACTAAATATTTTTTTTCCTGTAAATATGATACATTTTACATAAAAATAGTAGCATAGGTGTAATGTCAACAAGCATAATAAATGTGCGAATGAATAATAGAATTTATTTAAAAATATAATATCAATAAAGAGTTTTATAAATTAATTAACAACCTTTAAAAATCACCTGAGTACATAATTAATTAAGTGTGTGTCTGTGTTTTGTTTCTTGTAGATACGATACAACAGTTTGAAAAATTACGATAATTTTCACATTGTGTCTATTTTCAAAATAAGTACGAAAAAAATTTATTCCTCCAATGGAAAATACAAATATTCAGTGTCTGCGCGCTGAGCTCTAAACGAGGAGAGGAGAAAAGCGCACGAGGCGATTTCCAGGATTCATGTGCGAATACTACTTGGCGATCATCGCTGTGTTTCTCGCAAGTTTTGAATAAATTTTATAAGTTAGCAGGTAAAATGAATACCCAAGAACACATCGATGGAGGAATGAGAGGAAGAATCTAATGAGATTAAAGGCAGGTTGAGGTTGAGATTAAACGGTTTAACGTCTCACTAGAACTACACAGCAGGCAATTGGCAACGGTTTGGTATTTACTCCTAGGGTTGTTTAAAGTCAAACCATCACATTTTTGATTCTCCGTGGAGGGTCCAGAGCACCTTGTGTGCACTGTAGACTGGCGCCAGTTGTCCACAGCGTATTACTAGCGCGACGTAAAAGCCTTCTTACTCACTCTTACTCAATACTTACTCACTCTCCGTGGAGGGTATATGTTAAGGGCAGGAAAATAAGAAGTACATGTGACTGCAGAGCTCGATATAACATTCAGTGTTGTCTTAACTTGTAAAAAAGTTTCAAGACACTGGATCCATATCGAGAAGACGTGAACAAGGTCGCCTAAAAATAAGGCGGTCAATGAGGTTGTCCGCCTTAATTATTTGATATTTGATTATTATTTGATATTATTATTTGATACTACACCGGCGTCACAGAACTTCTACTGTTTCACAGCTCTCATGCAAGCGGCCTGCTACCACTGGAACCAGAGTTTCTTGAAGAACTGTTGGCTGAAAGCTTCATAAGAAAAGGCTTTATGTTAGAAGTTCCGCTGTTTGCGTCCTGCTCACTGCAGTACACAAAAAAGCTCGATTAGCATGGAGCAAACAATATCATCTTTGGACTAGCTAGACTACGTTAGAGCACTGTGCCATTCACAGATCATTAGAGATTTAGCATGGACACTGAATATCGACATACTCTCATTTCGAAAGAACTTAGGACCTGAAACTATCTCTTCAGCAGGAAATGGACTGTTACGGTATAGTGGAGGTGTCATTGTCTGAGCAGACGTAATACTGAATGGCCATACTCCGCTCCATGTGTTTGACATAGGGTACTTGTCTGTCATGAGGTATAGAGTGTAATTCCTATGGATTTATGTTTTATTTTTCAGAGGCGCAATTAGCGCTGAGATACTATTTATGGACGCAAACGCGCGTAAACATAGGGATGAACTGATCAATAAATTTCTGGAAAAAGGAGGATATTCAGCGTATGTTTTGGCCAGTCTCATCACCTGACCTAAACTCTATAGAGCAGGTATAGGACGCTCTAGGGGGATATGAAAATTATACCTCACCATATCTTCCGAGAACAATTTCGAAACTAATATCTGCGTAATTGCAGGAGTGGAATCGGTTGCTACAGGAACTCAGTTGCCTCAAGTCGAATATATCATGTGCAATGCGACCCAGGGAAATTATACTCCATATTAACTCATTTTCAGTTCGATCTTACAACGTAGATTTTACACAATCCTGCACTGAATACCTTTGTAACAATCGTACAAGCGTAGCATCACTTTGTATGTCACATCTTTTTCTCTGCTATGACTGTATATTAATACCAAATTTCATTAAAACCTGTCCATTGGTTTTTCAGTAATTCGACATAATGTGCAAATTCTCTTAATTTTGCTCACGAAAGATTTGCATTAGACATGTAAAATGTTAAATTATTCTAAATGAATTCGTAAGTTTTTTTTTTTGTACTTAGGACTTCGGAAGTGAAAATATTATAATGCAGCAAAACAAGGAAGATCCTATCACAAAGATAAGTACTACAAACAAAATATATATTATCAATTTAAGTAAAAAAAAGTCAAAATATCAAAGTTTTCACAGCAGAAACAATTACAGCAGTAATCGACATTATCTTCAGCCCTATCTTATTAGATAAAGAGATCATAAAGGTAGATTTAGAAAGGTATAAAACCTTTTTAAATCTTTTCAATTTCATTATGTCTGAAAGTATTAAATAATTAAAATACTGTAAAGCTATTGAAATACTTTGTCTATATTAATACTAAAGATAATGTTTTCTTTTTCAGGTTCCTTTATTAAATGAAACGTATTATCTTAATGAAAAGGATTACCTTACTTTATTTATTTCACTATTTATTTTAACGATAGCATACTACTCTCATTATCATGTAAGTTTATTTATGAAACGTTACTGGCAAGACGTTTAGTATTGAAAGTTTCATTTTAACAGTTAAAAATGCAGATAAACATAGTTATGTTTATTTACTCTATCAGTAAAGCTGAAATATATTATCAGATTAATAATTTTTTTAAGAGCAGATTTTACCAATAAATGATATTTTATCTTTTAAATAGTTGCAAATGGAATTTTAACATAAAAAACATTGGAATTTGAAGAAAAATTTAAAACAGAAACAAGGTAAATCTGATACAAAAACATTATCTACCACTAAGTATTTGGACAATTTCGAATTCTAACTTTTTGCCAAATATCTAGAAAAATTCTGCAGGAATTATCTTGAAAGTTCGAAAATATGAAGAACATGCTATACCTTATGTATTTCTAAAAAAGTTTTGTCCTGAAGAAGGAAATAGGACCAGTAAAAAATTAAACAAAATTCAAAATGTTTTGGATTACCCTGTAAAAAGTAACGCTTGAAATTCGTTTTGGCTGTAGTATTAGAAAATGAAAATTTGTCTAATTATCTGTATAGATGTTTATGAGGCTACCATATATATTCAGGGCGTTATAACGGTTTCACTAAAAAAATTGCTTCTTTTTTAATTATAACACGTAGGTTATTAGAACCAGTGCAAACCCATTTTTAGGAAACTTGGCATATTATATTAGACACAGTGTACTGTAATCAAAATGCAAAAAAGTTAAACATGTTACGAAATACGAGCATTTTTACTAAATGATTTTTAACTACGCATGCGCAAGCTTCACTTAAATTTCAGCTGCATAATTTAATAGTCAAAAGTATTGAGTTATTTGCAGGAAAACGCCAAACAAATATCGTGTAAATTAAAAAAAAATCGTGAGAGATAAAATTAACAGAATTTTAGTTCCTGTGAAAATAAAACCTAAATTATAAGAGGTTTTACTCACATTTTTATTTTGATTCAATAAATGCCCAATGATAATACAATGTTTGCTGATTGTAAATAAATATTGATAAAACCCCCTATCATTTTCTTATTTTTTTAGAAGAACTGAAATTATGTTGATTCTATCTTTCATAACTTTCTGAATTTACACGATATTTGTTTAGCGTTTCCATATAAGTAGCTCAATATTTTTGGTTATCAAATTATGCAAAAGAAATTTTTTAAAAGCTTGCGCATGCGTAGTCATAAAATATTTTGTAAAAATAATCATATTTTGTAAGATATTTAACATTTTTGCATTCTGATTGTATCTGTGTCTAATGTAGTACGCCAAAATAAATAAATAAATAAATAAATAAATAAATAAAAAATAAATAAATAAAAATTAAAAAATAAAATAAAAATAAAAATAAAAATAAAAATAAATAAAAATAAATAGATAAATAAAAGCTCTGCATTTGGTCTAATACCCTACGTGTTGTAATTTAAAAACTGATTTTTTTTTTCAATTTTTTAAAGAAACCGTTATATTTTCATGAATATGTGTAAGAGCCTCATAACCATTTATACAGATAATTAGAAAAATCTTCGTAATTTGTCTAATTATAAAGATTACTAATTATGAAGAACTACAGCCAAAACGCATTTAAAGCATTACTTTTTACAGGGTGATACAAAACATTTTGATTTTTGTTTAATTTTTCACTGGTTTCCTCTTTCTTTACAGGATAAATTTTTTCTGAAATATGTGAGATATAAGATGTTCTTCCATGAAACTCCCAAAAATTTCAGATGATTTCTAAAGATTATTTCTGGATATTTGACAAAACTTCTAAATACGAAATTGTCCAAATACTTATTTGTTGATAGTGTATATTTTAAAATCATCCATCATCACTCGCACACTTATTCATGTGTAAATTTTTTCATGAGCTCTAGAAAATGAACTGATAAAGTTCGAAACCCAACTTTATTTTAGAGGGAAATTTTCAAAAAATTATTTCAAAATTATAAACTTACTTTCAGTTTTTTTTTTTTTTTTAAAGATTGGAAAATAAATAAATAAAACTTTCAAGTGTAAATATTTTTCGACTAGCTTGCATTCTGTCTTGAAAAAAAAAAAAAAAAAAAAAAAAAAAATCAATAATATACAACATAATATATTCAACAAAATAATATATTTAACAAAATTTGTGGCGGAAAATATTTTTTTTAAAAAATTCATTTATGTCTGTGAAAAAAAAAAAAAAAAAAAATATATATATATATATATCTGCAGTAATATAATTTAAATTAACTACGAAAGGTTTTTATAATATGCATCACACATTTTGTTCTAAAGCAGTATATTTAAAAAGCGTAGTGAAAGTGCAATATTTTAGAATTTTTGCAGAAAGACAAAAGTTAAATATGAAAACTACACTTGTTTCAGATTCGTTGTTGTAGGATTTAAGGTCTATCGACTACGCTAGTGTCCTAGGTCTATAGGTGGAATGCCCTCAGTGGGGGTCTTTCTAAGTGTTCCTAGCTCGTATTTACGCGAGTTTCGGAGAAAACAACGGAAAACTCCAAATGTCTAGGTCGATTAGCGTGACTTGGGATCGAACCCGGCACTTCCCATCTACCAGCTTTGAACACAGAATCGCTCGGCCGCTAGTGGGCTGCTTTCGTTTCAGGTAAAATTTATATTTTGTTGTTAAAAACTGCTATCTGTACGAAATATTTTGAAATAAGGCTTCAATATTTGTTAGTTTTCATTTAGAGAAGATTGGCAAATAAAATAATTAATCACTTTGAACATTTAAAAGCAAAATGCTTCATAAGTACTCGAAATTTTAAACATTTCCTCAGTAAAGTTATTTTAAATTACCTCTAAAATGTTTTGTTATAAATACCTAACATACTTGTAATTTTCTGTAAAAATTTGAAATATTGCTACTGTGGAATTTTAATTTCTGTTTGTTTCGAGGTAGATTTTCCTAGAGTACAATTTCCAATGTCAGGAGAAAATTTCCTTTAAAACGGAAAGCACAGAATTGCAGTCAGAGCATTGTGAGTTTATTGACAAATAGTTAAAATACATATTTCAGCCTGTTGGTTAAATATAACAATGTAAATAAACAAATAGTAAACTTTGTGCAAAGGAAGAAGAATTTGTAACTTTCCAGGTCCATCTTGAAAAGAATAACTCTGTTTTTTTTTTTTTTTTTTTGTTTTTTTTTTATTAGAATTACCAGTAACACTGTCTTATGAACATTAATTTATCTTCAATGCCAACTTCTTTATAATACAGAAAAAATTTAAATAATCAATTCCATTTCACCATTATTCGGTTACTAAAACAGTATGGAAAAACATGAAAGACCAGAAATAATATTTTAATTTTAATGTAATTAATAAAATTTTATATATTTCAAAATGCGAAAATATTGAGCAATTATTGAGCTACCTAAACACAAAATTCTTTTTTAGAAAAACAAAAATAGCTCCTTTTTTCACACAAATTCAAATATATTTAAAATACATTTCCTTAATTCAAACTGGAATCCTGCATTGGGTCGGGTACCAGTGGTTACCCGCTTTCCAGGTCGAGTTTTCATTAATTTTTGACCCGCGTATCTACCCGCTGGTCTATCAGCAAAATAATTTCTTCGAAGTACTTTTTATAATGTTTTTAAAAATGAATTTAACCTTTTAATTGCACAGACAGACTTCTCTTTCTCTATAGCAAATAACGGTCGTGAACATGTTTTTGTAACTGTTTGTCCCCTAAAAAACATATACTTAAAATGTGCATAATTGCAGATTTTAAGCTTCTTTCTTTAAGTATGAAAGATCATATAATAGTCATGAGGTTAATCTTTAAATGCATAGTGAAAAATCCATAGTTTTAGTATATTATATTATAAAGAATTTATAGTGAAAACAACACCACCATTTTTCCCCTCAGACGCAACCCCCACATTCTTAGAGGGTTAAAGCAACAGGATTCATGCCATGAGTTTAATTACATAGGTCGACGATGAACTTTTTTTCTTCAAGGTGATGCATTTTTCTAGGATATTTTTGGATTTTTATTAAGAAAAAGCTATACAAAAGTTTCCATCAAGTACAGTTTTGATAAAAAATGCGATTGCTTGAGTTTACAGTTCTACTTTTTCAACTCCCATCTAAGTTATTTTCCGAATAATCTAGGTGATGTGAGTGAAGAATAAGGAGAGCTATTTCATCAAGACATCAAAGAAATGTAGAGGAGGTGTTAGGGACGATGGAATGTTAACATGTTAAAAGAATATTGTTGGGAGCTGTATAGAAAATCCTCCCCCACCCAAACAAGGCCATCAAGCCGTGTACAAGATAAAAAGCTCTAAGGGAAGCTTCGATGTAAAGACACTCCTTTAAAAGATAATGTGTAAATAATAACCTATTTCAATGTAATTTTTACATACATTGTTGCGAATTTGTTTTAGCCGCTGTGTGAATTATTCCAATCTTCATCTTTACTTTTTGAAAATGCCTTACGTAATAGGAAGAAAAGACAGTCATTTCTGAATTCAGCATATCAAAACACATTAGAGACACCAAACACAGTGCAAAAAAAAAAAAAAAAAAAAAAAGAAAGAAAGAAAGAAAGAAGGAAAAGTACGATTTTGCAGAACTGTATTACAATTACAGATAGATTAATAACGTATAAAATTTACATATTCTAAAATTATTTGTCTTCTAATGCAGATTTACTTCCTTGTTTTACTTTTCCTATGAACTGTCAAACCATTTAGAAAAGCACATTTTTTTTTTTTTTTTTTTTTTAATAAGTTTTATTACATGTGAAATTTTGTTGTAATAAAACCTGAATTTTATTTATAATTAAACTAGTAATTTTTAGTATAATCATAATTATATACTAATCTTAATTTAATTATATGCTAGTAAGTTGTTATTTAATATTTAATTCTCTGAAATATCTATTCAATATTATAACTGCATTTTGTGTAATAGAATTTTAATTCACTGTCTTGTATAACATAAATTTAGCATTACTTTACTGCAGGTCGCGGGTCAAAGGCTGAGGGTTCGGGTTGGGTGCGGGTCAAGTTAAATTGACCCGCGCTAGACTCTAATTCAAACATATTAATCATAATTTCAACTTAATTTTCGAGTCAAATACAAAATATTATTATTATTATGCAGCTATTTTTAAAGTAAACAACATTTTCGTGTTTTAAGTAAATAATTCGAAAAATCGAATTATATATTACTTTCAACCTTGCTTGGAACACCAGTTTTGAATTGAATAAATCTAAGTTCTAATTAATCGATATTTCTAGTCATTTAAATGAAAAACGAAGTTTATTTCTTTTGGCAGTGGGCACAAATACGAAAATCGTATGTTTACGCAAAATTTTCAAATCACGATCTCTGTCTAATACAGACGAGAAAAAGAGAAAATGTTTTTTTTTTTTTTTCCCTATGCGTTTATGTGTCTTTTCTTACAACCAAACAATTATAAAAAATTATTTATAAATTTATAGCAGATTCTTTTGCAATAAAAAAACTTTTATACTTTTGATTTTTCAGTTTTTTGTTATTTTACAAAAAACACACACATACTATTTCAAAGCTCGTCTTCATTTTATACAGTATTAGTCTGCATGAAAGCGAAAATGCGTAAAAGAAAAGTAAAATTATTCATTAAAATTATTCAAAAAGAAATTCTTTGTCTTGTTTCAGGAAAATAATATGTCATATAAAGCACGTGAAAATGGAAAAGAATATGTTTTCCATTGGGGTTATGAATTATACATGATCTTGAATAGGCATTAAAATGCAAATTTTTGTGTTTTTATAAGAATGCTCCACAACGCTCAGAAATTTTTATAGTTGCTTAAGATAGAAAAATTCATGTAACAATATTTCTCTATGAAGCATAAACTTTCATTTTATATGACTTAATCAAGAAAATTGTATAACGATCCAATAACAGATTTTGCTGTAATAAGTTGAATTAAAAACTCGCTTTAATTACAATAAAGTACAGATTCAGCGATGAAAAGAAGCCTTTTTTAAGTATTTTCTTTCATCTCTCTAAAAAAAAAAAAAAAAAAAAAAAAAAAGTGGTTATTTAATTACTCTCTCTGTCTCTTTCTTTTTTTAATCTTCCGTTACCCGTCTATCGTAGGAAAGGGAAGTATTGTAATCGATCAAATGTTTTGATATGAAGTTTTCACCTGGTTTACATATTTTAAGGTCTCATCGTTTTTTTGGCAATTGGTCACTGTGTATGTGTGCATGTATGTGGGGAATCTTCTGACTATCAGATTTCCAAAACGAATAAAAATAGATCGGCGAAACTTTAGAAACGAGACATGTCTAGTGCAGAGAAGATTGTTTTAACTTCTGGTAAAGAATGGAAAACCGGAAGTGGGATCGTAATTCCGTATCTCAAAAATGGCTCTAACAATTTTCTTCAAAGTTGCTATATAAACAACCTTCTTTTAGAAGATACTTCCGTATGTATTAGTTGGCTGATTGAGGAAAATTGATAAGCGTCCTCCATAAGTAGGTTAATTTGAGTTCTCGCAAGTGTGTTCTTTTGAAAACTACTCTATGAATTTTCTTCAAACTCACCATATTAATTCCTTTTTAGTTATCCTTTCGTATATAATCGTTAATTTCCGGAGAACAGACGAGCTTGATAAATTTTGGTGAAAGACGTTATCACAAAAACAGCTCTAACGATTTTTTAAAAATTTGTTACATGTATCCCTTTTCAGATTCCCTTTCGCATGTATTACTCGGTTACTACAGGAGAATTGACATTCTTATATTGATTAGGTAGGCAAGGTTTAGATCTTGGAAATAGATGTTTTAAAAATTGGCTCTACCAACTTTTTAAAACTCTCTATATAATCTCTGTTTCATACGTCGTTACGACGTATGTATTAGTTTGCTATTGCAGGAAAATTGTTAGATATCCGATTTGTTAAGTCAATTATATATCTTTTGATGACGCTATCTCTAAAAAAGAACATATTGTGTAACAATGGTTAATGGAACTCGTATGACTGTCTTTTTATGACAAAAAGAACATAATTTGACAATTTCACCATTCATATATTTAAACTGTTTAATATTAGTTAAATACTTTAATTTAAAATCTGTAATTTCAGAAGTTTTATCATCACTTTTACACCCTTTAATAATATCAGAATTTCCTTCAAAAATGTCAACTGCATTTTTAAATAGCTTTCAGTTTTGTTATCACTTTTAAAACTTTCAGCTATTTTAGCGTTTTTATGTTCTTTAATACTAGAATTTTTTTTCATCATCTAAATTATTCTCACTTTCACAATTACATTTAGAAATTTCAGAACTTTTAGCATTGTTATATTCTTTATTGATAGAATTTCCCCTCAAAATACTACTAATATGTCATCTACATAACTTTCAATATTAACATCGTCATTAAAAATTTCAAACATATTTACACAACTGTTGATTTTATCTACAGGGCATGCATTATAAGAGCAACTTGAAATAATTTCATTTTGTTTGATAACGGGTTTCTTTGACGAGGGTAATTGAAAACGCTTAGCTTTTCTAAAATTAACGGTCCACAAGGTTGAAGATGACCAGTTCACAGCATTAAGAGAAATATTGGCAAGCTTAACTGTGCGATTTCTAGATTGTTCTGGCTATTCCCGTCTAATTTGATTGTATATGTATTCCTTGGCGGCGAACGGTGATATGCGTTGTTACGCTGAAAATCATTTCGAGAAAAATAACGCTGAAAATTTCTAGGATGCTACAGTTTCATTTCTCACAACGTGATTACGGGCAAAATTTTGAGGGAGGGGGAATAATTTCGTTCATGCTAATACTTTCTTTGATTTCCCCTCTGCGCTGCAGCAAAATGCCATTGTTCGTAATTGCTCAAAATTTGAAAAATTGAGTCATAAGAGTTTAGGGTATGAATTTCTAAAAAAAATCCTGGAGGGGTATTGTAAGAAGGACTTATCTCCAAAACAGCTGCAAAGGACAATTATAATCCAAGCCGCTTTATAATCTCTAATTTTCGTAATAAAAACGATGTTGGCTTGTCGTAGAAAGGCATATTACGGCTATACAATTCCTGGCGTAATTCTACTTTATCTATACGACATATAAAAATGTATATTAATTTTACTTTTCAATTCCACATAAGTAAGATTCTGACTTAAACTTTTAGATGCTATGGTGTCAAACCAAATTTTTGCACCCCCCTTTAAGCTATGATTCAATAGAGAAAAAATTTTCTCATCTTTAATTTTATTAATAATGAAATACTTTTCCAATTTATCAAACAAGTTATTTATGTTATCTGAGCCAGTAAAATATGCTCTAAGAGGTATCGAAATCTGTTGAGCGCAATTGGGACGAACTGATGCCGTTATATTTCATATTTAAACCTGTTGTATGTGTAAGAAATTAAACACTGAAGCATAATTCTTTAAATTTAACAAATATTTAATTAAAGTTCTTCAACGAGGAGAAAATGAGACTACTTCTTAAACTTATGGTAAAATATAAATGACCTATAACTTGAATGCAAATATAATAAATAACTTGATATTATTATACATACTTTCAGCGACATAAACGGCGTAAAACTTTACTATACTATACTTCCTTATAAATAAACTTCATGTGACATCTAAATCGGAGCGGCACTTGACTCTATCCCCTCGAACAGCAAACTCCTTCAAAACTCACAAAAATCAAATTCTCCTCTCTACACCAAAAATCCTCGAGTATCGTTTTAAGATAACTTTGATACTTTGTAACCTTAATTTGCATTTCGTACATAACCCCCCTTCCGACAAACATATTCAATTGTTTCTTTCCTGTTGCATTTCGCAAAATACGAAGCTTTTACCTTAAGCTCGTAGAATATTTTTTTAAGCAGAGTAATGACTCTTAACCGAACTATTGCGATTCCTCGCAATTCCGATTTGCGAACTTCTTAGGAAACCTTCTCCTAACCTTACAAAGTTATAATATAAAGCTGCCCCATGATCAAGTTTACATATTTATTTTTCTGCATACTAACCACTATTAACTAACCATAAACAATTTAAAATGGAAAATATATATAACCACAAAACATTAGTTGTCTCATATGGCAGACATAGCGCTCATAACATATTCTAATATTATAATTGGCGGGAAATTTCTGTCATTTTATGGTCGACCGGGTAAGTCAAATAAAATATAGCAAATAATGTGAAACCAAATATTATGTATATTACGTAGTGTTGTTAATATGTAATTAGGATTGAAATATAAAAGGGCTAGTTCAATTTTTCGATACTGTCCGTTTCCAAACTGTCATCCGATGCGCACCCAAATAGAAACTCACTGGTAAAGCATCGTCGCAGGCAATAGGGACATGTACCTGAGATTTTGTGGGTGAGGAAGACGATACCGAAGGCAGCGGAATTCCAAATCGAGCTTTTGAACAATTTCAATGGATTTTCTTTTTCTTTTTTATTTATAAAGCGATGTAAAAAAAGAGTGATTCTGTTTTTAATTCCTTTAAATATAATGACCAGAAGCGGGCAAAGCCTACTAGTAGTAAATAAATCTCTTTTTCATTTGAGTTTCTTTGCAGAAGATATTTTGAATGAAATTATTTTTTTCTTGTACTTAGGGCCATGGCCTTAGTTACAATTATAATCATATTCTTCACGTTGCTAATATTTTATTGAAAAAATTCATAATTAAATAGAGGAAAAGAGTTTTAATTAACTGAAATTGCGGAAAATATTGACAGATAATACCTTTTGGCCTATATTCCTATAAACGTTCTAAGGAGCTTCGTGTGTGTTGTTTATAGTCAGATAATCAAAAACATATTAACCGATGATGAATATTTGAGTTCAAGTTATGGAAAGACAACCAAATCCCTCCATAAATTACCAAAATAATGATTTTCTTGAGGAAGAAAGTGAATCAACAATGATGAAACTTAGCGTTTCTGCATCAAACTCTGTTTCTTGTCCTGGAGAATTTTCGAAGACTTTGACATCTGATTCCACTTGTGTGATATCTAAACAGGTACAATCTTTTAAAGAAGCAAACCTAGTAAAAAAAAAATCGCTAAAAACTGGGGAGATGTAGAATCCTGATAGAAACTCTAGAAAAGCCAATGTATGCAGCTCACTTTTGGAATAAGTTTTTCAAAGTTGAATAATTTATGACAATACTTGTAATTTACTAATATTGTCGCACACTGCAATTTAAATAGTTATTATATAATAAATAAATGTATTACCTGATGTTGTTTCTTTTGTAAATACATGTTTTTATGTTTGTTTTCTATTCATTACGCAGTGAAATCTAACATTCAGGTGATGGTCCTACGTATAATGAAGTCTTTTATCTAGGGTAATGTGCAAAGTGTATTTAAAAAAACCTTTCATTTCTCAGAATTTACTATTCTAAATGTTTATAGCAATTCCAAATGGAAGTAATTAATCCCAGTAGTATGTACGTATCAATATCTTAATTTTAAACAAGTTAGAGGCTCTGTTTTTAGGCATTGGAAAAAGTGACCCTAGGTACACAGATCTCCCTTAAATATAAGCTTTCATATATAAAACATTCTGCTGTGTAACTGAAATCTAATATATTTTAATTTCTCTTTCTTTAATGAATACTTTTTGAATTTGGATAGATAAATGTTATATTGATCTTTACATACATTTAAAGGAAAGTGATCAGCATTCCGAATTACTATATATATATATATACTTATATAATAATAATAATTATTATAATAATCTTTATAATTTAAGAGTATCTAATACAATAACTGCGGTAGAAGAAGTGGTCAGCTGGGAAAAGAAGCACCCCTGATAATGTAAATAGCTTTCTACTAAAAATCATTCCCTAATGATTTGTTAATACTACTAATAATCCTAATAATTTGTTCTTTATTTAGTTTAAAAAATCTGATGTGGGCACCACATGACTTCCTTATACACTTTTAGAAATATACATAATGTTAAAAAACATTGACATTGGACCCGAAACAGTTGGCTAAAAATATTTAAAAAAAATGAATTATCACCGTGTTCTGAGCTTTTCTGAAAGTTAGCTAAAAACCGATTGCAAGATTTGTACTGGTAACGCTCACGAAGGCAGCAGGGACCCGAAAAAATTGGCTAAAAGTATTAAAAAAAGGAATTTTACCATGTTCTGAACTATTCTGAAAGTTTCAAATGTCTACCTAGTCGGGAAGTTAGTTAAATAATTTTTTTGTTGGACCATATAAACGCTGCCGAAGGCAGCAGGGATCTGAAACAGTTGGCTAAAAGTATTAAAAAGATGCATATTCACCGTGTTTTGAACTATTCTCAATGTTTCAAATGTCTAGCTAGTCGGGAAGTTAGTTAAATAAATTTTCTGTTGAACCATGTAAACGCTGCCGAAGGCAGCAGTGACCCGAAACAATTGGCCAAAAATATTTTTAAAATGCATTGTCACCGTATTTTGAGCTTTTCCGGAAGTTTTAAATGTCTAGCTAGTCGGGAAGTTAGTTACAAATCGATTCCAAGATTTGAACTGGTAACGCTGCCGAAGGCAGCAGGGACCCTATACAGTTGGCTAAAAGTATTTAAAAAATGCATTTTCACCGTGTTCTAATCTAATCTGAAAGTTTCAAATGTCTAGCTAGTCGGGAAGTTAGTTAAATAAATTTTCTGTTGAATCGCATAAACGCTGCTGAAGGCAGCAGGTATCGGAAACAGTTGGCTAAAAATATTTAAAAAATGCATTGCCAACGTGTTCTGAGCTTTTCTGAAAGTTTCAAATGTCTAGCTAATCGGAAAGTCAGTTAAATTGCAAGATTTGTCTAAACCGTTTTTGAGTTATTACCGTTTTTTGATACATTATGGCCAAATTTTTGTCATTATGAACCTAATTTTCCTAAATATCTCCAAAACGGAAAATCCTAGAAAGTCCAAAAAGGGAGGTGCACAACTAGATGTTGTAACAAACCTATGTATCAATTCGCAACTTTCTACGTCCAACCGTTTTTGAGTTATGCGACATACCCACACACAGACACACACACACACATACAGACGCCACGAAAAATCGTGTAAAACCCCTTATATCTCTAAAACGAGAGCTCGTGTTATGATGACACTTGCAGGTGTGCAACTAGACATCATGAAAGTCACACGTATAAATTAGCAACATTCAGCAATCATTCGTTTTCGAGCAATGTGAAATACAAAATCCATTTCACAAATCGGGATTACTATACTTCCTTATACTTTGTATAAGGAAGTAAAAAGAAGAAGAAGAAGAAGAAAAGAAGAATTGAATTTATCGAGATAAAATGACAGCCTGATAACGTAGAAAGCTTTCTACTAATGCACTTATACAGCTGAACGTGATGTCCCTAATCAGTAGATTTATCAATTTTAAAAATCTAGAAATCATTGGATTCAGATCTTTGAAGCACAAAAATTATTTAATTAAAGTTTATCGGACTGACGAATACACAATAATGATGCATTAGAAGAGAGGTAGAGTGCAGATTTTATTACGTATATCATCTAATAAAAATATACGCCTTAGATTATTATCATTGAGATTTGCCATCAATACTTCGTCCTTGAAATGATGTCCGTTAGTGAATCGCATTTATGTTGCTTATGGATATCTAAATAATAGGAAAGGAATTTATCGGCAGTATATATATATATTAAGACTATGCTGACGTAAACAACCTTCTATACCGTATCAAAATTCAGTCTTGTAATTAGAAATTTCAAAATCATACCTCGTTATGAATAAAAATATCTTTAAAACAATAGATGTGTTAAATTATAAAAATACTTTTTATGAAAAAGAGTTATTAGAAAAATAATTCTAATTTATTACACTTTTCTGAACAGTAATAAAAAAATAAAATAGAAATGGTATTATCTTATGCATTAAAAATTAAATGATTTTTCACTAATGAAGAGACAGGTTTTTCAAAATTATTTATAACCAGTTTAAAATTAAGTTATTTAAAGATCGTATTCCATATATATATATATATATATATATATATATAAGTTATTAACGAGCACATTTGAAATGATAAATTGAGTTAGAGAAAAGTTGCAATTTCTAAAGAACTCTTAAAGAAAAAAGGCTTCTCTTGCCTAATAATGCATCTGACATTTCTTACAATGTTTTACCTTATTTTCATGTTGTTAAAAAAAAAAAAATATTTAAACAGGGGTATCGTTTGTGAGTGAATATACTTAATAATATTAAAAATCTAATTAAGGCTTATTTAAGCAATTTGTATTCAGCTTATTCCATTTCTTAAAAAAAAAAAAAAAAAAAAAAATGAGAGAGAGAAAGAGAGAGAGAAAGGAAGGAAGAAAGAAAGAAAAAGAAAAAGGCTTAAATACGTAATAAAACAAGTTTAACCTACAAGATCTTTAGGAAAGAACTAGAAAATTTTAATGTTAACATTTGCTTTTTTCTATTTAATAGTTAATTTATTATGTTGCGCACGATATTTTCAAACATATGGACATTAAATGTTTTATATTTTTGCAAAATTTATTATGGTTCTATGAAATACTTACATGCAGTTAATTGATTCCTAGACTATACAACTGCTCAATACTCATTAGCGATAATAACAAACTCAATTTCTCTTCAAAAATTACATGCCCCAGTGGCCTAACATGGCTTTTATAGCTCATAATTTCTAAAAGTAATGACAATTGCTAGAAACTTCGTTTGAATAACAGAAAGAAGCTCTAAGGGATGTTGGCATAACCACCTAGCATTTCTCTGGCTGTCTTTTCGTTTTAATAGAAACTTGCTTCAGGAGAAGAAAACCTGCAGCATTTTTGGAACTTCAGAAAACTTAAGCTTGTTCCAAAAACTTTTTTTTTTCAAAAATCTCTGATTCCGAATTAGTGCTGATCTAAAGTGTCCTCTGCGCATAACGTAAGGCTTATAATTGAGATCTTTACGAACAACTCTACGAATTATCCTCAAAGGGTCAAAGACCCTAATTCGCAGAGTCTCCCAAATAAAATCTCTCATAATGACCCACATGGGTTTCAGAAGACTTTCTACAACAAACTCTTGCAGTTATTGGGCACATTGTGTATCTTTGATAGTATTCCAACGCTTCTAGTATTTTTTGCATTTTACAATAGTTGAAACTTACCCAATTTTCAAATTCCCAACGGACATTATGTATGAATTATCGGACGCAACTGAGAAATCTGGATATTTCTAAATCGATGTGTCGCGCATATAGCTACGAGAAATTCCTATTCCTTCATTGATTGCGTTATTTTCTAGCCTTTTTATTGATGATTTTTGAAAGAAAAAAAAAAAAAAAAAAAATCTGGTGTGAAACAACAACACGACATCCATTACCCACTATAATATTTCTTTATTTTTATTTCTTTATTATTTTCTTTATTTTAATTTTTTTTTTTTTTTTTTGAGATAATATGATCAGAAGACATAAAATTGACCTAACGAAGTAGGAACCTAAACTTTTTCCTGTAAGAAAAAGCTGCTAAGCGTGTAAAGACATATAAAACAAAGTTTACATGGCAAGTTACAAAATAACAGAAAAAATGGTTGAGTTATCTTTTAAAGCACCAATTTCCGAGATCTAAAATTAGCCTACCTAAGCAGGATGACTGTTAATTTTCCTGTAATAACCATGTAATACATGTGAAAGGATATCTAAAATTGCTTTATGCAACAATTTTCAAGAAAATCGTTAGAGCCGTTTTTGAGATACAGGCTTTCACCAAAACTTGACAAACAATATCCGGTCAATTGTTGACCGGAAAACAACAATTACATGTGAAAGGATATCTAAAAAAGAGTTATTATGCTCAGTTTGAAAAAAATCTGTGCTGTCGTTTTTAATGGAACGCACTTGCGAGACCTGAAATTGAGCTATTTATACAGGACACCTATCAATTTCTCTAAACTAGCCAACTATACCATTCGAAAGGACATCTAATAGAGAGCTTATATAGCAATTTTGAAGAAAATCGTTTGAGCCGTTTTTCAGATACGGACTTATGGTCCCACTTCCGGTTTCGGATGTCCCACTTCCGTTTTTCCAATTTCCCCCAAAATTCGGAAAATTCATCTGTATACCAGACCTGTGTCATTCTGAAGTTTCGTAGTTCTATCTTTTAGTTTCGGAAATATGATAGAAGATTCCGCACATATATACACACACTACACATACACATACACGCACGCACACGCTGACCAATTACCGAAAACCACTTTTTTGGACTCAGGAGACATTAAAACGTGTAAGTCAGGTGAAAACTCGGTGTCGAAATTTTGGACCGAATACAATACTTCCATTACCTACGGTAGTAAGGTAAAAAAGTAAAAAAAACTAAATTATTGTCCCTCCGGAATAACAGCCACAGGTACATGGGTGCACTCACTTACCGTAATTACCGTGAGCGCCATGTATTATAAGAAAGAAGTTGTCTTTAAAAACATGCACACACATCTATACTTACATGTTAAATAAATGCATAGGTCCGATACATACAAAATAGTTTTAGGAATAAATAATTCAACAAAAAAAAAAAAAAAAAATCACAAATCCTAAACACTGAAAAAAAAAAAAAAGATAAAGGAGCAAAAATACTCAAAAGTGAGTAAAATTGTGTGAAATTGGAGTACGACACATAATCAAAATAGTTCCGAAGCAAACATATCAAAGATTGGTATCGATTATTGTGAATCTCTGTATCCAAAACATGGATTCTCATTCATGTATTCTTCCACAAACTAGTATGAAACCGCCACGAAATAAAGTTCTGGAGATTTAAGAGAATAGATTCTGTATTTAAATTATTTTTGTTTAAATTTGTAGAAATTCTATTAAAGAATTTCTTTTAGTTCAGCACATTTATAAACAATATGAAGTGATTAGATATTAGTTTGAAAACATACGACATTTTCTAAATGATCCTAGCATGTTTTCCATTTTGAAACAAAATTACTCATGTCGAAATTAGTATGTTCATTTACTCATTTCTGAACAAATAATTTTTTGAAAGAAACATTATTAAATGAAAAGAATTATCATAGAGCATGAAAAATGCCATGCAGATATTTATATTTGAAAAAAGATTTGATATTTATATTTGAAAAAAGTAGTTCACTAATAATCTCTGAAGAAAATGGAAAATCTGTCCATGAAATGAAAAAAAAATTTGAAGAATCCAAGTCAAACGGAAAAGAAAAATGTTATATCACAGAAACAGAGAAAAGTATAATTAATGATTTTATAGACCTCGAATTTTTTTAATTTTATCACCGGGAACACTGAGAGAAATTTTATTTATTGCTTTTAATCGTACTTTTTCATCTTAAGTATGCAAAATTTTAAAGCGCATTTGTTTGGGTTACTGTAAGATAAATCAAATATAATAAATATTCTAATAATAGAGGTAGCTCGGTCGGTAAAGCACCGAGTTCATAATTGGAAGATTGCAGGTTCGATATTCGAGCAGGCCAAAGACCGTCGTATACACTAATGGTGGCTGCTGCATGTAAAATCAGCCGTGGCCACGATGTCCTCGCTGTTTCCGTATAAATTATAGTTGAGAAACAGAATTCCAGTAAATTTATTTTTATATGCCAAAGTACATAAATAGCCGTTATAATATGTGAATACTGTATTAAAAAATATAAATAATATTTTCTTGAGAGAATAGTTTCTATTCACTTTTATTATGTGTTCTGATCTGATTTTATGGGTTTTTAGCCGGACCAAGCAAGCAAAACTTTCGACGAGTCGGGCCAGACCCGGGCTTTAAAATTTCATCCAGTGCAGACCTCCAACAGAAGCATTATTATTATTTTGCCAATCGAATTTGACAAATAACCGCTAAACTGGTAACCTATATGTCATAGTCCCTCAGATCATCCATTAATAGAATACATTTTTTCGTTTTTCTCTCTATTTAGGTATAGGTAAAAAACAAATGTAGTCACCGTAACCTCTGAAGGCTGCACATTAGTCTGATTTATACTTTCTTTCCATGATGTCCTATGGGGTTTTCGTTGTTCCGTGTTATAAAGATATCTCATTTAAAAAATGGTTTTGAATGTGTTTTGAACATCTTTTTGAACATGAAGCTATTTACCTTAGTAAAAGAGTTTTAGGAAAAATAAATTCATGTATTTCTTTTCGAAACTGAAAATTTTCGTCCTACGTATACTTAATGAAATAAAACATTTAAATTTATTTTTTCAAAAAATAACTCACTAATATAATGGCGACATATTCAAAGAGTAGAATTCAAAAAACAGAATTTAAAAACTTCAATTTGAGTGAGATATCATTAAAATATGAAGCAACAAATATATAGAATAATACGGGAAAGAAGAAAGTGTGGATCTGACTTATGTTTATCTTAACCCATTTGAGTCATTAACGTATATATACGTTCAATTTCTCTGTTCACTATCACTGGATCATATATATACGCTCCATTTTTTTGGTCACTATTACCGCAGTCATATGCATACACTCAACTTTGATGGTTACTCTTATTATCCGTTAGGTAAAAAATAGAAATGAAGGATGTTGTTTCTTTTTATCTTTTCTTATTTTGCAAATAGGTTAAACGTCCAAAATAAGATCTGCTTATCTTTTCTTTAAAAAACAAAACTCCATATTTAGGAAACTTCCTATACAAAAGTTGGTTTTGATTCAACCAATAGTTTTTGCACAGAAGATGCTAAAACACTTTCTGAGTAATTGCACATTGTATTTCTCAGGCCAATATTACTCAGAAAAACTCATCATTCATGAATAGCAAAACCTCTTTTAATCAGTTTTTTAAACGGCATTGAACTTTTCTTTAATGAAAATGTGTTTTAACCCCTTCGCGGGCAGTAGGATATAATTTATACCACCTAATTTTAACTTCCAATTACAAAAATTCATCCCAGAATTTTTTGCTAAAATTTTTCCCTTTTTCTTTGTTGGATTTGTAAGAAACATTTGACTTCCGGCATTCGACGGATTTATACGTTTTGAGAGGTCCAGAACACGATCTGACCATTTTTAGAAAATGTCTGTCTGTGTGTGAAAAAATTCTGCAGCGACTGTATCTCCGAAAATACTGCACAGAATTGTATGTAAATTTATATGCAGATGTACCTTAACCTGAAGTAGTGCGTATAAAATTTTTGTATCAATCGCTCAACAGGTGGCGCTTGGGGCTGATATATAGCGATTTCCTTAATGTAAGGGAAGGCGATATCTCAGGAACTTTTGAACATAATTACATATAAATTTATAAGCAAATGCACCTTGACATATATTAGTGCCTATCAACTTTTCGTACTGATTTCCCAACAGGTGGCGCTTTCATACAGAGATTTCCTCAGTTTAAGGGAAGAGCTCAGGTTCTATAGCCTATAATCAAACAAAACTTGATATATGATAAAGACATTTTAAGATAATATGCTGATTCAATTCGGATACATATCGGCCAATAGGTGACGCTGCTATATTTCAATTTTCTTCGATGTGAGATAATAATATGTGAGATAATCATTATAAAAATGCATTTTTTAAGATGATATTTATAGGGGATAAAACTGCCTTTCTTTGGATATTTAGTGTTATTTTTGTCTAAGATGAAAATCATCTGCCTTCATCATAGTGGATAATTTTAATAAATAACAGTTTTTAATAAATTATTTGTACTGTTTAAATTTATACAAGAAAATATAGAAGAAAACCTTGTGGGGGCCACAACATGCCAGTTTAACTTAGCCACAAAAAAAAAAAAAAAAAAAAAAAAAAAAATATTTATTTCTTTTCTTCTAATCTTGTTTTAAAATTCTGGTGGGTCTAGGTATCCGCGATTGTAATGAAATGCTCGCCCTCTGGTGGGCTAAGGTGAAATTACAATAAACATGGTTTAATTCGAATTCCATTCAGCCGCCATTGCTTGCCGATATTTAGTTTCACATATATTTATTGAATAAAAATGAATAAATACGGTAAAAAAGATAACACATGCTGTTGTGTGCTACAATCTAACTCCAAAGGATCAAGAAATCCAGAATTGATCTTCCATTTATTTCCAAATGACAAATTTAAAATTTCAGTTGCTTCGGCTAATGGAAGTAAAGAATTAATCAGATGATTTGAAATTAATATTTGTTCAACTTCAGTTAAAAATCTACTTCCGATCGAACTTTGAATAAACTGAAGTATTTTTTCCAAAAGCAATCAATTTTCCATAATGTAATGGCGGAGAAATTATAGTGCGAATATTAAGTAGAATAACAAAAAGAACACTAATGGAACACCCGTGGCTATGTTTACTAACAACTGCAGTGTTGAGAAAGCGCCATCTATCGATCATTACAATCGCGGATTAAATGAGCCTAATTATATTGCCCCTGAAAGAGTTAAAAGACTGCCCCCGCAAAAAAATAAATAAAATATAATAATAATAATAATAATAATAATTTAAACATTAGCAAATTTTGTTTATTATAAAAACACAAGCATCTTACCTCAATGAACATAAAGACATATAAAATGTGAATAAATTCTTTCTCGCGCGTTGTCAATTTATCATATCATGGTTAACAATAACACTAATTAGTTCAGCATTCAGAACCTTAATTACGTTATTCAGAATTCACATCGTTTGTCAATAACACCGGCTTGATTTGTACGGATAATTATTAAATCTTATCAGGATTTATTCTCTCAAATATAGCCTATACAAATAAAAGTTTTGGCACGAACATTCATGATTTTTCTCTCCTTTGTATATATTACAATAGTATTTGCTTGAAGGAAATTAAAATATGTACGTATTGAATGAAACGTGCTCTAAAATTTTGAATCAATGTTTTGAAGAAAAAGAAAAGTTATTAAAGATTAATTGATGTGTATAATAATGTGCGAAAAAATGCATGTTAATATATAGAAATGCTTCTCTTATTTATAATTAGACTTGTAATATCTTTGGTAAGTAATGAATATCAATATCAAAATTTATCAAAGAAAAGCTAGGAGATAATTATAAGGGGCAACAATGTAAATTCGTTTAATTATTAGTTAATTCAAGTTCGTCGAAATTTATTTTTGTTTTTGTAAATGAAATACAAGCTTAAAAGAACAAATACTGTTAAAGATAATAAGTTAAGCATATATGTATGTGAATAAAATATTTAGTAATATGTTGAATGTTTAATCGCTTTTGCTGTTAATATGCTGGATGGTTAGAATTACAGGGTGTTTGGAGACCGATTATGGGAAACCTATTGCGGCTAATGGCACCAAATTTGGATGATATTCATTTCAGATAACTGGAAGTCGCTTCTCATAACAAATATTTAGTCCCAATCCACCTAAGGAAAAAACAATCACTGCATGCACGATTTTATTTTATTAATAAAGTAAACAGGCATATGGAATTGATGAAAATTTATTCAATTTTGCTTTAAGTCTTATTCAAGATGAATTAATTTATTAATTTTACACATTTATTAATTAAAATTTAAAGTGTAATTAGTTAACCCCTTGCTTGTCGCGAAAAACATACGAGATTCTCTTCAAAGCGCCAACGTTCTTTTTCAACTCTAAAATGAGTAAATCTTTCAAAAACACAGTGAAGATCTCTTTCAATTTTATTTTAATGCATTGTCAGATCGTGTCAATAGTTTCACTGGTAGCATTATAGTACAAAAGGTCTTACTTCTTAAAGACATATATATACGCCCGGGGCAGTTAAGGTGTTAAAGGAACAGTATACTTTTAATATTTGAAAAAATACAAGAAATAGGATGCGTTTTAACTTTCTGTATACGCTTTATAAGTAATATCACTAGAAGCATGGCGATTTCAGAATATATTGATTTGATATAGTGCGACCACGATTCCTACGACTAGCAGTGATGTCGAGTCGAAAAGTTTAGAGGGATGCAAAATTGGCCGAGAGATAGTTATTTGGCAAACATCCAGTTATTCGGTGTTCCCTTATCGCTTGTTTTCTCTCAGTCACCCCTCTTTTAACACTAGACTCGTTCAATCCACACTTGCGCAGAGGCTTCCATGGTCGCAAGAAATGTGGTTAAAGAATAGTTAATTTTGCTTTAAAAATTTCAAATTTGCAAATAATGTAACGAAAAAAATGTAAAAGGCAAATTTTGAAGAGTTATCAGAAATTTTTTATATAAAATAATATTTAATTAATGCAAGGTATTTCATGTGATTTTCCTAAATTTTACTTTAAAATAAGCATAATACTTTGGAACATAATTTGAATCAAAATCTTTATAATTGTTTAATTACTTAAAGATTATTCGTTTTTAATCAGAAAGAAAAACGAAGAAGAAGAAAAAATTCTGTATAAAGTCTTTTTTATCAAAATTTATCAAAGATGCATTGTTTTAGTTCATTTGCAAGAATACATGGGAAAATTTAATTAGGCTTGAAATAGAGGTAGTTTCAAGCTAGAGCTACTCTGTGTGCAATTAGCGGTGGCCTAAAATTCACTCCTATGGGGTGGTCTGGAGACATGCCATCACAATTTTGGTCTGCCTCGAAAAGGTTGTATTACACGTTTCGGTAATCCCAGAAGTAATATTTTTACATAATATACTTAGATAGGACAAAAGTTTTGAAGCCATACTTTAAATGATGTTTGACATATCATACGTGCAAAGTTTAAAAACGTCATTTTCAGAAAAAAACATTTAAAGTCTGTATTTTTTAAAGAACTTTTACCCCTTAAATTGATTTAACTGATTTAGGGATCAATTATAATTCTTTAAAAGTCATGCAATTATCTTGTATAATGGCGAAAATTTTGAGTTTATTTTAATCTGTCTTAATTCTAAGTATCAAACAAAAGACTGATTAATCAAAATTTAATCACTTATAAATATTAGATGAGTTTCAATTAATAATGCGATTGCACCCTTCGTCAATTTACAGTAATTTTACATGTCTTCGGATAGTAAAAAAATGAGAGTTTATGTAGTATTATCTAGGCTAATTGCGTCCAAGTATTTTGATAACAATTTAAGAAAAACTCTGTTAGAGTTACCACAATTAATATGAGCCCTTTTCTGTTTTACACCAAGATCGGAAACAAGGCATAAAGTCTTTTAACATGTCGTAAATTAATTTTACACAAAAAAGCATTTGACTTTTTCCTTCTTCTTCACTACTGAAATTATATAGAAAAGTAGTTGACATAGGTGGACTTTACTCAGTTCCCATCACTAATTTGTTATAAATTTCTAGTACAGAACATACTATATTCATGTTAAGAGAAATGAATTTGACAAATTAGTCGACCCAATGATAGACTCGTCCAACTTAATAGGTTATCATCTATCACCTATATACCTTTCACTTCGATACATTTACCTTATCCTGATTTGTTAGTTAAATTTATTAGGATCAGTTTCGTATTTTAGTTTTCATGCTATTCCTTACAATTTTCAATGCAATTATTCCCATAATGCAAGTTTGTGTGAAACATTGCTCTATTCTGCTATGTTAAAAAAATCTTAAATTTCGAATAACTTACGAAATTTTCAAATTCGATTATTCGTAGCCAATTATGTACAAACAAGTATCCGAGTACAAGTATCATGATTCATTTTTCAAAAATAGTCTGACACCTTTATGATAAAAATATCGCTCAAAATGACCGTTTAAGCGAAAATTTACCCTATTGTGCTATGTTAAAGAATTCGCTAAATTCTCAAACATTAAATTTTCATTCGTGTTAAATTTTTAAAATAGAATGTTAATAGTTAATGATGTTCATTCCACTATTAAAAATGATATTTAAAAGCTGGTCTGACATCTTTACGATAAAAATATTCTTTTTAATGCACATTTAAGAAAAATTTGCACTATTCTGCCATGTTAAAAAGTTCGTAAACTTCGAATAATTTATAAAATTTTCAAAGTAGAATGTTCATAGCTTAAAATATTTATACCAGCATCATAACCAATATTAACAAACTGGTCTGACATTTTTACGATAAATTATTTCTTTTAATGCACGTTTAAGTGAAATTTTGCCCTATTTCCCCCTGTTAAGAAAATCGTAAATTTCAAATAACTTATGAATATTTTAAAATAGTATGTTGCAAATCAATAGAGTTCTTGCCAGTATCATAAGCGATATTTTAAAACAGGTCCAACCTCCTTACGTACATTTGTCCTTGAGTTTTCGTATATACAGACTGAAAAACTAGCACACTAACAAACACCCTATAGACAGAAATCACATCAGTTTTGTTATTTTCAGATTTCTCACACCTGAAAACATGTAAAAGACTCAAAAAACTAAGGTTGAAAAATTTCACGATTACCTAAGTTCCCCATACCTATAGCATGATAGGGAAATAATAGTTGTTATAAATATGCGAGATCTTAACATAGACAATTTGATATTTAAGTCTGTTGAATAACAAACATATATATTCACTTTCAATTTAAGATGATAATTAGTTAAATATAAGTCAAATGTACTTTAACGCGGATATCGATATCGATTTTTCATAGCTTCAGTTTGTAGAAATTAATTATTTCTTTAATTAAATCTCTAATTAATGTTTGACATCCATTTCTCGTCATTAAACCAAACAACATGTCTTTCCGAGCTTTACATGGATATAAAATAATTAAGTACCTCTACCTGTCAAAACGGAATTCTCGAAATTGTTATTACAAGAGTACTTAACCATTACCCAATATGAGATTAGCAAATTTGTCTAAATGAATTTTTCCTGAAGCATGAATATTATAATACTGTTTAAATTATGTATTATATATAAAATAAAGGAAGAAAAATCTTTATAAATTAAAAACACCAAAAATTAATTATTCAGAGTTGTTTTGAATTTCATCTGATCAATAAAGAATGTTATGTTAATTTTCGTTACTGTTTTGCGAACTACCCATTGAATAATCAATCAGACTTATTCAAATAAACGCCTGAATAAACGCCTGTTGAATGCAAATATTACAAGATATTTGGATAGGTAACGTATATGCAGTCGAACCTCATTAACGTGAATCTCAAGGGGGATAAAAAAATTTGTTCATGTTAACAGTAATTCATGCTATCAGTAACTAATCTTTATATAACTAAACTAATCTTCATTTTGACGGGATTGTGGAAACAGTTCATGTTAAAAGTAATTCACATTAACGAGGTTCGACTGCATTAACCTGTAAGGTTTGGTTGGGTTGTGGAGTTTAAGGCAGATTGACTGCACTAGTGTCCTAGGTCTGAGGGGGAGTGCCCTCCGTGGGGGTCTTTCTACGGGGTCCTAGCTCGTATTTACCCAAGTTTCAGAGAAAACCACGGAAAACTCAAAACGGCAAGGCCAAAGAGCGCAACATGGGATCAAACTCGGCACCTCACATCTACCAGCTTTGAGCGCAGAACCGCTCGACCGCTGGTGGGCTTTTAACTTGTAGGAATTAAGTGATTACTGCTTTTGCGATTAATATCTTGGTTTATTTGTTACAAATTAATTAGTCATTTTATTATATAGATAATGTTTGGTTCTGAAAAAAAAAATAGATACCTTATTATGGAAGATTTATTATTTTAAATGTTAAACTTTTCAGTTGGCAGGGTACCGCAGCACTAGTGCGACGTAAAACCCAACCAACCAATCAAACTATTTGGCAGGGACTTGTGTTCTGGAACAAAAGAGTCCGGAATCGAATCCCGGATAAGGCACACATGTTTATGAAGTCCTTATATGTATATAAGAAACTGTGCATTGTAAATTTATGTAATATGGATTTTCGAGACAAAAAATCATTGTAAGTACAAGTCACAAGACTATGTAACTAAATCACAAAAGCTGACAAATAAGTACCAAATACTGAATGTTAAATTTATGAAACAACTGGATTATAAAATTTTGGAATTAAAACATTTTAAAGTTTTTCAATGTAGTGTTTTCATTTAATAGAAAAAGAGTAAATATTATATTCGATCATAAAAATCTTTTTAATAAGTACATTATAAGCACTAATTTTCTTTTTATTAGACGTTTGTTTTTTATTGAAATTGGATTTTGCCATAGTGTTTCAGTGTCAAAAAAAAAAAAAAAAAAAAAAAAAAGGCTTTTCCATTCGAAAGATAATGTGTGAAATGTCTTATGTTGGTCAATGGTTCAGTCGGTTAAAGCGTCAAATTGTCAATACGATGGTCCTGGGTTCGATACTCGGTAGCGGATGTGTTACTTTTGTTGTAGATAATTAATAGATAAGATGTCAATTGTAAAAGAAAACATTTCATTGTCAACACAGTACCCTAAGGAATTCTGATTAGGTTTCTCAAAAGCTTTCTTTCAGTTACTAAAACACACAAGATAAAAATTTAAGGAAAAAAAAAACACTGGAAACCTAAAAAAAAAAAATAATAATAATAATATATATATATATATATTCTTGAAGAGATATGGCTATAAAAAATCAACTTGTTATCAATTTGTAAATTTTAAAGAAAAATATAGATGTTTCACTTTTTCAAGAGATAAAATATTTTAACTAATCATAATATTTTAAAAAGCATTCGAGAACAACATTCGAGATTCATTTAAATTTGTTAGATTTTTGATTTTTTTTTTTTTTTTTTAATAAATTAAAATATGAAAATAATTTCCTTATAATAGCTTGAAAATTGTTTATTTAAATATTAGTTTTAAATTTAATTCCTGCCAAGGAAGTTTTCCAGTTCATTGTTTTCGACAATATATATATATATATATATATATTTTTTTTTTTTTTTTTTTCACGCGAATAATGAAATTTTGCTACTCAATAATGAAACTAAAATATTTAATAGATGATGAGATGCAGCCATCTTTGAAATCGTAGTTCCTAAATAATAACAAATCTACCTTTCGCCGATAAATACCCAAATTGAAGTACCCGGAATAAACCTTTCTACAGGCAATGGTAACCTGGACCCGATGCAGTGCGGGCGGAAAAAGACCTGCCGTAGGCAACAGGTACCCGAGGCCAGGTTTAAAGCGATTTCAGTGTAGGTTTTTTTTTTTTTTTAGTTTTTATTTATAATGTGATATAAAGAATAAACAGTGATTCAATTCTTTTGAAAAATCATTTAAATGTAGTGACCAGCGAAGCGGGCGTAGCCTGCTAGTATAAGATAAAATATGTGTGTGCATCGAAGAACAACAAATTTTCAGTTATTGTGAAGATTTAAATTAAAAATTGTTTTAAAAAAAGTGACGAAAAGAAGAAAAAGTTATGTTAAAAGTTCTTTAATTTAAATATTAAATATTTTAGATCAGATAAAAATAGAAACAAACTCACTCAAAATTTTATCAAATAATTTTTATTGACATAAACAAAAGGAAAGTTAAAATGATTTACATAAAGCAATTACATAAAATGCGTTATTAAATTTCCAAAAATAAATTATATAAAAATAAACTACATAAGTCGTATTATTTACATATATAGTATTGAAACTTATGTATTATTGAGCCAACTTTAAATGATAATTTTAATGTAGTTAATTATATTGTCTTTTTTTTTTTTTTTTTTTTTTTTTCTTCTTCAAAGTTTTCCAATATTTAAGTATTTTTAAAATGAGTAATTCTTTATAGTTGGTTGCTAAATCCCGAAGTAGAATTATTATTTCTAAAAAAAAAAGTTTCAGTAAATCAATAATTTTTTTTCCATAGATTAATGAAAGGTTAAAAAAAAACAGAGTAAGTATTTTAAAATTATAAGCAGTTTTAAAGAATAAAAAATTGTACGAAAAATTTAAAATGTTTGTTTATTATCCGAAATTATTACGGTAAAATCCCTACGCAGCTTTTAGAAACATTCATTGCGTTTACAAATAATACAAAATATCAAAATATAGCATTGATTGTACAAAGCACCATCTTAGAAAAAAAAGGGGGGGGGAGGGGGGGGGTGATTTTTTTTTTTTTTTTTTTTTTTTTTCTTTTGTGGATGAACATTTCAATTACAGCTATAAACAAAGATGTAAAAATTAATTAACTCAATAAATTTTTAAAAATTAGATATTTTCAGATAAGTTAGTTAGAATACAGAATGAGCTTAGTTTATGTACTAGTAACTTAATGCATAATATGCATTTCTCGCATTTGTGTACACTTAAAGTTTGAAAGCAAAAATTTATTTACATAGTTATTATATATAAAGATAAAACTAATGCATCTAACTAACTGATTTATGCTTTTAAAAAGATTTACTATGTAGCTAAATATTAAATCTCTAAAAAATTATTAAACTTCTCTGAAACCTTTCAGCTTTAAGCAATTAAATTAAATCTAAGAACGAATAAACAGGTATGTGTAATTAAAATTTCACATGAGAAATTCAATTACAATCCCATAAGAGCTCTACTCTTACGATGCTTTTTTGATTTTGAGAACAGCTAAGGTTTTTGAAATTCAAAGCTTTAACATGAAAAATTTTAATGGTACTCGAAATGAAAGGAATTCCTTTTATGTATATACTTAGTATACCAAAATTTACGCAATGGAGCTTATAGTCGCCTGAGAATAATTCAAAAATTAAAATTAAATAAATTTGTACTTTCTTCTGTACTCATAAGAAAACAGGATTGGATTCCTAAAAATTTTCGAATTCTGTTTTTTGACGGTTTGATGCGCTTTATGAAGTTCTAAACACGTTTCCTTCATTTTTACTTCCTTCTATATGTAATATAGAGAAAGTACTAGCAGACCCGGCCACGCGTTGCTGTGACTAAGTTATACGTTGAATTATACGGCTGTAAACTATTTAGTACAGTTAAATTATTATTTACGAACAAAGACGAAAACGTTGTAGCCGATGTAAAAACCCACAGGGTTGAGATTTGAAACTTAGGTCAAAATTTGGAAGCGATTGATAAAAATTTTCGTAGTGTTGATATTAAGCACAAATTAATTTTATTGTAGGGTCCTATAAATTTTAATGGAGAAGTGATATATATTATTTCTAATGCTACTTTGGATAAAATTGCTAAAATGACTAATATATAAATTAAATTCTATTAAAATTCTATTAAAATAAAAGTATAAAAGAAACAGACGATTTTAAAATCAATTTTTATGGAGGAGTGAAATATAATATATGCTATAATGGATAATTTTACTATTAAATGACCTCATCATTTTAAATATTTTAAAGAGGGCAACAGCTGTAGTTATAAAAGGGAAAACAATAAGGCTAAACCAGAAAAATAAGTAAATTTGATAAATATTTTAAAACTTTAAAATTGGAAATCTTATGAAATATTGGACATTTAAAGTAAATACATGTATCATTTTAAATACAAAAAGATTTTGGAAAAGTTTAGTGTATTTTAACGAAGTGATGAGAAGTTTTTGAGTATGTTAAAATTTTAATAGTAAATTCAAGTCAATAAAGATGGGAAACATTGAGGATTAAGATAAGAATAATTATAAGATTTAAAAAAAAAAAAAAAAAAAAAACTTCTTATATACCATGCTTTTAAATTTTAATATACTAATAATATACAAATTAAAAGGAAAATGATAAATATTCTATCATAGTTTGAAGTCAAATTTGTTTTCAAATGTCTAAATAAAATATCTGATGTAAGATACTAATATTTTGCAGCGGAATAGATTTCATTTCTGTCATCCTTGGCGAAAAAAAAAGAATATCGCCAAATTATCTGGCGAAAATATTTAATTCCTTTCAAAAATCATGGTTATTTTAACAACTTATATTAAAAGAGTAATGAATAATATGAAACAATATTTCGTACAATACATATTACATGTCATACATACGTACAATGAATAATACATATTACATTTCGTACAATGCATACATCTGGCATGTATATTTTCGTGTTACGCTTTTGATCGCCAAATAATAGTAATAATAATAAAAAAAGCCAAGGGCGACAGAGTTTAAAAATTTTAAATTAAAATTTTGTCAATTTGACAGCAAAATAATTCAATCTAACACCCGCGATAACTAATACATATCTATACCCAAATATAAGGATTAAAATCGGGAAATAAATTTCCTCGATTTTTAATAATTTCTTACAAAAAATCCAGTGGGCAATTAACATAGGAAATCTTTTTCTTGGCTGCACAGACGGTCAGTGAGTCACACTTCGCTTGCGTATAGAACTCATAGATATAGTATAGCATATATAGAATAGAATGATCATTGGGGAGAAAAAAGTTATTCCTTTTTTCATTTGGGAAAAGACGACGTTTTTACCAAAATATGGCCGTCTTTCCCCGAGTGAATACACACGGGAATACATACTAATATTTTAGCAAATAAAATTTATGAATAATTTATTTGCTAAAGGGGAATGGAAGACTCCAGATACAGTTTCAAATTCATATTTCTTTCTTTCTTTTCTTTTTCTTTTTCTTTTTTTTTTTTTTTTTTCAATACCACTTAATGGCTGTTTCCAAAGCTTTTATTTTTTATCTTTTTTCGGCATCAAAAATCTTTCTACGATAACATGGGGATGAGAGATCTATATATATTACTATATCTATGATAGAACTACATTAGCACTTTATCAATGTGTATAAAATCTTTAAATTGATTATGACGTCAATTTTCGTGAGATGCATAATTTAACTTTTTATAATTTTTTAACGTTCACGTTTGATTAAATGTATTTATTTTTATGTCGAAAGAAAATGAACTCGTATTTTTTTTTTTTTTTTTTTTTTTTTTTTTGGCAACAATTAAATTAATGGAACTCACAGATATTTTGGAGCAACTTTAATAAAGGTCTATAATTAACAAATAATTGCAATAAAACAATATTGTGACAATAAATTGAGATAAAAACTATCCTATCTCTCAAGTTGGATCAAACTGCACACAGTGTGCAAAATTTCATCAAAATCAGTTCCTTAGTTTAGGAGTTTACCCCGGACAAACATCGTGACACGTAATTTATATATATATACAGATTAAATTATAAAGTTTTGATCAATGAAGCACAAATAAGTAAAAAACAGGATTAATTTCACTGTATTATCTTCATTATAATATGAATTCAATTTACACTTCAGTCTAAGTAACACGTGGCCGGCTATGCTAACACCAAAAATTTAAAAAGTGGAAATAATTGAATTATACGAAATTTATTAATAGGTTAAAAAGTTGAGGATTCTTTGTGTAGATGGCAGCACCAAATATATTTCAGCTTTCATTTCAACCCAGTCGAAAGGTATCGACATCTGTTAGAATCATTTGGAGTTAACAGATAATTGTGACTGTCAAATAATAACAGACAAATAATTAGCAATAAATTAAAATTGCGACTATAATTTGAGATTTAAACTATCCTATCTCTCAAGTTGGATCGAACTGCACATGGTGTGCGAATTTTATTATAATCGGTTAAGTGGTTTAGGAGTCCATTGAGGACAAACATTGTGACACGAGATTTATATATATTAAGATTGGATTAGTGAAAATTTTCGACTTCCGTTTTTTGGTGGATTTACACGAATGTCCTGAACACGAACTGATAGTTTTTAGAAAATGTCTGCCTGCTTGTGTATCTGTCTGTGTGTCTGTCTGTCTGTCTGTGTGTATCACGTTTTTTGTGGACGCTGTATCTCACGAACCAATAAATGAAATTTAACCAAACTTGGTATTTAGTTGAACCCTGACATAAACTGGTGCTGATTAGATTTGGGGATCAATCGCTCAACAGGTGGCGTTGTAATCGCATTTTTTGTAAATTTTTAACATGACAGTATAGGACAAAATTTCGTATAAATGTACATAATGAGAGTTATTTTTAACTTATGATTGTAAAATTAATAAGAATTATTGATAATAGTAGTTGTTAACTGGAAAAAAAATTCTGTGCAGGTGGTGGCATTGCTCCCCGGGGGGGGAAGGGGGGTAAATTTTCAAGATGGGTATCTTTCAAAAGGTCTCGTCAATACCTTTAAAACGAATGGTTGAACTATAAATATGTGATAATTTAAAACAAAGTCATCGATTTTTTTTTTTTTTTTTACTTTTAACGAAAAAAAAAAAAAAAAACTTGGGGGAAAAATCGTATTTTTTTTTTTTTTTTTCATTATTGTTACTGAGTTAATTTGTGTAGGAAAAAAGTCTTGTGGTGACCACAACATACCAGTTAATATTGTTGATATTAAGTACAATTAATTAGTGCCAGTTTTTTTACTTTATCCTATATTCAATTGAAGAAAGTATTAGATTAGTAAAAGTTTTCGACGGGTTTATACGTTTTCAGAGGTCTAGAACACGATTTCACCGTTTTTAGAAAATGTCTGTCTGTCTCTGCGTGTGTGTGTGTGACAAAAATTTTGTGGCGACTGTATCTCGGGAACTACTACTCAGAATTTATTATAAATTTATATGTGGATGCATCTTGACCAAAATTAGTGCCTTTCAACTTTTGATGTCAACTGCTCAACAGGTAGCGCTGCTGTACAACGATTTCCGCAATTTAAGGGGAGGCTATATCTCAGGTTCTATTGCGTATAATCAAACAAAACTTGATATGTAAGAAGATCATTATGAGACGTTGTACTGATTCAATTTGAATGCTTATCGGCCAACAGGCGGTGCGGCTATACAGCGATTTCCGCAATTTAAAGGAAGACTATATCTCAGGAATTACTGTGCAGAATTGCATATCAGTTTATATGCAGATGTAATTTGATATAAATTATTACCTATCAACTTTTGGTATGAACCCCTCAAAAGATGGCGCTGCTACACAGCGATTTCCACAGTTTAATGGAAGGCTATATCTCAGGAACTTCTGCGCAGAATTACATACAAATTAATATGTAGATGCACCTTGGCATAAATTAATGACTATCAATTTTTGGTGCCAACCGCTCAACAGGTGGCGCTGCTACACCGCAATTTCCGCAGTTTAAGGGAAGGCTATATCTCAGGTTCTATTGTGTACAATCAAATAAAGCTTGGTATGTGAGAAGGCTATTATGAGACATTATGCTGATTCAATTTGAATGCTTGTCGGCCAATAGGTGGTACGGCTATATTGCAATTTTCCTCTATATTGGGAAGGCTATATCTCAACTTCTATGGCATATAACTGTACGAAACCTGATACGTGAGATAACCATTAGAAAAAAGCATTTTTTAAGATGCTATTTATAGACAATAAAACTGTCTTCCTTTGAATATCTAGTGTTAGTTTTCTCTAAGATGAAAATCGTTTGCATTCACCCTGTTATAACTATTTGTCGCAGACGATAATTAATTTTGAGATTGATTGTCTACATATTGTAGCATCTATATTTTTCTATGTTTATGTTTGTAGAATGGCAACAGCTATTCAGTGTTCCAAAAGATTAGAAGAATTGAGCATCGTGAAGCTCCGAACTTGAATAAAAAATACTGGAATCCTGAAACTTGAATTATTATTTAGAGTGATAAAAATGTTCATGTGTTTTTATCTATTTATTATTCTTCTTTTTATTTCATTTGGCGCCCAGAACGTCTGGCTCGAACTGTAATTAAATGAATGTTTATTTTAACAGATGTTCGAATTTGGAATATGATAACTTGATAATTACAATATATTTATAGTTTGGATTTAAAACCGAAGTTCTTAGATAATAATGATGTTTATAGTTCGTCGTGGATTTCATTCGAAAATTTCATTTTTATTTTTTGTCAAAATGCGTGAAGTATTTATGAATATTGCCTTCTGGATGTGATAAAGAATGAAATCATTATGTCAAGATGAGATCATTTGGGTTTTAAAAATAAATATGTGCTTTTAAAGCATTCATCTACAGCAACACTTAATAGCTTATTGGCAATGTGAGTAAATTATAAATATTCAACACGTTTTTATTAATTGAGAAAATAAGGTAAGCTCTTTTTTAATTTATATTCTATCATTACATTTTTGTTCTTTATTGTGTTCTTTAATATGGCTGACGAGTTAGTAAAATTTAAATCTGCGAGGAAAACTTTGCGGCAGTCTGTTTCAAAATTAATAAATATTTTGGAATCGGAAATAAAAAATGAAACTTTTGATAGAAATATAGTTGAGGAAAATCTCTTTTTGTTAAATTCTAAACAATCTGATATAAAAATTATTAATGATAAAATATTAAATTGCTTTAAAGGTAATGAAGCAGAAATTGAAAAAGAATGCGATTCGGTAATAGAATATGAAGAAAAAATTAATTTATGTATTTTTAGAGCACAAAAGAAACTTAAATTCAGTTCTGAAATTATAAATAACACGTCTGTAAGTGACCACACTGCCGAAATTAAAGGTGAAAATAAAAACAAAATTCGATTGCCTAAGATTTCGATAGCAAGGTACTATGGAGATCCTAGTTTATTTTTAGAGTTCTTTAATTCATACGAAAATGCTATTGGGAATAATACTGAATTAACGAAAGTGGAAAAATTTACATATCTTAAATCTTTACTTGGAGGGCCTGCTTTAAGTGCTATTTCTGGTTTTTCGCTTTCCGATGAAAATTATGATGAATCTCTTAAATTGATTAAAGAACGATTCGGTCGTACAGATTTAGTAATTTCTTCTCACATGAATAAACTCTTGAATCTTGAACCTGTTAAAAACTCGGGTAATATCAAAGCGCTACGAACGCTTTATGATTCCTGTGAAATACATATAAGAAGTTTAAATTCCTTAGGAATTGTATCAGAATCGTATGGGAGTCTTTTAGGACCAGTTATTTTAAAATTATTACCTGATGATATGAATTTAGAATTTAATAGAAAATATAATTCTAAGGGTCAATACAACCTAACAGAACTTCTTGATTTTATTAGATTGGAAGTTGAGAGTAGGGAGGCTTCTAATTTGATTATAAATTCTAAGAAAAGGGATACAAATTATGTTGTTAAGCAAAATAAAAGTAATTATTCGAAAGGGATGAGCGTTCCTACTGCTTCCGCTTTAACTGTCGTGAATAAACCTTATTGTTTTTATTGTAATCAAAATACGCATGAGTTAGTAAAATGTGAGAAAACAGACGAACAAAAAAGATCTATACTAAAAACTCATGGACGTTGTTATAAATGCTTTAAAAAAGGTCACGTGTCATCTAGGTGTAAAGTTAAAATCCCTCCTTGTGAATTATGTAATAGTTTAAACCATAACAAGTTATTTTGTAAATCAAATGTTCGTGAATCAGAAACTCTTACTGAGGTTAAGCAAAATGTAGTCGCATCACTGTCACTGAATTATGTTTCTAAAATTGATAAAGTTGTGTATTTACAAACTTGTTCTGTTTTTGCTTCTGATAAAGATAATAATAGATGTCAATTGATAAAAATTCTAATTGACGGGGGTTCTCAAAAATCATTTATAAAGTCCGATTTAGCTAAAGAACTAAAATTAAAAAGTCTGAGGAAAGAAAGTCTGTGTATTTATTCCTTTGGGTATACTGAGGGCAGGTTAATGGAATATGATGTTGTTAAAGTTACTCTTAAAAGTATTCATTGCCCAAATGATTTTATTACAATTGAAGCGCTTGTTACAGACACTATTTCTGGAGCAGTCATAAAATTACCTTCTAAAAATATCTTGGAATTGTTAAAATTAGAAAATTTGAAATTAGCGGATAATGGGGAATCCTCTGAAATAAAAATATTATTAGGATCTGATACATGTTGGGAGGTACAGACTGGAGAAAAGAAAAGAATTAGTAAAAATTTGTTTGCGGTTTCCTCAATGTTTGGTTGGTCCTTGGTAGGATCTTTGGGGGAGAACCAATCTAGTGCCTCTATGTTTACAATAGGTGCTTCTCGGAACGTGAAAAAAGAGGAAAATTCAATTAATGACTGTTTGAAAAAGTTCTGGACTTTAGATAATATGGGTTTAGGAGAAAACGAAAATATGGATGATGATAAGTTAATAACTGAGAAATTTGAGAATGATTTGAAATTCAGTGATGGCAGGTATGTAGCTCGTTTGTTATGGAAGTCTCATCATGAAAAATTGGCCGATAATTTTCAAAATGCTAAACAGCGTCTAATGTCATTGATTAATAAATTAAAAAATGACGAATGGCTCAAAGAGAATTATGACAGCATAATAAACGATCAGTTAAATCACGAAATAATTGAGGCGTGCAATTTAGAAACTCTTGATGGGAATACATTATATTATATGCCACATTCTCCGGTTGTTAGGAGAAATGCAATAAAAACTAAGGTCCGTATTGTGTTCGATGCATCCTCAAAATCTAATAATGAAATATCGTTGAACGATTGTTTAGTACCAGGTCCAAATTTAAATCCTTCTGTTTTAGATCTAATCTTACGATTTAGATTGTATAAATATGCATTTACTGCAGACATTGAAAAAGCTTTTCTCCAGATTGGTATTTCAGACATTGATAGAAATGCATTACGTTTTTTATACATAGACAAAGATTTCAATTTGAAACCCTATAGAATGACACGAGTTCCCTTTGGTGTATCTTGCAGTCCTTTCATTTTAGCATGCACCATAAAATATCACATAAAGAAAATAATAGAAAAAAACCCTGATATTTACCAGATGTTAAACAATTCGATTTATGTCGATGATCTTTTTTATGGGGCAAATTCCGTAGAGCGAGCTTTCGAACTTAGTGTTGAAGCACATAATGTGTTAAAAGATGCCGGGATGAATTTGCGTCAATTTAGTACGAATTCAGAGGAACTCAAAATTCTTTGGGATGGTAGCGATAAAATCAAATCAGAATCAGGAGAAAATAATTCACTTAAAGTGTTAGGTCTGAACTGGTGTAATAGTAGAGATGTAATATCCTTGAACATAGATAACTTGTGCGAAACATTGAATAAGTGTAGAGAGATCACAAAAAGGAATATATTAAAAGTAACTGCTACTATTTTTGATCCAGTGGGTTTTTTGGCACCATTTGTATTACGTGCAAAATTGATAATGCAAAATCTTTGGCAATTGGGTTTAGATTTCGATGACCATGTTCCACCCGAATGTAGGCAGTTGTGGTCCGAGTGGTGCGGAGAAATTGAAACGTTAAAGAAATTTGAAATTCCTCGCGAATATTTTCCTGGTGAGTTGTATCAAAATGATGATAAAGAATTGCATGTATTTTGTGATGCATCTATCAAAGCTTATGGCGCAGTCGCGTATTTTAGATCAATTAAAAATGGAGAAATAGCGTTTGTTATGGCAAAATCTAGAATCGCACCAATAAAACAAAAACTCACATTGCCAAGGCTAGAATTGTTAGGGGCATTAACGGCAGCAAAACTTGCCAAAAATCTGCAAGAAACTTTTGCTATACATGGGGAAAATATATATTTATGGACTGATAGTATGATAGTACTTTATTGGATTCATAGTGCTCCCGAACGTTGGAAGTTGTTTGTAAAAAATAGAGTTGTTGAAATACAAAATTTAACTAACCCAAGCAACTGGAAACATTGTAGTGGTAAAACCAATCCTGCTGATATTTTATCACGTGGTTGTTCTGTTGAATATTTGTTAGCATCTAAACTATGGCGTTCAGGACCAGATTGGTTAACTGAACCTATGAGTGCTTGGCCTAAAAATTTTGATTCATCAATAAAACTTTCTCATTCTGAATTAGAAGAGAAAAAGCAGGTGAATGAGACATCGGTTTTGCCTTCGCTGGCAGAAAATTCTAACACAATCTTGAATATTGAAAAGTATAGCAAACTAAGTAAAGTAATTAGAATTACTTCATGGGTATTTAGATTTATTTACAATTTAAGAAATAAAAATGAAAAGAGAAAGGGTGTTTTGACTGCAGAAGAACTTTTTGCTGCAGAGTTACACTTAATTAAAGAAGTTCAATATAAACATTTTCCAGATGAACTTAAATATTTAAAATCTGAACAGTTGATATCCAAAAACTCTAAAATTTACGAATTGAACCCTTTCCTGAGTGATGAAGGAGTACTCAGACTTGGGGGTAGATTACAACGGTCATCATTAAGTTTTCATGAAAAACATCCTTTAATTATACCTTCTAAAACCCATTTTACTGATTTACTTGTGCGTGATGCACATGAACGCGTTCTTCATACAGGTGTAGGAAATACTCTCATGTTCCTTCGCACAAAATACTGGATAATTAGATCCAGGCAAAATGTTAAGCGTGTTATAAGAAGATGTGTTATTTGTCAAAGATATAATTCTCGACCAATGCAACAAGCAATGGCACCTTTGCCTTCAGCTAGAATAAAACAAACAAATCCTTTCGATGTTGTGGGACTGGATTATGCTGGTCCACTTTTTGTAAAAAATGAAGATACAAAGTATTATATTCTATTAATTACGTGTGCAGTGACTAGAGGAATTCATCTTGAGCTAACAAAAGATCTTACAACAAAAACGTTTTTACTGGCCTTCCGTAGATTTGTCTCAAGAAGAGGCCTATGCTCCATTATTTATTCAGACAATGCTCGTACCTTTAAGGCAGCTGACGCGGAACTCAAAAAAATGTGGGAAGTTTTACGTCATCCTGAGGTGAAGAACTATTATGCAACTAAAGGTATTCAGTGGAGATATATTGTTGAACGCGGAGCCTGGTGGGGCGGGTTTTATGAAAGACTTGTACGGACAGTAAAAACAACATTACGAAAAATTCTTGGCAGATCATCATGTAACCCTGATGAGTTAGAAACTATTCTGGTGGAGATTGAAGCGATGATAAACCATCGTCCCTTGACGTATGTGCAAGATGAGTCAGAAACCCTAACTCCTGCACATTTTCTGCTGGGAAAAGAAAAAACATTGAATTTACCACCACAAAATTATCCTAATAATGTAAGTAGTACTAAAGAAGTACTCTTTAAGTCATATAGATATCGCGAAAAACTGTTGAATAACTTTTGGAAAATATTTTTCAAGGATTATTTATTAAATCTAAAATCAGCAAACTGTGTAAAAAATCATTCACAAAAACTGGACTTAAAGGTGAATGATGTAGTAATAATACACGATGACCATTTGCCACGCAACATGTGGAAACTTGGAAAAGTTTTAAAAACTTTCACAGGAAGAGATGGTCTAATTCGTAGTTGTGAAGTGAAAACTGAAAAAGGACTTATTAAAAGGCCTATACAGCTACTAGTGAAATTAGAGTGTTAATTAATATTTCTTTTTTTTTTTTATGTATAGTTAGCATAAAATTAATTGCATAGTGTACATATTAATTTACATAGATAGAATAATTGTTTGTATATTCTTTGATTGTAGTATTATATGTTGTAGATATTTAAATATTATTTATAAGTTGCATAAATGTACATATTTAAGAATTTTAATTTGTGTATAATGCTATAGAAATTTATTTTTTATGTAAATATTTATACTTAAAGTGTAAAAAAAAAAAAAAAAAAAAAAAAAAACAGGTTTCCGTGATAAAAATTAATTCCTATTTAAATTAATTATTAAAATGTAAATTGTTTTTTGATTAATGTTTTTATAGAAGTATTCTTGTTTTTAATGTACCTGATACTTGAAAATGAAAACTTGACAACAATTCTTGATATATTGTTGAAACTTGATGTACTTGATATACTTGAAGAACTTGGTAAGTTACTTGATATTTTTTGTATGACACTTGATTCATATTTGAATTGGATCTACACCTGAATTACATTTGTATTTAAATTTTGATGCACTGGATAATTTATTTGTTCTGAACCTTGTTCAGCCGGGCCCAGTGTGTTATAACTATTTGTCGCAGACGATAATTAATTTTGAGATTGATTGTCTACATATTGTAGCATCTATATTTTTCTATGTTTATGTTTGTAGAATGGCAACAGCTATTCAGTGTTCCAAAAGATTAGAAGAATTGAGCATCGTGAAGCTCCGAACTTGAATAAAAAATACTGGAATCCTGAAACTTGAATTATTATTTAGAGTGATAAAAATGTTCATGTGTTTTTATCTATTTATTATTCTTCTTTTTATTTCACACCCTGTTAGGTAATTTTTATAAATAATAGTTTAATAAATTTTTTGCACTTAGTGAATTATTATAAGAAAATATAGAGGAAAGTCTTGTGGGGGCCACAGCATACTAGTTTAGATATGATACTTTTTTGGGGGATCCATGCGTGTGTGCATGTGAATTTTTTTTTGGTCAGTTCTAGATTAAGAACTAATGCATTGAATTTCATGAAATCTTGTATTTAGTTACACCTTAGCGTAAAATAGTGCTCATCAACGTTTTGCGAATATCGTTTACAGTGAGCACTGTCGTCCTGTTTTTATATATAGGTTTAAATTAACAACATAAGACAAAATTTGTATAAATGAACACAATGACTGTTACTTATAATCAACCATTGTAAAATTAAATTTCCATTTATACTAACATGCCAAATACAGCGTTAACTTATCTATATATTAATAGGCAGGCATAAAATTTGTGGTACACTTTTAACATATTAATTATGGGAGTAGAGGGTTGAAAATGCTATCATTCGAAAGGTATGGTTAGCCAGATGTACAGAATACAAAAAGTATTTTCTTATGATGTAAAGAAGGTATATAAAAATACTTTATGCATTTTCTCCCATTTTTCCCTTTCATAGACGTATTTTTTTACATTAACCCTTTCAGGGGCGGTGATGTTACTACAGCAACACCTCATTTTAATTTTCGACTGCAAAAACTCATCCCGGAAATATTTTAGCAAAGTTGCACTTTTATAACATAGCAGAAAATGTCGTCAATTCCTCTTATTTTAATTTTGTTCATGAATTCCGGTGGCAGTGTAATTTAAATGATCCCATTTACATTGCGCCGCAAAGGGTTAAAAAATACCTAAAAGTAGAAAGTTGTTACATTTGGCAATTTCTTAAAACTCAAATAAAACCATAGAGACAGTAATTTGTATAATGTAACATCACTATACTCTCGATTACAGATTTTTTATTCTAAGAGAAAACAGCCATTAAAATGGCAGAAATTTGAGTGTCTGGGTGGTAGATAAAAAGTTTATACTGTTCAAAACAAACGCATGTTAAAAAAGTATTTAATTTATGAGAGTTCTATTTTTTTTTTTCATTCATTTCAAAGGAACAGATTTCATATTGCGAAAAAAAAAAAAAAGAAATAATAATAAAAGATTGCTAAATTATCTGGCGAGCATATTTAATTCCTTTCAAAAAACATGGTTATTTTAAAAACGTACGTTAAGAGAGCAATCAGTAATATGAAACAATATTTCGTACAATATATATGTTTTACAAAAATATACATCGGACATGTATGTTTTCGTATTACGTTTTTGATCGCCAATTATACAAAACGTCAGGGACGAACAGATATCAAATCTACAGTCAGTAACAAAAGTATCCGAACACTAGCAAAAATTCCTATATAAATGACAGAAAACTACAAACTCAAAAGACTCCTTTATTCCAAAATATGTTCTGTGAAAACGAACGTTGTAATAAAAACAAGAGTGAATCTGTTAAACTCTCCCCAATTTTCATTGCCTCCCTGTTGAGGGGTGAAGATCTATTTATAGAACTCAGTCACATGATTTACATCTGCCTTTTTTTTCATCAGGATAGATACTTATTATTCAGTTTGTGTTTTAACTATGGAACGTGAGAGATTAACTCTCGCTTCTTTTATTTTCTTTTATTTTATTTTTCATTAAAGGTACAAATTAAAATTACAAAAGGTGTCGACATGATTTTTTGCATCATAGTAATTAATTTACTAATTCAAGTCTTTTACAGAGAGAAAAATAATCAATATATAAAAATAAAATACTAAGAAGATAGGAATATGGGACGCCAGAGTCTTCAGAAAAGGTAAGCTCATATTTTTTCAATACTTTCGTTTTTGAAATAAATAATTGCTTTTCAACTTTTTGTTTAATAAGCTTAAACTGTTCTACCGAATTAAAAATATTTCCAAATAAAGTAGAGTTAATACTGTTTTGTTAAATAAGTTCTTGTCGAATCATGTTCTTAGACTGACTAAGAACATGATTCGACAAGGATTTATTTAACAAAACAGTATTAACTCTACTTTTTTATATAGGAATTTTTGCTAGTGTTCGGATACTTTTGTTACCGACTGTATGCCCATTTTGTTTCTAGAGATTTTAAATTTCAAATTAAAATTTTGTCAATTTAACAGCAAAATAACTTAATTTAACACATGTGCACGATAACTAATTTGTAACTATACCCAAATATGGGAATTAAAATCAGGAAGTAATTTTCCTGAATTTTTAATAATTTTTTACAAAAAATCCAATGGACGATTATCATAAGAAATCTTTTACTTGGGCCTAACAACGGTCAGTGACGTTACATTTCGCTTTCGTATATCTTTTGCATATATAAGAAGAAAGTATAAGATTTGAAAAAATTTTGATTTCCGATTTTCAATTAATTTACACATTTTGCGATTTCCTTGCATTTCAATTAACTGAAATCAGCTACTATTTTTTAAAAAGTGGGTTTATTACTAGCTTCTGCATGTGTAACAAGAAAGTAAAAGATACGGAAAAAATTCCGATTTCCAGTTTTCGATGAATTTACATGTTTTTAGCTTTCCTTACGTTTCAGTTAACTGAAATTGACTACTACTTATTTTAAAAAATTTGGATTTATTGCTAGCTACTGCATGTATAAGAAGGAAGTAGAAGATATGGAAAAACTTTTGATTTCTGGTTTTTGATGAATTTACACGTTTTGAGTGCATTTCAATTAATTGAAATTGACTTCTTATTTTTTTTAAAAGTGGATTTATTATTATTTCCTCTGCATAAATAAGAAGAAAGTATAAGATTCGGAAAAATTTTAGATTTTTAGTTTTCGATGAAGTTACACGTTTTGAGATTTCTCGAACTCAATTCGACCATTTTTGCAAAATATCTGTCTTTTTGAGTTCAAACACTGTACTTTACGAACCAATGGAATTAATTTAACCGAATTTGATAATTTGTTGGACCTCGGTTTGACATGGTACCGATTAGCTTTTTGGCTGTATCACCCAAAAAGGAGCGTTTCCACTTTGCGATTTCCTCTCATAACATGTACAGCGTACCAAACCTAGAGAAATATATAAAGTAAAACTCTGCTGATTCAGTTAGAGTGCATATCGAAGAACGATTGCCGCAGCTGTGTTGCAATTTAATTTCGTTTAGGACAAAGCAATAACTTTGCTTTGCAAAAAAGTGGCCGAGTTTCGACAACGGTAGATTCCCAGACACCACCCTAAAGTGTTTCGACCCCTCTCAAGGGTTGTGATTGCTTTTGTTAAAAGCTGTCAGGGAAAAGAGCGATAAAGCCTAGCTATGGCAGTCTGCACTATTCGTTTAAATTGGAGCATGTTCCCTTTTTCGTTCAAGATAACTGTTATCGGAGAATTATTTGTACTAACTACAGGGTGAAAGTGAAAGAGTAATATTTTTACAATCCTTATAAGATTGATAGAAAAAGAGCAGAATTTCTAACGCATTTAAAATTGTAAATTTTGTATTCTCCTTAATTATCTTTTACAAGTTTATAAAAATTAAATAAATAAACTAATTAATTAAATAATTCATAAATAAATTCATAAATATTAGAATCGCCCGGTGGTTGAATCTTTATTACTTTTTTAAAGTAAGCATTCAAATAAGAAATATAAAAATTCAAAATTTAAGTATAAAAAATGTTCTTAGAAATTACACTATCCATCAAAATAAATAAAAAATGAATGAATAAACAAATAAAATTAAAAAATGAATAAACAAATAAAATTAAAAAATGAATAAATATAAGTAAATATCATCACCTTTTTACTTTCCGAACACTATAGTGAGGAAAGTATTGTAATCATGTCAAAAATCCGAAATTCAGATTTTGATGTTTCTATACGTTTCGAGGTCCCTTGAGTCCGTTTTCACTATTTTTGCGATGATGTATGTATGTGTGTGTGCATGTACGTGTGTATGTATGTGTGTATATACGTGTGTGTGCATGTATGTGTGTATATATGTTGCATGTACGTGTGTATGTATGTGTGTATGTGTGTGTGCATGTACGTGTGCATGTATGTGTATATATATGTGTGTGTGCATGTACGTGTGCATGTACATGTGCATGTATGTGTGTATATATGTGTGTGTGTCTGTGAGTGAACACGCTAGCGTCTAAACGCTTTGTTCGAATAAGCTGAAAGTTGGTACATATATTGTAAGTCACCAAAGTACGAACCCTATTGATTTTGGTGAATCTAGCACTTATAGTTTTTTTACAGGGACACCAGGAAAAATTCTTTATCATTAAGGCCTATTGGGCCAAATTTTTAAAAGTGTGATAGCGTCTAAACGTCTTTATTAATCTGAGCAAAAAATTTGTACACATGTTATAGGTCATAGTTGCACGAACTGTATAGATTTTGGTGAATTTAGCACTTACAATTTTTTTACAGGGGCACAAAGAAAAATTCTTTGGGGCCAAATTTTTAAAAGTGTGATAGCGTCTAAATACCCCTAATCAAATATTTCTGCAATCTGCATAAAGAAAATCAAGATAAAATGGCAATTATTTGTAGAAAAAGAGCAGAATTTCTAACGCATTTAAAATTGTAAATATTGTTTTCTACAGAATTAACTTTTATAAGTTTATAAAAATTAAATAAATAAGTTAATTAAGTAAATAAGTTAATTAAGTAAATAAACTAATTAATTAAATAATTAATTAGAATATTGAATGCAAATGTGGAAAAAATGTTTATTGATTTATTATCTTTAAATATGAACAGATATTACAATTTTTTAAATAAATTTAAAAATAATACATCAGTTAATGCAACTAAAATATGTCGTTTAAGAAAATATGATAAACTGTCATTATTTCATTATAGAACTTTTAAAAATAAAAGGATCGAAGGAAAATTTTACAGTAAAAAATAGAACAAACCTCTTACCGATTTTAATGAAACTTTGCATAATCATGTACAATTTGTGAAAAAATTACAGTAAGTGTCAAACATACTTTGAGGAGGGGCGGGGGGACAGAGGAAAATATACTTAATTTTTAAATTATCATTTTAGCGATTTTAATAATACATTACCACTTAATTTTTATGAAGATTACAATGAGTGTATTATATACCTGGTGGGGGGCAGGGGGGGGGGGGAGATGGAAATAAAATATATTTTCCTTTAAAACACCCTACTATAGATTTAAACAAAAACTTTGTATAATAACATACAATTTGTGAAAAAAATCTGAATAAATATCAGACATACTTGGGGGGTGGGGTTAAATACCGATTTTAATGACATAGTCTATAGTTATCAATTGCTTTTTATGGAGATCTCAAAATGAGTGTATTATATATTTCGGAGGGGGGGGGAAGGGGGACGCAGATAGAAGTAAAATATATTATTCTTTAAACTGTCGCATTGTCGATTTAAAAAAAAAAACAAAAACTTTGTATCTATGCAACTTTCTGCTTATGAAAAATTGCAATTGCAGTGAGTGTACACATATCTGGACGATTTGCTAAGGGGGGGGGGGCAGAGTGAAGAAATTTTTTGTTTTTATATCACCATGCTACCTACTTATATGAAACTTTGTACGACTATCACTTTTATTTCATTAATATTATAGTGAAAGTTACCTATATTGAAGGGGGGAGGGAGAAGGGGGTAAATGAAAAATAAAATTTTCTTTTTAAACAACAGTTATTATCGTTTGTTTTATTGTTTTATTTACATTTTGTGTAAATACAAGTTAGTATTTATTAATGAAAAATTACAGGGAGGTGCGCAAAAATTCAATGTATGATTTAAATCTGTAAAAAAGTTATTGAAAGTTCTTTATGGGAGTGAGCTATTTTCAAAACTATAACCATATTGTTTAATATTTTAGAGAAGATAACATTTTACATGCTGAAAAAAACATTAGTGAATCAATCGTTAGTGAAGTTATAAAATGTTTCATAACTTCTATCGACAAAAAAAAAAAAAAAAAAAAAAAAAAAAAGGGCTAGATTCATTGTAGTAGTTCAATCCATAAAACAACTCCTCTAGAGTATTTTGTCAAAGTTTCATAAGATTTATATAATAACTTTTGGAGTTATGATGTTTTGTGAAAAAGCAAAATGTTAAAAATCTCATTCTGAGAAAATTCATTTTATATTCAGTAAAAAATTTTGATGCTTATACTGAGTAAAACTTTTATGAAAGCAAAAAATTACGGTCACTTCTGGTTTCAAAAAGTTGCAAGTGACTAATGTTTAGATGCCTGTAACTCAAATTCTAAGCAAGATAGAAACAAAATTCAAACTGGTTTAGAAAGTTTAAATGTCAGGCTTTAATACTAAACCAAAAATAAAAAATCTTAGTTTTGACTGAAAATTGCATTTTAAAGGTAGGCAGGGGCCTTAAAAAGTATGTAGGAAAGAATTTAAAACTGAAGCTGTAGGAGATTTGTCCACAATAAATTATTAATATACTTTTACTTCCCCCCCCCCAGATATTTTCGAGTGTGTAATATTATTACCTCGCTTTATCTTAAAAATATATAGAGAGTATTATACAGTCGGTAACAAAAGTGTCCGAACACTAGCAAAAATTCCTATGTAAAAAAAGTACACTTCATACGGTTTTGTTAAATAAATCCTTATCGAATCATGTTCTTAGTCAGTCTAAGAACAGGATTCGATAAGGATTTATTTAACAGAACCGTATGAAGTGTACTTTTTTTACATAGGAATTTTTGCTAGTGTTCGGACACTTTTGTTACCAACTGTACGATGCTATAATTAACTGAAAAATTCCATAATAAAAAGTATAGACAAAAAAAAAAAAAAAAAAAAAAAAAGTAATTTTCTTTCTTTCTTTTTTTTTTTTTTTTTACAAGTAACTATAACAACAGAAAAAAAAAATGACAAATAATGACAAAAAATTAACAGTTTCCAAGTGGTCGTATATTAAAGCTGTAGAGCAAATGGTCTAGATATTACAAATTTCTTTCTATTATGAAAAAGAAATTATACTGATTTTTAGCATAATATTTCATTTTAAAAAATAGGGTACTAATTGTTATGAATTTCAATTTAACATTAAATATGGGAATTTCTGTAACTTTTTTTTTTTTTTTTTTTTTTTATGTTCTGTTATAGACTATTAACACGTTGAGCGCCACACAAATTCTTAAAATCCATTAAAATTCCATAATGATACCTCTTGTAATAAATGAAAATTAAGCAAATTCTTAATAATTTTTCAATCATTAAATGTTATATTTTTAGTCTTATATCCTATTTTATATGCGCACCGATGACTGACGCGGCTTTATATCATATTTGACACTGTCAGCCACCGATGGCTGACAGGGCGCTCAATGTTTTAATTTTTAATTTTTACTACTTTTACTTTAGGGGTAAAACTTTCACTGAAATGTTTGAAGTAAAACAGGTTCTGCACTCTCCTAAAGTTTCAAGATGATTCCTTCAGTACTTAAAGATATATATGACAAAATGCCTAGTATCTAGAATGTATGACATGGCGCTCAACGTGTTAATATCGGTATTCAATAAAAAGCAAAGCAGCGAACAGGCGGGCAGAGCTTTGCAGTGGTTCATAAGTAAAGCGAGTAGAGTGGAGTCGAATCCTCCTTCGGGGTTGCATAGCTCCATCGGCTAAATACTGAATTTTACAGTACTAGGGGACAGAGTTCCCTAGTATAGTAAATCAAAAAGAGTTATATTACATTTTCAATATATTAGAAAATAACACAATGCAAGCAATCAGTTTGTTTTTTGTTGAAATAAATTGTTAAAACCGAAAACGAATCACGTGGAAGAATTTCTGGAAAACTTGCGAATGTTGGCAAATTTAATAATTTCTACGATTCAAGCAAACTATCGTGAGTCAGATTACTAAAAATCTACAGAAAGAAAATAAATGCTGATTGTTATTAAATATTTTATTACTAATAATATTAATAGTTTTTGCACAATAAGAAAGTACTAATGCTATGGACGACATTAAAGACGGTATATTACTTTTCTCAGCACATGATGTTTTCAGACAACCTGGACAATTTTATATGGTAATATAACATACACATATACTTAAAAAGAAAATTAAAAGAAGTGATAAAAATCTTACCATCAATGCATGACTTTATTACTAATTATATATATTATATATTTAGTATTGTGTTACATGTCTTGAATAATATATGAATGGGATTTTAGTATAAATTATATATACTAATTATTTTTAAATAATTAATATTCAAGATGCGTTCATATATCGCTTGAGGCATATTATGTATATAATTTATATTTATGTATAATAAATCATTACAGTGATAAAACAACAGGAAGGAAGATTTCAGTTAATCAATAAACAACCACATGTTGAAGTAAAGCCTTATACATGATAAAAGACACGATAAAAAATAAAAATAATAATAATACGATGAGTTCAAATAAATGAACCATGTCACAGGCCAATGGCATATATTGGGAGTACAAATTAATTCGGTATTAATTCGGTCCGTTTTTTTTTCGTTAAAAAAACATTTTATTTATTATCAAAATGAAAAACCATGTTATTCAAAGTATTGTCCATCGGTAGCCACAACTTTTGTCCACCTTTCTGGCAATTTTAGGATTCCATCTCTGAAAAATGAGTCCTCTCTGGACGCAAACCATGAATCGAGCCATTCTTGAATTTCTTCGAAAGAAGTGAAGCGGTGTCCAGCCAAATCGTGATGCATCCGTCGGAACAACCAATAATCAGAAGGAGCAAGGTCTGGCGAATACGGCGGGTGGGGTAGGACCTCCCATTTCAACGTTTCCAAGTAATTTTTAACGACAATTGAAAAATCGCTTTTCAACGTCGCGCGGTTTCAACTCGTATGGGACCCAATTTCCTTGCTTTTGAACCATTCCCATTTTTTTTAAGCGCACGGAAATTGCTAGCTGAGTGACTCCCAACGATCCTGCAAGCTCTTTTTGCGTTTGGCACGGATCTTGATCGAGCAATTCCTCCAATTCGGCGTCTTCGAACTTTTTCGGCTGGCCCGGGCGCTCATTGTCTTCGACACTAAAATCACCATTTTTGAAGCGTCGAAACCACTCTCTACATGATTTATCAGATGGCGCAGATTCACCATAAACTTCCACAAGCGATCGATGCGCTTCAGCGGCACTTTTCTTCCAATTAAAAAAGAAAATCAAAACTTCCCGCAAATGTTGTTTCTTTAGCACAAAACTCGACATATTGAATGCTTAAAAAACCAATGTTGTTGTATAAAACTCGAAGCTTCGTTGACTGAATATGGTTGACAAAGGTCAAACCTTTCTAACAATGCCAAAAACATCTATCATTATTCAGTAAACAAATCAGCCAGAGCCATCTATTGAAAACGGACCGAATTAATTTGTACTCCCAATATTAAAAAATAGTATATCTTGCTTAAGTTATAAAATCTATAATTTGATTTCAAATTATATAAATAAATATAAAACCAACAAGTTTCATGCACAGCAGAATTTCATAGTCCAGTTCCTAAAGACGACGCAGCTTGTGGTGTATGAAACAACTAATTTGTTTTATCTTTATTTAATTAATGTTTATATATATATATATATATATATACATATATAAATCACTTAAACAAGAAGATTTTATATTTAGTAAAATAATAACAATAATGATAAAATTTTGTATACTTTCTTTGATGAACAAAATTATATTTTTTTGTGGTTTCTTCGAATGATTTCTGCTTTTTAGTGACAGTTTATAGCGTCACTCTAAACAATCCCTGAAAGTTTTATGCGCCTACTATTAATTATTATTTCATAATGTGGATAGTCATTTTAAGATTTTTCATTCGTTGCACATACATTTGCTTTTTGCGGAGGTATACTAACTTAAATCAAGTTGAATAATAATATATATTATAATACTTTACTTTCGAAATATTCGTCAACATATAACAGGATATTAATCTGTTATCTCAAAGTTTTTCTATCTCAAAGTTTTCTCGCTAGAACACTAAACGTCAATAAATGAGGATAGCCTTGAAATTTAAAACTATCAGAAGAATTGTTTAAGTTAATATATTTTTTTTTTGTCAGTTGTATATTAATTTAGAAGTGAAATAATCAGATAATAATATTTTACAAAATTAATTCGGGCGTTAACGGGTTAATTACCCAAGATTACTATGAACTCTTGATGCTCAATTAGCTTTCGTGCTAAGTATACTATTCTCAGAAATAAAATTTGTTATGTTTTCTTTCATTATTCATATAAAAAAAATATTTCATGTTTAAAAAGAAAAGATTGGTAAATTGTTTTTGGCGAAAAATGAAAACTAATATTTAAATGACTAACTTTTAAAACTATTATAATATTATTTTCTTATTTTAATTAAATAAAAATAATAATAAAAATTTCAAAAATGGGGCTTCGAGATGCACTAAGACACCTCTAGCGAATTCTTGTTGAATCTCTTGACTGTACGAGTACCAACCTTACGCTTCGCTGTCCACAGACACACAGACACGCACATACATTGGTTATATATAAATAAAATATATTTATATTAAATTCCCTTTAAAATTCCTTCTTTTATAAGTTTACGTTTTTTGTAACCAAAAAAGTATTAAAATTAGAAAAATAATTTTATTAACTTTTTAATACATTTAAGTTAATATAACTGTTCAAATAAATTTAAAACACCAAACTTATTTAAGTTAACTACTTATCTAATCGGCTTCTGTGGGTTTCCGTGGGGAATTATTCAACTGTTTGGTTTCCGTTGTCATTCTTTTCATTATTGTCATTAAAAATTATATATATATTTGTGTGTGTGGAGGGGGGGGGGATTTTTTTTTTTTTTTTTACCTAAATTTAATTTTTTTTTTTTTTTTTTCTTTTACTAAACAGTTGTTTTAAAAGATTTTTTTCTGTGCAATTATTTACCAATTCATTCACTGTATTCAATAAAAAAACAGCAAATTATCAGCTTCCTTTGGAAAAAAATCAATTAATCCTCTCTTCTCAATCTCCTTCTCCCGTTCTATTTCCCCGTTCCCTCCATTCTTTGAGGGACCATCTTTAACAAAATTACTCAAATGCAAGAAAGGTAACCCTACTCCGTACCAAGTGGAGATGACTATAGTGATTGATGATCATTTCCTCCCACGGTGGTGTGTGGGATATAATCTCGACAACTGGGTGATACTAGTTTTAATAAAACTGCGTAACCACGTTTATTTTTTTCCTGGTTGCTATAGAATTTAAGTAATATACAAGAATACTTACAATAAACTCAGAAAACTTTTTACTTTTTGTAGTCAGGTAAAAATAATCATATTTAAAGTTAAAATGTCTGCAATTTTTATTTTATTTTATTTTATTTTTTTTTTTTTTATGTAATTTCACATAGAAATAAGTTTTCGAAAGTTTCATTCTTTTCGAAAGTCACTAAGAAGTGAATTGGTATTATTTTGAAATTTTAAAGATTTGTCATAGAGATATTATATTACATTGAGGAATGTAATCTACATTTTAATAAGACATGCAGAAATAAAACGTTCGTAATTAGATATTCAAGTTATATTATACTTTTAAAAATCTATTCTTTGAATAATGTTTAAATCATGATGTCATTTCCAATTATATATTTTAATTACTAACATTTTTGTCAAGAAATTCGTATTGATGAAATTTAAAACCTTTATTCAAAGTTTCATATTTCTGGCATAGTGTAGCGTGTTTCGCATATAAGCACTCCTTTAATGAATTTGGAAGATAATTCATATTTATTGTCTTTTTATTCGGATGCCTGATGTGCTTCACATAAGCTAAAAGTCTATAAGACAAATAAATCAGGCTAATAAATTTGAAATAGGAATAAAATATACCCAAATGGTATTTTAAATAAATCTTCATCAAATCATATTGTAGCTTTTTAGAAAAACTTTAATATTTATATAATCTTTAAATACTCATATTAAAATAAACAATGCAAATATTTTTATGGATCATATTGCAATACAAAGATAGAAATAAGTCATCGTTAAAATGAGACTAAGATTATTTAAACTTAAATCATATAAAAATCCGTTTTTATGTGCGACCTCATTTTATTTTCAAATATATATTTTTTATTTTCCGTTTGAAAAATAAACAATTTGTCACATGCTTTGATTTCATACATTTCGAATATATACATACATAAAATTGTAAGCTAGTCTATTATTTAAAAGTAAAAAATTCCTTTATAAGGTTTGCCATATCAATAAAAAGTTACAGGTTTCTCTAAGGATCATTTGCTTAAAAGGCTACTAACAGAGGATTAAGTAAAACATCTTATAAATTCAAAATCAGAGTCTTTTTTTTTTTTTTTTCCTTACAAAACGACCAATTTAAAACAATTATTATTAAAAAAAGCCAAAGAAAAAATAAAAAATAAAAACACACTTTCATCCTAAAATGTAATACAATGTAATCATAAGAAAGTAATCATTCAGTTAAATGTAATCATAAGATCTGACACAGGCAGACAGATTTTTAATAGATTCCGGAAAATGCTTGCATATTCTGTTGTCATTGATTCATGACGAAAATTTCAGTTAAATCGCCTAGACGGAAGTGCATTAAAAATGAATTCCAAAATTGATACGGACAGTCATATTCTGGGACCTATCCCTGGTAAGATAGATCCATGAAAATGCTTGAATTATATTATTACGGTCATGTGCAAATTTTGAACAAAATCGGTTCTCTAGATGTGGTTTAAAAATTAGCTGCAAGATTTAACACTATTAGACTATAAACAAAAATAAATGAAATTGTGTAATAAAAAGAAAGACTAGGCGTTCATTATATCTGTACACAGACTTCCCATACAATAATCTGCTTAAAAACTCGTCAATTGATTCAGCTGAAGACAATCAAGCTTCTTCATTCGTGAAAAATAATGTTCTGTTATACAGAATTCATTTGCAATATGCTTGATAAATCAGATTTTTCGAATGTTAAGAAAGACTTAAAATGTGATAATTTTAAAATTTTCTAAATCAACATGTTCCTTATAATCAAAACAATTAAACATAAGCCTGCAAAATCATACTTTTCAATTTTTTTTTCACTACGTTGGGTGTTTCTAATGTGTTTTGATTCGCTGAATTCAGAAATGATTGCCTTTTTTTTCCTATCATGTAAGGAAGTTTCACAAAGTAAGGATGAAGATCGGAAGAATTCAACTAGATGGATGATTGGGTTTTACGTCGCACGAATGCTGCGCTGATGAGCAATTAGCAACGGTCTGGGACACACCCCTAGAGGTGGTCCGGAGACATACCATCGCAATTTTGATCCTCCACGGAAGGGATGGCTCTCCCGCTTTTGTAACCCCCCAGAGGTATAATTTTTGACGGGAACATGGAGGCCATTGCGGCCATGACAGATTTTACGAGCACCAGCCACCATTAGTGTAGACGACGGTCTTTGGCCGGCTCGAGTACCGAACCCGCAATCTTCCAATTACGAGGCCGGCTATCTACCGACTGGGCTACAGCGGCCCGAATTCGACTAGAAGCTATAACAAATTCGAACCAATTTATGTATAAATGCATTAAAATCGACTATTGTTTACACATCTTTTAAACGTGTTTCTCTACATCGAAGCTCCTTTTATAGATTTTATCTTGTGCACGGATTTAAGGCCTTGTGTGTGTGGGGGGGGGGGGGGGAGGGGGGGATTCTCGATGAAGCATCCAACAATAATCTGCTAACATATTAACATTTCATCGTCCCTGATACCTTCTGTACATTTATTTGGTGTCTTGATGAAATAGCTTTCCTTGTTCTTCACTTACATGAACTAGATTTTACGGAAAATTACTTAGATGGAAGTTGAAAAAGTGGAGCAATTTCGACCTCGGTTTTTTGACTTTTTTATACGTTTTCAGGTGTGAGGAATCCGAAAATGACAAAATTTGTATGATGTCTGTATGTAGGGTGTCTGTCAGTGTGTTAGTGTGTCAGTCCGTTAGTGTGTTAGTCCGGTAATTTGTTAGTCTGTTTACACGATATCTCATGAACAAGTGATCGCAGAGAGGTCAGATCAGTTTTAAAATATTACTTTTGATACTGGCAAAAACCCTATTCATTTGCAACATTCGAATTAAAAAACTTCGTAATTTATTAGAAATTTACGATTTTCTTAACATGGGAGAATAGGACAAAAATGCACTTAAACGTGCATTAAATGGAAACTTTTTACTGTAAAAATGTCAGATCAGTTTTAAAATATCAGTTTTGATGCCGGAATGAACATCAGTAACTATAAATAAGCTACTAATATTACTCTATTCTACTATGTTAAAAAAAAATTTAATTTCGAATAACTTAAGAAATTTTAAAATTAGAATAATCGTAGCCAATGATGTTCAAACAGTATATCTTAAGTAACATTTTAAAAGCTGACTGAAATCTTTACGATGAAAATATCCTTGAAAATGGACGCTTATGCGAAATTTTGCATTATTCTATAATGTTAAGAAATTCGTAAATTTCAAACAGCTTACGAAGTTCTTAAAGTTCAATTTTCATAGTTAATTATGTTCATGCAAGAATCATAACTGATATTTTAAAGCTGGTCTGAGATATTACAGTAAAAATATTCTTTTTAATACGCATTTTTACACATTAAGAAAATCGTAAATTTCGAATAACTTATGATATTCTTTAATAAGAATATTGGAAATCAATAGGATTCTTGCCAGTTGTCATAAGTGATATTATAAAACTAGTCCAACCTCTCTGCAATCATTTTCTCTTAAAATATCGTGTGCACAGACAAACAAACTGACGCCCCACCAGGGTTCGTAAGGCCACGCTTTTTTTTTTTTTTTGTAGGTGTCTTATACCAGTAGTTTTTATGGATAAATTTCTTTTTAAATTTATAGGTTTCTATTATAACAAAATTCCCAGTATAAAATTAGTGGTTTAAAAGATCAAGGAAAATGCAGGGGAGTACGAACATAATGACGAACACCATACCAATTTTGCAATTTTCGGTTTTCTCTCACACCTAAAAACGTATAAAAAACTCAAAAAATCGAGGTCGAAAATTTTCTAGATTACCCCATACCTATCGTATGATGGAGAACTAATTATTTGATAAGAATTCTGTAATTTATTACGTCTGTTTTAGATTCTTTATAAATGAAATAAGGCTTTTGAACACATATGTAAAATTTATAATTGTACGAAAAAAATTTTTTTAAATGATTTCTTTTAATGAATATAAAAATTCGTGTTTTCCCTTGGAGAGCAAAATTCTTTTCTCCTCACTCACATCTGAAAAGGATGTGCTTAATGACACCTTAATTCACTACTTTTAAATGTAGAATTTCTGAGGACTTTCTAATTTTTCTTCCTTCTTTGACGACTGCAGCTTTGTCTCAAACAGTCATAAACAAAATACCAAGTTTACTCATCGATCATTCTTTTTTTTTTTTTCATGAAGATGAATCAAGACTGCAATTTGCAATCATGATCATTAGTGCAAAAAGATTTTTTTTTTTTTTTTTTTTTTTTTTTTTTTCAAAGTTGTAAAACTTTGTCACGTCAGCAGATGTTAAAACATGAAATCAGTTTATTAGCTACAGAATTTTGTAAGAAGAGAAATTTTTCATTGAAAATAATAAAATTAATTCTAGATGTGCTTGAATTTATTTCATCATTAGCCGTGTGAAGATATTTTCAATTAGTTTTTAAAGATTTTCTGAGAATAAGTTAAAAACATTTAATGAAAGGAACTTTAATGTTAATATTAGATATTTTAGAAATAAATAATAATGATATTATAGTATTAGTGATATCTTGAAAAGACTAAGCTTATCGGTTTCGAAAAATGAGTAAATTTTAGCCTTTTTATAAGCATAATACAGATATTTGCAATTGAATCCCTTGTACCATGGAATTCTGCTTTAAAAGAAAAGATGTTCCCCTCTTCCCCGCCATAAAATTGCTCCGTTACTTCTGTTTGTCTCTGTATGGAATCTGTGTGTATGAACAATCTTTTTCTCAGGTTACCACACTATACGAAGTAAACTTGATTTTCTTAATTTCCTGTCCTAAAAAGTGGTGTTATATATAACTGATAAGCATTGCGTAATTTAAAATATGTCATTTTATTACACTTGGGAGTAGAAGTAATAAAGCTTCTAAAGAAAATAAGACTTCGATGACTCAAGCCTTTTATTATGTCAAGATTCGCACCCCTCCCGTGAGTCGGCTTAGAAGTGTTAGGGGCCCTACATAGCTGCATTTTATCGTACGTGTGTGTTCGCGCAGCTTCTGCAGTGCGGAAATAATTAATGAATAAACTGACTCCGGAACTAAATGTTATGCAACGTGTGTGCGATCTTCTCTTACTTAGCAGCACGTGACTGTCACTATTAATTATTTCACTGTTGCATTAAACACTTCAAGAGAAATGTCTAGGGAGGCCTCAATATTTCCTTGAAAATGCTTCCTCAACATGCACAGACATTGTAAATTTTGCAATCAAGAAGTATAATATTTCTCAACTAAAAGCTGAAGTTTTATACCCAGGTGTCTGTAATTAGACGTTATTGTCTTCTGTCTAGTTGTGCCGGAATCTATCTTTACAGTAAAGTGCCTTTGTTTTGATTCCTTACTTAGATGATTTTACTCAATTGTCCTTTATTCTAATATATTGAAGATCTTATTGTTCGATTTGGATCAGTGTCGAATACTTCTGAGTGACGCTACATTTTAAAAAGAGTCTTTGTGCGTAATATTTAAACGCCAAAGTATGGATATATATAAAAGCTGTAAATAACACCAATATTCGATTCATCAATTAATACTTTCTGTATATAACTATATTGGAAAAAATTCTCATTAAAGCATCTTTATACTCGAATAAATATTTTTTCAGAGAACTCTTTTTTTTTTCTTTTCAGAAAAGGCCAAATGAAATGCAAACTGTGTAAAAATATAAATTTAACAAACAAGAGATATTTTCTCTCTGATTATTTTTTTAAAGTAACAATATATATATACCTGTAATTTTAATGTAAAACAAGTTACTTCTGAAAAATACAACGTTTTAACACAACGTTTTATTTGAAATCAGTGATAATTTGTAAACAACATTCTAATCGCCGTCCCCTTACCTTGCATGATAATTTTACATGTTTTAAAGATAGTTAGTATTTCTTTCAGATATTTGCTGGAATTTTAGAATTACTCTGCGTTTTGTCCAAAAATAGTAAATTCTTTTTAAAATTTAGGGTGTAAAAAGACTAATATTCTGATCTCATTTTCAGTGAAGCTACTTTATATTTCGTTGCATGAACTGAATTTCGCAGAATACGTCCCTTTGCACACTTTTAGTTCTTCTTTTCAAAATCAAATAAATCAATTGTAGATGAACTACTGGAAATGATAACATATTGTTATACACCAGTAGAAAATGCTTTAAAAAATGTTATATTTGACGACCAAATCAAATTTTAGTATGCAACTAGCGGGCCTCGCCCGCTAGCGGGTCAGTATTTTCAAATGAATCACTATTATTAATGAATCACTAACAGTAACTTTAACTCTTCAGAAAAGAAAAAAAAAACTAATTTCTGATTGGGTAAAAAGTCGCCCCGGGACCCCACTGCCTTCAGCAGCGCAGTCCCGTGCGCGCCTAAAAATTAACGGTTACACGCGCTGCGCGCGCGTATTCTTTCCCTGACCCTTCGTGCCCCTTAAAAAAATCATTTCTGATCGGGTAAAAACTCACACCGGGTCCCCACTGCCTTCGGCAGCGCAGACCCATGCGCGCTGCGCGCGCACGTGTGAAACTATACGTGCGCTGCGCGCACATATTCTTTCTCAAGTCAAATTTTTATTCTTAAGAAAAGAAAATTAAAAAAATCATTTCTCAACGGGTACAAAGTCGGACTGGGTCCCCACTGCCTTCGGCAGCGCAGTCACGTGCGCGTTGCGCGCGCACAAGTTAACGGATACACGCACTGCGTTCGCGTATTCCTTCCCTGACCCTTCGTGCCCCCTAAAAAAAATCATTTCTGAGCGGGTAAAAACTCGCACAGGGTCCCCATTGCCTTCGGCAGCGCAAACCCATGCGCGCGCACGTGTGAAGGTATACGCGCGCTGCGCGCACATATTCCTTCTCAAATCTAATTTTTATTCTTAAGAAAAGAAAATCAAAAAATCCTTTCTCATCGGTTAAAAAGTCGGACCTGGTCCCCACTGCCTTCGGCCGCGCACGCGCGCACAAGTTATGGGATACGCGCGCGGTGCACGCCTATTTCTTCCCCACCCTTTTAGCCCCTCCTAATTAACCTACGTATACCAATTTTGAACGATCTAACTCAATTAGCTGAGATGTAAAAGAAAACCTAATCAGGACACCTCAAAACGTGTAAATCTGATGAAAATTTTCAATAATATAAAAGTCCTTTAAAATATCTTTCGAATGATGCATTAAATATAATTTAATCATAATTAGAATTTAAAATACGCGTATTAGAATAAAATTTAATTTCCAATTAAAATGTAAATTTTTTGAAAAATCGATGAAATTTGAACTGCAAGGCTGTCTTGTGATGTTAGGTCTGTATACCAAGTTGAGTGTGCGACATTGAAAAACTGAAGCCTTTTCAAAATTGCAATTTTTAATCGCAGTACCGAAACACGTGACCTCATTAAATACCAGATGTTTCTCTTTCCGTTCAAGACTGTAGACGATCGTCTGCGATATTAAAACTGTTTTGATTTGTTGCCACATTTTTTTTTAGTTTAGTTAATTTAAAAAAATCTAATTGTCCGATCGATAAGCCGTTTAAACCATCGGATTGACAAAAATCGGCTCTTTCATTTGATATCATATTTGTAACGATACGACTGATATTTCTAATTTATTTTCCACTTTTTCCTTAAGAATGTCTCTTTTTAAGCAAATATCCGTGAATTCTCAGTCATTTTCGATCGACATAGCTCAACGTTTTAATTAATATCTCCGCTAATTAGGGTCGCATCGCTTACCGAATTATCGCGGTGGCGAGATGAAGAAATTCTGCGTCTGTCGACACCGGTTTCGAGGCGCTGCGACCATTAGCGCCGGACCTTTAGCGCTTACAAGGCATTTCTCACAGACAGACAGAAAGACAGACAGACAGGTGCGCACAGATTTTAATAAAATAAGGAGATAAATGATTTCTGCATATTTATTTTAATCATATCAAAGCAATGTGTATAACAAATCAGATCGAAATAAATGGATACAAAACAAAGAAAATTCGGCGTATTTTTTTGTTTTTAAAAAAAGAACAACAAATAACTATAAGATGTCAAAAATTTATCCATGTTTCAGTAAAATGACAATCAAGAAATCATGGCTTACAATCTTCGTAGTTCAAAAGAATGATATTAGAGGATAGTAATAGTAATGCATAACTTAAATGCGGTACGAACCCACGGACAACTTAGAAAACGTACTTTTAGATTTTAAATTTAATAGTGGCCACTAAGGTACAGCGTACACCGCTGGGGAATTTATCTCATATGCAATTAAAATTGTATTGAAAATTTAACTGTCTTCTTCTTCTTTTATATATATATATATATATATATATATATATATACTAGCTGACCCGACAAACGTTGTTTTGTCATATAAATTATTTCTAGAGAATATTTTGCTAGAAAAAAATAACTAACTTATTGTAAGTGTGTTAGGATGTGGTATATAAGTGGAAGATGTATGGAGCGCTGTGAACGGTGAAAGAATATAAAAATAACAAAACACCAATCATTTATTTTTTTAATTTATTAAAATTGATTCTTTAAAATTATATACATATCGCTACTTATAACAATATTACTAAAAAACAATATCATTCCCTTAATGCAACAGAGTGTACAATATTTTTTGTTATCCCATCTTTCGCCAATACAAACAAACTGGATGGTTTGCCCACTCGAGAGCCACGTATAATTGTCCGTGTGAAAAACATGATGTGCTCCAATCTAAGCCACAGACAGACATCGTTTGGCCCTGAGACTTATTGATAATCATTGCAAATGCCAATCTAATTGGAAATTGAGGGCGTTTAAATTGAATTGGCACATCTGTGGGTATAATAGGAATTCGCCGTAGTAATATATTTTCACCTCGGAATTTGTCATTTAAAATGATGGTTTCGATAACATTTTTCATTAATTTTTTTATGACTAATCGCGTGCCGTTGCACAACCGTGGTGGGTTCAAATTACGAAGCAAAATAACCGGAGATCCAACCTTCAGTTGTAAAATATGCGGTGGCATGCCTGGTAAATCCAATGAGTTTAAAAACTTTGTTGGATAATTTACAGCTTTGGTGGCATCGCAAACTGTATCATTAGATTTGTATGACACCAAGTCTCCTGGTAACAAATGTTGTATATTGAGATTCAGTTCGTTGACGTCCACATTTTTTGCTGCTAAAATTGCTCTTTCTGCCAGCCACTCATGATTTGTGTATCGTCTGTGTACATCGGGAAATATCTGGTCAATAAGAGCATCTTGAGAATCAATGATTGTGCAGAAATCGGTCGGTAATTTTATGCATCCAGTTTCATCTGTAGTAACTTTTCCATCGCCGATATCTAACAATTGTTTTGAGAATGTTTCAGCGGATGGATCTTGAAGCTTTTGAACGCACAAATTTACTTTCAGTTGTACTTTTTCAACATTAAGCCACAATGACGATGATTTTAAGCACGCGTTGATCTCATCAGCGTATGTTGAACGCGGAATAACGGGAAGTGCTTGTCTGAAATCACCTGAAAAGAGTAACAGAGTGCCGCCAAATAGTTTGTCGTTGTTTTTTATATCTTTCAATGTCCTGTTCGACGCCTCAATCGAATGTTTGTGTTCCATAGTGCATTCATTCCAGATAAGAATTTTACACTATTTCAGCACTGTGGCCATGGACGATTGTTTTTTTATGTTGCACACTGCGTCTGGGTTAGTTTGAATATTTAGTGGCAGTTTAAATAATGAATGAGCTGTTCTGCATCCTTCCAATAAAGTTGCCGCAATGCCAGATGAAGCAACAGCCAATGCGATGCCATTATTTGATCGTATTTCGGCGAGAATTAGCGAAATAAGGAATGTTTTGCCAGTTCCACCTGGTGCACCCCAAAAAAAAAAGAATCCACCTTGTCCTGCCAAAACTGCGAGCATGATGCGGTCGTAAATGGTTCTTTGTTCTTCATTCATTAGTGGGACATTGCGAGCAACAATCGCTGCCATTTCTACAGTATTGTATTGTAGTTCACGATTCAATTCAGTACTTATTAAATCAGGTGCATTTCGATTTGTTGAATGCATACCGAAATGACTGAGTGGTAAGTTGGCAATAATAATGCAAAGATCTTCAATAGCAATCAATGCTTCATTGTACATAGCGTCACTGAATACTATCGTTAGATCGTTGCACCGTGAACGATGTTGATGCAATATATCATTAGTCATTGAATCTTTGTGATTATCCCATAATGTCTCTGCTCGGGCCGAGAAACATGTAGTCAACACTATAGCGAATAGTAGACGAATTTGTTTTGCTGTACAGTTCAGTCCTACTTCAGCAAGCATACACTCCCACTGGTTGTCGTCTTCCAGCAAGCCGAGTGCAAGGCATGCATCTTTATACGTTGGATACTGTTGTCCATTCACTTTACGTAAATCTTGAAATGACAAAGGGCCGATGACATTAACCAATAACAGTCGAAGATAAAAACACTCAGTCTGCCTTGGATTGGCCGTAAATACTCGTTCCAAGGTGTTTGATTTGAATAAACCGGGACATGCATCAATCAGCGTGCCTTGCTTGCGGGGCATCCATTTTTTTGTTGAAGCCCATGTGAAATAGCGTGGTACTTCTGAATAGAGTAATGTCCGTGCAAAAGCACCAAAAGCATCCGCACGATTACACAATTCAAAAAATTCGGCGAGTGTAGTTTTTGGTGGATTTATAGCACGATCAATCGCTGTCTCGCTCGTGAAATATACGCGCTTGCCATTTTCAAGATGGACGGCTAAATGAAGAACTGCTGGATCCCGTTCATGAATTGGGAAACCAAAGATACGCCAAACAGCTTCATTGGAGCTCACGTACCGGCTAGTTTGGTAAAGTGTTATTTCATCGTTGTTATTCACCAGAGGAGCATTCACATTGGTATTTTCAACTCGAAATACAGCCATATCACTGCCTTTATTCACATACTTGCAAATGTATTTGATGCTCTTCACTGAACTGCAGAACTGAACATTAATATGAGCATTGAATGTTTTGCTCAGCAGAGACGAATATGGGACCACCCATCGGTTATCAATGTCAATATCTATGTTGTTGACATAGATGACCGCCATAGATGATAAGATTGTCCACCATTATCGGGAATTCTTCGACGATATATTGGATATCCGTCAACATTTGTGATCGTGAAATTTTTCGAAAAACTTTTAGTACATTTTCCATCTGCACAAATAATAATGGCCTAAAAATTCATTTTTCATTTTAACATAAAATAACTCCGTCGGATATTGACGAATTTTTTAAAAGAATATACCATTTTAACTAATTTTAACATTTTAACAATATTAACGTTGAAAAATATTTTAAACACTTACGGTTAAAAATTCATTTTTCATTTCAACATTAAATAAATTCTGACATCGTGTTTACGATTCTAAAATATTAACTTTGAAAAAAATATTTTAAACACTTCGTAAGATACGGTTACGATTCTAAAAATATTAATTTTGAAAAAATATTTTAAACACTTCGTAAGATACGGTTAAAAATTCATTTTTAACACGCTTTTATTAGCTTCACCTGTATGTATGTATGTTTGTTTGTAACGTCTCTGGGAGCAAACAAAAAATTTATATTGTAAAAAAAAATACTTTCCCTACGTGAACGATGCGGCGTCGAGGTAAGGCGCCGCGCTACGAATATAAAGGTCCAGCGTTCGATCCCCGTTAGGGGAGATTTTTTAAAAATGGTTTTTGTTAATTCTAAGTTATTTTAATTAAAGATTTAAATGTATGTAAATATTACGGTGTGTCACTCACACGATTTTCTCTTACCCTGAATTTTAATACTAAGATAGATATTTCGTGCTTTTTAGTTCACATTTCTATAAAAGCGTGTTCTTTAATTTTTTAAAACTATAATATTATTCATTTCAACATTAAATAAATTCTGACATCGTGTTTACGACAACTCACGCCATCTAGGTGGAAAAGTTGTTATAAGAGTTGGTTAAAAATTAATTAAGAAAGAACTAATTAAGTTACAACTTTCATTTGTAAATCTAAACCATTCTCGAATCCACCTGAAGACACACAAAAAATTTTATTAAACTCGGTCCAGCCGTTTAGGAGGAGTTCAGTGACATACACACGCACAAAAGAAATATATATATAAAGATATATATATATATTTAAAAACAAAACCATTTCCAATTTATGCATAAAATTGAAAAAAAAAAATATTTGTTTTGTGTAAGGTATATATTCCACATCGTTTTCATATTCTAAAATTTATTAATTCATAAATCATATGTTAAATCGCATTAAAAGAAATTACTTTCCACAATTTTTAATTAAAATACGCATTTTAACATATAAAGAAAATTATTTCATATATATGATTTTTCTTTTAATTAAATAAACAAATGTCAATCCAATTATCAAAAAGTCAAATTAAGTATCATTTACTTATGTAAAACTAATTAAGTTTATATCAGATACTTTATCTCTTATTTTATCAATGTAATTATAGGTTTAGAAGAAACACATAGCGTTTATATCTTTATAAGATTTTAAGTACTGCTTCTTTATATTATTAGTTTCTGTAATATGGACTCAAAAATTATAAGCTTAATTAATGATTCATAATTAGAAAGTAATCTTGTAAAAATTTGATAAATATTAATATATCTAGAATAATTTGTATATAAAAGGGCATAATTTTATATTTAAGCGAAATTTTTATTTAATATTTAGATTTAATACATACATATAAATGTTATAACAAAATAGTAGAATGTAGAATAACAGATGAAAAAATGAAACAAATTTAATACATATATATACTATATAAAACTTTTAGAAAATAAATGGAAAAATCTAATACATTGATTTAACTATTATTTGAAAGGAAACAATGAAATCGAAGAAGAAATTCCGAGAAATAAATTGATTATGTGCGACAATTTTTGTAAAAGTAAATAAAAACTGTTTTTCGAATTCGATAAAAACGATATCATTTTTCACTGTCGAAATTCATTTACTTTCTTGTAACATGATTACTCTTAAAATACAATAAAATGCTTTAGAAAACTCTTATGTGATTCATATAATCAACTAACTTTGTGGAATATTTTTCATCAATATGTTTTAAAAATTAGTGTCTATAATATAGACATTCCATTTTGTCAGCATTAAATCGTTTCTTTTAGGAAATGAATTACTTTATGAGTATTTGAAACAATATATTTCATGTTGCGATAATTTTCATACACAAACATTTCATTCTACTAATTGTCAACTTTACTAGAATACAAAAAAAAAAAAAAAAAAAAAAAAAAAAAAAAACTCAGTTTAATCCTTTTTAATATATACTACCATTTTTTCCCGACAAATGCTATAAATAATAATAATAATAATAATAAAAAGTAGCATCGCTTGTGCTCGCATAACAATTCCCTATAGTTTTAACATAAGAAATTATTCCTACGGTAGATATTACTTCTATAAAATTCAAAAATTCAAACTATATAACAAAATACAACCAACATCGTTGCTTTCTTTATTCTATTCTATTTGTTAAATCAATTTTGTTAGATGCCACACGCACCACATAAACTTCAAATTTTACATCTACTTTTCAAGATAGCACATGATCATGTTTTATGTAAAAATTAAATCATTGAATTAATTTTTTTACTTATTTTTATTTATTCTGCACGTGCACTTTTTATTTCCTAATTCAAATTTAGTTTAGGAAGGAGGACAATTAGTTTTTTTTTTTTTCAAAGTATGACATCGCTTTCAAATTATTCAATTATATTTTCGATAAATTTTAGATTTCGATAAATGTCCAACTATCGAAAAATGACACCGCAAAAATCCCAGATTGAGACTAATAGTCCTCAGTCCTAAAAAAGAAAAAAAAAAAATCGTGTATTTATTTAAAAAACAACAACATACATACATATATATATATGTATATATTAATCTCTTTGTTATATGGTAGCAATAATGAAATAATAATCTGAACTGATTCAGAATCAAAAATAAAAGCAAAAACGTTTGGTGACACTTAATCCGTTTTTTTTATCTGATAGATTTAGAAGAAGCAATTTTATTTCGCATATATTACTGTGTGAATAGGCTTACATCCTTTCAACCTTCCGATAGAGTATTACATATGCATTCATAAAATTGCTCTTTATACCATATTCCGTATGAAACATTATTTTGATTATATAAAAAATATATATGTTAATTTCATTATTTTATTGCAGTCTAAAAATGTTAAAATGTACCAACCAGAAATTTCGCCCATAGTCATAATGTATGTTAAATATTTTGCATGCCTTTTGCATATACGAACTATTTGCTTGATCTTGAAACAGAATTTCAAGTAGTGTTCTTATGTTACGCAGATTTAGAATACCAAATTGAGAAATCTATTGTCTATTTTTGGTTATGTTCATAAAATATATACAGGCAAACGCATGCACACAGATACACGGGTCACGCTGAAAAAAAAAAATAAAAATAAATAAATAAAAACCTTTGCAATTGACTTCTAGAAAATAAATTTTGCCTCTGGTAAAAAATAGTTGTTTGTCATTCTTATAAATCCTGGTTTCCTTTGCTAGCGAGTTCTAGAAACCACTATTAAAATTTTAGAACGTTTTCCTATATTATCGTAACTACATTTAATTAAAATCTCTAAAAATAAATGTGAAAATAAGAGATGAGCTTTAGTAATCAGCATTTTAATTACCATAATTTAGATTTATGACCCAGTTTTAGGAAATCAAGCGAGAACTTCTCACAATGTAAAGAATTTATAATATTCATATAATATTGATTTTCGGATTCATAAATTTGATTTTCAGATTAAGGGGACGTGAAAATGTGTAATATCATAGAAAAATCTCAGTTTAAAAAATTTGACTGGAAAACAACACTTTTTCTACTATACATCGGTAAAGAAAAGTAATACAGTGAAAAGCTTAAGAAAAAATCAGACAAAACCTATCGGCATGCTATAAGAAATCAAGCCGTTTTACACAGCAGATTATTTATAGGGGAACTTCAGCTGAAACTACAATCAGCATACACTAGCTTTTACAGCTAAACATAGCATCAGCTGTCGTACATAAACTCTGTGTTCAAGTTAAAGGAAGCATTAAATGTTTTTGATTTATAGATCATAAACTGAAGTACAAAAATATTACAAGTACACCTCACGTTTAAGTTTATAAAAATATGAAGATAATCCTATAATGCATGATATTGAAATTTACATTATGAAAAATGATCTCGTTTATTTTTAATGAAAGATTTCCGAAATATCTGCAGAAGTGATATGAATCATACAATCGAAGAGATTATTTCTCTTTGAAAACAAATTTCACATCTATTCGTTCAGATGAATTTTTAATTGGTATCACATTTTTTATAAACTGTCTTTAAAGTAAAATCTTTGAGATTGCATTCACATGACTCTTGAAAATGTGTAAAATGTGTGGAATAAAAAATATTTTATAGGTTTTGAATAATGGATACCACTTAAGGAAAGTTCATAAAACGTCATATTAAGTTTTTAAAAATATGTTGATTAATTTTCGGCAGACAATATAAAAAAATTATTGTGTTGTACGTGAGATATTCTAGCTAAAATTGTGCTATAACAATGTTTATTCAATTCCTACTATTAGTTCACAATCTCCCTATATCTTGTACAAATCTTGCAATCGATTTTTAACTAACTTTCTGACTAGCTAGAAATTTGAAACTTTCAGGATTGCTCAGAACACGGTGACAATACAATACTTCGAAGTCCGATTTTCGAATTTTTTATTAGTTTTCTTATAATTAATTAAATTTGAAAATAATAACATCCTAATAGCGTTATTATAGCCATTAAAATGTTAGCTGTAATTTAATTGTTGCCAAAAAAAATTTACGAGTTCATTTTCTTTCAACATAAAAATAAATTGTACATTTAATTAAACGTGAACATTAAAAAATTATAAAAAATTAAATTATGCATCTCACAAAAATTGACGTCATTATCACTTTAAAAGATTTATGCACATTGATAAGAGCTCTAGGATTCACCATAAAATTTAAAACATGGTACATAAAAAGTTTTTTTTTTTTTAATGTTATAATAATTTTTATTTCATTTTTCATCCGCGCTTTTTATTTCCTAATTCAAAATTATTAAAAAAGAAACTTTTTCGATAGTGTTTGTAAGTAGGAATTGACTTAAATTTTTTTTCTTTTATATTACTTGTTTTTCATGTAAAGAAAAGCTTTTTACATAAATTTAAACCATATCCCGTAGAGAATAAATAGAAAAATTTTATACTTAAGTATCCGAGATACTAAATTTTCTTCGTTTTTTAACTTATAAATTTTCCGCGCAATTTATTTTATACAAAAAATTTAATGATAAAATTCAAACAAACTATTGTTTCCCAAATATTTAACTATCTTATTTATAAAAAATTCTGAGAATTACATTCAATAGACTTGTGTAAAAAGTATGTGGCATCAAAAATGGTTTATCGCCCCTCAAGGATCAATATCACTTGCAAGAAAGTTCAAGAAAAGGTATAAAACACAGAAATACTTTTTTATTTGTTTTAAGCAAGTATAGTATGAAAATTAACTTTATATATACTCGGAAACGATTAAGAGATTTTTATCCATGCATACCAATACATAATAGTGTGATAAGTAATAAAATAATAATGATCCAGTTTATTAAACCTTTCATTACTAATGAGCCATAAACTTGGGAGAAATCTTTTGGAAATAATGCTTACAAATGCTATTTATTTATTAAATTAGCATGTGATAATGATCTTATTTGCACGAACATTTTCCTCTGAAATGTTGACTTAATTTTTTCATTAATTCAATCAGTTTTCAAAAAGACATTTTATTAATTTTGTCTAATTATGAGGTTTAACTAAATGACAATGGAGAATTTTTGTTCGTGTTTTGCGTTTATATTGTTTATTGCATCCTCCGATGAAGAAAATAATTATTTACGTTTCTTGTCATAATCTTATGATGTATACTTCAAAATGCACATAAACAGATAAATAATGTACACTGATGAAAAATTATGCACAAAATGCACCTTCCACAAAAAACACAATGTACAATGCGATAGCATAATTCACAAATACACATTGATGAAATATTGTACTAATAGTTTGACAAATCGCATAATATGTATTTTACTTTTGAATAAATTGTTAAAAAGAAAATTAAGAAGAAAATAATAATAAATGAAAGCAGATTACAATAAAATAAAATAAAATGAAATTAATTAATTAATAAAAAAAAAAAAAAAAAAAAAGCGGAGAGAATATGAAATCTAAATAAACATTCTACTAAAATATAAATGGAAATAATTTGAAACTCAGATTTTTGGATTATTATTTACTGTATCCATTAATATATATTTATATAAAACAATCTATATTTATTTTCAATCATTCTTATTATTTTGTGTAAATCTTTTAGACACGTATTTATTTATTTATTATTTTTTAAGGAGCATTTTCATGCAATAAATGACACTCAAACGCTACATTTCAATCTCTCATCAAGTTCTTTCAAACACATTTTCTTTTATAACCAAGCAAACTATGTAGTATTGAGCTTATATTTTGCTGTTAAATCAGAATCTATCGCCTTAATGAAACATTTTTTACAAAAATACAGAGATTTCCCGAAAACTAAAATATTTTAATTTAGACTCTGTGTTTAAAACGCTAATTCATTTCTGTTTCAGCAATGATAGTAATGATACAGATTGTTTTAAGAAGTTCTTAACCCTTTCAGTCGCAGTGTTCCCGCTGACGGAACACCTAATTTTAATTCTCAAGTGCAAAAACTCATCCCGGAAATTTTTTAGCAAAAATTTACATTTGTAACATAACAAAAAAGGCCCTTTTTTTTAAAGTGAAAATTTAAAATTTCTTCTATTTTAATTATGTTCGTAAATTCCGGTGGCAGTGTAATTTAAATGATCCGAATTACCTTGTGCCGCAAAGGGTTAAAATTCTCCGGAATAAATTGAAATGTTGGCATCTATGCAACTTTTACGAGTTTTTGTAGTCGATAATGTTTACTTACAAAGTGTTTTATTTATTAAATTAAATATTATTTGAATTTAATAAGGTTAACTTATAGATGTTTCAAACCAAAACTTTCTCGAAAAGTAACAATGCTATTTTTTTAAATATTTATAATCAGCTATGTGTCTAAAAGCCATTTTTAAAATTAGTTTAGTAATTTTTAAAATAAATTAAGTAGTGAACGTTAAACGGTTAAACTGTGATATTATATTATATTTTACTGTATTAGTAAACAACAACGATAATTTCCATTAATACAATAATACATACATTTATTTTCGAAAAACCTTACATTTACGATTGTTAAGCGATTAAAAGAATTGCGTATTATATCTCGCGCAAGGAAGTTTTTCGGAACAAACACAAAAAATCCTTTACAGATAAAACTAAAATAAACTCACACTAAAATATCGATAAAATAAGTGTTTTCATAGTCTGATCAATATCTATATGCATAAATATTTTTTAGCTGCGGCACAAATTTTATGAGCCTATTTGGTACGTCGAACATCAGTTACATCAGATTTCACCTCTCTGCTTTTTTCAGTTCAGTAGACATGTCTCCATTGGAGAGCTAGTTCATATTTTGTGAATGAGTTCCATGACAGGAATATTTCAGTGTATGTAGAAGTTACTTTGAGTATTTCTTATGTGCTCATAAAGCTATTTGAAAGTAAAGATGTACGTGAAGATGGAGCATAAGTTTTCGTGACCGCATTGTTTTCCGTGCATCGCATTTTTTCTGTCATTTTTATCAAAAGGAATCGTGAAGTATTATTCTTTGTTTACGTTCGTTTTTAATTAAGTAAAATATTTTGTACTTTATTAATTTCATTTAATAGATTGGGAAGTATTATTCCTTGTTTTGTTCTCAATTAATTAAGTTTTTTATTTTAATTCCATCTAATAGATATTTTAGCTCTTTTTTTTTTTTTTTTTTTTTTTTTTATTTATAGAGCATATTATGCATAACATAATATAAAAGAACATATTATCAGGCCTTGCAGTGTTCCTAAAATTTTACAGTCATTTTATTATATTGTCACCAATACAACGCCAGAACAACACTTCTTTTACGTAACAATTTAGCACTAAAATGTTAAAAAATACTCAAGAAAAATTTCTTATTGATGATAGTGATGTCAATGTAATAAAATATCAGTAAAAGTTTAGAAAAGTTGCGAATCCTGTAATTATATGCATCATAATGTCATAGAACATAAAAATCATAGAACATATTACGTATATCATACTATGATATCATAGAAAAAAAAAAGACTTTTATTTTATTTGTTTGCTTTGCTTTGCTTTCCATAATAGTAAAAAGAGCTTATAAACAGAATTTTAGGAATTAAAACAGATAATATGTTTATTTTTAAATTATATACACAGATGCATTTTATATTAAACCAGCTTCAATTCTCATTGAATATTAAATTTGAATATTGTATTTAAAAATATCTATGTATAAAAGCGTACATTTATAAACATTTCTTGCTCTCACTGATTCTTTATGTAAATGTGTATATTTAACAAGTTTTTTTTTTTTATTATTATTATTTTTATCAATTTAACAATTTAAAACAATGCATTTAAAACTACAAAAGAAAACATATTTATATCCAAAGCTACTGTATATTTTTCTTTTAAAAATATGGGAATAACACTCAGATTTTTTTTTTCAGTATATATACTGCATAATGAAGCATTTAATTTACTAGCATGTTTTTGTAAATAATATAAAATTTAAGCTTTACTTTTCCAAACACTGAAAATTTTATTTCCTTTAAAGTTTATTATTTCAAAGCTGCCAAATTATACTCTTTTTTTTTTTTTTTTTTTTTAAATACCACTTTAATATAAAATAAATTTTTATTTTATTTATTCTGTTAAAACTGTTACGGAAATTTACAAGAGATTCCCATTAAAAATTACTATTGGCCACAAAGAGTAATAGTCATGTTATTCTTATTTAAATTACCGCGTTATATTATTTAAATTTATTTTTTAATAAATATTTTTCTCTCTAGTTATTGACATTATATGAGATATCTTGAATGTTAAAAAAAAAAAAAAAAATTAAACTATCTCTTACAAATAAATAATTGAATATAAAGCAATAAGATCTCTTTTAAAGAGAACGGTTTTAATTAAAAATATGTAAATATATAAATATAAACGTGATGAACATTCTTATACATAATAAATGGTTTTAATTAAAAATAGATAAATATATAAATATAAACATGATGAATATTCTTAAAAAAAAAAAAAAAATCTCACACGTCACACAATTAAAAAAAAAATTTAGGAACATTATGTAACAGAATTTTTCCCATTGATTTAGTATAACTAGCTTTAATATTATACATAAAATTTCTAATATTAAATTCCAAAGCTACAACAACAACAACAAAAAAAAAAAAAAAAAAAAAAAAAAAAACTTTTACTTTTACTTTCTATTTTTTTTTTTTTTTTTTTTTTTTTTTTAATTAACTTTTAAAATTGTCTGACAGACTGACAGATGTAACATTTCACGCAATGCTCGATGAAATTACATAGGTGTAACAATCTAAACATGCAAAAAACTATAAAAATGTTAAACATGATTATTTTCTTTAAAAATATATTAGTTGCGAAGAAAGAATGCCCTATAAAAATCTAATTGTTAAAACGGGAAAAACATAATCAAAATATTAATTTGCAGGATATGTCTTTAAAACTTGAATAAAACATGAGTAATTTACAATAAACGAGAAATATTTACTTATAAAACTAAATAAAAACATGCCGAGCATTTCATGTAGTGTCACACCCGTCACATAATTAAAAAAAAAAAAAAAAAAAAAAAAAAAACTTAATTTCCTGCGCCTAATCCACAGGCCAAATAAATCAGTTGCACATGTGAAATTTTATATAATGGAAAAAAAAAAACGTACATTTCTACATTAAAAAAAAAAAAAAAAACCTCAAACACATATAACTTTTTTTGTTAATTAAAATTTCTGGTGTAAAACTTATTTATCTCATCCGCAGATTATTCGCAACAAATTAGCTTATATAGTTTAATTGTTACTTTCTTCTATATATATATATATATATATAAAGAAAGTATTGGGTGTCCTTAACACGATTTGACCATTATTAAAAAAATGTCTCTCTGTGTGTGTGTCGTCATAAACTTTGTGAACGCTGCATCTCATGAACCAACGAAAGAAATTTAACTAATCTTGTATTTAGTTGGACCTTGACTTAAACTGGTGCTGATAACATCTGGGAATCAACCGCTTTACAGATGGTGCTGTCCTCCTATTTTTTCATAATTTTTAATATGGCAGTATGATTGAGATAGGACAGAATTTTGCCTAAATGTACATGATGGGCGTTATTTTTAACGAATGATTGTGAAATTAATATGCATTACTGATAACAGTAGTAGTAATTTAGGAAAAAAGTGTGTGCAGATAGGAGCATCGCTCTGCCCTTTGGGGGGAAAGAATCCCCTCCCCCGTGGAGGGGTAAATTTTTAATATGAGTATTTTTTCAAAAGAATTCGTCAATAATATTAAAATCAATGGTTGAACCATAAATCTGTGATAATTTAAAGTTATCGATTTTCTTTTTATTTCTGACGATTTTTTTTTTTTCAGATGTTTGCAAACAATTGATTTTCTTTCGGCATTGAGTGTTATACTTCTCTGAGATGCAAGCGTGAATTTGTATAGGAAAATATAGAAAAAAATCTTGCGGCTGCCACAACATACTAATTTTTATATTGTTTTAGTATAATAACTATGTCTAAAGCGATATGAAAACAATTTCACTATATAATTTTATAAAATTATTATTATTTTTAATTAAATAACTAATGTGATATTTCATGAAATAACGAAGAAGAATAAATATTTATTCATGTGTAACGCTCCAAAGATATATTCAGTAAACATGGTTACTTCCCTTTAACTATTTAATTCCAGTTAACTATTTAAAAAAAAAAAAAGTATCAAAATCTAATTGTTAAGCAGGAAACACATAATCATCAGCTTTAATTTTAGGACATATTTTTAAAACATGAATGAAGCACGAGAAATGTATAACAAAGATAAAGATTCTTATATAAACTAAATATATTACAATGTGATGTGTTTGATTCGTTAATCCCAATTCACATTTACTATGTTATTATCAGTAATGCTGTAATATGTTATTTTATTTCGCATTTGTCCTGCATAAAATTTATTTCTGGTGTTACTAACCATAGAATAATTTGTAATACGAAAGATACACGCTGAATCAAGATTTGACTAATATTATTAATAATTTTAAAAATAGAGGGTTAATATAAAATACACGGAGAGAAGCACCCAGTATCATCGCATTATAATAGAATGAAATGTAATGGTAAAAAAAAAAAAAAAAAAAAAAAAAAAAAAAAACTATGGGCCGCTTCACTCACCGTCGCCGGAAGTCGAAGCTAATTTATTCTATGGGAACTTTTCTTTACTTATAACTCATTAACTAATACATATTTTTAAATTCTGTTTTCACACTTAGAAAATTCCCAACTGTTAAATTGACGAAGCTTTTTTAAAATGGTATTTTTTTTTTTTTTTTTTTTACCTTTTATACTTTATTTTTAAACTGCAAAATACGAATTTTCAATATGTGAAATTTTTCATTTTGCAATTTCAAAATAAACTATTAAAAAAAAAAAAAAGTTTAAAAAAAAAGTTGCGTTAGTTTAACAGTTGGGAATTTTCTGAATGTGAAAACAGAATTTAAAAATATATATTAGTTAATAAGTTATAAGTAAAGAAAATTTCCCATAGAATAATATTGGCTCGGGCTTCCCGCGACTTAAGTGAAGAGGGACGTTAATTTAATTAAATCGAAATATACTAATGGACAATGTGCAAAGCGGCAAAAATCTATGTATATAACACAATAAAATGAGTTAATTTTCCAAAATTTAGTGCATACTTGGATTGTTTCTTTTAGAAATATCATCATCATCATCATCAGTATTAAAAGAATACATATATTCTTTTTATTTTTTTCCTTTATTATTATTATTATTTTTTAATTTATTACATTTTGCTTAAAATAAAAATTTATGTAATTGATGTACGCATGTATGAACTAAGTTATATATATATTTACAATCAGTTATCTTCTGAAAGCTAGTCTAGAAAATATAATTTTTTTTTTTTTTTTTTTTTTTAAGGAAACAATTTTCACCATTATTTGATTATTACTTCAACTTTTTAACAGTATTAGTTTCCATTTTTCATTTTAAGATTTATTTCTAAGTTTTGAATGCGTAAATCAGTTAATGATGTTAAAAAAATTAACAGTGTAATGAAAGAAAATAATATTGAAATTTAACAATTGTTACGTAATATAATTCTTTAAATTTCAAATGTCATAAGTATTTGACACTTAATTCAATTCGTTATTATTATTATTATTATTATAACAAATCATAAAAAAAGTTAATGCTTTTTTTTATCTGACGAAGAATAATAAAGACCAGGCATATAAAAAAATATTTTATAAAAAAACCCTGCTTAATCGGAGGAAATGCAAGAGAAAAATGTATTGCAATTTATAAAATCAACCGTACTTTTAATTCATTTTAGGATATTTAAAATTTATAAATTATTTTATAATATACAAATACTGTTAGAAATCTTTTTAACTCAATTTTAACACATAAAAAAAAAAAACGTATTTTATACACATAAACATTCAGTGTAACTTGCGGTACAAGTGTTAATAAAAGAATATAAAAACAAATACAGATTTTGCATCTGAAATTCTTAACCTAAAATATTGTATCACATATTATAATGAACTTTAATAGGTACTCACGTAAAAAATAGCCACATAATTAGCACATTTCCAAGAAATCCGGCTGTTATAATAATGGTGTATATTGTTCCCATTATATACTGCACGTACAAAGAAGGTGGTTTAAATTTTAGCCAAAATTTTGGCACTATGGCTTTCATGTCCTCATCTAGTATATCCTCCCATGTTATGTCATTTATGTTTGTACCTAGGGAGCTATTGCTCCCGGTAGTGTTATCCATTTTTACCGGTCGTATATCCCGGAAACGTAGAATAAACGCGTTGCTATAGAAACCATTTCGCATCAGACTTTCTCCCTAAGAATTAATTCTCCGGTTCCAACTTCCAACAAGTGCGTAAGACGTGGTTTGTTTCAATTTTGAGGAGACCGCTCTTGAAATGGAGGTTTTTACGGTGAAGGTTGCAAAAGGAAATGTCGCCAAATTCGATGCCAAGAGCAAGGATTGTGGATTCCTTTTGTATCTATCATAGAAAAATTAAGAAACACTTATTTGTGAAGAGGGGTAATTAATATTTTGTGTAACCATGATTACCTTTAATATCATTTTAAAAGGCATTACTGTTGATGGATAACTCAAAACTTGCAAAATTATAAATAAAACAAACTCAAAATGTTTGAAAGATAGTTCTTTATTACACAAAAAAGAATAAACCAAGTTTAAATTTTTAATTAATTGATTTTATTTATTTAAAAATTGTATTTATTTACTTATTTTTCAGCATGAAGGTATCAGAAATACTAAAAATTCAGTAAATTTCAAAACTATTAAATAATTAAAATTTTATTTCTCCGTGCTTTGGAGTTTTAAGTGTCACATACTACACATATATGCTTTTCATGTTCTAATTGAAATTATGTAGACTATTTCAATGGCGTGTCATTATTTTGTACTATTCTCTTTTAACCTCTATTTTCATAAAATCACACTGATACTGAGGAATGTATAATAGAGTGAATCTCACTCTTATATGAAAACAAACCGTTGATTCTTGCCAAAATGATCTAAATTAAATTTATAGATATGAAAAATACCATGTGCCACACATATATATATAGATATATATATTTTTTTTTTTTACATTTTTCTTAAAATTTAAATACGTTCTTTGAAAATGAAACATTTTTTAAAAGAATTTCCAGTTAAACAAAATCATAACTTTCCATTTAATTTCCTTTGATGTATTTTATATAATAATAGATATTTTATATTATGGAACTGACTAACATGGCAGTATTTAAAGCTTTATTAACGTTCAAAAAGTTTTAAAATTCTTAACTGGATAAATTATGATTTCACTCTGCTGCCGTTATATTTATTTCCTTCGCATGAACAATTTGAGCTCATATTCACTGGAAGTTCTAATAATTTTCAATTATGTAGAAAATTTCTAAAATGTTTTTGCTCATTAAAGTTTGCAAAAATTTGCTCTTATGACTCTCATTAAAACAAATTTATGATTTTATTTAAATTTTATAAATGATCAAATTAGATACCTTCTTACGCATGATACTGATTTGAACAAACTTTCATATGCTATAAGAAATTATTCATCAGTTACTATTATGTTTTTACGATCTTAAGAAAAAAAGCATTATATGTGCTAATTTTCTGGTGTCGGGTTTTTGCTTGATTTGAGAGGAATGTCCACTTTTAAAATTTCAAAAAATCGAATTTTCAGTTTTTACATATTCATAATATTTTGCAGTAGACAGTAATTTTGAAGTAGCCAGTGATGATTAAATAATGTTACAAGTGAAATTTTTACTTTAAACTCATTTTTCTCAAAACTGTATTTTTCCGGATATCGCGCCGTGTAAACAAAAATATTTTGAACATATCCTTTTGAAATTTTCAGAGTAAGTATATAATGTTATTACCTAAAAATTCCACCTAATTTTATATAAAAAGCTAATTTATAATTTTTGCATACAGTGTTTGAAATGAATTTTTTTTTTTGTGTGATATCTCCTAATATTTAAACTTATATTAGTTTGTAGAAAATATATCTTAATGTATGGTAAAAGTAATAGGTGTAGATGCATATATGATGTATTTATATTCTCAAAATACCAAAATTTTAACTAAATATTAATTTTTATACTTGTAAGGCTCATCAGAGTAAATTCAATAGCAATTTGAAATTTCCAAAAATGTGTATTACATTTACTAACTGAAAATAAAGTTGTTCTTTTTTGATAATAAAATAAATTTATAGACACAATACAAAAGCTAAGACAAATTAACTCTGAAAATTTGGCTTAAAATGGATAATATTTAAATAAACTGCAGTGAATCGAAAACAGGGTAAAATATGCTCGATTTTAGTACCTCAAAGGTGAACACTCCCCTGAAACGTTTTGAGATATCTAAATTATATTTAATTTATTGTATGTGTGCTTTACTATCGATATATGTATGATACATTTTATAAGCACTGTTACACAAGAGCCAAAACATATTTTATTCCATTGTGATATAAATCGAAGTTGATTAGTTCGGTAGCCCCCTCACACGGAATTATGTTCTTGAATACAGTTCTTCTTATCTTACCCCTTAATTGGCAATCTGTTTGTATAATATTGAAATGTAGGGTAAGAGAATGCCGTGTGAGTGCCACAACAGATTATTTACTTTCTATTATCCATAAATATATATGGAAGAGAAAGTATAGTTTCCGAATTAAATTTTCAAAATTGAGTTTTTCTTATATTTACATGTTTTGAAGTCACCTGAATCCGAAAAGGTTTTTAGAGGTTTGTTTAGGTATCAGTCTATGTGTCTAATATTAGCTTATGTTGAGAACAAATTGTAGTAGCTCTAAACTCAGCATTATAAATATGTATCATATAAGAATGCTGCACTAAATGTTTCGTTGAGATAAAGCAAAGGGTTTGTGTACATGGACATCCAAGAGAATTTAAATACATTACAGCTAAGGACGAAATTTTTGGAAGGTATAGTTTAGCATCAATAAGCTGCACTTAACAAAATGAAACGAACATATATTTTTGTATGATAAAAGCATGTTTCGTGTAGAATGTGACATAAAATTCATTCACCATTCATTTATAGGGTTGCCGAAAAGAACTATTATTTAGACTATACACGGAAATTGCTGGAAGTATATTTCAGGTTCTATGCTGTGTGTTATTAACATAGGCCAATATTTACGTACACATGGGGTGTGTGCATGAGTTATATAAGACATACAGGGCTACCAATAATAAAGTGAAAACCTTGTTTTTTATTCAATATAATTCGTGGAAGTGCTTTACGATGTTTTGCCACGTCCAGGAAAACTGCTCAAGAAAAAAAAAAAAAAAAAACTCATACCCATACGTTATTTATTTTTTATTTTTTAAGTTAAATTTTCACAGATTGCTTTTTATGTAATTATGAAGTTAATTTCGAAGTTCCCTGAATATTAAAGTCTTGTTTTTAATGGTTTATCATTGTGTACGTCTTTTATCAGCATAATTTAAATAATTACAGAGAATTCAAACATAGTATTTTGAAGTTAAGGTAAAGATACCAGTGTTTGTCACCCTAAAAATTTGTACCAGTGTTCATCACCCTCATAAAAGACATGTTAAAATAACTGTTATTTACCACCTATGAATTTCAATCCGCTCGAACTAGATTCTCCGGTTCTAGGGAATCTAGCGCGGACGGATTCAAATTCATAGATGTTATCAAACCCTTATTTTAACATACCCTTTTTGAGGTGGCGAACACTGATGCAAATTTTAGAGGTGGTGAACACTGGTGTCTTTATCTTAATATGAGATTGCTACTTGAAAAGTTTGATCAAGATTGATAAGTTTCAATGGCAGTGCGAGAGAAAATTGTCTGAGTAATTCGAAATAAACTTTTTAATTTAATAATAGCCTTGAATTATATATAAATGTAAATACTATATTCAATATTGTGCGTGTGTGTGGGGGGGGAGTTGAGGGGCAGTAGCTAACTCAGTTATTTGTCAAATGAAATTGTTCTTATACGCAGTTTTAAGCGGTTTTAACGTTGGTTTATATACAGTGCTTGTTATATTACCCCTTAGTTTACAATTTGTATAGAACTGAAATACAGGGTAAGAGAAAGTAGTGTGCTTGCCATATCAGATTATTATTATTATTATTTGTTGTTGTTTATTTCAGTTAAAAAAGAAAAAATGTCTAATTTAATAACAGTTTATTACTATTACTTTTATATATTTTTTTTTAAATCTCTTTCGTTCACAGCAATTTATGTATGCAAATTACTTTTTTTTTTTTTATCGAAATTAAAAATTCAATTTTTTAATCAAATTTAAGCTTTCTTTGATTAAAGTATCAAATATTTCGGATTTTGTGGGTAAATTTATTTTTATTTAAAATTAAAAATGAACCTTTGGTTGCAATATTTAAAAAGAATTAGACTGTTTGTTGGTTTTTTCATTATTTTTAATCAAAATGTATTAAGTTTATATAAGGTAAATTTTATAAAGAAAACAAGAAAAATTATTATGTCTATGTGAAATAACTTAAAAATTATCAGATGGTTTAAAACAGAATGAATGGAATTTGAAACAAAACAAGACAAAACTTTTAGTTTAAAAATATAAAGATAGAAGAATATGACTTTATCAAACAGATACGAAATTCCAAGGATATGTGCTATCAATACCGATTTCCAAACCCTAAAATCTTTAATTCAAATTAAAATATATAATTCACTTAACAACAATTATCTTTTTTACGAATTTCTGTAATTATTTCTTTATCTTTAGACTACACTGTTAAAAATTTCTGTAAATTTAATGTAAATATTTATCCAGAGTCTCTGTAAATTTACAGTAATTCTTAGTTAAAAGTGAATAATCGAGATTCTTAATCTTTATTCTGTACTTTTACGTAATTTTGTTATTTATTTTTTTAATTAAAATTAAAAATGACTGTTTCTACTTTAGAAAAAGCGTTCTAAGTCCGAAATATATTTTCACCAATATTTAATTAAATTAATATTAGTCATTAAAATGAATGCATAAAATAAGTTTTTTAACATCTCCGTTTATTTTTCTCTGTAATTTTACGTAAGGCTTAAGATAATAGATTACACAGAGTTTTTCTGTTGAAATTTTTAACAGTGTAGATGATGTTAAAAGAAAGCATTGGTGTATAAATTCGGGTTTTGCTTGTAAATTCACATTACACTTCTGGATATTTGTAAATTATTATGTGGTTTATTTTAAAGAGAAAATAATCTAGCTTACTACGGCATATTATTTAATATTGAGTTTTCTTCTATTAGTTAATAATAACTGTTTACATTTTTGAGCGCTAGTTGTTATTTTTGTGTGCAAAAAGAATATTCATGCAATTAGGTTTCCATTTACCTAGAATCCAATTAGCATACATAAAACGTAGACAGTAAAAACAATTACAAATATAAAAGTTAAATATAATGTGACTACATTAGATCGAGAAAGAAAAGTTCTTTTTTTTCTTAAAAATTTCGTTTTTAATTTTTTTTTTTTTTTTTTCATTTACATAAGTTAGAAAAATTGCGTGTTTTCTATAGCTTATTGAAAAAAAAAGGGGGGGATAGGGGGCTTTTTTTCTTTTTTTATAATTATTATTTTCTCTTTTTAATTTTATATTTTCTAATAAACATTTTGTTGAAGAAATTTTATATATTTCTCTCCTCATTTAAATATATATATATATATATATACTTTTTTTTTTCTAATACATATTGTGTTGAATATTTCCATCATTTCTGCTTCTAAATAACTTTCATGTAGAAATCGGCTTAGTTTTTTTTTTAACGGTTGCATAGCTTATTTAAAACTTCTTCGGACTATAAAGCAATTTGTATGATTTGGCATCCAAAAAGACCGTTTTAACTTCCGCTTAAGGTTTTTAGAGACAACATTACGTACTCATGAAAAATTATTTATATTTTCAGTAAATATATCTATTCTTTTGTTCCTGGAAATAAAAAAACATAAAAGCTAAATTATTTTTAAAATGAAATTCAGAGTCAACTTCCATTTTTTATGCCTTTAAGTATTTTCTAATGTAATGTTTTAAAAGCCTATTAAATTTTTAGAAATCGTCTTTGTTTCTTTAAGCAGAAAAGGACGGGGAGCGTCAGTATATTAAATTTCGTTTGAAGCAAATCAAATAAAGTCCGTCTGACTTAAGTTTCGCAGTTTTTGAGTTTCTTTTAAAATAGGGGAAACTAGAAAGTAAATGTACATAAAATAAACAATTCCGACGGTGCACTTTTGAATAATGATTGCAAAGAGATTATTTAATTTTATCGCATATATTTTGCTTTACTATATGTATGCTATATTTTTTATAGATATTACTTGAAAGAAATCTGTTTTCGCATAAAAGAATAAGAAACAAATTCAGATGTTAAAAAGTGTTCTTAAATTTCCTTAGCCTCTACTGAATTATTAAGCATCATTTTTGCATATGCTTTAAAATATACGTTTTGAACTGTAGATAAAAAGGAATTGTTTTCTCTCTTTGCTTTTCTCTGTCTTCAAATTTATTCAATTCCATTCTATTTAAATTTTAACAAAGAATGTGATTTCTAAAATCGCAGTTGAAATTTTATTATCTGATAGGCATATTGTAGAATTATCATTGAAATTTCACACAATAAAATAAGTATTAAATATACATATACAGGGTGGTTCTAATTAAACTTCCCCTATAAACAGCATCCTATAGCGCAAACGGGTGAACGGAGTGCAACGAAATTTGATATATAGACAATACACGAGATGCGCTCACGGAATTTCGAAAAAAAAAAAAAAAGTTCCAAAATGTCCACCAGAGTGCGTTTTTTCCGAAAAAACATTAAACTTAACACAATAAACGACCAAAACGGAATACAGAAACAATGTTAACATTTATTGACTAGTTTCTGATCACCTTGCCATCAAACCACATTAAGTAAAGGCATGGGAAAAATAACAGTACGCTGTTTGAGGGGGAAAAAAAACTGTTTTTCATAAAAAAGCTGCTCGACCATAAAGCCTCATCTTTGCAAGCATACAAATCTCGACATTTTTTTCCTAGAACTGGCAGCTTTTCCCGGTTTTACATTTTATTGCTCATAATTCTTGTTCTGGATTGTAAATCTTGTTTCTGTACTCGGGTTTGGTTGTTTATTGTGTTAAATGTAAGGTTTTTCCGGAAAAAGCGCCCTCTGGTGGACATTTTGGAACTTCTTTTTTTTTTTTTTTCGAAATTCCGTGAGCGCATCTCGTGTATAGTCTATATAACAAATTTCGTTGCACTCCGTTCACCCGTTTGCGCTGTAAGATTTTGTTTATAGGGGAAGTTTAATTATAACCACCCTGTATATTAGTTAAGAAATTTTAAGAGCAATCTGAGAAAACTAACTAACTCGATATTTGTTTCTTTTTTAACCCATTTTTAGACAACCTTTTTTTTTTTTTTTTTTTTTTTTTCAAATAACTCTTTAACGCATTATAGTCTTTATTAGGCTCTAATAAATTAAGTTTTTTAAAATAAGTAAAAATAATAAGTTTTTTTTTTTTTTTTTTTTTTTTTTTAACACGCTTATATTAGCTTCACCTGTATGTATGTATGTATGTTTGTTTGTAACTTCTCTGGGAGCAAAACGTGATTGCACAAAATCCTTCATATCTCAAACAAAAAAAACAGATATCCGTAAAATTTTTGCTTTGAAATACAGCTAATACAAATGTCTCAAAATCGGTTTCTGGAATTTTTGAAATTCGGTCCCCAGGGGGGCGAGGGGAGGGGGGGTAAAACGTGATTTCACATGCGTAAATCGTGATTTCGCATAATCCTATATATCCCAAACAAAAAAAAAAAAAAAAAAAATAGATATACGTGAAATTTTTGCTCTAAAATATAGCTAAGGCAACTATCTAAAAACCAATTTCTGGAATTTTAGAAATTCAGCCCCCAGGTGGGGCAGCAAGGGGGGGGGGCTATGGGGCAAAAACAAATAGAAATACAGTTAGGCCGTTCAAAATTGGTACAGATAGATTTAAGAGGCCTGCAAGTCGAATGGGGATATTTTCGATTGTATGTAAATATTTTAACCAAAAACTTACATACTGTAGCTATTTATGTGATAAATAATAAAATAATAAATATAGTTTAAAATATAGTTTAAAAAGCATGCTTTCATAGCACATCGAACTAAAAAGTGAAAAATAAATATAGTTTCAAAAAACTAAAAAACACGCTTTTAAAGCACATCAAACTAAAAAGTGAAAAATAATTCTTAATATAAGCTGAAAACAATAATGAACGAAAAATACTAGTATAATTGTGAAAAAAGCGTGCGTTGCTCGATATACGAAAAATATGGCACAAAGCACCCCACGTTTTTTTCACAATTATACTAGTATTTTTCGTTCATTATTGTTTTCAGCTTATATTAAGAATTATTTTTCACTTTTTAGTTTGATGTGCTTTAAAAGCGTGTTTTTTAGTTTTTTGAAACTATATTTATTACCTTTAAGTATAGGGTAAGTGCACCAGTGATTGACACTTTTAGAGCAATCTCTGATGTTTTTTATGTTCTAGTCATCAGAAAATATTTTTAGAAATCTTAAGTTAGTACATATGGTATGAAAAACATTCAGAACCACGTGTACGTTAAAATATATGCATTTGATAACAATTATTTCTTTTTTATGAATTTTTATTTAACACCCACTCAATGTTCCAGTAATTGACACTGCCAGTTTTTCATTTTATCAGTGATTGGCCCCTATGTTCCAATACTTGGCACTGCTAGTTATTCATTTTACCAGTTATTAGCACCCTATGCTCCAGTGTTTGATATAAAAAGTTAAAATTCTTTATTTAAAATATAGGATTTTATTATTTTTCTTATTTATTAATTATTTCGGGATATATGTCAATTACTGGAGCATGCCAATCACTGGAGCACCTACCCTACATTCAGATATAGATCTTGGCTTGCTGAAAATTTGATTTTAATTCAAAATAACAATGCGAAAGCTTTTAAAACAGTCAAGACATTTGATGCGTACTGCGTCCTGTTGACAGGACTGTGGCTAAAAATGGGTTAATATTTATCTAATGCGTATTAACCTTTATTTTTCTCTTTCTTTCTTACTTACATCTAAGATCTATCATACTGATTTTTAAGAGGTAAGTAATCCCTTACAGATATATTTCTTAAATCTTCATCAAATCTTATCTAGAAATTAAAATAAGTATTAATGTAATGGTAAAGGAAATGTCTAATCTTTAAATAATTATGTTTTAAATAAAATAGAATTGATTTCTCTGTTTAAATAAAGAAATATATATTTGAGATTTTTGTAATTATAATTGTTTATACCTAATACATCATTCTAAAAATATAAAAAATATTCCATATTTAACCATTTCTATTGACACAGATTTTAATTTCTTTCGTTTGTTAGTCCGTATTTTACCTTGAACTTCCTTCAATTAAAGAATAAAATGTACTGATTACAATGTGTACTACAATTTTTTTCTATAATATACTGACCGAGCTATCAATTTCAGTAAAGAACTTGGTAATTAGGTAATTTTGGAGATGAAATTTGGATGAATTTCATCTGGAACTTTGATTTTGACCCCAAAATTATTTTTCATTTTGATGTTTTTATTTGAAAAAAAGAAAAAAAAAAAAAAAAAAAAAACTTCCACAATGATCTTGAAAATTGTTTCTTAGTCGAAGCTCTACGTATGACTGTTCTTTGTTTTTGTGTGAAACATCCACAAATATAATAGCTCTTTTCTTTTCTTGTCTTTTTAAATATATAATTCTTTATTCCTAAAAGAGGTAAAATATCATACATATCTAACACCTTCCCTATATAATTTTTAATTTTTAATGTTATATATCAAATTAATTTCACTATAATAATAATAACTGAAAAGCCAGGAATAATATATCAAACGATCTCATTAATAAATTACTCTTTGGACTGAATTTTCTATTTATCGTGCTTTTCAAAATGTATTCCCTTTTATTTTATTTTATTTGTTTGTTTATTTATTTATTTATTTTTTTTTTTTATCTAAACTTCAAAAGGCTTTTGTAAAAATTAAGTCTCTGGATAATTAACAATTTGATTTTCTTTTCGTTAAAGATATACAGAATTCTTTCGCAAGAAATATAAAAATTCCAATACTGTGTTATGCAGAAAATAAAAAAGCAAAATTAAATAAACTATTTTATTATTATTATTATTATTATTTACGAACATTACATTTTATTATCCTTACAAGAGTCATGTTTCTACTTAAAATTTATTAATAAAGCTCTAGAGGTATGAACATTTAAATATTTTCAACATTAAGTTTCAGTATAAAAAAAAAAAAAAAAGACTATTAATGTGAATTATAAACAATGGAATTGAATTATTTGCATATTTATTTTTATATGTATATTAATTATACATGTAGAAAAGTCAAATAAGAATTATGGGAATTTAAGAGAATGCAGCGTAATTACGTTAATTAAAAATTAATTAAATACCATTCAGTAAGCTTCTGATATTTTATGTACTTGTAAAAAAGTACATTTAAAATAATAATAATAATAATTTGGTGTTATTTATGTTTACCAAAATGAAAGAGATTTTTCTGCGAATTCTTAATACTCAACAACAATTACATTAAACAAAAGTACATTTTTAAATAATAAAACAAACAAATACAAATGTTTATGTACTAGTGATAAATGAAATTTAACTTTTCATATATTTTTATTGCTTTGTTCGCTTTTGTCTCTCTCTTCAATGTTTAAAAAAAGAAAAGAAAAAAAAAAATTGAAATAGTGTATAATGCTAAAAATTTAGCTTTCAATAATTTAACTGTCAATCCTAAAAGTTATTAATGTTTCATTACCATAAGATGTAATTTACATTACTATTTTCCTATCAACTTTCGATTTTACAATAGGAATGTATTATTAAATTTTCTTCTTCTTTTTTAATTAAAATAATTTATCGCATAAAATTTACTAAAAATATAACATTTCACAAAAATATTAACTTAAGTATAGAAAAGTTAATATAAAAAAAATTGGGGTATTATTTAAAAGGTAGGTGTACCAGTAGTGGACACTACAACAGTAATAAACACTTTTAAATCCTAAAAATATTCTACTTAAATCGTGTATAGGCTTACCTTGTTTTCAAGGTTGATGTTACAATCAGCAATACAATTAATATCTCGAATTATAAAAAAATAAACACAGTTCGAACTTTTTGTCATTACCTCTTATTTTGAATAAGGCAAGCGAAATTTTGTTTTTCTCTGTATATGTTTATTTAAACACTGAGTCCCATCAAAATAAAGTCACCGTGATTATATTCTATAATTACACACGAAAGAAAACAATAAGAACGAAACGGAAAAAGTCTAATTAAGAAAGTCTATATACAAATATATATATTTACAAACAATAACTCACTCTCCTCCTCGCCTGGACAGGTAAAAATATAAATGTGTAAAAAAATGAAGTGGTAGTGTGTGCTCTGAAATAAAACCATTTACTGTTAATAGCCAATATATTCGCCATGCTTTTGTATGACTTAGAATCCTTAGAATACACGATGTGGCACTCCCTTTAAGTGCAGTTTCCACTGAGGTTGGTTCGAACGGCACTATTGATGTGGTCAAGCGGATCTTTTGATGTGGTCAAGCGGTTGGACCGGGTTCAACGAGGTTGCTTCGAAGGGGAAAGTTCCTGGTCCTAACCCCCTGCTGAGATAATTGAGGGGCCAGAGGCACATATCTTTGTCGATTTTGCATGCTTTCTTTTGAAGTAACTGCACAGTCTGATAAAAAAAGGCTACAACTGATGACAAGACATTTGGCTCTTTGTGTCGGGAGCGTGATTAATGGTTTTTTGAACCTCGAACTTCCAACTGCAATGGAAACCGGCCTTTTCCAGTCCTTGGAGGAGAGTAGCATTATTATTATACCAGGTTTCAATGATGGCGGCCTTCAATTCTGCCACATACTTAAACTTTGTTGCTTTTGTTGTACACAATTATACTCAGGCTAGTCAGGCAGATTTTCTCGTGGACTTGTGATCGGAAGAAAGAACAAGCTATTCCATGACGCGCAACCCATTATCCAAAAATTATTACCAGGAGGATTTTACAACGTGAATGTGGGCGTTGGCCTGTTCGAAAATCCATCTTGAACTTCTAATTCTCTTTTCAAATTGAAGTAAATGGATTTCTAGCATTTCTTGTAATCTTTAGCCTACGTCCGGATTAGGTTAATGGCCAGGTTAAATTTTCCACCGTAGCCGAAGCCTATTTCGCCAACACTAAAATTTCTTTCCCTCTCTTCTTGACAAATTCCCCCAAAAGAGGAAAATCATTGTCTTCGGTTTACCCCCCGTTTCGCCGACACTTAAAAATTTTATAACCGTTTTGCCGACACTAAAATTTTTAAACGCTTTTAAGAATTTTAAACAACTGGACAAAGTGTGCAGTTTGAAGGCAATATTCCTGAGAAACTTACTTGTGATGCAGTAACGCGACAGAAAAAAGGATAGGGAATGCTACTGTATTTTAGTTTTATTTTATTTATTTATTTATTTATTTATTTATTATTATTATTATTATTATTATTTTACGCTATTATTCTTTATAAAATTATGCTGCAAATAAACCTTTATTATAAAAACAGACATAAAAGTGCCATAAAAATTTTATAATTACACATGTTATGCAGTTATTTAATATAAGTTTTATAATAATTAAATTTTTGTTTAACAATCATGGATGTGTTGGTGTGGGATTATGGCCAATTGTCTACACTAGTGACCTAGGCCGGGGTGTAATGCCCTCTACAGGGGTTTTTGAAGTGAAAACTTCTTTAGGCGCGTTGAGCACTTTTGGGTGAACAAAAATCTTTGAATTCCCGTCATCGTCAGCTGACGCTTTCCATTTGAAGTGAAAACTTTTAGGTGAACAAAAAACTTTGAATTCGCGTCATCGCTAGCAAACGCTTTCCATCCTTGTATGATACATATTACAATTAACTTGCTAATGGAAGTGTTAATAATTATATACTGTATATTGTTTTAAAATCTGGTGCGGCTCAACACGACTTCTCTCATCTACGGGAACTGTCTCTATTGCAGTTAGACCTCATAAAACCGTGAGAAAGCCCAAAGCTGCCATTTTTCTCACGTGTTTTACAATCTGGTGCGGTTCTACACGACTTCTCTCATCTCCGGACACTATCGCTTAAAGATTGCAGTCAGAAACGTTGCAGTTAGACCTCAGAAAACTGTGAGAAAGGCCAAAGCCGCAATTTTTCTCACGTTTTTACAATCTGGTGCGGCTCTTCACGACTTCTCTCATCTCCGGACACTGTCTCTATTGCAGTTAGACCTCATAAAACCGTGAGAAAGCCCAAAGCTGCCATTTTTCTCACGTTTTTTACAATCTGGTGCGGCTCTACACGACTTCTCTCATCTCCGGACACTATTGCTTAAAGATTGCAGTCAGAAACGTTGCAGTTAGACCTCAGAAAACTGTGAGAAAGGCCAAAGCCGCAATTTTTCTCACGTTTTTACAATCTGGTGCGGCTCTACACGACTTCTCTCATCTCCGGACACTGTCTCTATTCCAGTTAGACCTCACAAAACAGTGAGAAAGGCCAAACCCGCCATTTTTCTCACGTTTTCACAATCTGGTGCGGCTCTACACGACTTTTCTCATCTCCGGACACTGTCTCTATTCCAGTTAGACCTCACAAAACAGTGAGAAAGGCCAAACCCGCCATTTTTCTCAAGTTTTCACAATCTGGTGCGGCTCTACACGACTTTTCTCATCTCCGGACACTGTCTCTTAAAGATTGCAGCCTGAAACGTTGCAGTTAGACCTCACAGAACCGTGATAAAGGCAAAAGCCTCCATTTTCCTCAAGTTTTTACAATCTGGTGCGGCTCTACACGATTTCTCTCATCTCCGGACACTGTCTCTATTCCAGTTAGACCTCACAAAACAGTGAGAAAGGCCAAAGCCGCCGTTTTTCTCACGTTTTCACAATCTGGTGCGGCTCTACACGACTTCTCTCATCTCCGGACACTGTCTCTTAAAGATTGCAGCCGGAAACGGTGCAGTTAGACCTCACAGAACCGTGATAAAGGCCAAAGCCTCCATTTTCCTCAAGTTTTTACAATCTGATGCGGCTCTACACGACTTCTCTCATCTCAGGACACTGTCTCTATTCAAGTTAGACCTCACAAAACCGTGAGAAAGGCCAAAGCCGCCATTTTTCTCACGTTTTCACAATCTGCTGCGGCTCTACACGACTTTTCTCATCTCCGGATGCTGTCTCTATTCCAGTTAGACCTCACAAAACAGTGAGAAAGGCCAAACCCGCCATTTTTCTCACGATTTCACAATCTGGTGCGGCTCTACACGACTTTTCTCATCTCCGGACACTGTCTCTTAAAGATTGCAGCCGGAAACGTTGCAGTTAGACCTCACAGAACCGTGATAAAAGCAAAAGCCTCAATTTTCCTCAAGTTTTTACAATCTGGTGCGGCTCTACACGACTTCTCTCATCTCCGGACACTGTCTCTATTCCAGTTAGACCTCACAAAACAGTGAGAAAGGCCAAAGCCAGCGTTTTTCTCACGTTTTCACAATCTGGTGCGGCTCTACACGACTTCTCTCATCTCCGGACACTGTCTCTTAAAGATTGCAGCCGGAAACGTTGCAGTTAGACCTCACAGAACCGTGATAAAGGCCAAAGCCTCCATTTTCCTCAAGTTTTTACAATCTGATGCGGTTCTACACGACTTCTCTCATCTCAGGACACTGTCTCTATTCAAGTTAGACCTCACAAAACCGTGAGAAAGGCCAAAGCCGCCATTTTTCTCACGTTTTCACAATCTGCTGCGGCTCTACACGACTTTTCTCATCTCCGGACGCTGTCTCTATTCCAGTTAGACCTCACAAAACAGTGAGAAAGGCCAAACCCGCCATTTTTCTCACGATTTCACAATCTGGTGCGGCTCTACACGACTTTTCTCATCTCCGGACACTGTCTCTTAAAGATTGCAGCCGGAAACGTTGCAGTTAGACCTCACAGAACCGTGATAAAAGCAAAAGCCTCAATTTTCCTCAAGTTTTTACAATCTGGTGCGGCTCTACACGACTTCTCTCATCTCCGGACACTGTCTCTATTCCAGTTAGACCTCACAAAACAGTGAGAAAGGCCAAAGCCAGCGTTTTTCTCACGTTTTCACAATCTGGTGCGGCTCTACACGACTTCTCTCATCTCCGGACACTGTCTCTTAAAGATTGCAGCCGGAAACGTTGCAGTTAGACCTCACAGAACCGTGATAAAGGCCAAAGCCTCCATTTTCCTCAAGTTTTTACAATCTGATGCGGTTCTACACGACTTCTCTCATCTCAGGACACTGTCTCTATTCAAGTTAGACCTCACAAAACCGTGAGAAAGGCCAAAGCCGCCATTTTTCTCACGTTTTCACAATCTGGTGCGGCTCTACACGACTTTTCTCATCTCCGGACACTGTCTCTATTCCAGTTAGACCTCACAAAACAGTGAGAAAGGCCAAACCCGCCATTTTTCTCACGTTTTTACAATCTGGTGCGGCTCTACACGACTTTTCTCATCTCCGGACACTGTCTCTATTCCAGTTAGACCTCACAAAACAGTGAGAAAGGCCAAAGCCGCCGTTTTTCTCACGTTTTCACAATCTGGTGCGGCTCTACACGACTTCTCTCATCTCCGGACACTGTCTCTTAAAGATTGCAGCCGGAAACGTTGCAGTTAGACCTCACAGAACCGTGATAAAGGCCAAAGCCTCCATTTTCCTCAAGTTTTTACAATCTGGTGCGGCTCTACACGACTTCTCTCATCTCCGGACACTGTCTCTTAAAGATTGCAGCCGGAAACGTTGCAGTTAGACCTCACAGAACCGTGATAAAGGCAAAAGCCTCCATTTTCCTCAAGTTTTTACAATCTGGTGCGGCTCTACACGACTTCTCTCATCTCCGGACACTGTCTCTATTCCAGTTAGACCTCACAAAACAGTGAGAAAGGCCAAAGCCGCCGTTTTTCTCACGTTTTCACAATCTGGTGCGGCTCTACACGACTTCTCTCATCTCCGGACACTGTCTCTTAAAGATTGCAGCCGGAAACGTTGCAGTTAGACCTCACAGAACCGTGATAAAGGCCAAAGCCTCCATTTTCCTCAAGTTTTTACAATCTGGTGCGGCTCTACACGACTTCTCTCATCTCCGGACACTGTCTCTATTCCAGTTAGACCTCACAAAACAGTGAGAAAGGCCAAAGCCGCCGTTTTTCTCACGTTTTCACAATCTGGTGCGGCTCTACACGACTTCTCTCATCTCCGGACACTGTCTCTTAAAGATTGCAGCCGGAAACGTTGCAGTTAGACCTCACAGAACCGTGATAAAGGCCAAAGCCTCCATTTTCCTCGAGTTTTTACAATCTGATGCGGCTCTACACGACTTCTCTCATCTCAGGACACTGTTTCTATTCAAGTTAGACTTCACAAAACCGTGAGAAAGGCCAAAGCCGCCATTTTTCTCACGTTTTTACGATCTGGTGCGGCTTTACACGACTTCTCTCATCTCCGGCCACTGTCTCTCAAAGATTGCAACCGGAACCGTTGCAGTTAGACCTCACAAAACCGTGAGAAAGGCCAAAGCCGCTATTTTTCTTACGTTTTTACAATCTGGTGCGGCTCTACACGACTTCTCTCATCTCTGAGAACTGTCTCTATTGCAGTTAGACCTCACAAAACCCTGAGAAAGGCCAAAGCCGCCATTTTTCTCATGTTTTTACAATCTCGTGCGGCTCTACACGACTTCTCTCATCTCCGGACACTGTCCCTATTGCAGTTAGCGCATTAAATAAAATTGTAATATAATTTTTGTAGTTGTATTTTATATTAATGAATAAAAAAACACTCCATTTAAAATTATTTCCTACACAATAAAATATTTCCTGACGATTCAAGAAATGCACACGTAATTGTTCACGTTTTCACTTCTGTCGGCACTCCCGAAGTGCAACTTTTTTTTTTTTCTAAAGGCCTATTCATGCGAGTTTCGGAGAAAACACCGAAAACTTCGAACGGCTAGGCAAACAAGCACGACCTGGAATTGGATACACACCTATGGTCTAATTGCTTCAAGAGCAAAATAATCATGGGTGAAAAACAAATAAAAAAATCTCCTCTTGTTATTTTAATCGATTTCGAAGAAAGAAATTATACATTAAAAGACAAGAAAAAGGGCCTCATTAGTGTTTCAGATATTAGATATCCGGTAAAATCACTGTCTGTTCCATCCTTACATTCGAATTAAAAAATTGATGATTTTTGAAAAAATAAATAAAATTATCCAAGTGTTTTTTTTTTTTTTTTTTTTTTTTTTTTTGGCTCTTTAGATTATAATTTGGCAATATAATATTATTTGTATATTTTAACTCCCAAAATTTTGTATAGATTAGGACCAGAGACTGCAGAATATTTGTTTTTAGTGGATTTTAGGTTTCTCTCTCCCATTCGACCTTTTTTCTTTTTCTTTTTCTTTATTTATTTTTTGTATGCATTTCACAAATCAATGATTGAGTGCTATATTTTATAAAAAACGATAAGAAAGCGATTAGATAACAATTAATACTATTAAAATTTGCCATAGTGCAAAATGCAAATTTTAATATAAATATCTAATACAATATGAAAAAATATTAAAAATTTACTTTATTTTATTTTTATTTTTATTTTTATTTATTTATTTTTTTTTTTTAATATAATTGCTGTTTGGTTGAATAATTTTCTTTCACTTTTCTTTTGTTGACAGCGAATAGTTTCTGATGTCGACGCTGGTAGATGAAAGATGTCGGACTCAACTCGATACGGTGTTTTCCATCGTTTTTTCTGAAACTCACGTGAATACCGGCTAGGATCCTTTACAAAAACCTCACGGAGGGCACTCCGCCCAGGCCGAGAATCATCGTGTAGACAATGGGTACTAATCCCTAACATCAACACACATCCATTTTTTTTCCTTAAAAATTTTTTTCGTGATTTATAGATATCCATTATTTTTTGTTAAAAAAATAAATGATTATTGCATTATAAAAAAAAAAAAAAAAAAAAAAAAATCTCTTACTTATCAGTTGTAATATTTCAGTTAATAAGACTACATCGATTACATTTTTTATTCTAAAAACATAAATAACTTTCTTAATTATCATTAAAGAAAAAGAACTTAAATGCAAATAACGAAAATTGAGGCAATATAGAAATATAAATGCGATAAATTGATATAAATATGAATTCATAATATTCATATTAATGACCAGATCTTCATACATTAATATCAATGTAATCTTCTCAGTCTTTTTTTTTTTTTTTTTTAAGGAAAACTTTATTAGAAACTTAATTGTTCTTTATTGTTTTCTTAAAATGTCCAAAATCTCCACAAAATTTGGATAGGTTTTATAAAATACGGAATAATAATTTAAATAAAATACTCCTGCTCAATTGATGAAATATTCTTAAACTTTGGAGGTGTAAAGAACAAAACCATATTCATCTCTTTCACAGAAGGTGGAAAATGAAAAAAAAAAAAAACCGCCGTTTTCTCGAATTGAAATTTCCTTTTCACCCATTTTTCCCGTTCGTTACAGGACTAATCCCTAAATACCTTAAAAGGGAAGCTTGAACTTGAAAAACAGAAGGAAAGGAAATTTCGTGTCGGCGAAACGGCGGGGACACCCACCTTATTGTCTTGCAGAAGATATTCTCTTCTTTCCTTAAAAAAAAAAAAAAAAACAAGAAAGAAAGAAAAGAAAAGAAAAAAAGAAAGACCGTCTGGGCCATCCAATCAATTCAACTTTTTTCTCATCTAAGAACATAAAGCGATCTACTGGTCTTTCTTGGTTTGACGCAATCTGGTCCAATTTTGTCTCCTTTGATAGCACTGCTCGGCATGAAAATTGCCTCTGACACCATTTTAGCATATTCTTATGTAAAATGACCTCCTGAATCCGAATATGACGCCCATTTTGCCCTATCACCCACCTTTTTTAGGAATGGCCTCCAATTTTTGTCATTTTTTGGTAATTTTATGGCTATAAATTTTATTTTTAGGAGGGGCAGGATTATTTTAACCGTTAAATATCTTCTGAGGGGCTACAGAGTTGGAAAATTCTAAAACATGGACATTTGCGAAAAGAAAAAAATTTTGGGGGAAATTTGCCACTGAAATTAAGCATTATATATCTTATATTTTTTAATCTGTTATTAATACTATTTTTTAAACTTTATATATTTTTAATTTTAGGTGTTCAATTAATTATTTTTCATTCTTCAAATCAAATTCATGGTCATAAAATTACCGAACAGGGAAAGAAATTGAGGGAGGGTGTATCTAGAAAACGGTTGGTGACTGGGCAAAATGGGAGTCATATTCGGATTCAGGAAGTCATTTTTCATGAGAATCAACAAAAATGGTATCAGATCTCGGATTTTTTCTTCCTTTTTTTTTTTTTTTCCAGAGCAGTGTAGCAGACAGATTTAAACATAGGCTACTGTTTCCGATTTTTATATCGCAAGTTGCTTGTACGCTCTACAGTTCATATAACAGGGTTGATTTTATCAGATGAATACTATTCTTTTAGGCCAACTGACAGAGGGAAACACCATCTCGTGAAAGAAGACGTAAACATCACTTTCTATCATGGAATTCATTTTTATGCATGTACACCTACTTTTTTCTATATTCGTACGCATTATGCTCCTTCACAGAATTGTATCTTATGGTTTTAGATCGTTTGATTGGCGTACATATTTGTCTGTGGGAAAAACGTTATTACTTCGAGAAAGGCCAGATATTATCTGGCCTTTCTCGAACTCTTATAGTTGGCTTTTCATTTCCATTGCAAGTTTTACTTGCAGCATCTTGAATGACGTGCGTAATCTGTTGTGGCTCTATTTCGGTTGGACACCTTTTCTCCTCCTTTTTTACATATTCAATATTTTTTCTGTCCAACTGCGGCAAGGATTGATTTACTCCTTGTAAATATGTATTTTATGCAGACTTTCCAAATATATTTGTCTCGATCTTATTGATTTGTTTTGTGTCCATTTACGTAATCACTGTGGTTTTATTTCGGTGGGACAAACTATAGTTGATTTGTTGCATTTTCTGTCTTCATATGACTGAAATAAGTATGTAGAATTATTTATTGTGTTAAAATTTCAATTAGTAATATTATAAGGTATGAGTGGCGTCGAGTTGGGTTAGAATATTTGGTTGAGAGAGTAAAGGTCGCCAGTTGAATGTAGTAAGTAGTGTAAAGTGATAACGTCGAGTTGGGTTAGAATGTTTGGTTGAGAGAGTAAAGTCTGCCAGTTGAATTTAGTATTGAAAGTAGTCTAAGGTGATAATGTCAAGTCAAGGTAAGATCTTCGATTGAGAATGGGAAAGTTTCTAACTGGATTCAGGATATTTTGGCGATGTTGTGGGTGAAATAGCTGGTTGAAGATGTCGATTAGAGGTGAATTTGGGTTAGCATGGAGTGTATAGTTATTGGATAGCTAGTTGGATAATTTTAAATCAGGATTTACGTAGGTTGCGAAAGATGTATAGAAATTGAACGCAGATAATCTTAAGAAAAGTATTTTTGTAAAATGAAGTGAATAGTATTGGCTTATTATGAGGACTTTAAATAGAGCACTAAAACGGAACACTGTTGTTGGTGAGACGGTGTCTGTTGTTGTTGGTATAGCGTGACGAAGTATCTTCACGGAGTTTGCTATAGAAAAAAAAGTGCTACCTTTTGCTCTCTGGAGAGATCCTCGACTTTCGGCTATTACTATTGCAGGCTGCAGTGGTGATATATTTTTATGATAAATCTAAATTACTTAGTTTAAGTTCATTTAGTGAGTTTTTTCGCATCCACACGCCCCTCCTTACGTTTAAGATTAAAATAAAGATTGATGTCTCTTTTAAACTGAGTGTCCTGATTGCCTTCTACTCTAAATTAAGAAAATGAATCAAGTTGAAGTGGGAACCGAGACTTTACAACATTATATAACATATTTTATAAGTGTCTACTACTTGTACCACAATATTTTATAATTTCTAGTAATGGACAGCCCTGTCCTATATTTGATCATTCCATTTTGAAGGGGAGAATTAACAGAAGACACAGGATCGTATTTTCCCATGTTCAGAATGCTGAACGCAATATGAATTCGTTTGAGCCATTTATTAATCTGTATAGTTTTTTTCTAATAGATAAACATTAAACCGACAGTTTATTTTCATGGCATTCTTCAATCACACCATCAATGAATTTTGTACGATATCAAAAGGTTATGTGTTTTCTATAACTGAAGCCATTCATTACGTAGCTAGTGAGACATGACAAAGACATAGCAATTCAAAATTCATGAAGAAAAAGGGCTCAAAAAATTATTTTTCTTTAAACCAATTTAATAAATAAATGTTAATTAAAATTCACGCATTATTAATATTAAGTGATAAAATTTACTAATATATGAGTGCTTATAAAACTTAAGTTTTGGGTATGAAAAGACCCTTCCTTCGTTTTGCACTACAGTGGTATGAAAATTATTAGACTCAACGCGGAAACTACACATCGCCTTGACTTATGCTTTTACTTTTACCTATTTCAGTTTCCAAAATTCTTGTGTGTAAAGAATTTGTTATACTTCATATATCTCAGCGAAAGTTCTGTCCCAAATACAAAAAAAAAGGGGGCCAGTAACAAATTAAACAAAACGCAGAATGTTTGAGATCACCCTGTAAATAATAACGCTTGAAATCCATTTTTGCTGTAGCACGTGGTTATGTTCTTTCTTATATTTATCCATAATCTTTTGTATATGAACAGCATGTATATTTATTCATGGGGATATAAAGATTTCTTTAATAATAACGAAAATGTTTCGAAGCGTTTTTGTTTTATAACACGTAAGGTTTTTAAAAAACCAATGCAGCGTTCTTTTCAGCAAGTCTCATATACTACGGTAAACACAACGCACTGAAATCAGAATACGAAAATATTAAAAGGTTGCTGAATTGTTAAAATTTTATTAACTAATTTTTAACTGCGCAAGCACAAGCGTTAACATTCTTTTGCATGACTTATTAGCAAAATGTATTAAGTTATCCTTAAAAAAAAATCCAATTAAATATCATGAAAATTAAAGATATCGTCTATAGAATAAGCTAAATTTCAATTTTTTACAAAATTAGCAAAAAATATAAAACATATTATCCATATTTTTACTTTGAATCAATTAATTGCAGTATAGTACAGGTTGATTCAAAGTAAAAAAGCTGATAAAACTCCTTGTTTCTTTTTTTCTTTTTTCTTTTTCCTTTTTTTTTTTTTTTTTTTTTTATGTATACTCATATGAACATCATTCTGAAAACATCAAAAAACAATTATCAGTTCTTGTAAACATTCTTAAATACCAAAGTACTCACAGATATACTGAATCTATACATAAATATAAAAATATATAGAAGAAAAGTAGCAAGAAGAAATTAAAGCGTTGTCAAATATTAACTTTATTAGTCGCTTTTTTTTTTATATCGAAGGAGTTAGTTTTTTAACGGTCATAATAACATTTACCTTATTCTATGTGTGTATAAAAAATGAAGAGAAAATAAGATTTTTTTTTTTTTAATTAAAGAACATTGATTTTTTTTTAATTTTATTTATTTATTTAAGGAAATTGGGTGTCACTTTTTGTGACATTGAAGCTTATTCTAAAAAGAAAAGAAAAAAAAACCAAGGGCTATAATTTATTACTCACTAAATTCGGCTTATTTTTGTCAAAAAGTGACAGTTAAATTTTTGATATCCACTATATTATACATTTTTAATTATTAGCTCGTTTCATAAATATCTACTGTTTAAACCTCATTTAAATATAAAGTTTCGATTTTATTTATTTGTTGTAATATTTATATTTTTTTTTTCTACAAAACTAAAAAATGTGAAAGAAAACACACACTCAGCTTCATATTTTTTAGAGATCAAATATGTTCAAAAAAGATTCAAAGTCTTAAATATGACTAGTCATAGAAGAATTGTGCAAATAATATATGTGATTGAACAACAAAAATTTTCTTCTTTCAATTTACATTTTCCATTCTTTCGAGTTAAGATTTTTTATCTATTTGATCTGCTCCTATAGAGAAGTTTCAAAGTGCATGCTACTCCTGAACAATGAGAATAAAAGAAAATGTTCTAAAAAATAATTCATCCAAAAATTTGAAAATTTTACTGTTCAAAGGATTGTTTAAACTTTTGATACAGTGGTGCAACTGTGAAAGATGAAAATTTTATTGACTGACTTTAGAAAATGTGTTGAACATTTATTTATTTTGTTTCCATTACCCGGCTACCGTAGGTAATGGGAGTATTGTATTCGGTCCAAAAATTTGATATCGATTTTCACCTGATTTACATGTTTTAAGGTCTCCTGAGTCTTAAAAAAGTGGTTTTCAGCAATTGGTCAGTATGTGTGTATGTATGTGTGTAGAGAATATTCTGACTATCATATCTCCGAAACTAATAAATATAAAACTACGAAACTTGAGAATTGGAACAGATCTGGTGTACCGATGATTGTTCCAACTTTTGGTGCAAATTGGAAAACCGGAAGTGGGACGGTAAGTCCGTATCTCAAAAATGGTTCTAACGATTTTCATCAAAGTTGCTATATGAATATTCTATTAGATATCTTTTCGTATGAATTAGTTGGTTTGTTCGTTGAATTAGTTGGAAAATTGATTGGCGTACTGGATAAGTAGCTCAATTTCAGGTCTCTCTAGTGCGTTCTTTTAAAAACGGCTGTAAGGATTTTTTCCAGATTTGCCATATTAACTTTCTTTTACATATCCTTTTGTAAGTAATTAGGTATTGTTTTTCGGTCAACAATTGAGTATGCCAAGTTTTAGCGAATGTCAGAGTCTCAAAAATGGCTTTAACGATTTTCTTGAAAATTACTTCATACACAATATTTAGATAGTCTTTCTGCTGTATAACGTAGTTATTGTAGGAAAATTAAAAGTAAAAGGAAATTGGGAAAGACTAGGTTGGTCAATTTTAGATCTCAGAAACTGGTGCTTCAAAAAATGGCTCTACCGATTTTTTTTTACTCGCTATGCAAACTCTGTTTTATATGTCTTTACACGCGTAGCAGCTTCTTCTCACAGGTAAATTTTCAAGTGTCTACTTTGTAAAGTTAATTTTATGTTTTCTGATCACATTATCTTCAAAAAGTGCATATAATATGTGAAATACTTGGTAATGGAAGTCATGTGGTTGTTTCACATCAGATTTTTTTCTTTTCCTTTCTTTCTTTCTTCTTCTTCTTTTTTTTTTTTTTTTTTTTTTTTATAGTGATATTATTTAAAGTGCACAAATTTATAAATGTTTCTTGAAATATAAATAATAACTTCCCATTATTTAACTAAATATTTTACCTTTATAACAAAACAAAAGAAAATTAATATTCAATCTGATCTTTTCAGACAGTTTTTATGGAATATCTTCTAAGCATGATTTCCGGACAATGGTAATTCATGTGATGTTTAAAGAACTTATTCTAGCGGGTGATAAAGTGAATTTCTCGAGACATAAAAATAGAGTAGCCTTTAATATTATTTCATTTCAGACTCCATTATTTCTTAATTTTTGTAAAATTGATCTATTTCTATAACATACGTACAATATACATACATTATCATCACGAAAAAATAATTATAGAAAATTTTAAAAACAATATCTAAATCTAGACAGGTGAACATTTGCACCAATACTTGGAAAGTATATTTATAAAGTAAATATATAAATCTTTGCCAATGGTAGAAAATTCATTTTTAAAAATTATTCATGTATGCAATGAAGAGTTTTAAAATGATATGTTCCTGTTGGCTGCATTTCCTCATAAAGATACATTTAAATTTTAATTAAATAAAATAAAATTGAAAGTATTTACATCTTCTCGGCAATATATTTAAGATTTTTTTTTTGTAAAAGAAATGTCAACTTTATATAGAAAAGGCATTCATAAAATCAAGCTTCACATCGCCTCTAGTCACACATTCAAGTTGATTACCGCTAGTTTGGAAAGAAAAATATCATAAATGATTATAAATTATGTCCCATTAGATGAAATACCTGATAAATCATGTGACATTTCCTCCCATAAATTTTGTGCTTTCAGCCAGTTAAAGAAAATTTTGGGATGATACCAACAGTGAACATTGAACCGAGTTTGGATAGATGCCTAAAAGTAAGGGGAAAAAGCTGATATAACTGTTCAAAAAATAAATTTTCATTGTGGTAAATCAAGTAACAGTTATACCCAATAGACAATGTTGTGTACAAAACTGTCAAATCACCGTTACTTATATGCAGGAAAATCTGCTAAAAAAAATAATTTCTATAAAAAGTGAATAAACAACTTTCTTTGTAGATTTCAGTTAATGAAATAAATTACAGGGACTCTAAATGTAAATAGCATTGGAAATGTGTATTTTTTTAGGACTATTAGGATTATTAGTTTCAATCTGGGTAAAAATGTCGTCGCTAGTTTTTATAGACCACTTTTGTATAACACCAAAATAAATTAGAAATATCAGTCCTATCGTTGCAAATTTGGTACCAAATGAAAGGGCCGATTTTTCTGAATACAGGGATGCAAACAGTTTTTAGACACGATAATTAGATTTTTAAAAATTAACTGAAGTATTAAATTTAGGTGGCATCACTTCATTTTAATTCATTTCAGTCCTTTTAAAATGCCCTTGAACCAGTTTTTCGGTCAAAAAATGTGATAAAAATAAATTAAAAAATTAAAAAATAATATTAAAAATAAAAAATAAATGTTTTACAGATTGAAATTAATAGTTCTCTATACTAAACTAATTTTTACCTTTGACAGAAATTTTACTTTTTTTTTTTTTTTTTTTGCCTTTAAAATTTGAAACACTTAAATATTAAACCAATTTCTCCACTCAATTTTAATTTTAATTTTATAAGAAGCAAAGTTATTGAGAAAACCAAATTAATATTGTGCGATGAAACGCTAATGATGTTAACCAAAATCATCCAAAGAAAGATCTCAAAATAAAATTTGACTACCCAGCTTTAAACTTCGCCAGACAGTACAGCTTTAATATAGGATTCCCATTGCGACTTTTATTTTTATTTATTTTTTTTTTAATCGGCATTTATTTTACATTGTTTTATTATTTCTGCAGTTGAAATATAGTTCTGATTTTCTTTTAAAAATTAGCAAAATTTAATTTCATGTTATCGAAACTTAGACTCCGAATGGAACAGGCATCTCTTTAGAAGTTAATAGCTTATAGTTATCATTTTCATATAAAATAACTATTACTTTACTACTTTAATTATTACCTTAGTAGATTTCTTAGGAAAATTTCAAAATACTAAATCTCGTGAATTTTATTTTTTATTAAGTAATTATTTTTAACAAAATATAAAAAACTAGTATATAACCCTGTCAAAAAAGACAGAATGTAAAATCAATTAAGGTAGTGAATCAATGAAGGCTTTGCCTGCTTCGCTGGTCACTATGTTTAAAGGAAACTCTTTTCTATACCGCTTAATAATAAATTATATGAAATTGTTCAAAAGCCCGCTTCCTGTTCCTGCTGCCTTCGGCAGCGACCCACTCATTCGCAGATTCTCGGGTATCTGTCCCTTTTGCCTGTGGCAATAGCTTACCAGTGGGCTTCCATTTGGGTGCCTATCAGATAACAGTTTCGAAACGGACACTCTCGAAAAAATTGGAGTAGCAATTTTATATTTGAATCCCAGTTACATATGAACAACAATATACGTAGTGCACATAATATTTTCTTTCATGTCATTTTCTATATTTATTTGATTTATTCAATCAACTATAAAATGACAACAATTTCAAGCCAAATTTAATATTACAATATGCTATGATCGGCTTCATCTATCGCATGAGACAATTGATTTTTTGTGTTTATAATAGTAATTGAGTTAGTTAATAGTAGTTGGTATACAGAAAAATAAATAATTAATTAAATATGTAGCTCTGATCATAGTACAGCCTTAATATAGCTCCCCTTGTCGACTTTTGAATTTTTATCGACATTTTAGACCAAAATACATAATTTATGCGATTATTTTTTCTATTTCTTTCTTTTCTTTTTCCTTTCCTTTCCTTTCTTTTCTGTTTTTCAACATTTTATTAATTTATTGATATTTTTAATACGCTACTTGGCTTAAAGTGGCTTTCACAAAAGTAGAGTCCTTGGAGAAAAATATCCGATCTACTTCAGCATCAAAATTTTAAAATATTACCCAGGATTATCAATGAATAGGTTTTCATGCCAAGCACGATTCATCTGTGTCAAAAACATACAATTTAAACACAAAAAAGAAAAAAAATCTAAAATTGAAGTGTCTTTAAAAAAAAAGTGTCATGTTTTTTTTTTTTTTTTTTTTTTTTTTTTTTTTACTCCATTTTGATATTTTCATTTTTTTTATTTTTATGCTTGAGCAAATTTCATATTTTACAATTTTTAATTTTTCGTGTGAAATCATTATTTCATTTTATGAAAAAAAAAAAAAAAAAAAAAAAAAACTGGTAAACTTTTTTGTCAACAATCATAAATTTAAATGTCCAATTTTGAAGTTATTTTCATATTTTAATTAATTTAAAAAAAAAAAAAAATCTAATCAAAACTTCGTTACAAATAATGTACCAAATGAAAGGAGCTAATTTCCCAAATCCGTCGGACTAAACAGCTTATCGATCGGATAATTTCTATAAAAAGTGAATAAACAACCTTCTTTGCAGATTTCAGTTAATGAAATAAATTATAGGGACTCTAAATGTAAATAGCATTAGAAATATGTATCTTTTAAGGACTATTAGGACTATTAGTTTCAATCAGGGTAAAAATATCGTCGCTAGTTTTTATATACCACTTTTGTGTAACATTAAAATAAATTACAAATATCAGTCCTATCGTTGCATATTTGTTACCAAATGAAAGGGGCGATTTTTCTGAATCCAGGGGTGTAAACAGTTTTTCGACACGGTAATTAAACACTAAAGTATGAAAATTGGATTAAAATTAACTAAAGTTGGAAAATTGGATAGCAACTTGGTATACAGATGAGTACAAACCGGAATCGTCATCTCTCTTGCAAATTATATATAGAGATAATTAAGTGGTGGCCCTTGCATAGCATTTTACATCTATTCTTTTAAATCATCTTTTAGACTCTATTTATTTCATATCACAAGTAAAATTTATTTTTTCTCAATACATTATTGCAATTGTGGCGTCATATTTTTCATATAAATCATCAGTCTTCCATTATTTTATTTATTCCTGTAAACCAAGGACTTAAAATAAAAATAAATAAAATAAAAAATAAGAAACCTATTTATGTTTTCTAAGTAATACACAATTCTGTACAAAACAGAATTTAATTTAGTACGACAGGTCTTATTTTAATTTTTTCTTTCATATAAATGTCTGCAGTTACTGCGTTTCCTTCCCTAGCATCAGTTACTATTTTCATTTCTTAAAAATTCTTTGATATAACTTAAGAATAGGAACCTCTTGGCAACCTTTAAATTTTTGTTCTCGTTTTGACGGGACGAATTAAAATTACTATCACAACTGCGTAAGTAAAGATCTTTGAGAGAAACGTCCGAGCTACATCGGTGCCAAATTTCATATTTCGCCAAGGGCTTCTATACTTAAGCTGTTCCATTTCTTTAGCACGATTTTCTCAGTTTTATTTTATTTACTTAAAAATAATGTTTGTTATCAACTTTTTGATTTTTTATTGAGTAGCTTTAACGTTATGTGAGTTATAGCTCATGTATGATAGAAACTTTTGATATATATTTTGATAATTTAATTTTTAATAGTCAAATTTATGTCACAAAATTTGTTTACTTTCAGACACTTAATTTTTTTTAATTAAATTTTCCCTTTATTTTATTAGAAATCGTTATTATTATTTTAGAAATTTTAATTTCTTTTTCAATATTTTTAAAAATGCTAATTATAAATATTTTCAAATGAATTTCTTGCAGTCGGCAGCAAAATTATTGAAGCACTATCAATAATTCCTATTTAAAAGATTGGCACCTAATATTCTTTTGTTAAGTAAATATTTGTTGAGTCATGATCTTAGTTTTATACTATTTTTGCGATCAAACTATATATATATATATATATATATATATATATATATATATAAATGAAAAGTTGAAAAGTGTGCTTTAATAATTTTGCTGCCGACTGTAGTCAACTAATGACGTCATATTTGTCTGAAATCATCGTAAGTACATGCAAGTTAACTTTTAATTTTTTCAACATAAGTAAATAATAATAATACATAATAAGTATCTTTCTGTACTGAAGCTTCCATTTCTTTAGCACGATTTTTCTCAATTTTATTTTAATTAATATATATATATATATATATGGGTCTGGTACGATTTCCCGACACTCAGTTTCCCGACAACTCAGTTTCCCGACGCCACTTTCCCGACAGGTACGGTTTCCCGACAGCTCACATTCCCGACAACTCATTTTCCCGACAGGTACGGTTTCCCGACAACTCACTCTCCCGACAGGTACGGTTTCCCGACAACTCACTTTCCCGACAGGTACGTTTTCCCGACAACTCATTTTCCCGACAGGTACGTTTTCCCGACAGCTCACTTTCCCGACAGGTACGGTTTCCCGACAGCTCACTTTCCCGACAGGTACGGTTTCCCGACAGCTCACTTTCCCGACAGGTACGGTTTCCCGACAGGTACGTTTTCCCGACAACTCACTTTCCCGACAGGTACGTTTTCCCGACAGCTCACTTTCCCGACAGGTACGGTTTCCCGACAACTCACTTTCCCGACAGCTCACTTTCCCGACAGCTCACTTTCCCGACAACTCACTTTCCCGACAGGTACGTTTTCCCGACAACTCACTTTCCCGACAACTCACTTTCCCGACAGCTCACTTTCCCGACAGGTACGTTTTCCCGACTGCTCACTTTCCCGACAGCTCACTTTCCCGACAGCTGATTTTTCTGACAACTCACTTCCCCGACAGTTCACATTCTCGACAGCTCACTTTCCTACAACACACTTTCCCAACAGCTGACTTTCTCCAATGACTTATTTCTCGGTATTCCGCTTGTTTACAGATTTTTCTTAATAAGAAAGAGGATGGATTAAAAAATAATAAAAAAAATGCTGAATACGTAATTCTATTTCATTATTATTCGAAAGGAATTTTAAATAATACTTTAATTTTTATTCAAGTAGAAAAAAATCGGATAAATAAATAAAAATAAAATTAATAATTAAATAATAATAAAATTAAAAAAATAAATAAATAAAAATAAATTAAATAAATTAAAGTAAGTAAGTAATTGCCGAAACGTCAGTGGAGGCCCTCAGTTGAGACTGAAAACGGTTTTGGGCTCTGTCTGTGTGCTTGTCTGTCTGTCTGTCGTGCGATAGCGGCCGCAAGAATTCCGCTATTGACTTGTAATTTGGTACACATGTCCATGTGCCCCACGGAATCAGCTGTAAAATTTTGGGTGTATATTCCTGTTGTAATTCGTGTACAGGGACACGCCAAAGTTTTTCTTATCATTGCGCCCTGTGGGAGGAATTTGTATATGTACCGCGATAGCGGCCACAAAAATCCCGCTATTGACTTGTAATTTGGTACACGTATTCCTAAGCCCAACGGAATAAGTTGTATAGTGTTAGGTGTGTATTCCATTTGTCGTTCGTGTACAGGGACACGCCCAAGTGTTTCTTATCCTTACGGCCTATGGGAAGAATTTGTATGTACCGCAATAGTGGCCACAAAAATCACGCTATTGACTTGCAATTTGGTACACATATTCATGAGCCCAACGGAATTAGCCGTATAGTTTTAGGTGTGTATTCCATTCGTAGTTCGTGTACAGGGACACGCCAAATTTTTTCTATCATTACGACTTATGGGAAGCATCTGTATGTACCGCGATAGCCACCGCAAAAATCAAGCTATTGACTTCCAATTTTTGCCGAAACGTCAGTTGAAGCCCTCTGTTGAGACTCAAAAAGATCTTTTGTTCCGTCTCTCCGTCTGTCTGTCTGTCTGTCGTGCGATAGAGGCCGCAAAAATCACGCTATTGACTTGAAATTTGGTACACATGTTCATGATCTCCACGAAATTAGCTGTATAGTTTTAGGTGTGCATTTCGTTTGTAGTTCATGTACAGGGGCACGCCAAAGTTTTTTTTTATCATTACGGCCTATTTGAAGAATTTGTATGTACCGCGATAGCGGCCCCAAAAATCACGCTATTGACTTGCAGTTTGGTACACTTGTTCATGAGCCCAACGGAATTAGTTGTATAGTGTTAGGTGTGCATTCCATTTGTCGTTCGTGCACAGGGACACGCCAAAGTGTACCTTATCCTTACGGCCTATGGGAAGAATTTGTATGTACCGCAATAGCGGCCGCAAAAAATCCTTCGATTGACTTGCAAATTGGCGCACACGTTCCAGCTTTGCATATAAGTAGCTGTATAATTTTTATTGCAATATTGTTTATAAACTGTGTACAGGGACTTGCCAAAAATCTTAACATTACGGCGTATGGGGTGAATTTCGTTTAAACGCATTTTAATATCATTACTTTGCAATGAAGAAAATGAAACTAGCGTATGTGAGTAAGATGCTTAAACATATGTTGTTTGAAGGAAATATGTGCTCTTAAGCTTTTTAATTAATGTACAGGACCTTACAAAAGTGTTCTGACAATGTCACGTAGTCCTCCAAACGATGTTAAATTTGAAACAATTATTAATTTTAAACGTAAAATAAGTTGAATAGTTTTTACTGATGTATATAATGTTTATTGTTTGTTTACAGAGACACACAAAAGAACTTCGTAACATTAGAGCCTATGGAGAAATTTTTATTTAAGCGCGCACTTTAATGCGTTTATGCTGAATTGAAATTAATAAAATTAACATACATTATAAAGATGCTTAAAATCATGTTTACTCTTAAAAAACATTATGTATAGACTAAATAATTTATGGGATCACCCAAAATAATTCCGAGTATGTACTGTAATCATCCAAATGATGTCAAATTAGTTGAAAAATTAACGAGTTATAATTAAGTAGGTTTATTCTTATTATTGGCGTTTATAATGACTGTGGCTACTTTTCCGGGATACATAAAAGAATTTCGTACTATTACGGTCTATAGTCGGTATTTCTTAAAAAGTTATTTTAACTTGGTTACACACCATCAAATTTAATGAAATTTTATTAGAGTTTTAAAAGCATGATTTCCTGTTGAAAATTGTGGGCATATAGAATTGGAAATTAGTTTAAAGATTACGCAAAATATTTCCGATATGCTATGTAATTTTTTTTGTATGAAATTTGGTATTTATGAATTTCAGGGAAATAATTCAAGATCGTCGTTTCTTAAGAATACATATTGTTGCGTACTTGGACGTTCGTAAGTTGTCAGAGAATGAAAGGTGAAACTTGCAAAAATTCAGTGATTTATTCACAAAAAGTTCCAGAAAAATACATGTCTATAAACCAAGTATCAGCTTCAATTCAACCAGTAAACACAGCCTAAACAACAGCCGTTAACAGCAAAACATCAGTACAAACTGTTTAGCAAAGTCATTTAGCAAGTCTCATCCAAAGAGGCAGAAAGTAAAGAAAGCATTTGACGAAACACACAGATCTGAGACTGACCGCCTTGGCGAAAAAAATGCTTCTTTTATACTTTTCTATCGAACACAGACTGTTCTGGAAAATTCTCGTATCTCATCAGCCAATGAGATTAGAGCTTCCATATTTAGTATATCCCTAATAAGGATTTTATCGCCAAGGTCGCCAAAAAAATTGCCAAGAGGGGAAAAAGTCGCCAAATTTGGCGCCAAATTCATTTCTTTCTTTATTGAAGCTTTTTAATGCGTTTTTAAGGAAAAATTAGGCTATTTTAACGTTAAAACGACTAGAAATGCACAAAATTAGCATCTCATCAATTTACTAAACCTCTTTGAAAGAATTTATAGAAAAGAATATGCAATTATTTACAATTCCGTTACACTTTATATGATATACAAATAGGTATACAAAGAGAGGTATAGCGGGGGGTTGAGGGGTGCGGCAGCCCCCCCTCTGGAATGTATCTGATTATGGTAACAAGTCGATCGAATCAATATAAACTATTATATAATAAGGAATAAATAAAAATGACCTTTTGAAGAATGTCTGATGCAAATAGGACGTTGAGGCTCCTGATCTACAGATCCACAAGTTAAATAAATTAGTTATTTAATTTTTGAAGATTGTTGGTAGATTATTGTTAGAGAATAAGAATTGGGGCTCAATAAGTACTGTAGTCTAAGTAAGAGGAAGCTGAGTGGATGGTAGCTTTTTGAATCAGTGGGTTCTTATTTTACTGTCCAAGTTGCTATCTCAACGACAAGAGAGTACAGTTTTTTTGTTTACTGAATTTTTTAGATCATGTGTACTTAATTTTCTGGTAAGTTTTTAAGCTAAATTCGTTAAGTAAAGGAAAGCAAGGAATTAATTAATTAATTAGAATTAAGCAAGTAAATAAAAATTGGTGCGGGTCAAAACTTGATGAGTACTAAAAAGAAAAGTGACAGGAAATAGTTCAAGGCTTAACAAGTAAAGTATTACCCCCACAATTGAGAATAGAAGTGCGTGTCAAAACTAGATGAGTACCAAAAAGACTAAGTTGCCAGGAATTGTATGCTGTGCGACCTGTTATGTCCTGCACTCTGGACAATATTGTACAAATTCAGTAAAGGTAATTAACATTATGGTTGCTTTTTGACACGTATTCAAACCTGTGACACTAAAAGAAGGTATTACTATACTTCCTTTGAAACCTTTGGTCGGCCCCTGCCTCCCTGGGCTCGGCGAAGCTTAACGGGTTGGATGCCGTCCGCCGGAGCGAATAAATCGCCAGATCACCTCGTGGAAGTTGCTGGGCAGCAATGTAACTAGAACGCCAAAGCTCAAGAATTGCAGCACGCTCCAGATGTTAAGGAATTTGGAATAAGTGCACTAACTAGCTGAGAGTCGAAATAACCGGAATTATACAAAATTAAAACAATTTTGAATATAGGCAGGGAGGGAAAAAAAAAAAAAAACGCTGGGGGAGCCGCTAAAGTTAGTTGTGCACACAATAACTAAAGCCGAAAGAGGAGGCCATTTGGAAAGGGGAAGGGGACAACACTTATGATTTGAGAAAGACAAGCTGAACGAGGGAGGAACAATGAGATTATAATAATAATAATAAAAAAAATAATAATTACGTGAAGCCACTGGGGGATGGAAGATAGTTTTGGGCGCATAGCGAAAATTTTGAAGTTTTTGAAGTGGCAAGGCCTAATTGGGAGGGAAATTACTATGCGCAGGGAGGCCGAATGGAGAAGAGAAAGAGGGACCATCGCAATTTTGATCCACCACGGGGGGATGGTTCCCCGCGTTGGTAGCCCGACGACTGCTAAACGACCCCATTGAGCACTTGACGGTGCAGCACAGATTAACGAGGACCAAACACCGCCACACCCTCGTAAAAAAAAAAAAAAAAAAAAAAAAAAAAAAAAAAACCTTATACTTTGTATAAGGAAGAAAAATTTTAAAAAGTGCATTTTCACCGTGTTCTGAGCTTTTTTGAACATGGCATCATATTGCCACTTATTGAGAAACTTTATGCTTCATGATAATTAATTTCAGAAGTAAGAGTTTATTTTATCGCTCTAATCAATATATATATTTCCCCCCCCCCCCCTAATCTATTTCTTAAATCCATGATCATTTTGTAGCTTATTATTGAAATGCAGAACCATTTTCCACAAACTGACAAATTTTATGTTTAATAACACAATAATTTAAAAATTCACAATTCTCTGCCAATCAAAAAAATGTGCTTTATTCAAAGAGGTTTACCAAAGTATGCAATAATTTCCTAACCTGTTACTGAAATGTAGAAGTATTTTGCCGCTAACAGTCCAAACATATGTTTGATGAAGCAAAATTTCAGTAATATTCTTATTTTGCTGCAAATCGATGAAACTCAACCGTTTTTTCAAGGTTATTTACATTGAAATATGTCATTTTGCGGCCTAATATTGATATATCAAATTATTTTACTGCTAATTAAAAATATTTAAAAAATATTTTCCATAATGCAAAATTATTTCTCCGCAAAACAAAATAATTCAATTTTATGGCTTTCTTTAAAGGCTATTTACCAAATTGCACGCTAATTTTGCAGCTCATCACTGAAATATGAAACCATTCATTGTTCCTATAGCCAGATAAAATTGAAAACTGTCTGCAGACATAAGTATTTGACCAAACACTTTCTGCAAAAAATCTGTGGGGTTATACAAATACATACAAGGGTTAAGGAAATTTTAGAAATTTTGGTTAATATCCGCGTTTGACCGAGGCTTTGAAAAAATAAACACAAGCGAAAGGATACAGTGTAAACAACTAGCGTCTGGCGAGCGCCGAAACTTTTGGATCTGGATGCACTCCACATAATAAATTCGTGTGCATGAGGGATTTAAACTTTTTAGCTTTAATTTTTTTTTTAAATTTATTATGAATAACGATAAGATAGAATATCTATAATTACAAAATACTTCTTTTATTTTAAATATTATCTAAATACTTTTTTGACGAAATGGGAAACCTTAAAAATAAAAATATTTTCTTCAAAAAAAAAATAACAAATATATATATATATATATATATATATATATTGACGCTGGTTGGCTGACCAACGTGAGCAATTCAAGCCTTGCAAGTAAGAAGTAAAAACCGCATCACGGCATTTTGGCCGAAGAAAAGCATGCAATTGGCGGAGTAATATAGTTCTATATTTAAAACAACTTTTATAAAAAAATAAGATTTTCCTGAAAAAAAAAAAAAACGAAGACATTACTAGATTAAAAAAGATCCCATTAACAACATGTATTAATTAAAATAAAATCGTTCGTGCCGTTTTAGAAATATTTTTCATGATTTTATTCCATTACACAATCGTTTTTCCCCATTTAGCTTTTGAGATTTCATATTTCAAAACATACTGTACGTTGAAATGTAAAAATTTCAGGATAGATTAAGACTGAAGATAAAAGACTATTTTGAAAAGATTAGAACTAAATATCGCATATTTGCTGAGATATTAAGTGTCGGCTTTTACAAATCTCTTTGATGTCATACTAGCCGTATATATGAGTTCGCAGCGTTCCGTTCGTCCTTCCGCTTGCGTCACTCGAAAAACTGCCTTTTTTCATGATCAAATCTTCAAAAATTGTTCAAAAGTCAATAATTTCCCTACCATAGCAACGCATGGAAAAGAGAAGATAAACGTGGAGGACGAAGAAACGAAAAATTTCCGTAAATCAAAATCCGAAAGATGCCCTAATTTTCAGATCAGTGTAAGATATACTCATTTTCAAATATGCCTAGAATTGAATAACATCAAATAGGATTTGGTTGATGAATTGCATTTATGATTCATTCGGTCGTAAAATAAGAATTAAAAACTTTAAAAACACACTTTTATTTGAAAAACAGTTGTTTTCGGGCACTAGCTGGTTCGCGATGCTTGAAAAACTGTCCGAATTAAAATCCGATTCGGTGGCGCCCTCTCCTTAACAGTTTCAGAACCTACAACAGACTGTTTGATCGCCCTACAAACACCTTTTAAATATCGGACCGTAGCAATCCCTCGTGTGAAGGTGACTACGAGCCTTCATCCGTTTCATAACCTGGAACAATCTGTCCACCCACGATACAAAGAACATTTGAAAATTCTGACCACTGGAAAGTCCTCGATGGAGATTGCGGCGTCCTTATCAGATTTGCCAGTGACTTTGCACATTTGTAAGTATGCGCAATCGATTCGTCACACTCAAAAAAAAAAAAAAAAAAAAAAAAAAATTGCCGCCTCCCCATCTATCCTGTAATTTTTTCAGAGGTGAATGAGGAGGCGGCAAAAATTTTATACATTTGAAATTAAAGCACCGTTTACACGTCTTTCAAGGGGCTGTCGTAAAAGGTCGTATTAATGAAAATACGAAAAAGGGAAATTAAAATAATTACAAGGTAAAAAGAACTTTTTATATACCATGTTTTTAAAATGTTCCGTTGAATCATATAAACGCTCCCGATATCTGCAGGGAGCAGAAATAATTAGCTACAAGTATTAAAAAAATGCATTGTCATCGTGTTCTGAGCTATTCTAAAAGTGTCAAATGCCTACCTAGTCGAGAAGTTAGCTAAATAAATTTTCTTTTGAATTACATAAACGCTGCCGAATGCAGCAGGAACCCAAAACATTTGGCTAAAAGTATTAAAAAATGCATTATCACCGTGTTCTGAGCTATTCGGAAAGTTTCAAGTGTCTAGCTAGTCGGGAAGTTATATGATTGTTGAATCATATAAACTCTACCTAAGGCAGCTGTGACCCGAAACAATTGAGTAAAAGTATTAAAAAAAATGCAATGTCACCGTGTTCTGGGCTATTCTGAAAGTTTCAAATGTTTAAATGTCTAGCTAGTCGGGAAATTATATGATTTTTTGAATCATATAAACGTTACCGAAGGCTACAGGGACCCGAAACAATTGGCGGAAAGTGTTAAAAAATGGATTATTATCGTATTTTGAGCTATTTTAGCTTCTAAGATTCAAATGTCTAGCTAGTCGGAAAGTTAATAAAATAAATTTTGTGTTGAGTCATATAAACGCTACCGAAGGCAGCAAGTACCCGAAATAATTGTCTAAAAGTATTAAAAATGCATTACCTTGTTTTGAGCTATTCTAAAAGTTTCAGATAACTAGCTAGTCGGCAAGTTAGTTTAAAAAATTCTGTTAAATCATATAAACACAGTCGAAGGCAGCAGAAACCTAAAACAGATAACTAAAAGTATTAAAAAATGCATTGTCACTATGTTCTGAGCTATTCTGAAAGTTTCAAATGTCTGGCTTGTCGGGAAGTTAGTTAAAAATCGATTGCAATATTTGTACTGGACACACAAACAAACAAGAATCGAAGTTACTAAAATCATAGCAAAAATATTTCTTCAAATTTAATAACACTGTAGCAAAATTTATGTGGAACATTGATTAACAAATTTTTTAAAGATACTAATATATATTAAATTGTAGTAGAATTCATAGTTAAAAAGAATAAAAAATAAAACAAATAAAATAATGAAAAACTGAGTTTCCGGCAAATGAGTTGGCAGGAAAGTAGGCTGTCAGGAAAGAGAGCAGTCTGGAAAGAAAACTCTGTGTAAAACGCACCTGTCGGGAAAGTGAGTTGTTGGGCCGTTTTGTACCTGTAGGGAAAGTGAACTGTCATGAAAGTGAGTTGTCGGAAAACTGTCGGGAAAGTGAGTTGTTGGGAAAACGTACCTGTCGGGAAAGTGAGCTATCGGGAAAGTGAGCTGTCGGGAAAGTGAGCTATCGGGAAAGTGAGTTGTCGGGAAAGTGAGCTGTCGGGAAAGTGAGTTGTCGGGAAAGTGAGCTGTCGGGAAAACGTACCTGTCGGGAAAGTGAGCTGTCGGGAAAGTGAGTTGTCGGGAAAATGAGTTGTCGGGAAAGTGAGCTGTCGGGAAAGTGAGTTGTCGGGAAAGTGAGTTGTCGGGAAACCGTACCTGTCGGGAAAGTGAGCTGTCGGGAAACCGTACCTGTCGGGAAAGTGAGCTGTCGGGAAACCGTACCTGTCGGGAAAGTGAGTTGTCGGGAAAACGTACCTGTCGGGAAAGTGAGTTGTCGGGAAAACGTACCTGTCGGGAAAGTGAGCTGTCGGGAAACCGTACCTGTCGGGAAACCGTACCTGTCGGGAAAGTGAATTGTCGGGAAATCGTACCTGTCGGGAAAGTGAGCTGTCGGGAAACCGTACCTGTCGGGAAAGTGAGTTGTCGGGAAAACGTACCTGTCGGGAAAGTGAGCATATATATATAATAAAAATATGTTTCCACGTTCTTCTTCCCTTTTTTTTTTTTTTTTTTTTTTTTTTTTTGAGATAAAAAGAAATTTATTTACTTATTTATTTATTTATTTTCGACATTTTTTTGTTTAATCATTTTAAAGTTAAAATGGTGATTTTTTATTTAATATCTTTTGACTTAATTATTGGATTGAAGTAAAAAATACGGCGTTAGATAGGTTTTCTCCTGATTGATAAGTATACAAATTTTCTAGAAAATCTAATAATCTAAGCTAAAACTCTGGACAGATAGAGTGACAAACTTTCAGCTTTATATATGCAACTCGGAGGTAAAAGGAACCATGTCGAAACGTGCGAGAAGAGTTACCAACACGTCTTTTGATATAATACAATTCATTTGTCATGAATATAGAAAATGGACATGGTTTTACTTTCCACTGTTTTATCTTATTCATAGTAACTCAACATAGTACTTAATGCTTCTATATGAAACAAAATATGCACATCAAAAACATGGTTCTAACTCTTTTCACAAAATAGACATGGTGTCCTTTACCTCCGGGGAGCAGATATATTTAGACAAAAACAAAAAAGAAAAATTGCACGTTCAGAAATAAAGTGTAATACTATCCGCGATTGTAATGAAATGCTCGTCCTCTGGTGGACAAAGGTGAAATTACAATTAACATGCTTTAATTCGGCTTTCAAAAAGCCGCCATTGCTTGCCGATGTTTAGTTTCACATATATTTATTGAATAAAAATGAATAAATCCGGTAAAAAAGATAACACATACTGTTGTGTGCTACAGTGTAACTCCAAAGGATCAAGAAATCCAGAATTAAGCTTCCATTTATTTCCAAATGACAAATTTAAAATTTCAGTTGCTTCGGCTAATGGAAGTAAAGAATTAATCAGATGATTTGAAACTAATATTTGTTCAGCTTCAGTTAAAAATCTACTTCCGATCGAACTTTGAATAAACTGAAATATTTTTTTCTAAAAGCAATCAATTTTCCATGATGTAATGGCAGAGAAATTATAGTACGAATATTAAGTAGAATAATAAAAAGAACAATAATAAGTACACGTGGCTATTATATTTACTAACAACAAAAGCTGAAAAAACGCCATCTATCGATCATTACAAACGCGGATAAAGGGGACAACGGAAAATTGCTGTCTGAAAGAAATAATATAATCTGTCGCACTAATAAATAAAATCATAAATAAACTAGATTTTAACATAGTTTAAAGCACGTTTGGCAATGAAAATTGTACAAATTTTGAAGATAAGATTTTATGTTTGCATAAACATAAAATATAAAACACTGCAATTAGAATAGTCTCAAATCCCATGTTTAAAGTTAAAAGAAAGGTAAAGCTAAGGATGTGCGAATATATTTATTTCAAGCATGCAATTTTGAACAGGAAAATTTGCGAAAACAAGCGAAAAGAGAAAATAAAACTTTCTAAAAGGAATATTATTATTTATCTTTAAAATTATTAAATAAATTTTATTTTATTTTTCGGGTTTCTAGCTGTTATGCTGTTATTAAAAAATAATAATAATTCATCATTATAATAATCAAACACCAAGAAGACTGAATTAATCAATAAGTAACTGCATATGGAAATGAAGCATTTTATATCAAAAGATATTGAAAAAGTTAATAAATATGTAAAAACAGCTTCGAAACTTCCCAAACCATTGCTTTATCTTTATTAAGAGTAATTACAGTAGCAAGGTAATAAAAATAAAGAGTTGTTTTTGAGACAGTAATGTATGAGATTACATGAAATCACTATCATTGGTCAACAACTCAAAGATTTTAATAATGAATTAAGAGTCATGTAAAACGTAAAATAGAAAAAAAAAAAAAATAGAAGAAAGAAGAAGAAAGGAAGAAAAAAAAAAACACTTACCAAACATCACCATTTGTATATTAATTTACATGGACCAAGAATATATTAAGAGTATTGGACACAATACATTATTATTAAAAGAAACTATAATATTAAACTTTTTAAACAGTTAACACTGCAATAAATTAATAAACAAATATTTAAAAGGATCATCAATAAATATAATAAAAACTAAGCAGCAAAAAATATTTCACTTAAAAATATCCAATATTCAGAAACGAAGAGACTAACTGAGTAATTTTAAAGATATCAATAATTATGTTAAGTAATATTTCATATTATTTCATAATACAAATTTCATATTATTTTCGTTTTGATATAATATTTTAACCGTTACCTTAAACATCTTCAAAAATAACACAGGTCTACAAAATCGTACTTTTCAATTATTTTTTTTTCACTGCGTTGGGTGTCTCTAATGTGTTTTTGATACACGGAATTCAGAAATGCTTGTCTTTTCTTCCTATCATCGCGTGAGGATTTTTTAAAAAAGTAAGGATGAAGATCGTAAGAATTTATACAGAGAACAAATTCGAAACTATCTATGCATAAAATACATTAAAATAGGCTATTATTTACACATTATCTTTTAAATATGTTTCTTTTCATCACAGTTTAGCTTTAGATCTTTTTTTTTTATCTTGTGCATGGCTTGAAGGCTTTAAAGAGGGGTGGGGGGGGAGGGTTCTCTATGCAGCATCCAACAATAACTAACAGCATGTTTGTTGATTTTCTAATCATTTTCAATAAATAAAGCAGGCTGGTGTCTTAAAAAGGAACATTAAGAACAAAATAATAATTTCAATATTTTTAATCTAACTGCACATACTTGACAAAAAATAGATAATACTGAACATAAGTATTTGTGTTTACAACCTATAGGATTATTTACAGAGGGCCCGAATTTTAAGTAAATTCGAAAATAACTCTTATACTCACAAAGCATCGACATGTTTATCAATCAGAGCTTCCTTCTCAACTGCCGGTAGCGGTAAACAGAAGCATTCCGGTTTACTCGCTTCAACTGGAGCTCACAATTAAATCTTTACTAGGAAAGAGTTCGACGACCTTTGCTAAGGGCCAACGTAAACGTTTCTTAGCATCGCTGCCAATCAGGACTATATCACCTACTTGAACTGTGTTGTGACTTTTGGGGATCGATGAACGTAGAAAACACAGATATTCTCTTCTGAATCTTTGCTTTAAAGATTCTCTTACTCTCTGAATATATCTATATCTTTCAACAACGTCAGTTTTCTCAATTTGATCCAAGTCAGGTTCATCACTTGTTCGTAATTCTTGAAAGAACAATGAAGGCGTTAGAACATTTAGTTCTTGACCTTCAGGTATGTACGTTAACTGTCTATTGTTCATTACAGATTCGCATTCACAACAAGCGTATGTAGTTCTTCTTGTGTCAGAGAGGCTCTTCCTAAGTTTTTCGAAGCAAATCTTTGAGAATTCGTATAAGTCTTTCCCAGAACCCTCCCCACCATGGGGCGGATGGTGGGTTAAATTTCCATCTAATTTCCTTTACTTCAAATGTTTGTTGAATCTCAGTCCAATCCAAATTTTCAATGCATTATTTAAGCCAGTAAAGTTTGTATCGTTGTCGGAGTATAACACAGAAATTAGTCCTCTTCTCGCTATAAATCTTCGTAAAGCCTGAATGAAAGCATTCATACTAAGTGATGGAATCAATTCTAAATGTACAGCCCTAAACACCGCACAAGAAAATAGTACGATCCAAACTTTTTCTTTGGACTTGGTGAGCAGAGGTCCTGCTAAATCAACCCCTGAGACATTGAAAACTGCTGATAATTTCGGTCGATCTTCTGGAAGAGGGGGAAATGGTACTTCAAGATGTTTAACCTTTTGCTTCTTACAGATATTACACTCATGAATGACATTTCGAATAATTCTTTTTCTTTTCAAAATCCAAAATCGTTCTCTCAAAATAACAAGTAGAGCAGACGCTACAGCATGCTTGTTGACAAGGGGTTCAATTCACCGGAAACATGGAACCAATTTTCAGTATCGGTAAGTTTCCTAATTTCATTTATGCGATTATTTACAAAAACGGACTACTGTTCTTGCCGCTTAATCCGACTGAGTACTGTGGATGAATCAGTCCACAAATAGGATACAATTTTTTCCATTTTTAGAGCATCTTTAAATGATCTGAACTTGAACAATCTTGCTCCTATAGTAGCTCCTTTGAGCTCTAAACGGGGAATTGTTACCTTTTTCATTGGAGTTATTCGATATTTAGCTTACAATAAGTGAATGTTCACCTCACCATCAGTGGACTCAGATCTTAGAAAAAAGCATGCGGCATAGGCATCCTTGGTCGCATCTACAAACTTAGAAGTGACGATTCAGTCACACCAGTCCATCTAGGTATTTTTATGTCTTTTAAAAAATGTAAATTTTTGACTCAATCAAGAAACTTCTTTTAAATTTCATCACTAACTTCCGCATCCCAATGTTCTTTAGTTTTCCATATGACTTGAAGCAAAATTTTGGGTTGTATTAAAGCTGGTGCAATATAACCTGTCGGATCGAAAATTTTACTAATAAATGACAAAAATTTTCGTTTCGTTAGTTTTTCTGTCTTATCAAATTTTAATAGTTCATAATTTATTTCTAAAGTATCAGAACATTTGTCCCATGTTAAGCCTAACACTTGTGTTTTAGAATCTTCAGAAGGAATTTCAGGAAAAGTTGTACTTTCCCAGCCGTAAGATCAAATTTCCCTTCTTTCATAATATCCGTGGCAGACTTCACAAAGTTATCTAGTTCCTAAATGTTAGGTACACTGGTCACGCAGTTATCAACATAGAAACTGTCAGGCAATCTTTACAGCAATTTTTCAGAATACTTTATTTTCAACGATTCAGCTGACAAATGGTGATGAATAACTGCCATGAGTAAAAAGGGGCTGCTGGTTACCCCAAAAACACAACGTGTATGACGGAAAACCTTTATGCCATCTTTGTCATCATACCAGAGGAATCTTAAGAAATCTCGATCTTTTTCGTGCAGAGCCATCTGCAAAAATGCTCTTTTAATGTCAGAAATAACCCCAATTTTGTGTAAACGAAATCTTGTTAAAATCGAAGAAATAGTTTCAATAAAGTTAATACCAGTCTCTAAGCAATCATTCAGGGATGGATAACCAGGCATCTTGTCTGACGCGTCATAAACGGGCCTAATTTTCATAGGTTTGATGAAACATTTCCTAATTTCCATTATATTTCCTTAATTACTGGACGATGAGGAAGGTAATAAGAATTAGCAAGTGACAATTTTTCAACGGGAACTTCATAAATAATTCTATCATCAATCCATTCTTTAAAAACTTCATGATATTTTTTACGATATCCAGTTTTTTGTTCAAATGGACCTCATATCCTCCATCTTGCTTTTGACTGTTTCTTTAAAATATATCATAGTAGCCTTTTCAATATCTTCCCCTCTTACTTTGTTCTATAGGATCTTTAATAACGAGGAGTTCTAAATCCCATAATTTTGAAACCGGTATGTCTTCTTGAGAAAGCATACTAATGACAGACATATTTAAATCTCTAACGACTACTGGACTGAGGGACTTTTCCCATCAAAGTCCATCCTAATTTCGATTCCATGGCGACTAAGCCTGATTTAAGTTGTTCTCGTCTACCAGTAAATAATTTACCCACGACGTCTGCTCCCAAAAGGACTTCGATAGGCACAGAATTTTCAATATCAGTTAAATTGATTCCTTTATTTTTTAACTCACGTATCCAATTTCCCTGAATTATCGCAGAAATATCATTACAAATAACATTTTGATCTAAAGCATCTAAGCTACAAATATAATCATTATGAAGATTACTCAAATAAATTTTTTAACATATATGTTTATTTATATCTGTTTCCTCTCCACCAAATAACGAATGACAAAATTCTTCTTCTCTTACAAAATCGAAATTTAATTCTTCTGAAGTGGATTTCAATATATAGGATTTTTGAGACCCTGTATCTAGGACAACTCTCGCTTTGCGCTTCGCATTTTTCCCATGCAACATTACAACTAAAGTTTGCAAAAATACACTATTACTAGCATGAGGTTTTGATTTTGTTTGTTTCTGTGTAAATAGTGTGTCAACGCACTTTTCTTTCATTTCATCGTGATTCGAAAATGACCTAGAACCTTCATTATTTTTATTAGATTCCAACGCGGTACACATAAATTTCAAATGTTTCTTACTACAAATCTGACACCTAATGTTTGATTTACATGAATTGGCTACGCGGCCCTTAACTAAACAAATTCCCCATAATCCCTTATTTTTAATAACTAAAAGTTTCTCGCTTAAAGGGATATAGAATGCTTTTTCACAAAATCGCATTTCATGATCTTTTGAACAAACGAACGCAAATTATTTTTTGAATCACGTGTAATTAGTTCCATTGCGGATGGATAATTATCTTTCACATTCTTATATGTTTCTAAACCTTTATGTTCGCGCTCAGGAAGCGTATTACAAAGATCGGCTCTGCTTAATTTAATCTTTTCTTCGGATTGTACTTCATTTCTTAAAAACAGAAGTATGGCATCAAGGCTCGATATTTTATTTTCAGTTTCTAGAATTTTTCTCTGTCGTTCAAATAAACGTAACATATTTATGAGTAAGAAACTCTCAACTAAGGGATATAAAATTATACCACACATTTCACTAGTAACACCCAAAGTGCCTAGCTCTTGTAACTGAGTAGATAATTTATTATATAAACCGCTCAAAGAACCATTTTTCTTATTATTAGCATTAAGAATAAAAGCTTTAATAATTCACGTACATAAAAATCGATCAAAAGGTCTTCTCGACCATGCCTTCCTTTTAAGCTCTGTATAGCTAAATCATAATTTTCTTCGGTTATGGGATATGACTGAACAATTTCTCTAGCTTTTCATTTAATTTTAGTCGACTGAATCAAATAATGAAATTTATCTGCATTACTTAAATTTTTATTATCATGAATATTCTTAAATTGATTCCAAAATGTGAGCCAATCTTTTAAATCTCCCCCGAACGGGTAAAGTTCAACTTTAGGGAGACGCTAACATAATGTTTTACCCGATTTGTTATCCTCTAATTGATTATCATTATCAGTAATATTACTTTCTTTTACAATTAATTTTTTATGATTTTCTAAAAAGCGTTGAGCCCTTAATTGAATTCTCAATGACTTTTCTCTATATTCCTCTACAGAATCAAATTCTGTTTAAAATTCCTGTTCTTTTAAACTATGTAAATATGTATTATATGTTAATTCTAAATTGTCAGATTTTTGTTTAAATAAAACTAAACTGATCTCAACTTCATCGAACGAAAAATTTTCGTCTGCTACTAAATTTTATAACTTATTATATGCCCTCGTGAAGGATGCTCTATGTGCAGTTTTGTTTCTTTTGATTATTTCGATTTTTACTATCAAATAATATAATACAATATTCAATCAATATTTATTTTACTAAATTTTACTTAGTAAATTTTGTTTTGATAAATTTGAAATCACCACAACATAAACTTCAAAACCAAAATATTTTCGTTTTACAAACCTTCAATTTACAATCATAAACTTCAAAATATTTCTATTTTCATTATATCAATAAATAATACACTATGTATTACTATCTAATACTATCTAAATGATATAATACATTCTATAACTAAATGCATTCATTTATAAAATATTCTACGTAAGTTTCGTTTTAAAATTCTTTATTCAGATCATCAATAAAAAAACTTCAAAATGGAAATAATCTAATCTTCTTACCTCTTAATTATTAATCATTCTATTGTTGTAAAAGACGCCAGGCCCGACCGGCTGCGACAAATGTTGATTTTCTAATAATTTTCAATAAATAAACAGGCTGGTGTGTTTAAAACGAAACGAAAGAACGATAAAATAATTTCAATACCCCCTCCCCCCCCAAAAAAAAAAAAAATAAATAAATAAATAAAATAAAATAAAATAAAATATAAATAAAATATAAATATAAAATATAAATATAAATAAATAAATAAATAAAAAATAAATCGAAAATCACAAAAAATTAAAAATGTGTTTTTGGAAATAACCTAAAGAAGACGCATGGCTGTTTTTAACATCTTTGTTCCATTTTTAGTATTCTACTCAAAAATCCGGATTTTGCAAAATAACTAGCCAAAATCGATTTTCTCTATCTCTCCCCTTCAAAATCGAAAATTCCTAAATCGCAGATAACATTTTATTTGTACTCGTGTTTAGTTTCACCATGATCATTTTCTTTACCCTGAAGTAGTTTGGAGCCGAGTTATGCTTACAAACGTGTTTTTGCCTTCTGCTCCCCCCCCCCCCCAGGAGGGAACGGAGGAGAATTTAAAAAAAAAGTTGATAGATATAATTTTAAGTTGGCTAAAGACCTATATTCTTGATAAATGTCGTTGAATTCCGTCCTGTCATTCTCGAGTGAGGCTCGGACAAAAATAGCATTAAAGGCATACAGACAAAACGACATACACAAACACATACACATACAGAGAAGTTTCTGGAGTCATTTTTGGCTTTCGCGATGTGTGAAACGTAAAAATATCGCGAAACTTTTTGATTCTGAGAAATTTACAAACAAAAGTCTGATTTTATTAATATATATATGCATATATATATATTGAAAACCATTTCAAATGTTGCAGCAGATGTAACCAAGTATCGCATGATGAACTGGGGGGAAAAAAAAAAAGGAAAATTTATGTACATTGAAAATTTTTTCAAACATTGAAGAAGATTAAACCAAATATCACATGAAGAGTTTGAAGGAACGTGAATAAAGATTTCTGAAAAAATTAAGCATTCTTTAATGAATACATACAACATCAATACTTTTTCAATGGCATAGATTGAATGTTGCATGCAAATTAGGTGTTATTTCTGCAATACTGTATGCAAATTGCTAAAACTTTACAGTATGCCCTGTCGAATAACAACCAGAACACATGAAAATAATTTAAAACTCAAAGAGGAAGAGGAAAAACCAACTGAGGAACACACTTTTATAACAACAATCACCAATTACTGAATAAACAAATTATTCCTTAGATTAATTATTTAAAAATAATAATAGTAATAATAAAATAAACTATTACTCACTCGACATAAGCAAAATACGCTGAAAACAGCTTAACCAACAAAGCCATGAGGCTGAATACAGTTAAATTTACAGTTAATTAGAGTCGTATTTATCTACTGATCTAATTAGTAAATAAAATTTAAATTAAATTGTTTCTGCTCATTTTAATAACTAATAAACCTTAAATTTAAAAATAAAAATAAAAATAATTTATTTGATTAAATTTTAATTTTATAACTTACATTAATTTGAGATACAGTCGGTAACAAAAGTATCCAAACACTAGCAAAAATTCCTATATAAAAAAAGTAGAGTTAATACTGTTTTGTTAAATAAATCCTTGTCGAATCATGTTCTTAGGCTGACTAAGAACTACTTTTGTTACCCACTGTACGTAAATGTGCAATTCAAAAGTAACAGGTAAAGGTAGAAGTTTTTTCTATGGATGCAAAAGAACAAGATATTTGTATATTGGATGGGTGGTTGGGTTTAACGTCGCACTAGTGCTGCGCAGATGGGCAATTGGCGATGGTCTGGGACACACCCCTAGAGGTGGTCCGGAGACATGCCATCACAATTTTGATCCTCCACGGAAGGGATGGCTCTCGTTTTACGTGCACCAGCCATCATTAGTGTACACGACGGTCTTTGGCTGGCTCGAGTACTGAACCCGCAATCTTCCAACTACGAGGCCGGCGCACTACTGACTGGGCTACTGCGCCCCATTTATATATTGAAGTGAAAACTTCTTTGGGCACTCTACACACATTTCTTCCTTCATAGGGAGTTCATTCTTTATTTTAACAAAATTATTTTAAATTTAACGTCATGCTTATTGTTTATTTAAACAACAAAAATCATGAACTGCTTGTTAGATATTGTCCATGTTTTATTTTATTCTCTGTTAGATATTGTCCATGTTTTATTTATTTCTCTCATTTTTATATTTTAACTCACGTGATGTATTTTTGTTATTGTAAAAAAAAAAGATTATTGAGATGATGCTCGTGAGCGTGCATCTAGTTTGTTTTTTCTGAGTATTCAAATTTTTCAATGGAATAAAAGCAGCAAATAGATTTTGTTGTTGGAATTTATTTAGTTTTTAGAAAGCTTAGGAGTTTAAAATAACTTCTTTTGTATGCTTTAAGTTTATTTGGCGTCCGCGATTATAACTAGTAAGCTAGAGAGTTAAAATAACTTTCTTTTTGTACGCTTAAATAACATTTTGTGCGTCTACGCGACAGGACGAAGTAAAACAATATGTTTCAAGTAATTAAAGGTTTTAGAAAAGCCGATCTGAAGTTTGTAGCGGAAGAGCTTGGCGAAATAATTCCTCCTGAATGTACTATTTCTACTTTGAAGGAAATTATTTTGAATAGCAACGAATATAAAAATGATCCCACTTTTGTGCAAGAAATTTTATCAACGGCTGTTGTTGAGAGGCAAGAAAGAGAAAAATTGAAACTAGAGCAAGAAAAAGATCTACAGCAACAAAAATTTAAATTTGAACAAGAGGAGAAACTTAAGCTTGAACAACAAAAACTTAAACTTGAACAAGAAGGAAAAATTCAATTAGAAAAGCTTAATCAAGAATTAGAGATAAAGAAGATGGAATTAGACCAACAGTTGGAATTGGCTAGAATGCAGTCCCAGGCACACATTCAGAGGGAGTCAATTTTAACTGTTAGTGAAAATAATTCATCTAGAAGAAAAATTTCCTTACCCAAGTTACAATTCCGACAATTTGATGGGGATTTAAAAGAATGGTTACCATTCTGGAGTCAGTTTGAGCAGATAGATAAAGATAACGATATTCCTCCAGAAAACAAATTCCAGTACCTCATTCAAGCAACGGTCGCTGGTTCCAGAGCACGAGAAGTTGTAGACAGTTTTCCGCCAACTGGCGCCAACTATGCCAAAGTTATAGAGAGTCTAAAAGCTCGTTATGGAAGAGATGATCTTCTAGTTGAAGTGTACGTTAGAGAATTATTAAAATTAATTATAGTTGCTCATACAAGAGAAAAATTTTCTCTTACTTCATTGTACGATAAACTTGAATCATATTTAAGGGCTCTTGAAACGTTGGGTGTCACTACTGATAAATGCGCTTCTATATTATATCCTATGGTAGAATCCTGTTTTCCAGCTGAATTTTTGAAAGCTTGGAATAGAAGTAACATTGTTTCTACTAGTTCTGATGCGAAAGAACGGTTGGACAATTTGATGCAATTTCTCAAATGTGAAGTTGAAGGAGATGAAAGAATAAATTCGCCGGTTTTGGTCTGGCTAGGAAAAATGATGACCGAAATTATAGAAAAAGAAGGACTTATACTGATGTTGTTAAGCCTATACCCACTGCCTCTACTTTATTAACGACTTCTTTTAAACAGGATCTAAAGAAAAATTGTGTGTTTTGTGATGGAAAGCATATGAGTTCAGACTGTTTTACGGCACGAAAGATGAGTTTTAATGAGAAACAGAATGTTCTAAAGGATAAGAAGTGCTGTTTCCTCTGTTTGGGGTCAGGTCACACTACCAAACAGTGTAAAGCTGTCCTGAAGTGTTTTATCTGTGATAGAAAACATTCCACCGTGATGTGCCAAAGTCTTGATAAAGGCAAAACAAATGAAAGAGAAGAGAAAGAAAAGTCAAATGAAAGTGAAGTAAATATGGCAAATTTCAATAAAAATCCAAGGGTATTTCTTCAAACTCTCAAAGCAAAAGTCGTTTCTGATAATAAAGAAAAGGATATTCGTCTAATTTTAGATACTGGTTCACAAAGATCGTATATTTTGAAGAAATTAGCAGAAGAAATGAAATATGCAGCCATTAAAAAAGAAAAGGTTGTACATTCACTTTTTGGCGGAGTCTCAACCAAAGAATATGAACATAGCTTTTATAAAATAAGATTAAGAGATTTGACAGGGAAATTCAGATGCAATTTTGAAGTTTTGGATCAAAATATTATATGTGAAAATATTAAGCCTGTGGGAAAAGGTTCTTGGCTGAAAGAATTGGCCGAGAAAGGCATTGTTTTGACAGATGTTGGCGATGCAGATGAGTCTATTCAAGTACTGATTGGAGCCGATATAATCGGTAAACTATTGACAGGTCGAAGAGAAGTGTTGTCTTCTGGGCTAGTTGCAATGGAAACACTTTTTGGCTGGACATTAATGGGAAAAGTTCCTCAAGAAAGTTCATCTAAAGAAAATTTAGCTCTATCAGTTACTTCCATGTTTGTAAAAGAAGCAGAAATTTCTGACTTATGGAGATTAGATTTACTTGGAATAAGTGATCCAATCGAAAAGCTATCTAAGATGGAAGTAGATCGTCAAGTAAAAGAGCCCTTTCTACAAACAGTAACACGGAATAAAGACGGTCGTTATGAAATATCCTTGCCATGGGCTGAAGATAAACCACCTTTACCTGATAATTTGTGTTTAGCCAAGAAAAGGTTAACGAATGTCACACAAAAACTACTTGCGAGTAATATTTATGAAAAATATGAGGAAGTACTTTTAGGATGGCTTGGCGACAAAATTATTGAAGAGGTCCCTGAATGTGAAAGGTCCTTTTATGGACACTACTTACATCATCGACCAGTTATAAAGGAGAATAGCACTACTCCAATTCGTCCAGTATTTGACGCATCAGCAAGAATCCAAAACCATCCATCTTTGAATCAATGTCTACACTGCGGTCCAAATCTCATTGAATTAATTCCTGACATACTTTTGCGATTTAGAGAAAATAAATTCGGTGTCTTAGCTGATATCAAGAAAGCGTTTTTGCAAATAAGCATCCGGAAAGAAGATCGGGATTTTTTACGTTTCCTCTGGTGGAGCAATCCAGAACAAAGTGAGCTTAGAATATTTCGTCATGCTAGAGTCGTTTTTGGAGTCAAGAGTTCACCTTTTTTGCTAGCTTCAGTAATAGAATACCATATTAAAAATGATGAAGAATACGACCCAGAACTTAAGCAAAGATTGTTGAGAAGCTTCTATGTTGACAATGTTGTTACGAGTGTCCGTACAGAGGAAAAGTTAAAGAGATTTATTACTTGCTCTAAAAACCTAATGTCTAAAGGCGGATTCGACCTAAGAGGATGGGAACATACAGAAGAGAGAAAGGACACGGAACACGGTAAAGAAGCTGTTGTACTTGGATTACACTGGAACAGATTTTCGGACATTTTAAAGGTCAATGTATCCTGGACGAAAGATGTAAATCTGGAGAAAATAACAAAACGTACTATGTTATCAGTGGCACATAAAGTTTTTGATCCAATTGGCTAAAGGCTAAAAACCCCATAGGAATAGCATGGAAAGAAAAGCAAAAAAACTCACAATGTCAAGTGTGTTAAAAAAAAAAAAAAAAATTCACACCGGAAGTAATAAGGAGACAAATTTGACTAGAAAAACAGATTGAACAGCGGGAACCGGGAGGGCTGGGGCATGGGTCCTATCGTCCAGGATTAATACGACTCGCCTAGTATAACTCTTGGCGGTGGTGGGGGTGGGTGGGCGGGAGGGCAAAAAAGGCTAAAAACCCCATAGGAATAGCATGGAAAGAAAAGCAAAAAAACTCACAATGTCAAGTGTGTTAAAAAAAAAAAAAAAAAATTCACACCGGAAGTAATAAGGAGACAAATTTGACTAGAAAAACAGATTGAACAGCGGGAACCGGGCGGGCTGGGGCACGGGTCCTATCGTCCAGGATTAATACGACTCGCCTAGTATGCTCGTGAGCGTGCATCTAGTTTGTTTTTTCTGAGTATTCAAATTTTTCAATGGAATAAAAGCAGCAAATAGATTTTGTTGTTGGAATTTATTTAGTTTTTAGAAAGCTTAGGAGTTTAAAATAACTTCTTTTGTATGCTTTAAGTTTATTTGGCGTCCGCGATTATAACTAGTAAGCTAGAGAGTTAAAATAACTTTCTTTTTGTACGCTTAAATAACACTGCTATTTATTATTTATTTATTTTGTTTTGTTTATAGATTTATTTAGAAAACTAAATTAAAACATTGTGCTTGCGTGTGATGGTGTGAAGGTTTTAAAGAAAGGACGAAAGTACCTTATGTGGGGTGTTTCTAAGTGTCCTAGGCTATACAAAAGCGAGTTTTGAAGAAATTTTCGGAAAAATCCAAACGTCAAACTCTAAGACTGCGATTTGAGTTTGTCCATGGTATACTTCTCGTATACCAGCGTTGAGAACAGACACTATCAGCTAACTTTGAATATTGTGAATTTATTTATGTTTCCAATGAGTAATAAAAGATTATAAACATTTCAAAAACAAAGGATTATGAGATATATTTTTAATAGTTAAAATTATTTAACAACAACTAATAATAGTTTAAAAAATTTATGCTTCCAAATGTTCATGCCTTTTAAAAATTTCTCTATCCAGATTATATATATATATATATATATATATTATTTTAATTTACCCATATGGTAGAGAAAGTATTATTTTGAGCCAAAATTTTGAAACTGCGTTTTTGTTATATTTACATGTTTTGAGATAATCTGAATCCAAATTTTATAATCCAAAATTTTAGAAAATGAAACAGAAGAGTACATGGATATATATATATATATATATATATATATATATATATATATATATATATATATCCATTTACTTTTCTGTTTTATTTTCTAAAATTTGTTCTTTCATTTCAATCTTCTACGTATCTTAGTAACAGCCAATACTATTAAGCCTATTCACCACAACAGAGCTATATATAGCGTGGTTACGTCATGATTAAGTCAACTGATCAATGACAAGGCCATCTGGTGGTCGCAGTACCGATCTATTCAGGCTGAAACTGCGCATGCTCGAATAGAATTTGTTTACTCGTACGATGTGCTATGTTTAAAATTAAAGTAGATTTGGAGCTTGAATGAATTCACATTTGAACGGAAAAATCCATGTATTTTTAAAATATTCATATTTCGCATATTTTCCCGTATTTTAATATAATTTATTTTACAATTAATTTTTTAAAAGTGCTTTTTGAATACTTCTTACAATTTATATAATTTTTGAAATCTTAATTTCTTCAGTTTTTCATTCATTACTGACCAAGAGAATTCAAAAAAAGCAACTGAATTCAAAATTTCTACGGAATTTTGAATTCAATTGCTTTGATTTGTTATGAAGTTAGAACAAGTCAGTGTACATTATATTTGTTCATTCCTAAATGTTATTTTATTGCTAGTGCTTCATTTATAGATTTGGTTTTTAAAGCGATTACAAATACATTTTGTTTAGATGATAAATTCTTTGCAAATGATTTCGTCTGCGTCTGACTGATTTTTAAGGAACATGACATAATGCTTTTTCCTTTCTCTTACCCATATACATGGCACAGAAAGTATTGTTTTCGGGTCAAATTTTCGAAAGTGAGATTTTGTTATATTTACATGTTCTGAGGTCCCCTGAATACGAAAATCATGTTTTTAACGAAGGGTCTGTGTGTGTGTGTGTCTGTATGTGTGTCTCTGTGTGTCTCTGACTGTTAACAGAATATCTCAAGAAAAATAGTAACAGAAATTTCAAACCCGGTATTTTAAATGTGTATCATATAGGGATGCTACATAAAGTTTTTCGTTGAGATGAAGCAAATGGTTCGTGTACAGGGACACTCAAAAGTATTCAAATACATTACGTCTATGGGGGAAAATTCAGGTAAGTAGAGTTTAACATCTATAGACTGCACTAAACCAAATGAAGCGAATATATATATTTTGCAATAGAGATAGTCAACTGGGAAAAAAATTTTGTGTATGTAGGAGCCTCGCCTCCCCCACTGGGGGAAGTCCCTCCTAGAGGGGAATAAATTATTATGATGGGTATCTTTCAATAGAACTCACCAATACCTTTAAAACGAATGGTTGAACCATCGATCTGCGATAATTTAAAATAAAGTTATAGATTTTTTTTCATTAAAATAATAATAATAATAATAATAATAATAATAATAATAATAATAATAATAATAATAATAATGTAGTAATATTGAGAATAAATTCAACTTTTTTTGGATATTTAGTGTTCTACTACTTCTCTAATATGGTAATCGTCTGCATTATCATGGAAGATAATTTTTTTTAAATAACAATTTTAATAAGTTATTTTACTGGGTGAATTGGTACAGGAAAATATAAATGAAAGTCGTGCGGTGACCACAGCACACTAGTTATTTGTTGTTAGTGGATGTGCTTTACTAATAATATTTTACCATTTCCAAGAAAGCTGTTCGGGAAATGAAATAAATTCCTCATAAAGGTATGGTAAATAATGTATGTTTTAAGCTAAATATTCATCGCTTGTTTTTTGTATATTTACACGTTTTGAGGCTTCCTGATTACCGTAGTCAAGTTTTTTAATGTTTGATCTTTGTCTGTGTTTCTTAGAGTAACTTAAAAACGAATAATTTTAGGAGATCCAAATGTTGTATTTTGAAGTTAATATAAGTTTGTTGCTGGAAAAGTTTGATGAAGATTAATAAGTTTCAATGAATGTTGCGTGTGAAAACTGTCTGTATAATTTTAAGTAAACTTTTAATTTTAATAACAGAATTAAATTCTATATAAATGTAGGTGCATTAATAAAACTGTGGGTTGAGGGGACCGCCCCACAGAGAACTAATTATCATATAAAACACTTCCGAAGCCTAATTTGAATTGTTTAACATAGGTTTTCATAACAGTACTCGTTCACTTACCTCTTAATCTCCAATCTGTATTTATAGTATTAAATTTCAGGGTAAGAGAAAGTCGTGTGAGTGACACACCAGATTACTTTACTTCCTCTTACCCAAAAGGTAGAGAAAGTATTGCTTTTGGGTCAAAGTTTTGAAAGCGTGTTACTGTTATATTTACACGTTTTGAGGTCCCTTGAATCCGAAAATCATCTTTTTAGCGATTGTTCTGTGTGTGTGTCTGTGCGTCTGTGTGCATGTGTCTCTCTAAGTGTGTGTGTGTGTGTGTGTGTCTGTTACCAGCATATCTCAAGAACAAATAGTAGCAGAAATCCACACTTGGTATTCTAAATGTGTATGATACAGGGATGATACACTAAACTTTTCATTGAGATGAAGCAAATGGTTCGTGCACAGGGACACCCAAGTGAATTCAAATACATTACGTCTATGGGGGAAATTGCGGGTAAGTAGAGTTTAACAGCTATAGATTGCTCTAAAGCAAATGAAATGAATATATATTTTTTATATGCATAAAAATATGTCTCAAGTAGAATATGGTTGGGAAATCATTTACTGTTCATTTACAGGGCTACACAAAAGAACTAGATTATAGTGCGACAATAGCTGAAAATTGATGGAAGTGTATTTCAGGTTGTGCCGTATATTATTATTATAGGCTTATATCTATGTGGTCCATTTGGTCTGTACATAATCTTCAAAATATATACATGGCTGCAAATATTTAAGCGATAACATTCTTTTTTATTGTGAGTGAAAGTGCTTTACTGTAATATTTTATCATGTCCTGGAAAATTTCTCAGGAACTGAAATGAATTCGTCATAGACACATGGTAAATAATGTATGTTTTAAAGCTGAATATTCATCGCTTGTTAGTTCCCCATTATACTATAGGTATCGGGAACTTAGGTAATCGTGAAAATTTTCAACTTCGGTTTTTTGACTTTTTTACACGTTTTCGGGTGTGAGGAATGTGAAAATGACAAAATTTGTATGGTGTCTGTCTGTAAGGTGTCTGTTAGTTTGTTAGTCCGTTAGTGTGTTAGTCCGTTAGTCTGTTAGAATGTTAGACTTTGTACACGATATCTCAAGAACAGTCGCAGAGAAGTCAGATCAGTTTTAAAATATTACTTTCGATACTGACAAGAACCCTATTTATTTACAACATTCGAATTAAAAAACTTCGTAAGTTATTAGAAATTTACGATTTTCTTAACATGGGAATAGGACAAAATTTCACTTAAACGTCCGTTAAATGGAAACTTTTTGCAGTAAAAATGTCAGACCAGTTTTAAAATATCAGTTTTGATGCCGGAATGAACATCAGAAACTATAAACATGCTACTTTTAAAATTTCGCAAATTACTGCAAATTTACGAATTTCTTAACATGGCAGTATAGGGCAAAATTTCACATAAACGTCACTTTTGAGAGATATTTTCATCGTAAAGATGTCAGACTACTTTTGAAATATTATTTAGGACACTGGCATGAATATTAATGACTATGAATTTTCCAATATAAAAATTTCGTAAGTTATTTGGAATTTACGATTTACTTAAAATGTCAAAATAAGGCAAAATTGAGCATAAACTTCCATTTTCAGGATCATAAATACATTAAACAACTTCAAAATTACATTTATGCTATTTGTTTGAACATGATTGAATACAAATATTCTAATAGGAAAATTTCGTAATTATTCGTAATTTAAGATTTTATCAACAAAGGGATATTGAAAATTTTTCGTATAAATATGAATTTTGAGGATTATTGCATTTGGAAATAGTAGCATGAAAACTAAACAACGGAATCAACCCTGATAAAATAAATTAATAGATTAGAATAAGATAAATATATCGAAGTGAACGGTGGATAGCCTATTAGGCGGGGATTTCATTCTGTCACTGTATCAACCTTTGGTCAAATTCCTTTCTTTTAACATGATAATAATATGTCTCGCACTAGAAATTTATGAGAACATAAATACGATGGGGAACTGAGCAGAGTCCACCTATGCCAACTAGTTTTTTGTATATTTAAATGTTTTGAGGCTTCCTGATTACCGAAGTCAAATTTTTAACATTTGATCTTTGTCTGTGTCTCTTACTTAGAGTAACTTAAAAACGAATTATTTTAGAAGATCCAAAAGTTGTATTTTCGAGCTTATATAAGTTTGTTGCTGGAAATGTTTGATGAAGGCTGATATGTTCTAAGGAATGCTGCGTGTGAAAGTTGTATGAATAATTTTAAGTGAACTTTTATTTTAATAACAGATGTAAATTCTGTATAAATGTATGTGCAGTAATGAAACGGGGGGTTGAGGGGGGCAGTAGCCCCCCTCACACAGAACTAATCTTATATATATTATAAATGTGAATGTCCGTTTATTTGACTGAGTTTCACGCTAAAACTGCTCGATGGATTTCGATGAAATTTGTTATGGAGATAGCTTATACCCTAACTTAAAAAGTTGTCTACCTTTTATTCCGAAAAAAATTTTGTTTTTGCGATTTTTATGCATAAAATAGTAATTTTGTAAGCTAATAATAGCAAAAAATTAGCCATTTTAATTTATCCATAATTTAATTGTTGCCAAAAAAAAAAAAAAAAAAAGAATTTATTTATTTTTTTCAACAGGAAAATAAATACATTTATCTAAACGTGAACAAAAGAAAAAAAAATAAATAAATAAATAAAATAAAAATAAATAAAAATAAATTATGCATCTCAAAAAATTGACGTCATTTTTAATTTAAAAATTCTTTTACAAAGTGCTAATATAGTTTACGATGCTAATGTGTGTTCTACTAAAATCAGTTTTATTTATAGTAGATCCTCCTGGGTGATTTTTTAAATTGTTGCGTTGAAGTACACCGAACATTTTTCGCCAAGAGGCTTAATTTAGCATTTTTTAATCTAGGTAGTTCAAGAAAAATATAAAAGAGGTTTAATTTAGCAACAGCAATTTTAATCTAGGTAGTTTAAGAAAAATGTAAAATTTATAAAATACTACAAAACGAAAAAAAATAAACTGAAATAGTAGTCACATAAATGATCTATTTTTATCTGAGTAGATAATTTTATAGAAAAAAAAGTGAAGTTTTAAAAATAGAAAATTTATTTCATTAAGCACTATTTTAAACCTAAAAACCATTAATAAAATAAACAGAATATGAAGGGTTCTTATATGTTAACGAAAAGGTGTCCGATAAAACGCTTTCTATTTTTATGCAATAAATTATACAAAAAAAAAAAAAAAAAAATCGCTAATATGGCGACAAAAATTCAAAAGCCGCCAAGGGAGAGATTCAATAAAGTTGTGTAGCACGATAATGTTTAGTTATTTATTTATTTTTTTATATACCAATCACTACGCTAATTGAACATACAAGTAAATGAGCTGCTGATGTGTGACTGCACTTGCACGCTGTCGGGCAGAAATATTTGATTAATTCAAATTAATATTTAAATAACTAAACAAAGATATGTTTAATAGAAAGCATAGTCTTGGAGACAAACTTGGCGAGTGGGTTATTTGCTTTACTCCTGTGGAACAAGTGACTATTTTTTAGACTGTCCCAGAACATTCATCGAATAATGACTTATACTGTACGAGTAACAGCTTCAACTGTTTCCAGAATATTCGAAGAATTAACACCAGCTATTGGACTATTTTCGAAAATATTTGTTTTAATAATAGTTTTGTTGTACAGATTCGAGAAGTTCAAAAAATGTTTGATATTGCCAAGGAGGTCCCATACTAAAGCTGTGACGAAAATAGTCGCCAATCGAAATATATTCAGTTACAAAGAAATCATTTAAATATAGCGTCCAGCGAAGCGGGCAGAGCCTGCTAGTTATCATATAAAACTCTTCAGAAGCCTAATATGAATTGTTTAACATAGGTTTACATATCAGTTCTCTTTATCTTACCTCTTAATTTCCAACTTATATTTATAGTATTAAATTTCAGGGTAACAGAAAGTCGTGTGAGTGACACACCAGATTATTTTTTAACACACTTTTATTAGCTTCACCTGTATGCATGTTTGTATGTTTGTAACCGCTCTGGGAGATAACAAAAAATCTATATTGTAAAAAAAGGCTTTCCGTGCGTGAACGCTGTGGCTGTGAGGTAAAGCTCCACGCTACGAACCTAAAGGTCTAGCGTTCGAGCCCAGTCAGGGAAGATTTTTTAAAAATGGTTTTTGTTTAATTCTAAATTATTTTAATTAAAGATTTAAATGTATGTAAATATTATGGCGTGTCACTCACACGATTTTCTCTAACCCTGCATTTTAATACTAAAATAGATATTTTGTGCTTTTTAGTTCACATTTCTATAAAAGCGTGTTCTTTAATTTTTTAAAACTATAATATTATTTAATAATAATAATAATAATAAAGTCACATTTTATGAGCAATTCCTTTTTTACTTTCTCTTACCCATAGGGTCGAGAAAGTATTGTTTTAGGATCAAATTTTCGAACGTGAGTTTTTGTTATATTTACGTGTTCTGAGGTCCCCTGAATACGAAAATCATGTTTTTTGTAAATGGTCCGTGTGTCTGTCTGTGTGTCTGTTATCAGCATATCTCAAGAACAAATAGTAGCAGAAATTCCAAACTCAGTATTCTAAATGTGTATCATATATGATGCTACAGTAGGCTTTTCGTTGAGATGAAGCAAATGGTTCGTGTACAGGGACACTCAAAATTATTCAAATACATTACGTCTATGGGGGGAAATTGCAGGTAAGTAATGTTTAACACCTATAGACTGCACTAAACCAAATGAAACGAATATATATTTTTTTGTAATAGAGATAGTCAACTGAGAAAAATTTAGTGTATGTAGGAGCCTCGCCTTCCCCCCTGGTGGAGAAGTCTCCCCTCGAGTGGAGTAAATTTTCATGATGGGTATTTTTCGAAAGACCTCGCCAATACCTTTAAAACAAATGGTTGAGCCATCGATCTGCGATAATTTAAAATAAAGTTATCGATTTTTTTTATTTTTAACAAAAAAAAAAGGATTTTTTTTTTTTTTTTTTTTTTTTTTTTTTTTTTTTTTAATGTAATATTGAGAATAAATTCAACTTTATATATATATATGTATATATACGTATATTTAGTGCTATACTTATGTTTTTTATATATTTAGTGTTATATATAATATGGAAATCGTCTGCATTATCAAAAAAGATAATTTTTTTAAATAAGAATTTGGATTTTTTTTTTTTTTTTTTTTTTTTTTTTTTTAACAGAATTATTTTTTAATAACCGAATTAAATTCTATATAAATGTAGGTGCATTAATGAAACGGAGGGTTGAGGGGACGGAAGCCTCCCCTCACACAGAACTAATTATCATATAAAACTCTTCCGAAGCCTAATTTGAATTGTTTAACACAGGTTTACATAACAGTACTCGTTATCTTATCTCTTAATCTGCAACCTGTATTTATAGTATAAAATTTCAGGGTAAGAGAAAGTCGTGTGAGTGACACACCAGATTATTTCCAATATTTTAAAATTTTAAATTTCGTAAACTGCGTACATTAACATTTTTCTCTTGAATTTCTAATGCATGCATTTTTTCGTATTATAATACAATTTACTACATTGGAAGATCGATTTAAAAATTTATATTTTACACTAATTTATTCTGGTTCTAAGTGAGCCCTGAAGATATGTTTATATTTACTTAAAATTTCTAGCGAACATCTAACTTATTTTACATTTAAAGCCAAATGTACGCTAATAATTTCAAGTAAATAGTCGCATCTATAATGTTTACTTAGGGCCAGAATTTTTGTTTGTATTAGAAACATATAAGAGAAAACTTTTTTGAAGAAAGAACAATTAGAGCGGGTTTTTCACACCTTTTATTTGTGTACCGCAACCATATTGCTCGCTGGGAAGCGCTGCCGTCAAGTTTACTTTGCGATACTTTTTAATATTGTGTGAAGAAACTTACTCTGGAAAGCTTTGGTAACGACTATTAAACTTTTTATTTATTTATTTATTTCATTTGAAGGCGAATTTTTTTTCTTTTATAAATTTATTTTATTTATTGTGATCAAATGACAAAACAGTAGAAAAAAATTAAATACATTAAATTTTAAATTAAAAAATCTAATTATTACACTTAAGTTCATGTATAATTTTTACAATAAACAACTATTTATTTTTCATTTATGTAATTAGTTCTTTAAAAGGGTATTCTTTTGTTTATTATATTGGTCGGAAATGTATGGTAATATAGTGTAAAGAACGAGGTATATAAAACACATGGTTCAAAAACTAAAATATTTACTAGATACTGAGATACAGTTATCTTAAAATCGTATTTCTTAAATAATAACAGCTCCACCTATCGTCGGTAAATACCTAAATTGAAGTGCCCTGAAAAGACCTTTCTGCAGGCCGTGTGAACCTGGACTCGATGCATTCAGGGTACGAAAAGAGCTGCCATAGGCAGCGGGTACCCGAAGCGAGGTTTAGAGTGATTTCAATATATATATATTATTTATAAAGTGATATAAAAACTAATCATTCAATTCCTTTGAAAATTCATTTAAATATAGTGAACAGTGAAGCGGGCGTAGCCCGCTAGTTAGGACAATAAAAAACTACAAAGTAATAAGTAAAAAAAAAAAAAATATATATATATATATATATATATATATATATATATACAGACACGACATTATTTCATTATTTAAAACATGAAAATCTGACATTGACAGATTTTAATTTAGTGCCAGAGGCCTACTGCTAAACTTGTTAATATCGACAAATTCTTCTTTAGTTAATTCGTGACGATCTAAATTCCATGATAAAGTTTTCATTAAATCAAACCAATGTGTTTCAGCTGCAGATACTGTAACAAATAACGTTGGAAGTCCAAACTGTCTTATAGCCGCAAAACAACGTTTTTTCTCTTTTTCCCAATGAGGGAAAGGCGTGCCTTGGGCGGGACTCATGTCAAAGGTGTGCCTTGGGGAGGGGGGGACTCATGTCAAAGTTGTACCTTGGGGGGGACTCATGTCAAAGTTGTGCCTGGGGGGGACTCGTGTCAAAGTTGTGCCTTGGGGGGACTTCATTCAATAAATCCCCATTCAATAAACCGACTGAAATAGGCCCTTAGCACTATTAAGAGTTATGTATAAAAATTCGACAACGCTGTACCGACTGAAATAGGGGTACCTTGGGGGGGACTCATGTCAAAGTTGTGCCTTGGGGGGACTTCATTCAATAAATCCCCATTCAATAAACCGACTGAAATAGGCCCTTAGCACTATTAAGAGTGACGTATAAAAATTCGACAACGCTGTACCGACTGAAATAGGGGTACCTTGGGGGGGACTCATGTCAAAGTTGTGCCTTCGGGGGACTTCATTCAATAAATCCCCATTCAATAAACCGACTGAAATAGGCCCTTAGCACTATTAAGAGTGACGTATAAAAATTCGACAACTGTACCGACTGAAATAGGCCTCTAGCACTAATAAGTAATAAATAAGTAATGTGTATAAGTACTTAGTATTTTTAAATAATATAAAATATTTTATTTCAGGTTATAATTAAAAGATCCTTTAATTTATGAGTAATTTAATTTTATTTTTGATCACAGATAATTTTGCTCTAGCATTTACAAATAAAACTTGTAATATAAATAATTTTTAATGGCGAATTTTATACATTTACAACTGTAACTTATTATGGAAATATTTCATTTATCTATGTATAATTCAATCGATCTTAAAATGGCAGCAATATGAAATCAAATTTAGTATTGTAATATTGTATGGTCGCCATTAAAAATATATGATGCAACTGAACGGCACATCTTTAGTATGGAACCCCATTGGCGACTTTAAATATTTTTTTGCGATTTTTGCGATTAATTGAAATGGTTATCGCAATTGTGTGAGTTAGTAACTTGGCGAGAAACATCTGGGCTATTTCGATTTCAAAATTCTCCAAGGGAAATTTTTTGAAGAAATAATGATGTGTAAAAATAAATAAATAAAGGTCGGCAGCTGATATTAAAAATTACTAATTAACGGTATAAAATGATGAATTTTATTTCTATCATTAATTAATTAATCAAAAGTAGCATTTCATTTTCTTTATTTGTCAAAAGTTGATAGTAATCCTATGTTCTCAGCCAAGTCACTCAGACTAATCCCTATCAAGGAAGATCTAGTAAAGTACCTAAAAAAATTAAATTCAGCATCGAAATTCTTAAGTACGAAAATAAATAGGCAGTTTGTTATATTTTAAACGTTTATCTTTCCTAATTAATTTCGTTTGCTTCTTATTCATATTTTTTTACTAGTGTAAAAATAATTATGGCGAAACAAAGTGTATATAATGTATGAATTTTTTTAACATAACCATTGGAAAAATGTACATTGAATATATATGTAGTCCTATTTTCTAAGACTTGAATTGATAACAGCAGGGCACTTTTGTACATATGTCTGTATGCAACTTTGATTATATTAGGAAATGAAATTAAGCTTGTTTGCTTTAAGTAAAATTTCTGATAAAATTCAACACTAATAAAAAAAACTTCGTACGTATTGTTTAGATAGAATATGTGGATTTCATATAAAAAATACACAAAGTAAAGCCCAGAGTCAGATTATAGCACGGGCACATGGGGCACTGGTCCAAGATCTCCAAATTTAGGGGACCTCACCGCCAAATGCTGCAAAATAATAGTACAAATATTCACGTGATATGTATAGTAAAAACAAAAACTGGATCAACTCTTTCTATATTATATTCAAGAACTTAAACATTTGTTAAATTTTGTCATAAACATACTAAACATTTATATTGGCTGATCAATGTGCTTTAGGGTTTGGTTGTCTTTTGCAAAAAACTAATGATTTTCTTATAGTTGATAAAAACTGAGGAAATAGAAGATATGACCGAAGGAGAAGTTTAAAAAATGCACTACACAACAAATTACTTCAAATGAATGAAAAACTTAGATTTTTTTTTTTTTTTTTTTTTTTTTTTTTTTTTTTTTGAAAGGCCCCATTCTGTAGAGCTTGGGAGGAAGGGGGCCTCCAAATAGCATCAATGCCCCGAGTCTTTAAAAAGCATAGTCTGGCTCAGGTAAAGCCATATAAATTTATTTTTAAAAAAAAAGATAGAGTTATAAATAATTTTTTTGTTTAAGAATTGCACATCTTACCATTATAATACAAAATATGTCTTATAAACTTATTGGATAATAGTGTTTGACTTATTAATGCGAACACCAACACAATCTTCGTTTGTACTCAGTGATTAATACAGTGCCTCTAATAATACTGTAGAAATCTATGGATGAATGTTTAATTCAAGCCTCGTAAGAGGCCCCTTCTGATACTTAAGTACTTTTATCGTCTAAATGGTAAATCCCCTTTAGTGACAATAATGTTATTCAATGTCAGTCAAATGTCCAGATACTTATATAATATACTTGTATTCCTTCAATAATATACTTGTATTCGAAATTTCAGACTAGTGGAAGAATGCAATTATATTTATAAGGGTTCCTAAGAAAGACTCTTATTAATAAACTAGTATAAGTTATTATGTATAAACTTAATAGATATTTTAAAATAAATCGATATTTTTGTTTGAATTTTGCTTAAGAGATGTCTATTTGTCATACAATAACATACTGATATACATATCAATGATTTCAATGATATATGTAACGTTTTGAATTATTTTTAGGTGTTATAACATTTATTTAACGGGGACTTTACTAGATAAATAAACACAGAAAAAATAAACAAGCTCTTGAATTCCAAAAGGACTAATAAAATAGAAGACAGCTGATTTGCTAGCATTTAGCGTACCGTCATCAGTGCATCACTAAAAACGATACGCTAAATGCTGCCGAAACAGCTGTCTGCTATTTTTATAATTTCTTTTGGAATTCAAGACTTTGTTTATTTTTTCTATGTTTGTTATAACATTTATTTAAAGGCCAAATTTGTCAGATAATTTGTTAAAAATAGTAGTATCCGTAAGTATCCTACATTATATTCCACAGAAATAGTAAAACAATTTTACTATATAATTTTCTCAAATTATTTCTTTTAATTTTATGAAGGATGTGATGTTTTCTTAATATTTCACTTGTATCTGCGTTAATTAAAATCCCTGTGAATTTTATAATGATAAATACTTGATTCTTTTCAATATTTTACAACAGGTTCAATTAAGCAGAATAACACCACTTTAAAAATTAATTTCAATAATTAAATTTTCAAAACTTAAACTGTTATGTGCCGGATGTGACATTGTGTGTTATTATTATTATTATTTAAATAATTATACGTTTAAACAGTGAAAATTAAATACAATATTGATAGCGCAGTAATATAATTATTCTCTAATTTTCTTTAGCTGTAATTATTCAAAGTTATCAATGGTTTAAAATACATAAATTACCTATTATTTACAAGCGATGGTAGTGGAACTCTTCCGTTGACTACAGATTAATTTTCACATGATATATCATCTTTTTCTGGCCAATAGTAATACACCTTACACATATGTACGCATTTAAATTTTTCTTTTTAGGCTATTTTTAGCCATAAGAGTAGCATAATATAATTCGCTGCTTTATTGCATAAAGCTAATGCTAACGACAGCTTTCGAAGCCACAACAAAGTTAAAGCTCATTTTTTTTAGTTCCCCATCATACTATAGTATGGCAAACTTAGGTACTCTTGAAATTTTTCGACCTCGGTTTTTTTACTTTGTTTTTAATTTGTTACAGGTTTCTTTTTTTGGTTTCAGGACAAAACCTTTGCAAATTTATGAATTAGAACTTGTTTTTTATACCTCTGAAGAGACTCCCTCAAATGTTTCTCATGATGTTCGGCAAAACGTCTAAATTCAAAAGTTTCCAAATATTTTTGTGCATACAGTGTGTTTTTGTACTCAGCAGTGATTCCTGTTAATTACAAACATGATAAATATTTCAAATATATTTGTATTCCTTTGATTAATTTTATTTAAACCGTTATGTTAACGTGAATAGTTTTTCGTTTAAAAAAAAAAAACTTTGAAATGTGGTTTGTTTTATTTTATAGTTTATTTTATTTACTTACTTTTTTTTTTTTTTTTTTTTTTTTTGAAGTTTATTTTTTTTTAAATCTATCTATGAATATAAAAAAACTGAATATTTTTCTTTCGGCTTAAGCAGGAGACTTTGAAATTTCCTTTCAGATTTCTTGTAATATATTTTCAGGAGTTTTCAAGAATGAAAGAAATATATCGAAGAATATTTATATGTGATATTTAAAAGTAAGTATGAGTTTGGAAAGCAATGCATACAAAACAGTTCGTTGAGATTTTTTCCTTTTGTTAAATCGACACATATAAAAAAGTAAACTCACTGGTTGACTCAACACAGCCATGGTGATTCTATGGGAGATACAGTCACAAATTTTGGTTTGCAGGTTGGTTTTAAAACCCTGATTCTCATTAAGACGATATTTTTCGAGCCCCCTACTCGTTGAAAGGAGCAGGAAACAAAACCACATTTGTAAGTATAACTCGGCTCCAAATTACTTCACGGTGAAGAAATCGCCTTTTTTTAAAATAATGTTTAGAATTAGTAACTAGCTAGAACTAGCTATTAGTAAACTAGCTAGTTTAGAATTAGTAACTAGGGTTACACAAAAGAAATTCGGTTTGGTACAAATACTTATGAATTACATGGAATTAGCTGTATAAATTTTAGTGCATACAATGCTTGTAAATCATTTACAGTGACACGCAAAAATATTTTGATACGCTAAGTTCAAGACTGGATATTTCATTTAAATTTATTTTAACAACGTTACATTGCGTTCAACAAAATACAAATAACACTCATTATGAATATGCTTTAAAGCATGGTTTCTGTAGAAAATTATAGGCTTACTTTATTACTTTCTTTAACCCATATATATGCTAGTGAAAGTATTGATTTTGGGTAAATTTTTCGAAATTGTGTTTTTGTTATATTTACGCGTATTGAAGCCCCTTGAATACAAGAAAAAAGTTTGATCGAGATTGATAAGTTTCAAGGAATGTTGCATGTGAGAGTTGTCTGAATAATTTCTAATGAGATTTTGAATTTAATAACAGGTTTGAATTCTATATAAATGTATGTACAATAAAGAAACGTTGAGGGGGACTACCGGGGAGACTAACAATATGGAATCAATGTTGTAACAATATGGAATCAACTGAAATAATTGCCATAATAATTTCCTGGATTTTGAAAAAAAAATTCGACAAATTTAATGAATATAATTGAAGTTTGATACTAAATTAAAAAACTATAAAAAAAAAAAAAAAACATACTTATGAAGAAGAGAGGACTATTTCTTTCAGACAACAAAAACGCGTCACAGTCTACTAGTATTCTACCTGTTTCAAGGCACACCACCTTGAAGCAAGACGTCTTGCGACATACGGTTAAAAATAAAAGGGGGGGAGGGGGTTTGTCCAAAATTAAATTCTGTTTAGGGAAAAAATTTAATTTAATTTATTTATGTTTTTTAATTATGTGACCTAACAGCGATATCGCAAAAAAAAAAAAAAAAAAAAAAAAAAATGGAATTGAGAGCCGCATGCTTCCCGTAAAGCGCATAGGCAGACCATTGTTTATCGCTGTCTGTTTACGCTTATTTATGAATTTATTTCGCGTAAATATTAGTACTTTATTTTGCATAAAGTATATTCTTCATGAATATATATATATATATTAAGGGATAACATATTGCCCTCAAATTATTGTTTACAACTTTTGCCAGCTACTCCAACAAACAATATTACCATTAAACTTAATTATGTACTTTATCATATATTATATAATTATACTTCTAGAAAGCACTAAATAGATTCACGACATTATATTTGTGTTTCTTTAATTAAAGGAATAGTTATGACCAGATTCCTACAGATAAATATTTTTACTCTTACGAGTATAAACTACTTTTTATGTAAATTCTTAATCCAATTACACAAAGTAATTGTCAAAATTAATAAAATATAATAAACATTTGATATTACGCAGGGAACTTTAATCTGAATATTTTGGATCTTGACTTTTACTTTTTTCATTCTTTTACTTACAGTTTAAAAAAAAAGTCTTGTATGAAAAATATATTTAAATTGATTCTGTTAATTATTAGCTGTGGGTAAACGGGTACCCATGATTGCAAAGGTCTAACATATCTGTTAAAAACGCTCTTTTAAATATTTTTAAGTCAATTTTTATTTCATCGTATTTAAAAAATATTTCTCTACTAATAGTTTCCAAATTATTTTAACCCGATTCAACGAAACATTTGGATATTCAGTGGAAATTTAATTATTTAATTTAAATAAAATTTTTAAAAAATGTTTAAAAAATAAACAAAATTAACTTTTGTTTTTAATGCAAAAATAATTTAACGGGTGTACGTGACTAAAATTTTAATTTTATTTTTCAATATTTTAAGCAAAGTTTTGTTTTATTGTCGAACATAAACAATAAAGTAATAGCATTGTGTAATAATAATAATAATAATTGAAACTGTACTTAAATAAAGACAGAATAATTGAGATTTTGATGTACTTTCTTTATGTATATATATATCAATACATAAAACCCTTAACGGGTTAAAAGTTTGTGACGCAGCTACTTTATGGCTAAAAGAAATTGAAATATGGGTCTTAAAAATAATGATATCAAATTTTAAGTGACGCTTTGCTATTAGTTAAAATATACATAGATTTTCTTATTTGATCATTTGCTTTTTTCTTTTATTTATATTTACAATGCAAACATAATATTTTTAACTTCAAGATAAGACAAATATGTAAAATATACTCACTGATGCTTTTTCATTTGCATTTCAATTTCAAAATAACAGTTTCAAAAGGAATGATATCAAAATTCCAGCGACGCCTCAGTGTCACTTTAAAAAATTTGTTTTAGATTCCACTAAAATTACCTTTGTTTTGTCTAATAAAGTATAGTTACACATTGAAACAGTGCTTTTAATTTTCAAATATACTGTCAAATAATCACACTTTCACTGAGTTTGCATTATAAATTGAAATTATTTATTTCAATAAATCGATTTGTCTTTTGCGTCACGCTATCCAAAACTGTGAGTAAAATTTATGTTAATGTTACTTTGTATCATAGTATCCAACTAAGTCAAAATTTGTGCAAAGAGATAGTGTGATGCAAAGAAAACACTTGCACAAATTTTACTTACAGTTACATCATACATTTTACTTATATCAACAATTAACAATTTTTTTCATTTTTAAAAATATTTAAATTACCTATCTAAAAAATATTCTTCAATAATTAATTACTATAATATTTGTGCTTTTCAATATATTACATATTTTTGTTTACAGTGGGGAAAAGTCAAATATTGAGTCAATTATTGACTCAGCTGTTCTAAAATTTGCCAGTCAGTCACTGATCATGCATTTTTTGGAATTGAAATGTAAATTGCAAGTAAACTCTCTCTCTCTGAGTATGTCTTACTTAAGATTTTTTTACTTCAATAAAATAAAAATGTAATTTTGTAGTTTTATTTTTATGGTTATGACAAAGTTTCAATATCTTAGGAGCCAGAAATAGCGAATTATTTCTATGACAATGCTCACATCAAAACTTAATAATATTTCATAATTGTATAATTAATGCAGGTCGTTCACATATTATTTTACATTGAATAAATGAACTATTCAGTTAAAAATGTGAACTAAGGAAATTTTTAAGAAAATAACTATTTTTTATTTATAAAGATAAAAACACAGCATTGGGAGAAAAAAATCCACAGAAATAAATATTATTTTTACCTTTAATATAATCATCAAATATATTGAGAGTGTTTAAGTTTTGTCTAAAATACTATTTGTCTATTAATTTTTCAGGACAGAATTTCTTTAAAGAGAATCCATTTGATAAATATCATACTATTTAAACTTTCTCATTGTAAATTCGAACATAGTTTGCTCTAGATAGTGTTTATGATGCTTGAATCTTGTTTAACACAAAGATGTTGACATGGAAAGTACCAGTATAGTAGTAAGAAGATTTATCAAATATGGGAATTTATCTTTCATGGAAAAACATCTTTCAAAAACAGAAATGATTGATAAATTTTTCAGAAAACATTAAACTCACACTATTCATTCATCATGACATCATTCATTCATCATGATGACATCAGCAATGTCATCTTTTATACCAAGACAAGAAGGTGGGAGAAAAAACAAAAATATACGTAAAAAATATTGTAAATGCATGAAATTTTTTTTGTCAGTCTGCCGTAACTGGTCACCAATGGATATTTATAGTCACCCTGGCACTTGGAATTTGCCGGACACTGGTTATATATTATTATTAATTAATTATAATTACTTTTTAAATTAAAAAATCTTCAAACATTTTTTTCATTGATGTGCCAAAATGTAAAGGGTGAAAATTGAAAGGGATTGTGTTGTTCTAATTTTATTTTTCCATTTTTCCTAATTTTTTCCATTTTTGCCTGGTTTTTTCTACTTTTTGCCGCTGTCCTGGCAAAAATGCATTTCCTTATTAAAGATATTCTAAGAGCATTTCAGTTTGTCCATATCAACAAATATGCTATCATACTAAAAAACTCATATACAGTAATCCCTTAACATTCGCGAGGGTTACGTTCCAGGAAAATCTCGCAAATGTCAAATCCGCGAATGTTAAGTCTATCTTCTTATAGTAAAAAGGGGGTTAGGTTCCATAAAATCTGAATTAAAACAGCAAAGCATATAATACAAAAAAGATATTTATTTTTATCGTGTGCAAAAAATAATTTATCTACACTTACTGCACATAAATATATACATACATTATTTTATGAGTTATGTGAACAGAAATAGTTAGTAATTTTTTATTGTTTGGCAGAACTTATCTGTTTCTTATAAATTTCAATATATGGCAGAATTGCATCCTCGATTTCACGTTTAAACTTGAGAGCTCTCTCAACTGAAGGGTCATTCTCTATATCTACTTTATCAATTATTTGCTGCTTCAGTTTTATTATCTCGCCAACAGTTTCGGAGTAAAACTTTATCTAGAATGAAAATTTTAAAACTTTTAGAAACAAACAGTAAAAGTAGAAGGGGGGGGAGGGGGGTAAGTGTTCATGCATATTGACTATAAAAATAAAGGAGAGAAACAAACTTACCTTCGTTTTTCTGGTTTTGTTTCTCATCTTCACTATCAGTTTCAACATTTTTATTTTCTATGATCTCTATTAATTCTTCTTTCGTTAGCCCAATATCATGTGATTTTATTAATTCGCTTAAATCGTCTTCTTTCATGTCACTGAAGCCTTCACCTCCGATCTGATGTGCTAGATCAAGAATTGCTGTAATTTCTTTGGAAAGCGGTGAATTTTTTTTTCTCTTTTCGAACAACTTCAGGCCAAAGATTTCTCCACGATGCATACAATCTTCTGATAACTCCAAATATGAAGCACTGATTTCTTGAATACAATCTGCTATGGAGAAATTTTTCCAACCTTGTATAACTGTTGCTTCTGCTTTTAGTTCTATTGTTTCTAAAATTCTTTTCATGCATCTTCTAGTGCAATAAACTTTTAATGCTGCTATAATGCCTTGATCTAAGGGCTGTATCAGCGATGTTGTATTTGGCAGTATAAAAACAACTTGAACATTTGGATGGACTTCCGATATGCAAACTGGGTGTCCAGGAGCATTATCAATAATCAAAAGCACTTTAAAATCAAGATTTCTACTTGAAAGATATTTTCATACTCCAGGAATAAAACATAAATTAAACCATACCAAAAATAAAGCACTAGTTACCCATGCTTTACTATTTGCTCTCCAGAACACAGGCAACTCATTCTTATTTTTATTTTTGAGACAGCGAGGATTCAGAGATCTGTAAATAAACATCGGCTTTACTTTCAAATCTCCGGAAGCATTGGCACATAATAAAAGAGAAATGCGATCCTTTGCTACTTTAAAACCAGGAGCAGAGCATTCTTTTTTAGACAAAAAAGTTCTATTCGGCATTTTTTTCCAAAACAATTCAGTTTCATCTGCGTTAAAAACTTGTTCTGGAACATAGCCTTCAGCTTCAATAATTTCACTGAATTCTCTCTGAAACTATCATGATCAGCAGAAGCCATTTCACCAGTAAGTTTAACATTGTGCAAACTAAATCTGTGTTTGAAATTTTCGAACCATCCTTTACTTGCTTGGAAATTAAATGATGATTCAGGATCTTTAATAACATCAAATATTCTTTTCGCTTTCGCTCGAATTAAGCCTGAACTTAAAGGAACTTGCTTCTGATTCATATCCTCTATACATATATTTAGGGCACTTTCAGTTCCTTCTAATGATTTATTTCGAACCTGACATGCAGTTTTTGCAGAGGCTGGAGCACTTGCAGTAACACTGCCTCTAATGGCAGCTTTATTCTTTTTAATTGATGTAACTATAGATTCATTTATATTAAATGAACGACCAATAGAAGATGCATTCTCCCCTGTTTTTAGTCTATCCAAAATTTTAATTTTCTCGGAAAGTTGCAAAATCTTTTTAGCTCTTTTTGCTGGAGAAGGCATAGCAAAATATTTCAGAAAGAATTTTTTCTAATTAGATAAGCAAAATCGTATGAAAATAAATCCTGATTTGCCCAATGGTCAATTGCTTTTGACAAACTATTCATACGAACTGACCGCACGGCATAACGTTAAAAGACCGTCGAGCACTGATACTAATAGAGTGGACATTGCAATCCTTATAGTGAAGCAAACATAAACTCAGATAAACCGGTTTTTTCCATGTGACCGTGGAATCCACAGTGCGCTAATTTGCTAAACAAGCCAAGCTGTGGATTCCATGAACAATGGATGTGGAAGGGTGACTGATAACTGAAGGAATGTGGGATTATTACTAATGCTCTTGAAATATTCACTCCCTTTTTACAACTGACACTTAAAATTGATGGATAAGTATTTCACAGACCAAAGCAAATCCTTCAAATTTTACACACTTCAAAACAAAGAGAGAGAGAGAGAGAGAGAGAGAGAGAGAAAAAGCAATTTGCGAATAATCGAGGCACTTATTCGCGAATGTTAAATCTTGCCGCATTTCTATGTTCGCGAATAATCAAAACTCGCGAATGTTAAGGGATTACTGTATTTAAAAGATAGCAAAAAATTAGCAGGACCAAAACAACAAAACCAAAGTGTCCTGCTTCGTTCTGGCTAGTAGGAAGGGTGGGTTGATTTTTTTAAACTTCCTTATACAAAGTATAAGGAAGTATTGTAGTAATCCCGATTTGTGAAATGGATTTCGTATCTTGCACAGCTCAAAAACGAATGATCGTAGAATGTTGCAAATTTATACTTGTGACGGTCCTGATGTCTAGTTGTACATATGCAACAATGGTCTTAAAATGAGCTCCCATTTCAGAAATATCTATGACTTAACATGACTTTTCATAACATCTGTATGTACGTATGTGTGTATCTTGCATAACTCAAAAACAGTTGGTCGTAGAATATTGCAAATTGGTATATGGGTTTTTTATAACAAGGGTTTGTGCACCTCCCTTTTTCATCTTTCAAAGACCCCGTAATGATATTATTATGAAAGTTGTCATGTTTCCATGTAGAAGGTAAATCTTAAAGACAAACCGCAACAATTAGCTTGTTCCCCTAACTTATTGTGCATCTTAAATTACTTAAAGTGATTTTACGTATTTCAAAGATATTGTGGCATTTTATAGATATAGATTACCTACATATTTTATAGAATTATTAAATATAGGCTTACGGACTATTATATTTCTGGTAAGAATTATTATTTTAATAGTTTTATTATATTTTTTGTCTGTAAACAAGCATTGTCAAAAGCACGTAGAAACGATCCATTTTTAAGTTTTGCTTACAATATTTGTATCATATTTGTGTCAAGTTTACAGATTGAGAGTCGCTGTATTCCTTAAAAAATTTATTTTATACATCTGGAATATTTTAAGAAATGAAAAAAAAAAAAAAAAAAATCTTAGTTATGCATTTAAACGTCCAAGAAAGAAAGGGGCGAATAATGTTTCACGAGCTTGGCCATTGAGTTTTATATTATCTGATATGTATAAAATCCTGTTAAACAATTTAAACTTTCCATAATACAGTTTCATTCAAATTATTTAAAATGAATAAAAAAAGTCTCAAAAGCAGGGATAATACTTGCCCTGATTTTCCTTATTTCTTAAAAAAATTCCTGAAATATATTTAAATATCATTAGTTATTCTACAATTCTTGAATTTTTCGGCTATTATACTACATATTGACATTTAAACCACCCAAATTATGCAATCAAAAGCCATACTGTCACACTTTTCTGTGATCATTAGATAAATAATAAATTTAAAACTTTGTAAACAACTTTGATGCTGCATCACTGCAGTCATGCATTTTTTTTTTTTTTTTTTTCTTTTTTCCAGGGTTGGGTTTCTTCCAGGACAGTGGAAGAAACTGGAAAAAACCAGAAGAAACTGGAAGAAACCAACCAGAAGACAAAACAGATGTTCAAAATTAAAATTTATGAACTATATAAACTCAAAGCATAAATATAATGTCAAATCTAAACTATAATCCAATTAATATTAAAAATATTTTTAGAAAAATAAGTTATTTGAAAACAAACACTAAATATATACAGGTGACGGGTTTTTACTTTTTAATGCTAATATTTTTAGAAGTTTTTGCATAGATACTATCTCATATTATTATACGTTCAAACAGTGCAAGTGATAATAATTATGGAATTTTTAGCCATTATATTTGCATTTTTTTTTTTTTTTAAAGGATACAATTTTTTGTATAAACTCAAAGCTGGTATCCAATGAACTGCATCAATAAGTAATATATCTACTTTTAAACTTTCCTGCGAGTTATCTAGGATTTAAAAAAAAAAAAAAAAAAAAAAAAAAAAAAAAAATCCATAGTTTGTATTTATTTTAAATTGAAAAATAAAGTGCAGTATTGAACTACTAAAAAACTTTTCATTTATTTTACGGTCAACTCCCTCTAACTCTCAAAAGTTTTGTCCACAGGTTGTGCAGATTATAGGAATTTGCAGATTAGAGATCATTGCCTTTGTTTACAGTTTTCTTTTGCAGATACAAAGTCAGTTATTATTAATTCATAAATAGACATAAAAATGGAAAGACGATTTCTAATAAATTTTAGAATAAAATATTTCTTCAATATTAATAAAACTAATCTATCTCATTCATATATGATGATAAATAATTCAAGCATATTCAAATAATAGGTACCTGTATAATGTAAATAAACATATTTAAAAAATACAAAACAAAATACTTTTGAAAGTTCAGAAATAATATTCATCACTGATTAATTTTGTTAAACATTGATGTAATAGTGGTTTGTTTTAAGTGCTAGTCTGCATGAATTGCAGGATAATAAATACAAGAATGTTACCCCCCCCCCTCCTTTCCAATTGTGTTTCAAAGCAAGGATTAAAATAAAAATTTGGTTAAAAAAATTTGGTTAAGTTTTTGATGACATTTTGTAATACAGTATTGACTACAGGTTCTTTTAATTAACTGGATGATTGTTAAAAACTGTTTTATCAGAAAATATAAGAAAGTGATCCAAACTATTATTTATTACCAGTTAAAGAAATAAAATTGTCTAAATTATAAAACTTTACACTGATTAAATTGAAATTGATTTTTTTTTTAACTGGATTTTGAGTATTTTAGAACATGATCATCAGATAACGAAGATCACTTTGGTAAAAATACCCATAATTATTAATTATGTTATTAAATTTTTATAGGTATAATTTTAAAGTTACTTAAAGTTGTTTATAAGATAAATGCATCAATTGTATCCACTAAGCTGGAAGTATCAAATATAACGATGAACCTAATTGTGTATATGCACTACAAAAGTTCTGAAACATTTCATGAAAACATGCTGTTTGCCATTTAACTTAATTTTATGTCCAAAAGGTCTTTTTTCAATTTCAAGATGTGCTAAATTCTTTATATGTTCATCAATTTTTCTTTCTTACAACTACTCGGTATTTGATACATGGCTACTCAGTACTCGGCCAAACTGCTACTCGGTGCAACACTAAAAATGATCTTAAAGTTACTTAAAGCTTTTTATCCCAGTAGCAGTAACGGTGTAGCATGGCATCGGGTGCTACATATTGTTTAGAGCTCTGTAGATGAATTTAAAAACTAAAGAAATGTTTAGGCTTAAAAATACACTTGCATTATATCTCTAGATTACTACATTGGTTGTATAGTCTTAATTTATGAAAAATTTGCATCTACAAATTAAATATTTTATGAATTGATATTATTTCTAGAGATACGAGACTTGGTTCAGCCTTCATGGTTTGAAAATAAATTTTATTTTGCTGCAGATAGGTTCAGAAAATTGTTGTTGGACTTTTTAAGTTGATTATTATTTTTATCACGAATTATTTTATGATTCATGGTATACAAGTATACATATTTTAATGAAAGATGGTTTAGGCATTTTAATTTCATGAGGGAAGGCTTATTTTATAAGCAAAAAGAGTCGGTAAAAGTTGAAATTAACGACTGTCATTATTTGCGGTTGGTGGATATCTCCATCGATTCAGAGAAGAGATGCCCTAGAATCAGGATTCTACTGTACTTGGGCAAAAGGAGTTATTATCTAATTAGTATTATTTATTTAATGATCACAGAAAAGTGTGACAGTATGGAGCCAGTTTGGCATTTGATTGTGTAATTTGGGTGGTTTAAATGTCAATACGTAGCATAATAGCAGGAAAAATTTAAGAATTTTAGGATAACTAATGATATTTAAAGATATTTCAGGAAATTTTTAAGAATTCAGAAAAATCAGGATACGTATTATCTCTGATTGTGAGACTTTTTTTATTCATTTAAAATAATCTGAATTAAACTGTAATAGAAAGTTTAAATTGTTTAACAGGATTTTATACAAATCAGACAATATAATACTCTATGGCCAAGTTCATGAAACATAATTCGCCCCTTTCTTTCATGGACGTTTAAATGCATGCTAAACTAAGTTTTTTTTTTTTTTTTTTTACATTTCTTAAAATATTTCAGATGTATAAAATAAATAATTTTTTCAAAGATTACGGCAACTTTTAATCTACAACTGGATACAAATATTGTAAACAAAAATTAAAATTGGATCGTATATTTATAACACAGAAAAAAATATAATAAAACTATTAAAATAATATTTCTTACCGGAAATATAGTATAAAATCCTTTATTTAATATCTACAATATAAATACTTAATATGCTATAGTTTTTTTTTTTTCTTTTTTTTACGATTTGTTCTCCCGCGTATTAATACATAACAGATGAAAAGTGAAAAATTAGCCAATAGCCGAGAACGGATGGATTGATTGATGGATGCGTTTTACGTCACACTAAAAGCCAAGAAAAATGTGAAATATTTTCTCTTTAAAAAACTGTAAATTTATCATCAATAACTATGAAGTAAAATACTTATAATTACAAAATACTTCCTGATTTAAAATATTATCGAAATAGTTTTTTGACGAAATGCGAAATTTTTAAATCTTAAATATTTTCTTCATAACAGAACAGAAAAAAATATTTAAGTGAAATTTTATTTCGTATATATATAATAGATATTTTAAACAAAGAATGGAGTTTCTTTTTTGCATTTAATAAAAAAAAGCTAAATATTTTATTGACAGCACTCAGATTGAACCAACCAACCAACTACAAGACCAAACCGAATAACACCTACTTAGAATTCTGAGAAATAGCAGAAGATTCCTGTGTATCGCGTAGTAAAAGTAGTTCGATTTTCAAACTGAGTTAGAAAAAAAACAAGAGTTTTCCTAGGGAAAAGGGAGATGTCAGGCACATCAGATAAAAGCGATTAATATCATATATAAATTAAACGACATTCGCTCGAGCCATATTCGAGAAAAATTTGTTCCTCACATATGCCGCCCATTTACAACTTAATTGAGCCAATTCATATCTCGAAATATATTGCACGCAGAAATGTAGCGATTTAAGGGTAGGATCAGACAGAAGGTGAAAGACTATTTTGAAAATATCAGAACATAACCTCCCATATTTCCTGAGATATTAAGTGTCGGCTTTCAGCGGTTTCTTTGATCTTAAACTAGGTGTATATATAAGTGTCCAGTTTCGTTCGTTTTTCCGTTTCCGCTGAGTGTCGTGGCGTTCGTTTGTTTTTGCGCTTGCGTCACTTGAGACTCTGCCGAGTCTCTTGATATGTATTTATTTATTTATTTATTTTTTTTTCAGTTTTACTAGAAACACATGAAAAAATGAAATGAGAAAATTGTCTAAATTGTCAGAGAAGGTTACTGAATCGTGGTTCTAATGGAACCATCAAACATTTTTCTCATTTGTAAGGCAGTAAATTCTATGAATATTTTAAACTTTTTTTTTTTTTTTTTCATTTATTGCAATATATGACAGTTGAAAAAAATAAATAAAAAATAAATAATACTGATTAAAAAGAAACTGGTGTAGGCGGAGACTTCTCCCAATTCCTCGTCATATATTTTTTTGTCATAATTATCGACTATAAATACACACTATATACATGTTAAGAGAAATTAACTCTGTCAGTATAGTCTGGCACAATCACAGGTTGCAGTGTCCAAATCAATAGGTTTCTACCTTTTTGCTTCGTTACATTTACCTTATCAAAATTTGTTGATTATTTTTACTATGGTCAGTTTCATATTTTAAATTTTGTGAAAATCCACACAATTTACAAAGTAATAATTCCCATAAAGTGATTATGATTATACAAAATATTGCCCTATAATTTCATGCTGTATTTTTTTTTTTTTTTTTTTTTAATTTCAAACAACTTCAGAAGTTTTCAGTGTAGAATGATAATTATCAATAATTTTCATGCTATATTATAAATCATATTTTAAAACTAATACGATTTATTTACTATTTAAACAATCTCCGTAATGTTATTATTTGTTAAACCTATATACAATTACTGAATAAAAATAAGTATTCAGTACTGGGTAATTCCACTTTTATATGTAATTACTTCTTTAATGCGTAACGTTATAGTATTATACAGTTTTTTAACATAAACTTTAGAAATTTTACTGTGCCAAACACTGTAAATATTTTTTTCTAGTTCTTGCAAAGTTGTAGGCTAAAATTTTTGAATCCCCCCTTCCCCTTTATAGACTAAACATTTCGATTTGATTGAGATAAAGACTATTTCCAGGTCTGGTAAATAAGAAATCCTACGATATTTTTTGTAAAATTTAACTTGAAGTGAAAAAATTAATGATTATTAACAGAATTATAGGTGCTCTTGCATAATTTTAGCAATCTGAATCAAATAAATGTACCACTTAAGCCGTATGTCAAGATTCATTGTTATCTTAAACCATTGATTTTAAAAACACTGAGTACCTCCAAAATAGTCGGTGGGTACCCACTTTTATAATGGTTGTGTTTTATTAGGACTGAGGGCCTATTAGTCTCAATCTGGGATTTTTGCGTTGTCGATTTCGATAGTTGAACATTTGTCGAAATCTAAAATTTATCGAAAATATAATTGAATAATTTGGAAGCGATGTTATAATTTGAAAAAAGAAAAAAACTAATAGTCCTCCGTCCTAAACTAAATTCTGCTTTTGACAGAATTTCATCAAAATCTTTTTTTTTATTATTATTATTGAAAGAAAAAGAAAAGAAAATTAATAATAATCAGTATCGTTACAAGCGATATCGAAAAAGTTTTTTTTTTTTAATAATTTTGAATTAGGAAATAAAAAGTGCGCGTGAAATAATATGAAATAAAAATAAGTAAAAAAAATGAATTTAATGATTTAATGTTTTTGTTTTTCGGGGGCTGCTCATGCATATAAAAAATGCGGATTAAAACGAGTCGAAGAAGGAAGCGAAATAAGTATTGAGTTACATTACGATAAATACGATATATAATATGATACGATATATTAGACCTATCGTCCAGGGTTAGTAGGCATTTTCGTTGAAAGAAATAGTTTGTTCGTTCGGTGCAACTTGCACATTAGTCCCGTGAGGTACAACTTTCGCATTAGTCCCTTGAGGTACAACTTTCACTTTAGTCCCGTCAGGTACAACTTGCACATTAGTCCCTTTTAAATAAATATATATATATATATATATATATATATATATTTAAATTAATTAAAATATGAAAATAATAACCTGGTAAAATCTTTAAAAATGGACTTATAAATTTTTAATTGTTGCCCAAAGAAAAATAAAAGAATTACGAATTAATTTTTTCAAGTTAATTTCTCTCTTAAGTATCAAAATTTACCATATTCCTCGAAAAACTATGTAACCCCATGCCATAATGTACGGAGAATATTTCACTGTTTTAAGAGTGCAATTTTCGTCAAGTCGGCCAACTTTTCCTCATCCGACTAGCTTGTTCATGTCAGATCTAAATAATTTAAAATTAGCTCATCCGAGAAAAGCACTAGAGCCCAATAATTAACTGATGATTTTTCAAAGTTTTTGGCCCTCTGAAGACTTGCTTTCTTAATTCTTTTCGTTAATAATGGTCTTTTTGCAGATCTTCTGTCTTTTTAACCTGCTTTGTTTAATCATCTCTGCAGTATTTTTAATGAAATTATGTTGCTAAACACATTTTCTGAATCTCTTCTAAATTCTGAAACATAATACAAATCGATTTTTTAAATACTCTCTTTTTAACTTGCGGTCACCTTGCTTGGATGAGCAACGTAGTCACCTAGAACCAAATTTCACTTTAAACAGGCAAAAAATTTTATATCTTGCTAAAACTCATCCGACAAATAATTTGTCAACACTTAATTATTTTACTATCTCTCGTATTATTATTTATTTATTATTTCTTTCTTTTCATTCTAAAATTTATACTTTTAGGGTTAATTACCTTATCCTCACCATTTTTGAAATACTTTTCAAAATTACAATTTTCCTAACAGCAGTTTTTTTTTAAAAAAAAAAACACTTAGCTGAAACCTAAATTATACGTGGAAGATGACGTAATAAAATCTGTCCGAAAATTTACTTTTTAAATGATTTGGTGGTTGCAGAAAGAAAAAAAAAAAATCCAAATGCGGCATTTTTTTCTCCTTTTGGGTCCCTTAGTGTATGACTCATTCTGTCATTTACAAATGTTCGAAATAAATTGGTCAATGTTTTAAAGCCTATTCATTAATTGTTATCCAGAAGTATTAAAGTTAAAAAAGAAATATTAATTAATCTGTAAGACTGAGCCTTTGTTCCTAGAATAGATAAATATCTTCAACTTTCATGTGAGCGAGCAATGCCGGTGAGATGTTCTTAGGTAGCTCAATTCCTAGAATTTTGGTACGTTATTCAATGACCACATTTAAACCATGTCCTTATCACTTCTCGCACTTATGAATATTAATTCAGCTTTTTCATCAATGCATACATACCGTAAGCATTGCAACGTCTTTGTGTAGGTAGGTAGGTTTGGTTTAACGTAGCACTAGTACTGTGCTATGGGTAATTGGTGACGGTCTGGGATGCACCCCTAGGGATGGTCCGGAGACATTCCATCACAATTTTGATCCTCCATGAAGAGGATGGTTTCCCCGCTTCGCAACGTCAATGGGAGATGAGCTGCCCGATCGTTCACCATTTGAATCAGAAAGCGTCATACAATCAATTCATTTCATGCCAAAAATATTTTAGAAAAATGGATTATACTATTAGGACATTTGATCATTTATTTGCCATTTATTGAGACCTATAGTTACAATGACTTTCGTCTCGACTGCTCCATATTTTTACAGAAATTCACAGAAATACGTGCATACAATATTGTTGAAGACATAGGACAGCACAAACATCCATGCCCGCACCGAGATTCGAACTCGGAAACTGGAGACTCAGAAGGCAGCTCCATACCGACCAAGTCACCAGGCCAGCATACTATTAGGAGTTTTCATGATAAATATAATTATTGCATAGTTGCCAATTTTATTTCTTTTTGCCTACAGAAAAATTTTAATAGAAATTTTTATTTTATTTATTAAGGGAAAACTGTTACAGAAATATATAAAAAATTTCTGTTAAAATTTTCCAGTAGTCAAAAAAGACTATAGTTGATGATTACATGCAATTTTGAATTTTAAAGGTTTCTGTAACCTATCCCGCAATGTAAGTGATGAGTTTCACTGTATACTTATTCTCTAACCACGTTTATTGCGACCATGTGAGCTTCTGCGCAAGTGCTGCATAAATGAGTCCAGTGTTAAAATAGGGGTGATATCCATTGTAGTTGAGAGAAAATAGCTATAAGAGAATGCCGAATGACTGGATGTTTACCAACTTTCAATCTATCGATCAATTTGCCAACCTTCCAAAATGCTGGAAGGGTCCTCAATGCTAAGCATGAGAAACACGATTGCACCATACTTTTGTCTACTCGTAACCTCTTGCTGGTTGCTGTTATGCCACCCGATGGCTGCAGATAATTGATACTGCTATAAACGGACATTTTTTTAGCGTTACATTGTGTCGCTTTTTCTTTCTGAAAATAAGTTTCATTTACTCGAAATTTATTCATAAATTGTTGGCTTGTAAATTTCACTAATAACTGGGGAGCAGTTACTCACAATTTTTGTTGTTACTCATATTATTTTCAAAATAACGGATTTCAGTGTTGGAGTGAAAAATATGTTTATTGTAACTAACTTTAACTGCTCATATAATGCACAGAATAATTTAAGGTTGGCAAAAGGAGACATTTCGTTTCTCTCCAAATCACGAAAATTTCTTTCCCTGGAAATTTCGAAGTTTTTGCTTACTAGTATTCTGTAGAAGTTAAATTTTACCTTAGAACTCTATAGTTCCCCCTTCCCCAGATGGACCGCGGTAGCCTGGTTAGCAAAGCGTCAAGCTCGTTATCGGAGGATTGCAAGTTCAATAGTTGTGCCTGGTCAAAGATCGTCGTTTACATTAATAGTGGCTGGTGCACGTAAAGTACACCAGAGGTGTAATGTGTTCCATATTCCATAAAAATAATATATTCAGGGGTTTTCGAAGCAATGTAGAACAATCTAACCCTCAGAGGTTGAAAAATATGATGACGTGTCTTAAGATCGTTTCAAATAACCCTCGCGCAACTCTAACGCAACAACGTTAAACGCACACAACCTCAACTTCAATCCATTGTGTCTGATAGAAAGTAGTGGACAGATTCCCTATGCTGGATGTGGTGGAAAATTCCGCGAACATCACTACGGTTTTTTGAGTGAATGGACGGCTTCTTTTGGCGACAATCGCTTTCTTGGCAACTGGTCGGGAGGTGGAGGAAACCTGCATTGGCGGAAGTGGAATGGCGGTTTGGCGAATGAATTGGTGGATTGGTGGGTATGTGATGTTCGTGAGAAAATAGATTACTAGTCCGTGGTCTATTCTATTATATATGTAGCCAATGCTTTAGTATCACCCTCTTTTCCCAGAAGAGTAAATCCTTCTAATGGAAAAATGTCTGCATTTGATACATAAAGCAACCCAACTTATTTTTAACTGTATACACACTACATTCCCTTTGCCAGTCGAAAGGTTTTTTTTTCTTTTTTTCCTTCGTAAATAAATTTTATTCTAAAGGTTTTTTTTTCTTTTTTTCCTTCGTAAATAAATTTTATATTTGGTATGGCTTTAAGTTACGACTAGAATTTGCTTTTTGAATTTTTTTGTTTCTTAAATTAGTCACCTAAAGTTTTAAATGCTTCGAAACAATGTACTACACAATAGTTAAAATTGGTTATATACTATACAATAGTATATTATAATTAAATATCAAATATATACAACAGTATATATCTGTTTTTTTTTTTTATATAATAAATTTATATCTCAACAGCAACATATTATTTAAGCTAACACTAAAAATAATCTTTTCTATCGAAAACAGTTTTCTTTGTTGACTGATGTTTGTTTTTACTTAAACTGACTATAAATGGCACTATAAAGTTCATCATTTAAGAATAATGCTTCAGCAAGATTGAAATAAACTTTACCGCAGTCACCCTGACTTATAGGAAAATCTCAGATTTCATAAAAAAGCATTCATTTCATTCCACTTACTAAAACCGATTTTGACATTAATAAATTTGCGGAAATAAATTTGCAGCAATTTCTTTCTTTCATTAATACAAACATAATAAATATGGTCGCATAAAGAATATGATAAGTGCAATAACAAAACATTAATTCAGTTAAAATAATGGCCTTTTACAAAAATAATACTTTAATACAACTAATTCGTTTTTATTCGTTAAGTAACATAAAACATCTGTTTTTTTTTTTTTTTTTTTTTCAAAATCTTACATTTATTTATTATTATTATTATTTTCTATGAAATATATATATATATATTTAAACGTTGGTGTATTACTTTAGAAGAAAGTAAATTTAGTTTATTGAAGTTTGTGATATCGACTTAGTTTATTACACGACGTTAGCGTGCTAATTCTATTTTATAATGTGAATTATTTCTTAAACAAAAAACTTTAAAAGCGTATCATCAATATTTAGAAATATTATTTTGCTATAGACTAATAATGAATACAGTGCAGCCACATATCCTAAAACTAGCATTGAGGACGCGTCCAAAATGTTGAAGGGATGCCAGCTTGACTGACAGTTTGAAATTTGGAAAACATCCAGTAATTCCGCGCTCTGTGTTATTGCTCATTTTCTCTGAGTCAGATGACTGTCATCCCTATTTTAGCATTGGATTTGCTGAGTTAGCACTTGCGCAGATGCTTCCATGGTTTCATGAAATGTGGTCGAAGAATATAATTTATATTGATTTGTGTACAATAAATTCCAGCAAAGCATTCATAAAAACTGATGTCATTGTCTATACCTACCATTGAAAAATAATATACAACATGTCTATAAATATCTGGCACATTTCAATGTTTAACAGTTCATAAAATAATACATATATAAACATATCTATGACATTTATGCATAGAATAACGCGTATATTCTCTTATACTCTTATACAGTGTGGACGTTTCCATACACCCCCCCCCCCCCATTTGAATATATTTTCTTTTATGAATATCATCTGCAAGCATTAGTAATTGTACGTTTCTCTCTTTTGTTTTTGGAAATGAATACAGTGCTACGTCATGTTTGATTTTGATATGCGTGTTTTATTCGATCGGATATTGAGGAGGATCACAACGCCACAAGAGAAAGCACTGATTTTACAGTAATTCATCGAAACCAAATCAATAATGCAAACACTGAAAAAACTAGTTGGCATAGGTGGACTCTGCTCAGTTCCCCATCATATTTATGTTCTCATAAATTTCTAGTACGAGACATATTATAATCATGTTAAAAGAAATGAATTTGACCAAAGCTTGATACAGTGACAGAATGAAATCCCCGCTTAATAGGCTATCCACCGTTCACTTCGATATATTTATCTTATTCTAATCTATTAATTTATTTTATCAGGGTCAATTCCGTTGTTTAGTTTTCATGCTACTATTTCCAATGCAATAATCCTCAGAATTCATATTTATATGAAAAATTTACAATTTCGCTATGTTGATAAAATCGTACATTACGAATAATTTACGAAATTTTCCTATTACAATATTTGTATTCAATCATGTTCAAACAAATATCATAAATGTAATTTTGAAGTTGTCTACTGTATTTATGATCCTCAAAATGGAAGTTTATGCTCAATTTTGCCTTATTCTGACATGTTAAGTAAATCGTAAATTCCAAATAACTTACGAACTTTTTAAATTGGAAAAATCATAGTCTATGATATTCATGCCAGTATCCTAAATAATATTTCGAAAGTGGTTTGACATCTTTATGATGAAAATATCCCTCAAGATTGACGTTTATGTGAAATTTTGATCTATTCTGCCATGTTAAGAAATTCGTAAATTTCCAATAACTTAATAAATTTTTATATTGGGAAATTCATAGTCATTAATATTCATGCCAGTGTCCTAAATAATATTTCAAAAGTAGTAGTCGCGTTAGTAGTCGCGTATTGGTCTTTTCTCCGCCCATCACTTATTAATTCATCCTACGGATCACCTCTTAGTGGGGAAACTCTGTGTAACTGACTTTGGATGGGCGCCTTTTAACATAGTATGTTTTCAAGTCATTCCTAACATTTTTGGAGCAGTTAATAACATTTTACTTCTAAAATCGGTCTATTTGACCGCGACGCGACCAGTAACGTTGATTCATTTCCCCCCCTCTTCCGGTTTTTCAGACAAGTCAGTGTTTTGAGGGTAAAACTTCCCGTGAAATAGATGCACATTGTCTACTTTTTCTAATGACTTTCTTTCGGCTTTCCCCCAACACTACGAGCGGCGGAGTATAGACCGAGACGCGACCACTTGCGTTACAAAGTGACGCGACGAATCTCGGATTAAATAAGAAGAGTCCCAGATGTCCCTTCACAAACGATATTATATGCGTCAAGAGAGATATTATTACAAGCTCGTAGCCAGAAAATTTTTTCGAAGGGTGGAGGTTCAAAAAGGAAATAGAAATTGTAGGCTTTATTATAATGATAATTCGCTGGCCACATCAGTTTCATGTGATGTTCTATAGTCTTCTGCAAAATCTTTTTCGGGATAGACATCTGTGAGTGGTGTGCATACAACATTATTGATTATTTGATTACATTGATACTTTTCGTCTATATTTCATCAATATTAGGTAGTTGATACAAATAAACTGGTTTATAATAATTAAATAAAAACCGGTTCATTTTCCACATAACATGTCAGTGTTAAAAATGAAGTATAAGTAAAAAAATTTCGATAAATCTGCAAAATGTCTTGGCTACAGCTTTGCATTATCCCACAGTTCTAGAAGATCTATGAGATCAGCGAAAAACAATTAGATATGCCAGTTAGTTAACTGATGCCATGTGCATCAGGTTCTTAAGAAAATATTAAGACCGTACAAAGTTCAAATTGCTTACAAATTTCAAAAATTTCGAGCCTTGGAACTAACGATAGACCTATTAGGATGGGCTTTGCAACAGGCATGCTAAGGAAAATAGAGTATGAAGCTTGTTTCTTAAACGCATAATGGCCTCTGGCGAAGTTTGCTTTCATCTTTCTAGCATAGTAAATCGCAACATTTTGCTGATATGGGGATCTGAAGCCATGGCTATCATGAGGTAGAAAATAACGCCCCAGAGAATAATATGTAATGTAGCCTTATGTACGACCATTGGTACGACCATCATTGGCTTTTCTTTTTTCCCTGAAAAGACACTCACATCTGTAATTTGTTTAGACATGTTGATAAATTTCGTACTTACATAACTTGGAGAGCTTAAGACACATATCTTTTTGGTTCAAAATGATGCACCGTCTCATTGGGATACAATCGCTCGTAGTACATTGAATGATCATTTCACAGGAAGATGGTTTGGCTAGGTGGTCCGATTTTTAACCACCCAAATCACCTAATATAACGCTTCTGGTCTTTTTCCTTTGGAGATTTGAAAAAGGACATAATTTTCAGAAGAAAAATACCAAAAATCGATCATCTAAAAGTCAGGATTACAACTGAAGGAACTGAAGGAACTTTACACTGTGGATGTCCATTATGCTTATCTATACCTGGCGTGAAATCGACTGTCGTCTTGATATTTTTGCGTGTAATGAATATTGCACATTTGAATGTTCATTGACAAAGGATATACTTTTACTATCTGACCATTAATTCTGTTAACTTAAATCTATTCTTATTATTTTATGAAATATTAAACATCAAAATCTCTCAGACCATTTACAGGCACCCTGTATAATAATGCAGAATTAACATATATGTAACATTTCAATGTGATCATTCAAAATATTAAACGTGCCCTGCATTTGTTTTCCTTTTTAATTGATTTTTATATAATTTTCTAAAAATAGTCTTATTTACTGACATGTAGTACAATGAAAGTTTATAATGAACTATTAACTATAAATAAAATATAATCATAAGTGTTTGTAGTCTATTTTGTATAATTTTTAGAGTGCTACAATTTAAAGGTTTTATTTTTCTTTATTTTAATAATTTTTAAATATTCTACTTCTCTTTTTGATTTAACTTCGATATTTAAATTTTTATCTGATCAAATTTAATTTTTTTTTTTCACTCGAAAAATCAGAAACTAATAATCGTATTTTATTTCTCAGGTGCGTGATACGCGTGCAGTCATTTTGTTCGTCTAATGGAGCTTTGTTTCAAAGTGGGATATCACGATAAAAATTTTACTCAGTAGGAATTGAGTAATATCGTATATCAGAGTAAATCATAAATCTTGATGGTAGGCTCCAGCATGCACGTAAGGATTGATTGGACTTCATCCCTTATATAACACCGTTTGCTTGATGCACTATTCTCTACTTTACTTACATCACGTAATCTATAAAATATTGTATTTTCATTAGCCGATAATGGGGAAACCTATTTTTTCTCATAATGAATGCTGTAATTAAATATTTGATTTAAAGAAGCATGATTTAGTTCTTTTTATTGCGAGTTCAAGTTAATAAAAAGTACTTCTGGGATAAAATATTGATTTTATAAATAAATTAATTTCGAAAACTCGATAATGGAAAAAAAGTATTGTATATCTAAAATGCTAATATATATATATACCAGCAGACCCAGCCACGCGTTGCTGCGGCTAAGTAATACGTTGATAATTTGATAAGGTATATATTATTTCCCCACAACTGGATTTGGCGATTTTTTTTTGGCGCCTTTTTAAACGATAACGAAGTCGTTCTGGATTCTTTGCAATAAAATACGGTAACCTGCATGCTTTTATTTTAGATTTATGATTTAGCTTATGATTTTATCATTTATGATTTAGCCATAATCGCCAAATCCAGTTGTGGGGAAATACTATAGTTGTTACCCACAACTATAACTTATAATATAACTTCAGTAATTATATTCGGATAATTATAACTTCAGTATCAGTATATCCCCACAGCTGAATTTGGCAATTTTTCTTTGGCGCCGTTTTGAACGATAACGATGTTGCTCTGGACTGTTTGTGATATAATATGGCAGCCTATATGTTGTTTATTTTGGATTTATTATTTTATGTTTTTGATTTATGATTTAGATTATCATTTATCATTTATAGATTTATGATTTAGCCATAATCGCCAACAAAAAATTGCCAAATATCGTTGTGGGGATATACTGATTAATATATTACTGAAAAGATTAATATATTTTAACGAAGTGGAGAGAAGATTCTGAGTATGTTAAAATTTTAATAGTAAATTCAAGTTAATCAAGAAGGAAAGCATTGAGGATTAAGATAAGAAAATTGCAAGATTTTAAGATCGCATTTTCAGCAATAAATATGAGTCAAAATTTAATGCAAAATACATATATAAATCACAAATTTAATCAGGAACGTTAAATTGGTAAGTTATTAAAGAAAAAGTAAAGAAAAATAAGACAAATAATTAATTAAAGTTTCGAACATCGATCATATAGATTAGCGTTACAAAACAAATAAACAGACTTAAACTCTTCCAGACTTTTAAATAAGTTTTAAATTAAGTTTTAAAATTTAATGTTAAATAAAACAGACTTTTAACTAAGTTTTAAAATATTGAAATGGTTACTTTTTATTTAGAACGTTATGTATAGATCACAAATTTCTTAAAGAAAACGAAGTGATACAGATTAGAATAATGCAACAAAAATTGAAAAAGCAAGGTTATGTCGTAAATAAATTTTTAACACACGTGTCACGTAAAATAAATTGTAGCATATACATAATGTATCTGATATAAGATATAGAGCAGTTTCATATGACGTCATAGTGACGTAGATCGAGGGCTATCAACTCCACGTGAAAATAAATAGACGCCATTTTTAGAACAGTAAGCAAATGGCAGTTGAAAACATCTCACAGCACCATGGCAACCGCGCATAGCAACCAATGATGGAGGGCACGCTGTCCACGTTGGCATGCTGTTATCAGCTGTTTGCAACTGCCCTATTAACATGTTGCAGCGGAATAAATTTCATATCTATCATCCTTGGCGGAAAAAAAATAATATCGCCAAATTATCTGGCGCACACATTTAATTCCTTTCAAAAATCATGGTTATTTTAACAACTTATATTAAGAGAGTAATGAATAATATGAAACAATATTTCACACAATACATATTACGAAAATATACATCTAGCTTGTATATTTTCATGTTACGTTTTTGATCGCCAAATACGAAAAACTCCAAGGACGACAGAGCTTTGAAATTTAAAATTAAAATTTTGTCAATTTAACAGCAAAATAACTCAATCTAATGTATGCATATGATAAATAATACATATCTATACAAAAATATGGGGATTAAAATCCGGAACTAATTTTCCTCGTTTTTAATAATTTTTTACAAAAAATACAATGGGCCATTAACATAAGAAATCTTTTTCTTGATTTCACAGACTGTCAGTGACGTCACACTTCGCTTGTGTATAACTACATACTTTATCAATGCGAATAAAATCTTTAAATTGAGTATGACGTCAATTTTCGTGAGATGTATAATTTAACTTTTTATAATTTTTTAACGTTCACGTTTGATTAAATGTATTTACTTTTATGTCGAAAGAAAATGAACTCGTATTTTTTCTTTTTGGCAACAATTAAACTTATGGAACTCACAGATATTTTGAAGCAACTTTAATAAAGGTCTATAATTAACAAATAATTGCAATAAAACAATATTGTGACAATAAATTGAGATAAAAACTATCCTATCTCTCAAGTTGGACCAAACTGCGCACAGTGTGCAAAATTTCATTAAAATCGGTTCCTTAGTTTAGGAGTTTACCCCGGACAAACATCGTGACACGTAATTTATATATATATACAGATATATATATATATATATTTTTTTTTTTTTTTAGTTTGATAGTTTAAGAACCATTGTGAAAACCAAATAATTCCATCTTGCAGCCCATTTTGTGCATTCCGAAAGAAAGAAATATATATATATTATCTTACTTCGTTGCTAAGTTAAATTAAAATTTATCCACAGACTGCACACGAACTATTTATCCGATTTCAAGAAATGTTTCATGTAATATCCCCACATGAAAAAGATTTAGAATACTGAGTTTGAACATCCAGCTAAGAATTACGGGAATATTATATTCTCGAATTACGCCGATAGCAGACTCTCTAACACGCAGACAGACACAGATCAATCGCTAAAAATGTGATTTTCAGAATTAGGGTTACCTTAAAAAATGAAAACGTATGAAACATTTAGCTTCAAAAATTCGGCTCAAACACAATACTTTTTTTTTTTTTTTTTTTGGTAATAAAAGATCAAATAAGAAATGAACTTAAAACTTGCCGTTTTGTGATATGCTAATATGCAATGGTTTTGGGTATCACTAAGCAATCTTGAACTAAGCAATCCTTCATTGGACTGCAAAAATATTAAATTCCGTCAACGACTGTTTTCGAAAACGTAAAGCAAATTTTTTACATATTTTAAGAATTTATTGATGTAGGTGTTGAATTGCAGCTTTATTATCATGTAAATTTTGTAAAAATTCTGTTGTTAAATTAAAACTTAAAAGTAATATTTTTAAAAACATAATTTTCTAGCGTATTGAATACTGCCATTTTCAAAGATTTTGTTGAATAATTGTTGAACGAGTTGGAAAATTGATAAAGTCGTTGAACAGTATGAATTGCTCCTATTCGTTCAACAACTTCCAATTAAGGAAATCTTAAAGATCGATATACTTACAGTCGGTAACAAAAGTGTCCGAACACTAGCAAAAATCCCTATATTAAAAAAGTACGCTTAGTACAGTTTTGCTAAACAAATCCTTGTCGAATCCTGTTCTTAGACTGATTAAGAACAGTATTCGACAAGGATTTATTTAACAAAACAATATTAATTCTACTTTTTTTATATAGGAATTTTTGCTAGTGTTTGGACACTTTTGTTACCGACTGTACATACATATATATATATGTGTGGAGGGGGTAGTGTATTTCCCCAACATCATCTATAATAGAAACATAATTATTAACAAGCATAAATTAAAATATGAAGTATTCTCAAGCTAAACAAATCCTAATTGAGAAAGAAAGCTTAATCTATGTATTATTCGACATCAATCTTAATGCTAAATTCCTGTTCATATCATCCCATTTTTGGATCTCTACGAAAAGTAAATTTTTCATAATGATTAAGAAACTAATGAAAAATCCTACTTAATTTTCAATAACATATTTGCACAAATTTTTTTCTTACACAAAAATATAAGTATTTGTAATATTCTGCATTAGATAAGTTTATTTATGTTTGTAAAATAGGTGTTTTTTTTTTTTTTTTAAATCATTAATCTACAAATATATTTGTGTTTCTTAATAAACAATGTCAGTCATTTGTCAAAAATTTTATTTTAAATTTAGTGATCCGCAAAACATAATATTATGAATTTAATGGTCCTTGAAGTCAAAAATAATCTGAGAAACATAGTGAAGGGCAATTTTTCTATTCCACCCCCCCACCCTTTAAAAAAAAAAAAAAAAAAAAAAAAAAAAAAAGTCTTTTATGTACATAAGAAGAAAGTATTGAATTTGTGAAATTTTTAGAACTCCTCTTTTCGATGGATTTACACGTTTAGAAATGCCCTGGAGACTATTTGACCATTTTTAGAAAATGTTTACCTGCCTATGTGTTTGCTTCAAAAAATTTTGAAGACGATGTGTCATACGAATAGTCGAACAAAATGTAACCAAAACCGGAACCTAGTAGGACTTTGACCTAAGCTGGTACTGCTTACATTTACGGATTAATCGCTCAACAAGTAGCGCTGTCATCTCATTTTTTCATAATTTTTAATGTGGCGGTATAAGATAGATTTTCGTATTATAAATGTACATAATGAGAATTACTTTTATTTTTTTTAATGTGACATTAGTATATATATATATACAAGGGGAAAGTTTATATATATATATAAGAGGGAATGTATATATATGCATATACCACCCTCATACATATGTATTATATAGGGTGTAATACATTAATACATCTATATAATTTTCGTTCCAGGTGGAAGAAAATTTTCATTATGGGTATCTTTAAAAAAAAAAAAAAAAAAACTCGTCAATACCTCTAAAACGAATGGTTGAACCATACATCTCTAATAATTTAAAACAAAGTTATCTATATCTATATATATATATATATATATATATATATATATATATATATATATTTTTTTTTTTTTTTTTTTTTTTTTCATTTTTAACGAAACTTAAAAAAAAAAAAAAACTAAAATATTTTCTGCATAGCAGAAAACTTTTTTTCTTGGGATATCTAATGTTACACACCTCTGTGATGAAAATCGTCTGCATTAATCATTGAAAATAATTTTGCAAAGTAATATGTACTGCATAAATTTGTATAGGAAAATATAGAAAAATTTTTTGTTACCATCACATACTAATATGGAAAGGAAACTTGACGTTATATAAATAAACACAGGAAAATAAACAACGCCTTTGGAAATAATAAATAAATAGAAAATAATAATTATTATTACCTTTGGCGTTGAAGACGTTGTTTATTTTTCCTGTGTTTACATAACATACTAGTTCATAGAATATCTATTCAAGTGAATTCCTTATATTTTTCTTATTTATATGTAATGCACAGACTTAGCTGAGCGGTTACTTCGTATGTTATATACATACACATACATAAAATCATGAATGTACATAGATATTTCAAATATAAATTAAATGTATTGTATAATGTATATTTTGTTACACGTTATTGTTGCCTCTGCATCATTTAACAAGCGCTTCTAAAAATTTTGAGTGAATATGCCAAAGGATATATTTAAGGTAAAAATTGCTTAATTATATTTTACTCTGATTCTGTAAAGTCTGACGTACTTCTTCAAACAATCTTTAACTCATTTTTATTACATAATAAGAATAAAATTTTTCAAGTGAAGCTTCAATCTCACCATTTCGAGAAATGGGTACGTTTCTAAAAATTCACTAATAGAATGTCCTGGAGCAGAAAGTTAAAAGGTTCTTAGTTTTAGCACTTTTATTTTTATACTTACACATTACTTCTTCTTCTTTTTTTTTTTCCCAAAACGTATGAATAGAAAAAAATTAATAGCATTACATAATGTATAAACTTATCAAAATCTGTCAGTCTTAGTTAATTTTAATTTCGGAGAGCATTTACTATTTTGTTAAATTCTTAGCTTCTTTAATGAATAAATCGTGTTAAACTTACATTTCGGTAAATATAAAAATTTGAATACTTAAAATAACATATCGGATTAATAAATTTTATGTTTAAATTGCAATGTATTCAAAACACTCACAAACTGTAAATTGTATAAAAAATATAACAGTATTCAATGTTCCAAATAATCATTAGTATGCGTAAAATATTTTTTTCAATTGTTAATGACATGATTAATTAATAAAAATTGTGCACCCAAATCTAAATTTGACATATATATATATATATATAAATTCCTTCATCTAAGATTAAAATAAAGTACATTAATATAGAGGGGTTTTTTTACGGATTTTTCAAGGAATTTTTTTAAATACATAGTTGTTAAAGATTATAATATAATATAAATTATATAAAAAGTATGTAAATTATCTATAAAATAATACAATTATAATTTATACATGGATATTCCAAAAATTACTGCTAAGGTAAAAATGGCATTGTTTTCTGAATTTATTGTAGTTATACTAATGTGGTTAAAAATAATAAAAAATGCAGTAAATATTTTAATCTTATAATATTTGAAAAAACTCATGCTTCTCATTTTCCTCAAGAAGCCCCTCAGACGGACACATAGTACATGAAACGAAAGCCAAATAAACTCCAGCAAAAGTGCAAATTTTTCGCTTTGGACTTAAAATTTGTAAATCTGTCAGGGTAAGATGATTTTTAGATGCCTCTCGAAAACGTAATTTATCGTTAAACATAAATATTTTGAAAGCAAACATGATAAATTGCAAAAACACAAAACCATCACTTCTAGTCACAAAAATTGACCACGACCCGATCATTTTTCAACTTATCAGGCTAAAGGAAGTAGGCATGAATGTAATATGAAAGCAATAACGCACCCAACGTGTGTACTACTTTCATTTACATGGCCTTTACTTATCTTTATTATTCAACAGCATCTGTTAGATGCATAACTAACTATCCTAATTTATTGTGGCTACATCTACAGCTTCTCGTAACTGAAAATTTCGATTGGATGATACATTCGGAAAAAAATTCCCATCTAATACTTCAATCGCAGCAAAAAACATAATACTATACTGTATGAATATTTATATTTTATATTTATTTATTTGTACAAAAACTAGTTTAACGGAACAATCCTAAAAATATTTACAGAAAAATATATGGGGGAAAAAAAGGGAAAAATAATTATAACTTTGTATGATTTTATTTAGACTGCAATGTTTCGAAAGCAAAAAAAAAAAAAAAAAAATCATAGGCATAAAACATAGGCGTAAGCCAAAAAAAAAAAAAAAAAAAAAAAAAAAAAAACTGTTTAGTTATTATATGCAAAATTTATTTAATTCGTTCAACCCCTCTAGTTATTCCTATTAACTTAAAATTACATTATTTACAGAATTATTCATGTTAGACGCCAAGATTGGCTGCAGATAGTATTACTTATAGGAAAATCTATAAATATTCAACTATAATAAGTTATGAGCTCATTGATAGATTTTATTTTCTAAACTTATTTTCTGATAATCCTTTGTAATTTTACAATTAAAATACTTATAGGTCTGATGCTTAAAACTTTACAATTAAAAGATTAAACGAAACTATTTTAACTTTATTATGGAAAATTTAACAAAAGCATAAGAAAACTGCTGACAAAGTAGTTACAACTTTAAAACAAACTAATTTTTGAAATACTCTTTTAAAAAATATTCATTGTTGTAACTATTTCATTGGAATAAGATTTAATTTCGTGAATTCTAAAGATTAGCTCATTTTCTTTCGAGTGAAAAATTGCTGAAAATTGTGTTCTGGGAAAACATTTTATTTGTCCTTTGTACAAAAGTCTTTTCTTTATTCCAATTTATTTTATCGGTTAATCAACCGAAATTTAACCCGTGCATGCCTTTAAGTCATACTTAACGAGAAGTAATTGTGATGTCATTCTGTCTGAAACACGAGTGAGATCACGCCCGAATATAGTTATATGTTCTTTAAATAAAATCACTTGGGGTTCAGATCAAAGTGCTCCCAGAATAACTTGAAAATTAAAATAAAAAGAAGTCTTGAATTGAGAAAAATAATTGACTATTATAAAGGTAATTTAAAAAGGAAAACCTCCTAACCAATATGATTAATTATTCAAAAATTCATTACTAAAGAAAAGTCCCATTTGTATTTTATTGTATTCTGTGAATACTAAGAGAGATTTTCATGATGTAACTCCCATTAGAAATGTTTTATTATTACATGCTAACTATTCGATAAAAAGTAACTACTCTAGCCTCAATATTTATCAATAAGACCAGCGAGTTTTGCCCGCTACACTGGCCACTATATTTAAATGAATCACTTTATTAAATAAATCCTAAAAAGTATAAAATTTGCAAAAAAAAAAAAAAAAAAAAAAAAAAAACAAGAAAGAAAGAGAAGAAAAAGAAAAAAAAATCAATTGAAATCGGTCAATCAGTTTTCAAGGAATATTTTTTAAAGTGAAACTGAGTTTCTACAGCCATCGACAGCGTCTTACACCGGCGCGCTTTGCATGCACAACAAACCACGGTTCAGGTGACCGTTATATCTTAATTGGTCCTTGCAAATAAAAGAAATTTGTAAACGAAACTCTATTTGGGTCCCCACTGCATTCATCTTCTTCGGCACGCACCACGCACCCATTTAAATCTTTCTGGGAATAATAATAATAATAATAATAATAATAATAATAATAATAATAAATCATTGAAATCCACTAAATAATTTTGGAGATAGGAACAAATTTTCAAAAAAATTACGATTCGCGTTCATACTGCCTTCGGTAGCGTCTTTCTCGGGCACTATACGCACACTATTTCTTCCATAGCTTTTAAAATGGTATATGAAGATACCGGCTTACAGATATATACCGGTTCGTGAAGATATATACCGGTACCTTCATATTCTATATACATATGTACACTCAGAAACTGATGAGAACTGGACTTTTTTTATTTTTCATTATTTACTTTTTTTATTTAACTTTTATTCCTGGTTCTCCTCTCTGGTGGAATTTTGTTTTCGCGAAGTTCTTTCCAGTTAACAAATTCTAAATTAATCTAATTTGACTATATTTTTACGAAAAATTATATGTTTTTAATTATTTTTGATAGTGTCAGGATCTCAGAAGTACTCAAATTGACGATGACGTAGCTCTAGTTTTTTGAGGATATAGTTCAGTTCTCTGTTCTCAGCATAGCCTTTTTCAGTTCTCAGTTCTCAGTATAGCCTTTAATCTCTTCAGACTCGAGAAAAAAACAAAACACTATTTTTAAAAATTTCTGGTATTTCTTTAACTAAATATCAATATTAAAATCAGAAAGAGAGAATAAAAGATGCTTTTCAAATATTTTAATTGGCTTAAAAGTAAATTTGTTAGCAATTACCATAAAAATATTATAATTACCATAATTATATTTTCAAAATAATATAAATTTGTTGCTGGAAAAGTTTGATGTGAAAAGTTGCATGTGAAAGTTGTCTGAATAATTTTTAAGTGAACTTTTAATTTTAATAACAGATTTAAATTCTATATAAATGTAGGTGGAGTAATGAAACGGGGGGAGGGGGGTTGAGGGGGCGGTAGCCCCCCCCCCCTCACATAGAACTAATTATCATGTAAAACTCTTCCGAAGCCTAATTTGAATTATTTTAACATAGGTTTACAAAACAGTGCTCATTATGTTACCTCTTAATATCCAAAATGTATTTATAGTACTAAATTTCAGGGTAAGAGAAAGTCATATGAGTGACACACCAGATTATTTTTTTCTTCTTTTATACCATTTTGCGGTAAGTTAAAGTTAATCCCTTCACGATATAGTGCTGCATTCTCTTGAAAAACTATTAAAACTGTCTCTCCACAATTGAGTATCGGAGATTTGAATGCTGGTAAATATAATCTTTTCATTTTATACGCATTTTACGAAAGTACCCAATTGGGTGCCAAGGGACACAAGAGGTTAAGTGTCACTGTCTGAGCATGTTTGGAAAGATGCTTTTGTGAAATATGTTAAACTAGTGGATCTGCAGATCAGGAGCCTCAACGTCCAATTTGCATCAGACATTTTTCAATAGGTCATTTTTACTTATTCCTTATTATATAATAGTATATATTGATTCGATCGACTTATTACCATAATCAGATACATTCCTGAGGGGGGCTGCCGCCCCCCTCAACCCCCCGCTCTATCTCTTTGTATACCTATTTGTATATCATATAAAGTCTTACGGAATTGTAAATAATTACATTTATTTTTGTATAAATTTTTTCAAAGAGGCTTAGTAAATCGATAAAATGCTAATTTTGTGCATTTCTAGTCGTTTTAGCGTTAAAATAGCCTAATTTTCCTTTAAAAACGCATTAAAAAGCACCATATAAGGGAAGAAATGGATTTGGCGCCAAATTTGGCGACTGTTTCCCTCATTGGCGATTTTTTTGGCGACCTTGGCGAGAAAATCCTTATTAGGGATATACCAAATATGGAAGCTCTAATCTCATTGGCTGATGAGATACGATAATTTTCCAGAACAGTCTGTGTACGATAGAATAGTATAAAAGGAGCCTTTTTTTAGCCAAGGCGGCCAATCTCAGATCTGTGTCAGTTTCGTCAAATGCTTGAGCCTCTTTCAATGAGACTTGCGTTATGTGTTATTGCTAAACTGTTTGTACTGTTGTTTTGCTGTTAGCGGCTGCTGTTTAAGCTGTGTTTACTGGTTGAATTGAAGCTGATACTTGGTTTATAGACCTGTATTTTTCTGGAACTTTCTGTGAATAAATCACTGAATTTTTGCAAGTTTCACCTTTCATTCTCGGACAACTTACGAACCCCTAAGTACGCAACAATATGTATTCTTAATAAACGATCGTCTTGTATTATTTCCCTGAAATTCATAAATACCAAATTTCATACAATAAAAATTACATAGCATATCGGAAATATTTTGCGTAACCTTTAAACTAATTATCAATTCTATGCCCACAATTTTCAACAGGAAAACATGCTTTTAAAATTCTAATAAAATTTCATTATATTTTATGGGGTGTAACCATGTTAAAATACACTTTTAAGAAATACCGACTATAGACCGTAATAGTACGAAATTCCTTTATGTATCCCGGAAAAGTAGCCACAGTCATTATAAACGCCAATAATAAGAATAAACCAAATTAATTATAACTCATTAATTTTTCAAACTAATTTGACCTCATTTGGATGATTACAGTACATACTCGGATATATTTTGTGTGGTCCCATAAATTATTTAGTCTATGCATAACTTTTTTTAAGAGAAAACATGATTTTAAGCATCTTTATAATGTATGTTAACTTTATTAAGTTCAATTCAGCATAATAGCATTAAAGTGCGCACTTAAATTAAAAATTTGTCCATAGGCTCTAATGTTACGAAATTCTTTCGTGTGTCTTTGTAAACGAACCATAAACATTCTATACACCAGTAAAAACTATTCAGCTTATTTTGCATTTAAAATTAATAATTGTTCCAAATTTAACATCGTTTGGATGACTAAGTGACATTGTCAGAACACTTTTGTAAGGTCCTGTACAATAATTAGAAAGCTTAAGAGCACATATTTTCTTCAAACAACGTAAGTTTAAGCATCTTACTCACGTCCTCTAGTTTCATTTTCTTCATTGCAAAGTAGTGATATTAAAATGCGTTTAAACGAAATTCACCCCATACGCCGTAATGTTAAGAATTTTGGCGTGTCCCTGTACACAGTTTATAAAAAATATAGCAGTAAAAATTATACAGCTACTTATATGCAAAGCTGGAACGTGTGCGTTAATTTGCAAGTCAATCGAAGGATTTTTGCAGCCGCTATTGCGGTACATACAAATTCTTCCCATACGCCGTAAGGATAAGAAAAATTTTTGCGTGTCCCTGTACACGAACAATAAATGGAATACACACCTAACACTATACAGCTAATTCCGTTGGGCTAATGCATATGTGTACAAAATTGCAAGTCAATAGCGTTATTTTTGGGGCCGCCGCTATCGCGGTACATACAAATTCTTCCCATAGGCCGTAATGATAAAGAAAACTTTGGCGTGTCCCTGTACACGAACTATAAATGGAATGCACACCCAAAACTATACAGCTAATTTCGTGGGGATCATGAACATGTGTACAAATTTTCAAGTCAATAGCGTGATTTTTGCGGCCACTATCGCACGACAGACAGACAGGCAGACGGACGGACAGACGGAACCCAAAATCCTTTTGAGTCTCAACAGAGAGCCTCCACTGACGTTTCGGCAAAAATTGGAAGTCAATAGCTTGATTTTTGCGGTGGCTATCGCGGTACATACAGATTCTTTCCATAGGCCGTAATGATAGAAAATCTTTGGCGTGTCCCTGTACACGAACTACAAATGGAATACACACCTAAAACTATACAGCTGATTCCGTTGGGCGCATGAACATGTGTACCAAATTGCAAGTCAATAGCGTGATTTTTGTGGCCGCTATCGCGGTACATACAAATTCCTCCCATAGGCCGTAATGATAAGAAAAACTTTGGCGTGTCCCTGTACACGAATTACAAATGGAATACCCACCCAAAACTATACAGCTGATTTCGTGGGGCTCATGAACATGTGTACCAAATTTCAAGTCAATAGCGCTATTTTTGTGGCCGCTATCGCGCGACAGACAGACGGACAGACAGACAGACAGATAGACACAGCCCAAAACCGTTTTGAGTCTCAACAGAGGGCCTCCACTGACGTTTCGGCAATTACCCAGTGATATAATGTAATGTATAACAGTGAATTTCGTCTATTTTTTTTTCCCTGTATCTTTCAGAAATTTCCCTAAAATAAATTCTGTGACATCTCAAGAATTCTTTTAATCGGTTCTCAAGTTATATGAACTCTGTTGTCTGAATAATACGATCTCTTATATCGGAATAAAAACTGAGGAATTTAAGTTCAATTAAAAGATTAATTAATCTAAGCAATTGGAAATCAAAATTGAAATATGTCTTCTACAGATATTTGCAGTTTCATATATAAAGTTTTATTCAAGTTCATACATAAAGTTTTATCCAAGAATTTCCCGAGCAATACGTTATACATATTTAAATACGTCACATGTGTTTAGAGTTACAGATGATAAAAATATTCTGATGAGCTATGAAGTAGCTTTGAAAAAAAAAAGTACTTATGATATCAAGAATTGTAGAAATAAAATTAGAAAAAATATTTTTTTTACATATTAGTGGGAAGTTTTTCTTATTTGATAATCACAGAAAGTGCATTTTAGTGTAAGCATTACAGACATATCTCCTATTTCATTCGGCTGAATTTCTTCAGATTTATATAGGGAAAAATAGTTGAATATGGAATACCGTTTCTATTTGAACTCACCATAATAAAATGAAGTATTCTGGATCATTGGGGATTTGACTATTGCAAACTTTCAAGTGTTGTTAATATGTTTTAATGGTTTTATGTTACAAATAAAATAAAATAAAATAATAATAATTAAAGACTTTTTCTATTATTAGCTTGATTTGCACTAAAAGGTATGAAAAGATTAATATGAAGTGTTGCCACCTAATTTTCACACTTTAGTTAATTAAAAAATCTAATTGTCGTGTTGAAAAACTGTTTGCACCCCTAGATTTAAAAAAAAAAAAAAAAAAAAAAAAAAAAAAATCGCCCCTTTTATTTGGCACCGAATTTGTAACAAGCCACGTACTTTTTAAAATGACTGAAATGAATTAAAATGAGGTGTTCCCACCTAAATTTCATACTTTAGTTCATTTTTAAAAATCTAATGGTTGTGTCGAAAAACTGTTTGCACCCCTAGGTTCAGAAAAATTGTCCCTTTCATTTGTTACCAAATTTGTAACTTTAGGACTGACATTTCTAATTTATTTTCCCTTTTTTCTGTTTTTAACCCAGATTCGGCAGAAGGTTTATGACAGGGAATGTGAGCTAAAAAAATAATTTAAAAAAGAAATAATAATCTTACATTGTCTATAGGTCACGTGTGTTAGAAATTCCCAATAAAAATGTAACCTTTTTTGTTTCCAACTAAATTTCATATTTTAGTTAATTAATTTTTAAAAAATTTAATTATCGTGTCGAAAAACTGTTTGCGCCCCTGTATTAAGAAAAATCGCCCCTTTCATTTGACGCCGAATTTGTAACGATAGGTCTGAAAGTTTCAATTGTCTATCTAGTAGGGAAATTAGTTAAAAATCGATTGCAAGATTTGTATAGGACAAACAAACAAACAAGAATCTAAGTTAATAAAAACATGGTAAAAAATAGAGTTTAGATGCAACATTTTTAATTTAAAAAAAGGTTTTTTTTTTTTTTTTCTTTTTTCTTTTGGGTAATATGGACATAGCAAGTAATACGGAATATGTATGAAGAGAAATATGCAATACTCATTTCTTGAAAGGATAATATGAAATAGGGTAGTACTTTTACAGAAAATCATGAATAATTGCTATTATAAACGTTATATTTTGAAATTATTATTGAAATGAATAGTGTTGAAAAAATTATCAACATTTAAGTTTTATAAAAATTGCAAATAATATAGACTAGTTAGTATTCCATGTTACCCGAATCACCGTTTTAGAGAATAAATCAATCTCAACCACCTGTTGATAGAAATAAGTTCATAGGAATCAGACTATTAACCAACTCAACCCCCTACCGAAAATAACACTACGTTTTCCCTCATTTTACTATTTCGTAAATAGATTACAGAACTCGTAATACTTAATACTTGCCTCCAAAAAATTCTGAATCTTGATAAACTAAAGAAGTTGGATGACACAAGAAGTGCTTTTCTCACTGACACACGGTGAACTACTGTTCATTTTTGAGGCCCAGTAAAGCCGTTTGCCGTGCTTTCAATAGATTACAGCTCACAGGTAAGATATAATGCTACAGTGAACTCTAGTTAAAACGGACATTCAAGGGCCAGCAGTTTTTATCCATATTAACGAGAGTCCATTATAACAGGAGTTCATAAACTGAAGTTCTATATGAACTCTAAAATCACTATTATGTACACATACACAGTATAACAAGAATGAAATTTTGTTTCCTCAAACCCTTTTATTCACTAAAAATATAAAAACATGAAAACCGATACTTACTTTCAAAACTTTTTTTTTTTTTTCATATAGTACAACTTGATAACAAAATCCTTTGCTGTGTCTCCACAATAGAAGTGGAGAGAGGTGCAAATTGTTGACCTCAACTGTCACTGTCAATCAACACTATTTACCTCCCACAGTGTAATAGCGCAGAGTGAAAGAGCTTAACCCTTTTATTTTTGAACCTTTTCATGTTAATATATATATACATATAATTTGAAAAGATTTTGGGAACTGACTCTTTTTCGAAGAAAGTAAGCTTTGGGGGAAAAAAAATGTCCATCTTAACGAATGAATTGTACGTATAAAGCGATGTTTATTACATGCAATTCCTATAGGCCTTAGCCGGGGATTCTGTTTTTGTACGTAATAACGAGAAATCCATCTTAAACGGGGCCGTCTTAACGAGAGTTCACTGTATTCCGTTTTACCCGACTATTCCATTTTTCACACCGTTCCCCAATACCTGCTATACTAAAAAAAATTCAACTGTAGTGTTTAAATGATACAGGGAAGAAAAAAACAAACGTCAGTACTACACACTAGTTAAAACTGAAAAAAAAAAAAAAAAAAAAAAAAAAATTCTTCTATGTGTTAGATATTAATATAGAAAGCATTTATATTAAAAAAATTTCTCCCATAATGTTATCCTTTTATGTATTGGACAGGAAATCAGATTTGAAATGAAATTGCGATCAAATTTAACAAGCACCTCAAATCACTCAGCTGAAGTAGGAGATATCATGGAGAATTGTCTCTTCAGCAATCGATATGAGGAAAAATCGCTTTTCTCAGGTATTTTCTCCACTTTGTGTAAGTTCCGCACTCTATCAGTAATAAATTTAGCATTCTAGAAATGTTCGATGGCTATAGATAAAACAGGAAAATTAATGATTAAAAATAAACGCGAATTTACTACTAAAAATTAAATGAATACAAAAATCTAATGAATGTAATTAATGGAAGTACTTTACTAAATTTTATAGTAAAACTGTTTAAAAATGATAATTACTTTCTCATTCTCTTTCTCGAACTACTAAATATGGATTCCAATTTTCGACATTCACTTATTTTCTATAATTACGCGGTCCTCTGAAAACACAAATCAAGTTTTCAGAGGTTGATCTTTGTATATGCACATAAGCAACTTATTTGAAAAACAATGAGCTTTTTAGTTTAGCTGATTTAACTTAATTTACCAAGTATGAATTTTCTGAGTTTCAGAAAATTCATATTTGGTATTTTAAACATATAATTTTGTCACTGAAATGTCTTAACCCAGACTGATTAGTTTAAAAGAAGTTTAAGAGTTATCCGAATAATTTGGAATAAACTTTGTAAATTCCTAACAGCCTTAGATTTTTTTTTTTTTTTTTTTTTTTTAAGGCTTTTTTGTAGATACTACTTTTAAACGTCCCTTTCCGTCTCACTCAGAAATATATGTAAAAGAAACTGTTTCTAAAATTATTTTCAATTGTTTTTAATGTATGTTCATTTAGAATATTTGTTATTCAACAACTTAATCTACAATTTATCATTATAGCATTCAAATGCAGAGTAAGAGAAAGTCGTGTGAATGACACACCGGAATGTCCACGAATCGTGTGCAGATATTGCTCAGCTATTGCATGATACACGTAACATTATTATTATTTATTATTAATTAAAGTTACCTAACTATTGTAAACGTTATTTCACATATGGGTGAATGTCATCACATAAAATGTCACACCCGTCACAAAATTAAAAAAAATAATAATTTTTGAAATAGAAATAATAGAATTGTTTTGCTATTACATTAGAATATAACATAGAAAGCTAAGGTACGAAACTAAAGCAATAAGCAAAACAATCCTACTATTTCATTTTCTAAAATTAATTTTAAAAATTTTGTGATGGATGTGACATTTTATGGAATGACCCATACATAGCCCATATTATGAAAATTTTTCTCATATTTCGATTGATGTGGCCCATATAAATCATGTTATTGCATGTGAAATCGTCTAAATGAATGTTTAAGGAGATTCCATTGAATCCATGTCAAAATCTTGTATACATATACAAAAATAAATCATCATGATAATATATATATATATATATATATATATACAGTGGTGGACATAATTATAAGACACCTATCTAATTTGACAAATAGTGAAAGAAAATATTCAGAGCTTAAAAACGTTTTATCAAATACGCCAAAAACATAAATTTATTCTGTTATCACACGTAATTGTTTTACAGAAATAATATTTTTATAGAGTTAAAAAAAAAAAAAAAAAAAAAAAAAATTAAAATTACCATGGACAAAATTATAAGACACCCTAACATTTTAATTAAAACATCTGCTTTTTTTCGAAAATAATGTGCAATATGCAAATTTTCTGCACGCTGTTATGACGTCAGCAGTTAACTAAAGCAGACGATAACCGACTTCACGCATTTACAAACATGGCACGAGGTACATAATTAAAAGAAAGCGAAATTCGCGAAGTTTGGAGATTAAATGGAACTGGTGCTTCAATTAATAATATTTGAAAAGTTATTAAACGCTCAAGATGTGCAATTAGAAATGTTTTGAAAAGAGGAATTAATGGATCGGTGATTAAAAGATCTGGACGTACTCCTTGTTTCTCCTCGAGAGACAAACGCCATGTGCTTTCGCTCTCTACACAGAATAAGATGACCACTACAGGCATTAAAAATGCTTTGAAACTGAATTGTTCAAGAGAACCATTCGCAGGGTATTGCATAATGCTTCCTATGTGAAATATAAAAAATTGAAGAAAAAACCACTGCTTCTAAGCCGGCTTAAAATGGAGCGTCTAAACTTCGCTAAACAAACTATGGCCTGGACCTCCAAATGGTACTCTGTGTTATTTTCTGATGAAAAAAAGTTTAACCTGGATGGTCCTGACGGGTTTCAATATTATTGGCATGATGATCGGAAGTCTCCTCATGTACTAATGAGCCGCCAAATGGGTGGAGGCTCAGTGATGGTTTGGGCAGGTTTTTCGGCTCAAGGGAAAACGTATATTGTTTTTGTGCATTCCAGAATGAATTCCGAAACGTATAAGAATCTTCTTAAAGACCAACTAGCCATATACGGTGAACTTCTTTGTGGCGAACACTACACTTTCCAGCATGATAGCGCGCCGATTCATGCATCACACGAAACAAAAAAGTGGCTTTCAGAGCAAAGTATCAATGTTTCCCCGTGGCCTTCTCGCTCCCCAGACTTAAATCCCATTGAACACTTGTGGGGAATCTCAGCTCGTGCGGTTTACCGAAATGGGAGGCAGTTTATATGTGTCGAAGACCTAAAGAATGCTATAAAATGTGCTTGGGAAGAACTGTCTTGCGATATTTTGTTAGAATTGATAGATTCGATGCCGAATCGCATCTTTCATATTATAAAAAACAATGGCGGCTCCACCAAATATTGAATAACCATGTTAGAGGATTTTCTTTTAGACCATTAGTGTCTGCTAATTATGTTGACCACTGTATTTGGAAAAAACGGTTGGTGTCTTATAATTTTGTCCATTATCATTTTAAGTTTTTTCATTAAATTGTATGAAAATACCATTATTATAAAATAATTATATATGATAACAGAATAAATTTATGTTTTTGACGTATTTGATAAAACATTTTTAAGTTCTGAATATTTTCTTTCAGTATATGTCAAATTAGATAGGTGTCTTATAATTATGTCCACCACTGTATATATATATATATATATATACATACATATATAAAGTAAAAGCAAAAGTCGAGCATTAGGCGAGCGCAGACTGACTAGTAAATACTATATTTTGTCAAAATAGATTTTTCCCTTGTGACGTAACACTTACATGCCTTTTTTAGCAGAAATATAATATATTGAAAATAAATGATAAAATGTAATCAACTGAAGCAAACTGAACAATCTTTACGATGACAAGCGAGTTATATAAATATTTCCCAAGACTTCATGTCATATCCTGCCAAGTGGAGATATATTATAAAGACAACATAAATGCTTATATAACTTTTTAATGGAAGAACTTTAGGTCGTTTCGTGTTTCCGTGATCTGAGTGAATGTAACCAATATAACTTCTAAGTAAGTTTTTCTTGCTTGCTTTAGTGCAATCTAGAATCAGTACCTAGATTTTTATCACGTAAAGGAACGATAATTTAGCCCCAGATCTCCATTATCCTCCATTTTTGTTTATCCAATGGGCAATTAATTGGAAATTTTATAACATATAAAAATTATACAAAACAAATAAGAAATGGATATTAGAGAGAGAGTGTGTTTTAAATCGATGACGAATGCATCATAAAATAAATAAATAAATAACAAGAAGGAAAATCATGCAGATCACATACATTATAAAATATTTTCCAGCTGCATATACCCCTTATATCGTTCAAATTGCAAAATTTAACTCTAATGGAACACATAAAAAGCGCAAGATACGGCTGAAAATGTACTTCGACCAATATCAACTTATACCCCTTAATGTATTTAAATATTTCTATGTGATTCTGTAAACCAATCGTAATACATTAATTAAATAAATACTATTTATGCCACAACTCTATGAATAACATGAAACATGCTTTTATTCATCTAAATAAAGTACATTCATTTCATTACGTTTGTACAGTATAACAATATTAAAATACGCTTAAAAAAATTGCTCACTCAGACAGTAAGGTATATGCATTCTTTTGTGACACCTCGTACACAGGGTAATAACGATATATATAAAGTAAATTTTAATTAAGAAGAAAAATATTTCACAGTTTATAGGTTTACTATTAGAGCTTTACTTTTAAAGAGAAAGCATGAAATATAGTTTTATAGCACCCTATACACCGAGAAAAAAATATATACCGCCTCTCTCTAGAACGATTACGTAGTCGTTTTCTGATTCCCTAAACTAGAAGTATAGATTTAAGAGCTATACGCATAAGGTAAACAAATAACCTAGATAGACGAAATGATCGAGAATTTCAAGTCTATACTTTTCTAGATGGTGAAACAATATTATGAATATTATTAATCCTTTGTATTGCGAGAAATTCTCGCTTGATTTTTTGGAATTGGATCATAAATTATGATTATAGTACCTAAAACTCGCCTCTTGTGTTCGTATTTATTTGCAGAAAATTTTTAATAAGTTTGAGTACAATAATATAGAAAAACGCTTTAGAATTCTAATAGGGATTTCTATAACTCGCTTTCAAAGGGGACTAGAATTTATAAGAATGACATGGAACTATTTTTACTTGAGCCACAATTTAGTTTCTATATGTCAGTCACATAAGTTTTTCTCAGTGTAGGCCAATTTTCAGTCTCGAAAAGAAATATATAAATTTACTTTTTCAAAAACTGTTTACCAAGATAAAAGGCGTCATTTTCAAAGAGATATTTGAAAGACATTTAAAAACAGAATTCGAAAAACTTAATTTTTTGAATAAGATATCTTTAAAATACGAAGCAACAAAAAATCCTATAGGATATCTTGGGAAAGAAGACAGAATGAATTGGACAGTGGTAATTTACATTTACTAAAAATTATTTACTAAGGTAAAAGGCGTCATGTTCAAATAGATATTGAAAAACATTTAAAACAAAAAATTTGATAAACTTCACTTTTTGAATGAAATATCTTTATAATGTGAAGCAACAAAAATCCTATAGGATATCTTGGGAAAAAAGACCCTCTGTCCGATGCAGTGTTGGGCATAATTGATTAAAAAATAATTGAATTACAATTGAATAACTTATTCAATTTATTTGTCATAATTCAATTTATTTATAAGTAATTACTTGTTAATTGATTGACGGTAAAATAATTGTAATTGTAATTTAATTGTAATTCAGTTGTAATTCAATTACTTTTTAATCAATTATACCCAACACTGGTCCGATGTCCGATGAACCTTTGTCCGATGTACCTCTGCCCGATTCTTACAGAATCGGACAGAGGTAATGGTGACTATATATAAATTCTCGTTTGATTTCCTAGAATTAGATCATAAATAAACTAAGATTCTAGTTACTAAAACTTACCTTCCTTTTGTGTTCGCATTTATTTGCAGAGATTTTTAAATAAGTTTGGTCACGAAAATATAAGAAAACGATCTAGAATTTTAATAGGGGTTTTCAGAACTCGTTAGCAAAGAGAAGTACAACTTATAAAGATGGCATAGAACTATTCTTACTAGAGAGACAACTTAATTTCTACATGTCAGTCATAGAACATTTTTTTTTTCAGTGTAGATTTTCTAAAACCTATAAACCCAACATAGTGTACTAAAAATTTAGTACAATACAAAACACTTAATAACATAAAAATAAATAAATATATCACCCTCAAAATTTTTCACTTTCACCTCTTAGAGAATATGAATATTTTTGCATGGCCTGATAAATCACTCATTAATAAGATCATAATCTATTCTTTAATAAACGTGTTTTTGTTTATCTTAAAAATGCAGGTTAATTTTATTATGCAGCATAACGGTATTAAATATGCTTTTAAGAATAAGAAACACTTCTTATAATACGAGGGTGAATCAAATATAAACGAGACTTTTGGACCTGCGCGCGCAATAGTGATGGAAGAACGTTCCGCTATTATTGGCTGTTAGGTTGGTTTGTCAGGAGTGGGGGAAGCACGTGACTCATCATCATAGACTCGCTCAGTGTCCATCGTTACGATGTCCGAGCAGGAGGTACCTCCCTCTATTGCGCAACGTATTGTTATCAAGTTTTTAGCTCCAGAAGGTGTAAAACCGGCCGAAATCTTGAGAAGATTGACTGCACAGTTCGGGGAAGAGACGCTGTCGCTAGCTAGAGTGTTTGCTTGGCATAAACAGTTCGTGGAGGGCCGTGAACGTGTTGAAAATGAGATGTTGAAATGTCTCCCAACTGGGTTGGGAGACACTGGAACACCCTCCATACAGTCCAGACCTGTCTCCCTGCGACTTCCATGTCTTTGGTCCTCTCAAGGAAGCTTTGGGAGGGCAAAAATTCCACAGCGATAATGAAGTTGAAGCATATGTGCGCAATTGGCTACAAACACGACCTGACTCTTTTTACCTGGAAGGAATTAAAAAATTACCTATACGCTGGGAAAAATGTGTTTCTAAATCAGGAGATTATGTAGAAAAATAAACTATGATTGTTTGTGCGTTTAAAATCAAAATAAATATTTTAAAAAATAAGTCTCGTTTATATTTGATTCACCCTCGTATGTATCCGAATTCTTTTGCGAGTCCCTGCACACAAACTTGACGTACAAACGATTTATATCGATTTTCAATAAAATACGTGATGTAACGAATCTGAATTACATATATAATGTTATAGTTTTAAAAAATTAAAGAACACGCTTTTATAGAAATGTGAAATAAAAAGCACAAAATATCTATCTTAGTATTAAAATGCAGGGTAAGAGAAAATCGTGTGAGTGACACACATATTTACATACATTTAAATCTTTAATTAAAATAATTTAAAATTAAACAAAAACCATTTTTAAAAAATCTCCCCTGACTGGGCTCGAACGCTAGACCATTAGGTTCGCAGCGCGGTGCTTTACCTCACGGCTACAGCGCTTACGTAGGGAAATTCTTTTTTTACAATATAGATTTTTGTTTGTTCCCAGAGCGGTTACAAACATACAAACAAACATACATACATACAAACATACATACAGGTGAAGCTAATAAAAGCGTGTTAATAAGCTTCAGGGCATTTTAAAAAGTTTGCAGAAATGAAACGCAGACAGACAGATGAACTAGAATTATAAACATATTTCTACTTTGTTCAAAAGTGTTAAAAAAAGTTTAACACTAAAAAAAGTACTATTATAACGAAGACATTTGAGGCGAACTGCTAAATTACTTCAAGGAACATTTAACTGTTTTTAAATTGTGTCAGTAGATGGCGCAGTAAGCACCAAATCTTACCATCTCTGAAAAACTTTAGTTCAGAAGTATTCTGTTTAGTTTGTTCACTCGCTATGTAAAAATGTGTCGTCGTTTCTGTGCACGGATATGGCACGTATTTGAGTTAATCCTGCTTTTATATTTTGTATAAATTGTTGGTTATTATTTTTAATTAAAAGTGTTACAAGTTATAACAGTGTGTTTCTGTGCAACTTTTATGGAATGGTGAACACGCCGAAGCAACAAGCCGCATTGGTGCCCCTTGACGTTAAACATGGCGATAACCTCCAGCCTTTGAAGCTAAGTGGTTTACTTTTGTTAACACTTTAACAAAATTAAGTAGCAGAGATTAAATCTTGAGTTTTAATTAATGTAGTTACAGAAAACGACAAATTTTGTATTAGTTACATAGAATATTGACCAAACGCCATACGAATGCTGCAACATCAATAAACAGAATAGAAAAAGAGAACTCGCCATTAGCACAAAGAAAAAGTTACATGTAAAAGCTTTGCGAACACGAGCAGGTATGAACATTTACTTCTCGTTGTATTGGACATTCGTCCCATAACTGACCACCCAGGTTTTGTTTCGAAGGCTACGAGACCACAAGGTATTTCACGACGAACACCTGTCATGAGTTTTCCCGCTACATCAGCCCCAATAAGAGGCTTATCCACTAAAAGACATTACAGCCCAAACAGTTGCACGAACTTTTTACAAAGAATGGGTTGCCCGATATGGTACACCATTAAGCATTACGACAGATCAAGGGAGACAGTTTGAATCTGACTTATTTAAACAGTTTGCTCAGTTACTTGGTATAGAAAAATGGAGAACATCGCCATACAATTCGAAAGCAAATGGTTTAGTTGAAAATTTTCACAGGCCACTAAAAGCAGCGATAATGGCCCATGGAACATGTAGTTGGACAGATCCTTCCAACAATTATCTTGGGTTTTAGGTGTTCATTGAAAGAAAATATTGAAGCAACTCCTGCTGAATTACTGTAGGGAAGTACTTTAAGATTTCCTGGTGACTTTTACGACCCCACGGTAGACATAAAAGACCCACGTATTTATGTTGAAAAATTAAGAGAATTTATGAGATTGCTCAAACCGAAACCTACATCTGCACATCAAAATAATCCAGTGTTTGTACATTAGCATCTAAAACAGTGTTCACATGTATTTGTGAGATATGATCGAGTTAGAGGATCATTATAACCACCATACAATGGACCCTGTAGTGTCAAGAAAGGAAAGATATTTCCATATTTTAATAGATGGGAAAATCAAAGTCGTTAATATCGATAGACTTTAACCAGCATTTATTGTGTTTGATTCTCTAATGGAAGTTAAACGAGATGAAAACATTAATGCTCGTACCTCCGAGAAACTAGTACCTAGACGTTCTAAAAGACAGGCCCGATTTCCAGACCGATTTGTACCATGTTGAAGTTTGCTTTGCCTGTCTTTGTTCACTGGGGAAATGGGGGTACTGAGACGAACTGCTAAATTACTTCAGTGAACATTTAACTGTTTTTAAATTGTGTCAGTAGATGGCGCAGTAAGCACCAACTCTTACCATCTCTGAAAAGCTTTAGTTCAGAAGGATACTGTTTAGTTTGTTCACTCAATATGTGAAAATGTGTCGTCGTTTCTGTGCACGGATATGGCACGTATTTGAGTTAATCCTGCTTTTATATTTTGTATAAATTGTTGATTATTATTTTTAATTAAAAGTGTTACAAGTTATAACAGTATGTTTCTGTGCAACTTTTATGGAATGGTGAACACGTCGAAGCAACCAGCCGCAACATCATTCATCGGCATTTTAGAATTTTTGAGTTTGTATGTTAAATCCTGCGCAAAATATGAAACCGACAGATTCGCGTGAACATCTTAAAAAATCAAATATAAAGGATTCTTATGGAGTATTTATCAATATTTTCTTTAAAATTTTAGCTAGTAAAAAAAAAAAAAAGAGAGAGTGAATATTTTTTTATTTTTTTATTTAAGGAAAACTGTAATTGAAGTGAATTAAATTTATTGGTGTAAAATTAATTTGGCTCTAGAAAAATTAAATCCAAAAAAATATAATGAAATAAAATAATGTGTGTAGCGATCTCCTTTCTTAATACTTAGATCATCGTTCAAAGATAAGTTTGCATATTTCCACTTCCCGTTTAATCGGAACGTGAGAGGTGCCAACTTGATCTACTATCATCTTGTTTACAAGTGCCAGCAGCCATTTGAAAATTTCAAATTCACATAAAAATATTTATTAATCAATTTGGTTAAAACTGCATATGTACATAATCCATATCAATATCTCCATCAAGTCCATTAATAAATTTTATCAGGCATTTTGAAATAAAATGGTAGCCACTTGCTTAAAAAAAAAAAATAAAAATAAAAAAATTAAGGTATACATACAAATGAAACACGTTGCAAAGCCGTTTGCAAGCGTTCCAAATGTAGGACTACAGTCGGCAGCAAAAATATCCGAGCACTAACAAAATTTCCTATGTAAAAAAAAAAACACATTTAACACTGTTTTGTTAAATAAATCCTTGTCGAATCGTGTTCTTAGACTGACTAAGAACAGGATTCGACAAGGATTTATTTAACAAAACTGCATTAAGTGTACTTTTTTTACATAGAAATTTTCGCTAGTGCTCGGATACTTTTGCTGCCGACTGTATTTGCAAAAAACTTGCAAAATTTACGTCATCGAAGTTGCAAGCGTACCGTTTGTATGTAACCCTAAAACTAAAATCAATTTACCCTTCCAAATGAGACAGAAGAACTTGTTTAAAAATTTTGCCCTTTTTTTTTATTTAACAGTAATCCTGGGATGCATCAAGTATTTCAAAGAGTATTCTTCACCTATATTAAAACAGTTAATCACGTGACTTGTTATACATATATATATTTGTCTTGGGTTTCTTGGAAATGGCTCTAACGATTTTGATGTAAGTTTGGGGTTAAGGGTTTTTCTGGTTGAAAATTGATTGGACTTATCCTCATCTTCAGGAAAATTTTCGTTCGGTGTTAACCCTTTATTCGCCAGTTGCAAAATATGACAGAAATTGCGATTACTCAAAAATAGATATAATGATTTTGATGAATGTTTGGAGTTGAATGCTTGTTGGGGTGAAAAATATATTGCACTTATCCTCCTGTTTCTAAAAATTCATGTTCGATGTTAACCATTTATTCACTGGTTGCAAAATATGGCAGAAATTGGGTTTTATTGGAAATGGATTTAATGATTTTGATGAAAACATAGGGTTAAGTCTTTTTTAGAATGCAAAATCGATTGGAAATCCTTATTTTCAGAAAAAATAGTGTTTGCTATTAACACTTTATTCGCAGGTTGCAAAAGGCCGCTGAAATGGGCTTATTTGGAAATGGATACAGAAGAACCTCGATCCATTGTTTTTCACGGGGTGCGTGAAAAAAAAAAAAAAAAAAAAAAAAAAAAAATGAAGAAAGCGAGAAAACGACGAATGCGGCAAGTTTATAGTCAAAACACGCAGAAAACAATCTTTAACATATACAATGTACACAGTATACTACTAATAAAAACTAATTTGTTACTTTCCAAACTGTCAAAGAAATAAATCAATGTTGTAGAATGTTAAGTAAACTTTATTTCAAAAATCAAAAATTTTATGTTGGGTTTTTTGTTCTTTTCAAATTAAACAGGACTTTATCCAGATTTGCAATATTTTTCTGCAATTTCATGTGCTTATATAAAAGTTTGTGCATTTTTAAACGCCATAATTGAGTCATCGGCGTGAAAATTATCCTCTGTTTCTTCGCCATTATTTTCATTTTTTGAAATCACACATTTCTTCTATGCTTTAGGATACCACATATCGCAACGTCTTAATTAATGCAAATATTATCACTAAATTTTGTACCAGACACATCCTTTGCTACACAAAACCACTTTTCATCTGCATTATGAGCGTCATCATCACTTTCTTGCCCTTCTGTTTGATATTCTTCATCATTTTTTTTCCGCTCGTAATCGCATTTCATGAAACAATTTTCTGAGTTACTAAAGAGGTTACTTCCTGCTTCCTGCCATGCTGAAATTACAAAATGAATAGATGATCCGGCGACATAGCATTGCAATTTCAGGGTCCCCACAAAAGAAATAGAACAAAAATAGTTGCTTTAGTAGCCTAGATCCATTAAAATAGTTGCCTAACTACCAAAATACTAGCTTAAATATCACATGCTAAAGAACATTAAAGGATAAAAAACATACGCATTTTCTTACTATTCAATTTAAGTATACCACTAAAAAAAAAAATCAAAATAAAATAGTTTTAAGTAATAGAAATGCCTTCAAATATTAGATTTTCTAAGTAATTCATAAAAACAGAAAAATATTATATAATGAATTCTCGTTAAAATGACCTCATTTAAGATGGATTTCTCATTATTATGTACAAAATCAGATTCTCAAATTAACGACTATAGAAATTACATGTAATAATTCTTTATTGAAAGGGGGAAGAGGGAATTTTAAGCCTACTTAGCCAAATAGGTGTAACCCCCGTTTCGCCGACAAAAAATTTCCTAACAACCCCCCCCCCCCCCACACACACACACACCTTCGTTTCTCCCATTCAAGGTTCCCTTTCCAGCTATTTAGGGATTTGTCCTATAATTATGGGGAAAACAAGTGGAAAGGAAATTTCAATTCAATGAAATAGCGGGTACTAGTTACGTAAGAAGATTAGTGTCCAGGTCACCCCTTTTTATCAGTTGATACGACTCACAGTCTCAGATGCACAAACCTGTGGTGAATTACAATTTTCACTTGTCATTTTTTACGCCGAATTTATAATCACGGTACTGTCATAAAATTATTTCTCTTTTTACAGTGCACTCCCAGAAATTCATATAGCCTGAGACCATAGAGACTGCACAAATTTTAAAATATTGTAGATTTTTTTTTTTTTTTTTTTCATTTTAAAATTAGAATTTTGATATTATAATGCATTGAAAATGATTGTCATTACATAAGATATGTGAAATGCATAGATGAAGGCAAATAAAGAGTATAAATAATGTAATAAAAACGCACATGTAAAATTTATAGTATATAGTAAAATTTATAGTATATAGCAACATTTAGAATATAGCAAATTTTTATTATTATTATTATTATTTAATTTCTTTTCAAAAGGAATTCTTTTAAAAAGGAAGTTGGCATAGCCTGCTAGTATAAGAATAATTGTATAATAAATTTGCGACTTTTATTAAGTTTAGAAATATAGGTAAAGACAAGTAATTTATTTATTTATATTTTCAGTCTATGGATTCTTTTTCTTTTTTCCTCTGTGTGTGTGTTTAAGCAAAGCACAAATATTATTAAGTTAAAAGAATTTAGGTACTTATCTTCAAGACCTAGACCTTGCTTAAAATTAACTTTCCTTATCTCATAAGACTACATTTCTAAAACTAGTATGTTGTGGCCACCACAAGACTTTCTTCTATATTTTCCTATACAAGTTCACTCAGTAAAAATACAAAAAAAAAAAAAAACGATTTTTTTCCCATGTTTATTTTCGTTAAATGTAAAAAAAAAAAAAAAAAAAAAAAAAAAAAAAAAATCGATAACTTTGTTTCAAATTATCACATATTTATAGTTCAACCATTCGTTTTAAAAGTAATAACGAGACCTTTCAAAAGATTTACCCCCCTCCCCTGTAGAGTACTTCCCGCCTGGGGGGGGAAGCGATGCCCCCACATGCAAAAAAATTTTTTCCTAATTAACTACCACTATTAATAATTTATATTAATTTTACAATCACAGGTTAAGAATAACTCTCATTTCATTATGTACATTTATACGAAATTTTGTCCTATACTGCCATGTTAGGAATTTAGAAAAAATGCAATCACAGCGCCACCTGTTGAGCGATTGATCCCCAGATGTAATCAGCACCGGTTTATGTCAGGGACCAACTAAATACCAAGTTTGATTAAGTTTCGAAAAAAAAAATTTTTTTTTTTTTCTAAGGTTTTTTTTCGTTAAAATTTTAAAAAATCGATAACTTTGTTTTAAATTATCACGGATTTATAGTTCAACAATTCGTTTTACAGGTATTGAAAAGATCTTTCGAAAGATACCCATCTTGAAAATTTACTCCCCTCGAGGGGGGACTTCTCCCCCAGGGGGGGTGGCGAGGCTCCTACACATACAAAAAAATTTTCCCAGTTGACTATCTCTATTATAAATAATTCTTGTAAATTTCATAATGATTACTAAAAAATAATTCTCTTTATGCACATTTATACAAAATTTTGTCCTATATCACCATGTTAAAAATTTAGAAAAAGCGGGATGGCAACCCAACCTGTACGACAATTTTTATCAAAAGTTGATAGGCACTAATTTATGTCAAGGTGCAACTACATACCAATTTGTATGAAATTCTGTGCAGTAGTTCCTGAGATACAGTTTCCACAAAATTTTGTCACACACACACACAGACAGACAGACAGACAGACGTTTTCTAAAAATGGTCAAATCATGTTCTACAGCTCTCAAAACGTGTAAATCCATCAAAAACCCGAGGTCGAAAATATTTACGAATCCAATACTTTCTTCTATTGAATATAGAAGAAAGTAATAACACCACTGAAGTAAGTTCTATCATGATTTTCTTCTTTGAACTGTATCATAAATTTCAATGTTTAAATTGGTCGTGATCAGCAGATTTTTGAAGTCTACTGAAATTTTCAAAATCCTTGTTTATAATTATCTTTAAAAGAATCTTGTATTTTCAGTTTAAACACATAAGATACATGCTCAATAAAAACCAGCAAGTAAAAAATCCCATAAATGCTGTTAAAATAAAAACTAGTATGCTCTGGCCACCACAAGACTTTCGTCTATATTTTCCTATACAAATTCACGCAGTAACAATATTACAAAAAAAAAAAAAAAAAAAAAAAAAAAAAAAAAAACGATTTTTTTTCAAAGTTTTCTTTCGTTAAAAAAAAAAAAATCGATAACTTTGTTTTAAATTATCACATATTTATAGTTCAACCATTCGTTTTAAAGATATTGACGAGATCTTTCGTAAGATACCCCTCTTGAAGATTTATCCCCCCTCCCGGGGGTACTTTTCCCTGGGGAGGGAAGCGATGACCGAGATTTTTTTCCTAATTAACTACTACTATTATCAATAATTCATATTAATTTCACAATCACAGGTTAAGAATAACTCCCATTATGTACATTTATACGAAATTTTGTCCCATACTGCCATGTTAAATATTTAGAAAAAATACGATCACAGCACCACCTGTTGAGTGATTGATCCCCAAATCTAATCAGCCCCAGTTTATGTCAGGGGCCAACTAAATACCAAGTCTGGTTAAATTTCGTAAAAAAAAAAAAAAAAAAATACGATTTTTCTTCTAAATTACTTTTTATTAAAAGTAAAAAAATCGATAACTTTGTTTTAAATTATCACAGATTTATAGTTCAACCATTCGTTTTAAAGGTATTGACGAGACCTTTCGAAAGATACCCATCTTGAAAATTTACTCCCCTCGAGGGGGGACTTCCCCCCCAGGGGGTTCAGGAGGGGGTTCAGCATACAAAATTTTTTCCCCAGTTGACTACCTCTATTATAAATAATTCTTGTAAATTTCATAATGATTACTAAAAAATAATTCTCTTTATGCACATTTATACAAAATTTTGTCCTATATCACCATGTTAAAAATTTAGAAAAAGCGGGATGGCAACGCAACCTGTAAGACAATTTTTACCAAAAGTTGATAGGCACTAATTTATGTCAAGGTGCAACTACATACTAATTTGTATGAAATTCTGTGCAGTAGTTCCTGAGATACAGTTGTCACAAAATTTTGTCACACACACACACACACACACACAGACAGACTGACTGACAGACAGACAGACAGACAGACATTTTCTAAAAAGGGTCAAATCGTGTTCCACAGCTCTCAAAACGTGGAAATCCATCAAAAACCCGAGTTCGAAAATTTTTACGAATCCAATACTTTCTCTATATTACATATAGAAGAAAGTAATAATAATAATAATAATATTTCAATTTTTTTTTATTTATATATATATTTTTTAATTTCCTACCAACTGTTATTTCTCAGTTTATTAATACATCACCAAAAAATGTTTATCATGATAATTTCTGAAATACTGAATTAATTAATAAACTTTGGGCTGATAAAAGTGAAGGTAAAAGTTAATAATTAAAACAACCGAAAAGAAAAAAAAAAAAAAAAGTTTTAATGAATTTTTTCTAATAGTTCTCATTTTGCTTGAAGATATAATATTTGGAATTCGACTAAATTTAAAAATGAGTTGTCCAGCAGGTAATTAAAAAAGAAATTCTACTGTTTATTCTGTTTCACGGGAGTTTTTATTTGTTTTTAATATAAATGTACTCATATTAACTTTTGTGCTTGCGTTTATTATTTAAGTAAATAATAATAATAAACTAAGTCTTATCCTATTAAAAAATTTAACAATTATGCCTGAGCAACAATGAAAACATAATTAAGTGCCATTGACGCCTGTTTTTCGCATTCTAATTTCTAGCTCTGGGTGTAGCGTATTTATTTCATTTCCCAAGTTTTTTGCATCCTAGCTTCTAAGTTTTTTTACACACTTCTTCCAGATGTTCAACACTTTTAAATGAGCTTGAAAAATGTATGTTATACCCCAATTTCGCCGACAAAATGGGGTGAACCTTCACTGTCGGCGAAACAGGTGTTAAACCGATAATATCGATTTTCCCTTCTTTGGGGAATTTGTCAACGAAAGGGGGTAGGAAATTTTCGTGTCGGCGAAACGGGGGTATAACTGAAAAATAAACTCCCAAAATTTTTATTTATTTATTTATTTATTTTTATCTTTTTTACATGAAGAAGTGCAATAATTAAAAGTTGCATTTCTTTCAATTGGTGCTATAACACCACAGGAAATAACAGTGTTGATTTTTTACCTATTATCCTGGAAGAGAATTTGCTCTTACCTCCACTTCTATTGAGGAGGGAGAAAACTTTCTTTCTTTCTTTTTTTAGACAGACTAAAAACTATTAAGTACCGTCACTTTTCCCTTCTTATATCGCATAAAGCTATATATGAACACAAGTAATATTGTAAACAAGTACTACAATTAGAATAGGAATATGTATTCATTATTTAATTGTTTTCACATACCATTTTTCCTGAGTTATAATTTTTAGTGAAGTAACATAAAAAAGTTTGAGAAAATATTCATTCATATTAAATTGTATGTGCGGAGTACATGATAAAAGTATATATTTCATATTGTCATGTAAAACTCCAAGTTTGTGATTTCCAGTTATAACAGAGTCTCATTAATATGGACAAAATTCATTGCCTTTTAGCTGTATATCTTTGTGAGCTTATTGTAATACTTAAAAAAACAATTATGTTGAAAAATAATACACATTTAAGTTTTAGTTGGTAGAAGGAAAAATTACAAATGATGAATATTTATTAAATAAAAGGTACACATCAAAGAGAAAAACACTATCAAAATGATTTCCCAAAATAAAATTTTCAGTTACATAAAGTAATATTTTATCTCTCTAAAGAACTGAATATTTAAATATTGTAATAAAGTTGATAAAAATTACTAGTAAGAAAATTATTCATATCTTATAGTGTTAAATTTTTTTTAATTCAGTCATTCCTGAAGAATTAGAGAAAAAAAGTCATATCTTAGTGTTTTCATAGGGGGAAAAAAGGGAGAAAAACTGAAACTTTGTAATTTATTAAAATTTTTATAAGACCAAATAGTCATTAAAAATTTAGTTAAAATAAAATGTTCACCTTACACAATTCAAGTTGAATTAATTTATGAAATGCCGTTTAACTAATTTTTGATATACATATATTTTTACTTCATTCTAAAAGAGATAACAGAAAAATAATCTGAACAAAAAAATAAAAGGAGTTACTTTTTTTTAAATGTAGGGTAGGTGCTCCAGTGATTGGCGTGCTCCAGTAATTGACATCTATCCCAAAGTAATTAATAAATAAGAAAAATAATAAAATCAATATATTTTACATATAAGAATTTTAACATTTTATGTCAAACACTGAAGCATAGGGTGCTAATAACTGGTAAAATGAATACCTAGCAGGTATCAAACACTGGAACAATAATTACTGATAAAATGAAAAACTGGCAGTGTTAATTACTGGAACATTGAGTGGGTGTCAAATAAAAATTCATAAATAATAATAATAATAATAATTGTTATCAAATGTATATATTTTAACATATATGTGGTTCTGAATGTCTTTCATACCATGTGTACTAATTTAAGATTTCCAAAAGTATTTTCTGATGACTAGAACATTAAAAACATCAAAGATTGCTCTAAAAGTGTCAATCACTGGTGCACTTACCCTATATATATATATAAAAAATAAATAACCATAAACAAATATCTTCTATTGAAATCATTAATTACTCAAAAACCTGTCTAAAACTTTGAGATTTAAATTAGTAAGAAAATTGTCACATAATCTTGTGTAAACAGTATTTTATTAAATTTATTTAAAAAATTACTTTTAGGCTTTTTTGGACGTAAATGATTACATCAAACATTGTTTCCTTTTATTAAAAATTTTATTTGTTTTTTGTTCATTAGCTTTTTTTTTTTTTTTTAAATCTCTGTAATGGCTCTGTAAACATGCTTTGATGTAATCTAATACTCTGTGTATCTTTAGTTTTAAAAGTGAACAACACCTAATCTCACCAACAGCAAGGCTCACGATATTTTATGGAAAAATTTGTTTCCCCAATTACTCTCCACCTAATGTATTTTTTTTTTTTTCTTTATTCTATTTTCACATTCAGAAATTCACAATCGTTAAATTAGTACTCGTTTATTAAATTTTATTTATGAGTTAATAAAACGAAAAAAAATCTAAGTACATTTTTCACATTTTTTAGCTAGAAAATCAATTATTAAAAGTGAAAAATCAATTTTTTTTAAAACGAGTGCTAATTTAACGATTGTGGAATTTCTGAATGTGAAAACTGAATTTAAAATAATACATTAGGTAATGAGTCATTGTGAAAACACATTTTCCCATAGAATAACATGGGTTTTGGCTGTTGAAAAGATTAAGTATTGTCCGCTCTTAAGAGCTTATGTTTCCTTTGTGGTATTCTTCCTTTTTCTGATTTACTAAAAAAGCTTTCTTTTATAGTTTTGTTACTGTTTTTTTACATTAAATCAGGGTTAGGAAACACATAACAGGTCACAGGAGTTTACTAGTAGTCAAATGCAATAAGCAAATTGGCCAGCTTTATAGCTACATATGTCACATCTGGGCAATTTCTACATTCTCATTGGATATTTCACCTGGTTCAAGGTCAATATCAGGGATATGCCATACTTTAAGGTGGTAAAATAAATAAATAAATAAAGGGTGAAATTGTTAAAATATGGGATTGTTTATAAAATGAATAGAAAATATTTCTGGAAGAATTTTGCAAAATGTGAAAAATAGTCTCCAAATAGTTGCTTTTCCAAGTATTTTAGGCAAAAAAAGTTGCCATAGTCTCTTCAGGCTGAAAATAGTCGCAAATAGTTGCATTTTAGTAGCCTGTGGCAATCCTGCAATTTTGATCCACCATGGAAATGGGGAAAAGAGTTATTTTAGGATGAAAGAAGTAATTCCAGTTTGTATGCCATATGGAACTGCTTGAACTTCTGCAGAAAATTTTTACAAAATCAAGAGAAAAATTTTACAACAATGAATGCGGGAAAACGACTTTTTGAAGCATGATACATGCAGGTTTCGTTAACATTATTTAAATACAATTTGTGCAGGGAATAAAACGATGGATGCAGGAATGATAGATCGGGATTTCACTGTATTAAGACTTTTGTGAAAGTTAAGAGAAAAGGGTTTTTTAGGATGAAAAATTGATTAGACTTATCCTTAATTTCAGGAAAATTTGCCTTCTCTGTTAATCCTTAATCTGCCGTTTGTAAATGTGGCAATAGGTAAATTGGGTTTAATCAGAAATAGATATAACGATTTTGATGTAAGTTTAAAGTTAAGGGTTTTTTGGGATGAAAAATCAACAGGACAAATCCCCATCTTCAGGAAAATTCTCTTTTGCTGTTAACCCATAATACGCCGGTTGCAAAATATGATGGAAATGGATATAATGATTTTGATAAAAACTTAGAGCTAAAATTTTTTTGAGAAGACAATTCCATCGGACTTATCCTTACTTTTTATACCTTTTATAAAAATAGCATTCATTAACTCCCACTCAGCTCACTGTAAAATATTATAAAAATTTGGGTTTTTTTTTTCTTAGAAATGAATCTAACAATTTTGGTAAAAGCTTGGGGTTAAGGGTTTCTTGAAATGACAAACTCATATGATTTATTCTCATAGTCAAGAAAATTAGTGTTCATTATAAACCCTCACTCCATCCATTGAAAAATATAGAAGTAGTTTGATTTTCTTGAGAATGACTCAAACGATTTTCATAAAAACTTAGAAATAGGGTTTTTTGAGATGACACACCTATCTGGCACTCACAGGAAACTCATGCTCCCCCCAGGGTAAACAAATAAGAAATATATATTTAAAAAATTAAATTACCTCACATTTTAATCCTTTTTGTTAGCAGCATTATATATTTTAGCCATCTTCAGTGCTGCTTTCTCACCTGTTTTTGCTTGCCACAAGTCTGTTTATTGATCTTCTCTTTTCTTCACTTCATTTCAGTTACTACTTGTTGCTGTTCAGGAGGGATGATGATGGGCTCTCTATCATTAATTGCGTTGTTAGTATTTCCAAGGATTCGTGTTTTAAGGCATAATAGTGGGATTCTAGAAGGCTATTTTGTTAATCTTATACTATTAAGTGAGCAATCTATATTAATAAAATCAGACTTTTGTCTGTAAATTTGTCAGAATCAAAAAATTTTGCGATATCTTCACGTTTCACACCCCATGAAAGCCGAAAATGACTTCAGAAAATTTTGCCTGTGTGTGTGTGTGTGTCATCGTGTCTGTATGTCGCTTTTTTTGTCCGGGCATCACTTGAGAATGGCTGGACGGAATTCAACGGCACTTGGCAGAAACTTAGATCTTCACCCAACTTAAAATTATATCTATAGAAATTTTCAAAATTATGATTAGTGTTTGAATTGTGAGTAAAAAACGCTTGCGCATGTGCCATAAATATTTTTTTATTAAAACGCTTTGAATGGAAAAATAAAATATAAAAATAAATTAAGATTAAAGACTTTTTATTCGCGTGATTCGCACTACAAATTATGAAAAGATTGAAATGAAGTGTTGCTATCTAAATTCTATACTTTAGTTAATTTTAAAAAATCTAATTATCGTATCGAAAAACTGTTTACACTCCAGGATTCAGAAAAATCACCCCTTTCATTTGGTACTGAATTTGTAACGATAGGTCTGATATTTCTAATTTATTTTTCCCTTTTTCCGTTGCCACTTAACATACTTTAGTTATTTTTTAAAAATCTAATTGTCGCATCGAAAAACTGTTTGCACCCCTGGATTAAAAAAAATCGCCCCTTTCATTTGGTAACAAATTTATAAATATAGGTCTGATATTTCTAATTTATTTTACCCTTTTTCCGTTTGCAACCCAGATTCGGTAGAAGGTTTTATATTTATATATACGCATTTATATATTTTTTATTTTTCAGAAATAAAACGAAATATTTTTAATTTCACGTGAATAATAATAAAAATTAGAGACAAAAATAAATAGTTGACCTACAAAAGTTGGTGATTTTTTTTTTTAATCAGGTTGCACGTGGATAAATATTTTCATAGAGATATTTGGCATTAGTTTAATATTTCTATTTAATTAAGCAGTACTTTTCTTTCCTGCAGTAAAACAAAATTTTTTGTTGTTATTATGTACCTTAAGAGGCTCTTTTATGTTCTCCCCTTAATTGTAAATGATTAAAATTTGGATTTTATTAAGATTTTTTATTTTTATTTCTTAAATATCAAAAAAGAGTTTTTATTTTATTTTATTATTTTATTTTATTTATTTATTTTTTGTATGGAACAACTTTAATATCGGATCCCTTTGGCGAAATTTGAAATTTGGCACCAAAGTAGCTCGAACGTTTCTCGCCAAGATCTTTAATTGCACAATTGAGATAGCCAATTCAATTCATCGCAAAAATGGCTTAAAATATTTAAAGTCACCAAAGTGGGTCCCATACTAAAACTGTACTTTTTTGTATTTGTCTATTTATAATATTTGCTATTAAAGACTTCTGTGGTCATGAAATTTGGTGCATAAATTGTTTGCCTGCATCCAGCACTTATTGTAACAGGATTTCACAAAATTCTAAATCCCCTTCCCCAGAGTCGGAGGGCAATAAACATGTGTAAAAACATGTTTTTCCGTTTGAATTATTTTAGAATGGCGAATTTTGGTGCGTGGATATTGATTAAGTGTACGCATTATGTACATTAGTGGGATTTTGCAAAACTTCGAACTCATGCGCTGAGGAAGGGGAAGTAAGAAGTGGGTAAGTTGGAGGCAGTGGAGACCCAGACTCCTCACGTTGCGAGCGAGAAGAACTTCTACCAATCACAGCGTGAACTTAGGTTATTAATAAAGGTATGGGATTTTGATAATTTATTTAAGTTTAATGTCCAGCGAAGCGGGCAAAGCCTGCTAGTATTTGTATATATATATATGTATATTTTGCTGTTTTCGAAAACGGTAGCTCGGACAGTCATGTGATTTAACACAAAGGTGCCCTCCGAAGGGTCATTGTGCACATCGAAGTCAGATTTTTGAATTTTTGATTAGTTTTCTTTTAATTAATAAAAATATGAAAATAAAACTTCTTATTTCTATAATGACGCAGAATGGAGAATCTTAGGAGAGATTTGATTGGTTAATTTGATTTTCATTGATTTGAGTATATTTTACATTGAACTACAGCTACGTTATGAGGAATTGCAAGAGATTTGATTGGTTTATTTGATTTTCATTGATGTGACTGTATTTTACGTTGAACTAGAGCTACATTTTGAGGAATTACGAGAGATTTGATTGGTTTAATTGATTTTCATTGATTTGAGTGTATTTTACGATGAACTAGAGCTACGTTATGAGGAATTATGAGAGAATTGATTGGTTTATTTGATTTTCATAGATTTGAGTGTATTTTAAGTTGAACTAGAACTACGTTTTGAGGAATTACGAGATATTTTATTTTTTTTATTTGATTTTCATTGATTTGCGTGTATTTTACGTTGAACTAGAGCTACGTTATGAAGAATTACTAGAGATTTGATTGGTTTATTTGATTTTCATTGATTTGAGGTAGGGGTGTCCAGTGATTTTTTGGTTTTAACATGCTTGATAGTGATTGCTGCGAAAACGAGTTTTGTGCATTTTCAGATTCATGCACAGCAAGGTAGGGGTGTCCAGTGATGTTTTTTTATTTTATCATGCGTGATAGTTATTGCCACGGAACCGAGTTTCGTACATTTTCAGATTCATGCACAGCAAGGTAGGGGTGTCCAGTGATATTTTTTGGTTTTAACATACGTGATAGTGATTGCTGCAGAACAGAGTTTTGTGTGATCTGAGATTCATGCATTGCGATGTAGGGCTGTACAGTGATTTTTTTTTTTTTTTTTCATGTGCATGAAGCATACATACGTAGTGATTGCTGCAAAAACAACTTACGTGCATTCTCTGATTCTACAATTCATCAAATAGTGAGTTTTACTGTACGAGTAACAGTTTCAACTATTTCCAGAATATTCGATGAATTAACATTTCTATGTGACTGTTTTCGAGAATGTTCATTTTAATAATAGTTTTGCTGCACAGATTCGAGAAGTTCAAAAAATGTTTGATATTGTCAAGGGGATCCCATACTAAAACTGTGAAGAAAATAGTCGCCAATCGAAATATATTTATTTAAACATTTCAATTATTCAAATAAAAAGAAATTCTGTAAATATAATGCCCAGCGAAGCCTGCTAGTTGTTACTGAACTGAGGTTAATGGGGTTAATGGAGTGGTTTCTTGAAAGGGCTCTAATACTATAAAATAATATTATATTAATAAAATAATATAATAGGTGAAAAGTTTATTGACTTTAAATTTGTGAGATTTTCAGTTTCACGATCTTTTACTTTCCTATTTGTCATATCAATATAGCAGGCTTCTATCTTCATTGTTTTCAAATTTAAAGTTTATTTTATAGATTGCAGACGTGTCTTTGAAATTAATTGGGTCTTTTCCATTTTTGAAAAATGTTTTTATTGGCTTTAATGGGGATATTAATTCCTGATTTACCACCTTCATATTAGTCTTGTTAGCTGCACCATTAGAAAAAGAAATGGGTGAAGAAAGGTTTAATTTTTTGAGTAATGGAGTTTAGAGCTTTCATATGAAGATACTAAATCAGGAATTAATATCCACATTAAACCATTTTATTTGATAAAATTTTATATCTTCTTTCTTAAAACACTGCTTTATGTTATTGTAAACAAAGTGTCCCCACTAACATTCCTCCACCAATGGCAGCCCACGGCAGGAACTGCAGACAACCCCCCCCCCCCCCCACCCTTCTCCCCAGAAATATTCAAAGTAATAAATTTTTTAACTTATACAATGTTTTGAAAATTAATATTTTTGTATTATATAGTATTAGGCATATAAAACATATTACTTCACTTCGTTAGAATAAAAAATTATTAAAAAGCTGAAAAAATCAATCAGTTTTAAACATAATATAATAGCGTCTCCAAAGATTGCAAAGGGGCTGCTCTTCATACAGCTCTTGAAAAAAGGGATTTCCTTTAGGAAAGGATAGCGAAAGCTACCCCAACTCATTTTCCTTACCAGTTTCAACCCTATGCCAGAGTTGTATCTGAAGCAACTCCGGCCTAATAAGAGATATCTATAATGCTGAAAAAGAATAAATACCCATGGGCGTCGGCACAACCCCCTCTTGGAAAATTCTAATAAGCATTTTTTCTTTAATTTTAAAACTATGCTATTATAATTTTATTAAAAAAAAAAAAAAAAAAAAAAAAAATCAGGTGTGCACCCCCCCTTGAATTTTTTTTTGCCGATGCCACTGTAAATACCCTTTGTAATCTACTTTTTTTCTTCACAGTTTTCTTCTGATAATTACTATGTTTGTAAATTAGTTAAGTATAACACATAGAAAAATTAGCATGAATGTTATTAATGGCTATAAGAGAAAAAAAAAAAAAAGGTCGTTTTTAATGTTTTTTTTTGCAAATTTTCAAATTTTTACTTTATGTTACATAGAAATATTGCACAATTTTCCAGTTTCTTGCTTCCCAATAGCAGAAACATTAGTGCTTAGAATTTATCAATCACTTTTTTGAAAAGATGACTTTTTATTTTTTTTTTTTATTTCAATGAGAAATATTAGCAGTCGAATCTGTCTTAAATTTTTTTTTATAACTAATATTTTCCAATAACGAAGATGAAAAATCTTCATAACTTTGATCAACCTTTCATAACTATGCTTGAAAATTTAAGAATTGTAAAATCTGTTACAGAAATTAACCACACTATACTTCCTATTGAAAATAGAATATGTTGTGTTTAGTGTTAATTTATAAGGGTAACATCCATTTACAATATGTTGTATTCATCTTTTATACTTCTTTAAACAATTACACACGAATGATGCGGAATGCAATACTGTCTTGGATATGCATGGTTTTAGTTGTGTAACACTATTTTAAAGAGAACTAAACCGATATATGCTATTGAAATCTTCTTAAATATATTTATCTGAAGAAAATGAATATATATTTTTTTTAATTATCAATATTTTATTATTTTTTAAATAAAAGTTAATTTAAAAATTTCTGTCTTGAAGTTAATCTAATGCCGGAAAACAATTTTTGATTCAGACTTTCCTTTTTACACATCCATAAACTCTTAGATTCTGTAATAGAATATTTCTTACCATTAAAAATTCAAGGAGGCCTACAGCAAATGTTTTTTTTTTTTTCATTTTTTTCATTTTTTTTTTCTATCAAAAAGAAAATCTATATTTTACCACACAAACAGTACATATTAGCTTGTGGTATTTTCGTGAAAATAACTTAAGTGCATTTCTTTGCATTTTTTTAAAAAACATATTTATATTTATTAATCATACTTGTGAAATTTGTTGTACAAATTCTATTTTATAATATAGTTTCTCTTTTTAACAACACTTTTAAAAGTAGATTCCCCACTTTTGTTCCTACATGACAAATGTGGTCTTTTAATTTAATTCAAAGCTTTATATTCCGTTTCATTCATCTATCTGTCTGTCTGTCTCTCTGTCTGTCTGAGCATCTATACGTTCAGCCCCTACTGAACGCAGAAGTATAAAATTTGACATACGGGTGCCCAGAAGCCTTCCCGAGTTGATAGTGAAAACAGAATTTAAAAATTTTAATTAGTTGCGGAGATATTAATTAAAATGTCGACCCATGTCGATGGAAAAACGACCGAGAAAAAGAAACTTTCTATCAGCAGACGATTTTCTAAACTGTCTCGATCGGAAACAAAACACATGGAGACAACGGTCTGCGATAAAAAAGGAAATGAATGTAACCAATTAAGATATCACGTGCTTCATAGTGGCGATAAAAATTTCAATTTTCAACCTTTTTCAAATTTTCATTCACGTTACATTTGAATTAATATTTGGCCTAGACAGCATATTATAAAGCTACTGTTCAATTTTCATGAAAATATATGAATAAATAAAAAAAATGACGCATTTATTGGAAAAAGATTAAGTTTTCTTTTATACTTTGCAGTATTTTAAATTGAGATATGCTGTTGAAATTTCGTAGTATTTGGTTTTAATGCCCGATAATTCGATTGTGAATATTTTTGAAAGAGTACGATTATTAGGGAGGGCTTGAAGAAGGGGGAAAAGGGGCAAAAAAAAAAAAAAAAAAAAAGAGTTACTGCGTTTGAAATTCGTTGGTATATTTAGAGTTTAAGGCAAGGTAATTCGAATGCGAATATTTTCGAGTGTAAAATTATTATTATTGGCGGAAAGGGGGGGGGGGGAGAGCGAAGGGGCAAAGATGTAGAAAAGGAACGGGAGTTTCGGAGAAAACAACGGAATACCCAGAACACCTTTATTCTTTAATATTTTGCAGAGTTTCGAATTCGAATTTCTGCAGCCCGGAATTATGCAAGTTTCGGGGATTACTGAAAGAAATTTCGCAGAATAAAAGAAAAAAAAATACATTTTAATTTACATTTAATTGCAAATAAAATTTTATTCTAATATACGTGTATTTCAAATTCTAATTATGATTAAATTATTTTTAATACTTCATTCGAAAGACATTTTGAAATACTTTTATATTATCAAATCGAAAGTGGAATTCGAGATTTCACCTGATTTACACGTTTTAAGGTCTCCTGATTAGGTTTTCTTGATCTATATTTTAATCACATTAAAAACTGAGACAGATAATATACATTAAAATAAATACATTTTAAAAGATTAAAAACACGATACACAAATTTAAATGTTTCGAGCCTTTTACAAGCTCCTCATCAGTAAAAAACATCAAATGTAAATGCTGAGAAGAACAACAGACTTTCATTTAGTGAGTATAGCGTATTCATCAGGAACTGCGCATGCCTCATTAAGTGGTGAAAAATGTTGATTTGTGTACCAGCCTTCCAGGAAAATTCTTGAATGATAATTTAAACAGTTAGATATGATTATTTTAGTATTGTTAAAATCAGGTTGGTCAGTTTCTATGACATGCTGTACAATTTTCGAACGTATATCACGGTTTTTGAAATTTGTTTTATGTTTCTTAATTCGAGTATGAAGAGAACGGACACTTTGACCAATATAAACCGAACTACAAGATTTACAAGGGAAATTATAAATAACACCTGAACGGGAAAAGGGGGGAATAACTGTTTTAAAATTAGAAAGGAAATTACGAATTAGAAATTGGGGTTTATAGGAAACAGATAAATTAACAGTGCGTAAAACTTTGGCAATAGATTCAGAAATATTTTTATAGTAATGAATAGTAATGAACGATTTAGGTGATTTAGGGGAATTAGTTTTATGATTATCCTTATTAAAATCATACTCTTTTAATTTTCTTTTAAGCCAGCGAGAGGGATAATTATTACGCTTTAAGTCAGAAAAAATCCTTTTCAATTCCAACTGGAAAAGCTCATCAGTACTGCAATATGATTTTGCGCGGTGAAGTAAAGTATGGAAAACAGCAGATTTCTGCTGTTAAATAATGCTTGAAAACCTCCTCCCATTTATACTGCTTCAATTTCATATGACAAAGTTGAAATTAAAACTGAAGCTGCCAAAATCAGAATTAACATACCTATAAAACCAAATAAAAATATTTTTCAAAGAATTCGTAGTGATAAAGATAAAATTCATAATCTAGAAACTGCAGGAATCTATAAAATTAATTTTCAAAAATATGGGGGGGGGGGGGTTCCAGTTCCTACATAAGTATGACAAAATGCAAATTAAAAGACAGAATAAAAGAGCATTTCAATGACATAAAATTTAATAAAAATACCACTGCCCTTGCCCAGACTCACCAAAATGAAAATATTGATATTGATTTCAATAATATAAAAAAAAGTTAATTACAATAGCCACTATTACTCAATAAAAAAGGAAGCAGTTGAAATTCTTGTCTGTGAAGATGTCTGTAACTCATTTGAGGCTGAGATCAATGATAGATGGCGCTATATGCTGAAGCTTGCAACCAGATGAAGTGTTTCGTGTAGCAAGAATCATTTACCTATGATTATGGCCATGAAAGTGTTTGGTCGAAAGTTCTCAGGTATAAATTGTAAGTGGTTTTTGTGGTATTATTTCTATCTAATTGTTAATTATGACCACTTTTACTCATATTTTATATAGTTGAAAAATTTAAAAACTTTTTTCAGCATTTAATTTTAACAAAGTAAGCATATCTTACTTTTAAGAAACTGTTTCAAGAGCTAATTTTTGATTGGTTTAAAAAATATTATAGAAATTCATTTACGGCACACATAGTTCACTGGTAGAATTTTAGCTGCAGAATAACAGAAAAATTGTATTAAAAAAAAAAAAAATTGTTAAAGGTTACATTTTGAATAAATACGAAAATGTCATAGCCAAACTTCATTAACTCTCATTCATCAATGCCAATAAACTAAAATTTATTGAGCAGCTTTATTTCTTAAAACATGCCACGCCTTTTATTATTTCTAAAATTTTCATTTATTTTATGCAATTACAATACTGCATAGATTTAAAATAATATGTAAAGACATTACAATGCATTTAAATACTGTAAAGATTACAGATAAAGGGGAAAAAATAACAATTACTGTCATGAACTTGCAATAAAAAAAATTCAAACTAGGTTTAGGAGCAGTTTTTTTTTTTTTTTTTTGATATATAATTATGTGTCAGATCCCTCCACCCCCTGTTTTAATATAGAACCTACACTTATACAGAATTCAAGGCTGCTATTAAATTAAAAGTTTATTCTAAATTATTCACCCAATTTTTACCTACACTCCCAGTGGCAGACCTACAACTCTTGAGGCCGGAGTGAGTCTCACTGGGCCCCCTAATTGGAGCCCCTGCTATATTGAGGCCACCTTGCATTTCTTCACTTAAATTTATTGCTATAAAAAACATTGAAGTAAGTTTTAAGATTGATTCGGAAGCCCAATCCAGGGCCAGGGGCATTGGCTGGCCCCACTTGCTCCGCCTTAGTCAGACTTTGCATAAATGGATTCTTTTGGTTTTGAGGTTGTCTCTCACTTTCCCTTTTCGAACATTAGTCTTTTTAGACAAGAACCAATGGCTTAAGATTGAATTGCGGCGAATGTTTCAGGTTAAAATAATGGCACAACTTCACCAGATACTTATACTTAAAAGTTCAGGCTTAGAATATAGAGTTTGGACTTAATGTTACTATTTATTCTTGAGATATGCTGATAACAGACACAAAGACCAACCGCTAAAACATGTTTTACGAGTTCAGGGAACCTTAACATTAGAATTACGGAAGGTAAGATGACTCCAAGCAAACTTTTTTCTTCAATGTTTCTTCTATTTTTTCACAAATATCTTAATCCTTTCTTGACTTTTTCTAAATCATTGTGCTTTTCAAAAAAATAAAATTTACAAGAAAACCCTATAACTTTTAGTCTTAACAAAGGCTTATACTTAGAAATACAGGCAGGTGTCAATTTGACCCCTGTGAGAAAGAAAGATATCTGAATATTTTTTCTGCAGTAAATTATTTTTGTTTTCACCTGCTAAATAAAAAACAAATAAAAGGAAAGGAAATGATGTGTTTGTATAATCTCTCATCTGCCAGTCACATGATTTGAATTTTCAGAATGCATTTACTTGTGAAATGAGAACAGATAAAAGAACTCTTCAAGAAAAAGGATTGTAGATTTTGCTAGGCATTTTGTTTTTTACATATAATAATTTTTTATAAATAATTTTGTTATATTTATGTGAGTTTATTACATACTAATGGCTCGTAGAAGAGGACTAACACAAGAAGAAATAGTTAAATTGATACAAGAATTATCTGATTGCATTTCTGGTTTTGAAATGGATAACAATTCTTCAAATAGAGATGAAAATGAAACCTCTAGTGATTCAGAATTTGTTATAACGCGAGATCATGTGATATCATCTTCTAGCTCATGTAAAAGTGGAAATAAATTAGCTCCCAATAATTCAAATTCTGACATAACTAAGAACGCCAAAGCAGGAACTAGTACTACAGTATATGCTCAAAAGGGAATAATAAGAAATTCAATGTTATTCAGCCAGCTATTTCTCCATATCCTTTAAAATATACTTTAATCATTGTAGTTTAGTTTTTTTAATTGGATTTTCAAAAATATATAATATTATACAGGGAAATAAGCAGATTTTTTTTCCAGGGGTCAAAATGACCCCCGCTGTATTTCTAGGTATACGAAAATCGCCGTAATTCTAGTGTTAAAACATGTAAATGTAACAGAAACACAGTTTTTAAAATTTGACCCAGAAAGCAATACAGTCGAACCTCGCTAACGTGTCTCAGGGAGGATAAAAAATTTATTTAGGTTATGAGTAGCTTAGAAACTTCATGTTAAGCGTGTTCATGTTAATGAGGTTTGATTGTTCTTTTTCTCCATACATGAGTAAGAGAAAGTAATAATAGAAATTTAATTTTAGATCTACATTTGTATTGCATTAATATCATGACAAATTTATTTGCCATACACATTTACATTAGTTTGTGGATGATAAAACGAAATTATATTAGAATGTTTGATTAATTGAAATTAACAGTGAAGTAAATGAAGTTTCCTTAACAACTGTAGATGAAAAGCACAATCACAGAATTGCCAAGTAGGGTGCTTATTTAGAGATATTGCAAATATGAATTCATTTTTAGTTTTTTTTTTTTTTTTTTAATAGCTTTTTTTATGTCCACAACTCACATTCACATGCAAAACTCTTTGATGTGTGTAGCTAGTCATCACTCAACAAGGTGATATCGCAGAAATAACATAAACCGGTATATACGGAGTGAACTTGCAGATCTGCTCAGGGTGCTGCAGGGGAAAACTGTCTTTGAGCTGCGAAAATATATGCAGAGCATTACCCCAACTGGCATATGTCACAACATCAAATATTTCCACATGTTCATAAACAACTGCATGAAATAGGATCATCTGCTGGTACTAATAATGATCAAGGTAGGTGCCGATAGACAAGGACAGTTGCAGCATAGGAAGCGTCCTACAGTCTATCGAAGAACAATAAAGTTATAGCTCACGAGGCACTGCTAGGCAATTTGGAATTTCGCAAGCAAGTGTGACGAATACTAAACGAGAAACATTTACATATTTTTTATTTGCATCTTTCAAAACATTTGATGCTGTGGCACACGTCAGTTGGGGTATTGCTCTGCATACACTGTCTGCACATGAAAAAGGCGATACATTTAAAAACAGCAGTGGCAATGCTAGTAGTTTTTTTTTAAGAAAAGAGAAATATGGAAAAAAGGAAATAAAATCTCAAGTAAGAATTATTTACTTTATTTGTATTTTACCTTTATTACATTCACAAAAGAGAAAGAGATGTATATAGTTTTATATATCATATGTTTGTTCATAAAATTATTTCAAGAGAATTTATTTTAGCTAAAAAATTTTCACTTATAATTTTATATATAAATATACAAGTACACTATAAATATGGAAATTTTTATAAAGGATAATTGAAGTTTTGGGGGAAAAAAAAAAAAAGTCATATATATTGCAATAATGAATCTTCTAAATTAAACAACATAAAAGTTTAAAAGTATAAGTTCTAATAATGTTATACACATTTAAAGGATTCATAAAATATCTATATAACCATAAAATGATAATTCATAACCAAGGGATGGTGGCCTTATAGAAAATATATATTTATAGAAAAGCTTAAAGAAATCTATGTTTTTATTTATTTTAAAAGAATCTTGATTAAAATGTTAAACTACATAAAACTGCAAAGATCATAATATAATAAATAATTCACAGAATATAGCAAAAATTTAAAATATTAAAAATAGACAAACAGAACATAGTTCTTTTTTACACCCATATTATTAAAAGAGCAAGCTCTGAAATATTTATGTACAATTCCATGATTTAACAGAAGACAATAAAAGATATTTAGTGCAGACTCTAGACTAATTTGGCAGGGCACTGCACCTGCCCCTAACAGCACAGTTAGGCTTAACTTATCCACAGTACATCTTAAGGACGTTTCTGGGATGCCTTTTCATCCAGAAGACATCTTGAAGATATCCTGGGGAGGCGATGTGCTGTCTGGGATGTCCCCCCTCCCCCCTTCTTCAGGAAAAAAAAAAAAAAACGCTTTTAGCACTTGACAGCCATTTTTAAAGTTGTTTTAGCACCCAGCAGTCTTTTCCACTTTTTAAAATGCCACAATGCCTTTAGATACTTTTCTTCCTTATATGCAGCTTTCTAGGGATAGTTTTAGAGCATTTTTGCAAGAACAAATGCATATAGCTGACATGTATAAAAGAAAGAGTAATAATTAACTTTTATCATGTATAAAAATCACAATCAGAAGGGTAACAGATTATGCAAATAATGCACTTTTTGAAAACAGATTGTCATTTGAGTCCCCTCCCCCCATTGGCCCTTTTTTCTAGAATCAGCACTGATATTAGCATCAAAAACTGTGGTTTTTCAATACATATACATATATAGAGAAATAGCAATAAAAATAAAACTTTATTCATAGAAACATGTGTATATGAACTATAAAACAATCATAAATCAACATTTGTAGAATATTTTTCGTTTTCAGTATAATTTCTGAGCTACACAACAGGGCAGGGTAATTGTTTTCCTTCTAATCCAGCAAGAATATTTTTAGCTGTTAAAACTGCCATAGTCATTCTTGTTTGTAAAGTTGCACTACCAATATGGGGAAGCAGAACTATAAAAATAAATAATAGTAAATTAAGATATATAAAAAATAAACAAGATTTTAAATAAAATTTAAATAATAAAAGAAAATCTTGAATCAGACATAAATTATATACCACTTTTCAACCTTTCAAAAGATAATGTTACAGTTAAATTGCCTTGTACCCAAACAGTAGATAGTCTATATATTTAGAGTTACTTGTGACTGGGTCATTCCATGTCAAATCAACCAAAAAAAAGATGATTTGACACCCATAGTCTCAGATTTTGACGAAACTTGGTGTATTTGTTCCTTTCATGGATTTAAATGAGGAAAAAAAATATTTTTGCTCTATCTTAAATAGTTTAGGTTTTACAGCTAGTTAAAGATTTGTGAATTTCATGTTTTTTTTTCGATCAGGCAGAGGAAACGCAATTTGTTCTTTCATGAAGAATAATTTTTTTCTCCCTTATTTACCAACCAATGTTGATGAAATTTTTTATGATTATGCTTTAATATGTAAGGAATACAGAAAAAAATAAATTAAACTAGCAAGTATTTGCACATGGCCAGGAAAAAATCTTGAAATATTATTTTGAAATTTTTTTTAACGAAATACAGAGTTCCACTCCAAATGGATTATCATCATGAGGAAAAAGGATAATCAAACAATTTTTTTTGTATTCTTGTTCTAAAGGATGTATTCTACAATATGCAAAAATAAAATAAGTGGCTTTTTGGATTCTTCATTATTTTTTCTGACTTCAAATTTAAAATTTCCAATTCCCTCATTTTCTTGAAATCGCCAAATTAGAAGTTCCAATTTTAGTAAAATTATACAAAAATTTGAACTAAAATGTTATTTATCAACTAATTTCAGTTTAAAGGTTTTTGAAATAAAATGAAAAATTGAATTACATAATTAGGTGGTGTGTGATTAAAACAACATAGTAGTTTTTAAGAATGCCAATTCAACATGTACAGAAAGATACATAAATAAATGCTATTAAACTGAATCAACAAAATTATATCTAAATTGAAATTTCAAAACAAACAAAAAAGTTTCTAAATTAATATTAAATGTTCTATTTAATAGAAATTTGCATTAAAATTTAATTTTGTTTTAAAAACAAGATCTAAATTCTAATCATTTTACTACTCACTTCTATTTCAAATTTTAATCTTGTTGTAAACAATCAAACCATTCAAGTTGCAACAAGTTCAGGGGTGAAACTTTTCAGGGGCTACCCCTGAATTCAGGGTTTTTGAAATCTTTACTGTCTTTGCATTTCATGTTAAAATACATTGTTTTTACAGTTCTCTTTTCGAGTGGTTAATTTGTCTCATAATGCATTATGAAGTCTGCAAATATCACTTAATATAGGTAGCCATATGATAAAATAAATCTCCCCTACCCTATCTGCATGCAAGGATCAGTTTTCAGGGTTTTTACAAGCTAGGTAGTTTCACCCCTAACAAGACAATTAAGTGATGCTCTGTCTACTGTGTAGGTACATGTTTAGATGTCTGAATAAGTCAAATCTTGTTTGACATGTTTAAACCAGTGAGCTTGCTCAGGTGCAGAGACAAAACTCGTCATCTTGTAATTAGTCAGTCACAAGCTATTGCATGTGTAACATTCATCATTGAGGCTATACTATTTTGAAAAGAATTATTGTTAATTATTTTTTGAATGTTATAGTATATTAGAAAAAGGGAGAAGTGCAGTGCTGGGGAAATGACTCAAAGTGATTGTCATTTGTTATACCATGTTAGGAAAAAAACCTTGCAAACTCTTGATAAACTATTTGAAACTGATTTAACTCTCTTAAAGTTGAGGACAGAATTAAGTTGTGAAATAAAAACTATTTGTCTTCATCACCAAAGTGTGTTTTTGAAAAAGTATAAATCATTTCAAAATCAAAAAATTATATATATATATTTATTAAGATCTTTTAAACTGAAATTAGTTGACAGATAGCATTTTCTGCATTGTTGCTTTCGTTGCAGTACTCATGCGTACTTTATTTTCCTGACGAAGGATTGTGTTTTTTTTTAACTCAAAACAGTTGCTAAAAATTCTTGTATTTTATGATGTTTATTCAAAATTTGTACGTATTAAATAACATTTTGGTTAAAATTTTTGCATAATTTTACTAAAATTGCAACTTCTAATTTAGCGATTTCAAGAAAATGCGGGAATTGGAAATTTTAAATTTCAAGTCAGAAAAAATAATGAAGGATGCAAAAAGCCATTTATTTTATTTTTTCATTTTGTAGAATACATCCTTTAGAGCAAGAATAAAAAAAAAATTTTTTGATTATCCTTTTCCCTCATGATGATATTCCATTTGGAGTGGAACTCTGTATTTCATTAAAAAAAATTTCAAAATAATATTTCAAGATTTTTTCCTGGCCATGTGCAAATACTTGCTAGTTTAATTTATTTTTTTCTGTATTCCTTACATATTAAAGCATAGTCTTAAAAAAATTCATCAACATTGGTTGGTAAATAAGGGAGAAAAAAATTATTCTTCATGAAAGAACAAATTGCGTTTCCTCTGGCTGATTGAAAAAAACCATGAAATTCACAAATCTTTAACTAGCTGTAAAACCTAAACTATTTAAGATAGAGCAAAAAAAATTTTTTTCCTCATTTAAATCCATGAAAGGAACAAATACACCAAGTTTCGTCAAAATCTGAGACTATGGGTGTCGGGGTGTGGTTGAATTGACATGGAATGACCCGACTACTTTAAGAAACAATATGTATTCTTTTTCTCCCCCCCCCCCCATCCCCTTATTGAATGAAAAGGTTCTGTCTTATAAAATTTATTCAAATGTTTATAAGTGACAGAAAAAAAAAGAAGAAGATTTTGTTTAAATTTTGTACTAGTTTTCGGAACACATTTCCTATAATGTATATAAAGAAGTATGTAGGGGCGGAACTCAAAAATAAGGCTAATTTAGTGAAACATTATTTATTTTTACACTTAAAGTTACACACAACACATAAAAGAAACTATTTACAGGGGTAAGTTAAAGCCCCATAGCAGAAAATGTGAGACGCGCGACGTACGTCGCAGATTTTTTTTTAGTCTGCAGATTATTTTCAAAAAAGTATTGTGTAGAAATTTCATGTTTCCCGATTTTGGTCGGAAATATTGCAATTTCCAATCCTTTTCCATCCACAACATAAATGCCAATATTCATTTTTAAACACACTTTATTAGATTCTAGAATCTACAAAGAGGTAGAATTAGTCAATATTTTTCACTTACGTATTTATCCCCTCCCCCCACCTCTTCTGTAACGATTGGCAATTAGACATCTTCCAGAATCATTGTGATTTCCAATCTTTATTCACCCGCAACATAAATGTCAATATTCTTTTAAATCTTATTTAATTAGATTCCAGAACTTATAAAAAAGTAAAATTGTCCAGTATCTCTCACTTCTTTTTTTGCTACTTTCCCCCCTTTTCCCCCCTCTCCCGCTAATGAACAGCAAACAATTGCTATGTAAAAGTATTCTGATTTGCAATTTTTTTTTTCAGTTTACTATATTAGATTCTAGAACCTACATTGAAGTAGGTTCAATATCTCACTCATAATAATTTTTTGTGATTTCTCCCCCCCCCCCCATGCTAACAATCAGGGATCAAACAGATAGTTGTTTAAAGGATTACCTAAAGTATTTGGATAGGTTGAGGCTATACTTCGAAATGGCTGAAATGTATTTCATTTTATGTTCCAAGTTTTTCGTATAAAAATAAATTAAAGTGCACTATGTGATGTGCATATAGTTTATAGACAATATACAGGATACTCAAAATTAAGCTTAACGTTCTTTTCTGTTGAATATAATTGATGGTAATATAAGTGATTTGCTACATTTTACTATGTTGATGAACACTGCTCTGGAAGGATAATTAATTTTTTTTACACCTACAAAGTATTCTTTTAAGTTCTTTTTTTTTTTTTTATTATCATGTTTTGAGGTACTCTGAATGTGAAAGTCTAATTTTTAGCAGTTGATCTGTATTTATATCTGTTATCAGCATAATTTAAAAACAAATGGCAGCAGGATATTCAAATTTAGTATTATTAGATTCATACTGGATTGCCACTTGAAAATTTTTATTAAGGTTGGCAAGTTTGAATGCAAACTAATTACAGCCTTTAAAAAAATATATAAAATAAAATAAAGTAAATGTAGGCATTATAATTAAACAGGGGGCTGTGTTAAAAGGGGATTCAGAATGTGAAATAAAACTGCTCCTAAATCTGTTTTAGATTATTTTAAAAATATATTGATTTTTATTACCGCATTGATCTTACAACTTTATCTGCAATCTATCTTTTTTAGTATTGAAATGCAGGGTAAGAGAAAGTCGTGTAAGTGGCACAGCAGAATATTTTTCATTTAATTAATTCATTCATTTGAAAGGAAATCTTTAAAGAGAGATTTTTTTCTGTTTGTCTGTGTGTTGTTGCCACCAGCTTTTTATACTTTAGTTAATTTAAAAAAATCTAATTGTTCGATCGATAAGTTAATTAAACTGATGGATTCAGAAAAAATGCCCCTTTCATTTGGTACCTTATTTCTAACGAAATCTTGATTAGATTTTTTAAAATTAATTAAAATGTGAAAATAATAACCTGGTAAAAGCTTTAAATGTGGACATTTAAAATTTTAATTGTTGCTAAAAAAAAAAAAAAAAAAAAAAAAATACTTTTTTTTTTTTTTTCCCAAACATAAAATGAAATATGCTTTCACACAAAAAATTATAAAATATTTTACTCATGCTCATGAAAAAATGAAAATTGAAAATGGAGTAAAAAAAACAATTTAGATAAAGTTGCACGAGAGTTTCAAAAATTAATGGAAATATAAATGAACGTTAAATAAATAGTCGTCTGCTCAATCACATGATATTGAAAACAAAGAATCCAATTCAGTAAATATGGAAAGGAAAGGAAAACGAAAAGAAACAAACAAACAACAACAACAACAACAAAAAATAATAATAACATAAACCAACGGGAAACCAAAGCGGGCTTTAAAGCAATTTCATGATTTCTTTAAATTTTTTTGTTTGTAAAGCGATATAGAAAAGAATTTCCTTTAAATATAGCGACCAGCGAAGCGAGAAAAGCCTTCGTTGATTCACTACCTTCATTGATTTCATGAATTAAAAAATGGTTTTGTTAATAAACTTTGATCTATTGGCATGCAGGCAGCATCAGACCGAGTTTTGTACATTTTGAGTTTCATTTTGAAATTTTTCCAGCTATCGGAATTCGGTTCGTTCCCGAACCGGGGCTTTGCTAGTATAGTAGAAATGACTAAACTGATTACAATTTAAGTTTAATTAAAATTCATTTTATTTTTATTTTTAATTTTTTGCTTATATAATTCATTTGAAAGGAATAGCTTCTCTCTCTCTTATTTTTTTTTTAATTGTATGTCAAAATCAAATAATCAAATGATAATATATTAGAACGAGCGAGATATATAAAATACATGGTGCCAATAAGTGCTGAGATACAGCCAAATCTTAGTTCTTGAATAATAGCAGCTTTCGTTGTCCGATAAATACCCAATTTAAAATGCTCATTGAATATGCTACCTGAACTGAGGTAAAGAATGATTTTAAAGGATTTTTTAATAAAATGATTAAATAAAAATAAAATAAAATAGTGATTTAAATTTTTTGAAGATTTATTTAATTATAGTGACTAGCAAAGTTTACTAGTATTACATAAATACGAACTTCTGACAGAAATACTTACTGAATCTCGCAAGCTTTTTTTTTCTGTTATTTACAGTGTTGCAGATTATTTTCTAATGCCTAAATAGTTGTCACAGATTGACAGAAAATTTTCTGCTACTGGGAGTTAAAGGGGATTTGATGAAATGGTAGAAACAAAGAGTCCCACACCCTACATGATGTGTTATTTTGTGGTCGTGGGCCATTTTCGGCAAACACCAACCACACATGTACTTTCCTCTCTGGAATCTGGAATCCGAATGTTCTCTTCTTGGGTCTCTCAGCCAAACGGGTCACTTGGGGGCGCTGGGGTTTCATAGCATAGGTGCGCTACAAGTAAACATTTTAAAGTTGTTATTGTAAATAGTCTTTCGAAAATGCATGTAATTGTCAGTTTTTAATAGTGGCATTAAATTGCATCGGAAAGGGTGAACTTATAAGAGCTTGTTAAAATATCTTTAAAATAAATTATTGGCGGTTCTTACACACACCATGATGATGACTTGCCCTCAACATTTTTTTTGTTGTCAATGAATTCATTTTAAATGTGAAGAACACTGAAAGTCAACAAAAGTAAAATGAATGAATACAACCTGTGGCTTGAAGTCTTGAATTCACTGAAAACAAAGGAGGTGATTAGCTGCACTCATTGAAGACGCTTTTCTATATTAATTCCATTTTATTTCCTCTTGTAAGGCATGCTGACAATCCTAGTTTTCTACTTGTTCAAATGGATGTATGAGGAGACAAAATTATCAGCCAAAAATGGACTCGAGATGGTGTGAAATCATCCTTTAAAATTATCTCCCTCCACCTGGACCTCCATTCAACGAAAAACATGCACGCCGCAGCAAACCTCATGGACAACTGCCGCGATCCCACTCCGGGTGACGTTCCCGGAAAAACTGCCGCGCCCCCAAACGGGAATGAGCGTCAGCGGCATAAAAACAAGACCATGGAGTCAAGCAGAAGTGGAGGAAAGGAGAAAACGTTCAACTGCGCGGACTCAGCGCATGCGCCGAAACGAAAGGGGCGGTTGAGTCGAAAGGAAAACTATTAAGGCCGGAAAGATTGTAAACACGCATACATCGCGATCTGAACTAAGGAAACATTGAATACAGGTGATTAACTTTAACAATTTAAATGATAGCATCTCAAAGTAAGGTTTAGGTTAAAAAACGATGTTGCAATTAGAGCTAGGTAAATTTAAATTACATTGTAAACAACCCCATAAAAGAGATTTTAAATTACTGAAAGTACAGTTATAACCTAAACAATAAGTTTTGAAGATGAAAGGTAAGATCTAAAATATGTCATCACGACAGTTGTCTAACTGGAACATTAGCCGTCATAATTTAGATTCAGACATTGTAAAAGAAAACATGAAAGATAAAATGTTTTTCTTTTAATTTTTTTAATTTGATTTTTCAGAACTTAAATCATAGTGTTAATTAAAAGTTATTTCTTTTACAACGTTTAAATTTTATGTACTATTTGTTTTCATTAATTAATCATAATGAAGAATGACAGAGAAAGGTACTGTTTTAAAATAGTTTTAATTAATTAACAATATCACACATAGCACTTGGTTCTATTTAATATGTGATATACTTTAGTTTGAAATCCAATATTATCAAATTTTGATTAATCTTTTAAGTTAATTGAATGTGTTGAAATGACTATGCTAAGTTATTATTTTAATGTTAATCTTTATTATAAAACCGTTAAAACAAAAAATATTTAACCAATAAACATAAAATAATAATAATAATAATAAATGTCTTAAACCTAACGCGCATACTATTATTGAAATATATCAAAAATAATTTTTTAATTAAGATTTTTAGTTACATTAATAAATAATGTATAATAACTTCTAAAAGATTATTTTTATTTTTCAAAACACTTTACTTAAAAACAGAAGATAGTGCAAATGTTATATAGTATTTTTTTTTAAATGTATTTTCTGCTTTAAATGGTAATTGAATAAATGAACATTTACAAATTTCATATATTTTTCTAATTAAATATATTTTTAAAAATGTCAACTTTTTACAATAAAATATGTAAACAGAATTATGTATTCTTTCACATACTAAGTCCCAATAGCTTATCTGGAAACTTTAGTTTCAAAAATAGAATAGAAATGAACTAAACTAAATTGATAATGTAAGCTCGATTGAAATCTTATCAACTTAGAATGTTGGAAGGTTTTTTATTTTATTATTATTTTTTTTCCTTGACAATGATTTCAATATGAATTTAATTTATTTATTTTTCTAACACTTAATGGCACCATGTCACAGTATATTAACTTGAAAATGGCTATTTTTTTTTTTTTTTTTTTTATCACACTGCACACAGTTGCCAAGCACTTCGTTAGTTGGTAATATGATCCAACTTCATGATTTATGCAAAATATTTCAAAACATAATTTGCTGATTTAGCAACATTAATAAAAATGCAATGAAAGTAAAGATACAATTATCTCATTTTATAAATATTAATAATAATAACAATATCAAAGAGCATTAATACACAAATTGTAAATGAGAAAATTCAAAAGAAATAAATTTCTTTGCCTGTCAATGCACTTGCATAAAATGTATGCAATGCATTCAACAATGATCAATCGAATATTTGAAAATAGCTTTGTCTTCTATTTGATTGTTTTGCTTTGAAAAGAATAACTGTTAACCTAACCATCTGGTCACTCAGAAGTAGACAGGCTATGCTTTAGTTATAGTTTGTAATTAGAACATTCTTTTATCAGAGTACTGGAATCTGTGACATTATTTAGATTTCATCTGTGATGCATATTTCTTTATGTATAAATCTATTTTATCCTTTCAGAGAAGGGTAGTTCGGATATGTCCATATCATATGTCAATTTCTCCTTTTTTTCATTTTGATTTAGATATTTCATGGAGTGATTGAGTAAAAAAAAACTTCTAAACTACACATCAAATTTTCTGAAACACTACTTTGCCTATATATATATATGTATTTTTCCTGTAATATTACAGATATAATCTATGCATATTTCATCCTGATTTTGAAATATGAACTTTTTGCTAGACATTAGAAGCATGATATCTTATAAATAAAGCAAAGAGTTTGTCGGGAACACATCTGGGTGGACCACTCCTATTTTTGATTGGTCTAGATTTAACTACTTTGGTGATAAAAGTTGGCCAGTTTTTTTAGAAAAAACTAATGAATTTTTTTAAAAGGTAGTGCATAGATGTTATACTTTTTAAAAGAGCTCTAAAAACTGTTCATTTTCTGTGTGGACACTATATACATCAAGTTATAAAGATATTACGTTGCAAAGTTTTCTTTTAATTAATTAAAATATGAAAATAAATATTAGTTATGTCATTATTGTTTTAAAATTTTCTACACATTGATAAAGTGCTAATGTAGTTCTATAGCTATAAGATTCAACAGAAAATTTAAAAACAAGGTAAATAACTTTTTATTTTAAATCTTATAATTATTTATAATTTTGTTGTCATTTCGGTGATGAGTTGATATGGGTATTGCAAATGCATAAGTAAACATTTTGGCGAGAAAAGTCCGAGTTACTTCAGTGCCAAATTTCAAATTTCGCCAGGAGGTCCAAGCTGTTTCAATGTTTTTGCACAATTTTTCTCATTTTTATTTTATGAGTTGATATGGGTATCGCAAATGCATAAGTAAACATTTTGGTGAGAAATGTCCGAGCTACTTCAGTGCCAAATTACAAATTCCGCCAAGATGTCCAAGCTGTTTCAACGTATTTGCACAATTTTTCTCAATTTTACTTTAAATATTTTTGTTACGCGTGTGGGAAAAGAAGGAAAAGCATTTTTTTTAAATTGGTCTAATTATACAAAATATCTCCATGTAAAATATTATGCGTTTTCTGTTCTGTTTATTATCAAAAAGAAAATGACTAATGCAGTTTTTCCTGTATTATTGACATTTCTATAAATTAAATTAAATTACCCAATACCAAGATGTTGCAGTGAAGAAGTCTCTGTCAAAGTCAGCGAGGGCCTGAAGCAAAGTTTTCAAACAATTTCAATGTATTTTCTTTTTAGTTTTAATTAGTAGAACGGTACAAAAAATATTGATTCTTTTTTTAAAAATTCATTTAAATATAGTGACCAGCAAAGTGGGCAAAGCCTGCTAGTTTTCAATAAAGTAATAGATAACATTAAAGATTTCTTTTTCTTTTCTCTGAACAGATAGCCTTAAATGTTCTGAATTTTCAGGAATTTCTGAACAGAATCACTTCTGAATATTTTATTTATTTTTTTCTTTATAATGATAACACTGAATAATCCCACATGCACTAATTTGTGTTTTATTCAGCAGATGATATAATAAATAAGTTTTTTTTCTCTTTTTAAATTTCCCTAAAACTTTGTATTTTTACTTTCTTCTATATGTAATATAGAGAAAGTATTGGATTCGTGAAAATTTTTGACTTTCGTTTCTTGATGGATTTACATGCTTTGGGATGTCCAGAACACAAATTAATAGTTTTTAGAAAATGTCTGTCTGTCTGTATCACTTTTTTGTGGACGCTGTATCTCATGAACCAATGAATAAAATTTAACGAAACTTGGTATTTAGTTGCACCCTGACATAAACTGGTGCTGATTAGATTTGGGGATCAATAGCTCAACAGGTGGCACTGTGATCGCATTTTATGCAAACTTTTAACATGGCAGTATAGGACATAATTTCGTATAAATGTGCATAATAAGAGTTATTTTAAACTTGTGATTGTAAAATTAATATGAATTATTGATAATAGTAATAGTTAACTAGGAAAAAATTTTGTGCATGTGGGGGCATTACCCTCCCGGGGTGCAAAATTTCAAGATGGGTATCTTTCGAAAGGTCTCCTCAATACCTTTAAAACGAATGGTTGAATTATAAATCTGTGATAATTTAAAACAAAGTTATCATTTTTTTTTTTTTTTTTTTTTTTTTTGTTACTGATTGAATATGTATAGGAAAATATAGAAGAAAGTCTTGTGGTGGCCACAACAAACTAGTTGTCATAGCAATGAGAATCTCCAGAACTAAAAAATTTTTGAAATTCGTTACCGATGATCGTTTTTGAGACACACCTTCGTGTTAAGTTGACTGGATGAAAGGAGGAGCAATTCGAATCGCATGATACTATGTCACGAGATTCATGGCAAATCGGCAACGATGTGGGCGTGGTTTACAGCGATGACGTAATTTAAACACAACAGTTGTATTAAGGGGTGGAGAAAACAGAACAATTAAGTTTTAGAAGTTAGTAAATGGCATACTTGAATAAAATAAAATATTGAAATATGAGTTTTAAAACATTTAAACTATGAAAATAATTAATAAATTGTTCACTAAAAACGATGGTAATTAAAGAAAATAACATATTTTTATGTTATACTTAAAATATTTGCAGATGTAATCAGATTAAGAAAAAACTTAACAAAACGTGAATTAAATGAATTATTTAAGAATTTGAATGATCTTAAATTAAAACGTATTTTAGAATAAACAAAGAATTTAATTTAGCAAACATGAAATATTAATTAAATTACATTTCTCATAATGATAAAATTATGAAAATTTTGAATTTAAAATTTTTTAAGACATTAATTAAATAAAATCAAGAAAGATTGCTTGTCACAATGTGACAACAATAAATAAATAATATAAAGAATTAAAACTACTGAAAGTATAGAACTACTGAAACAGTGGTTGTTTTTATAGGACTGGGAAAAATGCGAAAGATTTATAAACAGTGAGTCAAAAGCAAGTAAAAAGAAAAAAATAGTCATTAATTCACCAACAGGTAAATAAAAACTCCTCACATTACTGAATAATTAATGTTCACTTTTTAAATTAAAGAAACTTGGTTTAATACAACTAAAAAGTTTCTTGCTTTAAGCTTTTTACATTGGGATTCCAACCATCTTCAGAAGCATCCTGATGTTTACGGTTTTCACTATCTTTTGGATTCCCTCTGTAGCAAAAAGCGCCATCTCTGGTGTAAAACTTTGTTGGGATCCGTGTCATTACATGATCGCACATTGGTTAAGATTTCTATGGTTTCACAGTTGAGTGTGTGGTTATGATTATTGTATTCAGCTAATTTCTAGATGTTTTTAAAATCTATTGTTACTTTCTTGTTCATTATTTTCATTTATCATAGTTCATTCATTTATGGCCAAAGTAAGTTTTTATTTTGTAACTGCAGGTATTTAAGAAATCAAATACAGAAATAAAGATGAATAAACTGGCTATTACATAAGCCCTTCAAAACATAAAATCCGTACTAGAATAAAAACATGAAATTGACATTAAATATAATAGAACAACCATCGCATCAATGAAAATAAATTATGAACAAAAAATAACAATAAATTAAAAAGCATCTGGAAATTAGCTAAGTATAATAATCATAATTACATGCTCGACTATGAAATTATAGAAATCTTAACCAATGAGCGATCATGTAATGACGTGAAACCCAACAAAGGTTTAGACCAGAGATGGTGCTTTCGGCTACAAAAAGAAACCAATTGATCGTGAAGAGAGTAAACATCAGGACACTTCTGCTAATCATTGTGATCCAACTGAAAAGCTTAAAGCAAGGAACTTAAGATATTTCTTTTAAATTACGACTAATGTTCTTTATAAAATATTTTAGAAATACAATAAAAACTTTCAGAGTATGAAAAGAGATTGCTTCCTTACCACAATTTGGCAGTTTTGTAAGTTTATGATCCATTGGCAAAGGCTCTGGGTCCATGACATCTAAACCAGCTGCTTGAATCAATCCAGTTGTAAGTGCTTCATATAAGTCATCATGATTTACTATCCCACCTCTAAAAAGTATAAATATATTTTTTAAAAAATGTAATTAAATTGCCAGAAATTAAAAGAAAAAATGTTCTAGTAAATATTGCAGAACAAATAGATTCAGTATATTAATTTATAAATTTAGCAAAATTTGATACCAGAAAATAATAAAGAGAAAAATGCTCGTTAATCGAAATCCACAATTTAACAAAGATCATTTATTGCTGCTGTTACTTTTAATTAATGAATAAACGGTTGTTAGAAATTTAAAATACTAACATTAGCAAATCAGGAACAATCATTGAAAAAAATAATTTTAATTCCAAAGTGATAATCTGAGGCAGAAAAATATTAAAATAAAATAAATGAATAAAAATAAATAAATGCACAAAAGACTTTAAAATTCAAAAGAATTATATATTAATTTTAAATACGGAAAGTTTAACTTTTTGGGAATGCTATTCAGACATATTATAGCTTTCCAATAAAAAAGAGAGAAATAAATAAAAATTTATCAGATAAAACATTTTTTAAATTCATAAATCTGGTTTCAAAAAAATTATAACACTACTGTTCTATGTAATACTTTCACAACAATATTATACTTATTATAAATAAATAAAATTAATTATAATTTTGTGTAAAAAATTTTAATTGCAAAAAAATAAAAATAAATAAACGTGATGTAGTGTACATCTGAATTTTGTAGATAACAAAATCTCAAAAACTAAAGACTGAACTAACATCTTATTGACAAACTAATAAATGCTGAAAGCAATGGCAAATAGTAGCCAATGGTACAGTATATAAAATACAATATATGTAAAAGTGCACATATTTGAAGTATTTGTAAAACTCGGAGAAAAAATAAAAAATACCTTCTACCCAAATTTGCATTGATTTCTTTGCTTTTCCTGTTCAAATTTTGATTCTTTGCCGATTTCTACAATAATACATTGCAGAAATTGACAATGAATAATACATGAGTTAATGTTAAGGATTTGTACAAAAATGTATTGCTATCATGTTTTCTTAACTGGACTCACATATTTAAATCTTCACATATTTTAATCAGTGCATATGAAATGCACTGATGTTAATGTAAGAATTTAAAAAGGCTATATGTGGCCTCAAGTAAAAAATAAGATTCAAATTAATATATATATATATAATCAGATAAATAATATCAATATTAACCTACTGACTGCTGCAACAGGATATATCTGCTCACTAAGCTCTTGCTTTTTCTGCAATACACTTATAACTTAAAATTACTTAATTATAAATTTTTTGCTAGTACTAACAGAACTTGGCACCATTGACAGTTTCATACGAAAGCTTATACTTCCATTTAATATTTATAAATTGAGCTATATTAGATTTATTCAATATAATATATATTTTCAGGCAACAATTCTTATGGTCTTTGATATATTTTTTAATAGATTTGAAATCTTTAAATTGCTTTTTACAGTTTGAATATTTTCATGAATACATTATCTTTAAAATGCTAAAACTTCCCCAGATGTTTAAGAAAAGGATTAATATTTTTTTGGATGTTTAATAGAACCTATTTAGAATTTGGGATGGATTTTAAAATTTATTAATCAGTTTTTGGGGTGGGGGTGGGGAAGTACATGTCTATGTAAAAATTTACAAATAAATTATAATATTTTTTTTCTTAAAAATATTGCAAAATCCATCCCTAATTCTTTTAAGTCAATTCTATTAAATTTTAAATATATTATATTATATTAAATTAAGGGTCCTTGGCAGTCAGATACCTTCTTTTCTCCTTACCCATATAATCTAATGGAATTTTTGTTGCTTTGTGTTATCAGTATATCTCATTCACAAATAAAGTTTCTCAATTTCTGTTTTTTCAATTTTACTCTTTGAGAACATGACACTTTTTATCTTAGGAAGCAATTAAAAAAAAAAAAATAATAATAATAATAATAAGTTAAAAAAATAAGTTAAATATTTCTTTTTGAGTTTGAAAACTAGATCCCTAAGTTTGCTTAATGAAATAAACATTTAAATTTATTTATCTTTTTAAATTGCTCCCTAAGATAAAAGTGACATGTTCCAAGAAAGGAACTCAAAATACAGGATCCGAAAAACTTTATTTTTGAATGAGATATCTAGATAATACAAATCAACAAAAATCCCACAGGATTACATGGGGAAGGAGAGTATCTGACTACGAAGGACCTGTAAGTCTTTTCTTAAATATTTGTAGAAGCTTTAGCATTTTGAAGATCATGACAAAATGCAAACTAAGAAAACACAATTTACAGAATTCAAATCTGTAAAAAATGTATCAAAAATCATTAACCCTCGCTTTCCCAAGATCAAGGCGTCACTGCAAAAAAAATTGCTTTCAGGTGCCGCTTGGCACATTTGGCGAAAATCATCAGCACCGTGCCTTTTTGTATCATTTAGAACAAATCATCATGCAACATTCTACTGGTCACATTTGCTATCTCTGGTGAATTAGCGCATTTTTTGAATGAGGTGAGCTTAACTAAATTTCAACCACAAAATGGGGTCAAAATGACCCTATCTTGGGAAAGCAAGGGTTAAAATTGATGCCTGAATATAAATTTTATTGGACAAACCTAATACAGTTCAATTTACAAATGTTAAATGGAAACATAAGCTTTTATATGAAACCTTCAGTTGTGCCAAGTCCCCTTAAAGTATAAAGGTGATATGATGATCATAAGTATGCAGTTAACTTTTTTAATGTAAAGATGATATATAACCTTTATTTTAGTATATTTTAAAACAGTACAGAGAAGCATTACAATTTTGCCCTTTTCCAAGGTGATCAGGAAAACATATTTCATTAATATTTTGATTTATAGACCAGTATTATTGGTATTCATAATTTTACAACTGAAATAAGAATCTGGTGATTTTTCTGTAATCTAGACTATAACCAACTGGCATATATAACTTTACCTGGCACCAACATTAAATGAGGATTCCATTACAGATGATTTGGCAGTTTCCATATTGCAGCCACTGTTTGACATAGAACTAAAATGAAAAGCATTTTGAAATACTTATAAGTCCTACTAATTTCTTTCTTTAGCTTCTCCAGAATTTTTTCAGTGAAAAAAAAAAAAAAAAAGTAGAAAATTAGGTAATCATTTTAAAATACTTCTTCATTCTAAAGATTTGTGCCTTTTATTAACAAATAACTATACATTTTAATAGTTTTTTTTTTTTTTTTTTAAATACATATGCTAATGTACGTCCAGATGTATTGAAAATAATTAATAAAATAATTTTTTTGATTCCAGTTAAGCCTACATCTGACGAAGGATGTTTGAATATCTAAAAATTAATAAATAAATAAAGTGATAAGAACTTGAGAAATTCATTGCATCCTAAACACTAGCAAATTTTATTTTCTAACTCATTTACATTATTATTTGTTTATTTATTATTATTGAGATTTAAAAATCTTAAGGGAAGCCACTTTAAAACAATATGGTCAACAAAAACCTTTTCAAAATCTGCTAATAATTCTGTATTAACCAAAAATAAATAGCACATACCGACTGCTGTTTATAAATATAGCATCTCTTTTCATTTTCTTAAATGCTTCTAGATTAAAGATTCCCTTTGTACTTGGAGTAAGAGCACAGCACACAATAACAAAGTCTGATTGCTTCAAGAGATCATCAAAAGGAACAAACTTGGCGTTCAATTTTTCCATGGCTGAAAAAAGAAAAACGATAAAGCAATTTAACAAATCTTGAAAAGTAAAGCTAGGTAATTCATATGTTGTTTTATTTATATATTTATAATTTATTGTAAAGTTAATAAATAATAGTAAAATCTTCACTTCAGGGTTGCTACAAAAGAAATATAACAAAAATAGTTGCTTTAGTAGCCCAAAAACATTAAAATAGTTGCCTAAATAGTAGCCTAGTGACCAAAATACTAGCTTAAATATCACACGCTACAGACCATTAAAGGATAAAAACCATACGCATTTTCTTACTATTCAATATAAATATACCAATAAAAAAAAAAACTTCTGAATGTGAAAACTGAATTTAAAAAAAAAATTAGACAATGAGTCATTGTGGAAATTTTTCTTTCCATAGAATAACATGGGATTTGGTTGTTGAAAAGATTAAGTATTGCCTGCTCTTAAGAGCTTTTTTTTTTTTTTTTTTTTTTTCTGTATTCTTTCCTTTTCTGATTTACTAAAAGAGCTTAATTTTGTTATTTTTTCTTACATGAAATCAGGGTGAGAAAGGACATAACAGGTAACAGGAGTGTACTAGTAATCATTTGCAATAAGCAAACTGGCCAGCTTAATATGTACATATGTCATGTTTGGTGCTATTTCTACATTCTCATTGAATGTTCTACCTGTTTCAAGGTCAGCAACAGGGATATACCATACTTTAAGGTGGTAAAATAAATAAATAAATAAAGGGTGAAACGATTAAGATATGGGACTGTTTATGAAATGCATAGAAAATATTTCTTTCTGAAAGATTTTCCTGATATTTCCTGGAAAATTTTGCAAAAGGTGAAAAATAGTTTCCCAATAGTTGCCTTTTCATGAAAATAGTTGCTTTTTCAAGCTTTTTGGGTCAAAAAAGTTGTCATAGTATCCTCAAGCTGAAAATAGTCGCAAATAGTTGCCTTTTAATAGCCTGTGGCAACCCTGTCACTTGCAAAATTTTCATCCATAAATATTTAATGTTTAAATTTTATATCAAAATAAAGCAGTTATAAAAACTTAATATTTAACATGAAATTAAGTTTTCATTAATAATCTTAAAATTATTAAATTACTGCGTTATTAAATACATAAAAATTACAAATAAATTATTTTTAAAATATCTAAATATTTATTATGAGCCCTAATGACTGCTCTATAAAGTCTTTATCACGGCACTAGTGAACTAGTTGTTAATGACTTTGCTTATTTTCTTTCTCTTCTTTAAAGTAGGCAGTGTAACTTTGCATCTATTGCTGATGGCTTAATATAATTAAATGATTAGTGTAAAAATGACTGCCATAATTCACTAATTTAGAAGCACTTCAAAAATATATTTTAATATTTTCTTTTTGGTAGATCCTAGCTCGTTCAATAGCAATTTTATTATTTTTGATGTCATCAAAATGTTCTTTAACTGTATATTTTATTTTTCTCTTGACCATGCCAATGTATGAAAATAGCATTAGAGATAGATGCAAGTTAGCACTGTTTATTTGTAAGAGAAGAAAGGGAAGAAACAAAGTCAACAACAGTTCACCAGGGGTATGAAGAAAGCTGTGTCGAACAACTGAAAGGCTCGGAAGTAAACTTTGGAAAGGTTTTGGACCCCTCCCCCTCCCCCAAAAAAGTTTTTTTTAGGGGGGGGGGGGTTACGCAATTTAAAAAAAACTCAGTCTCAAATGCATTTTATTAAACCTAATAAAATTTTTCACAATTTTTAAAATTATTTGTTATATTTCACTGGACATCATTTTATATATAACTCTATCTACATAACATAGTGTATTATATTAATGATATATATGTAAGTTTGATATCATGAAATTATTTTTCCAACTTCAGCATAAGAAAAATCCCTTTTATTTCAAACAATGATACAATATTTTAAGCAACATTTTACTAATTCTATCTGCAATACCTATTTTTAATGTAACAGTAAAAAAAAAAAAAAAAAAAAAAAGATAAAAGAATCATTTTTGTAAGTTATGCTGTACGAAATAAAATAATAATGATTTGCCTACAATTCTGATTTAAGAACAAATATTAAATATAACTAACAAATATAATATATTGAACACAACGGTGTCAATCCAGGCAAAAAATGGGGCTCTTCTGTTGTTCCTTCACCACATTCAAATATATAAAAACAGCCTTTTTAAAAGATTTAGTTTTATTAAAAAAAAATATTTTTATAATTTTTTTTCATGTATTCAGTATTACTTTTAATGAGTGCCTATACTTGGTTCAATGAAATACTATTAACTTGATAATAAACATTTATATACATGGTCTGTCCCAAAAGTAGTGCGCCTCATTTTCTTCTGCCGCAACTATTCATCGCACAGGGTTGCCGCTTGCACGGAAGGTAGGGTGGAGTCTTGGGAACACAGCGCCACCAGCGCCAGTCGGCTCCGAGCTCCTTCAGAGTCTCAGTGCCTGTTTCAGTGAACCTTTGTGTGAGTGCTCGGTCGAAATCAAGATGGAACAAACTCTCGAGCAGAATTGTTGCAGTGTTGTGAGGACGATCCAACTGTTTTGGACAATGTGGTAAGTGATGACGAATCTTTTACCTTCTTGTACGACCCAGAAACAAAATGACAGAGCGCAGAGTGGCATACGACGTCGTCACCACGCCCAAAAATGGCAAGAATGAGCAAATCGCAGGGCAAAGCGATGCTCTTTTTTTTGTTGTTGTTGTTTTTATTTTTTTCGAATCCAAGGGAGTGGTCCATTTTGAATTTGTTCACCTGTCCAACGCCAAATTTTACGTTGAAGTACTGAAAAGGCTAAAGCAAAGGGTCAACCACGTCAGGCGCAAGATCAAGAATTCCTGGAAGCTGCACTATGACAATGCTCCCAGCGTCTCAACGCTCCTCCAGCCGCCTTACAGTCCTGATTTGTCCCCGTCTGACTTCTTTTCATTCCCAAAGATTAAAAAAATCCTCAAAGGGCAGAATTTGGGGACCCTGGAGAACATCAAGGTGGCTACGACGAGGTTACTAAAGGATATCTCTGTGATGGACAGCCAGGACGCATATGAAGCATGGAAATCGCATCGGAACAAGTGTGTTGAAGCAGGAGAGATGTATTTCGAAGAATATTGAGTAAGTGTACGAATCGGTTCAATAAATTTCTTAAGATAAAAATGGGCGCATAACTTTTGGGACAGACCATGTAGAGTGAATAATAAAAGGAAAGTGTTACATGATTGATATATACTATATACAGTCAAACCTCATTAATGTGAATCTCAAGGGGAATAAAATTTTTCATATTATCAGTAGTTCATGTTATCAGTAACTAATCTTCATTTTGATGGGGATTGTGGAAACAGTTCATGTAAATGTAATTCACGTTAACGAGATTCGACTGTGTATATAACAAAAATAAAAAGAAATTCCACAAAAATATGTTTACCACAAAAATTTCATAAAAATGAGTTCCAAAAACCAAAACCTGGATCGACACCTGACATATAAATGTAGAGTGCAGGCAGTGATAACTTTATTTTGCATTCTTTTATTAAATAAGTTTTCAAATTATGAATAAAATATGTCAGCACATCAAAATTAAAACAAAATTAAAAAATAGATATTTTGCATAATTTTCATACTATGCACACAAAAATACATAATTATTTGTAATATAAAAATCGCACAGGGAAAGGTTTTGTTTTTGTTCCTACTAATTTTACAAAAAAAAAAAATCCCATTATATAGTGTTTAATGAGTCTAGTTTATCAATGATCTTTCATACTACATTGTACTATGTACAATTACAAGTTATATTCATCATGTGACTTCATTTGCTATTTGAAAGTAATACAATTTAAACTCGCAAACACTCAAATTTTTCAACCTTCAGCGCACCTGAACTTTTTAACTAATTCAGTACTTGAGGATTTGGGTAATTTACTCATTAAATAAATAATAGGAAAGCAAACAGCTATTTCAGTAGCATTTAGCATACCGTCTTCAGTGCATAAAGAAATGAGAGAGTCTTCTCTCTCATTTCTTTATGCACCGAAGACGGTTCGCTAAATGCTACCGAAACAGGTGTTTGCTTTCCTATTACTTAATTTATTCATTATTTCCTACTTAAGCTTTATAATTTACTAAATCTAGAGCATGTAATACAAGCCCAACCTTTAAGTCCTCTTAAACATGCAGTTTACAAATTAAAAATTCAGAACCTCTAAAACTTGAGTTATCAGACATGCGTGACAAGCGTCTTACAACTTGCATAAAATAAATATCATAGATCTTTATCACAGATCATTTTTAAATAATTAAATGGTTATTATCTACACATAATAAAATCATACCAAAAGAGTAAGATAGAGGATATTATACACACACAAAAAAAAAAATATATATATATAAAATTATACAGACACGACATTATTTCATTATTTAAAACATGAAAATCTGACATTGACAGATTTTAATTTAGTGCCAGAGGCCTACTGCTAAACTTTTTAATATCGACAAATTCTTCTTTAGTTAATTCGTGACGATCTAAATTCCATGATAAAGTTTTCATTAAATCAAACCAATGTGTTTCAGCTGCAGATATTGTAACAAATAACGTTGGAAGTCCAAACTGTCTTATAGCCGCAAAACGTTTTTTCTCTTTTTCCCAATGAGGGGGAGGTGTGCCTTGGGGGGGACTCATGTCAAAGGTGTGCCTTGGGGGGGGACTCATGTCAAAGTTGTACCTTGGGGGGGGGGGGACTCATGTTAAAGTTGGGCCTTGGGGGGGACTCATGTCAAAGTTGGGCCTTGGGGGGGGGGGACTCATGTCAAAGTTGGGCCTTGGGGGGACTTCATTCAATAAATCCCCATTCAATAAACCGACTGAAATAGGCCCTTAGCACTATTAAGAGTGTATTATAAAAATTCGACAACGCTGTACCGACTGAAATAGGGGCACCTTGGGGGGGACTCATGTCAAAGTTGTGCCTTGGGGGGACTTCATTCAATAAATCCCCATTCAATAAACCGACTGAAATAGGCCCTTAGCACTATTAAGAGTGTATTATAAAAATTCGACAACGCTGTACCGACTGAAATAGGGGCACCTTGGGGGGGACTCATGTCAAAGTTGGGCCTTGGGGGGGACTTCATTCAATAAATCCCCATTCAATAAACCGACTGAAATAGGTCCTTAGCACTATTAAGAGTGTATTATAAAAATTCGACAACGCTGTACCGACTGAAATAGGGGCACCTTGGGGGGGACTCATGTCAAAGTTGGGCCTTGGGGGGACTTCATTCAATAAATCCCCATTCAATAAACCGACTGAAATAAGCTCTTAGCACTATTAAGAGTGTATTATAAAAATTCGACAACGCTGTACCGACTGAAATAGGGGCACCTTGGGGGGGACTCATGTCAAAGTTGGGCCTTGGGGGGACTTCATTCAATAAATCCCCATTCAATAAACCGACTGAAATAGGCCTCTAGCACTAATTAAGAGTGACCTATAAAAATTCGACAACTGTACCGACTGAAATAGGCCTCTAGCACTAAAAATAGCCTGAAGTAAAAGAAAGCTAAAAGAAGAGTTGCTGCAGTCATTTTTTTAAATGTGCCTTTTATTTCTTTGTTACCACAATTGTCAAACAATATTTTTTTAAATACTATTAAACCATTAAAACTTTCACAAAAATAAATGTATTTTAAAAAAGTGGTAATAAAGTAATAAAATGCATGCAAAAATATATGACTCGTGCAAGTGTTGCTTAAATGAAGCATTTATATTTTATCTTAAGAAATAGCTGAGTTTTATAAATTTAGACATTCTATACCAAATATATTCTTTGGGATAATATAAAAATTAAATACAGTCAACTCTCAAAAATCGGTCACTCTACAGTTCGCAATTCTCTAAATCTGCATATCATTTACAACATAAACAAACATTATCACAGTTGATTTGTTGATTAGTAGATTAGAGAAATTCAGAAATTGGTTTTAAAAATTAAAAAAAAAATTGGATACTGAATTAGAGGAAGAAGAGAGACTTAGTTTTCTAGAAGGCTTTTAACTATCAGAGATAAACGTTCAAATGTTTTAATAGCACAAACTTGGGAGACTGATAAAAAATTGCTGACTTTTTGAGGTTACAGCAAAAAATATTTTTAAGACAAAAAGTGAATAATCTTAGTCTATTATTGATGAGGCTGTTCAATAATCTAGATAATTTGCAATTGTAATAAAATGGGTAAAACTTATTCTTCAGAGATGAGATTAGCAAAAATACAAAAAAGCTGAAATTGTACGAAAAGGAAAGATGTTGAAATGAAATACTAGAATTTTGATGACAAAACTTATTATATCACAGTAATAAATATTTATTTTTATCTTCAATGTATAAAAAAAAGAACAAATGCACATAAAAACATTAAAAAAAGCTGAAAAGCTAAATATACAAAAAAAAAAAAAAAAAACTGAAATCAGCTGAAAAATCTCATCCGATTCTTTAAATTAAAATTTTTGATTTAAGATTCTTAGTTTTATTATATACATTTTTCCAGCATTGTATTTATAACATATACATTGTTTCAGAATGATCTGCTACTCAAATGAGGTTCTAAGATGCAAATAAATGAAATTATCCCAAAATCTGCAAAATTCAGAAATCCCCAAAGCACTTTGTTCTAAACAGTGTGGATTTCTGAAAGTGTATTGTACATAATTGTGTATTTTACCACTATGTCATTTCCATTAAAAAAAAAAAAAAAAAAAAAAAAAACTTAATTTTTATTTGTTCATAACATTTTTTATTTACTAAATACTCAGTCAATGGTAGAGTGACTTAACTGTTACTTCAAGAGTATTAATTACTTGTTGTTGCTACTGTATCTAGTTTAAACTCAATGTTAATTTAATTGAATGAGATATAAAACAGAATAGAAGATATTGGAAAAGTTTTGTTAGTATTTTGAAAATTAAATATAGTAAAACTTGATTATTTTGAAAAATTTTTTTAGATGTAAATTGAAAATAAATTACTTAATTTTAATTATTTTACTTATTTAGTATGAGTCAAAATAAAATTAGGAATCAGTTGGTTTTAAAATGTAAATTAAAAATTTAACCTTCAATTTTAGCTCTGTTTCCTGAATAGACAATATTTTTTATTTTGAAGGCTTTCAATCTTTCAGCAACACCAAAACCTGAAAGAAAAGAAAAATAATCATTTTTTATTCTTATGGGGAAATATTAAATAAAAAAAAAGTTAATATTAAAGTCAATATATATACTTTTATACTTATTAATATCCTTAAATATTCCGAGCTTTTCTGTATATTTCGGCACAGCAGTCAGGGCCATCATCAGAGCTCGTGAATGACTTGAAGACTAATGCTGGGCGGTTTGTTTATTCTTTGTTTCTTCTTCGCTCCTCTCTTCACTTCGCTTGGTTTGATGGTATAACGGTTGCCATTCGGGTGGAATAATACTGTGCTTGATATCATTAACGGCGTTTATCATTAACAATCACAGTATTATTCCACCCGAATGGCAACCGTTATACCATCAAACCAAGCGAAGTGAAGAGAGGAGCGAAGAAGAAACAAAGAATAAACAAACCGCCGAGCATTAGTCTTCAAGTCATTCACGAGCTCTGATGATGGCCCCGACTGGTGTGCCGAAATATACAGAAAAGCTCGGAATATTTAAGGATTTTAATAAGGTTTTTAATTAATAATTAATAAGTATGAACTATAATCCTTTTTTTTAAACTTTTTAATGTATATACTTTTAATTTCTTGAGGATAAACTACGAAGCATGTATGAAAGCATTCATACATAATCATATAATGCAGTTATTCCTTGATAAAAATTTAAAATAATTATTTAAAAAATAAGCAAACTGCTTATACGGCAAACCTTAAAACAATATAAAAAAAAACTATAAAAATTTGGCAATGACTGTTTTCATTATTTTATAATAAATTTATTATTATTGTATATTAATATACAGTGACAGTTTACTGCTTTAATATTTAATTTCTTAAGAGTAATTCCTGATTTTTTACTGAATTAAAAATATGCTAGAGTACAATTACAAATTGTTTGATTTTTCTTTTTCAGTTTTATAATAATACCGTAAAATTCCAATTATAACCCCTCTTTCTTTTAAAAATAAAAATCACTAAAATCAAAAGGTGGGATATTATTGGAAACTTTTAAACAGCTGAAATTTTAGGAAAAACTTCAGATTATAATTGCCGACTGAACAGAAGGTTTTTGAAAAATGAAAACATCTGAAAATTACAGAGCAAGGTATATTTGGGTGGGGGGTTACTATCGGGATTTTATGGTATATATGTATACATAAAAGGCCTCTTCATTTAGAATTAGAGAATTAATAGATAATTATGGATAAAAGTTAACTTAAATGAGAGATGAATTTGCCTTCCTTTTGACAATAATAATAATAAATCAATAAAAAATTAGAGCCTAGATTACAAAATTTTGAATATTTAACACTATAGAAGAAGCAAACAAGTGTATAATAGACAAAATTATCTATGCAGAAAATAAAATTATTAATTTAGAAATAAAATATTACAGAACATAAACAGATTCTAGAGTAGGACTGATTGATACATCAATTCAAAGCATGCAATTTCAAAACTATTACAAAATCTCTCAGTTAGTGCTGCCAATCACTATTCATGATCGTGATCTCACTTTAATAGAAATCAATTAACAGCTAAGTGACATTGCATTTCAGAAGATGCTGAACACCAATGTCATTCCAAATTGTTTCGCAGTTGTGATATAATATCAATATAATATGATATTGTGATATTGAAATGACACTGTCTACTCCTATTCTAGACTTTTAAGGTAGAAAAGAAAGAAAACAATATAATACATATAAATGAAATTCCATAGAAATTAAAGATAATATATAATTATATATACACCCCGCGTCAAAAAGATAGGAACAAAGGGTTTTTTCTTTGATTTTTCATAAAATAACGTTATCTAAATTGTGCTTATCATTTATTATTATTATAAAATAACACTATTCCTGGACTAATTTTTGTTTTAAGACTAATTTAGAAAAGTTTTAAGACTAAAATTTTTCTAATTTAAGACTACACTCCGCGACAAAAAGATAGGAGCAAACGTTTTTTTTTTTTAATTTTTCATAAAATAACATTATCTAAATTGTGCTGATCATTTATTATCATAACAAAATATTATCATATCAAAAACATATTAAATATTTGAATCATATTCAAAAAATTCATATTCAAAATAATTATATTCAAAAATTAAAAAAAAAAAAACCTTTGTTCCTATCTTTTTGTCGCGCTGTGTAGTCTTAAATTAGAAAAATTTTAGTCTTAAAATTTTTCTAAATTAGTCTTAAAACAAAAATTAGTCCAGGAATAGTGTTATTTTATAATAATAAATGATAAGCACAATTTAGATAACATTATTTTATGAAAAATCAAAGAAAAAACCCTTTGTTCCTATCTTTTTGTCGCGGGATGTATATTTTTATATCCTTAACCATGTGTCTGTCAGTACAAGAAAAAAGTGTACAATTTAGCCAGTGTTGTGCACGAACGCGTTCATTTGAACGCGTTCATGAGCGTAGCTCAAAAATTTTGAGTTTTGAGTTGAACTTCGCTCATTTTTTAAATTATGAACTTGAGTTGAGCGAAACTCGTTTTTTTTCACGAACTTGAGCGTGAAAAAGCAAATTAAACTCACGCTCATATTAAAAATTAAATATTTCTATCTGAAATATAAAAAGGAACCCAAAAGAAGAAAAGGACAGAAAAGAGAATAACTGTGCAAAATGGATCCCGGGAAAAAGGGCACTTGGAAAAAAAAAAAGGCGCTGGTAAAAAGGGCATCACAAAAAAGAGACCCCGGAAAAAAGTGTATTTTTGCAATTTGCAAATCGCGAAGACAATAAACATCAAATAATGAATTTAAAGAATGATTTTCCTGATACAATTTTAGAAATTTCGATCAATTAAATTGGTACCACTTTCTCTTAGTATACACCTGGGGGGAAGGGGGGGGGGGGTCAGATTGAAAGAGAATAATAATCCCCTAATAATAATAATAATAATAATCCCCTTCTCACTGTTTTTAATGAATTTTTGTCTAATAGTCACTTGCTGTTTGTGACAAAAATACAGTGTCACACATACTTCGGGGGCTGAAGGGGGGTGTCAGAGGGAAATAATTTTTTTTTTATGTCACCTTGTTACCGATTTTAACGATATTCTGTATTACCATCACTTAGTCTTTACGAAAATCACAGTAAGTATTGTATTTAGTGTAAATTGTATAAGTGTTGTGAATTTTTTTTTGTATTTAGATCAGGGGGCAAAGGGTTTGAGTAAATGCAAAAAAAGGATTTTTTTAAACCACTCTATTATAGATTGAAACAAAACTTTGTGTAAATATCACCTCCTGCTCAAGAAAAATTATAAAAAGTGTTACGCATATCTTGCAGGGGGCAGAGGGGCGAAATGTTTTTTTTTTTTTTTTTTTTTTTAATCACCATGTTAACTATTTCTCTGGAACTTTGTATAAATATAACTTAATCTTTATTAAAATTATAATAAATGATGTACAGTTCAAGGGCGGGAAGAGGAGAGGGAATGTGGAAATAAAATATTTTTTTAAACAGCCTATTATTGATTTTTTGTTGTTGTTGTTTTTTAAATATTACTAACCAGCAGATTACTCCCGTTTCGCTGGTCACTAAATTTAAATGAATTTTCAAAGAATTTAATTAGCATTTATTTTTTATATCTCATTTTGGACTTTGTAACATAATTAAAAATTCCTTTTAAGGTCAAAATATCGTATTAGCAATTAAATAATAGATTTCTTCCGTTTTGCACTCGTTTCTCAACAATGCTCTATGGTCTTATGTGAATGAATCAAAAACTGCTTACAAATTTAATGGATTATGTAAGTAAGAATAAGTAAGCTGTAATTTAAAAATTGCATCTGTTAGAATTTCAAAACTGATAATTTAAATATATATATATATTCATTAATCTTTAATATTAGACTGTTTTCTTTTTAATATTAAACTCTTATTTTAAGATAAAAGCAGTCGAATGATATCGCGTTGTGAAACTTTGCAACGTAATATCTGTAAATCTAATAACTTGATGTCTATAGTGTCCCCACAAAAGATGAACAGTTTTTAGAGCTCTTTTTAAAAAGTATAACATATATGCAGTATTTTTAATATAAAGTCATCAGTTTTTACTAAAAAAAATGACCGACCTTCATCAAAAGCAATTGAATGATATCACAATAACGGCGGAACCACAGGGCAAGGAGGGGCAGACCCCCCCCCCCCCCCCGGTTGAAGTGTAGGGGCAACTCCACCCTAAGATAATAGAAGAAACTCACATTTTTAAATTACGTTAAGATCACCTTCAGAGATTAAAAATGTTAAAACAGATATAAGAATAAAAACTATTTACATATATAAGCAAAACAAAGGTTACAAAATATGTGTTTTTCAGTACTTAACTCGATATTATTCTTAAATTACGGAATTGGAACACGTTGAAAAAATAAAAATAAAAATCTGTGTATTTTTTAATGGATTTTACTTATTTTAGATTAAATGTGGACCAAATTCCCATAGCCCAAGGCTGCTGCCAGTGTAGCCAGACTTGGGTATTTAATTAATATTCACGAATAATTTTTAGAAGTGATATTTGATATACATGATAAACAATTAATCTTTGAAGTAATTACGCAAATGTTAAAATTTAGTAGTGGATATTGAATTTAAAAAAAAAAAAAGTGCTCAAATCTGGCAACACTAGCCTCTGTCAGATTTTTTTTTTTTTTTTTATGTGTATGCGTAAATTTTAGTCTAATATGCGTTAGACTTGACCAAGAAAATCATGTTTTATTTTTGCCAACTTACATTGTGATCGTGCAAATATACTATATAATATAGAAAATAAGATATTTTTTCTTGTGCTTGCGGTTTATTTAACTTTTTTTATTTTATTTATTTATTTATTTATTTTCTGTGGGTCGGATTAATTTTTAAGGAGTCCAGTCGAATTGAGAACATGTTTAATACATTGTTTTATACAAATATGATTGAATAAGAAATATAGGCGCATTAAAGATATTTAAATTATTGAAGTAAAGTATGCTCCTTTCTCGAACATCTCATATGGTGAAGATTCTTATTGAACAGATATTCTTTTTACTATATAGTATAATTTATAAATTCTTCTGATTCTCCAGTTCATTCGAATAGGAGAAACATCAAATAATGATCAAACTCTATAAGGGAGTCTTCATATCTCGGGTAAGCTTTTGGTTCAAAACAAGCCAAATCTTAATTTTTTGCACACATTTTCTTACTGTGACTATGATTGAAAATTATTTTATTTTTTTAGAAACTGAAAAATGATTCAAATATCTATGTGATAGATCAGCTTGTAAATTAAGTTTCTTAAAAGTGCCTTGTAATGAAGGAAAACTGAGCTGGTAGAGGAAATACAAAGGATATGGTCTGTTTTTATAACCTCAAAGTGGAGTCAGTCAAGATTTCTTTTTCTCTTTTATTTGCGAGTCATCTGACCACATTCGTTAAATGGCACATTCTTAGAATTATGTGGAGGAAGAAGTCAGTAGCCCTGGGAAAAATATCTGAATCCTCTGTATTTCGAATACCCCTACAAGTGACGCCATTTGACAAAGAGCAATACATTTGATTTTCGCCTATGATAAACAAACAGCAGGGTCTTTTTGGGTCTTTTTAAATTGGATGGGTCCAGGCGCGAACAGAATCGTTCTACGCCCGTTCAGTATCATCAGCATATTGTTATCCTAGTAGGTTGTGAGAGAATGAGAAAACTGAGTAGGTGGAGGTGGGGGAGGGAGCAGTGAATAATATTGAATAGGTCTACAATCCTATCTGTAGTCTTCTCTGAATTGATTTATCGTTGTTGCTTTGAGAGGCAATAAAAATTGCTTTGCCCTTTCCCTTTTCTATCCAAAAGAAGTGTTGTGTGTAATCTTTTGTCGGTACTTGAACAAGTGTCTTATGTATAAACAAAACATACGTATTAGGTTAAAATAAAATGCATTGCTTGAAAAATATATCCCTTTGTTTGCAGATATTTAAGACTTAATAATAATAATGAATAAATATTGTTATTCAAATAAATGAATAAAATAAGCATAAATAAAAAGTGTATTACAGAGACTTTTCTCCTCATAAACTAGTTAGCATAGGTGAACTCTGCTCAGTTCCCCATCATATTTCTGTTCTCAGAAATTTCTAGTGCAAGACATATTATAATCATGTTAAAAGAAATGAATTTGACCAAAGCTTGATACAGTGACAGAATAAAATCTCCGCCAAATAGGCTATCCACCGTTCACTTCGATATATTTATCTTATTCTAATCTATTAATTTATTTTATCGGGGTCAATTCCGTTGTTTAGTTTTCATGCTACTATTACCAATGCAATAATCCTCAAAATTCATATTCATATGAAAAAATTACAATTTCGCTATGTTGATAAAATCGTAAATTACGAATAATTTACGAAATTTTCCTAGTAGAATATTTGTATTCAATCATGTTCAAACAAATATCATAAACGTAATTTCGAAGTTGTCTAATGTATTTAGGATCCTCAAAATGGAAGTTTATGCTCAATTTTGCCTTATTCTGACATTTTAAGTAAATGGTAAATTCCAAATAACTTACGAATTTTTTTAATTGGAAAAATCATAGTCTATGATATTCATGCCAGTATCCTAAATAATATTTCGAAAGTGGTTTGACATCTTTACGATGAAAATATCCCTCAAGATTGACGTTTATGTGAAATTTCGTTCTATTCTGCCATGTTAAGAAATTCATAAATTTCCAATAACTTACGAAATCTTTATATTGGAAAATTCATAGTCATTAATATTCATGCCAGTGTCCTAAATAATATTTCAAAAGTAGTCTGACATCTTTACGATGAAAATATCTCTCAAAATTGACGTTTATGTGAAATTTTGCCCTATACTGCCATGTTAAGAAATTCGAAAATTTCCAATAACTTGCGAAATTTTCAAAATAGCATATTTATAGTTACTGTTATTCACTTTGGCATCAAAAGTGATATTTTAAAATGGTCTGACATTTTTAAAGTAAAGTTTCCATTAAATGCACGTTTAAGTGAATTTTTGTCCTATTCTCCCATGTTAAGAAGATCGTAAATTTCTAATAACTTACGAAATTTTTAAATTCGAATGTTGCAAATGAATAGGGTTCTTGCCAATGTCGAAAGTAATATTTTAAAACTGATCTGACCTCTCTGCGATCACTTGTTCGTGAGATACCGTGTTAACAGACTAACAAACTAACGGATTAACACACTAACGGACTGGCACACTAACACACTAACAGGCACCCTACAGACAGACACCATACAAATTTTGTCATTTTCGGATTCCCCACACCTGAAAACGTGTAAAAAAGTCAAAAGACCGAGGTCGAAAATTTTCACGATTACCTAAGTTCCCCATACCTATAGTACGATGGGGAACTAAAAAATTTTCACGATTACCTAAGTTCCCCATACCTATAGTATGATGGGGAACTAAAAAGTCGAACTAGCTTTAAAATAGCATTAGTTTTTTCATTTTGTGGTTTCAAATAAAATGTTAAAAACTTGCAAAATCCTTTTAGATTATTACTATTATTTATTTTTATTATTTTTTTTTAACGATTGGGAATTTTTTGAATGTAAAGACCAAGTTAAGAAAGAAGAAAAAAAAAGCTGTACTTTCTTATTTTACGCTCGTATAAACAGACGAATAAACACTTTGATATTTTTCTTCCCATGGGCAATTTATGCACCCTTTGTGAATTTAACAGTCATTTTCTATTTAATAAGTTATTTAATATTAAATTATATATTATTTAAATTTATTATTAACATTTTAATTATATTTTGAGTTTCCTTTTGAATTGGCTAAATATTTTGAACACAATTTAGTGGTTTGTCTTAGGGATCGTGGATGATATATGATAAATCGTCAAGTGGCGGACCCCAAATGAAAAAATGCCAAAACCTACTTGATTTTGAAATTTTATTTTATTTTATTTTTGCACACTTTACATAAAATACATGTCTTTTCCTTTATAGTACACAAAATAGCAAGCGAAATTTTCTAATGATTTATCCAAGAACTCAAAGCCGACATTGGCTGTGGTGCAATTAAATAAAGATTAATTAAGTCAAACCATTACACTATTTAATATATATACAGACATGCCAACCTTTAAGGAGCGCTCTCAGGAGCATTGATCAAGGATTAGTTGGTTGATTGATTACTAAAACCTAATATATTGAAAATTTCAAGGGACTGCAAGGACATTCGTTATTTATTACAGCTCAAATTAACAAAATATTAAATTGTAATGTTTAATACTTACATTAGATGAATTCAACTTGTAATTAACTTTTATCAATACATTATAGTTAAATTATCAAAAAAAAAAAAAAAATACCTTAAATAATTATATGCACAAAAATTTAAAAGCAAGAAAAAAGAGTTGTTTGTCAATATAAAGAAAATTAGGGGACTTGAGGAATGCAAAATATAAATAAATAAAAATCAAATTTTAAAAAATTTCTTAAAACCTTAACAGTGCAACACTGTTAAGTAATATAGAAGGAATAACAATTAAAACTATTTTATAGAAATCTATTCAGTACAAGATAATTTATGAAGTAACATTAAATAATTATTAACCCGCCAGTACACGGGTGGGGAAAAAGACACAATAAAAATATGAAGTATAACATTTTATGTTTATTATAGAATTTTTTTTTTCACAGAACATATAAAACATTTCTCTTACATTGCATTCTAGTAAATAAAATGGGTCTCACAGACCCAACTCATGTACTGGCGAGTTGAAATCCAGTTTTTGTTATAAAGGGCAGATAAACAGAATTTTAGAATAATTAAATTACAATTATTTAATTTAAAAAAAATTATAACTTAATCATCAAAAGACTTTTTGGAAAGAAAAACAAATTAACTTACTTTTCAGTCATGATATATATAAATCAAATTGTAACACATAAAGAATTGTTGTACATTTTAAAAGAAAACAATTATTATCACTAAAAAACTATTTATTTCTGGTTTGTCAATGACAGACTGGTTGCTTTTTTGGCAACCAACAGCTCATTTTCTGAAAATTTTTGTTTGTAACAACAAATATCATTGTTCATAAATTTACATTTTTGAACTAGTAGAGATTCTAATGTCTCTCTCCCTAAATTTGACCGAAATTCATTTTGGTTTTTTCTTACAGTGCTAAAAATTCTTTCACATGCCGCATTACTGTGAGGCAAAAGTAGAATGTTTAACATTGCAGCAGGAAGCTTTTTATATTTTATAGCACCATTGTGATCTTTAAGATTAGCAATAAGGCACCAAGATTCATCTTCTCTTTTACAATTTAAGATCTCTTCACTTAATTTGTCAATTTGAAATACAGCAAATTCTTCTTCCAGAACATTCATTTCTTCATCTGTATAGGATTCACTAAACATATTTAAAAAATATTTCACAGAGTGAAAAGAAGATTTTGTTCTTAATTTTACATCAGCAACTTCAGCATGCTGTAGCATTTCATCTTGCACTGGAAATTTTTCCAAGATATATGAACATGCTTTCGCATAGTATGATCGGATATTGTTAAAGAATTTCTTTTTCTCGGAATCTTTTATATGTTCATTGTCTTGAAGATATTGTTTTGTTTTACTTCCAATAATCAAATTTTTACTAGATTTTTGCACTGCTCGATCATTGAAATCAATCTCAAAAATTGATGAAGAATTAACAATAGCTGTTGGTTTTACAAAACGTGATAAGCAGGAAGAATACAGAGAAATAAATTCTCTTTTTAATTTATGTATTAGTGGAGCCTCTTGTTGTAGAAAAGTATTACAATCAGTAAACAAAGGCAAGACACTTTGTAAGAAAAGAAGATATAACTTAGTATTAGGATTCAAAAATTTTTTTTTCAAACGTAATAAAGCATCCGAATCTCCAGTTTCTTTTTCACAAAAAAACATCTTTAATGGTTCCCACTGTTCCAAGATACGATTTATTACATTTTTCATGGATAACCATCTAGTGGAACCATATTTCAAAATTTTATGTATTTCCACATCAGCCAATTCTTGACACAACTTTAACGAATCAAGTCTCTTTGAACTTTTTTTTAAATAATAGTAAATATCCGTTAAGAATTCTTCAATAGGAAAATCTAGTTGTTTCGAAGCATGCTGAGCAACTAAATGTACTAAGTGGCAGGCACAAGCACTTAATATGATATTAGGATTTCTCTCTTTAATAAATTTTATTACTCCTTTAAATCGGCCAGTCATCACAGAAGCATTATCAGAACAAAATGCTATGCAATTGTTCCAAGGAATATCATACTTTTTCAGTTCAGCATCTAGTACTAAAAAAATGTTTTCCCCTGTGCAGTCACCAGTCAATTTCGGAAGTGAGAGCAACGTAGTCACATTTTTGGATATTACAGCATCAAAATAAGTCACTAAAACTGGAAATAATTTTTCGCCATTTGAATTGCTTCCATCTGTTGCAAGCGAAAATTTCGTTATTTTCAATGCATCAGCCAATTCTCGAGTTGTTTTCTGGGAAAAGCTTTTGATTATTGCTGTTGTTTTCGTTCTCGCAGATCCATATTTTGAAGCTATTTTCGAATCCGGAAACATTTTCCGAAATAGCGGACCGGCATGATCCGCTGCAGCTATGGGGATGTTATGCTCAACTAAAAAGTTGGCAAATAAACTTTCCGCATTAATCACATTTAAGTCACTATTTTCAATTAGCATTGATTTTATATTTCTGTTCGATGCTTTTGTTTTCGCGAACTCCAAATGCCGCGAAGTCTCCACGTGCCTCCGGCAGTCATCTTTACCGCCATGCGCGATCGAAAAGTTTAACTCGCAAACCGAGCAATAAACAAAATTTGCTGAAACTTTCGATCGTTTCAAGACTGGCCACAAAGCCTCATACGATTCTTTGAATTGTTGATTATGCTTCCGTTTCGACATCTCAAATGCAAAAATGATAAAAAATAATAAAACGCGCACATCAAACAGTAACAGGAAAAGCGTAGCTTACTAATATTTACCAAGCGTCAGTACGGAGAAAAGAGAGGAGTTGAGTAAAGCCGAAGCTGGCGCTGAGCGTAATACAATAATCTTTTCTCCACTCCCTACGTAGTCTGTGACGTATGCATGCTCCTTATTAGGCACGCCTCCTCGAGTTCGTCAAACCTTATCAGTCAAAGAGATCAGTTTGCTTCGCTCCGCGCCGTTATTCCGGCAGGAAAGCGGTGAGGCAGGGAAGTAGAGCGAAAGGATGCGAAAGAGATCGATCGTATGGTATTTTCCGGAGCATTTACGAGATTGCCCGGAGTTATAAATATTTCTTTGTTCACCGGAGTTACTCCGGAGAAACCGGAGTACTTGGTATGTCTGTATATATATATAAGAACACTTCCTGACTGAGTGAGGGGGTGATCTATCATCGCCCAGACCAAACCCCTGGACCTAGAAGCATGAAATTTCGTGACAGTGTTTTTTCTATGACGTAGGAATCCACTAAGAAGCGATTTTACAAAATTCGCCCCCCAAGGGGGGGAGGGGGGGCAAAATGTGATTTCACAAAATCCTTCATATCTCAAACAAAAAAACAGATATCCGTAAAATTTTTGCTTTAAAATATAGCTAATACAAATGTCTAAAAACCAATTTCTGGAATTTTCCAAATTCGGTCCCCAAGGGGGGCGGGGGGGGGGGGCAAAACGTGATTTCACATGCGTAAAACGTGATTTCGCATAATCCTATATATCTCAAACAAAAAAATAGATATACATGAAATTTTTGACCAAAAATATAGCTAATGCAAATATCTAAAAACCAATTTCTGGAATTTTAGAAATTCAGCTCCCAGGTGGGGCAGCAGGGAGGAGGGGCTAAGGGGCAAAAACAAATAGAAATACAGTTAGGGCGTTCAAAATTCATACAGTTAGGTTTTAGAGGCCTGCAAGTCGAATGAGGATATTTTCGATTGTGTAAAGTTATTAGGAGGGCAGGAAGGGGGGAGGGAGGAGGGCAAAAAATAAAAATAGATCGTTCAAAATTGGTATATAGAGGTTTTCGATACCTACAAATCGATTGCGGATATTTTCGAATTTGCAAAATTATTAGGAGCGGCGGGAAGAGGGGCGGTAAGGGCTGACTATGGGCAAAAACAAATAGAAATACAGTTAGGCCGTTCAAAATTGGTACAGATAGGTTTCAGAGGCCTGCAAGTCAAATGGGGATATTTTCGAAAGTGTAAAGTTATTAGGAGGGCCGGGAAAGGGGGAGGGGAGAGGGGAGGCAAAAAGTAAAAATAGAGTTAGAGCGTTCAAAATTGGTATATAGAGGTTTTTGATGCTTACAAATCGATTGCGGATATTTTCGAATTTGTAAAATTATTAGGAGGGGCAGGAAGGGGGGGTTGGGCTGTAAGGGGTGGCTATGGGGCAAAAACAAATAGAAATACAGTGAGGGCGTTCAAAATTGGTACAGATAGGTTCTAGAGGTCTGCAAGTTGAATGCGGATATTTTCGAAAGTGTAATGTTATTAGGAGGGCCGGGAAGAGGGGGGGGAGAGGGGGGGGGGGCAAAAAAATAAAAATAGAGTTAGATCGTTCGAAATTGGTATATAGAGGTTTTTGATACAAATCGATTGCGGATATTTTCGAATTTGAAAAATTATTGGGAGGGGTGGGAAGGGTGTGGGGCGGTAAGGGGGAGCTATGGGCAAAAACAAATAGAAATACAGTTAGGCCGTTCAAAATTGCTACAGATAGGTTTTATAGGCCTGCAAGTCGAATGGGGATATTTTCGAAAATGTAAAGTTATTAGGAGGGTCAGGAAGGAGGGGGGCGGAGGGGCAAAAAAATGAAATAGAGTTAGATCATTCAAAATATGTACATAGAGGTTTTCGATACCTACAAATCGATTGCGGATATTTTCGAATTTTTAAAATTATTGGGAGGGGCGGGAATGGGGAGAGCGGAGGGGCAAAAAAATAAAAATAGAGATAGATAGTTCAAAACCGGTGCATAGAGGTTTTTGATACTTACAAATCGATTGCGGATATTTTCGAATTTTTAAAATTATTGGGAGGGGCGGGAATGGGGAGAGCGGAGGGGCAAAAAAATAAAAATAGAGATAGATTGTTCAAAACCGGTGCATAGAGGTTTTTGATACTTACAAATCGATTGCGGATATTTTCGAATTTGTAAAATTATTAGGATAGACGGGGGGGCGAAGGGGGAAAATAATAGAAATAAGAGTTAGAGAATTTTGGTAATTTTTCCAAAGGCAGTGAGAATCCGGTGCGACATTTTTCCTAATCGGATTTCGTTTCTCTTTTTCTTTCACTTGATAAAAATTAATGCAATTTTGAGAATTCAGTAATTATAGTGATTCATTTTAAAATAGGGACCAGCGAAGCGGGCGTTGCCTGCTAGTATATATATACATATATATATATATACTTCAAAACAAAGGAACCTCTAATTGATGTAATTTGTCTCCTATGCGTATAAACAAACGTATTGGAAATTTGAGAATAAAAAACCAAACAAAAACAATGGGTCCACTGTTCAGAAGTGTCCATTAAATAAATTTTTACTTACAATTAAATTAATAAGTTATCATTAAGAGTTATAAGTTTAATTAAGCAATAAATTAAGAATGTTCATGGTAATTGGTAATTTTAAAAAATGTAAATAACCTATGAAAGTGCTCATAAAGAATAAGATCTATTTAGAAAAGGGGGAAAAAAAAGTACGAAAAAATGAACTTCTAATGAGTTTCGCTCGTTTTTAAAAATGAACTTGAACTGAACGCGTTCATTTCTTTAAGACATGAGTTTGAGCGCGAACTAGCTCGTTTTTTACACGATGAACTTGAGTTTGAACTAGTTCGTTTTTTTCGTGAACTTGCACAACACTGAATTTAGCGTATCTTAACAAAAAAATTGTAAAATAAAAGGCGGCGGCTGGGTGGGAAGATGTTTGATTACGGAGGATGGGTGGTGTTGTTTGGCTGGATGGTTGGGTGGGATTATGAAATTAAATAATAATAATAAAAAAAAAGCAGAAGGCTTGTTGCATTTACTTTGTATTAATTTGCACTCTTTCTTTTTCCATTAAATTTTTCAGTTTCTTCATTGTTGCGTTGTCAACTATTAAAATTCTAATCAAACTATTAAACAAAGTAATCAATAAATTTCATTGTTGCTTCATAGTTTCATTATCTGCTATGAAATTTTGCTTTTTTTAATCCATATGACTCCTATTCTGGTCTTGGCAGGCTGGGGGAGTGTTGCCGGCATGAAACTAGTTTAACCCCACAGGCAAGTCACAAGTTTTGCCGCCTGCCTCCTTCCTTCCTTTTGTAAGTTTCTTAAATTACTTATTCATAAATTTTGTTTCAGTTTAAGTTTTTCTGTTAAGATTTTGTTGAGTTAGTTTATTATTTTGCATGCTTTGCAGGCTGTTAATTAATAAATTTGGTTTCTTTAAATATGTGTATTTCGTACCCTGATGAATTTATCATTCTTATTGTTCTTTGTGGTTTAAGTGATCTTGTATCTGTTGCTTCGCTTTTCTATGCTTAATGAATCATAATTATATATATATATTACAATTTAAAAAGACAACATTCTTAAAATAAAAAAATAATGCATTCATTTTATGGTAAATATATAAAACAAGTCTAATCTTTAAAACTACAACATTGTTTTTATATTTATTTGCAATGATCTTAAAGTACAAAGGTATAGTTATGAACAGTTACAATAAATTCTTAACCCTATGTAACTAAACTTCAATCAGAGTTACTCTATAACTGATTATTCGACTCCTAGACTGTGAATCAAAAACAAGAATATTTTTATATTTCCTTTATTTAATTCTAATAGATTAATGTATCTTAACAGAAATATTATAATATTTCAATTAAAACTCATTTTACAATTTATGGAGTACTGTGAGTGCTACAGGAACATTTCAAGTCTACAAAATTGGAACGGGTCAGTAATCTATTTAGTTATCTAGGATAAATTTTCACCAAAACTTGCACATGAACCACCTAAAAAATTTATTTGCTGATAAATTTTGAATTTATCTGAATGATATCATTAAGAGCAGACAATAGAAAATCTAACCAACAATTAAAGCCCATGTTATTCTATGGGTAAATTTGTTTTCACAATTATTCATTACCTAATGTATTTCTTGAAATTCTGTTTTCACATTCAGAAAATTCACAATTGTTAAATTAGTAGTCTATTTTGAAAAATTGATTTTTCTTATTTTTAATATTTTGTAGCTAAAATATGTGAAAATGCATTTAATATTCTTTTATCTCAAAAATAAAATATTAAGAACTAAAAAAATAAATTTTTAAAATCAAGTACTGATTTACCAGTGGCGAATTTTCTGAATGTGAACATGGAATTGAAAAAAATATATTATTTAATGAGCCACTGTGGAAAAAAAACTTCCCTAGAATAACATGGGCCTTGACTGGCAGTGAGATTAGGTATTGTCCATTCTTAAGAAAGGTGATTACTGACATGAAAATTTTAAAATGTATTATTGTCTATGTTTAAAATAAAATGCAAGATTGTGAACGTTGCATAAGAAACAGAAAAATCCCACAAGCTTGCAATTAGGAGAGATTCAGCATTAAAGTGCAAGTTTTTGCGAATATAAATCCCAAGGTGAAACATGTTTGTACTTAATTTTTCTCATTATTTATAATAACAATGCCATTTTTTATTTTACATGAGTATATTGTGCATCTTGTCTATGCTCACGGAAAAATTAAACGTAATTCAAAAGAAAATTTTAGTGATAATTTTAATGAGCTACGTGACAGACATTTTTAGCCTATTCATCAAAATAAATTATGTTTTTATATCTTTCACTATAAGCAGACAAGACCATTCCAGTCTGCTTATAAAAAAATATATTTGTAAAAATTTAATTGGATTTAGTAAGATCTTATGTTTAAAAGAAATGGAATACTACATAACAGAAAAATTTATATAAACAAATTATCAAATAAATATATGGAAAACTCTCCCTTTATCTAAATTTTAAGAATAAAATAAAATAAACACACACACACACACACACACAAAAAAAAAAACACTTATAAATTATAAAATTAATAATGTCATAAGAGTATTTTCTTCCATAAATGTCTTGTTAATAATAGATTGGCCAAGGAAGTCATTTTGACTGTTTCTTAATTTTATTAATATATATATATATAAAGATACAATTTCTTAGATTTGTATACTTGATACAAGTGCATTTATTAATAACTGTATTTACGATCCTCCTCTATTTCCAATATCTATAGTGTCCAAAAAAAAGTCATTTTGATTGCCTGGAAAATCTAGTGTTAAAACATTTAAATAAATTGGCACCAAAATAAATGATTGATAATAATAATATAATGCCTTGTGTTTGTGTTTGTATATTATGGTGATTCAAAAATTACCTATCCTTCCAAGACCTACAATTCCAACGGTACTTCCAGCAAGAGATTTGCCACACATATAAAGTGGACCCCAAGCACATTTAGCCCATCCTCCACTAAAAATATAACATATTATTAAAACAAAAATACTCAAATTTTAAAACAATCATTAAATTTCATTTAGATAAATATTATAATAAAACCAAACAACTGTCATTTCAGTTAAAATAAACCAAAAATGCCAATAAATAAATAAATAAAATAAAAATAATAATCATGAATTCTGATTTTTTTCCCCTAATCATATTATGAAAAATGTAATTTCTAAAAAAGATTATCACAGTATGGTAAGAATCAAATCATAAAATCAGCCCAAATATATAACAAACACTATAATAAGGGTTCATGACAGCACATCAACAATGTTGCCAAAATTACACACACTGGATAGCGAATTTTTAAATACTGCTATAAAATCATTTTTTCTATTTTCTATTTATATTTTTAAAAACAGAGACAAATATATTTGTATTTACAAAATGCCGGTAAAAAAGATTATTTAGAAATCTGAATCCATAGGATTAAGAGCGGACAATACCTAATCTCGCCGGCAGCCTTCGCCCATGTTATTCTATGGGAAAATTTGATTACATAATTACTCATTACCTAATGAATATTTTTCAATTCTGTTTTCACATTTAGAAAATTCATAAGCGTTAAATTAGTACTTGTTTTCCAAAAATTGATTTTTTAAAATTTTAGTATTTCATTTTGCGACTAAAAATGAGAAAAATGCATTTTGTGAAAAATCGCATTTTTGAACTCAAAATTAAAATGTAAAAATTAAAAAAAAATGAATTTTTCAAAAATGAGTACTCATTTAATGGTTATGAATTTTCTGACTGCGAAAACAAAATTAAAAAATATACATTAGGTAATGTGTAATTGTTGAAACAAATTTTCCCATAGATTAACATTGGCCACGGCTGTCCGCAGGATTAGGTATTGTCCCCTCTTAAAATAAATTTCTAGGTACAACATTAATAGCTCTATAAATGACCTCAAGGTATTTTTATCTTCAACATTCTATATCAGTACTATCCTCTGTGATACCATTTTTATGTTTTTTGTGAAAAATCTCGTTAGGACTAATTTTTGTTTTGGAAGACATATTGTTTAACAATAGCATTTATCCAATTTGCACATTTAAATATTAAGAAATATAAGTATAGTGTACATCTTGTCTATACTTATTGAAAAATTAAACATAATTCAAAAGAAAATTTTATTGATAATTTTAATGAGCTACATGAAATTTTTAGCCTATTCATCACAATACATTTTTATAAATGTCTTTCACTATCAACAGACAAGACCATTCCAGTCTACTAAAAGATAAAGTAATTAGTAGAAACCTTAAATTAAAGACACCATTTTCTGTTTTCAGAGATGAGGTTGGCAAAAAGACAAAAAAGCTGAAACTAGACATAAAGACAAGACGTTGGAATAAAATACTAGAATTTTAATGACAAAATTATCATACAGTAATTACTTAACATTTGAAATTTTAATATTCGTGAATTTTGATTATCTGTAAACACAGGAATGTGACAAAACTTAATGCAAGTGTGCACCTCAATTATCAGCATTTTTTTCCCCTACCCAGTCATTTTTACTGAATGAATATGGATCAAGAATTATGAGTGAAATAGTTTATCAATTTTAAGCTGTCAACACACAAAAGAGGTAACAGGACAGACAATCTGATGCAAAATCTCTTACAACAGGCTTTGTAACTATTTTTTCGAGGTGAGTAATGTGATAATCAGTTTATCCTATTCATTTAAAAATAACAAATTCTCTTGGACATAAAAGGGTGCTGTTATCTTTTAAAGACTATTTTCGATTAGAAATCAAATTATGTTACAAAACTAACTAACACATGTGCACATTCTTACACTTTTTTGATTTTTTTAAATTAGCAAATCTTCGCTTATAACATTTATTTTGTTTTTGTATTCAATATGTAAATGTGAGTTACTCGTGTATTTCTAATTGATAAACATATTTCTTTCTTCATTAAAAGTTCTGTCATTCTAATTAAAATGTTATGGAATATAATCCTCTTTTTTCTTACAGGAAGATAGTCTTAAAATTTGCAAGGTTTTCATGGAACATAACCCCCTCAAGAATGTTAAAAGGGATAACTGTATTATAGTAATAAATATATTTTTTAATCTCCAATCTATGAAAAAAGAACAAGTGATTATGCTTTAGTAGTAATTCAATCATCAACATGGATGGGTTGAGATTTTATTTGATTAGTTGAAATAACAAATACACATAAAAAAAAAAAAAAAAAAAAAAAGCTGAATAGCTAAATTTACAAAAAACTGAACTCAACTAAAAAGTTTGAAAATCTTATCTCTGTGTTTTTTACTGAAATCTATTGGGTTGTTCGGAAAGTAATTTTGTTTTTTCCTTTGAAAATGAAAGACGATTTTCTTATATTGTATAAATATTTCATTGAATTATATATTCTCCACTTTGATCGGTTTCTTAGCGATCTCACGAGTTGTTATTTGGCAGTTTTCATAAATCAATACTCTATTTTGTCTTCAATTAGCATAAACTGATTTTCCAGAACATAATGCATCTTCAACGTCAAAATTGAAGAAACAATATTTGGTAAACCAATTTTGACACCGGCGTTCTTTAAATAAATTCTCTGCATGCACATTGTATACTTTTTCCTTGTTTGAATAGTATTTTCACCTTTTCAATAACAAAAACAAAATAAGCCGAAAATGTCGCTTTCAATTTTCTTTATTTGATAGGGCACTAATCAAAACCTATTGAGCAGAATAAAACGAACTTTCCCACAAGCAAGCCTTGCTATATCAGCTGTCACACTATATAATGTTAATGTAGCTTAATTGTGAAGATGGTGTGAAAAAAATATAATTAAGTATTCTGTTGAGAAAAATGAAATTACTTTCCGAACAACCCAATGACAATAGAAATCTTTAAATCTTATTGTCATATCTTTCTGCAAAGAACAATTTCTTTTCTGTGACAATGTCATCATATTATCCAAGTTCCACTACAGTTGTGCTATTTTGAGGCTGCTATAATGATGATATTGCTTTCACACTACCCTTGTGTCTACCCTTGCTCAATTACTTTGACCCAAATTCATTGTTGTGTTTTTACATTTTATGGTGTTTACTTTCATTAAGTTTCAATACCTGCTTATTGGTGCATTTCACTGCAAATTGTTAAAAAAAATCTATCTTGCATATTTTATATGCTTAAACTGATTACTACTAAATCATTAATTCAATGGTCCTTTTGAACCACTAAGTTTTACTTAATGTCATAAAACCTGGTTATAAGAGTTTATTCACAGCAATAAACATAAAAAAAAAAAAAAAAAAAAAAAAAAAAACGCATAGTTAAATTTTTCTTATTAAAGATAATAAAAAAAATATTTTCATAGGTGCCAATTTGTATGGTTTTTTAACACTACTATTTCTTTGTAAAAAATTTCATCTTGTTTAATTGCAGAAAGCTGCTAAAACAATAATTAAAAATTTCTATTAAAAATTTTTGGTGGTAAAAAAACAAACAAGTTGGCAGCTATGTATTTGTTTTAAAATAATCAAACATATAAAGTATATAAACATGGACATATTTTTTTTAAGATAATTTCAATTAACTGTAAATGTAGCTATAAATGCGTAAAATTGGACTTTTAAAATACTACATAATGCACAATTTTGTTCTTATTTACTTAGTAACTTCTTTTGTAGCTTCCATAAGTCTTCTTGATGTGGCAAGTAGTAAAGCAACAGTCAGTTCAGCAGTAGCATCAGTCAAAACTTCTGGAGTATTGCCAACTGCAATTCGTCTAAAGAAAAAAAACATAATATATGTGCAAAAATTAATACTTTTTTCTTAAATGCTTCCTAATAAGTATTTTTAAATATACACACAAACACAATATATATATATATATATATATGTTTTGTCAATTTGTCTATTAAATATAATTCATGATATATTTTAATTTCATTAAGAGAACTCCAATGTTGCTTTTAAAATTAAGAAAGGAAAATCGTTTTTTTATTATCTTGATTAAGGTTTGTTTACATGGTTTAATATAAGTTATACAATTCTTTTAAAATTAAAAAAAAAAAAAAAAATAATAATAATAATAATTCCAGAGTGAACATAGAACATTATATATTGAGAGGCTAAAAAATTAGAAAACCTTTATTTGAAAGTAAACAATTTAACAGAGACACAGAGTAACACAGCAATTTAAAGTTGTTTATATAAGGAAAGCCCACTTTCAGACAATGTAGTTACCATGCATGCAGATATCAAAAAGATTAAGACAAAAGATTTAAATGACCTTTAAACAAAAATGATCATCAGGGAAAGAAAAACTGGTGCCATCATTTCAAAAATGACAACTGTTTTATCTCTTTCGAAAGTACATCATTTATTCAGAGAATGACAAGTGAAATAAATCCAGCAAAAGGAATAATTCTAGTCGAGAAAGGAGAGAGGAGGAACAAGAGAGGGGAAAGTAGAGGAACATGTATAGTCCACAACAAGAGAAAGGCAAAAATACGACAAATTACAGCTTGTGTTTCAATGCAGGTGCATTACAAAGCATAACCCAAACAGACAACAAGGAAGACTTTACAAAGCATGAGTTTTAGCAGCAGGAGACAAAGTGGATTTGGAATCACAAAAAAAGAAGAAGAAAAAAAAAGGTGCTCACTGTGGGTCCAGGAATGACAAAATTGGTCACTTGAGGTTCCTGCTCCATCATACAGATAAAAGGATTGGAAAATGGCATAAACAGCACAAACTCATAAACCTCTCCAGACAGATGATAACTTTTCATACTTATGAAGGTTTGTTTATGGCATTTCCTGGAATATGCTGGGTTCCTTCATACCTGAGGATACAACTCCGAACATCACTACTTATTTTATCATTGTGAGGATTGCTACACAAATCAGGAAGAAAAATTCCCTGAATTTTTTCTGTCTCTTTTAAACGTAAAATAGAATACACACAATCACGCAACATTAGAATCTAACATGTTTACAAGTCAACTGGATCTATCTTGGGTATATTCATTTAGTACTACAGTTGGGGAAAAAACCATAATTGACTAAATAAATACATAGAAAAATGGCCTACTTGGAAATTTGCAGCATAAATTTCCAAGTAGGCAATTTTTCTATTTATTTATTTAGTGATCAGGAAATCTTACTTAAATTTTTAAGTACCATAATTGACTTTTTCTTCTTCATTATATATAAAAAAAAATAAATAAATAAATTCCCTTAATTTTCCCTGTGTTTGCAATAAATATACAAATTCCCTGAGTTTTTCAGATTTTCCCTGAATTCCAGGTACCATAGCAAACCTGATTGTCACTCGTAAATGAGCTAGGATATAAGGAGTGATAACTAACAGGTTTTGAAAACTTTATAAACCTAAATCTAATAATTTTATATTAAGCAGATGGAAAGCAGTAAAAAGTAATACATATCTGGTGTTAATGAATGTTAGGAAAATTTAATGCATGTATTTATGTTTAAAGTGATGACAAAATTTTGAAACATAACAAAGTTTATTTAACATAAAAAACAACATGGGTATATATAAAAATAGTAAGACATGAAAAAAAGTTGAAGTAACTGCTCATTACTTCATAATCGATTGGTGCTTTTGCCTGCTATGACATCATTGTCAACTGACGAATCAGGGCAAATGGCATGTGCATGATTTATCAAGAGGTTAAGCAAGCAGTGAAGTCTGTTTATATTTAGCATGACAGATTGAGAGAAAATTTGATTGAGGAGCAATAAATAAAGCTTATTTCTTCTATCAATAACGTCCTGTTGAATAACTAGAAAGCCTTTGTCTTTGCAGGAAGCACGGTAGTTTCGAATTGAGCAGGACAAAAAAGCTGCTTATTAATGTATTCACATACAATGCACAATTTTTTTACCTTCCTCACTTCTATATTTTGAAGCAAACAACAGATTGATCAATATTCTCTTAGTGTTTTAGTTCAGCTGCCATCATTGCCGACAACAAAGCACTTATTTATGATTACACTTTTTATATTGATGGTCGCTTCTACAGGATAATGCATATCCCCACTATGCTCATTTGGTCTTAAATTGGTTTGAGGCCATCAATCTGAGTTTAATCTGCTTCCAGCATCAGTAAAATATGTAAGATGATAGTAAAGGTCTCAGCTCGGATAGCCATGGCAAACTTTCCAAGAGGGAAAGAAAGTCAAGTTTCATTCCTAGGGCAGTAAACAGCAAACACCTACATGAGATTGAAAATTCAGCTTAGAGGCATCAGTATACCAAATGAAGTAGTTGCCTTTAAGCTCACTAGGAGACATAAGCCAATCTTCCATAGAAGGGAAAAGGATTTTAAAAATTTTATGAAAAGCATATCTCAGACGACGACATTAAATTAGTTTTCTTAGTAATACACATGCACACATACTTTTTATTTTTCCCAAGTGCCATTATTTCCTTCATTGTAATATTTTTATAATTTTTAGAAGGTAAATCTGAAACATGGTTTTATTAAAAGTAATTGCATCAGAAAAAAAAAAAAAAAACCTTTTAGCTTATATTTATAAAATGATGATGAAATTCAAATGTGAATTATCCAAATAAATACAAGTATATATACATATTAAAGCAAATATTTTTATATTCTTTCATTTTAAAAAGTAAATTGTTCTATTAAACTTAGAACATAGATAAAGAAATAACTTTACAAGGAATCGTATTTTGCATATATAAAAAACAGTTTTATTTTTAAGCGGCAATAACTCAAGAAAAAAAAAAAAAAGAAATATATTTTTCAAATATTATTATTAATAAATTTACTGTATTACTTAACAAAATGTTCATATTGAAATATAAATATTTTTTTGTAAAATTGCAGAAAATGCAAAGATAGAAACCAAAACAAAGCATCTTTGTACTTCATATTAGATTTGATATATTTTTACAACATTACAATGAGAGAGAGTATACCCCACCATGTTGCTACACTGGTACAGCGGAACCGACATGCATTCATTCATGTTCTTTGGAAACTAAGAATTTGCATCTATCCTGTTGTAGTATGTATTGTTTTACACTGAGGAGAAGGAAAATAGAGACTTAGTAGGGTAGAGGAGAGAAACAGTGATCCTTCTAACTGTATCTATTTCATAACACTATGTTGAATCGATACATACAAAGGTTATTCCAGAACAAAATTAGTGCTGTACTGAGACACTTTCACAAAGTCAACTTTTGGCAAAGAGGCACTTTTACAAAATCAACTTTAAGCAAAGAGGCACCTTCACAAAGTCAATTCTCAGCAATATAGATCCACACTAAAAATTTCCTTACCTTACACATAAGAAATTACTCGTCCCACATATACATTTATTTTACAACTGTTCCATTTTACTTTTTAAATGCATTTTAAAATTAAACACACTACTTTGTGCATAATGGTTAATTGTTCAAAAGCATAACTAATTTTCACAAAACTTTCATTACTAAAGTTAGTACATTACTTAGTTTTTTTTTTTAATACACAACATTCGCTCACATGTTTTGTTATTTTGCATTGAACTGATGCACCATTAGGGAATTTATAATGCACTTAGCTTGTGTGTGTTTCTTGACAGGAGCTGAATCGATGCTTCTGGTGTAATGTTGTAACACTGCAAATGGTGTATTGATTTAATAAAAATAATAAAACTGGTTTCATAATGTTAGTTTAAAACCGGTGTTTCATTACGTACTGATGCACAATCTAGTCAAAACACAAACTATCCTTTTTAACTTATTATGGCAAGCTCGAACAGAAGTCAATCTCGTCCTGGACCACCTGATAATAAAGCTGTAGATGATAAGAGAACAGATAATCATAGAGTAGATCTAATAAATTGCTTTGGGACATAAATCCCAAGTTTTTCCAATACAGCTCTAGGTCTATCTTTTAATAGCTCTGTTACTGTTTGAGAATATATTATCATAAGGAGTTATAAATGTAGGTAAAATTTCAAATCAATCAGATGATAGGAATTGGGTTAACCGTTAAAAATAATTCTGAACTAGAGTTGGGGGCTCAGAGCTCTTAGAAACATTCCTTTCCCAAGTCCATTACTACTTTAGCATGTATTATACCCAGAGTTATGCACGAATGCAAAATTTTAGCTCAATCGTATGATAGGAAATTTGCTTACAAGATTTGACCTAGATAAACAACAAACAAAATTAAATAAAAGGGCATTAAAAAAAAAAAAAAATGTAGGTACCTTTCTCTGCATTCCTTAAGGTCAATGTGATCAAATCCAACAGAAAATGTACCAATAACTTTTAAACTAGGACCTGCAAATACATATACATAAATATTAAAAACTTTATCTTTCATTATTAGTATTACATCAATAGAATAATTAAAAAATCATGATTACTATAATGATCTTAATAAATAAAGTAAAAAAAAAAAAAAAACTTAGGGTTCAAAATGAGGTTTTAAACATTAATGTCCATTTTTATGAAAACCAAAATATTTTACGAAATGTCTATTAATTTTTCAAAAAACCAAATTTATCCAGTAATTGTCACTATATTCAATATCAAGCTAGTAATGATTCATTAAACTATACAGTAATTCGATAAGACACTGAAAACAGTATTTTGGCACTGAAAAATTTCATAAAGAGATAATTTTTATAAAACAAAATTTTGTAAAGGGCAGGGTTGATTGTGAATTCATGAAAAAACACTTGAAATTTTAGTAAGAAAAAGTTTTCATATAGGGAGAGAACATATAATTTATTGCAGGGAGGTCCTATCCTCACAATGTGAAAAATATTAATTTTAATTAGGTTTAGTAGTCATATGAAATTGATATTTTATTCTTGTTTTATAAATTTGACTACATATATTAAATAATAATAATAAAAAAACTGGAATTCTGATATTGAAAATGAAATAAAAACCTGAAATGATTTTTTTTTTTTTACATTAATTATCTGCAAACTAATGTAATATGTAGATATTAAAAAGGTGAAAATTTATTGTTCTAATTATTTTTTATTGTAAATTTCTAAAAATAATAATAAATAAATTATTTTATTTAATAAGTTTCAGACAATCAGATTATATCAAATTCATTCATAAGCCTTAATCATAATATTGCAGTTTTAACTTAACAAATTACATGCAGGAAATATACTTTTACATTTTGCAGCCTGTCACTATAATCTAATGTGTGAATTGAACACTTTTTTTTTTTTTTTTTTTTTTTAAACATGCCCCGCCTACTTTAACACATTGTTGCGAGATATTTTCCTATTTTGAACAAAAGCTCTGCCTTAAAAAAAAAAAAAAAAAAAAAAAAAAAAATGCACACAATGAGCATAAGTTCACAGTGAGATATACGTACAAGCAATACATTAACCCTTTATCTACTGCATTATGATGTACTGCAATTTTTTTCGTGCGATATTTTTTTTTGAGTCACTACATCAAAAATTAAGGGATATACATAAATAAAATACTCATCTTTGGGAAATTTAATTCGTTAGAGCTAATTAATTAAATTGGTACTTTAAAGTACCGTCAGTACACGGAGGGCTAAAATAGTCTCATAATACAAAAAGACCGTAAGACTTTTTTTATCGCAGTTTTAACTCTTAAAAATGTTAATAACGAGCGAACACTAATATGTTACAACACAAAAAATTTATTTTTGAAAATTATATATATTTTTTAAAGTTACTTACTTTTTTTACACATAAAAACAGGTTTTTACACAGACTTAAATTTGATGATATTCAAAGAAACAATTTTTCTTTTCGTTAATACGCAAAAATACATTAAACGTTGCGAGTTTTGAGTGAGGTTTTGATTGAATGTTTTTTAAAGCACAAAATTCACAAGAACCCAGATTCGAAACAAAAGTTGGCCAATGGCATCCACGATTTTCTCAGCGGATATCTTTACAAACAGGCATGTTCTCTTTCTTTCTCTTGTATGCGCAGAAAACTTGCTCATTGCCATTAGATTTGGGTCTTCCTTTTCGTTTAGGTTCTGATTTTGATTTTGTAAGCAGTCCTTTGGTTGTGCAAAGCCTATATTCCAATGAAGATATGTTTTCTTGCTACTCTTTATATGCTATATATGCAGCTAAATGTTCAAATGTGGTATCCACAAACTCAGATTTTTATGGGTAAAATGGAACTTCGGTCTGGACATCTTTTTTTTTTTTTTTTCCATTTCCTATTCACTCTTGATTCACTGCATCCTGGGGTAGGAAGTACTGTATTTTCTGAACATGAACTACTGCACCGTGGGTCTTGTTCAGTCTCTTGATCGTCTTCTTCAGAATCTGACGAAAATTCTAGCAGATTATTTGCTGGGACTTGTTCATCTGAAGAATCATCTGATAGTGCACAACTGCTTTCAAATGGTAGGCTCTGTCATAAATACAAAGCCTCTTGAAGTCTGAGCTTCATTTTTCCAGACATTATAAGAAGAGGAAAAAAAATAATAGCATCTTGAAAACCTTCTATTACTGTTAAATCTCAGTTACACACAAAGAAATTAAAATGTTGTTAATTTTTGAATAAAGAATAGATATTTCAATTAATTGTGTGGCAAAAAAAAAAAAAAAAAGCAACCTCAGATTCAAATTTCAAAACTTTTCGAAAAAGTTCCTATTCACTCTTGATTCACTGCATCCTGGGGTAGGAAGTACTGTATTTTCTGAACATGAACTACTGCACCGTGGGTCTTGTTCAGTCTCTTGATCGTCTTCTTCAGAATCTGACGAAAATTCTAGCAGATTATTTGCTGGGACTTGTTCATCTGAAGAATCATCTGATAGTGCACAACTGCTTTCAAATGGTAGGCTCTGTCATAAATACAAAGCCTCTTGAAGTCTGAGCTTCATTTTTCCAGACATTATAAGAAGAGGAAAAAAAATAATAGCATCTTGAAAACCTTCTATTACTGTTAAATCTCAGTTACACACAAAGAAATTAAAATGTTGTTAATTTTTGAATAAAGATTAGATATTTCAATTAATTGTGTGGCAAAAAAAAAAAAAAAAAGCAACCTCAGATTCAAATTTCAAAACTTTTCGAAAAAGTTTAAAAAAAAAAAAAAAGTAAAACAGCGAAATAAATAAGTTAAACTAAAAAGAAATTCCAAAAAAGCATAACTCTATTACAGTTTAGTAATGACCCTACAAAGCAAAGAAATACAGTAACAAACTACATGGACGTAAAGTAAACACGAAGTTGTGCTTTCTCTAACATCCAGTGTACTGACGGTACTTATAAGTACCACAAAGTTAACCAACTGTAAAATCAATTATATACACTGTACACTTAAAATAAATAGTCAAATCGTTTTCTAAGGTCTTAACTAACACATGAAAAAAATAAGGAACTTAACTTTTGACTTTAACTACTTTTGCGGAACAAAAATGACAATCTTGGCAATCCGATCAGAATGGCAGCTGAAAACGTAACATCAGTTTTAAAACTATTCGCCTTCCCAGCTAAAATACTCATCATAGAACACGTGCTGCCATGTATCCTGGAAGAAGGGAATTAAAAGAGTGTTCTTGCTAAATACCATTAGAATATTCGTAAAAATGGTTATTCTACGTAATTTTGAAGTGGGTGGTACTTATAAGTACCGTCAGTAGATAAAGGGTTAAAATAACTTTCTGAAATTTGTTAGTATTTCTAAAATTTATTTAGCTATGCACTGAATATTTATACTTTTTGAAACTAGAGTCCCTATTGCTTAATAGGGACATTTCACCATTAAATCGGAATTAAAAACCTTGAGATACAATAAGTGTTTGAAATGTTCATATAAATATAAAAGATTTTTTTATTCTTACTTTATATTTTGGTCATAAAAATGTCAGTAATTTAACTTGTGCTTATGGTCGAGATGCACATATAGTGGAGAGATAGCCCAGATTCATATATTAAAACTGCTACTTAGATATAAAAAAATTGAAGCACGAGGAACCACTTTGTTTATTTAATGACATCAGTAATATACAATAAGAGTACATGCACTTCAAAATTTAGTATGACCATTATTAGTAGCAATAAAAACATAATTTGGACTCCTCTGTAGCTAAGATCGCAAAGAGCTGAGGATGAGAGCCCACTGTAAAAAGTTGTTCATTTAACCAAGTTCAGAGATTGAATGATGACCAGGAGTGAGCAAGAATTAATTTCTAAAAATGCCAAAAACTGATAGGAATAGAAATATTAAGCGCCAACCATATGTTTCTTTGTCTCCAAGTCCATGGGAAATTTTGAAAATTGAAATGACGGTTGAAATATTATAACCCTTAATCTGGCATAAATTTGGTCGCCAACATAAAACTGCCAGCAGGTGCAAGACAAAAAGTAATTATATTTGTCACAGTGACACTAAATCTGGAAATAAAACATTAAGTGTAAATCAGGGTTCGCGCTAGAGCGCGGGAATCGCGCAATATATAAAAAAATCCCACTTAAAAATTTTTCATATGCGCGATTTTCCCGCACCTATTTTCCCGCGATTTTTTTTTTTTTTTTTTTTTTTTTTTAAATCTAATTGTTAAACTCCGCAAATTTATCTTTTCCGTTCAAAAAAAAAAAAAAAAAAAAAATCGCGGATATCGTTTGTTAAAAAATAAATAAATAAATAAAAATGGAACAATCGGCGATCAAATGTTCTACAAAAACTTCCGATTCCTAATCTTTCTCCATCCACAACATAAATGTCAATATCCATTTCAAACTTGCTTTATGAGATTCTAGAACCTGTAAATAAATACAATTGTTAAATATTTCTTGCTCATGTAATTATTTTTTGCCTCCCTCCCCCTTTATTTATCTCCATGTAGCGATCAGCAATCAAATGTTCTGCAGAAGTCTTGTTTCCCAATATTTACCCATCTGAAACATAAATTATATTTATAATATTAATTTTAAACTTGCTTTATTAGATTCTAGAAGTAGAATTGAAAGTGTCTTACTCTGTAATTATTTTTTTATCCCCACCCCCTCCTCTTTCCGATCTCCGGAAATCAGATTGTGTTCAATGATCAATTCTAGAAACAATAAAGCAATAGAAGTGTTCAATATTTCTGACATATGTAATTATTTTTACACCTTTAGTGCTGAACTTAATGAATCTATTTATTTTTTCTCAATTAAATTAAATCTTTATGGCATGTCATACCGATACCAAATTTGTAAACATGGGGGAAATGAAGAATAGATTTTTCAGGTAAGAACATTTTTTCCAAATCAATTTAAGAAAGTTAATACTTAGTTGGTTTTATGCACGTTTGAAACTAATAATTAGCTACTACTGCTTTTATATGAATAATTAATGTACGTACATACATAAAATTCATATTCTATATTTGTTTGAAAAATTTGTTTTACTCTTGGTGTGAAATTTTAATAAGATTTTATGTGGATATAAAAGTTATTGCCGGTATATTGAAGAATTTTTTTTACGCTAATGAAAAAATCCTGAAAATGCTTAATGTAGATAAAAACTATATATATATTAATGTTTATGTCATCAGTTTATTGAAAGTGACGTTATCAATATTCCACTAATCATCCAATCAATCTTAGTAGCGAAAATTTTTCAGCTAGTTTCTAGTTTCAGCAATCACATGTCTGTAATTTGCATATTTCTTGAAAATACTTTTTTCTGTAAAACGTAATTAATGACTTAAATTTCAAAAATCTCATTTAAATTTTCAAAATCCCACTTAATTTTTTTGTTAGAGTGGGAGAATCCCACTCATTTTTTTCCCTTAGTGCGAACCCTGGTAAATCTAAACTGCAATTCACTTCCATATAAGGTCTATAATAAAAGATAATAGCTTTTTAAAGTTAAATAAAAGTAAATTACAACGGAAATAGTTTTATATATATATATATATATATATATATATAAAACCGGCATAAAACTAGTGTAACCCCACAGGCAAGTCACAAGTCTTGCCGCCTGCCTTCTTCTTCCTACCTTGTGTTTCTTAGGTTGTTTTTTCATTAATTTTGATAAGTTTATGGTTTTAAGTTTTGTTGTTTTACTTTATTGATTCGTTTGATTTGCAGGCTGTTAATCAATAGATCTGGTTTCTTTACATTAGTGTATTTCATCCACTGATGAATTTTTGTTTTTTTATCTTATTGGTCATTGGTGTTTCAGTGATCTTGTATCTGTTGCTTGGCTTCTACTATGCTTAATAGATCATCTTTATTATATATATATATATATATATATATATATATTTTTTTTTTTTTTTTTTAAAGGTAGAAATATAAATAGATTTATTTTGATAATTGCTTTGAAATATAAACACTCTTTTCTTAGTTGAAAATAAATATATAAATAAATAAATAAAATTATTCTTTTCACGGAACAGAAAATTAAATAATGTTTTAGATCCCTCGTATATAAATTGCAATATTTTAAAAAAAGATCAATGAGTTTATTACTGAAACTTTCCTGTCATTAATAAAAGTTATTTATTTTAATTTATAATTAGATATTTAATAATTTTGTAATAAATTCGATGTATTTAAAAAATATGTGAGCAACTTGCTCACAGTGCTTTAATTACAAATTGTTGAATTATAAATTGTCTGCTATGTGAAATTTCTTTGGACTGCTGTATCTTTCCAGCAGTCCAAAGAAAAATTTCACAGACTCAACATAGCACAGAGTAACTGGTGCTGAAGATGAGGGGGGGGGGGGCTAAAGGAACGTACTCCATCATTAAGTTATGTCAATAAATCTGAAGTAAGGTTTCATTTTTTTCTCTTAATGGTAATTGTGGCTTTATTAATAGTTATTAAAGTTTATTAGTAATGTTTCATTGTATCATATCTTCCCCTACATATGAAATAATCACTACACATTTACAGGAATAATCTAGATTGTGTAATAAATAAAATAATTATGCACATTCGAAATCATGATAGCAGTTGAGATCATGAAAACCTTAATTTTCATATATTTTAATGACAATATTCTCAAACTGAACTAAAAAAAAGCAAATTAAGAATGTATAATAGGTTTTACCTGCAGCGTTGAAAAATTCAGCATCAAGTTTATCAGTAAGCAAGCAATATATGCCATTTTTTCCTTTTATCCTTTTCAATAATTCTTCTCGGGGCATAGGACTAGGTTTATTCCAAATATCAACTTCACATCTAAAAATAAAATCAAAATATTTCAAGTACAGACAACAATAGCTAACAAAAACATCAAAGAATTTTTTGTTTTTCACACTTTACTTATTTTTCCTGACATATAGTATTTCTCTTACATGATTCCCCATTGGCGTGTTTTTGTTGCAGGACATAAGATTAACTAAAATTTCAATAGCTTGGTGATTAAACGCATATAATTGTTTTTTATAATTTGCCAACTTTACAAAAAGAAGATCCAAAGAGTCTTGTCAAAAACACTCACTGTATAATTGCTGAAGATGACAGGAACCTTCTTGAAAGGACTACAGCCAAGGAACTTCATAAGTAAGGTTTTCAATTTTTAATGTTTTAAATGTTTATAAGTGAAGTTTTTCAAGTGTCAATTCAAGTAGATTATTATGGTTAATATTATTATTAACATAGAATTTGAACAGTAATGAGTTAATATTGTTTGTAAAAATTTCATAATCTTTCTTATTATGATAGCATATAGTATACTGTTGCGTATTTGAGGTTCGTGAGTTGTCTCTGAATGAAAGGCGAAACTTGCAGACACTCAAAAGTTTAGTTACACAAAATTCGAGAAGAATACAGGTCTATAAAACAAATATCAACTTCAGTTTCACCAGTAAACACAGCTTAAATATCAGCTGACAACATCAAATTCACAGTATAAACTGTACTATAGCATTAACACACACAGCAATGAGCTGCAAACAAGAGACTAGTCAAAAGCATCTTATCGTAAGATGGTTGGCGAGAAACTGACTGCTTGGCTGCACTGGGCTTCCTTTTATACCTTTCTATAAAACCCAGAATGTTCTAGCAACTCGTAGAATATTTAAGTTAGAGCTTAGATATTTGGCATATCGATAATAAGGATTTTCTCGCAAAGGAGCAAAAAATTCTCCAAATTTGGCACCAAGGCCATTACCTGCCTCGGTGAAGCTTTTCAAAGTGTTTTTAATAGGAAATTATTTATTTTAATACGAACATTAAACACAATTTAATTTTACATTTCAATATAGATTACACTACACAGTTTGATGAAAACATGCTTGAAAAACTTGTTAAAGTGCTAAGATGTGAAACGTATTATGAAAGAAAATGCATTTACAAAGAAAGAACTCAAACAAAATTAACACTTTTTACTTCCTTATACAAAGTATAAGGAAGTATAGTAATCTCGATTTGCGAAATGGATTTTGTATTTCACATTGCTCGAAAACGAATGATCGCTGAATGTTGCCAATTTATACGTGTGACTGTCATGATGTCTAGTTGCACACCTGCAAATGTCGTCTTAACACGAGCTCTCATTTTAGAGATATAAGGGATTTTACACGATTTTTCATGACGTCTGTATGTGTGTGTGTGTGTGTCTGTCTCTTTGTGTGTATGTCACATAACTCAAAAACAGTTGGACGTAGAAGTTGCGAATTGGTACATAGGTTTGTTATAACATCTAGTTGTGCACCTCCCTTTTTGGACTTTGTATGATTTTCCGTTTTGGAGATATTTAGGAAAATTCGGTTCATAATGACAAAAATACATAGGTTTTGGCCATAATGTATCAAAAAACAGTAATAACTCAAAAACGGTTTAGACAAATCTTGCAATTTAACTGACTTCCCGACTAGCTAGACATTTGAAACTTTCAGTAAAGCTCAGAACACGTTGACAATGCATTTTTTAAATATTTTTAGCCAACTGTTTCCGATACCTGCTGCCTTCAGCAGCGTTTGTGCGATTCAACAGAAAATTTATTTAAGTAACTTCCCGACTAGCTAGACATTTGAAACTTTCAGAATAGTTCAGAACATGATGAAAATGCTTTTTTTAAAATACTTTTAGTCAATTTTTTCGGGTCCCTGCTGCCTTCGTCAGCGTTACCAGTACAAATCTTGCAATCGGTTTTTAACTAACTTTTAGAAAAGCTCAGAACACTATGATAATTCATTTTTTTAAATATTTTTAGCCAACTGTTTCGGGTCCAATGGCAATGTTTAAACATTATGTATATTCCTAAAAGTGCATAGGAAGTCATGTGGTGCCCACATCAGATTTTTTTTTTTTCCTTTTTAATTAATATGAAAAATGTACGTAGTATATTAAAAAAATTTGCTGTAATAAAAATAAAATAATATCATAAAACATTGTAAAAAATAATTCATATACACTGTACCTAATTTTAAATTGATAAGTATTAAAATTACATGCGCTTAATATTTTAACACAAGTACACGTGTGGTGTATTTTGTACAACACCAAAATATCAAATAAAAATAAGTTAAATAATTTAATTTAGAAATTTATTCATCAACCCTGAAAGTTCATTTCAGAAAATTTTGGAGTCGAAGGCTGATTTTTTTTTTAATACCAACTACGTGAAAAGTACCAGAGCCGGGAATCGAACCCGGGCCTTCCGCTTTACGTGCGGATGCTCAAATCATAGAGCTCTCCTGGCTGATTACCAGCTAGGCATTTCTCACATAACATTCATTAGCAAAGTCACCGAGTCTGTAAACACAGCTATATCACTTGATATAGCTTTCCAACGATGCATAAATCTAAAGGTTTAAATAAAAAGTATGTGTACAATACACAAATTAAAAAACTCAAAACTACTTTCTTTCCAATGGAAAAAATCACATAATATTCATTCTCGTCTCTTTCTTTTGGTCTACATCACGCGATAATTTCGCTGGGGAAGCTACTTCATATTGCAGACAGATAATGAGGGGATGCGTGGTCTATTATATAAGGTCTATGATGCATGCAGCATGGGGGAAGGGATCTCAGGGTCATTTACATTCTCTGTTTACTGTAAATGGTGTATTTTCTACACCAGCGTGTGTAATTAAGTGTTAATTAAAAGTAATTAATTATTGTATATCTGGATAAATTCTTTAAAAAATATTATTACTATTATATAATCACTAATCAATATAAATTCTTAAAAAGAAAAAGTATAATACTTTTTTTACATGATATTTAGTGCTTACGAATTTAAATTCTGTTTTTATATAGTTCAAAGTATTATATATTTAATAAATTTTGCATATAATGAACTTTTCTTGTAAGATTTAGTGATTTTGTTAAACATAGGTGCGATTGTATAATGTTATTTATTAAATATTAGTATAAACAATTTGGGACCAAACTATTAATAACAATAAAAACTTATTTTTCATTAACACTTCATTATTAAATAAATTATTCTAGTGTAGGGTCATTCTGTGTCAAATTAACGAAAAAAACCCACCATTTTTAACTTGACCCTCTCAGATTTTTATGAAATTGGGCTACTTTATTTATTCTATAGGGAAATGAATGCATATCAATTAATAAGTCCCTATCTCTTTTACCTTTTGATATACAGGGCTGCAAAAATGGGTAAAAAGTGCAAATTTTCAAAATTATTGCATTACAAATTTACTCATATTTTGTCACCTAATTGACTTAGAGGCATAAGTTTGGGATCATTAGAAAGTTTTTAATACAGGCTTTCAAACGATATATTACATGTACATATATTCAAAAATTTTCATTTCAAAATCAAACATTTTGACCTTTGAGTTCCAATATCTCAAAAAGTGTATTTTTAATTTTCTTTTAAAAATTATACATTGTTTCTACCTTTATTGTCTATAACTATTGTGAGTTTCAACTTGGGATTGCCATGGGATGCTGAGTTATAAATTAATATGCAATACCTAACAGTATTTTCATAATAACATGACGTAAGTTTTACGAATAGTTCTGCAATTATAATAAAATATACAATGTAAGTGAACCTTGATTGCAATTTTCAATTGCTTGCATTCAATATTTATACCCTACCTATCAGTGATTGTTGATAATTGAGGTGACCTATGTGCTGTATAGTTTCCCCGAAAAAAAAAAAAGGCCTTGAATTAATTAGAGTAATTTTTGGTATGTTTTATTATTATTACGTGCCAATGAAAGTAAAATGAAGATACAGACAAAAAAGATTAGTATTGTGTAATTTAAAAAAGGCTTTTAAACAGTTCAAGGGTGAATATCCATATCCAGACCTTAAAATTAAATTTTCTGTATTTGTAGAACTAAAATCAAAAAACTGCATTTTGGCCATTGAGCAAATGGAACACATTCTGTCATTGTTTATCATATACATGAAAATGTTAAATTAATGCTGATTTGGTGCAATGAGTAGGAATTGAGTAAAAAAGAAAATATTCAATTAAATTCATATAAAAATTGCATAGATTTATTGGTTTGTAATTCTCCAGAACAAACTTATTAGCTAGGAGAGTGTAACAGATACTCAATATCTGACAATCTTAGAGAATACATTCAGAATTTTTGCAGTGAAAATGGTATTACACATGTAACTTATAAGCAGTAGTTGAATTTTAATGGTGCAGTTCTTGAAACTTTGTTTAGAAACTGCAAAGATTTTATTCATCACTTCACTGAAAAGTTTATAGTGCTTATTATATTTCACTCAATTATTGCTAAACAGCAATCTTCTTTTTAAGAACTGCTACTTAGAGAATTGAAACTATCTCTTGAAGAAACACTCCATATTCATGCATCTTTTGAATTAACAGTAAAGGTTGCTTCACCACTAGAAAATGCTCACAAGTCTTTACAAATGTATTTGTACAGAATTTTCTTTATAATTATATATAAATCTTTTTAATGTACCTTTGAATCTTCTACAATTCCTTAATATCACAAAAATTACATATTCAGCCAATAATACTGATATTATAATAATGAAAATGAAATATATTTTAATGTTATATGCCTTGTTATACTATGATAAATTATGAAAGGACACTGGCAAAGTAAGGAAATTAGAAAAGGGATACTTTATTTTTATTTAATCATTTTAAATTAAGATTTTAATATAATTGTACGCTATTTATATTTTCAATCTATTAAAACCCACAGGCTAGAGAAACCCCTCCCCTCTCTGCACACACCAATACTAGTTGATCTATATTGTTTAAGTCTTGAGTTACTGCACTTAGCATATTTAAAAGGAATGTGCAACCAGCAGATTAACATTCAAAAACAAAATTGTAGCTTTCATCATTTAATTTTCCCGTTTCTTTTTTATATTTGAATATTGTATAATTACTAATTACAAAATCAAAATCATTGTAATTAACCATTTTTCTTTTTATAAAATATCTATTGCATGCTGATTTAGCATACCCAAATGAAATTCTAAAATGCTCTACAATTTCATTATGAAAACACTGATATGGGGTTGCATTTTAATTTATAACTAAGTATCTCATGGCAATCTCAAGCTGAAAATCAAAATAATTATAGATAATAAATGTAGAAACAACATATTTTTAAAAGAAAACTAAAAATACACCTTTTAAAATATTGAAGGTCAAAGGTAAAAATATTTTACCTTGAAATGAAAAAATTTAAAACTATGTGCATGCGATACATCATTTGAAAGCCTGTATTAAAAAATTTCTAATTGTACCAAAATTATGCTTCTATGTCAATTAGGAAACAAAACATGGGTACATTTGCGACACAAGAATTTTGAAAATTCGCACTTTTTACCCATTTTCACAGCCCTGTATATGAAAAACTAAAACAGATAGGGACTTATTAATTGGTATATATTCATTTCTCTGTGAAGGAAAATTGAAAAGTTCACTTATTTATTTATATATATTTTTACTTATTACAGATGTACGCTAAAGGCACTTACGTAAAAGCACACCACCAAAGGAGGTATAACATTTACGCTAAGGGCACGGCCCCGATATACGATGGTAAAGCTGAACAAATAAATGAGCCCAATTTCATAGAAATATGAGGGGGTTAGGCTTTTAGCTTCGACATGGAATGACCCATGTCAAAGAGTAGATTTTTATTATGAGTAGATTTTTGAAAACAGATACGTCAAATAACTTAAAAGAATGTATTGAAATATGCATATATAAGTACTTTTTTAAGAAAAGAGTTCATACTTGCTTTGTAAAAGTGTAATTCCATCTTCTGGTATGTCAACTCTTGTAACAAGAACTTTGGGTAGAGTAGACATATTTAGCTTGACAAATTTTTGACTGAAAAAAAAAAAAAAAAAGTAAATAAATAATAATCAAATACGTACAATGAAGGAAAAAAAAAAGAGCTGAAACTGTATGTGAACACAATTGATGAGCTAATTATAAAAACAATTTGTCTGATCCAAATTTAATGTGAAGAAGAATGTGAAGAAGTTATTCCACTTTACTTTAACAACACAATTATTGCATTGTATAGTATGCTAAAGATATGTAAAACAATACTCAAGGTATAAGATATATAATTATTAGTACTCAAGTCATGCATCAAAGGTATAATTTTTCTTACGTTTTAAAATAGTTTTTTAATTTAATTATCATTTGCAAATATAAATTCTAAAATAAAGTAATATACCTACTAGTAACTATCTTAAAAAACTTTATTAATACATAAATTTTGCTAGAGTGCAATTAAATTTGTTGTAATCAAAATTAATTTTTTTCTAATTTTGACACATATTTTCATTTTTCGTCCTTTTATGTTAATCCCTTGAACGACACAAACGGTGCTTTACAGTAGTTGTTAAATGCAATTTAATTATTATTATTTTTTTTAAGGTTGTTTTTTGTTAACATGGACATGTAAAACACTATTTCATTAGATGATGTAACAAAAATATAATTAGAAAGTACAAATTTAGTTAAGTGTACCCCATTAAAGAAAGAAAAATAAATCAACATTAAAGTTGAATAATCTCATCCCTGACAAATAATAGAATAATAATAGAGAGTGAGGAGTTAAGATCTTTAAAGAGGCATTAAGAGTTGCAGAATGGAACATTAAGTGACTTTCTGACACATTTTAACACCTAGCAACTATGATACTTTAAATACCTAGATGCACTCGAGATTTCTTAAAACAATTTCACAGCATTCAAGACTTGAATGGGATAATAGGTGGTGCGTTACCGCTTTGACTGCAGCACTCGTGCTTACTTTGTTCGCCTGATGAAGGGTCGTGTGTTTTTTCGACCCGAAACAATTGTTGCGAGTTTATTGCATTTTATGGTGTTTAGTGCGTTGCCGCTTTGACTGCAGCACTCGTGCTTACTTTGTTCGCCTGATGAAGGGTCGTGTGTTTTTCGACCCGAAACAATTGTTGCGAGTTTATTGCATTTTATGGTGTTTATTCAAAGTTTGTAAGTAATAATTTTTACAACGCCAGTTTTGTGATGCTTCTTTATTAAATAATAGGTTACTTCATTCTATACTATATCTCTCCTCTGGTAAAAGGTTCTAATAACCTATTGCTGCTTAGTTGACATGTGACATGTAACTAATGCCTACTCTAATTCTTTTGGGATATACATGTGTCGAACACACAGTAGGTTAATTCATATTTTGGAGCCACAGCACTTTGGAATTGTAATCTTCACTTTGTGTAATATTCTGTGATTTAAATAGAAAAAAAAAAAAAAATCTATTACAGAATGTTGGTGTTTAAAGAGTAAAAGGTCGTACACACTTGTTCCAAATGAGTAAGCAGAAGATTCTATTGAAGTCAAAATACTTCTGTTTTAAACACAAAAACTGAATATTTCAAATAATTTTGAGTAACACAGGTGTTGTTTTCTGTAACAAAGAATGTACAATTTATAAGCCATATAATTTTAACAAAAAAACTGGACAAAAGTATCACAAAACACAGTTTTAAAATCAATGCACTTGAAAAACCCAGGGTTCCGAGCATGAAAGGTACTCAAAAATAGTTGCCTTTAATATATGAAATAGTAGACAAAATTGTAGCCACTCCAATCCAAATAGTAGTCTTGGATTAAAAAAAATATAAATACTTAAGCTGTTTTTTAAGATAATGTGGTCAGAAGATATAAAATTGACTTAAGAAATTAGATACCTTTTTTGCACAAGAAAATTGATACATGTGTAAAGCCTTATAAAACAGAGTTTATATAGCGAGATTTAAAGAAAAAGGTAGAGCCTTTCTTGAGACGCCATTTTCCAAGATCTAAATCTGACTTACCTAATACGCCCTATGCAAAAATGCAAAATGATGAAGGTTGAATGATGATTTTGACTAGTTTTTGGTGTTTTTACAAGGAAAGGTATTGGCAGTTATGAAACAGAAAGACTCATTTTTTAATAATAAAAGTTTTTTGTATATTTCTGTTAAGAAAAAATAATAGGGATTGCATGTATTTTTAAAATGTTTAACAATCTATATTTTCTAAGATATTATAACTATTGAGAAACCCTATTTTTACCTGTAAAAATTAAAAATTTTCCATTTTTTCAAGAAAAAAAGCTGGAAAAAACTTTTTTTTTTTTTTTTTTTCCCTTTCTCAAAATTTCCAGAAATGTTACATCTTTACACCAGTTATAATCTTTTTAAAAGCATTGGTTGAAAACTTTTTAAAAGCATTGATAATAAAAATTTTTAGAGTACTGGTTGAAAACTTTTTAACAGCATTAGCTATAAAATATTTAAAAACACTGATTAAAAATTCACACTCATTAATATTTCAGAGAATAATGTATCTGCAACAATTTGAAATCAACATATTAGATTAAATATAAAATACTAATTTACATGAATACAAAAATACATTTTACTATACAAAACAAAAACACACATACACTTTTTTATGAACCTAAAAAAATAAATTTATATACATAAGTAAAATTCTGACTTATATTTTAATTTTGATAACTTATACATAAATTTACTTAACAGGGGCGGACTGGCTAAATCTGGCCCACCCGGCTATAAGGTATTTTGGCCCACTCACTCCAAAAGAGGCTCTCCTTCTCCAAAATGGCGCAGAGTAAGGTTCCAGAAATCCAAGCAATTTTTAATTAGGTCCCGATTGCAATATGTTCAAATGTCAAATATAATATGTTTCAAAAACAGAGCACTGTTTAATATTGACACTAGAACATTACTGTTAATATGATACATTTCCTAAACTTTTCTGGAAAGATATTTTCAATACTAAGTTTTGAGCTCTACAGTAACAAGATTGCATAACTATGCAAATGATGCTCAATGACGAAAGTTTCATTTTGCTCATTTTTAAATAAGATTTTACGTGTTTTATATTATACGAGCAATATTCTGAAGTTTCGGAAAAGAAGTTGACAGTAAACCTTTTAATTGTTATACATTTTTGAAGATAAAATGCTGTAGATGATGATGTTGAATGAATTTAAGTTGCTTTGCAAATAATTATAAATCACTAATTGAAAATATAAATATACATTTTTTATGTTACAGAGTAAATATACCATCAGAGACACATACTATAATTATGCTAAAATGTAAAGTGCTTAGTGCTTTTGTGCTTAGTTTAATTTTGTTAGATTATGGTGATCTCTATGAAACACTGTGCAATTTATTGAAAATTTTGTATTTTAATTTCCCAAATCACAAGCTCGTTGAAAAGATCTTTTCAAAACGTACATTGTTTAAAAATATATTTTGTCTAACTTTATAACGTTTTAGTTTAGATATATATCTGGTTAAACATACTGAAAATAGACTTCACCCTTTCCTCTATATTCTCACCCTTTTCCAAATTACAACAGAATTTCCGAAAACTTTAAAGCATATTTAATGAAACTAAAAGAAAAGATTTTATAAAATTAGCGTGTGGGAGTATCGGGTGTATATAGGGGGCTAACTTTGAAATTTCAAATAATAGGGTTTGATAGCTTTTTGAAAGGTCTTCTAAATACATTCATTTAAAAAATATCCTATGATATTTTTTTTAATAATTCATGAATGAAAAAAAAAAAAAAAAAACTGTTCTTTGAAAGTTCCAACCTTTTTCCATATCTAGATAATATCTCGAAATTTTTAAAAAACTGCAAAACTTGCAAATTTAATTTGAGTCTGTAAGAACTCTCAAGGAGCTAACTATCTCCCTGTTATTTGAAATCGCTAAGTTTGTCTAGGTTCCCCCCATGCCCTTAGCCCTAATTCTGTAAAATAAAAGGACCCCTTTAAATTGATGGCATATTTTCTTTTGTTTCTTTTTTTTTTTTTTTTTTTTTTTTTTTTTGTATAGTTTTAGGAATTCTGCTGTATTTTTGAAATGCCGAAAAATTAGAAAGAGAGCAGAACTTTTTTTTAACTTGTTTAATGAGATTTCTCTCCTTAAAAACAATCCTGAGAAAAAAACACATTTTTAATTTATTGTTATTATTATTATTATTATTATTATTATCATTTATTTCTATTTATTTATTATTATTTGGGAAGACGTTTCCATTGAGCTAACAAAGTACACTTCCCGTTTGAAAAATTTCTTCTCTGAATGCCATTTATTTGCTTCAGCTCCAATTTTTTTTTTTTACCAAACAAAGTCATAATAAGTACAAAACTTTGAATAAGCATAATAAAATGCAAGAACTCGAAATAATTGTTTCGTATCGACAGAAAACACGACCCTTCATCAGGCGAACAAAGTAGGCACGAGTGCCGCAAATAAAGAGGCAACGCACAAACAAAGTCCCTCCCAAATTGATTACGCACTTTATTACTGTTTTCAGATTTTCCAAGGAGTTTTAGGTATAGTGGAAAGTGGGGTAGGATTTTAAACGAAAACTTTACTTCATAACTTCATTAAAAAAAAAAAAAAAAAAAAAAACATGGGCAAAGCTTTTTATCTATTTATTTATTTTTGACGAAACGTTTTGAAAAGCAAAAGACCCGCCCCTTCTCACTTGAAATTTAAAAATTTGTCTTCTTATGCCTCCAAACTAAACATATTTTAACTAAACGAAATCCTTCTCAAATTTACTGAACAACTGTTTTGCAATTTTCAGAAATTCTGATGCGTTCCAGTTTCCAAGATGAAGCATAAAGTTGTGACTTTTGGTGGACCCTGTATATATATATATGTAATCTTTTGAGCAGGCTAAGATTGAGAGGATTTTGCAATAGATGAGCTACACAGTGGGGAAACTTTCGGCAGTCTACAATCGGCAGCACAATTATTCAAGTGTTAGAAATAATTCGTATTTAAAACATGTGACCTAATACTGTTTTGTTACGTAAATAGTTGTCTAGTCATTATCTTAGCCTTTATGTTATTATAAAAAAATAAGTTCATGATAAAAATTAGCAATGAAATTAGGGAAAAAATATGAAAAATATGGATGTGTACTTCAATAATTTTGCTGCCGACTTTAAAATTCACCTGTATTGATGGGTAGAGACATACCATCACAATTTTGTCTTTTGCGGAGTGTGTAGCTTCTCTGCTTTAACAGATTTTAAGTACACTAGCTAATATTAATGTACACGACACACTTTGGCCAGCTCGAGTATAAAACCTAAAATACTTCGATTACTACAGTAGGCAGCAAAAGTATCCGAGAACTAGTCAATAATTCCGATATCGAAAAAGTACACTTAAAACTGTTTTGTTAACCCGTTAGTAGTCGCTATAAACAGCGCCACCTATTACACATTGCGTACTTTTTATTTAACTCTCACCAATAATTTTAAGAAGTGATGTGACCGACGTTTCTTTGATTTTATTCGCGTTTTATATATATCAAACTAGCGAGCTTCGCCCGCTAGCGGGTCAGTATTTTCAAATGAATCACTAAAATTAGTGAATCCCTAACAGTAACTTTTAGTGTTAAGAAAAGAAAAAAAAAAAAAAAATCATTTCTCATTGGGTAAAAAGTCGGCCCGGGTCCCCACTGCCTTCGGCTGCGCAGTCCCGTGCGCACTGCGCGCGCACAACTTCAGGGTTACACGCGCTGCGCGCGCGTATTCCTTCCCTCACCCTTCGTGGCTCCTAAAAAAAAAAAAAAAAAAAAAAAAATCGGATCGGGTAAAAACTCCCATCGGGTCCCCACTGCCTTCCGCAGCGCAGTCCCGTGCGCGCGCACAACTTAAGGGCGTATTCCTTCCCTGACCCTTCGTGCCTGAAAAAAAAATTCTGATCGGGTAAAAACTCCCACCGGGTCCCCACTGCCTCCGGCAGCGCAGACCCATACGCGCTGCGCGCGCACGTGTGAAGGTATACGTGAGCCAGTCAGTTTAACTCACACATTTTTTTTTTATTGCTAGTTTTGGTGAATATTAAGTATATATGTATTAACACTATATTTCTCTCAGCAATTGAAATTAAATAATGACTGTGCGAAAAATAAAATTTACTATTTTTTTCTTTTTCATCTGGCCCATTTCTGGCAGTTGGCCCACCCGGCGATCGCCCGGTAGCCGGGTGGGCCAGTCCGCCCCTGTTACTTAAAGAAATTTTTACATCTCTGTCAACAAAAATGTCAGTTCACTCTCTGCTTTCACACATTGTTTAATATATGTTATAAAGTAGTAAATATTAAGGAATAATGGTACAACTATATAGTATTTCCCCACAGCTGAATTTGGCGATTTTTCTTTGGCGCCGATTTGAACGATAGCGATGTCGTTCTGGACTGTTTGCGATATAATATGGCAGCCTGCATGTTATTTATTTTGGATTTATGATTTTATGATTTATAATTTAGCTTATGATTTTATTATTTATGATATATGATTTTTGGATTTATGATTTAGCCATAATCGCCAAATTCATCTGTGGGGAAATACTATAGTTGTTCCGGAATAATTTGTTTGTGATAGTTGAAATTATATGTTTCATTTTAAAAATCAATTTTTTTTTTTTTTAACTAACAAGTAATTATGGACTATTTTAACAATTTTTAAAATTAAAATTTGCTCATTTAACAATTTTGTGATTTAACTGCAGTTATACAGGTACTATAACTGTATACCACTGCATCAATAAATCGAAAAACAACAAATGTGGTTAAATATAACAACAAATTTATTACATGCTTGATTAAAATATAATTTGATGAATCTGAAAAGAAAGCTAAAATCTAATTTCAATGCATATAAAAATTAACAATGATAAATACATAAATGAATTTTTAAACTACAACAAATTTGCCTTATTTTGGTATCAAACACCCATGCATACAAAACTGAACTATAGTTATCTTTAAAACTGAAAAACCGTGATTTTAGATGTCAAATTATATGGATATATATAGATAGATTTTGTTACACTTACAAGAACTACACTCAAAACACACAAACTTAAAAATAAGGAAGATAAAAAAAATAATTGAACATAAAAACATACTTAACAATCAAAATACCGATATATTAAAAACAAAGTAAACTAAAGAATTATATAACAGTAATAGAGATATTTCGAATTTAGCTTAAGTGATACACTACACTGCTCCTAAACTTCTGATGAACATCAATGTTACCTCATTAAACTATTTAACTTTGAGATAACTTTTCTGGAAGTGGAAATCATACCGTACCGGCCGGTGTAACCTGTAACACGTAACGTAAACAAGATAAAAATCGACTTTTGATAAGCCATCGATATTTTTATTAGAGTCTATCGAATATAGTTAAATTTTATTCAAGAAAAATAATGCCTGTCAGTTTAAAATTTCAATTACATTTTTAGTCCGAAAATATTGTCTTATTTTTAGTATTAATTGTTCATCTTTTTTAAGGAAAATTTATTATCTCTTTAATTCATAAAAACCTGATTGACAAATAAATAATCGACTTTCACGGAATAAAGTGAACATTCGATACAATTTCATTTTCTACGGTTCAGGGGTCAGGGGCTTCAAGTGTTACATTCAACTGAAACGATGAATATGAATATGTTATGAATTCGATAACTGTAGTTTTGTAATAACGAATGTAAAAAATATTTTGCACAATCATTGCATTTGTATAATTATGACTAGATATTTTTTTATCATGTCATTACACTAATATATACTTTAAAAGATTATTTAGATGTTCAGGAAACACTGGATTTCTCTGCCTGTAATATAGTTAATAAGTTAATTTAAGAAGTAAAAATTTTTCTTTCATTCAAAGTGGTATGAGTTCTGCGCCAGCGTTCCGTCTCCGGAAGTTTAATCTTTTCCAAGGAAAAAAATAAGAATAGAGCATTTCCTCGTGACGTCTGGTGGTTGGCAAAAAAGCGCGCCCGACTTTCCCGCGTCCTGCCCACCATAGAGCATTTCCTCGTGACGTCTGGTGGTTGGCAAAAAAGCGCGCTCGACTTTCCCGCGCCCCGCCCACCATTGATACTATATTGGTGATCCGCCATCGCTATGCTTTTCCCAAGCCTTTTTGCCAACCACTCATAAAAGTTGAGATGTTTGTTTACAAACAAGGAACTGCCCTATAAATAAAGTTTTAAATTACGTTCATCAAATTTAACATGCATCTCTCCTTGAAACAGGCGGGTATTATTTTTCTTTAAAATCTCTAATTTTCACCCTAATTTAAAGCTAATTATATGTCTCATACAGATATATATTAGGTATAAATTACTATTTATAAGCAATTTTAATTCTTTTTAATCAGTTGAAAATTCCGGATTTTCAGAAAAGGAATTTTTATATTTCCATTAACCACGTGACTAATAAATTAATATGAGCCGCAAATAGGAAGATTCCCAGCTGGGAAAATTGAAATATCAATGTAAAGTGGCATGAGTAATTACATTTTAAGGGGAATATAGCATTAAGTTTGTCAAAAAAAAAAAAAAAAAAAAAAGATATTTTTGTTTAATTTGATATGAATTGAACTATTTTCTGGTGATAAAAGATGGCTGAAAATAATTTTCAAACTTTGTGCGGCAAGAGTTTTTTTTTTCATTTTCCCCTTATGTAAAACACTTTTTTTGGGGGGGAGGGATTTGGGGGAAGTTTTTATTTAAACTAAAAAACTAATTTGGCTGATTTTCTTTGCTCATGATAAAGGTCATATATAAGAAGATATTGTATTGACAGTTTTTTAAAATTTTAAATATTAATGAAATTAAATATTTTTAAATTTGAAAAAAATAGAACAATAAGATTGGTTAAGTTCCTTACAAGAGAACATGTCCTTAAGTTTCGTTTTCGACATAAAGATTCTTTAAAAGCTAGTTTCCTCTCATTTTTGGGATTATAACTCTGGGGGTTACCGAAGCGGGGGAACCATCCTTTCCGTGAAGGATCAAAATTGTGATGGCATATCTCCGGACCGCATATATGCAATCTTTACATGATTTTGATCACGGAAATGTTTCGGCACTCCTGATTCCCTGTTTCCTTCACTATCTGTCATATTATCCTTGTCTTAAAGATTTTATATTTTTGAAGCTAAAATGATTGTCTTTTCAGAAACAAATATTTTCATTTTCTAATATAGTTGAATGTCATTATTATGCGCCGCAATATTAAAATTTAAGAGATTGCAAGAAAATGGGCTAAAAAATTCTGTAAATTAAACAATACTAAATAAATAAAATATCTTTTAATCCTTCTGTAGAAAAATTTACTTGCTTGTAGCTGTTGCCATTTAGAATTTGATTGTAACGTAATTGAAATTTTTATAATCTAAATAGGACACTTAATTGTGAACCAAGCTGAATTATTTGACATGTAAAATCATTACAGATTTATTTTTTATCTAGCTTTTATTCACATATTGATATTAAATTATATTAATAAATGTTTGAATTAATAATTAGTTAAGATCACATTTTTTTTTTTTTTTTTTTTTTTATAATTATTATTTTGTATTGATTACAAAATGGACCTTATGCACCGCGCGTCATTGCGGGTATATAAAAGTTTCTTCGCTAATAGCTGAGCTCGAAACTTTTGTTTACTTCTCTATCAGCCAATCACGGAGTAATAAGACAGGAGAAGAAGGTAACGCTGAAATTTTGTGATGTTGTTTTCTAATGTTTACAGATGGCGCCAGCGTGCAATCCTTCCTTCTCTCCAGCTTCCGCAATGTTATTCAATGGGGAAATGTCTCGTTTTAATTATTTTTTTTAAAATAATATCAAGCTGAAAAAATTTCGATTGAAAGCAAATTTCATTAAATAGAGTATTCTAACCAACATGTTTTTTTTAAGAGCCATTTTGTACTCATTTTACTTTGAAAGAAAGCTTTTAAAAAATGACGATTCTTATGAACCGAAGCTAGCTAAAACAGACAATTGGGAGGAAGGAGAATGGATGAAATTTTGTAAAGAAAAAAATAAACTTACTTTAGGTGCAGAAAACACGAACTCGGACTTTATTTTTCTCCTACGGCCTTTTTTTTTTCTTTTCTTATCACTATCATAGCCTGTTTTACAACTAGGAACGAAGTATTTATTTGAAACATCTGAATTATGCAGTTTTAAGAACTTACAAAGAAATTAAATTGCTTAAAATAAAAAATTTTAAATGTATTCCAGCAAAATTCTATTGAAAACAACAGTATATCCGCGCCGAGGTAGGGAGGAATGACAAGTGACGCCCTCAATATTTACCAAAAATTTAGATCACAGTTTCGTAGCTTTCTCCCATTGGACCTTCAACTCCTATTAATATTACTCCGTGCAGCCAATACCAGCCTCTTAAATCGGTAAATACCCGCAGCCGTTGCCACTCGTGCATAAAGTTCATTTTGCTTTTAGAAATTTATAAAATTATAGTTTTTTTTTTTTTTTTTTGAGGTCATTATGTAATTCAGCAGAATAAAACTATAGCTTTGGCGCCATCTCTTAGTTCATTAACGTACTAAAAGATTTAATTTTATTTATTTACGTAAATTTCTTTTTCTTTCTTTTTTTTTTCCCTTTCATTCGCACAGAGATTATACATACACATACATATTATATGCTAATTAAAATGGTTTGAAATAAAATAAAAATTTAAATTAAAGAATCATAATTATTAATCACAATATTTCGATTTTTTTTTTTTTTTTTTTTTTTTTAAGTGGAATAGTTGAATTACTTTATTTATGTCCGAATATAGTTATAATTTTAAGTTATTTAATGAATTATTTTACTTCTGACAATGTTTTAGACTTGACGTCTTAAGAATGTATAAATAGGCTTCAACCCTTTGCAATATTTTATTGCATACGAGTATTTAATAATATTGTGTCGCTATTTTGTAAAACTTTGATTAAAGAAGAATAATTACTACTAGTATCACCCAGTGGTCGAAACTCGACCATTTTTTTTTTTTTTTTTTTTTTTTGCAAAGCGAGGCAAAGCAAAGTTATTGCCTTGTCCTAAACGGAATGCAATTGCAACACAGCTGCAGCAATTGTTTGTCGATATTCACTCTAACTGAATTAGCAGAGTTTTACTTAATATAACTATTTCTCTCTGTAGATGTTAGCCTTTCCTGAAATGAGAGAAAATCGCAACGTGAAAACGCCCCTTGTTGTGTGATATAGCCCAGAAGCTAATAGGTACCATGTCAAACCAAGGCCCAACCAAGTATCAAATTCTGTTAAATTCGATTGGTTCGATAAGGGTATTCGATTGGTTCATAAAGTACAGTCAAAGCGACTTTGAGTACAGTGTTTGAAAAAAAAAAAAAAAAAAAAGATATTTTTCAAAAATGGTCGAATTGAGTTCGAGAAATTTCAAAACGTGTAACTTTATCGAAAACCGAAAATCTAAAACTTTTCTGAATCTTATATTTTCTACTTATATATGCAGAAGAAAGAATAATAAATCCACTTTTTAAAAAATAAAAATAAGTAGTCAATTTCACTTAATTAAAATGCAAGGAAATCTCAAAACGTGTAAATTCATCGAAAACCGGAAATCAAAAGTTTTTATGTATCTTCTACTTGCTTCTTCCCCCCACAAAAGCTAGCAATAAAGACACTTTTTTAAAAAATACGTAGCCAATTTCAGGAAATTTGAAACGTAAAGAAAGCTCAAAACATGTCAATTCAGCAAAAAACGGAAATCGGATTTTTTTCAGTATCGTCTACTTATACATGCAGCAGTTAGTAACAAATCCATTTTCCTTTTATTTAGTATATTAGTTGAATATTTATTGTTTAAATATCACCCTTTGAAATGAAATGTTTATGTTTACATTCGAAACTGGAAGTTTGCCATTTTTTTTTTCTGGAGTTTTGTGATTTTAAATTAAAATTTTATCATTTTTACAGAAAAAAATAACTCAATCAAACACATGTAGACAGTAACTTATATATAACTATACCCAAATATCGGAATTAAAATCGGCAGATAATTTCCGTTAATTTTTAATAATTTTTTACAAAAAATCCAATGGAAGATTAACATAGAAAATCTTTTTCATGGCTCCATGGACAGACAGTGACGTCATCACTTTGCTTGCGTATAGTGGTGCTACATTATACAAATTACTGTGTCTATGGTTTTATTTGAGCTTTATGAAATTGCCAGATTTAACAACTTTCTACTTTTAGGTATTTTTTAATGTGAAGGAATACGTGTATAGAAGGGAAAAATGGGGGAAAATGCATAAAAAATAAATGTATTTTTAAATACCTTCTTGACATCGTAAGAAAATAATATTTGTATTCGCACCTTCCGGCTAACCATACCTTTCGAATGATACCATTTTCAACCCTCTACTCCCATAATTAATATGTTAAAAAGGGACAACAAATTTTATGCTTGCCTATTAATATATAGATTATTGTATTAACATTTTTAGAGTGCTAAATGAATGATTTACAACCTCTAACAAAAAATTTGGCATCCTAATGAATAGAATGTGTACAATAGGCTTCAATGAATACACTTTGAATTATTATTTCAAGAGAAGATTAATTTGCTCATTTTTACTTTCCGAGCGTGCATCACGTAACGATTATAATCATAAAAATAAAGAAATAAATAAATAGAAAAGAAAAGAAAAAAATGAGTATGAGACATTGAAAAGATGTATCTATACATTTTAAGGTCCCCTGAATTCATTGTCGCCATTTTTAAAGTGGATTTATGTATGTGTGTAAGTGAACACAATAATGTCTTTACGACTTGATGGATTGAACTAAAAATTGATAGGTGTGTTATAATTCACCGTCGCACGAACTACATAGATTTTTATGAACATAGAAAACTTAGATTTTTTTTTTTTTTTTTTTTTTACAGGGACACAAAGGAAAATTCTTTATTATTATGGCCTATGGATTAAAATTATTTGAAATGCGATGGTATCTAAATGCCTTGTTCACTTTTTTTATGTTTTAAATATTTTAACATTACTAAAATGAATTTCAATTAATTTTAATCCGTCGACTGTAAAGTATAAGAATTATATTTTTAACCTTTATAATATATTTATATAATTCCTGCATTCATAACAATTTATATGGTTCTTGCTACGATGATATGTAACACGCCTATTTAAATTTACCTTAATCGATTACTGAGTTTCATGTTAATGCATTTCAAATATTTTAAAATGCGTCATATGGCGTAGTAATAAAGATTTTTCTTTGTGTTCCTGTAAAAAAATTACAAATTCCAGACTTATTAAAGTAGATATAGGACATGCGACAATGACTTTATAACATACCTACCAATTATTAACGGAATTTGGTAAGGCGTTTGGACACTATCGTGTTCATTTGCACACACTTAGATACATCACCAAAGAAACCGCAAATTAAGAAAGCCTCAAAATGTGTATAGACACATTATAATTTCATATTTATAGTATATGTTTGGAGAATAATAAATTGGGCAGGTTTAGCAAATTAAAACAAGATAAATATTTTTCTTTAACCACTAAATAAAAAAAAAAAAAAAAAAAAAAAAAAAAGAAAAGAAAAGAAAAGATCAAAAACTGAATAACCAAGGAAGTCTTTATTTCAGTTTAACAGTAAAATTTTTTGATATATCTTTCTTCATATTCTAATGCTTTTTTTTTTTTTTTGAGGAGGGAGCGTAGTGAAGGCTAATTTATTTGGAAAAAAAAAAAAAAATACTTTATTTGTGTTTAATAACCACATATGATGAATCCAAAATGTTTTTTCCCTTACTTTAATTTAAGAACCACGAGAGGAGAATTCCTTTCATACAGCAAAAAGGCTTTTTTGCCATTTTACTGTACATCGTCAGAAAAAAAAAATCTGGTGTGAAACATAACCACACGACTTCCATTACCCACTGTTACACACGTATTATATGCATTTTTGGAGATATTATATGCATTTTTTTAATTTTCCAGTAAAAGAAACTTGAAACATATGTAAAGACATATGTATCAAAGTTTACACGGCGAGTTAAAAGAAAAATAATAATAATAGTTATCTTTTAAAACACTAGTTTATGAGATCTAAAACTGAACTATCTAATCAGAATGACCGTTAATTTTCCTGTATAACAACATAATATATGAGAAAGGGTATGTAAAATGGATTTATGTAACAATTTTCAAGAAAATCATTAGAGCCGTTTTTGAGATACCAACTTTTACCAAAACTTGACATACTCAATTATTGACCGGAAAACAACAACTACATACAAAAGGATATTTAAAAAGAAACGCACTTGCGAGACATGAAATTGAGCTATTTATACAAGACGTCTATCAATTTTCCTAAACTAACCAACTATATCATTCGAAAGGACATCTAATAGAGTATTTATATAGCAAATTTGAAGAAATAGTTAGGGCCGTTTTTGAGATACGGACTTACGGTCTTACTTTCTGTTTCGATGACCCACTTCCGGTTTTCCAATTTTCACCAAAATTTGGAAACTTCATCTGTACACCAGACCTGTATCAATTCTAAAGTTTCGTAGTTCAATCTCTATTAGTCTCGGAGATATGATAGGCAGAAAATTTCATACATACACACATACACACACACTGACCAATTGTCAAAAACTACTTTTTTGGATCGAGGAGGACTTAAAACTTATAAATCAGGTGAAAACTCGATATCGAATTTTTGGACCGAATACAATACTTCCATTAGCTACGGCAGTAAGGTAATGGAAGTAATAAATGTAATAATAATAATTATTATTATCATTATAATAATAAAAGAAATATTTTGCAATTAAATACATTTTAAGAGAAAATAATAATGAATAAATAAATAATTACTTCGAGAATGCACATTTTTAAATAAGCTTTTTGTGCTGACTTAAGTATTATTACGGATAAAAAATAAATAATAATAATAAAACATTCTTATTCTACTGTCACTTGTAATATTTTTAAATATTTTAAGCAAGTAAATTAATCTTATTTAAAAATAAAAAAATCGTAAACAAAGTTACGCCTGTAATATAAAATAGATGGATATATAATAGACATACTGTAGGACAACAGATGGCAGCACTGCACATTTTTAAACGCTTTTAAATAATTAAATTATGTCTAGTAGAAAATTGCTCATGATTTAAAATAAATTAAAAATAAAAATCACTTTGATTTTTAAAATTGATTAATATGGTTTACGTATATATTTATTAAAAAAGAGGGGGAAAAACTGATAGAAAAACATGATAAGCATAGAATCATTTTACCAATGTTTAATTTATCTATAACTATCTTCTAAATTTTTAATTGCTACTTACAATAATAGTATTCTCCGAAGTGGATTTAACTTTATTAGAAAATGAAGATGACACACATATTTTTTGGGAAGATGGGTATTTTGCTAAAAGACATTAAAAAATAAATAAACTAAAAAGTTCTACGACAAAATGTTTCTCTGTAATCTAGCATGACGTCAGAATGGAAACAGCGAATCAGGAGTGCTGAAACATTTCCGTGATCAAAATCATGTAAAGATTGTATATATGCCTTCGGACCACCTCTAGGGGTGAGTCTCAGACCTTCACCCATCCCATTGCCCATTGCGCAGCACTAGTGCAACGTAAAACCCAATCAACCATTAACCTCTCATATTTGGAGATTTGAGATTGGAACAGAAACAATTACAGCATATATTGTTTAGTGCGGGACGATATCAGAAATTAAATATCGCAATATATCACCAAGTTAATATCGATATTAGTGATATATTGCGATATTTCTTTCAAGACAGGAAAAAATAGACATTTGTTATTTTTTAAAGACATGTGCACACGAATTTTAAAGTATACAAGTATAGAGTGTTTTCCATGTATTTTCTGGCATATTACTACCATAACTTTGTCATAAAAAAAAAAAAAAATAAAATTATACAGACACGGCATTATTTCATTATTTAAAACATGAAAATCTGACATTGACAGATTTTAATTTAGTGCCAGAGGCCTACTGCTAAACTTGTTAATATCGACAAATTCTTCTTTAGTTAATTCGTGACGATCTAAATTCCATGATAAAGTTTTCATTAAATCAAACCAATGTGTTTCAGCTGCAGATACTGTAACAAATAACGTTGGAAGTCCAAACTATCTTATAGCCGCAAAACAACGTTTTTTCTCTTTTTCCCAATGAGGGGGAGGTGTGCCTTGGGGGGACTCATGTCAAAGTTGGGCCTGGGGGAGGGACTCATGTCAAAGTTGTACCTTGGGGGGACTCATGTCAAAGTTGTACCTTGGGGGGGGGACTCATGTCAAAGTTGGGCCTGGGGGGGAACTCATGTCAAAATTGTGCCTTGGGGGACTTCATTCAATAAATCCCCATTCAATAAACCGACTGAAATAGGCCCTTAGCACTATTAAGAGTGACCTATAAAAATTCGACAACGCTGTATCGACTGAAATAGGGGTACCTTGGGGGGGGACTCATGTCAAAGTTGGGCCTAGGGGGAGGACTCATGTCAAAATTGTGCCTTGGGGGGACTTCATTCAATAAATCCCCATTCAATAAACCGACTGAAATAGGCCCTTAGCACTATTAAGAGTGACCTATAAAAATTCGACAACGCTGTACCGACTGAAATAGGGGTACCTTGGGGGGGGGGACTCATGTCAAAGTTGTGCCTTGGGGGGACTTCATTCAATAAATCCCCATTCAATAAACCGACTGAAATAGGCCCTTAGCACTATTAAGAGTGTAATATAAAAATTCGACAACGCTGTACCGACTGAAATAGGGGTACCTTGGGAGGGACTCATGTCAAAGTTGTGCCTGGGGTGGGACTCATGTCAAAGTTGTGCCTTGGGGGGACTTCATTCAATAAATCCCCATTCAATAAACCGACTGATATAGGCCTCTAGCACTAATTAAGAGTGACCTATAAAAATTCGACAACTGTACCGGCTGAAATAGGCCTCTAGCACTAAAAAAAAGCATAAAAAGTGAATTAATGTTTTGTGTTTCTTATAACTTATACTATTGCTTTTTAGTATACCTCTGTATAGTTTATCCTCTATTCTTCCCATTTTAAGCTTTAATTATTTTAAAATCATATTTTAACACAGCTAATATGTGATCTGTGTTTTATTTGTACCAAGTATATCAAAATTCATAATTCTACTAAAAATAAAGCTTAAGAAAAATTGTCTTAAGATGTAGGTATTAAATAAAAATGAAAATCATTTTAAATAGTTCAGAATTGCCATTATAAATATTTCAGAATTGCCATTGAATACATCTTTTTTGGTCGTAGAGAGTAATATTTTTTACTTAAAACTCTTATATGCATCCTAAATGTCAGTTACTTGTCATTTTTATTTTTGTATCTGCTTACCAAATCATTACAATATCTTTTAAATATATATGTTCAATTCACATTCGTAATAGTTTCACAATAATTGAAATTTGAATTATATATATATATATATATATATATGTGTGTGTGTGTGTGTGTGTGTATGTATGTATGCATTGTCAGTATAAAAATTATATTATTTAAACAAAATTATGTTAAAGTTTCATTTTGTTACTTAAAGTAACTCATTTTGCATTTAAACCAATTTTATTTAACATGTACGGCTTTAAAATAAATTAATAAATAAATGGAAAGAGAAAAAATAAATGCCGCATAAAAAAAGTAATAAACTATTCAATATTATATAATTCTATAAAGAAACTGTCACTGTAAAATTACTGAAGATAAAACTTTATTTTACATCAGTTAGATAGCACCCTTTCTCCCTTCCCATGTTATCCAATGGGATTTTTGTCGCTTCGTTTTATAAAAATATTTTATTCAAAAATGAACTTTTTCGAATTCTGTTTTTTGAATATTACTCTTTGATCAGGTCGTCTTTTAGCTTAGTGAGCAATTTTTCGGAAAAAAAAAAAATAAATAAATAAATAAAAATAAATAAATAAATAAATATTTTACTTACAGATCCACACTTAGAGTCCATAATTTACTTATTGAAATAAAATATTTAAATTAATTTTTTCGAAAAATTGCACACTAAGCTAAAAGGCGACCCGTTCAAAGAGTAATATTCAAAAAACAGAATTTGAAAAACTTCATTTTTGAATGAGATATTTTTATTAAACGAAGCAACGAAAATCCCATTGGATAACATGGGAAAGGAGAAAGGAAGCTATCTGACTGATGTACAGCCTTAATAAAAAAAAAAAAAAAAAAAAAAAAAAAAAAAATTGTTAAACACATGTTGAAGCTCGCATGTCATTGGCCAGAAAATATCGACACTTTGTAGTAGACCGATATCAATGAACCAATAGCAGGAAAGGAGCTAAAACAAAAGATATTGTTTTCATTCGTCATAATGAGCGTTTGTTTTTGTATCGCCTTGTCTGTGGTTTTTCATCACCTACGATATGCATGAATGTAGAGTGGGAAATCAATATAGTGTGATAGATCAGAACCCATAGTAGATATCTCGGATAGGGATATATCGTTTCGACTAACATCAAATGTCTTTCCTAGTAAACACACCTGCTGATTATAGGTATGAATACGTATTAATAGTGAATGGATTGTGATATTGGAGTATGTCTGTGGATGAATTTCTTCTGAAGGGGTAGAACCGTGACCTTGAACGAAGTCAGCTTATTCACGCGATAATTAAAGCAGATGGCTTTCAATAAATACTGGTTTATTTTTTTTTATTATGCGGTGGCCTTTTTAAAGCAGTGATGTTTAGATTTGAGGTTATGAAGGATGAGGAAGTATATGTATTGCAATAGAGATCGTTTGGCGTGGGATTATTTTTTCTAGTTTATCAGTGAGTAATTAGAGGAAAGTAGAGAATGGGTATTAGAATAAGATATTCGGCGCTTTTTTTCTTCGGGTCTCGTTCGCTGTTGTATGTTGGCTGATCGGGTTTCGTTCGCTCGAGTTTCGTTCACTCGGGTGCGTACTAGGTAATATCGTTAAAGGGATATATCGGCGGAGCTAGATCTTAAATATTGTTATCGGGATATTAAAAAAATATCGATACTTGGGGATATATTGATAAATAATCCAGCCCTAATATTGTTAAGTAATTTTTTAACCCTCCCTCTAATAAATAAATAAATAAATAAACAAACAACATAAAAATAAATAAATGAATGAATGAATCTCCAAATTTCATCAAGTGGTTTATAAGTGAGAAAAAATGATGGAATAATCAGTGCCCAGTTTTATAATTTATCACTACATTAAAGAAATACTTGTGTAAAATTACAAGAGCTGTAAAGTAGAAATTTTTTTTATATATATATTTGCCACCATGATGAAAATGGAATATTCTTTAAGTTTTATGCTTTACAGGTGATTTAAAAAAAAGAATTTCTTCAACAAATAAATTTTAGGGAGAAAACTTTTCCCAAAAGATTATCCGTGAAAAATCATGCGCTATATAAATATACTTAAAACGAATATTTCTGCTTTTATTTTCTGGGAGCTGGATGTGGAAAAAAAAAAAAAAAAAAAAAGAAAAAGAAAAAGATATATGTACATAAAAAAAAAAATATATATATTAACTAGTATTAAAAAAAATCTTTTGCTTGAACGCCTTCAGTTTTTAATCTTTGTAAACTGGAATTAAAAATTGTAAACATGTTACATAGCGAGATGTTACAATGTAAAAAAAAAAAAAAAAGAGTTTTACATATGTATTTTATAAAACGTTTTTTTTTTTTTTTTTTTTTTTTTTAATGGAAAATTATTGTAACAGAAAAATTTCGCTTTTACTTTTATTTAAAATTTAGGTTATAACTATGAAGTATATTTCAATATGAAAATATAACTATGAAGAGTAAAATATTATTTTTCATAGCCAGTTATTTTGACATTTGTTCCATGTTTCCTGAAATTTAGAAATTTTCTTATTTAGTTTAAATTTGTTTGTCTTATTTACTGTAAGTTTGTACATTAGGAATTTTTTAAAATTTATTTTCGTATCATTAAAAATAAATAGTAAATCATTATACTGTGGTATTTTAAATGTATTCATACACGGTAATGAGCACACATGTAAATGCACATAAGGAATGTGTTGTGAATTTACTTATCTCAAAGAAAATGCAAAAATAAAGATAAATGGTTTTCTGAAAAATAATCCAACTTTAAATCGCAGTACTGCCCCCTTTTTCGCCAATTATTTTCTACTTTATTTCTACCCTAACCAAATGAAAACAGAATCTTACTTGCAAAGGAAGAAGAGAATTCTTACGATCCAATGCAATCAAGAAATTGACTCAGCTGTGCAGTAATTAAATAGCGAACGAAGTATCTCTCTCTTTTAAGTTTTCTTCTAAAAGCGATTTTAAATTTTCTTGTGCCTTTAGAATTATTAAAAAAAGATGCCAGAGAGAGAGACGGGCAATAAAAAAAGCATAAAGAATTCAGTTTTTTTCTTTTTAAATCTTTGATTTACAATTGAAAAATATTTTAGATTAAAGGAAATTAATTGATGCGTTTCGAATTTCACGTCCTAAATAATTATTCTTTTACTATAAACAAACTTAAATATATTTATTTATAATATTTCATGAATTGCTTTTTAGTTGAGGTAAAATTTAAAGTAATTAATATGTTGAGGCCATCACAAAACTTTTTTATATACTGGGTGTCCCATAAGTCTGTAGACATTTTAAAAATTCATAATTATTGAAGGAATTGATAGATTTCAACGCGGTTTGTGGGGGATTATTTTTTGGTAAAGAAACAAATTTTAGTTAAAATTTTCGTAGATAGAGGGTGCTGTACGCAAGTAAATCAAACATTTCCATGATTTTTCATGCAAATGTTTACGGCCATATAAATCCTATTCTACGTGTTCGCCATCACTACAAATTACAGTTTGCAAACATTTTACAACACCGCTAATTATAACTTTAGTAGGCGGGTTTTAGCTCACGGAAAACATCTTCACCAATAACGTGTTATCTACCAAATCAGGATCGCAATTAAAACTTCATGTATGCACAAGTAGAGAGCAAAATAGGAAATAAGGTGTATTTATCGTGAAACCGTGCAATTTGTAGGACTCTGATTTGCATATTTCTCGTTATTCGTCCATGCAGCGATCTCTAACGAGAAAAAATTCAATTAAGTTTTTGTTCTTTACCCTCCCCCCCCCCCCAAAAAAAAAAAGAAAAAAAAGAAAAAAAAAAAAAAAAAAAAAAAAAAAATCCAGATTTATGAAAATATTTTTCACGCAAACCGCATTCAAATCTACCAATTCGAAAAATTTCACGATTACCTTAGTTTCCCTTGTACGTACAGTATGATGGGGAACTACAAGTACTGCAGAGAAAAACTTGATTTTGCATAAATGTACCCAAGTAGCATTAGAATGCTCTATGAACATCTAATAACGGTTATAATTGTTTACAAAATTTTCAAAGTAGCATGTTTATAGTTATGATATTCATCCCGGCATCGAAACTGATATTTAAAATCTGTTCTTACATCTTTACAATAAAAATATTTCTTTTCATGCACGTTTAAGTGAAATTTTGCTCTATTCTCCCATGTTAAGAAAACCGTAAATTTCGAATAACTTTTGAAATTTTTTAATTAGAATGTTGCAAATGAATAGATTTCTTGCCAGTGTCATAAGTAATATTTTAAAACTGGTCCGACCTCTCTGCGATTATTTGTTCGTGAGAAATCGTGTACACAGACTAACAAACTAACAGATACCCTACAGACGGACACAATACCCATTTTGATATTTTCGGATTCTTCACACCTAAAAACGTGAAGTAAAAAAACCGAGGTCGAAAATTTTCACGATTACCTAAGTTTCCCTTATACCTACAGTATGATGGGGAACTACAAGTACTGCAGAGAAAAACTTGATTTTGCATAAATGTACCCAAGTAGCATTAGAACGTTTTCTGAATATTTAATAACGGTTACAATTGTTCAAATGACCGTGTTTATAGTGTGAAAAGAACGTTCTACTCGACGTTCAAGAATAGTATTATTTAGAACGTTCTAAAAAGGCGTGCTTTGTACCATCCGTCACACGTACAATTTCAGTTTTGTAAAAAACGTTATGTGTATCACCGTTCTGTTTTAGTGCAATTATAACGAATATTAGAAAGTGCTCCATTTTCAACAATAATGTATAAAGAAAAAAAAAAAGTAAAAAAAAAAAGAATTTCATTGTTGATATGTGTAAAAATAATATTCATTGGGAGATAAAAGTAATGATGTAAATTGTAAATTTGTTTTGTAATATAATTTTAAGCTTTAATTATCTGATATTTGCATTTAAAATTCTCTTTTATATTCTTCAATGAAGCAAAGTATTCCTTTCGATTATTTTTGCAGTTATATTACTTTTGTTTCACAAAATGTTAATATTAACCCTTAAAAGTATGATTTTTAATTCTGATTGAATATATATATATATATATATATATATATACATATATATGTTACCACTAAAGTGCAGAAATCAGTTTATCTGCAGATTAGCTAAGTAATCTGCACATTAACTAGCGTAATCCGTTAAAGTGCAGAAAATTGTTTCATTTCTCAAATTACCTAGGTAATCTGCGAACCTAGACAATCTGCACATTACCGACTAGACACTCGTTAATCTGCACATTACGTACTAAGCCCTCGTTAAAGTGAAATGAAAATAAAATTTTTGGTGGAAAAACAGCAACGTTTGCAGTCACGAAATTTTTGGATTTTCCCACATAGGTTCAGTCCAATTGTAACAATAATAATACTTAGTTACATAATATATACATAACGATTCTTTAACAGCTAGTTTTCTCTCATTTTTTGTTTTATACCTCTGGGGGTTACCGAAGCGGGGAAGATATCCTCTCCGTGAAAGATCAAAATTGTGATAGCATGTCTCCGAACAACCTCTAGGGGTGATTCTCAAACCGTTGCCAATTGCCCATCGCGTAGCATCTGTTCGACGTAAAACCCAATCAACCATCAACCTCTCATTTTTGGAGATTTGAGATTGGAACAGAAAAAATTACAGCATATATTGTTAGGTAATTTTTATAAACCCTCCCTCCAATAAATAAATAGATAAATAAACAAACAACATAAAAATAAATAAATGAATAAATGAATCTTCAAATTTCATCAAGTGGTTCATAAGTGGGAAAAAAATGACGGAATAATCAGTGCCCAGTTTTACAATTTATCACTACCTTAAAGAAATACTTGTGTAAAATTAATTACAAGAGCTTTAAAGCAGAAAAAATGATATGTACAGTCGGTAACAAAAGTGTCCGAACACTGACAAAAATTCCTGTATAAAAAAAGTACGCTTAATACACTTCTCTTAAATTAATCCTTGTCGAATCCTGTTCTTAGACTGACTAAGGATTCGACAAGGATTTAATTAACAAAACAGTATTAAATGTACTTTTTTTACATAGGAATTTTTGCTAGTGTTCGGACACTTTTGTTACCGACTGTATATATATTTGCCATTATGACGAAAATGGAATATTCTGTAAGTTTTATGCTTTACAGGTGCTTTTAAAAAATGAATTTCTTCAACAAATAAAGTTTAGGTAGAAAACTTTTCCCAAAAGATTATGCGTAAAAAATCATGCGCTATATAAATATACTTAAAGCGAATTTTTCTACTTTTATTTTCTGGAAGCTAGATGGAAAAAAAAAAAAAAAAAAAAAAGAAAAAAAAAAGAAATATATGCATATAAAAAATGTTAACCAGTATAAAAAAAAATCTTTTGCTTAACGCCTCCAGTTTTTAATCTTTGTAAACTGGAATTAAAAATTGTAAACATGTTACAGCGGGATGGTACAAAGAAAAAAGGGTTTTATATATATGTTTTTATAATTTTTTTTTTTTTTGTAATGGAAGATTAGTTTAACAGAAAAAATTCACTTTTATTTAAAATTTAGGTTATAACTATGAAGTATATTTATGTATGAAAATATAACTTTGAAGAGTAAGACATTCTTCATAGTGATTTAGTATTCAATACATTTAGTATAGTATCTATATATTAATAGGCAAGCATAAAATTTGTAGTCCCTTTTTAACATATTAATTATGGGAGTAGAGGGTTGAAAATGGTATCATTCGAAAGGTATGGTTAGCCGGAAGGTGCGAATACAAATATTATTTTCTGACGATGTCAAGAAGATATTTAAAAATACATTTATTTTTTATGCATTTTCCCCCATTTTTCCCTTTTATACACGTATTCCTTTACATTAAAAAATACCTAAAAGTAGAAAGTTGTTAAACCTGACAATTTCATAAAGCTTAAATAAAACCATAGATACAGTAATTTGTATAATGTAGCATCACTATACGCAAGCGAAGTGATGACGTCAGTGTCTGTCCATGGAGCCATGAAAAAGATTTTCTATGTTAATCAACCATTGGATTTTTTGTAAAAAATTATTAAAAAATAACGGAAATTATCTGCCGATTTTAATTCCGATATTTGGGTATCCGCGTTTGTAATGATCGATAGACGGCGCTTTGTGAACACTGCAGTTGTTAGTAAACATTAGCCACGTGTGTTCCATTAGTTATTCTACTTAATATTCGTACTATAATTTCTCCGCCATTACATTATGGAAAATTGATTGCTTTTGGAAAAAATACTTCAGTTTATTCAAAGTTCGATCGGAAGTAGATTTTTAACTGAAGTTGAACAAATATTAATTTCAAATCATCTGATTAATTCTTTACTTCCATTAGCCGAAGCAACTGAAATTTTAAATTTGTCATTTGGAAATAAATGGAAGCTCAATTCTGGATTTCTTGATCCTTTGGAGTTACACTGTGGCACACAAAAGTATGTGTTATCTTTTTTACCGTATTTATTCATTTTTATTCAATAAATATATGTGAAACTAAATATCGGCAAGCAATGGCCGCTGTATGGAATTCGAATTAAACCATGTTTATTGTAATTTCACCTTAGCCCACCAGAGGGCGAGCATTTCATTACAATCGCGGATAGTTATATATAAGTTACTGTCTACTTGTGTTTGATTGAGTTATTTTTTCTGTAAAAATGATAAAATTTTAATTTAAAATCACAAAACTCCAGAAAAAAAAAATGGCAAACTTCCAGTTTCGAATGTAAACATAAACATTTCATTTCAAAGGGTGATATTTAAACAATAAATATTCAACTAATATACTAAATAAAAGTAAAATGGATTTGTTACTAATTGCTGCATGTATAAGTAGACGACACGGAAAAAATTCCGATTTCCGTTTTTTTCTGAATTTACATGTTTTGAGCTTTCTTTACGTTTCAATTAACTGAAATTGGCTACTTATTTTTTAAAGAAGTGTCTTTATTGCTATCTTTTGTGGGTAGAAGAAGCAAGTAGAAGACACATAAAAACTTTTGATTTCCGGTTTTCGATGAATTTACACGTTTTGAGATTTCCTTGCATTTTAATTAAGTGAAATTGACTACTTATTTTTATTTTTTTTAAAGTGGATTTATTATTCTTTCCTCTGCATATACAAGTAGAAAATATAAGCTTCAGAAAAGTTTTAGATTTTTCGGTTTTCGATAAAGTTGCACGTTTTGAAATTTCCCGAACTCAATTCGACCATTTTTGAAAAATATCTTCTTTTTTTTTTTTTTTTTTTTTTTTTTTTTTGTTTAAAGTATACATAACACTGTACTTTATGAACCAATCGAATTAATTTAACAGAATTTGATACTTGGTTGGGCCTTGGTTTGACATGGTACCTATTAGCTCCTGGGCTGTATCACACATTTTCACGTTGCGATTTTCTCTCATTTCAGGAAAGGCTAACATCTACAGAGAGAAATAGTTATATTAAGTAAAACTCTGCTGATTCAGTTAGAGTGAATATCGGCTAACAATATCGGCAAACAGCTGTGTTGCAATTGCATTCCGTTTAGGACAAGGCAATAACTTTGCTTTGTGTCGCTTTGCAAAAAAAAAAAAAAAAAAAAAATGGTCGAGTTTCGACCACTGGGCGATACTAGTATTTAGTAATATTCTTCATAGTTTCATGTTTCACCAAATTAAGAAATTTTCTTATTTAGCTTAAATTCGTTTGACTTATTTACTACAAGTTTGCACATAAGTATTTTTTTTTTTTTAATTTATTTTGTATCATTAAAGATAAGTAATAAATCATTAGCCTTTGGTGTTATAAATGTATTTATGCACGGTAATGAGCAAGCATATAAATGCACCTAAGGAATGTGATGTGAGTTGATTTATCTCAAAGAAAATGCAAAAATAAAGGTAAAAGATTTTCTGAAAAATAATTCAACTTTAAATCGCAGTACTGCCCCCTTTTTCACCAATTATTTTCTACTTTATTTCTACCCTAACCAAATGAAAATAGAATCTTACTTGCAAAAGAAGAAGAGAAGTTTTACGATCCAATACAATCAAGAAATTGACTCAGCTGTACTGTAATTAAATAGCGAACGAAGTATCTCTCTCTTTTAAGTTTTCTTCTAAAAGCGATTTTAAATTTACTTGAGTCATTAGAATTATTAAAAAAGATTCTTGAGAGGCAGGCAATAAAAAAAATCATATAGAATTCAGTTTTTTTCCCCTTTAAATCTTTGATTTACAATTGAAAAATATTTTAGATTAAAGGAAATTAATTGATGTGTTTCGAATTTCACATTTAGTCGAATTATTTTTTGTCCTTAATAATTATTCTTTTATTATAAAGAAATTTAAATACATTTATTTATAATATTTTATGAAGTACTTTTTTGTTGAGGTAAAATTTAAAGTAACTAATATGTTGTGGCCACCAGAAAACTTTTTATATACCGTGTGTTCGATAAGTGTGTAGACATTTTAAAAATTCATAATTATTGAAGGAATTGATAGGTTTGAACGCGGTGTGTGAGAAAGTTATTCTCATGAAAGGGGATTATTTTTTGGCAAAGTAACAAATTTTAGTTAAAATTTTCGTCGATAGAGGGCGTTGTACGTGAATATATCAAAAATTTCCATGACTAGAAAGAAACCTTTCATAAGCTTACAAAATCAGAAAAAGCGTTTGGAGTTTGCAAAAATTCATCAATTGAAGACAGATAACTTTTGGAAGAAAGTTATATTTAGTTATTTATAATATATTTCAAATGAAACTATTTTTGAAGCTATTTTTAACTTTTGTAAAAGTATATTCATATACAGTACTTCTCATCTTAGCTTTCAATCTGTAAAAGAAAGTCGTTTGATTGCTACACCAGATTATTTTAAATATTAATTGAAGTTAAAATAAAAGACGAAGAAAATAATTTGTTCTGAATTATGAATTTCTGTTTATTTTTCGTGATTGAGAGATTACTTTTGTAAAGAATTCCTTGACTTTTACCTCATAAAGTTATTCTAGAATAAAATAGAATATAGACTAAAAATAGACTATCATAGAAATAAAATCATCGAGTATCATAATGATTTTATGAACCAAGTGACTGATTATGATTGATATATTTTTTTTTTATTTGTTAGCTTTTTCTTCTGAAAGAAATAGTAAAACAAAAAAGAAAAATGCAAAAATTTCCATAAATTTAAATAGTAATTTATGTTCAACTTTCTTGATTTTCTTAATGTAACAGAATTTGAAAATATAGTTACGTGACATATATTTATATTTGAAATTCACTTCATAAATTTCATTTGAATTTTTACATGCATATCCAAGTTAACAAGGCATATGCGATGAGTTAAATCACTTGAATCATTTTTACAAAGAGGAAGTAACTGATTTTTCTTTTCCAGATTAAATTGCACATGATTTTAAAATATCTGATAAAATCAAATTTCAATTTAATCAGTGAGGGATCTTCCTTAGAATTTGTGTAGGAAATAATATTATCGATTTTATATGACGTCACTAGACTGCAGGAAGAACTGCTTTAACTTATTTGGAAGTGGATTATTCCGTTACGCTTTAAAGTTTAAAAGGTTTAATAACAAAAAAGTCATTATAGTTACTTTAATTATTATGTATTCTCTTGTGTATTGGCTTTAGTCAAGGTTTAATGCTTTAAAAGTTTAGGAAACCGGCTATAAATCAAGCACAGGGCTATTAAGTATCTTTCGAGGAAATTCACGAAAACCTTATTTTAGTATAATGCGTGTGTGTGTTGTGCATGGGAACTGAAAATATAAATTATATACATGTACTATAAATTTAAATTGTAACTTGAGAAATCTTGAATAAGCTTTTTCGTAGCAAAAATTATATCTGATCATGAAACTGTGTTGATAAGTGAAATAAAATAGTTAATGATAATATGTTTTTGTTTCAAATAACTAAAAATATAAACTGTCGAAACAAGCCAAACTGCTCAGTCCTGTCTACAACACACACACACACACACACATATATGTATATATTTTTATTTTAAAACAGCAGTTAAAAAAAGTTATATTTTTTAGAAAATGCTTAATGTTTTTATTTAAAATTTTTAAAAATATTCATTTGTTTTTCTAGACTTGGTTCATTCATCAATAAAAATAATGAAATCGTACATTTTTCGTATAAATCTATCAATGGAGTTACATTTTATCGTTAATTCTTTTGTGTATAAACTTTGCTTTTTCATGTCTGTAGTAAATAAGACATACTTTCTAGTAATTTCCAAACAATTTAAAGTGTTTCTGACTTTGGTCCGTCTACCAGTGCGTCCTATTTAAATTTCGTAATGTTCACCTATAGTTAGGAAATTTGTTTGTTATTGAGGGACATTCGTGTGTTAGGACAGCTTGGCTTGAAAAATCGCTGATTTTGAACATATAGGAAAAAGGTGGGAAAAATGGGGTACTTAAGGTTATTCTGGCCAATAACTCTGTGAAAAATAGAAAGAAATGCAATAAGTAATATTTATTTCAATTTTACAATCTTAGCGGTTATTCTGCAGTATTGGGATATGAAATACACCACATATTTTATGATCTGCATATGAATATATTCAAAGCGGCAAACTTTTCCATTTTGCCCTACGGGATAGGGCAAAATGGGGTACCTCTCAACTTAACAAACTTTACTGACAGAGTTCACATACGAACCTGTCATCGTCTTCATCAACACTGGCGCACAAGTCATGAGTCCATCTGTTACATTCACTGCACTTGATCCCTCCTTCTCCTTGTGCTGATCTTGCATAAATTTCGTGACAGTACAAGCATGTAACATCTACATCGTTTGGATCACTGTCTGACAATATGTCGTCTGTTGGTAGGGTAGGAATGCGACTTCTCTTGGCTTGTGAACTGTCCGACAACCGACCTTTTTGCCATTTGACCTTTTGACCATTACCTTTTGACCCCACCTCGAGATACCCCGTTTTGCCCTACAAGCTGCCATGAAAAACAACTAGGCCTACATAATAAATCACACTGAATGTAGTTCTACTCTTTCATGCAATTCACTTAAAAAACATTTCTTTTAGCTAATACACACTGTCATGTTCGTATCTGCAAGCTAACCTAACAATTAAAATATCCAAACATCACACTTACCTTATATTAGGGTAATAAAAAAGTACATAAATCTTGAAAGCGTATCTGTCTGTGACTCTGCAAGCAGTATCTCACGTGGAAATGAATATCAGATACGGTGTGCACAACCTATAGCAATGACATACAGATGGCAGCACTGTATAAGCGGGGTTATCAAAAACCCCGTTTTGCCCTACAACCCCATTTTGCCCAGCCTTCCCTACTATCTTCTGCTCTAGGAAAAATGAAAGACTGGATCTCTCGGGATAAAATAAATTTCCAATCCATTTGTAATGATAGCATATCATATTCTCATATATGGGTATGAATCCGAAGCATACAGAGCAATCAACTTTCAAATATGTTAGACGTCTAACTTGTAGTGAAGATTATGAATAAAACTTTTGGCGTGATTGCAGTTTACCATAATTACAAAAGTTGTTTCGGGAGTCGGAATAACATAAACTTTCATTAGGGAAAAAAAGTAAACAAAGGATAGGGGGAAATATGAAAGGGCAAACGTATTCATTACTTTTTAATACAACGTGCATAGTTTTTCTACATTTTACTGCATGGCTGATGATCCCATATTGAACCTGTTTTCTCCTCGTTAGAAAGGTCAGTTATATTGTTTATGTAATCTATTCAGTATAAAAATATTACATGCTCTCTTTTTCTGCATAGAATTTCTCTTTTGTCGCTGTTTTGAAAAAATATCTCCAAACAGAGAGAGGAGGAACGCAGGTGTGTGAACTTAAACTGACAAAAGATCATATGAGTGAAATGAGAGTTCGCATAGACCTGCCTTTTATTTTTACCACTATTCTCGAACAATAAAATTCATTTTTAAATTTATCAATTTTTTTAATGAAGAAAACTGTTATTTAAAAGGTGAAATGTTTCTTCAAATTTCACACTGAAAGTAGCTGCGATTAAAACTAATGAAATGGCAAAGGTGTTGACGTAAAATGTTTTACTGGTGTGAAGGTATGAAAGTAAAGATTCAAATCTTAAAATGAGTTTAAACGTAAAAGAAAGGATTGATTTTGATGTCTTCTTAAAAGTTTAAATCTTTTTTTCTCTTTCGAAATTCTATAATTTTCTCATAAATAGATTTTACTGAAATTCTTTAGAAAATGTGTAATTGAATTTGGGGGCAACATATGTTGTAGTGATCCCTATATAATATGCTGTTTGTAGCATTTATCATTCGTTTCCAGCAAAGTATTCTGATATATTGTGGTTCATAAATTCATACTATTTGAATTGCAACCTGATGATGATTAGCTAGTTCAAATAATAATTTATAATATCTTATTTAATTATTAACAATTTATGGTATATATTACGCTCTATAAAAGGGCAAACAATTTTATACATTTTGATAAAAATAATGGATTAAGAGAGTTTTGTGGGAATTTCTTGGCCGAGTTGTTGCCATCCCACTGATCGCCTTCATGCGTAGGAGAGTGGGTTCAAATCCCACGTAGCCCAAGGTGTCTTAAGTTCTCCTGTCCTGTGCTATCTGTGGCAATCCCGACAAAAACTTACAAGCTGACTTAAAATCAAGCACACAAATCTGATATAGCACAAAGAGCAAAGGGGGTTTTATATTTAGAAGTCGATTTGACAGAATATAATTTTCAGAAAAATTCGCTATTACAGTGCCAATTTCACGCGTATAATCTTCCTACATATTGAAAGAGGTTATAATGATTTTTATGAAAATAAAAAACCTAGAAAGTGATTTTATAGGGTTCATTTTACAGGAAAATACGGTTTTATGGGTGTCGTTTTGACGTGTAAATCCTTTACGAGTCTGGAAAGAGGTTTTAATTTAACGATTTTGATAAATATAAAGGAGTAAATGTCTTTTGGTCTAAAAGACAGCAACGACCTCATTTTCGCATAAATTCGTTTTTATTTCCATTTCGAGCAAAATTTGGAGAAATAAGGTTTAATATAAATGTAGATAGTAATGAGTTGTACAAATACAAATTTTTGTGCTGAAATATTCCAGATGAGTAGTGCATAGTTTTAAATTATTAGATGAGAAATAATTTATATACATGTCACATAAGTGATAGTTTCGTTTTTGAGAACACTATATTTTTGGATGCCGAAGACCAGAGCTACTTTGGCCCTTTCTTTGACCCAACAGTACAAAAAAAAAAAAAAAAAAAACTTTTTTTGTAGTCAATCAAAATATTATGGAGAAATTTTTGATTTTGAGATGTAGAAAGGACTTGAATCAAAAGAAGTTTTGTACTTTTGGAAATTTATGTCTTATTGTAGTGGCTGCACAGGCTACTTTAAACACTGTAGAAATATATAAAATTTTTAACTCTACAAACTTTTAACTGTACAAACTGCAATAGAAAAGTAAAAGATAAAGTAAGTGTGGAAATAACATTAGTAAATATGTGGTAAAGTAATGTCCCATTAAGTTTTTCCTCTTTTGTTTAGTAAAAAAAAAAAAAAAAAGATTTTACTTTTTACGGACATAGCGTAAAACTTATGTTTCGGTAAAGTCTACCTTAGAACAAACTAGCTCCCAGATAACTGCGAACTTTGTCAGTCATCTACAAATGAGCTACAATATTAAAACAACTTCATTTTTATTGATTAAAAGATTTTAATGATTGCATACCAGAACTACTATAGTGCAATGACGTTTCCTACGTCTGGCGATGAGGACGAGTTCAAAGACATGGAGGGGTGCCGAATTGACCGACAGGTTGGTATTTAGTAAACATCCAGTCATTCTGTGTTTCCTTATTGCTCATTTTCTGTCAGTCACCCCTATTTTAACACTGGACTCGTTGAGTCCGCACTTGCGCAGTAGCTTCCATGGTTGCAAGTAATGTGGTGAAAGTTTGTTTTTTGATGAAGACTCAGATGATGATGATGATTATTATTATTATGATGGTGATGATGATGATGATGAAGGCGTTGAAAAATGCACAATTGTTAACAAAACAAACGAAAGCGATTTAGTCAATTGTGGGATTGTTAATTATAGAGGTAATCATTACCCTCGGCTAATAGCGAAGATGACAGCTGAGGAAAAGCAAGATTCAACGGTTGATTGTGTGACTGACAAGGAAAGTCTCCATACGCGCATTCCCAGAAAATTTTGAAAAAATACTGAAGACTCTTCTCATAAAATTATGTATGTTTATAAAATCATCGTCAACGTCTTTTTAATTTTTGACACTACCATTTATTTCATTTACTAAATCACCAGTTTTCTGCAACTATAGTCATGATTAATTTCTCATCTTGAGGAACTTAGAATTTGAATTGTCAAAATTTCGGCAAAAGGAAAAATCCGTGCATAAGTGAAAAGTGCTTTTTTAGTTCCGTGCATAAATGAATAAGAGTTATCATTGTTTTCCGTTATCCCTGGCCCGGAAAAAGACAAAAACGCACATAAGTAAAAAACGCGTATAAAAGAGAGCGCGTGTTAGTGAGAAATCACTGTAGATTAATTTTATAAATGGAAATCAGTAAAAAAACTGCTAGTAAGAAAAAAAAAAAAAAAAAAAAACTGTTCAGGGCACTCTCAGAAATAAGAAATTTGCACCTTTATTGCCACCACTAGTTTTATGCAGAAATAGTTGTAGTATTTTCATAGTAACGAGTCGTGATTAATTAGGACTCAAATTATTGTATAAAAATAGAGGAAGCAATAGAGAAGGAAATTTCTCATCCCTGAGAGTAGCCTTGAAAAAAAAAAAAAAAAAAAAAAAAAAGCTGAGAGTACGACCCCTATGAACTCCAAAACGAAGTGAACGGGATTTAATTATACGCCATAAGTTTTTATTTCCAACATATTTATTTTAAGCTAAAAATGAAAAAAAAAAAAAAAAAAAAAAAAAAATCAGATTTTAAAAGTTATTTAAAAGTATAAATTAATAATCGCAATTTCCAAAAAAAAAAAAAAAAAAAAAAAAAAACTGAACATACAAATAACTCAAGCATATATGATTTTATGCCATAAAAACATTTTTTAGAGATACAAGTAAATACTTTCAACAACCAATCACTTGAAGCTTGTATAAAAATCTTTCAACTATTATATCTGATGGTTTTGAAGTTATTCAACATAATGTTATTCGGCATACATTTGTTTAGCAAGCAGTTTTCAGTTAAAATTTACCTGCATTAAAATTACTTGCATTTGGCGAGAAAGTATGTTGATTGCAGCCGGAAACGTTACAGTTAGACTTCACAGAACCATGAGAAAGACCAAAGCCGCCATTTTTCTCACGTTTTTAAAATCTGGTGCGGCTCTACACGACTTCTGTCATTTCCGGACACTGTCTCTATTCCAATTAGACCTCACAAAACCGTGAGAAAGGCCAAAGCCGCCATTTTTCTCACGTTTTTACAATCTGGTGCGGCTCTACACGACTTCTCTCATCTCCGGACACTGTCTCTATTGCAGTTAGAGCATTAAATAAAATTGTAATATAATTTTTGTAGTAGTAGTTTATATTAATGAATAAAAAACACTCCATTTAAAAGTATTTCTTACACAATAAAATATTTCCTGACGATTCAAGAAATACACACGTAATTGTTCACGTTTTCACTTCTGTCGGCACTCCCGAAGTGCAACTTTTTTTTTTTTTTTTTTTTTTGTAGAAATGTTTTAGTATTATGAAATTTAATTTAACTTTCGTTGAAAGTTTTGTAAAGTTTTTGATAAAATGTAGTTTTTTAAAAGTTCATTTTGCATACATTTTTTACTATGAAATTTCAGCCAAATTTCAATTATTTCAACCATTTCTTTAAAATAACCCTATATGAGGGGGTACATTGGCTCAATATATGGATCCAATGTAATTTCAATAAAAAATATGATTGGGCGAAAGTAACCCCAAACAGAGGTTACTTTGAATCAACATTTTAACCCCTTAACGCTCGCTGTCCTCGCTGCGAGGACGCAAAATTTAAGATCCAACTGCAAAAATTCATCCCAGAAATTTTTCAGAAAAAATTTACGTTTATAACATATCAGAAAAGGCCGATTTTTTTAACATTAAAATTTAAAATTTCTTTTAGTTTAATTTAGTTCATGAATTACGGTGTCAGTATAATTTAAATGATACGAGGCAAAGGGTTAAAACGTTCTTTTTTTATAAAATTCATTTTGTAAGACCTTAAAATTTTAATTAAAAGAATTTCTCATTTACTAAAAACACAAATTTATGATAAATAATAATAAGAAAAGTTTATAACTAATATTTCCTATTTTATTAATTTAAACTACATTAAAATTGCGAAAAACTGGGACAAGCGGTACACTTTATTTTCAAGCGTGTTGAAAACGGTAATATCGATTGAGATGAAACTAGTGTATTAGAAGTTTTTAATGCATAGAAATTGATCAGAATTTAATGTTTGGGAAAAATCCATGTAATTATATGTGATAGCTAATCCTTTAAATGTTCTGCATTAGAGATTTTATTGACTGACAGCGAGAGAAGGTCCATCGATCGGATATTTAAACAAGTTAATGTTACTCGAAACAGCTAAACAACATTTCCTATGAAAAGTGATTTGTTGAATCTTTATAGAAATCTTTTAGAGCTACATAAAGTTATATTTTGAATAGCTACTGGATTTAATAGGTAGGTTATTGTCTATTTGAATACTATTGTTTAGCGAAATCATTTTAGAATTGTTGTATTAGTTTTACTAATTTAAAATTTATGTAAATGAATAAGTCGTTACATTTTTTCGCATGCGAGAAAGATTGAAAATACTATATAAAGTAAATACAGAACTTAAAAATGCTTAAAAATAGAAGTAACGCACATTTATCAGTTGTCCGTTAAAATTGAAACATGGTCTTTCTTAAAAGAATGCATTAGTCCAGCGTTTCTCAACCTTTCAGTATTCGCGACCCAGTTTTCAATCATAGTTTTTATCGCGCCCCCCCCGCTTACAATAAAATGTATGTAACAATAATATATATTGAGTATTTTGGAAGTCAACTAAGGAAGTCACTAATAATTATTATTAGTGACTTAGGTGCGCGCCCCATAGGTTGAGAATCGCTGCATTAGTCCGTAAATATGATACCATAAAACTTTTGGAGAGATAGTCATAATATTTTAAATTCGTATCTCATGATTTTAAATTTATGTATTTTTGGTTATATCATGAACTTCCCTCTGCAGTATTAACGCGAATCAGTAAAATATGTTGCAACAGCACTGATATCAGAGTTTTGTTGACGCTTTAATTGCTATAAAAAGTAGAAATGTGAAAAGGTTGATCCCGTTATGCAAGCATTAGAAGTTATCTAAAAATTCATTGTTAATAAAAGTTCAAAAATCTATCAAAAGTTAACTTTCACAACTAAAATGAGTCAAATTTCGTATCGACCAATATAATCTTCATAAGAAATAAATTTTATTGCAGTAACGAACGAATTTACCGCTCATATGCAATTTTCAGTAACATTTTGTCGACAAATTCTGACATTTAGAAGCAATTCTGAATTAATATCACGAAATGCAACTGAATTTTACTATTAGAGAATAAAAATATGATCTTGTAACCATGATATTAGTGTTTAAACAATATTTCACTTAAATAGATGAGTGCACAGGTAGCAGAATGCAGTCGGTGTCATAAGTGAAGACACAGTTTCAAATTTCGACATTTTGTCGGATATCTAAAGAAATACTTGATGGGTTCTCCTGAAACCTCAGTGGTATAAAGAACATGTTATACTTCATATATCCATACTTATAATGTGTTGTAGCTGTGGTATGTGATAAGAGCTTCTTTTCATTATATATATGTATATACATTCATTTGAATGAGAATAGCACATACAGGGTGATCGTAATTAAACTTGGCCTATTCAAAGCTCTTTGTAGCTGTAACTAAATTGCAAATTGAGTTGAAACTTTGTAGACAGATATTTCAGAGAATGCCCTGAAAGATTGAAAAAAAAAAAAAAAATCCGCTTGGTGGTACAGTATAGTACAAATTGCTTGAAATGATATGTAATAAATAACTGAGGCTCTTTTAACATTTTAAAACATTACGATATTTAAAACTGTTATTTTCATATTTTGAAGCATTATGACAGTATAAAGAAGGATAATTGTGGCACTTTAAGAGAAGAAAAACACACACACACACACACAAAATCTGGTTTGCATGAGAGAGGGGATTCAGGGGGGTATAAAAGGAGGAGATAGAATCACTAACGTTCTTTCAGTTATGATGGCTGTTAGTTTACCAGAAAGTGTGCTAATCTAAGAACTGTTTTACGAAAAATTGGCTGACATATAAGACAATGTGAAACAGACGACTAGCGATCAGCTGCTGTTGATCTGTCACTGTTCATCGGTAGCACACATATAAATGATGAGTCCCCACATTAAATAATATGCTTTACATCGCTAAGTAGTTTCTAACAAATAAAAATGAAATTCTCTAAATAAAGATGTTTGTATTGAAAATTGTAGCTTGTTTATGTTTCGATGTATGGCCCCTTAAAAAAATTTAATTTAATTTTTTTTTATTTTGTAGAATCTTTGAGCGCATCTTTTCAATTGTGTATATACCAATTTTTGACTCAATCTGCATTTTAGTTACAACTACAATAGCGCTGAATAGGCCAAGCTTAATTACAATCGTCCTGTATGTGCATGGTATTATACAGGTTTCTTTAACAACATCGGCAATTTTTCGTACTTTCTTGTTTATAACACGCAGAGTATAAAAATAAAAATGCAATGCCATATTTTGAGGAAATGTGTGCTATTTTACACAATAACTTTTAACTGCGCGTGCGCAAGCGTTAACAAAATTTTTTTGTCAAAGCTTTTTGACAAATGTATAGAGTTACTTAAAAAATAGTCTCACTAGTGGCTGAGGGAATTTGCTTCAAATGCCAGTAGACGGTAAATTCAGGTTCGAGCAGCAGGCCCCGCTCGACCTAATTTTTCAGAGTTTTCAGTGAGTTTCTCCGAAATTATCGTGAATACTGTCTAGGATCCCTTAGAAAGCCCCATCCTCTCACATAAGAAACACCACCGAGACTTCGGACCACCATGTAGTCAAACAGAGAAGATATCGTCGATAGAATTGATAAATTACAACTACTTTCGAAAAGAAAGCAGATCGATAAAAGGTTTTACTCTCCTCTATAACACACAGTCGGTAACAAAAGTGTCTGAACACTAGCAAAAATTCCTATGTAAAAAAAGTACGCTTAATACAGTTTTGCTAAATAAATCCTTGTCGAATCCTGTTCTTAGACTGACTAAGAACAGGATTCGACAAAGATTTATTTAACAAAACAGTATTAAGTGTACTTTTTTTTATATAGGAATTTTTGCTAGTGTTCGGACACTTTTGTTACCGACTGTACGTTGATTCAAAATAAAAATATGATAAAACACTTTACCGTTTTATTTCAGTTTGAAACTCAACTCTTTTATCGGTATCATTCTGAACTTTCCGAATATTTGCTTTTTTTTTTTAAGACTAACTCTATATATTTGATTATTAAATTATACAGAAGGAATTTATTTAACGGTTTCTTATGCACATTTAAAAATAATTTAATAAAAATAGTCATATTTTATCACATATTTAACACTTTTATATTTTAATTGCAGTAAAAAGTGTCTAATTTAGTATTATTCAAGTTTTCTAAAAATGAAACTGCTGTGGTTTTAAAACCTTCAATTTTTCAAAAAAAAAAAAAAAAAAGGTACGAAAAATTATGTTTGTTGTTAAAGAAACCTTTATATCTCCATAAATGTAAATGCTATTTTCATATAAAGGAATATTATTGATTTAAAAAAAAAAAACCTCTTAATCATATGCTATAGCTAAAACGCATTTCAAGCTCTAATTTTTACAAGGTGATCCCTAATATATTTTTTATTTAGTTTGAAACTGATCCTCTTTTTGCTTTCGGGATGAAACTTTCGCTGGCAGATCTGCTGTTTTTACCCCTGAAGTTCCAACGACCCTACAAGTGACCGGGAGGTTCTGCTCTCAAAGCTGGTAGATGTGAAGTGCCGGATTCGATCCCAGGGCTCACTGGTCGGCCTAAACGTTTGAAGTTTTCCGTGGTTTTCTACGAAACGTGTAAATACAGGCTAAGGCTCCTTAGAAAGGCTCCACTCACCAACGACCCACCCTCTCAGGCCTGGGACACTACGCAGTGAATTGACCTTTACCCGAATACATCTGAAGTTCTATGGGAATCCATGAAATACTTCTTTAGGCATCCCGAAAAACATCCATATTCGAAAGTGTGCTTTTACTTATGTCCATGACTGCATGTAGACGGTGCGGCGATACAATGCACTGTATGGTACTCTGCTGTTCAATGCGTATATTATATGTTCCATACATGAAAAAAAAATGGTGTAAGTATCACAAAATTTTCAGTGGAAATGTGCATGAATGGCGATAATTTTTTGTTAAAAAAGAAAAAAAAATTGGTTCTAAATTGATACAGTTTCAGTTTACTATTGCTGAAATGCCCTATTAGGTATGTTAATGCTCCGTTAATTTGTAATTTTTAAATTGGTAAAATAAATTTTAGTCACAAATACCAAATAAATTTCGTTTTTTAACGAAAACAAGAAAAATATAATAAATGATAGAATAAGATTAATGAAAGAGTAGTCTTCCTTTAAATCTAATAATTTTATTTTCCATTCTTGAAGCTTTATATCAATGTCAAATGAAATTAAACTGATTTGCTACGGTAATGCATCCCGGAAAAGAATAATGATTGGCTGATGTCACATTGGCAGAAGTTTCACTTTTTTTTTTCTTTCATCATTTTCTGGTTCGATCTTGAAAAGTCACTTTCAGTGGAAAATGGAAGAAGGTCGTTTAACTAGTATAGCAATTATTTTCTACTTTCGAATCAGTAGTCATTTTTTTTTTTTTTTTTTTTTTTTAAACTATTAAAACTCTTAAATGCAACATAAAATTTTAATCATTTTCACATGCGGCAAAATTTATGTTTGAAAGTCTTTCATATATATATATATTTTTAACAGGAAATTTTAATTTTAACCTTTTATTGTGCTTTTTTAAGCATTGGAATATGAATGTCTTTATTAAATTGCATTAAAATGAATTAATTGCTTTAATAAATAAAATATATTGGTAGTATGCAATGTAGTACTTTTTTATGAGTAAATACGTTCTAATCAAATAAGCTAAACTTAGTTTATGATCATTCGAAAATCATACCAAAAACAAATTTAAATGGAATATTAAAGCCAATTTAAATCAATTAATTTTAAATAAGTTTAAGAGCAATTCTGATATATAGAGATAGGGCAAGTTAGGAAAAGATGCCGTGTTACGTATATATTCTCTTATACGTAAGAACCCTTGGAGGACGCTGGCCACTCATAGGAGAAATACACCAAAGAGACATACACTGTGTAAAAAAAGTAGAAGGACACTAGATATTTTTAGAAGAAAAGGGAATATTTTATTTTTAATGAAATTATTTTTACGTGTAACATTTTGCAGATCACTTAACAATAAAATATCAGTATCATTATCATGATTTTGAAAAATAAATTAATAAGGACAACAAAAATAGTTTCTACGTTTTTAAACTCTGTAAAAAAAGTAGAAGGACAGTAATACGAAGTATAAAATATAAGCAATATTCGTAAGGAATACTCTTTCCATTGGGTTTTATGACTTCGAATACTATATTTGGTAGTGAATCATACAAAGATTGGATTTCTGTCAAAAATTAGCCTATGAGCTATTCAAAGCATTTCGAAGCTCAGAAAGGAATTCAGACTTTTTCCCACCAGCATATACTTGACGAATAAGCATTGGCCAGATGTTTTCCAACTTGTTAAGCTCAGGGCTTTTAGCTGACTTTGCTAAAACCTGCACATTATTTGCAGCGAACCAATTTTTAACTCCATTGGTGGCGTGAATAGAGGCTTCATCTTGTTAAAACATGCACTCTTCTCCACCTAATTCAGAGCGATAAGGAGGAAGCACAGAATTCAGTACTTCAATATAATCTGTATGTTTCTGAATACTACTGAAAAGACCAGCCTTGTTCTTCTTCCATATCCAATTGCTTAAAAAACCATCAGCCCCCCCTCCTCCCTTTTCTCGAGTTGAATAAAACTCTTTTTATTACTCAGACAATGCCAGTATTATTGGTAGCCATCTAAATATTCTAAGTTAAACTTCTTCTCGTCTAAAAATATTGTAGAAGTCCCATCCGAGGTCCATGACATGTTTTCATTGGTCCATGATAAACGGTAATCAATCTGTGTTTTTTTCCACTTTGGATAATGCTTCCGCTTTTTGAAAATGAATTATTTGGATCTTGTTATATAGTTGTAAACTGTTTGCCTTGACACATAAGTAAGTCCTGATTATTTTTGGATCTTTGCGATACATCCATTGCTCTTTTTCAGCTAATAAGCAAGTTTTCTTCCATCGTAAAGTTTTAAATTTTTAGGCCTACCAGTCTTCTTTCTTTTCCTATTTCTATCTGGCTTTCTGATAAAGTTAGAAACTATATTGTAGCTGACGTGTAGTATATGAATAATCTGTCTAACACCTTTACCATTAATTCTATATGTAACAGTTTGCCCCTTTTGGAAATAATTTAAAGGTACTCTTCTAGGCAGGCTGAAAAGAAAATAACAATGCAATTTTTAACAAAATACGTTTACCTCAACAAAATCAATTAAAGAAAATTCAGTATTCACGCTTTTATTCGTGCACAGTCCGCCAAATAACAAATTTTGGAAAGTGTCCTTCTACTATTTTTACACTCTCGAAATCATGAATACTAGTTTTTCTACAATATGTTATTTAGCATTATTAGTAGAGATTTCCTTCTTACGTGAAATTAAAAAAGTCTTTGTTGAAAAAAAATCTGTATAAAAATCTAATAGCCAGGATAAAAATACGGAAAATAATTTACAAAAATCGACTGTCCTTCTACTTTTTTTACATAGTGTAGTGTATGTCATATTTTGTTTGCTTATTTTGAGGAATGTCTTACATTAGTTTGGACCGATAATCCATCTCTCTTCATCTGGTAAGTGCTAAAAAATTTGATTTGTCCTTTGCTTAATTAGTTTTATAAGTCATAATTTAATCAGGAAAAATAATTCGAGAATTTTTTCAGAGTAAAGTGTCTGGCTATCCCGCCAAACCTATAAAGGGGATCAGTTTTTTTCTTTAATTTAAAAAGCGGATTTATGTCTTGTTTAACGCTATGGGGTGAGCTACTGGTAGTTTTACACCGAGGAAAGATATCTGGTTATTTCTGTTGTTTTAAGTTATATCTGGCCATTAATTTTAGAAAAATATTAAATAAAATAATAGATAATATTTTGTTTTAGTTTCGTCTACGCCAGTCACGTGTTTTAAAATAAATGTATAATGTTTCATAAAAATAAGTATTTAACATTGATATCCCATAAGCCATCTCACCCTAAATAAAGGATCACCTAACCCTAAAATTAAAGTAAGATGTCGAAGCAAAAGCGTTAAAGAAAAAAACTTTTATTTTAAATTTTTTATATCTTCGAAGTTAAATATATATTTTAGCATGTACTCAAAAGTATAAATTTTAACAATAGATAAATAAATAAAAAATATAACAATCAGGGGATTTTACAGAAATATTAAACAAAATATACGTTGTCTTCTCCCAATCTACCTCAAGAGAAAATTATTAAAATAATTCTGATTATTTATTTATTTATTCACTTATTTAATGCATTTCATATTAAAGACATAACTTGATGATATAATTTATCGTTTATGATTTCAGAATAGTTCAGAGAATAATTTAGTTATTCTTAACACATTCTAACAAATTTTAGAAGAGTATTTATAACTTCAGTTCCACTGTCCGTTTGTCCGCATTTTCATATCCATAAATAACATTAGAATTCTATAAAACCTATATATATATGTTTTAGTCAGGTTTTTAAATATAACGAAAAATTGCTTTCCGTTAAAAGTCATGCTTATAGGTTTGTATACAAGGGCTCACAAAATAATTAAGATACATTTCGTCGAAGAGACCTAATTCTTTTGTAAGTAAATTTCAACATTTTTATACTGGGCTAAAGGTGCGAAATCAACCTGCATTTTTCAATAGCAGTAAAGGATATTGATATAGAAAATAATGTAATTTACATTAATAATTCATTTACAGGTCCGCACAAAAATATTCAATTTTGTACGGGATATTGATGAAGATGTATTTTCAATTGTGCTATGTATTTTCCTTATTTTCCGGTGAGGTTGAAAAATATTTAGACTTAGTATTTATGATGTAATTATTAAATGTATTTAAAAAGTGCTTTATTGGTTTCTAAAAATATTTATGAATATGAAAACACGGGCAGAATGACAGAGAAAGCAAGTTTATAAACACTTCTAAAATTTGTAAGAAAATAACTAAATCATTCTGTAAACAATTCTAAACCACGAAGGATAAATTATATCAACAAACGAAATTATATTTTACTTAAATTATAGTAGAATGCCTAAAAATAATAAAATTCAAGAATTAAAACCTAACAATTATTCACACCTCTCTATGTATGACAATAGTATTAATTTTACAAGGTTCACAGGAACTTGTGTATGGGCTGCTTATGTGTATTATTTGCAGAGAAATAAATACCTTTTGCATTTCTCGGCTATAATATATACTTATACACATTAATATTCTTGGCATTAGAACGTGTTGAACATTTGTCTAAACACTTGGATGAGAAAAGATAATTTTTTTTCAATTCACGAGGAACGCATATTTGTTTTATGCGCATGATCGCTAGAGATGAAATGTTAGGTTAAGGAAATTATCTAAACTCGCACAAATAGAAATGAGTACAATGAGAGAAAAAAAGATAAATGCGATATTATTAATAGTTCATTTAAAAATATCCTTATAAAGATATCTTCATTAAAACAGTCGTAACTAAATTTAAATGATTTATAAAGTAAATTTAAAATCAATTAAGTTCTAAGTCGGTTTTATTTAATGAAGCATTTTACACGAAGAAGAAGATGTATGTTAATTTTACAAGGTTCGAAGAAAATTATGAATGATATTTTGTATTAATTTCATAGCAATATGCAACTTTTATATTTATTAGGTGCTATTCTGAGATGTAGTTAAAGTGTTTTAAGAATAATAAGCACATACACATATGGCCTAATACTACCAGAAATAAACATCCTGTATAATACATCTTTGTTAAATTTAAAATCATTTAAAAGTCATTAATGGAAAATGTACAAACAAATATATACAAATAAAGTTTATGACATAATATGAAGAACAGCAAAAATATAACAAGGTACTCTGTACACAATAGATTTCTTAACAGGTGTTCAACGTGACACTACCAGATGATAACACAAAATAAAAGTTGGTCAAAACATAATAACTTTAAGACTGATTGTATATTATAAGAAAAGATGTCGGATGGCATAAATTTCTAAATAGCATGTTTGATTTCTAATAATGAAAAAAGAAAGAACATTTAAAGAAGAGATTTTAAATGGCCATATAGATGAAAAATCTTCAAGAAGCTGAATCTTTAGCGGAAGCTGAATCTTTTGAGCGTTGAAGACCTATACCGGGCTTAGGCGGATAGTTGTTAAATAAATTGTTGTTAACAGCAATTTTTGTTGAAAATTAGTATTTTTCCTAATTAACCCAAAAAGAATTTTAATTTCTAGTATTACTATGAAATTTTATTAATTTTTCAAATTATTCAAATTATTTATTTTTTATTTTGTTTACTAAATTTTTACTTTCTCTTACCCATATATATATATGGCGGAGAAAGAATTCGTTTTGGGTCAGATTTTCGGAATTGAGTTTTTGTTATATTTACATGTCCCAATAGCAATATGGTAGATGTATTTTTTTAAGCTAAATATTCATCGCTGGGTATTTTGTATATTTATACGTTTTGAGGCTTCCTAAATACCGAAGTCAAATTTTGAATATTTGATCTTTGTCTGTGTCTCTTAGAGTAAATAAAAAATAAATAATTTTAGGCGATCCGAATGCTGTATTTTGAAGTTAATACGTTTGGTACTAGGAAAGATAGGTCAAGATGGATAAGTTTCAAGGAATGTTGCGTGTGAAAGTTGTCTATATAATTTTAAATGAACTTTGGAATTTAATAACAGATTTGAAATGTATATAAATGTAAGTACAATAATGAAACGGGGGGTTGAGGGGGGCGGTAGCCCTCTTCACACAGAGTTATTTGTCAAATAAAGCTGTTCTGATCCTAATTTGAATTGATTTAACGTAAGTTCACAAAACTGTACTCATTATTTTACCCCTTAATCTCCAATCTGTATTTATAGTGTTAAATTTCAGGGTAAGCGAAAGTCATGTGAATGACACACTAGATTATTTTGTATTGTCTTCCATATTTGTTGCTTTCTTTTACTTATATAATGAAGTGCCGAATAATAAGAAAGAACCAATAAATAACATAAATGAAGTAATTATGATATGTAAATTCAGAAGTCTTTTTGTTAAAGTGAAAAAATTGATATTAAAATTAATATTACAATAATAGTTTAGAAATATTGTATATAGTTATACAAATGTATTTTAAAATATATATTTCATATTGGTGATAAAAAATAAAGGAACAGTCTGTTTCCTCATTTACTTCTTCTGTGGATAGATAAAAAAAAAAAAAAAAAACACGCGAAAATAAAATGTGGATGGCATGTTTGTTATCAAATTATTAATTGAAAATAATATAATTTTATCATAAGCAATAATTTTTAAACTGATGTAAATATTAAGTATTTTCAAAATTAAGCTTTCGAAATAATGAAAAATTTAAACCGTTTTAGAAAAGTAATCTGAAGGATAAATTATGTAATTATGTTAAAGGTTACATTAGAGACAGATGAAGATACACATGCCTACAAATGAGGAGCAAACATTAAAACAGTGTTTTCTCCTTCCGATGCAATTTTTCAGACAACACAAAATGTAATAAATTAAAAAATAACTTTTATAACTAATATTTTACCATTTCCAGGAAAGCTGTTCGGGAATTGAAATGAATTCCTCATAGAGATATGGTAAATAATGTATGTTTTTTTAAAAAACATACATTATTTACCATATATTTACCAAAGCTAAATATTCATCGCTTGTTGTTTGTATAGTCACACGTTTTCAGGCTTCCTGATTATTGCAGTCAAGTTTTTTAACGTATCTTTGTCTGTGTTTCTTAGTGTGACTTAAAAACGAATAATTTTAGGAGATTCAAATGTTGTATTTTGAAGTTAATATAAGTTTGTTGCTGGAAAAGTTTGATCAAGATTGATAAGTGTCAAGGAATATTGCGTGTGAGAGTTGTCTGAATAATTTTCAGTGAACGTTAATTTTAATAACAGATTTAAATTCTATATAAATATAGGTGTAGTAATGAAACGGGGGTTGAGGGGGGCGGTAGCCTCCCTCACACAGAACTAATTACCATATAAAACTCTTCCGAAGCCTAATTTGAATTGTTTAAACAGAGGTTTACATAACAGTACTCGTTCTGTTACCTCTTAATCTCCAACATGTATTCATAGTATTAAATTTCAGGGTAAGAGAAAGTCGTGTGAGTGACACATCAGATTATTTTTATTTTGAAAAGAAATTGTTACTATATTACAATTCTAAATTTCATTTATAAAATAGAATTTATTGAAAGCTATTAAAGATATTATATATCATATTAAAAATGCATATCATCTTCAAACTTATATTGACAGAATAAAAAAGATGAAATAAATAAAATAATTAAAACAAATATAACTTTAAAAGACATAAAAATTAAAACACATACAGATTAAAATAAGTAAAGAAAGAAAGAAAAAAAAAAAAAAAAAAAAGGAAAACTAAAGGATACAACACAGCGTGCTGTAAAATTACAACACCAGAGATCTTATTTTCACTTTAACGAGTGCCTAGTAGATAATGTGTTGATTAACGAGTATCTAGTCGGTAATGTGCAGAATATCTAGCTAATTCGCAGATTACCTAGGTAATTTGAGAAATGAGACAATTTTGCTTCCTGCCCCCCAGGTCGAAAAGGTGGGGGGGGGGGAATTTCGATAAATCCCGTTATTTTAGGGGTCAGATACATATAAACAATCCAAGCACCAAACTTTGTGACCGCAGCTTTCATAAATTTCCCAGGGCAAATTTGGCGCAAAAAGGGCTGTCTCGAATTTGACCTTCGTAACACATACCCCTTCCCTCCACCAAACAGAAAAAAAAAAGGCAGATCACAAAAATCAATATTTTGGAAATATCCTAAAAATGACGCATGGCTATTTTCAACATCTTTGTACCAGTTTTGGTAGAGTTCTACTCAAAAATTAGGAATTTGTAAAATTTCCCGTCAAAAATTGATTTCCCCCCTCTTTCCCCTTAAAAATGAAATTTCCTAAATCGCAGAAAATTTTATTTGTATTCATGTGTAATCTCCCCATGTGCAATTTCATCAGTGTGCAGTAATTGGGAGCCGAGTTATGCTTACAAAGGTGTTTTTGCTGCCTGTCCCCCCCCAAGGGGGGAACAGGGAGGGTAATTTCGATAAATCCCTATACTTTAGGTGTAGGATACATATAAACAATCTAAGCACCAAAGTTCGGAACCGCAGCTCCCATAGAATTCTCAGGACAAATTTAGCGCTAAAAAGGGTGTCTCGTTTTGCCCCCACGAAACACCTCTTCCCCCGCCAAAAAAAAAAAAAAAAAAAAATTGCAAGTTACAAAATACCAAAATAGAGTTTTTAGAAATATCTAAAGGGAATCGCATAGCTTTTTTCAACATCTTTGTTCCATTTTTGGTAGAGTTCTACTCAAAACTCCGGAATTTGAAAAATTTCTCGCGAAAAATCGATTTTCCTCTTCCCTCCCTTTTAAAATGGAAAATTCCTAAATTGCAGATAATGTTTTATTTGTACTCATGCAATTTCTTTACTGTGAAATAATTTGAAGCGGAGTTATGCTTACAAACGTGTTTTTGACTTTTGCCCCCCCCCCCCTTTTAGGGGGGAACGGAAGAGAATTTTGAAAAAGTTGATAGATATAATTATAATTTCAAGTTGGGTGAAGAAAATTTCTGGCAAGCGCCATTGAATTCCATCCAGCCGTTCTCACGTGATACTCGGACAAAAATAGCGTTGCAGACATACAGACACAATGACACACGCACACACACACAGACAAAATTTTAAGAAGTTATTTTTGGTTTTTACGGTGTGTGAAACGTGAAGGTATCGCAAAATGTTTTGATTCTGACAAATTTACTGACAAAAGTCTTATTTTATTAATATGTATTTATATATTGTCTAATTTAGACTTAACTATTATATATATATAGGTATGTATGTTGCACAGTAATAGTTATAGAAATATGCTTCGAAACTGCATTTGCAAAGCTTAAAATTTAAATTGAAAAAAAAAAAAAAAGGTTAAATATTGTCTAATATTTCATAAGTAGTATTCCATTACGTTATGATCTTTGAAATGCAGGATAATTACAAATAACGAAGAAAAATTATGTAGATTTCTGAAATAATTCGATTACTTTCATGGAGAAATAATACTCATAAAAATATAATAAATTAAATTCGATTTTGTATTTTGATAAAATAAAATGGAAATATTTCTGATTTCGTTAACTGATGTAATGAGCAAAATGGTATATCTGATGCACTGAAATAAAATTGTAAATACTGTCATATATTTTATGTGCAGTACTCCATGACATTAATGATCTTTCAAATTCAGGATTAAAAATATATGAACAAATAACGAAACATTTTCATAAACTCCTGAAGTTAATTGATAATTGTCTTTGACAAATATTACTTGTAATGTATAATAAAGTAAATTCAGTTTTTTATATTCTGATTGAATGTAGTGTAGCCAAAAACATTTTTAATTTCGGCTATGTATTCAATAATAAGCATATTATGCAAGAACTGCTCAGTAAGTAATTAGATTATATTTACATAGAAAACAGATTCCTTTTAATTATTATTATTTACATGGGCTTTTTCCTAAGTGAATACCAAAGCAAGCGATCTAATTCTCCAAACGTTCCGCCCGCTTCTTAAACGTATGTGGAATGGAAGTTCATTTTCTGAGAGTTATTTTATAACTATCTTTACAACTTTTACACAAGCTTTGTTGTTTTAAAAATGACAACCTTTTATTCGTTTCTTGTTTTAATAAAAAGTCAGAAATAGGACAGTGCAATATCAGAAGTGTACGGGAGATGGGAAAATATATCTGTATTATTCATCTGTGAAACGTCTACTACACAACCAAAAATATGTGGTCTTTCATTATTAAAGTTTCAGAAATGAGCTATTCTACAGCAACGGACGTTGACGTGCTGCTAAACTACTTCATGATAATCGCTGCTGTGTTGATCATTGTCTCTTTGATACACATTAAATATCTATCAACACGTACAAGATCGGCCACATTTTGAATTCCTTCTTTGAAATTTACAGTTTTACTAGAAATGCTACATTTTACTAGAAACGTTTTAATTTCTGTGATTGCGCGCGGCTCGTAAGAGCATCAAAATAAGCTTTTATAGCCACGTGACATATTGGTACATTAGTCCATATAAATCATCTATCAACTTTTGTCGGGGTAACATAATTATAGTCGGGACAATTTTACATTTTACAAAAATTAATGCTGCGATGAGTGGTTTTATGTGAGTAAAATTAGGTATATTACTTATTGAGCAACTTACATTTAATTATTATATTTTAATAATCAAAGATACATTTGGCCCCCCTAAAAAAAAACCTGTTATGTAAAGTAAAACAAAATGGGAAAAAAAATACGAGTTTTCATATGGTTTATAAATATAAATAACCCAACTTAAAAAAAAAAAAAAAAAAAAAAGAAAAGAATAAAGAGTATAAAACTTCTCTGAATTACAAGTTATCTTGCATGAAACGTGAATAAGCATTAATCGGAAATAATGAAATGAATTATAAAATGTACACTAGATTTCTTTTTCTCATTGATGGAAATATGGGAACAGACTATTTTGAATTTAGTAATTTCCTCAAAAAAAAAAAAAAAAAAAAAAAAAAAAAAATCATTATTAGAGATCATTTTGCAAAGTTAATTTATATTTAATGCAAACCATTGACAACGACTAAATTGCGTTTCTTTATTCTTATCTCTTAAACATTTATGTCGACGATCAGAGATTTTGGCATTTCTTCTCAAATGTCGCAAGTATTTTCCTTCATTTTGAAGAATTCCTTAAGTACTTTTATTTGCCATGATATACTTAAAATGAAAGAAAACCCTTTTTATTATAGGTAAGCGGAAATGAAGCGAAAACGCAAGGAATGTAATTGCTGACTCAAATAACTTATTAGACACAGGAGAAAAATTAAAACATGGAATTCCTTTAGTAAAAATAATGACTTAATTTCCCTCAACATCAATTTAAATTTCTTCTCACGAATATAAGATTATAGTCTGTGTACACTAATTTCAAAGCATACAAAATATTTATTTTTTTTTGTTTTTGACATTAGATTCATTTCTTTCTTATTTCAAGCAAATATGTTATTGTATTGCTGATTTTAAGACACGCTCCTTAGCATTTTAAAACACTATGGAACGAAAAATAAATGAAACATATATATATTTTTTTATGTTAATTTACTTTATGTTACTTTTGTTGATTTTGGAAAGCTTTCAGTTTTAGGTATTTGAAGTGATCTATTAAAATTTTATCTTTTATTGTGATTGCGTGCACCAGATTCCAAATGAGCTTTTCAAAAGTTTTGGGTGTGTCAGATTAATTTTTCTAGAGTTGACAAATGTAACTTCACATTTAAAACATTGCAGATACTTTACTTTTTTAGAGAACGTATGCTAGCAGATAATTATGCGTTGCTATAAGAAATTAAAAGTTTTTTTTTAAGTATAAAACAATACAATACTGAAGGAAAGTTCATTTCCAACACTTTCGCTTTTTGAATACCACTACTTTCTCACAATATTTTTGTTTTGTTTACAGGTTATTATTCTACAAATGACTGAAGCAGAGATAAGAATCGAGAAGATATAGCTAATTAAAGTTCGATGGAAATAATTGATCTGAAAAAAAAAAAAAAAAAAAAGTGTTAAAAAACTTGCTAGCTGGGGGTAAGTTTATTATTTAGTAAGAATACCTGACCCAGCTCAGCGGACCTGATTCAAATTTCTGCTGACACAAGAGGTATTCATATTTCCGTCGACTATAAAATAAAGCAAGTTTGAGAGCCTCGGTATTCCGGTTTGGTTGTTTAGAGCTATTCTGCTGTAGGTATGTAGCAAAAAGCTCCTTTCCATATAAAATGACAGATGTTGGCGCAAAATCAAAATAATGGTGACACTCCCATGATTTAAAATTTAAAGGGAATATGAATATACTTAAAAGGAAAAGATGAAAAAAATGCATTGTGATAAACCATATTCACTAAAGTATACAAATATTTACAGTAGGTTTGGTTTCAAGAGTATTTGCAAATCGATTTTTTTCTCATTGGAATAAAGATAACTCTAAATTGCAAATACTTTTTTTTATTTTTATTTTTTATTAGAACTTGCTGGAAATTCAGTTCTAGCTTAAAGGAAATTAATCAATAAAATGCATCTTAAAAATTCTTAAAAAGGTAATATAAAGATAATTAATTTAATAATTTTCAATCATAAATTTAGCAAAATGAATTTAAGCTCGAACTATTAACCCAACATTCTCTTCTTAATTAAAACTTTATGTTTCATAATGTTTCAATTAAACATTTAACTAGTTTAATAAATATTAACTATTTATTTTCACTGTAAATTTGTCAAAACATCTTATATTTTATCGTTTTTCCTTTTATAAATGCCTGCAGACATAACGGAAGAATCTATTTATAAACAATTAGGAATAAGTTGTTAATATTACGATATCTTTACATTTTGCCCAAAGGAATAATGAAATAAAAGTTTCATTAAGGAAACTTTCTGTAACGAGAATTTATCACTAATAGGTAATATAAATACAAATTTAGGAATATAAATTTATGGAACAGTATACCTCGATGTTTATAATTAATATCATTAAAAACAATTAAAATATACATTTTCAATATTGAGAAAATTGTCTAAATTAATTTTAGTCAAACATAAATAATATTTCTATTATACACTTTCTTCAATTAATTAATACAATCAATTTTAGTTTACAATAAAATGTTTTTTTAATTTCGAACTTTGAGACAAAGCTACTTGTTGAGTTCTATTCTCTTTGAAAGCTTTTTAATTCGTTTAAGACGTAGGATGAAATATATCTGCAAAGAATACCGAATAAGAAGAAAAGTCTCTTTGGATGTATTTATTTAATTTACCCAAGAGAGCAGTGTTAGAATTTTTTTATCGCAGAAAATTTCGCACTGTGAGAGTCTTTCAGTATCAGAACATATGGATATGGGAGTTCTTTTATACTAGAAATGAGGTAATGATGGTGGAGTTCTAGGATCATTCAATCTTCATCACGGTAATAAAGCTGTTTAACGGATAACTTACTTCCGTTAAATTTTGTCTTGCGTTAATTCTTTATTTCCTATACATGAAGATCCATATTGATATATTAACTTTCCGAAAATATAATATGTGTGTAATTTGACGAATTGAAATGAGGAATATAAAATTTTGATTCTAAATTAGTCGATTATTTTAATTAAGAATTGAACATTCTTTTTTATCTTATCACTTAAGGTTTTTGATGGATTTATGTATTTCGAATGACTGGGGCAATATTTGTCTAGTTTTTAAGAACGTCTGTCTATGTGTCGAAATTATTCAATTGGACCTTGGCATAAAATACTAAATATATATATTTCAATGGCACGACACTTGCGACTAAGCATTGGCCGAGGGATCGCCTAATTGATGACATCGCTATCACAAACAGGGGCAACACATCCATGCCATAACCCAGGTCGAACCGTGTAGGAGTGAGGAACGCTAACCACTACACAGGCTGGATACCATAATACTAAATATATTTTGATGTATTTAATATATAGAAATACTATGTTGGACTTTCCCGATTTTTATGTTGAGTATATTTCAGCATTCATTAGGAGGAATCGTACCATACATAATAAATGACAAGCATTGTATGAAAAATTATCGTGCTTAAATTATAATGCATTTTTCCCGAGATGGGAATGTATTATACTGCACTTATCACCATATGCTTGATACTTTATATGTATATTAATTCTTTAGCTAGAGCGAGACCTCAAATAAACCGATATACATTTGAATAATCAGCATTTAATCGCATTCAGAGACACCAGATTCGATACATAGGATGCTTAATATGATGAACTTGAATGTTCCGATTATGGTGATTTAACCTTAGGTGCTCCATAAGGTATTTTTCACGATTTGCATCATAGCTATATATATTTCTGGTTTTATATCTTAGAGTCCCACAAAAATTGATATGCAAAATGATTATTATGGAAAACTATATAGGTTTAATTTATGTTTTAATTAGAGAACAAGGATATCTCATATTTGTAAAGAATATTAGAACTATATTTTCAGATTTCGATAGGGAATCACGTTGATCTAGACGGATATAGATTCAAAGGGAAACAAATTTATGTCTGATATTTACTTTAATGGGAATCATATATATATAACTTTTCTAAGAAAATATACATAAATAATATAGAAAAATAAGTTTTGCGATATACAGAAGATTCTAATTTTTAAATGGGGAAAAGGAAAACACAAATAGTCTACAATTTTTGTAATTTATATATTACTAGCAATTACACCCATGACTTCTTACAAAAATATTAATTAAATGGAATTTTAACCTTTGATAATGAAAACTATAAATAATGTAACTGCTAATTTAAACTCCAGAACAGAATCAAAAGGATTTTTTTTTTTTTTTTTTTTTTTTTCTATAAATTTTTAGTTAATTGCCTGAAAGTAGAAAATAACATGAAAATAATTGCACAGATAAAACACTTCCAATATCTAATTGCATAACTATAATAACTAAATTCTAAGTGTTTTTAAATATATTTAAAACATTCAAATATGCATATAATCAACACATTCTTTTTCATATTGTCTCTTCTGTAACTGTATATTTCGCCGTAATTACAGCGTTAACGTCCAAAAAAAAGTGTAATTTATACTGTTACTTCAATTCTACACGCCGTTTAAAAATAAATAAAGGCTAATAAATGCAAATTGGTATTATATATATATCTATATATATATATATATATTCATACATATATATAAAATATATATATGACACTAATTAACGAAATATTTTTTCACATGCAAATTTATATTGTCTCTTAACTATGAGATTTTTCATAATGAAATTTTTTTCTTAACTATTATAAAAAAATACTGTTTTTATTTAGTTATTTTTATTTATTTCACACTGGTTTTATTTATTTTAAATTTGCTGTTTTAAGATAAAAGCTACTGATCTACCTTGAATATGGATTTGTGAAATTTGTAAGGTAATATCTTTGAAACTAATAGATGGATGTATATTTTCATACAAAAAATTAACATTTTTAAGAGTAATAAAAAAAAATACATTTACTGTATTATATATATAATATTAGTTGTACTAAAATCATTTTAGAAACACGTAATTTAAAATTATTAAATTTAATTAAAACCATTATAAAAAATATGTACAATTCAAAGTTTCTACAGTGCAACAGCAAGTAATTTCCTAAATAGCCCAGCATCTTCCTTTGAAGTCAACTAAGTTCTTCGATACCACCTTGTTGACCCTGCGAGTTTCTATCCATTAAATTCCTATTGTTCCTGTTACTATAAAATAATCTACTTCATAACTTATCGTCTCACTCCTACACTCCTACACAGTTTCTACGGCGCTTTCTTGGTAACCTTGCTAACTCCGACCCTCTATTTTACACAGATTTCTTACTTCAAAGTTTATCTTCTAAAGAAACTCTACCATAGCTTCGCATCTTACGCATATGGATTTTTAGTTCGACGGCACTACCTTGCTGACGTAACAAGATTTCAACCTTTTGCTTTCCAATAACTGCTACAAATTTATTCATTTCTAACAGACTGCTCACCTACGATAATTATGTCAAGTTTGTGTAACTGTAAACTACTATTTAACTATCTAAACTGCTAAAAAGAAACCTTTTTTTTTTTGGTCATTTCTGAAGATGCTTTAGAAATTAAAGCGAAAAGCTTTGAATTGTACATATTTTTTCAAATGGTTTTAATTTAATGTAATAATTTTAAATTACGTGTTTCTAAAGTGGTTTTAATACAACTATTTATGACACGAGTACTTTTCACGAGTACTCACACGATCTCTTTTAATAGATAATATTTAAAAATATATACTAAAAAATTATTAGTTTTTATTACAAATGGTTGATATTATTAAAGAATGGCGATGATTAGAATTGTTCCGTTTGTTTTCTGGAACAAAACTCCTTGCTTTATTTAAGTAGAGATGAAAGAAATGTACAGATTTTAAATATTCTTAACACGCCATAAATTTTAAGCCAGCACAACCGGTTTCGAAAGGACGTAGCCTTTCTTCATCAGGTGCAAAAAACGAGAAATGTCATCACAAGAAATGTACTTGCATTTCAGTGCTTAACCTTGCAATCTAGTAAAATCAAAACAGCATTGTTAACACTTTCCAACAAGGTTGAAAAGTGTTTATGACTTCGGTTTGTCTGTCTGTCTGTCCGTCTGTCTGTCCGCGCTCTAACTCCCGTAAATATTTATGGAATTTCTTGAAACTGATATATGTTATTCAAGTTCACTACGGGACGTACCCTATTGAAAATGGAGTTTATACCTCTACTGGTTTGTGTACAGGGACACCCGAAAGTATTTCAAAGCATTGTGTTCTATGAGAGGTATTTCTATAAACCATATTTTCATACCTTTACTGTAGACATATCTTAATGAAATTGAAATATGTTATTCAAGTTCACTATCGGACGTTCCCTATTGAAAATGGAGTTAATACCTCTACTGGTTTGTGTACAAGGACGCCCGAAAGTATTTCAAAGCATTGTGTTCTATGAGAGGTATTTCTATAAACCATATTTTCATACCTTTACTATAGACATATCTAAATGAAATTGAAATATGTTATTCAAGTTCACTATTGGATATTTCCTGTATAAAATGGAGGAAATACCACCACCGATTTATGTACAGGGACATTTAAAAGTATTCCAAAGCATTGCGTTCTATGAGATATATTTCTATAAATCAAATTTTAATAACTTCACTTTCCACAAAGTTTTAGGAAATTGAAATATGTTATTTACATGCGCAAAAAAAAAAAAAAAAAAAAAAAAAAAAATGCTTTGCATAGAATATAGCATGATTAGCATTAGATTTACAAGGTGACACAAAAATATCCATTTATATTGAGAGCTATTAATAAAAAATTGCTAGAATTGTACTTTCGTTTACATTAAGCGTTTTTAACACTTTCTAACATTTTTAAGTGTGAATATGATTTCAGTTTGTGTATATGTCCATCTGTCTGTCTGTCTGTCTGCCCGCGCTCTAACTCCTGTAAATATTTATGGAATTTCTCGAAACTGATATATTTTATTGAAGTTCACTTTCGGATGTTCCATGTTGAAAATGGAGTGAATATCTCTTCTGGTTTGTGTACAGAGACACCCAAAAGCATTCGAAAGCATTGTGTTTTATGAGTGTTTTTTAATAAATATTTTCCCTATAGAATGTGCCCCATTTAAAATGACATTAATTGGTATTGTATAACTAGTTTGTTTACAGGGACAACAACAACAACAAAAAAAAAAAAAAAAAAAAAAAAAGCCAATGCGTTACGTTTTAGGACAGAATTTTTAGAAAGTTATATTTAAAAATCTTTCTGCTGTAAAAATCATAGAAATATTGAAATGTATTATTAATATTCTAAAATAATGTTTTGTATAGAATGTGATACGATTAACTTTCTGATTTACAGGGCTACACTAAAATATTCAGAGAGATCAAAAGCTGTAATTATAATCTAATAGCTGCATTTTCTTTTTCGTTAAGCCTTTTTAACACTTTCCAAAATGCCTAAGAGTAATTTTAAAATCAATTAGTCTATCTGTATATTTTTCAGTCCTTCTGTCTGTTGTGTGATAACGTAGGCAAGGAATATTAAAAGTTATTCAATACAACAATTACGTACAGTTGGAAAGTGTTACTAATCAATGCGTTTTGCATGATTTTTCTTTCTTGATTTTGATATTACATAGGAAAGTCGATGTCTGGTACGCATTACTGCAACTAACAAAATTATGTAATTTGATTAAAAACAATCGGAAGAGGCACTCACATTACTTTATCTTACCCGGTTAGTTATAGAAACAGTTATATAGTATATATATTATAGTATATATATATTTCTATCTGAGTCGTCACTACTACCCTCTCACACCTCCTGCTTCAACCATTCATGAAAGAGGAACATTTTACTAAGGTTGTATCGATCAAAACGTTATTTTTCCTGAATTATTATTCTACATGTATTGAGATTAAAGCCCAAATCTTGATGAGAGTATAAACTTCTTTTCAAATCCAATGATGAGATGCAATACAATTGTTAGTTGTTGGATTGCCTTTCAATTAGTACTAATACAAATATGAATATAAATCTTTTTTGTGTAATTATGTCTATAAAATTATGTTAAAATTATTTTAACAAGCTGAAAGGAAATAAAATTGTTACCAAAAGTAGAAACACGATAATAACCTTTAAAAGTATACGAATCGAATTTTGATATTTTTGGAAAACATTTACTGTATATTTTAGAGTGATTTATAAAGAATGTTAATTTGGTAATTCAAAACAAAGTTGGAAAAAAATTGCCAAAAAAGATAATAAGCCATATAAATTCCATTTCCACTTTGATCAATTTTATCAGTATCCTTAATACGAGTCATGCTCCAGATTTCTTTCCAGTAGAATTTATCAAGCATAATGTAAAAAAATCGAGTACACCATTAGTTGCTTTCTTTAAAATACCAGCTCCTTATATACATATACATATGGAATTTCTCTTTGCCTTTTTCTTTGGAGAAATACTAGATTTGTTTTCTTAAGTGAATATTTATATATACTATAGTTCTGTTTATTTATTTATTTTTGAAAAATCAAAATTTGAAATGTATATGGAAAGCGATATGCGCTTTATATATTTTACTTATTATTTGTTAGCATATAAAGTAAAAATCATTTCTTTCGTAGAAGTATATCTTAAAATATATTTGCCTATAACGCAAATGTGCATCATGAGATAAATTGTTATGCTTCTTTTTTTATTTTTATTTATTTATTTTTTACAAATATTAGAAATTTATTGAGAAAAACGGATAAATATTATATTTATGATTTCTTTTAGGTTGCGTAAATAACAAAAATATGTATATCTATCCATGACTCTTAATAGTTTTTCTCTTCTAATTGCATTTTAAAGATTTTTAGAAAAATCATGTAGTTCGTACAGATTATAAACACTTTCCAATTGTACTTCTTCGTTACACAGTTTAAATATTAAATTGTTTTACTTCTGCGATGACAAATCAAAATACAGTTTCTTTTTCCTTTTGTATTAAGAAAACTCAAAAATTGTCTTGATAGATTTACTTTTATCACCACTACTCCGAAACAAAATTTTTTTCATCTCCTTAAACCAACGATATTATAGGTAGAGAACTTCGTAAAGCAAACACCGGTATAAGTTCTGCGTCAAATTACCATTTCAGAATTTTGTATTTTATTTTAAAAATTTGTTTAAAAAAAAAAAAAATTGTATACAATCGAACTTCGTTAATTTGAATCTCAAGAGGGTTAAAAAACCTGCTCATGTTATCAGTAGTTCATGCTATCAGTAACAAATCTTCATATAACTATAGTAATTTTCATTTTGACGGGGGCTGTGGAAACAGTTCATGTTGAAAGTAATTGACGTTAACAGTGTTCACGTTAACGAGGTTCGAACGTAGTAAAAATGACGTTCTATTAATTAAATCTATAGTTTTTACTACAAAATGAATAAGAAATTCATTAATTTGAATTATTATTTAATTTTAATGAAAAACTATATATACGTATATATAATAAGATTATTTGATGCATTCCATTACTGAAATTGAGTGGCTAATATTTTTTCTACAAACGAAAAAAGAAAAAAAAAAAAATCAGCCTCTTTATAGCATATTTTAAAAGAAAATATTTTGACGTTGCATAAATTAAGGCAAACTGCTGGATAACTAGTAAATCAAATTAATATTAAAATTTGAAAAATAACTGACTTACTTTGTGGAACTTACATTATCTGTATCACCAACTTTTTTCTATATAAACTAAAGCAATCTAATATCCTGTAGCCATCAAATATCAGCCTTATTTATTTACGTAACACATTTAGTTGAATGTCTTTTCTGTCCTGCTTGACATAAAAGGAAGAATTTTACATCATTAGTTGTCTGTATAAATTTCGAATAAATTGGCTAGAAAACACATTAATTAAATTAACTTTCATGTGGTATATTGACTTACGATAGTTTCCTTCTCAACTTCTGTTTGTATGACATAACATTACACTCTACAATTGAAGTTAAATATATTGGGGATTATTACATCTAGAATTAAATTTATACATATATATATAAGAAAGATTTACACTTGCTGATATATTTATATAGGGTAGGTGCTCCAGTGATTGCCATGCTCCAGTAATTGACATCTATCCCGAAATAATTAATAAATAAAAAAAGTAATAAAATCATATACTTTACATATAAGAACTTTAACGTTTTATGTCAAACACTGGAGCATAGGGTGCTAAATAACTGGTAAAATGAATAACTAGCAGTGTCAAACACTAGAACATAGGGTGCCAATTACTCATAAAATGAAAAACTGGCAGTGTCAATTACTGGAACATTGAGTGGGCGTCAAATAAAATTCATAAAAAAAATAATTGTTATCAAATGTATATATTTTAACATATATGTGATTCTGAATGTCTTTCATACCATATGTACTAACTTAAGATTTCTAAAAATATTTTCTGATGACTAGAACATTAAAAACATCAGAGATTGCTCTAAAAGTGTCAACCACTGGTGCACTTACCCTATATATAGACCGGGAATTTTATTTATAGTGTGTGCTGTAATTTCAAATTAGAATTTATTTGTTCATACCGGGTGGTTCAGAAGTTAACACAAATTTGAATGATATGCTTCAGTTTGCACCAAACAGACGAAAAAAAAAATTTTATTTTTATTTATTTATTTTTTATGACGAGGCAATTTTTTTTAATAATGCAAGATGGAACACAACTGCATATCGCAGTGTCTGGTCAATGCCTGCCTCATTCAACACTAGGGGAGGATCGCTTCATGAGTCGAACATTTTCATACGAATGGCCTCACAAATCTCTTGATCGGACACCGTATAACTTTCGGTTGTGACAATTTTCGAAATCAAAAGTGTGTTAAAATGAACCGCTATCATTGCCAGCATTGAAAACTGCTATTCGCCAAAATGTGTCGCCTGACCACGTAAAATGTTACTTAGGGCTGGAAATAGTTTTATGTTTCATCTAACAGTTGTGTTTCTGAATGACGGACAGATTATAAACAGTTGTAAGTGTCCTTATGATGTGCAAGTGACTTGTCACTTATGAATAATCTAGTAATAATAATAATAATAATAAAAAAAACTATTCAAGCATTTATTTTATTTTGTCATAACAAATATCTTCCTTCCATTTTGTTTAAAATGTTTCTTTTATGTTTATTCTTTCGTTAATTATTATTTTTTAAAATTTGCTTAATTTTCTGAATCACTTGGTATATTCTTCTAAATGTTTTGATAATTTATAATAAATTACGTTACTAATTTTGTTTTCTTTTTATTCTTAAATTAATAAACAAAATCTTTTTGTAAAAAAATAGAACCGACTCTAAAAAGCAACTATTATTCAAACAACTAAAAATAAAATGAAAATTTGCATAAAATGAAATTGTAAATTGCACCTAAAAGTATGAAATAAATTCCTTCGCCAAACAACATAAACCCTACAGTTAATCATAACTTTCGAAGTCGGCGCAAAATTAAATAAAATTTTATTCTTTTTCTACAGATTTGTTTTTAGACCGATAGCAGCAAATGCTGTTGTCCACGTTGTTGTCCTTTCCATAATAAAAGAAACTATTCTTTTATTATTTTATCACTGTATACAAATGATCCATTAGAAACATCTACACAGAACAATGAACATCCTTCACAGTTCGGTATTTATGTTTGTACGAAGTTACTGCAGTTTTCTTTGCAAACATGGTACAAGGTACAGCTTTGATATCTATTCTCCTTGGTGGTTTTTGGATTTCGCGGTCAAAATATAATACAAAAATATACACGCGAGATATATAATTTCGTAACATATATTGTACGAAATATTATTTAATATCTTTTATTGCTTTATTAATATACCTTATTAAAATAACCATGATTATTGAAAGGAATTAAATATGTTCGCCAGCTAATTTGGCAAACTTTTTTTTTTCGACAAGGTCGACAGATACCGATGTATCTTCACAAATTTTTGCAGCTTATGAAAGCATTAAAATAGTTTTTGACTATGTTCTACGGGTGCCAATGTGAGATGTATATTTTGAATAGAATTCGATTTTTGTATTGAATAAAAGTGTCAATTTTTATTTAATTTTGCACTGGCATTAAAGGTTATGATTAGTTGTAGTGTTTAAGTTGTTTGACAAAGGAATTTATTTCATATTTTTCATAATTTATTTCATACTTTTATGCGCAATTTACAATTTAAATTTATGCCAATTTTCTTTTATTTTTAGTTGTTTGAATAATAGTTGCTTTTACGAGTCGATTCTATTTTTTTACGAACAGATTTTATTTTTTCTTTTCAGTGAAAATATATTCATATACCAGAACACAAGAAGACATTCCACGGTGGTTTCACGTCTCGCAACCAGCAAGAAAAGTGATTTGACTCAAACAATGGTAATTTTGATTTTATGTCACTGAATAATATATGAAGTGCTTAGATGTGCGCTAAACCAATGTTACATCTCAATCTCGAAAATTATCCACTCGAGAGACAGTTGTGTCAGCTTTATTCTAGCCAATGCCTTAGAGTTAATTTTCTCAAATACTGCATTTTTAATTTGTATTACTTTCTTGCCTATAAACGATATGAGAAACAAATCTATTGAATCCATATACATTAAATTAAAAAGACTTTAGAAATGTAAAGAACGGACGCTCTGCATTCGTAACAAAAAATCTTGCGTGGCACGTAGTGTAAAAGTATTCATTATCAATAAATATATAAACTATAAACGTTCAAAAGAGAAGCAGCTTTAAAAGAATCGATGACTATCTGTTATCCATATTAAGCTCTCAAATGAGGCTCTAGAGAAAAAAAAAATACAGCGTATATCTTTAATAAATTAAAACAGACATAGAAACGATATAACGATAACGTCAACTGCAATGCACATCTGGATTCTGATTGAATTTTACAGAGTGTACATGTCACCCGCTACGCTCGAACGCGTGCATCATAAAGTTCAAACACGGATCCAAGTATGCATTGCAGCTGACGGACATAAGTTCAAACATCGAAATAAAAGTGATTTTGATTTCTAAGACTGCTTCAGCACGTTACAGAGTAGGAATTTGAGAGCAAACAGATGCACGTTTAAACGTTCTGTTTTTAACATTCATGTCTTCAAGGTGTCTTTCTGTGTTAAATCGACAATACTCTACAACATCGTAATTTACTTTTTCCCCCTACCTCGACTGTTTTCGAGATAGAAACACTAATTCCACTATTTACCAACAGGTGGCGCTGTAAGTGGTTGAATCTCATAGCACATGGTCACTTTTCTATGCTTACATACTAATTTTACGAGTGTAACTGAAGCTATTTCAGCAGTTAAAAGAGTGATAAAGGAGTTTTGTGAGCACCCTGTCATTTATTTAGATCTTAATGAAATCATAATGGGACCTACTTCAGGCTAAGACCTTTACAGAAAAAAAAGTATTAATATATGATCATTGCTTACGGAGTTATAAGTTACTAAACAAACAACAACAACAAAGAAAATATACGGTTTGAATTGAAAATCTCCTCCTGTATGATGTCGGTTAAAAACGACTATGCGCTAATCTACACTCATGTCCATAAATTAAGGATAATGCTAGCTGAGGCAAATAAAGGTTCAGAAACAAAACAAACATGACTTATTCATAAAGTCCATTTATTAAACAAAAGATCACGAACAAAAAAAGGTGGTTTATGTAGGATACCATTTATAAAAACTACGATTTTTGCTCCCTGAAGCAATTACAAAAAATATCTCCCTTACAAAAACTTAACATTACATGGTTGGTATGATGGTTAATACATTGTATGTCTCTCAGATCATGAAATACAGTCCTTACAACGCCTAGGAATACTGAGTATTAAATTATTGATCTTATCTTGTGGAAGGTTACTCTACTCAGTAAGCAATGCTCCCCGAAGTTCCGGTACACATGTAGGAGGTGGTTGACGGACTACAACTCGTCGGAAAAGCATGTCCTACACATGCTCTATCGGATTCAAGTCAGGTGAGAATGCTGGCCATTCCATGCGAGTGATAGCTTCAGATTGTAGGCATCCGTGTACAACGTTTGCACGGTGAGGACACGCATTGTCATCCATAAACACAAATTCTGGGCTCATGGCACCCCTAAACAAACGTACATGTTGTTCCCGACTGATGTCCCTATAAGTTTGGCCTATCATTCTTCCGATTTGAACATGCAGATCTGTTCTGGTGCCCAATATGACCCCCCCCCCCCCAAACGAGCACTCCTGCCCCACATGGTGTCGTTCAGTGACTTTGTTTTGGTGGTATCGGGTACCTGACGTTCTACATATGAAAGTCTGGCGTGAATCACACTGCAAGCTAAACCTGGACTCGTCGGAAAACATCACACAAGCTGACTGTGCAGCTGTCCACATTGCATGTTCTCTACTCCAAGTTAACCACTGGCACAGTGCATTGCCGTGAGTGGAACACATCTAACAGGCCTGCGAGCATATAGACCAATATCTCCCAAACGTCTATCCCCGGTTTGTCTTGAAACTGTGGCTTTCGTGGCTGCAGACAGCTGACGAGACAGGTCTGATGCTGTGCTTTATCTGCTTATTTTGGCAGTTACTGCCAAATACCGGTGGTCATTCGGAATTGTAATTCGTCGCCGACCAGTACTGTAACGTCGACTGGCATTTCCATCATTTTGGAATCGTTGCCAAAGCCTAGAGACGACACTTTGGGCGATTCTAAGTTTCCCCGATACCTCTATCTGAGTACGCCCACATTCTAGTCGGCCGATAATTCTACCACGTAAAAAATTATCTGCATGCGTCCTCTGTGCCATAACTATTCGGGTGTGGCACTGAGTGGTACACAGAACGTTTGTGAACAATTTTCCTTCTTTGCTCCCATTCCATATCTACCCCCTTCTTACACTTTCGTCATTGCAGCATCATATCGGCGTCATCTGATGGCTTCTTATAATTTGCACATTATTCTTAAAGGTGTGTGTGGTATTTCTACAGCTGAAAGTTTTGCATTAAAGTTCGATTTCAATATGAATCTGAATTATCCTTAATTTATGGACATGCGTGTATATGACAGCTTACAGTGACCGTACTTTGAATTTTACATAGCATACTTGTCACCTGCTACGCTACAACATGTGCAACATAGTTCAAGTATATACAGTGTAGGAAATTGCGAGCAAACAAATGCATGTTTTAAGCGTTCTATTTTAGCAATAATGTCTACAAACAGTTTTTTCGTACTAAATCGATGGTGTTCTACTACTTTGTAATTCACTTTACCCTCTGATCTTGAACCATTTCGAGAGAGGAACACTGTGTTTTCCACCAGGTAGTGCTGTAAGCAATTGAATCGCGTAGCGCATGGCCACTTTGTTATAGCTACATACCACTTTTATGAATATAGATGCAGCCGTTCAGCAACTAAAAGAGTTGGAACTGTCTTTTTTGGGCACCCTGGTATTTTCTTTAGATCGTAAAGATATTACAACGGGACCTGTTTCAGACCAAGATCTTTACAACAGAAAACTAGTTGGCATAGGTGGACTCTGCTCAGTTCCCCATCATATTTATGTTCTCATAAATTTCTAGTGCGAGACATATTATAATCATGTTAAAAGAAATGAATTTGACCAAAGCTTGATACAGTAACAGAATGAAATCCCCTCCTAATAGGCTATCCACCGTTCACTTCGATATACTTATCTTATTCTAATCTATTAATTTATTTTATCAGGTTCACTTCCGTTGTTTAGGTTTCATGCTACTATTTCCAATGCAATAATCCTCAAAATTCATATTTATATGAAAAATTTACAATTTCGCTTCGTTGATAAAATCGTAAATTACGAATAATTTACGAAATTTTCCTATTAGAATATTTGTATTCAATCATGTTCAAACAAATGACATAAATGTAATTTTGAAGTTGTCTAATGTATTTATGATCCTCAAAATGGAAGTTTATGCTCAATTTTGCCTTATTCTGACATGTTAAGTAAATCGTAAATTCCAAATACCTTACGAATTTTTTAAATTGGAAAAACCATAGTCTATAATATTCATGCCAGTATCCTACATAATATTTAGAAAGTGGTTTGACATCTTTACGATGAAAATACCTCTCAAGATTGACGTTTATGTGAAATTTTACTCTATTCTGTCATGTTAAGAAATTCGTAAATTTCCAATAACTTACGAAATTTTTATATTGGAAAATTCATAGTCATTAATATTCATGCCAGTGTTCTAACTAATATTTCAAAAGTAGTCTGACATCTTTACGATGAAAATATCTCTCAAAATTGACGTTTATGTGAAATTTTGCCCTATACTGCCATGTTAAGAAATTCGTAAATTTCTAATAACTTGCGAAATTTTAATAGTGGAAAATTCGTAGTCATTAATATTCATGCCAGTGTCCTACATAATATTTCAAAAGTAGTCTGACATCTTTACGATGAAAATATCGCTAAAAATTGACGTTTATGTGAAATTTTCCCCTATACTGCCATATTAAGAAATTCGTAAATTTCCAATAACTTGCGAAAATTTCAAAGTAGCATATTTATAGTTACTGATGTTCATTCCGGCATCAAAACGGATATTTTAAAACTGGTCTGACATTTTTAGAGTAAAAAGTTTACATTTAATGCACGTTTAAGTGAATTTTTGTCCTATTCTCCCATGTTAAGAAAATCGTAAATTTCTAATAACTTACGAAGTTTTTTAAATCGAATGTTGCAAATGAATAGGGATCTTGCCAGTGTCGAAAGTAATATTTTAAAACTGATCTGACCTCTCTGCGACAATTTGTTCTTGAGATATCGTGTACACAGACTAACAAACTAACGAACTAACGGACTAACGGACTAACGGACTAACAGACACCCTACAGACAGACACCATACAAATTTTGTCATTTTCGGATTCCTCACATCTGAAAACGTGTAGAAAAATCAAAAAACCGAGGTCGAAAATTTTCACGATTACCTAAGTTCCCCATACCTATAGTATGATGGGGAACTAATAAAAATAAAAACATTACTTTTAGGAATACTGAGTTTCTGAGCAATCTGCGTTTGTAATGATCGATAGATGGCGCTCTCTGAACTGCAGTTGTTAGTAAATATAATAGCCACGTGGATTAATAATTTTTCTTTCTCCGCCATTACATCATGAAAAATCGATTGCATAATATGATGATATGCAGTGGTGTGATAATTTCACCTTAGCCCACCAGAGGGCGAGCATTTCATTACAATCGCGGATTTCTCTCACCGACAATTTATTAGAAGAATAAAGAGATATAATACTTTGTCGTATATTGTTTGACATCTTACACGGACGTATATCTAAAGAACAAACTATCATTAAATTATTTATTAGTTCCCCATCATACTATAGGTATGGGGAACTTAGGTAATCGTGAAAATTTTCGACCTCGGTTTTTTGACTTTTCTACACGTTTTCAGGTGTGAGGAATCCGAAAATGACAAAATTTGTATGGTGTCTGTCTGTAGGGTGCCTGTTAGTCCGTTAGTCCGTTAGTCCGTTAGTTCGTTAGTCTGTGTACACGATATCTCAAGAACAAATTGTCGCAGAGAGGTCAGATCAGTTTTAAAATGTTACTTTCGACACTGGCAAGAACCCTATTCATTTGCAACATTCGATTTTAAAAACTTCGCAAGTTATTAGAAATTTACGATTTTCTTAACATGGGAGAATAGGACAAAAATTCACTTAAACGTGCATTAAATGGAAACTTTTTACTGTAAAATTGTCAGACCAGTTTTAAAATATCAGTTTTGATGCCGGAATGAACATCAGTAATTATAAATATGCTTCTTTGAAAATTTCGCAAGTTATTGGAAATTTACGAATTTCTTAACATGGTGGTATAGGGCAAAATTTCACATAAACGTCAATTTTGAGAGATATTTTCATCGTAAAGATGTCAGACTACTTTTGAAATATTAGTTAGGACACTGGCATGAATATTGATGACTATGAATTTTCCAATATAAAAATTTCGTAAGTTATTGGAAATTTACGAATTTCTTATCACAATGGAATAGGGCAAAATTTTACACAAACGTCAAATCTTGAGGGATATTTTCATCATAAAGATGTCAAACCACTTTTGAAATATTATGTAGGATACTTACATAAATACCATAGAGTATGAATTTTCCAATTTAAAAAAATCGTAAGTTATTTGGAATTTACGATTTACTTAAAATGGCAGAATAAGGCAAAATCGAGCACAAACGTCCATTTTGAGGATCATAAATATATCAGACAATTTCAAAATAACATTTATGATACTTGAATGAACACGATTGACTAAAAATATTCTAATGGGAAAATTTCGTAAGTTATTCGAAATTTAAGATTTTATTAACTTAGCAAAATGTTGCGATATTTCATATAAATATGCATTTTTGGGATTGTTGCATTGGAAATATTAGCATGAAAAATAAACTACGAAATTGATCCCAATAAAATAAATTAATAGATTAGAATAAGATAAATATGTTGAACTGAATGGTGGGTAGCATATTAGGTGAGGATTTCGTTCTGTCATTGTGTCAAGCGTTTGGTCAAATTCATTTCTCTTAACATGAATATAATATGTCCTGTACAAGAAATTTATGAGAACATACATATGATGGGGAACTGAGCAGAGTCCACCTATGCCAACTAGTTTTAATTTATAATTGTTGCCAAGAAAATTAAACTTTAAATTTTACATCTACTTTTTAAGATAGCACGCGATCCGCTATTGTAATGAAATGCTCTCCCTCTGGTGGGCTAAGGTTAAATTACAATGAACCTGCAAAGCTTTCGAATTCATCTAGACGCCATTGCTGGCCGATATTTAGTTTCATATATATTTATTAAATAAAAATGAATAAATCCGGTAAAAAAGATAACACTTACTGTTGTGTGCCACAGTGTAACACCAAGAATAAAAAAATCCAGAATAAAGCTTCCATTTATTTCCAAATGACAAATTTAAAATTTCAGTTGCTTCGGCTAATGGAAGTAAAAAATTAATCAGATGATTTGAAACTAATATTTGTTCAGCTTCAGTTAAAAATCTACTTCCGATCGAACGTTGAATAAACTGAAATATTTTTTCCAAAAGCAATCAATTTTTCATGATGTAATGGCGGAGAAATTTTAGCACGAATATTAAGTAGTAACACATTTAGAACAAAAATTAATACACGTGGCCATTATATTTACTAACAACAGAAACTGAAAAGCGCCATCTATCGATCATTACAAACGCGGATCGTGTTTTATATAAAAATCAAATCATTAAATTCATATTTTTATTTATTTTTATTTCATATTATTGCAAGCGCACTATGTATTTCCTAATTCAAAATTATTAAAAAAAACGTTTTCGATATCTCTTGTAACGATACTGATTATTACTGCTAGAGGCCTATTTCAGTCGGTACAGCGTTGTCGAATTTTTATACGTCACTCTTAATAGTGCTAAGGGCCTATTTCAGTGGTCCCCCCCAGGCCCAACTTTAACATGAGTCCCCCCAAGGTACAACTTTGACATGAGTCCCCCCAAGGCACAACTTTGACATGAGTCCCTCCCCAGGCCCAACTTTGACATGAGTCCCCCCAAGGCCCAACTTTGACATGAGTTCCCCCAAGGTATAACTTTGACATGAGTCCCCCCCCCAAGGCACACCTTTGACATGAGTCCCCCCCAAGGTACACCTCCCCCTCATTGGGAAAAAGAGAAAAAACGTTGTTTTGCGGCTATAAGACAGTTTGGACTTCCAACGTTATTTGTTACAATATCTGCAGCTGAAACACATTGGTTTGATTTAATGAAAACTTTATCATGGAATTTAGATCGTCACGAATTAACTAAAGAAGAATTTGTCGATATTAACAAGTTTAGCAGTAGGCCTCTGGCACTAAATTAAAATCTGTCAATGTCAGATTTTCATGTTTTAAATAATGAAATAATGTCGTGACTGTATATTTTTTATTAGTTTTCTTTTCTTTTTCTTTCAAAAAAAAAAAAAAAAAAAAAAAAAAAAAAAGGTTTTGATGAAATTCTGGCAAAAGCAGAATTTAGTTTAGGACGGAGGGCTATTAGTTTTTTTTTTTTTTTTTTTTTCCCAATTATAACATCGCTTTAAATTATTCAATTATATTTTCGATAAATTTTAGATTTCGATAAATGTCCAACTATCGAAAAATGATTTCGACAAATGTCCAATAGTCAAATCAGTAATGCAATGCAGAGTTTTTAGATATGGATTTTGGAAAATATCATGCATAAATCCTTTTAAATACTTGAAACAATAACTTGAACAATAATTTTCACACGCGTATCTTGTAATTTATTATATTTCTTTGTGAAACAATGCAGTTTTTTAAGTTCACTAGATAAAGTTGAAAGGAATACATGATGAATCGCTTTTTATTTCTAACTATATTGTGGGAAATTTTCGTTTCAACAGTTTTTAAATGTATAAATGCTTTTACAAGAAACTATTATCAGTGACCATTTTTAACGTACTCAGCACTGACGTAGTATTGCTCAGATATTCTTAAGCTATTGTTAAATTTTCGTTAAACTATTGTTAATCACAAACAATATTGTTTGAATTTCGGCTATCATAACTGAGAGTGATTTTGGTGTTATTGTGTATTTTATCTGACAGTTGTAGGTCGATATAATTTCTGAGCAACTACATTTGTATGATGGATAAAAAAGTGCATATATACATATCTTATTTTATTTGTAACCAGTTTTTCGCTATAATGCATCATGCCATGTGAATATAAATTTTAACGAAGTTATGGACAAACATTCAAGGAGAACTGTAAGCATATTTTTATTTCTACAAAATTTCGTATAAACCTAGAATATTATACTAATTGAAAATATCAAAATCATTTGTTTTAGCCCCCCCCCCCCCATCAGTGGTCGAGAGAATTTACCTTGGAAATTAGTAGAGAAGATGTGCCAGGTTCGAGGCCAAGTTGCACTCGTCAGCCTATCTGCTATAGTTTTCTGTAGTATTTCAGACACTCACGTGAATGTGGGCTAGAATACATTAAAATGACTCTTCTGGAGAGTATCCCATCCAAACGATGCTCTTAGAGTTGATAATCGACCTTAAATCCTTAAAAAGTTGTTCTAGCCAGTTTCTTTAACTCATCATTGAAATAATATATACCGTCCTAGAATTTCTATTGTTTATATTTGCTCAAACAACGCTTTCTAGAATTGTTAATTTACCTGAAAGACTTATTTTTAATAAGAACGCAAAAGCTTCACAATTTGCATGTAGTAAGTATTAAGACCAGAAATCTCAGAGAATAAAGTCAAGTCTGATCTTACCAGGGGCGAAGATCTCCTTTTTAATCTCCCTATCATCTGCTTTATTCGATTGGACAATTTTATGCATTTCACCTGATTACTGTTTAATTGAGGTATTTTCAGTCTCAGGATATAATAATCATGGTATGATAGGACTGATGACGTGGAAAAGTTTTTTTAATCTCTACTGGTCACTAGTTGTTTTTTGTTGATGATGATAGCAGACTTTTTCTGATATTAATTATTTAAATGGTGCTTATAAATTACCATTCATCTAAACTGGTTTAGAATTTTGAGTATCGGTTTGTACTGAAGCAATTAAAATTAGTATTGCTGACGTGTTTTTCAATAGATACACAATTTATTCAAGTTAAAAAACTTCATAAAGATAGTAAGATATTTTCTGAGAAAGATCCCTTTTGTAATGCCACTATGGAAAAGACAAAATATTATATGCAAGTTTTAAATTTGTTCACTTATTGCTGCTGCAGAAAATAATTAACATGAACTACCACGAATAATGATTTTTGGATTTTATTTTACTATTTTGAAACACATACATTGTAACCAAATATTTTTGAAATTAGTATGCCGGGGACATCGTAAAACTTTCTTTAATAGTTTATTATACAAATTAAATTACTTATTAAAAATATTATTAATTAATTAATTAATTATTTAATCAAAAGAGAGGAGCTATTCGTGAACATCCGTAGAGCATTAGTTCTCCTCCCCAGAATTCCTAAGCACTTCGAGATTTATGGATAAACAGAGAGATGAGGGAGCCGCATCCAACAATGCAGAATCTTCAGGAATGGTTTTGTCGGACCACATCTCAAAGCGTAACAAAGAGCTTGTAGGAAGATGCTGAGATCGCAAGTGGCACCAAAGCGAGCAAGCGAGAAAAGAAAAAATATTTATAAAAACTGTTTTTTATGATGAATACAGGTAATATTCGTATCAGAGAAGTAAAACGTAAACGTTAAAATGTCAGTTTTGCACCTTATAGATGACATCTGAGGTCTGTAAAAATGCTTTTTTTTTTTTTTTCGTTAAAAAAATCGATAACTTTGTATTAAATCATCACAGGTCAATGGTTTAAGCATTCATTTTAAAGATACAAACGATTTTCCCCCAAAATACTAATACTGAAAATTTACAACCCAGGAAATAACGAGGCTCCTATGTATATAAACATTTCTTCCTAGTTGACTATTGCTATCTGTTAAAAAAATAAAAAAAGCGTAAAAAGGAAAACGGACTTTTATCTGTAAGATGTTCAGAACCGAAAATTTCGCGCTACCTTCGCGTTTCAGACACCAGGGAAGCCAAGATTTCCTTGTGTATGTGTATGTCTCGTTGTATGGTCAAGTGTGTACATCTGTAACGATATTTTTGTCCAGGTATCATGTGAAAACTGTTGGATAAAATTCAATTAAAATTCACAGAGGTTTAGGCTTTTACTTATTTAACGAACATTTCAAAATTTTAATTAGATTTAGAGACATGCAAAAAACGCTTGCGCACATTTAATAATATTTTGTCAATAAAATGTGTAAAATGTAAAAAAAAAAAAAAAAAAAAAAAAAGAAAGAAAGAAAGAAATCTTTGCGTTTCAGACACCACAGAAGCCAAAGTGCATCCAGAATACAAGTATTTTCTCTGTGTGTGTAAGATAGAAAATTTACAAGTGGCAATATTTTTAAATTCTTAAATTCACCCCTTAGAGCAAAAAGAGAAATATTATTCTTTACTTATTTTAAACGCGTTTAATCACCAACGTAATCGTTATTGAATTTTCCATACGATTGCTCCTTTTCCCTTTTTTTTAAAAATCCTAAATGGATTTAAAAAAAAAATAGCTTTAAATATTTCTCTTTAAATTTTACAGGTTTTTTTTTTCTTTCAGAAATCGCATCTTTAGATATGAGATGCTCCCTGGAATCCTGAAAATCATTTGAATGTCCAAAATCAGTCTGTGAGATTTTAGATTCTATGGAAAATGGACGATTCACAAACTTATAAACACAAACGAATTTTTCACATTCGGAATAATCTTTAGGATATGTGGCTGATGAGGAAGGCTATGTGTCCACTTCAGTGTCTGCTGCACAAAGAAGAAAATTATTTTGTCGAAAATTCACATTGGAGGGTCCAGGAAGAGAACATATTTCATTAACTGCTGTTGTAGGAGTGTCGTGAATGGTAGAAACAAATTCTACATTTGATTCCGCGTTAACAAACTCCTGGCTATCACTCTCTTCTTCTCTAAACAATTCTGAAAATGATGTTCCTTCCTATAAATGTCCAATGTAATTTTCTTGTGCCGTCTCTTGCAAGAATGGATATTCTAACGCATGTGCAGCAGTTGGTCGCTCTTGGGGGTTAATTTTGAGGATAAATCGAATAAAACCAAGAGCAAAAAGGCGGTCCTCTTCAGAGACTCATCTAAATGCTTCTTCCAGTCTTCGCTAAAAGGCCTTTCTTCTATAGAATAGGACAGAATAGGCTCTATGCCTGAGCTCCAAATTAGGTGTTTCATTCTCTTAATTTGACTTCATGTGCCACTTATGAAAGTAAGTCTGCGGATAAAATCATTATCCGTCAGCACGTTTAGCCACATTAATCCGTACTGCCATTTGTCGTGCTGACTGCCTTTAATCATCGTTTGATAACTGCCTAAGAAGAACTCTGATCCTCGGTAAGGTAAAGGTGCGCACATTTTTTTGAGAGTGATTCCAGTTTTGCTTTGTCCTGACAAATAAGACAATATAGCGGAATTTTCATTCGAAATTAAAATATTATCTTATATCAGATCTAAATGGCAGTATCATACAGAATGAAGATAATCTAGAGAAAGCAATATTTCCCGAAACCATTTCTTAACTAGGCACATTTAATTCATATCGTGCTTGAAATGAATAGACTGGATTATTTGAAACAAAGTTAGAGGATGCCTTGGGGTAACGTATACATTGAGCATACTAGATCTTTTGGTCTCAGGATGTCGATGACGGGTAAAACATTAGGGTGGTTCAACTGACACCACACAGTATCCTCCATTTCCGAATATTTCTTACGTATAATTACTTTTATTTCCACTTGTTTATCTTTAGGGCTTTTAGCACTAGAAACCTAACCATAACCTCCCCAAGCGAGGGGTTCTACATTAGAATACCCCTCGCTTACTAAATATCTGATTATAGAGACTCTGTTACACATTTTAACAGTAAAGGACTCGAAATCAGATATTAAAACGCGTGTTACGATAATTTAAGTAACACCTTAAGTAGCAACTTTTATTAAAAGCAAAGAATAGTAGTTGGACGACAGTATTGTTAATATTAAGTATTGTTGAAACATTTGTGGAAACACTTTTGTTGTAATAGAGAATGATTGTTGTCAAAACTCACATTTTAGATTCAACATTGTTATCAGGCAAAAAAAAAAAAAAAAAAAAAAAATACTTCTCCCTGAATGCAAAGCTTCTTCCGATCGTTAGAGCGCAGACAGCGAGACAAACTGAAGTCATAAATTTTTTTTCAGCTTTGTTGGAAAGTATTAAAAAAACTAGTATGTTGTGGCCCCCACAAGACTTTCTTCTACATTTTCTTATAAAAACTCACTCAGTTCAAATAATGTACAAAAACTATTACTTATTAAAATTATCTCCAATGATGAATTCAGATGATTTTCACCTTAGAGAAAATTAAGTCTAAATATGCAAAGAAACACAGTTTAAGTAAGATCTTAAAAAATGCGTTTTCATAATGGTTATTTCATGTATCAAGTTTCGTACAGTTAAGTGCCACAGAAGTTGAAAAATAGCATTCCTGTTCTTGGGAAAAACTGCACTATAGCAGCGCAACCTCTTGGTAATATACATTGAAACTGAATCGGCATAATGTCTCATAATGACTTTCTCACATATCAAGTATTGTTTGATTATACGCATTAGAACCTGAAACATAGTCTTTCGTTAAACTGACGAAATCGCTGCATAGAAACGCCATCTGTTGAGCAATTAGTACCGAAAGTTGATTCGCAGTAACTTTCGACAAGGTGCATCCATATATAAATTTTTATGTAATTTTGCGCAGTAGTTCCTGAGATGTGAGACATAACCCTTTCTTAATTTATGAAAATTGATGCACAGAGATTTACCTGTTGAGCAGTTGATCACAAAAATTCATAGGCACTAATATATGTCAAGATGCATCTACATATAAATTCATATGCATTTTTATGCAGTAGTTCCAGAGATATAGCCTTTTCTTAAATTTCGGAAATCGCTGCATAGCAGCGTTACCTGTTAAACGGTTATCAGAAGTTGATAGTCACTAACTTATATCAAGTTGCATCTATATATGAATTTACATATATTTTTGCGGCAGATGTTACGAATAGATGTTCACTGGCGTTTGTTTACATTTTGGCGATATTATCCGTGCGCCAACGAACCAAGGAAATCAATTTATCTTATGGCAACCTGAAAAAACGTTTGTTTACGTTCGAAATGAAATAAATATTAATGCAGACGACTATTTAACGAAAATAAATGAAATTATCGAAGAAATTTCATAAAATGGCGATGGTTAATTAACTTTTTAACTTACAAAACGTTTGTTTGCGTTCGAAATGAAATAAATATTTATGCAGACGACCATTTAACGTAATTAAATAAAATTATCGAAGAAATTTCATAAAATGGCGATGGTTAATTAACTTTTTAACTACAATATTTTAATAAATAAGCAAATACTTAACAAAATACACGCTTTCTCATCGAAGTTTTAAGAGCATATTAATTTCAACAACACAATAAATGCAATTAAATAAATGAAAATTCAGAATAAAAATATAACTTTAAAAGTAATTAAAAAAGCATGAAAACTTACAATATATGCAACATGAATTTTATTTATTTATTTTTTTTTTCCATTTTGAAATTTCTGTTGACTCCATAACACGTAAATCACATATCAAATATTTCACTTCGAGCTCAGTTAATTCGTAACATTCGAGGATTCTAAAACCGCATTCAAATGAATCGAAACACATCGGTATAAAAATTCTGAGAATATACAAATGAAATAAAAAACATATTTTCAAGTTATCAAATGATACGCTTTCATTTCTCCAGACACATATCGTTTCGAATTTTTCATTAACACTTACATTTCAGCGGAGGGGAAAATTCCCTAGTTTTCATAAACTTGACCAACAAGTGATTGTGTGAGTGAGTTTTACGTCGAACTAGTGCTACGTTGTGGGCAATCAGTACGGCAACCAAATATCCCCATTTTCTACAGACAACGTTTACATTATTCGCATTATTATAATTTGTTAAAAAATTATAGAAAGTAAACTATTTAATATTCAAATTTTATTTTTAGTGCTTATAAATTAAATTTGAAAAAAAAAAAATACATGCATAATTAGTTAATTGTAGCAATTTAAAGCTTCTCTGTTTTAAAAGTTCACGGATCCGGCCACTGTAACGGCGGAGGATGAATTGGGACATACCCCTAAGGTATATGAATCAACAAAGAAATATGGCTGTATTAAACTATGAATCTGAAAATGCACGTAACTCGGCTCCGCGCCAATCACTGTCGCGCATGCTAAAACAAAAAAAAAAAAAAAAACATCACTGGACACCCCTACCTCGCCGTGCATGAATCTGAAAACGCACGTAACTCGGCTCCGCGCCAATCACTATCGCGCATGTTAAGACCAAAATTTCCTATAATGTAGCTCTAATGCAACGTAAAATACGCTCAAAACAAATGATCCAATCAAATATCGCCTAATTTCCCATAATGTAGCTCTAGTGCAACGTAAAATATGCTCAAAACAAATGAACCAATCAAATATCGCCTAATTTCCCGTAATGTAGCTCTAGTGCAACGTAAAATACACTCAAAACAAGTGAACGAATCAAATATCGCCTAATTTCCCGTAATGTAGCTCTAGTGCAACGTAAAATACACTCAAAACAAGTGAACGAATCAAATATCGCCTAATTTCCCGTAATGTAGCTCTAGTGCAACGTAAAATATACTCAAAACAAATGAATCAATTAAATATAGCCTAATTCCCCATAATGTAGCTCTACTGCAATGTAAAATACACTCAAATCAATAAAAAACAAATGAACCAATGAAATATCGCCTAATTTCCCGTAATGTAGCTCTAGTGCAACGTAAAATACACTCAAAACAAGTGAACGAATCAAATATCGCCTAATTTCCCGTAATGTAGCTCTAGTGCAACGTAAAATATACTCAAAACAAATGAATCAATTAAATATAGCCTAATTCCCCATAATGTAGCTCTACTGCAACGTAAAATACACTCAAATCAATAAAAAACAAATGAACCAATGAAATATCGCCTAATTTCCCGTAATGTAGCTCTAGTGCAACGTAAAATACACTCAAAACAAGTGAACCAATCAAATATCGACTAATTTCCTGTAATGTAACTCTAGTGCAACGTAAAATATACTCAAAACAAATGAATCAATTAAATATAGCCTAATTCCCCATAATGTAGCTCTACTGCAATGTAAATACACTCAAATCAATAAAAAACAAATGAACCAATCAAATCTCTCCATACTGCGTCATAATAGAATTGTTAAGTTATGTTTACAAGGATAGGCAGTTTATTGCTACGGAAGTTCGCCAAGCAGAAAGTGAACCTCTAATCTACCCATCAACCATTTTTGCACAGTAGTTTCTGATATATAGCCTTACCTTAAATTAAGGAAATCACTGCACAACAGCGCCACCTTTTGAGCTATTGACACCAAAAGTTGGCACTAATTTATCAAGTTGCATCTATATATGACTTTATATGCCTTTTTGTGCAGTAGTTCTTCAGATATAGCCTCCCCTTAAATTGTGGAAATCACCGGCACCTGTTGAGCGGTTCATACCAAAAGTTGGTAGGCACTAATTTAGGTCAAGGTGCATCTACATATGAAATCATATGAAATTCTGTGCCATAGTTCCTGAGATACAGTCGCCACAAAATTTTTGTCTCTCTCTCACACACAGAGACAGACATTTTCTAAAAATGGTCAAATCGTGTTCTGGATCTCTCAAAGCATGTAAATCCACCGAAAACAAGAAGTCGAAAATTTTTACGAATCCAACACTTTCTTCTACCGAAGATAGAAGAAAATAAAAATGCAGTTTACATAGATGATGTGTATCCTTCATTGTATTTGAACTGTGTGACTTTGTAGTCCTTGAGTTATAAAGTGCGTGCTTAATTAGTGACACATAAAACGAATTGAAATATGAAGAAAGCCAACCTTATCTGCTTACCTTATGGCTTGTATGCTGCTTCTTTATTATTTTCTTTTATATTCAATAGAAGAAAGTATTGGATTAATAAAAATTTTCGACCTCGGGTTTTCGATGTATTTACACGTTTTGAGAGTTGCAGAACACGATTTGACCATTTTTAGAAAATGTCTGTCCGTGTGTGTGTGGTAAACATTTTGTGGCGTCTGTATCTCCGGAACTACTGCACAGAATTTTGTATAAATTTGTATATAGATGCACATTAACCTAAATTAGTGCCACTTTTAATGAAAATTTTCCCACAGGGGGCGTTGCCATCCGGCTTTTTATAAATTTTTAACATGGCAGTATAGGACACTATTTCGTATAAATGTACATAAAGGAAATTTATTCTTTAATAATCATTCTGAAATATAAAGTAATTACTTATAATAGTGATAGTCAACTGAGAAAAGAATTATGTGTAAGTAGAAGCATCGCTCCCCCCCCCATTGGGGGAGGAGTCCTTGCCCGAGGTGGACACATTTTCGTTATAGGTATATTTCAAAAGAGCTCGTCAATACGAATGGCTCAACCATCGATCTGCGATAATAATAATAAAATAATAATAATAATAATAAAAAGTTGTCGATTTTTTTCATTTTTAACCAGAAAAAAAAAAAAAAAAAAAAAAAAAACTTTTTCAATACTTTCAATACTATCGTAAAACTAGTATCGTAAAAATTCGTAGATTGAGACTAATAGTCCTCCGTACTAATAAATAAATAAATAAATAAATAAATAAAAATGCGGGAAGTTTCACCATTTATGTAAACTTGACCAATAAAATGGTCCTAGTAAACTAGTGAACTTAGCACCGAATTTCTAAAAATATTTGTTGCAGTTAAATTAATTTAAATCAACACGATTTTTTGTTGAAACGTTGAACCTCATTTTTAGAAGCTTTTTATATGAAACTGACTTTGACATCGTGTCTTCGTGTCACGCTAATAAACAAGGCGCCTCCATTTTAAAGTAAATATGAGCAATACAGTTTGTCGCTCCATGGCTTAGTTAGTTAGAGCGTCACGTTAATAGGTCACGTTTAAGGTCGGCGTGTTAATTTTTGCAGATAATTAGTAGAAAAGGTATCAATTTATAAAGGAAAATTCTTTGTTGACTACACAGTATCCTAAGGATTTCTGAAGAGTTTTTTTTAAAGAAGCTTTTTTTTTAGATAATACATATATATATACATATATATTAGATTAAAAAAAAAAAGTTTTAAGTAAAAACTACATAAATAAATATTTTTTTAGAAGCTTTTTATTGAAATTGGAATTTGCCACCGTGTTTTCGTGTCACACCGAAAAACAAAACTCCTCCACTTTAACGTAAATGTTAGCACCTTTTTTCGTCACTTATTAGCTCAATTCGATAGACCGTCATGTTGATTACGCGATGGTTGTAAGTTCGAAGACCGATGTGTTACTTTATTCCAGATAATTAGTAGGAAAGATGATAAAATAAAGATCCTTCGTTGTCTACACACTATCCTAAAAAATTTTGATTAATATTTTTAAGAAGCTTCTTTTAGTTACTAAAACGCACAAGAATAAAAATGTAAAAAAAAAAAAACCTGGAACTTTTTATTGTGTAGCCCTAAAAAGCATTAAAAAAATATTCTTGCAAGTTTATATTAGGTCAAAAATTTCGAAATCAAGTTTTCACCTGATTTACATGTTTTAAGGTCTTTTGGGTCAAAAAAGGTGTTACTAGCAACTGTCCAGTATGAATGTGTGCGGTAAATCGGACTATCATACATCCGAAACTAATAAAGATAGAACAAAGAAACTGGTCTGGATGTACGGACGATTTTTTGAATTTTTGGAGAAAAAAGGAAAACCAGAAGTGAGATATTGTAAATCGTAAATATGTATTTCAAAAATGCCATTATATATTTTCTTCAAAGTTACTATATAAACAATCTATTAGATACCTTTTCGTATGTATTAGTTGGTTACCTCAAGAAAATTGGTAAGTGTTCTGTATAAATAGGTCAGTCTGAGGTCTCGCTAGTGCGTTATTTTAAAAACGGTTGTACTGATTTTTTACAAAAGTCGCCATATTAGCACCCTTTTAAATAGATTTTTGTATGGGATTGTTGTTGTCCTGTCGAAAGATGAGTTAGTGAAATTGGATGTGAGACCGAAAGTTGTTATCTCAAAAATGGCTCTAATGATTTCCTTGAAAATTGTTACATAATCCTCTTTTATTAATCCTCCATTATAATCCCCCATTTATTAATCCTCCCCTTCTTAATCCTCCATTATATATTTTCTTCAAAGTTACTATATAAACAATCTATTAGATACCTTTTCGTATGTATTAGTTGGTTACCTCAAGAAAATTGGTAAGTGTTCTGTATAAATAGGTCAGTCTGAGGTCTCGCTAGTGCGTTATTTTAAAAACGGTTGTACTGATTTTTTACAAAAGTCGCCATATTAGCACCCTTTTAAATAGATTTTTGTATGGGATTGTTGTTGTCCTGTCGAAAGATGAGTTAGTGAAATTGGATGTGAGACCGAAAGTTGTTATCTCAAATTCTCAAAAATGGCTCTAATGATTTCCTTGAAAATTGTTACATAATCCTCTTTTAAGATATCCTTTAGTATGTATTACTTGGTAATTACAAAAAAAAAAAAAAAAAAAAAAAAAAAAAAGTGTCAATTTGATTAGATAGGACAGTTATAAATAAATCGTAGAAATTGGTGTTTCAAAAAAAAAAAAAAGGTATTACTTTTTTTTTTTTTTTTTTTTTTTTTTACTTGTTGTGCAAATTCTGTTTTATTTGTCTTTACGTATGCATCAGTTTTCTGTCACAAGAACATTGTTTGATACCTGATCTTTTAGGTCAATTTTATGTTCTCTGACCACATCATCTGCAAAACATGTATGTAATACGTGTTATATATAGTGGTTGGTACTGTAAGTTTTGGGATTGTTACACAACATATTGTTTTATCATTTGTATTAAAAAAAAATATATATATATTCTAAGATAATTAAAAAACACTATGAAAGGTAAAATTGGATGGTTTGAGGGTGAAAATCTTTTATTTGAGGAATGTTCTACAAAGAATATATATATATTGGCTCTCTGTAAGAAAGTTTATATTTGCTATTAAAAAAAAGTTTTTAACTAATTTTCTACATGAATTTAAAAACCATAGTTATAATCAACACTTTTCTGATATTTTTTATGATATAATTTTATATCGAATAAAACAATTCAATCTCAAAATTTCTAAAAAACCTCAAAAAATACAATCTAATTCTCAGTAAGTTATTAATTTTTCAAATCAAATATTTAATAAAATCAATATCACTTCAATTATTAATGATAAATCTTGTATGTTTCCCATCAATGATTTACATATTTCTCGCACATTTAAATATCCTATTACTCTTGGTCGATTGTTATTCAATTATAATTCAGTGTCAAAGTCTAACTTTTCTACTGATGTATCCTGTAGTTGTGATGATCCTTCTTATGCAAAATTTGTAGACAAGGACCATGGACATATTATTACTGGAGATCTTGAATTTGTTAATAACAGCAATTTAAAAAAACTTATGCATTATGGCACAAAATTTAGACTTCCATCAAAAACTAATATTCCACAGATTTTACAGCAATTAACTTTTGATATTGATTTGTTTATCTATAAAATATCTATTTCATACAATAAATCTATTGAATATTTTAATCAATGGAAATTTTTAGTGATTTCGAAAATGAAAACTGAATTAATAAAATATAAAACACATTTAACTTATTACAGTAAATCCGATCTTTTTAAATCTATTAATGTACTCAAACAAAACTATGTTATTACTTATGTTGATAAATCTCAGAATAACTATGCCATAATATGTAAACAATATTATCTTTCTCTACTTGATAAAACCATCTTTTCGAGTGCTAACTTTCATCCCACCTGTAATGACATTAAAATTAATAATAGAAAAATTCATAGCTTTTATAAATTATTAAAGCTTCCATTTAACAATTTCAACTATCCTTATATTGTTCTTATTCCTAAATTTCATAAAAATCCTATTAAATTTAGAACTGTTACTATTGGTTGTAATACATATAACAATAATGCTAATAAAATACTCCTTGATATTCTTAAACAAATTTATAACTTAATTAGTAAATCCAACAATTTATACTGTCTTAAAAATAGCTATCAACTCAAAGAAATAGTACAAACTCTGAACAATGTTAACGAAATTATTACTTATGATTTTGCTGACTTGTTTAATAATATTAATTTAACCGATCTTCATCAAATTATTTATAACCTTTATGTGCGTTTTAAAAGTGAACTTTCTCTTCCTAAACACTTTTGTGCAGCTTCATTTAAAACTCTTTTAAATTTTATTATTCACAATAATTATATTCTACATAACAACACTATTTATCTCCAAAAGGTCGGTATCCCACAAGGGGGATGTAACTCGAGTCTGTTAGCTGACTTATATCTATACCATTATGAACAAAGTTTCTGTAATGATAATGTCATTATTTATAGATACATTGACGATATTATAATTTTTTATGTTAATAATTCTACTCCATCTTTATTAAAATTTCAATATCCCTCTCACCTTACACTAACAAATAATTTTATTAACAACAATTGCATTAGTTTTTTAGATTTAAAACTTAAATTATATGGTGGTAAAATATCTACTGATCTATATGATAAACGAAATGATTTTTGTTTTAAAGTAAATTTATTTGCACATTTTAATTCTTGTCTTCATTTATCTGTATACAGAAATATCATTCTTAATCACCTATTTCGCATAAACAGACTTTGTTCATCTCATTACAAAAACAAAAATATTAACAATTTAATTAAAACTGCTATTGATATGTGTTATCCCAAGGGATTTATTTATTCTATTATCTATCAATAAATGTTCATTGTCTCATAAAAAAAGTATGTATATGTGTATATATATGTATGTGTATATATATATATATTAAAAAAAAAATAAATAATAATAATTAAAATTGGCGGATGGGCGGGCAGATGTTTGATTAAGGAGGAAGGGTGGTGTTGTATGGCTGGTTGGTTGGGTGGGTTGCTGAATTTAATTAATTAAAAAAAAATTGGAAGAATGGTCTTATTGCGATTGCAGAATACATCATCTCTTTCTGGTTGATAGTGATTAAGTTTCAACAATTCATACATTTTAATTGATTAATTATTCAAAATAAAAAATTAGATCTCATTCAAATTTGTGTTTTCATAATAAATATTAAAAAATAAATAAATAAATAAAATACAATAAAATAATAATAATAATTATAATTTTAAAATTAAAATAATTCACCAATCACCTCATCATAATGACTTTATCATCACTTGTTGGCCTTTTGATCTGTTTGCTTAAGAATACAAATTACACTCATGTAAATTGAACGTCCAATCGTACAATTTCTAAAATCACTTAATAGTAACTCATTTTTTTCACGTTAGATGGCGCTGGCTTACGTTGTGTCGAACGTATGCTCTAAATGAAAATCGTATTGATTAACCTTAAACTTAAATTTCCCTCTAGAATATCATCTTTTTATTTGTGCTTTTAAGCTTTTAAATTTTAAGAACAATAATTATCACTTCATGCTTTCATTTATTTCATTTCAGAAACTATTTCGATTAATCGATTCTTTACTTTTAATCATTTCTTTTCAGTTTGTTCGTTTTGGCAACCGCCCGGTTTATTTCTACTTATTCGATTTGGACTTGGTTTACATGTGGACTTCTCAATTTTAAGTATTACATTTATCAATTCTGGTTGAATTACTGTATAAACTAATTTCCTTTTATATTTCAATTTTTTATGCAAGATAGAAACTAGTGTTGTATATTGCTGAAATAGCTATACAACAATCAGAAATCTTGCATTGCAGCTGACAGAAATGCTAGTTTCCTGATGAGATCTTTTCTGGCTTTCAGCATTTATATCTCTATTTTTCACTTGATGAATTCTCTTTTCTTTCAACAGTTTCTTTTGGTTAATTTCTTTCAATTTATATTTTGTGTTGCCTGTATTTACTGGTTTAATGGATTCTGCAAATTATCTCATTGTTAGGCTTAAGTATTATGTTTGTCATTTCTCTTCTGCGTTAGTAATATAACATGTTTTTACTTCTCAGTGTAATTTAATTAAATTATAATCGTGATAATAACTTTATACGTAATACATCTCATTTCAAATTTCATTGTTGGTATTTTCATCTTTCTTTCATTTGCTGAGTTTTGTAAAGGAATTAAATTATTCATTATATATATAATATATATTTAGACTTTTACATATCAAAGAGGAAAAATTAACTTTCTTTTAATAAATCTATCTAATCAAGGATACTGATATTGTTTAAATTTAGCTTTCGAAGAAAAAAGAAAAATGCTATTACTGTTTTACTTACATTAATATTTTTTTTTGTAACGATACATATCATAAAATTAAGAAACATATTTGATTTGAACGCTATTTCCGGTAAACATTATTTTTAATTTATTTTTCAACATTCTTTTCAATGTAAATGCTGTTTTAAATTTAAAAACGAGATAACCTTTAATTTTACATCACGTCATTTATCTTTAAAATGTTTTAATTGATAATCATCTGTGAATAGAGTGTCAAATGCTTATATTATTAAAATGTCGAGTTAAAAGTAATATCTTTGTAATTTTTCTAAAATACACTCAGCAGATGTATTTAAAAATCTGCCGTAATGTGAGAGAAATGATAATTCTTATTTTAGCTCCAGGCTTAATATTTCATAATGGATTTTTCAGGAAATAAATAGCTTTACTTAAGCTTAATTTGATGACGACAGGATATAAAAGAGACGAACAGAATAAATAGTTACATTTAATTTATATACGAATCTGAATATTTTTCAGATTGTTTTATTTTATTTATATAACTGTAATTTTTTAATTTAATTAAATAAATGCTTTGAAACAGATTTAATCGTATTGTTTCTGTCTATATAAATAGCTGAAAGTAAATTATTATTTAACTAAAATAAATGAAAGTGTATATTTTAAATATGACCATTAATGGACATTGTGAACCAAACATCTTTATTTTGGCTATTTTAAAGGAAAGAAGGATTGCAATCTGATAAATATTAAACGAAGTAATTAATTGAGGTCAAAAAAATAAAAATAATTATTTAAAATTAAAATCGTATAAGTATCTATAAGAAAGGTCAGAAATAAATAAATAAAGGAACTCAATATTAAAATGCAGCAAAAACATAAATGCTCGCAAAAAAAAAAAAAAAAAAAAAAAAAATCTGGAGTGTCTCCATTTGACTTTCCGAACATTGAATAATTAACGGTTTTGTAGATAAAGTAAAGAAATAGGAGTTGTTAAATAAACAAAAGAGAGAAAATCATAATAAAGTGTTTGAGTATTTTTCTCCATATAGTACATGATTTTTTATTTAGCGCTACTGAACTTTGAGCCCATAGATCATAATAATAAAGAATTTTTTGTTCTGTCCATGTAAAAACCTATAAATGATAGATTCACCAAAATAGTTGCTTATAGTTAGTGCAACAATGACTTATAATATTCATATAAATTTTCAGCTCAATTGAATAAGACATTTAGACGCTATCGCACTTTAAAAAATTTGCATAGGCCATAATGATTAAGAATTTTTCTTTGTGTCCCTGTAAAATACTAATAATATCCCTGTTAAGTACTAAATTCACCAAAATCCATACAGTTCGTGCAACTGTGACCTATAACATGTGTACAATTTTTTTGCTCAGTTTAATAAGGTGTTTAGGCGCTATCACACTTATAAAAATTTGACCCCATAAAATATAATGATAAAGAATTTTTCTTGCTGCCCCTATAAAAAAAACTATAAGTGCTAGATTCATCAAAATCAATGGGGTTCGTGCTTCGGGGACTTACAACATATGTACCAACTTTCAGCTCATTCGAGCAAAACGTTTAGACGATAGCGTGTTCACTCACAGACATACACATGCATATATCATCGTAAAACTATTGGAAACGGACTCAGGGGACCTCAAAACGTATAGAAACATCAAAATCTCAAATTCGGATTTTTGACCCGATTACAATACTTTCTTACATATGTATGTTCGGAAAGTAAAAAAGAAAAAGGATAATCTGGAAAGTTTTCTGAGAAGTTCATCTCTTCATTATAACCAAAACAAGGATATTTTGGTAGATTCGATAGTTAATTGATAATTGACATGTGCAATGTTATTTTTTTTTTAATAACAATAACAACAACAACAACAGCAGCAAAGATTGGTGGAAATACTACCACAAACAGTCAGTCATAAACAGTCATAAGAAAGTTGCTTCATTAAAAAAAAAAAAAAAAAAAAAAATCTAAAAATACTTAAAAAAGCTAATGAGGACAGTTCATTCAAAGCAAAACATAACTCAAATGAACATATGTATGTATTTAAAAAAAAAAAAAAATCCTTTTGCAATTATGCCAGTAGTAGCACCAGAATAAATAGATAATAAATAATAATAATAATAATAATAATAAATAAAATACTGATAATAGGTTAGTCGACAGACAATCAAAACAAATATAATCAATGGAGAATGATGGTAATTGCCAAAAGTATTGTTTATTTATTTATTTTAGATTAATTAATTTTAATTTAATTTATTTATTTATCGATTTAATATATTTCATCCTTTCTAAAGGGGATGGAGAACGTTATAAATAATTTTTACAAATTACTATCTTAGAGTTAGGAAAATTTGCATATATATATTCCTTGAAATAAACAGTTATAAGGATATTAAAATTTCTGGAAAACTGTAAAAAAATAATTTTAAATTTTAAATTTTCGTTAAATTTTAAAGAAACTTCCTACTCAATGATTTCTGATTTCTCCCCTTGATTTTACATTATTATTGTTTAAAAATGTATTCTCACGATATCTGAGTATTTCTCTGTGAATTCATTGGTAAATTATTTTTTTTTTTAAATACCTGTACATTTAAATGCTAAACAGTTTTTTATTTTCGTATTTAATATCTTACTACAATGCATTAAAAAAAAAAAAAAAAAAAATAGTCATTGTACCGATAATAGTTTTTTTAATGACCTATCAAATTTCTCCGGTGCAGCTTTGGATAATTCACAAATAATAGTTTTACCTTTGTTTAGTTGATAAAAATTACAGTAAAAATTACTATATGGAAATAATGCTCAAAAACTGTATCAGAGTATACGAATTGTGTATGAACTACCAATTAGGAGGTTCAAAAAATCGTATTTTTATCATTTTATATCTTTCTTATGATTTATTTACTTCATTTTTTCAAGGGCTCACGAAATATTTAAATGAGATAATGTTTTACTGCATTTTTTATTTAAATAAAATAAAGCTCTCAGTTATTTTATTTCATAGTTACATTTTGTGTGCAATGATATCCAAAAGCCAGTAGTTTCTTCTTTAAAAGGTACGAAAAATGAAATTTTTGTTCATTAATTTAGCCTGTGGAAGCAAACTTTTTCTCTCGGTGATTTCATGATATAAATTAAAACGCTTCGAATTTTCAAATTAGAAATTTAAATTTAAGATATAAAATGATGATTTTTTTTGTATAATGATGATGGATGTCGGACATGTATTTAAGATTAGTTATTTTCTTATGTCACAAATGAAGCGCTATTTTTCCTATCAATTTAGCCATGGTATTTTTCAATTTTATAAATACCGTGTATTTGGACTAATAACATGTTTGGCATACAAGGTGAGTATTTAATATTAAATATTACTAGTGTAATTTTAATATGACTAAAACTAAGAATATCCTGCTAGTAAGGGAATCTGTGGTTTTCTGAAAAACTCGCGTGATTACGGGCTAGGATACTTTAGAAACGCTACCTCGCTGATATGAAGTTAAAAATAAATAAACAAATAAAAGTTTCTTCACAAATTTTTAAATTGAAGCAAACGTTAATGTGATATCCCAGTAAGATACGAGATGGCGCTACAAGTCCGTAGAAAGTAGGGACCCTATATAGAGAGAGACTGGACATTGACCAAAAGTCGGTCGGCCATCTTAGTGCCAATTCGGAGCGATCACCGTAGAACGTAATGCTTTTCTCTTCGCGATTGACGCTTTACTATACAACATAAATGAAAGAAAATTGTACTATATTTGTGCAGAAAGTAATGCAGAATATAAATATGTAATTTTTTTCGTCTTAGAGAAAAAGAATTTGAAGAAAAACGAATTTTCCTTCGACATGGTTACTTTTTCAATTCCGATCGGAAAACAGAGGAATTTTTTGTTGTATATTTCTATATTAAGCAAAATACGTTGATTGTGAAATCAATTCTACCTTATTGAAAGTAATTCTGCCTTATTTTTTCTGAAGACATACATTCTATATCTAAAAAGTTAGAAAGTTTTTAACAAAAATATGGTAATCTCAGTTTTTGCCAAGTAATTTATGAATAAATGCAAAACTACGGCAGAAAAAAAGAAATATTTTTTATTATATTATAAAAATATTTACGTAATATATTTACAAGCTAAAAATACATATTTTATTTATTTCAATTACGCATTATTAATAATAATGACTTAGCTAAATATTAAAAATAAAAATTTTATTAATAATAATTTGTAAAATTATTAACTAATATCTTTAGAAAAAAAAAAAATATTTATTTTATTTGCATTTGCTAATTTTATTGATTTTTTTAGTTTTTTAAATATTATGTAAATAAAAATAATTACTTATTTAAATATTATTTATAAAATTTATTATGGCAATTATAATTTAAAAGAAATTTATATTTCATATGTTAGCAAATAATATACACCTTATTTTCTTTATTTTTACTAATTTATTTTAAGAAATCTGATACATTTTGCGTACTAGATAAAAATCAAAAAATATATTTTTATATAGTTATTTTAAATATGTATTTTAAAATATATCAGAGAAATACATTGAGATCTAACATATTAAATATATTGCACAACAGAACTTAAAAACTGATAGCTAGCAAATAAATAATGTAATTATCTCATATGATAGGAAATAAATACGTAAAACAGCATGCAATAAGAAAATTCAAAGCATTTAAAGCATGATATAAAATAAATAATTATGCATTTTTATCTTTTAAAAGTATTCCAAAATTAAAGCAATTTATCTCCCAACAAAGTAAAAATGTAATAAATAAGTTCTTGTTCGATTATGACGTAAAATAATCAAAATTCCTTTTCAGCGTAATGATAAGCAATGGAGCAACTGGCACTAAAATGGAGAATTTCGTCAAAAAGCCGGCGCGCCAATGTCCAGTCTCTGTCTATCAAGGGTCCCTAGTAGAAAGTAGAGACCCTATGTGATAAGAGACTGGACATCGACCTGCCAAATGATCCGCCATGTTTGTTCAGCCTGTTATATATGATATCATTATGCTCTGCAAAATTTCAAATGACACTCTGCAAGGTGCCCCTAGTAGTAAGTAGAGACTCTGTATTAGAAATATAGGGTCTTTAGTAGTAAGCAGAATTGTTGCTTAGGTAACGATGCCACATGACCAGTAAAAGAGGTGTTTGCCGCGTGCTCCCTAAGAATGTATCAGTGTATGTAATGTCGTTGAGGGTATTTTCGCTATGTAAATAGATGTAATAAATGTTTGTGTTTGTCACAGCAGCTCAGTTCTTAAAGTATACACTCACCACAGCCACACCAATAACTGCAAAAGTTATTATATTGGCGACGAGCATTGAAATAAGTTTATAAAGTCACAAAGAAGATAGTCGCTACAATGACGAACGAAAACGAAAGTGCAACGGCTGAGTCTGAACGTGGGAAGAATCGAACCGTTCTCTCCGGACAGTGAAGTGCCGTAGAATATTTACCTCGAAAGTGTGGAATTTTATTTTTCGACAAATGAAATTGTCGATGAAAAGAAAAAGAAAAATATTTTCTTAAGTACCTGTGGGACAAAAGCTTTTTCCATTTTACGAGATTTAATCTTGTTAGAAATCTCAGCAAATGAATATTTCGTCCTAGCTCCAAGTGAGATAATAGAACGTTTTAAATTTCAGAAAAGAAAAAGAAAACCTAGTGAATCCATCTCAGATTTTATTAAGGATTTACGGAATGTTATCCAAGATGACAGAACACAACAAAAGCTTTTGGATATCAGAAAGTTAATGTTATCTATGGCAATATATATTGCGTTATCGTTCGAATCAGCTACGGCTGGAGTAAAGTCGCTACTGAATAAATTTCAAGAGAAAAAAATTATAAAAGGATTTCTTGTTAAGAAGAATAATGTGATTCTGAAGGAGGAAAGCACCAAGCAGTTTCCATGTAAAGCCTGTTTTCGCTGTCTAAAGCAACATGGTCCGAATAATTAGGTCATCGGAGTGTTTCAACTGCGGTAAAGTGGAACACCTACAAGCAGCATGCCGCCTAAGAAAGGCCCCAAATAGTCTTAAGAACAGTTACAATACCAAGAACGGTAAAATCAAATTTGTTCAGGAACATATTTTTAATTACATGACGAATGTTGTCAAAAACTATTCTTTTATTAAAGTAGTTTATATTAATAACTCACCAGTAATTTTCGAGATCGATACAGGTGCTGCTTATACAATCATAAATATGTCTACCGCGGATACCTTGTTCTCAAGTAAGGCATACTTAATTAAATCTTACATTAAATTACATACATATAGTACTAAGGAAAAATTAACTGTTTTTGGAGAACTTATAGTAACGTAACTGTTGATAATATTTGTATTTCTAATTTGAAATTAAGATTAAAAACTATTAAAAGTTTAAAATTATAAAACATTTCACGTGTATAAATAATATAAAAGGTAACAAAAGCACTTTAAAACACGTATATACAATATTTTTATTAAAAACTACACAAAGCTTTTCGCTATCATAATAATAGCATCATCAGGTGTAATTACGTTACATAGAAACTAGCAATATATCAATAAAGAAGTTCAAATGGTTTAAAGTTACGGTTACAATAAAAATTTTAATTTACAGTTACAATAAAAATTATTATTTTCAGTATTTTTTTTCCTCTATGAGCACAACGCGTGCCAAATTTTAGGAAGTGATGCAGCGTCCTTGGAGTTAATAACATTATTGTATTTGATAATATTTATGGCTTCTGTTATTAGCAGGTCTTGAAAGTCTCTAGGGGCTGAAATAATTTCGGACTGGGTCCACATAGGAATAGCATTAGGGTGTTCGTACAGAAAGTCTACTAGAATTGAACTATTTTCTTCTTTAACATTACGAATGTGTTCAGTAATTCTTGTTTTAAGTGTGCGACGTGTTTGCCCAATGTAGTAAAACAGTTCACCATTATATTTGATAGGTATTTTATAAACCCCTCCAGAAGGTCTGTTGATATCTCTGTCATTAACAACTAAGTTTTTAATGGTACAGGGGGAGGAGAAAGGAATGCATAGATTAAATTTACGTAAAATAAAATGCTTAAAATTTTTAAATTCAATACAGAAAGGTAGACTATTGGTATATTTAATTTTAGGATTATGGTTAATACTAGTATTATTATAGATTTTATTTTTGACCCCATTGATTATTTTTAAAACAGTGTTTTTACTATACCCAGCGTTAATACCTAAGTGAATAATTTTATTAATTTCTTTATTTTCGTTAAACTGGAAGGAGGTATAATTGATGGCACGAAAAATATACGAGCGAAAAAAAGCCATTTTAAATTCAATAGGATGCGCGGATGAAACAGGTATGGGGGAAGGGATAAAAGAGTCTTTGTAATAAACGTCAAACCAAATAGTAGAGTTATCTTCATTACGATGAATAGTTAAGTCCAAAAAGGACAGAGTCCGGTTAACTTCAGATTCAAATGTAAATTTAATAGAGGGGAATTGTTTATTGAGAATATCAATAAACTCAAGGAGAGAATTTTTAGAAAAAGGCCAAGAAATAAAAATGTCATCCACATAACGTAAAAATATTGTGGGTTTAAGTGTAATTGAAGCAAACGCACGTTCTTCTAAATCTATTAATAGAATATCTGCAATCAAGGGACTAAGGGGGGATCCCATAGGGGCACCAAAAGTTTGTTTATAAATGATACCATTAAATATGAAAACATTATTCTTAATTGAAATTAGAAATCAGAAGTGTTTAAAGCTACCAATTGTTTAGATTTATCAGCTTGAAGAATACGAACATTTTTGTTAGTTTTAAGTTTTTTAAGTGTTAGTAAGTTAAAGTTCTTTGATCTGGAATTCTGGTTAATATGTCTATTTAATGCAAAGACAGCCTTTGCACGAACAAGTTCTTGATTTTCAACAGGTAACAGTTTGATTATATTTTCAAATTTTGGAATCACATGTTCAGGTTTTAATTGAGGCTTCAAAGCAAAACTAGGTCCATGCTTAAGTAGGTTAATTTCATGTTTAGAAAACTTATAGTTTGATAAGTTCAAAAAATTTTTACTAGAAAAAGAGGTTTTGTTTGAAACAGTATTTTGCTTAAATTGCATGTCGTAGAGTCTTTTAAGTTTAAAGTCATATTTTTTTGTAGTTTTACGTTGGAAATTCTCAATACTTGCAAAAATATTTTTCAAAAAGGCGTCAAATTCGTCAGGAACAGTCGTAGATGCAAGTTCTAACATACAATAATAAGTCCTTGTTTCACATTTAACAATTGATTTTCTAAGATTCCTAATAGAATTACGTAGCATTTTGAGTTGAGCATTTAGCAGAATATTCTTACATTCAGTTGGATAAGATTTAGGATTGATTAAAAGAGTTTTTGGAAAGATATTCAAATTTTTGCAGTCCATCAGGAATTTTAAACGTAGTAGCATATTATTTAGTTTAAACCGAAGTCTTTTAAAGTATAGAAAAGTAGCCATCTTGTAGCTTAATTAAACGTATAGTTCTGTAATGAATTTTTTGTTGAGTCGATACGATGCAACACAACCTTCGGATGCAAACTTTAAAGATGCAAGTAGATAATCACAGATGCAGATAACATCGATGAAAGAAGAGACTTGAAAATTCTTTATATAAAGCCGTCTATGTCGAAATAACTAAACATCAAAGTATATGTTATAATTAAGATTAAAAACTATTAAAAGTTTAAAATTATAAAACATTTCACGTGTATAAATAATATAAAAGGTAACAAAAGCACTTTAAAACACGTATATACAATATTTTTATTAAAAACTACACAAAGCTTTTCGCTATCATAATAATAGCATCATCAGGTGTAATTACGTTACATAGAAACTAGCAATATATCAATAAAGAAGTTCAAATGGTTTAAAGTTACGGTTACAATAAAAATTTTAATTTACAGTTACAATAAAAATTATTATTTTCAGTATTTTTTTTCCTCTATGAGCACAACGCGTGCCAAATTTTAGGAAGTGATGCAGCGTCCTTGGAGTTACTAACATTATTGTATTTGATAATATTTATGGCTTCTGTTATTAGCAGGTCTTGAAAGTCTCTAGGGGCTGAAATAATTTCGGACTGGGTCCACATAGGAATAGCATTAGGGTGTTCGTACAGAAAGTCTACTAGAATTGAACTATTTTCTTCTTTAACATTACGAATGTGTTCAGTAATTCTTGTTTTAAGTGTGCGACGTGTTTGCCCAATGTAGTAAAACAGTTCACCATTATATTTGATAGGTATTTTATAAACCCCTCCAGAAGGTCTGTTGATATCTCTGTCATTAACAACTAAGTTTTTAATGGTACAGGGGGAGGAGAAAGGAATGCATAGATTAAATTTACGTAAAATAAAATGCTTAAAATTTTTAAATTCAATACAGAAAGGTAGACTATTGGTATATTTAATTTTAGGATTATGGTTAATACTAGTATTATTATAGATTTTATTTTTGACCCCATTGATTATTTTTAAAACAGTGTTTTTACTATACCCAGCGTTAATACCTAAGTGAATAATTTTATTAATTTCTTTATTTTCGTTAAACTGGAAGGAGGTATAATTGATGGCACGAAAAATATACGAGCGAAAAAAAGCCATTTTAAATTCAATAGGATGCGCGGATGAAACAGGTATGGGGGAAGGGATAAAAGAGTCTTTGTAATAAACGTCAAACCAAATAGTAGAGTTATCTTCATTACGATGAATAGTAATAATGTACTGTATGAAAACAATAGTACTGTAAATTAAAATTTTTATTGTAACCGTAACTTTAAACCATTTGAACTTCTTTATTGATATATTGCTAGTTTCTATGTAACGTAATTACACCTGATGATGCTATTATTATGATAGCGAAAAGCTTTGTGTAGTTTTTAATAAAAATATTGTATATACGTGTTTTAAAGTGCTTTTGTTACCTTTTATATTATTTATACACGTGAAATGTTTTATAATTTTAAACTTTTAATAGTTTTTAATCTTAATTATAACATATACTTTGATGTTTAGTTATTTCGACATAGACGGCTTTATATAAAGAATTTTCAAGTCTCTTCTTTCATCGATGTTATCTGCATCTGTGATTATCTACTTGCATCTTTAAAGTTTGCATCCGAAGGTTGTGTTGCATCGTATCGACTCAACAAAAAATTCATTACAGAACTATACGTTTAATTAAGCTACAAGATGGCTACTTTTCTATACTTTAAAAGACTTCGGTTTAAACTAAATAATATGCTACTACGTTTAAAATTCCTGATGGACTGCAAAAATTTGAATATCTTTCCAAAAACTCTATTAATCAATCCTAAATCTTATCCAACTGAATGTAAGAATATTCTGCTAAATGCTCAACTCAAAATGCTACGTAATTCTATTAGGAATCTTAGAAAATCAATTGTTAAATGTGAAACAAGGACTTATTATTGTATGTTAGAACTTGCATCTACGACTGTTCCTGACGAATTTGACGCCTTTTTGAAAAATATTTTTGCAAGTATTGAGAATTTCCAACGTAAAACTACAAAAAAATATGACTTTAAACTTAAAAGACTCTACGACATGCAATTTAAGCAAAATACTGTTTCAAACAAAACCTCTTTTTCAAGTAAAAATTTTTTGAACTTATCAAACTATAAGTTTTCTAAACATGAAATTAACCTACTTAAGCATGGACCTAGTTTTGCTTTGAAGCCTCAATTAAAACCTGAACATGTGATTCCAAAATTTGAAAATATAATCAAACTGTTACCTGTTGAAAATCAAGAACTTGTTCGTGCAAAGGCTGTCTTTGCATTAAATAGACATATTAACCAGAATTCCAGATCAAAGAACTTTAACTTACTAACACTTAAAAAACTTAAAACTAACAAAAATGTTCGTATTCTTCAAGCTGATAAATCTAAACAATTGGTAGCTTTAAACACTTCTGATTTTAATGCTAAAGCTCTTGAAGCTATTAATGCCTTAAATTGTATTACGGTTACCTCTAATCCAATTGATAGTTTAACACGTAAAACTCAAAAATTAATTAACTCTTATAAACAGTTAATTTCACCATACAATATAAAAACCCCTCTTTACCCTGATATTCCTAAATTGTTCTTTAAAATTAAAACACATAAAAATAACCTTCCTTTTCGCCCAATTGTTTCGAAACGGAATAGCCCTACATATTTTCTCGAAAAATTTTTATCTAACCTACTTAAACCTATTATTAGTGGTAATCCACATATTGTGAATTCGGGTATCGATGTTAAAACTAGAATTTTAAACACAAACTTAAACCGTACTGATAAATTTTTTAGTTTAGATATAATTTCTCTCTTTCCCAATATCCCGTTAGATGAGGTATACAATATTATTGCTAATAAATGTAAAAACAATCCTATCCTGGCGTCATATCTTAATTTCATTTTAGAAGCCTTTAATTTAATTAATTCCAATAATGTTTTCATATTTAATGGTATCATTTATAAACAAACTTTTGGTGCCCCTATGGGATCCCCCCTTAGTCCCTTGATTGCAGATATTCTATTAATAGATTTAGAAGAACGTGCGTTTGCTTCAATTACACTTAAACCCACAATATTTTTACGTTATGTGGATGACATTTTTATTTCTTGGCCTTTTTCTAAAAATTCTCTCCTTGAGTTTATTGATATTCTCAATAAACAATTCCCCTCTATTAAATTTACATTTGAATCTGAAGTTAACCGGACTCTGTCCTTTTTGGACTTAACTATTCATCGTAATGAAGATAACTCTACTATTTGGTTTGACGTTTATTACAAAGACTCTTTTATCCCTTCCCCCATACCTGTTTCATCCGCGCATCCTATTGAATTTAAAACTGGTTTTTTTCGCTCGTATATTTTTCGTGCCATCAATTATACCTCCTTCCAGTTTAACGAAAATAAAGAAATTAATAAAATTATTCACTTAGGTATTAACGCTGGGTATAGTAAAAACACTGTTTTAAAAATAATCAATGGGGTCAAAAATAAAATCTATAATAATACTAGTATTAACCATAATCCTAAAATTAAATATACCAATAGTCTACCTTTCTGTATTGAATTTAAAAATTTTAAGCATTTTATTTTACGTAAATTTAATCTATGCATTCCTTTCTCCTCCCCCTGTACCATTAAAAACTTAGTTGTTAATGACAGAGATATCAACAGACCTTCTGGAGGGGTTTATAAAATACCTATCAAATATAATGGTGAACTGTTTTACTACATTGGGCAAACACGTCGCACACTTAAAACAAGAATTACTGAACACATTCGTAATGTTAAAGAAGAAAATAGTTCAATTCTAGTAGACTTTCTGTACGAACACCCTAATGCTATTCCTATGTGGACCCAGTCCGAAATTATTTCAGCCCCTAGAGACTTTCAAGACCTGCTAATAACAGAAGCCATAAATATTATCAAATACAATAATGTTATTAACTCCAAGGACGCTGCATCACTTCCTAAAATTTGGCACGCGTTGTGCTCATAGAGGAAAAAAAAATACTGAAAATAATAATTTTTATTGTAACTGTAAATTAAAATTTTTATTGTAACCGTAACTTTAAACCATTTGAACTTCTTTATTGATATATTGCTAGTTTCTATGTGACGTAATTACACCTGATGATGCTATTATTATGATAGCGAAAAGCTTTGTGTAGTTTTTAATAAAAATATTGTATATACGTGTTTTAAAGTGCTTTTGTTACCTTTTATATAATTTGAAATTGTTAGTTAGTAAAGAGGAAGGCCCGAGTCTAATTGGAAAAACCTGGTTACAAGCATCTAAATTATTTTGGCTTAGCATTAACATGGTGAATAATTTGTCTAAAAATGAATTAATAAATAAATTTCCAGAGGTATTTAATTCAGGTATTGGTACAATAAAGAACCACCAGTATCAGTAAAATTAAAGAAAAATGCAAAATCAGTGTTTTTAAAGGCTCGGATAGTCCCTTTTGCTTTGAGAAAAACTGTTGAGATTGAATTAGATCGATCAATAAATGAGAAAATATTAATATCTGTAGATCATTCAGAATGGGCCAGTCCTGCTGTAATTGTTTTCAAAGCAAATGGCTCTGTAAGAATATGTGGTGATTATCAATCAACAGTGAATACATACACAGAAGATAATAAATTTCCTTTATCCAAAATTGATGATTTATTTGCTAAACTGTCGGGTGCTAAATTTTTTACTATATTTGATTTAAAAGATGCCTATCTGCAGCAACCTGTAGGTATTGAATCTAGTAAAATATTAACTATTAATACACATAGAGGGTTATATAATGTATCGTATCTAGATTACCTTTTGGTGTAAAATTTGCCCCGGGTTTATTTCAAAGAAAAATTCAGACTATTTTTAAAAAATTAGATTTTGTGGGTGTTTTTCTTGATGATGTTATAATTAGTACTAAATCAGAACATGAACACATAGAAAGAGTCATGTGTATTCTGAAATGCTTTTCTGAGCATGGTTTTAAATTAAATAAATATAAATTTAAATTTATGTTGTCTGAAGTTTGTTACTTAGGCCATAAAATTTCAAAAGTTGTCATTCAACCGAAGATTAGTAAAAATGATAATTGTTGCAGTTTTAATCAAAAACAGCCTCCTCGTGATACAGTAACAGGAATAGATATTGTAGATGATATATTGAGTGATGTATCTAAAATTAATGTATCTGAAAATATCAAGAGTAATAAAGAAGTTTCTCCTAGTATAACTGAGTGTAAAGATAAAAAGACTGCTAATGTAACTGATGGAACTGATAAGCACTCCACCAGTAAAGGCCGGTTTCCATTGCAGTTGGAAGTTCGAGGTTCAAAAAACCATTAATCACGCTCCCGACACAAAGAGCCAAATGTCTTGTTATCAGTTGTTGCCTTTTTTTATCAGACTACGCAGTTACTTCAAAGGAAAGCATGCAAAATCGACAAAGATATGTGCCTCTGGCCCTTCAATTATCTCAGCAGGGGATTAGGACCAGGAACTTTTCCGGCCTTCCAACCCCGTACAACCGCTTGACCACATCAAAAGATACGCTTGACCACATCAATAGGGCCGTTCGAACCAACCTCAGTGGAAACTGCACTTTAGACGTAGCACTCGTCAATGAAAAAAGTAACTCATTTGAACTACGAGGGAAGGGGTGTTATATCCCAGTAAGATACAAGATGGCGCTACGAGTCCGTCGTAAACATAACTGTTGCCTAGGTAACGATGTCACATGACCAGAGAGAGCTGTTCGTCGTATGCTCAAGCTCATAACAAGGAAACGTTCTTAAGCTAAATTCACTGAATTCAACGAAAAAAATACTGGTGATAGTAGATGGCTCAAAATATCTACGGTGAAAAAATTAGCTGCTTAATTGCAACGGAAAAGCAGTAAAAAAGTAATAAAAGCCAACATTTTAAACATCAAATGCAACCCTACTTGGCGAGGATGCAGAGAAAAGCGCCAAGTTCTTAAATGAACTGCCCATGTGTCCTCCGTACCAGTTTAAAAGTCACTTTCAAACTGTCTCAAAGTCACTTTTTGACATTTTACTTTCAAAGCTATTTGAATTTCAGTTTCAATAGATATCGCTTGTCTAATCTGTGTATTTTCTACCCTTTTATTTGAAGTATATATTAACGAGGTGCTATAAATATTTGTTTTATTTAGATTAATGCGGGAATGTTCCTCGCATGATTTTTTTTTTTTTTTAAATATATATTTCAATATTTTTGAATCTGTTTAACACGTTGATCACCATGTCAGCCATCGGTGACTGACAGTGTCAAATATAATATAAAACTAAAAATATTACACTGTTTCAAGTAATTACTTAAAATTTATTTAAAATTTACTTAATTTTTATTTATTACATGATAATATCATTAAGGAATTTTAATGGATTTTATTAAGAATTCGCGTGGCGATCAACGTGTTAACGAAGCATTGACTTTTAAATAGAAAATGCCTTCACTCCCCATCCCCAGCCAGAAGAAAATTCTGGTTATGTCACTGAATTACATTTTCTTAAAAACGTCAGTTTTCAAGAATTCGAGGTCGCCAATTGATGCTAACTGGAAGGTTCTGGTAACCCCGATTCAATTTACAACATCGTTCTACACCTTTCCTAATGACCTTAAGGGCCGCGGTAGCCCAGTCAGTAGAGTGCCGGCCTCGTAATTGGAAGATTGCGGATTCGGTACTCGAGCCGGCCAAAGACCGTCGTGTACACTAATGGTGGCTGGTGCACATAAAATCTGTCGTGGCCGCAATGTCCTCCATGTTCCCATCAAAAATTATATCTCTGGGGGTTACCGAAGCGGGAGAGTCGTCCCTTCCGTGGAGGATCAAAATTATGGTGGCATGTCTCCGGACCACCTCTAGGGGTGTGTCCCAGACCGTCGCCAATTGCCCATTTGTGCAGCACTAGTGCGACGTAAAACCCAACCAACCAGCCAACCTAATGAACTTAAGCAGCTAATTTTCAGAGTATGAATTTGCTATAAGTTCTTCTAACACCTGTACCAATTTCATCGAATTCTATGAGTTTATATGAAATTATATTTCATATAGAGATATTTAGAAACCACGTATCATTGTAAAAAAAACACTAATTTGATGAAAATTACACTTTAAAACACGTACAAAGTTTTCTTTTAAAAAGACAAATTTAGTTAAAATCATTTAAAATTACAAAAAATTCATGTTGTCAAAGCTTTTCGTCCTGCTTATCAGGGCATCATCAGGACAATTTTAGGCCATGTTTGATTACAAGTGCAGCATCAGTTCAATTATATACCAATAAAAACATATGGCAGTTACAGTTAATTTTGATGAAATCGTAAATTCGGAAATTTAGTCGAGCTTTACTGGGTCACTACTGAATAAAAGCATCTTTAAGCTTTATCAGCAGCAGTTCAATTATATACCAATAAAAACATATGACAGTTACAGATAACCAAAAACTAAATTCGAAAACTGACGTACAGTCAATAGAAAGATATTAAAACTACTTCACACACCATAAATTTTAAGTCAGCACAACCGGTTTCGAAAGGACGTAGCCTTTCTTCATCAGGTGTAAAACACGTGCTACTGCCTTGGAGGCAAAAGCAAGACTGGACTTTTAATATGTTTTTAGTTACAGACAAGTTTGATAAAACAGTCTGAAATCGTAAGTTCGGAAATTTAGTTAAGATTTACTGTATCACCATACGCTCCAACTAAATACTAGTCCCTTTACCTCCAGACTATAAGTGGCTCCATGGTGACCCAGTAAAGCTCAACTAAATTTCCGAACTTACGATTTCAGACTGTTTTATCAAACTTAACTGTAACTGCCATATGTTTTTATTGGTATATAATTGAACTGTTGCTGCACTTGTAATCAAACATGGCTTGAAATTGTCCTGATGATGCCCTGATAAGTAGGGCAAAAATGTTTGACAACATGAATTTTTGTAATTTTAAATGATTTTCATTAAATTTATCTTTTTAAAAGAAAAATTTGTACGTGTTTTAAAGCGTAATTTTCATCAAATCAGTGGTTTTCTATGAGTTTAGCTAAAGAACGTTTCCTTGTAATCAAACATGGCTTGAAATTTTCCTGATGATGCCCTGATAAGTAGGGCGAAAAGCTTTGACAACATGAATTTTTGTATTTTTAAATGATTTTCATTAAATTTCTCTTTTTAAAATAAAAATTTGTACGTGTTTTAAAGCGTAATTTTCATCAAATTAGTGGTTTTCTATGAGTTTAGCTAAAGAACGTTTCCTTGTAATCAAACATGGCTTGAAATTGTCCTGATGATGCCCTGATAAGTAGGGCGAAAAGCTTTGAGAACATGAATTTTTGTAATTTTAAATGATTTTCATTAAATTTAAAAGAAAAAATTTGTACATTTTTTAAAGCATAATTTTCATCAAATTAGTGGTTTTCTATGAGTTTAGCTAAAGAACGTTTCCTTGTAATCAAACATGGCTTGAAATTGTCCTGATGATGCCCTGATAAGTAGGGCGAAAAGCTTTGACAACATGGATTTTTGTAATTTTAAATGATTTTCATTAAATTTCTCTTTTTAAAAGAAAATGTTTTACGTGTTTTAAAGCGTACTTTTCATCAAATTAGTGGTTTTCTATGAGTTTAGCTAAAGAACGTTTCCTTGTAAGAATGTATTAGTGTATGTAATGTCGTTGAGCTGGGGGTATCTCCGCTATGTAAATAGATGTAATAAATGTTTGTGTTTGTCACAGCAGCTCAGTTCATATACACTCACCACACCAATAACTACAGAAATTATTATCGTTAATAACGAAGTTTCAGAAATTAGACATAGCTAATTTAATTTTATAATTCACTATAATTACATAACTTGAAAATATTACTATAATAATCAACATTTATTTGATGCTTTAAAATAAAGAAATTAAAATACTTTCTGAAAAAAAAATCTCTGACTTAAATGCCATAATCATTTCTGACTTATGAGAAAAGAAATAAAAATTGTTCCAGTCTGATGAGCATTTCCTTAACTGCCACATTAGCTGTTATCATATTTGAGCTCTAACTAGGATTTATCTTAAGAATGTTTTTATTTCTAATTTATAAATTAAAGCTCTTCTTTAATGCTGAGATGTATTAAATGAAAGAGGTATAATTTTATTTCATAAATGAATTCAATTTCTCCACTGATCTGGGATGTACTTAAAGCTTATATATATTTTTTATGTTATGTCTTTAACTTTTAACACTTTATCACCGTTTTAATGATATGATATATTTTCTAAAAGTAACTTCTCGTTTTTTATTTTTTAGAAAATAATTATCCTAAAATAACTGTACCTTAAAATAATTGTTTTTGCCTGGCTTTTAACAATTATTAGGTTTCCTGAAAGAGATAATTTATTTTTATTTTTATTTATATACATGAGTACTGTATTATTTATATATACTTATGCATATAAATAATAAATAGTATAATATTAAGTGTTGGTATTTATAATATGTATATAAATAATATAAATCTAAGTTGGATTCGTGAGTTTTTCGACTTCTGTTTTTTGAAACATTGGCACGTTTTGAGATGACTTGAACCCAAACACGATTTGACCATTTTTTTTTATAAAATATCTCTGTGTGCGCGTGAGCAAATTTTGTGGACTCAAAGAAATGCACAAAACTCATTGAAAACTTAATATTTGTTTTTGTTTATACTATGATATAAATTTGTGCAGATTACATTCTGGCATATATCACCCAGAAGGTGTCGCTTCTATGCAGCTATTCCATTCATTTAAGGAAAAGGCTATATCGAGGCTTTTATAGCCCATTAATGCATCGAGCTTTATATAATTTGACTGTTATGAAAACTGCGATAAATCAACTGGATTTATTATTTGGGGGGGGGGGGGGATTACGCCTCAGATTCTAAAAAGTATAAGGTCACCAACTTGATATATAGGATAAAAAGCATGAAGAGCTACTCTGCATGAATTTTGATGCTTATCGGCCGAAAGGAAAAACATCCAAAATATCGGGACTATCGGATGGGTGTTGAGTGTATTTTATAAAACACATTTCCACCATCCCGTTTTTAATTAATCGCAAGACTTAAGCTCCTTTATATTTGAATATATTGAATTTATTTTCCTGTTCAAAAACGACTTGCTGCCGCATTTGACAATGGTTTATCAATCATCGATTTTCAAATGGAAGAAAAATAGTCTTAGTTTTTAACACTTACGGAATATTGTTCTCTTCCAAAACGTCCATGAAACGCTCTTTGTATTGTAACTGTATAAATATAAAAAGTAAATGTTTTGTAAACTTCGTCGGAAGTCTAACAATGGTCGTAATTAGATTTTAGGAAAGAGTTCGTAAGATAAATTTCTGATCTCAAAATGTGAGTTTTACTACTGAGACTTCTTTTCATTTCGCTTGTATTTTAATCTTTAAATAACTTCAAGAATTTAAAAACGCCAATCTCTATGATATTCTTTATAAAAATCTGAATATGAGACTGCGCCAAATTTTACATTTTAAAATAGTATAAAGAAATTTACAAATAAATAAATTTTACTGCACTTCAATACCTACAATTTGGATTTTCTTTTTCTATTTTACAAGGAATCTTAAAGGAATAATTTTCATTACTCCATTAAACTGATATATTCAAAAGACAACGTATTTATCTCAGTAGGATTTAATTATTTTGCAAATGTTTTGCCATTAAATCATTAAATATCCATATATGGCATATACTGCATTACTTTGCTTGTACTTTGCTGTTTGATAATAATCATGTTATCACGGTTAATTAATTATTACTGCCTCTTACTCATATATGGTACAATCTGCAGCAAAATTATTGAAACGCTAGCAATAATTCCTACTTAAAAGATAAGAACCTAATACTGTTTTGTTAAGTAAATATTTGTCGAGTCATGATCTTAGTCTTATACTGATTATAAAAAAGTAAGTTGATGATAAAAATTAGCGATCAAACTAAAGAAATATAAATGAAAAGTGTGGATGTGTGCTTGTGCTTCAAAAAATTTTCTGCCGACTGTAGAGAAGATATTGTTTTTGTGTCATGTTCTCGAAATTGAGATTTTGCTATATTTCCTCGTTTTGAGTTCCCCTCAATCATAAAATTCCGTTTTTAGCGGTTAGTCTGTGTGTTTGTGTGGGAGTCTGTTATCAGCATAATCTAAGAACAAATAACAGAAGGAGATCAGAATTCAATATCCTAAATCTCGTTATTATATGTGCATGCTACTCGAATGTATTATTAAAATCGGACAAATAGCTCGTGTACAGAGACTTACAAGAGGATTTAAATATATTACGATTATGGACACAATTTCCGGTAGGTCTATTTTAACATCTTCAGAGTGTTCTAAAAAAAATAAAATTGACTTACATTCTGTATATGCATAAAAATCTGTTTCACGTAGAATATGTTATGGAAATTATTCGTCCTTCGTTTACAGGGTCACATATAAGAATTCTGATATATTAATGCTACGTTTGGATGTGACTGGAAGTGCATTTCAATTTGTGTCATTTATTTATTTTTTTTCGCTAAGTGTTCAGGTAAATTATTATGTAAGTATGCAATTTATAAACTGTATACAGAGACACTCAACAATAAGTTAGTCCAGTAAGTTTCAATGAGTGAATTCTTTGAATAATCTGAAATAACTTTTAAGTTTAATGTTTAAGTTAGCTGGATGGGTTAGCTGGGGACACAGAGGTTTTGTCAAATAAAACTGTATTTTAAACATATTTTAACTGTTGTTCAAAGTATTCCGAAAATATTCAAATACAATATCTCGTACGTTACGACTGAAATTGTAATAATATGTCTGTACTAATATAGGGTAAAATGAAGCACTGTGAGTGAACACCGAATTACTCTTTAATAGATTAATGCAGAATTAAAATATAATCTAGAGTAGGTAATGCTTGAATAATATTTCTAACTTGCTTATTTAGTTTACACATAACAACCGCGTTATCGTTAATCACTTTGTGTATTTAAATGGTAAAGTACTTACTTATCAAGATAAAAGATAAATACAGGCTTAAACTTATCTCACTATTTTGGTTTTTTATTCAAGGATTTTCAAGGAATAACTTTTACTGACACATTTAAATATAGGGGAGAAGGTGGTAATACGAAACAGGGTGGTAATATATAACCGCTTCTTTCTGCTTATCTACTGGAGCCATCTGTGTTTATTAAAGTAAACTTAATTAATGGGAATCATAATAATTGCTATACCGCTTGGCATCAGTATAGCTTGTTTTGCTTATGGTGTAACAGGCGGATCTTTGTTTATGCAGTTCTAAAAAATTTCACAAGGTAAGTTTCATGACTATATTTCACATCCTTATTGATAAATATAAGATATTGTTAATATTGTTTTTATTAACTGTAAGATTGAATAGTAAAATAGTAGGATTAAATTATGAATAAATACTTTTCAAACTTAAAATTCACGGGATCGTTTATAAAATGGAGATTGGTGGTAATATGGAACAATGTATTCCATATTACCATAAGCCGGAGAACTTTGGATTAAATGTGTTGTATGCCAACAATGGGCACATGTTTTATGCAGTGGATGTGAAGATGACATTTATATTTGGGACTTTTGTTCCTAAGTATGACTAATTTGAACTTTAGGGTTATTTTTTTTTACAAACAATATTTTACAGGAAAAAAAAAATTCCTCTTTATGTTTTTTGATAAAATATGCGTATTTTTCACAATACTTTCCTTTACATGTTCAGGTTTTCCTTTTTTTAGTAATGTTTTCTGAAAAAAATATCCCAATAAATATTTTTTTGTTTCACTTTTTATTGTTCCATATTACCGCCCCACTTTCTAAGACAGCTATTTTTGTATTATGTTTAAAAAAAAATTAATGGACTTCAAATCGTTTAATGTTTTACCTTCTAATAGCTTTAAATGTTCAGTGGAAGGATACTTTGTCAAATTATAGCAGTTATTTTTGAAAAAATTCCATTAAAAAGTGCATTTTTTGGTAAAAAATAAAAAGTGGTCCATATTACCACCTTCTCCCCTACTATTTGCTATTTAGCTGGCTTAGTGCAGTGTGATTTGATTGCCATGCAAATGCATGACAGTCATTGAACATGGATGTATGACGAACTGTAGTACATTACAACTTGAAAATGGTCTTGTTAAATTGAACAATGGATTATTTTTTTTATGAATCAATACAGAATTAAACTATAATCTAGAACGGTTATTGTTTGAATGATGTGAATAACTTCTTTATATAATCTATTCTTTTTTATATATCCGGGGATCGAACATGGGATTTGCTGTTCCACAAGAAGGACCCCTGTACAATGGGCCAGTGGGACGGCTTCTTTATCTTTTTTTTTTATATTCATAATTCGTCAACGTCATTATTTGGATATTGCTAAATTTTTAAACACAAAACTCGCAAACTGAACAGAGAATTAAATTGAATTCAATTAAATGAGCCATAGTAAAAATTCTTCTTTCTGTATAAAAAATAATATTTATTCCAGAATTAAAAAACTCTAAATTATCTTGATGACATGTTTTTTAACACCAATTTTTTGTCGTCTCAGTACAAAGTCAAACAGGCTCTTCAGCACGCGAAATTGTCTAATTAGTAACGGAATGGTATTGAGTTAAACCTTTCCATATAGTTGAAGAAATTTAATAAATAGAATTATAGGCTTTCATTTCTCATTAATAATTAATGACTTAGAAAATTTAAAAGAATCTTTGTTTATATGTAAATGTGAGAAATAAAATATTTAAGCGAAATAATAAAATATATTTAAACGACAAAGTCTAAGCTACGAAAAATTAATGACATACTACATAGGATTATTTATTTTACCGGATTTGAGCAAAATTATTATGCATACTTTGTAGCATTTGCAGATGAATAAATATGTTTTCATATATCCCTGAGCACCATTATAAACAAATGTATGTATTTAAATACTTGGCAACTGAGTATGTTGAACATTTGTCAGAACTCTCGGATGAAAAGACGGTAAGTTTCTCAAATCACAATTAATGTAAATCCCTAACAGGCATAAATTTTCATATATGTGACTATTAACAGTACAATGATATTTGAAAGAATACTTCTTTTATATATTTAATAATAAAATAAGAGAGACTGGAATAAGAGAAAGGATAATAATTATAATAATAGTAACTCTAATAATAAAAAAAATATTTCCATTCAGAAAAAATGTCGAAATGAGTTTCTTTGATATGGCATTAAGGGAATTATAGCACAAATTTAGTCAAAAAAAAAAAAAAAAAAAAAAGACATACGGTCATTTCAATGGCTAGTTTCACCTCACATTTGGGGATTTCAGAATGGAACTGAAACAATTACAGTAAAATCTCGTACAACGCGCTCCCACAAAACGCGATTTCGTATAACGCGACGAAAAATCTGCGACTATTACTCATACAACGCGATAAAGAGTTTCGTATAACGCGTAAGATAAAGGAAGCACGTGACGACATCTTTTCTACTTTTAACCTGTTCAAGGTTACTTACTTTTTCACTGCAGATAAGGATTGCTCCGTTACTACGCCAACACCCGACGCTTTTGGTCGCATTACGGAATGAAATCGTCTGCTCAATGTATGTCTCCTATAACGCGGAACGTATCTCCCGCGTTATACGAGAATCTATTGTACTGATATTGTTAGGTAACTTTTACTGAACAAATTCCCCAAAATATCATCAGTAATCATCAGTAATCATCAAGTGGTTCGGGAGAAATGAGGCATCGAATTTGAGACATAAGAAGCCTTACTTGTAAGGATCGTCAGCTCTACTTTCCTTAAAATAAAATTTAACGGCTAAAATTGAGTATAAATGTGAAAAAAATGTAACGTTAATTAGATTTTATAATTTATATTTTATATATAAACCTCTTATGATAGTCTTATAAATAAAAGGAACAGGAAAATTGCACAAAAGTCATATTTGGTTGGAATAAATATTATAAATTTGTTGTATTATCCCAAAAATTATCCCAATAACACACACACACACATATATATATGTATATTGTTTTATGAATTTTAATATTTCTCTTATATATCTGGTGTTATAAAAGAAATTTATGCAGTATGTATACAGAAATTCGCGCATTAGACAGCTTTACTATTGTATGGAGTAGATAAATACAGACAAAAGGATATGAGGTTCACAACCTTTTAGAATTGATCAGGCACTTGTAAAGCTGATTGCAGTAAGAAGGGTTATTAAATCTCCGTACATATAACTGTTGTATGAAGGGCCTTATCAAAGTTAATTTTTGTTAACATATATCTGCTCTGTTTTTCCCAAGCTCCCTATCCGTATCTCTATTATTTCGATTCGATCCTTTTTTCCTATGAAGCATCTTAAAGCCTTATTAAAAAAAAAAAAAATTGTTTGTTTTTTTAATTGTATATTTTTCAAAATTTAACTTTTTCTTTCATTTAAATAGACATAAAAAATTTAAAAATGGATATCTGATTTATAAATACATACACATTATGTAAAATTTTACATTTTTTTGAATAATCTTGATCGGAAAATTGCACAATCGATTTTAAACTTTGTAGAAATTATCAAAAGAGATTACTTTTTCTTTCTACTGGGCAATTTTTTTTTAATTATTATTAAAGAGCATTCGTTGTGAAATATTTGTGACAGAGACATAAATATAACCATCATACTGTAAAAACTTGCATTTCTCAAATTAATTTATTATTATTATTTTTTTTTCAAATATCTGATTTTTTTTCTTGGAATGTTTTTGAAAAATCTACACAGGTTTGAAATTTAAAACAGGCAATTCATTCTTTAGTCTTGAAGTAATGGTAGTCAAGATTGTGACACGAATTTGTTTCTTTTATAGTGCATTATTCAGTTTTAGCGCATGCACTGTTTTGGTGTACCTCATTTACATTTTGTTCAACAATTTTTCCTTATCTGCTGACATATTTTCATGCGATCGTTTTAAACTGTGAACAAACATTGTTCGTTTACATGTCTAACAGGCATATTTAACCTTGATAATGGTCCTTTATACCTCAATCAGATGTACCCTGATTGACTGGCGCCCTATAATTTTTTTCTGTACAAGTGCTTTCTCTCTTATAAGGTTGAGTGTCCCTAAACTGCACAATAAGCGTAAGTAGCAACGATTTAAGTGAATTATGGAGTCCACTATTGTATCGCAAATGTTATCTGCCATAGAAGGAAAATTAGGAAGCTCTAGAATATCATTTCCTTGAATATATATTAATAAAAAAATGTCACGAACTGTTTTTCTGTCCTCATATTTTATAATTTCAATCCTTTTTGGCTACGAAAAGCCGAATTTTAAAATTTTGGACTAGTATTTTTAAAATGTAAATTTAACATTCTTGTATTTAGATAGGCGTGAAAAATTAAACCAAATCTGGTGTGAAACAACCATACGACTTCTATTACCCACTATTACACGTATTATATGCATTTTTTAGAGATAACGTGATCAGAAGACATAAAATTGGGCTAACAAAACAGACATCTAAAAATTTTCCAGTAAGAGAAACTTAATACACGTATAAAGACATATAAAACAGAGTTACACAGCGAGTTAAAAAATAAGAGGGAAAATAAAAGAAAAAAAGGTAGAATTATTGTTTGAAACACCGATTTCCGAGATCTAAAACTGACCTACCTAATCAGGATGACTGTTAATTTTTCTATAATAACCACATAATACACGAGAAAGGATATCTAAAATGCATTCATGTAATAATTTTCAAGAAAATCGTTATATATCCGTTTTTGAGATACTTTTACCAAAACGTGGCATAATCAATTATTGACTGGAAAACAATAATTACATAGAAAAGGATATTTAAAAGAGAGTTAATATGTCGAATAAAAAAAAAAAAAAAAAAAAAAAAAAACCATGCAGCCGTTTTTAAAGGAACGCACTTGCGAGACCTGAAGTTGAGCTATTTATACAGGACAACTACCAATTTTCCTGACCTAACCAACTATATAATTCGAAAGGACATCTAATAGAGTGTATATATAGTGATATCGAATTTTTTAACCGAATACAATACTTCCACTACCTGCGGTAGTCAGGTAATGGAAGTACAAAAGAAAAGAATATGAAAGAAATCAGAGCAGTGGTAAATACTGATTATCGTGTAGTGCATAAGTATTTTACTGTATCTAAATTCACCATATTATACTTATAGTACACATGGTTCAGAAAGTGTTTCATGTAGACCTTATTAAATATTTATTTTCATATGCAAAATTTGAATGCAACTCTTAATAATATTTCTTTTTAACTTTAATTTTATTTTACATGTTTATTTACCCCAAATATAAAATTTTACTTCTTACAAAACATGCGAAATACGAGCTTAACTTGTTTTTGAAAATTAAAATACTAAATGCGGATGTAAGTATTAGTATCTACGAAAAGTTAAATTATTTGTCAGAATATTTATATTTAAACAACCGTTCGCTATCAGTTATTAAATTTTGTATGGCAGTAAAGACATTTTAAACTCCAGTCTACAACACGATTCTCAACATTGCTTCTTTACATTTTTCCAAAGTTTGACGATAAATGATTAAAAGGGAAAGAAAACTTGCTTTGGAGAAAAGGAGGTTTCGGTAATGCTGATTTCAAAGGTGACTAAAGAAATGTGTGCTTCATCTTTTGATTTTTTTTTTTTTTTTTTTTTTTTTACAAATGAAATTCTTAAATAATAATTAATATTTCAAAACAATTTACTTTCAAAATATCGGCATTGTGTTAAAATTTTTACAAAATATTATACAAAATAAAAAGTAGCAGAATTCTGGTACATTAATTAATTTTCGATTGTGTCTAAGGAACAGAATTTCTTGTTTGTTATTAATTGATCTATTTTTCAATAAATTATATCTCACGAATCATTCATCCAAAAGAGATGAACATGTATTTCGAATATCTTTTAAACAGAAATACACCGGAAGATTATGAGGATACCAACGATTTTTTTAGCAGATTCATTAAAGAGAGGAATGCTTTAAAAATTATAACTGTCGAAATTTTCGAAAATTATTTTTTACTTGATTATGTAGATAACAATGTAAAATGTCTGTATTTTTAAAACGTTTTCTGCGAAGAATTCGCTATTTTTTCTTCGTACGAATTCGAACTTAATCAATCAATCTACTTTCAGATTTGTTTCCCTTCTCTATACTGTAGCATTTTTGAAAGAAAAAAAAATCTTCAACAGAAAACCTTGAATAAACATTTTTTACCACAAGAAAGGTGGTTTTTTTTAAATAAAAAGCTTTCAACCCTGTATTTTGAAAAAATTATTGCGATATTTTATCTACTAAAAGCTTAAAAAAAAAAAAAAAAAAAAAAAAAAAAACTATGCAAGGCAAAGGGAAATTATTGTGAAAGTGCTGAAAGATCTTTCAAAGAAAAAAAAAAATATATATATATAGAGAGATAGATATAGGCGTTTCAATTTCGCTGTAATCGCTTTGAGTGCAATTTTTAATATTTACTAACGTTTCATGTATTATATCAAAATATTTATAGTTTATCTGCGTTTCATTTTTAACACATTTTGTAACAGAAAGCTGTTCCTAGAGTTTTTCATTAAAATTTTTTTTAACCTGAATACATTTTATGTAGAATGAAAGAAAGAAAATCCCCACGCCAATTTTTGTTTTCTAAATTATAGCTATAAAATTCTGCACTATAAAGGATTTAATTTAGTACGACAGGACTTATTTTCAGGCCTTTTCTTCCATATAAAGACATGCAGTAATTGTGTTTCATTCCCTATCATCTATTACTGGATTCATTTCTTAAAATTTCCTTGGTATAGCTTTAGGATAGGAGTCTCTTAGCGGCTTTTAAATTTTTGTTGTCATTTTGGCAATGAATTAAAATGACTGTCATAATTGTGTAAATAAAAATCCTGCCCAGAAACATCTGAGCTACTTTGGTGGCAAATTTCAAATTTAGCCAAGACGTTCTATACTAAAGCTGTTCCATTTCTTTAGCATCATTTTTCTCAAATTTAATTTAAATGTTTTAAAAAATATTTGCAGGTATATTTTTTTTTCCGACATAAAAATAAATATATTTACTTACTTATTTATTTGTCTTTGGCATTTTTCTTTTTAATAATTTTAAAGTTATAATGTTAAAGTTATAATTTTTAAGTTATAATATATTTTTATTTAACACCTTTTGAACCAGTTATCGGATTGAACTAAAAATTCGGCCTTAGCTAGATTATATCCCGATTAATAAGTGTACAGATTTTTGATAAAATCTAATAATCGGGACTAAAAATCCGGACACATGCATTGACAAACTTTTGTATATATAGATAAAAATAAAATTGTTTGCACGTTCATTCAGTGTGATAGATAAAAATTCGTAACACGGCAAAAATCGCTGACTGAAAGAAATAGTGCGATCTGTCGTACTAAAAATAAATAACCTATTTTACGAAGCAAGTTAAAATATTTTATCTTTATTTCGTATTTAAAGATGTGTAAATTGTTTTTGTATACGATTCTCTCTAAAAAAATCTGTTGTATCAAAAACCGTTTAATGCCAAAAGAAATCTTTGAATATAAAAGTAATTTATTTGATTAAAATTTTGTATTTGTGTGATTCTGAAAAGTTTAATTAAACAGCTAAATTAGAATTTAAGAATGAAAACGTATTTTAAATTGAATCTTATTCTAATATTTAACATAAAAAAAACATACATATTAAACCATTAGACTAGAATTTTTTGATAAAAAACCCTCATTTAAGCATGTGCAGAAATCGCACATCCAATCCGAAAAGAGAATCTTCCTAACATCAGACAAATAAACAATTCGAATCATTCACATTTTTCCTTGTTGTTTTCAAAGGAAACATGATAAAAAACATATGGATAAAAAGATGTTGTTATGCAGTAGGTGTGTATGTGGACTGCACGTTAATTAAAAATTTTTTCTGTACTAAATTTTTCATGGATATCATGTGTAGGCAAGGTTTTTTTTTTCACTATTACTTACTCCTATATATATTTATTTTAGTCTTGAACATTTATTATAATAGTATAAAAAAACTTTTCGATTTTAAACAAATATTGTCTGCCTAAATAAATAAATAAATAAATAATTTTTACGAAATAATGATGATAATCTAAATGAAATTGATCCATGCAATTTTTAAACATAAAATAATATTTATGTTAGCGATACAGTATTATTCACATAAAGAATAAATTTATAATTTTCAAACTCAGTATTTTTCTTAAGTTAAATGAACAATTGGTAAGTGGCATTTTTTTGTTGTTGAATATATGAATTACATTTATTATTATGCACATAGAAATTATTTATTTAAAACCTTCTCGGTCATGCTTAGTATAAGTGTAAGATATTAATTTATGCTGTGGAGCATACATAAATTTTACATATTTGAAGTTTCGTATACGTTTGCATGGCATTGATCAAGTAATTATTTCTTTTATTTTACTTTGCATCGTAGTACATTTGTATTTTAATTTAAGGCGTAAATACTTAAAACGCGTTTTATGCTTAAAATAGATTAAAATAAAAGATTTTATTAAGATTTTATTTTATTTCTATGCTGATAAAATTATACTCGAAATGCTGACACAAATTTTAGATTATGATACCCAAGAGTAACGGAATAGGGGGGGGGGGGATATGAAGGCAAAATTTGTGATTTAATTTGCCATTGAATCTACTTCGATTACTAACTTTTCTTTTCTTTTTTCTTAGAAATTTATTTTCTAATTACTGATAATTATGATATAATTCATAAAAATAAGTTATAGTAAATATATTAAAACATACAGTAGTGATTGGTTTACTGCTGAGGAGAAAAATAACTAAATAAACTGTTAATTGCGTATCCTATTTTCACATGTTATTTTGAAAATTTTGCAACTGTAATTAGCGAAAATGCATGTCAACCAAAAAGATTATTAGATAATTCTTTTTACAATGCTTATATTTTGAAATAGTCGCTATTTTAGGGTTTTCAATATTACTTATAATATATATACTACTATGATTTTCGTTTAAATATTTAAAAGGTGTATTTCGACAACATATATTAAATGGACTGATATAATTCCTTATTATGCATCCTTAAGGATCTTTTGCAAATAAATTATTAAGAACTGCTTAAAATTACAAATTAGTGTGTTTGAAAACCATCATTTTCGATACATTTCTCCAAAATTTTGTCAACTGTAGCCGAAGGGTACATGGAAGAGTTCAGATTTTCAAATGTTTGCCTTACCTTCAGGCAATGAAACTAAATGTTGGAACAAATCACCGAAACGTAATTAAAGTTTCGCCTTTTGTTTTACTATGGGAATTTCACTTTCTGAGAATACAGGGTGTAAGTAACATACAATTAGATTGCGATAGTATGATTTTTGGTTTAATGAAAGGTGTTTTAAAATTCATGTTCGAATTTTATTAAAGAAAATATACATATATTTCATCAGCGAAAGCTTTATTTATAGAAATAAAATTCTATTTTAAATTTTTAAATGCTGCATCTGTAAAATTGGTAAATAGATGGTAATTTACTAGTTATCTACTGCCATTGTTATCTAATGGCTAGTATCTACAAGTATGTAGACATTTTAAAAGTTCATGAAAATTGAAGAAATTGGTAGAATTGAATGCGGTTTGCGAAAAAACTATTGTCATGAAGGGGAATTTTTTTTTTTTTTTTTTTTTTGGGGGGGGGGGGGGGGTAAAGAAAATAATATTAGTTAAAATTTTCGTTAATAGAGGGCGCTGTACGCGAGAAAATCATGCATTTCTGTAAAAAAAAAAAAAAAAAAACTATATTTATTCACATGCATATGTTTACAGGCATATAAATCCTATTCTATATGTCAACCATCGCCACAAATACAGTTTACAAACGAGTTACAATAACCGCTAACAGAAGCTTCAAGTAGGCGGTTCTTACCTGAGGGAAACGCTTTATCCATCAAGTCAGCATCGCAATTAAAATTTCATGTCTGCGTAAGTAGGAGACAAAATAGGAAATACGCTAGGTTAATTGTAAAACTACGTGATTGATAGGACTCCGATTTCAATATTTCTCGTTACGCATCCGTGCAGTGTCCTCTATCGAAAAAAAACTTAACTATTTTTTTTCCTTTACCAAAAAAAAAAAAAAAAAAAAAAAATCCTCCTTTATGAAAAAACTTTTTCGCAAACCGCGTTCAATTCTACAAATTCTTTAAATTTTTAGGATTTTTTGAAATGTCTACAGATTTAGGGGACACCCTGTAAATCAATAATCGCAGGAATACGCTCCTAGTTTCAAATCTGTTTTTATTTCAAATCTTTTACCTATAATAATAATGCACTGGAGGACTGGCGCACACCTTTCCTGTCTCATAATTGAAAATTACTCACATAACTTTTTTTTTTTTTTAGTTTGCATTCTATTTATTTACTTTTTTTTTTCCTATTTTCCTTTTTTAATTGATTATTTACTTTATATTTATTAATAATTCTTGTCCTATTAATATTTGTATTGATTTTTGATTTTATTTCTTCTGACACATCACACTCAGAGAAAAAAAATTACATAGCTCGCCTTCATCTAGAACGAATAAGCAGTCGCTTTCCGAATCCCTATACTAGAAATATAAATTTCTGAGTTATGCGTATAAGGTAAACAAGTAACTTGGATAGACGAAATGACCGAGAATTTCTAGTCTACACTTTTCTAGATGGTGAAACAATATTATGAATATTGTGAATCCTTTGTATTGCGAGAAATCTTCGTTTGATTTCCTAAAATTGAGTCATACAACAAAATTATAGTCAATAAACTCGCCTCTTGCATTCACATTTATTTTAAGAGATTTGTAAATGAGTTGACTATGAAAGTACAGGAAAACATTCTAGAATTCTAATAGGGGTTTTCAGAACTCGCTGGCAACGGGAACTAGAATTTATAGTATGAAATGGAACTATTTTTACTAGAGCCACAATTTAGTTTCTAGATGTCAGTCACAGATTTTTTTTTTTTTTTTTTTTTTTTCAGTGCACCGAAATCGGTTTTGTGCGTTTTCGCATTGTTTGCAGCGTCTTTGTCGTACCTACTTTGTTCGCCAGACTAAGGGTCGTGTTTTATTTCGATCCGAAAACATTGTTCCAAGCTTTTTGTATTATATAGAGTTTCTTCAAAATGTTTAACTTATTATTAACTATACTTAATTAAAAAAAAAAGAAGAAAGAAAGGATAGAGGGAAAAAAAACCTTCTTACAAAGATTACGATATTTAATTTTTATGCGGTTCCTCGATCACATAATTTATATTCAGTATTTATCAGTTGAAAATCTATACATATAATAAAATAAGATGTGTGTGAATGTGTTTGTATGTCCGTCATTTTGTAGACAAACAGTTGATTGAAAAGCTACACAAATTTGCATGGAGTTCCATTTTCACCTCTCCAGATGCACCTCGAAGCCCGATTTTCAATTGGATTAGTTTATTCTAATTAATTAAAATTTCTAAATTTCTGAACTGAATAATTTTGAGTACAGAAACATAAATGCAAGCAGTTTTTTAACTCTTTGACGCAGATGGGACACCGGTGTCCCTTTTGCTTATTTATTTTTGGACGCTCTTATTACAAATATTATTATTATATGATAGTTTTTTATTATAAAAGAGAGTCTAATAGTTACTATAAAAAATCTATTAGATTATCAGAGTAAATTTTTTACTAAAATAAAAATGTTAAATAAAAGTAGTTTGAAAAAAAGTTATCAACCAATTTCAAAAATTTATTTCTAATTAAATTTGATTATTTAAAAAAAGATTAGTAATGAATTATTGCTACTCCTATATCTAAGTAATTGTAAATAAGTGCAATTTGTAAAAATATTTATTCATGGGACGCCCGTGTCCCACGATGAACTTACCTTTAACACAGAAAGGGACACCGGTGCCCCACTCCATATTTTAGAACCAAAATTAATTAAAATTTTAAATATAACATTTTCCACTTATTTAGATCTAAAATAACTTAAAACTATAAAAAAAGTGTAAAAAATATGTTTGATAAGAAATCTGCTTCAAAGGGTTAATGGGTAATTATGACAGTTAGTTGAGCATCACGTTCATAACGCGATGGTTGTGGGATCGATCTTCCAAGCGCCAAGTGCTAATTTTTACAAATAATTAATAAAAAGGTATCAATTATTAAAAGTGTCTACACATATCCCAGGATTTTTTATTAATTTTTTAAAAATTAAAATTTTCACTGCTAAGAAGATTCTGGTGCAACTATCTGTTGAGTAAAGATGATAATCTTTATACATCTATATTCTATACATATAATAAAAGAAGATGAATGTGTGTGTATGCCCATCGCTTTGTAGGCAAACATCTGATCGCAGAACTACACAATTTATGCATGACAGTACGTTTTGACCTTTCCTGATGTACATCTAAGCCTGATTTTCAAATTTTTGAATAGTTTTTTTTAATGAATTAAAATAAATAAATTTCTGAAATGAACGACTCTGAAGATACAAACGTAAATGTAAGCAGATTTTGCGTGTTTTATTATCTCAGTTGGTTAAAAAACCATGCTAATAACGCGATGGTCGTGGGTTCGATCCTCCAAGCGTCAATGCATTAACTTTTGCAGATAGTAATTAGAAAACATGTCAATTGATTTAATAAAATTTTCAATGTTCATACAGTATCCTAAGAATTTTTAGTTAGTAATTTTTTAAATAACTAAAATTTTTGCAACTGAGAAGATTCTAATGCTGTCATCTGTTGAGTGGAGATGATAATCTGTTAGAAAAACATCTGTCCAAAAAACGTAGTTCTTGAATAATAGCAGTAACACTTATCATCCAGTTTACAACTAAATTGAAATATTCATTTAAGGCACAAATACAACCAATGGTCACCTGGAACCGATGTAGTGCAGGCGGGAAAGACGTTGCTGACCTGAAGGTTTTAAGCAATTTCAAAGAAATTTGTTTTAGTGATATTAATACAGTTATTTAAAATATGGGAATTAATGGTTTTTGAAAAATTTCTTTTAATATAGCGACTAGCGAAGCAGGCAAAGTCTTCTAGTAATATTATAAAGAACAAAAATTTCCATTAGTGTAGGGGGACTACCTTATCGGTGAATCCTGGGCTTTCGCCAATAGGCGAACTAGGCGACTTCACTATTACAACCTTTATCAACCCAACCTGTTAGTGAAGGTCAAAAATCGCGCGAGAGTTGGAGACGTTTTTGTTTTGAGAAATAGAAGTTGTACATTGAAGAGATAAATACTTTAGTAAATTCAGTTAATTTTGCAAAATTTTACATTATAAGCAATATTCAAGTTAAAATAATTTATGATATGTAAAAAAAATCGTAAATAGAGCATTTGTATTGTATTGTATTTTTAAATACTCTTAATTTAAATATTTATACGGTCTATTGGAAACTGCCGGTGTGAGATATGAAATCAAAGAGTTTAATTCTACGCAACTTAGTGAATTTTGGCAATCAATGAATGATCTTCATTTTTATAAAATTATATTAAGATAATTTTTTCAAAGATAATAGGTAGGACTGCGATACATATAAAAATTTAAATTTTGTGAGTTTTAAATGCATATATTTACTGGGTTGAACTTTTTTAAAGTCTTACATTATATATATATATATATATATATTGTTTTTGTAATTATACCTAATATTTTGTAATTATACCTACCTGCCTTATATCCTAATTAACAGTTAGGGTATAAGGCACGCATAGCACTGGATCTAATAATAAGAAAAGCAGCAAAATGAGCATAAAAAACATAAAGTATGTGGTGAAATAATTAAATATATAATATAAAATGCGCCAGTCATGAGAAAAAGCTGTACTATCAAACTGTCAGGAGGAAAATTTACTTACCACTTTCGATTATAAGAGTGCTTTGATATGATGATGAAAAATTATTTTTTGGGAATTTTTAGAAAAATCATACGATTTATTGCTACTCCTGTATATTTATTATTAAAAAAAAATTAGTAAACATCTACAAGAAAATTTATAAATATATATCTGATTATTGTGTCTTAAATACGTGCTATGATGCATCGTTTTGACTTAATTTGGAGCAAAGAAATTAACTCATAAAGACAGACAGATGTTGATAAAAACATGCGCTGTTGATGTAGCAATGCTGATTAACTAAATTTGTTGAACATGTCGGTGACACCTGCCAACATTAACCGATGAAAATTGCATATTAACTAAAAACTTTGTACCATCGTTTATTAAAACACCGAAATCGGTGTCATGCAGTTTAGTAACATCTGTGAACAAATTCTGTAGTAAAAAATTATTTTCCTAAAAAAAAAAAAAAAAAAAAAAAACAGAAAATCTTACAATTTGAAATCATGTATAACCGAAAATCGGATTTTCGGACATTGGATTTTGCAACATTTTATAGCTTTTTCACATGTGTACTGATTTTTCTTGCCGACAGGAAATTTATTCAAAGATATCCCTGATATACCACTTTATGAGTGTTATTTTTGTAATGCGACTTTCAATAAGTGCGATAATTTTTTTTCAAGTGCTTTCAAGTGCTTTCTATCATAAAATAAGTAATATTAAAGTTATGTAAGGTAGCACATGATATTCGCTGCTCTTAATATACGTACATTTATTATAGAGCGTCAGTTTAATTATTTTATAATATTTAGTCAATAAACAGGTAAGATTCCACTTACCTGAATAAGGAATGCAGCACTGGTGAAGTAATTTTTAATTCTTCGGCTAGACACTGTCTTGATTCATAATCAAACTGAAAATAAACTTATGAATAATTTAAATTATTAATTCACATGTGTAAGTTTGATTGGCTGGAGGATTTTTTTTTCTTTATGCACTATTTTAATTTCTTGAGTAAATATATACATATTTTATTATAAGTGTATAATGTAATTATATAAGAGCGTTTTCAAATGCCCTGCTAGATTAAAGCTACATGTTATTGTCAAAGCAACATTACATCTATATTGAAAAGAAAGCGCGCAAGAGAGAAGTCATTAGAATTGCTGAATAAACAGTTCTGTGATTAAAACTGGGAGCGGCACATTCCGCTTTACATGTAGATGGGTTGTTCTTTTAGAATAAGAAAAAGTTTCTAAAAGAGTTCTTGAGTAAAATGAAAATATCGTGCACAAAAATTATTACAGTTTTTTCTATTTTCCTACACTTTCTGTGGCAGAAATTTCAATAATTTCAGGCTGCAGACGCGAGTAGGTAATTATTTTCATTCATTTTCTTTTTTTATATTCATGAAATGATGCATGTCTCTTTATAAATTAGTTTATGTAAATACTGAATCAAGTAAATTAAATACATTTTATTTCAAAACTTTCCAGTCAAGCTGTAACACAGTGTTTCTATGAATAACGTTGTTCGGCGGATATTAACCCAAAGCAGACTACCCTCCTTTTCGTGGCTCTAAAGTGACAGCTTCATGGTCGTACACTTTGAATATCAATTCGATATTCGGGCATGCGTTGTGAAATGCCCTAAAATTAATCCTAATTAAAAAGCAAACATTAATCTGAAAAATAATATGGTTATTAATAAATAAATTTACTCTCAAATAATATTAGATTCATATAATTTTAATTAATTTCTTTATTAAATATCCAAATTTTGAATACTAATTAAATTGATTATTCTATAATTTTACAATACAATATAAATGATATAACAATGATCTTTGATTTTGCATCAATGGTGCTAAAGATGAGTACTTAGAAAACAAATGTGCTTTACCAGCATTGCACGGTAAAATTACTGACCGAGAAATGTAAGAAATTCTCACCAGATTACTGGAAGTTATGATGCATGCGGAGCATAGTAAGGATCATCACAGGGAGCATTAGTATTGGGGCCACTGAAGAGCACATCTTAGCGTAGGCGGTGCGGCCGTCAGACTTCACATGATTTCAACACAGATACAAATTGACAGAGCGACAGCCAGAATTTTCTATCGTCATCTCATCTCGAATGCGACAGCCAGAAGAAGCAAAAATCTAAATCTCTTTTTTTTAAACTTCTTCTCATTTTCTTTTTGGTCTCTCATTATAATTTTTGGAGGAGGTTTTCCCCTTGCATTTTTTTTATTGGGTCTATCTTCTGATTGGACCTTTCTTCTACCAATCTGCTTGCTTCTAGATTACTACGGTGCCTTTTTTTACGACCTCGCCGGGGCTTTTTTTGGCGGTAGCCAGTGGGGCTTAAATGCGGGTGGTCCCCTTTCAGAGTTCCACGTGCAGGTGCAGGTCATAAATATGACGTTGTATTTCTGTCTTAGGCTTTTAAAAGGCAATAAAACAGCTTTGTAGTCTTCAGTAAAACAGCTTTTGTGTTTTTATATTTATTTTCCTTTTAAATAATGCCCTTTTGTATCTTTATTATTTTGTTTTTAACAAAATGTCAGATTTTGCCCATCAAACGTATTGAAAATATCATATTGTATTATTATATTCTTTATAACTTATTTATGTATATTGAGTTTTAAGGAAACTGGCTGTGGATGTATTGTATGTTTTCAAATTAAATGTATGTTTCAATTACCGCGATAATAACGGGAAATTTCTTATTACATATTTACGATACAAAAGAAAAGATAAACAAAATCAAACCAATGTCAGTTAAAAAAAAATACCTATAAAAGTTAAGTCAAAGGTATTAGATAGTAAAAAAAAAAAAAAAAAAAAAAAAAAAAAACGAAAGAAAAAAAAAAGAGCAATACTTTAAAAAATAGCAACAATAATAAAAAAACGGAGAAAGAAAAGTAAATTTCAATTAATTTTCAAGACAAGTATAACACAGAATGCGCTTAATGTAACTTTAGCATATTATATTTCAAAATTTAATAAGAATATATTGCTATTATAACGGCTAAGGTAAATGCATATCTATTAATTTGTATCATAGAAAATTGCTAAGAAAAATTGAGTAAGTTAAAAAAAATTCTAATTACCAGCACAATATCAGCTTGTGTGAAAGAGATTATATAAATAAATAATCTTATAGTATATTACATCGAAAGAAATATGAAAGAGGAGGTAAAAAAGAAAATAAACCAATATTTGTTAAGAAATAAAAATTAAATCAAATGTATTTCATCTGTGTAACGAAAGAAAAAAAAAAAAAAAAAGAAATACTCTATAAGGAAATAGCAACTATGATATAAATCCACTATATATAATATTGTATAATGATCTAATCTCCAATTTTTTTTTATTTGATTAAGAAAGCCGCTAAATTTCATTACGTTTAGTGACTAATATTTTAGTTTGACATTTACAAAAAGAAAAAAAAAAAAAAAAAAAAAAAAAAAATCAAAAACATTTTTTGCAAGTTAAAATGCGATATTTGCTTTATTTTGTTGAAAACGCTTATTACATCAACAAAAAATAAGAATTACACGTAATAAGGCGTACAGATATAATATGCAAAATACAAAGTATGAAAAAATTTAATAACCGTCTCAAAATGACTTTTTTTCCGTCTGGATTCAGACTTTTTCTTTCTTATTTAAACTTGAACTAAAATAAATTTTCTTTTCTTTAAATAAGGAATATTTGAATGTAATCCAATTTCATTTTATCAGTAATATTTTACATTTTACTTAGAATAATGAAAATGTTTTGAAATACAATTTTTCTGACTAAACTTTTATTTTTCAAGTATAAAATTTCTTCTTCCAAGCAATTAAATGTTTCTTTGCATAAATTTAATTTTCGAGAAAATAAAACGTTATATAACGCTTTTTGATACAAAACCTATTACAGTTTTTTTTGCATGGTGTTTTATTTATTTATTATTATTATTATTATTTTCCATGATATTTTTCATATGACATATATTTTTACTTTTTCGAACATGCATATGTAAGGAAAGTATTGTAATCATGTCAAAAACAAGACTTTGAGACTTTGGTGTTTTTACACGTTTTGAGGTTTCTTAAGTTCATTTTTACTATTTTTACGATAGTGTATGCATGTGTGTATGTGTGTATGTATGTGTGTAAGTGAACATGATAGCACCTGAACGCTTTGTTCATATGAGCTGATAATTAGTAGGTAGGATATAGGTACCCATAGCACGAACCCTATTGATTTTAGTGAATCTAGAGTGAATCTAGGACATTTAGTGTTTTTTTTTTTTTATTTTTACAGGGACACAAAAAGGAAATTTTTTTTATCATTATAGCCTATGGATCCAATTTTTTAAAAGTGCGATAGCGTCTTAACGCCTTATTCACCTGAGCTAAAAATTTATACACATGTTATAAATCTCGTTACACAAAGTGTACAGATTTTAATGATTCTAGCACTTTTGGTTTTTTAGAGGAACACACATACACACGCACACACACACACACACAAACAAAAAATTCTTTATTATTATGGTCTATAGGTCCGAATATTTTAAAGTGCAATAGCGTTTAAACGCCTTATTCGATTGAGCTGAAAATTTATACACATATTATAGGTCACAGTCGCACGAACTGTATAGATTTTGGTGAATCTAGAATTTATAGTTTTTTTTTTTTTTTTTTTTTTTTTTTTTTTTTTTAACAGGCACAATTATAAATATTCTATACCATTATGATCTATGGGTTCAAATTATTTGAAGTGCAATACCATTAAATTAAACAATGGGGAAAAATACTCAAACACCCTATTATATTTTTCACTTTTGCTTATTTAACGACTTTTCTTTCTTTAATTTAGGGGAGAAGGTGGTAATATGGACCACTTTTTATTTTTTAACAAAAAATGCACTTTTCAATGGAATTTTTTCAACAATAACTACTATAATTTGACAAAGTATCCTTCCACTGAACATTTAAAGTTATTAGAAGGTAAAACATTAAACGATTTGAAAACCATTAATTTTTTTAAAACATAATACAAAAATAGCTGTCTTAGAAAATGGGGTGGTAATATGGAACAATAAAAAGTGAAACAAAAAATATTTATTGGGTTATTTATTTCAGAAAACATTACTAAAAAAAGGGAAACCTGAACATCTAAAGGAAAGTATTGTAAAAAATACGCATATTTTATCGAAAAACATAAAGAGGAATTTTTTTTCCTGTAAAATATTGTTTGTAAAAAAAATAATCCTAAAGTTCAAATTAGTCATACTTAGGAACAAAAGTCACAAATATAAATGTCACCTTCACATCCACTGCATAAAACATGTGCCCATTGTTGGCATACAACACATTTAATTCAAAGTTCTCCGTCTTATGGTCACATGGAACACATTGTTCCATATTACCACCAATCGCCAATTTATAAACGATCCCATGAATTTTAAGTTTGAAAAATATTTATCCATAATTTAATCCTGCTATTTTACTATTCAATCTTACAGTTAATAAAAACAATATTAACAATATCTAATATTTATCAATAAGGATGTGAAAAATAGTCATGAAACTTACCTTGTGAAATTTTTTAGAACTGCATAAACAAAGATCCGCCTGTTACACCATAAACAAAACAAGCTATACTGATGCCAAGCGGTATAGCAATCATTATGATTCCCATTAATTAAATTTACTTTAGAAAACACAGATGGCCCCAGTAGATAAGCAGAAAGAAGCGGTTTCATATTACCACCTTCTCCCCTACTTATACAACCGTTAACTAATTAATGTTCAGAAAGTCGAGTGGAGTCACTCCAGTTTTTTTCATATAGAATCGATAAGAAAATCTTTAAATAATATGTTTAACGTTTTTAAAAACTTTTTTATGGGATAATAAATTAAAGAAAAATGTTGTAACCAAAAAAAAAAAAAAAAAAAGTATTTTCGTGTAGACTAAATTAATTTGGTATTATAAAATGTCAACTTGATATTTCTTTGTATATCTGATTAATTTTGATTTGTTATTTTTAATTTTAATGAGACAAACATCAGTGGTATTTTTCAATAAAAGTCGTACTGATAAAAATGAAGCATTTATTTTAACAGAAATAAAATAAAAATATGAAAAAATATTTCTTTCTTTCAACATTATTAAAAGAAATCGAGGAAATCTGAAATGAAAATATGTCTTAAAGTCAATTAAAATCCATTTTCTGTTTCAACTTAATTAAAAATATTAACAAAAGTTTCCATTTTTCAAAGCAAATGATTACTATATTGCAAACGAATCATTTAAATTTTATTATTTAATAACTTTGCTAATATTTTATGCAGTGCATGGAATATGAGTTATTAATATTTTTAAATTGAACACAAGTTTCCGACATGTTTCACAATTGAAAAAATAAATTGTAGTAATTTATTGGATAAAGAATTAATGAAGAAATCTTGAAATATTTTGAAAATAATGCGTTATGATAAAAAATATTTCATAATTAGAATAATATATATCATAGCTTATATATGTAAATGCTATAGATTAATTGGATAATAAAAATACTAGCACGAAAAATACTGTGTTGAAGTTAAAATTAATGTGTTTAAATCGAAAAGGGGAGGGATATACAATAGAATATGGTAAACCTAAATTTATTTTAATATGTCAGATTTTTGTATTTATTTAATTGCAGAAAAAGGTTATTTCATAAAATTTAAAACATTGATTCTATAAATTTCTATTTTTTTTTTCCTTCAGTTTTTAAAATAAAGTCTTTTAATCAACCCCGATTATTTTAACTTAAAAGTGATTAAAAATAAATGTAGTTGAAAGCGCGCTTTAATTTCGTAAAAATTTATTTCAGTCTAAACGAAATAGCTATATCAAGTAAATATAATATATTCGGGTACATTTATATAATGTATAAATATAACAAACATAAAAAAAAGTAGTTTATTTAACTGAATAGATTTAATGAATTTTCATTTCTAAAAGGTAACTTTGTTGTTTTTTTTTTAAACTGCAGTGTTACTTCAAAAACTTCAATTCATCTACAAAGAAGATTTAATTTTTATTCAAATAAAATCAAACTACAAATAACGTTTTCGATTTCAAACAATCGACGAACAGATTGTAGTTTTATATTTTTATATCAAATCTAAATATTGACTGTTTCTTGCCTATCTCGTTTATTTACCCAATTACAATTATACTTGTTTTACTGTCAATCGATTAACAATTAATTAATTACAAATAAATTGAATTATTACAAATAAATTGAATAAGTAATTCAATTTATTTGTAATCAATTACTTGTTAATTGATTGACAGTACAATAATTATATTTGTAACTTAATTGTAATTCAATTGTAATTCAATTACTTTTTAATCAATTAGGCCCAACACTGCGCATAGTTTAGCTCACTAAAATTTTATTTAATGTTTAAAAAAAAAATTATGTTATAATTTATTTATTTTCTAATTAATTGGTATTATTTAGCGTTATATTGAGTAGAAATTACTAAGAAAATTGAATTAATAAATATTATTAATTAATATTTTGAAAAGAAAAAAAAATTTCAATATTATAAACTTAGGATTGTAAAAGGAATGCACCATAATAAACATGTTTACATGATACATTACAAATCAATTCCTTTTCGTTTAAAAACGCTGAAATATAATTTTATGTAGACAAATTTGTTTAATGAGAAAAATTGTATTAAAAGAAATTCATACTTACACTGTTTGTAGATTTTTTTAAATTTTTCTCCACTCTTATCAAATTAGTGGTTTATAGCAGCCACCACAAAACTTTCTTGTATTTCTTTCTTTTTTTAAGTGAAAAAGAAATTCTGGACTCATCTTAGAATGTATATCGAAAAATGTATCTGTTTTGAAAGTGATTTAATTGACAGATAGCTTGAAAATATATTTTAATTTTAATTTTTTTAAATAAAAATGTTACAGGTTAAAAAAAGAAAAGAAAAGAAATTATAACATACCCACTATTACACATATTGCATGCATTTTTTGGGATATAATGTTATCAGAAGATATAAAATTTTCCTAAAGAAGTAGAAACCTAAAAATTTTCAGGTAAGAGAAAGCGGATACACTTGTAAAAACATATAAAATAGAGTTACAAAACGAGTTAAAAAATAAGGGAAAAAAAGAAAGAAAATCGGTAGAGTTATTTTTCGAAAAACCAATTTCCAAGATCTAAAACTGAACTACCAAATCAGGATGACTGTTAATTTTCCTGTAATAACCACGTAATGCATGAGAAAGGATACCTAAAATGGATTTATGCAACAATTTTCAAGAAAATCGTTAGAGCCGTTTTTGAGATATAGACTTTTACCAAAATTTGTCATGCTCAGTTATTGACTGGAAAACAATAATTACATACAAAAGGATATTTAAAAGGGAGTTAATATGGTGAATTTGAAAAAAAAAATCCGCTGGGAATGCACTTGCGAAGAACTTTTAAAGGAACGCACTTGTGAGTCTTGAAATTGAGCTATTTATACAGGACGCATATCAATTTTCCTGGACTAACCAACTTTATCATTCGAAAGGACATGTAAAAGAGTGCTTATATAGCAACTTTGAAGAAAATCGTTAGTGCCATTTTTGAGATACGGACTTACGGTCCCACTTCTGGTTTCCGATGTCCCACTTCCAGTTTTCCAGTTTTCACCAAAATTTGGAAAATTCATCTGTGCATCAGACTTCTCTAAATTCTGAAGTTCCGTAGTTCTGTCTTTGTTTGTTTCGAAGATATGGTAGTCAGAATATTCCCCACATACGTACATATACACACACACACACTGACCAATTGCCAAAAACTACTTTTTTGGTCTCAGAAGACCTTAAAACATGTAAATAAGGTGAAAACTCGAATATCGAACTTTTGGACCGAATACAATACTTCCATTACCTACGGTTTGTCGGATAATGGAAGTAAAAAAAAATATATAACTTGTGATTTTTTTAAAAATCAATATATATAAACGCAAATCATCTCGTCGTCGGATTATGTCGTGTGTTTTAAAAATAATTCATAAATGTTGTCGTAATTATTTAAGTATTATTTTATAGTTTATTGTTAAAACATTTTCTTTTATTTCCTCGATCAATGTACTTTTAAATTTTATCACATAAAAATATTTCTCTTCAGTAGCTTTAAGAGTCGTTTGGGATAAAGAAAACATATTATAACCATTTAAAGGGTTTAAAACATTAAAAAAAAGGAGAAAAAAATATCAGCGTTATTTTCATTATTTTGATCTAAATTGACAATTTTTTTTATAATCTTTCCCCAGGTTTTAATACATTATAAAAATAAATTATGGCGATTCCTTTTTACAATACAAGCCATTTTTTTTTTTTTTTTTTTTTTTCTTTTTTTTTAATGTTCTCGAAGATCTGTACATAAATATTAATTTTGTAAAGATTTTCACATTTAATTAAGTCGTTGTCAAAATTAAATTGAATTTTCTTCGTATTTTCGTTTAGCACTTTTATTCGAGATTTAGAAATTATGTCATTTCTTAAATGTCAGGTGCATTTTATTTATTTTGAAATATAATCTTAAGAACTTTTTTGTTATATGGTGAAAATATAGGAAACATCTTTTCATCTTCTGTTTGCGGAAACGAATTGAAAACGGAAGGAATGAAATTGATGTTCAGTTAACTAAAACAAAAGAACAACTAAACATGAAATTACTTTTGTGATAATAATGACTTTATTTTCCTTATTATCTGATACAAAAATTCTAAATATGATGTGTTAAATGTTTGTTGCACAGAATAATTACATTAAAAAAAAAAAAAAAAAAAAAAAAAAAAAAATCCAATATTGGTTGTAGATTTTTAAAGTTTTCTTCACTCTTATCAAATAAGTGTGTTACAGCCAACATAAAGCCTTCTTGTATATCATAATAAATAAAAGTGCCACCTACCGGTTAATTTAATCATAATGCTTTCTCACGTTGCACAATATAGATTGTAAATATGCAATTTGATGTAATTTTAATCAATAAATTTTGAGATACATAAATATGAAAAAAAATCGAAGAAAGTGTATAACGACAACGCCAATTGTGGTCAATATACACACAGATTGAATAATAATAATTTCGGCGCAGTTATATATCACAGAAGCCGAGGAATAGACTTTTTTTAAAAAATAAATATTGCGGATTAGTAGCTCTACCTGTCATTCAATATATATCTAAATTGAACCAGTGCAGGTTTTCATAATATCCATCTCACATAAAATATTTGTTGCATTTATATATCGCAGAAGCTTGGGTGCTGCCTTCCTGTAAACAAAATTAAATTTCAGCATAGCAGCGACATTTGTCTTATATGTATTAAATCGAATCCACATATTTTTCATGGTGACACTTATACATATAAACTTTGCTGCATTTATACGCTATAGCAACTGAGAAATGGCTTTATTTAAAGGTAGAAATTGCAGAGTAGCAACGTTACCTGATGGACGATATACCCCAATGGCTAATTATCACCAATTTATACCAAGATCTAACTAAATAACCAATTTTGTTGAATTCTGTTCATTAGATCTTAAGATGCAGAGTCAACAAAATGTTGCTAACACGTACAGACACAGACATTTTCTAAAAATAGTTGAATATTTGAATCGTTTTCAGTAAATCCGAAAACGTATAAATTAAATTTTTAATTAAATCGATTAATTTAAATTTTCGACAAAAAGAAATAAATAAAAATAAATAAATGCTTGCACTATCAGTTTTTAAAGGACGTGACCTTTGCATTACACGTGTCTTTTGCACCCGAAGAAGAAATGCCACATCCTTTCGAAACTGGAAGCGCAAGTATTTATTTTATGACGTGTGCAGAAGTTTTAAAGTTTAAATATTTATTGTACTCCTGTATTTCAACATAACCAATTCCAAAAACTCACAACCATTTTCCCGTATAGAAATGAAACAAGCACGACGCTTTACTAAGGGAAAAGAAGCGCACGCTGCACTAATGCTTCGTTTATTCGCTTAATAAAGGAATAAAACGGTTTGCGTTCAATTATTTTGAACTGAAATTATTATTGTGAATTATTGAAATGTGTCAAGTTTTTCACAGAGTTCTCAGTTTTTTTCACTGATGATGATGATGAAAGTTTTTATCTTGATATTCAGAGGTGAGGAAGAGTAATTTATTAATACTACAAGTAAACAACCTCTCTCCTTCTCTTTTTTTCAAGTACGATTACAAAATTTTCTTCCAAGAACTGACTGTTACCAAAATTCTTAAATTAAGATTTCGTTCTTTCTTTCTTTTTTTTTTTTTTAACTGAAAATTGTTTAAAAAATGTGCACATTTGCTGCAGTATTTTGCTTCATTAAGAAGAATTTTTTTTTTTCGTTTTTCTATGATAATTGACATTTACCACAAAGTCTAAATACAGCAGATAATAATACATAAAGTTTTTCATTTCAAACCAACTAATTTTGACGAATATGGAGTCAAATATAACAAAAACAAGTAAACATTTTCATTTTAATGATATTGCAATGATAAAATAATTTTAATTGCCAAAACGTGAGTGGAGGCTTCCCTGTTGAGACTCAAAAAGGTTTTAGGTTCCGTCTGTGTATCTGTCATTCTGTCTGTCTGTCTGTCGCGCGATAGCGGCCGCAAAAATCACGTTATTGATTTGAAATTTGGTACACATGTTCATGAGCCCCACGGAATCAGCTGTATAGTTTTGGGTGTATTCCATTTGTAGTTCGTATTCAGGGACACGTCAAAGTTTTTCTTATCATTACGGCCTATGGGAAGAATTATATACACTGAGAAAAAATTCTGTAACTGACATCTAGAATCTAAATTGTGGCTCTAGAAAAAATAGTTCCATGTCATCCTTATAAATTCTAGCCCCCTTGGAAAGTGAGTTCTAGAAGCCCCTAAGCGTTTGCCTATATTCTCGAGGCAAAGTTATTTAAAAATCTCTGCAAATAAATGAGACTACAAGAGTCGGGTTTCTGCAACTATAATCTTGGTTTATTACCCAATTCTAGAAAATCAAGCTAGAATTTCTCGCAATATAAATGATTCAGAATATTTAGAGTATTCAGAATATTGTTTCACCATCTAGAAATGTGTACACTAGAAATTCTCGATAATTTCGTCTATTCAGTTTATTGGCGTGCCTTATGCGCATAGCTCGGAAATCTAAATTTCTAGTTAAGGGATTTAGAAAATGGCCACTTATTCATACTAGAGAAAGGCGGTATATTTTTTTTCTCAGTGTATACCGCGATAGCGGACGCGAAAATCACGCAATTGACTTTGCAATTTCGTACACATATTCATGAGCCCAACGGAATTAGCCGTATAGTATTAGGTGTGTATTACATTTGTAATTCATGTGCAGGGACACATCGAAGTTTTTCTTATCATTACGGCCTATGGGAAGAATTTGTATGTACCACGATATCGACCGCAAAAATCCTCCGATTGACTTGCAAATCGGCACCACACGTTCAGGCTCCGTGCAAAAATAACTGTATAATTTTTTATGTCTATATTTTTTTATGGATTGTGTACAGGGATACGTCAAAATTCTTATCATAACGACATATGGGGTGAATTTCGTTTAAACGCATTTTGACATCATTACTTTGCAATCAACAATTAGCGTATATGACTGAGATGCATCTCAACTTATGTTTTCTGCAGAAAATATGTGCTCTTACGCTTCATTATTAATGTACAGGAGTGTACAAAAGTGTTCTGAAAATGCAACGTAATCAGCCAAATTATGTCAAATTTCGAACAATTATTCATGAAAAACGTAGAATACGCTGAATAGTTTTTACCGGTGTATACAATGTTTATGGTTCGTTTCCGGTGACACACAAAAGAATTTCATGACATTAAAGCCTATGAACAAATTTTTATTTCAGCGCACTTTAATGCGTTTATGCTGCATTCAACATAATGGAATTAACATAAATTATAAAGATCTTAAAAGCATGTTTACTCTAGAAAAAGGATATGTATAGACTAAATAATTTATTTACGGGACTCCACAAAAGAATTCCGATGACGTACTATAATTATCCGAATGATGTCAAATTAGGTTGAAATATTAATGAGTTATAATTAATTGAATGGGTGTATTCTTTTTAGTGTACATAATTACTGTGGCTACTTTTTTGGGATACATAAAATAATTTCATACTATTACGGTCTATAGTCGGTATTTCTTAAAAGTGTATTTTAACATGGTTACACCTCGTTAAATATAATGAAAATTTATTAGAATTTTAAAAGAATGTTTTCCAGTGAAGAAGTGTGGGCATAGAATTGGTAATTCATTTACAAGGTTACACAAAATAATTTCGATATGTTATGTAATCATTTTGCATGAAATTTGGTACAGGTATTTATGAATATATATATATATATATATTTAATATTAAATGAAGGACGTTTCTTAAACAAAACTGGATCTTTCACACTCGTAACTTTTGCAGACACATGCGTTAAAAACTGGTAGAAAAGAATGAATTTCAAACCATTCGTGTCTAAAAGTATTTATTCACTTACATTTTAACAAAAGCTCTGAAGCAAAAAGACAAAATAACGGAATGTCATAAGTTTTTTCTATACAATTACTAAAAAATAACATGAATTACTGATGATTTATTTCGCAATAAATTATGAAGTACATAATAAATTATTTTTCCCAGGAGTTCAAAACAGGCCTTACAATTTATTTTTTTCTTTATACTATATGCTTTTCTGTTGTATGACTCTTGTAATATATCCCATTTATTTAGAAAAAGTGATAATTCACTCTTTCTTAATTATAAATAGAACATATAAAATATATTTTTTTTTTCTCTCTCATCCATATTATTTCTGATAAGACCCAGAATACTAGAAAGGAATTAATTAAAAAGCAATTTTTTTTCAAGTATTAAAAAACATACTAGGATTAGCAATATATACTAAGCACATCCATCTTTCTCAAATATTCATAAAAATGTATTAATAAGCACAAAAATAGGCGTTGAATGATGAATGATAAGAACTTCGGTAGTAAATACTGTAAACTCTAAAAACATTCCAGAATTTTTACCAGTCAAAATACCGGAGTTACCAGAATTTTTACCCCGACGTTTTACCAAGGAAAGAATTCAAGTATTAGTACAATGGAGAAGCAGTACTTTCTTCACACATTTCTTCACATATTCGCCTGATAAATGGATAAAAAATGTTTTTGTTTAATTAAACTGAAAAAATGTTGCCTGCAATTGAAAATTATGATGTTTTCCCAAGTTTTTTCCTTCCCTCATGAATGATTTCACATCTTGATGTTCAGAGAGAAGAAAGATAAATTTATCAACATAGAACTACATATAAACAATCATGTCTTTTTTAGTTCACTACAAATCCACTCTGTTGAGAACCGGCTGTTACAAGAATCTTTAAACTTGACATTTTTTTTTTTCTTTTAAATATTGAAAATCTGTCAACAAAGGAAGATATTTTGCTGCATTAAGAATAATTTTATTTTCCGTTTTTCCATAAAAATATACATTTGCCAGAAAACCTAAATTTCAGATATATTTTAAACTTCGAAAATATGTTACGGACAAAAGTAAAAAAAAAAAAAAAAAAAAAAAAAAAAAAAAAAAATCAAGATTTTTGCTTTCAAACCTATTTATTTAGTAGAATAAAAAGTCTAATATAACATAAACTAATCCAAATTCCTCTTATAGTGATATTGTAAGTAAATGACAAAATTGCTTTTAATCTACATAAATAATTTATTTATGTAAATAACATTAAATAAAGGATATTTTTAAATTAAATTTCTCTCACTTTCTTCATTTTTTCAGACACAGACGTTAAAAACTGTTAAAAAAAGAATTGTGAATGAACCATTCGTGTCTACAAGTATTTACTCACTCACATTTCCTAAATTAGCAATAAAAAGAGTTTCGATACAGATACTTTCCATTATGATAGTCAGGCATTAACCGAGCCTATGCTTCCGAGGTATTTTTATTTTTTATAGCATAATGCAGTAGTAAAGGGTTGCTCAGAATTGTTCAGTCCCCATTAGAATAATGAAAGTGTTTCACGGTCAGACGATTTTCGTTGAAGTTTGGTCTTTGTTAATTTGTACAGTTATTTTTCTAGTTTGTTATATAAGCTTCTGTGTTTTTAAGATAGTGAAGTTTTCATAAGAGAGGATACTAACTTTTGTTCCTAGCTATGGATTTTGTAATAAAATGCAATAAAAGAAGCTTTTGTTCTTAGCTTTACATTTGATAAAGAAGGATAAATTACAATTAAAACTACTTTGTAAATTCGTAAATTTCTTTATTATACAAATAGTAAAATGTAATAAAACTTTAAGTTAATAAAGATTTTATTAATATAACATTTTTAGAAATTATATAAAATAATTATTTTACGATTTTGATTATCTTTTCATAAGTTTCAATACAGCTTGATGACAAAAGATTTAAAAACCAAGTATTTTATTATTGAATTTTTCAATCACCTTTTATAACGATTCAGATATTTTCAGTTTTTTAAATCTTTTGCTTAAGAAAAGTGCTAAATTATTTTTAAAATGATAAATATTTCAATTTTACAAAAACATGTTTAAAAGTTTTCTATTTTAATAGTCTCTTTTCTTCAAAAACTGATTCTTTTTCTACAATACAATATGATTTAGAGTGATATTTTGAGTTATATTAAATAATACTTATAAAAATCTGGCAACTTTGAATAAAAATACTAAAAAATGATCTTATTTTATATTTTCAGAAAACTCATACTTTTAAAAAACGACTTTGGATGCGTGAATTGAAATAAATATATATAGGATCTATAGGATTTGATTATTATCACAGATTTTATTATATCTCTTTGTAATTAAATTTGCAAGAAAGATGGTTGTTCTTTTTTAAACAACTTTGTAATTGATGACAATGTTTGTAATCTGATATTCAGTTTCGATGTGGATATTGATTCATTTAGTATAATATAAGATATACACACAGCTATAATTTGTGTCAAAATACATAAAAACAATTCTAACTCGTTGGCAAATTCTAATGACTATTAAAAAAAAAAATTAAAATAGATTCCTTAATTTTTTTTTTAATAACGTTTAACTGTTTTAGGTATACAGCGATTGCAATATTCAGAAAATCGATTTCCAATGAAGTTACAATAGATTTTATTAGTCAAATAATAGGCAAATTCTATTTGATTTTAGTTTTACTTGTACAACATGTTTTAAATTTATTAAATCAGCAGATTCCTCGTACGACTGTTCTACTTTTTTTTTTTTTTTTAATGGTTATACTTATACAGGGTGTTTCAGAATCCCCATCTTTTAAATGATATAACTGCGAAATAAGGAAAGAGAGAAGGGGAAAACAAATGGTATGTTGGCTAGAAAGGTCTGAAAATTTCTATATAAATAAACTACGAATTTTTTTATGGTCTGAAACTTTTTAACTTTTGTTGAAAGTTTCGGATTTCGACCTAATCGATGGTATTTCAGTTCAATAGAAACATGGTGCTCGAAAGAATATACGACATGGTGTTCTACAATTTCCTGTAATAGCTAATACGATACAGCTTTCTTACGCGTGTCAGCAATGAAACAGACTTACGAATGAATTTTCTGTGCTTCTGAGTACTATTTAAACTTCATTTTCTTTTGACGCCATCCATTAACCAATCTTGTAACTATTTCTGAAAACTAGTATATAACAAATTTCAGATACGCCCATCCGACATACCACTTGTTTCACCTTTCTGTTTCTCATTGTTTCTCAGTTGTGTTATTTTAAAGTTGGGGTGTCTTTTCTAGAACATTCTATATGTAGCAAACGTCACTGGTTTCTACAAATTTGTAAAAACTTTCTGAGAATAACATATTTTTTTTTCCAAAGGACTTTCCTAATTTTAGAAATTTAGTAGTATTTTCAGTGAAATATTTGATTTTATTAATGCATTCAAGAAACATTACTGGAAAATACTGAGCCCCTAATTTTTGCCGGGATGTTCTTTCCGACTTTTTTTTTTTTCGTTCAAAATTTTAGATATGTAATTTTCTAAATTTATCAAAAATATTTAGAAAAGACTAATTTTTAAAATTATTAGAAAATGTTAACATTTTACATTTACGACCGTAAATATTATTGCGACGTTTTTAAAATGAGATTTTTAATTGATTTAAAGTAAAATGAAATAAAATATTTAATCAATTTTTATGAGAAAAAAAAAAGTTTAATTCTCGATAAAAATTATTTTATACTAAATTATAGAGAATAAACATCTTATTTTTTTAATTTATTTAAAAAATGTAATGAAAAATAAATATTTTTTAATAAAAATTTGTACAAATGTTTGCATATAAATATTCCTATAATTATTATACACTACCTACCAATAAGTATTTGGACACTTTCGAATTTAGACGTTTTGTTAAATACTCAGAAGAGTTCTTTAGGAGTAATCTTGAAACTTTGGTAGTGTAAAGCACATGTTATACCTGATATATTTCAACAAAAGTTGTGTCCTGAAGAGGGAAAGGGGATCAGTAAAAAATTCAACAAAAATCAAAATATTTTGGGTCATCCTGTAAAATATAACGCTTGAAACGCGTTTTGGCTGTAGCATGTGATTAAGATGATTTTTCTCATTGTCTGTATAATATTTTATGAGGCTACCACATATATTCACGGAAATATAACTTAAAACAAAAATGGGGGAAAAAAAATCCTTTTTTTAATTACAACACGTAGGGTGTTACACTTAGTGCAAAGACATTTTAAAAAAATTTGAAGTGCTACATTATACACAGCATACTGCAATCAGAATGCAAAAATATCTTACAAAATATGAGCATTTTTACTAAATAATTTTTAACTACGCATGCGCTAGCTTTTAAAAAATTTCATTTCCTCAATTTAATAGCCAAAATTATTGAGCAACTTATAAGAAAACCCCAAATAAATATCGTGTAAATTCAAAAGGTTATGAGAAATACAGTGAGCAAAATTTCTCGAAATAAAAGCTAAACTATGAAGGGTATTAAAACTCAAATAAACTACTACGTCAGAAACGCCAAAAGAAAAACTTTTGCGATGCATACAGCTGTTTCGGTAGCCTTAAGCGTACCGTCTTCAGTGCAAAAGAATTCTGAATCTGGAGGTGCTCGTATATATAGGAGAGGGACCGAATTTAGTTCAACCAATAGGATTACGGGAAAGGTGGAGTGTGTGGCCAATAGGAATTTACGAATGTTAGCTGTGTAAAAAGTTAAGAAAATGTGGACTGAATGTAAAATTTAGAAGAATCAGATAAATAGGGAACAGCGAAATCACAATTTACAAGGTTTTTAAAATTTTTATAAATATGAAAAGCTTCAAAGAAATCGAGTCCATGAATGGATTTAGGTCTGAAAATTATTTTAGCAGAATTAAATTTAAAATTATGATTTTCCTCCCAGCAATGTTTAGAAATAGCCGATTTATTGGTTTCTTGTTTGTGGACGTAATTCATATGTTCTTTTAGACGAAATTTAAGACTGCGTTTAGTTTGGCCAATATATGATAAACCACACTGACAGGAAATACTATAAGTGCCCCAAGAATTTATTTGAGTTTTCATATTCCAACGCCAAGTCTCCTGTTATTATAAAGGGTATTATTCACATTTTTATTTTTATTCAATCAATGCTTAATCGTAATACAGTGTTCGCCGACTGTAAATAAATATTGATAAACACCATACCATCTTTTTTTAATTTCATTTATCTACTTTATTTTATTTTATTTATTTTTTAGAAGAACTGAAAATCTGTTCATTCTATTTTTCATAACTTTTTGAATTTACACGATATTTGTTTGAGGTTTTCGTATAAGTTGCTGAGTACTTTTGGCTATTAAATTATGCAAATGAATTTTTTTTAAAGCTAACTCATGCGTAGTTAAATATTATTTATTAAAATCCCCGTATTTTGCAGTATATTAAAGATTTTTGCATTCTGATTGCAGAATGATATGTCTAATGTTGCATGCCAATTTTCCTAAGAATGGCTTTTCACTGGGTCTAATACCCTATGTGTTACAATTAAAAAAATGGAATATTTTTTACAAATTTTTGAAAAAAAAAAAATTATATTTTCATGAACATATGTCTATATGTTCATATGTACATATGTATAGCCTTATAAAAAATTTGCACAGATAATGAGAAATATCCTCCAAATCACATTCTACAACCAAAATGCATTTAAAGCATTACCTTTCACAGGGTAATCCAAAACATTTAAATTTTGGTTTAACTTTTAACTAGCCCTCTTTTCCTCTTCAGGACACAGCTTTTGCTGAAATGTATCAGGTAAAATATATTCTTTACTCTACCAAAGTTTCAAAATGAATAATAAATTTTTTTTTTCTAGATATTTGACTAACCGTCTATATTGGAAAGTGTCTAAATACATATTGTTAGACAGTGTATTATTTTGACATTTAGTAAGATGGAGATATGTAATTGTAAATAAATAGTATAGCTGTGAGGTAATGTTATGTTAGCGTAACGCTACAAACGAAGTTCGCACTTTACGAATAACTCGTGAATGTGCAGAGTTTTAGGATTCGGTTAATTGATGGAGTTAGTTCTTATGAGAAATTAAATTGTAATTTGCGTTATGTTAAAGAGGATAAAGTGATTGATATAAAAGGTGATGCGTTTTCATAGTAAGGGAGTTAGAAGGGGGTAGCCGATTAGGTAGAGGTGGATAATGAATTAGAAGTAGTAGGAGGTCAAAGGAGTTAGTAGCGTGCGGCTATAGTGGAAGATAGTTAGTCGAGTAGTATAGTGGTTTAGGGAATCCTCCCACTAACGAAAGACGAGTAAAGTCGTGAGAAGAAACGACATTAAGTGAAGCAGTTGAGATTAGTATCTATTGATAGTTAAAGTATTTATGAAGGCTGCCCCTTTAAGTTTATAAAGGTATTGAATGTGAATATAGTCCAACGCCCACCTTTTCATTAAGCTCTAAATGAAAGCTCTTTATTTATTTTATAATTCAAGTCTCGTACTCAAATTACTTACCATTTAGCTACTTCATTAAGTAATTAAGTTAAGCTTAATCTAAGTTAAATGAGATCATGACGTCCATTAATTCGTCACATAGTGTTTTTCAATACGTTCGCACATGCTCAGTTAAGATAGTTTTCATAGAAATGTTCCTATTTTGAAAACATTTAACAAGTTGGTATTCTAATTTCAATATTTTATTTCGAAATTTTTAAACGATGCATCTAAAAGGTGTCTTATATTTTGTAATACTCTCTGTATTATAAACAAAAATCATGATGAAAGTTTTTGAAGTTTTTACGACACAGATTGTATAAATTTTATGAAAAAACAAATATGATTCACAGAAACAAAAAACAAATAAATGTATTAAAATTCTTATGAATTACTGTTTCAATAATTAATGTCCTGCATTAGCAATTTCTTAGCTTAAATTAAAACTAATATAAAACATATCGTATCTATTCATTTACAAAAGAAATTATTAAAATTTTCTGGGTGAACATTTGTTATGCACTTGTACTAAGTTATACAGTAAATTCATTAATTAAATCAGCTTTTCGCAATATCTATTCCACGAATGCCTCTTTTAAAAGTGAGTGAAACGTTTGTGATATGTTTTCTGTAATTAAAGTTAAATAAAGAATGCATAAATAGTTGCAGATGAAAATATTGTCCAGAAAAATTTAATAGCATAAATTTTAAACTGTATTTTAAGCGTAAAGAATAATTTTCACATAGAAAATATTTATTTGTAAAATGTAACAAATCCAGTTTAGATTTTAGAAAAATATTTTCTCTTGCTTAAGAAAATGGAAGGATAGAGACTTAATCGAAAAATAGATCTATGCACCTTTCTTTCTCTATGTGCGTGCATATACACACACGTACATACACAGCTACTTAAAATAATTCAGTATATAACGAATATTCATAAACAGTTTAGATTATTAGAGGGTTGATACTATCGAGAAAAAATATTTGAAATGAAACGACTTTCCTTCAATGTGTTTGAAATTGTAATATGGAAAAATCTGTAACTACAGGTCTAGGTTGTGAGTGTGTTGGTTAAGAGCGATAAACAATACCTGTGTCCTAAGCCTGGGTGTAAAGCCTCCGTGTTTTTTTTTTTTTTTTTTTTTTTTTCTAAGGGCTATCCAATCTGTAGTTACGCGAGTTTTGGAAAAAGCCAAGGATAACTCTGAAAGACTAGGCCAATGTGTGCCGTCTGTGATCAAATCCAGCACCTCCCGTCTGCCAGATTTTTTTGAGAGCAGAGCCTTTCGGCTATTGATGGAGAATTACAGGTGTAAGGTAAATTAATATGAACGATTCTGAAAGATTAAAATTTTTATTAGCAAGGTGATGAAGTTCTCTTAGACTTAACTACAGCTTGTATCCATAGTGGGATTGACAAATAATGGTTGCCAAGGGGCATTCAAAGAAAGGAGAAAATGAAAGTTCATGGAAGTTTGCACTCATTCCTTCAGCAGAGCAATCTCAAACTAAGATATTGTATTTGAACACAACGCACAACGTCGTGCGTTGCCGCTTTGACTGCAGCACTCGTGCTTACTTTATTCGCCTGATGAAGGGTCGTGTGTTTTTTCGACCCGAAACAATTGTTGCGAGTTGATTGCATTTTATGGTGTTTATTCAACGATCCAGAATTTGTTGTCTAAAACATTACCTAAAGGTTTGTTCTCATTACAATTGTTTGGGGGTCACCAAACTTCTGTACTCACTTCATAGCATTTCACGGGAGACACTAATAGTTTGAATTGCAAATTTTGATATGAATATTTGCCCCATGCAGCTTCTTCTGAATAGTTTTGGCGGATATGGGGTTCTGAAGCGGTCTATGCACCTCCGAAATTATCTTCGCCAGTGTTGGGTTAAGAATTTCTCAACTAGCCTCTATGTCAAAAGTCTATCTTAAACATTTCGACATTCACCCACTGTTCTTCTTTGCAGAGTAAATACAAGAATATAAATTTCTAGAAGTATATAAAAGAGTAAGTCAATAAGTAACACCCATAATGTAAAAAATAAAATAATAATAAACATTCTAACATGTCAAGAAAGTAAAGTATGGCTTTTTGAACATGACCTCAAACCAATAATGGTGAAAAGGCAGTGATAAATGAATAATTGTTATGCATGTTGGATTTTTTCAGACGTACAGGACTGATCAAAGCTGGAAAGACAGAAGACTAACTGCAGCTAACAGGTACACACTAAGTGTTTTCCAGAAGATCTTCAAGAAGCGAATGTGAGAGATTGCATGCTTCACCATGATGATGCTTCTTTTTTTACGGCAAGATTGGCAGTCAAATTTCTTGAAGAAAAACACATCAAAGTGATAAAATATCTAATATACTCTCCTGATCTTGCTATGTATGACTTTTGGCATAGCCTCCTAAACTAGATGCCTGTCGAGTGACTAGGAATATTGGCAACAGTTCAAGCGGTAGACAGCGCATCCGGATACATATTACGCGACTTTTTTATTCAACAGTCACCAATAATTTTAAGAAGTGATATATGACATATATAATGGACATTTCTTCGATTCCGTTCGCCTTTTATGTATCTGTTGAATAAAAAAGTCGCACAATCTGTACCAGGTGGTGCTGTCTACCGCTTCAACTGTTGCCAAGTATCCGAGCTACGCGACAGGCATCTACTTTAGGAGGCTATGCTTTTGGCTATTTTTTAATGTAAAAAATAAATAAATAATAATAATAATAATAACAATAACGTGATCGTCCTTTATAGTCCGAGATTTATGAGGCTATATAGACATATTTTTCATCGATTCCAAGAAATGGATGACTTGATACTTTTAATCATTGGAAAGTTTGCCCACAAAAGTGCATTGGTGTTGGAGGAGAGTACTTTCAACAGTTTAATGTTGGTAAGTTCAGCATCTACCGTTTAACCGTATCTCAAAAATTTTAGAGTGACCCTACTATTATTTTTATACATATTATCTATGAATGTTGAGGCATTTATCCCAATGTTGTATCAGTTTGGAAATCTCGGTCTTATAGAAGTCCGTTGGTTGAGAGAAGATCCAATATTGCACGGTCCACTTAAGTTTGTCGTCAAACTCCTTACTGCCGAAGAACTTCTCATTGGTCCGTACAGATGGAAATCGTAAGGTGCGAGGTCTGGCATCTTCTGATTTCCATCTTTTTGGACCCATGGCGAAGTTCCTCAGCGGTAAGAAGTTTGACTCTAATGCCGAACTAAAACTGGTCGAGTGACGGTGGATCTTATAGTAGTCGATCGTTATATGAGACCGGTATTTCCAAGCTGATCCATTGTTGTGACAACTGCCTCAGCATGCATGGAAATCCCGAGGAAATTTAATAAATATGTAAAATTTTTATTTCTATTTCATATTGTCATTAATTACTTTATTATTATCCTTATTTACATTATGCGCGTTGCTGATTGACACGACCTCGTTGGATATAGTGAACCTTGAAACATTAAAAGGTTGATTGTTTTCTACATGTACGCTCACATCAGGTGAGTTTCAACGATTTTGCTTTTTTAGGTATCAAACATAATGGCGCTTTCCTTGGGGGGAAAAAAATTGCACAATTATAACTCCTTGAAATTCTTAAATAGCATCTCCCACTTCTTTATCAGCAGATATAAAGGTGTTGTGATATTTTGGCCGGAATGTATTCGAAGATTAACATACGACACATTTATAATTCCCGCGATGGGTGTTCTCATCATATTATTCTGTACCTCCCCCGTGGCAGAAACACGGCTACAATGTCGCAGAAACAGAAATGTTCTTGCAGAAAGATTTTACTTAAGTGAAATAAATTTTGCCATTGTGTATTTTATTTCTTTTTAAGAGAGAGAGAAAAAAAAACTCAAAGAGGGGTTTATAAACTGTTCTGCAGAACAAATTTTCGTTTCTGCAGATACGATCGCCTCAATCCTGAATAAGGAGAGGAGATAAAGCGGATGTAACTCACTTGGGTTAGCCTTGATACCGGCATGCATTAGCGATTCGTGATGCGGTAATATAATTCGGTGTATCGACACTTTTCACTGGTAACCTCTTCACATCGGAACTTCATTTTCGTGTCTCCAAACTTTGTTTTCGCCCTCGCCTGCCGCTCGTCGTGTGTATTTATTCTTTTGCAAAAAGAAGCTTCCTTTTCCGAAAGAATGTGGCTTTGCGACCATTTTCCGAATTTCATATTTCATGCATTTTAAGATTAAGCATAACAAAATAGCTGCATCCAGTGATTTTTTTTTTTTTTTTTTTTTTTTTTTTTTAAGTGCGTGATTGGTGTGAACCGATTTTAATACATACATTTTCTGATTTACGCACGACAAATTAGTTGTATCTAGTGATTTTTTTCTTTAATGTATGCGAAGCGTGCATACGTGCGTGGTAGTAAATATACGTACAATTTTTAAAGCTGCATTAATTTTAATGTTTGGTTCAAACTATGCAATACATTTCACAAATATGTACAGAAATAAGACTATGGGGAAATTTGTAACGTCTAGTTATACGCAAAATAAAAAATGAAGCTTCAAACCTTGCTTCAAAAAATAGAAAATTAAGAAATTAATCTTAAATAGACTTTATTGATTTTTAGCATTTCATATGGAGTAAAAGATCTTACCAATAAATATTAATGGGTATCTTAAGTTATAAAATTGGTAACTTCTCTAATTTTTTTCTTTACTAATCATTAATTATTTTAATTGTGATTAAAATTCTTAGCTTTAAATTTTTTTGTTTAAGCATATGAAGTCGTTAAAAAAATTATTAATTTATTTTAGAAAAATACTCTTATCATTAGTTTCTACATCTTGTTCATTTCACTTTTTAAACATTTGAATTTTTAAAGTTTATTTTTTAATTGAAATATTGCAAATTAAATAGTTATCTTGAATAAAAATCAAACCAAAGGTTCTGTTGATTTTTTTTTTTTTTTTGTAAGAAAAAGGAATTTTATCTAATAGTAGTTGTTTTGAATAAATACTAATTAAACAGCAAATGCTTTTATTTATTTATTTTTATTCACTTATTCGTATAGATATCAATATCAAATATTACTTTTAATTGATTTCTATTTATTTCATTCATCTGTAATCATTATTTTCTATTATAGATTTTATCCATGAAATCTGTTACATTTCAGATTTCAACATTTTCTTAAAAATTAAATATTTCACTTGCCTCAGTCTTCATGAAAAAATTTGACTATGCTTTGTCTATAATTGTGTTACTTTGATCTTCTATTCTGTTTTACATTATGTATTTAAATGATGGTATAATTATACATTCTGAATTATTTAATGTCATATCACATTTTTTAGTGTTCAAATACACATCTTTATGATATTTGTATATAATACAAAAATGAATCTAGTGTATTAGAATGTTATCGTGCATTTTTCTAATAATCTCAAAAACTATAAATGTTGTAAATTATTTATATTTCATTATAATATTCAGTATTCTATATTAATTTTTACTTTTAATTTGTTGTATTTTAATTTTGAGTTCTGTATTATATTTTATGTTGTTTGGTTTGCACCTTATGAAATAAGTGCATTTGTGTATTTAAATATATATGTTTAATATAGAAAAAAGTAATGAAATTTTAAAAGTATTTGTAACATTTATTTAATTTACACATTTCATGATTTAAATGCCTTAAAAAAAATTTGCAGATTATTTTTGATGTGTTACTGCATTTTATGGTTTGAATTCATTGAATATTTTATAAACAATAGTGTATATTAATGTGAACAAAAAATTTGAAGCAATTAAGATCAATAGATTTATTTTCACCTTTCTTAAAAAAAAAAAAAGTGTTTTCTTGCAATAGTGCAGATATATGCATTTGTGCCTAGTTAAAATTTAAATACATTGGCTATACTGAATATTGTTTATTATTTAAAAATAATTTATTTTGAATTCGTAAATGCTAACTTCACAAACTATTCCTGCAGAAAGATTTTGGAGTTGATGAAGCTTGTCGCAGCAAGCATAATAAATTTCTGCCACAGGGTGTACCTCCAGGTATTGGCTTTTAATTCATGAATAGTGTCTTCAATTAAATTTCATTTTTCGTTTGTAAAATTAAGTTATCAACAGCATTATACGATTATAATGTTTTAATTTATAAACATAATCCTTATTTTCAATAGTTAACTAAAATCTTTAAGCACCTATTATAATATAATGATGTGTGATATAATTAGTTTCTTATTAATTTACAACGCTATAAAAAATGCAGAAGTGTTTGCTGTTTCAGAAAAAAAAAAAAAAAAAAAAAAAAAAAAAAACTAAATTTTTGTCTAATTAAATTTTTTTTTAATGCTTTTAAAAGGATAATGGGAAACGACGGTTTTCATGTTTATAAGAGAAGAATAATTTTATAACACCAGAAATTAACATGTTTTCGAAATTAATATAAACACATTTTTTATAATTCATTTATTTGGTTGTAAAAAGGTATTTTTACACTTGAAAAGTTTTTATAAACTTCAAAAACCTGTTATTTTCATCTTATTAATTTACGAAATTTAAAGTTTCTATTATCATGCAATTACGAAGTTTCGTAAATGTTTCTGGTATAGCATGAATATATAGATCAGTTTTATACCACATATTCCGTCAAGCATAATTTAAATGTTAAGAAAATAAATAAATAAAAATAAATAAATAAAAAACATCTTTTTTTTTTTTTTTTTTTTTTCAAAATGAAAGTTTATTTTTTACACAGTGGTGCTGGAATATGGTGGTAAATTGTGGTACTGGAACACAAACGCAACAAAATCATTTCAAATGTAACCGATAAATCAAATCTATTAAATAACATTTCTAAGTGTATCATGTGAACAATAAATAAAAAATTTTCTTAAACAATAGTTGGAAAAAAAAAATCATTTAAATTTTTGAATTAAGTTAGTCGCTTTAATGCACTTCAAGACAAAGAAATAAAATTTTAAAGAAAAAATGCACCATAAACAATTAGCAAATTTTAATGTTTATTTAATTTCAGATTTTCAGGGAATGTTTCATCTTCCTTCTAGTTAAATTATTCTTACTTTAACTTAGAAGTAAAGTAATAATTATCCAATGTAAAGCCAGCCAAGCTTTCAGAACATCAAAATTGTTTTAAAGTTGTTTCTCGAAAAGGAAAGGAAAAAAAAAAAGTGATTTCAAATGCTGAGATCAATTTATTTAAAATGATTTTGTTTGTTTTAGTAATATTAATAGAAAAATCAGCTGCAACGAAACAACACTTGTTTAATAAGTATAATTTTGAATAAAACAAGTTTCCTTAAAACAGAAATTTTTACAAAAAATTTAATTTAATTTAGTTTTATAAAAGCATCACTGTTTCCTTGTTATATAAAGTGCCACATTTTTAAACTTTAAGTGCGTATATTTTTCAAGCAATTTCAATATTTTAAGTAATTATGAATTTAAGACTAAGAAAGAAATACTACAAAATTCTTCTTTATATATGTGTTGTTTTATTGACAAATATTTAGTGATTTTACATCCGTAAAACTCTACTTTTACTTAATATTTGAACACAGATAAAAGGATTTAGATAAACGTACTTAACATAAACAAACTATCCAAATATTTAAAATAAAATATATGACTATTTATAATAGTATATGTATAACTTGCCAACATTTTAAGATTTTTAATCACAATTGTCACCACTATTTTTTTTAACAAAAGTTTGTCCTATTATAAATATACGATTAAATATAGTGCAAATTGTTGCAGGAAAAAGTCTTGCGGCGATAATCCCCCCTCCCCCCCCATTCACACACACACACACACACATATTTATTTATTTATTTATTTATATGAAAAAAAAGTCACTACAAATTTTCCCGAAGTTTTAAATTTACTAATAGCTTGATGCACAGCTGTCTTGCTCACATTTACCCTCGAACTTATTTGACGCTCAAAATATCCAATTTTATGCAGGGTAAATATTTCTGACCTTTTTGTAACAGTAAATGAAGGTTTTTTACCCATTACAATAATTACACAACAGCACTGTTTACAACAAAATCCAACAAACAACTGGCAATAAACGTACCGGGTACCTTTATTTATAGCAGTAGAATGCGCTCTATGCAATCAGCGTATGAGATGATTGATGCAAAAATCTGCGCAAATGATGCAATGTGTTAAAATATTGAAAATCGGTTACTGGTCTTAAACTTTTGCAAATGACTGTACACATATAGAAAAAATAACATGAATGATAAAAGACCAAAATTTACAAAAATGAACGATATTAAAATTACAAATTCACATACTCAATTCGAAAGCGAATACAGTAAATAGAACATATAGAAACATAATTATAATTTAAACATTTTGACAATTAATTCAGTCATAAAACATGAAAGTGAAACCAAAAAGGAAATATTAATTAATCCATAAAAACGATGAGGACATCATCAGAGAAGCCCGTCAATGCTGGGTGGAAACAGTAAGAAGTTTCAAGAACTAGAAGGACAATAAAAAGTGGCTTAGCTCCCTACATCTTACCAAAAAATGTAAGAACTTAACCTTTGTAGTTCTGTAAACAAATAAAAAAAATATTTAGATACAAAGGAAAAAAAAAAAAACTTAACAATAATGTGTACAAATATAAAAACTTAATGATAGAAAAAACACTTTCCAAACACTATTATATTTCTCGAATGAAAAACAAAAACACGGAGAAAACACTTAACACCAAATCGAACACTAAAGGAAAAGTATTTAGAATATCTTACTATAGCTGTTACTAATAGCAGTTATAATACAAGACGGATAACCATTTGGTTTCGCAGTATCGAAATATTTGCGAAATGCATCTTTAAGGCTGTTATTCACGAATAACGTCAACTCACGGTTGAACACGAAAATTTGTAAAGCATATAAAGGCGGGGTGCAAATTTTCATTAAACTTTGACGCATTGTTTCAACCATCTAGCGGTATAGTTATTTTCAGAATTTTTGGGTGAAAATAACCAATCAAAGAATATATAAATTCCTCGACACTAGATGGCAGAAACAGCGTGCCACATTTTGCTGGAGAGCTGATCACTGCCTTTAGACGCTTTTCAAGTTTTTGCGTTGAACCGGGAGTTGAAGTGAATGGTGAATACGGCCATAAGACTATCATAATCGTTGCAAATTATTTTAATACTAGCATATTTTTCAAAATTTTAGTACTTATAGATGATAATCAATTAGTTAAATAAATAACTTTAAAATCGAAATCTAACCTTTTATCATGAAGACTAATGTTTCAAAATACCATAACTAACAAATCCAAAAAATGTAATTAAACCTTCATTATTAGTGTGTTTAAAATTAAGCCTTGAGGATAAATTTCAGCCAATTTCCATAGGAATTCCTTTAATTTCTAAAAAAATTACCGTTACTTTACCAAAATACAAATTTTAATTAAATTAACCTAGTAACACTGTCTTTCAACGTCCATAATTGGACTAAATTCGTGACATATATTATTTCAATTTATAACAAAGTTGTAATAAGGGATAGCCCCAGATAAATTTTCAAAGTCAAAAGTGTTTTAAACGAATATATCTTAGAATTTTTAGTATTAATTAATTTTTAGTTATGTATTATTGTTTTCTTTATCTCTATATATGACTATATATTAAAAAAAAAAAAAAAATCTGTCCCTGGCGTCATTTTTTTTTTTTTTTTTTTTTTTTTTTGTCTGAGACAGCATTTGTTTGCGGGTGGCACAGTCTTCCGCATCATGAGAGGTATAAATGTGTGCCGAATACTCTAAGGAGGACATTTCAGGTAATTAGAAATTTCAATCATTTTAAATAACGAAGTTATTGATTAAAAATGTCAGATTTATAAAGGTACTCTATTTGCAATCCCTCAAGAAACTTCTGTTATTAAGTTATTTTCCAAAGGGAAATTAAATTGTTATCAACGGTATAAAAAATAAAACAAAAGTAAAACAAGATAATAGTCAATGTTGCTATTGGTAACGAATAAATTTATCGGCTGCAAATAAAAGGCGTTATCTTAGATATTTTTAATAAAAAAAATGAACTTAGTATGGTAATTAATTGCCTGCAGACACTTCTTTTTTCTACTTTTAGAAAAATTGAACTTCTTACAGGCAATTTCTTATGTTGTTTATCATTTTTTCTTCTTTTTTTTCGGAATAAGGAAATATCTAATGCATGTACTTTTACTATTGAGTTTTTTAGTGAATTTAGGGCAATACATAATGCTCTCTATGGATATTTGTAATGTACAGCTAAGTAATACTTTTGCACATTTGAATATATCAGAAAAAACCCAGCTAATTATTATTATTTTAATTTGAAAAATCTCCTACAGCTTCAATTTTTAATTCTCTACTGCCTACTTCTTAAAATAACGACGGATAAAACGTACACGGCTCTCTATAAGAGTTGTAGGTGATGATTTTTTTTCTTCTAGTAATTCGAAATATAAAATGCATCATAGAAATGTTTAATTCTGTAATGGTAAAACTTATCAATGTGCCGTCATGGTCGTCGTGGGGATTAAGGCTGATTGACTGCACTAGGGTTCTAGGCCTGAGGGGGTGTGCTCTCTGTGGGGTACTTCTAAGGGGTCCTAGCCTGTATTTACGCAAGTTTCGGAGAAAACCACAGAAAACTCCGAACGGCTATGTCAATAAGCGGAACCGGAAATCGAACCCGACACCTCACTATCAATGCAAAATTCGAAGATTGTGTCATTTATAAAGGAGTTTGAAATTGACCATAAATTATTTTTTTTATGCCAAAATATATCCGAAATATTTTAAAATATGTTTTAAATAAAAAAAGATAAACACACTTTGAAGTAAAAAAGAAATGCAGTCAATTATACAGATATTATTTAGTTTTTTTCCCCTCTCTTTCAAAATATTTAGGTATTAGAAACTTTTTCTCAAGAAATGTTTAATATAAATTTTTGACATTCCTGCGAAATAGTGCTGTGAGTGCTTACAAAGATGATAATAATAATAAAAAAAATAATTAATCTGATTCATCCGAAATGCTATTTTGGATATCAAATTTCCAAGCCTAAATTCAGTTACTTTTTTTTAAAATTTGTTATAATACATATGTAAATAAAAAAAATATCACCAAATTAAACTCTTGCCTATAATGTATTACGGAAAAATTCTGGTCCTCAAAAAGATCACGACATTTAGGTACTAGATTTTTTTTTTTCAAGCAATTATACCAAATAATTCTTCGTCAAATAGCGACAAAAATTTAAAAGTTCCAAGCGGATGGTACACTAAAGCTGTAACGCAAGATGGTCTAAACATTACAAATTTCTTTCTATTAAAAAAATTACTGACTTTTAGCATAATATTTCATAAAAAAAAGTATTAAATATCATGTATTTCAATTTGACATTGAATACAGGGATTTCTATAATATTATTTTGCTTTTGTCGTGTGTTATGCCCTGTTAATATTTCTATTTAGTGAAAGACAAAGCAGTGAATAGGCCAGTAGAGCCCAGCAGGGGCTAATAAGCGCAACAAGTTCGTAAGCGCAACAAGCGTAACAAGTCGGGGGTTTTTAAGCGTAGTTTGCAGGGAACAAAGCCCCCTAGTATATATATATATATATATATATATATATATAAAACAATTGACAGGAAAATTTATATATATATAAGTTTTACAGATTAGAAAAACCAATAGGAGAATTACAAACCAATGCGCAAGATTGCAGCGAAAGGAAATGCAAAACTTAGATTTAGTAATATATAAATGCCGAAATATATAAACAAATGAATGCAATTAAATGTAGAAATATATAAACAAATGAATGAAATTATACCCCAAAAAACACTGAGATCTTCATCAGGGAGGCCCCTCAGTGTAGGGGTGAACGAGAAGTTTCTGAAAGGACAGTAGCTATAAGCTAATAACTATCCTTAGCCCCCAACTTCTCACCAAACAGAAAACCACCAATAACTGTAGAGAAATCAAACATACATATAATGTGTAAAACTACTAAAAATATTTTATAAAATTATCAAATTGTAAAAGTTACAAAATTACATCAATTCATTTAAAAAATATACAATACAAAAGAGAATTACTGAAGGTAAACAAGAAAGTATAAAATGAAATAAAAATACAACCCTTCATCTGGAACACAAACTATCTTCGGCCGACGGGGCTACTCGTCGGTACTTCAATATCGCCCTTGAATGAGGAAGTAGAACAAACCGAGATAGGAAAACTCTGAAAAGTCACAGTTAAAAATTGTGACGGGTAACAGTTAATTTGCAAGGTACTTTTTAAGTCTTCAAGAGCATATTTTAAATCTTCTTCATTATTGCAAATAGTATGAATTCTTTTAAGCTGTGCGAACATAATATTTTTTAAAACTTTTCAACTGATATTTGAAAACCAATTAGTAAGACTATTAACTTTAAAATTAAAATCCTTTCTTTTATCATATAATCCAATGAGCCATTTATCTTCATTTCTCTTTATATTTAAATCTAGGAAAGAAATTTTATCAGTATCTGTATGGTTCAAAACCAATTCCTTAGGATATATTTTTTTAGAGATATTTTCGAAACAATTACAGTTAAAAACAATTAAATCATCAATATATCTGAAGAAAGTAATATTTATAAAAAATTTTTCGAAAAAATATAAAAATAAATTTGCGAAAGCACTCGAAAAACTCGGATATTTATATTTTTTCGAAATTTTTTTTATAAATATTACTTTCTTCAGATATATTGATGATTTAATTGTTTTTAACTGTAATTGTTTCGAAAATATCTCTAAAAAAATATATCCTAAGGAATTGGTTTTGAACCATACAGATACTGATAACATTTCTTTCCTAGATTTAAATATAAAGAGAAATGAAGATAAATGGCTGATTGGATTATATGATAAAAGAAAGGATTTTAATTTTAAAGTTAATAGTCTTACTAATTGGTTTTCAAATATCAGTAGAAAAGTTTTAAAAAATATTATGTTCGCACAGCTTAAAAGAATTCATACTATTTGCAATAATGAAGAAGATTTAAAATATGCTCTTGAAGACTTAAAAAGTACCTTGCAAATTATCTGTTACCCGTCACAATTTTTAACTGTGACTTTTCAGAGTTTTCCTATCTCGGTTTGTTCTACTTCCTCATTCAAGGGCGATATTGAAGTACCGACGAGTAGCCCCGTCGGCCAAAGATAGTTTGTGTTCCAGATGAAGGGTTGTATTTTTATTTCATTTTATACTTTCTTGTTTACCTTCAGTAATTCTCTTTTGTATTGTATATTTTTTAAATGAATTGATGTAATTTTGTAACTTTTACAATTTGATAATTTTATAAAATATTTTTAGTAGTTTTATACATTATATGTATGTTTGACTTCTCTTCAGTTATTGGTGGCTCTTCAGTTATTGGTGGTTTTCTGTTTGGTGAGAAGTTGGGGGCTAAGGATAGTTATTAGCTTATAAATACTCTCCTTTCAGAAACTTCTCGTTCACCCCTTCACTGAGGGGCCTCCCTGATGAAGATCCCAGTGTTTTTTGGGGTATAATTTCATTCATTTGTTTATATATTTCTGCATTTATATATTACTATATATATATATATATATATATATATATAAATAATATAAGAAAATATTTCATATTACTTAAAATTAAGTACTGCATTTTAATCTTAGAAGAGGCTTTTTTTTTTTTTTTTTTTTTTTTAATTCTAGTAAACGTTTGTCTTATTAAACTTTTAATCTTTTCATAAATCTTCTTTTGTTAGTATACATGTATTTGTACATTTATATACATTATTTATGTAATATGTATACGATTATGTGTAGTTTATTTTTTATTTTTTTTAAGTCAAAACTAATCAACGCAAACACGCTTTCAGTCGTACCAAACCACCAGTTATAACAGAAATCCATGAATTTAATGTGGTACCATTTATTACCAATTTTATGTAATATATTCAAAAATACTGCTTTACATGTGTGAATAACTATACGTATTTTAGCTTCAGTATTCAATAGGAGTAGGATATTTCGCATGGATATATCGCTTTGCATATGTGCACTGGAAAACGACACCCTAAAGAGTTTAAATATTAGAGTGAAAATAATACTTTGTAGTAAATCTAGAAACAAATATTCTTAGTACGCATATTGAATTTATTTGTATTTCGTATAATTGCCGAAACATCAGTGGAGGTTTCACTATTGAGACTCAAAAGGTTTTTGGTGTCTTTCTGTGTGTATGCCTGTATGTACGGTTGCAAAATTTACACAATTGACTTGTAGATTGATTCAAATGTTCATGAGTCACAGATAATTAGCTGTATACTGCTACACAATTGTATTGTATTTGTATTTCGCGTACAGAGACATACAGTTTTTTTTTTTTTTTTTTTTTAAATCTTTACTGCATATTGACAGAATTTGTATGTACCCGACAGCGGTCACAAAAATCGCCCGATTTATTTGCAAATCGGTACTCATTTTAATGCACAATAAAAAAATTTGGCTATAGGTTTTGGCTTGTATATTGTTTGTGGTTTGCGTACTGGGACAAAACGTAGTATTTCTTACCATTATCGACAGACTTTCTTTTTTAAACCCGTCTTAACGTGGTTGCATTGTATTCAACGTAATGAAACTAGTACACATTGTTAATATGATTAAAAACATTTTTTTATAGAAAAAGGTGCACATACATTTAATTATTATCTAGAGTATCACGCAAAAAATATTCTGAAAACGTTATACAATCATCCAAATGAAGTTAAATTTGGTACAAATATTTATGAGTTACAAGGAATTAGATGTCAGCTTTTATTTTTTGTATATAATGTTTGTGACTGGTGTATAGAGACATACAAAAAAATTTTCTACCATTGTGGTATTTTGTACTGACGGAATATATACTATTTTGCACTATTGACGGAAGTGCATTTTAACGGAACTACACTCATTCAGCGTAATGAAATTATTATATTATGATATTTAAAAGCAACTTTTTTGTAGAATTTTGTTGACACAGAATTAGTAATTAATTTACAGAGCTAAACAAAATAAATCCGATAAGTTCTGCAATCATTTGGCTTCAAAATCGGTACACGTATTTATGAGTTATAAGGAATTAATACACTGTTATAAGTTACAAAGAAGTATATGTGCACCTATAGACAGATAGATATAATGCGGAGTTGTGTGTGAGAGGGGCGGCAGCCCCCTCCCCTCAGAAATGTGTCTGATCATGTAGGTAGTTAATCATATACATACTTACATATATATACACACACATGTATGTATATATATATATTAATAATAATAATAAATCAATTGTATATATATATATATATATATATATATATATATATAAATAATAATAAATCAATTGTATATATATGTATATATATATATATATATATATATATATTAATAATAGTAATAATAATAAATCAATCTATAATAATAAACCAATAATAAGTAATGCAAATTGGATTTTGAGTCTCCTGATATACAAATCGACTAGTTAGTTAGATTTGGTTTGTTTCAGATATGCTTTTAAAATTATGTTAAAGTTTGTACATAGTGAAATAAAGAAAGAAAACTGCAAGCTAAATACACCGTATTAAAAAAAAAGAAATCATTTAATAATTAAAAAAAAAAAAAAAAAAAAAAAAAAAAGTAGATAACCCTTTTTTCTTATTTTGTAATATTTATATGTCAAGTTACTGCATTTGATTCTTAAAAGAGATTTTTTTTTTCAGTCTAGAAAAAAAAAAAAATAATAATAATAATATTTTCATAAAAATATATTTTCTAGAAAATATTTTATTATTTTAGTAAAATTATTTCTTTCTTTCTTTTCTTTTCTTTTCTTTTCTTTCTTTTCTTTTCTTTTCTTTCTTTCTTTTCTTTTTTTCAGTAAATATCTCTTAAAAATTTTTTAGATTCATACAATAAAACAACTTTCATACCTGAATTTAAAACGTATTACTAAAAAATGTTTATTTTGATACCGATAACATACATGTAGCTAAAACTATATGAGTATTTTTTAACCTTCAAACTTTGCTCATGTGTTTGTAACTTAGTGAAATAATTAATAGAAATTTATTCATTTTTATTCAAATATAATTTCCTCGCAAGCAATTCTTATCCTATTTATTAAGTAATATATCTGATGTTTTAAATTGTATTTTGTCTACCAATAATGTAATATTTAAGGCACTCACATCTTTTTGTAAGAGAAGCACTTCATTATTCATTTAAATATATAGGTTCAAAATCCATAACTTAAAAAATAAATTTGCAATATTTACAGTTTGAAATAAATAAAAAGAAAAAAATTCACTATTCACATAAAGGTTGTTTACAAATGTATTTGATTAAATTATTTAATAATATTTAGTATCGAAATAGCATTAAAGAGTAAGATAAATCTCTAATGCTCATTTAATACTATTATTTATTATCATAAGAATTACCACATTAATCTCAGATGTTATGTTACATTTTAAAATTGATATTTCTCCTAAATTATGCGCAAGCAGGTGAAAGGTTTAATTAAAAGGATTTTCAGTCATTTTAAGCTGCAAATATATTTGTTGGTTGCAAGGGTGATTTTAATAAGAGACTTTCTGAAAACCGTTACAGATATTTCCTTCAAATAAGTATTAGAAAGTTATTTAAATATTGTATCCAATATTTATCAATAACGTTTCTTGAATATATCAGAAACAATCAAATATATAATTAAAATAATGACTAAATTCCTGAAATCAGGAACGTTTTAGGGACAAAAACCTATTAATCTCTGAAACCTGCTCCAAAAAAATAATAACCAAGAACACATCCGATATATAAAAGTAAAGTTAACAACATTTTAGGTTGATTTCTTTAGAAATCGACCTATTGCAATCATTTCGTTTATCTATCTATCTATCTATCTATACATATATAATGAAAAATTTGTCATCACAATAACTCCCGAAATAATACTCTAAATCGAACCAAATTTGTACAGTGAACTGATCTTATAAATATCTTGGATGAGTTCGTTAACCAAGTTGCTCCGACTTTTTGTTTTTAAGTGGCAGCCACTTGAATATTTCTAAACCACATTGTAAAAAGCGTATTTAAAGCAAGATTTGATTGAATTTTTATGTAAATCTAGACTACATAAGGTTCTAAATGAACTTTATTAATGAAATTTATCTGCCATTTTTAACAAAGTGGCGGATATCTTAAGTTAAGTGGGGCCACTTGAAATCAGGCTACCACTTGAAAATTTAAAATGACGATAACTTCCGAAATAATACTCCAAATCGAACCAAATTTGGACAGCGTCTTAACTTGTGTTATGAATATCTTGGATGAGTTTCTTAACCAAGTTGCTCCACCATTTTGTTTTCAAGTGGAGACCACTTGAAATTTTCAAATTCAAATTGTAAAAAACGTATTCCGAATTAGTTTGATATTTTACGTATACATAGACTATATAAGTGTCTCAATGAAGTTTATTAATGAACGTATCCGCCATTTTTAATAAAGTGGCAGATATCTTAAGTTAAGCAGGGCCACTTGAAATCTGGCTACCACTTGAAAATTTAAAATCCCGATTACTTCCGAAATAACACTCCAAATCGAACGGAATTTGGACAGTGTCTTAACTTGTGTTATGTATATCTTGGATGAGTTTCTTAACCAAGTTGCTCCACCATTTTGTTTTCAAGTGGAGACCACTTGAAAATTTCAAATTCAAATTGTAAAAAGCGTATTCCGAATTTGTTTGAATTTTGATGTATATTTAGACTATATAAGTGTCTCAATGAAGTTTATTAATGAACTATGGATTTTCTCGCCAAAAGTTGCCAAAAAAGTCGCCAAATTTGGCGCCAAATCCATTACTTGCCATATTGGAGCTTTTTAATGCGTTTTTAAGGGAAAATTAGGCTATTTTAACGTTAAAACAAACTAGAAATGCAGAAAATTAACATTTAATCAACTTACTAAGCCTCTTTGAAAGAACTTCTACAAAAAAAAAAAAAAGAAATGAATTATTTTCAAATTTGAAACAATATCTTAGATTAATTAGTTCACTGAGCAACTTTCTCTGCTATTTTCATCCAAGTGGCAGCCACTTAATTTTTCAACACGATGACTTTTGAGATTCTGAATTAATTCCATCTATATTTGTACAGTAGTCTTATCTCACAAATACCTTTAATATATTTGTCAACTTGGCCCACCATCTTGTTTCCAAGTGCCGGCCACTTGAAAATTTTAAATTCCCATAAATAGGTATTTATGAACCGATTTGCTTAAAACTCCACATGTAGATAGCTACATGAATATTTCTACTAATTCGTTAAGAATTTGTAGCCACCATTTTGAAACAAAATGACGGCTACTTGATAAGGAAAAAGAAATCAACCTACCCTTCCGAATAAGCCGGAAGGACTTGTTTTACATTGTATAGACAAAACATGATGACTGAATTTATCCGACAGCAAGCAAAACTACTATTCTTTGAATTTGACAATTTTCTTTACAAATACATTTCAGCCTCTATGTCATGAAATAAAACTAGATTTGTTATTTAACATACATATTGTGTGAAACTATATTGATTCCCTTTTTTATATATATATTGCATAAATGGTGGCATTGCTGTTGCGAATTTTTATAATTTGTAAGTTAGGTATAATGTAAATAACGTAAAAACACATTTTCCTAACATAAATGCAACGCAAATTGCTGTAACATGGTTCGTACGGTCCTTAGTTTTGCGTATTTCAACAGTAAATTTGAATAACGATTTTTATTATAAAATAGGTTTACAAATTTAAGATGCATTTTTCTGTTCCACAATACATGGTTACAGCCTCAGAGAAAAAAGAAAGGAGCCCGTACGAACCCTGTGTAAATAACTACAGCAAGTTCTGTAAATACAATTGAAGTCTGGTTTATGCCGTGCAGTAAATTGGTTGTAATTTTTTTTTCTAGAATATATTTGATGCGAATAATTTGGCTTATGAACAAATCAGCGTCGATCTTCATTCTATCTGTTGTTGCAAAATCAAATAACAAAAGAACTTTGCCAGCGCGTTGATTCAGTTATGGCAAAGAACTGACATCTGAAAAAAAAACAAAAACAAAACAAAAAAAAAACATTAAATTTAAAGTGAAGAATGGATGTTTGCTTAATTCCTTATAGATGTATAAAAATTAAGAAATGTTATTGATTGTGTTATTGTCAAATAGATAAACATAGATGAACTTTCGTATTTTTTTCTCGAAAATTTTGAAATTTAATTTGGCTACTTTTATTTATTGATTACTAGTTAGTTGTAGGGCAATTAAGGCACCCGTAGAAAAATTATCATTTCATTTTATTTATTTCTCACTTCAAATAAATCATTTTCTATCAAGCCCGTGTGAAATTTTTGCACTTTGTTTATCTCTCTGTTATCTTTAAAATTTAAAATATCTAATCAAAAATTCGTTACAAGTAAGGTTCCAAATAAAAGGGGAATTTTTTCTGAATCAGTTGATTTAAACAGCTTACGATCGGACTATTAGATTTTTTAAAATTAATTGTATGAAAAAATATATGTATATTAAGTATGTACATTATGTATGTATATTATGTATGAAAATTCTTGCGTTCACATACGGAATCCAAAAAGCGTGACAGAGTGAGGCACTGATGAGCGTAACTATATATGCTGATTTTAGAGCACGTGCTTTCTACCTTTACAGAAATCTGAGATATTACATATCACGCAAGTAAAAGTACTAGAACTTTACTGTGGAGCACACTATAAAACTACAGTGCAGAGGGTAGGTATTATTTTTAACAGTCCACTGTGTTTCAATGTTCCGTAGAAAATTTTTACATTGTATGTCGCAGTCCTACAGCTTGAAATTTTATCAAACATGATATATTGTACATTCGGTAGCAAAAGTATCCGATCATTAGCAATAATCCCTATCTAAAATAATCTGGTATGTGACACACGACTTTCTCTTACCCTGAAATTTAACTTCCGTGGAGGATCAAAATTTTGTCTCCGGACCACCTCTAGGGGTGTGTCAGAGACCGTCGTCAATTGCCCATTTGCGCAGAACTAGTGTGACGTAAAACCCAACCATCCATCCATCCCTGAAATTTAATACTATAAATACAGGTTGGAAATTAAGAGGTAAGATAACGATTACTGTTATGTAAACCTATGTTAAACAATTCAAATTAGGCTTCGGAAGAGTTTTATATGATAATTAGTTCTGTGTGAGGGGAGCTACCGCCCTCCTGAACTCCCCGTTTCATTAATGCACCTACATTTATATAGAATTTAATTCTGTTATTAAAATTAAAACTTTACTTAAAATTATACAGACAATTTTTACACGCAATATTCATTGAAACTTATCAATCTTGATCAAACTTTTCCAGTAACAAACTTATATTAACTTCAGAATACAACATTGTAAATATTATTAGTAAAGCACATCCACTAACAACAAATAACTAGTGTGTTGTGGCCACCACACGGGTTTCTTTTATATTTTGCTATACAAATTCACTCAGTAAAAATAATTTATTAAAATTATTATTTAAAAAAATTATCTTCCATGATAATGCAGACGATTTCCATATTAGAGAAGTAGCATAACACTAAATATCCAAAAAAAAAAAAAAAAAAAAAAAGTTGACTTTATTCTCAATATTACATTTTTTTTTTTTTTTTTTTTTTTTTTTTTAATGAAAAAAATCAATAACTTTATTTTAAATTATCGCAGATCGATGGTTCAACCATTCGTTTTAAAGGTATTGACAAGCTCTTTTGAAAGATACCCATCATGAAAATTTACTCTCCTCGAGGGGGAACTTCCTCCCAGGGGGAGAGGCGAGGCTCCTACATACACAATTTTTTTTCCCAGTTGACTATCCCTATTACAAAAAATATATATTCGTTTCATTTTCTTTAGCGCAGTCTATAGATGTTAAACTCTACTTACCTGCAATTTCCCCCATAGACGTAATGTATTTGAATACTTTTGAGTGTCCGAACTATTTGCTTCATCTCAACGAAAAGCTTAGTGTAGCATTCCTATACGATACACATTTAGCACACCGAGTTTGAAATTTCTGCTACTGTTTGTTCTTGAGATATGCTAATAAAACACACACACAGACACACAGACATACAGACCATTCGCTAAAAACACGATTTTCGTATTCAGGGGACTTCAGAACAAGTAAATATGACAAAAACGCACGTTTGAAAATTTGACCCTAAAACAATACTTTCTCGACCCTATGGGTCAGAAAAAGTAAAAAGTATACTTAATACTGCTTTGTTAAATAAATCCTTGTCAAGTCGTGTTTTTAGTCAGTCTAAGAACATGATTCGACACGGATTTATTTAACAAAACAGTTTTAAATGTACTTTTTTGATGTCCGAATTATTGGCTAGTGCTCGGATACTTTTGCTGCCGACTGTATGAATTGTTATGGGAAACAACGATGATTCAAGTTTGGTTTGAATAGATCAGCAATAAGTCTGTTTGCCTATAATATTTTAATAAACATTAAAGTTGCTCTTTTAACTTTATTTAATAAAAGATGGACGAATTTAAATCCAATAATTATTGTAATGCAATAGTACAATAATCTGGTGTTTATCCGACAGCAAGCAAAACTACTATTCTTTGAATTTGACAATTTTCTTTACAAATACATTTCAGCCTCTATGTCATGAAATAAAACTAGATTTGTTATTTAACATACATATTGTGTGAAACTATATTGATTCCCTTTTTTATATATATATTGCATAAATGGTGGCATTGCTGTTGCGAATTTTTATAATTTGTAAGTTAGGTATAATGTAAATAACGTAAAAACACATTTTCCTAACATAAATGCAACGCAAATTGCTGTAACATGGTTCGTACGGTCCTTAGTTTTGCGTATTTCAACAGTAAATTTGAATAACGATTTTTATTATAAAATAGGTTTACAAATTTAAGATGCATTTTTCTGTTCCACAATACATGGTTACAGCCTCAGAGAAAAAAGAAAGGAGCCCGTACGAACCCTGTGTAAATAACTACAGCAAGTTCTGTAAATACAATTGAAGTCTGGTTTATGCCGTGCAGTAAATTGGTTGTAATTTTTTTTTCTAGAATATATTTGATGCGAATAATTTGGCTTATGAACAAATCAGCGTCGATCTTCATTCTATCTGTTGTTGCAAAATCAAATAACAAAAGAACTTTGCCAGCGCGTTGATTCAGTTATGGCAAAGAACTGACATCTGAAAAAAAAACAAAAACAAAACAAAAAAAAAACATTAAATTTAAAGTGAAGAATGGATGTTTGCTTAATTCCTTATAGATGTATAAAAATTAAGAAATGTTATTGATTGTGTTATTGTCAAATAGATAAACATAGATGAACTTTCGTATTTTTTTCTCGAAAATTTTGAAATTTAATTTGGCTACTTTTATTTATTGATTACTAGTTAGTTGTAGGGCAATTAAGGCACCCGTAGAAAAATTATCATTTCATTTTATTTATTTCTCACTTCAAATAAATCATTTTCTATCAAGCCCGTGTGAAATTTTTGCACTTTGTTTATCTCTCTGTTATCTTTAAAATTTAAAATATCTAATCAAAAATTCGTTACAAGTAAGGTTCCAAATAAAAGGGGAATTTTTTCTGAATCAGTTGATTTAAACAGCTTACGATCGGACTATTAGATTTTTTAAAATTAATTGTATGAAAAAATATATGTATATTAAGTATGTACATTATGTATGTATATTATGTATGAAAATTCTTGCGTTCACATACGGAATCCAAAAAGCGTGACAGAGTGAGGCACTGATGAGCGTAACTATATATGCTGATTTTAGAGCACGTGCTTTCTACCTTTACAGAAATCTGAGATATTACATATCACGCAAGTAAAAGTACTAGAACTTTACTGTGGAGCACACTATAAAACTACAGTGCAGAGGGTAGGTATTATTTTTAACAGTCCACTGTGTTTCAATGTTCCGTAGAAAATTTTTACATTGTATGTCGCAGTCCTACAGCTTGAAATTTTATCAAACATGATATATTGTACATTCGGTAGCAAAAGTATCCGATCATTAGCAATAATCCCTATCTAAAATAATCTGGTATGTGACACACGACTTTCTCTTACCCTGAAATTTAACTTCCGTGGAGGATCAAAATTTTGTCTCCGGACCACCTCTAGGGGTGTGTCAGAGACCGTCGTCAATTGCCCATTTGCGCAGAACTAGTGTGACGTAAAACCCAACCATCCATCCATCCCTGAAATTTAATACTATAAATACAGGTTGGAAATTAAGAGGTAAGATAACGATTACTGTTATGTAAACCTATGTTAAACAATTCAAATTAGGCTTCGGAAGAGTTTTATATGATAATTAGTTCTGTGTGAGGGGAGCTACCGCCCTCCTGAACTCCCCGTTTCATTAATGCACCTACATTTATATAGAATTTAATTCTGTTATTAAAATTAAAACTTTACTTAAAATTATACAGACAATTTTTACACGCAATATTCATTGAAACTTATCAATCTTGATCAAACTTTTCCAGTAACAAACTTATATTAACTTCAGAATACAACATTGTAAATATTATTAGTAAAGCACATCCACTAACAACAAATAACTAGTGTGTTGTGGCCACCACACGGGTTTCTTTTATATTTTGCTATACAAATTCACTCAGTAAAAATAATTTATTAAAATTATTATTTAAAAAAATTATCTTCCATGATAATGCAGACGATTTCCATATTAGAGAAGTAGCATAACACTAAATATCCAAAAAAAAAAAAAAAAAAAAAAAGTTGACTTTATTCTCAATATTACATTTTTTTTTTTTTTTTTTTTTTTTTTTTTTTAATGAAAAAAATCAATAACTTTATTTTAAATTATCGCAGATCGATGGTTCAACCATTCGTTTTAAAGGTATTGACAAGCTCTTTTGAAAGATACCCATCATGAAAATTTACTCTCCTCGAGGGGGAACTTCCTCCCAGGGGGAGAGGCGAGGCTCCTACATACACAATTTTTTTTCCCAGTTGACTATCCCTATTACAAAAAATATATATTCGTTTCATTTTCTTTAGCGCAGTCTATAGATGTTAAACTCTACTTACCTGCAATTTCCCCCATAGACGTAATGTATTTGAATACTTTTGAGTGTCCGAACTATTTGTTTCATCTCAACGAAAAGCTTAGTGTAGCATTCCTATACGATACACATTTAGCACACCGAGTTTGAAATTTCTGCTACTGTTTGTTCTTGAGATATGCTAATAAAACACACACACAGACACACAGACATACAGACCATTCGCTAAAAACACGATTTTCGTATTCAGGGGACTTCAGAACAAGTAAATATGACAAAAACGCACGTTTGAAAATTTGACCCTAAAACAATACTTTCTCGACCCTATGGGTCAGAAAAAGTAAAAAGTATACTTAATACTGCTTTGTTAAATAAATCCTTGTCAAGTCGTGTTTTTAGTCAGTCTAAGAACATGATTCGACACGGATTTATTTAACAAAACAGTTTTAAATGTACTTTTTTGATGTCCGAATTATTGGCTAGTGCTCGGATACTTTTGCTGCCGACTGTATGAATTGTTATGGGAAACAACGATGATTCAAGTTTGGTTTGAATAGATCAGCAATAAGTCTGTTTGCCTATAATATTTTAATAAACATTAAAGTTGCTCTTTTAACTTTATTTAATAAAAGATGGACGAATTTAAATCCAATAATTATTGTAATGCAATAGTACAATAATCTGGTGTGTCACTCACTCGACTTTCTCTTACCCTGAAATTTAATACAATAAAAACAGGTTGGAGATTAAGAGGTAAGATAACCATGTTATGTAAACCTATGTTAAACAATTCAAATTAGGCTTCGGAGGAGTTTTATATGATAATTAATTCTGTGTGAGGAGGGGTTACGGCCCCCCTCAACCCTCCGTTTCATTAATGCACCTAGATTTATATAAAATTTAATTCGGTTATTAAAAAATAAATCTGTTTTTAAAAAATAATTTATTAAAATTATTATTTAAAAAAAATATCTTTTATGATAATGCAGAATTTCCATATTAGAGAAGTAGTATCATACTAAATATCCAAAAAAATTCCATTTTATTCTCAATATTAAAAAATATATATGTACGATTTTTTTTTCTAATTTTTTTTTTCTTTTAGTTAAAAGTGAAAAAAATCGATAACTTTGTTTTAAATTATCGCAGATCGATGGTTCAACCATTCGTTTTAAAGGTATTGGCGAGCTCTTTTGAAAGATACCCATCATAAAAATTTACTCCCCTCGAGGGGGGACTTCCCCCCCCCCCGGGGGGAGGCGAGGCTCCGGCATACACAACAATTTTTTCCCAGTTGACTATCTCTATTACGATATATATATATTTGTTTCATTTGGTTTAGTGCAGTCTATAGACGTTAAACTCTACTTACCTGCAATTTCCCCCATAGACGTAATGTATTAGAATTCTCTTGATTGTCCCTGTATACGAACCATTTGCTTGATCTTAACGAAAAGCTTACTGTAGCATCTATATATGATACACATTTAGAATACCAAGTTTGGAATGTCTGCTACTATTTGTTCTTGAGATATGCTGATAACAGACAGACACACACAGACCCACACAGACTCACAGACACACAGACAGACAACCATACACACAGACATACACACAGACATACACACAGACCATTTGCTAAAAACATGATTTTCGTATTCAGGGCACCTCAAAACGTGTAAATATAACAAAATCTCGCGTTCAAAAGTTTGATACTTTCTCTACCTTATGGGTAAGAGAAAGTAATAACTACTTTTGTACTTAGAGCTTAGTTTTTTCTTTTTCTAATCACTTTATTTTTAAATTTATAATATGTGTTGAAAATTCTATTGACAATTACCAAGAAGCGGATTTGCATTCAGTTTGTATATATATACTATATATATATATATATACATAATTAGTTTTGTTGGTTTTTCAGTGACTTATAATCTTGATTTATAAAAGAATAATGTGTTTTTATTTAAAGCTATTATCAGCAGTTGTAAATCTTCGATTATTATGTAAGATGTAAAAACAGAATAAAATATTCACCTCTTTATATTACGATTTTAAGGCTTGAATACATTTGCGGCGAAAATCCACATAAAATTATAAAAATGGGCTGAATAATCTGAATTGTCATAAATGTGCTATTTTTAGTACTTTTTTGTTCAATTATATACCCTCAACAAATACGATTTCAGTCTACAACTATTTCACAAACGATATTTCAAATGCTGAAGCAGTTTGCGCATAAGTAAACCTTTTTGCATTGTATTGAAAAGAATTTTTGACTAATATATCGTATATAAAATAGTTTTGAACAATGTACATTTTATGTGTCTAAGAACAGAATGTGACATGTCTATGGGGTTTTTAATATTTAGTAATACCGTATTTTTTTCATAATTATTGACAAATTATATATTTGTTTTGTATTTCCTATGTTTAAATGTATTAGTTCATAGATTTGAAAATTTATAAAATATTTTTTATCTTATATTACCTGATGATTATGTTCTTATTTATAAATTGTAATTCAATTAAGTGGAATAAGATAATCTATATAATATTTCTGTAACGTGAACCAGTTTCAATTATTTTTTTTTGTCGAAACGATACGATACGCGAGAATAAAAAGGAATAATATTTATACATGGACAATATTTAAGCACGCGAACTCAGCTCAATGGACTAATAAGAAAAAAGTGACAACATTTGTCTGATGAGATTATTTTACGAAAAAATGCATTTTTAACAGTTGTTTCTTCAGAATCTTTGCAAGTGTCATTTTAAACCTAGCAATATTTTAAAGATATATGCCGAATATGAACTTTTGTGTCATAGATTGACTAAAAAACACAATCATAAAAAATATAATCAAAATAGTATTTATTTTATTTTATTTTATTTATTTATTATATATATATATATATATATATATATATATATAATTTTTTTTTCACGACCCAATTTTCATACTTCCACAGGCAGTACAGTTTTAATATAGGACTCCCACGACGCCATTTAAATTTTTGTTGCCGTGTTGGCGATGACTTTTTATTAATTTTCGTATATTCTTTTCGTTAAAAAATAAATAAATAAATAAATAAATAAAAATCTATATAACGTTTCTCTAACGCGGTCCAGTTATGATTACATTTTATTGAAGCGATACGATAGTGGCATATTTAATTAAATACGAGAGGATAAAAGATAATATTTATCGGCAATATTTAAAAGCACGTGGACTTAGTTCAATGATTTAATCAGAAAAATGACGACATTTGTCTAATGAGATCTTTTTATTGGAAAATGTATTTTAAAAGTTGCATCTTTACAATCTTTGCACGCGTCATTTTAAAGCTAAGCAATACTTTAATTATTTAAACAGAATATGAATTATTGTCAAACATTGACTAAAAAACGTAATAATAAAAAGTATAATCAAATAGGTACACGGTTTTTTTAAACAAAAAACTATGTCAACATAAATAAATAAGTAATAAAAGTATCGCCAACATGGCAGCAAAAATCGCCATGGGGGCCCTATACTAAAAAATGTCGCCATGGGGCCTAATAATAAAACTATACATCCTGCGCAAGTATGAAAATTGGGTCGTCGAACATGAGTTTTATTTTAAAACCATTCTTTGAATGGTTTTGTTTCCACTATCACACAAAATTACTTTGGTTCTAATAATAATTTGACTTCTGGGAAATTACAATTCAAATTCGGTGTGGAAATTGATATAAGATTTATGAGTTTCAAGTTTTAAATGTAAATAACAGGAGTCGTACTCTTCGCTCTTTTTTTAGGTCACTCTCAAAGAAAAGAAATATCCCCCCCCCCCTTTTTTTTTCTTTTGCCACCACTAATTTTATGCAGAAATATGTCTGGACACATTCAAGCAACGTGCCATGATTATACAGGACAGATATTATTGCATAAAAATAGGGGTAGCAATAATTTTTATAATTTCTTATTCCTGAGAGTGTACTGAAAAAAGGGCGGAGAGTATGACCCCTTAAATAAGAAGAAAATAAATAAATAAAGGGCGAAAATTTCGCATGGGTTTGCTAGTATGAAATAATTCCAATTGTTAAGATAAAAAATAAATCAAACGTGCCATATATAATCAATAACTTGCATTGACATTTTCTGCCAAGAAATTTAAATTGTAATAATCAATAATTTTTAATCAATTTGTTCACATAGACGACAAACACAAATTTCATTAAAAAATGTTCCTTAATTAATATTCCTCTTTAATAATATTAATTTCGCAATTCGTCTCAGTAAAGTAGATTCTTAAACATGCTAACAATTAATTCATTAATTAAAAGCTTATAAGGAGCAGTAAGCCGCAAGGAGAGAAGAATCTTCATTTTCTAATATGTCTTACAAAAATAACTTAATTATTATGAAAATTGGCGGAGATAATACAAAAGTATATATATGTTTTTTTTTTTTTTCTTTCTGTAAGTTAACGTCAGTAATTAACGTGCGAAATCTATCTTCTTAATCTGTGGTCATTATAATGTATTTAGAAAACACTCTTTACTTAATTGAAGGATTTTAAAAGAAAAATTAAGAATTAAGGAGACGGAGACTGTTAATGAATTTTGATTTTTCAGTGTCAGAAGTATTTCTTGTTAAGCCATTTAATATTCGCACAGCAAATTTTTCTTTAAAGAATTCCATAAAAATTATATCTTGATTTTTAAATGTTAGCTGACAATATTTCTAATAAAGTCTTTTAATTTTGACCATATTTTCTAAACAAAATATGCTACTTTTTTTTTTTTTTTTTTTAATCTGAAAAGGTATTGTAATTTTTAAATATCAGAGCCGCTATCAACAAATAGATTATAGTAGATTATTCAAAGATCTCACAGCACATTTTGCCAAAAATTAGAATATTCTTTTTATCAATTCATGAATTTTAAATGTCATCTTTCTCTTTCTTTCATAAAAAAAGCTCATAACAGAAAAAAAAAAAAGAATCTAACTGACATTAATTTGAATTACCGTTTAATTAATGTCAGCTTTATTAAATTATTTCTTTACTTTAAGATGTTGTTGGGATATAAATTATTCATCGAATGCTAAAGTTTAGTGCTAGCTAGAGCTAAATTCTTTTTAAAATCTCTTTCCACCTCTATTTATATACATATACATATTGTAACAAAGTTGTAGAATGAAGAAAAACAGATGATAAAATGCTACTATAATTCTCAAAAACCAAAATAAATTAACAGATAACTAAAATAAAAATATCCAGTGACAACTTTAAAAAATTGGGTGTGAAACAATCACACGACTTTCATTACCCTCTATTACACACATTACATGCTTTTTTTTTTTAGAGATAATGTGATCAAAAGACATAAAATTAGCCTAAAGAAGTAGACACTTAAAAATTTTCCGGTAAGAGAAACTCGATACACGTGTAAAGACATGTAAAACAAAGTTTACATAGCGAGTTAAAAAAAAAAAAAAAATTGTAGAGTTATTTTTTGAAGTACCGATTTCCAAGATCTAAACCTACCTAATCAGGATGATTGTTAATTTTCCTGCAATAACCACGCAATGTACGAGAAAGGATATCTAAAATGTATTTATGTAAAAAAATTTCAAGAAAATCGTTAGAACCGTTTTTGAGAGACCAACTTTTACCGAAACTTAGCATACCCAATTATTGACCGGAAAACAATAATTAAATACAAAAGGATATTTAAAAGGGAGTTAATATGGCGAGTTTGAAAAAAAAAATCCATACAACCGTTTTTAAAGGAACACACTTGTGAGACCTGAAAAGGAACTATTTATACAGGACGCCTATCAATTTTTCTGAATTAACCAACTATATCATCCGAAAGGACATCTTCTAGTGTGTTTATATAGAAACTTTGAAGAAAATTGTTAGAGCCGTTTTTGAGATACGCGCTTACGGACTTTTCATTTTTCAAATGAAACATCGTTTCAATTTAATTTTTCATCTGTACACCAGACCAGTCTCAATTCTGAAGTTTTGTAGTTTTATCTTTATTAATTTTGGCGATATGATAGTCAAAATATTCTCCACATACATACGTACACACACCCTTACCAATTGCCAAAAACTACTTTTTTGAACTCAGGGGACCTTATAACATGTAAATCAGGTGAAAACTCGATATCGAATTTTTAGACCGAATACAATACTTCTATTACCTACGGTAGTCGGTTTATGGAAGTAATAAAAAAGTAGGAAAAATTAGCCAGTACTAATTATAATAAAAATATGAAAACAACATAATACTCACCGGAATATGGTCCCCCCCAAAATCCCGTAATAAATAAAAAAATAGTAAGAAATAATAATGTTCAGCTATAATATACTTTAACAAGAAGTATCTGATTTATAAATATAGAGTGAAATTGTACGTATATAACGTTCGAGAGTATCCACTCAGATTTTACTTAAACAAAAAGAACAATAAAAACCATTAACTTAAACAGTGGAAAAATTTTCAAACTGAAGAAAAAGATTCAATAAAAATGTAATTAAGTAAAATTAAAGAAGTGTCACAGTTTAAATTTTATTGTAAAAATGGTGAAATTGCGTATCCAACAATTATAAGTTCACCTCTAATACATTTGAATTTGCATATCTTGTAAAAGGAAATTGAAACTTTGAAAGAACTACCACAAAGTGTTAAAACAGCGCTAGATGAACTACAATTAAAAATAATAAAATTTCATTTATAATTTTATTTAGATATTTGTTTACTTCAAAAAAAGAAAAGGATTTTTTTCTTTCTGAAACACACAAAATTTTGATGAAATATGCACACTTTTAATTAACCCTACAAGGCTCAATTTTCTTTTAGTGTGCGACAAAAATATATAGGTTGTAATTAGTGGATAGTCATCAGAAGATAGGGACAACTTATAAAAGTAAAAATAAAACCATATTTTACGGAGAAATCAACTTTTTATTTTAGTTCAACATACGGTACACTGAGCCTTAACTATATTTTTTGGTATTAAACTAGTACAATTGAATTGTTTTGGAAATAGTATTGTATATTGGACACAAATACATAGAACAACACAGTATTTTTTTCGAGTCAAAACTGTTCAATAACTATTCTTTTTTTATTTTTGAATTCAGACAAACGACTAACGTATCACTTTCATTCAAATTTCACACTGAGTGCACTATAACAAAAACACGAACGAAATCTTTAGGTAAAGATTTGTATTACTACATTGCTAAATGTCAGTAGCTTCTATCAAGATGTCAAGAGATGTCGCTACTAATAGTTTTATAGCTATAGGAACGATTAAAGTCGGTGTTCCACATATGGAACTGGGTGACTTGTAGGGTTAATTTTTTACTTCCTTCTATCGTTAATAGAAGAAAGTATTGGATTCGTAAAAATTTTCAACCTCGGTTTTTTGATGGATTTACATGTTTTGAGAGCTGTAGAACACGATTTGACCATTTTTAGAAAATGTCTATCTATCTGTCTGTGTGTATGTGTGTGTGAGACAAAATTTTGTGGTGATTGTACCTCAGGGGCTACTTCACAGAATTTCATACAAATTGGTATGTAGTTACATATTGACATAAATTAGTGGCTATCGACTTTTGGCAAAATTGTCCAACAGCTTGCGTTTGCATCCCGCTTTTTCTAAATTTTTAACATGGTAGTATAAGACAAAATTTTGCATAAATGTGCATAGAGATAATTTTTTTCAATAATCATAATGAAATTTAAAAGAATTATTTATAATAGAGATAGTCAACTGTGAAAAAAAAAGTATATGTAAGAGCCTCGCCTCCAGCCCTGGGGGAAGGGGAAGCCCCCTCGAGGAGAGTAAATTTTGATGATGGGTATATTTCAAAAGAGATCACCAATACCTTTAAAACGAAGGACTGAACCATCGATCTGCAATGATTTAAAATAAAGTTATCGATTTCTTTCATTTTTAACAAAAGAAAAAAAAATTTTTTAATGTAATATTGAGAATAAAATTGACTTTTTTTTTTTTTTTTTTTTTTTGGATATTTAATGTTATACTACTTCTCAAATATGGAAATCATCTGCATTACCATGGAAGGAAATTTTGTTAAATAATAGTTTTAATAAATTATTTTTACTGATTGAATCTGTATAGGAAAATATAGAAGAAAGTCACGTGGTGGCACCAACATGCTAGTTTCTTTTTTTTTTTTTAAATAGAGAAAATAAAAATATTTTTTTTACAAACATTTCTTACAGTTTATAGAAATAGATTATTTTACATAACAAGCCGAAGTTTTACCTTCACGCTGAATAACTGATTTACCCACTATAGTTCAATTTCTCTTTTACTGTACATTATTTATCTGTGCAAAGAACTAAAGGTTCTGCAATATTTCTCAAATTCACTCTAACATATCATGTGTGAAAAAACATATATTTGGTTATGGAAAAGTACCATTATTTCAGGTAGAAAGAACTTTAAAATATCATATTCACACACAGAGCTCAACTTTCAGTTAAAAACCGGGAAAATGATGTGTAATACAATAGATAAAACTTTAATCTAAATATATTAAATTTTTTAAAAGTTATAAGGCTGCTTGGGCACAAAAATAAGTGAAAAACATTTTAGTACGACAGATCGCACTATTTATTTCAGACAGCGATTATACTGTCATTATTAATTTCTATCTATCACCTTGAATGAACGTGCAAACATTTTTGTTTATATCTAAATATATAAAGCTGAAAGTTTTTTATTGCATCTGTCCGGAATTTTAATCTGGATTATTAGATTTTATCAAAAAATGTTACATTTATTAATCAGGACAAAATCTACTTAATGCCGTACTTTTTAGTTCAATCAGATAATTCGCTGAAAGGATTGAAGTGTGTGTGTGTTTAAATAAAACCCCCATTTTAACATTAAAGTTATTAAAAAGAAGAAAGCAAACTGATGCCAAATAAATAAATAAATAAGTAAATATGTAAATATATTTCTTCTTATGTTGGAGAAAAAAAAATGAATGTGCAAACACTTTTTAAAAATAACTAAAATAAAATTAAAAACAAATTTGTTTAAGAAATGAAACAGCTTTTATATAAAACGGTATATGTTATGTAATATATATTATTGTTATTATTTATATATGTTGAAAAAAAAATAATAAAAGTTAACTTGCGTGTATGTATGATAATTTCAGACGAATATGACGTCATTAGTTAACTAAGAAATTTATTTGAAAATATTTTATTTAACATTTTTTAAATTACTGAAAATGAAGCTAAATTTTCTAAAATAATGATGGCAATTTCTAGTAAATTAAAATAAATGGAAGAAAATTAAATAATTAAATTTAATAAAATTAATGAAAATTTCCGAAAGTAAACGATCATTTTGACATAAATTTAACCATTAAAAATTTATTAAAACTATAAAAACTATATATCGAAAGATTACATGATTCTTAAAATTAAAATAAAATTAAGAAAAATCGTGTTAAAGAAATGAACAGCTTCAGTATAGAGCCCCTCGACGAAATTTGAAATTTGCCACCGAAGTATCTCGGACATTTTTGACAAGATCTTTACTTACGCAATTATGATAACCGCTTTAATTCATCGCCAAACTGACAACAAAAACTCAAAAGCCGCCAAGGTGTTCTAATGCTAAAGCTATACTAAAGAAATTTTAAGAAATGAATATATAAACCGTTGCTAGGGGATGAAACACAGTTACTGCATGTCTTTATGTAAAAGAATAGATTAAAATAAGTCTTGTCGTATCAAATTAAATTTTGTGTTGTGCAGAGTTTCACACCTATTACTTAAAAAACAAAAATAATTTTAGTTTAAAGAAAAACAATTAAAAGTTTTGCTCAATTAATATTTTATAGTTTAAAAAATCGCCAAATAACTTGAAAAGTTAATTTTGTCCTTAAATTTTCCTCATAAATGTTTTTGACTTTCGTATATGCTTTGAAATTTTTATTTCTAGTTCTCAAAATACCAATTCCGTTTTAATAAATTCCTATAACACCGATTCTAATTTTTGTATAAAGAAAAGTTTTTTGGAAAACGAAAATAACCCCTTTAAATAAACTAGCTGGCACAGCGGGACTCTGCTGAATTCCCCAACTTATATTTGTTGTCATAAATTTTTACTACAGATAATTATATAGTATATTAAGTAAATAGTACTATAGTAATATTAAGAGAAATGAATTTGACCGGTCGTTTGACACGGCGACAGATTGAAATGCCCTACCTAATAGCTTACCCATCATTTAACCCGATACATCACTCTCGAAATATATCAACTGCACTTGCTAGTCTTGACCCCCCCTTTCACTTACTCTCTTGCGAGTTTCTATCTTTCCACCCCTTTGCTCTGAATAGGAAGAACCCAAAACTTTGTTGGTAGAATTATACTACCTGCCCTATCTGGAATTTTTTTGTTTTCAAGAAAGTGGATCTTACATTAAGGAATTAATAGGAAGGTACTTACCTATTATCCACATGCCAGCGAATAATCGTCAAAGATCGCCAAATTTACATTAATATAAATATAAATGATACAGGAAATTTATAATTAATTATTGGTTATAATATATATCGCGCTCAAGTGCGCGATACTGATTGCTGCGAAAACGAATTATATGCGTTTTCAGATTCTTGCACAGCGTGGTAGGGGTATCCAGTGATTTTTTTTTTTTTTTGTTTGTTTGTTTGTTTTCATGTGCGCTAAGTGTACATACGTGCGTGATACTGATTTTTTTTTTTTTTTTTTTTTGTACATACGTGCGTGATACAACAAGTTTTGCATGTTTTCCCATTAGATTTTTCGTTTTTTGTTTCATTACTTTCAGTGGAAGGATCTAAATTCATAACGAGGGTTTTAGGTAGCAGGAGGCGTTTGCATGCCCGAGAGCAGTTGGTACTTTTTTAAAGTGGGAGAAAAATAAGCGAGTGCAGTTGGTAGTCGCCCTTAATTTTGCCTAAATTATTAGTTAATTTTATTGGGGTTAGTCGTATTTTTTAGTTTTCATGCAATTCCATACTACAGTCGGCACAAAGTTATCACAAAGCACACATCCACATGTTTCATTTTTCATTTATTTATTTATTTTTGTTTTAGTTAGATCGCTAATTTTTATCATCAACTTACTTTTTTATAAACAGCATAAAGATTAAGACCATGACTCGACAAATATTTACTTAACAAAACAGTTTTAAGTGCACATCTTTTAAATACGATTTATTGCTAGAACTTAAATAATTTTGCTGCCGTTTGCATTTTCAAGGCAATGATCCTCATATCGCAAGTTTATATGAAATATTGCCCTATGATATCATGATTATCTTAGGTTAGGAAATCTTAAGGAAATCTTAAATTTCGAATAATTTATGAAAATTTCAAATAAGAATGTTCGTAGTCAATTATATTTAAGCCAGTATCATAAATGATATTTTAAAAGAGGTCTGAAATCTGTACGATAAAAATATCCCTTAAAATGGACGTTTATACGAAATTTTCTCGTATTCTGCACAATGTTATGAAATTCATAAATTTCAACTAACTTACGAAGTTTTTAAAATTGAATTTTCATAGTTAATTATGTTTAGAGAAGCATCATAATTGATTATTTAAAGCTGGTCAGGCATCTTTGCTCTAAAAATATTCCTTTTACAATGCACATTAAATCGAAATTTTGTCATATTTTCCCATGTTAAGAAAATCATAAGTTTTAAATAACTTACGAAGTTTTTAAATTAGAGTGTTGCAATTCAGAGTATTCATGCCAGTGTCATAATTGGTATTTCAAACTCGACCGATGTCTTTGCCACCACTCGCTCGTGAGATACCCTGTACACAGACACACAGATACTCACAAACGAACAAATTAACACATTGACACGCTACAAACGGAGCGATTTTGCGATTTTCGGATACTTTACACTACAAAACATGTGAAAAACCCAAAAACCGAGGTCGAAAATTTTCCCGATTACTTAAGTTTCTCATATTTATAGTACAATGGGGAACTAAAAATATTAATAATTACTAAAGAAAAGTTGGTTGTTTTGCCAAAAATAGTCCTTTTAAGGTAGGTAGATACCTTAAAGATAAACAAAAACATATGTTCACAGCCTAAAGCACAATGTGCTGAGAAGAGAAAAAAAACGGAAATAAGTAGTAAAATTAATGAGGCTTGGATGAGGCTTATTTGAATGCAATAATAATAATAAAAGAGATCAATTTATGACGGAAAAATATATTTGATAAAAGATACCGAGGATGTTTAACATGAATTACATTTTTTCTAGGGAAGTAGGATATCCAGAAAAATAATTTTTTTTTTTTTTTTTCTTTTCAAAATTAATTTATTTAACCTGTTAATACTGCAAAATATAAGGGTAGCGAGATGGTGAGTAATCAATTTGACGTATTTAGAGCAAGACATCACAGTAAAACAGACTGATCTTTAGAATAGATTCATCACCCTGATTTATTTCATTTTGGGCCATATTGGCAACTAAAGATGCCGAACACAAACGTACACAGATGTACAAAAGAAACACAGATGTAGATGTAAAGGACAAAACCAATACACTGGAACCTAATTTTGACAAAATTTTCATAAGAAAGGTTATCGTGATAAACGTGAAATCTCGTAGTTGTGTTTTATGCCAAGGTGTGTTCGCTAAATTTTAGTAAAGTAGGCCTCAAGAATATCTAAATTAAATTATATTTATGCGTTATTAACAGTATTGTAGAGATGAAATGAAATTTATTTATTCTGATTCAAACTTTCAACGACTTTTGAGGAAATCCGCAAAGGAATAAGGATTTAATTATAATTACAGATATTGGATATATAGGAAGACAAAATTAAGCGATATGTTTAATACACATATTTTGATGAAATATATTGATATTGTTAATTAAGAAATTATTAATCAATAGAAAAGGGGAAATATTGCTTCGATATTACTTAGAAAAATTTATTAATGCTATTAATTTGCTCTTTAAAAAGACAAAATGTACACTGTAAAAAATTTTACGGCAATTTACAAATAAATACTTAGTAATAGTACAGGTATTATCCCAACTACTAGGAAAAAGTTTGTAACCAGATACTCCTTGTATTCAATGCTTAAATAACATATGTAATTCTACTACATTTTTCAAAGTATCTCTACGTCTCTCCTCTCCCCGTTTGAAGAGAGCGATTTCTTTTGAGGGAGTCTTGTTTTCGAGCAAATGCTAATACTGAGCGCATGCGTAGAAGATACCAGAGGAGAAACGTGGACATGTTTTGTAAGAGGAAATCGCGTTGGTCGAAAATCAAATCGTAATGAGGCGGACTTTTTAAATCTTAATCTGTAATATTTTATTTAGTGTTAACGTTATACACATCTTTATTTTAGAAAAAGTAAGAATTCATAAATATATATCCTTAATTTGTAATACAGGATGCTTAGTTAGATGTCAACTTATTTTAATTTAAACTTTTATTTTGATGTCGACATCAGTTCTTAAGCCTCATTTTCGAACTGTGTGATGGAAAACTGGAACTGGAATATTGTATGATGCACGAAAGGTTTCTAATATCTGAGAAACAGCAACTGCTAGGTGGAGGTTTGTGTTAGCTAGTTATTACTTATTTAAAATTGCTAGCTACGCAAATACTTTCCTGGCAAAGCTTTTATTATTATTATAATTCACTTATGTGATATTAATTAACATTCAGCAAACAAGAAACAAGTCGGATAAAACAATCAAAAAGTATGTAGTTTTAATTATTATTATTCTGAGGTATTTATTTGATTTATTGTTTTTATTTTTTGTAAAATAATGTTAGAGAATTAAGTGAAAATGGTATGATTAATTTATGCAATTTAGAAATACCATATAAGTTTCGCCGACATATATTTTTAAAAATATTAAATTACCTTTATTGTTATTTATTATTAAAATTCTCAAGTGTATTTTATTTTGCTCTATTATATTTCATCTTTACTAATTCATTATTAGTGATTCATTATATATATAGACAGTCGGTTTTATTCCACTTTTATAAGCTCATATTAAAAAATAAAAAAAAAAGACAATAAAAAGAAAAAACATAATTTTAGAAAAGATTTGTTTATAAAAATAGATTTAATATTTATTAATAAAAGTTTTGAAAAAACATATAAATATTACTTTTTTCTAATCAATTTTATGACATTAATCAATTAGACAAACATTGAATAGGTGCATAAAACTTAAAACAATAACGCTTTTTCTTAATGTATATACTACGTTATTGGGAAAAAAAACTAAATTTCTTCTTGTAATTATGAAGAAGATTTTTGATGACAATAATAGACATGAATAAATATATTGAATTATTGGAGAATACTAAATGCATAATATCCCACTGAAGCTTTTGTTATTATTATTGTTAAAGTAAACTTCAGTTTTATCAAGGTTTTTTAAATAATTTTAAATGTAATGTACTGATTATTTTGAAAAATATGCTGATTTTTTTACCGAATAAAATTTGGCATAGTACTGCAAAAAATATTTTATTTTCACATCATATTTTAAAAGTTTCGATTCTTTAAAATAAAATTTATTAATTAAATGTACAATATTAATATATATACGTATTTATTTATTTATTTTGACTTATTCAAAAAGAAAATATCTTTTAAAAAATATCTTTAATATATTATGTATAAAAGTTAAGGCAAAAACTTTTCAGAGGCTACCCCTGAATTCAGGGTTTTTAAAAATTTTGCTGTCTGAATCTCATGTTGAATTATTTTGTTTTTTATAGAAATTTCTTATCTTGAATGTTTAATTGGTTTTATAATGTAATAAAAAGTCTCCTAATACTATCACTTATTATAGGTAGCGATAGCATACATCATTAATAAATCTCCCCTATCTGCATGCAAGTAACAGTTTTCAGGGTTTTTACATGTTAGATAGTTTCACCTCTGACTTTGGTATATATTTTTGATATTTCGAGCAATTTATATCTTCTAAAAGTATAATAAACACATATAATCTGCCGTCATTTTTAATAAGAACTAAACATAAAAAATTTTCTATTATTATTATTTTTTTTAATTTAATATATTGAGCAATATGAAATATATTCTGGTATTTACCAAATAAAGTTTGGCATATTATATTGCAACAAATATTTTCTTCTCACAATCATATTTTAAAGGTATCTATTTTTTAGTTAAAATTCGTTAAAATATGATTCCCTATATTTAATTATTTATTTTTACTTAATCAAGAAGATATTTTGTTTATGATATATTTAATATGTTATACTTAAAATTATGGTGAAAATATTGTTAACGTTTTTAATATTTCAAGCAATTTAAATTTTCTAAGAGTACATATTTAAATAAATATTTTTTATCACCAATTATTTTTAACTAAAACTAAAGAGGCTTCTTATTATTTTTCTATTATTATTTCATTAAATTTTTAAATTAACATTGTGAAATATATGCTCATATTTACCAAATAAAGTTATGCATATATTATTGCAAAAAATGTTTTATTTTCACAATTATATTTTAAAGGTATCGATTTTTTGAGTTAAAGTTTGTCAATAAAAAGTGATTCCATATACGTACTTATTTATTTATTTATTTATTTTGACTTAAAAAAAAAAAAAAAAAGTTTAATAAACTATATATAAAAATTAAGGTAATGATATTGATATATGTTTTTAACATTTCAAACAATTTATATTTTGTAAAAGTATATATTTAAATAAACATTTTCGATCAGCCATCATTTTTAACTAAAATTAAACATAAAATGTTTTCTATTATTATTCTATTATTTATTTAAATTTTTTAGCAATATTACTCATAATATTAAATATTGTTAATTTAAAAATTTTAGTAAGGAAACATGGGGTATTTAAGGGTAAAATTATTTATATTACTTGTAGTATTTCTGTAAACGTAACTGTAAAATTTTTGTGAATATAACCGAAATTCATTTGCATTATTAATTACATTTCCTTAGCACAATTACTGATAAAAAATCTGTATTCTAAACAAAACAAATTAAGTAAGGTTACATGGATATTATTTGAATTTACACTAATAATAACCATGTATCCTACACAAAACATTTCCTGGTAAAATTGCAGTATTACTTTCAGCAATGCTACTAACACAATCTTAGTAAACATACAATAAAAGCACTTGTACCGTTAACTAAGAGTTTCTTAGTATATTTACTAACGAAGTGCGTGTAATGTTTACTAACTCTAACGGAGTAAGATCACTTTTGAACAATCTGTATTGGCTACTAGAAAAGTTTATGGAATACCAGTTTCCTAGAATTTTTCTAGTAGTACTACAGAATTTTTTTTACAGTGTATGATATTTCAATAGCATAAATTTATAATCGTAAAACGTATGCATTATAATAATATTTACGTGGAATTTAGTCAGTGAACATTTTGTAGCTAAAAAATTACAAATAAATTTATTTTTTGATTTAAAAAATATTGAAATATAATTTAAAATTTGTTTATATCGTGTTTATTTTTCTTTATTTTTAGTTTAAGTAAAAAAAAAAAAAAAAAAAAAAAAAAAAAAAAAAAAAATCTGTACTCATTTTACTATATACAAAATTATGTATCGACGGTATTTGTACGTATGAACAAATGTCAGTATTCTGAGAAGCAATTTAATAGACAGATAGCATTATAACATTTGCTATACATTTTTAAACGTTTTTAAAATGTTTATATGATAAATGAAAATATTAAAAGCAAAAAAGAATCCACACAATATTAATTTTCTTTTTCTTAAAATATAACATGTGTATTTTTTAAAATAAAATACTTAACGACAATCACCCGAGTCTTTGATTACAATTCGTACTTATAAAAGAAAAATAAGTACATAAATAAAACAGAGCACATTCGTAAAAGTTGTTAAACGTATTAGTAAAGAATTTAAGTCTTATTTTATAGTTTAATGCTAAAATATTTTTCATGTGTCCCCTCTCTCAATATACTTTTTAATTTAATCCTTCCAATTTTTTTTACACTAAATTTCAGAAACTTCCAGGGAAAAGAAAATATATTACAAGCAGTTAAAGAGTAAAAACAGTTAAAAGAAAGATTAAATCCCAACCTTCTGATTTAAATTGACAACTTTTTTATAATATTTCCCATAATGTATTTACATTATGAAAATAAATTACGTTAATTCCTTTTTATCACTCATGCAAATTTTTTTACGAACATCCTGAAAGATCAGTACATAAAGATTATTTTTGAAAAGATTTTCACATTTAATTAAGTCATTGTCAAAAGTAAATAGAATTTCTTCGTATTTTCGCTTAACACTTTTACTCGAAAATCAGAAATTATGTCATTTTTTGAATGTAAGAAGTTTTCTCATTTATTTTGAAATGTGATCTTTAGGACATTTTTGCTATACGGTTAAAAATGTAGGAAACATTTTTTCATCTACTGTATGCGGAAATGAATTGAAAACGGAAGGAATTAAATTGCTGTTAGAAATAAACAAACAAAAGGAAAACTGAACTTTATATTCTCTTTGAGATAAAAAATTTCGCTTATTATCAGAGATAAACTTCTACGTAGTCTGTGTTAAACATTTGTACCAAAAAAAAAAAAAAAAAAAAAAATACTTATTTTTAAATTTCTATTTAAGCAATTTGTTGATGTTTTGAAGTTTTCGTCATTCTTATCAAACTTGTATGCTGTGGCTAGCACAAAACTTTCTTCTATGATATTATGCATAATAACATCACATACCGGTAAATAGGTATCAGATTTAGTCATTATAGCTTCTCACAATAAAGATTTTAAATATGTAGCTTGGTGCAGTTTTAACGTATAAATGCTAAGATAGAGCTATCTAAAAAAGAAAGTAAATAAATACAGCGAGACCTGTGGTCCTATATACCTCAATGGATTATGCATATTTTTTTTTTTTTTTTTTTTTTTTTATAATACATTGAAATATACCTATTCTTGTATTTTTTGTTGAAACCTTAAAATCTTGGATATATCATAATAGTAGTTTATGAATACTATTATTGCATTGCGAAAATATAATCTGATTTTGAATTCAAAACCGAAAAACTTTTATAATATTATATGAGTGAACAAAACGAAAATTGTGCCTTTTGTACCACGTCATTAGTATACTTACCGCACTAATTTTTACAGTTTTCTTGCTCGTAAAAAACTTATAGTCATATATTTCAACAATTCCATATAGCAAGGAACTTACTGTAGCTAACAAAGATTAAACGGTTGTTCTATGTACCACAGGTACTACATTTATACATTTATTGCAAATGAGCTACATCAATCTAAGGAATGCATTCAAAATTTTGCATTCAAAATCATGGAGTGGTCATTCTAAAATAATGACTGAACGCGAAGAATGGCACATTTCGAAAATTCCGTCGAATTCAACAAAATCCACCAATGACATTAAACGAGCGTGCTGATTGAAAGTTAGTAAAGGTATCATAATCCGAAATATTTGTAATGTAGAAATCACATACATTTTTAAATTTTTTTATTTAATTTCAATTCAAATCTATTTTAACACTTGATATAAGAATTTACTCGTGTACTCAATATTAATCTTTAATTAACCGCTGAATTCTATCTCGCCCCCCATAATAATAATAATAATAATAATAAAGTGTAAAAGAAAATCATTCTTCAAACAAAATCTCATGATATCATTTCGTCTTATAAAGAATAACACATGGTTTATTACTTTCTTCTATCTTCAATAGAAGAAAGTATTGGATTCGTAAAAATTTTCGATTTCGGGTTTTTGATGGATTTACACGTTTTGAGAGGTGTAGAACACGATTTTACCATTTTTAGAAAATGTCTGTCTGTCTGTCTGTCTGTCTGTCTGTCTGTCTGTCTGTGTGTGTGTGTGTGACAAAATTTTGTGGCAACTGTATCTCTGGAACTACTGCACAGAATTTCATACAAATTGGTATGTAGTTGCACCTTGACATAAATTAGTGCCTATCAACTTTTGGTAAAAATCGTCTTACAGGTTGCGTTGCCATCCCGCTTTTTCTAAATTTTCAACAGGGTGATAAAGGCAAAAATTTTCAAGATGGGTATCTTTCGAAAGGTCTCGTCAGTACCTTTAAAACGAATGGTTGAACTATAAATCTGTGATAATTTAAAACAAAGTTATCGATTTTTTTACTTTTTACGAAAAAAAAACTTAGAAAAAAATTTTTTTTTTTTTTCTCCCTTTAATTTTATCAAACTCCCACGGTTTCCGTGTTCTGACAAACTTAAACTAATTTTTGCTTTTTTCCCCTAATTTTGTCAAAGTCCTACGGTTTCCGTGTCTTGACAAACTTTAACATATTTTTGCATTTTTCCCCTAATTTTGTCAAAGTTCCACGGTTTCCGTGTTTTGACAAACTTTGACAAAATTTTGAGTAAAATGTGAAAATTATTCTAAATTTGTCAAAACACGGAAACCGTGGGACTTTGACAAAATTGAGTGGAAAATGCAAAAATTTGTTTAAGTTTGTCAGAACACGGAAACCGTGGGAGTTTGATAGAATTAAGGGGGAGGAAAAAAAAAAAAAAAAAGTGGGACTTTGACAAAATTTTGGGTAAAATGTGAAAATTTGTTTAAGTCCCACTTTTTTTTTTTTTTTTTTTCCCTCTCCCCTTAATTCTATCAAACTCCCACAGTTTCCGTGTTCTGACAAACTTAAACTAATTTTTGCTTTTTTCCCCTAATTTTGTCAAAGTCCCACGGTTTCCGTGTTTTGACAAACTTAGAATAATTTTCATATTTTACCCAAAATTTTGTCGAAGTCCCACTTTTTTTTTTTTTTTTAATTATTGTTGCTGAGTGAATTTGTATAGGAAAAGATAGAAGAAAGTCATGTGGTGGCCACAACATACTAGTTTCATTTTTATGTTCCTCCTAAATCATAATCTAATTGCTAATGTAATTTTATTCAGTTAGTCAAAATTTACCTTGAACAGAATTAAATTATATCTTTTTTTAAGTATCTGTCGCTGTGTTTTCTCTTTTCTCGTAACTAAAATTTGGCAAAATTGAAGGGTTAATATGTATGGCAATTCTGCTCTGTGTATTCAAAATTATTAGCTTGATTAGAGTATAACGTACCTTAAAAAAAAAAAAAAAAAAAACACTTTTTATATGTTCTTGCTGGCGAAGAAATCAAATGCCAATATGTAACGAAAATTTGAATTTGGCTGGAACTTTCTCATTTTTTTCTGATTGTTCCTGTTTAGAACACCTACGAATGTAGGCTTTAAAATATTTATCCGTTAGGGGCACCTTACCTTCTTATTTTATGCAACGATTTCAATAAAAAAATTTTAACCCATTTTTGTGTCGATATTCAGCGATTTGTGGAAGTTGCTTTTTTAACACCTCTGGGTAGAATCTTGGGTATTTCAACGGAGGAGACGTAAAGAGATGTCTAGCGGCGATCAACGCAAGAAAAAAGAAAACTTTTATTTATACGGAAATATGGCGGCGTAGTGGAAACTGTCCAATGAAAACTTCTCTTCCACCACAATATTAAATTAAATGATAGTATGAAGAGATAAATAGATGTCTGCTCCAGAATTAAAGATGGTACACAAAATTTAAAGACTGAAATTTTCTAAAAAGAACCTGCGCGAAGACTGGATATGGTTCGTTCTTTAATGATGCTTTTCCTTTCATTAGTCACTTGTACAATGCGTAGAACCTTTTATCTTATATATCTTATTTTTATTGCACAGATAATATTTAGGGACAAAAATAAATTTTATCTGTATTGACTATAAGAGTTTGAACGTCATTGGTGACGTCTGAGAAAAGAGAAAACGATATTTCTCCAGTGGGAATTTTGATGGTTGAATTGTTATGGTATAGGAGGCATTCTGTAGCCAAGAGACGCTTCCAGTTTCTTTCACTTCATAAAAGATGAACAACAACGACTTTGTTAGCGTACTTGACGCAAATTTATTGCCATTTATAAGGACATTTTATAGCAAAATATATACTTTTCAACTGAATAGCTCAGTCATCCGCATTAGTTCCACCACTTCTTGATGGTTTTCTGCAAACACATTCAAGTATTATAATGACCAGTGTATTAACCTGATCTAAATCTTATAGAAAATCTTCAGAAAACAGTTGTATGAGAAATATTTGCAAAAAACAAGCAGATTTAATTTAAAGACAAAATTAAAACCACAATCTGGAATGCCTGGTTAAAAATTGATGCAAGAAACGATAGTAACCTTTTGCAAAGTATAAATAATCGAATATTTCTCTTAATTTAGAAAAATAGAAATGTAACTGTCTGTTAAAGATATGTTATTTTTCATACAATTCTTATTTTCTTCTGGGGGTAGGTATATTTTTGACACGCTTCAAATACACGTTTTTTGCTTTTTTGTACCCTTCGACTCAAATACATTTCATACTATACGGTTCATTTTTTTTTTTTTATTTATTATTTATAGAAGTACAATTTTCAAAATTAAAACAAACAAAAACATTTAATGCTAAGACAACGAAAATAAAATGTAAAGGGGTTTATTTATAACACGCATTGTATAAATTAAACATTCCAAGTTTGGTGGATTTATATAGCATAGAATATAAGGTATAACTTTACCGTAAACAGGAAATATTATAGCATAGCAGCGCCGCCTGCAGTTCATTATGCATCCAAATTGAATCAGCATAGTTTTACTTACTATCCATTTCACATACCAAGTTTGGTGTATTTTTATAATATAGAAGCTGGTATATCGCCGTCTTGTAAACGAGGTTAAATTTCAGTATAGTAGTGCTACCTATCGTTCTATATTCCACGAAATTTAATCGAAATAATTTTTCATCATGGCCATCACACATATCAAGCTTAGTGCATTAATACGCTATAGACGTTGAATTATAGCCTCCCCTTAATTGAGAGAAATTGATACATAACAGCGGCACCTGTTAGGCATTATATCTAAGCTAATCAGCCCCAATTTTTATCAAGGTCCAACTAAATATCAAGTTTGTTAAACTCCATTCATTGGTTCGTGAGATACAGGTGCACAAAATTTTGCTAAAACACACACACAAACACATGTAAACCGACAGATGTTTCCTATGAAATGATCAAATCATGTTCCGAATATCTCAAAATCTATAAATCCATCAAAAACCGAAAAAAAAAAAATCTGGTGTGAAACAACCACACGACTTCCATTATCCACTATTACACGTATTATATGCACTTTCCGGAGATAATGTTATCAGAAGACATAGATTTGACCTAATGAAATAGCCACCTAAAACTTTTCCGGTAAGAGAAAGTTAATACACGTGTAAAAACATAATATAGAGTTTACGCAGCGATTTTTTTTTTTTTTATGAAAATGAAATAAAAAGAAAATTGAAAGAGTTTTTTATTTATTTATTTATTTTTTGAAACACCAATTTCCGAGATCTAAAACTAATCTATTTGATCAGGATGACTATTAATTTTCTTGTAATAATCAAATAAAGCACGAGAAATAGATATCTAAAATGGGTTTATGTTAAAATTTTCAAGAAAATCATTAGAGCCGTTTTTGTGATACCGACTTTCACCAGAGCTTGGCATAATTAACTGTTGACCAGAAAACAACAATTACACGCAAAAGGATATTTAAAAGAGTGTTAATATGGCAAGTTTAAAAAAATCATACAGCCATTTTGGAAGGAACGCACTTGCAGGACCTAAAATTGAGCTACTTATACAGCACGCCTGTCAATTTTCCTGAACTAACCAACTATATCATTCAAAAGGACATCTAATAAAGTGTTTATATAGCAACTTTGAAGAAAATTGTTAGAGCCGTTTTTGAGACATGGACTTCCGGTTTTCCAATTTTCACCAAAATTTAGAAAATTTGTCTGTGCACTAGACTTGTTTCAATTCTAAAGTTTCGTAGATCAAGCTTTATTAGTTTCCGAGATATAACAGCCATTGGATTCCCCTCCCACCAAACACACACACACACACATACAAACTGACCAATTGACACAAACGACTTTTTTGGACTCAGGAGATCTTAAAACATGTAAATCAGTTGAAATCTCGATATCGAATTTTTGGACTGAATACAATACTTCCATTACCTACGGTAGTCGGGTAATGGAAGTTAAAAAAAAAAAAATTCGAATGCGAATTCAATATTTTTTTCTTATGTATATAGAAGAAAGTAATAAGCCAATATTTTCAATAATTTTGATTATAAATATTCTTGTATAAATGATATGCAATTTGTAAAATATATCCATTCCCATTAAATTTTAATTAATTTGAAAATCTCTCTTTTTAGAATTTTAATTAACTTGAAAACCTCTTCCTAAACTTTTAATTTTATAACTAATCTATTAACGTTTTTCTATGATGAGTGCAGAAAAAGAAAAAAAAAAAATCTAGTATTAGTTATTAGGTGTTCTAAAAGTGAAAATCGAAATTTTGTGCGTTTTCGAATTATAATTTTACAAGTTAAACAAAGTGTTATTTACTTTCATAAACTAACTTTCATTTCTTTAATTTACTAAACTTAGTTTTAGGAAGTTTTGCGTTGTATTATTTTTGTGCACAAAATTTTCGCCTTAGCACATAAGAGATAATGCAAGTAGGAAGATAAATTTAAAGGTATTACACACAAGGAAAATATAAGAAAATCATGAATTTATTACAAAAATTTATCATGTACACATTATTTCAAGGTTATCAACCCATCTTAATTAATTAACGAAATTATGCATGTATACTTAAAGTAGCTAGAGATGAGACCAAAATATATTTATTACCCATAATAACCTTTCGTGTATATATGGGTCCAATTCAGTGATAGCATTACATCTCTACGTATAACAGATATACAAACAATTCTATCGCATGGATACAGCACTATAAGTTATATAACATTAAGCTGTACTAGTTCATATCTGCAATTTTACACCAAACAATGAGTTATTAGTCAATATTGTCAATAAATTATCTTCAAAAATTTATTTATTTAGTTTTGTTTTTATTTAGTGTTATTTTATAAATTCATTTTGAGAGTTTATTCATCAATCACATTTTAGAATAATGTAAAGTTAAATATTTTTAAAAAAGCTTTGGAGTGAAAATCGAAATTACAGAATGCTATAAAAACTTTTTGTAAAGTGTATATATATATACATATATATATAAATAATAAAAAAAAAAAAAAACTATAAAATATATATTGAAAACAGAATTTTTAATCTTAATTTTTACAATATTTTACAGTTAATTTAAAATAAGATTTATAGATAGGGAGATCAGAATTGATGTACCTTTTTTAGAAACTTTGGTTTTACAAGCTATAAACAAAATGCTTTCAAATTTAAAGGGCATGCATTTTAAATCTTGGTAGAGTGACAGGATGCAATGAAAAAGTAGTTAAAAAAGTCATGATAGATTGCGCTTCGAGATTTACAGGAGAAGAAAATTTGCATAACACGTGCTTTATGTTAGAAAAGTTTTACGACAGGAAGGAACTAAAATTTTCAACAAGCAGGAATGAATTTCATTCCCACATGCTTTAACGAAAAGGTGTATGTGAAGGAGTATCTTCACATATATTGGTTTTATTTGCTTTTCTACATAAATTTAATAATTAAATACTATATTTTCAATAAATAAAATTTCTATTAAAATATATAACGAAATCCTAAATTATCTTTTATATTTAATCACATTTGCCTCTCTATAAATAAATATCTTAATTTTAATAATATTTTATCTGTTAATTTATTAACTCTTTGTTGCATCGTGTCCACTGTCGTGAACTAAAGTTTAAATTGTTTTCCTTTCACACAAAGGATTTTACAGATTTGGTTTCAATTATTTTTCTTTCTGTATTATTTAAGCTTTCAACTATTGCTCATAGATGACAGCATAATATAAAATTACAGATTGTATTGTTAGTTTGAAAATGGCGTCAACCTCTACTTCCAAGTTAGTATGATTTCTCATTGTAAACATTGTATATAAGAGCTAAACCTTTTTTATTTTGACATTTTACATTTAGAAATAGTAATTTTAGGCATTTTAGAATATGTTTGAATAGGACACTTACTTTCAGATGCAAGTTTTCATGAAAATTGATGGGTTTTTCTTTTTATCAACTACTATAGACGTTATGAACATAGACTAATGTAGGACTGTTTTCGTTTGTTCATTATAGTGGTAGAAAAAAACATTATTTCATTTTATAGATGTTTCCGTGATAAATTCTTGGCTTTTTTACAAATTTGTCATACCACAATGTTCTATGCAACTAGGAGTTTTCAAGACGTCAATTGCCAGAGGACTAATACAAGCAGTATCAAGAGTAATTGATGAACAAGATACATAAGACTTACGTAAACATGGGCAAATGTCAGTGGAAAAACCTACAAAAAAAAAAAAAAAAAACAGTCAAAGCAAACTCTTTCCTCATGGATGTCCTCTATGATGGAGTGGAGCATTTTGCTAGACAAACATCAAATAGTGCTCAAAGAGACTGTCGTTAAGAGAAGTATACTTTTCGCTCCTAAACCACTGGTCAAATAACACATATTACAAAAAACCCTCTTTTTCAACCAATGATTGCTGTACACCACCTGAAAATATTGGAGATGATACTTAGTGTAGCAATTATGTTATATTATAAAGTAACCTACAGTCCCTAGCTGAGATAATATGCTTGAAATAAAGTGCTGTAATACTAAAAGATTGTCTTTTACTGCACGGCTTGTTCTGGAGTTAATTACGGACTTGATAACTTTATTATAGTGTAAACCGTTGGTAAAGCTCTTCACAAGAACAGAAAACAGAAACTGATATGTACAACTTTTTTGGCTACTTAAAGTTTGCACTAATTATTTCGTTTCAGATATGAATTTTTAAGTTTAGAGTTTGATGAGTGTTAAGTAGCAATTGGATGAAAATATTGTGCTATACACACAAAAAAAAAAAAAAAAAAAAAAAAAAAAAGTAAAAAAGAAAAAAAATCTGCATTTTGGTAATAGAGAATCCTTGTACTTCATTAAATAGAATTTATTAAAAGGGACTATCTGTCAGTGTTGTCAGTTTATAAGGACTTTTTTTAATTTAATAACTACCACTACTTTTCAAGAATGGTGTTTAATATATCTGATAGTTGATTAAATGAACATACAATTAAAAAAGCATTACAATTAAAAAAATCTAATTGATATTGAATATAAAAATCCCTACCAGTTGACAAAATTGATGTATGCGAATATTTTATAGCCACGATTTAAGAATAACTGTTTTTCTCTGAATAAATCCATCGCCAAAGGAAAAATATAGTTTTGTGCAATTGTTACTTTTTATATATTTATTTTGAAAGATTTTTCTCACTTTAGAAATTAAGCAACGAAGCTGTTAAAAAAAAAAAAAAATATGGAAGCTTTTTCCCACATAGAAGTCTTTTTTCAGGGTTTTAATTTCATTTTATTAGCATTATTTTTCTGAGAAGATGACAGATAAGAAATAAAATTGACAACAAAGGTTAAGATGACAAAATGACAACCAAGAATAAAATTAATTTGATAAAATTAGAAATACAATTAATTTTTCTAAATATTTCATTCTTAATTTTTTTTTATAATGTATTTGTAAAATATTTAGTCGTCAGACGAAAATCCTTTATACCATCAGTAAAATTTATCGTAATTGTCATCAAAACAGAAATATGAAAAAAAAAAAAAAAAAAAAGAAAAAGAAAAAGAGAAAGAAAGAAAGAAAGAAAATTATGCTGTTAGCATGGATTATAAAAACTTTCCAACTGTGTTTTCCCATAGCATCATTAAACATTCCATGTATTTTATCTCCTTAAAGACAATAATAATAAAAAAAAATTTTGCTTTTAATAAGAAATAAAGAAAACGCACAAACATTATTATTATTATTTTTTTTTTTTACATTTTTCTTTATTAAACAAATATACAATAGATTGTTTTTGTAGTATATTATCTAAAAAACAGCAAGTATATACAAAAAAAAAAATATTTCGTTTTTAACTATGCAGTAAAGAGTCTCACAAAAGCATCTTTAGCTTAATTTCTAAAATTAAGCATTAAAAGATTGGTTTTTTGTAGCTCTGTATATCATCCAAACTTTACATACGTATCATACAATGTTCTAAATATATTCTTACAATTCTGAAAATTCACATTGAACAATTTTCCCTTATATCTCATAATTAATCCGAAACAATTTGTGGGGGCACTACAAACAAATCATTTATGCTTTGCAAACCATACCTTATTTTACAGGAAAAATAGTTTTGTGTGTCTTAGTAATATCTATATTAATTTCGTTAGAGTTATAATCTCTGTCAATCAAAATTGCGTCTTAATAATACTTATATATATATATATATATATATATATATATATATATAATATACATATATATTTGTTTCTGAAGGTTTATAACTTCTGATAGTTATAATAGCTTTAAAATATTTGATTTTAGAGCTTAATAAAACGGAATCGGAAGAGATACAAGGGATATCTATATTAATAAAATCAGACTTTTGTCTGTAAATTTGTCGGAATCGAAAAATTTTGCGATATCTTCACGTTTCATACCCTATGAAAGCCGAAAATGACTTCAGAAAATTTTGCCTGTGTGTGTGTGTGTGTGTGTGTGTGTGTGTCATCGTGTCCGTATGTCGCTTTTTTTGTCCGGGCATCACTTGAGAACGGCTGGACGGAATTCAACGGCGCTTGGCAGGGATTTAGGTCATCACCCAACTTAAAATTATATGTATCAACTTTTCAGAAATTCCCCCCCCCGTTCCCCCCTGGGGGGTAAAAGACTAAAACACGTTTGTCCGGGCATCACTCGAGAACGGCTGGACGGAAATCGACGGTGCTTGGCAGAAACTTAGGTCTTCACCCAACTTAAAATTATATCTATAGAAATTTTCAAAATTCTGATTAGTGTTTAAATTGTGGGTAAAAAACGCCTGCGCATGCGCCATAAATATTTTTTCACTAAAACGCTTTGAATGGAAAAATAAAATGCAAAAATAAATTTTTGAGATAAAGACTTTTTTTATTCGCGTGATTCGCACTACAAATTATGAAAAGATTGAAATGAAGTTTTCCATCTGAGTTTCATACTTTAGTTAATTTTAAAACATCTAATTGTCGTATCTAAAAACTGTTTATACCCCAGGATTCAGAAAAATCACCTCTTTCATTTGGTACTGAATTTGTAACGATAGGTCTGATACTCCTAATTTATTTTCCCCTTTTTCCGTTTTTCCGTTGCCACTTAAATTTCATACTTTAGTTATTTTTTAAAAATCTAATTGTCGCATCGAAAAACTGTTTGCACCCCTGGATTCAGCAAAATCGCCCCTTTCATTCGGTATCAAATTTATAAATATAGGTCTGATATTTCTAATTTATTTTACCCTTTTTCCGTTTTCAACCCAGATTCGATATGGAGCAGTTTTAGTATTGGATCCCTTTGGCAAAATTCACCGAAGTAGCTCGGACGTTTCTCGCCAAGATCTTTAATTGCACAATTGAGATAGCCAATTCAGTTCATCGCAAAAATGGCTTAAAATATTTAAAGTCACCAAAGGGTTCCCATACTAAAGCTGTGCGTTTTGTATTTATTTATTTATAATATTTTCTATTAAAGACTTCTGTGGTCACGAAATTTGGTGCGTAAATTGTTTGTTTGCATCTGGCACTTATTGTAACTGGATTTCACGAAATTTGAAATCCCCCCCCCCTTTTCGGAGTCGAAGGGCAATAAACGGTATAACTTCAGTATAAACCAACAGCTGAATTTGGCGATTTTTCTTTGGCGCCGTTTTGAAGGATAACAATGTCGTTCTGGACTGTTTGCGATATAATATGGCAGCCTAATATGTTGTTTATTTTGGATTTATGATTTTATGTTTTATGTTTTATGATTTAGATTATGATTTTATCATTTATCATATATGATATATGATTTTTAGATTTATGATTTAGCCATAATCGCCAACAAAAAAATCGCCAAATATCGTTGTGGGGTTATACTAAAGTTGTTCCCAATAAACATGTGTAAAAACATGTTTTTCCGTTTGAATTCGCTTTAAATTATCTTAGAATGGTGAATTTTGGTGTGCGGATATTGATTAAGTGTACGCATTATGTACATTAGTGGGATTTTGCAAAACTTCGAATTCACCCGTTCAGGAAGGGGAAGTAAGAAGTGGGTAAGTTGTGCTGAAGGCAGTGGGGACCCAGACTGGATATTGATTAAGTGTACGCATTATGTACATTAGTGTGATTTTGCAAAACTTCGAACTCACCCGTTCAGGAAGGGGAAGTAAGAAGTGGGTAAGTTGTGCTGAAGGCAGTGGGGACCCAGACTGGATATTGATTAAGTGTACGCATTATGTACATTAGTGTGATTTTGCAAAACTTCGAACTCAACCGCTCAGGAAGGGGAAGTAAGAAGTGGGTAAGCTGTGCCGAAGGCAGTGGGGACCCAGACTGGATATTGATTAAGTGTACGCATTATGTACATTAGTGTGATTTTGCAAAACTTCGAACTCACCCGCTGAGGAAGGGGAAGTAAGGAGTGGGTAAGTTGTGCCGAAGACAGTGGAGACCCAGACTCTTCACTTTGCGAGTGAGAAAACCTCTACCAATCACAGCGAGAACTTAGGTTATTAATAAAGATATGGGATTTTGACAACTCATTTAAGTTTAATGTCCAGCGAAGCGGGCAAAGCCTGCTAGTGATTAATAAAAGTATAAAATTTGCTCTTTTTTTTTGGATAGGTGGATGACATGAACGCATTCTGTTATAGACAAGACTACTGAAAAATTACAACTTCTCCACACTTTGTCTCCTGAATCCATCTCTTGTAATATCAGTATTGTTTTACCCTATTTTCGTTCCCCCTAGGCCTAGGACACATCAGGAGTCAATCGGCCTTAAATCCTACAACCAACCAACCAACCAACCCTATTTTCGTAAATAAGTTATGCCATCGTTAAAGTTTTCCAACTATATGTTTTTAAGTTAATACATTCACCTTCCAGCAAACTCATTATTTCCCAGTTAAAAGATCCTATAGAGATGCATAATTCTTGGACTATTTATAATTTTTCCTGATAATGTGGTTTATTTTTTATATTCGGTCAAACTAAATACTTAAATTCCTTTTAAAAAAGCATATCAGTTACATCCGGAAACAACAAACCACAAATATTTCTAAGTGCGAGTATTGCTCGGGAAAAAACCGTAATTCTAAATTAGATACCGTTGAAATAATTTGCACGCCTAAATCTACACATGAACCCAATTACTTTGAGGCTTTTTACATCTATAAGGATAAAATTAAAATTAAAAAAACATTGTTAATTGTAATTTGTTTTATACCTTCTTTGTCTGATTGCTGTATAATTTACATCCAATCCACACATTCGTACATTTTTTCTATTTTTTTGACAACAACAATTTCTTTATGATTAGTTCTTTACAGTCTATTTTATTCTATTGGTTGATAAACAATCCGTAGAATTCAGTTACCTTCTTATATATATGAGCATTTTTTCGTTTCCTTATGCACTAATAACGGTACGCTTAATGCTACAAAAACAGCTGTCCGCATTTTTTACTATTCCCTTTGCGTTCTGTACATTAAAGATTTTTCCTGTATTTTATTGTCTAGTGCCAAGTATTTTTTTAATATCCCTTTTAATATCTCCCGTTTATTTAGAAAAAAAAATGATTATTCACCACTATCTCTTTCTTAAATAAAATAGTTAAAACATTAATTTTGTTTTCTGTCTCTTGTAGATTTGTTGTAATAATTCTACGAAGAAATGAATATTATAAACAGAATTTTGTTCTAAAATTTTTAAATGAGAGATTGAGGATTGGCAATGTACATTAAGCATGTATTTCCTTGTGAAATGTTCAAGAAAAATTATGGTGGTGTATATATACACACACACACACAAAAGATCTTGAATAGTAAATAATAAAACTAAGCACAGCAAGTTAGTACAATAAATTCCAAAAATACGCAACAATTGTTCTCCGACGAAAAAGATACAGTCAGCAGAAAGATTATTGAAGCACTAGCAATAATTCGTATTTAAAAGATGTGCACCTAATACTGTTTTGTTAAGTAAATACTTATCGTATCATCAACGTTAAAAATAGTTTCTTAAAAATGAGCTAAATTGCCTCAAAATAGCTCCGAAACAATATATACTTAAAATTGAAAACCCATGCACTCATTTTTGAGTATGTTGACATGCTCAAAAATGGAGTTGACCAATAAGAATCCCAATATCTCCACGTTTGATACGTTAATATACTCAAAAATGGGTACATGGGTTTTCAAATTTAAGTATATATTGTTTCGGAGCTATTTTGAGACAATTTAGCTCATTTTTAAGAAAACATTTTTCATAGTGATGATCTTAGTCTTATGCTTTTTATAAAAAAGTAAGTTGATGATAAAAATTAGCGATCAAACTGAAAAAAGAAAAAAAGGATGATTGCTTCAATGATTTTGCTGCCGACTATAAGCAAGATATTTCAACAACAGAAAAAGTTTTGGGTATGAGTGCAGTGGGAAAGAAGCATACGCTGTGATAATGCTTTCTTTATTCGCCTTATAAATTGATTAAAATGGTTGCGTTTTAACCCAAAACAATTGTTGCGAGTAACTAACATTTATGTTTTTCACAAATTTTATTTATTTTTTCTCTGATGAAAGGTTGTAATCCTGACCTTAGAAGAGAAAAAGAGATTATTTTCATCTACAAATACAGTAGAACTACACAGAACTACAAAAATAAATAAATGAAAAACAGTCTGGAGTGAAACAACTACACGACTTCCATTACCCACTATTATACATATCATATGCAATTTTTGAAGATAATGTGATCCTAAGATATGAAACTGATCTAATAAATTAGACACCTAACAATTTTCCTGTAAGTATATTGTACGCATTATATATAATTTTGAGATGATATCATCGGAAGACATGAAACTGACTTAACAAATTAGACACCTAACAATTTTTCTGCAAGCGAAAGCTGTTGACAGGAAAACAACAATTACTTGCGAAAGGATATCTAAAATCGTTAATATATTAAGTGTGAAATAAAATCCTTACAGCCGTTTTTAAAGGAACACGCTTGCGTGACTTGAAATTGAGCTAAGAAACGTTCCGGATAAGAATGAGACAAGTTTGATATTTATTAATTTTAAAGCTATAAATGAAATGAAATTTAAACTTACAACAGAATATCATTGAATAAGTTATTTATCATTGTCCACACCTAAATAGCCGTGTAAACTTCTTCTAAGTTTAGTAAAAAAAAAAAAAATTGCAGCTCTCCAAGCGTATGCTTGTACCATTTCTTTAAAAAATGTTTTCAATCATTTAAGGAAAACTTTCTTGAACTGAGAAAAATTTTAGGCTTCTTTTTTTAACTGGACTACTTGCTTTTAATAATTCCGAAAAATCGTTAAATACCCCTTGCTTGGGGCACATTGCAGGCAATATTCAATTTAGAAATAAATTCAATTTTCTTGGTGTTCAAATAGGCAGCAACATCTTTCGCATAATGGCTAGTAGTGAGGTCCGTCTGAAACACAATATGTTCCCTTCGATGATGTTGTTTGATGAAAGGGATAAAAACCTTTTTAATACACTGATTTAAATAAACAGAACATCTACTGTTCCATGAAAACCGATTTCGTTTCGTTAACGAATTGATTTTGATTTATTAAATAACATTTTTGCTCCTTTTCTAAAACGCTGATTGATATCAACATGTTCCTGTTCATCATACTGTATTAACATTTAGATAAATTGTTTCTTTAGATATGACTATTTTTGAAATGTTCAAAGACAGAAATTTTGCTACTTTAGCATCACAGTTGTAAACTTGCACAAATTCGTTTTTAATATCTTTCGTTAAATGAGGTACTATGGTAGAACTGTTTCTAGTATTAAACTGAAAATAATGTTGTTTGGTACGTATTGAGTTGCCGTTTTGTTTTGAGTTGCCAACCTGCAGAATTTGCATATTTTTGTAAATAAAGCCACGAGCAGCGAAAGTAGTAGTCTTACTTTTACCCGGGACCCTCCCTACTTATACAGGATTCTCACCAATTTTCCTGAACAAACGAACTAATACACACGAAACACATCTAATAGGGTGTTTGTATATCAACTTTGAAGAAAATCGTTAAAACTGTTTTTGAGATATTGACTTACAATCCCACTTCTGGTTTTGGATGTCTCACTTCCAGTTTCCAATTCTCACCAAAAGTTGGAACAATCATCTGTACAACAGAACTGTCTCAATTCTGAAGTCTCGTCCTTCTATCTTTGTTAGTTTCAGAGATATGCTAGTCAGATCCCCCCCCCCCATATATATATATATACATACATACACTGATCAATTACCGAAAACCACTATTTTGGACTCAGGAGTCCTTAAAACATGTAAATTAGGTGAAACTCACTATCGAATTTTTCGAACGAATACAATGCTCCCATTACCTACAGTTGTTGGCTTACGGAAGTGACAAATGATTCTATTATTGAATTTTTTTTTTTTTTTTTAAGAAATTGCTTGATGAAATGACCTTGAATTTGAGACTTGCAATGAACATTCTTAGACTCACACTTTCTAGTAATGATTTAATCACAAGTGAAACTAAGGAACCAATTAAGAATTGAAGAAAAACAAAATACTTTATATTACCTTGTATTATAAAAGGCTACAACGGCTTCAAACTTTAACACATGATTTCACATACATAATACAACATTTGAAAGCTTTTATATAGGAATAACACGAATGTTTAGACAGCTATAAAATTTTATTCTAAAACCTTTATATATTTTGGTAAGTGTCTTGTTTATAACAAAAATAGGTTTCAACAATTTATTTTCAAAAATTGCAGAAAAATTGTCAAAACATTAGAAAGATATTATTTTGAAAGAATAAATAAATGCAAGTATTTTACTTTCTCTGAGATATGAGTTTTAACAATAAATAATTTGTTTTTGTTCTTGCGCTAAAGATAGTAATTTTATTACATTGGTTGAAAGTTAGATAAATAGGGTAACTTATGTCAAAAGTACCTTTGAATAAATTAAAAATGAAGGAAGTTATCGTCAAAAGAAAGAGAATTTTTTTTTTTTTTTTTTTTTTTTTTTTTTGTGAGGGCGAAATAATTGAATTTTCAAATTAAATGCGAGATATGTGGAAAACCCCTTATGGGCTTACAACTCTAACGTAATTTTATTTATACACTAAGATTTTTGAGTTCATAAGGGGTTTTTCATAAAAATGATTTATGAAAATAAATGGCTCTCCAAATTAAACACATGATACGTGGAAAAACCTTAAGGTCTGGTAATCTTAGAAAGTATCTAAAAATTTAGCTAATTTTCTTTATGATAATTTTCATACTTTTTATTCTATTTAAATGAAATTTTGATATAAGTTGCCCTTTATACCTAGATTTCAAGTTACATCAAAGGAAAAAGTATTATCTTTCAATCAGGTAATAAATAATTTATTACAAATACCCGCATCTCATAAAAAAAAAAATCATGATTTAGAATAACGTTTTTATAACTTTTTTTTTTTGAAAATTTTGAAAAATTTTGTTAAAGCCTGTTTTCATTTAAAACAATAATAATAATAACTTTAGAATAAATATATATTTTATACCTGCATAAATATTTGGGATATTCCCATAAATCTCTCTAAAATAGGGGATATAGTAAGTTAAATTGTGTTAAAAATACAAACAATTTGCAGTTTTTTATCACATAAAGTAATTAGAAGTATGTTTGTTTTTCTTCAATTTTTAGTTAGTCGTGTATTTGCACCCGTGACTGAATCATTACTGGAAACTTGAGTCTAAGAATGCTCTTTGTATGTTTAAAGTTCAAGGAACTTCATTCAGCATTTCCTTAGAATAGAAAAAAAAACAGAAAAAATGTGAAAATGCGGTTTTCTTTTCTCTGAAAATTGACATTTACCAGAAAGCCTAAATTTCATACATATTTTTAAATAAAGAAAATATGCTATATATAAAAGAAAAAAAAATCTAATGTTTTGTTTTCAAACTGATTGGTTTAATGGGATATAAAGTCAAATCTAAATCTAATATATATATATATATATTACAATGATATTGAAAGTAAATGAACAAATTTCTTGGAATATATAAATTATCTACATAGTTTGTTATATATTTAATTTTAAGTAAAGAAAGTTTCTTAAACTAAATTTGTTCTCTCATTTTCTTAACTTCAGCATACACAGAATTTAAAAACCCTTAAGAAAGAATCGATTACAACCATTCATGTCTAAAGGTATTTATTCACTTACTATTCCTTAGGTAGCAATAAAAAAGTTTCAACACGGATACTTTCTATTACAAAAGTCAGGCATTAAGCAACCCCATGCTTCCGAGACATTTTTATTTTTTACAGCATAATGCAGTAGTAAAGGGTTGCTCAGAATTGTTCAGTCCCCATTAGAATAATGAAACTGCTTCACGGTCAGACGATTTTCATTAAAGTTTGGTCTTTGTTAATTTGTAGTTATTTTCCTGGTTTGTCATATTAAGTTCGCTTTCATAAAAGAAGATGCTAACTTTTATTCCTAGTTTTGTGATAAAATACAATTAAAGAGCAACTTTTGTCAGTTTAATATTCGATAAAGAAAGATAAAATTAAATTGAAGGTATTTTATGAATTTATAAATAATAATAAAAATTTAAGTTTATAAAACTTTTAAATGAAAAAAAAAAAGAAGTCTAAAATAACTAATTTAGAATTTGGTTACCTTAATTCATAAATTTCCTGAAAACTTGATGAAAAATGAATATATAAGGTATGCTTTATTACGTAATTTTATAATCATACTTCATATCCATTTAAAAATTTGCAGCTTTTAAAAGTTTCTGCTTAAGAGAACTAGTGAGTTATGTTGAAACTTATGAGTTACGTGAATTATGTAACACTAGTGAGTTATGTTGAAACTTATGAGTTATGTGATTTATGTAATACTAGCAGGCGACGCCCGCTTCGCTGGTCCCTATTTTTAAATGAATCGCTATAATTACTGAATTCTCTGAATTGCATTAATTTTTATCACGTGAAAAAAAAAGAGAAACAAAATCTAAAATGTCGCACCGGGTTCTCACTGTCTTCGGAAAAAATTCCCAAAATGCTCTAACTCTTATTTCTATTATTTCCCCACTTCGCCCCCCCTCCCGTCTATCCTAATAATTTTACAAATTCGAAAATATCCGCAATCGATTTGTAAGTATCAAAAACCTCTATGCACCAGTTTTGAACGATCTATCTCTATTTTATTTTTTTGCCCCTCCCAATAATTTTAAAAATTCAAAAATATCCGCAATCGATTTGTAGGTATCGAAAACCTCTATGTACCAATTTTTAATGATCTAACTCTATTTTATTTTTTTTTGCCCCTCCGCTCCCCCCTTCCCGGCCCTTCTAATAACTCTACACTTTCGAAAATATCCCCATTCGACTTGCAGACCCCTAAAACCTATCTATACCAATTTTGAACGGCCTAACTGTATTTCTATTTGTTTTTGCACATAGCCCCCCTTCCCGCCCCTCCTAATAATTTTACAAATTTGAAAAGATCCCTAATCGGTTTGGTAAGTATCGAAAACCTCTATATACCAATTTGAATGATCTAACTCTATTTTTATTGTTTTCCCCCCCCTCTCCCCTCCCCCTTCTCACCCCTCCTAATAGCTTTACACTTTCGAAAATATCCCCATTCGACTTGCAGGCCTCTAAAACCTATCTGTACCAATTTTGAACGACCTAACTGTATTTCTATTTGTTTTTGCCCATAGCCCCCCTTCCTGCCCCTCCTATTAATTTTACAAATTCGAAAATATCCCCAATCGATTTGTAAGTATCGAAAACCTCTGTATACCAATTTTGAACGATCTAACTCTATTTTTATTTTTTTGCCCCCCCCCTTTCCTCTTCCCCCCTCTCCCCTCCTGATAACTTTACACTTTCGAAAATATCCCCATTCGACTTGCAGGCCTTTAAAACCTGTCTGTACCAATTTTAAACGGCCTAACTGTATTTCTATTTGTTTTTGCTCATAGCCCCCCCCCCCCTTACCGCCCCTCCTAATAATTTTACAAATTCAAAAATATCCGCAATTGATTTGTAAATATCGAAAACCTCTATAAACCAATATTGAACGATCTAACTCCATTTTTATTTTTTTGCCCCCCCTCTCCCCTCCCCTTCTTGCCCCTCCTAATATCTTTACACTTTCGAAAATATCCCCATTCGACTTGCAGGCCTCTTAAATCTATATGTACCAATTTTGAACGGCCTATCTGTATTTCTATTTGGTTTTGCCCCATAGCCCCCCCCCCCCTTACCACCACACCCCATACCCGCTCCTCCTAATAATTTTACAAATTCAAAAATATCCGCAATCGATTTGAAAATATCGAAAACCTCTATGTACCAATTTTGAACGATCTGACACTATTTATATATTTTTGCCCCCCCCTCTTAATAACTTTACACAATGGAAAATATCCCCATTCGACTTGCAGGCCTTTAAAACCTATCTGTACCAATTTTGAACGGCCTAACTGTATTTCTATTTGTTTTTGCTCCATAGCCCCCCCCCCCTTGCTGCCCCACCTGGGGGCTGAATTTCTTAAATTCCAGAAATTGGTTTTTAGATAGTTGCATTAGCTATGTTTTAGAGCAAAAATTTCACGTATATCTATTTTTTTTTTTGTTTGAGATATATAGGATTATGCGAAATCACGTTTTATGCATGTGAAATTACGTTTTGCCCCCCTGCCCCCCTTGGGGACCGAATTTCAAAAATTCCAGAAACCGTTTTTTAGACATTTCCATTAGCTATATTTTAAAGCAAAAATTTTACGGATATCTGTTTTATTGTTTGAGATATGAAGGATTTTGTGAAATTACGTTTTGCCCCCCCCCCTTGGGGGTCGAATTTTGTAAAATCGCTTTCGGCGTTGTGTTTCTCGGGTCGTAAACATTAACCGTGTCGAATTTTGTCCCGGTCGGTGAAACGGCCTAGGTTTTTATAGCGGACAGACACACATACAAGCACACACAGTCAGACTCTGCTCTATAATGTATATAGACCAGTGAGTTATCTTGAAAGTTATGTTGCAATATCTGAACTTTATAAAAATGTTTTTTTTTTCAAGTTTTCAGCTATAATGTTTTCTTTTCTTTAACAACTATTTTTATTTATGGAAATTAATAATATTTATATAAATCTGGTAACTTTCAATCAAAAGACTATAAAAATGACAATTTTAAATCTTTTTAGACTTCTTAAACTTTTAAAATAGACTGTGGATACATGAATTGAAATAACATATAAAGTGTTAAGAGAATTGAATTATTATCACAGACATTATTACACATCCTTATAATTAAATTTACGAGAAAGATGGTTGTTTCTTATTAAATAAGCATTGTAACTGATTACGATATTTGTAATTTAATATTAAATTTCGCTCGATGTAGATATTGATCCACTTAGTAAATTACACGATCCATGTATAATTTGTACTAAAGTACAAAAGAACAAATCTAATTCTTTAGCGAATTTGAATGATTATATTGACAAATATTAAAATTTATTTCTTAAGGTTGTTAAGTTTTTAACGTTTAATCGTTTTCAGTAAACAACGATTGAATTTTTGAGAAAAACGATTTCCTAGTAGCAACAGATTTTAGTATTCACATAATAGATAATTTCTGTTTGGTTAAAGTTCTAAAAGTAATATTGTACTAAAAATATGGGTCATTCCATATAAATTTATGGAAGTGTGTGTCTTTACTTGATACTTGTCTCCCTTATAGGTACATATGAGATATATTCAAAACAACTTTTATTTTTTCTCCACTATTAACCTGGTATTTTATACAGGTCCTCAAAAAACATTCTGGTCAAAAATGGGATTATTAGACCTTTATACTTTGACACAAATATTTTTGAATTAAATTTACGAATGTTAATTTTAAATATTAATATCAAAGTACATAAGGTAAAGGTGTCACATGCTTAGTTATACTGTAGTAGCTTAATAATTACAATAGGTCAAATTTCAAGGCGAAATATCAGTTTTTTGTCGATTTAGGTAGTGAATAAATCTTCTAGGGAACAAAACCACGCAATAAAACATCATTAAAATTAATCTCTGGAATCACACGAATGAGAGAATTAAATTAAAGTTGCATGGTTTTTAACCCTTTACAGTTTACATGTCCCCGAAATGTCCGGAAAAATAACAAAAAATGACATTTTAAAACCTCCAGAAAATAAAAAGGGATGAAATTAAGAAAAAAAATTCTTTGCTAATTCATTAATCTACTAAAGTATTATGTATACTATGTGTATTATTTTGTTGTTTTGATGTAAAAAAACTATATAGTTTTTGTAGTTGCGCAACTCGGCACACTAAAGTAGAAAATTAAACACTGAATTAAATAATTGCAGATTAATTTTGTTTTATTGAAATATGCTTTATAATAATGCAAACTTACTTTAATGGAATTAAGATAAAATATTAAAAATATTTACTCTTTTTTTTTTTTTTTTTTAAATATTTAAGCATTATTTTAAAAGTATTTTTTTTTAAACTCAAAACCACAAAGCAATACACAAGTATATACATAATACTTTAATAGATTAATAAATTGGCAAAGTTTTTTTTGTATTTCATTGGCTCATGGGGGGTCTTAAAATACCAGTTTTGCCATTTTAGGTTGATTTCTTTAGAAATCGACCTATTGCAATCACTTCGTTTATCTATCTATCTATCTATCTATCTATCTATAATGGAAATTTTGTCAGCACGATAACTCCCGAAATAATACTCGAAATGGAACCAAATTTGGACAGTGAACTGATCTTATAAATATCTTGGATGAGTTCGTTAACCAAGTTGCTCCGACTTTTTGTTTTCAAGTGGCAGCCACTTGAAATTTTCAAACCGACATTGTAAAAAGCGTATTTAAAGCAAGATTTGCTTGAATTTTGTTGTACATACAAGCCACATAAGGGTCTCAATGAAGTTTATTAATGAAGTTTATCCGCCATTTTTAATAAAGTGGCAGATATTTTAAGTTAAGTGGGACCACTTGAAATCAGGCTACCACTTGAAAATTTAAAATCACTATAACTTCCGAAATAATACTCCAAATCGAACCAAATTTAGACAGTGTCTTAACTTATCTTATAAATATCTTAGATGAGTTTATTAACCAAGTTGCTCCGCCATTTTGTTTTCAAGTGGAGACCACTTGAAAATTTCAAATTCAAATTGTAAAAAGCATATACCGATTTTTTTTTTAATTTTGATGCATACATAAATTATACAAGTGTCTCAAATAACTTTATTAATGAAATTCATCCGTCATTTTTAATAAAGTGGTAGATATCTTAAGCTAAGTGGGGCCACTTGAAATCACCCTACCACTTGAAAATTTAAAATCACAATAACTTCTGAAATAATACTCCAAATCGGACCAAATTTGGATAGTGTCTTAACTTATCTTATAAATATCTTAGATGAGTTTCTTAACCAAGTTTCTCCGCCATTTTGTTTTCAAGTGGAGACCACTTGAAAATTTCAAATTTAAATTGTAAAAACCGTATTCCGAAATTGTTTGAATTTTGATGTAAATACAGACCACATAAGGATCTCAATGAAGTTTATTAGTAAACTATATCCGTCATTTTTAATAAAGTGGCAGATATCTTAAGTTAAGCGGGACCACTTGAAATCAGGTTCCCACTTGAAAGTTTAAAATCACGATAACTTCTGAAATAATACTCCAAATCGAACCAAATTTGGACAGTGATACTATATAATTATCTTGAATATTTTCACTGGGCAACTTGTCCCGACATCTTGTTTCTAAATTCCAGCCACTTGAAATCACACTGCCACTTGAAAATATGCCATCACGATACTTTTAAAATACTAAACTGATTCAAATGAAAGTTGGATAGTGAACTTATGGTTCAAATATCTAGGATAAGTTCACTTGGTGACTTGATCCGCAGTTTTATGTCCAAGTGGCTGCCACTTGAAAATTTGTCAATATGGTAACTTTAGTAATACAGAATCAATTCGCATCAAATTTGGGTAGTGGATTTATCCTTCAAATATCTTAGATAAGTTCGCTGGGCATCTCACTCCGCTTTTTTTTCCAAGTGGTGCCAGCTGAAAATTTCTTATGACGATATTTTTTGAAATACTGATTTAATTTGAACTAGAACTGGACAAGGAACTTATACAAGTATACTGGATGATTTCGCTGGGCAAGTTGTTTTGCCATTTTGTTTCCAAGTTGCAACCACTTACACTGCCACTTGAAAATTTGCCATAAAATTAACTTTTGAAACACGGCACTGATTTAAACCACAGTTGGACAGTGAACCTATGCTTCAAATATCTTGGATATGTTTGCTGGGCAACTTGTTCCACTGTATTGTTTCCAACTGGCGGCCACTGGAAAAATTTTTCTCACGGTAACTTTAGAAATACTTAATCAATTCAAAACAAAGTTGAAAAATGCATTTATCATTCAAACAACAAAAATCTAGAAAATTCACGTAACTCGTGAACCAATCACGTTATTGCGTCCATCTTTGGTATATCGATAATAAGTATTTTCTCGCCAAAAGTCGCCAAAAAAGTCGCCATAGGGAAAAAATCGCCAAATTTGGAGCCAAATCCATTACCTGCGTTGCTGGATCGTTTTAATGCGTTTTTAAGGAAAAATTAGGCTATTTTAATGCTAAAACAAGCTAGAAATGCAGAAAACTAACATTTTATCAACTTACTAAGCCTATTTGAAAGAATTTCTACAAAAAAAAATTATTTTCAAATTTGAAACGATATTTTAGATGAGGAACTTTCCCTGCCATTTTGATCGAAGTGCCAGCCACTTTATTTTTCAACACTATGACTTTTGAGATTTTGAATTAATTCGAATTATATGTGTACAGTAGACTTATCTATCTCACAAATGCATTTCATATATTTGTCAACTTAACTCACCATTTTGTTTCCAAGCGCCGGCCACTTGAAAATTTTAAATTCACATAAAAAGGTATTTATGAACCGATTTGCTTAAAAATCCATATGTGCATAGCCTACATCAATATTTCTACCAAGTGCATTAATAATTTGTAGCCGCCATTTTGAAACAAAATGACGGCTACTTGATAAGGAAAAAGAAATCAACCTACCCTTCCGAATAAGCCGGAAGGACTTGTTTATATTTCGGGTACCTGTAAAATGTAAAGGGTTAAAAACTACACAATTTCAATTAAATTTTCTCATCAATGTGATTCCAGAGAGTAATTTTTGAGATATTTTATTTTGTGGTTTATTTCCCTAGAAGAATTATTCACTATTGATATTAGCAAAAATTTTACATTTGACCTAGAACTTTGACCCATTGTAATTACTTTAGTTATTAAGTTACAGCTGTGTAACTAAACATGAGACACCTTTACCTTATGTACTTTGATACTAATATTTAAAATTAGCACTCATAAATTTAATTCGAAGAGATTTGTGCCAAAATATAAAGGTCTAATAATCCCATTTTTGACCAGGAGAATGACTTTTGATGACCGTTATAAAATCCCAGGTTAATAGTAATGAAAAAATAAAGGTTGATTTGAACATCTGTCATATGTGACTGTAAGGGACACAAGTATCAAAAGAAACAAAAATAGTCGAGCAACACACTTCCTTGAGTTTATACGAAATGACCCATATTTAAAATCAACAAGTCCCTCTTTGTGTATAAAATCTTGTTATAAAATCTTGTTAAGATTACTCTTAAATGTACCAACTATGACTCGTTTTTACAAGTTTAGAAGAGGTTTCTGCGAATAATAGGCTTTTTTCAACGTAAAAATTTTAAATTCAGAAATTTTGTGGTATTTTTAATGGTTACTGATACATTTAAGGAAATTCACTAAGAAATATTGGGCAACTAACTGCCCTAAAATTCCCAGGAATATTGCAGAGCTTTTTTTTTTTTTTTTACAGTGTTTTCTTCAAAATTTTAGATACCTAAATTTCTAAATTCGTCAAAATATTAAAAAAAAAAAAACTAAAACTTTTTGAATTAGTACACTGTCAAAAAAAAAAAAAAAAAAAAAAAAAGTCCTATTTGCTGCATTTTGCTGCCAGAAATTTTCTGTAATTCAGAAAAATACGTTCTATCAACGTAATTTTTCCGTTGATAGAACGTATTTTTGTGAATTATAGAAAATTTCTGGCAGCAAACTGCAGCAAACAGGACTTTTTTTGACAGTGTAGTTACGAATAACATTTTACAGATCCCCACGATGAATATTTTACATCTAAGGCTAAAAGTATAAGTTTTTAGCAATCCTTTAATTGAATAGCACATTTTTAGCAATCTTCTTATTATTCAATCAGAGAAAATCATTGCAAATTAATAATGAAGTTTTCTATTTCTTTTTAAAATCGGTATTTAATAAAAGAACAGCTAAATCCCCTCTTTTTTTTGCATTTTTATTTTAATGTAAAATTAATGTAGCATGGAATGAAGTTATTAGTGAATCTTTATTTAATAGAAGATATTCTTTTTTAATTGAAAAATAGTTAAATTCTCGATAAAAAAAAATATTTTTTGCTCTTGACCATAGAACACAAGTATCTTATTTTGTTGAAGTACTTGGAATTTGTAAAGAAAAAAAAATCTTTAACATACTGTACAAGTTTTCCTATATTTTGATACGACATTGTCTAGGAAAGAAAGAGGCCGTGTAATATTAGGAAAGATATAATATTAGAAATTAGGATAATATTAAAAAAGATTTTTAAGCTATTGTATAGCTTTTATCGCGGGCTTTGAGCGCGGCGACCGAATCGAAAAATTCCGTAACGAAAAAAAAACCTAACACAGTTCGGCAGACTTCGGTAGACTTCGGCTATACGAAGCTCGCACGAATCGAGACGAGCTGCTCCGAAATCGGACGAATACGTAAGCAGCTGTTTGTGAGAAAGTATATAGGTGTATAGGTATCTATCATATATGTACAACAGTGAATAGCTGTACGCGTAAAATTTGTGTATAAAGTAGATCAGATAAAACTTGAATATCCCCATTCGACTTGCAGGCCTTTAAAACCTATTAAATACCTTTTCTCTATTAAAATTTGTTTTCTTATCGGTCACCACGCTCAAAAAGTGTAACTTGAATTAATATCAAAGATAAAACTTGAATATCCCCATTCGACTTGCAGGCCTTTAAAACCTATTAAATACATTTTCTCTATTAAAATTTGTTTATATCGGTCACCACGCTCAAAAAGTGTAACTTGAATTAATATCAAAGAAAAAAACTTAAATATCCCCATTCGACTTGCAGGCCTTTAAAACCTATTAAAATACCTTTTCTCTATTAAAATTTGTTTTCTTATCATTATTGTTATCTTATCAATATTGTTATCTTATTCATTAATATCAAAGAAAAAACTTAAATATCCCCATTCGACTTGTAGGCCTTTAAAACCTATTAAATACCTTTTCTCTATTAAAATTCGTTTTCTTATCGATCACCACGCTCAAAAAGTGTAACTTGAATTATTATCAAAGAAAAAACTTGAATATCCCCATTCGACTTGCAGGCCTTTAAAACCTATTAAATACCTTTTCTCTATTAAAATTTGTTTTCTTATCGGTCACCACGCTCAAAAAGTGTAACTTGAATTAATATCAAAGAAAAAACTTGAATATCCCCATTCGACTTGCAGGCCTTTAAAACCTATTAAAATACCTTTTCTCTATTAAAATTTGTTTTCTTATCATTATTGTTATCTTATCATTATTGTTATCTTATTCATTAATATCAAAGAAAAAACTTGAATATCCCCATTCGACTTGCAGGCCTTTAAAACCTATTAAATACCTTTTCTCTATTAAAATTTGTTTTCTTATCGGTCACCACGCTCAAAAAGTGTAACTTGAATTAATATATAAGAAAAAACTTGAATATCCCCATTCGACTTGCAGGCCTTTAAAACCTATTAAATACCTTTTCTCTATTAAAATTTGTTTTATATCGGTCACCACGCTCAAAAAGTGTAACTTGAATTAATATCAAAGAAAAAACTTGAATATCCCCATGCGACTTGCAGGCCTTTAAAACCTATTAAATACCTTTTCTCTATTAAAATTTGTTTTCTTATCGGTCACCACGCTCAAAAAGTGTAACTTGAATTAATATCAAAGAAAAAACTTGAATATCCCCATTCGACTTGCAGGCCTTTAAAACCTATTAAATACCTTTTCTCTATTAAAATTCGTTTTCTTATCGGTCACCACGCTCAAAAAAAGTAACTTGAATTATTATCAAAGAAAAAACTTGAATATCCCCATTCGACTTGCAGACCTTTAAAACCTATTAAATACCTTTTCTCTATTAAAATTTGTTTTATATCGGTCACCACGCTCAAAAAGTGTAACTTGAATTAATATCAAAGAAAAAACTTGAATATCCCCATGCGGCTTGCAGGCCTTTAAAACCTATTAAATACCTTTTCTCTATTAAAATTTGTTTTCTTATCGGTCACCACGCTCAAAAAGTGCAACTTGAATTAATATCAAAGAAAAAACTTGAATATCCCCATTCGACTTGCAGGCCTTTAAAACCTATTAAAATACCTTTTCTCTATTAAAATTTGTTTTCTTATCATTATTTTTATCTTATTCATTAATATCAAAGAAAATCCTTGAATATCCCCATTCGACATGCAGGCCTTTAAAACCTATTAAATACCTTTTCTCTATTAAAATTTGTTTTCTTATCGGTCACCACGCTCAAAAAATGTAACTTGAATTAATATCAAAGAAAAAGCTTGAATATCCCCATTCGACTTGCAGGCCTTTAAAACCTATTAAATGCCTTTTCTCTATTAAAATTGGTTTTCTTATCGGTCACCAAGCTCAAAAAGTGTAACTTGAATTAATATCAAAGATAAAACTTGAATATCTCCATTCGACTTGCAGGCCTTTAAAACCTATTAACTACCTTTTCTCTATTAAAATTTGTTTTCTTATCATTATTGTTATCTTATCATTATTGTTATCTTATTCATTAATATCAAAGAAAATCCTTGAATATCCCCATTCGACTTGCAGGCCTTTAAAACTTATTAAATACCTTTTCTCTATTAAAATTTGTTTTCTTATCGGTCACCACGCTCAAAAAGTGTAACTTGAATTAATATTAAAGAAAAAACTTGAATATCCCCATTCGATTTGCAGGCCTTTAAAACCTATTAAAATACCTTTTCTCTATTAAAATTTGTTTTCTTATCATTATTGTTATCTTATTCATTAATATCAAAGAAAAAACTTGAATATCCCCATAGGACTTGCAGGCCTTTAAAACCTATTAAAATACCTTTTCTCTATTAAAATTTGTTTTCTTATCGGTCACCACGCTCAAAAAGTGTAACTTGAAATCATATCAAAGAAAAAACTTGAATATCCCCATTCGACTTGCAGGCCTTTAAAAACCTATTAAAATACCTTTTCTCAAAAAATAGAGTTAGATCATTCAACTTTGGTACATCGAGGTTTCGATACCTACAAATCGATTGCGGATATTTTTGATATATTCTCATTGCGGATATATTCTCATTTATTCAATAAAAGAAAAAAAATTGTTTTTTTATCGGTCACCACGCTCAAAAAGTGTAACATGAATTAATATCAAAGAAAAAACCTGAATTAATATCAAAGAAAAAAAAAATACTGCATAAATAAAATAAATAAATAATTATAATTGCATAAGTTGATAAAAAATGCTATGCAACCGCGGCAGTCCTCGAGTGCCACACGTATTTTTTTAAGAAAGATAGAGGCAGTGTAAGATTAAGACAATGTTGTATGTTATTTTTTACTTTAATGGGTTTGCACATGCACAGTTATAATGCACTTCATAGAAATGTTCTTATATTTCAAAGATATTTAACAAATTAGTAACACTATTAACAGTTTTTTCGAAATATGTTATTTCGAAACCGTTTCACAAACATTACCTGAAAGTTGCCTTAAAATTCGTAAAATCCTACATAAATAATAATAAATAAATAAATAAATAAATAAATAAATAAAAATAATTCACTGGCACATAAAACAACCAAATATGTTAGAAATAAATTGAATTACTATTTGAATAATTGATGTCTTACAATTTCAGTTTTTTAAATTAATATAAGTTAGATAGTATTTATTTATTTACGAATAAATTTATTGAAAATATTTTAGTATAATTTCTCGTAATTTAATTTGTCTGGACGATATAAAGATGAAAAGAAAAAAAAATATGATTCAATATTTGTTATACACTTAGTCTAAATTGTATAGAAAATTCGTAAATTAAATCAGCTTTCCGCTACATTTTTTCGCGAATGCCTCTTTCAAAATTAAGAGAATATTTCTGATGTCTTCTTTTGTAATTAAAGTTATATACAAAACCCGAAAAAGTTGGAGATATAAACATATTTCACAAAAATTTAATATATATTTTAAATTTTATTTAAAGCGTAAAAAATAATTTTCACATTGAAAATATGTATGTATACAATGTTGAAAAAGCTCGTTTAAAATTTTGAAAATTATTTTCTTTTGTATATGGAAAGAAAAGACGAGCACATCTACTTAAAATAATTCGATATATACTAGATATAAGTTAAAGTGTTTAGAAAATATTAGAGGGATAATTCATGACAAACAATATTTCGAATGGAACAGTCTTTCTGTCTATATGTTAAGATTATACGTCAACCATAGATAGCGCGTTGCAGGGAACATAATTTATTCTTGGAAATTTAACTCCACCATATTCTTGACTATTACACATAGACTAATAATCAAGAAATATGGCGCACGTCAATAATCAAATGCTTCAAGTACCCTTCTGGAGAATTTCTCCAGAACTTGCACCCAAAGTACCCAGACACCTTGAAGTAGTGTGTAGTAGGGTATCCATCTTTGGCTCATTTATTGCTGTTTGTTGTGGATGTTGACTCGTTATATAATTGAAAGAGAGAGGAGACGATTTAAAAATTTCGCCAACATTTCGCCAACCAATCAGATTGTAGGATTGGTACAACCCTATACCCAACATTCCTTCATTTTTTTTAAACTGAAACCAAAACAGATATGCGCCATCTTGCTAATTATACATCTATGATAATACTTTAGTATTTTTCCCACTAGATAAAAAAAAAAAAAAAAAAAAAAAAAAACTGATGGACAGACGGTAGTATTTAACAGACAATAAATGATACATTGTGAATTCCCATTATGGACATCCCCATCATTTTATTCTATAATGTTATACATTGATATTAAATATAAGATAAAAGTTGCTGCAATTAAATTTCACTTTTCGTTTGTGAAATTAAGTTAAAAGTAGCATTATAATTTAATTTTTTTTTCAATTTATTAACATGATAATTATTTTCAATAGTTGTCGAAAATCTTCTGAAAGTAGCATCTTAAAATGCCTAATAAATTTTAAAGATGTGTGATATTTTAAGAGTTTGATATTAATTTAGAATAGACAGCCAGACTTGACGTCGAACACAGAAATATAAATATTTACAAAATTTTGAAAACGCCAATGTAATAATATATTAACACAAACTGTAGTTTCGGTAACTTAACCCTTTCAGGGGCGCTGATGCCGCTACAGCATCACCTAATTTTAATTTTCAACTGCAAAAACTCATACCAGAATTTTTTTAGCAAAATTTTATTTTTACATCATAGCAGAAAAAGGCGTCAATTTCTTTCATTTTATTTCATTCCTAAAGGAGTTCAATGTAGAAAACGTTTATTTGTTTAAAATGTTAAATTTTTTCATAAACTTTTTTTTTTTTTTTTTTTTTTTTTTTTTTAAGTAGGTAACAGATTTTTTTTATAAAATATTCAGATTCGTACTATACAACATTGTTAATACGTCAGTTAAAAAATATATATGTGCTAGAATAAATATTTAATTTATTTTAACTTGTAAAAGATACATATTTACTATCTACCAATAAGCATTTGGACACTTTCGCATCTAGACGTTTTGTTAAATATCTAGAAAAGTTCTTCAGGAATCAACTTGAAACTTTGGTAGTCTAAAGAACATGTTATACCTCACATATTTCAGGAAAAGTTGTAGCTTGAAAAAGAAAAGGGAGCAGTAAAAAATTAAACAAAAACCAAATTTTTGGATCACCATGTAAAAAGTAATGCTTTTAATGCGTTTTGGCTGTAGCATGTGATTATTAGGATTGTTCTCATTATCTGTATAAATATTTATGAGGCTACCAAATATATTCATGGATATATAACTTTTTTTTTTTTTTTTTTTTAATTGAAAAAAAAAAAAAAAAAAAAAAAAAAAAAAATCCATTTTTTAAATTATAACACGTAGAGTATTAGACACAGTGCAAAGACATTTTTAGAAAATTTGGCATACATTATTAGACACAACATATTGCAATCAGAATGAAAAAATGTTAAATATCTTACGAAATATGAGCATTTTTTCTAAATAATGTTTAAATACGCATGCGCGAGCTTTTAATAAATTTCATTTGCATAATTTAATAGCTAAAAATATTGAGCAACTTATATGAAAACCCCAAATAAATATCGTGTAAATTCAAAAAACTATGAGAGACAGCGTGAACATAATTTCAGTTTTCTCAAAATAAAAGCTAAATTATAAAGGGTTTTAGTCACATTTTTATTTTGATTCAACCAATGCGCAATGGTAATACAGTGTTTTCTGATTTAAATAAATATTGGTAAAACACCGTATAATTTATTTTATTTTACTTTATTTATTTATTTATTTTAAGAAGATTTGAAAATCTGTTCATTCTATTTCTTATAACTTTTTGAATTTACACGATATTTGTTTGAGGTTTTCATACAAGTTGCGCAATACTTTTGGCTATTAAGTTATGCAAATGAAATATTTCAAAAACTAGCGCGTACATAGTTAAATATTATTTAGTAAAAAACTTCATATTTCGCAAGATATTTCTCATTTTTGTATTCTGATTGCAATATGCTGTGTCTAACGTGGTATGCGAAATTTTCTAAAAATATCTTTGCACTGGGTCTAATACCCTATGTATTATAATTTCTAAAGTGGAATTTTTTTTTCAATAGTACACACAAACACACACACATATATATGTGGATATATGTAGAATATATGTGGTAACCTCATAAAAATTTATACAGACAATGAGAACAATCCTCATAATCACATGCTATAGCCAAAACGCATTTCAAGCATTACTTTCTACAGGGTGATCCAAAACATTTTGACTTCTGTTTCATTTTTCTTGGTCCCCTTTTCTTCTTCAGGATACAACTTTTGCTGAAATATAATAGGTATAACATGTTCTTTACACTACCAAAGTTTCAAGATGATTCCTAAAGAACTTTTCTATACATTTGACAAAACGTCTAAATTCGAAAGTGTCCAAATACTTATTGGTAGATGGTGTATATCAAACCGATTTATTAAATTTTAGCTGTTATACCTTGTTCATATACATTTATAGCCTGGTGAAAATAATTCTAAATTTATTCACATTTATTCGCATATATTCGACAAATATTTATTAAATAATATCGAACGAATTTTAAATTGTTAATTTTGTCAGTACAAATAATATTTAAGGTATTCATATCTCTTAATAAATGAAAAGCGTCATGAATATATGGATTATACATTTATTTATATATATTTTGAAAGTTTATAATTTAATAAATAAATTCATGATATTTACGATTTAAAAATATACTATTCATTATTACAAAAATCACTGTTCATATGAAGATTGTTTTTCAAATGTAATGTACTTTATTAAATTTCTTATTTCATATCTGTTATCTAAATAGCATCAAAGTACAAGATAAATTGTTATTGCTCCATTGCTATCCCTATTTATTGTCATATCTGTTACCATATTAATCTAAGATTGGTATTATATATTTTAAAGTTGATTTTTCTCCAAAATTACGTGCAAGTAAGTGAAAGTTTAATTAAAAATATTTTCAATCATTTTAAGCGGCAAATTTATTTGTTGGGTGTAAGGAGCATTTTAATACGATATTTTCAGAAAAGCATTACATGCACTTCCTTTAAATAAATGTCCAGAAATTATTTTAAAGTTAAATTTTAGATTCTTATACATTGTTTAGAAACAACGGCTGATTTTTTGAAATTTTTTACAAAGACTGGATAGTTAAATTTGTTAATTAGGGTAGGTACTCCTGTGATTGTCATGCTCCAGTAATTAGCATCTATCCCGAAATAATTAATAAATAAAAAAAATTATAAAATCTTATATTTTACATATCAGAATTTTAACAATTTATGTTAAACTCTGGAGCATAGGGTGCTAATAACTGGTAAAATGAATAACTAGCAGTGTCAAACACTGGAACATAGGGGGCCAATTACTCATAAAATGAAAAACTGGCAGTGTCAATTACTGGAACATTGAGAGGATGTCAAATAAAAATTCATAAAAAAAATAATTGTTATCAAATGTACATATTTTAACTAGGGGTGGGAATCGATTAAGAGTTTTAACTGGGTTAATCGTAGTTCATTAATCGATTAATCGGATTTTTAATCGATTTTAATTTTTCTTAACTATAATTTTATTTGAACAATGAATAAAACTGTCCTATGTATATATATATATATATATTTCTATGATATATATAAATATATATATATTTCTGAAATATATTAGGTCCTTGCATAAATTCGTGCGGTTTTTTATTGCTTCATTTCATAAAAATACATCAAATCGAATGACAATTTTTAATCAAAATACTCTCCATTACTTTCTACAACCTTTGCCCATTTTTCGGGTCACAAATGTATACCACGGCGATAGAAGCTCTCGTCTTTGGAGGCAATAAAATGATCCGCGTCCGCACGAACTTTTGCAACGATCTAATATATACAGGGTGATCCAAAAGTCAGGACAAATTTTAAACATGAATAATTCGGAAACGAATCAAGATACAAAGATACGGTTTGCACCAAACGGATGGAAAAGAAGCCGGGTTTTGTGTGGCAAATAAAAAAAAATAGTTCTGTAGGCGACCAACAGATGGCGCTGTCGTATTTCTGATGTAGGATTATGCAAAGCAACAAATGATATAAAAAGGAACAATTAGAGCAGGTAATGATATTCGAAGCTTATATGCATCGAAATATCGCATTCTCAGTCGCTACTTTAATCACGCATGGCCTCCAAGATCTCCCGATTTGACACCCTGTGACTTTTGGCTGTGGGAATTCTTGGAAGTCAAATGTGTAACGCGACCAACCGGCATCACTAGCAGCACTGAAAGATGCCATCCGCCAAAATGTGTCTGCCATAACGCAAGAAATGCTACTAAATGTTGTGAACGATGTGGTGAATCATCTATCTCACAGCTGTACTTCTGAATGATGGACATTGAGCAGTTACTCTAGTAGTACTATTTAACTGTAATTGAGCTGACTTGTAAGTTGTCAACATTTTTTTTCATTTGTAAATCGTCTTTTGGTGAAATAAAACACTATAGCGCCATCTGTTGGTGGCGAACAGAACAAATTTTTTTCCTTTGCCACACAAAACCCGGTTTCTTTTTCATCCGTTTGGTGTAAACCGTATCTTTGTATCTTGATTCGTTTTCGAATTAGTCATTTTTAAAGTTTGTCCTGACTTTTGGATCACCCGGTATATATTTCAGATAGTATAGGGGAGACCGGGGCAAGATGACTATGCTAACAATTTTTGTTGTTTATTAATTTATTTTTAAGGATAGTAAAATTAATTTTACATGAACTGTTAAAGTAGTCCTTTGTAGTATTAAATATATTTCCATTTAATTTTTCAAATAAAAATATTAAAGGATAATTTTATTTTTTCATAACCTTAACAAATCGTCTTCTTGCCCCAGTACTGGGGCAAGATGACTTTGGCCTTGGGGCAAGATGACAACACTGAAAAAGGTTGAACATATTTTATCTTTTGAATATGTTACACGGTTTAACAAATGATAACTGTGTTTTTACATCTTACAAAGTATCAAGCTAAGCGTAATGCATTGTAACGTAATGTTGAAGTGTTTAGTTGTGTAGCTAACAATAGTCACAAATAAAAATGCCATTTTCATAATTGGAACATTCCTCATGCCACCATTCTTGACATTTACAGCACTGGATCCATTCTTCTGTTGGAGGGTCACAATATTCCTCTTCACAAGCAGGACATCCTTTGAAGTTGATGCAACTGGACTGTTTGGCCTGGATTTTACAGACTTAGGCCTACAGGAACTTAGTTTGAGTTTTTTTACTCCCTTTTTAGCTTCCCGAGCTTCTTTTGTCTGTTTTTTAAACCTTCCTGTTCTTCCTTGTGCTTTTCCCTTTGTTCTAAGATTTCTTTGATGAGTGTGCTTGTAAGAATGCTTGAGCTTATTCTTTTTTTCTCACACTGTGTTGCTTTAGGCAATGGTTTGAAATCAAAAACGTTAACAGGCTTCTTTGGTGCATCGGAATCAGCATTTGCCATAAGTTCTGGTTCTTCTGGAGGGTTTATATGTTGACTTTCTACTACCAGGGTCTGAGAATTAGCACTATTATTCTCAGTTTCATCGCCAACAACATCATGGTCAGTAGTTTTTGCAGCAGCAAATTCATGTTCGCTAAACACAAGAGGATTATGAGGCTCGATCCCACATTCTTTAAACCCTTTAACAGCATTTCCAACTATAGCTGCTTTGAAGTAAGCGGTGCTCAAAAGCTCTCCAATATTTTTGTCTGTGATAGTTTGTCCTGGATGAGTGACCATAAAGTTGTCACATGCTTGGCTATAGTAGGTTTTTAATGGGCTGAAAAAGGACACATCAAGGTCCTGGAGACGATGTGATGTGTGGGGCAGCAACCCAACCATGATGATGTTTTTCTCTCTGCAATATAAGATAGCCTGCAAAGTTATATGCGAGTTTTGTGATTGTCAATAATCAACAGAGCAGGAGATTCATTGCTTGGTTTCACGTGAAGATAAAAGTGCTTCAAAAAAGAGAAAAAGGTGCCCTCATTGCTCCAGCCGTTATCACTACAGTGGCCTACAGTTCCTGGTGGGTTCAGAAAGTATTCGTTTCGGGGCAAGATGACGAGCTCGTCATCTTGCCCCGGACTGCCTGTTTAAAAATATTCGTTTTCATTGCCATGAAGGAAGGCGATTAATTGACATTTATTCATGGTAATATGTAGTATTTAAACTAAGTTGCTCATAAATATTAAAGAGAAACTATATATCTTACCAGTAGCTGTAGCAGAGCTTATTTACACATGCATAAAAGTTATAACGTGACAGCGGTAAACAATCAAAGCTTCACAACTAACACAAAAATGGCGATTTCAGCGTTTCTATACTATTGTTTAACGAACGGCCGATAGAAGAGCCAGTAATGCCCGACTGAGGCTGCCACCTAGTGGAAAACGGAAAAATTAAGACATTCGTTATCTTGCCCCGCTCTTCATCTTGCCCCGGTCTCCCCTACAACAAACCATAAAAATGATATAGATGTTAATTTAACTAGTTCCTTAAACAATAAATAATAATGAACATGCAAATAAATAATGAAAAAAGAAAACATCATAATTTTTTCTAATAAATGAAAAACTATTTTTAATACGAAGATAATGCAACACTTTAAAAACCAACTGCAAATATTCATACGTGATACAGCATTTATAAATAATTTTTTATCATATGAAATACATTTCTTGGTTAAAGTTAGATTTAATTTTGAAGATACTTAATTAAAAATATTTAGTTTTATTGCCTCTTAATTATTGATATATATTAATAATAAAACATAATTAAAAAATATCTTATAAATATTAAATTGTACTCACTCATATATAATGAAAGATCAGAATGAAATTCACCTACATGTTTATTTCAAAATATTATACAAAATATCATAATATATATATACATATATATATATATATATATATATATACTATTTTACCCAATCCCTTAAACATATAAGAACATTGACATTTTCGGGATCTAAGCTCGATCTTATCTTATTCACAATAAATCTCACACTACTAAATACTCTTTCTACCGGTACAGATGTTGCAGTCATGCATAACAGTCTTTTTGCTAATAATGATAGAGTTGGAAATTTTGCATTTTCTTTTTTCCACCAGTCAATAGAATTAATAAAATCATCATCAAGTTCAGCCATTTCTTTATATAATTTTAATTCATTTTCATACGGGGGCAAAGTTTGAGGAGTTTCTACATACATTTCACTGCACGTTGAGTCAAAACATAATTTCCTTCGTTTGGCTTTTGTATCATTTTGTGCATTTTGAAGCTCAGTAGTATTTTAAAATTGTTTTATCTTCTGCGAAACATTTTCCCAAACAATATTTCTTCGTTCCAAAGACATGCAATTAAGAGACTTAAACCGCGGATCGAGAACTGTAGAAATTTAATATTTTTCAAGATGAGGCCAATTCATAATTCTTTCTTTTATATCATCGACTAAAATAGTTTTAAATCGAGCTATGAAACCTGGATCGTCTTCAGTCGTATGCGTTTGGGACTGCAAATATACAATGGCTGGGAATGCAACACTTGCTGATACATATTTTTCACCTCCTAAAAGCTCAGTAACAACCAAACATGGTTTCAAGACATGATAATTTTTCCCATTCAGATGAGTTTAACACTCTAATGTTAATTTTCTGTCCCTTCATAGTTTCTGAAAAAGTTTGTCGATTTTCTAATAATGAAGAAATCATGGAAAAAGTTGAGTACCACCTTGTTGACACATCTAGCTGTACAGATTTTAATTTTTGACCTAATTCAAATTGTTAATTTTCTAACTCAGATTTATTCACAGAACTGTGTTTAAAATGTCCTACGATTTTTCGACAGTGACCTAGTAATTATTTCCAATTGCTACAACAGAGAGTGACTTATTTGAACTGAGTTGAAATGTGTGTGCTGCGCAGAGTAAATTATCAAAATGGGCTTCTATTACACCGTTTGTTATATTCCTTGCATTATCCGTAAGAATCGCAACTATTTTATGCGCTATATTCCAGTCATCTGCCACTTTTTAAAATTCATCTGAACATACACTTGATGTGTGTCTCTGGCTTACTTTTTTTACCTGTTGACATCTTCCAGAGTCCCTTTCTTTTCTCAGCGTTCCCGTCCTTTAGAAACGCACGCTTCGTATTTCTGAGAATCCTATTCCTCCAGCACGGACATAAAACAGCATTTTGTTTTAGAACTGTCTTTCCTCTCTTCTCTGTTAACAAAAATGTAACAACTTCTATTGAGTTTTTTTTTTTTTTTTTTCCATGATTTGAGGAAAAATTTTTAGAAAGAATCTTAACAAAATATGTGAAAAAATATTTTGTAGGCAAAACAGCATTTTAAACCTTTACTTGAATCGAGTTACTCGTAGTTTGGAAAGTTTAATCGGAATTTCAAAAATTTTAATCGAATTAATCGGGCCGATTAACTCGATTAAAAAAATTGATCGGGATTAAGTATTGATCGATTAACCGAACCGATTAATCGGCACAGCCCTAATTTTAACATAGATGTGGTTCTGAATGTCTTTCATACCATATGTATTAATTTAAGATTTCTAAAAATATTTTCTGATGACTAGAACATTAAAAACATCAGCGATTGCTCTAAAAGTGTCAATCACTGGTGCACTTACCTTACAAAAACTTTATTAAAGAGATGGGTGGACGTTGAAAATCATTATTTGCAAATATTGTCATAGAGTTTTGAAAGTTAACATACATGAGAAATTAAATGTGCCAATATTAAGTATATTAAAATTTCTCGAAAACTATTAGGAACCCCCCCCCTTTTTTTTTTCTATTTTAAATCGCCTTATGCAACTTATTTTCTTAAATTTTCTCTCAACATTATTATTGTTTATTAACATATTCTAAACACATTTGTACGTTAGTTTTTGAATTTATTATTAAGTTAAATATATATATATATATATATATATATATATATATATATTTATGTTTGAATGCTGAAATTTTAACATTCAAACATAAAAATATTGAAAAAAAAAAAAAAAAAACTTATAAATCAATCTACAAAGTAATGCGTAAATGTGTTTAGAATATATTAACAAACATAAAATCGAAGAGAAAATTTAAAAATTAAGTCGCATGAAGCATTTTAAAAATTTTGAATTATTTGAAAAATTATTTTTTTAAATTTAAATAATTTTCTAGAAATTTTAATATACTTAATATTGATAGATTTCAATGCATGTCTACCATAACTGCAAACAATCTTTGATAACTGTAAGAATAATTTTAAAGAACATTTATCATCATCCACCATACCTTTAAAAATATAACAACTACCCATTTTATAAGTACATTACTTTGAAGAAACACCATAAAATGCTAGATCTCGCAACAATTGTTTTGGGCAGAAATATGACAAGACCTGTTGATAAAAAAAAAAAAAATTATTATTTTTCCATGTAAACTTCGCCGCGTAATCTTACCTATGAACTTTCACTAGGATCCAATTAGCAGAACTGGAAGTGATGTACCACGTGTTTAATTTTAACCACTCTCACCCTGTATGCATGCATGTATGTATATATTTAATTACAGAATATTAATTGTTATTACAGAGCTAAATCTGTATTTAGTACTTAAATCGTCTTTCCGGCCAGTTCGTCATTTCCTGTATTACATTTATGAGAAATGATGATTACAACCACCGACAAGCGAAACTAAATTAAGTCTATATGACATGATTAGCTTCACTGACTTTTATGGGCTGAGAATTTCAATTTATAAAAGGAAACAAATTCTACATAAAGCTACTATAAGCAGTTGTAAATATGCGAATGTTTGGTCAGAAGTGAAAAAATGCAAGTATTTATTTTCTTCTTTAATTCTTCTTTATTTTAATATTTTCTGCTTTATTTCGTTTTTAAATCTTATGTATATTTTCCTACGAAAATCGGCGTAAAATTACAAAAATAGTGATATCCATCTGGATTGCCTTAAATACGTTATATTTAGGTTTTTTTCCCATTATTTCTTCATAATAAATATGATTTCAGTCTAAAAATATTACACTGAAGATATTCCGCATGTTTTCAAATAATACGCAACTTTTTGATTTTTAAGTTAATATTATAACCAAAATTGCCTAAGAAACAGGAAAAATTTTATGTTTGCGTACTAATATATAGATTATTGACAAGCTATATGCTCGTTTTATATTTGTATCTTTAAATATATTAATCATACATTTGAAAGTTTATAGGTTATCACTTATCATATGTCATATAATTATCACGAATTCCTTTATAAATTGCGATCACTAAGATAATACAAAAGAATTGCAATTATTAGTAAAATGTTAAAGAACCAATAAAAAGTACCATATATAATCTTTAACATATATTGACATTTTTTATCAATAAATTTAAATCTTAATATTATTTTTAATCAATTACTTTGTTCACTTAGATGACAAAAACAAATTTCATTAAAAAAATGTTCTTTAATTAATACTCCTCTTTAATAGCGTCAATTTCGCAGTTCGTCTCCGTGAAGTAAATTTTTAAACGTGCTAAATATTAATTTATTAATTAAAAGTTTGTAAGGAGCAAAACACCTCGAGTTGAGAAGAAATCTTCATTTTCTAATATGTCTTACAAAAATAACTTAATTATTATTAAAATTGGCTGAGGTGATACAAAAGAATATATTTTTTCTTTCATCATTGTAAGTTATTGTCACTAATTAATGTTAGAAATCTTTCTTCTTAATCTGTGATCATTAAAATGTATTTGGAAAATACTTTTTGCTTAATTGAAGGATTTTAACTGAAAAACTGGGACTTACAAAGTGAGATTGTTAATGAATTTTGAATTTTAAACGTCAGAAGTAATTCTTGTTAGGTCATTTAATATTGGTATAGCAAATTTTCCTTTAAAAAATTTCTTTTAGAAATTTTCACTAGATAATAGATCATGATTTTTAAATGATAGCTGTTATTATTAAGTCATTTAATTTTGATCATATTTTCTATAAATTATGCCACATTTTTATTACATATAAAAAGAAAAATGATTAGATTTTTTAATCATCAGAGCTGCTGTTAACAGTTGCATTATTTAAAGATCTCATACCATATTTTTCTAATAATTAATATGCTGTTTTTTCCAATTCGTAAATTTTAAACGTCAAATTCTGTTTATATATATAAATCAATTAATATACAACATATTTTATAATGGTTGTTTAAAACTTTTTATTGTAATATATGCTGTTTTCGCATATTTATGAAATATATTTAACAGAATATAAAAATTGACTAACATTAATTTGAATTAGTGTTCATCATTATTGTCATCATCATTAATATAGTTATTTATCATCGCATATTGTTGCGATATAAATTATCTGTCGAATGCTCTTATAAGCTAGAGAAATGTTCTATATATATATATAAATAGACAATAGATAAAAGTTTAAAGAAAAATTATTATACCTAAAGTCGAATGTCAAATAAAAGGTAACAGAACTCTATAAAAAAAAAAAAAAAAAAAAAAACTATCAAAAACCTTTAATCATCTCTAGCATCTAAAATAAAACTCAAAACTAGAATCATAATTATAAGAAATTATTCAAAGGTAATCAAAAAGCAAAGTTTACAGCTTAAAGCGGCATATATGCTTTGCTCGTGTCTGCGTATAAATTGTATGAAAATTATCTGACAGGAAAAAAAAATTAAATTATGTTGAAAAATTGATGGAAAGGCTATATTTATCTGACTATAATAAAAAAGATCGATAAACTACGTAAAAAGGAAGAGAGGAAAAAGGCGTAAAAGGTTCCTTTATAGAACATAAAGGAAGTTTTATTATTGTACCTGAATTCCCTTGGTCAACGCTGTTTGCTATTTCAGCCGCTACTGTATAAGTATAACGGTATAGTAATAATACTTTTACTGCAAACTGACTGAAATAGACATACAGCGCTAAAAATGTATAACTGACAATATTTTTAAGCTGTTTAGAATAACACCTTTATGTTTCATGTAATGTTCAAGAAACAATTATCGTATAACTTCTTTTTTTCCCTTTTTGAATATATTTTTTCATATATGAACTGTTTAACTTTATTAAAAAGTTCATTTGAAAAATTTTAAATTGTTTTCTTACCAACAAGTTAGTGCTTCGATTTTTTTGGCCCGAATTCTTTTCATGGTGTTAGTAAAATATGCAATCAACATTGAAACAAAAGAATAACGTAAGCTTACTTTCTATATTTTCATTTATTTACATATTTTCAGTTTTTCTTTTCAACATATATGAAATTTTACTTTCATTAATGTTTTTACATATTTAATTTTTATTACATCTAACAATAGTCAGACGATATTCATAGATTTGTTGACATCAATTAAATCAATTAATCAATTTAAGAATAGTAATTATTTAGAAAATTATCCTTAGTAAGGTCTGTATTCTGCAATATGTGATCTATGGCATGTTTATCCTGCTGATAAAGACAATTGGCTGTACTTTTACCAAAAATCTTTCTTGTATGTGTAAACTGACAAACCTAAAAACTGATTTATTTTTGTGCTAAAAATGCAAGTAAGAATAGTGTGTATCTGGGCAATATCCATTGTACAAGTGATGAAAAGAAATATTAATTAAATGATATTAACTAATTTAATGTCTAATTGATTTTAATGTACATTTTAAATAAATCATACCACTTTGCACAACAATACTGAGGTAGCTAACTTGCCTCAATCATGTAGAAAATGTTACCAACTGTAACTGCGTAAATATGCTACGGTTACACAGTTACAGCTGGTAACATTTCTCAACATGGTTGTTGATAAATTGGGAGCGGGAAAGGCGACAGTCGATCAGAGGTAGACAGTCACGTGACCATAGAGAGAAACAAAATTTTCATTCTTTTTTTAATTATTATTCTGTTTTCTCTCTGAACATATTCGTAAAAACCGAAGTAACTTTATTCTTGATTAGACATTCTAACATTCAGGCTGAAGTCTTACAGCCAAATAATTCATTAATTGTTATATATTATTCAAGTAATAAGTCTTATTCTGTATTGTCTTTATAATTCATTCAAGGCATAAAAAAAATGCCTTTATACGTATTTGCAATGTTTTTAAAGCTGTGTTCTAATGATTGAGAAATGTTTTTTGTTCATCAAGAATCTCAATGAAATTCTATAATTAAAATCAAGTATATCAGTGATTTGAATTCGCAGCTTTATTCATGTGTGGCCTAAAGTTTACTTCAAGCGTCCAGGAAATGCAGGAGAGAGGTGAGTTAGATTTCACTGAATATTATGCATGCTAAAAATTAGTTTCGTTTTAGAAAAAAGGTTTTTTTTATGCAGGTCAGAATTCTTTATGCATAATTCTAATTCTAATTAATCAACATGTTATGGTCCGTATTCGAGACATGAGGCTATCGATGATGATAAATAAATAAATAAATAAATAAATAAATAAATAAATAAACTATATATATTTAATATGTATTTGATATTCTTATTCTTTTTCTTATTCGTAAACATTTATTCTTAAAATGATTTATTTTTGTTCTTGAATGTTTGTTCTGTAATTCGAAGGCCTATAGTTATGTGCATTTAAACTTATATATTCTAAAATGCCGAAATTATCTAAGCAAGTTTTATTATTTGAAAATTTATGTAAGGAAATCGATAGTTTTAGAGATAGAGTAAAGGGGTGTAGTAAAGATGAACAATCTAGAGTTAAATTATTAAAAACCAAAGTTCAATCGTATGATCATGAAATCGCGGAATTATTTAAAAATTTATCCGCTAAAGAGAATGAGGATTATATGGATATGTATTTGAGATATAAGGGAGTTGTTGTTGATTTACTAGTGGAGTTAGAGGACAAAACAGAAGTAAACTCGTGCGATTCAGATACTCACGCGGAAAATAAAGATGAGAAAAGTGGTAAATCATCTGTTATTAAATTACCGAAATTTGACCTTCCGCGATTTTTTGGTGAAACCGAAAATTGGATTTCTTTTAAAGAAATTTTTAATTCGACAATTCTACAGAATAATCAATTATCCAAAATTGAAAAACTGCAATATTTACATTCTTCAGAGCGCGGAAACGCAGTTAAATTAATTCGAGGATTCGCTCTAAAAGAGGAAAATTTAGATCAATGTTGGGAAATATTAAATGAAAGATATGAAAATAAAAGACAATTAGCATTGAGTCAAATTAACAAAATATTTTCTATGAAAATTGTAAAAGCAAACAATGCTAAAACTTTACTTGAGTTATTAGATACTTGTAATGAAGCCGTCAGAAATTTAAAAACTTTGGGTTTGGATTCTAATGCGTTAAGCGACTTAATTATAATAAAATTCATAATGGGGAAATTGGATGAATCGTTAAAACAAAGATGGGAATTAATGTTGGATAGTGATAAATTGCCTGATCTTGATCTTTTTAGGAAATTCGTTGAGCGCGAAGCGCGCGGTGTTGAAGAGATAAAATGTAAACAAGACGTAAAATTCACTAATTCGAAGAAATCAAACAACGTATTGAGTACAATTGTGAAAAAGGAAAATACGTGCATTCTTTGTAATGAGCGTTATGCGCTATTTAAATGTCCGACATTTAATTCAAAACCGGTTAAAGAAAGATGGAAATTCGTTGAATTAAATAAGTTATGTCAAAATTGCTTACGCCAGAATCATAGGCTGGAGAATTGTAGGATAAACATTAAATGTAAAAATTGTGCAGAAAAACATCATACATTATTGCATGTTTATGGTAGAAATTCAAATTCTGAAAGGGCGAATTATGTATCGCCAGACATTTCAGTTTCAAATAGTGCTCAGTTTTATTCGAGTAATGCTTTGTTATCAACAGAATTAATTAAAATTAAATCGAGTAAAGGCAAAATTATGCATTGTAAAGCTTTGATAGATAATGCTAGTCAAAATTCATTAATTACTAAGGAATGTGCTAAGCGACTAAATTTGCCCTTACGGAGCACGTCGCATAGTATAATAGGGATTAAATGCGTTTTAGTTTCGTTGAGACTGCTCTCAACGAAACAGAATTTAAATTCACTCCGCATTTGTCGTCGGAGTCATTTTCAGTCAGCGCTTTTATAGTTGATAGGGTTACCTCACCTCTCCCTAATTTCCAACTGGCGCAACACGATTGGCCACATATACAGGGATTACAACTAGCTGATCCACAGTATTATGTAAGTGGTCCCATAGATATTCTTCTTGGGGCAGAAATAGTCGCATCAATCTGCAATGGCAGTCCCATTCAAGAGCCAGCGGGCACTCCTATAGCATTTCCCACAAAACTGGGTTACTTTCTTTCAGGACGTGTAGATAGTTTTCACTGTACAAATATAAGTTTAACATGTCATACTACTGTTGATGATGACTTAAACAACACTTTAAAAAAAAATTTTGATACAGAATCAATTCAAAATGTAGAAACGAAAAATATAGAAAATGATCCTGTAGAAAATCTCTATCTAGAAACTACTAAAAGAAATAGTCAGGGAAGGTATGTAGTTCATGTACCTTTTAAGCCAGATAAGGCACTAGGTGACAGTAAGTCAGGTGCTATTTCAAGATTTCTTTCCATTGAAAATAAATTTAAAAGGAATCCACAATTAAAGATAGCTTATTCTAATTTCATAAACGAATATATATCTTTGGGTCATATGACAAAATTAAATCCAAACAAAATTAATGAAACGCCACATTATTATTTACCGCATCATGCGGTGGTAAATGAAAACTCTGAAGCAACAAAATTACGTGTAGTATTTGACGCCTCGTTTAAAACAACAAATAACAAATCTTTAAATGACATTCTATATATTGGTCCTAAACTACAGTAAAATATTTTTGACAATTTAGTAAAATTTCGAGCGAACCCTGTAGCGTTCAGTGCGGACATCGAAAAAATGTATCGTCAAATTTTAATTGAAAGGAAACATCGAATCTACCAAAGAATTGTTTGGAGAGAATCTCCAAATGACCCATTAGCATTTTATGAAATGAATACTGTCACCTACGGAACAGCTTGTGCACCCTATTTAGCGTTACGCACGCTTAAGCAATTATGTGAGGATGAAAAAGAAAATTTCCCATTAGAAACAGAAATTGCTAAAGACAATTTTTACATCGACGACTTATTGGCAGGGGCACAATCCCTTCAATTAGCAAAAGATCTAATAATGGAGCTGCAGGCTATAATGCATGCTGGAGGGTTTAAACTTAGGAAATGGGCTGGTAGCCATCCAGAAGCCCTCTCTGAAATTCCAGAGGAAGAGAAGGCTAATTCGGTCATTCATTGTTTTGAGGATAAAGAAAAAATAAATCAAAGAGTACTAGGAATGTTCTGGAATTTAAGTGAAGATACTCTTCAAGTTAGAACCTTAGCTGATCAGCAAATTCATACGAAGAGACAGTTGCTCTCCGTAATTGCGCAAATTTATGATCCCCTCGGAATTATTTCGCCATCTACCATAATCTTAAAACTAATTCTACAAAAATTATGGAAATTACAATCAACATGGGATGAACCTATACCTCCAGATATTTTGCAAGAATGGAAAAATTTTTATGAATAAATTAATGAGTTTAAATCTATGTCCATTCCACGCTATTTAGGTTCAAATACTACAGTGTGTACATTTGAAATTCATGGTTTTTGTGATGCCTCTCCGAGGGCGTATGCGGCAGTCGCATATTTAAAGATCATAACAAACACTATCCAGATATTTTTAATTGCTTCTAAAACTAGAGTCGCACCCTTAAAAGAAATCACTTTGCCCAAATTGGAATTATGCGGGGCTGTACTCTTATCAGAGCTAAATTTCAACATTCAAAAATCTCTTAAATTTACTCATTCAACATACTGGTACACCGACTCTTCAATTGTATTAAACTGGATAAACACCCCTCCAAACAAAGGAAATCAGTTTGTGGCCCATAGAGCCACCAAAATAAGAGCTCTTACTCACTTGGAATCCTGGAGACATATCCCAGGAAAAGAAAACCCGGCCGATTGTGCCACGCGCGGATTATCCCCAGCTAAGCTGAAAGCTAGAACTGATTGGTGGGAAGGGCCAAAATGGCTCCATAGTTTTGAGCTACCACCCATGTGCACTTTATATTCAGTTACAGTTCAGGAACAATTAAATGACCATCCGATAGTCTCAAGATCTAAACCTCCACTTGCTAATAACATTTTCATATCACATATTACAAAATATTCTAACTGTCTAAAACTTTTAAGAATTCTAGCGTATGTACTAAGATTTATAAATAACCTTAAAACCAAATCCAAGGAAAGTGGTCCTTTAAAGGTCCTAGAGCTAAATCAAGCGGAAATTTGTCTTGTAAAAATTATTCAAAATGCCGAATTTAGTGATGAAATTGCCTTACTAAAGAAAGGAAAACTTTTAAAAACTTCACACCATCTATTATGTCTTGATCCTTTTCTGAATGAAGCAGGCATTCTTCGTGTTGGAGGACGCCTGCGGAACCACCCATCCTTACGATTTCAAGAAAAACACCCCATTTTACTGCCTAAATTAAATCACGTCACTTCCTTGATAATAACATATTATCACAACTTAAGTTCACATGCTGGTCACAACTTAGTACTGTCACTCATCAGAAACAAATTCTGGATTCTCCACGGCCGCTCCACGGTTAAGGCAGTGTTAAGAAAATGTCTACTCTGTTTACGTCTATCAGCTAAGCCAATAATGCAAAAGATGGGGGATCTACCTCAGAAAGAATCACACCCATTCGTCCTTTTTCGAAGGTCGGTGTCGATTTCGCGGGACCAGTAATGACAAAATGTCAACATAAAAGAAAAGCGACTACATTTAAATCATATATTGCCCTGTTCATCTGCATGGCGACAAAAGCAGTGCATCTTGAATGTGTGTCAAATCTTTCTACAGAAGCATTTCTCGCAGCATTGCGACGCTTCATAGGTAGACGGGGATACCCCTCTGACATATGTTCGGACAATGGCAGAAATTTTGTCGGAGCCCATTCTTATATCAAACAGCTATTTGCTTTATTTAATGAAGAAAAATTACAAAATTTTGCTTCCCAACACCAAATAACCTGGCACTTTATTCCCCCGTATGCTCCAAATTTTAAGGGACTCTGGGAAGCGTCGTTAAAATTAGCCAAACATCATCTGATAAAAATTACACAAGGAGCAATTTTAACATTTGAGGAACTTTCCACGTTTCTATGTCAAATAGAGGCTGTTAATGATTTAGCAGCTTTAACGCCAGGGCATTTATTGATTGGATCTGCATTATTAGAATTGCCGGAACTTTTGTTAACAAACAATTCTCGTAGTCTATAAGCTCTTACTGCAGATGAGGGCCCACCAGCGGCCGAGCGGTTCTGCGCTCAAAAGCTGGTAGATGGGAGGTGCCGGGTTCGATCCCAGGTCGCGCTCATCGACCTAGCCGTTCGGAGTTTTCCGTGGTTTCCTCCGAAACTCGCGTAAATACGGGCTAGGACCCCTTAGAAAGACCCCCACGGAGGGCATTCCTCCTGTAGGCCTAGGACACATCAGGAGTCAATCGGCCTTAAATCCTACAACCAACCAACTTACTGCAGATGAAAGAAACTTTCTGGAAGAGGTGGACAGCTCAATACCGGCCAACTATGATTCAGCGAACCAAAGGAATCAACCAAAGTCACAACTTTTCTCTAGGGCAACTCGTCATCCTGAAAAATAAAGCATCACCTCCCCTCCATTGGGGTCTCGCAAGAATCATCAAGGTGATTCCAGGACCAGACGGAATCACCCGAGTAGTGGAATTATATACGTTTGCTGCTGGAAATCTTAGTCGACCAGTATCCCAAGTCATCCCTCTTCCGAGTATTTCGACTCCTGCTCCGGTGCCTCCCCGCCCCGCCCAGTATGTTGATTAATTGGGAGCGGGGAAGGCGACAGTCGATCAGAGATAGACAGTCACGTGACCATAGAGAGAGAAACAAAATTTTCATTCTTTTTTTAATTTTTATTCTGTTTTCTCTCTGAACATATTCGTAAAAACCGAAGTAACTTTATCCTTGATTAGACATTCTAACATTCAGGATGAAGTCTTACAGCCAAATAATTCATTAATTGTTATATATTATTCAAGTAATAAGTCTTATTCTGTATTGTCTTTATGATTCATTCAAGGCATAAAAAATGCCTTTATACGTATTTGCAATGTTTTTAAAGCTGTGCTCTAATGATTGAGAAATGTTGTTTTGTTCATCAAGATTCTCAATGAAATTCTATAATTAAAATCAAGTACATCAGTGATTTGACTTCGCAGCTTTATTCATGTGTGGCCTAAATTTTACTTCAAGCATCCAGGAAATGCAGGAGAGAGGTGAGTTAGATTTCACTGAATATTATGCATGCTAAAAATTAGTTTCGTTTTAGAAAAAAGGTTTTTTTATGCAGGTCAGAATTCTTTATGCATTATTCTAATTCTAATTAATCAACAATGGTTGTGGCAAGTAAACTGCTTTAACATTGCTGCGTAAAGTGTTACAAATTTTTTTACAGTGTAGTTGGTTATGAAAGAGTAACAAATGCATAACAGTGAGCACTTCCTCGTAACCATTTTTGCAAATTTGACAAGAATCTTATTCTAATAAGTATATATATGGAAAAGATTTATTAAAACTACAAATCGTAAGACTGAGTAAATAATTTTAGCTTCTGTAATAGACAGATATATTTTCAACCTTAATGTGTTATTTCGCTAAAATTTCAATTGAAGGCAGAAGAACAGATGTCGTTTAAATGTATCATTAAAGTGTATGTAAAGAAACCCTCCAAAAAATTATCTTGACTACTAACACAATTATTTTGTTTATTTACAATGAAATATAGAAAATGTAGTCTGGTGTGGAACTCATACAACTTTCTTTTGAATATAAACACTTTAAAGACAATTTTCAGATTAAGGGGTAAACAAGAAATACTGTAACATGAATATACTTTTAAAACATTTTTCGAAATAGTTTTATTTGGCATAGAACTCTGCGTGAAAGGGACCTACCGTGTCCCCCTCAACACCTTGTTTAAATAAAGTACCCACATCCATAAAAATTTTAAGACTGTAATTAAAATTACAAATTTATTCAAAATCATTGAGTTAATTTTCACAATTGCCTCTTTTTGAAAATTACCAATGTTAGCTAAAAATTTCAAGTAGTTACCATTTTATTTTCAAAATACGGAATTTGAAATTCCTGTAATTATTTGCTTTTAAAAACTAAAATATTGATTTTAGTATTCAGGAGATTTAAAAATGCGTAATTATAGCAAAATATCAGCGTTGAAAATTGAACTCCGTATAATACTTTGTCTATGAAATGCGTATCACAATGTAATTATCATTTTAAAGAATTTTTACTAGCCATTGTAAATTTTTGTCAACTGCATTCAATACGGAAAAAAAAAAAAAAAAAAAAAGCACTCACTTAATTTTAGGTAGCCTTGTATACTGTCTAAGAATAATATATGCATCGCATAGCGTACTGAAATTTAGCACAGTGTAAAAAACATATAATAGAACTTGAAATGCACTTCTTGCAATTTTCAAGTGTACGGTTCTAATACATCCGAATATTTTATACAGTGCTTTAAACGTATGATTAATAATTTCCATAAAATATACTACACTAAACATACTTTTATGTTTATAAAAATTCATTTTCATTTCAGTTTGTTTAAAGAGTCTAAATATATATCAGAAATTTCTCTTATAGACTTAATATAATTGATTTTTCTTACATGTCCTTGTATAAGAACCATTTTCTCGAACTCAACAAAAGTATTAGTGTAGCATTCCTATATTATAACATATTTGGAATGCAGAGTTTAAGCTTCCTGCTCTCTTAATATTTGTTTTTTAGTTATCATGATAACAAATTCACGCACACATGCAGATGTAGTCACACATACATATTAACCGAATTGAACCAAAATAAAAATGTGAGTAAAACCCCTTATAGTTTAGCTTTTACTTTGAAAAGAACTAAAATTCTGTTTGTTTTATCTCTCACAACTTTTTTAATTTACACGATATTTGTTTGGGGCTCAATACTTTTGGCTATCAGTAGCTCAATACTTTTGGCTATTAAACTAGACAAATGAAATTTTTTAAAAGCATGTAGATGCGTAGTTAAAAGTTAATTAGTAAAAATGCTTATATATCGTAAGATATTTAACATTTGTGCATTCTGATTACAGTATGCTTTGTCTAATGTAGTATGCCAAGTTTCCTAAAAATGGCTTTGCACTGGATCTAATACCCTACGTGTTATAATTAAAAAAGGGCAATTATTTAAAAGAAACCATTATATCGCCATGAATACATGTGATAGTTTCATAAAAATGTATACAGATAATAAAGGAATTCTCATAATCACATGCTACAACAAAAACAGATTTCAAGCATTATTTTTTACAGGGTGATCCAAAACATTTTGACTTTTGTTTAATTTTTTACTGGTCCCCTTTACCTCTTCAGGACAAAACATTTGCTGAAATATATGAGGTATAACATATTCTGTATACTCCGAAAGTTTCAAAATAATTCCTGAAGAATTTTTCTAGATATTTGACAAAACGTCTAAATTTGAAAGTATCAAATACTTATCGGTAGATAGTGTATTTAAAAAAAAAAAGTTTTTAAAATATTTTTATCGCTACATCCTCTGAAATTTGCATTATATTACAATAAATAAATAAATAAATAAATAAATAAAAATAAATAAATAAACAAATAAAAAAGAATTATAAGCAAAATTAAATTTGTTGAGTAACGAATGTCTGATTAAAATTTACGTAACTATTTTTGTGCGATGCGTCGGCAACTGTAAATTAACTTATTATTTTATATTACAGTGTGAGCACATATATAAAAGAAATTAATAGCAAGTAACATTTTATTTCCATTTAATACTATTGATCTAAAATCATGTGTTCAATATGATTTCATATGAGTTTAGTATTTTGAACATTTGCATAAAGAAATTTATCTATCAAGGAATTATATGCTTTCTCTCTTTTTGATATTCCTGATTATTTTCTTGCAACTCAAATTCTAATTCTTGGATTTCAATGAGAAGATAACCCTTTAAATTAACTTATTTTGAATAATTAATCATTTCTAAATTAACCGTATCTGTTACATTGAAAATTTTAATTAATATGCTAACAAATATAGAATTTTATTCTTTTATTGAATTTGGGTATTATTCTTCGACAATTTAAAGTTAGTATCCAACTTTATATAAAAGTAAATCGTCTGAGAAAATTTGATACTTTTTTGGTATGTGTGTTATGTGTCTGTTTTTCTTAGAACTTTTTAATATTAACAGACCGATTAATATTACACCGATATTATTAGATAAGGAAGGGACATCTTATTTCAAGATTTTCCATATTTAAATCTTAATTTCCTAAACACTCAAAAAAACATACGTTTTCTATCATTACTCACATTAAAAAAATCACAACTACTATTAAATATATCTTGGTTCGGTTCTAAGAAAGATTTCACACACAACAAACAATTCGTTGCTACTGTATATACCAATTTTACCTAAAAAAAAAAAAAAAAAAAAAGCAGTTTGATGGACATAAAAAAATGTTTTAGTTGAAAAGTGAGAAAAAAAAATGTGATGTAAGTGTTTTTTAAGATTATGTAAAGTTTGATTATCCGAGAGAAATTTATGCATCATAAAATAATCTGTAAATGAAAATAATCTTTTAATGGAAAATATCTTTTCAACGAAAATCTCCAGTATTAAGTTTTTTTATATTAAATTTATATGTCTGTCTCTTACATAAACGCCTTTGTATTAATATTTAGCTTTAATTAACTTATTTGCAAACAATGTAGTTTGAGAGACAGACATTTAATAAAAAAGAAAATTACAGGATTCGTTACTGGCAGGTTATTAAGTCATATTTTTTTGTGAGCAACCGAATAAATAAACACTTTCAGAAGTGAAGCTGTTACACAACGAAGTTTATATCTTAATTAATATGTTTGATATTTTGTTAGATTTATGTATTTAAAAAAAATTAAAATATTAATGTATTTATTTTTGTACAAAATCTATAATTTTAAAAATATTGAGAGTAAACATTTTTTTCTTATCTTAAGAAAATTTGTTGAAATTACTTTTGAAATTTATTATTATTCGAAATTATTAAATTCTAGTTTTCATCTCAACTATGCTTGTATGCTATGACCATCACAAAACTTTCTTCTATATTTTCCTATACAAAATCACAAAATACAAAATGTTTGTTTAAATTATTATTTGTCAAAAATAATTTCATGATAAATGTACTCAATTTTCATCTCAGAGAACACTAAGAGTCGAAAAAAAGTCAATTTTGTTCCTTATAGACTGCATTTGAGAAAATTATTATTATTATTATTATGTTAAAAATGAAAAAAAAAAAAAAAAAAAAAAAAAAAAAAGATCGGTAGATTTGTTTTAAATTACACTGCTCAGCATGAAAATTGCTCCCGAACACCATTTCTGCAAATTCTTACATAAAATGATCACCTGAAGCCAAATATGACTGCCATTTTGCCCTATCTACAACAGTTTTTTTGGGACGCCCCTATATTTTTACCACTTTTTGGTAATTTTATGGCTATAAATTTGATTTATAGTAGAGAAAAGAAATATTTTAACTGTTAAATATCCTCTGAGGGCCTAAAGAGGTGAAAATTTCTATAACATGAACATTTGCGGAAAGATTTAGGGGGGGGGGTGGATTTGCCACTGAAATTATAAGTTACATTTATTATATTTTATTAATCAATTATTATTATCACTTATTATACAGTATATAATTTCTATTTTTTAAGAGTTAAAATAATTATTTTCCGATATCCGAATCAAATTCATGGCCAAAAAATTACCGAAAAGTGATAAAATTGATGGAGGAGGTGACGTCCGGAGAAAACGGTGGGTGATGGGAGTAAAATGGGGGGTCATATTCGGATTCAGGAGGTCATTTTCCATAAGAATCAGTAGGAATGGTACCAGGGCTTGATATTTTTTTTCTTTGCAGTGTAGTGTTATTGCAGATCTATGGTTCAAACATCCTTTTTAAAGGTACTGAAGGCCTCTTTCGAAATAAACCAAAATTGAATATGTACGTCCTTTGCGGTGAAGGCATTTCCTCTTTCCTCCTTCCCCAGGGACATAACTATGCTTTAATGTTATTATTTTTTTTTCATGGTTGACTATTATATATATATATTATTTCACATTAAATAATTAATAAAAATTCTTATTGTGTACAGTCGGTAACAAAAGTGTCCGAACACTAGCGAAAATCCCTACATAAAAAAAGTACACTTAATACTGTTTTGCTAAATAAATCCTTGTCGAATCGTGTTCTTAGTCAGTCTAAGAACAGGGTTCGACAAGGATTTATTTAGCAAAACTGTATTAAGCGTACTTTTTTTGCATAGGAATTTTTGCTAGTGTTCGGACACTTTTGTTACCGACTGTACATTTATATTAAATTTTGTCCCATACTGCCACATTAAAAATTATGAAATGCGGAAAGTCACCGTTACCTGTCGAACGATAGATCCCCAAATGTAATGATCACGAATTTAAGTCATGTCCAATTGAGTATTCTTTTAAATATTGTTTATTGGTTCATGAGATACATCGCCCGCAATATTTTGGAAGAACACACAGACATTTTCTAAAAACTGTCAAATCATGCTCAAGACCTCTTGAAACGTTTAAATTCATCAAAAACCGAAGTTTGGAATCCAATATTTTCCTCTTGTATGCATAGAAGAAAGTAATGAAAACACCTTAATAGGTTTTAGAATAACAAGAAATGTTGTGAATTTTTTTACAAATTCAAGAAACTGTAACAATTTAAAAAATTGGTAACACGCTTTACATTAGTGATACATTATTATTATTATAATAACTTTAGGCATCATAAGGTAAACTGGACCATTGGAACATAGTATATCTAAGAGCACAGTGCCTCAAACCCATTTTAATCTGTTACTATTCAACACTTTTATTTTATATGAAGACTCATAAAGGACATCATGTACTGGTTGTATAAAACCAAATGACCCATGGAAAAAAAAAAAAAAACCTATAATTCCATAATATGCAAATTTTATTTTTGAAATGCCCAAAGTAATTTTTCCATCTTAAAATTTTCATAAATTTTAACATGACTTAATCGTTGACTAAAAGTATTGAATATCTGTTCCAGAACAGAAAGATATTTTTGTTTTTATATTTATAAAATTTTTTGCATATTTATAATTCATGCATAATTTTAATAGGCTTATTATTATTTTTTGCTTGTATAAGAAGCACACTGGAACATCCATCAATGTTTCTACAAAAACAAAGATTTAATAGTTTATTTCAGTTAGATTCAGATATATACATATATATGTGTGTGCGTGTAGTATACTATAAAATATTAATATTTGGAAATAATTAAGAAAAACATAATATATATATATTATATATATTTATTATTAATAAAAATTATTCATTTTTTAAAAATAACATATATTTAAAAATTTAATTATCAATATATGAATTTAATAAGTAATAATAATAATAATAATAATAATAATAATAAAGACAAAAGGAATATTTGATAACAATATATGTATAAATAATAATGAAAATGATATTATTATTGTTTTTTATTTATAAAGCCTAAAATCCAAATTCCCAAATAAGTACATTCAGGGTTATATCTAATTCCAATGTGCTAAAGGAAAATCTTAGAGTGACTTTTCCAAATGTGTCTTCAATTATTTTGATAAATAAGAAATTTTAACGTATGTTGGCTTCAATTTATTGGTTTTGATTAATGAGCTTCCTTAATTTAATATAATGTCATATATGTTTAATCTGATGTTCTTCGAATTTGTGTAATTTCATTTGATGAAAATTTTTGTGCTATGTTCGTTAAATTAGAATATCATTAAAAAGTGATATTTTTATTATAAAACACAAATTTTTAGAAAAAGTTTAGTATAAAAAACAAAGGTTGAACTACTGTACTACAGTCGGTAACAAAAATATCCGAACACTGCATCATTAAGAAAACAGAACAACAGAACGAAATATTATTTAAAATGAATGTAGAAATGTGAATGGAAAAATAAATTAGTGAATATCTAAAAGATGTGTAGCATTTAAAATCTCTCTCTCTCTCTCTCTCTCTCTATATATATATATATATATATATATATATATAAACAAACTGATAATCCATGGAAGGTAATCCCAAAACACATGGGGGCCTTCTTCAGGGAAGCCCCCCCCTCTCCCCCATGTAGGGAATGGAAAATGAGAAGTTTCTGAAGAAACGTGTGCTTTTCGAGACTGAACTCTGCGCTAATTCTAAATATTAATTTGAATACTGATAAATGTTACTATTTGAACGTTGTTAGACTAAATATAAAATTTGTTAAACAATTTATTTATTTTTATTTACTTTATTTTTAATTTCCTTAATAAATAAAATAACATTAATCATGAAAAGAAATATCTGGAGTAGTAGAGATTTCTGTATTTTAATTGCAAATTTATGCTTAATATATGACAAGAGATTAAGCATGAACTTTATATATATATATAGAACTACCTACTGCAAATATAAGATTGGTAATTTAAAAAATCTCCCTCTTTCTGTTTTTTTTTTTTTTAATATATACAATAGTATAGATGTTATTTTGTTAATGCAATTGCTAAATGGATCCATTACAATCTCAATTACAAAAGTCTTACTTAGAAAATCTTCGAGAAATAGTTAAGATAATGAACTTTTAGTATTTGTTCGTATACAATTTAAGGTTTAATTTCAACTCAAATTTTACATCAAGAAATAAATTAAAGCAAACAATTTAAATCAATATTTCTCTTGGAATAGATTGTCTCTCAAAGTTCAGTTACTCGCATTGCATTCATAAATAGCGTCTTCAGAGCTTGATACATATTCTCAGTAGCAGGCGAGCTGAACCGTCGAAAGATGGCGCTTCGGCGCCGCCTACTGATCACACCGCTAGCATAGAATGCCACTAGCCGCCTACAGACCATTTTCAATCCTTCACATTATGTAAACCTTTTTAATTTCACCAGTATTATAAATTCTTCCATGTTTCTAGTGATATTTTTGAAAAGAGTTCTATTCCTAGCGAGATCAAAAAAACTTATCGATCGCTTTAATCGCAATTGCTTACGTGTGTTTTAAATGATGAACTAAAAGCGGGGATCCGTGTGAATGGTGATGAAGTTGTTTTCACCGTGCAACTCGATGTGATGCAGGAAAATAGTGTTTAGAAGATACTGATTTCATAGTTCCACGTGATAATCTGAAAGTGTCGAAAGAGTCATTAAAAATGAAGGACAAATGCTCAGTGGATATAGAAGTAAGTGGTGAGAAGAGTTTAAGATTGTAAGAATTAATTGATATTTATTTTTAAAAGATGAATTAACTATGATATGATATGACCCCTCTTTTTTAAAATCTCTGACATTGTGAATGTCATTATAATATTAAATTTTAGAAAAGTAAATTCAAATAATTATTTTGATTCACATTAACTATTTATCTGTAACTATATGTGTTTTATATATGTTTTTAAATATTCATTTTGATTTTGTTTCCTTCAGAATGTTTTTTAACTATTTAAAATAAAATTTATACAATATATCAAAGTTGTATAAATAAGAAACACTTTAAAAGATTTTAATGAGATAAGAAATTTAATTTCAAAATGCATTTTTATAATTTCGTTTATATTTTATTCATATGTTCAAAATAATACTAATAATAATATAATAATAATAATAAAACTATTTTAACATAAAAATTATTGTTGTAAAGAATTTTTGATTTATTTCAGAATATAAAGTAAACTGAATAAAATAAACTGAATCAGAATTGTACTATAAAATATTGTAAAATCTGCTTTTCTTCTTTTTCATAAAAAAAAAAAAAAAAAAAAAAAATTAAAACCTTTTTAGCGCTATAAACTGTTAAAATTACCGTTAGATTTTAATAATAATTATTTTTTTAATCTTGAATTTTTTTTTTTTTTACCTCATATACCTTTTTTATTTCCGGCAAATAACCCAGGAGATGATTACTTAAATGAAATTCAGTCACGTTTTCTTTCTTGTTTTCTCCTTTATAGATTTCTAAAATCGATCATATCTTTTTGTTTTTTCCTACAAATATGACAAATGTTTATATAAAATGATACAGTCAAATGAACACAAAATTTGATATTAGATATTAGAAAGCTATAATAATAATAATAATAACAATAATAATAATAATAATAACTTTCAAAATAAATTGTAATTAAAGAAGTAAAAAGCTCGATTTCGTTTTTAAAACGCTTCACACAAACAATTGCATTCATATACATATATTTTTTTCTTACACTTAACAAAATGTTAAAGGTAAGCATGCGTTTATATCAATATTGTATTTTCTTTCTTTCAGAAATCATAATAATTTATTTAAGAAATACATCAGAATGATTATCTATAGATTTCATGCTTAAAATAAACTAAACTGATTATTAAAAAATTAAAACCACACACATAAAAATCTATTATTTAAATATTTATATGCATAAAACAAAATTTGTAGATTTCAGTTGCATAGATCTGGAAAAAAAAAAATCAGTTGCAGAATTTTTTTTTCCGTCATAAATTAGAATTAATTTTGGTCATAATTTCATTGTTTGTATGAAGAACGTGTTTTCTTACTTTCAGAAATCATAATAATTTATTTAAGAAATATTTCAGAATCATTATCTATGAATTTTATTCTTAAATAAAATAAAATTAAATATAAGAAAAATTAAAACACATACTTAAAAATATCTATTTTTTAAAATAAATTCATGTATATTATACAGTAAATTAAAAATAAAATTTGTATATTTGAATCTGTACAGTTAAATTTTGAATAAATAAATAAATAAATAAATAAGCAAATAAATAAATAATAGCTCTATGAACTTTTTTTTTTTTGGTTTCTTTTAGGTTTTCTAGGATGTTAGCTCAAAAAATGATCTCAATTTTTACAAATAAGGTATTCTTTTTTTTATCTTGAAAAGTAATAGAGATTTAAAATACAAAACCACTAATTTTACTACATTAAAATAAATATTTCTAATAATTAAACAAACGGTTTAACATTCAGTGTTCACTCTCTGTTGCTTGTGAAACTTTTTCTTTAAATCTTTCTCTCTCTCTCTCTCTCTCTCTCTCTCTCTCTCTCTCTCTCTTTTTTCCCCTCCCTTCCGAACACGTTCTTGCTTTCACCACTTCCATTGCCCCCCCCCCCCCTACATCTCTCCTATTTTACAATTTATAGTATTTTTCAGATTAACTTTCTTAAATATTGTTTTCAAATAAGAAATAATTATTCGATAGGATTTTTATAATCAAACTTAGTATTTCCTGTTTTCACGCAAAATTTAACTATAAATATGAGTGTCGCAAAAATAAATAAATAACATAGCATAACATAAATAAAAGATAAAATAAACAAATAAGTAAATAAATAATAAAATAAAATAATATTAAAATAAATAAAACGGTAAAAAATAAGATCACATGATGGAAAATTCTATTATTTTCGGTTTTAATGATAGGGTGACTAGCCATTTTCGGTGAGAAATGTGGAAAAATGTGGAAAAAGGGGAAATGTTTCTTAAAAAATGCGGACATTTCTGAGGACGCAAAATTTCATAACAGTTAGTGCAAAACTATTTATTAACTATGATTTTGCATTTGCTTTGATATTTTTGTTGAATGTTAATACTTACAAACCAAGTTTTCAGCGTAAACATAATCATAATCATTTCAAATGGAAAGGACCCTATAAATACAACTAACATATTTAGAAGGAATTAATCTGAATTGAAAAATTATTCTGAACAATATCAAAAACTGACTTTTTCAGGAATGGGAATTGAACTCAGGTCATATGGCATAAAGCGTCAGTTCTACAAACTGAGCTGCCATGTTGACCTCTGTCTGGCGTTATTCACTCACCTGAAAGCAAAATAAATAAATATATATATAAAGAATAATCTTAATCAATCTTGAGCTATAATTATGATGTATGAAATAACATAGCACCGTCAGCTGCTGTTATTCAAGCCACGTTTTTTATAAGCGTGAAAACTTAACCACACATTTGCTACTGCTCTCTTTTTAAAGAGGTTTTATTTATTTATTTTCTTCCTGAACATGACTTTGACTCGAGATATTATGCCACCAGCAATTGAAAATGTTGAACTGCATAATGTACAAATAACAGTTGATTCACCACAGTGATAAGTTGATAGATTTATTGATACATTTATACTTTTTAGACAAAACGGCTGAACATTTGCATTTTCGCTTGATCCATTTCAAATATCAAATAATAAAATAATATCAAAGCTCATCATACAAAAAAAGGTAAAAATAAAAACAAACATATACATGATATCATCACTTCCACATGTATCGTGTATGTTGCGATGTAAGATTCAAATGAAATTCATGAATGGAGCAGCAAAAGTTCATGATTTTTCCATATTGCATTCAGTTGTAGAATAAATATTGAATAACTAATATCAGATCAGTAGCATTCGTGGCGTTAAAAATTTAGGTAAAATCAGGAAATATTGAAATATAGGAGAAATGAGAACGAAAAGTCCAAAATAGGGACAAATGAAGACCTGTGACTTTTTCAAGGCAGCTGAGGACAACATTCGGAAAATGAAGACTGTCCTCAGAAATTGAGAACGGCTGGTCACCCTAGTTAATGAGTCAAAATCTACGAGAAGTAATGCAGATTTTTAGTTGCAGACCAGTGTTATCTTTTGGCACAGAATCTTTCTTATCTAAACAATTTATATTAAAATAAATATTTATAAACAATTGTAATGAAAATATTTTGCATTGATTTTTTGCTATAGTGTTTTTACCATAATGTAATTTGTCTCTTTATTCAAGGGTATTGAGTGCCTCTTTCCAAAGCAAAAGTGGGGGTAGGGGGATGCTTTTTTAATATAACGGCATTTTTGAAAGTAAACGGAATCTGAAATTCATTCAAGGATTTTTTTCCTTTTTTAACTAAAAATATGTTTTATGAATAAATTTTAAAAGTCTGTTTACCAAGCATTTCTTTATCAAACGTTTACCAGCATAAAAAATAAAAAATAAAAATAAAAATAAAAATGAGTAAACAGTTTGCAAAACAAGGGAAAATATCCATAAGCATTACTGCATAAATTTATCCACAATTCATAAATATATTCATAAATTCTTCTTTTCGTCACAAGACGAAACCATTAAAATGATTAATATGTAAGTTTAATCTATAAAGTAAAACGTAAAAATTTATCGAAAAAAAAGAAAAAAAAAAAAAAACTTATTTAAATTTCATTTCTCATTATAATAATAAATATCTTTTAATTATTATGATCTATATATTTTAAGAGATTCATTTAAAATATTAAATATAATATTTTATATTTTATATGTTTTGGGCCGTATTTTTTATAAAATTTTTGAGTTTAAATTTTAAACCAATTCTATTTTCTTTAAAGAAATGATAGATATGGTAAAACTTCATGAAAATTGGTATTTAAAAGATAAGATTACAAAAAAAAAAAAAAAAAAAAAAAAAAAAAAAAGAAAAGAAAAGAAAAGAAAAAGAAAAAGAAGAAGAAGAAGCCAGTACTAGCATCTGCATATATAGTTACGCTCATCAGTGCCTGACTGTGTCACGCTTTAGGCTTAAGAGATACGCTTAAGAGATTTCCTTGTACTCTGTTTCCTGATTTTCATACTTTGGTTAATTTTAAAAAATCTTATTATCTGATCGATAAATTGTTTAATCCAACAGTTTCAGAAAAATTGCCCCTTTCATTCTTATTTGTAACGAATTTTCGATTAGATGTTTTAAAATCAATTAAAATATGAAAATAACAGCTTTAAAATAGACATTTAAATTTTTAATTGTTGCCATTTTTTTTTCAGCATAAAATGAAATATGCTTTCACGTGAAAAAAAAAAAAAAAAAAAAATAATAATAATAAAAATAAAATATTCAATTCGCTCATGCATATGAAAAAATGACGTCTATAAAATAATAATAATAATTTTAAAATTTTAAAGATAACGAAGAGATAAATAAAGGGCGAAAATTTCGCACGTGCTTGCTAGTAAATGAATTATTTAAAGTGAGAAATAAATAAAATGAAAGGATCATTTTTTAACGGGCGCCTTAGTCACTCTACAATTAACTAGTTATTATAAAACAATTTTAAGTATATTAAAAGCTTTCGAAACTATTTGAACTTAAAAAGAAAAATAATTTTCATTTTTTAAATGCTGTCTGCTGAATAACGTTTAATTTTTTCTCACTCTTTTGCATATTTATATTTCAACAATATAATCTAATTACATGTAGATATTATTTTGTGGAGAAAAAAGTTTAATGAAAATTCTGCTTTCAGACATAAAAATGTTTTTTCAAAATTATCTTATCAACGAATTATACAACGAATCTCAAATATGTTTAGAATATGTTGTTAAACTATAATAATCGAGGGGGGGAAATAATTAGCAGGAGCGTTTTAAAAATAAAATAAGAATAAAAATAATAAAATGACGATAGATAAATAAATCAATAAATAAATAGATGTATTAGATTAAAAATAAAATAAAATAGGATTTTTAAAGTTTTTTTTTTTTTTTTTTTTTTTTTTTTTTTTTTTTAAACTTAGATTTCGAGTAATTTTAATATAGTTGGTACTGTTATACTTCAATGCATATGCATGCAAATTCTCATAACTCTAAGACAGTAATTTAGAAAAAAGATTTATAATTTCTATCATTACTTTAGAGCAAAATATCTGTACCACAAAAATGAATTCAGAAATTAATTTTCCATTTCTAAATTTTGAATTTAGAACTCGTCTTATGGCTAAAAAGCTATTAATATACAAAATATTCTGCCAAATTACGCGTACGGGGAGACGGTTTATATATATATATCTTTATAAAGCTTATTTAATCACGTGTTATCAGGAAATATTTAGTATATCTATATTCTATTACAAATCTTCAAGAGTCGAGATATGTAAACATCCCCTCATCAGGAAGAAAAAATATAATAGAAAAAGAAAATTAGCAATAACTAACACTAAATGGCTTGGCAGATACAAATTAATAATTACGTATTTCTGTTAAGATAAAAGAAGGATAATTATTAAAATTCACAGTTTCAACCATATTGCGAAAAAGCTGATTATATTATCACAATTATTGCAAATCCCCTCAATTCTACTAATTTGTGTATATAAACACACATGTACGCACATGTTTGTTTATCTATGTGTGAAAATATTAGAGGCTATTTAGAAAAATAAAGAAGTCAGTATCGTCCTGTATACACTGTTCCTCAAAAGTTAAGCAACAACCTTTTTTCTCATCTTCTTCTTTTTGCGCACAACGTTTAGATAATTGAACATCTGAACACAAAATTTTGATGCCATATTCCTTACCTTTGATATCTGGAATAATTTTTAAATTGATATTAGCATTTTATCTTTAATTTTTATTAATAATTTGTGTTCGTAAAAATAAATAAATAAATAAATAAAATAAGAATGATTTTAGAAAAAAAAAAAAGGCAAATGAAAGATCACACTAAGAAAGAACTACAGTTAGACAAAGATACACATGCCTCCAAATGTTCAATTAAAACTGAATTTTGTTTTATGTATTTACCTTTTTTTTCTTCCATAACTGATTTTTTGAAATATATATATATATATATATATATATATTTCAATATATTATTCAATATATATATATTAGGGTGGTCCTTTAAAATTGGCATTCAAATTTTTGTATGGGGCACCCACTTATTATGTTCTATGTATAAAATAAAGACTTCCAGAAAAATTTCAAAATTTTAAAACAAGTTTTATGGGTGGCTATTGACGTTTAAAAAATTAAAAATTGAGAAATTTGACATATTTTGTAATTTCATTATAAATAATTATAATTTAATTACATTAAAAATCGAGACAATATACATTAAAATATTCAATTTAAAATATTAAAATACACATAACATAAATTTAACCGTGTCGATCCTTATTTTAGGCTCCTCATCAGTAAAATGCATCAAAAGTAAACGCTGAGAAGAACAATAGATTTCCTTTATGAAAGTACAGTGGATTCAGCAGGGCTTGTGCATGCCTCATTAAGCGGTGAAAAATTCTGTTTCGTATACCAGCCTTCCAGGAAAATTCTTGAATGATAATTTGAACAGTTAGATAAACTTATTTTAGTATTGTTAAAATCTTGTAGATGATCGGTTTCTATGGCATGCTGCACTATTTTAGAACGAATGTCGCGGTTCTTGAAATTTATTTTATGTTCGAGAATTCGAGTATGAAGTGAACGGCCGGTTTCACCAATATCAACAGAACTGCAAGGTTTACAAGAATTATTATAAATAACCCCTGTACGCGAAAAAAGGGGGGGGGATAACAGATTTAAAATTAGAAAGGAAATTACGAATCAGAAATTGAGGTTTATACAATACAGATATATTAACAGTGGGTAAAACTCTAGCTATAGACTCAGAAATTTTTCTATAGTATGGAATAGTAACGAAAGATTTAGTTGATTTGGAGGAATTAATATCGTGATGAAATGATCATATCTAACTGTACAAAATATCACTCAAGAATTTTCTGAAACAGCATTTTTCACCGCTTAATGAGGCATGGGCATTGGGCAGTCCATGCTGAATATGCTGTAATTTCGTAAAGGAAATCTAGCGTTTACTTTGACTTTTGATGTGTTTTACTAATGAGGAGCATAAAATAAGACTCGAAATGTTTAAATTTATGTTATGTGTATTTTAATATTTTAAATTGAATATTTTAATGTATATTGTCTCGATTTTTAATGTAATTAAAATATAATAATTTATAATGAAATTACAAAATATGTCAAATCTGTCAATTTTTAATTTTTTTAAGCCTCGGTAGCCACTTTTAAAACTTCTTTTAAAATTTTAAAATTTTTGTGGAAGTCATTATTTTATACATAAAACAAAATAAGTGGGTGCCCCATACAAAAATTTAAATGTTAATTTTTAAGGACCACTCTAATATATATATATATATATATATATATATATATATATATATATATATATATATATATATATATATATATATAATTTTAATAATTTAATTCCTTTGCAACATTCAGCAAATGAAAGATAGATGAAAATATTAACATATGAAATTTTAAATGAGATGTATTTCGTATATATATATATATATATCTAAATCTATAAACGATGAATATTTCCGAAATAATAAATTAGTCAATGTATAATTTTATACTAAATAATTCATGTAGATTTCATGTTAGCGTACATATATATATTTTTAAAAAGTTATTCATGTAAAAACTAAATTAAAAAAAAATTAAAGACAAAAGATTAAAGTATTGACATTAATTTTTGGAAGTATGTGCATCTTCATCTATCTGTGAAATAAGAATATTTCTATGTGTAAATTTCTAAGAATATTTCTATGTGTATGTTCTTATTTAAATTTCTTATATAAATTTGTTTCAGCCTTTAATTTTTTCTAAAACATACTTTAGAAAAAAAAAAAAAAAGAAGAAGAAGAAGAAGCATTATTAAATTAAATATTATTACCCATGCAAAAGCAATATAAATTTCGATGAAATATTATATAACTAACATTCAATTTCACTTTTATGTTACTTTATTCAAAAATTATGCCCAAAAGAAGAAAAAAAAAAATACAGGTTCTTGTTTTGGGAGCCACAGTCTTCATTATTTATTTAATATTTTCAGTTTATTTCGATTATTTTAAAATTTGTACTTATCATGTAGATAAATATAAAAATTCTTATCTATATAATTTTTTCAAATTAAAAACAAATTAAATTTTTTTCAGAATTACGCTGAAAAGTAAAGGCTTTTTAGTACGCATTTAAGTTTGAAATAATGTCTCTCTCTCTCTCTCTCTCTCTCTCTCTATATATATATATATATATATATATATATATATATATATAACATAGTTAAAACACGTAAAAGTATATATAAATATTTATAAATATTTTCTTTATTCTACAGTAGCATTAACAGGAGAATTAAGTTCTAGATATATGCAAGAACTGATATTGTAAGTAATTAGGTTGATTAAGGTAGCCGTTCAAAAAGACGTTTTATATTATTTGAATTTTCATTTTTTTTTCTTGATTCACCATTCAATAATTATTTAGATATATAAGAAATAAAATCACCATACGAATTTTATAACTTTTCAGTAAAACCAGAGGTATTGGGAAAAGCTATAATAACATCCATTGTAAGATTAGTATTTCTTCATTATACGTACAGGTTTTTTTAATATTGAATTTAAAGTTTTTTTAAATTATTATATTGCTTGATTATATAACCATCAACACACTGCTATTCAATATGTAATAACCATAAAATTCTCATTTATCACTATGCTAAACGTACTGCTTGTACAGTGTTGTAATATGTTTAAATTGTGCCAGAAATTGTGCCCTAAAAATATTCGGGCAAAACTGTTAAGTGATTACAATAAATTTTTTACTTTGATAAACTTTTAAAAACATCATTTTTATAAATCACATTTGTTTTGTCTGATATTAGTTGATAAAATATTGTTTTAATCATTAAATTTTATATAGAATATATTTCTTTTCTTTGTCCATTGGTTATCGCAAAGATTTAGAAAAAAAAAACAAACAACTGAAGAGAAAATATGAATTAAGGGATAAAATCACGCTATTAAATCTTTTATTGTATTACGCAAATTTACAAAAGTGGGAAATATATATATATATATATGTATATGTATATATATATATATAAACTGGAATTATGCTTAAATATTTAAAATCGATTAAATGTAAATTTTATTAGGTCTCTCTCTCTATATATATTTTTAGTAGATGTTGAGGAAAGTTTATAAAATTATTATTCTTGTATTGAATTTTAAGTTTGTGATACATATAATTATATATATATATATATATATATATGTATATATATATAATCATCACAGAACGGTATTTATAAATCTTGATATATATATATATATATAAATAAATAAAATCATATTATGTTCTTATATATATATATATATATATATATATATATTGCTGCCTCTAAAGCAAATAATTATTTATTTTGAATTGATGTTTTTCATCTAGTTTGCTTTCATGATACATTTAGTTGTATAATTAAACTTCCGCAGCGCATTTACATAATGATTTAAAAATACATTAAATGCATATATATGTTTACATATTACTATTATAAACTGAATATTACAGTTAAAAAAGGAAATTATTTTATTTGAAAATAAAGAAAAAAGTAATATAAAATATTAGTTCAACTTATTTGTAGTGATGTGTTTCTCATATTTTGTAAAACAAATATTGATAAGACCTTGACTTTTTGAAACTTTTAATATTTATAAATTTAAAATTTCTCAATAATTATATTTATAAGATCTACAGAAGATTTTCCTCATTATTATTTTTTAAATATATGTTTAATTTGACAATAGTAATTATAAATATTATTATAAAATTAATTATAATAATAGTTATTATTAAGCTAAAAATTTTACTTTCCTTAAATACAATATCTAATATAATGCAAATAGGCACTTTCAAAAACTTATATTTACATATAAAGCTTATTATTATTATTGTTGTTGTTGTTGTTATTGTTTTACCTTTCTTTAATAAATGGATTTTTTATTTGAGAAATCACTAAAAAATTTTTTTTATTTTAAATTAGTAATTTTAAAATAACATTGGACAGTTAAATTTTCACGGGAAAACTAGCAAGAACTACTGGTTTATCATTTAGTTTTGTGTGTACTCGTCTAATATGTGTTTGTTCTTTTGATCATCAGACATTCGTCCCAAAGTATAAATACGATTAAATACGACATAAAAAAAATTAGAATTCAAAATCTGATTGAAAAAATTAATTAGAAATTCAATAAGCTATACACAAGGAAAAAATATTTTGTTGGGAAAATATAAATTTATTTTGTTGACTCATTATTTTTTTTTTAATTAATCAATAATTTAATGCAGTAAACCAAACCAACGTGCTTTTATTGACCAAAATTATGGTTAATATAAGATTCAGTGTCACTGGATAGTCCGATGAATTATGCCATAAATCTCTGTAAACAGCCAATGAGCAAACGAAATGTTTTTTTCGATTCTGATAACAAATACGTTGTTGAAACTTTATCAATAAAAAAATTTGGTTGATTAAAAAACTTGTTTAAACGGTATCAACAAAAGGATTGGGTAGATTTAATAAAGTTTTTGTTGTTCTAATAAATATTTTTTTTTCTCTGTATAAGAGAAAATATAAGATAATAAATGTCATTTTTATATATTGAATTTTTAAAAAAAGAACGATTTACATTTTGTTTTAATTTCTCTTACTGATATATATATATAGTAGAGAAAATATTGTTTTTGGGTCTAGTTTTCGAAATTGAGTTTTTGTTATATTTACACATTTTGAGGTTCCTTAAATCAGAAAATAATGTTTTTAGAGGTTGGTCTGTGGATCTGTGTGTGCTTGTGTCTGTTATCAGCATATCTCAAGAACAAATAGTAGCAGAAAATCCAAACTCGATAGTCTACATATGTATCACATAGGAATGCTTCGCAAACCGTTTTGTTGATATCAATAAAAGGGTTCGTGTACAGGGTGATCCAAGAGAATTCAAATACGTTACGTCTATGGGGAATTTTCTGAAAAATACAGTGTGACATCTATAACCTGAATTTAGCAAAACAGTATAAACAACATTTTTATATGAATAAAAGCATGTTTTATGTAGATTATTTTGCATTATTTATCATTGTGGTATGGAAATCATTCATCATTCATTTACAGAGCTACCCAAAGTACTTGGATATATTAGGGCTATATTTGGAAATTGTTGAATTGTAATTCATTTTATGTTAGCTGTTTTCATATAAGGCTAAATAAAATTAAGTACTATAATATTATATTGCACATTGTTTATAGACAATATTCAGTGCTACCCAATATCGAGCAAAACTTTCTTTTCTATTTTATTTAACTGATGGAAGTACTTTGCTACATTTTACTATGTTGACGAAAATTGCTCAGGAAAGAAAATAAATTCTTTCTATCCACATTATAAAAGAATTATTTTTTAAAGATTTATTTTTAACTTTGTTTTTTGTATAATATCACATGTTGAGGCTCCTGGATTATAAAACTCCAATTTTTAAAGGTCAGTTTGTATGTATATTTGTTATCAGCATAACTTAAAAACAAAAAACTGCAAGAAATTCAAATTTGAAATTTTGAAATTCGTATTAAATTGTTACGTAAAAAATTAACCAAGATTTACAAGCTTGAAGGTAAAATATTAACATCATTGATTTTTCCCCCCTAATAAATACACTGTAATTGAACGAGGGGTTCTGTGGGGAAGCAGCCCCAACTCCCTCACGCAGAATTATATGTCAAATAAAACTGTTCCTGAACCTAGTTCAGATTATTTTTAATGTAGATTGAACTTCATTATCTTATCTTATCGATCTTATGACCTAATCCGCAATCTACAGTATTGAAATTCTGGGCAAGAGAAAGTCGTGTGAGTGACACACCAGATTATTTTAATTGAATTATAAACATGCTGAGTTCCATACTGATCTTGACTATTGTAAACGCTGTAAATTCATACGAATAAAAATAAAAAAAACTTATTTTTGAAAACATAATTAATAATATATATATATATATATATATATATATATATATATATATATATACATATACATATACATATATTGTTTTAACATGTAAAGTGTATAAAACTGAGTTTAGATTTTTATGAGACGAATTTTTTTAATATAGCTATTCTTTATTTTATTATTATACTGTCTTCCACGTTTAATATTTTATCCACCTAAAGTAAACAACGAAAAACTTTTACTAAACTTGCAGAGCTAGAAAAAAAAAAAAAAAAAAAAAACATTTTTTTTTTTTTTTTTTTGAAAGTTTATGTATGAATCCGGTGGGAAAATAATCTAAAAAGTTTGGATTTTAGCGAAAGAAGTTTTAGTGACATTGACTATTTTATGCTTTTTAGGCAGCCTATATAGTCTTACAAATAATAAAAAAATAAGGAAGAATCTGCAAATATTTTTGAATTCTGTACTAACGAAACAACAACAAAAAAATGTACAGTTGACGGATTTTTTTTTTTTTTTTTTCAAAAAAAAAAAAAAAATATCCATTGCTTTAAAATTTCAAGTTACTAAAGAATACGTTTAAATAGTCCGTATTTAGATTGCCGATAGTAAAAATGATAGTATTAGTAATATGTATGTACATATATGTTCAATTTTATTTTCTAAACTATTTTTATATGGCTATTAGTTACTTCAAATTCTTTTAAAAGGTGCACAAAAGTAATGTACTGAAAAAAAAATATTTATGATGTGTGGGAGTTTATTTATTTAATTATAAGAAATATTGAATACCGTATTTTTCGTCGTATAACCCGCATGTAACATGTGTCATTCCTACACCAGAAATTTTATTTAACAGAATAATCTGTATTTTTTCAAAGAAACAGCACACAAATATATCTTCGTTTGCCAATAAAAATTTCTGGTGCAAATCTGACTTATCTGACCTGCGGATTATACACCGATAAATACGGTAATTAAACTGATGTTGGCATTGTTGGATTTTGTTCAGTTCCCTATAATGTATTCTAGTCTCATAATTTTTTAGTCTCATAAATACACACTATATTCATATTACGAGGTATAAAGTTGGTAGATATTTTAGCATGGTTCAGATTGAAATACCCCACATACTAGGATACCTTATCTCCGATTCAAATATTTACTAATATTCTAATTAATTTTTTATTAGTTTCTTATTTTAGTTTTCATGGATATCCATACTGCTTCCAATACAATATTCCCCATAATGTACTTTTATGCGAAATTTTGACCTATTTTTCTATGTTAGGAATATTTTAAATTTCGAATAAGTTACGAAATTTCTGAAGAAGAATATTCGTATTCAATAATGTTCATTCAAGTGTCATAAATGTGATTTCAAAAATGTTCTGATATTGTTACGATGAAAATATTCCTCGTAATGTTTTTTTTATGCGGAATGTTTCCCTATTCTTCCATGTTTAAAAAAATCGTAAATTCCGATTACTAAGTTTTTAAAGTGAATTTTTCATAGGTTTTTTTTTTAGATCTATTTATTCCAGTCTCATAAATTATTTAAAAACTAAATGACACCAGTGCGAGGAAAATAATACTCATAATGAACGTTTATACGAAATTTTGTGCTATTTTCTCAAGTTAAGGAAATCGTGAATATTGAATAACTTAAAATGCTTTAAAATTGAAATATTAAAAAATAAATTGAGCTCTTGCCAGTATAATAAATTAAATTTTAAAATTAGTCTAGCCACTTTATGAGCATTTGTATTTGAAATATGGTGTACTAAATTAAATATCGAACAGACAACCTAACTAAAAAAGTGACTAACCTACAGACACGCACGACATCGGTACTATGATTTTTGAATCCTTCATACCTCGAAACGAGAAAAAAAAATATATATCTGACGTTTGAAATTTTTACGAATACCTTGAAGAGCTATGTAACAAAGTATCTCATACAGAATCATATTCAAACGAAAGAAATATAATGTATTAAGATTATTTTTTATATAATAGTTATAATGATCAATTTCAAAAGAACAAAATATTAATTTTAATTAAAGTTTAAGTATACATCGATTATATTTTGATATATTCTTCACGTATGATATTTTGATGATGAGTATAATTCGGGCAATATGAGTATAATTCACGTCACTGTTATTATTATTATTATTATTATTATTATTATTACTATTTTCAATTCATACATAATGAACACAAAATCGGAAATTATTGTGTTTTGTATACATACTTAAAGTGCGTATAATTATTTTTTTTTTCAAGTACAATTAGTTTTAAAATTATATATATAATGTCAAAGTAATTGAATATATATATATATATATATATATATATGCTTAGTTTGTCAATTCACATAAAACTGAATAACTTTTTTAAATTTCAACTTATCATCTTTGTACTAGTAAATTCTCCCCCACCCCGTCTATGTTTATTACATTACGTTTAAAAAGAATAATTTATGTAGATTTGTATTAAGTACTTCCTAGAGTGTAATAAAGTGATATACTAAATAAAAAATTTACTTATATACCATTTAATCGGTTTGCTATTATTAAAACATGGCAGTTTTATTTGTTTTTCTGCAGTGCGCTTTTTTTTTTTTTTTTTTTTTTTTGGCCCTTAGTGTATATATCTGAAAAAAAAAAAAAAAAAACAGATATACATGAAATTTTTGCTTAAAAATACAGCTAATACAAATAACTAAAAACCAATTTCTGGAATTTTAGAAATTTTTCGGGAAGGAGTGAGGGTCTATGGGCAAACAATAAATAAACAAATAAACAAAAATAAAAATAGAAATAGAAATACAGTTAGACCGTTCAAAATTGGCACAAATAAGTTTTAGAGGTCTGGAAGTCCAATGAGGATATTTTCGAAAGTATAAAGTTATTAGGAGGGGTGGGAAAGGGGGTGGGCGGAGGGGCAAAAATATAAAAATAGAGTTAGATCGTTCAAAATTGGTACATAGAGGTTTTTAATACCTACAAATCGATTGCGGATATTTTCGAATTTATAAAATTTTTAGGAGAACCAGGAAGGGTGGGGCTAAGGGGCATAACAATAGAAATAGACCGTTCAAAATTGGCACATATTGGTTTTTGGAACCTACAAATCGAATGCAGATATTTTCAAAAAGGAAAAATTATTAGGGTAGTCGAGAAAGGGCAAAATTATAAAAATAAGAGTTAGAGTGTTGAAAATTAGTATTATAAGGTTTTAAGGCTCGATAAATCGATTGCGGATATTTTCGAAAGTGTAGAATTATTACGATTGGTGGGAAGGGGGCGGGTGCAGGGACAAAAATAAAGAAATTCAGATAGAACGTTCGAAATTAGTATTATTAGGTATAAAAGCCCGAGAAAACGATTACGGATATTTTTGAAAGTGTAAAATAATTAGGAAGGACGGGAACGGTGAGCAAAGAAACACACGCGCCGTGATCGCGTGTATACACTGCCGCAGGCAGTGGTGGTCCGGACCGATTATTCCACCAGTGAGAAAAGAATTTTTTTGTACTTAGCATTTATGTTTTTCCCTTACGATAATATAGTGATTCATTAAGAGTATCGAACGTAAACGCACGCGCGAAGCGCACAATGGTCCATGCTGCCGAAGGCAGTGGGGTATGGCATTTTTTCCGATCAGAATTTTTTCTCTTTTTTTTCACATGATAAAAATTAATGAAATTTTGAAAATTCATCAATTATAGTAATTCATTTAAAAATAGTGTCCAGCTTGCTAGTATATATATATCTACATTATACTTAAATTTCCCTCTCGAATATTCTTTATTTGTGATTTTAAGCTTTTAAATTTTAAGAACAATAACTATCACTTCATGCTTACATTTATTTCATTTCAGAAAATATTTCGATTAATCGATTCTCTACTTTTAATCATTTCTTTTCAGTTTGTTCGTTTTGGCAACCGCCCGGACTATCATCTACTTATTTGGATTTGGTTTACATGTGGCCATCACATTTCACGAATACCAATTTTCATTATGGTTAAGTTATTTTATAAGCTAATTTCCTTTTATCTTTCTATTTTTCTGCAAGATTGAAACTAGTGTTGTATATTGCTGAAATAGCTATACAATATTCAGAAATCTTGCATTCCATGCTGACAGTACTGCTAGTTTCCTGATGAGATCTGTACTTGGTTTCAGCATTTATAACTCTATTTTTTCTTCATGCAATCCTTTTTATTTCAATAGTATTTTTGGTTAATTTCTTTCAATTTTTATCTTGTGTTGCATGTATTTACTGGATTAATGGATTCTGAAAACTATCTCATAGTTTAGGCTTAAGTGATATATACGTCATTTCTCTTCTGCGTAAGTACTTTAACATGTTTTTACTAATCAGTGAATTTTAATTAAATGGTAATTGTGACAATAACTTTATACGTAATACATCATTTTTTTTTATTTCATTGTTGGTATTTTCATCTTTCTCTCATTTGCTGAGTATTGTAAAGGAATTAAATTATTTATTATATATATATATATATATATATATATATATATAAAGGAGGAAAAAAATAGAACAATTAAGAAAATGTCATTGGTATTATTACTTTTATAAATAAAAAATTAAAGATAGATTAGAAATAAAATCAATCTTTTGCTTTTATTTTTAAATTTCATTTTTGAAGTCGAAGCAACAATTTCAAAAACAGATTCAAGCTGGATATGATCTTTAATTCAGAAAATAATTGATATTTTGTTATGGCATTGGAATACCAAGTACACCGAGTTCGAATCGCAGTACGAGTATGGTTTGCGGTAGTCTTAAGAAGAAATTTTGTACTTTTATTATGAATTTAAGTAATATGGTTTTTTCCAGATAAATTCCGTGTTAACTATAGGTCTCAAAGCTGTTAAAAAAGTACCAAATTACCACGTAGTTATTTAAGCTAAAGTGTAAATAAAAGTATAGGAAGTTTTATTTTTTCTTTCCTAAGCATATAACCCGAGATAGTTTTAAACAGTTACAATGCGACTCACCTGTTAAAAAAAACAAAGGATAAATTCATACATACACTTTTATTCTTCTTCTTCTTATATACGAAAGTTTCTATGAATTATTGCAGATATAAGCTAAGTTAAAAGTTCGATATTTACTATTTAAAATATTTTAAAGTTGAAAAAGACTTTTATATTCCCGAATATTTCCACTAGATCTAACTAACAGCTGATATTGATCCTTGTAGGCTCAAAAGTTTTCTTCCATGTGAGAAACTTTTAAACATTTGCAAACTTTTAAAAATGTTTAAGAAAGAATTTATTAAACTTCAACAGTGAATAGAAATTATCTTGTATGAAACTACTAGACGTTGAACTAAAAAACTAAAGCTGAAATTATTGTTCAACAACTGGAATGATGAGATAATTTTTATTATTGTTTTGAACCTAATTCCTTTTTTTTTCCTGAAAAGTAACTATTGAAAACTAATTAGGAAATATTTTGATTGTGAAAACTCATAACTAAGACCGATTAATTTATTTCTCTGTTTTTTTTAAAGATTACCATATTAGGTATTTTACATACCTAATATGGTAGAATGTAATATGGTAGTATGTAAATATGGAAGTATATTAGGTATTTTAGATACAACCGTTACTGGAAATAAAAATGTTAGAGATTGGTTCATGTATATGAAGTTTTGCATCATTATGATATATTTATTTGACACTATTATAAATTAAGCTAGACTAATAACAATCAGCTAGTTGGATTAATTAAGTAATAAAATTAGCCAGATAGATTATTTAAATAATAAAAAAAATCAGCTAGATGGATTAACCGAATAATTAAATAAAGCAGGCTGTCAAAATCTGTTGTTAATACTAGCGTCAACAGAGATTTTATAATCTTGGCTACTTCAGTATATAAACAAAATTTTACAATATGATAAATTTGTTTAATTTATGTTTACATTATTTTTTTTAAATTAGCTTAATTAGAACAGTTAAGGATCATTTTTATATTTTAGATGTTCAGAAGCAGTTGTTAAAATATTCTGTTGTTCATGAAATGTGTACGAATTTAGGAAATATATATACCTTATGTTTCAAAAGAACAAGAAATATACTTGGAAAATATATTTTGAATGAATCTTTTTACAGTAAAGACATAACTTATTTTATTAATTAAGAATTAAAACTTTAGTTATAATATTTATTTTTCTACTTTCAAATTACACTACGCTGACAAAAAAAAAAAAAAAAAAAAAAAAAAAAAAAAGAAGTCGCGCGTCTTGATTACATATATACTGATTCTTATGTAAAGTGACCTTCTGAATCCGAATATGACCTTCATTTTGCCCCATCACTCATCGTTTTCTCGGGACGTCACCTCTTCCCCAATTTTTATCAATCTTTGGTAATTTTATAGCCATGAACCTGATTTGAAGAATAGAAAATAATTATTTTAACACTTAAAAATAAAAAATATATAATGTATAATAAGTAATAATAATAATTGATTAATAAAATATAATAAATGTAACTTATAATTTCAGTGGCAAATCCCCCGCCCCCCCCCCCCCCCCAAAAAAAAAAAAAAAAAAAAAAAAAAATGTTCATGTTATAGATTTTTTCCCCTCTTTAGGCACTCAGAAGAAATTTAACAGTTAAAATATTTCTTTTCTCCACTATTAATTGAATTTATAGCCATAAAATTACCAAAAAGTGGTAAAAATAGGAGGGGGGGGGACGTACCCCAAAAAAGGTTGGTGATAGGGAAAAATGGCCGTTATATTCGGATTCAGGAGGTCATTTTTCATAAGAATTTGAAAAATGGTGTTGGGGGCAATTTCCATGCCGAGTAATGTAAATTTATCAATATTTATAAATAGAATAAATATAATTATTTTTCTCGTTTATACATTATGTTCGACTTTAAATGAAGTTTTAACGTGTACTTTTTACGGTATAATAATAATATATTTATGTACTATAGTGATTCCTTTCACAACATAATTTAAAACAAGTCCTTCCAGCTCATTTAGAAGGGTATGTTGATTTCTTTTTCCTTATCGAGTAGTCGCCATTTTGTTCCAAAATGGCGCCTACATACCATTAATGAATTTGTCAGAAATATTGATGTAGGCTAAGTACATATGGAGTTTTAAGCAAATCGGTTCATAAATAAATTTTTATGTGAATTCAAAATTTTAAAGTGGTCGGCACTTGGAAACAAAATGGCAGGCCAAGATTGCAATCAAATATATCAAATGTACTTGAGAGATAATTCCACTATACAAATTTAGTTCGAATTAATTAAGAATCGCAAAAGTCATCGTGTTGAAAAATTAAGTAGCCTCCACTTGGATAAAAATGGCAGAGAAAGTTGCTCAGTGAACTAATCCAAGATCTTTCTAAGATAATAAGTCCACTGTCCAAATTTGGTTCGAATAAATACAGTATTTCAAAAGTTATCGCGATAACTAAGTCTCAAGTGGCAGCGTTCAAGTGGACGCAACTTGGAAACGAAATTTCGAAGAAAACTGCCCACCGAAATCATAGATATTTAAAAGATAAATCCATTTTTCAACTTTGGTTTGAATTGATTATGTATTTCAAACATTATATGAAGAAATTTTCAAGTGGTCGTCCCTTGGAAACAATATAACAAAGCAAGTTACCCAGCAAACTCATCTAAGATATTTGAAGCATAAGTTCACTATCTAACATTGGTTCGAATCAGTGCATTGTTTCAAAAGTTATTGTTATGATAAATTTTCAAGTGGCAATCTAAGTGGCTGCCACTTGGAAACAAAATGGCGAAGCAACTTGCCCAGCAAAATCATCAAGATATTTGTATGATAAGTCCACCGTCCAACTTTAGTTCAAACTAATTTAGTATTTTAAAAATTATCGTGATAAAAATTGTTGAAGTGGCACCGTGATTTCAAGTAGCCACCACTTTGGTTCGAATAAATACAGTATTTCAAAAGTTATCGCGATAACTAAGTCTCAAGTGGCAGCGTTCAAGTGGACGCAACTTGGAAACGAAATTTTGAAGAAAACTGCCCACCGAAATCATAGATATTTAAATGATAAATCCAGTTTTCAACTTTGGTTTGAAATCAAGTTGTCTCTCTTAGATTATAACACCCGCACTTTGTTTTAATTTAGTATTTCAAAAATTATCGTGATAAAAATTGTTGAAGTGGCACCGTGATTTCAAGTGGCCACCACTTTGGAATAAAAAAACGAAATGAGATACCCAGCGAATTTATCTGAGATATTTGAATGATAATTCCACTACCCAAATTCAATGTGAATTGATTCAGTATTTTATAAGTTATCACAATAACAAATTTTCAAGTGTCAGCCACTTGGAAATAAAATTTCGGATCAAGTTACCAAGCAAACTTATGCAAGATATTTGAACCACAAGTTCACTATCTAACTTTTTCTTGAACCAGTTTAGTGTTTTAAAAGTTATCTGAGGGCACATTTTCAAGTAATAGCGTGATTTCAAGCGGTCGCAACTTAGAAACAAAATATCGGAATAATTTTCTCAGGGAACTCAGTAAAGGTAATTATATTAGGATAAGATCACTGTTCAACTTTGGTTCGAATTGAATCAGAATTTAAAAAGTTATCATGTTAATAAATTTCCAAGTGGTAGCCTAATTTCAAGTTGTGTCTCTTAGATTATAACATCCGCACTTTGTTAAAAATGGCGGATAATGTTCATTAATAAACTTGGTTGTGACCCTTATATAGTCTACGTAATACATCAAAACTGCAACAAATTCAGTCTTAAATGCGGTTTTTTACTGTGTGAATTTGAAATTTTCAAGTGGCCTCCACTTGAAAACAAATGGTAGAGCAATCGGGTTAACAAACGCATCCAAGATATTTATAAGATAAGTTCACTGTCCAAATTTGGTTCGATGTGGAGTATTATTTCGGAAGTTATGGTGATTTTAAATTTTGAAGTGGAAGCCTGATTTCAAGTGGCCCCGCTTAACTTAAGGTATCGACCACTTTGTTAAAAATGGCGGATAAAATTCCTTAATGAACTTGATTGAAACCCTTATTCAGTCTATATTTAAATCAAAATTAAAGCAAACCCGGCGTTAAATACGCTTTTTACAATGTGGATTTGAAATTTTCAAGTGGCCGCCACTTAAAAACAAAACGGTGGAACAATTTGGTTAACAAACTCATCGAAGATATTTATAAGGTAAGTTCACTGTCGAAATTTGGATCGATTTGGAGTATTATTTTGTAAGTTATCGTGATTTTAAATTTTCAAGTGGCAGTCTGATTTCAAGTAGCATTGCTTAGTTTATAATAGCCACCACTTTGTTAAAAAAGACGGATAAAGTTCATTAATTAAGTTGGTTGCGACCATTATATTGTCTATGTGTACATTAAAATTCAAACAAATTTGGAATGCGCTTTTTACAGTGTTTGTTTGAAATTTTCCAGTGGGCTCCACTTGAAATCAAAATGGCGGAACAACTTGGTTAACAAACTCAGCCAAGATATTTATAAGATAAGTTCACTGTCCAAATTTGGTTCGATTTGGAGTATTATTTCGGGAGTTATCGCAATTTTAAAATTTCAAGTGGAAGCCTGATTTCAAATGGCCTCGCTTAAGTAAAAAAATCCGTCACTTTGTTAAAAATGGCGGATAAAATCAGTGCTGCCAGATTTGGGAACATTTTTATTCAACTATCACCAATAATTTTGAGAAGTGATATTTCATATTCATTATAGACGGTTAATCTTCGAAGTGATTAGGCAACTTTTACAATTAAAATTTATTGGTGATATTGAATAAAAAAGTCCCCAAGTCTGTCAACACTGGATAAAATTCATTAATAAAGTTGGTTGAAACCCTTATATTGTCTATGTGTACACAAAAATTCAAACAAATTTGGAATGCGCTCTTTACAATGTGAGTTTGAAATTGTCATGTGGCCGCCACTTGAAAATAAAAAGGCGAAGCAGCGTGGTTAACGTACTCATCCAAAATATTCATAAGATAAGTTCACTGTCCAAATTTGGTTCGATTTGGAGTATTATTACGGGAGTTATCATGATGACAAAATTTTTAATATATATATATTTGAATACAAACATGTTATGATCTAAGTCCAATTTGTTTTATTTCATTTTGCTTTGACCCTTTTTAATTTTTTAATTTTTATTTGTTTATTAGTCTTTGATATTGATCATATTAATTGTTTGAACTTCTAATAATATTTAATAATATTTAAATTACAGCTGTATACTCTGATTATCAGTATATATATATATATATATATATATAGATAGATAAACGAAGTGATTGCAATAGGTCGATTTCTAAAGAAATCAACCTAAAAGGTTGAAATGAATTAAATATTAAACTTTAAGTGTATGTATTCGCAGTTTAAAGTTATTAATTGTAAAGAAAAATTCTTTAATACTACCACTATATAAAACTTCCACTATAGTATATATGCAGCATGAATCAACTAAAACAGAACGATAGTTATATATATATATATATTAATTTGATAACTAATGTCTAAAACTTGTTGTTAGCAGTAATATTTTCCAGTAAAAGCTTATCGGCCAATTAAGTGTTTATTACTTACTAGCTTAATAGACTTCATTAACACTTTCTTTTTAATGATCATAATGCTTTTTCTCCTTAAAACTGCGTAAATTATTATAACAAAAATATTTTTGACTTTATAGGGCAATTTATCATGTACTGTAATGTTTCCTTTGTGCTGATTATTTATGTATGTCTCCCACTTCTGCATTTAATATCGTTTATATCCGGTGTTTGATTTATATCCTACTTAGTAAGACATTAGTTCATGAACAGTAATAGTTAAAAAGTTAGAGATTAGTTTAGGGAGGGTATATTAAGTGCAGAAATATATTAATTGCTGCAATTGAAAAAAAAATGAATTGTTAAAAAGTATTTTCACACGGGCTTCAGTGTAATTTTTTTTTTCGAGACTTAAATATGAATCTTTTAGATAATTTGTTCAAAAGTAATTAACACATTTTAGAAACTTATTCGACTAACGATTCTAGCTGTATGTGGAGTAAAATTGCTGCATTTTTACTTTAAGTTGATTAGCAAATATATTAACCCTTTACGGCGCACTACCCTTTAAAGTTGGAATTTCAACAAAAAAAAGTTGTCGGCTATCTACTTAGGTCTAAAGGAGTACACATGTATAATTTTGTAAAGATAGTACTTACCGTTTTGAATCTGTGGGTGTTCCATCAGCTGGAACACTGCGCCACTAGAGCTCTGAAAAGTGCTTCTAAGAGCATCGCAGTAAAGCGCGTAAATATGTAGAAGATTTTGCATTTGAATTAAAAAACACTGTATTATACCTGTGTAGTAGATTTAGCATGACCCATGGTGCATCACGGGAGGCCTGCTACTCTACACCCCATTCCCCCCCTCCCCCCCCCAAAAAAAATCTTGTTTATATGACTTTTTATGAAATAATTTTATATTTACAGGTCCTATGGTACATATATACAGGTCCTATGTGCAAAAATATTTACAATTAGTCTATTTTTTAGCTTCATAAAATTTCTGGAATCACGTCACACTCTTTTGGTGCAAGCACAAACCAACATTGTAGGTTTTGCACATAAAACTAGTTTTGTGCGTTTTTTTTTTTTTTTTTTTTTTTTTTAAATAGACAACCAACCCTTCCTGGCAGCATCTTATAGCTTGACGTCATTCCCTCCAAACAGAGGAAAACAGAGCACGTAAAGACAGCTGTCTTCTCTCATCATTGTTTTCGGTTGCATAATATGAAAAGCGCTAGTGTCGCAGTGTTCCAGGAGATGGAACACCTTATTTTATTCAGCGATTCCTCGTATGTTTCCTGTATAAAATATTAAAATTAATATAGAATAAATAATTTAGAGTACAGCCAACGATATAACATAGACATCTTTTTTTCAGGCAATCTTTTTTGTATCACAAAAAAAATATACAAAATTTCTTGTAAATACGAGGGTTTAAAATAACTCGTCCCAGCTAAATATCATGGATTGCCTTGTGTACTGGTGCCATCTAAGGATGAAAAGGAAAGTTCAAAGTAAAAAATAAACCTATTTTTATGCATTTGCAATTGAATTTAACGGTTGCAGAAGCTAGCGAAGTTAGGTGTTCCATATAGTGGAACACTGAGCGGCAAAGGGTTAAGCTGAAAACCACGAAACTGATTTAATGACAGACATAACAAAATTTAGGAAATCGCGACGATGCTTATGTCGATCATGTTTTAGTGAACAATACTGGGTGTTTGAAGATAATCTTTCCAAATTTGATCACGTATAATTAAAAATGGAGATAAATTGAAATACATGGTTTTCGGCATAATATTATCACAAATCTAAAGTTTTAATAGCCGTTTAAAAGGGATCAATGTATGCACTATCTGCAGTACATAGGATATCTAAACGATATTCCAGTTCCATCTACTCCGACTTTCGGCCTGGTATGACCTACGTAACGTGCTCAAGTGCTGCGCCACTGCGTGCTTACAGTTAATATAGGTGAAGCATTAGGTTTTTGAGTACACACTTCAAAAATACCCGAAGAAAAAATACCTTTTGGGATGAGGGGGAAGGAGGTATGTCCATTTTCGTCAATGTCTTAGCTACAAAGATGAAAAAAAAAATACTGAAGAGAATTTTGTTAAAAATATTGCAATAGAATAAACTTTAGGTGTGTGTGCGTGAACATTATGCCACAAAACCCAACATTCTATCTATCCATATTTCTGGCTTATATGTGACTAAAGTTGGAAAGATAATTTTGGAACACCCTGTGTACAAAGATCTTCTTGAATGGTATGGGTATGATGCAACCATATGAAGAATACAAATTAAAATGTCATAGATATCACAGTGAGTTCGTATTCCATTTAATCATTTTAGTCAGATTAAACTTTATTAAAAGTGCTATTCATTTGGGTGATTTCAGATGTTAGTTTTCAGAAATTCTATTGAAATATATTGCAATTTCGGTTTATTAATTATTATGTCTCCTTTAAATTCCTAAAATATATAGCTCCGTCATTAAAAACTTTTTTTTTTAAATCTATGCTCTTACTAATGTCATAACAACTGTATTAGGTTATTGAAACGATTGGTTAAAAAAATAAACTGTCTACTTTATTATAGTCTTACACTATGCACGACATATAATGAAACATAAATAAATACTTATCTCGTAGAATTCACTAAGAAGAGTTTCCACCTTTTTATGAAGAAAAAGTATGTTTTAACCTAGTGTTGGGTTATAATCGAATCTGTTACCGAAATATACGTCTTATTAATGTTAGAAATTAGTTCAGTTTTGCAATGGAAAATATAAAATACAGTGTGTCCTAAAAGTTCCAGTACTCTAACTTAAAGAACTCATATCCAGGATATTTTTTTTTTTTAAATATTAAATTTTATCGTCTGCTTATCATTGCATCGATTATTTAATTTTTATCGTTTGCTTCTTTTCTCGCTCAAGTTGTGTGAGAATAAAGTTTTATGTTATTTTGTTCTTCATAGTGTAATGAGTTTATCACGCATTCAGAGAATTGCGCTGGTTTGGGCTTCTTTTCAATGCAAATCGTATGAAAGATGCAAAAATATTTGGCGATATAAATATACAGATGATGCAGCACCGAGTAAAAATACGTTATATCAGCTCGTTCGAATATTTTGTAATACAGTTTCTTTGGAAGACAAGCACAGAAGACCTAAAATCGTTACACCAGCCTTTCTTCAAGACACTCAACGAAGAAAGTTGCAAACTCCTCAAAAATCCGTTAGGTTTGGCACAAGAAATGGGTACGTAGATCAACACATAAGGCTTTAAGAGTTATGAATTTCCGTGCTTTTCGTGTAAAAATGGTAAAGGAGATAAACCCGTCAGACATTGAGAAGCGGTTTCATTATTGCCAGTGGCTCCGTAGATTTATTCGCAACAGCATCATCATTTTGGACAAAGCATTTTTCTTCGATTCGGCATGGTTTCATTTAAGCAGTTGCCTGAACACGCAAAACTCTCGCTTTTGGGCAACGACCAATCCTCATTCATTAATGCAAAAACCTTTACATTCTCAAAAAAATGACGTATGGTGTGCTTTATCACGAAAAAGTATTACTGGACCTCTGTTTTTCAAATCAACTGTTGATGGTTCTGTATACAGGGAACTTATCCAGCAATTTCTTGCTATGTTAGAAGTCACTGAATGAGATTTTTGGTTTCAACAAGATGGTGCAACATGCCATACAAGTAATGAAACCATGGACATGCTTGAAGAATTTTTGGCTATCGAATCATCTCAAGAAATCTTTGGATACCTCGATCCCCTGATCTAAGCATTCTGGATTTTTTTTGTGTGAGGATATTTAAAGAACAAAGTTTATACAGATAATCCTAAAACAGTAGATGATTTAAAAATTACCATTACTCAAAGGATACAAGAAGTCACTCCTAGCATGTCAGAACGTGTTACTAAAAACATGCGCAAACGATTTCAGTTTTGCCTCGTAGAAAAAGGTGGACATTTTGAACATTTATTATAAATATAAGTTCTCTATATTTTCCTCCGTTATTTTAAATGTGCCTTTTATCATTAGAGTAAAAATAATCGTTTTAAGGTTTGTTGTTTTGTAAATAAAAATTATATCAGCGTCAGTACTGGAACTTTTATGACACACTGTATAACATAACTTACGTTACATAATATGTATATATATATATATATATACATAATTATTTTATTTTAATTTAATTGAGCACTGTTAAAAAAAAATATTTTAAAGATATTTTTTAAGGATATATAAAATTGAAATGTTTGTATAATTAGGAAATATTTTGTTAGTAAAAACGGCGTGATTGTGTGCAGTAAACATGTGTTTGTATGATAATACCAAAAATATGGATAAAAAAAAGACCATATATAAACACAAAAATATATTTATTTTTCATGAGTAAAAAAAAACAAAAAAAAAACAAAAAAAAAAAAACTTAATTAAACAACTTTATTTAATTTATGTTTGCAATATAAAACTCAAATATTATTGTATAAAATGAAATTAGATTTTGGAAAAATATCCTACACATGTTTTGTTTTCAGATTACAATTTTAATCGAAAATTTGCTTCATTGTCAAAATGTATAATATAACAAATTTTGACATAAAAGAACAGGCATTAATAAGAATTTTTGCGAGCAATGAGAAATAAAAAAAAAAATAAAAGTAAACTTTAAATTTACCCAAACTCCAGTCTCACTGACAAAGAACCGAATAACGGAGCTTGAATTGAACTAATCTCTGAAATCTTAGACATGCATACCAGACAAGATGTCTACCAATGAAATGTTCTAAATATTTTATTTCTATATTTTAATATCGTAAAAATCCAACTTCGTGTATTGATCTCTTAAAAATATTTCCCATTTAGCTAATTTTAAACATTTCTAAAAATGGTATGATATGATTAATTTTATATTGAATACTAGCAGACCCGGCCACGCGTTGCTGTGACTAAGTTATACGTTGAATTATACGGCTGTAAACTATTTAGTACAGTCAAATTATTATTTACGAACAAAGACGAAAACGTTGTAGCCGATGTAAAAACCCACAGGGTTAAGATTTGAAACTTAGGTCAAAATTTGGAAGCGATTGATGAAAATTTTCGTAGTGTTGATATTAAGCACAAATTAATTTTATTGAAGGTTCCTATAAATTTTAATGGAGAAGTGATATATATTATTTCTAATGCTACTTTGGATAAAATTGCTAAAATGACTAATATATAAATTAAATTCTATTAAAATTCTATTAAAATAAAAGTATAAAAGAAACAGACGATTTTAAAATCAATTTTTATGGAGGAGTGGAATATATTATATGCTATAATGGATAATTTTACTGTAAAATGACCTCATCATTTTAAATATTTTAAAGAGGGCAACAGCTGTAGTTATAAAAAGGAAAACAATAAGGCTAAACCAGAAAAATAAGTAAATTTGATAAATATTTTAAAACTTTAAAATTGGAAATCTTATGAAATATTGGACATTTAAAGTAAATACATGTATCATTTTAAATAGAAAAAGATTTTGGAAAAGTTTAGTGTACTTTAACGAAGTGATGAGAAGTTTTTGAGTATGTTAAAATTTTAATAGTAAATTCAAGTTAATAAAGATGGGAAACATTGAGGATTAAGATAAGAATAATTATAAGAAAAAAAAAAAAACTTTTTATATACCATGCTTTTAAATTTTAATATACTAATAATATACTAATTAAAAGGAAAATGATAAATATTCTATCATAGTTTGAAGTCAAATTTGTTTTCAAATGTCTAAATAAAATATCTGATGTAAGATACTAATATTTTGCAGCGGAATAGATTTCATTTCTGTCATCCTTGGCGAAAAAAAAAAGAATATCGCCAAATTATCTGGCGAAAATATTTAATTCCTTTCAAAAATCATGGTTATTTTAACAACTTATATTAAAAGAGTAATGAATAATATGAAACAATATTTCGTACAATACATATTACATGTCATACATACGTACAATGAATAATACATATTACATTTCGTACAATGCATACATCTGGCATGTATATTTTCGTGTTACGCTTTTGATCGCCAAATAATAATAATAATAATAATAAAAGCCAAGGGCGACAGAGTTTTGAAATTTAAAATTTTGTCAATTTGACAGCAAAATAATTCAATCTAACACCCGCGATAACTAATACATATCCATACCCAAATATAAGGATTAAAATCGGGAAATAAATTTCCTCGATTTTTAATAATTTCTTACAAAAAATCCAGCGGGCAATTAACATAGGAAATCTTTTTCTTGGCTGCACAGACGGTCAGTGAGTCACACTTCGCTTGCGTATAGAACTCATAGATATAGTATAGCATATATAGAATAGAGTGATCATTGGAGAGAAAAAAGTTATTCCTTTTCATTTGGGAAAAGACGACGTTTTTACCAAAATATGGCCGTCTTTCCCCGAGTGAATACACACGGGAATACATACTAATATTTTAGCAAATAAAATTTATGAATAATTTATTTGCTAAAGGGAAATGGAAGACTCCAGATACAGTTTCAAATTCATATTTCTTTCTTTCTTTTCTTTCCTTTTTTTTTTTTTTTCAATACCACTTAATGGCTGTTTCCAAAGCTTTTATTTATTTATTTATTTATTTTCGGCATCAAAAATCTTTGTACGATAACATGGGGATGAGAGATCTATATATATTACTATATCTATGATAGAACTACATTAGCACTTTATCAATGTGTATAAAATCTTTAAATTGATTATGACGTCAATTTTCGTGAGATGCATAATTTAACTTTTTATAATTTTTTAACGTTCACGTTTGATTAAATGTATTTATTTTTATGTCGAAAGAAAATGAACTCGTATTTTTTTTTTTTTTTTTTTTTTTGGCAACAATTAAATTAATGGAACTTACAGATATTTTGGAGCAACTTTAATAAAGGTCTATAATTAACAAATAATTGCAATAAGACAATATTGTGACAATAAATTGAGATAAAAACTATCCTATCTCTCAAGTTGGACCAAACTGCACACAGTGTGCAAAATTTCATTAAAATCGGTTCCTTAGTTTAGGAGTTTACCCCGGACAAACATCGTGACACGTAATTTATATATATATACAGATGTCTCAGCATTTCCTATTCCAATACTAGTGATCAGTCTTTTTTTTTTTTTTTTTTTTTTTTGAATGAAATTGCTTATGATGTTAGACATTATGATACAACATGTGTATTTATGATCACATTTCTATATTTTAAAACCTATATAATTTAAGTTAAACTTTTAATTATAAAGATGCAATGCAAATACAAACTAGTACAATCATCATAAAAAAAAATCCCCCCCCCCCGATTAATTTTGCCATAAATTAGTGCAGAAATATGCGGCTAGTGCCGATCGATTAGTAATAAAGCCTATTTTATAACGCTATAATTAGATTTTATTTAGGGGCTACATATACATATTAAAATTAGCATCAACTTCATTGTTTTCAATAGAAAACCTCATTTCAGTCTATTCTTTTGTGTTATTTGGATCAAATCAGCCCGGAAAATGGTATAATTTATATATTTCTTTCAGTTTTTTATCGAGTTATAATTTGTCAAAATATGGAGATACTACTAATAATTAAATGTGACATATATCGATTCATATCTTTCCGAAAAATTATTATATTCAATTTTTTTTTATGTGTTAGAATAAAGTGACCCAAACGTATTCCATGCATATTTTTGATTATTTTTTTTTAATAATAAAAATTATTAATAAATTCATATTTCAAAAAATTATGAATTATGACCTATATTAATTGTTTGCACGAATAGAACAAGCATTATCAAAAGTATAGGTTTCCAAATTTACGGCTCATTTCTTTCACTAAATTTCGAGTTACAGTGATATTTCGTTTTTTATTACTTTTAGGGGGCTGTCAAGTGCTACCATTTGTGTCATCTATAAGTTTGCATACACATGATTTAAAGTAGTTATTTAAGTGAGTTCAGATTCATACATCATTCATTAATCCTGATGCGTGAATCTGAACTTAGAGCCCCTCTCTAAAGGTTGAAATCACTCAAAAACGCTGCATAGTGGTGAGCGGCCACCTTCCGTTTTAGAATCTTAGAATCGTTTCTTAGTCAGCATTACTTTAGTTAAATTTATATTCAAAATCGTCATACTTCTTTTCCGATTATTATCTAAATATATATAATACTTTTCTGTGTGAGATATTAATTATTATTTTTTTTCATGTTGGGATGAACCCCTAATACATTTTCGCTTGTAACTTTATCAAGAATTATTAAAAGTATATAAATTATATATTTTTCTGAAACGTCTTGACTTCAGAAATTCGAATATGGAATCAAAAAGGGGAGTTAACATTGAAAAAAAAAGTTGATGTAATTTTTAATATGTAGACGACTCCCTAGGCAAAATTTAACTATTGCATTAACAAGTAGACCTTACTACCAATCGATCGGCACCAGTCGAATGTTTGTACGATAATTTACGGCGAAATTAGTCGGGGAGGGGTGTTTTTTTTTTTTTTTTTTTTTAATGACCTGTACAAGTAGTGTCACAAAATTATAGAAACTTAGTCTTGAGAGAAATGAAAAAATGAAAAATAATAATCTAGTATTGACAATAAAACTACATTCTTTTACCTTGCATTTTTATAAAGACATATCGTTACAGTTTAATCTTTTGGAGGTAAGTATTTTTTCTCCTTTAAAATCAAAAGCCAACAGACTTTACGAACAATGTTAGAAGAGAAGAAATAAATAATAATTTCATTCTAAGTTTATAAAAGTAAAATTTTATTATTATTATTATTTTAAAATTAAAATTAGATTGCTCTTGAAGGGGTTAAGGAGTAAAATAAGAAGTACTGAACATTTTAAAAGTATTTAAGAAATAGTTTAAAAAACTGTTTTAGAAATAATTCTGTTTGACATCTATTGCTGTGTTGGAATTCAGTTAAAAAATTATTTCAAATTATTCACATAATTTTGATCAAACCCTTTTTTGAAATTTATTCCACTAACTATGTCTAGTTCAGTATATTGATTAAAAATTTTATTCGCACCACATAGCCTATTGAAATTTAACGTAGTAAAAAAAAAAAAAAAAAAAAAAAAAAAAAAAAACCGCACAACATAACTTGAGATCCAGTTTAAACAATTTTGCAACTTTAGCTCCGATATATATACATATTTTTTTGTGTGACCCTGTACACGTATGGTAAATGTTTTCATATCATTCTATGTGAATCATGGTCTTGTGAATATCAAAAAATGCTTGTTAATTTCCTTACGATGAATGCTGTATAAAGATATTAAAATATCAATGAAAAATTTCACTTACTAATGTATTTGAACCCTTTTATATGTCTTTAGAAACGAATCTCTCATTTTATTTAAATAACAATTATGATACAGATTTAGAATACCGAGTTTGCACATCCAACTCATCTATTGGACTGACAATGTTCTATCTATTTCTTCTTAATTGTTTTAATAACAGACTTTCAGACAGAACAATGGTTAAAAAAAAAAAAAAAAAAAATTAAATTCAGGGGACCTAAAAATCTACAGTAATAGCAAAAACTCAATTTTGGATGTCTGATTTCAAAAAAGAAATACTCTACCATACACAGGTATAATAAAATATTGATGTTTCTCGGTGAATGATATGTTATAATTATTGTTTAAGACCTTTTACCATATTGTATTGGTTAGATTATAATAATCTAAAAGTTATCAATTATTTTAATTTAGATATTCAATGTAGTGGCAAAATAAGATAGATTATAATGCGTTGAAAGCTGTTATTGATCCCAATTCCAATATCTACTTCATTGTTACAATGAGTAAAAAAAAAAAAAAAAAAAAAAATCCTATAAATTTTTCTTTTCATACTATAGCTATTTATATAATTTTATTTCCATTCAATTAATCTTTTTCACTAAAGAACATAACAATAATGATTTTGTGACCTTTTCAGAAATCTCTCATATAAAAATAATGAAATGAATTTCTGTTAATGAAGTGTAAGATAAAGATAGCATATGTCTTTTAACTAATTGTTGAAAAAATTTTCTAACATGAATGGTTAAATAAATGTTGGTATCATTTTTAAGAAAATTGTGGTCTGACAGATAATTAATTCCATTCAGAAATAGTCTTTTTCTTTTATTCTGTATGGATATATGGAATGGAATTAAAAATAAAACATTATTAAGATAATTGTAAAACAAATTAAAGAAAGCTCACACATGAATTCACATTCTTTATTTAAATATTTTATAAGTATTGTAATTTAGATGGTATTTCAGTCAAGATACGAATCTCAGAAAATAAACTAATTTTTATTTTATCTATATCTTGTGAATGTATAATTATTTTTACAGTGATGTAAAAATGTTATTTTAAATTATCTTTTAAGCAGTATTATGCAACAAAATAACTTTAAAATAGAAATAAATAGATTTTTATAGCAATATTTAAAAAAGAAAGTAATTAAAATGTATATTTGATTCATGTGGTAATAAATACAAAGATTTATTATTGGATATTATGTACAGATATTATTTAGTAAAACCAAATGAATGGTTTTTCCGAAAAATGGTTTTACAACTATGCAGTTACTGTAAATTAAATATTTCTGGACTTTATTCGTTATATGCATAAAAACAGCCAATTTATAACAAAAGATAAAATAAACACATCTTAAAATAAGAAACATACTTAGTAAAATCTTGATATAAAATTGTTAATGAAACATTCTAATATTTGTACGTTTTATAATAATAATTCTCCTCAGATGTTTGTATATAATTAATATTTTGTGAAATACAAAATGAATCATATGGCTTACGAATTTTTTTTTTTCAGTATTTTACATGATTAATTGTTCAAACAGTTGGAAAAATCACTTTTTCCTAATCTGAATATTTCAGTTTCGAAAGATAAATGTTTCAAAGAATGTATTAGCTAAAGGGAGTATTTTTAATTTTTTCTAGATACACAAATATATAGTACTCGATACGTGAAAAGATGTATAGGTAAATGTTCTTTGGATAATTTGAATTATTTTTTCTTAAATTTGATAACGATATTAAATGTTTAACCATTGCAGATAAAATATTTAAATGATGAGGAGGGAGGGTTGTTAAGGAAAGCGTCAGTCTCCTTAACCCAAAAACATATGCCAAATAAATCTTTCTGTAACTTGCAGGGTAAGAAATATGAATTTGTATGATGCCACGTTAAAACATTTTTCTTAAATTTTTCCTTCAAATGGAGCATGTTTACAATTTACATTATTATAATTTGAAATACTGGTGTTGTTAATACATATGTTTTTGTATATAAATGATATATTTAAATACGGCAAAGAGTAATAATATTGTTATCAATTCTTCATAAAATGGCACTTTCGCTTTTTTTTGTTTTTAAATCAGCTTCTATATGAAATAATGTTTGAACAGTTTTTAACGAAATATTAGTTTTATTGTAAAAAATATAATGGTATTAGCTAGGTCATTATTATTATTTTTTTTAACATCTTTAAATATTATTAAGAGTTATATCCCTCGTTTAAAATAATCTTATTTGAATATAGACTGTATTTGTATACATAAAAGAAGGTAGTAATAGCTCTATTAAAAAAAAAAATCTTTATTTTAAAGAATGTAAGCGCAAAATTTTTTTTTGATGTTGAATTTTATATGGTAGCTTTATCAAACTTCACTTCCTAATTAACTTTTTTTGTTAATGATATCACTCGGAAAAAAATTAACAAAGATTCCTTGTTCATGCTATCTATAGAAAATTATCTTATATTTTAGTCGAATACGTCATTATTCTAAGTGTATAAGCGCGTGTAAATGATGGTGTCCATGTCTGTAAATTCGTTTGAGATTTGTAATAGGTCTGAGTTCATTAGACAATCTTTTTCAATTAAGTTCGATTTATTCAGGAAAGCGGTTGCATTAATTGAAGCCATGTCTGTAATTGAATTTTTCACAGCCTAAGTTAATTGGATTTGACTTAGAATGAAATTTAATTAGTTTTATCAAAACTATTTTAATTCAAGGGAAACTTATTTGAATTTTATTTAATCTGATAAATTATCAACAGTAAATAGCATTTTTCAATGACATAATAAACGAGATAAAAATAAAGGATCAAAGAAACCATTGTAAAATTGTCATTCGCATAAGATTTTGTAAAATGCACTTCCACGAACTATTGGAAAAAAAACTGGATTCAATATTATGGAGGAAATGAAATCGCTAACATAATTGGAAAATAATCTTGTGTGGCACTCACTCTACTTTCTCTTGTCTGCATTTCCATAAGAATAGATTAATTACCTCAAGACGAGTAATTACACCAAAAGTTTATTTATGATAATTCTACCTGAAAAGAAATCATATATATAATACAGGTAAGAAAAAGAAAAATAGTAAACGTAAATGTAGATTGTAAAATAATAATAATAATAATAATAATAATAATAATAATAATAATAATATATATATATATATATATATATATATACAGAGGCTGTTCGCACATTTTTTAGACGATTTTGATGAAGTGTACTGAAACAATTTCACTCATATTTCGTGTTTTATTTGTTCAGTTTGATAGCCCTTGTTCTTAACTATCATTCTACACCGTAATTTCTATGATAATAATGCTTTTTATAATATCGGAAGAGGTATATTTTTCTACTCCTCTTGAACGGCTTTCCAAAGTCCACAAAGCGTTGTAGGTCGGTGTTTGGATAATGCTGATTTTAAGAGTCGAAAAACACAAAAATCCAACAGTGATACATCAGGAGATTTAGCAGGAATATCAGTGAAGGGTATGGTTTTAATTCCCGTTTTTTGTTCCATTTTTTTCTAGAAAAGCAATTGCGGATTGTGATGTGTGGCTGCTTGTTTTGTCTTGATACAGTTCAACCGATTGATAGCATTGTGGATAAAGATCTGGATTTTCATTTTTAAAAATTGCAATTAAAATATGTTCTTGATAGTATTTAGAGCTGATTTTGACATTTTTGTCGCATTTCTTTTGCTTGTATCTTGCGCTTGTAGGAAAAACCAGTGACAATCATAAATCCTTTAGAAAAACTTTCTTTTGATTCTTTGAACCATGTAGAAAAAAAAATTCTCCACTTTTGTGATAATAAATTGATCCTTTTTTATTGCAACCACTTAATTAGACCCAAGATTCATCTACTGTTGCGACATTTTTCCATTTTTCTCCTGATAAATGCTTTTCATAAAGATTTCACTAAAAACTCACTTTGGAACGAGCGGAAACGCATCTTTCCATCCACTGCCTTTTTAAAAGTGCATTTTTGCATCTAAGCAAAAATTCTAAATATCAGAAGATAAATAAAACTTCCAAAAATATAACTGTTGTGAAAATAAAATTCTCCATGCAAACGGTTTTTTCTTACTGCGAAATAAAATCGTCTAAAAAATGTGCGAACAGCCTCTGTATATATATATATATATAACAGAAAACTGTTTTATTTTAAACTTAAAGTAATTTTTAATATGATGAATTAATCAAGCTAGCAATCAAAATTTTCAGAACTGAATTGCATCATAATAACTTTTAAAAATTTGTGACGTTATCTATCCTGTTTTTGTATCTTTAGTAATGAACAAATAATATATTTTCTTATATGCATGAGTTTTATCAAGATTTACAATAGTATTTACGTGTGTTTATAAAACAGCAACATTTCAAATTGAGTTAAAATTTAAAATAACAATAAAAATATTATTAAATAATTTTTTAATTGAAATATTTTTAACTGTTTTTTTTTTTTTTTTTTTTTTTTTTTTTTTTAACTTTCTCTTACGAATAAGGTAGAGAAAGTATTGTTTTTGGGTCAAATTTTCGAAAGGGATTTTTTGTTATATTTACATGTTTTGAGGTCCCCTGAATCCGAAAATCATGTTTTTATCGGTGAGTCTGTATGTCTGTCTGTTATCAGCATATCTCAAGTAAAAATAACAACAGAAAGTCCAAACTTGGTATTCTAAATGTGTATATCATATAGGTATGCTACACTAAGTTTTTCGTTGAGATGAAGCAAATAGTTCGTGTACAGGGACACCCAAGAGAATTCATATACATTACGTCTATGAGAGAAATTGCAGGTAAGTAGAGTTTAACGTCTATAGACTGCACTAAACCAAATGAAATGAATATATATATATTTTTTATATGCGTAAAAACATGTCTCATGCAGAATATGGTAGGGATATCATTTTCTATTCGTTTACAGAGCTACACAAAAGAACTAGATTATAGTGCGACAATAGTTGAAAACTGGTGGAAGTGTATTTCAGGTTGTGCAGTGTATTATTACTATAGGATTATTATTAGATGCACCATGTGGTTTGTACATAATCTTCAAAAGGTATACAGGGCTGCAAATATTTAAGCGATAACATTCTTTTTTATTGTTAGTGGAAGTGCTTTATTATAATATTTTACCATGTCCAGGAAAGCTGCTCAGGAATCGAAATGAATTCCTCATAGACGTATGATAAATAATGTATATTTTTAAGCTAAATATTCATCGCTTGTTTTTTGCATATTGACACGTTTTGAGGCTTCCGGATTACGAAGTCAAGTTTTTTAATGTCTGATCTTTGTCTGTGTGTCTTAGAGTAACTTAAAAACGAATAATTTCAGGAGATCCAAAAGTTGTATTTTCAAATTAGTATAAGTTTGTTGTTGGAAAAGTTTGATCAAGACTAATAAGTTCCAAGGAATGTTGCGTGTGAGTGTTGAACAGATTTAATTTCTATATAAATGTAGGTGCAATAAGGGAACTGGGAGGGGGGAGTTGAGGGGGGCGGTAGCCCCTCTCATACAGAACTAATTATCATATAAAACTCTTCGGAAGCCCTATTTGAATTCTTTTAACATAGGTTTACACAACACTTTATCTTACCTCTTAATCTCAAACCTGTAGTTATAGTATAAAATTTCAGAATAAGAGAAAGTCATGTGAGTGACATACCAGATTATTTTTAAAGAAGAATAGAGCAAATACCCAAAGAAATTATTTTTAATGGTATATGAATGTACAAGAAATAAAAAATTGGCTGCAAAATTTCTACAGAATCAATAATTCTATAATTATGGTGACTATCATGAAATTAAGAAATATTGTATACTTAAGTCTAAGAAATATATTATGGAATAATAAATATGTACGTTTCTATGGTATTTATATTTTCTTCATAGCATTAGTCCTTTCGTACGTTTTGAACTTCAGAAAAAATTGATTGTCAAATAATATATTGTTTTATGAATAAATTTATGTAATATTTATAACATAGAAATAATTACGGTTGTTCTTATTTTTATAATAATGGATTTTTTATTTTATTTTTTTTTATTGTATATATATATATATATATACATAACTTATGTAAAGTGTCAAGAAACATTTTCATTTATGTGTTTTAGTAGCTATTAGCTGTACAAGAATAATTGAACAAAAATATTTGATACTTCCTCAGTTTATGAAGTTTATTTTAACATCATTGCCTTAGAAAGTTTATGCGTTTATAATAAAATGAATTATTAGATATATATTAAAATAGTATAATAAGTCCAATATAAATTATGTGTACTTTTCTTTAACTAAGATTGATCTGTGCTTACAAGTCAATAATATTATATTCAGCGAGTAAGGCATTGCATTTAATATTCCTCATAGCAAATACATTACGTTGTAAGCATAATATTAACGTAAGAGTATAATAAACATATTGTTAAATAATATGTCGTATCGTAAAGCTATATTCTATGATGTGATATTATGTGATGTTATTAATAATGTAGTTAATCTGAAATGAATTCAATAAACATAATCGCGGTGTTTAAATTGTGACTGGAGTAATATGAATAAAATAAATTAACGAGAAGTGCTTCTTAGTATTTAATTAAAATCTAGCATTTAAGAGCAAATTGCAAGGTGTAAATTCTAACAAAAAGAAAATAAATTTTAAAATACACTGTAAATAATTACAAATGATAGATTCCATTTCGATCGAAAAATTTTCAGAATTTTTAATGGAATTCAAGCAAAATAGTACCATATAAACAACAACAACAACAACAAATTATTTTTTACTTTGATGATGAATATATCTATAAATATTCTTTTCTGGTAATTTTTTAAAATTTTTAATGCTTTTTTTCTATTAAGTGAAAAGTGTTTAATCATAATTAATTTCATTTAGTTGTCTTTTTTAAATTATATTCATTAATTTTCATATTATTTAAAACTTATAATCCGTTGTTATTGAACGATTAATAATAATAATAAAAAAAAAGATTAGGTGGTTTTTAAAAGGTATTAAGAAGCTTAAGCAATTCAAATGTGGTTGAGTAGAAAATATATTGATTCTTTTTATTTTAAGAACTGTTTTTAGGGGATTAATACAGCTTCAAAAATATTATTTTTTTTCAAACATAATTTTTTTTGTGCTTTAATTTCTTTTTTTTTTTTCTTTTTTTTTTTTTTTGTTATTGCATTTTATTAATGTTAATACGAAATGTATAATGTTGATTAACACACGCACACACATATACATATATATCTATTTACATTACAAAACTTGTTACAAAGTTTAAAAACATTAGTAAATCCACATACACATATTTTTTATTTTATTGATTATTTCCAATATTTTTATGTTCGGATTTTTAGTAAAATTTAAAACTAGAATTAGTACAGATTTTATTTTATTTATTTATGTTCTGAGTATTAGGGATTGTAGTATTTAAACTAAGTAATTATTTTTATTATACTGATATATTGTCTGTGTATAATGTGAAAAATTTCATGATTCTATTATCTGGATAAAATATTCAACTTATTAACATAATTTCCGTAAGAATATTATGAAGATTATACGCTGAAAACATATATATATTGAATAAAATTGAAATTGTGTCAATGAAACTCAAATGTAGAATTTTAAAATCTGTAAAATTTCTAAATAAAATAAATATCAGTGAAAAATACTAATATTGTAATTAAAGTTGCTATTTCAAAACGCTCTAACTTTAAAACAACCAGTCATGATGACTTGATATTTCACCAGAACAATCGTTAGGCTATGGAATTTCGTTTAGCGAAAAAAAAAAAAAAAAAAATCCAAAATGTGCCGTAAAATCATCCGTAAAGGGTTTGTTTCATAAAGCTAATTTTTTTTTTTTTGGCCACTATCCTTGTCTTTGCTGTAAACACTTATTCTTGTGTTTTCACTAATAAATTTGTCGTATACCCTTCGAGTCTATTGTTTCCTTTCGGCTAACAACGTTCCAGAGTTTAACGAATCCATATAGGCCTTTACTCTGACATTACCTTGACAGCGACATCTACCGGCATATCTTTGAACTTTTTTTTTTTTTTTTTTTTTTTACATCGCCAGAAAAAAAAAAAGAATAAATAAATAAATAAAATTCCATTCCCTTACTATTGTTCTTGTAAAATATCAAGTCATTCTGACCGGTAGTTTTTAAGTTAGAGCGTTTCAAAATCGCAACTTTAATTATAATTACCTTGTAGTTAAACATGTTAAACATATTTTAAAATTTAAAAACAAAATTAAATTACATGTTTTTTTCAGTATGTGATATTTATTCTTTTGTCAGCTTCTTGCGACGTACGCTGAGTTAATACTATAGCATCAAAAAAAAAAAATTGCGTATTCGTTTGTCTGTAATAAGAATATTTTCAACGAAAGAAGTGAAGAATAATTTATAAAGGTACTTGTGGTAAATCAAGAATTACCTAGTAGTTTACTGATTTCTTGCAGACTGTTATGATGATAAAATTTATAAATCATTCATTTAAAAATTTATATATAAATTTTTTAGAGAGACGTTTTCACAATTGAATTTATGATAAATGTACTGTAAAAACACATTTCTAAAATAGGTAAAAATTTGTAAGATATTTGGGTAAAGCAATGTTCCAAATTGGAAAGATCTGTTTATAACCCGAAATGGGTCAGAAAATCTATCTATTTTTCGTTTACAAACTTGTTATGTATGGTTTACTATCTTATTATATATTTTTGTCTATAATAAATAAAGGCGTTGTAGAAAATATTGTATCACTCACCTCTTATTAAAAAAAAAAAAAAAAATCTAACATGTGTAGATTATCTAAACAAAATGTAAACATTTCGTATGTATACGTATGTACACTGCAAAAAATAAACCCCAAAACAATTCTATCCAAAATTGGTCTCGTATCCAATTTAGGTTGAAAATTTGGGTTATAAACAGAACTTTCCAATTTGGAACTTTGCTTTACCCAATTATCTTACAAATTTTTACCTATTTTAGAATTTTTTTTTTACAGTGTTATGAAAAATCTAAAGCAATTTGTTATATATATATATGTATATATATATATATATATATATATATATATATATAAGTATCTCTAAGAAAAAAATTATTTGAACATTAAGCGAAATATCAAATAAAAACTTATGAAATGCCTGAAAACTTTAAACTGAAAGCTATACATTAAAGTAATAACTACAATACTGAAAAATGAAGATTTAAAGTGATATTTTAGCCATCAAAATGACTCCATATATAGTATTAGTTTTGTAGAAAGTGAAAGCAGTTATTAGTCATACGGTAATGCCATACCGTTTAACATAAATAATGCTTTCGAAACATGTTGACGGTTGGATAATGAGTTTGAAATGATAGCAGAGATTTCTTTGCAGAGAGCATTTAAAATATAGCCAAATATCTTTAAATTAAACTTGCTCATGATACAGGGAATATCTGCTTAAGATAATATTTACTTTGCAGTAATATTGTGGGATATTTGTAAGCAAGAATTTTAATATTAAAAAAGACATAATTTTTCTGTGTATTAGCTATAACACTTTTTGAAACCGTACTTGAACATTAAAAATACTGTTCACAAAAAATTAAATGAAAATATACTGATTACTATGCTGGTACATAGAATGTGCCAGATTCGAATCCATCGCTCACTCATTGGTCCAGGCAATTAAAATTTTCCGTGATTTTCTCCGAAACTCGCATGAATACGAGATAGGACATCTTAAAAAAACACTCACTCAGGATTGGATTCTTAGTGCAGACAATCAACCTTATCCCGAGTACTAACATACTTCAACCCACAAGATATTAATAAAAATAAGAGCAATAATATTTCAACAATTTTTTGCAACAAGAGTTTATAATATTAATTTTCGTTTTTATGATAATGTCTATATATATATATATATAGACTTTTAGAAGGTTTGTATTTCTCAAAACTAAATTCAATATCTACCAAAATACAAGTATTTTCTTTAAATATTTAGCTTGAAATAAAGCTAAAATGATGCATAATAATTTTAACTTTTATTTAAATTGAACAAATTTTTCCCTCATTTAGCAAAATATTCCTTAAAATAATACAGAAAAAGGAATATTTCAGATATCTGTGTCAAAATGCCATTTTTGGTAATGAAAACGCTCGAGCAATAAATAAATAAATTAAATAAATAAAAATAAATAAATAAATAAATAAATAAAAATAAATCAATAATAAACAAAGAAATATCATTATAGTTTTTTTTTTTTTTTTTTTTTTACATAACAAATTATATAAAATTATTCTCAATTCACTTATTCAGAGATTAAAACTTTCTCATTTTTAGATTTATTCTAACAACACAGAGAAAAATATTGTAGGGACTATGTAACGGCGTATAAACATACGAGTACTACTAAAGCACTGCTCTCTTTGTAATGCAAGCGCTATAAAATTTTTTATGTATAAAGTTTAACATTTTAAGGGCATTCGAAATACTGAAAATCGTAGTTATAATTTCCAAATGAGAGAATTATGCTTATATAAATAATGCTGCAGAATTGTAGTAAATGCTTATTTTGTTATCATGCCATCCTCACGTATATTACATATATTGCGTAAAACGTTTCGAATAAATGAGAGTTAACTATTATCTAGAATGCTACAAGAAAAATCTTAATCTGTATTTCTTTGCCAAAGAAGCTAACGTAAAGGATGCTAATAAAGTTGAAATCGAAACATTCGCGTAATCAAAACTATTAATTTCGAATTCCATATTTCAAAGATGCAGCAGTTCAGTGTATTTCAGCGATTAAAATAAATAACAACAGGCTAATTAATTAATGTTAAATAAACTAAAAAAATAATCCTAATTGATAAATAAAACGAAAGAATAAAATAAAGTTTATTTACAATTGAGAGAACGCACACTTTCTCATTCACACACAAAACAAAACTGAATTTTTACAGCTATTGGAAAACACGATAACTTAATTTCAAAACAATTTTAACGCGCTTTTAGTGCCGCGGTGGAGATAATGAAGCAAATAGAATTTTGAATTTGTCTGTATGATAACAGTTTGAAGTGTAGTGTATTGCGAATGAGAAATTCTTAAGATAAAAAATTGTTAAATTTTATCAAAGGCTATTAAATAATGTTTTATTACTTGTTATTTTGCTCTTATATATATATATATATATATATATATATAAATCTGGAGTGACTCCACTCGACTTTCCGAAAATTGAGTAATTAACAGTTTTGTAGATAAAGTAAAGTAAGAGGAGTTGTTAAATAAACAAAAGAGAAAATTATAATTGGGTGTTTGAGTATTTTTCTCCATATAGTACGATATTTAATTTAACGCTTAGTACTTTGAGTCCATTTTGCCATAACGCTATTGTACTTTGAGACCATAGATCATTATGATAAAGAATATTTCGTTCTGTCCCTGTAAAAACATATAAACGCTAAAGTCACCAAAATGCATGTAGATAGTGCAACAGTGATTTATAAAATTTATATAAAATTTCAGGTTCATCGGATAAGTCATTTAGACGCTATTGCACTTTAAAGTTTGAGCGCATATACCACAATGATAAAGAAATTTGCATTATGTCCCTGTAAAAAGGATCACAAGTCATAGATTCTCTAAAGTTCATAAAGTTCGTGTGACGTTGACCTAAAACATGTATTTAAATTTTCAGTTCATTTGAAGAAGGTGTTTAGTCGTTATTGCATTTTAAATAATTTGAGCCCATAGGTCATAATGATAAAAATTTTTTATTTGTGTTCCTGTGAAACACTGTAAATACTAGAGTCTCCAAAATCTATACAGTTTGTGTGATTGTGATCTATAATATGTTAAAGTTTCAACTCAAATAGAAAAGGCCTTTAGATGCTATGAAATTTTAAATAATTTCATCCCATAGGCCATAACAGTACAGAAATTTTTGTTGTGTCCCTGTAAAAAAACTTTAAGCGCTAGATTAAAAAAAAAAAAAAAAAAAAAAAAAAAAAAAAAAAAAAAAAATGCAGTTTGTAGGACAACGGCGTATAATATGTATATACATTTTTGTCTCAGATGAATAATGCGTTTAGACTCTACCTCACTTTTAAAATTTTAGTCCTATAGCCCATAACGATAAAGAACTTTTCTTTGTGTCCCTGTAAAAATACTTACTATAAGTGCTAGATTCATCAAAATCAGTAGGGTCGTGCTGTGGTGACCTATAACATATATATCGACTTACAGCTATTTCGAACAGTGTTTAGGCGCTATACCTACATACTCACACATTCACTCACACATATACACGCATACACGTACACACACATACATCATACATCATCATAGAAATAGTCAAATTGAGCTCAGGAGACCTCAAAATATATAGAAACACCAAAATCTCAAATTCAAATTTCTGACATGATTAAAACACTTTCCTTACATATTTACGTTCGAAAAGTAAAAATATTATTAGTGCATTAATATCTTAAAATTTCTTTCTTTAAATACACTGTAAAAATTCGCGTGTGACATTCAATATAATTTCACATTTCAATATAATAATGAGTTAATGCTACAGTAAGACTACCCAAAAACTCTACTGTTATTCGGTGCTTTAAACGAAACATAAAACCAAGTAAATGAAAAATATTCCATGAAATATGGATATATATTTTTAACTACTGACTGCTAATTTTGTTTAACTTGGCACAAACTACGAGATAGCGTAATCATGTAAACGTATGACTCCGAAGTATGATGTTTATTTATTTATTTATTTATTTAATTATAAATGTATACGTAAAATTCTTTAGTGTTTTTCCAAATTATAGATCAAATTTGTTATCGTCAACATTTTAAAAGAATTTTTGTGATAATACTACATTTTTTAACATAAACGATAATATTTTGCTGTAAATGTATTATAGGCAATTCTGTGAATAAAGAAAAAAAAAACTGATGTTTTATTTACTTTATTTTATGTTGTAGGTCAGTTTCAAAAATTTTCAAAAACCTTTTTTGTGCATATCACACGATTTATTAATTAATAATAGTCGATATTGACCTTATTTTTTATTGGAATGCAAAACCGGGCGAACTTTGCCAAACCGAGATCCAGTTGGAAGGGAGCTAACATCTGGAACAGATGGTTCCAGGTTTCGAATCCCAGTAAAAAAGCATGGATATTTTCTCAAGTCTTATAAAAATTGTGCATAGTTATGGATCGAATTCTTATGGAATCGTCTGAGATAACATATCTCAAAATGAAGAGTCAAATAATAAATAAATGGACGAATTTTGATATTCTTTGCTCCAGTGTCGTGAAATTTTGGTTGGATACTTTTAATTAATTTATGAAATGTAATTTCTTCAATGAAAGCGAATTGCAAAATGCATAGAACACGCGACTGAAAATTATATATATCTTTATATATATATTTCTTTTGTGCGTGTGTATGTCACTGAATTCCTCCTAAACGGCTGGACCGAGTTTAATGAAATTTTTTGTGTGTCTTCAGGTGGATTCGAGAATGGTTTAGATTTACAATTCAGTCCAATTTAAATTGTTTATTTAATTAATTTATCACTTATAAATTGTTGTTGATTTTGGAATGTTTCACAATGGATCCGGCAGACTGCGCTACGATCATAGTATCGAATATTCAATAATACTCAAGCGAAGTGATGACGTCACTGGCCGTCCGTGGATGCAAGAAAAATATTTCCTATGTTAATCGCCCATTGAATTTTTTGTAAAAAATTACTAAAAATCGAGGAAAATTAGTTCCCGATTTTAATCCCCATATTTGGGTATAGATATTTATTAGTTATCATGTGCATGCGTTAGATTGAGTTGTTTTTGCTGTAAAATTGTAAAATTTGAATTTTTAATCTCAAAACTCTGTCATTCTTGGCGGAAAAAAAATATCGCCATATCATCTGGCGAACATATTTAATTTCTTTCAAAAATAATGGTTATTTCAACAACTTATATTAAGAGAGTAATGAATAATATGAAACAATTTCGTACAATACATATTACGAAAATATACATCTGGCATGTATATTTTCGTATTACGTTTTTGATCGCCAAATACAAAAAACGCCAAGGAAGACAGAGTTTTGAAATTTAAAATTAAAATTTTGTCAATCTGAGAGCAAAATAACTCAATCTAACACATGCATACGATAACTAATACATATCTATACCCAAATACGGGGATTAAAATCGAGAAATAATTTTCCTCGATTTTTAATAATTTTTTATAAAAAATCCAATGGGAGATTAACATAGGAAATCTTTTTCTTGCATCCACTGACGGTCAGTGACGTCACACTTCGCTTGCGTATATTCTATTGTAATTCCAGTTTGTCCCGACAGTTGGTGCTGCGATCAAATTCAGGAAAATATTTTGTAACTTCGTGTTATTATTGTTATACAAAAAATTGTGTCCTAATTGAAATATTACATCAAGATGTAATTAGTGTTTGAAGAGTTTTGAAGTGTGCATAAAAAACTATACATTTTGCAAATTTAGTGCGTAATTGGAGTGAGTATTTTATATAATTTTCTATCAAATTTACACGCGCGTTGATTAACAACCACCCTAACCTACAAATTTATTTGTGTAGCTAATTTATTATATTTTATTTATTTATTTTTTGAATGGAACACCTTTAGTATCGGATCCCTTTGGCAAAATTAGAAATTTGGCACCGAAGCAGCTCGGACGCTTCTCGCCAAGATCTTTAGTTCCACAATTGAGATAGCCATTTCAATTCATCGCAAAAATGGCTTAAAATATTTAAAGTCACCAAAGGGGTCCCATACTTTTGTGCGTGTGTATGTCACTGATATTTTATTTATTTATTTATTGTATGGAAAATTTGGCACCGAGGTAGCTCGGATGCTTCTCGCCAAGATCTTTAGTTCCACAATTGAGATAGCCATTTCAATTCATCGCAAAAATGGCTTAAAATATTTAAAGTCACCAAAGAGGTCCCATACTTTTGTGCGTGTGTATGTCACTGATATTTATTTTTAACACTTAAATTACCTTTGAATATTCATACAATTCCCGAAGCGATGTGTAACATAATGAAGCATTCAGGCATGGCTGAAGTTTTGAGAAAATGCAAAATTATTATCTGAGATGAATGTACAATGGCCCACAAGTATTCGCTTGAAGTTCTCGACAGGTCCTTGAAAGATATTAACGATAATACTAGACTTTTCAGTGGTGCTCTACTGCTGCTGTTTGGTGATTTCAGACAAACATTACCCGTCATTCCACGTGCGACATATGCGGACGAAATTAACGCATGTTTGAAAGAATCTTATCTATGGCGAAGTGTCAGTAAATTATGCTTTACCCTTAATATGCTCGTTCAACTTCAAAATGATCCATTTGTGTCAGGATTCTCTGAACAATTGTTAGACAATGGCAATGGTAAAATTCAATTGTATGAAGATACGCAATATATTCGACTCCCAGATTTTTTGCAACATGGTGGCTACCAAAGATGAGTTAATAAAAAGTAACTTTCCAGCTTTGCGTCATAATTATACTAATCATGCATGGCTACGTGAGCGAGCTATTTTAGCCGCAAGAAATTTAGATGTTGACGCAATCAATTTTAAAATACAACAATCATTGCCTGGTAATGAAATTACATTCAAATCGATTGACACTGTTGTTGATCCTGATGAAGTTGTCAACTATCCTGTAGAATTTTTAAATTCACTGGATTTACCTGGAATGCCACCACACAATTTGCGATTGAAGATTGGCTCACCTATAATTTTGCTTCGAAATTTGAATGCCCCGAAATTGTGTAATTTAACGCGACTGGTCATAAAAAAAAATCATGGGCAACATTCTTGAAGCCACTATTTTGAGTGGAAAATTTCAAGTTGAAGCTGTATTTCTACCACGGATCCCAATGATTCCTTCAGATTCACCTATACCGTTCAAACGTTTACAATTTCCAATTCGCTTGGCTTTTGCTATCACTATTAATAAGTCACAAGGTCAAACAATGAAAATTTGTGGCTTAGATTTAGAAAATCCGTGCTTTTCTCACGGCCAATTATATGTTGCGTGTTCCAGGGTTGGAAAACCTTCGAATTTGTTAGTGTATGCTCTTCAAGGATTAACCAAAAATATTGTACATCCAATGGCATTACGATAAATTAAGTTTTTGTAGATAAAAAAAATATACCTGTTATAAAATAAATTGAGTTTCAACTTTTTCACCTTTAATTAAAACGAGTTTAAGTTTTTATTTAATACGAGCTCTACATTTCACTTCGCTCATACTATACACATACTCACATGCATCGATTGATTGAATTGTGATAAATGTACATGTAATGATGTTAGATATTGTAATATTTTTTTGATAAAAATTTTCATCAAATCGGTCCAGATTGTTACAGCTTATTAAAAAAAGACGGAATTTTCACGTAAAATTCGTTGCTATCAGAGATTCTCTCATAAATTGAAATATTTGCCGTATGAAATAAAAGTTTGTGCTGTTCGACATTCAGCGGAGGTTTTAAATAACAAGTAGCAAGTAGAAAGTACCAAGTAGCAAGTAGCAAGTAGCAAGAAGCAAGTAGCGAAAATTTTGGTAATTATGTCTTTTACGTTATAATCGGAATTCACAGTCACCGTTCACAGCGCTCCATACCTGTTTCACTTATATACCACATCCTTACACACTTATAATAAGTTAGTTATTTTTTTTTCTAGCAAAATATTCTCTAGAAATAATTTATATGACAAAACAATGTTTGTCGGGTCAGCTAGTGTGTATATATATATATATATAGTACGTTTTAAAAATAATCGGTTGAAGCAAGACATTAATTGGAATTGGATGAAGCTTTTCTGATAATTATAGTACACTGTAAAAAATATGTCTTATTTGCTGCAGAAATTCGCTGTAATTACAGAAAATACGTTCTGGCAACGTAATTTTTTTCGTAAATTACGCGAATTTTCTCAAATTATAGAGAATTTCTGGCAACAAATAGGGCACACTTTTTACAGTGAGGAGTTTCTCAGTCTAGCTTTCGGTGAAGTTAACATGTATGGTTGAATCCGAAGGTATTTTTAAGAAAGTTTAAGGAACAAATATTTATAGTAACGCTTTAATAATGACTTATTTAAGCAGCGAAATGTATAAGAGAAGGGGAGTTCAGTCCCAGCGAGTTCGGTTTTGTTTCTGGATGTAAATTTCAGTGAATTTTAGTCTCATAGAGTTTGAGCAGAGCTTTATTATCGGTGGACTGCCTCATAAACTAATGAACGCTTTTCTGGAAGAAAATTACTTCAGGCAAAGAGGTATATTATTTGTTTAATTAAATTTATCTTATCGTCAACTATTTTAGTTTACTTACACGTTTCACACATTTTTTGGGGACTATTTTTATAATCGAATATTTAATATATCGGGGTAGTTACACCCCCTCCTTTATTGAAGCTAGAAGTTATGTTTTTAAATTTCTAGTTCTTTTCGTTACACTATCTGCAGATTTACAGCTATCTAAATCAAGAGGTTCAAGTTAAGCTAACAGTGTGATTTCAACTCATCAACATTTTTGTAAGTTAAACTCAATAAAATTAAAAATATTTACTAATACTGCCTAAATAGGGAAACAAAATGAAGAAAAACCTCTCTTAGCAACATATTAAGTAGCTTATTTGTTACACTACTTAATAAGCGGATAAATAAGTAATTTGGCATGGCTTATTTCCAAATCATCTAAATAGAAAAATCATTAGTATGCCCAGTTATTTGAAATCATTACCCACATAATAAACACATGTTATTTTTTACAAGAAAATGTATTTTATTTCTGTATATATGCACAGATATCTTTTTTTTGTTTTGTTTTGTTTTTTCATTGTATTTTCTTTCGAATATATGAAGTTTTGTCCCCACGATAAAATATTTTTTTGGAGACCAACGGGATTTGTGATTCGTTGTTTAATATTAATGAAGATTTTTTATTATTATACTTGATAATCTTTCTGAGGAATTATTTAAAAAAAATTATCCAATGATAGATTTTTTTTTTTTTTTTTTTTAATTACTATTTTACACTTTTTTTTTTTTTTTTTTGTTAATAGAATCGCAAGTTTTGATTTTCATCATTAAATAAATATGTCATTTATTTTGTAATATGATTTGAATTAAAAATTTATAAAAATAAAATTTTAAATTTATTTTTAGGAGATTCTTCAGATTTAATAATCATTCGAAAATACGAAAAATAAAATTTTAAAACAGAAACAAAAAGAAAAACTAAAACTAAATTGAGTGGGATTTTTTCAAAATTATTATACACTAAAGTAGGATAAATTTCAGTTAATAATTATGTTTTATTTTGCGTACAATTGTGTACAGTTTGTCTTTGGGCGAATGTTAGCATAAGTACAGACCAACCTTATATAACGTCTTACTAGCCGAAACTTAAGTTAAATATAAAAATTCAATGAAGGAGTTAGATTGATTCGCGAAATCGATTTTTATGAAAGCGAGTTTTGACCTAGTGAAGATTCGAACCTAGTATCATTGGGTTAAATTTTTTTAGCGCTCTACTAACTGAGCAATCCAGTCGATAGCTGAACGGCACGTTTCGCTCTTATGAAAGATTGAAATTTTTAAATATTTCATTTGTTCTAGGAATGCAGACCGAATTCAGCGTAATGAGTATTTTTGCCTATTACTTTAACTCCATAATTGTAAAATAAATGCATACATCCCTCGGGATAGAGCAGATGGTAGACAGATACGCTTTTATTTCAAAATGTTCTAAACATTCCAATTCAGCAGATATGGACAATACAGAAGTACACCAAAATTCAGCTTAATCGGATAATAGGAAGTGGGTTGAAAAAAAAAAAAAAAAAAAAAAAATGAAATGGATTTGTTCTATCCTCCCCTCCCTATGTCCTTTACTGATTGAGTTCGAATTATATGTGTATACAAAATTTCAGATCAATTAGATGATAGGAATTGGGTTAAAATTAGAAATCAAATTTTGAACTGGAGTCCAGGACACAGGCCCTCAGCCCCTCCCCTAAGTCTTTTATTATTTGATTATGTATTATCGTCGGAATTAAACGTGTATGCTCAATCTATAAGATATGGGTTAAAATTCGAAAACAGATTTTGTACAGGAGTTGGGAGCCCAAGGTCCCAGACTCCATCCTCTAAGTCTGTTGCTACTTGAGCAGGTGTTATCGGAATTGTACATGCATGCAAAATTTCATCTCAGTCGGATGAAAATTCTGGATAATAATTAAATTTTTAGATTTGAGCCACTCAAATAAATAAACTACATTCCAAAGCAAATAGAAGTGTGTAATAATAGCTAGACAGCCGCTTGGAATCGAATCAGATAACCAGGAACATAAGATCATGCGGTGAAGCGGACTGACGGTTATCCTCTCGGCCACAGGAGCTACCAACTTTAGTATAGATAACAGAACTTACATTTCGTAAATAAATATTTTTAAAGAAACTTCATACATATTTATTTTTAATTTATGGATTTCTTTTGGATAAAATGTAGTACAATATGTATGAAAAGAAAATGAATAAATATGGTGTTATAAACTTTTGATAAGGGACCTATGACATGCAACATGAACAAAATTTTCGAATTAGGTTAATATTGATATTTTTATGGCAATAAATGATTACAAGAGCACACAAGACTAAGTACTGCCCATTTTTATGGCTCATTTCCAATTCAGGAAGCGGAAAGCATAGAGTGAAGTGATAGAGTGAAGTGATAGAGTACCTACTACTAGAAGGATTTGAGTAGCGATTAATTTTTAAGACTAAGTTCTTTATCCCTAAAACTATTTCCTCTATTTTCAGTGAAAAAATAAGACTATATCATTTGATAAATACAAAAATTTTGCCTCTTTTAACATTAAATAATTTTATAAGTTTTTTTTTACATTAATTAAGGACTTGATTATCACAGCAAGTTATTTGAAAAATAACTTTATTTTATAAAAAAAATATATATATCATTTAAATGAAGCAATTTTTTTTTTTAATCCTTAAGCCAATTAACTTAAAACTGCAATGAAGACACTTTTTAAAATATTATGTAATATATTTTATAAGCTATATATCACAGCCTCTGAGGTTTTTCAAAAGGGAAAGACTTCTAAATTTATAAAAGTGGCTTTTCACTTTATGAAGTGTGCACCATATGGAAGACTGTCAGCTATTATTGGAGAAAATGAATTATGTGTCTAATTTTTTTTTTCTATCGTAAATCTATAATGAGATAATTAATGGGATAAATTTTGAATTATTTATAATAATAATAAATTTTTGATAACCTTTTACGTAATTGAAGCGGAACAATAAATCTAATTTTGACAATGTTACAAAGATATTTGAAGGATTACGCTTTACGTTTGGAAGGAAAAAGATGTAGTTAGATTATCAAAGTTCTTAAAGAACAATATAAAAACTAATGATTGGGAAGAGGAAAGGAATATACAGTTAAAAATTTTAATTATTTTTAAAGTTTATTTTCAAAAATATAAATAATAAAATAAGTGTGTTATAAAAGCACTGGTTTTACTTGTTATTTCGTGACAGAAAGTCTTACAGTACCAAAATGTCAGAAAATATTTCTTTTATTAAAAAAAGAAGTTAAAGAAACTTTCTTTAATAGGTACTAAATTTATAATTTTTTTAAATTTAACTTAAAAATATAAATGAGTGTTTTATTGGACTTTATCTTACCCATAAGGTAGAGAAAGAATTGTTTTAGGGTCAAATTTTCGAACGTGAGTTTTTGTTATATTTACGCGTTTTGAGGTCCCCTGAAACCGAAAATCATGTTTTTAGCGAGTGGTATGTGTGTGTGTGTGTCTGTCTCTTATCAGCATATCTCAAGAGAAAATAACAACGGAAAATCCAAACTTGGTATTCTAAATGTGTATCATATAGGGATGCTACACTAAGCTTTTCGTTGAGATGAAGCAAATGGTTCCCAAATGCTATCCAGGCCGATAAACCGGTCAGCATTACTCACTCAGACAACCTTTAGGCAGAAACATCTCTGGTCAATCATGTAGATAGCTCAACATAAATAAGCCGCAGGAAATGGAAAACAAAATTAAATAATGGGAGAAAGAAATACAATTTTTTATTAAAATCACACAATCAACTGTGGAAGGAAAACATATTTATTGAAATTCTATTTTTCCGACTGAGTGAAAATAATGCTTTGACTGGGAGTCGAACCCCGGATCATTGACTTACACTGAGTGAAAATAATGCCTGGAAAAATAGAATTTCAATAAATATGTTTTTCTTCCACAGTTGATTGTGTGATTTTAATAAAAAATTGGTTCCCAAATGGTTCTCCCATACACATTACGTCTACAGGAGAAATTGAAGGTAAGTAGAGTTTAACGTCTATAGACAGCACTAAACCGGATGAAATGAATATATATTTTTTATATGCATAAAAACATGTCTCATGCAGAATATGGTAGGGATATCATTCACTGTTCGTTTACAGGGCTACACAAAAGAACTAGATTATAGTGCGACAATAGTTGAAAATTGGTGGAAGTGTATTTCAGGTTGTGCCGTGTATTATTACTATAGGAGTATGTTTAGATGCACCATGTGGTTTGTACATAATCCCCAAAAGGTATACAGGGATGCAAATATTTAAGCGATAACATTCATTTTTATTGTTAGTAGAAGTGCTTTACTATAATATTTTACCACAGCCAGGAAAACTTCTCAGGAATGCAAATGAATTCTTCATAGACATATGATAAATAATGTATGTTTTTAAGCTAAATATTCATCTCTTGCTTTTTGTGCATTTACACGATTTGAGGTTTCTTGATTACCAAAGTCAAGTTTTGTAAAGTTTGATTATTGTCTGTGTCTCCTAGAGTAACTTAAAAACGAATAATTTCAGGAGATCTAAAAGTTTTATTTTCAAATTAATATCAGTTTGTTACTGGAAAAGTTTGATCAAGACTGATAAGTTTCAATTAGTGTTGCGTGTGAAAGTTGTCTGTATAATTTTAAGTGAACTTTTAATTTTAATAACAGATTTAAATTCTATAGAAATGTAGGTGCAGTAATGAAACGGGGGGTTGAGGGAGCGGTAGCCCCCCCCTCACACTTAACTAATTATCATATAAAACTCTTCCGAAGCCTTATTTGAATTTTTTTAACATAGGTTTACATAACAGTACTCGTTATGTTACCTCTTAATTTCCAACCTGTATTTATAGTTTTAAATTTCAGAGTAAGAGAAAGTCGTGTGAGTGACACACCAAATTATTTTGTTTATTTTTGTTAAATCTTACTTTGAGTTGCGCAGTGTAAGAGCATGTAAGTAAAGAATAACACAATGGGTTTAATGTGGAGATATTCAGTACAATATCTGAAAACTTTTTTGTAACAAAAATTCACTAGCTTACCAAAATAATAATTATAAGCAGACCTAACATTAATTAAAATTTTTATGTATTTTTTAAGGTTAATATTTATCCTTGTACTTATCACTCAAAATATACGTTTTTGAAATAAATGATGAAAAATTGTAAAGTATTTACAATATTTCTAATTCATAATTTGCTTAATACTGCGTTAATTACAGATTACATGGATATCGAGTTTAACACACATACTTCACGAATAAAATAATCGCAAAAATAATCGATCGGCGTTATAAGTTTTTGCGTAATCAAGTATGACAATTATTAATTCTATAAAAGTGTTATATGAAAAAAAAAAAAAAAAACTTTTAAAAAACACGGAGTTTTTCTTTATTGTTTGAGGTTTGTTAGAACACTATGACATAGTCACAGTCTTTTCATTAGCAGCTTTCATTTGATAGCTTTAGAATGCATTTCTGTTATATAATTTTCATATATGCATATTACTTAAAACAATTAAAAGACATTTGAATTTTCGATAAGTACTGGGAGTAAAAAAGAGTTTTGTTGGTTGATGTGCTGCTCACAATTAAGTTAGCGTGAGTGAAAAAAAAAATCACAGACAAAATAAATAAATAAATAATAAAAAATAAATAAATGTATCAATAAATAAACATATATATATATATATATATATATATATATGTCGACGAAACGAAAATTTATGATGTTCCTAAAAAGAAGATTTAAAAAGAATTTATTGACAGATAACTGCGTTGAATAAAGAGTATGGTTTACCTTGCTGAAGAGCAACATTGATGTAGTTTGCAGTGTGTAGTGAATGACCGGATAAATTCTGTAATATGAAACTCATACTTGAGTAGCTAAATGAATATATACAATTATAATTAATGAATTTTACTTCTTTAATTTTTTTAATCTCATTACGATAAAATTTCAATAAAACAGGTGTGAATAAAAAAGTATACTATATATGATTTTTTTACTGTTGCTTATAGATTTTTGTTCAAGAAGACCGAAAAAAAAAAAAAAATGCATGAAAAAATTCCATCACGTTAATCTTTATTTATTATTGTTTATTATTATTATTATTATTATTATTATTATTATTATTTGAAAACTGACATTTTTAGTTTAATTTTGCGACAAAACATGAAATATGGTATTCTATGATTGATTTTAAAACCCTGTTCAATAATTATTTCTCACTTTAAATATTTATAAGAATGAATCTAAATAATAACACAAAATGAAAAATAGGAGGAAATGGGAAAGGAGGACAGTAGAACGGATAGAAATGAAAGTGTGTTCGGATGACCATCAAAAAGAAGACATTACACAGGACATAGGACATTAAATATATCATGAAAGGACTGTTTGTTTAATTATGAGAAAGAATATGTTTAGTTCAATTTAACAAAATTAATGATTCTTTATTGTAAACCACTATCATTTTGCAAAAAACTTTGTATGTGATGGGCTGAAATAGAGTTCATTTTTGGATTCAGCATCATCAAAAACATAAAATTTACTCCCAAAAAATTTCCTACAGTTGAATTTTTTTAAAGATTTGTGTAACTGCATAACTGTTGTAGTCATTTATATAGAGATGATGGCAAAAATCACCGCTCCATTTTCCGAATCTGAAAGTATTTAATCGGATGAAGGACTGCTATGATCTAGTGTTTGTCATATAACGATTAAGTGAATTTTATCAGGATGGACTGTAGACGAAATTTTTTCGGTGAAAAAACCGTTGCACCACTTATCTCAGATACTGATTTTTTTTTTTTTTTTTTTTTTTTTTTTAATTATTCTTTTAACGACATATTGGATTAGCTGGGATTGTGTTGCCAAAATTTTAATTAAAAAAAAAAAAAAATCATAAAACTCAAAATATTATTTTTAGCTAAAATATATCATAAAAAGTAATAGATTTATTTTACGCACTATAAAAAATGATAATTTAAACATTAAAAAAAAAAAAAAAAAAAAAAAAAAAAAAAACTTTTATAAACTGATGCAGAATATTTTAACTCTCCCCAGCAAGTTGGAATATAATTTTAGAGCAAATGAGACTAATTACAGTGTCACCTCCAGTTTCTTTTATATTTTAATTTTGTCGTAAAACTTATTTTTCCCTTTAAACATTTTTGCGAAATTAGCTTAAAATTACGGTTTTCGTTGTAACACTGTTTATAAATTTTAAATGTAGAAACCTTTTAATTTAAAAAATATTTTTCATCGAAACATAAATTTAAGATTCTGATTCATTTATGAAACTTTCAATTTATCCTTTTTTTTTAAATAATTTTTCATAAACTAGGATAACGGTTTCTGGAATAATATTTAATGAAAAAATATTGGTAATGATATTTTAAATTTATCTTATTAGAAAAATAAAGAAGATGAATATTAAGAAATTTTTCTTATTTTGTATTACTTTTCAAAAGATATTTTTATTCAAGATTTATTTCAAATAAATAATACAGCCAGTAAAAATAATAAAATATTTTTGGTAAATACAATTTATTAAATTCCTATTTTACGAATAATGAAACAACTAAATTACTGTCAATCATAGCAGTTTATTTTATTTATTCTCGGTTAGTCTATTCGATTTATCCTCGACTAGTTTATTCGATTTATTCTTGGTTAGTTTATTCGATTTGTTTTGAGTGTGTTTTACTGTTCATAGAAAAAAAAAATTGTATTTATGATACATATAAAGATTGTTAAAGTTAAATTTATTCCAAAAAATCACCTAAAGCATAATTTTATGTAGAAATATTATCTAAAAATAAACTTAAATGGCATATTATGGTTATTTTTGTGATAAAATATTCTTTGCAACGAGAGTTACTTCGATTTCTCAGTTTAAAAGAAGCAGTTAAAAAAAAGTACTTATTAGATTAAAACAACACTAAAATCTACGGTAATATGAAAATATTACCCTACGGATTTTACTTTGCCAAGCTCACCTAATAGATAAATTATTCAAGGAAATATGTATGGACTCCAGAGACAAAAATTCACATTACTATTTTCCATTTAAACTGTTCGTAAACATTTTCCCTGAATAATAAATATGCCGGTTTCTATATTTAGTACATATGCAATGACAGAATATACAATGAATATGCATTCTTGAACGACATTAAATTCTTTATATTTGAATAAGCGTTAACAGTATGTTTTAAATCAGCTTTGACATAAATAATACAATTAATTACATCTAGAATTCAAAGTTAGAACATATTTTAAGAAAATATAAATAAATATTGTTCTAGTACAATATATATAAAAAAATAAATTATTTAAATATTTAGCAATTCAATAAATAAAGTTAACTTTTCATTATCCTTAGTTATTTATAAAATAATACTTTCTCTAACCCATAGATACTAGAGAAAGTATTGTTTTTGGGTCAAATTTCCGAAATTGTGAGTTTTTGTTATATTTACACGTTCTGGGATCCCTTAAACCCGAAAAACATGTTTTTAGCGATTGTTACACTGTAAAAAATATCTGTTAAAAGTACAGGAAAAATCTGGCAGCTGAGGTGCCAGTATTTCTCCGTCAAATATACAGAAAAAAACTGTACTTTTAACAAAAAACCTGCTTGATTTACAGGATTTCTGCGAAAAATGTATGTCAGTGATACAATTTGCGGTTTTAAACTGTATATTTGACGAAGGAATACTGGCACCCCAGCTGCCAGATTTTTCCTGTACTTTTACAGGTTTATTTTTTGCAGTGTATGTTTATCTGTGTGTTTATATCAGAATAGCAAAAAAGTATAAATAATAGCAGGAAATTCAATCTCGATATTCTAAGTGTGTATTATAAAATGATGCTACACTGAATTTTTTGTTTAGATAAAGCAAATAGCTCATGTACAGTGGCATTCAAGAGAATCACATTATGCCTATAGGCGAAATTTCTAATCGGTACAGTCTAACATTTATAGGCTGCTCTGAACAACATGAAAATTTATTTTTATGTACAAAAAAGTATGCTTTCTGTAGATTGTTGTAAGGACATCATTCATCATTCACTTGCAGGGCTATTAAAAAAAAAAGGATATATTGGGGTTATATTTGGAAGTATCCAGAAATGCCTTTCAGGTAGCGTTATGTGTTTTTCAAACAGGACTAAATTTAAGAGCACAATGCGGACAGTATGCAGTTAATAGACAATATATAGGCCTACTCAAAATTAATCGAAAACATTATTTTGTACATTGAGAAAAAAAAATATATATATCGCCTTTCTCTAGAATGAATAAGTGGCCATTTTCTAAATCCCTTAACTAGAAATATAGATTTCCGAGCTATGCGCAATAAGGCACGCCATTAAACTGAATATACGAAATTATCGAGAATTTCTAGTGTACACATTTCTAGGTGGTGAAACAATATTCTGAATACTCTAAATATTAATCATTTATATTGCGAGAAGTTCTCGGTTGATTTTCTAGAATTTGGTAATAAACCAAGATTATAGTTGCAGAAATCTGCCTCCTGTAGTCTCATTTATTTGCAGAGATTTTTAAATAACTTTGCTCTCGAGAATATAGGAAAACGTTCTAGAATTTCAATAGGGGCTTCTAGAACTCGCTTTCCTAGGGGAATAGAATTTATAAGGACGACATGGAACTATTTTTTCTAGAGCCTCAATTTAGATTCTAGATGTCAGTTACAGAATTTTTTCTCAGTGTATTAAATGTAAATGATGAAAGTGTTTTACTTTGTTTTACGATGCCGACAAAAACTGCTCAGGAACGAAAAAATAATTTTTTCAACCCATTCGATAAATAAAGTATTTTTTGAAATTCAATTTTCAGGTGTGGTATTTTTGTATTATCATGTTCTAAAGGGTATCCTAAATATGAAAGTCGAAAATCAAATTTTTAGCGGTTTATTTGTACATATGTCTTACAAGCATAATTTAAAAACAATTAATTGCAGGAAATTCAAATTTGATAATTTGGAGTTCATATGATGTTGCCATTTTAAAAATTTGATCAAGGATGGTACGTTTCAAGGTGTGTTGCTGGTGAAATTTGTCTGAATAATCTGTAATAATTTTTTTAATTAAAAAATAGTCTTGATTTTTTTTTTTTTTTTTTTGAAATATACAAACGAAGGTACTTTAATCAAATGGAGTTAAGGAAAGCAAAAGACTTCCCGCTTCCTCTAACACAGACTTATATCACCAGTAAAATTGTTACTAAACCTATATTAATTTGTTTTAAATTTGGTTGTTTATTATTTGTTATCTTAAACTTTAAATTGCAATCTAACTTTATAGTATTGAAATGCAAGGTAAGATAAAGTCGTATGAGTGACACACCAAAATATTTGTGTGCGTGTGTGTGTTTATTTTATTTCGATTTTATTAAATTTTAAATATAGATGAATGAAAATTATTAGAATAACTGTGAATTTTTATTATATTATATTTAGTTTATTTCGTAATGCTTTCAGAATTTATTAAAAATTATTTTCACTTGTTCATATAATTTATCTTTCATTGTTTAACAACAGGTTGGAGAACATATTTTTATTTTTATTTTTTATTTTTATTTTTATTTTTATTTTTATTTTTATTTTTATATTTATATATATTTTTATATTTTATATTTATATTTATATTTATATATTTATATTTATATATATTTTTATATTTTATATTTTTATTTACATTTTTATATTTATATATTTTTTTATTTAAATCTTATTTTAACACCACGTTTACAAATGTGGGATAACTGATATAAATTGGTGATATAAAAATAAGCCTGTGGTGATATAAAAATAAGATTTCACTTTTAGCAACATACAGTTTACAAGGTATTGCGGATTAATGAGAAGTAATAATACTAAATGATTTTACAAACAATCTTTTTTCTTTTCTCTTAACAATAAAATGCTCAAGAATTTATATATATCAATAACAATAAAAACGACAAATGCTCAATATATTATTAAAAACTAATTATATTGCACATTTGTTTTACATCACATTTCATTAAAATGTAGATAGCACACATTTTTTTAGAAAATAACCACATTATTTTACTATGTTTAGTATGTGCTATATAACCGAATTTACGATAAATATGCAGTGTTCAAGGCCATTAATTCTTTCCTATTTGTGTAGGCGTTAATAGCATTCTGTTGTAAACATACAATGAAATGAATAATTCAATAAGATTTAAGCGAGAGATCTGAGATTACAACAGAATTTAATTAAACGTAAATAAATATAATTTCCCATTCACAGACAGGGTTTAATTTCGCTGTAATGTTAAATCTAAATGAAATATTAACAACAGAAATTATTTAAATTATTTGGAGAACATTCCTTTATTACACAGAACTTATTTCATTACCTTAAATAAGTTATGTTATATGCTTGAAATTAATTTAGATGTTTGACATTTTTTTTTTTTTTTTCATCGCTGTTTCTTTTTAATTATTTTTACTTCGTGTAAATGTAACTTGACTCTTTTTTTTTTCTTCTAGTGTGAGACTACAAAAAAAAAAAAAAAAAAAAAAAAAAAAAAACTTTTTTTTTTTTTTTAAAGCTATAAGCATCGTATAGAGCATTATATATATTTAAAAATAGTATAGAAAAAAAATTAAATGTATCCCAAAAATAGAGTATTTACTTTCAAAATTAGGTGTCGAAGAGTTTTTAAATTGTTATACACATGTTTCTCAGAATGCTGATAGCAAGAACTAAATTTCGGACTTAAAAAGACATAGAAAATCGCATCAAATTTATATATTAAGTATATTCTTAGACTGTAACCAAATTTATCTGTAACCAAAAGGTAAACACATTAATAAATATACTTACATGTTTAATTATGTGACATTAAAATAGGAAAATAAAATCGTGATTTTACGGTTTAAAAAGAATCTCTTGATTCTTACGAAAATAGGTAAAACGACATGCAATACTGATAGAATCTGTCAAAAAACGTCATTATATAAAAATAAATAAATAGATAAACATTAAATAGATAAATAAATGAAAACAAAAAATGTGCCCCGGTTATAAAATTTTCAAAACAAAGCTGATTGTACAAATAACTTATTAGATATATTCTATCTATACACAACATATCTTTTTTTTTTTTTTTTTTTATCGTTTTTATTTAAGAAGCATTATTATTATTTTTAAAATCAATACTAGGGGCTCTGCACCCTGCTCACTCCGCTCACTAGACCCCTGAGAGAGGCTTCGCTTCCCCCCTACTCGCTTCATTTATTAACCCCTGCGGCGCTCTGCCGCCAGGTCGCCTTTACCTTTCACTGAGTAGGAATAGTAGTAGTGCATAAACCACACAAAAGCAGAAAAATGTTATAGAAATTTCCGTATTCAATGCGAAATCGAAATACATTATATTTAATACCATTTTTTCCAAAATGGAATATTTTGCTAAAAATCGGTAATTTTTTTTCAGAATAGAAAGAAATTCGTAATATCTAAAACCATTTTGCATCACAGCTTTAGTATATGACTCCCTAGGAGACTTTTAAATCTTTAATTTTGGTATAGTTAATTTTTTTTTTTTTTTTTTTTTTTTTTTTTTTTTAAGCAGCACCTATTTTTTCTAGTGCCTATACTTTTTACTATTGAATTGTTTATTCAATTTAGGAAAACATATAATACTATTTATTTAATTTAGGAAAGTGTATATATTTTCAATGTACAACTAGACAATCATTTTACACATTTGAAAATATCTGAAAAAAAAAAAAAGTTTAGTATTACTACGAGTATTTTAATTTCGAAAAATCTCCTACAGCTTCAATTTTTAATTCTCTCCTGCCTACTTCTTAATATAAAGAAGGATTACATCTACTAGATTCTTTATAGGAGTATTAGGTGATGATTTTTCCTTGCCATATTTAGAAATATGGAATATATCATAGAAATGTTTAATTCTGTGATATTAAAAATTATCAGTGCTAAACGAAAATATATCCGAAGAATTTTAAAATTTGTTTTCAAATAAAAAAGATAAATACACTTTAAAGACAAAAATAAATGCAGTGAATTATAGAGACATGACATTATTTCATTATTCACACACACAAAAATAATAATAATGAAAAATAAATAAATAAATAAATAAGAAATTGCCAGTGAGAAAATTAATTTTCTAAAAGGAGAATATATGTATATATATATATATATATATATATATATATATATATCTGCAGACGACAAATTACAATCCTACATTTTTTTTTCATTGAAAATAACTAAGATAAAGCTTTTTATTATTTCTTTGCAGATTTTTAAAACTTCTTTGTTACCAATAGCAACATTGTCATTTATTTTATTTATTTTACACCATTGATCATATTTTAATTTTATGTAATCTTATTTTAATTTTTATGTAAAACCAGCGCCATAAATCTGAAAGAACAACGATTTGAGAAAACTTTTTTGAAGATAGCAAATAGAGTACCCTTTATTAACCCGATGTTTTTTAATTAATAACTTCATTAATTAAGAAGATAGAAATTTTTAACTGACTGAAATGGTTTTTTTTTAGTATTCGGTTCACATTGATACCTCTATGACGCGGATGACACTACCCTGTGCGAGAAAATGCGGCCGAAAACTTCACCCCCACCCTAGTAAAAAAAAAAAAAAAAATGACGCCAGTGACAGGTTTTTTTTTTTTATGTAGAGATATTTAATTTTTACTCTTTTCATCATCAGTCATTTTTGTTGTTTTGATTTAGTAAACCAATCCTATAAAATTCAAGAAAGATTTCGAAAACTTTTGCGAATATGTGTAATACAATGTAAAAATAAATAAATAAGTATAAACAAATAAATAAATAAGTATAAACAAATAAATAAATAAATTATGTTCAGAATTTTGTTCAGAAATATCTGGAATATTTAGTTACATTTATAGCTGCAATGTTTGTTTATATAAGCATGGCTACTTCAATGCGAATATATAAAAAATTCTGGTGATTATAAAATCTTTTTAACTGAGGAATTGAAAAAACGATTAAAAATTCTGTCAAAGACAAAATTTAGTTTAGTACGGTTGCTTGGGTTTTACGCCGCACTAGTGCTGCACAATGAGCAGTTGGCGATGGTCTGGAACTCACCACTAGAGGTGGTCCGGAGACATGTCATCACAATTTTGATCCTCCATGGAAGGGATGGCTCGCCCGTTTCAGTGACCCCCCAGAGGTATAATTTTGATAGGAACATGGATGACATTGCAGTCACGATAGATTTTACGTGCACCAGGCACCATTAGTGTACACGACGGTCTTTGGCCGGCTCGAGTACCGAACCAGCAATGTTCTAATTACAATGTAAATATATATATATATATATATATATATAATCATGGTATTTGACAGTATAATTTTAGGGGAAGTGACCGTTTTGCTACCTAAACAGTCATAATCTGTAAATTAATGTTCTGAAAGCATAGTTTAGGAATTGACCGTTTAATTTTACGGGGAATGACCGTTTTGCCAGCTAAAAGGTCGTAGCCCGTAAATTGATGTTTCGAAAGTATAATGTTTTGAATTTTTACGATAGAAAACTGTTAATCTACGCAAATTGCTCTTATCTTCCACCAAACCATTTTCTTACGGGAAAATCCCTTCAAATGCTATCATTTCAGTGACGTCATGAGAGAATGCTTGCATTTTCAAATTGAAACTATAATTGTTATTTATACTGATTGAATGTGTTTAACTATGTACGCATGACGCATAGAAACATCAGTTGGTTTGAATAAGCTATTGGTTTCTTAATTTAATTCAAAGAATTTCGATCTGAATAAAACTGAATAATTGGTATTGATGAAATTGATTTTATTTGTGTTTGAACCACGAATTTTACCAATTTCAAATTCACGAAAACATTAAAAAAGAATGCTAAAATGGTTTTTTGATTTGAAACCAGATTTGTAAAACACAGACTGCAACCTAATAGTTGTTTTATCCAATAAACACATATTTTTTAAACATGCAGACTCTAATTGCTCTTAACCCTTTAGTTAAGCATTAGAAAACTGAAAATTTTAATGTTGTTTCCACAATGCAATGTGGATTTTTATGTATGATCTTCACTGTTAAAAAACAAAGCTGTTTTATCTGAGTATGACCATCAGATATGTACATGTACATCATATATAACAGGTTCTGCTCTCGAAATTCTTCAGACCTTCCTCCATTCAATGGAATACAGCTTTAAAAAAAAATCTATCCTAAAAAGTGCAATTACGCCTAACACTTTATAAACACAGTTTGAAATAGGTCCTATAACGAAAAACCTGTTTGGATGATTAAGAATTAAGCTCTGGTTATTTCTGCTTTTCGCCCACTACAGAAACCATAAAGATCGAAAACCATGAAAATAATCTGGTGTGTCACTCACACGACTGTCTCTTACACTGAAATTTAATACTATAAATACAGATTGTAGATTAAGGAGTAAGATAACGAGTACTGTTATGTAAATGTATGTTATAACAATTCAAATTAGGCTTCCGAACAGCTTTACTTGATAAATGATTTTGTGTGAGGGAGGCTACCGCCCCCCCCCTAACCCCCCGTTTCATTATTGTACCTACATTTATGTAGAATTCAAATCTGTTATTAACTTCAAAAGTTCATTTGAAATTATCCTGACAACTTTCATACGCTACATTCTTTGAAACTTATGAATATTGACCAAACTTTCCACGTAACAAACGTATTAACTTCAAAATACAGCATTTCAATCGCGTGAAATATTTTGTTTTTAATTTACTTTAAGAGTCACAGACAAAGATCAAACGTTAAAAATTTGATTTCAGTATTGCGGAAGCCTCAAAATGTGTAAATATACAAAAAGACTAAGCGATGTTAATTTATTTTAAAAACTACATTATTTACCATATAGATATTAGAAATTAGTTTCAATTCCTGAGCAGCTTTCACTAACAATAAAAAAAAGGTTTTTGTGGCTTAAATATTGGCAACCCTGTGTACCTTCTGAAGATTATGTACACACCACATGATGCACTTAAATATAACCCTATATTAATAACACACGGCACAACCTAAAATACGCTTTCATCAGTTTTCAAGCATTGACGCACTATAATCTACTTCTTTTGTGTAGCCCTGTAAACGAACAATGATAGATTTCCATATCACATTTTACACGAAACATGTTTTAACGCATATAGAAAATATATATTCGTTTCATTTAGTTTAGTGCAGTCTATAGATGTTAAACTCCACTTACCTGTAATTTCCCCCATGGACTTAATGTATTTGAACTTTCTTGGGTGTCCCTGTACACGAACTATTTGCTTGTTCTCAACGAAAAGTTTAGTGTAGCATCCTTATATGATACACATTTAGAATACCGAGTTTTGAATTTCTGCTGCTATTCGTTCTTGAGGTATGCTGATAAGAGACAGACACATACACAGACACGCAGGCAGACACACACACACACACAAACACACAGACAGACACACAGACAGACCAACCACTGAAAAGAGGATTTTCGTATTCAGGGGACCTCAAAGCGTATAAATATAAAAAAAAATTCAATTTCCAAAATTTGACCCAAAAGCAATACTTTCTTTACCTTATGTGTAAGAGAAGTAAAAATAGTATTAATTGGAGATACAAATTCTCTGTGTCCATGTAAAAGATTTATTCTTATTATTATTCAAAGATTATTTGTAGTCTCGATTAATTTTCAAAGGTCTTACATAGTTTTCAAAAGTGTAATTTTGTTTTTGAAGAAGGGTGAGGAATTTTCTCACCCATTATTTTCCTGTAATGAGAACCTTGAAATAAGTATAAGACTACCTCTTTAATGCTAGTGTTTACGAATAAAAATGATTTCGAAAAATATAATAGATTTTCTTTCTCAAAAATCAGTATCATATAGGAAAAAAGTGTCTTTATAGAAAGAAAAAGGGTTTTGTTTTTCCAATATGAGAATTGACTGATTTCTTAATTTTGTCCAAAATAGCAAAGTTAGATTTTAAAATAGTCTTAAAAGAAAATAATTTTTAGTTATAATTTGAACGTTAACAATATTCAATCACTGTAAAAAAAAATTCTGTAAAAATAAAGCACTTTTTAAACATAAATACAGCATAGGTTGCTGTACATGTTTACGGCTAGTTCTGTAAAAATAATTGAAGATTGGTTACTTCACATTGTGCTGTAAATCGGTATCAAAAAATTTCCAGAAGTCTTTTGGTGCATATGACATGATTTATCAACCAATCACTGCTGATGTTGACCTTATCTGTTTCTGTAAAGATGTCGTTGTGAATCCAATGGAACGATGTGCTGGTCTTTAAAACAGGAGATTGTGAGTTTGAATCCCGGGCTATCCAAGACCGTTTGCTCCGCATGAAAAAGTAGACTATATGTGTAAAAAAATAAATAAGTTGCTTAGTGTTGTAGATTTCTCCCTGTACGCATGTGTGATGATTGCAGGAAATATCTTTAAAACATACTGTGGAAATTACAGCACATGTGAGTAAAAATTGCAGCAAATTTATTTTACTGCACATTGTAAAAATACAGAACAATGAGTTAGGCAATACTTTTGCCAGCACACCGTGCTGTAATCTACTGCAGATAAATTTTTACAGTGATATTAAAAGTATTCAAGAAACTCAAATTTTAACTTTTAATTTTACGGTCAATGATACTTTTTTTACAGGTTAGTTGTATGTTTCATCACAGTGTAAAATTACTGGCGACACACCATTCATCTTCTTACTGTTTTTTTACGTGCTTTGTCTGGAATCTCTGCTGCCAAGCTTTGCCCGTATTTTTACTGCAGTTTTTTTTTTACAGTGTACGACCTCGGCGCTCTACCTACTGGGCTACCATGGCACTAGTTTAGTACGGAGGACTATTAATTTCAATCTGTGAAATTTTTATTTTTATTTTTTATTTTTTATTTTTAATTTTTTAATTTTAATTTATCTTTTATATCATTTTTTGACCGTAAAACTGGGCCACGTACTTTTTAAAATGACTGAAATGAATTAAAATAAGGTGTTTCCCCCCTAAATTTCCTGCTTTAGTTAACATATTAAATATATATACTGAAATACGTAGAATGCACCCCAGTTATTGATATTTAGTGGTTGAAAATGACCTCTTATAGTATAATTTATTTTAAAAGCATATGGGTCCAAAAATATAAAATGATAGACAAAAATTTACACATTCAAAATATTCTTATCCAAGAAATCATATTTTATGCATAGTTTTACTGCATAACATAAATTCTTTCATTTGCAAACAATTTTCTATACACAAACAATCTGTGTGTTTCTGTTTTATTAATATTTATTCTCAGAAAGGAAGAGATGTTAAACTTTAGTAATAGTTACAAATTATACAAGACAGGTTTTAAACAATTGTATTAAAATAGAAAGAAAGTAAGAAAATACCATACAATGTATTTTCTTGTACACATACTTCTAAAACACACATAAATTGTTTTACACGAAATAATTAAGCACATCTTTTCATTTGGCACGTACATACAAGTACGAATGCAGTATGACAGCAACGGCGTATTACAACAGCTAAAAAGTAATAGAGATACAGAATTATTTAGTACTGATCCAGAACTACAAAACCTCATCGACTATTGAATTATTAACATTGCTTATCAAACAAACACTGAAAATTTGATCTAGTATGCTGTTTAAAATATATGGAATTCGATTTCTAAAAATATTCTTTTAACTGACATTTTGTAAAGATTTATTTTTATTTAGATACATTAAAAAAGAGAGAAATAGAAAATAAAAGAATAGTTTATAAAATTATATTAGACGACAAATTTGTCGTCCATGATTGTAATTTTCGCGAAGTTTACTATTGATTTAGAAACAAATGTCACTATGTTGTTGTAAAACATAAAATTATTCAAAAAGGATCGATATCTTTAAATTCCGCTAATTTCCCATACTTCGCAAATTAATATTTAGCTAATTATATTTTATGTCTTGTTATGTCTTGTGCTGTGAAATGAATATTCCCAGTTCACTTTAACCTTTCACGAAATTTGTAAATATTTTCTTTAGAAGTATTGCTTAAAAATTAATTTCACCGACGTTTTACAGTGACACCAATTTACAACAGATTAAATATTTGATTAGTCGAGAATTTCAGCATTATAGCATTTTATATTTACTACTAATAAAAGTTTTATGATTTATGAGGTGTTTTATTTTTATTTGTTATTCGAGTAAATATATTACTTAAGCGATTTTATAAAAGAACTAGTTGTTGTGTATTATTAAAAGTATATTATTAAAAATATTACATAGTATATTGTTAAAAATATATGTATTTATATTAGTTGAAGCTTACTATAATATGCTGATGAATATAGTGGTTATTATAGTTAATAAGCACAATTCCTCAATTTTTACACACACACACACACACACACACACACACACACACACACACACACATATATATATATATATATATATATATATCAATTTGCATATTTGTTTGTGCACTGATTTTAACATAAATTTTCTCAATGCTCAAAACTCATAATTTCCAATGTCGTTTACATTCCAAAAAAAAAAAAAAAAAAAAAAAAAAAAAAAAAAAACACGGATAGAATAGCTATAGTAAAAAAAAAGTCGCGAAGAGCGTTCTATACTAAAGCTGTAACTTTCCTTCAGTTTTCAAACGCATCGAAAATATATTAGTTTTTTCTGCATTAAATTTTCATCAAATGTTCAATCTACGGTGATCCTTTAATCCGATATTGATAACAGGGAATGACTTAATATTATATGCGTTATAAAATTGAGAAAATAATTATGTTTTGGAATAGTTTTAAAAGCCCAACTTGGTGAAATTTGAAATTTGGCACCAAAGTAGCTAGGTCTTTTCTAACGTAACTGCGATAGCCAGTTTAATTCATCATCAAAATGACAACAAAAATTTAAAATCCGCCAAGGGAATTTATCCTACTGCTATACTAAAGACATTTTAAGAAATGAATATAGTTAATGATACTAGGGAACGAAACACAGTTACTGCATGACTTTATATGGGAGAATAGATTAAATAAGTCCTGTCGTACTAAATAAAATTCTTTTTAGAAAGAAAGTAAGCATATTTTTTCCCAAGGATAATACATGCAATTATTACTTCTTAAAGTAAAAAAATAAATATAGCAGTTATATGCACTCTACAAAATTAATTACTTAAAAAACATGAAATAATATATATATATATGTAAATCCTACCTGTGAATCACTACTGCTTCTGATAAAATATGTATTATATACAAAACAATCTAACTTTTAAAGTGAAATATAGATTTCACTTTAAAAGAACTTTCAGAAATGAGGAAAGATATCGTCTGTGTAAGAGAACGCAGAGTTCTCATCAAAAAACAAAATAACAACGAATAAAAAATCGAATTTTCTGTCAAATGTAGTCATTTAAAAGTATCTAAATATTTATGTATAATTTTTTATTGGTTACAAAAGCGTTTTTAGCTCATATATTTACACATCTAACTAAATTTTTGAAAGTTTTGATGAATATAATTTTAAGTTTTATATAGACCTAACTTGAGGCAAGTGTCATTCTATTCTGTACAGACATTTTCCAGTGATACAAGGCAGAATAGAAAATGTTTTATAAACACCTCCCATGAACACAGAGAAAATATTCTGAAATCATTTTGGATTTCACTGATGTCTAAAACGTAAAGATAACGCAATCCCCCCCCCCCCCATTCTTTGAGTTTTACTGACAAAAGCCTTATGGCGCATTCGCAGGCATATTTTTTTTACCCATATCTCTAAGTACAAACAAAATTTTTTAATATCGATAAATATAATTTTAAGTTGGGTAAAGATCTGAATCCCTTCCAAGTGGCGTTGAATTCTGTCCAGCCATTCACCATTGATAACCGGACAAAAAAAGCGTTACGGACACAGCGACACACACACACGCGAAAAATATTCTGAAGTCATTTTACGCTTTCATGTTGTGTGAAACATGAAGAAGTCGCAATTTTTTTTTTATTCCGACAAATTTACAGACAAAAGTCTGATTTTATTAACATAGATTTGTTTTTTAATAAATCCCATACATTGAATTGAGAAAAAATGCATTATTGTTGCTATAATAATTTTAAAACTACAAAATAAAAATTCGAGTTTAAGCCATAAAAGAAAAACACCAGCAGTTTTAATTTTCGAAATATTTAAAATACTAGTATAGACCGAGTAGATGAAGTACTGATGAAGTTTCGAAATTTTAGTGAAAATTGGAAAACCGGAAGTGGGTCATCGGAAACCGGAAGTGGGACCGTAAGTCCGTATCTCAAAAACAGCTCTAACGATTTTTGTCAAATTTACTACATAAACACTCTATTAGATGTCCTTTCGAATGATATAGTTGGTTAGTTCAGGAAAATTGATAAGCGGCCTGTATAAATAGCTCAATTTCAGGTCGCACAAGTGCGTTCCTTTAAAAAAGGGCTTTACGGATTTTTTTCAAACTCGCCATATTAACACTTTTTTAAATATCCTTTTGTATGTAATTGTTTTCCGGTCAATAATTGAGTATGCGAAGTTTTGGTAAATGTTGGTATCTCAAAAACGGCTCTAACCATTTCCTAGAAAATTGTTACATAAATCCCTTTTAGATACCCTTTCTCATGTATTATGTGGTTATTACAGGAAAATTAACGGTCATTCTGATAAGATAGTTCAGTTTTAGATCTCATAAACTGGTGTTTAAAATAATAACTATAATAATTTTTATTATTATTATTATTTTTTTTTTTAACTCGCTGTGTGAACCCTGTTTTATATGTCTTTACACAAGTATCAAGTTTCTCTAACTGGAAAATTCCAAAAAATGCATATAATATGTGTGTAATAGTGGGTAATGGAAGTCTTGTGGTTGTTTCACACCAGATTTTTTTAGATATTTAATAGAATGTACTTAAAAAAAATAGAGATGGATTTTGAAATTTACCCCTTTATTTTTGAAAAAAAAAAATATATAAAAAAGTGCAGTTTTATGTGGGAATTTTCAAAATAAGTCTGATTTTTGTTGTATTTTTAAGTTTAATATTTTTGCTTTTAAATATATTCCAAAATCCATCCCTAATTCTTAAAAAAAAATCCTTAAAAAAAAAAAAAAAAAAAAAAAAAAAATGTGTTTTCTTAAATATCTGTAGACGTTTTAACATTTTTAAGATTTTGAATTCATGAAAAAATGCATTCTAGTTTAAAGATTTCAAACCTATAAAACATACACCAAAAAACTTAAGAATTGTTGTCTGGATATTTATTATATATATATATATATATATAAACTAATATAAATTATTTATATATGTTAAATGGAAATTTTTTTAAACATATTTTGTATCTCAACAGGCTTTATATAAGCAGATTAAAAAATTATTTGTTCAATTTTTAAATATTAAATTGATATATAAGTTTTTATAGGAAACCTTCAAAGTCAAAAAGGCCAAGTCCCCTTTACAAAAAAAAAAAAAAAAAAAAATATTACGGCTTTTGATTTATTTTAATATATATATATATATTAAAACTTTATTTTTCTAACAGAAAATATTGCACATAAATAAAGTTTAATTAGAAATTTTTTTTAACATATTTATTTGTATTTCGACAGTCTTTCATTAAGCAGATTAAAAAATTAGTACGTAAATGAGTTTAGTATGTAAATAAATTTTGACATTAGTACGTAAATGAATTTTGAAAGTTTTAGTTTAAATTTTAGTACATTTGTCAGCTTAAGATGACAGATTTTGATGCAAATTTTATAGAGTCAATTAAATTTCTATAAAACTTTCTGAAATGTGTATATTTATTATTTCTTTTAGTAATTTAAAGTATAGAGCAGTTTATTTCTCAATTGGTAGTGGATATTCACACATTAACTTCATGAATCTGTCAGCATTAAAATAATTTTCTTTATTATTATGTAGGTGCGGTAAAATAACATTAAAATTACCTTATTTGCAAACTTTACTTCTAAAATTACACAAACTCTTTCCATATTTTTTGACAAAACTTTTACAGTGCACTATTTGAAAATAGCTAATTTTTGTATGTTAATTTATTTATTTTTAACAATTAAATTTTTTAATTATTTACATTTTAAAGCATTATGATAGATTAGGTAATTATGATAATTTTAGTCCATGCTGTGGTGTAAAATGGTTATTGAGGAAAAAAGAGAAAACTAAGATTGATTTCCAAAATAAAAAGCAGACTTTTTATTACACTTATACGCATTAATGTAAAATTTTAACATTTAAATTTAATATAGTAAGAGAAAAGGTAATTTTCCCGAGTGTTAAATATTGGTTACTCCAGAATTTAAATGGGCGCAATAAAATAAATTTAAAATGCATTATCGTTTTTATAAACTAGCATTTCTCTCATAAAAGAGATTTTACAGTGTTTTTAACTGTAAATATACTACCATACACATTAAATGCCGGACTCTTTTGATTTTAAGCATTTTTGTCAATTACCCAGAAAAATAGGTCTTAAATAATCCTGAAATTTCGGGCGTTTTAAAGAACATGCTACTTCTCAGTATATTTCAACGAAAGTTTTGACTTAAAGACAAAAATGGAAACCTCAGCTTCGCACACAAACAACTCATGCGCAACTGCAAAACAGTTTGGTACAGTAACTCATCTTGTGGTGATATGTATGATTCTGTAATCTTCTACTTGGAAAATCCGTCCTGTTTCCCTGAACATGTACATATGTATAAATCGCAACTTTAAAAAAAAAAAAAAAAAAAAAAAAAAAAAAGAGATGAGCCGTGGCAAAAAATATCTTTCACCCAAATAGTTAATACATGCTCTCTATCAATAAATAAAATCACATTGAAATCGGAACCGGACACTTGCATGTGTTCCTTATTTAAAAGTAATATATTAAAGTTTATATTGTTAGAATACTTAAACTCGACTGATGGTACAAATAAAATCATTTTCAGAGGGTTAAAGTTCATTTTAGAGAACTTCCTCAAACAAAAATTCCTTACAAATCCTTCCTGACAAGTAAGACATCTTCAAATAGCACATTTTAAGTTTAGTCATATCCAAATGCCAGTTTTGTGAATTTCTCACTAACTTATTTATTTATTTTTCAAATGGTGGTCCAAGTTATAGGTTTTACGAACATTGGAAATTTATTGTAGTCATTATTGTAGCATATTGCAAAATAAATTAATAAAATAAAATAAACAACTTTTTTCAGAAACTAAATCAAAGTAAAAACTGTCAAATGTAGTAGAATAATCACTGAATGTTCCGTTAATTTGCTTAACACTTATTTAAACAAGTTTCAAGTAAAAATATTACCAATAATGAAACGCTAGTCAGGTCGTACAGTTTATAGCGAAAAATAAAATTCCTTTCAAAAAGAAATTGAAATCCAAAGCTAGTCTGAGATTAACTTAGTTCTTCGAAATCTGAACTACATTGATTAAAACTTTCCAAGTTCGTTTAAATGTAAAAATATGTATTATAAACTATTTATTTGATTAGATGTTTTGTCAATTTTAAAGCTAGTTTTAAACTGTATTACTGAAAAAAAAAACTTTTAAGAACTAAATTTCTGGTATAAAACTTTCCAAATTCCAAAGTAAGTATTCACAGACTAGAAACGATCAGAAGTTAAAAAAAAAAAAAGTTTTTTTTTAAACAGCAAAATCAACAACAACAACAAAAAAAGGCATGGTTATTGCATTTTTAAGTCTTTATTTGATATAGGATGTTTCAAATTATAATCTTAATACAGGGAATTTTCTTTGATAGTGTAGCTCAAAGGAGTGACAAAAACTTCTCTGATAACATTTCATGATTTCCATTGCTTTATATCAAATTTTAATTCAGAAAAACTGACTCGTGTTAAAAATATTCCCATGGAAAAAGCATTAAAAAAAAGAAAAAAAAATTCAAAGCAAAAAATAAAGTGACCTAGAGACTTTAAACTTGATAGATGTACTGAAAAGTGACACGTGTCAACTAGCTAGATAGTTTTTTAACTCAAAGAAATGACATGCATGTGTTCTTCAGAAAAATCTCCGAAGCCGAGAAAGTTGCGAGAAATGTAATGGTTAATTTATCGTACAAGTCGTTGCTGAAATAAAAAGAATAGGTGTAAAATATTTCTATATTTTCTTTCTTTTATAATACACTACTTTTCAATAAATGGCCAGATCCTTTCGATTTCAGAAGTTTTGTCAAATATCTATACATATATATATATATATGGTGTTAAGAACATGTTACACCTTATATATTTAAGCGAAAGTTTTGCCTTGAAAGCAAAAAAAAAAAAAAAGTACCAGTAAAAAATTAAAGAAAAGTGAAAATTTTGGAGATCACTCTGTAAAAATTCACATATATTCATGAAGATATAACGATTTCTTTAATAAACTTAGAAAAAAAAAAAAAAAAGGGCTCCTTTTAAATTATAACACGAAGGGAATTAAAACGTAATTGAAAGCTGCAGACTTGAGTGCTGATTCCCAAGTTGTAAAGGATGCACAATCGAGGAAAAAACAGCAGCAGTAAATATTATACGCTTAATGAACTTGGGGAAAAAATTAAGAAAAAATTTATTTAACACTGAAATTTTTGTTTTTGCAGTGATTCAGACATCGAATAAAACATTAGTAAAAAAGTAAACATTAGTAGTTAATAATTTACTATTCACAGCTTGACATTAAAATTTAACTCCATTACTGATATACTCTAAAAATCAACATCGATGAATTACATTGAAATTAAAAGAATATAAAATATTTAGATTTTATTCATCTAAGGTAAAAAAAAAATAAATTAAAAAAAGCAAGTTTAAGATCACATGTAAATACCGCAATTAATCAAGCAAATTGAACTTTGGTATTTTCGTATTTATTTTTTTCTACATTTTTCTAAAATATATCACACATGATGAAATAAAAGATATAATAATACGTTTTAATTTTTTTTTAATTATTTAACTATTATAATTTTTGGCTTAGTTATTATTTTGAAGATTAGTTATGAATAATACAAAATTATGACTTAATTTTAATTTTTAACCATTTCTTTTAACTGCATATAAAAAGAGCAATGATGAATCATAAAATATTGTAAGATAACATATTTTACTATTTATACAATGGATATATTCATATAGATAACATTCAATGTGATTTTGTACAAGCCATATATGAATATCTAATACGATCTGTAAAACTGAACATTGTGCAAAGTTATCGTGTTCAGTAAATGAATAATGTATTTTCATTTATGCTATCATAAACAGCTTTCTGCGAAAGAGTATAGCAGAGATATTAACCTTAATACTCTAAATAATTGAAAATATTTAAAGTTATTTAACTTAACGTTCTTCATTATTTTCATTTTTTGCAGGAATATATGTAAAACGTTAAATGAATTATTAATTTTGTGATTGTATATTTTATATCTCTCTATTATCATTAGTTTGCTTGTTATAAAAACATTATCATAAAATAAAACTTTTCAACTAATTAATCTCACATCATCTTATCTTGTTAGATTATTTTTGTGAATTACTTATATAATTAAAAAATAAATTACTAATTTTGTAATTGCCCTAACGATCTACTACCATTCATTTCTTTTCCAGGAAAACATATTTGCTGTAATTAATTAGTTTTACGTAATCATTCTACCTTATTTTTATTTTTAACTATTTATTATTTATTATTTTTTTCTTTTATGTAACTTAGGATGAAATAGCTTTTTAGGCGATCCGTAACTAATATTATTAAAACTTAAAATTATCTACTGTTATAATCTGAATATATATATATAATGGATTACAACTATCAATAATTATTTTCTTTTTAACATTTTTTTTTTTTTTTTACATTGTTCACTTTTATCATAGATAGTTCTAGGCCAAAGCATAGATTTGATAAAACTTCAATAGCACAAATGAACTTTGTATTGCAGATAATTTATAATTTATTATTTTCTACACATTTTTTTTTTTTTTTTTTTGCATAAGAGAATATAAAATTATACATAGGGCATAAAGCACACAAAAATTTCATTAATGAAATATTTTGTATAATTCATAAAAAAAAAAAAAAAAAAAAAAAAAAAAAAAAATAGAAACGAACACTTTCGATTACCACTTCAAATTTATACATCCAAAATTTATTATCAATTAAATTTTCTTTGTTATACGAAACGAAGTACATTCAAATATATATTTAATGTAATTAAAAAATAGCATTATAACGTTTTCAGTATTTAAAAAAACAAGAAGAGAGAAAATTATTTAAATTCAATGCTTCCATAGTTCATTGGACAAGAGCGGTACTCTTTAGAAATAAGATCTGTGTGAGATACATTTTTAAGAGTCGTCAAGATTTCCTTTCTTTCGAGACTTCAGTTAAAAGGCTTGAATAGAGTAGTAGTATGAAAATAGTAATGAAGAATTACTCAGTGTTAAAGAATGCTGTTGGAAAATTGTAAAAACAATGTGAATATATACTAATATATAAGAGCAAAATTGTTGCGGGCATATTAAGTTTATAGGAAAATACATCTCATATAGAGACATTTAAAAACAATGTGTCATTGTAAAAAACGATTAATTTGTTAAAAATTACACTTTAAAACACGTAAGATTTCTTTTAAAAAAGACAATTAAAAATTACAAAAAACATATTGTCAGAACTTTTTGCCCTGCTTATCAGGGCATCACCAGGACAATTTTTAAGGCATGGTTTGATAGCAAGTGCAGCAACAGTTTAATTATATATCAATAAAAATATACGGCAGTTACAGTTAAGCTTGATAAAACAGTCCAAAGATCATAAGTTACAGAACATTTAGTTGAGCTTTACTGGGTCAGCATGGAGCCACTTGAAGTCTGGAAATTAAGGAACTTTTATTTAGTTTGAGCTTTACTAAGATAGCATGAAGTAACTTGAAAGCTGTAAAAGGTGAGGAGCTTTTACGGAAATTTCGTTGGATAGGACTGGAGAGACATACTAGCAGTAACAGGGCAGATGACGGAGGGAAACATGAAGTCAGCCTGGAGCTACAATTCTGAAGTTAGTTAGTGCTTTTTTAGGTAAACGTGCTGACCCAGTAAAGCTCAACTAAATTTTCTGCAACTTGTGATTTTTGGACTGTTTTATTAAGATTAACTGTGACTGACGTATATTTTTATTGATATATAATTGAACTGTTGCTGCACTTGTTACCAAACCATGTCTTAAAAATTGTCCTGATGACGCCCTGATACGCAGGGCGAAAAGCTTTGACAACATGTTTTTTGTAATTTTAAAGATCAGGCTAAGGACTAATTCTAATAAAAGATTCTAGGAAATTCTTTGAACTATTTAACCTGCAGGGAAAAAAATTAATTATTACTTTCAGAATTGTATATGGTCATGAGCACAGATACGTAGTACTTGACCACTTGAGCACTAAAATTTGCTCGATTCATTGAAAAATTATGCATTCCCATACCATAATGTACGGAGAATATTTCACTATTTTGAGAGTGCAATTTTAGTTAAGTTCGTCATGTTTTCGTCGTCCAACTATCTTGTTTTCGTCAGCTCTGAATACGTTAAAACCTGACTCCTCAAAGAAAATCACTGGAGCCCAATAATTAGTAACTGACTATTTAAAAATTCTTTTTGGTCCACTGAAGTCTTGTTTTCTTAATTCGTTTCGTCAATAATGACTTTTTTGCATTTTTTTAAAGCTGCTTCATTGCTGCACTATTTTTAAAAATATATGTATTTCTAAACACTTTTATTAAATCTCTTCTATGTTTTGAACATAATACAAATAGATTTTTTTTATATCGATCATATCGCTTTGGATGAGCAAAACGGTCGCATACATCGAAATTTTCAGTTTCAATTTTCAACAACCAAAATTTTATACATCTTGCCAGAAATCATCTCACCAATAATTCTTTAGCATTTAATTATTTTGTCATCTTGCGTATTAAATAGTTTTTTTTTTCTTTTAATTCTAAAATTAATACTTTTAGGGATGTCGTTAATTGCCTCATCCTTGCCAATTTTGAAATACTTTTCAAAATTACAACTTTCCTAACAAATGTTTTCTATTTTGAATACTTGGTTCAATCCTAAATTATACGTGAAGGATGAGGTAATAATGCCTGTTCGAAAATCTGCCTTTAAAAAGAAAAGGAAAATATCCAAGGTCGGCTATTTTTTGTCCATTTTTAAACATTTTACGAAGCCTTACATAAAGTTAAATTAGTCGATTCTATCAACTTTTGACGATAATTTTGTGATAACACTGATCTAAACCTTTTATGCAGCCTTTCATAAAGATAGTATAGTCGATTCTATCAAGTGTAAAATTAGATAGAATCGTCAAACTATACAAATATATTGGTATTGCATGTTTATTAAGAATTTATAATGTAAAAAATGTCGTATTTTTTAAAAATAAATTATACTTGTCTCGAGTCTTATTATTTGTCAGAAAATAACTCTGAGAAAAGATTTTTTAGACTGTAATAAAGATAACAGAAGAATCTTGCGAGAAAAAAAAGTGCTATTCGTCCAATTAGTAAAGAATGTTACTGCAAACTTGATTTAATATTTTGAGTTGCAGATTTATTTAACCCAATTTAATGATAAAAAAAAACCTATACTATACAGAGATCTAAATAAATTATACTTCAGAATTAGATTACTCTATATTAGACGTCTAAAAACTTTAATATAAATGAAGTATCGAAAGAAAAACATTATTTCTTTTTCTTATGCTAATATTGTGTGAAGTAAGTTTTAGACAGATACCAAAATGGGCAATATTATATATAAAAGAAAAATAATATTTAAAAAAAAAAAAAAAGAAAAGAAAAAAGAAAGAAACAAAATCGACAAATGAGAGTATTTTATTGCAAAAACTTCTTATTTTTTAATTAAAAGTAAAATTATGTCTCACATAGACTAATAATTAAACACACATTATGTTATTATTAAACGTACACATACATATTGTTACACATTCGGGGTTCATGTTTTGTCCGTGAATGAATGACAGGTCTTGCAGAGGCCTAAAAAATTATTTACAGAATATCCCAGAAGATTAACAGTCTGTGAACCAAGCATCGGCTAGAGATACACCACTAAGCACAGCTTAAATATTAGCTAACAACGTAAACATCATGGCATAAACTGTATCATAAGCATAACACATAACATAAGCTGTATTTAATAAGCGAAGCAAAGTCAAAGAAAATTCTTATCACTACAAGCACTTAGCTTCAATTAAATTCAGGACGACCGGAATGCAACCTATTTATAGTCTGGTATATTTCCAGAATTATCTGGCTATTTCGTGAAATATTCGATTTAGAACTTCAATAATCGATATATAGATTATAAGGATTTTTTCGCCAAAGTCGCCAAAAAGTTGACTAAGTGCGATGGATTCGTTAATCTCACGCCAAATTTCTCGCCAAGGCCAATTCGCATTGGTGATGCTTTTTAACGGGTTTTTAGAAAAACGATAAATATCTATGCCGTAACGAAGCAGAAACATAGAAAATTGACTTTTTATTATTTGACTAAGCCTCTTTTAATAAAATTACATAAAAAACAACTATTATTTATGAATTTAACACTTCCTCCCATCTAAGGTCTGCAAGCCCCGCACAGTACAACCCTTGATCAGAAAGTAAAAATTAAACAAACTGTACAATTTGTATTACAAGAAATAAATTGCATGCAACAATACAATAGCAATACAGAATGCAAAATCAAATAATTAAACTATTTACTTTATATACACATAAGTAAATCATATGCAAATATTTACATCATATATATATATACACATATATATATATACACACAACAAATTTCACAAAATATATATCGAACAAGCTTTAAAACTTGGGGGTGGTATGAGAGTTAAATTAAGAATATAATCAAGAAGTATTATAAACAAGTGCAAAGAACAACCTCTAGATAGAGGATATGAATAGAATTTTTGTGTTTATGAACATTCCGTATGCAGAAGAAACATCAGAAAGAAATGTTACACTTAACTGTAAACACAATTGGGAGTTACATTTACTCACTACGGATTTTCTTTTATAATACATATCTCACCGTATTAATTTTGCTCGTGCATACATCAGATTTATTTTATTTTTAAATTAAATTTATCGCTATGTGACATATTTGTTATGTATGCATAAATTGTTCATTGTAAAAGGGAATTATCTCCTTGTAAATAGTTTTTGAAATAACAAGCTTTTTGTAAATTTGTGTGTGGGAAAAAGAGTCAAGATTCAGTAATTGTTATCGATTTTTGGTGTTTTGTAGAAATCAGAATTAAAGAATTCATAAATTATAAGAAAAATAATTTGAAGTAACTTAGAAACTTCATTTTTATGATGAAAATTTAGAAGTTTTAATTTTCTGAAAAAAAAGACGGTAATGCCATTTATAGGATTTTAATGCAATTATTGGAGTTTCTTCACTTTTATAATGAAAGGTGTGGCCCAATATACATACTTAGGAAATATATGGAGTTACACCACTTTTACAATGAACCGTCTATACATGTAAAAAACTAATATTATTCTTTAATTTATCATAAAAAAAGTTCTTTTTATAGATTCTAATGAAATATATATATATATATATTTGAAATATTCTTTTTCAAAAAATATATTTTATGTTAGCGTTTACAAAAAATAAATGTATTTTAAACTCGTTTATATAATTACGAAATGTGAAATGAAATATTTCATTTTTAAAATTAGAAGAAAAAAAAAAACAAATATAAGAAAAATCCTATTTTCTGTTTACTTTTATTTTATTTCCGAGAATGATAAAGAATGACAAAAACTTTCGACTTTCTAAAAATGTATTTTGACTTGAGATGTCAATAAGAAAACGAAAAAACAAACAATAATAATAAAAACAGTAGAATAAAAACTGATGACAGTATAACTTCAGATTATTTATGAAAGGGTAATAAGAATGAAGTATAAATGGAAATAAATTATTCTAGACTTAAAAAAAACGTTTTTTTTAACTGCTAACGAAGAAAAAAAAATACTCATAAAAATAATAGTTATTAATATAGATAAGGAAGCAACTTTCTTTTTTCCCCCAAAGAAACATCTTTGCTTGAAAAATGATTGCACATATAAAAAATTTGAAATGAATTCTGCATAAACTATACAATTTCTACTACACTCTGTACGATATTAAAGTTGCCAAATGTAATAAATTAAAGTTGTTAATTTAAAATGTAAGATATTTTATTTCTATTAGAAATTCAAGTAAATTACATTTTAGCATCAAAAAATAAATATAGTTTATCGCTGATTTAGCCATGTGCATAAGAGATATTGATTTTAAATATTGTTTTTCGAAAGAAAGTTATTATAATTTTCTGATAAAGTCCATTTAATAAAGAAAACTATATTTTATTATTGTCATTTTTACTTTCTTTTATATTCAACAGAAGAAAGTATTGGATTCGTAAAAATTTTCGACCTCGGGTTTTTCATGGATTTACATGTTTTGAGAGCTGTAGAACACGAATTGACCAATTTTAGAAAATGTCTGTCCATCTGTCTCTGTGTGTGTGTGTGACGAAATGTTTTGGCAACTGTATCTCAGGAACAACTACACAGAATTTCATACAAATTGATATGTAGTTACACCTTGACATAAATGAGTGCCTATCAACTTTTGGTAAAAATTGTCAACAGGTTGCGTTGCAATTCCGCTTTTTCTAAATTTTTAACATTATTAAGAGAATTATTTTTTAATGATCATTATAAAAATTTACAAGAATTATATATAATAGAGACAGTCAACTGGAATTTTTTTTTGTATATGTAGGAGCATTGTCTCCCCCCCCCCCCCGGGGGGGAGAAGTCACCCCTCGAAGGGAATAAATTTTCATGATGGGAATCTTTTAAAAGAGCTCACCAATACTTTTAAAATGAATGGTTGAATCATCGATCTGCGATAATTTAAAATAAAGTTATCGATTTTTTTAAAAATGTAATATCGAGAATAAAATTAACTTCTTTTAGATATTTAGTGTTATACTAATTCTCTAATATGGAAATCGTACTGCATAATCATGGAAGATAATTTTACTAAATAATGATTTTAATAAATTATTTTTACTGAGTGAATTTGCATAGGAAAATATAGAAGAAAGTTATGTGGTGGCCACAACATTCTAGTTTTTAATAGAAATATCTCTGCCTTTAAAGTAATATTCTGCAACATCATAACATAAAATTAAAGTTGATGATGTCGTACAAATATATTTTTAAATATAACATATGCCATATGTTAAAAACTAATATTGATCGTCTTATATATGTATATATATATATATTACTCTTTTCTTTTAACTCGTAATTCCTATTCTTTTAAGAATATAAGTTTCTTAGTTCACAATGACGGTTTAGAGAATGATGTTTTAAAATAATGCGTAATATCGTTAGTAAATGGTAGCTTAAATTCTTCAAAATTAAAGTTGATTTATATACTTTTAATAACATTAAAAATTGCATTTTCACATAAAGATGCATTAAAAAGCAATTTGTAGCTGTATCCTAAAAAAAAAATATATCGTTATTTTCTTATGTACGTATTTTTCATTAAATTTTACATGCATTAAATAAAAATATCGCACTGTCTTCATCGAGTAAAAAGCGATTTAATAGTACTTGAGGTTTATGGAGCACATTCACAAAATGAACTGAGTACATGATAAAAATTGACATCAGAATTATGTTTTATCCCTGACAGTTTTGTTTAAGATACATTCTCTCTGTATAAACACGATAAATAGTACCTTCCAGAATTGTAATCTCTAAATTTTTTTGATAGTCGCTTATTGCACTATTATCAATTGGTAGTCATATTTCCCTGTCGAATCCTGTTCTTAGTCAGTCTAAAAACATAATTCGACAAGGATTTATTTAACAAAACAGTATTAACTCTACTTTTTTTAATATAGGAATTTTTGCTAGTTTGTTACCGACTGTATATATGAAATGGAAAAGCATCTGCATATGAAAAATAGTTTTCCTCAGTTTTTGATGTTGTAATTTTACTACTTTGTAACTGAGTTCTTCGAGTACATTTGTTAGTTTTTTTTAAAGTAATTTTTATAATTCGCAGCTTGTGAAATTTGCTCGTTTTACGTGCTTTTATGAAAAAGTACAATTAACTATTGATGAAAAGTTCGAGTACGGTGTTCATGCAAAGTCAAAGAAAGTCAGTAAAAATTCCTGTAGCAATTTATTTATCATTATGAAAAATTACCCAAAAAAGGAATGAAAAGATGGTGAGGAAAAAATAAATTCATTTTAGTAGCACGAGATTTTTAACATCTAAAATGATTGATGATGTGAGCCTGAGATAAGAATTCTAAATTTCTTATCTAATAATCTCAGGCTGTAATAACTATCATTAGCGTTTTCTCTTTTAAGAATGGCTAACAAAGATTCAACTTACTCCAATTAATGACGTATGCGCTGCACTATTCGAATACACATTCCTAATTTGAGCTCCTTGTTTGTGCAGTTGCAAGTTGTTAGTTTGTAAGTGTTGTAATTACTGATGAGATGTTAAAAAAATAGCACAAAATGCTTGTGTTTTGTATGTTTTAATTAATTTTTAACTTGTATTTTACGATATCTTTTTTAATAAAAATTTCTGATCACATTCTTTTAAGTATTTTAAATTAAATAAACGAGACGGATGTATTTTAACTATTTTAAAATTTAGTGTTTTTTCCCCAGAGATTTCTTGCATTTTGGAACATATAGAAATGTTATATATTCATATTATAATAGGTTGCAGAAATTCAATTCCTCCTTAGCGGACAGGTATACTTTTAAGACTGCGAATACGTATCGTAAATAGTAGAAGCAACCTCTTCAGATGGACTATTATGTTGATTTCTTTAGAAATCGACCTATTGCAATCACTTAGTTTATCTATTCATATACCTATATATCTATAACGTAAAATTTGTCATTACTATAACTTCTTAAATACTGAATCAATTCAAAACAAAGTTGGACAGTAGACTTATCTTACAAATACCTTGGATAAGTTTGCTGGGCAACTTAATCCGTCATTTTGTTTCCAAGTGTCAGCCACTTAAAAATTTAAAACTAATATCATAAAAACGAATTTAAGACCGCCTCTGCTTAAATTTCGATGTATATATAAATCATATCAAGTACTCAATCAAATTCATTTAATAATTTAAGCCGAAATCTTATTTTAAAAGGGCGTTTACTTGAAACATCTGGCCACTTGAAAATTTGTTAATATAATAACCTCCGAAAATCAATACGAACCACATTTCGAGAAATATGTCTTATATATTGAATAAATTTTCTGAGCAACTCTGAGATATAGTAATAAGGCATAGATTGATCATCGCGGGAGAAAAGGCGATTCCTTTTTACTCGAGGAAAGACGTCTATTGTATTACAGAGGAATTATAACATAGAATTAGTGAAATATAACTTAGTGATAATAACTTATCCCATTTCCTTTCATATATATTTATTAGTACAATTAAAGCCACGCGCGATTTCGGTATTTACAAAATTCATCAACATTCTATTCTATACCCATTACCGAGTTCCAATATCCTGTAATGGCTAATGCCAAATTTTTTTCCGCATCGAAAATCTTTGGTCGATAATATGGGGATTATAGATTTATATAAATTACTATATCTATGGGACAACTTGATACGCCATTTTATCTCCAAGTAGCTGCCACTTGAACATTTTAAAATCCCATCGTATAAAGCGTATTTAATACAGGATTTTCTTAAAATTCGACACATGCATACCCCATAACATGCATATCCCCGTGGGTCCCAACCACTTACATCAATCAACTTTCTCCGGCGTCTTGTTTCAAAATAGTGGCCTTGTGAAACGAAGATGCGACTTGGAAACTGTCATCATGATAGCTATCAAAATACTGAATTAATTCCAACCAAATTTGGGCAGTGGATTTATCTTAAAAATACCTTGAATGAGTTTGTCGACTGACGTGCTACATCTTGTTGAAAAAATGGCGACCATTTGATAAGAAATATGAAATCAACTTACTGTTCCGACTAAGAAGGATGGACTTGTTTTTAATTTCTAATTATTGCGAGAAAACTTGTATTGCATTTATTTTCTATTCTAAATATACATAAAATGAAAGCATTTATTGAATAAAAAGCATTTAATTAGCATTTAATTAATTTAAAAGCATTGAATAAAAAGCATTTAAGCATTTAATTTTAATATTTTTCCTCCGCTCTATTTTGATTTTTATTCACAAATGCTAAAACTAAATTATTAGAATTAACTTCAGATATTTCAAAAGTTTAAAAGTGGTAATGCGTTATAAACAAGATTCAGTTTTCGTATATATTCATTAAATGTTCCGCTTTAATTTCAATACTGAAAGGTTTCTTTTCCTTCAACCTTTTCTTTTCTTTTTTAATTTTCAACACTATCATCAAAACTTCATATCAAAGAAATGCGATCCAATGCAACTTGTTAAAATTGCTTTAGATCAGTTGGGTCTCTTGAAACAAAAATACACACATGTAATATTTCCCTATTTGACATTATTTCCAGAGTAGAGGTGATTTTTTTTCACCCTATATTGGAATAGGCAGCAATGTGTATTTCAGATACGATCGAAAATGAGTACAACAGTCAACAAGACAAAATTTTTATATTTCACAGTGGAAGGAACAATTCATTGTTAAATGTCCTAAAGATAACTATTACAGAATAAATTGGAACGGTACACAAAGCAGTTCAAATTAAATTTTTCGCTTCCGTTTTCAGAAAAAGCTAAAATTAAGTATAAAATGTCAAAAGATAAAATATAAAGTACCAACACATTTACTTCGAATCAAAAGAATAATGAAAACGTTTTCACAACAACTGCCTTTCTTCTTTCAGATTCTTTTCTTTATCTATCTTTTAGATAACAGTGAAAATAAATAATGGAATCTTTTTGAGCTTTTTAATGTTCTCCTAGAAAAATGTCATGTTAAACAAAAATATCACGTTTCTTCTGAACAAAGTACACTCAAGAGTCCCACTTGAATACACTTCTTTAAATATTGTCTCTTTCAACACTTTTCTAAGGAAACTTTGAGCTTTATAATAAATGTTTTTAAATCGAAAATATTTTGCTCTGTAATGTGAAATATAAAAACAAACATTCTTTTTCTCTAAAAATAAAAGAAAAATTTCACTTTTTATCTTTTTGAAAGTTAAATCAATCTGTAATATGTTCTTTATTAAACAGCATATGGAACTGATTTAATTTTTTTAGCATTAGGGGACTCTGCCCCCTGCTCGCTCCGCTCATCAACCCCCGACTCACTTTACTTATTAACCCATGCAGAGCTCTGCCCGAGCATTCACTGCTTTGTTTTTCACTGAATAGAAATATTAATAGTGCATAACACAAGATAAAATCAGAAAAAAATATTAAAAAGATCCCCATATTCAATGTCAAATTGAAATACATAATATTTAATACCATATTATTTATTTTTATGAAAATTATGCTGAAAATCAGTAATTGTTTTTAGAATACAAAAGAAATTCGTAATATCTAGACTATTTTCCATTGCAGCTTTAGTATATAACCCTTTTTATTTCTTTTTTACAACCTTTTTATTTCTTTTTTACAACCACTGCGGTACCCCAGTCGGTAAAGCGCCGAGCTCGTAATTGGTGCGACACGCGCATTAAACCCTACATATCTACCTATAACCATAGATCATATTTTAATTTTCTCGTGTAAAATGGCTACATGATAGAAGAACAACGTCACTGGGGAAAACTTTTTTCAAGGTGGCAAATAGATCACCTTCATAAATCTGTCGTTTTTAGTTAATAACTTCTTTTATTAAAATGATAGAAATTTCTAAACACTCTTCATTCGAGTATTCGGAACACATTGATACCTCTCATGACGCACAGGACCCAGCCCTCCGAGAGAAGATGCGGTCGCAGACAAAAAAAATTTGACGCCTGCTGCAGTAAGTTTTTTTTAAATACATAAAGTGAAAGAAAACAAAACAAAAATCCTTTTTAAATCTATATTTGATCAAATGTAATTCTCTATAGGTTATTCTGTCAAATGTATTTCTCTTATCCATTATTTTGTAATCGTAGCGACCATAAAAGTAAAATTGTAATTTATTTTGTAAATCTGAGGAGAATATACCATTCCCTATTTATAGCAGGCACACCACAGTAATTAAAAAAAAATTTAAAAAATAAATAAAAAAAAGTTTATTATTCAATTATAAATCAAATAATCACTATCGTAACATATAATAGTAATCACAAATTAAATAATCGCTATAATTTGAATTCTTTGTTTATTAAAAATTAAACAATTAAATGAATAGCAATAATTGGAGAGATAAAACATTTTAAAAAGACCCATTAAAATAATCTATGCAATATGTCTTTCATATACATAAATATTTTTTTTCACTTCATTTTCAGGATTCACTGTCAACAATAGACAAATATTTTATTTTATTTTATTTTTGATATTTTTAAAACATTTTCTTATTGAATTTTCTTTGCTTTTTTAAAGAATGCTAAACAGCGGAAGATATCATCTAAAGGTGTATAATAAATAATATGGGTTATAATCTGATATTTATAACAAAACATTTCATTAAACGACGTAGATTATATATAAATATTATACTTTATGTAAGGAAGCTAATTTTACTTTAAAGGTTTTTGGAAAGAGGAAGTAGAAATCACAGAGTATTATAGGGTTTAATTTTTCTCGTTTTAAAGTATGTTTAAATTCAAATCTTACACACATATGTGTGTGTGTCACATTTTTGAAGTTATTACTTATGTTTTCTTTCTCAAACCAGTTGGAGACACTTTTGATTTTCAGTCATTCATAGTTATCTCTACGCCAGCTAATTTTTATAAAATTTTTCTCAGGTTGAAATCCATTGATATGATAAAATCTGAAATGATTTTGGTGATTAATTTATGATATTCTTATAGACTTGGCAAAATTTTTTGTCTAAATTAGCGTAAAAATTACTAAAGTTCTACAAGATATTTTAAAAATTCTAAATTCGTGTCTACAATTTAATATTTTAGAAAATTAATTAGAAATCTCTAAAGGTATTAAGCTATTATCTATGGTTACGAAAAAAGAAATTCACAAAAGTTAAAAGTAGTATTTTTAAAAACCGTTTCTTAATTATCTTTTAATGAACAATTTGATCCTATTATAGTATTTCGGAAGATGTTTCGATGAATTCTACAGTATTACATTGTGATATATTGCGTAACAGAGGATTTCAGCTCTTGTTTTTTTTTATTCTTCTTCAGAAACTTCCCTTGAAAACACAGACATTTTTTGTAGGTTTAGTCAAGAAAAAAAAAGTATATCTGAGGTATTCAAAGAAAAGGTATTTCATAGAGTGTGTGTTAAATAAGAAATGAGTGATTTGTATAAGTTTTTTTTTTTTTTTTTTTTTTTTTTTGTAATGCATCCGTGTATTTTGACCTGTTAATTATTCAAGTAGATTTTATATACATATAAACGCATGAATGTACAGTCAGCAACGAAATTATTCGAGCGCTAGCAAAAATTCCTATGTAAAAAAAAAGTACACTTAATGCTTTGTTAAATAAATCATAGTCGAATCATGTTCTTAGTCAGTCTAAGAACACGATTCGACAAGTATTTGTTAAACAAAACAGTATTAAGTGTACTTTTTTAACATAGGAATTATTTCTAGTGCACGAATAATTTTACTGCCGACTATATTGTACAAATGTTATACAAATAAACTCTGCAATAAATAAAAAAAAAAAAAAAAAATCTTTTATAATTTTATCTGAGACGAAATATAAAATAAAATCTTTCGACTGAAAAAAATAAAAATAATAACAATAAGGAAGATTAGTTAGACCCAAAGACACACATGCGTATCTATGCACACATACGAAAAGTAATAAAAATAAACAGAAAAACCATTAAATTAAAATACGCCGTTAACAAAGTAAGCAATGTAATTCCTTCCAACTGTGCATTAAAAATATACATATTTGCTTTCCAATTACTTTTCTTCTAAATTTTAACTCTCTAAGTTTTATATTAAACATAGGTTATTTCTCTAGTTTGTAAACTTTCTTAATAGCCCATTTAAAACTTCGAGCAAATGCAATTTTATACTTGATATAACCTAAATGGTAATACTAAATTCATTATCCTCCGTTTAAAACTATTGAAGCGCTGTTATGCTATAAAATTACAGATATCTTACGTCAACCTGTCTCATCGATTGGAGACGCATTATTTTTAGAAACCTAGTCCTTATAATATTGGACTATCTCTACTGTCGTTGCTTATGGAAGCAATTTTCATAATTGTTTTCTTCATCCCCTTTCCTCAATGTTTCGACTTATGCCAAGTACTATGTTTTCAGAGTACATTGTCCCTTGAGGAGACTGTTGGAAGTACAGTAATGGCTTTTTCTAGATACCTTTATCTAAAAAGAATAGAAACGGCTTTTTTTTTTTTTTTTTTTTTTTTTTTTTATCACGGGCGTTTCAAAGATATTTTACGTTAAAAAAAATTCTTTGTATGTATACATTAACGCATATATATATTACGACAACATTTGATTTTATTGAACCTAACTGGCAGTGGAATTTATAAAATTTAATACGGGTATATATATATATATATACAATAATTATATCTTGCTATGGTACTAAAACAATTTAAACATATTTGTGAGTGTATGTGCAGTCGGGGAAAAAAAAAAAAAAAAAAACACTCGACGTAACTTTGTTGCTAATCGATGCACAAAAATTTAATAGGTGTCATTCGATAGGGAATTGTGAGTAGTTAAAAAAAATGAACTGAAATTTTGAAATGGGGGTTGTCTACATATGAAAACACGCACCAACTATGATTTTTTTTAATGGTAACACCCATTTTTATTTTATATTTGTTAATATCTTCACAAAATATAACTTGATCGATATATACACTGCAAATAAAAGGGTCGTAAAGTGAGACATAAAAACAACTGAAACGGCATTTAAGACCCGTAAATGTCTTAAAATATACCTTAGACGTTATAGATATTTTAATTTAAGATAGAAATATGTCTGAAATATCAATTCAGACACAAAAATGTCTGAAACACGTAAATGCACGAATTTTCAGACAGCAAAACGTGTTTGAATTTTCAGACACTTTAGAAATTCAAACTTGCATTACTTAGAAAATTTTTCATATGGAATCTACTTTAAGAAAATATGCTTATCCTACTTCTTTCCACATTCAATAAATATATTATTATTTTATATAATAAGCAGTTAAACTACTTAAATTATGGTAGCTTTATGAAATTATATTTTTATGGAATAATACTCTAGGGATGTGAATGATATTTGCATGCTATTATCTTTAACACAATTCATAAACAACATATTTAGACACAAAGCTTATTTTGTAAAAAAAAAAAAAAAAAAAAAAAAAAAAAAAAAAATCTTTGCCTTTAAAGCTTTCTTATATTAAAAGAAAAAGTATGAAGACTGATGCAGCAAGTAATTTCTAGAGAAGAAAGCGAATTTATAAGAGAACAATCATGAATAATTTGTGCATATTTTTTTCTTTCTTTCTTCTTCTTCTTATTCATTTAAAAAAAATTTCCTTTCACAAATTCACCTACATCTAAATGTAAAACAACAAATTTTCCTGTATTCATGATAACAGTTCGTTTTTATTTAAATATCACTTTAAGGAAAGAAATCGTTATCATTGAGGGATGCAACCTTCACATACTTGCATTATTAAAAAATTCTGTTCCTCTAAATATGAAATTTAAGAAAATAATATTTATTAAGTTTAAGATACCATACTATCAATAGTTTTATGGCAAAAAATTAGAAATAAAACATAACACTGATATTAGTTTCACGAATACTACAGTATATTATATCATAAAAACACGTATTGCTGTATTCAACGGTAGTGTGATTGGTAAATGCTTCACTCCGACGATGCTTGGCTTGAGGTTTTGGTTTCCTTAGACAGTGTGAGTTCGAATCCTAACGCCGGAAAATGGTTTATATATATATATATATATATATATATATATATATATATATATATATATATTTTATTAATGCTCTAAACAATTCTAAAATATATAATAACAGAAAAACATAATAGCACGCCATATTCATTTATTTATTTATTTATTAAAAAGCCTTAAAAACGGTAGTATTTTTAAGCCTAACATGGCGGTGTTATTAAGCCTAAAACATGGCGGCATTTTAAGACACTAGCAATATCTTAATTTCTGATGCAAAAAGGTGTCTTAAAAAGTAAGACATTTTTTTTTTCGCTTAAAAAATGACCATCCATTTAAGACTTTTTTTAAACTGAATTTAAGACATTTACGTTTACAGTGTATATATATATATTTACGACATACAGGGAAAAAACCCAAACATAACCCACCATTACTTTTCATTCTGAAAAACATTTTTAATTCTGAAAAATACAAATAAATTCATATTCATAAAAATTATGAATTATGACCTATATTAATTTTTACATAAAATGAATCCTAATGCTGGAAAGTATGGGTGCGCAAATTTGCAGCTCATTCCAGTTATTAGTTTTCGAGATATAAATAAATCTTTCTTTTGGAGTGGTTTAGGGGGCCGTCTGTTATAAAGTTTTGCATGAGATAACGAAGCAAATCTTAAAAAATAATAGAGAAAATTAAAGAAAATATTTTTATTTTTTATTTATATTATTATTTATTTATTATTTATTTTATTATTTATTTTTTATTATTCAAATTATATAATAACAACGTCAAACGCAATATATATATATATATATATATATATATATATATATATATATATATATTTATTTATTTATTTATTTATATATATATATATATATTAATAATAATAATAATAATAATAATAAAATAAATAAATAAATAAATAAATAAATAAATTAAACAAAAATGATGATTTTTCAGACATTAGTGTTAGCATCAAGAAATTCTGTTTTCTAAAGAAGGCAAGCCCCCGCCTTTCATCGTTATTCAAAATAAAACAATACAGAAAAGAAAAGTAAATGCGACTTTGAGTATTCGTGTTAAACCCCTTATTTTACGTTGACAAAAATACACACAAGTGTTGGCTGACTACATGTCCTCGAATCTCGAGGACAGTCACCGAATCTCGAGGACAAAACTACCTTCGTCCCCCAAAAATTACAACACATTTGGGGACGTCGTTTATAAAGTTATTAATGTTTTATTACAATAATTTATTATATGTATAATAAATAAGCTGAAATAAGTTCTTTTAGGTGCTTTATACATAAAAATTACTAAAATTTTACAATTTAAGGTGATTTAATTATTTTTTTATTTTTTTGTCCTCGAAATTTGAGGACACCGCCATCTTTGTCCCCAAATTCAATGAACAAAATATGGTCACTCCACACAAGTGGTATTTAGTTCATCGATTACTGGGGATAAATTTTGAATCTTTTAAACGAATACTAGAAGAAAAAAATTAACTAAATAGGCGTGGTTTACTGTTTAAACTAGAAAAATAAGTTGAATGAAAGTTGGCACTCATTTTAATATGTAGCTAACCCCTAATTCAAAATTCGACAACATTTTCAGAAAGTGCATTAAATTACCTGTTGAATTATGTCTATTAGATGTTTCTGCGTCAATTAATAACGAAATTACAGCGGGTGCTGTATTTTTTTTTTCCGACTGTACATATAAAATAAGTACCACATTACTTTATAAATATATGCGTAGTTATATAACAGAGACGTGTTCAGATGTAGTTATGTGTAACAATACGAATGTTTTTATAAGATGGAGTTAGAAAAATTGTCTTGTATATGAAAGAATACGTTTATAATTTCAGAAGTTTGAACCAAAAAAATGTAATATTTCAAAGATTAAACAGTTTCCATTAACAGACCTGCCAATCCACAGGGTTTTTTCATTCTACTATTTCTTTAAAGTTATCTTTCCCTTATTTAATCACAAAATTTCGTTATTAAAGAACGAGATTTTTTTTTTTTTAATTATAAATCATTGGCATTCAAAAATACAGAAAGTATGTAACTCTGTATTAACTAATTGTTTTTTGCGTGCTTATAATTGTAAATATTTTATATTAAACATATTTGCAAATTTATTTCTCTTTTCCTGTTTAGCTCTCATGCCACTTTAAATCACTAAACATTTCTTTAAATGATATTTTCATGAATAATAATTTTAACTTTTAGCTTTTAACGTTTTAGAGTTCAAAAGGCTGTAACAATATAAATGTAGCATCTTAATCATGTAACTCAAAAATATACATTATAACGAAACTGGTCAAACTAGTTTTAAAGCTGTTCTCAATTTTACGGAATGGTAAATATCAATAATAAAATAAAGACAACAAGTATAATAAAAAAGAATCTTCCAAATGAAAAAAGTTTCGTATCAGAAACAAAAATCGATATTTCTTTAAGTCTAATGTTTTCCATGATAAACGTCGATGATTGTTTCAAATCGTAGTCATAATAACACATAATAATACATAAAAATACATAAAAACACACATTTTAACATATATATGATCACAAACATTTTAATATATGCATATATACGCACGCATTTTAAAAAGAAACACACATACATATTTTAGAATAAGTCACATATACATTTTATTATATTATACACATATTTCAATTTCATTGTATTTTAGTTATTACCATTTCATGGTTTTTCGCTCATGGTGCGGTATAATTGGAATCGGAGGTCATAAACTGATGTATGTTCTGAAAATTTATTATTAATTAATAATGAAACAAAAATTTAATCACATTAGTTTAACAGATGGCTTAGCTCTTTTTTCTTTTTTTCTTCTTTACTAATAACGCTCCAAATCTTAATGATCGCTTTTCTACTCTGTTATTTGCATTATGAAGGGTTGTAACGGGGGATTTTAAAAATGTGTTGTATTACTGTTATGTTACTGCTGTGTTAGGCTAAACTACATTTTTACAAGAAAACTATATCATAATACGATTTTTTTTTCTTAAATATATTAACAAAAATATATAATTAAAATATATAAGCAAAAACAAATAAACAAAATCTTAATTATAAACTTCTCATAATTAAAAACTGAACTACGACAAAACAACAAAAACGGAACTAAAGCCACGAACAAAACTACACACATAAAGCAAAAAAGTGATATCTCGACGTTTTTTCCTGAAATATTATGTTATTTCTTAAATAATAATAATAATAATAATAATAATAATCTGGTATGTTACTGACACGACTTTCTCTTGCCATGCATTTCAATATCATAAAGTTAAATTGCACATTAAGTCATAAGCTCAATAGGGTTAGAAAAAAAAAGTTCAATTTACTTTAAAAATAATTTAATATAGGTTAAGAACAGTTTTATTTGACATATAATGCTGTGTGAGGGAGACCGCCCCCTCGATCACCCGTTCGATTATAGCACCTGCATTTATTTTAAAAAATGAAATTCAAAGCTGTTATTAATTTGCCACCAAACCTGCCAATCTCGATCAAATTTTTCAAATGGCAGCCTATTATGATCTTCAAAAAACTAATTTTGAATTTCCAATTTGTATTTCCTGCTGCAAATTGCTTTTAAGTTATGCTGAAACAAATATACATACAGATAAACCGCTAAAAATTGGACTTTCGTATTCAGGGCACCCAAAACATGATATTATACAAAAAAACCCGAATTTAAATAGAACATGAAAAAGTACTCAAAGGAGAGGAGGGTATTATGGAATACCATTTACATTTCTTAAAATAACTTAACTTGTTTTTAATAAAAATTCCCAAAATCACGATGAGTACACACACACACACAAAAAAAAAAAAAAAAAAAAAAAATTGTTGTTATAAAAAGTTTACTTGAAAAAAAAAAATTACAAATGGTAGTTAATATGAAATAGTCGGATAATATGGAATAGGCGGTTTAAACCATAGAAATACAAATTAAGACTTCATAAAATATAGTTATTTTTAACTATAAAGACCATATTTTTTCAAATTATATGAAAGCTATTTCTGCGTCCAGTCTATTTACAAAAGTCCCAATTGTAATCTTCGTTCTCTGCTTCGATAGAGTCAATATGAGTCCAAAGAGAACAATTAAAACACTTAATACAAATTTCCCCTCGTTCATCTTCGGAGAATTTTCCGTTACAGAAGATACATTCAGCGTCTTTATTTTCTGGTTCTTTAGTTGGATATATGAAATCAATTGATGTATTACTTAGTATTCCATAATACCCGACATGCCATCTTGGAAAATGAATTTTTAAATTAATGAACAAAATATTTTCAGCTAAAAAACGACCAAAGTATAACAAACTACAATTCTTCGAGTATACATTATGCTTAACATCAATTTTCAAATCATATGTGTACTAGTCAGTTTAAATGTTTGAAAACTTACCTGCAAAATCTCTTGAAAATAGCAAAACACACTTTGTTCTGTAGGGAATGGTACGATAACAACAAGCGGTCGCTTCATACTGTATTGAATCATGGGAATCCTTATTAAGTAATTCATGGGATTTCCACGAGATAGCAGTATCAATCAGAGCCGAAACCTCGGTATTACATATTTCCCGACAATTCCATAATACCCTCCTCTCCTCTAGTTTATAGCATGGGTATGCGAAATTAACTTTCCTTCCTGAGCAGTGTTCGTCAACATAGAACAATGAAGCAAAGCTTTTCCATCAATTACATTCAATAGAAAAGAATATTTAACATAATTTTTTATAGCCCTGTATATTGTCTATAAACTATATACACATCACATTATGTACTTTAGTTCTATATGAAAAACTCTTTACACAAAAGGAAATACACTTTCAACAATTTCAAAATATAACCCAAAGATATCTAAATACTTTGGATAGCCCTGTAAATGAATGACAAATAATTTGCATGCCACCAGGTACATAAAACATGCTTTTATTCATATAAAAATGTATATGTTTATTACATTTTTTGTTTATCTCAGCCTATAGATGTCAAAGTGAAATTACCAAAAATTTCTCCCATAGACGTAATGTAATTGAATTCTCTTGGATGTCCCTGTACACGAACCATTTGCTATCTCAACAAAAATTTAATGCAGCATCCCTATATGATACACAATCAGAATACCGAGTTTGGACTTTCTGCAGGTTTTTGATTTTGATATATGCCGATAAAAGACACACAGACACACAGGCCAATATGTAAAAACATAATTTTCGGACTCAGGGGACCTTAAAAATTTTAAATATAACAAAAACTCGATTTCAAAAATTTGACCAATACTTTCTCTACCATATATATGGTTAAGATAAAGTTAAAAAAGTTTAATTTTTTTCTTTTTCCATATCAAAGATAATGTTATACTCTTTTTTCTCGGAACATTGTTGCAAATGTAAAGTAATTTTTGTTATTATTATTTTTTTTTTGTGTGTGTGTGTGGTTTATATTTATTTATTATTGTTTTTTTAATTAATGTTTTCTGTTAAATTAATTTTTGTTACTTTATTCCTTAACCACTGATAATTTTACCTTCTTAATTCAATTAATTTAAGAAGGATTGATGAATTGGTTGAAGAATTGAATTTATATATGATTGAATTAATTAATTAAATTTTAGCTATGGCATTAAGAAGATATTTAATAAAGATTTAAGCTAAAAAGATCTCTTAGATTCAGATGTGTGTCGAGTTTCACGTAAATCAAACAACATTTGCGGTGTATCTCACTTTATGTGATTTAAAAATCTTACAACCAGAAATGTACTGCTTACTGACGGAAAGTAGTATTGAGAATTTTTCAAGAAATAAAAAAAAAATGTAAAAAGTCGCACTGGCAATAAATATAATTATTTCAATATTTATAACAAATAACATGTATAAACATTAAAATCAAATTCAAATAAGAGATTTAGGAGATTGGTTGATTTTATTCTTTACAAAAAATTCACAGTAAACTTTTAATCAACATTTACAAAACAATATGCTAAAATATCGAAAATATAACAGACACGCTAGCGATAATTTAGAATATACTGATATCCGCCCTTACTTTGTAAGAACAATTATTAAAGTAACAGGTGCACTTTTCTAGGATATGTTACCTTCCATGTTAGTCATCAAAACCTTGATTTACTGAATTATAATCTTATCTTATTTTAAAGGAAAAGGAAGTTTTGGAGAATAATGTACTTCTTATTAAGAAATCAAAAGTTGTCTTCATAACTGCTTTTAATCAAAATAATCAGACTTCTTTCAGTGAAAAATTAATTGTTGTATTGAAAAAAATCACATAAATTTATTCTAAAAATTGAAAATGACACAAAATAATATGAACAAGCTAAATAAGTCAAAAACCTTCTTATATTCAGATGAGAAACATAAATAATACGATTATGTTTCTAAAAATAGTTCCTTCACGATCTCTTTGTAAGGCTTAGTAGAATTTTCAGTTAAGAAGTGTTTAGCAAGGGTATCTATGATAACGGCTTTCGGAATTGTAATCTTATTATGGAATAAGCGATGGATTTAACAGCTGTAGAACAAAATATAACGAAGCCATGTAAAACGTTTTTGTTGTTAACTATGTGATACCCTTCTGTCTGTCTTATAAAGTGCATGCATATTTCACATATTTCTGGTCAATGACTGCGAAAGAATTGGGATAATTAAGTTGCCACTTAAATATATATATATATATATATATCAGAGTTGCTAACGTTTTAGATTATTCCGGAGTCTTTTTAGCTCCGTCTCTAATTCGAACCACTTTATTTATAGAATGATTTTCTTCAGTATATAACTGTGATAAAATAAGCAGAAATAATTTTAAAATAAAAGAGGTATGAAAAAAAGAAGGGACTAAAAATGTTACGGAATAAGTTAAAATGTTGGCAACTCTGAAATATATGTGATATCAGCTTGGTGTCTAGGGTTGGAATCCAATGAATGGAAGGTGCTTCTAGGACGACACTTTTATTGAAGAACAGACGAAAAATAGAGATACACAGAAAATGCACTTAAGGATTAATATAAAAGCAGACCCTTAATAGAAGGACTTTGCTTATTCCATAGCTTTACACACACATCAATATCTAGATATATCAATCGATCGCAATAAAACACCTACGCGTGCTATAGTAAACTGCAGAACCAAATCACAAGCCACCCATGGCTCTATCTAGCTGTTCTGAGCACTTCGTGCTCAAACTAGAACGAAGCAACCAAATCAGCATTTGCACTGATGGTCTCACCAGCTCTCCCCACTGTCAGCCGGATATTCTCAAATCTTCCGCGCAACATCTCGTTCACAGACGGGCATCGGATGCAGCGCCATCTGTTGACTGGTGGAAAAAACACGTACACCCCCCACACATACATATATATATATGTATGATAGATATCGTAATAAAATTTAATCTTAAAATTTAGCAATTAATAGATACAAAACAATACCAACACACAAAAATATAGAACTGATTTTAACTTAAAGGAAAGACTGACACAAAATTGTTGCGATTTAGATTAAGAACCAATAAGGGACAAAAATAACTTAAATTACTTACGCCGACATGAATGATAATAAAAAAAGGACCATTAAACTTAATGACAGAGAAAACAAATAAATAACCACAGAAATAATTGGATAAAAATGCTTAAAATTAGGGTATATACTTCATAAAGCTGTGAAATCTGCATCAATTTTGTAAATATATATACATATATATGTGGGAAATTTAATTTCATCTTTTCTTTCCTTTCTGTATAAATTATTAATACTTTAAGGAGAAAAAAGTAAATATAAATACGATTATATACAGGGTGTAATAAAAGTAATGCTCACTACTGTAAGATGTGATAGAACTTGCCAAAACAAACAGTTTACACCATACAATGTGGGGACAGAAAGGAAAAGACACGGTGCAAGAGGACGCCTGCTTGGTTAAAATCGAGAATGCATTAACGACGAATAATAAAGGACAAAAAATCCTTATTATTGAAATTTTATAACAAATACTCAAATGAGCGAACACCAGCTGCATTACAGACTTCACCTCGGTGACAGAATAATCACGCAGACACTGGAAGATTCCTGGCATTTCCTAACGTCTGCAGCTGCGACGTTATTTCGGGTGACAGGGTACTTTGGTGATTCAATGTCGTTTTTTTTAATGACACATTTGAATCACGCTGCATCTTTCTCAACGAATAGCAGCTAACTGAGGAGGCGACGTTCCATTCTCTCTACAGGAAGCACCTTCTCGCGGCACGCCCTTTGTTTTCCGACCCTACATTGTAAGGTAAAAGTTGTTTGTTTTGGAAAGTTCTATAACACCATACATCTGTGACCACTAGTTTTGTTTCACCTTGTATCAGATGAAAAATGTATCATATAATAATATGAAAACTCTTTCTAAAAGAATTTTTTTTATGGAAAGATATTATTTAATCGTATGCGAAACCTAATTTCACAATAATGCTTAACTTTTTTTGAATAGTTTTTAAACTTATTTTTACTTAACATATTTAATATTCTAAAGTCAGTTCGAAAAAAAAAAGAAAGAAAAGAAAAGAAAAAGAAAAAGAAAATTTACTTGAGTTTTTTTTTACACATTCTTCTACTTACTTGAGATATTTGAAATGAATATCGAATTTTTATTCCCCAAAGAAGCCATAAAATTAAGTTAGAATGAACTAAAATACTTTTATTCATTCAGAAACTAAGTTTACTTTTCAAAAATGTGTCTTAGTTCCAAATTGAAAATGATCGAATTTTATCGGTGAATACATTTTTTATTCTTAGTTTTGCAAGAACGTTGTATTCATTTCTACTTTAAGAAATTTCACTACTTGATTTGCAATCATTTTCTCTTGCAAATATGCATTTCATATTACTTGAAGAAGTTCAAATATTAAACAAACTTGCGAATAAATGATTTTTTTTTTTTTTTTTTTTTTTTAACGGCGTATTTTATAAAGACAGACAGAATAAGTTCAGAAATTTCGACTGAAATGGTTTAAAATATTTCAGATTCGAAAGATATTGTTTATATCATTTTAAAATTTATTTTCACGAAAATTAAAACATATAAAAGGAATAGAATTTGAAATTATGGCTGGTTTATGTTGCGAATTTAAATGAGTTTTATGTTAAAATATATTGTTTAGATTTCGAGATATGTGAAAAAAAAAAAGAAGAAGAATCACATAATGTGTTGATTTGTTAAATTAGAGGGCTCTGACTCTACTCGCTTTGCACACCCAACCTCGACGTTTTGGTGTGCGACCGAATTGGTTATTATACACTATGGTCTTTATGCATTGGTTATTATGCACTATGGGAGCTTCGTCCTATTATTCCAGATATCCTTGAATAAAAATAGTCACATTAAATATACACTAAAATGCTATTATAATTATTACACATAAGAACTATAGTTTGTTTTGGGCTATAATTACTTTAATTTTTAAATGACTTAAGTGTCAATGGTTTTGCACATATGTTATCGGAAAATAGTATTAAATTTAATCAAATTTACTTTCCCTTTCCATATTTTATAACAATTATGTCTATTTGAATAATATCAGGAGCAGCACAACTATTTTACTATATATGATAACGTTTCTGTAAACGATAAATGTTATCGTCTTTTTTTAAAAAAAAAAAAAAAAAAAAAAAAAAAAACTCTTTATTCAACATTTTTTTATTTTTTTTTAATCTTATGCAAAATGCATGTTTTCTATTTCAGGAACAGGTTTTAAGACACCAAGGAAGAAATTCGATTTTCTCCAAAAGAGACCTGAGAGACATAATAGAGATGAATTTTTAACAGCTACGAAAGAGAAAAAACAATAAAAATTATAATAACAACGACAAACATACGTGAATTTTCAAAAGTTCTGAATTAGGAAGATATATTATTTTATAATGAAATCTAATTAACAAAATGAAAATAGGTTTTCAACTGAAGTACAAATTTAATAATCAAATTTTTTTCCAGATATCATAAGTATCTATTTTGACAGCTTAAAACTGGGCCCACAGTTTCCCAAGTTCAATACGATAGTTGAATAAAGAAACAGAATTTTCTCTTCATTTAAAAAGTAGTTTAATTTAAAAAAGAAAAAGAAAAGAAAAAGAAATTGCCTAATTGAAATGTTTTGAGGAAATGTGTTTTAAATTAAGTGAAATATTTCAGCCTGTGTTCCACAAAGGTTTCAGAAAATTGTTTCACGTACTTTTAGAGATTCATGACTTTAAAGTGAAAACAATCTAGACACAAACTAGGTATAATTTGACGATAAATAAATAAATAAATAATCTGGTGTGTCACCAGGGGGCTACCGCCCCTTCAACCCCCCGTTTCATTACTGCATCTACATTTATATAGAATTTAAATCTGTTATTAAAATTAAAGTTCACTTGAAATTATTCAGAGAAATTTCACACGCAACATTCTATGGAACTTATTCGTCTTGATCAAACTTTTAAAGCAACAAACTTATGTTAATTGGGAAAAAACTTTTCGATCTCCTGAAATTATTCGTTTTTAAGTTACTCTAAGACACACAGACAAAGATCAAACATTAAAAAACTTGACTTCGGTAATCAGGAAGCCTCAAAATGTGTAAATATATAAAAAAACTAGTATGTTGTGGCCACCACAAGACTTTCTTCTATATTTACCTATACATATTCAATCAGTAACAATATTAAAAAAAAAAAAAAAAAAAAAAAAACGATGTTTTTTCTTTTTTTTCTTTTTTTTTTTTTTTTTTGTTAAAAGTAAAAAAAATCGATAACTTTGTTTTAAATTATCACAGATTTATGGTTCAACCATTCGTTTTAAAGGTATTGACGAGACCATTCGAAAGATACCCATCTTGGGGTACTGGGGGTACTATACCCCTGGGGGTACTTCCCCCCCAGGGATGGAAGCGATGCCCCCCCCATGCAGAAATTTTTTTTCCTAGTTACATACTACTTTTATCAATAATTCATATTAATTTTACAATCACAAGTTTAAAACAACTGTAATTATGCACATTTATACGAATTTTTGTCCTATGCTGCCATGTTAAAAATTTAGAAAACATGAGATCACAGCGCCACCTGTTGAGCTTTTAATCCCCAAATGTAATCAGCACCAGTTTATTTCGGGGACCAACTAAATACCAAGTTTGGTTAAATTTCGTTAAAAAGAAAAAAAAAAAAAAAAAAAAAAAAAAATGTGCGTCTCCATTTCTGTTTTACCTCACAATTAAAGTTGTAACAGTTCAACAGTATTGGAAATTGTCTCCCACACTTAAACAAGGTTCAAACAATTATAGTTAAGTGTTAGAATAGTTGTCACTTTCGTCATATTTAAGGGTAATAAGAAAAAACAAAGGGTACTCTTTTTAAATTGATCACCCTGTATATATACATAATTTTCAGTTAAAAATTTTGTTTGAACTATAGTTTGATTTTGTTATCTAAAAAATTATTTGAAACTGATAATTTAAAATACCATCAAAACAGAAATCGTTTAAAATCGCGGATGAAGTTAATGAATCATATGACTTGTTATCAAACTTATTTTCGAAAATTATGGAAGCATATATAACTGCGAAATTTAAAGATAACCAATATTACATGGAAAATGTTTACGTACTTATTTTGTCAACAATTTTCCAGAAATATTAAAATAATAATAATTATCATGAAATTTTTATCAGTAATTTTAAAACAAATCACTGGTAAAATATTTCAGTTTGGATTGTCTAATTATTTAATCTTTAAAACAAAACTAATAATATTAAAATACAATATATTTTCCAAGTATTTTAATGTACGTAATTAAATTTTTATATAAAATAATGCTGCTAAAAATCTTTTAAAAAATAAATCTTTTATAACTATTTTTACTTTCTTTTATATTCAAGAGAGTATTGGATTCTTAAAATTTTTTTTTTTGACTTTTGGTTTTCTATAGATTTACAGGTTTTACGATTTGACCATATTTAGAAAAAGACTGTGATTAGTGTGTGGTAAACAATTTTTGGCAGTTTTAGCTCAAATTTATGTCTTTTTACAGACTTTTATTTTTTCTTTAAATACATCGATTTCCTATTTATAATCACAACCTTTATTGAAGTTTTAATTGAAGATCAAAAATTAATTTTCATTTTAATTGAATATAGTTTTTATTCATTGTTTACTTCTCAGGACGTTTAAAAGTAGTAATATTTTTGGGCATAGGACAACTCCGCCGAAGCATAGGACAACTCCGCCGAAAAATTTATCAGCTGTTTCCCCCAGCAGGACAACTCCGCCGCATTCCTTTCTGCCGTTTTCCTTCGATAGGACAATTCCGCCGAATGAGGGGGGAAGGCATTACCTTTGGCGAAATAAAAGTTGGCGAGAATGCTAAAACTGCAGGCATTCAACTTTTGTTAAAAATAAATACACAAAATAATGGTAATAATCTATATATTAATTCACAAACATGAAATTTGTTGTACGTTTTTAACATATTAATTATGGGGGTAGAGGATTGAAAGTAGCATTGTTAGAAAGTTATGGTTAATGAGAATTTAAGGGAAAAGAAAATCTCTTATTAGAATCTCAAAGAGGCATTCAAAAATACCTTTATTTTTATGCAATTTTTCATTTTATACACGTATCTTTTGTATTAAAAATTTATATAGAAGAAAGTTGTTCAATTTGTCAATTTCTTAAAATTCAATAAAAAGCATAGGCACAGTAATTTGTATAGATGTAACTTCCCTATATTTTCAACTACAGATTTTTCATTTTATAAGGCAACAACCTTTAGAGTGTTAGAAATGCTTATTGACTAAACGAATGCAAAACCGTAATTTAATACTATTGAACATGGAGGCAAATTAAAAAAAAAAAAAAAAAGATTTAATTTTTGATTCATTAGTTTTTATTATTATTATTATTTATTTATTTATGATGTAATTATTATTATTATTATTATTATTATTATTATTATTATTTGTGATTTACGTCAGCTATAATTGGAATATATATATATATATATTTAATATAAAACGTAATGCATTCTAATTAACTGCAACTTGATTACTTATTTTTGAAAAGTGTATTTATTACTATATGCTGATTCATTATGAATGCATATTGGACGAAAAACGACACTGCTATGTACTGCAATTTAACTCTATTTACGGAAAGACCATATCAGCTTTTATGCTATATACCGGCAACAAAGTTGCTATATAAAATAGATATCGTGAAAGATAGTATAGGAAATACTGTTTTTGGGTCAAATTTTTGAAATTGAGTTTTTGTATTTATACGTTGTGAAGTCCCCTGAATCCGAAAATCATGTTTTTGCGGTTGATCTATGTGCCTGTTATTAGCATATTCTAAGAACAAATAACAGCAGAAAGATCTAACTAGATATATTAAATCTGTATCGTATAGGAAAGCTGCACTAAAGTTTTCGTTGAGATCAAGCAAATGATTCGTGTTAGTATTCCAATTAGTATTTCTAGTATTAAATTGTACGGTAAGCCGTGTGAGTAACATACCAAATTATTATTAAACTGTTGACATATTATTTCGATACAGACAGTATTCTTTGCTATTGAAATGATCAGAAGAAGAAAGTAAATGGATACAAACGTTCTTAGGTATATGCATCGTTACGCAAATAATAATCAATGAAACTATAATAATCAATTTATAATTCTTATTACTAAAAGTCGTTCATTTAAACGAGTTATTTGCGGACCTTTCTGTTCCATAATTATATCTTCTATTCCATAATGATCTGTCTTCCATCATCGACCCAGAATACCATAATAAAATTCTATCTACATTAATATGTGGGGGGTATTTTTCGTGGTAAAATTTTCTGTTTTTTTTTTTTTTTTTTTTTTTTTCAGTCTCTCAACAAAATCAGATATGTTACTAAAAACTATCTTCTGAATGTTCCTCAAATATCAACTATTATGTTGTAACCACCATGAAACTTTCTTCTACATTTTTTCCATACAAATTATTTAATAAAATTAATATTTATTAAAACTATTTTCCACGATATATACAGATGGAGATGATTTTCATCGCACAGAATTATTACTGTTGTTATTACTGTTATTTATCACTGTTGAATAAAAAATTTAAGAAATTAAAGAAAATAAGTAAAGAAAATTTAATATAAGTTAATATAAGTTAAGTAATATATATTTGAATATTATGTTAAGTAAAGAAAATTTAATTTCTTATTTATCCTTTAATAATTTTGTAAATGTATTATAATCGGAATAATTTAAACTAAGATGGAAATTTTTCTTAAGTTAATTTTTACATGAATTTTATGATATTCAAGTGCTACACGAAAATTAGAAATAAATTTATTAATAACAGAATTTATTAATACGATTAAATAATTGTCAAATAAAAGAACATATAATAATAATGAAAAATAAAATTAAATGCATGTTTATGAGTAAAAATTTTTACTCATAATTTGGTTAAAATCTATTTTACTTTTACTCATCTTTCCAAAGCGAGGGGGAAGGGCTCTTATATAATGCTCGATGTGCCGCCAAAGTGCAATGCGTCGCCAAAAATGGAAATACTGCTACAGACCCCCTCTTCTCGTCTCAGGAAAATGGCGCGGCGGAGTTGTCCTCTGTGCGAAAAGGGGGGTTAAAATTCTCGGCGGAATTGTCCTATGAGGGGAATAGGGGATTAAAATCTCGGCGGAATTGTCCTGTTCCGATATTTTTAATGTTGCTGTCAATAGCTGCACCTTCACAATAGCATTACCTTCACAAATATATCTGTGAAGAAAAATAAATTAAAAAACAGTTTATTAATTTAATAAATGTTATAATAATAAATTTATTTTAACATAAATATTTCGGTTTATTTTCTTTAAAGTATGTGCAATCCTTCCACCAGTAACCTAGATACCGCATTCGACCTAAATCAAACTTATTACCGAGTATACATACATTCAGATATAAGTAGAAAACTAGCATATAATCTGTAATTTTTCAAATATTTAAATTCAAAATGAATATTTAATTTAACAATTAATGGTTCAGCCAACATAGTTATTTTCTTTTCTTTAAATATTTTGAATATTGTATACATCATTTGATAATTCCATATAAAAAATAAATCTATATTTGATTTTTTTTTTTTCTAAGAATAACTATTTTTCAGAAATTCAGATCAACAATTTCGCCTTATTAAAAATAAATATTGACAAAAATCATGTATATGAAAACACTATGTTTAAAAATATTTATCATCGTATTTATGTGCTTAAATATATTTTAGTATAATTAATGTCCTACTAAACTTAATTTTCTAAGAAAAAAATTCCAGAAATAGATTATATTTTTCCGAAGTCATGTTATCCGTTAATCAGTAATCCTTTATATAAACTCGGAGCAAAATGCTTTCTTTCTAGCACGCGTTCCATTGTTTGGTACTTTTTGATAGTACAGGCAATCACTTGTTAACGATGACGTGTTTTAAAGTTTTGTTTTTATTTATTTTTTATTATTATTTTGCTTGTTTTCTGTTAATTTTGGAAAAGCTTTCTGTTCAAATAGCTTTTACAAAATGTTCTCTTTTTGTAATTATACAATTATGTTATGGAGTGCGTATTTAATACTACATTTTTATACTTTCTTAGAAAATATACATTTATAAAATTGTTCGTCATATATTTATAACTTATATTTCTATTTTTACTCAAAATATTTTTATTGCTTAAAAAATAAATAAATAAATAAATAAATAAATAAGAAATTTTGCATGTGTAATTGATAAAATATTTATGGACAGACTTTTTTATATGCTTAAAAGAAATATCAGTTGAAATATACTGGGGTCTTTTGCAAGACTAAGCATATGACCGCTTATGACAAGATATTTTGCACGTCTCTATATAGTTTTATGAAGGATTGAAACGCTCTTATTTATTTATTTATTTATTTATTTTATTATTATTATTATTATTTATTTATTTATTATTATTATTATTATTTTATATTTTTTGCATAAATAGAGCAAAGAGTTATTATAATCATTTATATTTCCACATGTGTTAGAAAGTGCGTTCTTTAAAAATTCTTCAAAGGGAAAATATATCTCTATCACTATATACGAACCATTTTTTAAATTACACTTAATCGTAAAAAAATATTTGAAATAATGTATCCCTTACACTGTAAAACGTTTTGTGTAATGTTACACAACAATATTGAGGCAGCTTACCACGTAGATAAATACCGCAACTATGAAAAGAAATGTTACCAGCTGTACCTGTGTAACCGAAGCATACCGTGTAAGGTTACACAGTCACAGCTGGTAACATTTTTTTGCGCAGTTGTGGCACGTAGGCTGCCTCGATATTGTTGTGTAATATGACATAAAATTTTTTACGCTGTAAAAAATCTAATATTTTTGTTATTTGAAAGATTCACACATATAATTTTATTTAGATATTCATTTAACTGTACTAATGTACAGTTAACGTTTCACTGTACAAGACATTTTCCAGATATTTTTAACAAAATTATAAAACCTTCAAACACTTATTACACTGTAAAAAAATTTGTGTAATATTACACAATAATATTGAGGCAGCTTATCCTGTAGAGAAATACCACAACCCTGAAGAAAAATGTTACAAGCTACACTTGTATAACCGTAGCATAACGTGCAAGGTTACACAGTTACAGCTGGTAATATTTCTCTGCATAGTTGTGATAAATAGGCTGCTTCAATATTGAAATTTTATTTTTCCGACTGAGTGAAAATAATGCCTGGTCCGGAAGTCGAACCCCGGATCTTTGACTTACAAGGTCAAGGCTCAACCAATTGAGCTATCCAGGCCGACAGCCGGTCAGCATTACTCACTCAGACAACCTTTAGGCAGAAACATCTGGTCTATCATTTAGATAGCTCGACAGAAATAAGCCGCAGGTAATGGAAAACACCATTATACAATGGGAGAAAGAAATACAATTTTTTTATTAAAATCACACAATCAACTGATTAGAAGAAAATCATATTTAATGAAATTTTATTTTTCCGACTGAGTGATAATAAATAACTCAATTGGTAGAGCCTTGACCTTGTAAGTCAAAGATCCGGGGTTCGACTCCCGGTCTAGGCATTATTTTCACTCAGTCGGAAAAATGAAATTTCATTAAATATGATTTTCTTCTAATCAGTTGATTGTGTGATTTTAATAAAAAAATTGCTTCAATATTGTTGTGTAATATAGCGAAAATTTTTTTACAGTGTACTATCAACAAAGACGAAATATAATAAAACATATTGAGAAACTTTTAAATATTAAATTCAGTTAACCCAAGAAATATTTATTATAAGTATTTTAATTCCCTATTATGTAATAGTTATAGAAAACTTAGATATTCATGATTTTTTTTTTAACTGTTTTTACATTATTTGAGGTAAAGTATTTGAATATCACAAAATTGGTATGATGTCCGCCCAAAGATTAGTCAGTTTGTTAGTTTGACCATTAGTTTGTTTCAGTTTGTTAGTCTACGCACATATTATCTAAAAAGAAAATTATCGTAAAGAGGTCTGACTAATTTTAAAATATCACTTATAATACCGGAAAAAACCTTACTGATTTACAAAATTATAATTTTAAAACTTCGGAAGATATTCGAAATTTACTATTTTCTTAATATTGGGATTAGGTCGAAATTTCGCATAAACATTCATTATTGGGGAAAATTTCCATCGTAAAGACTTCAGACATTTCAAATACCATAAAGGATCTATTATGAATAGTCTAATTTGAAATTTTCGTAATACATCCGAAAATTAAGATTTTCCTTAGAATGACAAAATAAGGCAAAATTTCTTATAAATTTTCATTGGAAATAGTATGGAAACTAAAATACAATTCTAGTCCTAATAAAATTATTTTTTAAAAAATACAAGATAAATATATCGAATTGGATTGACGGCAGTCTACAAGGCGGGGGTAATTCGACGAATGATCGGCTAAATTGATTTCTCTTAATATGGATATAGTTTTACTCTGCACCAGAAATTGATAAAAATAAGCATATGTTGGGGAACTGAGTGCGGACCATCTGTTTCAACTAGTTTTATCTTGCATTCTATTTTATCACATTTATTAAATATATAACGGATTGCTTGAATTCAAAATTTGGCAATAAATAAATAAATAAATAAGAACTACATCATATCTGAGAAAAATCGTATAGAAATTTCACAGAAATGAGTATTTACATATTTATGATTAAGAATTTTGGTGTCTTTGTTCGTACAAAATTAAATAATTTAATACATTATAATTGTTTAAATTTTATTTTATTAATAATTTTCTTTTTTATTTGAAAAAATTCTTATAATAATTTACATTATTTTTCGTTCGTAAATCACGAAGTATAATTGTTGGTTGTTTCCTTTAAAAATGTTAAAAATGTTTAAATTAAAATAAAAACTTTTGTAAACTTAACGCATTTTACTTATATATATTTTTAAAAAAAATCGTGACATGTACTTTTACCGCATCATTTTCTTTCGTAAAAAAAAACAAAAAAAAAAAAACAAAAAAAACAATAATAATATTAGTATTTTAAAATATCTGTTTGCACAAGTTTCTGTAATATAGTCGATTTCTATTTATAAAACTTGCTCACAAATTTAAATAGTACATTTTTTTTTTTAGTCTAAAAGCAAGTTTTATAATAAACAAATTTTTATTATTTTGTAAATATTCCTTTCTCTAATAAATGAGACTTTGTTTATATATTTTTATTGCAATAATACAGAACATATATGATTAATTTTTTTTAATGGTAAAACTGTTCAATAAAGAATTTATCAAATATTTAACTGTTACATTAAATATTTCGGTTTTCAAAAGTAAAAGTAAAATGTTCACTTTGTTCAAACATAAACAGACATGAATATATTGATAATATATATCAGTAGCGCAAAAAAATAGGGAAAAATATATTTTATTCACATAAAAAGAAAGTTTTTTTGCAGTGCAGACAATTAATGACTTTTTATCCATAGTAATCATTCTAGCGTAAACGTTATTTCTAAAAAGACTAAATATGTCGTCATGCCATTTAAAAGAAAATTTTGAGATAATAAAAATCCGATTTTTATTGATATTTTGTTTAAGTAAACTTAAGTTTTTTTTTTTCTTTTTCTTTTTTTAATTGCTTTATGTCTTAAAACAACATGCATCGTTTAACAAGCTATCGCATCCGCTACTTAATGATTAATCTGTTTATAAAAGCATTTATAACTGGAATGTTTTACAAAGTACTTCACGATATTTTATTTAGATTTAATTATTTGTATTATGTACAAACAAATGAACTAAATGAAATGAAATTAAGTTTTTCTAAAAAATAGATAAATTAAATTAAAGGCCACAATAAAGGGTTTTATTCCATATTTGTTTTCAATCAACGTGTGCTATAGTGCCAGTAACTGGATTAAGAGGGTACAATGCCTAATCTCGCCGTCGCCCAAAACACATGATATTGTATGTGGAAATTTGTTTCCACAATTACTCATTACCTGATGTGCTTTTTAAAACTCCGTTTTCCCTTTCACAAATGTCATGTTCATTGAATTAATATTGTTTTTCAAAAATTGATTTTTCAGATATTTTCTATTTTATTCCCAAGCAATAATACGCAAAAAATGTCCTTAGTAATTTTTTTTAAACTTGAAAATAAAATATTAAAAATTAAAAAAGTAATTTTTTAAAACGAGTACCAATTTAGTGGTTGTGAATTTTTTGAATTGGAAAATGGAATTTAAAATAATGCATTGAGTTATGAGTAATTGTGGTAACAAATTTTAGCATAGAATAACATGGATCGTGGTTGTCAGCGAGAAAAAGTATTGAATTCCTCTCTCTCTCTCTCTCTCTCTCACTATATATATATATAGAGAGAGAGAGAGTAGGCGAAAAGTAGTTTCTATTTTGAGTTTGGAATAGCTATTGATGTCATGTGTAGATTGCAATGAATGTTATCTTGTTTTGTAGACTGAAGTGTGGCATTATTTGCAATATTTTTCTTTTTCTTTTTTCATATATCTAATATATGGCAGTGGCTTGATGAGTGATTCACTGGAAGCTTGATAGGCCGCCGAGGCTCCACAGAATGACCTGCGCGTAGTCCAGACCTCACCCCATGCAATTACTTTTTATGGGGGGTGGACTAAAAACGCAGCAAACCTCAAACCCTTGGTGATCTTGAAAACAAAATCCGTGAGGTCATAAGTGGTGTTCCTGATGAGTTCTTGCGGAAGGCCGTAGCAAACGTACCTGTTCGTTTAAGAGAGTGTATAGAAAATACTGGGGCACACACTGAATTCCAAATTTTTAATTATCATGCCGCACAATAAACTAAATGTGTACAAACATTTGCCTTTATACCTACATTTGTTTAGGAGGGAAAAAAATATATATTTCTGGTGGGGAGTTACTTTCTGCCCAACCTGTATATATATATTTTTAAGAGGAACAGAAATTACGTCCATTTTATATTAAATAAAGTTTTGAATTTCGACTATATTTGTTTGGCTTTCTTATATAAGTAGCTCAATACATATGTGTAATTAATTATACAAGTAAAATTTTAAGACGATTAAAAATTATTTAATAAATGTGTTCACATTTCATGATATATTTACTATTTTTATATTCTGATTTTAGAAAATTATGTCTAATGTATTATAGTATGTCAAGTGTTATGGAAATATCATTGCGTTCTTTTAATACCCTGTATGTTATAATTAATTCGACAAATGGTCAAAATTTGAAAGAGTTTGAATACTTTTGTCTATATCTGTGAATGGTTCAAAGGCTAACCAGTGTAGTAAAAAGAAATTCAAAATGAAAAAAAAAATGATATTTTATCAGAATTATAAATTCAGTAGTTCATTGATCATTGATAGTGCTGCTGTTTAGGAGATAGTAATAAAATCACATACTTATTTGTTTTTGTGTTTAAAAAAACTTGTAATTCTCAATCGGTTGGAACACATACGTCAATTTTATTATTATTATTTTAAATTACAATAATTTGCTTCTACATGATCCACAGACGTACATGTATACGACATGAAATATCGTAAGCAAAAATATAGGTATTCTGCCTATTTAATATCTGTATTATTTTAAAGACATATTAAAAGAATTCTGCGAACAGCTCCGTGAAGTGCAGTAAACAACTAACTGATTGCGGAAGAGTAAGTGTCACAAGTAATTAAAAAATGATAGAGCAATAAACTAATTTTATCATGATAAATTCATGAGACTGGAGCTTAAACTGCAAGTATATGTTACAGAAGCTGTAAAATAGAAAAAAAAGGAATAACATTATTAACTATTATATAAAACAGTAAATTAATTATCACGTTATGATAGTATTAGACAGCATATTATTCAAAAATATATATATTTGTAAATTATGAAAATAAGAGAGATTTCTTTAACACTTATATTTGAATGTATGCACAAACACATACATGTATGTAAATGGTCATGTTTATTGTTATATATAAAGGACCATTACATATAAAATGTACTGTGTAAAATCTAAAGATAAATAGTAAGATCGAGAATTTGTTGGAGCAGAGATTGAGGTTTGTTTGGAAGCAGTAATACGTGAAGTAAACACAAAACCACAGTTCATTACAAAGTTTATCTTTATACTTATATAACATATTGTAAAATTATTTTCTTAAAAAATTAATATTATATATTACACTTTTTTTTAATTGTCATACTTAAAAAATAAAAACTGTCATATTTAAACATATTTTGAACTGCCTTACTTTAACAATCATACTCAAACTGTCATTCTTAATAAATATTTTCTTTGTGTTCTACTAATTTTTATAGTAAAATTTTTATTAAATGTTCATCTACGTATTTTCTTCTATGAAAATGCAAAACAAGTAATACCAATTCAAGTGGAATATTTTCTTAATTTTAACCCCCTCCCCCTGCCTATTGCATTATAAAAATACTGGTATTACTTTCTAGTTTAAAATTACAAAATTTATATATTTTTTCCTTTATATTTTAGGGAAAAGATGTTTTTGGATTTATAGTTAAAATGGTAACTACAGGATAAAACATCCGAAAAAATAGCAAAATGGAGTTCCTTGAAGTAAGTAAATGAAAATACATTTATTAATTTTTATGATAATAGGTTTGTCATGTAATTTACTTTTTGTTTTCTTTTTTTAATATATATACAAGAATTGGCAAATAAAATGAAATTGATACCTTCAAGATGGAAACCTTTTAGTACGATATACTCACATGCTCCAGTGAAATATAACATTAAATAAATTAACATTGTAATTTTATCGATTTCACCAGCTTTCTATTGGAATACCGCTACCTTTGGTCATTATAAAACCAAGAGATATATACCTCATCGAACTCGTGATCATTCCGATTTTTGTTGACTAGACATTCATGAATAATGCCCGCATAAGAAAAAAAAGAATAAAACTTTTTTCGTAATTATTTATATCATTTTACAAAACTTTACCGTTTCTATTGCAATTTGCTGTAATTTAATAGCATAATTTAAATTCTTATTTTTATTTTTTCTTATATTGGATTTGTGAGTTACCTGTTTCACTTTCAGTTGCTTACACTTTTTAAATTGAACAATTATTTATTTTTTGTTACTCGTACCGATTACGTCAATGGAGCTTTACTAATAAAAATATTAATGCTTAGAAAATTGAATTTCGTACATTAATATTCAGAAGTATTGTAATTAAGCATCAATAAGAAAAAGATCTCGTGTCGCGCTCACTTTCCTCCTACCATGACTACTATAAAAAGAAATTTCAAAGGAGTACGATAAAATGTACTGAACATATATATACTTTGAAAATAATTCAAAAACAGTTTTAGAAACAGTTTTGTTTGACATAAATTTCTGTGTGAAGAAAGCTTCCACTCTTCCCAGTCTTATGTCTTAAATATTTAGACCAATGAATGTGTAAAATATTTAGTAAGCAAGTAAAAATTTTAAATTAGAAAGAAAATAATCTATTTTTTAGATATAAAACAAATTTACTCATTTACCTATTCAATAACATTTTGCTCTATAATATAATATAAAGAATGTGTTGGATTCGCGAATATTTTCTATCTTCGGTTTTCAATGGATTTATACATTTAGAAACGTCTTAAACCTGAGCCGATTTGACTTATCAAAAAGAAAATAATCTTGTGTGACGCTCACACAATTTTCTTTTATCCTGCGATTTAGTACTATACAAATAAATTTCAAAGTGGTGTGATAAAATGTATTGAACATAAATATACTTTGAAAAGAATTCAAAAATATTTTTAGAAACAGTTTTGTTTGACATAAATTTCTGTGTGAGGAAAGCTTCCACCCTTCACAGTCTTATCTCTTAAATAATTATACCAATGAACGTGGAAAATATTTAGTAAGCAAGCAAAATTTTTAAATTAGAAAGTAAGTATTTTATTTTTAGATGTAATACAAATTTACTCATTTATCTATTTAATAACATTTTGTTCTATAATGCATAAAAAGAATGTATTGGATTTGGGAATATTTTCTATCTTCGGTTTTCGATGGATTTATACGCTTAGAAACGTTCTAAACCTGAGCCGATTTGACTATTTAAAAAATATATATGCTTTCTATGTGTCCATATGTCTATGACCGAATTTTGTGGAATCTCTATCCCACGAAACAATGAACCAATTTTTATAAAACTTTGTATTTGGCTTCACTTTGCCATCTTGCATATATCGTCTAATAAATGTTGCTGTTATGTTGCAACTTCTCTCATTTTCAGAAAAGTTATAGCTCAGCTTCTTTATTGTATAAGGGCACAAAACTTAATATATTAGATATCAATCCTAAAATAAATATGCTTATTTAATTTGATTGCATGTCAGCCGGCATGTGACCTTGCCGTGCTTCTAAAAAACACATTTACGAGAAAGCTATACCACAGCTTTTATGATCTACTTCATATGTAAGATAGAAGTTTGAAAAAATATACTAATTTTGTTTGGGTTAACGTTACTAATTATCAATTGACCGATAGCGGTACAATATTTTTAGTAGTTTTCCAGGTGGATATATTTTTCAACATTTATTAATTAAAATTGCATATGTTAAATCTATTATTTTGAGAAACTATTCAGATTAAATTTTCGTACATATTAACTAGTAGGCGGCGCTGCTCTATAGGGATATATGCATGAAAGTTTTATGGTTGGTTTTTACTTGAGACCGCTTTCTTTGTAGATATTGTAGTTAATGTTTCTTCATCTTCCCATTAACTACTGTGGCATACGAGATTAAATTTTAACCAGTTTTCTCCGTTTCTTCTATTTCACATAGGTTAATAATAATAATAATAATAATAATAATAATAATAATAATAATAATAATAATAAATGAATGAATGAATATAAAAATTAGATGGCATAATCATTACAGTGTTGCTAACTTGAGGGGACTTTTTTATTCTATAATTGTTACTTAAAATATATAAAAATTGGTAAGACAAGCTTACAATTAGTCAAAGATTACGATTAAAATTTTGCGGGGATATTGAATATAAAACTTACGGTGAGTTAACAATACTGGTTTGTCACCAAACCATTAATCAAATTTTATATAATTTTTACATATTAATACATATTAATACATATTAATACATATTAATTCAAATTTTCTTAAAAGTAAACTTTGGATAAACTGAAAAATTGAAACAATTTTAGAATGGAAATTAAACAAGAAATGATTTTAAGGATGCGTTACAAATAGATGAAGATACACATGTCTCCATATGTGAAATTAAAACCAGATTTTTCTTTGTGTATTAATTTTTCTTCTTCTTCTTCATTTTTTATATATGAATAAGTTTTTAAAAATATACACATTAACATGAAAGTTGGATGAGGTGTTCTGTGTGAAATAATTATTCTGGCGATGTTCACAGTTTACAAAGAGATAATTATTTTATTTCAAAAAATCCGTTATGGAAGAAAAATAATGGTAAATACAGGAAGAGAAATCGAGCTTCATTTTAATGTTTTGGAGACATGAGTATCTTCACCTGTCGTCAACGAATCCTTAGTTCCACATCTAATTTAGAATTATTTTAATAAAATTGTTTAAATTTTACCTTCTTTCGAAAGATTGCTTTTGAGAAAAATTAAAGCAATATCAGTTTAAAAGAATATTATTTATTTTAAAATTATATAATTTTTTTATTAATAATTTGATAATGAATATGCCATCTAAATTTTATGTTCATAAGTTCATTTGTAAAGAAAAAAATTCTACAAAAGAAAAAAAACGATAAAGGCTGTTATAGTAAATTTGTACTCTATAATAGTGTTGGTGTTGCTCAGATTGCAACGAGAATAGTTTAAATTCTAATCAAAATCATCGAAGTGTTTACTGGATGATTTCTATTCAACTCTCATACTATCGCTTTAATATTTCAGTCACGTCAACACTCAACTTAAAGTTAACAAACATTAATCTAATCAATTACTAGTTTCAGTTGAAACCACAAAATGAATTTATGTAATAACTATTCCTCACTAAAAATGTAATTTAATTGTACTCCTCCCTTGAGATGAAATTTCGTATTCTTCTGATTAATTTGTATGATATATATTATATGCGTCATAACAATAAGTTTATTAGCTGAATTTAGATGTTGGATGGTTACATGTACCATAAATAATGTTTATAACTAAATAAATTCTCTCATTCTACCAAAATATGCTACTAAAAAAGATAGAACATTGGTTTCATACAAAAAAAAAAAAAAAAAAAGTTTTCGTGCATTAGAATATGAAATGTGTAAATAAAAATAATTATTTAATGTAAGAGAATTCTTGTTCTGGAAAATGACTTTTGACAGCGTTTTATTCTGCTTTTTCTATTCACTTATCTTTTGACTTAAATGTTTTGTTTAAATATATTTTTATATAGTATTCAGTTTATGTTATTAATGAATATAAATGAAGGAATGAATGGATAATTTATATTCATCAATTTTGTATATCTGTAGAGAAGAGCAATAAAATTTGCAATAAAAACCTTGAAAAAGAATTTTGAAAATAAAATCGACACAATTTAAAAAAATACATCTGAAATAGAAAGCACTATAAATTTTACTGTCAAATAAAAGAATTCGAAAAATTCTTGCTCTTGAACGGACTTTATGGTGTGGAAATTTATCTATTTGCTATTATAGCAATGTTTACTATAATAAAATAAATGTTAGTATAAAAGTTATATTTAACTGAAGTTTATAGAATGAGTACTTTTTCATTTATTATGTATTATTATATATATGCAAACATTACTTATAAAAAAATATATAAAAGATATATATATATAAAAGATATTACATAAAACTGCAAATATTTAGTCTCTAGTCAATTATATGAACATTTACGCAAGTGTACTAAAATATATCTACAGAGTGATATATAAAATAAAAATATGATTTTAAAAAATCTAGTGTGTATCAACCCCTCGATTGCTATTCCCCATTAGTACACATATTATATACCAATTTTCTAGAGTGTTCAAAAGATATAAACTGATTTAACGAATTAAAAATTAACAATTTTTCCTGTAAGATACATTATCATGAACGTGAAGACATATACAAGAGCGTTTATATCCAGGATTTAAAAAGAAGTTTAGAGCCGTTTTTTGAAATACCCATTTCGGAGATCTGTAACTGACCTACCCGATCAGGATGCCTATTTTTTTTCCTTAAAAAAAAAAAAAAAAAACTAAATAACGTTTTAAAATGTATCCAATTATATAGCAATTTTGAAGAAAATAGACATTTTTTTGATAGTATCGATTTTTGATCCTACTGATAATTTTCATCAAAACTTGGTTAACCATCTGTTAACCGGTTAAACTCATCTGTTAACCGGTAACTACCAATTAAATACATAAAGAAAAATAAAAGAGGCAAGTTTGAAGGAAAACCGTATAGCCGTTTTTAAGGAAATGCACTTGGGAGACCAAAAATTTATTTATGCAGGGTGTCTACTAATTTTCTTGAACAAACTAACTAAAACATATGAAATGGCATTTAAAAGGATATTTTAGCAACCTGTCTTAATTCTGAAGTTCCATCGTTCTCTCTTTAATCTCTTTGCAGATATGATAGTCAGAAGATTCCCTCTTCTCCTTTTCCCCTACACATACGCATATACACTAACCAACTGCCAAAACCACTGTTTTTTTTTTTTTTTTTTTTTTTTTTTTTTTTACTGAAAAGGAAACATTCAAAAGGTGTCGTCTTCAAAAAATATTGAAAAAATTTATGTGATTCTAATCTTCATAAAACACCAGGAAGATAAAAAAATTACCGGCTGAAATGAATTACAGCGACCACAAAAAATTATCGAAATTAAGCATATTTGGCGATTTAGCGCTGTTAGACATTCAGTTCGCTAGTACCGAGATTGCAGTGTATGAACAGAGCCGTGTTTGGTATCTCCGCCAAGTTCTCAAAACCAATCGCCTAACAATGTGAAATCGCCAAATATGATTATTTTTGATAATTTTTTGTGGTCGCTGTAATTCATTTCAGCCGATAATGTTTTCACTTTCTGGTGTTTTAGGAAGAGTAGAATCACATTTATTTTTTTCAATGGTTTTTGAAGACGACACCTTTTGAATGTTTCCTTGTGAGAGTACTTTAAAACAGGTAAATTAGGTGAAACTTTGCTTTAAAAATTTTTGACTTAATATAATATTTTCATTAACTACGGTAGTCGGGTAATGGAAGTAATAAAAGAAGTAAATATTTTGTCGGCAAATTGTATATTTCCCTTAAACTTTTTTTTTTTTTTTTTTTAACCTTTGGTGTTTAAGAAGATGGATATTGTGCTGTTATGATTTCAAAGATATATTTTGTCTATTGGTCATATTGTTTTCTCAGTCTCATACATTATGTGAAAGAAAGTCACTTCTGGAAACATGGCACAGAGGCATGGCACAGTTTAACTTATTTATTTATTTTAAAAAAGTAAATAAATCTGTCAATAATTAAAATCTTGAAGGTAGAACTTATAAAGCGAACTCTATTTTATTAAGTTTAAGTCTTGTCAAATTTAAACTTCAAAAAATTTATAAATAAGTTTTTCAAAATATTTTTTCAATTAAAAAAATACTGCATTTTAGTAGAGATGTAATTCTTACTAATACAGTAAATTCTTTGTACGACTGCATTATAATAAAATTTTATGTGGTGAAATACTTTATTTTTTAAATGTATGTCTAATTAACTTACATATTACTATATAATTTTTTTCCAAGGTGTTTCATAATAATAGTTTAAAAAAGGTTTTGTTAGACCTGTTTGAAAAGGTTTTGTATAACCTGTATATATGTTAACGATAAAAAATGTTTTGAATTTTTATAGTGAAATAGTCATCTTTATTTATTTTTAACACAAAAATGTACAAATGTGAGTGACATGTTTTAATTTTAATTAATATTATACATATATGTGTTTTGTTAGCTTCGAAATTGTAGTATTAATAATTATTTTGGAGTACTCGTTAAATCAGTGAATGTAAAATGTAAGAAAAATAAAATGTTAAAATCCCTAAGAAAAACTCTAACTACAAGTTTTCCGATATCGTATAAATATTGACATTTTAGGTTAATAGTTTATTTTTAAGCGTTTATATTTTTTATTTTTATTTTAAAGTACTTTGAATTAACATTATAAAATAAGTTCTTATCAGAATTCACAATAGTTAACAAAAAATTACGCTTGAGTATTTTTATTTTTTATTTATATCATTATTAAATATTATTGTTAAACTTAAATTTTTCTTCTAATTGAACATATTAAATAGATTTGTTTTATAAGTAAGCTTGTATAATTTTGCTAATTTTTAGAATTTTTTAACATTGCAAGCCAAAAATGAAACAATAATTATACTAATCTATAATACACGTTTTGTTTGTTGTCTGTTATGGTTAAATCTGGCAGACAAATTTCAACCCATTACCCGATTGAGCTAATTTTTTTCATGTATGTAAAACTCCGGTGATGCCCAATCGATAACGATATAAATCAACAGCGAGAGGAACTGGGGTCTCTGAGTCTCAACTCCAGCTAATTTTTAGCCCGTCTTTTGACCCATTTCCTATTATCCAATTGAGCTGAAAATTTGCATAAATATTTAACTCTGATGACAATACAAGCCCTGCCCAGACAGTCCTCCAACGCCACTAAAAATTTTATTATTATTATTAGTAGTAGTAGTAGTAGTATTACTAATTATTATTATTCCTGTGTTCTATTCCTGTGTCTATTATTGCATGTATATATTTCATTCTCAGAACAATTTTTGTTTTCGAGACTTTTAAATCTAAAATCGGTGTTCCTCATACTGAATGTCACAGTGCCTGTGTATCATAGCGGACTTTAATTTTTTTTTTTTTTTTTTTTTTTTTTTTGGGGGGGGGGGGAGGGTATTTCCTTTTTCGATAAAGTTGACTTTTTATTTTGCAAATTATTTTACTCTTATTGCCTCACTCAGTAAATATTTAAAGTAAGTGCATGCACTTACTTACATGCAAGTATTCTTATCGTACGTATACATTAAAATTATTTTTCTTTTCCTAAGTATTTCTAAATCACAATATTGCCTTATTTTAATAGTGTTACACTGGAATAGCGGTCGAGAACTTTCCGCATTTAAATTATTCAATTATGACATTTTTTTTTTTTTTTTTTTTTTTTAAAGTTATCTGTTTTCTAATAAGTTTTAATGCATAAAAAAAATAATAATAATAAGGAGCAGGCAATAGAACTCGTCTTATTATATATCCTGTGTTTGATTCTCCATATCTGACTCACTTTGATCTACTATTACATATTTTAGCCACTTAAACTAAAAATGTTGGCTGAAGGTTTTTAACATAAATGCCAATTCTTCCGAATTTTTCACACCAGTATTATAAAATAGCTATATCGTCTTATTTAATTGTAGAATTTGATCTTTAAAATTTCTTAAGATGTATAGGTGTAAAAAAAAAAAAAAAAAAAAAAAAAAAATCGGAAGAACTGGCACTTATGTTTTTAATAATAACCGTGACCAAAGTCATACATTGTTCACGAAATATTTGAAAAAAGAATATTGATAACAAAGCAAGTTACAATATTAATAAGAAAATAATTTACATATCTGTCCCAGAAAATAACGATTTAATTACTAATGTTTCAACTATCAAGCTTGGAGGATATCGAGAATTGCCCAGATTGGATGAGAATAAGCGTAGAAAGAAATAACAAACTATTATTTTATCTATTATTGAAAAAAAATGAATTATATGACTTTGGAAAAATTACTATGAATATTATTTGTAAAATAAATCTGATATTCAATAAAATAAAAAAAAAAGACATTTTTTTAAACATATATTTAGAATAAAAAAAAAAAATTAATATTCTGAAAACTTTTATAGTGTTATAAAGATAACATTTAACTCTCAAATACAATTTTGTTTACATTATCAGTTTCATAGAATTAATTGTTATAAACTTATAAATTTCTTTAACTGCATTAAGTATTTTTACACTTATAAAAAATCTTACGCGAATCAAAAAAAAAAAAAAAATCTTACAAAAACTTCTTTAATTATCATCACAAAATTGCATACATATATTATATTTCTTTCTGATAAAAGTGGGTTTTAAATTTCAGTTTTATTTAAACTTTTTATGTAATTCCATAATGCTGCGCTTCTATCTTTCTTTCATTTTTTTTTTTCTTAATATTAATGTTTATTTCAAATCGTCTATTATTTTCTGGTTTTAAAATGGATTTGAAGAAAAGATTCCTTAAAGCGGTATTTTCTATTAGACGCAATAAATACAGTCTATAAAAAGTTTGGCACCGCTCCATGGTTGCGTTGAAGAAATATTTGTTATTTCCCCTCCTTCAAATAGCTTTTTTAAAGCCATGGTTATTCCTTTACAATGCTAAATAGTGACAAAAGTAAAATGAAAAAAATTTATGGGCCAGTATATATTACAGTTCTTATAAGATACAGTATTGTAAACTTCAAGTCACCATGTTTGTATTTACTTTAAAAAAAGTTATTTTCTATGGATTCAATCTATTTGAGAAAAAAAAGTTTTGATAAATTTGAATATTTAGAAGTATACATGTTAAACATCCAAGCAAAAAAATTATTTAGAAAATTAAATTTCAGAAAACTATCAGAATAAATATATGTTAACAGTATTTTAGTTATCGTAATTTCGCGTATATAACCCGCAGTGGAAGGTAGTCCGCAGCATAAAAAATTCATTAAAAAATAATTATAACCGAAAGATACCCCGCACTTCTAAAATCACATGGTCGGCAATCGCTATTTATAATCTCAATACTAATTGCTATTATTTTAATAATAAGTAGGAAAAGATACAAATAATAAACAAATATACAACTAAGTATAAATAATAAACAAATATACAAATAAATATAAATAATAAACAAATAAATTTACTTACCTATAATGAAAAAGCAAATAATCATAACATAGTATTAATCTTTCTCTCTATATAAATTACTATGAACTGGAGTAAATTCTAATGATTAACACTTTTATTCAATTTATAAGAAAATTATAGATTAATAGAAAATTTATTTGCAAAATTCATTCAAATCCATCGAAATCGGATTCTTCCGTATTAGAATTAAAATGTTGCAATATTGTTTGGGACAGTTCATCTACATCATCCGTATTATCCTCCTCATCTAGTTCCTTTTCACTGTCCTCAATTTCATCGTTATTATACGTTAATAACCGAGACTTCCGAAACAAAAATGAGACTGGTGTTGATTTTCTCGTTGTTCGCGATAGATACCCGGCACCGGATGATAGCCCGCAGGACATACAAAGTCAGTTTTTTAATAGATTACCCGCGGGTTATATACACGAAATTACGGTATTTAAGTAAACTGTGAATTTAAAAGCAAACATTAACATAAAAATTGGGGGAAAAAAAGGAAATAATTTTGTTTTTTATTTTTTATAAAACATACTCACCCGCATAGAAAACCTGCATAATAAATAAATGGAAAATCTTCAATATAACTCACGAAAAAAATATCATAAGCATACTCTTGTAAATACAGTTTTGAGTTTATGATTACGCACGTTAACGAATTCTTTTAAATATACGTTTAATTAAATTATATATGTACAGTCGGTAACAAAAGTCTCCGAACACTAGCAAAAATTCTTTTGTAAAAATGTACACTTAATACAGTTTTGTTAAATAAATCCTTGTCGAATCCTGTGCTTAGTCAGTCCAAAAACAGGATTCGACAAGGATTTATTTAACAAAACTGTATTAAGTGTACTTTTTTTATATAGGAATTTTTGCTAGTGTTCAGAGACTTTTGCTACCGACTGTATATGTATAAGAGAGAGAGAGATAAATAAATAGATAGCTAGAAACGCAGATATTGCTTAAAAGATATAATACGGAGATTAAATGAAATGTTTATAATCTTCTAAATTGCCTTTATTTAATCATCTCTCATTATTTGAATTTCAATACGCTACTATAAAAAACTTTTCAATTTCAAAAAAATTACATTTTCTACAATATTACTTATGTAAACTACAAATAAAATCAAGAATTATGCTTTAACTATAATATAATATCGTTTTATTCAATCTTAATATAATTAAATCTCCAAGTTACTTCCAAATCTGAAATATAATTCAATTTAGAGTGTTTCTTTATTTTTTAAATTGCATTTTACTGTGCAGGAATAAAATATTTCGACGTAAAATAAAGTTCTTCATAATTCATGATGACAATATTTTAAAAACTGTAAAGTATAAGATAAAATTTGAGATTTTTTAAAATTGTAATGCATATGTTTATTTCTTATCTAAGCTTTTATTAACGGGATTTGATTTGGGTGAATTATGTGTTATTTAATTGTTCAGATATAGTTTTAAAAATTTATTTTATTGTTTTTAAATATTACAGTAATAAGCGAACATTAAATTAGAATATATTTTTAAAAATACTAGACATATATGACTGGTATTGTTCATTTCGTATTTATTAAATTTTATGCTTTCTCTATTATACTTCCAAAACATACCGTATTATAAGACAAATATGTGTAACTTGTATTAATATGGTGAAATAAAAATAAAATAAGTTTTATTATTATTAACCAATATATTATTAATAATATTAATAAAGCTAAAAATATAATTTCAACGATTCTCAATAATTTTATGGAAGAGTTTACGTTACTTTTAAAACATTATTTATAAATTTTCTATTTTCTTTGAGTGTGTATTCTGAAATTGTTAAAAGCAGACTTTTGATTGAAGTATTCAAGTAATATACATTGCATTTTAAATTTATTACGAAGCTAAAATCGCTAAAGGGTCATCGTTGAGGAATATCGTTAAAGGATTATCGTTCAGAAAGAAAAATCATTAATTCTTTTTTATTTCCCCTTTCAGAAATTTTTGTCACAAGCATATAAAAACTCAATATTTGACGCTTGAATAATTACAAAGGAATTTAATTAAAAATTAAAAAGAAAAAAAATCAATCACATTTAAATTTGAGTAACAAAAATAAAAATAAGTTTTCTTTATAATTTAAAATTTTTGTAACTTAGAGATATTTGCAAAATTGTAAAGCTTTATTTACAAATTTCCTTTCTTTCTCTCTCTCTCTTTCTCTCGCTTTCTCTATTTTATTTTATTTCAGGAGGTTAGACTGCTATATAATTATTGAGCTTTCTTTAACCCCCTAACTGCCCCTGTATATATACGTCTTTCCGAAGTACGATCCTTTGTACTGTACTGTTATCAGTGAAATTACTGAAAAAAAAAAAAAAAAAAAAAAAAAAAAAAAACCACTGTTGTTTTTCCTTAGTTATAAATACCACTTACAGAGATGTATTAATGTGAACCAAATATTAACTGAAGTTTCTTTCTGTAGGCGCTAATACGACAGGCAGGTACACGCACTGCTGTGCATGGTAGGTGGTGGTGAAACGTGACTACCTAAACTGCAGTAAGTTTATTTCTTTTCGCGCTAAAGTTAGCGTCACAATGAATGAGTAAGAGGTTCATTGTTATGTTGCGAAACGTATTATTATAAAATTTCTTACACGTGAGGGCGTTAAACCAATCGAAATCTCTCGAAAATTTTAAACACAGTGTGGAGAGACTAGCCTGCAAAAAATCCAAGTGGAGGAAATGGAAATTCATTGGGAAAAACTGCAATAAATTCTCTACATCTCCAACCTATCTCTGTTAATTATCACATGTTTGGGAAACTAAAATAGGCACTACAAAGTGAGGGATTCTATGACGATGTTATTGTCAAGGCTGTAGAATTGGCTTGAAACGCGCCTTCGTTTTATTTTTCGGAAGGTGACATTAAAAAACTTAATGATCCATGCGCAACATCATCTGAATACGTAGTTTTGGTTTGAGTTCCTTATTTATACAGTTATAACATGTGGCTTGATAGGTGTAGAAGATACAGTTGAGGTGCTAGAATAATAACACGAAATTTTATGTTTTTATGTAATTTAAATTTTTATTCTATTATTATTTATTAACATGCTGAGTGCCATGTCAGCCGTCGGTGGCTGACACTGAACTTCCCGTTTAGCTCGTCAACCACCGGTGACCGACAGTATCAAATATATGATATAAAGCCGCGTCAACCACCGGTGGCTGACTGTGTAAAATATGATATAAAACTAAAAAAATTACATTGTTTTAAGTAATTTATTTAATATTTACTTTTAACAGGATTATATTATTAAAGAATTTTAATGGATTTTATTGAAACATGGTAAACATAATGTACTTCTAAGTATTGCGTGTGGCCTGACGGGGATTTCCTTAAGAATTCGCAGGTCGCTCAGCGTGTTAATAATTGTCTGAAATTTTAAGTTGTAAATAGCAGTTATTCAAAATGTAAACAATTTATGATTATATAACAATAAGTATTCATTCAAAAATATTAAAATATTTGAAACATTTTTATACAAATTGTAGCATCATCCTGATCAAACAATTTCAACATACCTTACATTGTCTTTTTAAAGATCAATTTTATCGATTTATTGTTTCCCCTTTTTACGCCAGAAATGTCCAGACTGTAGAGTTAAAAATGAGTTTTGACACTCATAGGCCAAAAGTCATTTTTCTTTTTTAAACACACCATCATTATTTTCTTTTATCTTGCCAAGTAAAACTTTTTACAAATCTATTTTTAAATAACAGTATTCAGTACTTCAAGGCAATAAACGCTATTTCTAAAGGATTTTTTATGTATATATATATATATATATATATATATATATATATATATATATATGTATATATATATATATATATATATAAATGTTTATGCGATTGATTATTATTGTTAATGCTATCCTATTAAAAATAATATTCATATGAATTTTATTACCTCGCGTGATTTTATAAATATTCATGTTTTATTCCAAATTAACAGTTTAATGAGATTTGATATAACAGAAAGATGTGAAGAGAATAGATAATATCTAACCGAACGTAACAACCCGAGCGAATGAGAAAGTCCAATAACTTTCTTTAATTGACCTATCTAGGTGTACATGAGTCATTATTACATTATATAAGTAAATATTTACACAGAACAATACTTTTCATTACTATGTATACTGCTTTAAAGGGCTATCTTAAAAATGAAAATATTCACTTTCTCCGTGCATTAGACATGTAAAATATACTGAATAAGTATATTCTATGTGCAATATATTGGAAAAATGGTAAGTGGCTATTTATATCATAGATTTGTGCTTTTTCAGTGTATTGAAACGAGAAAAAATATTACTGTGAAAACAGACGTAACGTCAATTCTAAAGATGGAAGCGTAAGATTTAACGATATTTATATATATATATATATATACAACAAGTTTTATAGTGTATTGAGACCTGGTTTCATTCTAATCTAATTTAATGCATAAAATACAGATACTTATATATTCACACATATGCTTTAATATATGATAGAGTTAATAATTTATGCGTTGAGTCATGAAGTTGAATAAAAACATGAGGTGTAGTGAAACGTTATTTTAGATATAATAGCATATAACAATTGATGTTAAAGTTGACATATAAAGCAATGATAATATTTTCTTTAAAAATATGTTATGAAAACGCAATTGATTAATATACATAATTATGTAATTACATGTAGTAAATGTACTAGTACGTAATAGCAAAAGACTAAAATAACTGTGCGCAGCTGCATATTTTTCGTATGAACAAACGATGATTAAAATGATAATAATAAGTAGAAAAAATCATGAATTCTACAGAAATATTTTAGAAATTTTACATGAACTTTAGTTACGCAAAACATAGGCTTGAATCCTTGACAATTCAGAAATAAATTATTTAGGGGATTAAAAACAATGATTTAAAGCGTATACAGAGTGATTCCAAATTCAGGGTACGAGCTTGGAGGGGAGGTTGAGAACAATATTATGAATAAAATTCACATAGGATATATAAGTCGAAATCCATTCTAATCAAATAAGATGTCTTCGTTCCACTGAAACAAGATATTTTTGGTTTTATCTTTTACCATGAGGAATATATTTTAATAAAAATTTCTACAGTGGTACATTTATTTTAAACAGTCATTTATTATATCTAAATATATGTGTGCAGGTGATGGGTAGGCGAAAAAAAAAAAAAAAAAAAAAATTACATGAAAGGAAAGAGAAATGAAGCTTTTGGTTGGTTCAGTCAGGGTTGTCAGATTAATACGACAATTTATTTTTTAACACCAGTAAATTTTTAGAGTATCAATCTATTCGTTCAATTACACCAGATTTAGTTTTTGTATAAGGAGGTTGTTTCGACATAAAATTAGTGGTGTAAAAAAAAAAAAAATCACATTCATTTGGCAACTTTGGGTTTAGTTGCTAGTAGATGGCAGTACGTGGCGAATCGCCATTCAACATCATGCATTTGAGCTGGAGAAGAGGCCATTCTCAATTGTACTGTCGCCAGTAATGGGAGACTTTAAGTATGCCGAAAAAGCAGACATTCATTACATGTACGGCATTGCAAACGGTAACGCCAGAGCTGCGCTACCTGCCCAGTTGAAAAAAAATCTGCAGAAAAATCAGCAAATATTCTGAAGGTATTTGGAACACAATTTGTGAAATCTGCAGATATTCTGAAGGTATTTGGAACAAAAATCATAAAATCTGTAGAATAACTGCAGTTTAAAAGCAAAAAAAAAAAAAAAATTACAGTTTGGAAGCAAGTAATTTTTTTTTCCCTTAAACTTATCCCTTAAACCTTTATCTTTTAAAAAAACTTTCTGAAGATTTTTTTAGCTGGGTGATTTCCTGTGTTTGCGCATTACCGCATCACTTGCGCCCAAACATTCCCATACAATAAATGTTTGTTTAAAATAAATGTACCACTGGTGAAAATTTCATTAAAATATTTCAATTAGTATAGAAGTTCGAAACAAAACACCTTTTTTCAGTTAAAGTGAGACACACTTTATTTATGACTAAAGAAATGTATTATCTCTGTGAATATTAGTCGTATCCTTGTTCTCTACCTCCCTTCCAAGTTTATACGATGAATTTGGAATCACCCTGTATGTATAATAATATTATAACATATAAGAAAAAAGAAAAAAAACCAAAACTTTTTTTCTGAGCCCACAGACAACAAGATTTACAGAGTTGTGCAGTAACTTATGGCGCCCTCAATTGTATATACAATATATAAGCCATGACTCAATCCTGTAATGAACGTGAACATTATGAATTCATGTTATAGCTTTTCTAGTTTATGTATGTGTATAAAAGATATTAAGAGTTTTCGTTTAATAAATAATCTGGTGTGTCACTCACACTACTTTATCTTACCCTGAAATTTAATACTATAAATACAGGTTGGAGATTAAGAGGTAAGATAACGAGTACTGTTATGTAAACCTATTTTAAACAATTCAAATTAGGCTTCGGAAGAGCATTATGCTAATTAGTTCTGTGTGAGGGGTGCTACTGCCACCCTCAACCCCCCGTTTCATTAATGCACCTATATTTATATAGAATTTAATTCTGTTATTAAAATTTAAAGTTTATATAAAATTATACAAACAATTTACACACGCAACATTCATTGGAACTTATCAATCTTGATCAAACTTTTTCAGCAACAAACTTATATTAACTTCAAAATAAACATTTGGATCTCCTAAAATTATTCGTTTTAAAGTTACTCTAAGAGTCACAGACAAAGATCAAACGTTAAAAACTTTTAAAAACGGTAATCAGGAAGCCTCAAAACATGTAAATATACAAAAAATAAGCGATGAATATTTAGCTTAAAACATACATTATTTACCATATCTCTATGAGGAATTTATTTCAATTCCCGAGCAGCTTTCCTGGAAATGGTAAAATATTATTAGTAAAGCACATCCACTAACAACAAATAACTAGTGTGTTGTGGCCACCACACGACTTTCTTCTATATTTTCCTATACAAATTCACTCAGTAAAAATAATTTATTAAAATTATTTAAAAAAAATTATCTTACATGATAATGCAGACGATTTCCATATTGGAGAAGTAGTATAACACTAAATATCCAAAAAATGTTGAATTTACTCTCAATATTACATTAAAAAAATTTTAAATGAAAAAAATCTATAACTTTATTTTAAATTATCGCAGATCGATGGTTCAGCCATTCGTTTTAAAGGTATTGGCTAGCTCTTTTGAAAGATACCCATAATGAAAATTTACTCCCCTCGAGGGGGGACTTCCCCCCCCAGGGGGGTAGGCGAGGCTCCTACATACACAAAAATTTTTTCCCAGTTAACTATCTCTATTACAAAATATATATATTCGTTTCATTTTGTTTATTTCAGTCTATAGATGTTAAACTCTACTTACCTGCAATTTCCCCGTAGACGTAATGTATTTGAATACTTTAGAGTGTCCCTGTACACGAACCATTTGCTTGATCTCAACGAAAAGCTTAGATTAGCATTCCTATATGATACACATTTAGCATACCGAGTTTGGAATTTCTGCTACTATTTGTTCTTGAGATATGCTGATAACACACACACAGACAGACCATTCGCTAAAAACATGATTTTCTTATTCAGGGGACCTCAGAAAATGTAAGTATAACAAAAAGTCACGTTCGAAAATTTGACCCTAAAACAATACTTCTTCGACCCTATGGGTAAGAGAAAGTAGAAATTAAAATGACAAAGTTAAAAAGAATATATACTTTTTTTTTAAATATGAAAGTTTATAGTGATATTTAAAAGTTTCAAAGAGAGGGAACTATAATATTAAATTAATAAATTAAATTATCACCTAAAATTATAATGATACTTTTTGAAATGACAGTTATTAATTAAATCCTACTGCTTTTTCTGCAAGAAGTTAATTACTTTTTTAATTGTGTAAAATTAGTTTTTAAACTACTTTAAAATCTTAATTTATCATAGCAATCTGCTTTTATGTAAATTTTCTAATATTAAAAGAATTGTAATATTCTAATGAAGGTCAGTAAAATATCATAATTTTATTCTGTAAATAAATGGAGTAAAAATTAATAGATAATGAAATCATCTAATTTGAGAAAATGATCGGAAATATGCTATTAAGCAAACGTGGTGCGAAGGTTTCGAATCTCGCCTTAAACAAAGTAATGGATTTTGGGAATTTTTATGCCTTCTCGGGGCTGAAACAAGATACACCATTTTTTTTTTTTTTAATAAAAAAGCACCACAAAACTGGCGTTGTAAAAAATATTACTTACAAACTTTGAATAAACACCATAAAATGCAATAAACTCGCAACAATTGTTTGGGGTCGAAAAAACGCGTTGCCGCTTTGACTGCAGCACTCGTGCTTACTTTATTCGCCTGATGAAAGGTCGTGTGTTTTTTCGACCCAAAACAATTGTTGCGAGTTTATTGCATTTTATGGTGTTTATTCAAAGTTTGTAAGTAATAAGATACGCCAGTGTTGTAAATTTACAACAAAAATTGTCAGCGCCCAAATTACTAGCCTTTTATAATGTTTAATTACATGAGTTTATTTACTGTGTACACTTACCTTTTAAGTGTAAGAGAACGAATTGAAAAATACATAGAAATATCAAAACAGGGTTTTGAAAAATTCTCATATAAGAAAATCTGCAAAATTGCAACAGGAAACCGCTTTTCGGGCTTCTTTAGCCTTGTTGTGCGTTTCATAGTTTCTATTAGCACGATTAATGTACTCATATTGACTCGAAAAAAAACTTGAATGGTACTTGTTGAATGGCTGCTCCTCGTTTCGTGCTAAAGATTTAAGCAGCGTGATCATCTTGTGAGGTTTCTGTTTTTATATCCACATTAACATGCACTTTCTTAGGTGCTTTGTACTCATGATTAATAATCAATGAAATATGTAAAGCGTAAAACAGTGTCAGTATGTAAATATGTAATGCGTAAAACAGTGACAAAATTCTGAACTGTGAAAGAGGTTTTAGTTATCAATGTAAAAACATTTTCCAATTTTTTTTTTTTTTTTTAAACATTTTATACCCTTATTGCTCTATTAAAATTAGTAATCTGACAATATTTTTCTAAAGTTATCAGATTTCTAAAGTTATCAGATTTTCTAAAGTTATCAGAAAGGTCGATATTTGAATATTTTTTTCGTTACAGGGTGGTTATAATTAAACTTCCGTTTTAAACAGCCTCTCCATACTGGATGAGCGGAATCGCCAATAAAATTAGTATCTACACATTTCAGAAGATGTGCTCAAGAAATACATATAGTATATGTATAAATTATAAAATATCTGGTATTTTGAGCTTTGGATGCGTAAATGAAAATTATAACAAAACAAAGGGCTTATATACAATATATGAACACTTTGGTTTGTTACTGATAAAATTTTCATCTCTTGTGGATCTATTTCATTTGTTAAATTTTCTATTTTTCCATGCAAACCGCCCTCTAGTGGACATATTTTAAACTAAAACCTATTTTGTATACATTGAGTTAATCTTATGAAACGTGTAATTACTAATTAAGGTGAAAATTTCCCAACTCATTTTGGCTGCAGGAGATCATTTATAGCGAAACTTTAATTATAATTACCCTTGTATACTGCCCAAACAGAAGTGATGTAACCAAAAGACTGCATAAATCGCATTTGGATTGTCGTATGAATTATGATAAACTCATATTTTGAGATGATGATATTTTCTCAAGCGATTTTATTTTATAACTAGAAAACTTAATACTGCAAGCAACTAGTTTTGAAGCAAGATTTTTTTTTTTTTTTTTTTTTTTTTTTTTTTTTTTATGTATTACTTCGAACAAAAATTATTAAGACTGACTCTTCAATATCATATTTTCTTTACTGTTATTTTGATAATTTTCTTCAATTAGAATGAATTTCTTTAAATTTTTGTTTCAATAATTTGGGAACTTTTTTTTTTCAATAGATAGGGTCATGCATGCACTACCCTACAACTTCTAAAACAGTAACTAGTTGTTTAATCACAATGTTTTTTAATGTTTTATTCTCGTGTATTGCAAGATTCGGAATTTGATTTTTATGAGTAACACCACCAAAGAAATAATAATTCTGGTTGAACTCTGATAATACACTCATTACACTGTTAAAGGGTCTAAGGAGTCTTAACTGATTGTCTGTGATACAATTTTCCCATGATATGAATTACTTTAGTTCTTCTTAACTGAAATTCATATTACTTTAAAATTTTACCTCTTAAAATTTAATTTCATATATACGCAATATATTTCTGTGGATTTTATCAAATATTTTTTGTTATTTAACAAATTTAATTAGTTTGATTAAAATTTCAAAAGCAAAAATTGACGTGTGGTCACTGCAAGTAACATTATGTTACAAATATTGTGTCTAGAAGCAAAAATATACCGGATAATTATGAAAAATGCTTGTTTCACTGACTTATACCTCAAATTGAAATATTTAAAAAAAATTAATATTTTTAAAAATTTAATTAAATTTGTATTTCTTGAAAACTGCTTATAATTTTAATTAAATTGCTAATATAATACGAAATTATTAGAAATATCGGTTAATTTGAGTTATAAGTTATTGCACACATTGAATTCAATATTGTTGCCAAGTTTCATGAAAATAACTTAAAATGTTTTTGAGGTACAATGAGGCGCTCAAGAGTAAAGTTTACGAAACTGAGAAAATAGCAGTTTAATATTAAAATGATATATAAATATCATGAAACCTTTCTATTGCAAGAAATTCTCGCTTAAATTCCTAGAATTGGGTCATGCAACAAAATTGTAGTTACTAAAATTCGCCTATTGTCTTCGCATTTATTTTCAGAGATTTTTTAATGAGTTTTTTTTTATTTATTTATTTATTTATTTATCATCGACTCCTCATGTCCCACAGTTTACAACATGAGGCTTAAAGAGGAAAGGGGTTAACAGACAATTACAGAAAAAAAAAGAAAATAAAGGAAAATAAAATAAAATAAAGTAAAGCATACACACACAAAAAAGAATAAATAAATAAAGATAAAACGTACACATAAACACAAAAATGCTCTTATAGACACATTAAAAAAAAAAGTACATGCACATACAAACGGATACATACGTCCAAAAATACAAACAGCGAACAAAAATAAATAAAATGCATAAAAAATGAAGTACAAGAACGGAATTAAATATACGGATTATAAAGGTACAGAAGTAGCATAATGAACACAGTTACAAAAGGCCGCAAATGCGAGCTTGTTTTCAACAAAAACAGCAAGTGGGGAGAAAAATTAATATTTACGGAATTCAATGGATTAATAAGTAGTTCTTTTCTACCTTTGGTGAGTTTCGCACATTTACTCAGTAAATGTTCAACGTTTTGCACTTATCCTAAGTTGCAGGAACATAAGTCAGTATGTGATAGACCAAACTTTTTCAGATAGCATCTAAAATTTCTGTGACCACTAAGAAAATTAGGAATTTCAAATTTACAAAAGAAGTGTTTGTTTTTGAGTCTGTCAGGAATTGAAGGAAAAAATAATTTTGTCTGAGCAGCTGTCGTAGCGTTTTGGTATTGTTCATTCCACTCTTGAAAAGTTTCTCTTATAATTTTAATTTTTGAAGAAAAAATTGGGTAATGACAAAGGGCGAACCGTAAGAAGGTTAGTGGCTTGTTTAGCAAACCAATCAGCTCTTTCATTTACATAGATTCCAGTATGTACACGTACATGTGTAAAGGCAACAATCACCCCTTTGAATTCAATATCAAAAAGGAGAGATTGGGAAAGAACAATCAACTTGCTGTACGACAGAATATTCTTAAGCGCTAAAATGAGGAAAGCGAGTCGGAGTGCTCACTAAGAATTTTGAGAAGAGCTTTTGATGATTGTAAATCCAGATGATTATTTCATAGAGGCATACAAGTTCTGCTTGTAAAACACTGCAATCATCAGGAATTCTAAACGATTTATGCTCCAATTCCTAAATGTTATTAAAGATAACATACGCAAAACCGACCCGATTATGAATTTTGCTGCCATTAGTGTAACACACAAATTTAAAATTCTTTTCGATATCAGAGTCGTAGGCTATTAATTTAATCGGAGAACAATAGGCAGGATGTAGAAGATCAGCAGTCGGAACATGGTTATCAGACATCATATTACTGATAGAATTCTTAGAGTCTTTATCATTTAGAATGTGAATATCAATCGGTGGAAATCGAGCAAATGTAAAACAAGCTTCATAGCTAATTGTTCTATAACCTCGTACAATCTGAAGAATAACCTTTTTCGGAAAATGCGCACATTTATCTTTTTTTTTTTTTTTTTTTTTTTTTGCAAAGCTGTGCCTTAGACTTTAGAAGCATAACAAAGAAAGGGAACGATACCTTGTTTTTATACCATGCCAATTACATTTCATTTCAGTCCGAAGGTGTTATAAGAGACACGGTTAAGGCCACGTAGGATATCTTCACAATTTTTTGAAAGATATACAATATGTTGCTTCCATCTAAATTTGTTTTCGATTATGATTCCTAGATATTTAATTTCACTGACAATTTCTATATGTGTGTTGTCCATGTATAAATGGCAATTAGTATAGTTTATATATTTTTCTTCTTCTGAAGAATCATAACTTTTGATTTATTATAGTTAAATTCCAGCTTCTGCTCTTTTGGCCAATTCATAATTTCATTCAGAGTGCTTTGAGCCTGAATGAGCAGATCTTCTAAGCAACTTTTCTGGAAGCAAACAAGAAGATCGTCAGCAAATGCTATTTACAGTACAGTAAGTTTGAGATCTTCATAAACAGATCATTCATAATCAAGTTCCATAAAAGTGATCCGGAGACAGAGCCTTATTTGAAGGAGGTTTATCACGATAATAAAGGAAAACATTCTAGAATTCAAATAGGAGATTTTGGATCTCGCTAGCAATTAGAACTAGAATTTATAAAGATGGCATGGAACTAATTTTATTAGAGTCACAATTTAATCTCTATATGTCAGTCACAGAAACTTTTTTCAGTGTGCAATAGCTTACATAACATACATATGTCAAATTTTCTAATGCGATTGTTTGAATAACGTTTAGAAATGTTTAAAAAAAGTAATAATAATAATAATAATAATAATAATAATAATAATAAAAAAAAGATTTTTTGGCCGATTTAAGATTTTATAGACCCCTTAACAGAAACGTCTTAAATTCAGGCACAAAATTGTTTAAAACACATAAGTATGCGAAATTTCAGATAGCATATGCTTCGGAAGAATTTAAGACACATAAGTGTTTTTTTCGTAAATGGACTCAGGTAAGTGTCTGAATAAGGTTCATATGTTTGACTTTAAGACACATTATCTTTACAGTTTAGAAACTTAGTAATTAAGACATTCTACAATTAGGCATTTAGAAATTCAGGCATTTAAGCTACTTAGTAAATTTTTGACACGGAATCAACTTTAATCAACATGCATATCCAGTTTAAACTTCTACTCACATTCAAAAAATATAATATTATTTTATATAATAAATAGTTGATATATTTAAATTAGGTTACCTTTATGAAATTATATTTTTAAAGAATAATACCCAAGAGATGTGTATGTTATTTGCATGGAATTATGTTTAAAATAACTAATAAAACAGTGTATTTAGAATATTTTTCCCGAATCTAATGTCAAAAATCTGAAAACTCTTCAAACATTTCTTTTATTAACTTTTTCATGCTGTTATTAAAATGTTTTGGAAAATACTTAAATGTATTTAATAGTATAATATATGAAGACGTTTATGTTATATATATTTATTTTAATCTTTCATTTTATTTACATAATATCGTATAATAACATTAACGTCAAACTTAATGCATAATATAAAATTATTTTGACAAATATATCTAATAAAATAAACATTTTTATTTTTAAATTTTATGTTTACATTCCAGATTTCCCTTTTAAAGTGCATAAAAAAAAAAGTCATATAGTACTCGTTAGACATTTAAATGCAACTTTTATCTGTTTTTTAAATGGTTTATCGACATTTTCCCTACTATCTTGTACTGGAGTTTAGCCAAATTTACAAAAAAATTCTTAATATGTGCTTTGAAGTACAAAATGTGTTCATCTACATAAAATAACTTTAAAAATAAAAGGTTATTTGAGAAACCTTACGTGTCTAATTATATTAAGGAATTTTAAGACATTGCATAATTGTTAATGATTAATGGCGTTCTCTGTTTCCTGTATCCCGCTATATTTAACAGTAATAACAGTTTTATGTAATATTTAAAAGAAAAGAACATTTTATTAACTGAGTTTATTGATGGCTGTTAGTTTTTTTCTTTTCTTAAAAAGATCATACTGTTATCATACGACAACACGAAACACTAAAACGACAATAGAGAATTTCCGACTTTTAACTAAGAAAGTCTTTCGTGATCAAGATTTAAAATAGTACATATATATATATATATATATATATATATATATATAGCATTCATAATATTTTTTTAATATATCCAATAAGATACATTTATGCATAGGAAAAATGTAAAGTTTAAATTTCTTGTGTTTTGTTTAGTAAATAAACTTTGTAATAAATATGAAATTGAATTTACACTACCTTTAATATATTCACCAGAAAAGCTTTAAAATTTCATTCAAATTTTCTATGCATACAAGAAAAAAATATTCATAATGGATTCTCGACCTCCGGATTTCGATGGATTTGCACGCTTTGAGATTTTTTGAACAAGATTTGACAATTTTTAGAAAATGTCTTTCTATGTATCTGTCTGTATGTGTGATACATCAAAAAAATTGTGAATATTGTATTTTACGAAATAATAAGTTGAATTCAATATAAAGTAAAGCTAGAATAGATGGCGCGGTTGGAGAGATTATGCATACAAAAGATCGAAAGGAGTCCGAGCAATGCCACTCCAGGTATTTCTACAACAGCAGTAGTAGAGTGCTGACATGAATGTGTATGTTGATTGTTTCGATCGTCTAAGTTAAAACGTGTTTATTTTTCTTGTTTTCAAAAATAATTTTTTGAGTTTTCATTTCATTTCCTAGGAATTTCCGTAGAATGGCAGCAGTAGAATATATATATATATATATATATATTAATTAAATGATTTCTCATAAGCTACTGAACTAGAATAGTGGTATGAACACCAACAATTTTCTGTAAAAGCGAATAATTATTGAATAAAATGCTGCGCAATCTCTCCTACCGAAATGAGAGAATTTGTACATTTGCTACGTAGGAGCGATTTCGCATTGATTCTATTGAATTCTATACTAGGAGAGATTACGTAACCTATTGATAATGACAAGACAATTGGATGAGAATGTTTAATACCAGTACGAGGTTGTACCAGGCCTTGTTCTAGGAAACAACTTCGACAAGTAACTGGACTTGTTTAAACCATTGGAGACGGCGCATTTTTTGGAGATCGTCCCCAGAATCCAAAATTGGACATTATTCACGAGTGCCAATGATCGACAAAAGCCCTATCTCTGGTGGTATTTACCTCTTGAATTTCATTATTAGCCTACGAGAAATTTACCACAAATTAATTAATGTTATTGTATATCTCTTTAGTTTTGCAATATTTTCAATTATGATGCTCAGCTTTTGTGCAGCTGTCGGTTGTTTAAACAGAAGTGATAAAACTCGATGCAAAGAAAAAATATCAATCTTCTAAGAAAATTTTTTAAGGGCTGTAATCGTCTAAATTTCAATAAAATAAAATAAATTAAATTAACGTTAAGGTTTTTAAAGTTGAAATAAAAATATTTCAAACCAAGGGAAATTTACGCTTTATGTTTTGAACATTTTTGCGTGGAATATTTTGAGAAAAGAACTTTTATAAATAATAAACGGTGGGCAAAACCAGCCATATATCATTGCTAAAGATCTTTTTGGCTCGGAATTGCATTGCACACACGGTGTTCAATCGTCTTGAATGGGTTAAATTGTGGCAAATGGTCCCACGAAAGCTGCACCATTTACAAAAATTAATTCAACGAGTGTGGATAACGACAGATAAGGTCACCAAACAAGAAACCATTAAACTGAAAAGAAAATGAGTAATTTAAGTTAAATGCGTTATATAGCAACTTAATGTTATTTTGTAATTGTATATTTTTCTGATTCTTCCTTTCTTTCTTTCTTTTTATATTTTTAATTCTTTTTAAATTTCACTTATTTTTCTTATTTTTAATTATTAAATTGAATATCTACCCCTATTTGCAACTATGTTATTTAAGTGCAATTATTATTGTTAACAATTTAATTTTTGTTATAAATAAGCACAATCCCTCCTACTCATGTGCGCTACTTGTAAAAATAAATTATTTATCTTATTTTTTTAATCATTAATGAAAATTTAGAAAAAATATTTTTTTTATCTAATGCATTGGAATATTTTAGTTTCCCGATCAATATAATTGCTGAAATATCTTAGAAATTACTACTTATTATAGTTAATAATATTTTTTTCTTTAAAAATTGAAGCATGAAAAACTATTTACAAAAAGAAAATGAAATCCACTTTCTATTTGAGTTTTTGATAAGAAATGTTCCTATTCCCAGAAGAAATTCCAAACTGCTTTCTATCCGTTGTCTGCTATTGAGAAAGAAGCGTCTGGATTGATCGAAAAAAAAAAAAGATAACTCTGTATTTGTTATATTGAAAACAGAGAATACGAATCAATCTTGATACGCCAATGGTATTGAAAAATTTATTGAACACCAATAACGATATAAAATTTCTTAAGAGATAGCAGTTTCAGTCTATCACAGAAGACAGTACCTGAAATTTATGAGAAAATTTATTTGTAAATCAAATGGAAAATATTTGTTACTATAAAGATTTAAAAAAAAAAAAAAAAAAAAAAAAAAAAACGTGATTCATCGGAGAATACGACTTATTACTGATTTCCCCATTTAGAGCATGGTGTAACACAGACAAAAAGAAAAACAATTATTAGAAAAATATTTTAACAAATGTAAAAATTAAATTAGATTATTACAGTTACTACTTTGCATGTTATATTAATTTTGTATTTATGCTTACATTTCTTACAGATTATTCATTTTTATTTTTGCTAGTCCTTTATTTTTTCCTTTATTTTATATAACTAACCTTATCCAAAAATGTTAGAAGTTCCATTAACTGGAGGAAAGTAGTTCCTAAAATTTTTAAAGTATTTTAACTAGTGATTGCTCTTAGATTCCAGAGCAAGCTTCTATAAATTGTTGATTTATAAAAAGGTATGTCAGATAATTTTTTATCTAATAACCTTTATGTATATATATATATATATATATATATATATATATGAAGACGGAAGTAGTTCGCTCACCATTATGCAGCGGTTTTGAGAGACTAACTTTTATATATATAAATTAATTTCAGTGAAACTTGACGAGCATAGTACGCCTTACAAATTTTCAGCCATATTCCTTGCTCAATTTTACTAGTTTTATCTGTTTCAGAATTAACAAAAATTAAAAGAAAATTGAAATAGATAAAAATTATATCCATTTTTAATTCAAGCTTTTTGTATGAGTACAAGAACTGTAAAACGCATTCTTAATTTACTTCAACCTTTATGTGAGGAAAAAATATTGATTTATTTACATCAAACTATTTCCTATCAAACATTAGCGAAAAAAAGAAATACATGGTAAAGAGTTAAAACTAGGCAAAGAAAAAAAGAAAAAAAACCTATTCATTGTTTTCATCTGCTTCATTACAGTTGAAATATTCTATTTTAAACATGATTTTATACATATATATATATATATACGGAGCTAATCTAGAAAATTGGTACCATTTTTACTTTTCTGTTTAAAATGTTTCAACAAACCTAAAAAATTTCTGAAGATTGTTACCAGCCCAAAAATCCGATTGTATTTCAAATTGAAATGCTAGCGAAATATAATGTTTCTGAGGCTAAATTTTAATTGACACCTACACTGTAAAATATAATGGCAGTTTTTACAGCAGAATGTGCTGCCAAAATGGGTGCCATCACATTCTGATGTTAAAATGAAATAATTTACAGCAGAAACATCTTTAAAAGGATCTATATTATAGATGGTTTTGCTGTAAATTACCTTATTTAACAGTAGAATGTTCTCGCAAAAGGGGTGCCAGCAAATTCCGCTGTAAAAACTACTATTATTTTTACAGTATACAGTTTAAACCAACCTTTCAGTTTTAACTGCGTGGTTCTTCTTTATCATTATGGTTTGACAGAAAATTTTAATACAGGGCAAGGTTAGAGTTTGTAAAGTAAAAAACTTGAATAAGACTATAAGAGTACAGTATTTGGCATAAACTCTTATCTTTTTATGTAGGACGGTATAGTTCGTAAATGTCAAATTCATATAAAATAACGACAGGTTTAATTAAAATAAAGTTAACAGCTAAATAAAATTAACAATTCGCGTTGAGATGTATCTTTCTGTTGCCGTGCATCAATATAATCTACTGTAAAACATACCGAAATAATTTATTGATAAATCTAATAGTGTTTAATAAAGATAAAATGATACGGTATTCTGAAACTTCCATAGGTATTTTTAAACTTTTTAATCAAGTTTCAGGTTAAATTAAAATAAGTTTTTAAAGCAGAAAATCCTGGTTCATTTTTTAATGTGGAGAAATTGTGGAGATATTTACATATATAAATAAATTAATTCGAAGTGAGATAAATATATTTTTTTATTACAGCCTCATCTTCTATTTTAATAAAATCTAAACTTTATAAGTAAAAATTAATTTTCCAGTTTCGCAATAAGTGTCTTTGAAATAACTAACGAACGTTATACATTATGGAATAGAATTTTGTTCCCGCTTTTCTACATGTAAAGCTCATTCAAGTAAAATTGGGATTCAAGACCACACCCTATATATATCTGCATGTTAATGTGTATGTGTATGCATATTTAGAAACATACCTTCAACCCTATTCCTCCAAATTTTAATTGCAGAAACAAAAAAGTTCATATCAAATTTATGTCTCCGCCGTTACAAGCTCACGAACTTTCTCAATTGTTTCTGGCTTGCGTACGGAAATCGTGTGCGTAATTTTCGGTGCTTTCGTGCCCGTCTAGAAAACGTCCAAACCGTTCAAATGTGCGAAAATGGGATAATACTTCATCACTGTGAGCTTGCTTTAACACTTTATGGGTTTCTGTCGCAGTTTTGCCCAATTTGAAAATAAAAATTTGATGTAAATCACCTGATTCCCTATCTGCACTTTTAAACAACAATTTAACAGTTACGTTTTAATGGGTGTTTCAAAGACAATCTCTTGCTTCAGAATGGCGCGCATCAGAGTTGCCAACTCATACTTTGCCATATCCCAACTAATAACTCAAAATGTCTTTACACTGGTGATAAAAATATAGACTAATTGAGTGAAATATCATGAAAAATGAGAGAAAAGTAACAAAATCCATCAAAATGTTATAAAAAATCTTTAAAAAATATACCCCAAAAAATGTCACTACGAATCTAAAATCCGTCTTTATATTCTGAAAAAAACTCTTAAAGGTCTGTACGTGTAGCAACAAATCCTACAGTTCGCAACACTGGCATGCCCTTCATGGGCCGATACATAATCTACCAGATTTATTTAAGTATGTAAATTTATACATATAAGATATTTGCATATAGGGTATGGAACACGCATATTGCATATAGGGTATGGTATGCACATGTTTAAGAAATTTGGATTAATTTTTTAAATGATAAATTGCGGAATATTTAATTAACTTACAGGGTGGGCACAAAGTCCGTAAATAGTTTAAAAATTCACAAAACCCGAAAAAAAAAAAAAAAAAAAAAAAAAACGGTTTGCAAGTTTAGCATTGATAGGTCACGGGATTTTTTAAGATAAGAAAAACAAGTAATTCGAAAACAGCCGACAGATGGCGCGGATATGAGCGACTTAGCTGAAAATATGCAAATAAGACAGGCGATTATAAATACTTTTGGCTATGGGGATATTTTAAATTCCGAGTGTATCGATCCCGTCCGTCCAATCTGCCGGAAAGGAAAAACGCAATCCGCCGAGAGCTGTCATGTATATTGTCGGACATGCTGCACTCTGCAGTTGCTGGATTTGTGACACGCCTGCAATGTGTTATCACCTGTGGTGGTGGACATGTGGAACACATATTGCTATAATAAAGGATTTGGTAATATTATTTTTGTTATTTGCATGTATTTTCTTTCACTTATGTACGAAACGCTCCTTATCGGCTGTTTTTTGAACTACATCTTTTTCTTTTTTTTTATTATCTTTAAAAAAAAAAAAAAAAAAAAAATCCCGTGACTTATCGATACTAAACCTGCAAACCGTTCTTTATTTTGGTTATTTTTTCGGGTTTTAGGAAATTTTAAAAGTATTTACGGACTTTTTGCCCACCCTGTATAAACAAAAAAAATCTGGTGTGAAACAACCACACGACTTCCATTACCCACTATTACACGTATTATGTGCATTTTTTAGAATGAACGTAATCAGAAGACATAAAATTGACCTAACGAAGTAGAAACCTAAACTTTTTTCGGTAAGAGAAACTTGTTACACGTGTAAAGACATATAAAATAAAGTTTACGTAGAGAGTTAAAAAATAAGAAAAAAAAAACACAAAACACTTGTAGAATTATTTTTTGAAATACCAATTTCCGATATCTAAAAATGACCTACCTCAGCAGGATGACTGTTAATTTTCCTGTAATAACCACGTAATACATGAGAAAGGATATCTAAAATGGATTTATGTAACAGTTTTCAAGAAAATCGTTAAAACCGTTTTTGAGATACCAACTTTTGTAAAAACTTGGCATACTCAATTAAATTATTGACCGGAAAACAATAATTACACACAAAAGGATATTTAAAAGGGTATTAATAAGGCGAGTTCGGAAAAAAATTCGTACAGTTGTTTTTAAAGGAACACACTTGCAAGACCAAAAATGGAGCTATTTATGCAGGACGCCTATCAGTTTTTCTGAACCAACCAGCTATATCATTCGAAAGGACATCTAATAAAGTGTTTATATAACAACTTTGAAGAAAATCATTAGAGCCGTTTTTGAGATACGGACTAAAGGTCCCACATCCGGTTTCCAATGTCCCACTTCCGGTTTTTCAATTTTCACCAAATTTTAAAAAATTCATCTGTACACTAGACCTCTCCCAATTTTGAAGTTTCGTAGTTTTATCTTCATTAGTTTCGGAGATATGATAGCCAGACGATTCCACACATACATACACATGCATACATACGCATATATACATACACACAAATATGCATGCATACACACACACCGAACAACTGTCAAAAACTAATTTTTTTGACTCAAAAGACTAAACGTGTAAATCAAGTAAAAAATTTATATCGAATTTTTGGACCGAATACAGTACTTTCATTACCTACGATAGTGAGTAAAAAATAGTCACTGCTACACATAAAGAAACTTTAAAAAATTAGGTAATTTTATTTTATCCCTTAATATATATATATCGCTTTTAACCCATCTTAAGATATGAAAAAGAATAAATAAACCATAACCACGTTTTTATTATAATATATTAAAAATATATTTGTTAAATAAAATTGGATTATTAAAAAATATTGTGATTGCACAATATGAAATGCGTTTTGTTGTAGATTAACAAGGAAACAAAATCTTTCTTTCAGCATTGTAACAAAAAGTTTCTGCCATAATTCAAAAGATGACAATAGCTTAATGAGATTATATCCCGACATCCAGACTAATATTTATTCTTGTTAAGAGAAATGTAAAAGTATTTATTTTCTTCTTAAATCTTTTAATCTGTTGAATTTTGGCTTTGTTGTGTATAAAAGAAAAGTTATTCAAAAGCAAAGGATTTATTTTTTTAATATGGATATAATGTTCTTTCAGAATTTATTTATTTTATAAAATAAAAATCTAGCAAAATAAGGCTATTACAATTAAACGAAAGTTTAAGTAGTGCATTTTAATACATCTCCATTTAATCTTTATAATTAAATCTTTGTGAGCAAATAAAAGGTTTTTTTTTTCTAAATACTGGAGATTATGTGAGAGTGCAAGAAAATTATAATCATAAAAGTCTCATATTTTAATACAAGTAAATACCATTTAAAATTATCTGTAATTAAAAAAAAAAAAAAAAAGAATTTCTTTATAGGGCATTATAATGAAACAATTTGATTCGTAAATGCATTTTTTTTTTAAGTTAGATGGAATTACTAATGATGTTTATTTTTCTCTTTGCTATTTCCGTTAAAACATAGCTGAAAAACTGAGTGCTTTAGAAAAATAAACGAAAATTTTACATTATAAACACAAAGTAAAAAAAAATTCATGTTATTGCGTATCATTTAAATCTGTTTTGAAGATTATTTAATATTTTTTACACTCTGAGAATAAGTATATAAGTTCTGAAAGAAAAAAAAAAAAACCTTATAGGTCTATCTCAGCTCTAGACAGTATATAAAAATGAGTTTGATAATTAACTTTTTGAAGACCAAATATAACAATAAATAGTCTGTTTAAAACAATATACTCAAGTTTCGCAAATCTTTTTAAACAGAATAAAAATCAGAATCGTTAATTTTAAAATAAAAATAAAAATAAAAAGTTACGTATTTCCTTCTTTGAAACTCAAAATTTTAAATGTGTATTTTTTTTTAATAGTATAAAATTACTTAACACAAAATTATATTAAAAAAAAAAAATGTGTATTTTGACTAAAAACATTTAGTTTTTATCGTAGATATCTCAGCGATAAAAAAATAAATTTCAGTAATGAAATATTTCTTGAACAATATAAAATTCTTGAACGAAGTATTTGTTTAATGAACGAATATGCATAGCTAAAAAATTTAAATTATAAAGTTTAATTATATACAGTTTTCAAGAAAAAATAGCTTTAAGTTAATGGTTGATATACAATTTTTAAATGTGTGAATTACGTGTTATGACAGCTTAAGGTAAAAATATATCACGTTGAAATCTCAAAAATTGATTACCCGTGAAATGAATCAACCATTGGTTACAAATTTCAGCTATAATTTGTCTAATCTGCTGCTAATGCATTCTAATAATAACTCCTGTTTCAACCAATAAAATTTTAATTAAAAAAATCATTTATAACCAATAATTAAAGGTATAATTTCACCAGACTTAGACTCATCGAAGCCTCAAAATTAATCTTTTTGTAATCAAATTGTGGATGCATTCACGCATCCTGTTCATGAATACGTTGGCAAGGTAGTTGTGAAATTACTAATCTTGATCATATTCTATATGCATATCTAAAACAAATACAAATACAAAAATACCTGAGGTATAGACAGGATTATTGCGAATAACTCGTAGGTGCTCAATACACGCGCCTCTCATGTTAGTTGTTTTTAAGATTTTTATAATTTCTCTCTACGCGTCAGAAAATTCTTCAGACGGCACGGGATTTTTTTAAAGTATATTTGAAGAAGATTTGTGTGCAAGTATATGCGGGTCAAAATACTCTGCAGGTCAATATACTCAATAATATATTCGGGCCTATAAACTCATATACATATATTATTACTCAAAGTTATATTAAACTTCATTATTATGCAATACTATAATTAACACATCTTTTTCCATGATAATAAAACTGTTCAATTTTCTAACAAATCCAGAAAAGATTAAACTTTAAATTTCATTTACTTTATACCAATCAAACAAAAAACATGTGTCTTACATGAGCCTAAAAGTTTAAACCATTTACTCAAACATTTAAATATTTATACCATATTACATCCAGCATCCAAGTAAAAATTTGAAAAATCAGTATTAAAAGAATTCTCAGTTATATTCCATATTTTAATACTTGAGAAAGTTCAATGTATTGGAAAGTGAAATGGCAAACATGTTATTAAACCTTTGATTTAAAACTATTAAATAAATAGTTAAAAATGTATTAAAAAAATTGCTTACACAGTTAAAAGGTAACGTCAAAATTAATTTTCCTGCTGAAAATGTATTTCAGAAATATATTTTCTTTACGCATATATGAACTTAATTAATAAAATTACTTTGGATGCTATTAGCGAATTTTTTCTTGGCGTAATCATTTTCTTCTTCGGCACATAATTACATTGCATTAGATATCAAAATAATGTCAACAGTACATTACATTATGTTCAACTAAATAAATAATAGAGCTAAAAGAAAAAGGTATCGTAAGCATAAACGACCAAAAGAGAAAGCAACTAATTGATAATGTCAATATGTCAGTGTGCATCTTGTAATTGCATAAAGCAAAATCATTATATAAACATTATAACTAAATGACTGATTAGTTAATTATATTCTGGAAACTTTTTTTTTATTGGGGGGGGGGGTCTTATTTTGTTTACATTTAGAAATATATATATATATATATATTATTCAAAACAAAGCTGCTGTAAACTAATAATTGTTCGCTAGAATTAGTTCATTATTTTATTAATACTATTATATTCATTCAAAGTATTGATTAGATAACAATTTATATAATACTTCATTTTCTTTTTTTAATTCAGTAGACACATATCGTTAGCCACTTATGGAGATACGCACTATTTGATAAAATGTTTAATGTAACCCATTTTGTCAATATAAACTGTTGATAACACACTGTTAAATTAAATAAAGATACTTTAAACATTACATTTTGGTATCACAAAAAAACATTTTCTCTATCATTCTAATTTGTTTTGGTGTTATAAAAGTGTTTTACTCAGTATTGTGAGATTTATTATAAGAGTGGGGATTTTATTATATTTCTTTTATTGTAAGACTTTTTCTGTCTATCAGAACTTGAAGAATAAAGTATTTTCTAATTTATCCATATGATTTAATAATAATAATAATAATAACAATAATAAAATAATCTTGAAAACCAATGCCTAACATGCCCATGTGATTTTCTTATTATAAACTAAAGTGTAGAAAAATAATTAACGTTATTGGAAAAATAATAAAAAAATATTCATTCATCTTTGCATATTCCTTCTTTTTTGTAGTAGTATTTTCAGAAGACATTTTTACGAAACATTTATTAGACCCTGTTTTCGTGTCTTAAAAATTGTTTAGCATATTTAAGTCTAATGCTTTTTCAAAAAAAAAAAATAATAATAATAATAATAAATAAATAAATAAATAAATAAATAAATTGATAAATTTTCTAAGCGAAATTTCTTCCTAATTTTTTAAAAAAAATGTATGCATTTTATGCATTACTTCTCTAATTGTTTCTAATAATATGTAAACCACACCTTTTTAAAATAACAGTTAAAAATCTATTGTAATTCTTAAAATATTGTTGAATTCTTAAAATATTATTAAATATGGCAAATAATAAGTAATCCTTATATAAATAGCTTTATAAATATCATTTATTTTTTAACTATGTGATAATTTAAAATATTTTGAAGATTCAAAATAATTTTTTTAAAGATATGTCAATTTTACGAAGAAACTGTAATTGTTTTATCTTCTAATTCCTTTTTTACTTTAAATATTGTTTCTTTTCCCTTTCTCAAGGAAAATTCTACTTCATATACTCATTAATGTCACTCTTTGCATGCATTTTTTATATTTGTAAATACTAATGCATTTGTGTACTTTCATTTACTTTCAATACTTGTTTGTATACTTTCACTTCTTACAAAATCCTAATTAGAAACTTTTATTTTTAAATAATTTTTCAAATACGTTTTGGGTATTTAAATAAACATCAAATGTTATATATTTTGTATTTAAATTATGTGAAAATGAGTTTCTCAAACCTTTGACTAAGTTTCGAAAAAAGTTGTGTATTACTAATTAAACAAATAGATATCGTGTTTTAAGTATGTTAAAAGGCATTTGCAAATCATAAAATTTGTAATATATTTAGTAAAATGTGGGTGTGATATTATTTCTATGCACATAATACGTACGTGTTTTTTATTATATATGTTTTTTTTTTTTAAGGTAAGAGATAGTGAGTGAAACACTTTTTTTTAAAAAATCTGATTCTCTTTTATGATTCATCGATAGAAATGCTATAATTCACTATATATTAAAGCAATGTCATTGCATTTTCTAGTTTATTTGTAAAGGAGAACTGCATTTTTTTTTGCAATTTTTATAGCATTCTAAAAATTAATATCGGCGTAGAATGCCATGCTTTATGCTGAATGTTTGTAGTAATAACGCATGACATTCTACGTCGATATGAATATATGTTAGAAAGCTAATGATTTTATTTTTTTTTTATTTCATTTATCGATATAATTTTATGTTTTCGTGTTAAGCCTTTGCGGGCGGATATCGGCTAATAGTCGCCCACGTTTTCTATTCAAGTCGTCTTTAGTTGTTCCCCTAAAACAGTGCATAAAGAAAAAAAAAAATCTTCATTCTTATTAAACCCCTTAGATGCCCTCTGCATATATATATATGCTTACCTGTGGTACTTATCGCTTTGATTTCTTAGGATACGTTTAAACGCGAATGCTTAAAATTATTTCGTTAAATACAGAAATGTTGTAAAAGAACGCCGAACATTGTTTAAAATATGAAAATTTGGTTTTACGCAAAGGGTTAATATAGGTTTCGTCTACTTTTTTTTTTTTTTTTTTTTTTTTTTAAGTAATAATATTTAGTAGATTTGTTGGTGCTTTATTTCTTAGTTAAACTTTCAAACTGGTATATTCCCGTTTCTTTATATTCAAAAAGACCTTTTGCGTTAAATAAAATGTCAAACGGATACACAGAATGTACGAACAGAATATGATTCGTGTGATTGGATCAGAGTCAAAATCTGACTTACAGTGTACAATGTTAAAAACTTTCAGTTTTAAATTCGACTAAACAAAAATACTCTTCGTCTATTTCCAAATTTTAGGGCTTCTATCTTGAAAAAAAAAAAAAAAAAAAATTGTGTGTGTGTGTGTGGGGGGGGGGGGGGGGGGTTAATGGCCAGTGAAAATTATTTCATTTCATTTCCTTGTAATCACAATAAAATATTTTATTTCAATATTTCATAAATATAAATTTGCACTTTCTTTTAGGGTGACATAATTTTTACGAACGAAAAGGTTTTTAACATTTCAAGATAACTTCCGCATTTCTAATTTTGGAGCTCGTAAAATGAAAATATCTGAATAGAATAATATTTATAGCAAATATAAAATAGTATTTTGGTATTTAAATGAGGGCTGACTAATTTAAATAAGTATCTTTCACTTAAACTGGCATTATACTTTAAATGATGCATTCATATTATTTATTTACTTGTATAAACGAATCATTATTAGGAAAATAATAATGCCTTATTATTTTTCCGAATTTTTCGTTTTACAACAAATAAGTAGTTAAACATCTATACTATTTCAATGGAAATTTTATCAAACAGGAGATATTTAATATGCTGGAAATAACTTATTTACATTTTCAGAACTACTGTTTTACTTTTCAATCGTTATAGGTAACTGGATAATTGTTTTAGATACTGACATGTTTATAATTTGGAAGAATACCTCGGAAATATGTCCATAAAATCAGTTTTTTATATAAAATACACTGGAAAATATATTTTTAAATTTAAAATTTGAAATTCATAAATCTGTTTTACGCATCTATATTTTTTATAATAATTTCTTAAAATAAATCAATAAATATATTAAATGAATATAAAGGAATTACGCAACAAAAACTGTCCTCATTTTCATATTTTCAATGGAAACATCACATTTTTACACTTTTATTAATTTATCTGCTTAAAACGTTTTATTGCTCCATATTTTTTATCTAATGTTTATTATCAAATCAGGGATAGATGGGAATCAATCTAAAAACTGTTTATTTATTTATTTATTTTTTCTTATTTTTTAAGTAATCAATTAAGTATTTAAATTTTCTATATTAAATTTATTAAAAATCGTGGCTTCGTAAATATTATATATTATTTTTATCTCGCATACTAAATTTGGCAACACTGCTTCTGTGAATCAACTCCTCAAATGACTTCCTTTCAGAAATGAAAATATATTTAAAATTTATTCTACAGTGTTAATATTACAATCCCGATTAACTATTTAGTGAAGGTAATAGTATCCACAAAATGCTCAATTGTCTACTAGCAAACTGAAATTGTCTTTATTATTATAATCGTTATTTTTTTGTTTTTATCTTTCCCATTTCCATGGACTTTCTCATGCAAAATTCTAAGTCAGTAAAGAATTCCAATAACTTCATTTAATAACGTTAAAACATATTTACAAAATTCCTCTGAAATAATTCTAATGTAGTTGTATTTTATTCTAACTGTATAATATATTCTGCAGTTTTAACTGCTGTCATTTTCTAAACATCGGAAACTAAATTAATACAGTAAGTTTTAATCATAAAATATTTTCTTTATATGTATTTAGTTTAATTACGATATTAATGAATTCCAGAACATTTTAAAGAAAGTAAATACAAGTATTTCATTACCAATGTTTAAACCTTCCTTTAGATCAGATATTTCAGAAGCAAAACTGTGCATAGATGTTGCAGCAATTTGTTTGTTATGAATACATACCTATTAGACATATTTTAAAATATGCTTTATCTATAAAAATAATGTATCTAAAAATTTAGTCAACATATTTAAAACATAAAATGCGTATTGTACACTAAGTACTTTGGCGCGTTTCTTCATCCTTGCTTTTCCTTTTTCTTCATCTTCTTGCGCAATCAATATTTTAAATTACTGATACATCGAAATATATTTTTTAAATGTACAATATTTTAAAATTCTGTTTAAATTTTTACATCCTTATACGAAGTATAAAGAAGTATAGTAATCCCGATTTGTGAAATGGATTTTGTATTTCACATTGCTCGAAAACTAATGATCACTGAATGTTCCCAATTTATAACGTGTGACTGTCATGATGTCTAGTTGTACACCTGCAAGTGTCGTCTTAACACGAGCTCTCGTTTTAGAGATATAAGCGACTTTACACGATTTTTCGTGACGTCTGTATGTGTGTGTGTGTGTGTGTGTATGTCACATAACTGAAAAACGGTTCGACACAGAAAGTTTCGAATTGGTACATAGGTTTGTTATAACATCTAGTTGTGCACCTCCTTTTTTGGACTTTGTATGATTTTCCGTTTTGGAGATATTTAAGAAAATTAGGTTCTTAATGACCAATAAAATCTTTTTGCAAAAAAATAGAACCGACTCCAAAAAGGAACTACTATTCAAACAACTAAAAGGGGAAGAAAATTATCAGAAAATGGAACTGTAGATTGCGCCTAAAAGTATAAAATAATTTCCTTCGCCAAACAACCTATAACACTACAATTAATCATAACTTTTGAAGTCGGCGCAAAATTAAATAAAATTTAATTAGTTTTTAAAGGTTTGTCTTTAGATCGGTAGCAACAAATGCTGTTGTCTCGAATGATCCATTTTCATGTTTCCTTTATTATTTTATCACTGTATACAATTGGTCCATTTGTAGCATCTACATAGAACAGTGAACATTCTACACAATGCGGTATTTATGTTTCTACGAAGTTAGATCATCCTTGATGTCTTTTGAATTTGGCGATAAAAACGTAGGGCAAAAATATACACGCAAGATGTATATTTTCATAATATATATTGTACGATGTGTTGTTTCATATTCTTGATTACTCTCTTGATATACCTTATTAAAATAATCATGATATCCCAAAGAAATTAAATATGTTTGCCAGATAATTTTGCGATTTTTCGTTCACCAAAGACGTCAGATACCAGCATCTTCGCCAACTTTTGCTGCTTACGAAATCTTATTTGTTTTCTTGAATCAAAGTAGTTTTCGGCTGCGTTTTGCAGGTAACAATGTGAGACGTGTATTTTGAATAGGATTTGATTTTTGGATTGAATAAAGGTATCAATTTTTATTTAATTTTGCGCCGACTTCAAAAGTTATGATTAATTGTAGTGTTATAGGTTGTTTGGCGAAGGAAATTATTTTATACTTTTAGGCGCAATCTACAGTTCCATTTTCTGATAATTTTCTTCCCCTTTTAGTTGTTTGAATAGTAGTTCCTTTTTGGAGTCGGTTCTATTTTTTTGCAAAAAGATTTTATTTTTCTCTTTTCAGTGAAAACTTATTTATATAGCAGAGCATCAGAAGACGTACGACGGAAGTTTCACAAATCACAACTTCCAAGAAAAGTTACATTAGTCAAAAATTTGTTTATGTCACTGAAAAATACATTAAATGCACCCAATGTGAACAAAAAAGTTACATCTCTATCTAGAAAGTTATCCACTCCAGAGACAGTTGTGCCAGTTTTATTCTAGTCAAGTTATTTTTAAGTTGATTTTTTTCAAATGCTGCATTTTTAAATTGTGTCACTTTTCTTGCCTTTATCGGATATGACCAAAAAACTATCTATTGAACGAACATACGTTAAATTAAAATGTCTTTAGAAATGTAAAGAAAGGATACGCTGTATTCGTAACCGAAAATTCTGTTAGGCATACATATTGAACTTTACAGTAAATACGTGTCACCCGCTGCGCTGGAAATTGCGCATCGTAAAGTTCAAACAAAGATCAAAATATGCATTGCAGCTGACGGACAGAAGTTTCAACATATATACTTACACACTGCTTTTACCAGTGTAGCTGCTTGCGTTCAGCAGTTAGAGTGAGAACAGACTTTTGTGAGTATCCTGTAATTTGTTTATATCTTAATGAAATCCTAATGAAACTTATTTCAGGCCAAGATCATTACGACAACAAAAAAGGTATTAAAATTAAATCATCTCTTACGAAGTTATAAGCTAACAAATTTCAACAACAACAACGAGAAACATGGTTTGTATTGAGAACCTCTTCCTTTATGAAGTCGGCTTAAAACGCCTATGCGTTAATCGATGTGACCGCTTACAATAACCATACTTTGAATTTTATATAGCATAAATGTCACCCGCTACGCTACAACATATGCAATGTTTTTCAAGTGTGCACAAAATAGGAAATTGTGAACAAACAAATGCACGTTTTAAGCGTTCTGTTTTTAGCATTAATGTCTAAACTATCTTTGCGTGCTACATCGATGATGCTGTGCAATTTTATAATGCACTTTTTTCCCCCTGTCTTGAAACGTTGTTGAGATAGGATCGCTAACTCCACTCTTTTCCACCAGGTGACGCTTTAGGCGGTTGAATCGCGTAGCACATGTCCACTTTACTGTACCTACATACCACTTTTATGACTATAGCTGCAGCTGTTCAGCAGTTAAAAGAGTCGGGACTGACTTTTTTTGGGCACCGTGTATTTTCTTTTGATCGTAAAGATCTTACAATGGGACCTATTTCAGACCAAGATCTTTACAATAAAACAAAAAGTATCAAAATCTTATCATCCGTTCAGAAGTTATGAGCTAACAAATATAAAAAAAAAACATACGCTTTGAATTGAGAACCTCCTCCTTTTTGAAGTCGGTTAATTAGAGCATTTCTTACGAAGTTATAAGCTTACAAACACCAACAACAACACATAGCAAGAATTAAGAACACCCTCCTTTCTGAAGTTGGTTGAAAACGACTTTGCGCTAATCGATGTGACCGCTTACAGTAACAGTGCTTTGAACCACAGAGTATACGTGTCATCGGCTACGCTGTAAAGCGTACAACGTAGTTCAAATATGCACAGTGTAGGAAATTGCGAACAAACAATTGCACGTTTTAAGCGTTCTATTTTTAGCAATAATGTCTAAAAACTGTCTTTTCGTAGTAAATCGATGATACTCTACAACTTCGTAATTAACTTTTATCCCATCTTGAACCGTTTTTGAGATAGGAGCGCTAATGCCGCTGTTTTTCACCACATGGCGCTTTATTTTCTTTAGATTGTAAAGATGTTATAATGGGACCTACTCCAAACCAAGATTTCTACAACAAAGCAAAAAGTATCAAGTAACCGTATTTTGTACTATATAGCGTATGTCTCACCAGCTACGCTACTACGTGAGCAATGTAGCTCAAGTGTGTATAGTAAAAAATTGCGAACAAAAAAAGGCACGTTTTTAGCTTTGTACTTTTAGCATCAATGTCAAAACTGTCTTTTCGTACTAAATCGATGATGCTCTGCAATTTTATAATTCACTTTTTTTCCCTGTCTTGAACCGTTTCCGAAATAGAAACGCTAGCATGAATGTCTAAAGCTAAACTATCTTTTTGCACTAAATCGATGATAATCTTCAACTTTCTAATTCACTTTTTTTCTCTTGAACCGTTTTCGAGATAGGAACACTAACTCCACTATTTTCCACCAGGTGGCGCAGCAAGCGGTTTCACCTTGTACTGCAGGGCCACTTTACTATACTTACATACCATTTTTATCACTATAGCTGCAGCCGTTTAGCAGTTAAAAGAGTTGGGACTGATTTTTTTTGGGCACCCTGTATTTTCTTTAGATCGTAAAGATATTACAATGGGACCTATTGCAGACCAAGACCTTTTCAACAAAACAAAAAGTATCAAAATCGGAGCATCCGTTCCGAAGTTATGAGCTAACAAACATAAAAAAAACATACGGTTTGAATTGAGAACCTTCCTTCTTTTTTTGAAGTCGGTTAAAAATACAAAGGTTTTGACCATAATGTATCAAAAAACGGTAATAACTCAAGAACGGTTTGTACAAATCTTGCAATCGATGTTTAACTGACTTCCCGACTAGCTAGACATCTGACACTAAAGCTCAGAACACGTTTACAATGCATTTTTTAAACATTTTTAGCCACCTGTTTCGGATACCTGCTGCATTCAGCAGCGTTTATATGATTCAACAGAAAAATTATTTAACTAACTTCCCGACTAGCTAGACACTTGAAACTTTCAGAATAGTTCAAAACACAGTGAAAATGCATTTTTTAAATACTTTTAGCCAACTGTTTCGGATCCCTGCTGACTTCGGCAGCGTTACCTGAACAGATCTTGCAATCGAATTTTAACTAACTTCCCGACTAGCTAGACATTTGAAACTTTCAGAATAGTTCAGAACACGGTGAAAATGCATTTTTTAAGCGCATACAGCCAATTGCTTCGGATCCCTGCTGCCTTCGGCATCGTTACCTGTACAAATCTTGCAATCGATTTTTAACTAACTTCCCGACTAGCTAGACATTTGAAACTTTCAGAAAAGCCCAGAACACGGTGGTAATGCATTTTTTAAATATTTTTAGCCATCTGTCTTGGTTCCAATGACAATGCTTTTTAACATTATGTATATATTTCTAAAGGTGTATAAGGAAGTCATGTGGTGCCCACATCAGATTTTTTTAAAATTGTTTTTAAATTTTAAGTAAATAATGTTTTAATGTTCTTTAAGCGTAAATTGGGAATAGGTATATTCTTAAAAGGAAAATGTATTAGCAGATGTTTTATACTTTTGTTTTTTTAACGGATTTCTACTTTTAGGCATGCTCTAATTTAATTTCACTTTTTTAAAGAATGATATATTGAAATGAAATTTAAAGAATGCCTATTAATATCTTCATGAATGCATATTACAGAAGTTTTGTAATTGTTGCAGCTCAAAAACTAGTGCTAGTTCCACGAAATGTTAAATAGTAACTATTATATTAATTAGTTTGATGAGAAAATTTAGCTCTATATTCTCCATGAGGTAGCGCTTCTACGCTGCACTTCGCAAGAGTTTTATGATGCCTATATCTCTATATACAGCCATTAAATATAAATGCACCAGAGTACTTAGTGTACAATATACATTTTATGTTATAACTGTGCTGACTAAATTTTGGAGGCACATTATTTTTATAGGTAAAACCTATATTAAAATATGCCTATGACCTATAAAAACACGAACCTTGACAAATATAATGATACACACAACTACACAGTTGTTTAATTTAATTTTATTTTTATTTCTTAATAACGTGACTATCACTTTGATTTTAGCATCATTATATTATGCTTTTAACATAATTCTTTTTTATATATCTCTGTTCAGTAGATAAAAACCAAATTTATATTAATAACTAAAATATTGAGATTAACATAACTATGAAATGCATTATTTTCAGGCAGAAGAAAGTTCTGTGATGACCACAGCGAGTTACTTTTTTAAATGAAATAAAACCAATTTGTTTCTTCGAGGAATTAAGTAATTGTACCACGATGTCTTCTTAACTACTCCAAAGTATTTATTGTGTAAGATATACCCTTTAAGAACCATAAATATGTGTCTGAAATAAAAAAAAAAATAATTTTGGAGATAAAACTTTAAAAAAATTAACGAAATAAACGCTAACTAAATTTTGTAATAATTTTAATGTAAATTACACGCATATTTTTAAAGAATTAAAAATACGAAAAGTAAAGTGTTATTATTTAAGAGAAATAATACTGAACCTTGTTTTTGTAACAGAAACAAATGCTTTGTTAAAAAATTAAAAAATATTTTTTTTCACACTATTTAAAAATGTTAATCTAAAATAGAGAAATAATGTAAACGTATGTAAAACTTACTAGTAAGTTTAACATTAAGGCTTTTCAGTTACAGATAATATTTTTTTACAATAAAATGAAATTAATTAAAAATCTTCAGAAAATACAATTTTTAAAAGATCGCTTCGTTTTTTCTTTAAAAGGTAAATTAAACTAAATTATTTAGTGATGCAATCACCCTATTTTTCTCTTATCATGCGTTTCTATGAAGATAGATTACTGAAGTTTAAGGTATAAGATAAAGATACTGTGTTTAATCATTTCAAAAATAGGCTAAACATAGTTCAATATACATTGAAAGGAATAGTTTTATTTGACACACATTTATGTGAGGAGAAGAGCTTTTACCCTGTCAACCATCTTATTCTGATATTGTAGCTTATTCATAAAAATTTAAGAATGTTATTAAATAAAAAAAAAAAATCTATTATACAAAGAATTATCACCCATACCACTTTTTAAAGTTTTTTCGAATAATTTTAGGTAGCCTTGTACAATGATTATGAATTGTATGCACATTGCATAATGTATTTAAATTTAGCACAGTATGAAAAATGCATAACACAATACCAAATAGCTTTCAAATAATTTAGATTATAGCCTTAATATATTCATTCCAATTCCTCGACCCTGTAAGTGAGTGGTAAATGCTTTTCATATAATATTCTATATGAAATATGTTTCTGCTGATGTAAAAAATGTATATTGAGTGCATTATATTAAGCGCAGTCGAAATATTTTTCCGACGAAAATTTTCTCCTATAGTGTGTATTTGAATAGTGTTTCATGCCCCTGTGCACAAACCCCTTATTCGATCTCAGTAGAATGTTTAAGATTTTTTGCCCATAGGATACAGATTTAAAATACTGAATTTAGACTTCCTTATAATATTGTTTTGAGTTATGCTAATAACAGACTCAAAAAGACACACACTCATGCAGACTAACCGCTAAAAACCTGATTTTTCTATTCGGGGGATCACAAAACGTGTAATTTGAGCAAAAATAGGTCCGAATGTTTCACTAAAAATCAATACTTTTTCTACCACATATATGGGTAACAGAAAGCAAAAATTTCAAAAACTTTCAAACGTACATTAATATAAATATTAAATAATAATATTTATTCATGGTTAGTTGGTATGATCTCACTACGGCCTTTGAAGTCTATTGAGGCGATATAAACGGGGATCTACGACTTAAAATGGATCCGAAACCACTACGAATATACATGTCTAAACCGTGACATGAACCTGGCAATTGAATGTCAGAGACTGACAATCATTCCGACATCATCGACTGGGCAATATGGACTTATGAATAATAAAGTGAAATTATGGACGGATATATGGAAATACACACTTTACAGGGAAGTAAACTTGGTTATTGTCCTCTACATGAACTTACTATATAAAATAACTTTTATTTTTCCAGTTTTTTATTTTTATTTTTATTTATTTATTTTTATTTTTTTTTTACAAGCACAAACTTTAAAAAGAATTATACACGAAATTATACTTATTTGAAAGCGCATTTTTAATTTTAAACAAATGTCATAATTATGAAACACTGATAATTAATATAATACATCATATTTTTGCAGTAATTCCCATGTTCTTTCAAATATTCTGAAATTGAATCATTTTATGTAGATCGAGCGTTCATTTAAGCGCGTTTAATTCTTTTGTTACACTATTTCAAAAAAGTAATTTCTTAAATAGTATTATAGCATTAAAACCTTTAAAAAATTTTCTCATTAAAAATATTGGTAACAATCTAATACAGTACACGCAAAAATATAAGAGCGCTGCGACCCCTGTAAGTCTCATTTACAACCAAGAAATTAGCGTAAAAAATGGAAAATATTTGGATAGAAGACTGTAAAGCACAATATATATATATATATATATATATATATATATAATAATTAATCTTATTCTTTATGCAAATTATCTTCATAAGAGCTGAATAATATTGCAGTGAAATATGAATATTAGTTATTGTTTTCATAGTGAAATATTAATCCTTAAATCGATACTTTTAATTATTGAGAAACGATGTACAGTACTAAATTTTACTTCTGAAAAATATGTAACAAAAAAAAAAAAAAAAAAAAATCTGATATTTTTTGATATTTTTTATAATGTCAGTTGTTAAAAGCACATTTAGCTTTCAGAATTTTAAATATTTTTTAAATATTAAAAAATAAATGTTATTAAATATTAATATTATTAAATATTAAAAAATAAAAAAAATATTTGATTAAATAATAAAATATTCTTCAATTCCAAAATTATTAATTTTCAGGATGCATAATATAATGTATATCTATTTCGATATCGGAATGTGTTAAATACGTATAAATAAGGATTAAATTTCCTTAATCTTAAAAAAAAAAAAGTAAATACTTCTTAAATTATTATTTTTTACTCTGAGAAAATGCGGACTAAAATTTACCCATAATTTTAACGGCAAACTATTGCCTATCTTTGGTAAATTTTTCAAGTGCAGGGTATAAAGACAAAAGATAACAAAATTTATCTCACATATTCGTAGCATTAAATTTCATAACATAGTTTATCTTTATAAGATGAAGCATACCACCAGAATATATAAGTTTCAGTCTTCATATTCGTGACGCCAGGACCTAACGATGGCAAATATAATGGGATATTTTAAATATATTGCACGATAAAGTGTGAAAATATTTTTCTTCTTTAGAAAGGTGAGAGTAATAGCATATCTGATAAGCTAAAATCTTTTCATTACTCTGCCAGTGTTATATACTTTTATGACTACTTATCAAAATTGATAAAGTTTATGATTTCTAAGCTCTGTTTTATGTTCTACCATATTTTATAAATTCTTGGAAATATCATTTTTATATAAATGTTTTTTTTTTTTTTTTTTAAGAAATGTTAGGCAAATGTAATGTTAAAAAGATATATTTGTAAAAATGAACAATTTGAAATCTTAACTAGAGAGTGATGCTTAATTTCAATTATGAAGCAGTTTATGTATCTTATTTGCATTGGAGTATTTCATAATTTTATAAAAATAATAATGCATACATAAAAAAAAATACTGTATTTAAATTTTATTAATACGGACATTATAAATTAAAAAATGATCTATTTGAGAATTTAGCTTGGCAGTAACACTTAATTTCATTTGTGAAGCTCTTATATAGTAATGCACAAAAGATTAAAAATAATCATACATTCATTTAAATAAATTATTATTATTATTATTTTATTTGATGAATATTGAAATTGAATTGGTACAGATTCGATTGTATTTAATCTAACTGTTCTGAATAACTATTGAAATTTATTTCATGCATATTATATTACTAAAATTGTATAAATATTCCATTGATATTAAAAAATATATATAGTTTGTAAATTTTATCAACATAAGCATGGTAATGATGTAAAAAAGGTTGAAAAAAAAGTTATTACATGAAAGCACTATTGTTTATACAATCTGGTCCTTGCATGTTGCTGTGCGTGGAAACATCAGTTCAGTAAAACCAGTTACTAAATATTCTCCATGTGTTTTAACTATTTTTCTTTTTTCCAAACAGCTCATTTCTTATTCCCTGGATCAATTAAATACCATGCATAGAAAATTTATTTGGTATAGGTTAGAGGTGTACACCATTGTAGGGTGCGGGAGCTACTTACACAGGTGATTGAGGTATGGAGGGCTACTAGAAAGGTTAAAGTTGTTCAGTTTCTCTTACGATTTCTCTGTCTCTGGTCATCAAATCCCATACATAAATCTGTGGCAAAATTTTTTTATAGAATTATTGATTACCTAACTGGTATTTTTAAATTCCGTTTTCACATTCAGAAAATTCACAATCGTTAAATTTGTACGCATTTTCCAAAAGTTGAATTTTTTTAATTTTAATATTTCTTTTTAGAGCTAAAATGAGAAAAATATACTTAATTACACTTAATAATTCAGTTAATTTTTCATATTTTGAAACTGAAAACTGAAATTCAAATTTTAAAATTTTAAGAAATAAATTTTCGGAAAACTTGCACTAATTTAACGGTTGTGCATTATATCAGAACGGGAAAAGGGAATTTAAAAATAAGAATTATGTGTAATTCATAAACAAATTTACCCATAAAATAACATGGGCTTTGACAGCCGTCGACGATCTGTATTGCATCCCCTTAATGTCTTTTTTCATACGTCTGCATAACTGTAATTAAATTTATCAAATAAATTTATCATACAGTTTATTAAAAGAAATCACTTATTCTTAAAACAATAGATTTTTAGACAATTATTAAATAAATTTAACTGAGTATTTACAATGGAAAAAAAATAGATAAAACTATAATTTTAAAGACTTTTTGGAAGGCCATATGTTAATTTTAAGGGCGACAGTTTGTGCACAACTAGTATAGATAGTAACAATCTTATAATCTATCAGCTTACTAATGCTTTATATAAAACTATTCGAAAAAAGGCAGAAACAAATCTGTTTAAAAAATTAATTTATTTTATTTATTTATTTATTTATTCATTTTTATTTATTTATTTATTTATTTTGTGCGTGTGTGTGTGTGTGTGTGTGTGTGTGTGTACTGACAAAAATGTACTCAGTCAACTCTAAATTTTGAAATAATAACTGATTGCAGATACTGTTAAAATGTTTAGAATAATTATATAAGGGGAGATGACCTCCATGTTGTTGATGTTAAGTAACAACACATATTGTTTAGAATTTAGTTATGGTATTTTTAAATTATAAATGAACCACACACTTATGTATCTAAATGCATATTTATTGTATTGATATTTATGTAATTTAAACTAAAGGGTAGATATAGAACAAATAAGTTATAGTTCAAGAAGGTTGCTATTTATGATATAAAGTACCAATAATTAAATTTTTATTTTACGTTTATAATGGCAAGTTTGGGATTATTTTTTTAAATTGATTTTATATAGTATTTTCTTTAAAATTATTTGTAATGTATTATAACATTATAACGAATTAAACAGAAAGTTACTTATATTATTAAAAGTTTATTATTGTTTTTTCAACTTCATAAAATTAAAATCTGCAGCGCAATTTCTCAACTGTTATTTAAAGATATTCTTGGTGTGTGAATTTTGCTGTTCAAAATTTAAAAAATAACTTTAAACATAAAATTTAAATAATATTCCGAATAAAACTACATAAAATTTAAATAATATTCCCAATAAAACTACATAAAATTTTAATAATTTTTTTTTGGAATACCCTCCCCACCCTACACAATAATACACTTCAGTAAAAGTTAAATTCATACTATTTTGTAAACTAGTTCTATGTGTACTTTCCTACAATATCATATAGGTAAACAGCTAACCAGAGTGAAAATTTTTAAAAGAGAATTATTAAACACTACGTTTTCCTAGCATGTTTACATAAGTTATTTATTTACAATTAGCAACATCTGGTAATATGAAATTATTACCCTTTTCTTAAAAAAAAAAAAAAAAAAAAAAAAAAAAAAAAAAAAAAACTCAGATTAAGATATTTTCTAATAAATGATATGTTTGTTCTGGTAAAATGTGTAAAAGAAAGTATAAAGTAAAGGATAATCGCATCACAACTGACAATTAAAATCATTATTATCCTGGTATGAAGTATTTTGTTCTGCTTCATTTTTTGTGAAGATTCGTTTATATAATCCAAAAGCTTATCGGGATCACATATGTACCATAAAATACAAGTAAAAAATTATGCGCAGTTTTAATAAAGTCTTTTAATATTTGTGTTTATTATTTTACCGCTGTTGGAATAAGAAATTTTTGGTTTAAAAAATATGTGTGTTTTTCACATTTATTTATTATTATTTTGTTTAATAATTTGAAAAGAGTAATTGTTTGTAGGATTAATATATTCATTTTCCTAACAGAATGTTAGTGAATAAAAATGAAAATTTCTTCTTCTTCTTTTTTTTTTTTTTTTTTTTTTTTTTTTTTTTTTCGTGATTGGAAGAAACAATATTGTTAATATAATTAACATTCTTAAAGTGTTAAATATTGTACAGAATTCAATTAGCTTAAAAATACGAGTATATAATAACAATGACCGTTTTTTTTTTTTTTTTTTTTTTTTTTTTTTCAAGTTTTAAATATCTTAGTAAAGAAAAAATCGCAGAAAAATATTTCTCGAAGGGTATAGCAATAACATTCAATCTACATTGAATACTGAAAAACTATATAAAGTAGTAAAGTACGTAATATCAATAAATCAAGTACCACTTAAAATTCCAAAGTTTATTCAAAAGATCTCATTAGTTACAATAGTTACAATTATTATTCACAATAATAATAATATAATCATTTCAATGAGCAACATTCTTCTTAAAATATATTTCCGTATTTTTTATTTTTATGTAGGATTTTAAAAACACTTCTGAGTTTGTTTTAAAATAGTTATACATAATTTTCGTGTAATGTTATTTAGTAATGACATGGATATGGTATGTAAACTTCTGCGTTAAAAATATTCAACTTTTTTTTTTTTTTTTTTTTTTTTTTTTTACTTATAAATATTTCAATTATTATTTATTTATTTATTTATTTTTATTTATTTATTTATTTACTTTGCGTATAAATACTTCAATTATTATTTATTTATTTATTTATTTCTTGAAACAAAATAGTTTGTTTGAATTTATTATTTACTTTGTATGCTTTTTAAAGAAGAATAAAAAATGGTGCACATTAAAAAATTATATTTTTTCTAGAAAATAATATATTAATGGAGTTTTTTTAATAATCCGTTTTTAAGGTTTTATTATTATTATTATTATTGTTATTATTATTATTATTATTTCCAGTGGCGAGATAGTCGCTGAAGTGATGGCCATTTGTGAAGAAGCATTCGATAAGCATCTATTGCACCCCTAACACGGACATTACATCCATGCCTCGCTCGGGATTCAAAGTTCCATTGTGTGAAAATCAGCAACGCTAGCCACCACACCATATAAGCAGCTTTTAAGTTATTTTGGACAAATTCAATCAATAAATAACACTTTGTATATTTAGGCTCACAATTTTACCAGAAGAAGTATGCCATTATTTAAATTTAGCAAAAATACAGTTAATACCTTTTCTTGAATAAATCTTATAAAATGCGGGCATCACAACATTCCTTTTTTTTTTTTTTTTACTATTCTGTTACCATTATTTTTAAATTATTCCTTTTTTAATATTACTTACCGTATACACTGGGAAAAAATATTTGCATTTCATAAATATCATGTAAAAAGGAGAAAATTGGGAGACGCTGCGTTCCTTCTAAATGTATGCAAAACAAAAGATTTAGAATGTTCCTTTCGGCACTTTTATTTCCCTGTAATCACAAAATTCTTGGAGGCATTCGACGATATTTTGCTCATACAGCTGAGCCTCCATATATTGAACTTCCAATAGAAAATCTCTTTGGATCGAATTTTTATGAATATTTGTGATTAGTAGATAGTAAAAAATTTGTGTATCTCTACATTATATAAAAAACAACAATTTGTATACTATAGATTTTAGTTTAACATAGATTTTGTAAACAGTTTTTAATTTATATAAAAGAAGTGTAATTTTATTTCCGAAGCCATTCGTCTAAAAGCTATACTCTCAGTAAAATAAATAAATAAATGACGTTAAATAACAATATCAAGGTGCAGAAAATTTTGCAAATTTTGCGAAATTTATATTTTATTGTGGTCCACAGTCTCTGTATTTATTAAAACATTCTTTATACTCTAACAAGTTAATAAAATAATGTATCATTTTTATCATTATAAATGAAGCATTTAATCTTAAAATTTGAATTAATTTCTCAGGATAGTGTAGGAAGCGAAGAATGGAACACTGAAATTAAATATAAAAATAACTGAATGAAAATCATGTGATGTAGATTATCACATATAGTAAAATTAATTTTCTGTCTAAGAAATAGGTAAATTCTCTAAATAAATAAAATTTTAAATAAAATTATTTAATCTTAAACAACTATTTTAAATATAACGATATAACGATTTTTAACCTATAAATAATAAATTTGCAAAATACCTTTTCTAATTTTTATATGTTCCCTTTCATATCTTTTTCAATCTAACAGAAACAAAATCTTTAATCGATTCCTAGTATTCACTTAATAATCTTAACGTAATGAAAATTCTTTTCACGCTGGAAAGGATATTTTTCGACTCATTTATTTCCTTTGTTTTGTGAACACATTAATTCGGCTTCTTTTACTCTTACATCGAAATATAACGCTGGTGTCCTCTTGTCGCCTAGTTTCAATCATCAACTAAAAAAATATTTGCTTAGCTGGTTATTTTCCACGAACTTAAAACTTGGCGAAATCATGCCAATTATTCACTAACATTGGCCACTGAAGTACTGGTAGCTTTTTTCAAAAAGTTACATAAGAATGTTCGTAACGATTACCGTAACCTTGCTCTTCTATAACTTTGCACTTGACGTATATAAACGCCAAAAGCAATGTCATTTTTCGCTCCAGCTTTGGACGGTACTTACGATCATGACTTAGACGAAGAAGGATTAGAGCCTCGTGCCCGGTGCTGTTCCCCACTCCATACTCCACACTCCATATTGTCATCGTTTACATTCAGTAATTTTCTGATGATCCATGGTCACGTTCCTTGGAAAATATTTCTGTTTTATTAAAGGAACTCTCAAAGGAACAAAATGTGTCTGTGTATTATTAAGAGCCTGGAATTTTTAATTGTCTCGAAAATTAAGTTTTATATCAATGTTTTTGTTTTCAGCTGTCCACAAAGAGTATTATTATTTCTATACGACAGCCAATTCAACTCCGCTACAAATCGTCTTTAACTAACCTTGTACTAGAAATCAAAAACGTATGCAAAAATCCCAAATTTTAAAATTAAATAATTCAGCCGATTTTAGAAACAGAAGAATTCTTTTTTACTTTTATTATTGTTTGTTTTTTATGCTAGTGTTATCAGAATAAATTTTCTAAACATAGCCACATGTACCTACGTACCATATTACAATTAAGTTTTGTGGTTTTTTTAAAACCAATTGTGCACATTTTTCCGCCGCATGACAATGTTTGCATATTTACGATTGGACGTATAAACTTTTGACGAAGACATATAAAGGTGTAAATGATTTCTTTTTATACACTTTATATATATTTACACTGCGAAAAAAATTTGATACATTAGACACATATTTCATTATTACTAATATATAAATTATAATATGAATACGCACATATTACGCATACATTTTACACACTCAATTAAAAATACACATGCACGCGCTTTAAAATACAAACACATATGTACAATTTAAAACATACACACTTAAAAATGGGCACCCATTCAATTTAAAACACAAAAATACACACTTTCTTCCACTTACATACAATTTAAAATACACATACGGTCGCACAATTTTAAATACAGTTACACAACCGCACATTTTTTTTCTTTGTTTGTTTGTTTAAAATTACCTACATTTGTCATATGTTACTACATTTATGCAGTATTTTCTTAAAAATAATCAATGAAAATCATAACATGCATTTAAAAACATAACAGTTTTGAAATAGAGTTTTTCATTAATCATTCTTCTAAAACAGACTTTAATAAAATATCATAGTCAATTTCTAAACATCATCTGCTAAAATATTAACTTCTTCACAAAATGATTTCAAAGAATGTCTGTTTTTGTAACAAATATAAATAAATTTGGTGTTCACAACTGAAATAGTATGCAAATTTACTTTCAATGTCAAATCGGATAACCCTTATTCAAACGATAGTGCCAACAAAATTTTATTTTGAATTAAATAAACTGTTATGTGAAACTCAATCTAAATACCCATCGGCATTTTTCTCACCCTTTCTGCAACTTTTCTTGATTCCGGTCTTCGAAGACATTCTGCTTCACAATAATTTAGATGCCGCCGTCCAATCGATTATCTGCCGCCCAATTTCGGAAGTCTGACATTCTACTGAATTTGTTATAGTTTTCACTGGGAATTCATTCAACAGAAACAGAAAATGTTTTTCGTGTCAGCAGTATTGGATGTTGTTCAAAATCGGAAACAAAATAATAGATAATGGAAGTGAAATGTAATATCAAACTAAATCCCAGCTTCAAATAAATTCAAATAGTTTTATTTTTTAGATTTTTTTTTCTAAATAAAATGAATTATAGCAACGAAATGGCGATATATATATAGCGCATTTATTGTACAAAATTATTTTGGTTTTTCAAATAATAATACTCGTTTGTTTTTATTTGCATACTAAATGTAATCTGAATTTCTGCTAACTGAGAAGAAAGTGCAAAATTTCACGAGAAAAGTGGTGCCAATTAATGTTAAGTTTGCTGAAGCCAATATATTCAAAAGTTTTGTGCAAAGTTTTACTAGTAAGCACTGCTAAAATGGTTAAACTAAGCAACAAATTCCTTAAAGCATTGCTTGCAGCTAAATGAGCTTAAGTTAGCACTCCCCCCCCCCCTTTTTTTGTAAATTTTTTAATATTTTTAAAAACTTTGGGAATGAAAAAAAAAAAAAAAAAAAAAAAATTATATATTCAGTTTATTTTAATCAGTTGAGAAATTTTTGATTAAGTTATTCATTCTTAAGATTATTGTTTACTGAGATTTATTATTATTATTTTTAATTTAAGGAGACTAGGTGCCCTTCATCTGGCTGAAAAGGACGACGAAAATACCGTCTTTTTAACTTTTGCCTAAAATAAACCTTGACATCACTTGTATATTTTGACAAATTTTCGAGAAAATTCGAGAGCTCTTTCTGTATATATATATATATATATATATATATATATATAAGCTTGCATTAAATAATATTAGGACGAAATACTTCAGATACAAAAGGAATAGCATACTTTCTCTGACAATAACTTTCTTCGACTCCAATTGTTTTTTACTCGAAGCTAATGTAATAATAAGACATTTGCTGAGACTTTCTACACGGAGTATCTTCTTCTCATGCAAATGCTATCTCAGATCATTTTTTTTCCTTAATGTCCCCTTCTTACTACATCCATTCAAATTTTTCCCCATTACCTTTTTTTGTATGTATGTGTGTGTGTGTTCCACTCAAGAGACCTGCGAATACACAATTCACACTCTTTGTGAAAATCATAAAGTACACCATGGATAACAATTCAATGTTTTCTTCCAGTTTCCTATCTGTTTTCAGAACTCGGTTCTTCTAGTTCTGTTCCTTTCAAGTTCCATTCTCAAAACTACTCGGATATCCCGAGTTTCTTTTCGGAGATTCTGCTCAATTATGATAGTGCACTAAGAAAAAAAATATACTACCTTCATGAAGAACAAATAAATAGTCATTTTCTGAAACCATAAACTAGAAATATAGATTTACGAGCTATGCGTATAAGGTAAACGAATAACCTGGATAGACGAAATGATCAGAAATTCCTAGTCTACATTTTTTTAGATGGTTAAACAATATTATAAATATTATGGTGATTACGAATCCTTTGTATTGCGAGAAATTTTTGCTTGTTTTTTCTAGAATTGGGTCATAAACCAAGATTATAGTTACTAAAACTCGCATCTTGCGTTCGCATTTATTTGCAGAGATTTTTAAATAGGTTTGACCACCATAATACACTCATGTCCATAAATTAAGGATAATTCAGATTCACACTGAAATCGAACTTTAATGCAAAAATTTCACCTGTGGAAATACCACACACATCTTTAAGAATAATATGCAAATTATAGGAAGCCATCAGATGACGCCGGTATGATGTTACAATGACGAAAGTGTAAAAAGGGGGTAGATAAGGAATGGAAGCAAAGAAGGAAAATTGTTCACAAGCGTTCTGTGTGCCGCTCAGTGCCACAACCGAATAGTTATGACATAGAGGATGCATGCAGATATTTTTTTACGTGGTAGAATTATCGGCCGAGTATAATGTGGGCGTACTCAGATAGAAGTATCGGGGAAACTTAGAATAGCACAAAGTGTCATTTCTAGGCTTTGGCAACGATTCCAAAATGATGGAAATGCTAGTCGACTTTACAGTACTGGTCGGCGACGAGTTACTATTCCAAATGGCCACCGATATTTGGTAGTAACTGCCAAAATAAGCAGATAAAGCACAGCATCAGACCTGTATCGTCAACTGTCTGCCGCCACAAGTGCCACAGTTTCAAGAAAAACCATGGATAGACGTTTGGTAGATATTGGACTATATGCTCGCAGGCCTGTTAGACGTGTTCCACTCACGACCATGCACTGTGCCAACGGTTAACTTGGAGTAGAGAACATGCAATGTGAACAGTGGCACAGTGAGCTTGTGTGATGTTTTCCGACGAGTCCAGGTTTAGCTTGCAGTGTGATTCACGCCAGACTTTCATATGTAGAACGCCAGATACTCGTTATTACCAAAACAAAGCCGTTGAACGACACCGTGTGGGGCAGGAGTGCTCATTTGGGGGGGGCATATTGGGCACCAGAACAGAACTGTATGTTCAAATCGGAAAAATGATAGGCCAAATTTATCGGGACATCATTCGGGAACAACATGTACGTTTGTTTAGGGGTGGCATGAGCCCAGAATTTGTGTTTATGGATGACAATGCGCGTCCTCACCGTGCAAACGTTGTACACGAATGCCTACAATCTGAGGATATAACCCGCATGGAATGGCCAGCATTCTCACCTGACTAGAATCCGGTAGAGCATGTGTTTGTGTAGGTCATGCTTTTCCGATGAGTTGTAGTCCGTCAACCACCTCCTACATGTGTACCGGAACTTCGGAGAGCATTGCTTACTGAGTAGAGTAACCTTCCCCAAGATCAGATCAATAATTTAGTGCTCAGCATTCCAAGGCGTTGTAAGGACTGTATTTCATCATGTGAGAGACATACAATGTATTAACCATCATATCAAACATGTAAAGTTAAGTTTTTGTAAGGGAGATATTTTTTGTAATTGCTCCAGGGAGCAAAAATCGTAGTTTTTATAAATGGTATCCTACATAAACCACCTTTTTTTGTTCTTGATCTTTTGTTTAATAAATGGGCTTTATGAATAAGTCATGTTTGTTTTGCTTCTGAACATTTATTTGCCTCAGCTAGCATTGTTCTTAATTTATGGACATGAGTGTATATTAAAACGATCTAGAATTCTAAAAGAGATTTTTAGAACATTCTAGCAAAAGGAACAAGAACTTATAAAGATGAGATGGAACTATATTTACTACAGACACAATTTAGTTTCCTGATGTCAGTCACGGAATTTTTTCTCAGTCTGACGTATCATAAAATAATGATAAAGAAACATGCGATTCAAACTATTAATAAAATAATAAATATATACAATAAAATAAAACATTAATCATCTTTACCTAAATGTTACTCCATGGTTTCATGTGTTTTGCATCTGTGCTAGTATCAGTGACACCTTCTTGGTTTCATACCTTTTTCACATCACATCTGTCATTAGGCTTCATTTTGACCACTTCATCCGGAACAGCGAATTTTGGTCACAATTTCATTCCACTTTCGCAATGAATTCGCTGAATTGAAACAGGGTCCCCTTCTTCATATTTATAAGTTTGTTTTCTTTCATTGTTGATTTCTTCGGATTCTCTTCTTGTATTTTTAAATTGCTTCTTTTTTCCTCTTCGCATATCAATTTCAGATCCTCCATTGTTGCCTTCTCTCTCTTTTCTACTAAAAGTCCTAGATTATTTTATCCTGCTTATTCCTCATTTTCAGTTCTGTCATAAATTCAAAAGTCGTTTTCATAGTATTTCTTGATACCGTTACGTTTATCGTTCTCTGAATTGTTTCATGTGTTTATACCATTTATTCGATTTTTCTAAATTGAGTTTCTCCAATACGGGTATTGTTGTCGTGCACAGCCTCTCTGTCTAGCCGTTCTCTCTGTGCATTCCAGTAGTTGTAGTAATATGCTCATCTCTTTCAGCATCACAATATTCTCTAAATTCCTTCGATGTTAACGCCGTTCCTCGATCAGAGGTGTTTTTTGGTCAGACTGCCTACACGGAGTCTCTGCTCATAAAAATACTATCTTAGTACATTTTTCCTAATGTCTGTTTCTTACTACATCCATTCAAAATCTATCTCTCATCTCTCATTTTTTTCCACTCGAGAGACCCGTGATCACACAATTCGTGCTCTTGGTGAAAATCCTAAAGTACATCATGGATAACAATTCAATATTTACTTCCAATCGCCTTCGCGAGACATCTATTTTCAGAGATTGAGGCACATTTGAAGTTCAGATATTTTAATTTACACAAACAGAATTAATGCTTGCGTAATTAATGCTGTTACATATCACATTACTAAAATTACATATCACATGAAGATTCATCTGATATGTCATTTTAAAAGAGCTCTAAAATTTAAATATATAGATATAATATTTAATAGTGTGACAGTTGAGATAGTTAAAAAGTAAAAAGTGGCCTTTTTGTTCACTTTTGCGTAAAATCAACCATTTAATAAAAATCTCGATCTAAAATCTTCATTATTTCATTTAGAATCTAGTCTCATGCAAGTCAATCCAGACGAAATGAAATATTTGTAACGATATATTTTGAGAAAAAGTGTGTCAGAATTTAATTTTAAGGAGCAAAGATAACAAGTACATTTTTTGATTATTATACTTATTATAATACGAGAAGTAATGCAAAAAGAGAAGGAATGCCGAGAAGGAATACAAATATAAGAATAATATTTATTGAGCACATACATAATAATATGAAGAAATATTGATTAAATTTTCAGGAAATTTGGAATAATATATCCTGAGAAATCAATACAAAAAGCATGTCCTCTGGGAGTAATAACAGCACTTTTCTGCCTAGGCGTTGAAACAAACAGCAAAGAATGACATTTAGTGGTACCGCACACTGTGTAACTTCAACACGATGCCGCAATTCATCGGCCGTCATTACTGATGAGTGGTGGCATGCCAGTTGCTTCTTAACGTTTAAAAAGTCATTTTCCTAGACTACAGTGCAGAGCAACGGGCCTTAACTCGTGAGAAATGTAATGGCCGCTATTTAGAGTGCCAGAAATGCGAATAAGATGTAATCGAGACGTGTATCTAATGGGAGACCATTCCATCACGCTAGGTGATGGGCCAGTATGCTGATGTCGAATGACAGCTGACAATGTGCATTATTCATAATGCTGCCAAATACGGATGCTGCATTCTTGATGCGGTAAATAGGATTGTGATTTATCTAAAAAGGCAACGTCACGCCATTCTTGCATCTAGGTTCGTTTTTCATCACACATTAAAGGCGCCCATGTCACTGATGCAGCTTTTAAGGAAACCGAAGTTTTCGTAGCCATTTACTGGGTCACTACCTAGAGAAATGGTATGTGGTACCATTGGATACACGTCTCGATCACCTGTTGTTCTCACTACTGGCATTGTGATTAGCGGCCATTACATTTCTGATGAGCTAAGAACCATCGCTCTGCCCTATATTAGAGGCCTACGTATCGCAACATTTACGCAGGACAATACACGACCGTATGTTGCCCATATTGTCTGGGCCTTCCTTGATACAGAATGTGTTCGACTGTTGCTCTGGCTAGCGCGTTCTCCTGATCCCACACCAATGAAAATGACTGTTTCAACATTCAAAAGCAATTGGCATGCCACCACTCTCAGCAGTAACTACTGTAGATGAATTGTGGCATTGTTTTGAAGCTTCACGGAAAGCTGTAAACGTTCATGTCATCTAATTGCTATTTGATTCAATGCCTAGACAGATAAGAGCTATTATCGCTCCCAGATATCGCTGCTTCATGTACTGATTTCTCAGGCTATATTACTCCAAATTTCCTAAAAATTTAATAAATTGTTCTTTCTACTATAATGTATGTGTCCAGTAAATATCATTCTGATATTTGCATTTCTTCTTGGTTTTGCATTTTCGATGGCCAGCAGTGTGTATTAAAAACTATATATATCTGAAAACTATTTAATCAAAATATGAGTTTTAAAAATGTGAAGATAAATACATTTCTTTAGCAGATGTTTACAAAAATAAATAAATAAAAATGCATAAATTAACAAATAAATAAAGAGTAGAAGTCGTTTTTAAATATTTTAAATGGTAAATGTAACATATAAAAAAAAAAGTATATATAAAAAATACAAAAACTCTAAATTCTTCAAATTAGAAACAGAACAGTGTTATGTTAATCAACATTGTTCTTTCTATTAAGAGTTTTCTGTTCTGGATTAAAGCCAATTTTTAACATGAACCTGGAATGTTAAAAATGTTTTAACTCTTCAACAAAGAGTTATAATTGTTTTATATTTTCTTCGTACGTCTACAAAATATTAAGGCTTTTTTTTTTCTTCTTTTTTCCTCACGCCACATCAATAATTCTTTTGTGTATTTCTTTCTTTCAATCTTTTAACTTTTTGAAGAAAGAAACAGATTAGAATATCAACGCGCACATAAAACGGATATTTTTCCCACTTCATTATTGATCTATTCAAGCCATCTTACATTCAAATTGAAAGAATATATTTCCTTTTTATTTCAGAAGATAAAAATTATCTTCTTCTGTTAATGTGAATTGAAAATCAGAATTTGTTTATATCTCTTTCTTTTTATTTTATTGGTGTGAAAAAAATTATCTGTCTTAATATTACTGTTCTATTTTTTTTTTTTTTTTCATCCAGTGGAAATATTTAAATATAAATCTTTTCCAAATACTATTCAATTTAACATATAAAATTATAATAAAAATCGTGTATAATGTGGCATTTTGGCTATTGAGATATTATAGCAAACGAGTAGATTCATATTTTTCGATTTGTTAAAAAAGAAATTTAACTGCAAGATGTACGATAAAAATATCTGAGGATGACTTATATTTATCATAGCAAAAATGCGTTGTAATGTAATAGTAATTAATACATAAGTTCGAAATTTGCTTTCAAAATTGTAAGGAAATATGTAAATATAAGAAAATGCATTTATATTCAAAAGTGGGATTTAAATAAAAAAGTAATGAATTTTTCAGACAGGTAATGAATTTATTAACTAAAATTCCAATAATTAAATGTTGTAATAAAGTAATATTTTTATGAAATAACCATTTTAAAGTCGCCTTTCTCTCCTTTTTAAATTTAAAACAATGCTAATTGTATATAAAAGGTTTTCATAATGTATGTATGTGTGAGGTATATATACATACCTATAATATTTAATTCCAACTTTTCAGAAACCGATATTTTTAGGAATTGTGATTTAAGTTATTTTAAAACGTTTTTTAAAGCTACCATCTCTCTCTTATGCTATTTCTTTTATTTTGTCGATGTAATATGGAAAACCACATATTTTTTTCTTAAAATCTTATTGCATTTAACTTCTTAAAATTATTTATTTTCCCTGTTTAAAAGGCTTCTTTAAACGAAAAGAAGTAGATTTATTTTCTCTAAAAGCGAACGTTACATTCCTGCAGTTATTCCAGATTTTAAAAAATATGGCCTTGAATTATCTCTTCATTTCAACAATAAATAAATAAATAAAAATGTAATAACGGAATAAAAATCATAAACACCATTGTATTTTGTAGCTGCTTGTGTTTAATTAATGCATATCAAATAAGTCCATTATTTCTATAAACGATTAATATTTATTTTCAGAAACAGATATGAAACGCGAAAAAGTTATTATTTTCATAATACTAAATTTCGCAATAGATCATCGAGAATCAAAGAAATGTGTAATTATATCTGGCGGAAGCGTGATATGCAACAATATTTTTAGAAAGAATATGCAATTTTTCATATCACAGTCGATTTCTTATAATTGGCAAGTTCATCAAGTAAATTGATATCAGATTGAGTTTATACGTTTGTGAGCATTCTGTTTGTTATCAAGAAGTTCTACTCTCACAGCTTCTGGTTCACAGGATGTGCCAAACTGGCCTAGCCGTTCGAGTTTTCAAGCCGCTTTCTCCAAAACTCGATTGAATACGGTGTTGGGACATATTAAAAAGCCCCCCCCCCCCCCACGCACACATGGACATTTCCTCCAAGCATAGTTCTTATGTGTAAATAATCAGTAATTTCAGGGGCAATGACTAGAAAATTTATCCAGCAACTTTAGATTTTTTCTCCATATACTATATGATTTTATAGGTTTGATTTAGTAGGTCTCTCTACGATCCTTATCCACATAAATCATCTAATATATATACATATATTATAAATATTAGCTTTCTTTTTATGTATATGGTTTTGATATATAAACCTAACAATATATAACCATAAATACATATCCTTAATATTATTACAAATTATATCCGTAATATTATCTTATAATATGATCTTATAATATTAATTATGTTTATTAACTAGCGATTTTTTTTCTTTTTGGTTGTATTACAGCGTCTAGAATAAACAGTGTGGAAAGCGGCGAATAAAATTGTACTAAAAAAATTAAGCCTGTCACCAGATGTCATTGTAATCGAAGCTAGGGTCACGACAACAAAACCGAGACTCCCTATTGGTTAATTATATGCTTAGATCACTTGATTAAACTGACAAAACTGGGAAAAGCCAATCAGGTCTTCGATTTGAGCAATAGCTTCGATCACAGCGACATCTGGGTAAGCTTTTTGTAGTATCATTTTAACATCACGGTTATAGGCGATTGCCACACTGTTTATTCTAGACGCTGTAGTTATATTTTCACACTCATGTTAGTAATAATTAAATTATAATATGTTAAGCATTATGTTTCCTTTTTCCAATTGTGCATCTTGTTTTAAAGCATAAAATTTATATGGAGAGACAAATATGAATGTTCTGTTGTGTAACAGTGTTTTTTCTTAATATTTATGAAATTATTGTCACACTATTAAACTTGTGGAAACTTAAAATAATTAAATCTAACTTTTATTGAAAAGGCAATATACAATATGAAATACGGTAAAAAAAAATGCTGTTTAATCTTAAATTCAATTTATTTTCCTCGCATAGAGTAAAATGTTTTGTAAAATCAATTATTTTTTTTAAATCGTTGTTAATTTTTGCACATTTCAGTTGAGTGAACTGTTTCGTTTTAATATTTTTTTGTTTCTTTACTTTAAAATGATAAATTTTTAATTTCAGAATACTTATTTCATTTGTTTAATTATATTCTTAGAAATATCTTTTTTTTAAAATATTTTCTTCAAATTGTTTATTAAAAACCTTTGTCTGTTTTAATGATTTAAAAAAAAAAAAAAAAAAAAAAAAAAAAAAAAGGACAAGAAAATAATGAAATATTCTTGCAAACGGTTCATTTTAGTCAAATGTTTTATATAAGTAATTCAAGAAAAATTTAAAATAAAATTTAACTTTTTTTTACGACGTTTATAAGGAATATGAATTGTATTTTTTCTTTTTCCCACGCTAATTTTAACAAAGGATGCATAGTATTAATTTTTAAAAACGATTTCCAAACTAAAATAAAATTATTTTGCTAATGAATATATTAAAATATGTAATAAGATAATGGTATAAATTTTGTCATTAGAATCGAATCCTAAAATAACATTGTAGATGTGTTTATGCTCTACAGTATGTGAAAGACAAGAGTTCATAACATGATTGATGATTTAGATAATGCTTGTGAATTTTAAGTAGGCAGATTATTCATTCTCATCTTATTAGACCACGATTTAGAAAAATGTTATTCTTATGATTAAATCAACCGTTAAAATAATGAGTATAAAATATATAATTGTTCGATTAGAAAAACTTTTTTTTTATGTAGTTCTTTGTTTATAACAATAACTAATTATAAGAGTTCAGATTGCAAAAACTGTTTCGCAGGACGTTTTCTTTGTTTAATTTATTATTACTTTTGCAATTTGTTTGAAAATATTGTAGAGACATTTATAGAAATTAAAAATTAATTAAGTACGCTAGAAAACAACCGTATAGAATGTTTTGTAAATGTTAAGCATCATTTCAAAATTAAATTACATCTTTTAATGACTTATTTAGCTCAGGTATCAAAATGAATAAAACAGTTCATAATGTACTAATGATGACTACTTTCTAAAAGAGCGTGTTAGAATTCTATATAAAAAGATTTTATTCATTTATTTATTTTTAATTAGGACAAATAGTCTCGCACGGGTTTTGGGGCTTGTTCCCACTGCTTGAGATTTCGATGCATGGTAGACGGAAAAACTTCTACTCTGGACAAAGACTTCGAGCGGCCTGAACTTCATTTGAATACAGCTCCAGCGTACGTGATTCATTCAATATTTACATTATTTTACTTTTACTGGTGAGCTGAATATTTTATTTTTCATTCTTTTTTTTTTTTTTTTTTTTTTAATTAAAAAAATTAGTCTCAAAAATTTCCTAAATTTAAAATAAAATTGAATGCTAGTATAGTATTATGGCCATAACAAAGCTTTTTTCTATGCCATTCTATATAAAAGCGCCACTCACCAGTTAACATACCCATAAAATTAATACTATGACTTCCCACAATAAAGATTTTACATATATAGTTTTGGTGAAATTTAAACATATAGATATTGAGATATAGTAAAATAGCAGAAAGGGAGAAACAGATCCACATGTAGACCTATATACACCCAGCATTCTTATTCGTAATGGCTATCTTACGTATCAAGTTCGATTTATTTATACGTTATACAAACTGACATATAGTTTTCCCGTACACAGGGAAATTTGCAACAAATCAGCGGCATCTGTCATCCTATATGCTCTAAACTTGATTCAACCTAAATTTTCATGATTTCCATTTACATATCAAATTTTGAGCTATTATACACTAATGTAGCTTCCCCATCAACAGGGAAAATCATAGCAAAACAGCGTCATTTGTAAAGTGATATGCGCTAATGCAATTAAGTATGCATTTTTACGAAATTCTGCGTATTAGTTCGTGATGTAGTGTTGCTACAATATATTGGTCATAGAAATAGATTGTCATTTTTTAAAAATGATCAAATTGTTCAAAATATCTCAAAGTTTGTAAATCCATCGGAAACCGTTAATCAAAACTTTTTAAAAATCTAATAATTTCTTCTCTAAATATAGAAAAATAAAACTATTCGTTAAATATGTGTTTTAAACAATAATATTAAAAGCAGTTGTTGCTGCTTACAATTTTACGAAATTCTGCGTATTAGTTCGTGATGTAGTGTTGCTACAATATATTGGTCATAGAAATAGATTGTTATTTTTTAAAAATGATCAAATTGTTCAAAATATCTCAAAGTTTGTAAATCCATCGGAAACCGTTAATCAAAACTTTTTAAAAATCTAATAATTTCTTCTCTAAATATAGAAAAATAAAACTATTCGTTAAATATGTGTTTTAAACAATAATATTAAAAGCAGTTGTTGCTGCTTACAATTTTAAAAGTTATTTTAATGAAAAAATAATTTATCATACCGGTTATGTATTTTTATGTACAGAGATTTACTATAAGTAAATAGACATACTGCAATTTGGTAAGAAATAAATGAATTGCATGGAATTATCTAATACCGAGATTTTTATTTCTATGTATTATAACAGTTTCTCAAATGTAATGGATTTATCTCGAGCCAGACATTTCAAGGTATTGAGGCTTTTCAAAGCAAGCGTATACTCTGTTAAAAATTTCAACAGAAAACTACTGGTAATAATTCATCTTAAGTCTTATGTAAAATTTCAGAGAAAAGTAAACGGAGATGTTAAAAAAACTTTTTTATATATGCATTTGAATGGCTAATTTTAATTCAATTAACTATTGGCGAGAATGTATTTGTGACTTAAAATGCGTTTTCTAAAGTAGAAACATTCATTTTAAATTTTGTTGAGGAATTAAAAAATAAAAATAGATAAAAATACAGAACAAAGATTAAGAATCTCGATTGTTTACTTTTAACTAAGAATTATTGTAAATTTACCGAGACTCTCAATAAACATTTCTGTAAATTCACATTTTTTTTTTTTTTTTTTTTTCAGTGGAATTGATGAGCTGCAAACCAAAAAGAAATTTCTCTAGTCTGACAGATTCCATTATCCACTATTAATCGAGTAACTTTTTATTAAAATTAGACCAAAAGAATCCATTAGTCCTCAACCAGGTACAAAAGATAGACAGATAAAGTTAATCACAAGGTTAATAGAAAGAGATTTTTGAATAACAATTGCCGAAATATCAGAAAGTTCTAAAGCGAGTTGAATTACTACAGTCGGCAGCAAAATTATTCAAGCGCTAGCAATAATTCTTATGTAAAAAAAAGTACATTTAATACTGCTTTGTTAAATAATCCTTATCGAGTCATGTTTTAAGTCAGTATAAGAACAAAATTCGACAAGGATTTATTTAAAAAAAAAAAAGAAAAAGAAAGAAAGAAAACAGTATTAAGTGTACTTTTTTTTTTTTAATATAGAATTATTGATACCTCTCTAATAATTTTTCTGCCGACTGTAGTTGAGTAAGACAAGTGTGAACTCAATTATCGTTGGAGAGCTAGCATTGGTTTATGCATTGATTTTTGTTGTGCAGCTGCGAGACATAATCTTTTATCACATAACTTTTTAAAGTTATTAAAAAAGGAAATATTCGGTTACGAAGAGGGAGAGCCACCATATGACCTTTCTGTTGGGTGCCATTTGGAGCACTTGGTGATCTTTATCAGAAAAAATAAGGGGAATATTAATAGCTCAAAACACATCGTGATTTTAGAGAAGGATCTTGGTGGTTTACTTCAGAAAACATCCACTGTATAAATGAAGGGTGAAACTCCATGCAACGGGCAAATAGCACAAAAACTAGGCAGGTGAAATACGGTATACAGAAGCTACTATGGATCAGTTAATCAGTTGAAAATAATCCCACATAATATGCTTGTACCATTCTTGATTATGCCATGAGAAAGAGAGTCCAAAAATCAGCTTCCCGTTAAGAACTTTTGAAATGTTTTCGGGAGAAATGGTCCAAAATTTCGTATCCAAGGTCATGGAACACAAAGATACCATGACCAACCGTGTCAACGAAATGAAGGAAAAATGAACTAAATTTCTGTTTTTCTTAAAGGCTTATGCATGTAGTAGGTACTGTTAGATAAATGGCATTATGTGTTATCAGTGTGTCTATTTACATGCTTATGATATATCTGTATTATGTATTTTAGATTTTTTTTTTTCTGTAAATTTAAGAAAATGATTTTTTTACAATCGAAATATTAATAAAACAAAAAAATAAATACTATATCAATTATAACAAGAGAAATAAATTTGAAGCATGGTTTTAAAATAATATTTTAAAAATGATTGTTATTACAGTCGGTAACAAAAGTCTCCGAACACTAGCAAAAATTCTTATATAAAAAAAGTACACTTAATACAGTTTTGTGAAATAAATCCTTGACGAATCATGTTTTTAGACTGACTAAGAACAGGATTCGACAAAGATTTATTTAACAAAACTGTATTAAGTGTACTTTTTTACATAGGAATTTTTGCTAGTGTTCGAAGACTTTTGTTACCGACTGTACATGCAAGCTTATTTTTATTTATATCGTACTATTTAACACTGAATAAAATACAATTTACTTTATTTAAAACAACATTACTTTAAATTCAATATGTTTGTAGTAACGTGATAAACCTAACTAAATTTATAAATTCTTATTTCTTCAATAATTTTACGCACAATGCACTTGAAATATTAACTTCAACTTTGGAAAGTTTCCAAAGTCATGATCTATAAAATTTATAACATAAAGTTATTTTTTAAAAATAGGCTGTCATATCATTTAAAACTATAATTGGGAAGAATCTATGTGCCCTTATTTCAAAATTTCTTTAAAATAACATATTTAACCTATTATACCCGAAAATTCTTCTTGTCATAAGTTATTTATATTTTCTTTACTCATAAAATATTTATCATTTAATTTTTCGACTTAAATATATGTAGAGCTCTTTTATTTTGAAGCAGCATGATACTTGGTTTTATTTACCAAGTTTTCAGTTATTGAAGAATGGAAAAGTAGTTTGTCGGCTGAATCTCAACGGTTTCTGTTCGCTTATATAGATTAGATAAATCATTCTGTGTACTATAGATGATAAATAAATAAAAAATACACTATTTTTTGGTTACTATGAATTATTAATCTGATAATTACGCATTAAAGAAAAAGCACATTATGAATTTAGTTTATACTTTCTTAATTAGATATATGGATTTATCTATTATGAATATGTATTATGAATCTATTATTCATTTTTGGGATGCTATATCTCAGTATCTATTTGTTAAAATTGCAGCAATCTGCAGAAGTAAATTCTTTATTATGAGAGGTTGTGTGGATTAAATTTTTATGCATGTTAACCGGTATGTGGATCTGTTGGAATGGAAGGGGAAAAAATTAAGTATATTTTTTAAGTACTTTGACAATGCAGCAATTAGCTGTATTTCTGGAAATCTGCAAGCATATGGAAAAACGTTACAGAGTTCAAAGCCCTAAATACCTAAGCAAGACTAGACAAATAAAATGGTAATGCAAGATATTTATTATCTAAAAGTTACTGATAGGTAAAATTAAACGTTTTCTAAGCATAGTGATAACAATTACACAGAAAACCATATACCTTGTTTACAATTATTCAATTTATGCCACTGAATAAGCTTTGAACATTGTAAGCTTTGATTTCATTTATGTGATTTTTGTCTCAATTTGTTTATTTGATCTTTTTCAATCTTGGTAATTTACTATAGGATTGCATACATATATGTGTGTGTGTGTGTGTGTGTGTGTGTGCATGTCTCACGTAATTTTCAGAAGGATTTTACCTTGTCGTATATTTAGTCGTACGTATTGAATTCCCATGTACACAGTTAAAATGAGGCAAATACAATAACTTTCATGTCTATTTTGCATTTAAAAAAACTATCTATAATATGTATTAATATCTATATCTATTATATAATATCTATATTATATAATACCTATCATTATATTATATCTGTAAAAGTGCATTATAAAGAAATTTAAATTAATTAAAAAAAATAATCAAAATTTGTTACAAAAATATTAAATGCCTTTTTGAAGATTTAAAAGGCATATAAAAAAAATCTGCATTTTACGAGTAAGTCAAATAACTGTTAATTTTATGATAGTAAAAAAATATATAATTATAATTAAAGTATTAAAAAAAATAGTAATAATTACTTTTAAAAAATAAATGAGTGACATAAATTCAGTTTCAGGCTATTCGAGGAATAGAAAAATTAAACTAAATGTCTAATTGAAGTTTCAGAGAAACTTGGATACTTCATTATAAATATTTCATTCATTTTCTTATAAAGTACTTTTGCTGAAATTTTTTTTAATATTTTAGCTTTTTAAAACATTTAATATTATAAAGTATATATATGTCATTTTAAATTACTTATTAAAATTAATTATGATTTTCTGTGTAAAAAAATAAGAAGAATCATATTTAATGTATAGATGTGAAAATATTTATTTTTTTTATGTTAATTTATTTTTTAAATTATTTTTGCGTACTGTTTGAAATTTTCTTTAAAAAAGCATTTCTTAAAATTATCTTTTAAATATGCAAAATTATTTTAAACCATTTCTTTAAATTTCTGGCAGGCAGTTGAATTATACCATTCGTAGCTTGTTAAGATTTTGAATATCATTTTCAAATATAGTGTGTGACACGTAACTGAGAGTTTAATTTAAAATATTCATTTTTCATTAGAAAGAGATAAATATTTGATTTAAAATGAAGGGAAAAATTAAAATACCGTTAAAGTATCTTCTGTCAAACAATTTTTAACATAATTTAATATCCTTGTTTAGACTAAATTTCTCGATCATTTCGACTATCCGGATTATTTGTTTACCTTCTATGCATAATTCGGAAATCTGAATTTCTAGTTTAGTCAGTCAGAAAATGCCTACTGGTTCGTTCTAGATGAAGAAAGTATATATTTTTTCAGTGTAATGTAGTTTTTAAAGTTCCATTTTCATATTCAGAAACTTCACAACCATAAAATTTGTTCTTGTTTTCTAAAGATTTATTTATCAGTATATATTTTTATTTTTTAATATTTGTTTTTTAATTTGAAAAATGCACTTATAAGGAAACATTCAAAAGGTGTCGTCTTCAAAAAATATTGAAAAAAACATATGTGATTCTACTCTTCATAAAACACGAGGAAGTGGAAAAATCATCGGCTGAAATGAATTTCAGCAACCACAAAAAATTATCAAAATTAAGCATATTTAGCGATTTAGTGCTGTTAGGCGTTCAGTTCGCTAGCACCGAGATTTCCGTGTGCGAACAGAACCGTGTTTTGTTTCTCCGCCAAGTACTCAAAACCAATCGCCTAACAATGTGATATCGCCAAATATGCTTAATTTTGATTTTTTTTTTTTTTTTTTTTTTTTTTGTGGTCGCTGTAATCATTTCAGCCGATAATTTTTTCACTTTCTGGTGTTTTAGGAAGAGTAGAATCACATTTTTTTTCAATATATTTTGAAGACGACACCTTTTGAATATTTCCTTGTTACTTCATTTTTCGCACTTTACAATTTTAAAATAAAATATTAAAAATTAAAAAAAAAATAATTTTTGGAAACGAAAAACAAGTTAAATAGTTGCAAATGAGCAATTTCGGTACTAAATTTCTCCATAGAATCACAGTCGGTAACAAAGGTATCCGAACACTAGCAAAAATTCCTATATAAAAAAAAAAGTAGAGTTAATACTGTTTTGTTAAATAAATCATTGTCAAATCATGTTCTTAGACTGACTAAGAATATGATTAGACAAGGGTTTATTTAACAAAACAGTATTAACTCTACTTTTTTATATAGGAATTTTTGCTGGTGTTCGGATACTTTTGTTACCAACTATAGCTGTCGGCGGAGATTGGTGAAGAATTCCCTGAAGATGTCCATTTGCTTCAAGTTTCAAATTAAGAGAGGTTTGGAAAACTTCTACCATTAGAACATTTTTTTTTTTTAAGTGCACTTAAAAGAGCCAATTTAAAAATAACTAAAAAATCCCATACAATTTTTTCCAGAGCGAATATTTTAAAACCAGGACTGTTGAAATTTCATGGCAAGTCATTATAACTACAATTTTATTTTACATATTTATTATTATTATTATTATTATTATTATTATTATTATTACATTTTTTTCATAAATGAAATTTAATCTTTTTAGTTTTGATGGTATCCTAAAACATAATATAATGATAAGGTATAATTAAAACTGTATCTAAAACTAATAATTTGCCTTGCTTAATGATATGGAGTTGTCTAATTTGTCATAGAGTTGGTCAATCCAAGTAAATTAAAAATTACTTAAAAAAAAAAAAAACAAATATTATAAAAGAATGTGCATATAACAAAATATTTGAAATTTCTCACACATTTATACCATTTCAAATCGATAAAAATTCATCTCACTGACCGACAAAGTTTAGAATTTTAATTTTCACGATGATAGTCATTATTTATTGTAAATCAGCGAACTAATCAATTACTTTTCAAATCATGTATAAACAATATTTTAGAATTTTATGATTAACACATAATAATAAGCTTAAAATTAGGTAGACTTAAATAGAATAGGAAATGTATGGGACAAAATAGGGAAAATATTCAAATCTAGAACTTTATTTAAATTTTAAAACCATATTTAAACAGTATAGAACAATATAACATCTAAAAGTCCTTAAAAAGAAATATGCATTGTTAGACATTTTACGTTACATTGAAGCATATTTTGATATCACTTGTCTGCAACTATTAGATAGTGAGATAATATTTTACCCTGATTAGGTGCATTGTTTAAGTCATGCAACACATAAAATTAAAGTGATCAACCAAAAACAAAATAAATAGTTGCAACTGCCGATAAAATGGCTTGCATAAAATTCACGCATCAAGTCAATTTTTATTGCAGTCAAAGAAATTTTAATTCATTTTTTTTTTTTTAAGAAAATAATCTGTGGAAATTTTGCATTACTTTTTCTTATCTTACATTGTTATAAAAACAAGTTATTGCAATTTAAAGTGTAAGATAAGAGGTGCATTGTCTGAAAATTTATAAACGACTCTAAGCAATAGGTGAATATAGTTTTAAAAACAGTTTTGTCATACTTATGTAAAAGGGGCAAATGCCCTCTTCACACTGAGAAAAATTCTGCAACTGACATCTTGAATCCAGTTTGTGGTTCTAGTAAAAATAGTTCTATGTCATCCTTATAAATTCTAGTCTACTATGAAAGCGAGTTCTATTAACCCCATTAGAATTCTAGAGCGTTTACCTATATTATAGAGGTCAAACGTATTTAAAAATCTCTGCAAATAAACGTGTATACAAGAGGCGAGTTTTAGCAACTATAATCTTAGTTTATGACCCAATTCTAGAAAATCAAGCGAAAATTTCTCGCAATAAAAAGGTTTCAGGATATTTAGAATATTCAGAATATTGTTTCACCAGCTAGAAATGTATACACTAGAAATTCTCGATCATTTCGTCTATTCAGCTTATTGGCGTGCCTTATACGCATAGCTCAGAAATCTATATTTCTGGTGTAGGTATTTAGAAACTGACCACTTATTCGTTCTAGATGAAAGCGGTCTATTTTTTTTTTTTCCTCAGTGCAAACACCCTAATCTATTTGCGTATTGTAACTACTTTCAAAAGAAATTTAAGACTGATATAAAATTTAAAAGAATGAGTTCAAATTACTCAGATAATTTTTCTCACGAAACAGTCGAAACTTATCGTTTTGATTAACCCTATATATTGACTATAATTTGAATGCACATCAAAAGTGTACTTCAAATTATCACACAAAAACTCATTACACAATTTAAAATGCACCTGTCAGATATAGCAGATTTCCAGGTATAGCCTCTTACAAATTCGAAGTCTTTCGCGTGGCTCTGTAAACTAATAAAGAAACTTTTTCTTATCACATTCACACAAAATGCTTTTGTGCTTATGTATGCTTAAACGATATATGCTCATTTCATTCCGTTTAGTGTAAGTAAACATGCTATAATACATTTACAAAATTTTTCGTCCATACACCGAATACATTTGAATTTATTCTCTCTTATTATATATATACGATTCATGTAACATCTGCATATCATACAGATCTAGAATATTGAATTTCGATTTCCTTTTAATAGCCTTTTTTTTTTTTTTTTTTTTTTTATGTGTTTGTGTGAGTCTGTGTGTTATGCTATTAACAAACTAACAGACTAACAGAAAAAAAAATAATGATTACACAGATACATATACAACATATAGCGAGATATACATAAACTTACCGCTAAAAGTCTGATTTTCGGATTCAGTAGACTTCAAAACGCGTAATTTTATCGAAAAATAAATTTGACCCAAAAATAATAATTTCTCTACCATATATGGACAGTAAAAAATAAAAAGTATAATTATTTCCAAAAGAATTATTCGAAAAAATAACGAAATAACTGTTGAATTTCACTTTCTTAGTTAATTTCTTATACTTTGCTAATAAAAAAATATGTAATATACAAACAGTAAATCATAGAAACTATATTAGTTCTGTAAGCAAACGATAAAAAATATTTTTTTTTCAGACCTTAATAATAAATTCCGCTTTTACATCGAAGATGAAAAAGTTTAGGTATATTTTGTTTTTACGTTGAACATATGCCTACTTTTTCTTGTTTGAAGATGGCTCGATTTGGATGTTCGGTTAGAAGTACACTTCTAACCGAAAGAATCAGAAAGTGCTTTTGCAATATTTGGTATTTGTTAACAAAATTTTTATCATTCACCCCTTTTTTGAACCTTTTACAAACAATAAACTTAGGTGCCTGATCTAACCTGATTGCTCTCGTTGGCGTATCTGTTTAGGGTTTTCCATGATTCTCTCTGAAGCTCGTATGAATACTAGCTATAATAACTTAGAAATTCTTCTGCCGATGAGTACTGCACTCAGGCTTAGTACTCTCGATTGTCAATCGTGCTTAATATCTACAACATAACACAATGTAAATAATAAAACACTCAAGGCAGTATTCATAATACAACTATATCTTACATTAAAAAGATTTACTGTAAAATATTTCAAAATATTTTACAAAAATCTTTACAATATGTAAAATTTAAGAGCTTAAAAGTTTTGTACAAGTGAGTTTTTTTTTTCTTTGGTTTATTACTTTTCTTTTATTTCTGCAATAATAGATGCTTTTCAACATGCATGAAAAAAAATGTAGTTTTTTAAATTATAAACGTTAAAACTTTTGCAAGTAAAAATCAAACTATACAGAAATTTCGAGTCAGTAAACATTAGACGGTTGAGAAAAATTGAATGTTTACCTTATGAAATTTAAAAGATTTTTCACAGAAAAAAGAAGCTAAAGTCATCTCCAACTATCGAGAAAAAAGTATTAGAAAGCGATTAAGAAAAAAAAATTAAAATGTCTTTAAAAAATAGATTTTTTCTATTTTAAGTTTAAAAGATTGTAAGAATATTTTTTTTTTCTTGAATCTGTTTTACCAGTACTTCTTCCTGAAAATTGTATGGAACAGACGTTTATAATAAGAAATGAAATACATTCACCGAAAATAGGACTGTATTTTACTCCCATGCGATGTACAGTTGAATGCGACGAACGGTTAATGTGCAATGGTAGAAATTTTCAAATATTTTATCATGTTAAAATTTAATGCACATATTTGTAGAAACTTTTCCTTACAGAATAGATATCCAAGAATAGACCTCAGAAATTGAAAATGATAGGGGAAAAAATATATTAAGCTTTCCAGTTTTGAAAATGTTCAGCATTTTACAAAGTATAAATGTTAGGCAAGATATGGCGTTTCAAAATCTATTTCTAGTTCGCGAGACAAAATATTTGCCCGCGTTTGAGTATTTCTTTAGTAACATGTCGTTGCCTGGCAACACATCACTTTCACTTATACATCATTCTTTCATATGGCTTTTGCTTCTATTTATGCATATGTAAGTGTCTGCTTTATGTATTTATCTTTGTATTTAAAATCTTCTGTCCGCAATGACGTATTTTCTTGTTCACAAGACTTATCGGGTATTGATTGATTTTTAAATATAATTATCTGAGAAGATATAAAATTAAATAATTTGATTAAACTCATTAATTAAGTTAGCAAATGTAATCATACATGCCTTACTGATAAAAAATAATACATTTTTATGTTACTATCTATGTAGCATAATCTATAATTTGTACTATTATGCAAAATGTACCTTATTCAGACTTCAAAAACTTAATTGCATTTTATACTGCTAAAACTGTATGCAGTTTGAACCAAACTTCTGGGTTCAGGAATTGCAACAATACGAATTATATTCATTTTGAAAAACATTTTATTTCTATTTGCTAGTATTTATTCACAGAAAGCATTAATATAGGGTAAAATATTTTTTTTTTCTATCTTATAAACGCAATACTACGATATCGAAATTTTATGGTGTGTGAAGTTCTATATTTACAGACATTATGTACGCTGGTTTTCAAAAGTTAAATAACAACTTGTATTTTTTAATTTCTTCTTTAGTACCTAACATTTAAACAAATGGGCCAAAGCGAGTACAATACGTGATTTGAAATGGACAATATGAAATTTGGATGGTATTTTCAATACCAAATCATTAATCAAATTTTATACTATTTCGATAATAGGAATAATTTATAAATTGATAGTTGTTCATTTAAATTTTAGTTAATTGCAGAGATGTATTTAAGTTGATAACCTTAATAAATGTGTAAATAAGTAATAAATGTTTATTCCAACTTGCATATAATAAAAAATTTTTGATTTTAAAAGAAAAACACTGCTATTAAAATGCTCATTCTTATTCTTATTAAAGTAATTTCGATATAAGGTCACATTTTGGGATTTCGCAAAAGTGACCTTATAACCGGTTAATGCAATTTTTTTTAGAATTCACAGAAGAAACTTTTATCAAATATTTAAATTCAAGATTTATATGGTAAGTAAAATGCACTTACCCTGTATATGAGTATCCTATGAGGCTTGCAGAACCAGATGAATTTATTCCATGTATGAAAAGAAGAACCAATTTCTATTTTCTTTTATAAACATCTTTTCTGCTAAGCTATTCAAAAGATAATTTCAAATATATAAATAATGATGTTTCAATTTAATTAAACCAGCCTCATTTAGCTTGGTTTGTGTATTAGGAAATTATATATTATTTTATGTTGCGTTCTTTTTGTGGGAATAAAAATGAACCCACGTATTATCCTTTTAATCACATCTTTTATTATTAAAAACTGAACATCGAAGAAGGAGAAAAAAAAAACGAAAAATACATTATTACATGTACATAGAAACACAGACGGCCAATCAGAAAAACAAATGCGTCATAGCGTCGTCACAATGTAGATGTATATATGCATGAAGAAATAAAAGAGTCAAATGAAATGTTTTTAGAATAATATGAAAATGAAAGTTTTTGTAATTATTGAAAGAATGTCATTTTGAGTTTATTTCTCACCAACACCCCTGCGTAAACTCGATGACATTTAATCACAGTTCAACAAGGAAATTCGCAGTTTTCGAAAAGAATGTCTCGGCAGAGGCTTCGTGAGCACATCGGCGATCATATTTTCCGTGCTTACATACTCAATCTTTATTGTGCCCTGCTCAACAAGGTCTCGAATCAGATGATACCTTAGTTCGATATGCTTAGTTTTCTGTCGAAACTTGTCGTTTTCCGCTAATTTAATGCAAGAAAGGTTGTCTTCATAGAGTGTAATAGGACAATTTTGTTGCATATCAATTTCTTCAAAAAGGTTTATAAGCCATTTTACTTCTTGCGCGGCACTTGCTGCAGAAATATATTCCGCTTCTGCTGATGACATTGATACAGATTTTTGTTTTTTGCTTGTCCAGTATACAGTATTTGCTCCTATGCAGAACAAATTTCCTGTTGTAGACTTACGATCACTGGGATCGTTTGCCCAGTCGGAATCTGCATATACCCTCAAGACAGGCTCTTCAATATTATTATATGTCAATTTAAGATTAATTGTACTTTTTAAATATCTCATTAATCTTTTTACCGCTTCCCAATCTTTTGCTCTTGGGCGCTCATTTCTTCTACTCAAAATATTTACCGCGGCGCTAATATCCGGACGTGACACGGTTGAAATATATAACAATGCGCCTACAGCCTGTCTATATTGTGTATTTTCTGGTAAAAGGTTTTCCTCGTCATTTAATTTTATGTAACCTGTGTCCATAGGAGTGTCTGTAGGTTTTGAATTTTCTAAACCGTATTTGACTATAAGTTCTTGTATTTTGTGTGTTTGATCAAGAGTCATTGTATTTTCATTAGGGCGATTAATATTTATCCCAAGATATTGTTTTGCTTCTCCCAAGTCTGTTAACGGGTATTCTTGTTTTAGTTTGTTTACAATTTCATTTATTTGTTGATCATTCCCCGCTATTAACAAATCATCGACATACACAAGTACATAAGTAGTTACATCGTTTTGTTTACGTTTATAAAGACACTTGTCGAATTGACTTTGAATAAAGCCTAAGTTAAGTAATGACTCATTCAATTTTAAATTCCATGCTCTCGCGGCCTGCTTTAGCCCGTATATTGCCTTTTTTAATTTACACACCTTATGTTCTTCCCCGGATACCACGTATCCTTCTGGCTGATGCATATAAACATCTTCACTCAATTTACCGTGTAAAAATGCAGTCTTGATATCAATATGTCTAAGACTTAAATTCTTATAAAGACTCATTGCCAAAAAACTTCTCAAGGTTGTGTGAGACGCCACTGGGGCGAAAGTCTCATCGTAGTCTATTCCATATTTCTGTGAAAAGCCCTTCGCAACCAGCCTAGCTTTGTATTTTTCAACACGGCCCTGACTGTTATATTTTGCTTTGAATGCCCATTTGCACCCTACTATTTTCATCCCTGGTGAAACCTCAACTAAATCCCAGGTGTCATTCTGCTTGAGTGAATTTATTTCATCTAATGTAGCATTGATCCAATTTTCCTTTTCTACAGGGTTTTCCATACTTATTATATCATCCCAGCATTTTGGTTCACTTATTCTTTCATTGTGTAATGTGAATGCGAATCTATCTGGTGGTACCCCTTTATTAGATCTTTGTGATCTACGTGGAGTATTTTGAGAATTATCTGACACAACACTATCATTAGTTTCATCTATCTCTGAGTCTATTATTTGCAAATTTGGTGATGGATTTTTATTATCACTTTTCTCATCATTGTTTTGTGATGTGTCATATTTAAGTATCGCTTGTTTTTCATTTTCTACAAATTTTACGGTTCGACTAATAATTATGTTTTTGCCATTTGTACAGATCCTATATCCTTTACTTCTATTGTCGTACCCTACGAATATACCTTCCTGTGCCGTATTATCTAATTTTCCTCTGTGTACCTTTTGTACGTATGCATAGGCACGACAACCAAATGGTTTTAACATTGATAAGTCAGGTTTTCGACCTGTCCATAATTCATAAGGTGTCAATTCACACGAAGATGTTGGGAGTCTATTTTGCAAGTAAACTGCGGTATTTATTGCCTCCCCCGAGAAAGAATTTGGTAAATTGCCATCTTTTAATAAACAACGTGCCATTTCAACTAAGGTACGATTTTTACGTTCAGCAGTTCCATTTTGAGAAGCTGAATAGGGAACAGTGAATTGGTGGTCTATACCTAATTTTGTTAAGTATTCATTTAATTCTGTCCCGGTATACTCTCCTCCGTTGTCGGAGCGGATTGCATGCAAAGTTCGTCCGAATTTATTTGATGTCATTGCGATATATTCCCTCAATTTTGCAAAAACTTCATCCTTTTTTCTCAGTAGGTATATTACTGTAAATCGACTAAAATCGTCTATAAAAGTTAAAAAATAGTATTTTCCACCGACCGTGGGGGTTGTCATTGGTCCACACAAGTCAGTGTGTACCAACTCTAGTGCTTTAGTTGCCCTAAACTGAGCCTTTTTGGGATAAGGATTGTCCGTTAATTTAGTTAATATGCAAGTTTCACATGCATTATCATGTTTGCAGTTGTCTAGTTTTATCCCAACTGCCATGTTGTTGTTTACCAATCGTTTTATATGACTAATGTTTCTATGGCCTAATTTAATGTGCCATTTATCAATGCAATTTGTATTTTCACATATTTTTACCATGTTTATAGTGTGTGTTGTATCATAGTTAACTTTGCATTCGTATAAATTGTTGTTAATGTAACCTTCAATGCATGTTTCTCCTTCATGCATTATTTTGCATGATTTGTTTTCAAATATTGCTACACAACCATTTTCAGTAGCTTCTTTTACAGATATGAGGTTTGTCTCTATCTCTGGTACATATAAAACATTTTTCAATATTATAGTATTATGTGTGTTATTGGAATTTATGGTGTTTAATTTCACAGACCCATGACCCAGGGATTCTATCTCCTGTCCATTCGCGATTGTTACGCGTGAATTATTATGATTAAATTCATGAAATTTATTCCTATCATTGCATACATGCGTTGAACAACCTGAGTCTACATACCAATTGTTAGATTTCTCACCGATAAATAGAGTGAATATTTTATCGTTAGGTTTTTTATTTTCACTCTCAGTAATAAGAGCCCTATCCGCGTTATGTCTGTCTTGAGAGTACATACCAGATTTGAAAGTTGATCTGGCATTGCTGGCTTTTGTTTGTTTCAGAGTCTTTTCTTTATTTTTATTTTTAAGATGCCAGCATTCTTCAATTGTATGCGATTTTTTTTTACAATAACGGCAGAACTTTGAATTTTCTGGTTTCGGTTTAAATTTAACCTTTAACACTGAATTATTTTCAGATTTGTTTTCTTTTCTTTTAGAAAATTCATCAATCAATTTCGAGCGTATAAACTCTGGTACAAGATCCTTTTCATCACGCGATTCTAAAGCGGTAATTAATACATCATAACTTGGAGGTAAGGAACAGAGCATCAGGGCTGAAAGGTGCCTGTCATTTATTTCTTCTCCGAGCGATACTAACTTATCTCGCAATTGATAGATGTTAGTTAAGTGGTCTATCATATCGCCACCTTCAGTTAATTTCGTAGAGTAAAGCTTTCTAAGCAAAAATAGTTTACTGCTGAGGGTTGAACGCTCATGTACAGCTTTTAAGGCGTTCCAGCATTCTTTAGCGGTCTCAAGATTTTTAACATGGATTATTTGATTATCCTCTATTAAGAGGTTTATAATGGCTCGTGCTTTCCTATTTTTGTTATTCCATGTGTCCGTAATAGGATTCGGAGCATCGTTAAGAACCACGGAATATAAATCTTCCTTTTGGAGAAACATCTCCAGTTTAAATTTCCATACGTCATAGTTCTGTGAATTTAATTTCTCAATTATAGTGTCCTTTAGGATACTCATTTTAATATTTCAATTTTGTTTTCTTTCTAGTTTATAATAACTACAATTTTATATTTAATCATTCATATGTTTATTTTAAACATTCTTTTATTTCTATACTTTCGTTTTCAAGAAACAAAAAGAAAACATATTTATTTATTTTCGCTTACATTTTTTTTTTATCATTATTATTAGCAAAATAATATTATTTTAAATGAAGCAAATGTTTCTTCAAATATGCAAAGAAAAAAAAACTGTCAAGAATAAATTCAAAGTTTCGATTTAGCGCGTCAGTAGCATAATCTTTTAGAATTCACAGAAGAAACTTTTATCAAATATTTAAATTCAAGATTTATATGGTAAGTAAAATGCACTTACCCTGTATATGAGTATCCTATGAGGCTTGCAGAACCAGATGAATTTATTCCATGTATGAAAAGAAGAACCAATTTCTATTTTCTTTTATAAACATCTTTTCTGCTAAGCTATTCAAAAGATAATTTCAAATATATAAATAATGATGTTTCAATTTAATTAAACCAGCCTCATTTAGCTTGGTTTGTGTATTAGGAAATTATATATTATTTTATGTTGCGTTCTTTTTGTGGGAATAAAAATGAACCCACGTATTATCCTTTTAATCACATCTTTTATTATTAAAAACTGAACATCGAAGAAGGAGAAAAAAAAAACGAAAAATACATTATTACATGTACATAGAAACACAGACGGCCAATCAGAAAAACAAATGCGTCATAGCGTCGTCACAATGTAGATGTATATATGCATGAAGAAATAAAAGAGTCAAATGAAATGTTTTTAGAATAATATGAAAATGAAAGTTTTTGTAATTATTGAAAGAATGTCATTTTGAGTTTATTTCTCACCAACAATTTTGTCAATAAATAAGTATGCATATCAATTAGTGAGCCAACAAGTGTAAATAAGCAAATATGTAAAAATTGAAAGTTTTTAAACGAACGTATTTATTGAAATTCCCAAAAACTAGCAATCTTAGTTTTTCGAAGTCATCCATATTACGAGCTCGTAAAAAATTGTTAGTCTTCCTTTACTTTGCTTTCCGCTAATACTTATTTCATTTCTTAAAACAAATAAAGCAATGATGAAATATTGTTGAACATAATCCTTGCTACTTCCTGCTTCTTTGAAAAACACGCTTTCAGTAGAATAGATTTTTCAAAATCTTAAAGATTCCCTATTACTGTAATAAAATATTTCTTTTTGTAGGCATCTTACAGATACAAGGGGTGTAATAAGATCACTTAAAAAGATTTGCCATTCAACAAACGATCAAGTTGCGCTCTTTGGTCTAGCGGTCTAGCCGTTCGGCGTTTTTTCATAGTATTCTCCGAAAATCACTTAGATGCGAAAAAAACATTCGAAAGATACCAACCTCCATCTTAGCTCTTGGAAATATATCAGCAGAGATCTTTCCACCCATTGTCAGGTCCTAAAAGTAGACAATAGGCTTTACATGTAACGCATAATACTCAATAGACTGACGCACAATTCTTTACGAAAGCCTCGTCTGCTTTTGCATACAATTTTCTGCAAAAAGGTGACTCGCACAGGAAGGTAAAAAGTAAGGATAGTTGGGTTGAAGTTGTCGCTCTATGGTCTTTTTTTTTTTTTTTTTTTATTGTGTATTAAGGCTCATTCGACCAGAACCTACAACTTAAAGTGGATTCTAAAAATCATGCTTGAATCAGGACTTTAACCCTACGTTTGAAAACGGAAGGCTACAGTGCTAAGCATTCAGCCATCAGATGGGCAGAAGTAAGGATGGAGAAATGACCTTCCTTCAACGAAAGATCATGCTTCTTTATCACGGTTTACGGTGTTGCTCTTACGGTCATTTTTTGCACATTATGGCTCTTCAGACCAGGGTCTTCGGATTAAAGTGAAAATTAAAACACTACAAAAATCCAGGACTGAACCTTGATTCAAAACTGGCACTTGACTACTGTAGTCCAGAGTGCTAACATTTCGGTTATCAGATGGGCTCTTTACCATGAAAAATCTATTGTTAGTTATTAAGCTTGTTTCACCTAAGATATCATAAAAATTCCTGAATTGATTTACTTTGATGTAACATTTACTCAAATAAGTCAGACGATAGTTAACTTACAAGAGGTTAGGGTATTTCAGATCTGACCATATATGTGATGCATCATGACACACAATTTCTATACAATGAACCAGGACTTTCAAAAAGTGACCGTATATGCGAAGTGACCTTATTTTAAGGTCCGAATGTATTATATCTTTAATTAAAGATATCAAATGTAAGTTTTTAAGTTTTTATTGATATTATGCATATAAAACTTTGTTGTCTTCTAAGATTTAAAGATCCAAAATGCAATTATTTATCATAAGTTTTTAAATGAATTTAGAGGTAAAATGTTTCTTAAAATGCGAGATTACAGAATAATTAATGGACAAAATATTTCTGCAATTTAAATAGTTTTAACTAATAAGGATGCACATGATAAATGCAATTCAATTTTGTAGAGAAGCAATTAAAATGAAACAAATTAAAATATTTCAAGGAAGGATTAGTTTCGAAATTCTTGTAGTAAATAAAATTCTAGATTTTGATTTTTCTTAAACCCAACATTTAAAAAGACATCTTTAT